>OY540830.1:14056540-16574547 GCA_961205895.1 Mythimna pallens | reverse complement strand
CTTTCCTGCTAGCTAACTTTATTCCGCGTGTCTTTCGCTTTAACATGTTATGACACTATATCATTGTCCCTATGTAGTGCATACTTACATTCGTTTGAATTATTACATACACACACAATAAAAAGTTAGCGTTCAGTTGGAAAACATCAATATTTTATGGTTATGATAAAATATATTTAAAAACGTTTCTGTTAATACTAATTGGTGCGTGCTAAATACGTGCCATTAATTGAGCTATAAAATAAATTAATATTGTATTATTTTGTGTTTTTTTTTAAACCAAATGATTTCAAATAATCCTATTAACAAAATTCTATTTTTAAAAAAAAAAACGTTGCCCCACACAAGAAATTGCTCCTGTATCGTGGGTACGGTCACAAACATGTAAACTCACACACACAAGACACCCACACCCGAAACAACTATCTGTAGGTCATACAAATATTTGTTCTGTGCGGGAATCGAACTTGTAGCTCGCAGCGCAGTAGCTAATCACTCAACCACTGCGCCAACTATACCGTATATGTCACTGAAAAGAATAAAAACGTTATTTTTTTGTTAAAAGTTTTTACATACATAATAATTTCACCTTTAGCTCGAACATATGCAGGCATGCTGAATCACTCTAATTAACCGTTTTACTGAAAGCTTTAAGTGGCAGTACTTTGTCTTTCAGACTCTCCAGGCTTTCCTGAAACTGAAGTCTGATCTGGGTTTCGTCTGCAAAAGGCAATGTTCCTACTTGTCTACTTCACTTTGACGATGAGGCTGAAAGGTTCTGGAGTGGCGGCCTTGTACTGGAAGACGCAGCTTTGTTACACCTCCCACAAGGTGGACCGACAACCTAAGTGAGGGTCGTGGAAATCTGCTGATGGCTGCGAAATGTACAGGACCAGTCATTGTGGCGACACTTGAGGCCTATGTCCAACAGTAGACGTCTTTCAGCTGAATGATGACTTTGACGCCGCCTCAGCCATTATAATATGCGTTGACGTTTTTGCTGTGTATTTAGTGGTACTCTCCAGGAAGTCCTTGCTCTTAACCCAAACCATTCTGAATTGCTTACTCCAGATAAATATTCTGAATAATTTAAGTTATAATGTTACGATTACGATTTATAACTGTGATCTCATTTGAGTGGCGTTGATTGTTGGATCACAAGCAGTCTCGTACCGCTTTTGAACAACAGTAATCGTAGTTGGGCAGCCCCTGCGAGTTCGATCAATTAAGTTACCCGTGCTCTGGTACCTCAGCAAAGTTGTTATGTCGTTTGACCAACCCGTGGCCTCAGTAGGCTTCGACCCTGCTGGGCCCCTACGGTTTGCTGTCATCTCCTTGAGGCACGCGTGGAACAATACGCGCCGTCGACGACCTGGGCTCGGTCCGGGCGGTCGGACGTCAAGCTACCCATTGCCCGCCGACCGCAAACTCGCGCCTACGGTGGCCGGAAATCGGGATCGGTATACCTGGCTGGGGTATACCTAGCTGGGGCGTGAAGGCCGCTCCCTCGCGCGTGCGCGTGCGGCCTCCTCCTTTTCTAGCATTACTGCTTCGCAGAAGGAGGCGACCGCCTGTCACCCCTCTGGCTTCGGACCATGGCCTGTAGCAAGGCCCAGCGCGAGGTATCGTTGCCGCTGATCGGCCCCACGAGGACACGGTGGTGCTCTGCCCAAGCGGGGCACACCTCTACCGTATTGTCCACCGTGTCCTCCGGGCGGTCCACACAATTGTGGCACCCGCCCGGGTGCCGCACTTACTTCCGCACGAATCAGGTACAGGAACCTCCCGAACTGACCATGTTCGGTGAGAACCTGCGTCATGCGGAAGATGAAGTCGCCGTGAGGTATTTCCAGCCACTCCTCAAAGAGGGGACTTACCGCCATAATTATGGCGTGCCCAGCACTGGGTTGCCATAGTCGGTGTCGCCATTTTACCATGAGATCCCGCCGGAACTGTGTACGCCATTCCGCGACTTGTCGTGGCAGCGGAGTATCGCCCCGGCGTTGCAAACGCAAATCGTGCATGCGTGCAAGGACTGTTGCCTCCAGATACCATAGTGACAGTCTAGTAAGGACGCTCGCCGCTTCGCGGGAAACAGTGCGGTATCCCCGCACCATCTGTATGGCCTTGACCTTCTGGCGTGCTTTCAGCTGTGCCGCCGGTCGCTTTCGCAGCGACGGCGCCCACACCGGCGCTTCATAAAGGTTCATTGACCGATGCTTGCGTAGAGCCTCCGACAGGAGGCGTCTGGAACCCCTAGGTTGGGCAGGAGCCGCTTGAGGGTAGCCCTAGTCCGATTCAGTTTGGAAGCCAGACCTCGGAGGTACTCCTCTAAATTCCCCCGACAAATATACTGCTTGGAAACAAGAATAATCTTTCAAAACAACGACTTCTTATTAATATGAAAAAAAAAAAAGTTTTATTATTCGTTTTTTTTTTTGGCATATGTTTATATTTATAAAAATATAATTTCAGTTTTACCAAGTGAACGCAAACTTTTTGTGATGTGTGTAGTCTCTTTTGTCTTTGCGACACCACATAATATAACGACATTATAGTGAAATATGAAAGGACATCAGCGGTTGCCGAATATTTTCTCTTACGCGCTTTTCTTCTATTTTTCTTTTTCATATGAATTGTACGTAACTTAATAATATATATTTTGTTTCAGGTACGTATTTTATATACAATATCATGAAAATAGTAAGCATAAAGATCTAGCTTATATACTGGTAAGTAAATATATCTTATACTCGAAATAACGGTTCCGTTTTAGACAAGTAGTAGCTTTGAAACTTACACACAGTCAGCCTTCGGTGGGCCGGTATACCTACACAAATACTAGCTGCTTCCATGTAGGTATAGCTAACTCTACAATCTGCTATGAATTAAGTTGGTTTCGTGGTTAAATCAAAAAAAAAATACGTACTAAATGAATAATAGATTCTTTCGTCACTTGTATGTAATCACACATTAAAGGTGACGCATGTAATGTAATAAACGGCAGGGTGATGCAGCCCGTGAGCGGTAAGCGACGAGCCCGTCGGATACTTACGTCTGCTCCCGGATCCGCTCAGGTGGGGGAGGGCGTTCTGCGGCTTGTTTGCGTACAAGTGAATTCCATTAGATCCAGCGTGTGTACCGCCGCCGCAACTTCCACGCCCGCTTCATTCATATGCCATTAGCTGATCGATTTACAAGTACAATATCTGTTCATTTACTTATATCTATCTATTAGCATATTATAAGTCTGTTCATGTTAGCTACTTTAGAACGGGATAAATTTATCATTAGTGGGTTGCAGACAAGCAGAGAGCGTATTATGTTACAAAAAACTATGATTCTGTCAAACAAAGTACTCGTAGATATGAAATAAAATCAGTCATCCCTTTCAGGCGAAAAATTATTTCAGCAGGTCCATAGCGGACTGTTACTCTTTATGTAATTATAATAACTCAACATGAAAACTCATTTAATGTCACAGAAATGTGCTTCACCATTTAAAAGTGTGTTGAACTGTGGCGCTGTAGTCGTGGAACAATAATTAAATTTTCCCTCGGCGCTGAGTGCGGAGTATGTCGTTTCATCAACCTCGGCACTAACTCGCGAGAACGGCGCACCACCTGAAATATTTAATTCAGACCAGCTATTGTGCTTTAATTCACAGGAAATGAAAATTCATGGCACTTTCTATACCATTCAAACTATAACTCACCACGATCATAACTGCAACTTCCAGGTAAAGTACAGGTAGTCTACGACTGATTTTTTTATTACACTGCAATGGTATTTTCTCTTTAAACCATGGCATTTTGATAAGTTCTATATGTATCCGTATATTCCTCAATAATCCCCTAATGATTTGGGAAAGCCATATACAAGCCTCTTGAGGGCAGGAGTCCCGTTGCGCATACCTGTCGTAACTATTTCTATTTGCAAATCCGCCCCTGATTCGTGTGAATAAAATATTCACGTAGTGTTAGAGTGTGGCCTTACAAATAGATTAAAGATCAGGCGCTATTTTAACTCTTCCATTATTACGTGTTAGTATGTTTATTAACTTGCTTTGTAAGAGTTTGTTGGTAATATTTTGTTGTCCCTTCTATGGGTTTTGCAAGGATCTTGAAAGTAAATTAAAGAAACGACCAATAATTGTATGGGACTTGGCGAATTTAGCGAACGCAATAATTTTCGGAGGTATTTTTTTTAAACTTCAAAAGGTTTTACAGCCACTCGATTGATTTACTTGAAACTGTAAATTGAGTTGTGTGAAAAAGAATTTTAAACTTTTATCACTTTCAATATTATTAAAGGAACGTTACAGCATCTTTAACGTCAGACAACTTTCCGATTGATCAGATTATGACACATTTGAATTCTAGTCATTGGATTTTGACATCGCCAAAGTTAGTTTACATATTTTAATGTTTTGTGACACAATATACTGTTATTTGTTTATTGTGCACACCTACCACAGTGTTGTCTTTTTAACCCTAAGGTTGACTGGTAGAGAATGCCTTGTTGCATTAAATCCATATAATCTTTAAAACCCCCTAAATAAATTATTAGGGGTAATTCTGAAAATACATAATGACAACCAATTATTTACTTAGGTTACTATTTGTGCAAACTTTCAAGTTTTGGTACACGGAATGAGATTTTGCATACGAACGAAATTCCTCCTTTTCACCCCCTTTAAAGTGTAAATTCCAAAAACCCCTTCTTAATGCTCGCTTACGCCAAGAAGCTTTGTGCAACATTTCACGTGACTAGTCCCAACAGTTTCGGCAGTGCGTTAGAATATGTCCGTCAGCCAGTTTCTCCTTTTATATATATAGACTAGATTTTTCAACAATTTGTGACCCTCGCACGTCATCTCAGAACTTTCAGTAAAATTGATACCACTAATTATAACTATTCTTTTATTGCTTGATTATTTTTGTGCTTTTTGATAATCTTAATAAGGTACGTTCAATTGAGGTGTGCAAATTTCAGTTTCGATGGCAGCTCGAAACTTTGAGTGTCGATATATCAGTATAATTATGATATTATGACCGACGAAACAAGAAAACTTACAAAAAATTGCATATTTTGAAATTGAACTTCAATCAAACCTGTTAAATACCTTAAATCTGTTCATGTGTACGAATTACACATAGGAACAGTTGGTTACCTAAATATTAAAACCGGCCATGTGCGTGCCTGACCACATACGTAAAGGGTTCTGTTGTCGGGATGAATTGAATAGGTGAACACATGCGCCATAGTAATTTCTATCGTCAGCAAAAGTTTTACGTTTTTATTTTCATATTCTTGAAACTGAAAAACCAAGTTATTTTTGTGTAGTCGTAAGCAAAAATATTAAATTTTTCGAAAACTATTGACTGACAAAGTTAAATAAAACATAATGTAATCTTTTTAACTATGATTCCCATAGTTAAAAAGATTACATTATGTTTTATTTATATAACATTGTTTTTTTTTGTGCACGCATCGCAATATCACAACCCCATTTTTTGGTGGTTCATAGGATACATCTGCTTTTCAAACTTTGATTTAGTGATAATAAGCTCCGAGTAAATTGGCTGTGTAACATTCGGGCGGACGGATTGACGGAGTATGAAACTAATAGGTTTGGTACGGAAACTTAAAAAAAATAAAGTTGTACTACAACACTGAAATTTTTTATTAAAAAATCTGTCAGCATTTATCGCTCAGAGCCTAGCTCTAAATAATTATGATCTGTGAAGAATTCCAACAATGCACAACACGATGAATATCGAGGAAAAAAAACTGGTTATAGCGTAACTTCTCGCAGAGTACACTCGATGCGAGGGCAGTAGGGCGCGCTGCCTTTTCTGCCACGCCATTATCATCATATTTGCCATGACAAACATTGAACAATGCGCCGTGTATTTCATGCATTTTAAATGAACTGGTAATGCAGCTACTTTAAAATTAGTTCTCAGTACTTATCTTTTACGGACTGAATTAAAGCTTTATACTTCGAGTCGAGAGTTCCTAAACTCGTAAGTCCCACAAACTTTAGTCTTGTTAAGGAGTTTAAAGAAAACAATTAAAGCATGATATATTCTATAGCCTCGAAAACTCGTGAAAACGGAGTAAAATTATAACTCTTGCAAGACCTAGACATCGCACAGCCTGTATTTTATGGTTGCTTAAATGTACCGACGATGACAGCTGTTCGAAACAGGCGATGCTAAAAGTAGGCTGTAAATATTTGGTTAAGACATTTATTATGTCACAGTCAAAATTGTTCATTGGTCTAAACCACTTTTAACTGTAACAATTGGTTCAAAAGTAATTTTTCATCACCACATCACGGAAAGAGTTTTTTTTTTAATATCGCAACGAAAAGTATGTATACAGCCTATGGGTGCCAATAAAATTGGAAGTATCCCACGAGAAATAGCAACTTTTTTGAACTTCCAGAACCCCAGTTGTACACGGGTCATTGTTTCCGACAAACTTCAGCCACACTTTTGGCAGATTCAGGAGCTGATCTCTTGTCCCTTAAGCGCCATGGAGGCAGAAAGTCCAATACGGTTGTAGAGGGATGCATAGAGAATTTCATCCAAAATAATATGTAAAGGCATCGTAGGAGCCATTACACTGAAAGAGCCTCAGTCAGATCCTTGGACTGCCCCTTCTACATCAAAAATTAGCTTTTACGAAACACCTAACCATCGCCCTCTCTCGCTAACATTTTCGCCAAGGGAATCCGCTGAATCGGTACAACTATTTAAGTATGACAGATAGTTTAACAAAAAACAGTACACAAGTCACTAACACCAACATTACAGTACCTAACAAAAATATTACCCTCAACTTACTGTAGCAACGTTACTTTCAATTTTCCTTATTTTAATTTTCCTAAGTATTATTTGTTATAATTTAAAAATTATTCTGTAATATTTACCTATCATAATGTAGTAGGTAATACCTAAACTAAATTAAAAGTATCTTATGATTGTAAATGTTTTTTTTTTTGCATTTAGTCATTTCCTCACTTAAGTGGGATGAAAAGTTACTTGTTGCACTTGAGTGCAAAGATTTTTCACGTTGTGCTCTTTTGAATCTCTCGCTAACGCTCAGGATTCTAATTTTTGAATCACTCGCTGCGGTCGTGATTCAATTTTAGAATTCTTCGCTTGCTCATCAAAATTGAGCACGCGGTTAAAAATCAATTTTGCACTCTTATAACAAATACCTATTCAACAGTTAAAAATAATATTACTTTCGTTTTCTCGAAGATAGGCAATTTTGTTGTCAAATTTTTTTTTCTCATCTTCTAATGTCTGATTTTTTCAATAAAAAAACTAACGCGTTTTTCAATAATAAACTTTACAAGGGCTCTGTCTGAGGCCAGGCAAAACTAATTTTCACCAATTAACGTTATGGACTGTAACATATATCTACAATTCTTAGGATACTGTCTTTTTTTAAATGACTTGAAAGCCAAAGTGAATTTACTTTATACTTATCGAAGTATGTACATTGGCGGTGTCAAGTTGCGAACGGCAATGATTGGCCCGGTTTCTTGCCACCGCCTTATTTCCATCTTATTACCGGCAGCGCGGCGATATTAAAGCGGGCGCTATGCCGCCACCCGCGTCTCCGCCCTGTCTTTGCGTCCGTGAATTAGGTTAATGGCCTGCCAGGTGATTTCCTTCTAAGCCGTATTTCGAGCAAAGCGCCACCACCTTAACACGCCAATGTCGCTGGAACAACTCTAAATGTTTAACTTTTTCCTATACCCACGATCGTTTTATACATACTCACACATTTCGTTATGTTTGGTGATTTGCAGAGTAAATAAATATAACCGTGAATTCCACAATTAAATTATTTTAAAGACCGAGCTCCGAATTTAGAGTGACTGTATCACATACCAAAAACATTTTCGACTTGACTCTGTGTCAACGAGTACCCAAATTACATTATGTAGTAGTTCATCAAGGTTTACCTACCTATCACACTATTTGAACACACAAAATAAATTTTGATACTGTTTATTAACCCGGCTACTTAAAATTCCTTTGTATTATCATCAGTGATAGAGTGTTTTATACATACTTACATTATAGGATGGGAGGGTTCCCGCGGGTGCTTTTGATTTATGGCACAAAGTCACACCGCAGAGCGGCGCGGCGCCCGCCGGCGCGGCTGCAGCCACTGCCTCCGGGTTTTTGCGACCCCACCACCCTCTCTCAGCAGTCTCACTTTCCTGCCCAACAAAAACTAATCATGTAGAGCAGTCAGGAATGTTATTGAAATTTCAAGAAGCTTAGCTTCGTTATTTAAATAGTTTTCTTATGCGAAGCTTAATTTGTATTTCAATTGCAATTCAAATATTGCAAATATACCTATCGCAATCAATGGTCGATGTCAGACAACCATGTAGGGCACACAATAAAAAGGTAATGCAATAATTTGACTGGTAGAAAATACCCAAAGCTGTAAATCTGTCTTTGTACAGTATTTGTAATGGTGCATAAAGTTTTAATCAATAATAGATATATAATCATCTAGTTTAAAAAAAAAATCATAACCAAAACAAATATAATATTTACAATGTAGTTTTCAAATGGTTTCAGGTTAATAAAGCACACAACAAGCGATTATTTTGCTTTAAAAGCACCTGAACGATTTTAACCCTCACTTTTTTATGTTATAAAAAGCAAAAGTTATATTGTTAATGGCTAACACTGACAACTTTACTTTTATCATTACGGGCATTTAAATGAAGTTTTTAAAAAATATTCGTTACTGGCTCCTGCCAGCGGCTTTGCCCGCGTGAAAGTAGGTTTTTCCATACAAACTTTAGAGTCCCGCTTCATTCCCTTAGGGGCTGATTTTTGGAAAATCCTTTCTTAGTGCTCGCCTATGTCATAAAAGGAAACCTTGTGCAAAATTCCACGCTCCTAGTCCTAGTAGTTCCGGCTGTGCGAGATAGGTGTGTACACCATTACGTGTATTCCATCACATTCATGAAGTTTACTAGAAGAACTTCGGCCAACGGCTTCTTCGGCGCTAAAGTAGAAAATAATCCCAAGGGAACAGATTCCCGAGATAAAAAGTATCCTATGTGCAATTTCAGGATATGGTCAAACGAGTAGAGTACCAAGTCCGCTCAGCTGTTTTAGTGTGACAGAGTAACACATACTTACACTTATAAACTTTCGCATTTATATTATAGTAATAGAGATAAGGTTCAAAATGTCTAAATAAATGCAAAATATTTTTAATATTTAAAGTTATTTTTGCGTTTAGATTACAATCATAAAATTTATTCATAAAATTATATTATAATTTTTTATTCATAATTTATATCATAAAATTGATTTTATTAGAATTTAGATGAACAATCAAAATTCTAATAAAATCGTAAAAAAATGCTGACCAATTAAATAATTAATGTACCTAGACTTCAGTCATGGGTCACATAAATAAAATTAACTAATGCTGAAAAATACATTTAAACATCATGTAAACTTTTAGTAATGTAATTAAAGTATGAAAGTTTGAAAAAATTCAAGTAGAATACAAAGAGACGGTATTAAAAATAGTGATAGATTGTAATTAGGCCTACTTTTTTTCATTTCAGCCGTTCAATTCAATTTTTATGCATCTATTAAATACGATATGTAGGTGTTCGTTAGGTACTTAAAAGCATCATAAAGGCAATCTGGATTAAAATTAAACTCTTAGATTACATCAGGTATAGTACTACATTGAAACTACACGACATAATTATATCTTGACTGCTAGTTTAGAAGTAAATATGTAAATACATATTATTTATGCGGTATGATGTGCTCGAAGTGGCAACCCGTTAGCGGTTTCTCGAATAATCTCGTTATAATATCAAAGTGCGCTGCGCGTTATGATTCTCCCTCGCGTGCGTATTCCGAGAACCTTACTGCCTTCAATCAATATCATGACCGCACAGACACAAACGACTTTATCCACTACCTTCTGAAAGCCTGTTTTCCCAAAGGTACCCCTTGATAAAAAAATCTGTAAAGCCATCAAACCGTCCGCACTAAATTCAGGTACGTACGGCTCACGACTCACGAGACGCATAGTTACATTACCTTTTAAAAGCCATCTTTTTATTCTTTTTCGCTACTCCGGTATTATTTTTGGATTCCTTGCCTTTTATGTTGGATTCTTTTTATTATTCTATTGTTTTGCAATACTTTTACGTATAACACTATAAAATAAGGATGAGATAAAAGCCACATGTTACAGCTTTACGGTAAAATGATAGCTACGTACTTCAAAGAAGTGGGTTTACTATGTAAAATGAAAATGCTAGCTCCAAAACGTAAGTTCATTTGAAGTGGCGTGTTTGACCTATTCCGCCTTACGATAACCTCCCATGACAAGCGTGATTTAGATTAATCATTAAAATAAATGAACAAAAGGTATTCGTTTATCTGTGATAAAATCAGAGAGTTTGATTTATCACGTAAATCTTTGTTTAAAAAAATAGTGAGTGGCAAGGGATAATGCTTTGTAACTATGAGTACGATAATGCTAGTAAAACTTATTACCTACCAACACTACAGATGGCGGAACGTCATGATACCATCCAGATATTCACTGGGAACATGAACCATAATTCCACTACTGCTGGATTAGTAATTTTATCGAGTTCACAATTTTTCTTTAGGTTTTGTTAAAAAATAAACTTCCCTTTTATATTTATATATTATACTTATATACTTACTTATTATTTCAACGTATTTAAAAAAAAACATCATTTCACTGTCAGAAACACGAAGTCTAAATCGGTTTTAAATTGTTTCATATGAAAGAATTTTTATAAATGTGAGGAACTATTTTTGAAAACATAGTTTTTCAAAAATACTTTCTTAGATTTCTGCAAAGGGGATAACCCCTAAAAGGGTTAAATATGGATTGAAATATTTATGATAATACTAGCTTCTGCCAGTGGCTTCGCCCGCGTGAAAGAAGGTTTTCATCATGCAAACTTTGAACCCCCGTTTCATCTCCTTAGGGTGTGAATTTTGAAAAATCCTCTCTTAGTGCTTGCCTACGTCTTAAAAGGAAGCTTTGTGCAAAATTTCACGCTCCTAGTCTTAGTAGTTTAGGCTGTGCGGTGATATGTCAGTCAGTTTCTACTTTTATATATATTATTATATATAACTGAACAAAAGTCTAATTACACATCTATATAGGTGTAATTAGACTTTTGTTCAGTTTATACGTTAAAATTGTATCTTCTTTTTTAAGCTCATCCCTCCAAAAAATCATACAAGTTTGTATTAAAGTATGTTACTGTTTAAGATAAAAATTTAGAAGTTTGTATTTAGACTTCAGTTTATAAGCACAAATAAAGAAATGAATCTGAACAGAATCATCGTTTCTGGAATCTCATCCTCTAATGGGGCTTAAAAAACATAAGCACAAGTTTGTATGTAGGCTGTTTAAAAGCAAAAAGAGTACATCATCATTTATGGAAACTGACTCCTAAGGCTTCTAATAAGTTGCTGATGAGAAAACTCATCATTTAACTGCTTGTAAAAGATAGCAGCAAAGTTTCCCTGTGGGACATTCGCGATGGTACCTACAACACAGCGCAAATGTGCGACCATTTCACAACAACACATCTCATTAGCAGTTGTTTTCCTCTAAGTAATGCATGTATCCTCGCGTCGCACCGGGCGCGGGCGGGTGACACAAAATGTAATTAATTAATTAATTACGCTTACGGGACCACTGTTTGCACAACTTACATTAATATATATTTTGAGTATATCCTGGGCCAGAAAATGTTATAACTTAAATAGTAAGTTCACAATAAAAGAGTGCTAACTACAACTAAAGTGTGCTGAGTTTTAAAGTGAAAAATATATTTTTCAAGTTGGAACTTAACGTATCTACATCTGTTATTACATTTTTACCTGAAATGTGCTACAGAACATTTAAATAAATGGTTTGACATTAAATCGACATTAGAAAACAGGTGAGACAGTTATAATAAGGATTCCTTTAAAAGATGGAGTTTTGCCATGCTTCTAACTATTGCAGTTCATCTTGGAGTAAAGTGTGGTCAGAAAGTGAAACAGATGTCAACTACAGCTGGTTGAAGGGGACCAAATGATATCAAAATTACAATTTGACCCGAAGTCAACCAGCTAAAGCGAACAACGCTTACACTTTCACGCTCGTCGGTGACGCCGCGGCCTCTTCAACAATCTTCACACGTTTCACGTCTCTCAAATTCTTCGCTTGTTATTAAAGTATATTCATCGATGTACATCTTCATCTCGGCTCTTGAAATATAATATGAAGCGAGTAATAAACGTAACATGTGTGGGTTACAGAGGATACTAATTTCGGTTTCATAAAGCTTTGTATCATCAGTGTGCTTAGTTATATATATTTAGAAAGGTGTAAAATTTAGCGTATACAGTGGAACAGATGACTTCAGGAATAGCTATAGTAGTGCGAGGTGCGAGGGCGTGCGCGGCGCGAAGAGCGGCGGCGGCGGCGGCCCCAGAGCCGCCTCCACATATAGGGCTGGCCTTAGCTCGCTCTGCAATCAGACGCAGTGTAAGCTTACCGCCGAGAGCCGCCGAGAGCCGCCGGAGCACGCGGAGCGCGCCGACATTGACGCGCCGCATGTAACCGTACACGCCGCTTCGCTATTTTAGTCTCGTCCGGTGCACTAATTCGGGCAGGGTTAACGCGGGGGCCTCCCCGATCGCCGCCAGTCGTAACACACTTCCGTCTTCATTCTTTACATCGACACTCAATTTTTTTCTTCCGGTTCGATACTTTATCTTACGAAAGCACAACACAGTAAAGTTTCAGATCAGAGATTAGTTACAAAAGTAATCGGTGCTACGATAATGTTAAATGTTTTGGACTGTCAACCTAAACGTCATCGACCTGACGTAGGCACCGGACGAGGGGTTCGTTGACACCTAGCAGGCTTGACCTTGCATCTCGTCATGTTTGACCCAAAAATAATTCTATACTCGAAGGTTGCAGTCGAGAAAAAAAAATCCGAAACGGAGCGAAATGTTTCAGTGAAGTTTCATTAATAAAAGAGGTGACCGACCCCGAGTGGCCAGGTGAGAGTCGCGGCGGCACCTCAGGTCGCCGCTCTACGTTCGCGAATGCATTCCGACCGACGACGACGCGACATCGCGAACCTACTAACCCCGCGTCGCGAGGGGCCCTGCGCCCCGCGACCCTCCGAATCCGTCGACCCTCCCGCCCCCCTTCCGGTCCATCCAAAAGCTTTGAAAATACTCGACAACTATACGCGCGTGTAAGCCCAAACGATCAGGAGATAATTCTTTAAACTTTGGTGAATGTGATAATTCATTAAGTACACATGCGAATCCGGCATAGGGATGTAATTAACGATCGTAGGTAGAGCGAATCGTGGAGAGCGACGCGTGACGAGCGCGGGGCGGGCGGGCGGCAGCACGGGCGGCTAGGGCGGGCGGGCCTCGCGTCTCGACTGAGAGGCGCGCAGCATCGCGCCGCCGCGCCGCGCCCCGCACCCCGCGGCGCCGCGAGCCGCACTGTCTGCCGCGTCTGCACCGCGCCGGGCCCCGCCGCGCGCCCCGGCCACCGCGCATGCTAGCCCACAGCCCACAGCCACGGGCCCACAGCCACATCTCTACATTACCTGCCTCCTCTAAAACTTTTTCACATCTTACCAACGACAGACATTCTTCATCTGTTTACGTCCTATGTCTTTTTTAATATTTCAGATTCCCCCGAGACTTTTTATACTCTTTTTAATAACCCCATTAGGGTCCCCTTAGGTTTGCAACACTTTGAACACATTAATAATCTCTTGACGTAACTGTAAGCCATCAGAGAATTTAATATTGTGAGTCATATTTTGCACAGGTCACTGTTGGTCTGCTTAGGCACAAGAATTAACATAGGTACCTGCTATCAAACAAATAGAAGAATGTAACAAGGCTGTATTAATTATCAGAATATAGGCAGTTATAATGGCAATCCATTACCAGATATAATATTTGCACATCTTACACATACATAGTGTTTTACTTAACTGTAATTTTCCTTTACTGTCCGTGAAGGAAAATACTAAACTTAGGCGCTACGGGAAAACTTTCACTGGAAACGTTGTTCCTCGTACGCGTAGCACCGTAGCAATATCAGCGTAGCACTGTTGTACATCACAATTAAACTTTCATATACTAAGTAACCATTAATGCTTATTGATATTTAGACACACGGCAGTGTGCTAACTTACACACTCACTGGTCATCAATAATAGTACAGACTACCTCCAGGTGACTGGAAGCTGACAGTGTGAATGTATATTATCGGACATTTTTATATGGAAAAATATCTGATTAAGGGTTGGTTTAGAAGATAAGCAGAACATTATGTATAGAACTGGTTAATAAGAAAACTTTGTATTATTATAATTTAACGATTTAACTGTATATAATCGAGAAAGAGTTTAAGAACGTGATGTATCCGTACCAGTGTCGACCCGAGAATCAAGTATGCTTGGCAAAAAGTAATAATATAATATCCCGCCAAAAACATGAATGTCATAGAATGCAAAGTGTGTCTTTCGAAGTTCCGTGATTGAAATCATCTTCCTCCGGACAAGGGCCTCATGTTATTTGAGGTTGGCGCAACACTTTTATTTCCTCCGTTCTGTTCTGTCAGCCGCTATCACGGACTACTTTTCCCTTTTATTGCTTTTTTTTCTAAAATCGTACTTTTGAATAACTCCCCCACAACACAGGGAATCCTAGTGTGGGGCTCAGGGCTTCATCTACGTTTATAAATTTAATGAGACAATCAATAGTTTTTTATTTGTTTATTAGATAGTATTATTAGTAACAAAGAACATAATTTGAGGATTTGTTCGTTCGCTTTACTCGCACACCCCAGCCCCGTCATATTCTTTGTTAGGTTCCTTTAAACCATGAAGACAGAAATAGGACCCTTTTATTGGCAAATCAACATTAATCCAACATTTGATAAAATTAGGATCATAATTTACCTTATTACATGAATTTAAAGGTTGCCCGCCAATTAATTCAATTAAATCATTTTTGCCGACCTCTAGAAGCATCTTATTAATTCAGTTTTTTTGTTGAAAAAGTAAAAATTACAAGCTAATTTCTGATTTGTGCATGTTTAAAATGAAAACGATAGGATCCAAACAAGATAAATAGTTTCCGGCAATCTCCTATCATGCATGCTACTTAAACCAAAGGCTTGGGATTGAACGATGATACAGATACAGTCATCATCATTTCAGCCGAAAGAGGTCCACTGCTAGACATAGGTCTCCCCCAAGCGTTGCCACAAGGACCGGTCCTGTGCGTCTCGCATCCATCTAGATTCCTGCAACCTACACCAGGTCATCGGTCCACCTTCTGGCAGGCCTCCCAACTCTACATCTTCCAGTACGCGGTCGCCACTCCATAACATTTCGGCCCATACGAACGTTATTCGTTTGGCCAAATCGGAACTTTTATACTATTCCACAAAAAAAGATACTATTCAAATATTAGGAAAAGCGATGTCCGCATGGATGGTCTATCGACTAACAATAAAGCGCTTCGAGCTTTAAGGCTGATGTCACAGATATCCATTCGCTGAGTCGACTCTTTTGTTCATCTACTTTATCGGAAGATTAATGAACGTAATTGTGTTTCGTCTGTACAATATTATAGCTTTCAAATAGTTTTGTATCATTAAAATATATATATTTTTCGGCGTTTATTTACATATGACTAACTACTATACTAACCAGGTTGTCACTTCAACTGAAATATCTTCTAGTTCTTGCCCGATGGCCTACTTAGGATAAGTTGAAGACAATTTCTTCTTCCATTCTCCCCTGCCTTGTGAGAGGCCTTCCAATGCTGCGTCTTCCAGTATTCTATCGCCACTTCAGAACTTTTCGGCCCTATCGACGACCTGCTGTACGAGGATTGTGCCCTGTATGATCTGGTGAGGGTCGCGGGATTCCGATGAATGTGAAACACACAGGACCGTTCGTTGTAGTGACACTTTATGGAAGCCTATGTTCAACAGTGGACGTCTTTCGACTGAATTGATGATTATGATGGTGATGATTCTCCCCTGCGGATCGTACGATATCATTCCTCCATTATACTCTTGTTTCTTTCAGATCTTTACTTATATAATACATCCATATTGTTTACATTACATTTGTATTCATCACTCTTTCTATCCGACTTCCAAAAAAGGAGGAGGTTCTCAAGTGGTCCCAATATATATGTATATTTTTTTTTTTTGTATATTGTTCAGCAATATCTTCGTCGAAAGAAAGCCGATTTCAATGGTTCTTTTTGGTTTGAAAGAGTTTTGCCCTCAGGCGGGATCCCATTTTAATTTGGTAAAGATTTGATGTATAAATACGAAGACTGACCATGGGTGTCCCATGGTAACATCACGCCAGTATGCTCTGAAGGGTACCGCAGATGTGTAAAATTCACCTTTATTTTACCAATTATATTCAAATTCCATGTTATTGGGGTTATTAATTCACGCATAACATTTTTATTTATGGAATGATCTTTAAGATTCTACCCAACACAAGTAACAACTTTGTGATAATCCTTATATTTACATTATACTTATATTTCATTTCCTAATCCCAAAGCAGTGTGTAAAGAGAGTAATTATGTGTATTTTGTCAATCATATATGTAACTTACTAGAGAACTTGTTCTATGTAATAATTTTAGCGGGTTGTCACAACGAAAAAGTGAAAAATAAAACAGTTTTCTAGTATTGTATTTTTTTTTTTTTTTTTTGATACCGACTTATAAACTTGAAACTTATTTTACAATAATATTTAGTTTTTGAAGTTTGTAAAAAGATTTTTATCTCTCTTATCACATGCACGAATTAATACAAACACTTCCTATTCAAATATTCTGTTCCTACCGCCTTAAAAGTTCCTGTAATGTACTCTTTTCTTACTTTATTCACCTTAAACATCCATCTAATAATTTACATCTCTACTAAATTTTATATTTTTCACCGTCATCTTCACGGTCCACGATCTTATCAAAGCCTTGTAAATTTCTCGCTTTAACTGCATCCATCAATGGGTTATAAAACACTAAACTTAATTGTGATTTCAAATTTTATTGCTACGGTAATCTGGAGCCCTGATACAGCGCTAACCCTGCTATGTCACCTCCAACACCAATTCTATTTAACTTTTGTAAAAACATTACACAACTTTTTTAACGTTTCCCTCGCGTCAGATTTGTTCGTGTATGCAGGTGTGTTAACAATGTAAACATACACAAAACTCATCCGCGTGCGGATTGCCGACTGTAGTGCAACTAGTGCAAGAGCTAGTCATACGAGTAAGTACAGCCACAACGCGTACAGAATACACTTTCTGGAAACCTCTATTTACATTATTTTTACTTTACATTAATTGGGATCTTTAGAGTTACCGTGGCCCTGGAACACAAAGGCAACTTCAGAAACAGTTGGATTCTAGTCAGCCAAAGTCTGACAATGTATCTCTCTCACACAGAGTAAGAGTAATTTGATGACTTCCAAACTAATTAAAACCTAATGATGATTTCATTATAGCCAGCACTGTTGGCGCAGTGGTTGAGCGACTGACTGCTACACTACGTGTCGCGGGTTCGATTCCCATAAGTATAATCAGCCTTAAAATGTTCCCACTGCTGGGACTCAGGTCTCCTCCCTAGGTTTCCTCACGATGTTTTCTTTCACCGTTTTGAGAGCAGTTGTGATGAAATAAATTACACACACCTGGCTGAGTTTGAGCCTACTACAACTCGTAATCGGCGCCGTTACCACTCGGCCAACACTGCTCACATTCGCTCGATTCCCGCACAGAACAAATATTTGAACGGCCTACAGATAGGTGTTTCGGGTCTGAATGTATTATGTGAGTTTACATGTTTGTGAATGCACTCATGATACAGGAGTATTTTACTCCTGTATAGTAAAAATTTCCTAGTGGGGGACAACGTTTTTTAGATTAAAAAAAAAATACTGTTTACGTGGTGCCTACTGTTATACAATAGGAAAAAAAGAATTGGGATAAGTGTCTTACTGAATGAAAGTTAACTCAAGTTTAGCTACAGCGATAATATGAGCTGATAACCAGAATCATTTTTTTTCTGCCTCCACATCTCTAGGCGACGGACCATAAAGAATAATGTCCATATTAGTATAGAGCTATTCCCTAGTCCCTAGTTCTGTATAAATAATAAAATAGTGTTCGATTGATTGTTTCAAGTAAAAAGTAAAAGGATATTTAACAAAAAAAAATACTGCCATATAGTTTTTAACCGAATTCAAAAAGGATTCTGGGTCAACGAGAAGTACCCTATGAATTATGACTCCCTCGAGAGTGTCTAATTCTTAATTTTTTGTGACATAAACGGCCGTATTTTTTTTTCGTTATCATAGAAGTCTGATTTTTTCTCAGCTTCAAACGACCGCAGACCTGAGTATATGGTTTTAATTTCAACCCGATGCCTCCACGCGTTCTCGAGATGAAGGGTGTTGACAGACAGACAGACAGACGGACGGACAACAAAGTGATCCTATAAGGGTTCCATTTTTTCCTTTTGAGGTACGGAATCCTTAAAAACACTGAAAAGTGCAAAATAACTTTCAATTTCGGAAGTCGGTGTTAAATAACGAAGACACAAATCTATTATAGAAACACCGACTTCCGAAATTAAAGTTATTTTGCACTTTTCAGTGTTTTTTTTTTACATTGAAGTCGTTTTTTTTTTTTTGTAAAAAGTTTTTTGTTACTATGTACAATACAGATACGTAATAAAATACATTTCGTCTTATTTTTTCATAAGATCTTGTTCTTGAGACCCGTCGAAATACAGATCTCCTCGAAGACTACTGTCTGTGGGTTCGAGGAGATCTGTATTTCACTATTTTCAAACCGTCAACATGGCTGTCAAAAGAAAAGACTCAGGTATGAAACTGATGTATGGAAATAGTTATTACGCGTCATATAATTATGGTCATGTTGCCTTATCAAAATAATATAAAATATTCAAATATTGTAGATACTTGCGTAATCTGTATATTCTAAGCTTTTTCTTTGATAATACTAAAATGTAAAAGTCGTTTCCTCTATGGGGAAGAAAAATAATCGGTCTAAAT
The DNA here is from genome assembly GCA_961205895.1 of Mythimna pallens. Lineage (NCBI taxonomy): Eukaryota > Metazoa > Arthropoda > Insecta > Lepidoptera > Noctuidae > Mythimna > Mythimna pallens. The sequence goes on along the minus strand of OY540830.1, from coordinate 16,555,324 downwards.
ATTACAAATCCGATCGATTTATGTATCAACACTTGTGTAACAGTGCAGTTTATAAAAAAAAGTTCAGTTTATAACGAACTAAGAAAAATAATAACTACTTTGAGTAAATTATTTTATCACCGCTGCTCTCAAAACGGTGAAGGAAAACATCGTGAGGAAACTGGCATATCCTAGAACGAAAAATTCGAAGACACTTGACATTCACCAACCCGCACTGGGCCCGCGTGGTGGATTATGGCCCATTCCCTCTCTTAGAGAGGAGGCCCGAGTCCCAGCAGTGGGAACATTAAAAGGCTGATTATGTTTATGCTAAGAAAAATAAACGAAATATTGTAATATGCGGTGATTGAAACATTGATACTTTTAAGCGTAATAATATAACACTAGATTTAGAATGCCTTTTGCTTAATTTTAATTTTAAATTAGTAATTAATCAGCCAACTAGATTGTCCAGTAAAACATGTATTTTGCATTTTGCACATAATTTTGATAAAAAAAATTAATATAACGTATTCGATTTTCCTTTATCTGACCACACCTGCCAAATATTCAAGTATCCCGTGAATAAAAAACTTTTCCAAAAAAAAAATATGTTTTATCTCTAATTTTTATATTTCCAATTGAGTTTTTATTACATGTTTATCTTTGTTCGGTTTATGATTTCCCATGTCGCTTTCTACTTGTTAGATGATGAAATGATTTTATAACTATTTTGGGCACGTTTTGTTAATTTAATTCTTTTTTAAATCATGCAGATTTTTTTTTGAATTTATGTTTATTTTGCTCATTGCGTTCTAGTCGGTAACGCTACAAAAGTTTTCTTTTATTTTTACTGCACGTTTTTATTCCATGCGATACCCATTGTGACTAATTAATTTTATACGTTTTAATAGAAAACATAAATTATATATTAAGGTAAATGTCTCCAAAATTAGATCATAGGCTGCAATCGAAACGTTAAGTTCATATATTTTCAATAAAGATATATTTTGTAAACATTCCCTGAACTTGCTCATGTTTTCTTGATTGTAGTCGCGGCGTAAAACATACCAATACTTTATACACATATCTTTTTAACCGACTTGAAAAAGGAGGAGGTCATATGTTCGGTTGAATGTATGTATAAATTAACAAAACGTGCTCAAAATAGTTATAAAATCATTTCATCATCTAACAAGTCGAAAGCGACATGGGAAATCATAAACCGAAGAAAGATGAACATGTAATAAAAACTCAATTGGAAATATAAAAATTAGAGATAAGACAGTGACAAATCCGTATGAGACATCGAAAGAAAGCCTTTAACAACTTTTTTGTAAAACCAATTACAATAGTAATAGAGGCAAAAATTTAACTTCAATGTTTATGGCACCTAGTAGTGAAAAAGACATTAAAACTATTAAGGCTTTAGAAAATACCGGTAGTGTAAGTAATGATGGAAGTAATCAAGTACGTCTCAGGCTCCATAAGTGGACATTTGAGCTATATTCTCGATCTGTATATAACACACGGTAGTTATCCAACTAACCTAAAAACAACTGTGGTAAAACCATTATTTAAAAAAAAATGACAAAGAATGCATGGAATCTTATAAGCCTATTGCGCTTGTTCCAATCATATCCAAGATATTTGTAAAATATATTTATGATCAGATTAATAAATACTTGGATAAGCAAAACATTTTGGCAGAGGAGCAAAAAGGTTTTCGGAAAAGTAAAACTATCAATTTGGCTATTTACGACTTCTTAAACTAACTAGATCTAATTTCGAGAGAGATCAACCATCGAATCAGATTCGGCTGGGTAGCGTTCGGGGAGCTGCGTGGTTTCTTCTCGTCCAACGTAGCACAGTGTCTCAAGGCGAAAGTCTATAACCAGTAGGTACGTATTGCCAGTGATGATATATTGTTCCGAAACGTGTTCGCTCACAATGGGCCTCATCAGAAGGCTTAAAGTCACCAAAGGGCTATGGAAAGGGTTATGCTCAGAGTTTCCTTGCGTGATCGAATCAAAAATGAAAATATCCGCAGAAAAACCTAGGTTGCTGACATAGCACGAAGAATCACCAAACTTAAGTGGCGATGGGCAGGGCACATTGCTCGCAGAACAGATGGCCGTTGAGGCCAAAAAGTTCTGGAGTGGCGACCATATACCGGAAGACGCAGCGTTGGAAGGCCTCCTACAAGATGGACCGATGATCTAATAAATGTTGCGGGAATCCGATGGATGCGAGACGCACAAGACCGTTCATTGTGGCGACTCTTGGGGGAAGTCTATGTCCAACAAACGTCTTTCGGCTGAAATGATGATGATGATTTTTTTTTTTTTTAGGTGGGAAAATCATCTTATGACAAATCTCGCTCTTGGGCGGAGCGAGAGATAATGTCAGACTTTTACTGACTAAAAACCCACTCCTGTTACTTCTTTGCCTTCATCCCAGGGCTCCGGGTTTCGATTTCACACTACCCATGGCCCCAGTAGGCTTCGACCCTGCTGGGCCCCTACGATTTGCTGACATCTCCCTGAGGCGCGCGTGGAACAATACGCGCCGTCGACGACTTAGGCTCGGTCCGGATGGTTACCGGACGATCGGACGGCGAGCCACCCATTGCTCGCCGTCCGCAAGCCCGCGCCTACAGTGGCTGGAAATCGGGATCGGAATCGCGGCGGCGGTTGAGGCGTGAGGACCGTTGCCTCACGCGATCGGCCGCCTCCTTTGCTAGCATTACTGCTTCGCAAAAAGGAGGCGACCGCCTGCCACTCCTCCTCGCTCCGAACCATGGCCTGTACCAAGGCCCGGCGCGAGAGATCGCCGCCGCCGATCGCCCCCACGAGGACACGGCGTTGCTCTGCCCAAGCGGGGCACACCTCCACCGTGTGCTCCACCGTGTCCTCCGGGCGTTCCACACAGTGGCGACACCCGGGCGTGTCTTCCGCACGAATCCGGTGCAGGAACTTTCCGAACTTACCATGTTCGGTGAGAACCTGCGTCATGCGGAAGGTGAGGACGCCGTGAGGTCTTTCCAACCACGCCTCAAAGAGGGGACTTACCGCCATAATTGTGGCGTGCCCAATGATGATGATGATGTAAGTCTTTTTATATCCCTAGTTTGTTTGTATCCCAAAATATCACTCAATTTATGGAAATATTTATATTATACAGGCTATTAATTATGAATGAATAAATGGCGATCTAAATGGAAAAACAACTGCGCGTAGTATTTTCTAGTAGCAATTGATATGGTTTAATTATGAATTTACCAATTGTGACAAATTTTCGAGACGGACATTTTTGAGATTTCGTTTTTTATACTTTTGACTACACTAAATATGATCAGTAACGGGTACGGATAGAGCCCCATTGTTGTATTAAAAAAATAGTGATGTATAAAAGGAGAACTGACTGACTGACATATCAACACACAGCCGAAAATACTTGGTCTAGGAAAGTAAAATTAAAAAAAAACAACTTATAAGGGGGTTGAAAGGAGGAAATTCGTTTATAAAAATATTGTCATTATTAGTTTTTTAGAGTTATATGCTCGAACAACAGAGCCTTGCCAGCCTTGAGGTCGGACTTAAAATGAAATTGACGAAGAAGTTAATGACGAACAGCACGAAACGTAAAGTAGACATCGAGGGCGTGGAGGTTGAATATGTCCATGAGTCCATAATTACCTCGGCCAAATAGTTTCTTTCCAGGCGAGGCAAGATAAAGCAGTTGCTAGACGCACAGAGAACGCCTGGAAGAGCTATTGGTCGATGATACACCTGATGAAGGGATTACTCCCACTTTCTCTTAAAGGAAAACTCATGGACATGTGCATCCTTCCCACTCTCACCTACGGAGCGCAAACGTGATCATTAACGAAACGTTAAAAGTCCGCACTCGGGGTCTGCCAGCGAGCAATGGAACGAAGCATTCTCGGGTCAAAAGAACAGATCGCATAAGGAATACTTCGTTCCAAAACACAAATCGCAGACGTAGGTAACTCAGCCGCCAAACTAAAATGGAACTGGGCAGGTCACATCTGCCGCATGTCGCAACAAAATTAGGCAAAAGCAACTACTAAATGGATTTCGAACAGCCGGAGCCGCCGACGCAGTAGGCCCAGAAGGAGACGGCGTGACGTTTTGGACTCCTACCTTAAGGATTGGTCAGAAGTGGCTCTAAGGACAGAAAAGAGCAGAATAACGGAAGGGAGGACTTTGCCCTGCAGTGGGACACAACGGGCTCATAATAATAATAATAATAATTAGTTTTTCTAAACTATCTTCAAAAGACGGTTAAGGGGGTGTTTTTTTTAAGGTTTGAAAATCACCTAATGACAAATCCCGCTCTTGGGCGGAGCAGGAGATAGTGTCAGACTTTTACTGACTAAAAACCCACTTCTGTCCCTTCTTTGCCATTTATTTTCCAGAGCCCCGGGTTTCCTTTTCACACTACCCGTGGCCCCAGTAGGCTTCGACCCTGCTGGGCCCCTACGATTTGCTGACATCTCCCTGAGGCGCGCGTGGAACAATATGCTTCGTCGACGACTTGGGCTCGATCCGGACGGTTACCAGACGATCGGACAGTGAGCTGCCCATTGCTCGTTTTTTTTCCGCAAGCCCGCGCCTACGGTGGCCGGTTTAGAGTGTGTCAAAGTTTCTATGAAAGAATGATAATCCTTACGTTAATAAACTTGAAAACTAAAATTAGTACCGCTAGGATAATATAAAATGTAATTATTACCTAGTTATTTCAAAACTTTTTCCATAAGAGGATTTAAGATCATTTAAATTTGTTAGAATGAACCTTAACGCACGGGTCGACTAAGCTAAACGCGGTATAATTAAATTGAACTGAAAACAGTGTTTAACAGTGATTTCATCATAAGAACAGGAAAAATGAGGTATAATTTAATTCGCTATATTTTTTTTATTCACCGTATCCTATTTAAGAGAAAAGAAATTCACGCGAACAGCTAGTATTATTATAATATTAAAATAATACTAGTTTCTGCCAGCGGCTTCGTCCGCATGAAAGTAGTAAAATATATACCCTATGTCACTCAATAATAAAATACCAAACATTTTATTTATTTATATACATAACAATTTGAACCTTAAATTACAAAACGACTGCATTGGCTTTTTCGCATTTTGCAATCTTTTCTAGGCAACCTGAAATGGACAGAGATTGCCCGGATACAAAATTGGGTTGCATTTTGTGCATTTCAAAACAAGCTAAACAAATGGTGGAAGAGGCTCCTTTTTCACTCGCCTGTCGTCAACATCGAGCACATGGTTTCAAAGGTCGTTACTTTATCTAACGCAATCCAACGCGATGTTTGACGAAGAGGCAACAAAAAAAGAGAGATAACGCCTGAAAACTCTGTTAGCATTAGGTAATTCCGTGATTTACTCGAATATTTCACAAAACTCGTTCCAGGAAACACGTGTTTTTTTTAAACTCTTTAGAGTTTTTGAAAAAAATTGTTGTCATGAATCTTGATTAAATTTACAAGGCTTCTTTCTATTGTTATATTTTTATGACTTTAATTTTTGAGTACGTATATTATAAAGTGTAAGTTCATGCAAAATAGCAGATTTTCAGAGGTCTTTACTTTATTAGTTTTACACAAATTTACAAATTTGATTTCAATAGAAGCCTAGATAATATCCACAAGATACTGTGTTTCCTAAATATCTAATGAAATATGTGTAATAACGTCAAAATCACGTAAGAGCGGTTGTATGAAAAACAGTGAAAATGAATGTCGAATTGCATGCCCTTAACACTAAAATAGATACATAAATTCTTACATACTAAACATATAGGCAAGAAAACAAGATATGACTACAATAGTATTGCTAAAAACGATTCATTCCTTTATATTGCGCGCGTTTTATTTACAATGGCAATGCATTCCACAGGCGACTGCTAATCATCTACAGTTGAAAGAATTTTTTAAATCGGTCCTTTAGTTTTGGAGTTATTCATTATAAACAAATACAAAACTTTTCTCTTTATAATATTAGTATAGATACGAAACCGAAGCCAGTCAAACCTGGTTTTGACTAATTAACAGTGTGACTGTAACAGATATATCGTTAGCAATTTAGCCCTGATTCTCCCGTAGCTCAATTCAGTATACGTTTAAAAGACGATATCCGGGTAGGCATATCTTCGTAATACCTACTATTATGTAGAGTTAAAGACCGTTTCGGTACCCGTTTTCTAGCCAAAGCAATTACATTTTATATCTTCAGATCTTTTAAAGTCTTTCTTTTTATAGGTATCCGTTTAGTCTTGAATGAACCGAACTTGATTGTATGGTTTCTTCAAGTCTTATTTCTGTACTTCATTTTCCCTTATTATTTCAAGCGCTCAGAATAAATACACTTGTTTATTATTTTTATACTCATTCCAAATCCTATCCGATAATGAATTCTGCGTCTGTGCTCGAGTGTGTCATCTGCGTAATCAGTAAGCACCGATACACATCACATAGTACACCCTGTCACAGTTTCCGTGATTATTTCAACACGAACGCAATTAGAGAGGAGTGGCGAGCCTCCTCCTGTTTGTTTTAATTACGTCGAAATATCCACCGCTGTGTCCGCACCGCATCCCGCCACACGCACCGTACCGCACCACGCCGCGCAGAGCCACGATCCACTTTTTATTGCAAATTGCAAACACCATTAATGATAAAAACAAACCGATTCCACGATTTCAAAGTACGAACCTATTTTAAGCTTAACAGTAATCAATTACCGCCCATTCTGATTGGGGTACTTAATCCTTTTTAATATGAATTTATGAAACAGTTTATTTTGTAAATTGTGAGTGCCGTAAAACGCTGAAAACTTTCCCATCACTACCTAGTAATGTCTCATTTGCGTACACTTAGCTTGAAATCTTACCTAAATCAACTGAAACGGAATCTGTACCTATTAGGATTATTTCATCGCTGTAGCTACCAACATATGTTATTGTCAACCGCTACACAGTCCTCCTGTATCAGTTTTGAGGATAATATCATTTATCGTGTTGCCCTGTCTACAACACTCGGTCCGCAGAGTTATCCGCTTTTTATACTTCAAAGCTTAGCTCCTTTCGGGATAGCGTACAAGAAAATCCCTCTTATAGTGAAAGATTTATGAAATGCTACAAAGTATTATAAAGATGTACCTCGGTATGTGTGCTATGTGTGTTAAAAATAAACGAAGTTACTTTATGGAGAATGCCATCGCAGTTGCATCGGAGTGTTTGGTACACCAAATATTAACTGCACACCCCGTTCTTTAACGTGTAACGTTATTTGTAGATATTTTAAGTATTTCAAGTATATCAATGCGCGACCTTCCATTAAAGCCAAACTGAAGCAAATCCCGCGCCGGAAGTAGAACGAATTCGTTTGCGCTGACAGTGTCAACTGGTTTGGCTGGAATTGGGCGTTTCTCATTCCGCGCGAAATTCGCCCCAGTGTAGCCGGAACTTTATTATATGAATATGACACTATATTAGTACTAGCTGACCCGGCAAACGTTGTTTTGCCATATAAATAATTTTTTGTCTAAAAAATAAAAAAAAAATTTAGGGGTGAACTACCCCTAACATTTAGGGGGATGAAAAATAGATGTTGGCCGATTCTCATAGATACCGGATAAGCACAAAAAATTTCATCAAAATCGGTCAAGCCGTTTCGGAGGAGTATGGCAACGAAAACTGTGACACGAGAATTTTATATATTAGATACAACATCGTACTTTTTTAAAAGGCTGACTCGATCTTTAATAGCAGCTACTCGTACATATGAATTAGAATAGTCTGTTTTTTTTTGTTATTGTTTTAGTAAAGCTGAATTTTTGTGTCGAAGTTTTACCGTGCATCATAATGATGCACGGTAAAACTTCGACACAAACTAATGAGTTTATGATTTGCATCATCTGTAATTTATTACTTGTATAAGTTCAGCAAATAAATAAAAAAATGGGAACAGATTTCTGAAAGAATGTTCACATTCTAATCTCAGTCTTTAACTGACAAAATAACTTTAATTTACCTAAATTTTAAACAAAATTTAATACAGTTGTTTAGTAGTTGACTTCCGATGCTTAGGTTCAAAACCCACACAAAAAAAATAATTGAATAAACGAAAAGCGACTTTGTTGTAAGTATTTATACAAATTACTTACACCTGCAAAACGCATCAAACGGACGTTGCACTCAGTAGGTACAAAATAAAATCCGTCGCATTTTAAACATTCCATGAGAAAATAAATCGAAATACTACGTCGTTTATTAAACTCAGTTCAATGCTTTGCAGGAAAATTACAAAACAATGCAATAAATACCATATCCATTCGAATATACGGCTACGTTACGTCAAAAAGAATTGTAGAATTTTCATTTCAACGTATTGTCGATGTAGCTAAGACCATATATAGATACAAGTCTATAAGTATACTTGCAGTTAAACATAATCAATGTGTGGTGTAATATACCTATGTGGTGATGATTAAGATGTATCAATTTAAATCTCGTAGATACATGTATCGATCAGGCTGGGGCACATGGAGCTAACCCCGTTAGCTAGCGCCCGGCCGCCAGGCCGCGCGGCCGCGCCGCCGCCTTCCGTCCGCGTCATTGCCATTCGCCGAGGAAACACGTTTCCTGCTTCATTGTTTCCTAATTTTTCTAACTTCTTTCTACTCCTCGTTCATTGGAGCTTCTTTTGTTTCGTCCTTTCCTTCCGGAGATGTTCCGGTTAAATTGTCACTTTCATTATCCGTTCCTGGGCAGGGTCGCTCTTTGGTAACAGTTACCGAAATAATTTATTTTATATCGAATATAAATCGCTACATCGTCGTTTAATAATTTTCATATTCATTTGAAGTCACAATATTTACAGACAATTTATCAACAGAGTAAAAGAATTCAATCTGACTATACCTACCTTCCTCGATTAATTTCGATCCCAATTGCGAAAAAGGAAAACGTCACGGTAATAAAAAGTAGGCTCCACCTAATCGACTTGGTTTTCTATTTTTATTTCTGTTTGAAGATGAAAAAGTTTTTTTTTGTAATTACCCACCTGTTATGTTTGAGAATTTTATTTCAATGTCCCTATTTATTAAAGACATGATAATGCAACATGTACAGATATCGCTGGATAAGGTTGATGGTAGCTGGTTGAGTGAGGGGCGTTTAACGGGCTAATTATCAAACGGCTAATGAAGTTTGTATTCAGCGGGTGGCGGCGGGCGCGCGGGGCGGTACGTGCTGCGACTCGCAAAGCGCCCCACCTGATAACTCCCCGCCCTCCACAGAAAAATTGCAGAGAAAAAGTTTCATCGCAAGGGAACGTGAATGAAATGAAGAATTGTGTCGGCCGCTTTCGGGATTATTCCCAACATAAAATTCCTTGAGAACCTTTTCGATCTGTTTCAATTCATCAAGACTCGTCTTTAGATAACCATTCAAATTCGTAAAATACTTCTGCTAAATAAATAATAGTTTACATATTCGTTTAATACATATTTTAGTACTGATTTATAGGAGATCTTGTCGTATATATCCATTTTGATAAATTATAACCTCAGATTTATAAGTCGCGTACTAAACTATTTTAAACTTGCCTCTTACTAACCCGAGTTATTCTAATAAGGTAAAATAAACTTATTGAGGAATAACTTTATTTTACCTTATTAGAATAATGTCTTATTTTCTGTTGGGCTTCCCAGAATTCAATACTTATCTGACCATCAGATTCCATATGTTTTAATAATCCGAACCAGATTGTCAAAGGACTATTTGAAACGTTTACCCAACATTGAGTCTCCCACCAATATTTAGGTACCTACTCGTAAGTAGAACTTCGAATTTCCTCGTGGGTAGAACTTTCAGTTTAATAACGTTACATTATTGTTTCATAAAAATGACTGTAGAGATATGACCGGAATAGATATTAATAAAATTAGAAGGAAGATATTTCTCGTAGATATTTTCCTGTTACAAGAGAAAACTTTTATTTTTAGGGTCCCGTACCTAAATCAGCAAAAACAGAACCCTTATAGGATCACTTTGATGTCCGTCTTTCAAAACCCTTTTCCTCAAGAATGCGTGAAAGTATGAAGCTGAAATTAATATCAAATACTCAAGTCTGCTACCCCTTGAAGCAGGGAAAAAATCAAACTAACTAAAGATAAGACCGTTTATGCTCTATTTAGGTGATTGTTTTGACACTCACTAAGAAATCGAAACCTATAGGGTACTTACCATTGACGTAGAATCCTAAAATTTGGCATAAAGCAAGGTCTCACAGCCAAGTAAATGATAAAGTCTGAAAACTGTTTTGTATTTATGTCGCAAGAAAAATATTTTTTTACAATTCGGAAAAATCTTTGAGACTGGAGGAATCGAACTATCTCACATTTACCAGATTTTCCGTGTTTCTTCTAACATTGGTTAAATAGTGTAGTATCGAGCGTTGAAACCAGGTGTGAGTTTATAGGTTTAGGTTCCTATTTTATGTAGCATAAGCGTAACATAATCAGCCTTTTAGTGTTCCCACTGCTGGGACTCTGGCCTCCTCTCTCTAGGAGAGGGAATGGGCCGTAATCCACCACGCGGGCCTTGTGCGGGTTGGTGGATGTCACATGTCTTCGAATTTTTGGTTCTAGGACATGCCGGTGTCCTCACGATGTTTTCTTTCATCGTTTTGAGAGCAGTGGTGATGAAATAAATTACACAAAGTAATGCGCCTGTCTCAGTTTGAATCCGCGACCTGCAACTGGTAAGTCGGGGCCGTTACCTCTCGGCCACCACTGCTCAACACTTACATAAAATAGGTACCTAAACACACGCCTACTTAACTGTGTAGCAATTCTGGCTATGGGTTTGCCCTCGGTCTAAGTGTCAATGGTAATTGCTGTTAGAACATTTTCATTAGCCGTCTCAATTTCAGAGTTAGTTCGTTGATTCACAAGTTTTCCGTTCGATGTCTAGTATCTGTTTCAAACGTCTGCTGAAGCTGCTCATTTCGGTCATAAATATTATGAACAAACTAATGTTTGTAACAAGCTTTGTTTTTAGTATTTTTAGCCTTAGCCTTCTTTTATATTTGTGAGTATACGTTGAATTTTGATTCATTTCGGAGTCTTTCAATACAAATTCTGCAGCATAAACGGTAAATACAACGGCAATCCACTTGCATTGTTTCTAAAGCAGTTAGTTGTAGTCCCGAGTGCGCTGTTGCAGTACATCCAAGTCATTTCGCGCAATAGCTCGCGCCACGGGTCTCCTTGGCAAAGCCACTTCCTTGTAACGACTGCTATCATCTACCAAGAAAATATAAAGGTCAATTTGTTTTATAGCCTCCTTGTTGCCAGAGCTGAAGTTTTCGAAACTAACTTGAACGTTAATTTTTAAAGATAAATTTTATTGAATTTGATTTTAATTTAAATAAGGGCTGGGAATCTAGTATTGCGCGAATTCGTACAATTATTTCAACGGGGCTTTGTGTTTACATTCTACACATCTACTTCACAAATCATCATTGCTAATGCAACTATATAATATTTTTTTTATATTTAACATGGGAAAACAAACAAAAAGTATCTAAACTAATATTAATAGAATTAAGTAAATGAAAATCAACATTTCTTATAACTTTGTAAGGAACTGGCCCATAAATAATTCACTGAAATTTCACTTTATATATATGTAGACACAATGTATCGGATGGTTCGTTAGCAAGGGAAAGCCCTACTATAGCCCACTATAGCGGTAATTGACAGGTTTGGTTATAAATAAGATTTTTACTATGTGACCCTGGGTCAACGATGACAGCAAAAATATTTATATCATTCAGTTATCGTAGAGTAGTTTGAAAAGTCGTTTATATGTGAATTTGTACATAGTAATTTGGTCTTTTTGTTGGTACAAAAATCTACTTTAGGGTCAGACTCGCAGACTGGAGCGGGCCAGGGCTGCGCTCAAGTGGTTCCTCCTCATCGGACGACGAGCTACCCATTGCTCGCCGCGCCGTCTGGTAAGTAAGTAAGTAGACAGTGACTGCGCGCTGTCTTCCACGCACGCCTCAAAGAGATTTTCACAAGATTGCAAGGTCAGTTAGGGCCGATGCCTGGCTGCGGATTGTTCGTGGAGTTGTACATAAGTCCTTGGAGTTGAAAAATTAACGTGGCCCTCTCAAAGGACAACTTAAGGAACACTATCAGTTTTAGTTAGTAAAAGTCTGATGGAGTGTCAGACTTTTTTCTCGCTCCACTCAGAGCGGGAGGAGACATTCAATGATTTCCTACTGAAAAAAAAGACAGGCTAGAGAGGCATGGCAATCCTTTACATAAATATACTACTAAACGTTCCTAAATAATATAAAAAATAACGAACAAAGAAATTTAAAGTTCTTTTACAAAAAATCCGCGGGACACCGCTACAGGGTTTGTATTTTTAATGGTCATTAGTCACGGAAAGATAACAGAATTACAAACGAAATCGGTCTCCTCCCCTCTCGTATGTAAATTAGTGATAGAGCAATATTTATTTTTATTTACTGGTATCGTAAAGTTCCAATTATGACATCAAAATTAATTGCTTATTGATAGACTTTATCCACACACAACTCTTTTAAATTAAAGTAGTAGTTTACGATACTAACCCTTAGCAAAAGTTATAATACTGGCTTCTGCCAGCGGCTTCGCCCGCATGAAAATAGGTTTCTCCATACAAAATTTGGACCCTCGTTTTGAATTTTGGAAAATCTTCTCTTAGTGCTCAGCTACGACATAAAAGGAAATCTTGTGTAAAATTTTCCATAAAGCAAAATCTTATAGCACAGATATAGTAATAAATCTGAAATCAGTAATTTTGTAGTTATGTCATTTTTGTTGATTCTGAAAAATCTTCGAGACTCCATTCGGGAATTGAACTATGTATTTACATAGGAAAGTTTGTACGGAACCCTCAGTGTGCGAGTCCAACTCGCACTTGCCCAGTTTTTTGAAAATGGAAAAATTCATTTATTACATTATTTATAACCAAAATTTTCTACTCCTTACCATTTCAAATTTCGAACTTTTGAGACATTCTACTTTTTTAAGAGTACTTTCATTCATCATCATTTCAGCCGATAGACGTCTACTGTTGGACATAGGCCTCCCCCAAGTGTTGCCACAACGAACGGTCCTGTGTGTCTCGCATCCATCGAATTCCCGCAAACTTTACCAGGTCATCGGTCCACCTTATAGGAGGCCTTCCAACGCTGCGTCTTCCAGTACGCGGTCGTCACTCTAGAACCTTTCGGTCCCAACGGCCATCTGTTCTGCGAGCAATGTGCCCTGCCTATTGCCACTTAAGTTTGGCGATTCTTCATGGTATATCAGCAACCTTGGTTCTCCTGCGGATATCTTCATTTCTGATTCGATCAAGCAAGGAAACTCTGAGCATAGCCCTTTCCATTGCCCTTTGGGTGATTTTAAGCCTTCTGATGAGGCCCATTGTGAGCCACCACGTTTCGGAACCATATACCATCACTGGCAACACGCACTGGTCAAAGACTTTCGTCTTGAGACACTGTAGTATGTTGGACTAGAAGATTCGACGGTTGACCTCTTTCTCGAAATTAGATCTACCCAACTATACAACAACGTCCATAACTTCGAGTATAGTCTCCAATCTTGATAGGAGTGGGTACTACATGGTTGTTTATCATGGCTTTAGTTTATTTTATGTTGTTGTCTGATCCTGAAGTTGGACTGACATTGTGGCGTTTTCGTACAAACACTTCAGCACTGGGTTTAGTGATTGACGTGTACAGCTGTCCATAAAAAGCCTCGATCTCTCCCAGAAGCTCCGATTTGGTGGATATAACTCTGCCATCTTCGGTCTTCAGTTTTGTGAGCTTTTTTATTTTAGCTGGGAAAATCATCTTATGACAAATCTCGCTGTTGGGCGGAGAGGGAGATAGTGTCAGACTTTTACTGACTAAAACACCACTGCTGTTCCTTCTTTGCACTACCCGTGGCCCTAGTAGGCGTCGACCCTGCTGGGCCTCTACGGTTTGCTGACATCTCCTTGAGGCGCGCGTGGAACAGTACGCGCCGTCGACGACTTGGGCTCTGCCCAATAGACACCTTCCACCATCTCTTGCAAAAAACTTGTAGCCCTTATTTCGCTCAATCGCGTCTTTAATTTTGTTGTATTTGTTTTGCACCAATCTTCTAAACGAGTTCAACCTTTTTTGAATAAAATCAGATTGAGTTTTCAAACATATGTCAAAATAAAATTTCAATGTAATTTAAGTCAAAAGTACTAAGGAGTACTGATATCAACTTCGTAGCAAAGCACACCTAAAATAACTTTTAACCCCGGATGAATTTAAAAAAATACGTATTAGATTGGACCAAGGACTCACGTTGTCCCATACAAACTTTGCCCCTTTTTTTCACCCCCCTTAGGGGTAGAATTTCGAGAAATCCTTTCTTATCGCCTACGTCATACAAAGATATATCTTTAGATATATCTCTTTTTTCGGTATTATAATACCTATTATAATACCGTGCAAGTTTCAGGTCTTTGCGATCAGCGGTTTAGGCTGTGCGTTGATCCGTCAGTCATTCAGTACAAAGCATTAATTATGTATAGATAGATAGATAGATGTATATATAGATGAGTGTAAGTTTATAAACTGAGGCACAGGTGGTATCACACGAATGTGTTTTATTGTATACTTAATTATGTTCGGTATCATACATTGTAATATCTGATACACATAAATATCATTATAAACACAACTTGATATATAGAAAATATGATGCAACATTCCGCCCTTACAAATATTTTCAAACGATCAGCTGTGGATGATATGCCGCCATTTTACAAAGAGTGCAATGCCATTGATTTAGCCACCAGCTCTACTATATTATTAAAGTAAAGCTCTAACCATAGAGTTTTGATATTTTACTCGACTTTGACAAAAAAAAACAGGCCATGGTCCACCACCCACTGTCCTTCGCTCCGGAAGGATAGTGCGTGACGATCGCGAAGTAATAATGCTAGCGAAAGAGGCTGCTGCACTAGTGAGGAAACGGACATCTTCACGCCCCAGCCACTGGGACCCGGACCTCGACTTTCAGTCACAGTAGACTTGGGCTTGCGGACGACGAGCAATGAGTAGCTCGCCGCCCGGCCGTCTGGACCGAGCTCGAGTCGTCGACGGCGCGTAGTGTTCCACGCGCGTTGAGATATCAGCAAAATCGTAGAGTCCTAACAGGGGCGAAGCCTACTGGGGCCACGAGCTGACTTCTGAAAGGGAAACCCGTGGTCCTTGAACTTTCAAGGAGGCAACTGAAGGGAAGGAATATAGGTGAGGTTTTAGGTAGTAAAAGTCTGACACGCCCTCGCGCCCCTCCTTGGAGCGGGAGATGTCACTACATGATTTTCCACCTCAAAAAATAAACACTCTAAAAAAACTAAAGTATCTAAAACTCTTTTATAGTGAAGGTGATCAAAGACTCACGACTGATTTATTCTATAGAATAGAAACTAAACTTAGTCATTAAATTATACTAATTGTAGAATACGGACATTTTACTAAAATGAAATTTAAGACACTTGAGTTTAGATGGAATGCAACTGCACTTTTGACTCCTGATTACTGAAAGCCTTTCATCGATTTTTTGAAAAATAAGGGTGTTTTTAATATCGTGCGGATTGCATCACGCATGCGGAATTGCTCCGCACGCGTAACCCCCGCAAATGTCCACTTTATACTAGTATTTATTATAATGCGTGGAATACGCACGCGGGACGCGTTTTTTTGCATTGTGTTTTCTGTATGCGGAGTAATTCCACATGCGTGATGAATTCCGCTCGATTTTAAAAACGCCCTAATAATAGCAACGTAGAATTAAATCTGACTACAGCTAAAACTACGATTAGAATTTAGAATTACCACAATAACGCTGGTTACTATATTTCAGCTTTGTGAATACTAATTCTTTCATTTGATATCCCAACTCGATAGAATAACAAAACAAATGCGAGTTGGACTCGCGCCCTAAAGGTTCCGTACAAACTTACCTATGTAAATAGTTCAATTCCGGAATGGAGTCTCGGAAGATTTTTCGGAATAGCAAAAATGAAAATTGTAACGCAACAACAAATTTACAGTTTTCAGATTTATTTATACTTGTGCATAATTAGACTTGTGCTATTTAGACCTTGCTTTATGCCAAATTTCAGGATTCTGGGTCAACATGAAGTACCCTATGAATTTTGATTTCCTCGAGAATGTCGAAGTATACGATTTTTGCCACCTAAACCGAAGTATCTTTTATCTCGTTAACTTAAAAGTTTGATTTTTTTACAGCTTCAAGAGTCCTCAGACCTGAATATATGGTTTTAATTTCAACTCGATACCTCCACACGTTCCCGAGATAAAGGGTCTTGACAGACAGACAAACAGATGGACAGACAACAAACTGATCCTAAAAGGGTTCCGGTAGGTACTGTCACGCTGGGGGCGCAATGAAAGGCTTCTTGATATTATTTTAAAGTATTAAGCACTTTCATATATATTTTCTATATAAAATACGTCCCGACATTTTTATGACGTCTTCGTATCTTTTTATTGAACATCCATCAATACCTAAACTTTTTATAACATAAACCTTAAAAGTATAACATGCTAGTTCGCAAGTTAATAATAACTGTGACCTCCATAATCGTCACATTACTAAACTCTAAAAAACGACTCTGTAGTTTAGAGGCTTGATTGGAACATACGTAAAAATAATAATAATATTCCACAACTTTACACAGAATTTTTAGAAAAAAAAATATTAGTTAAAAATTGTTGGATTTAGACGCTATTACCATGATGTTAATAATATCTAAATCCGACTATTTCGTCACTTTTAACAATTTTTCTCTAAAAATTTCAATTTTAAATCACTCTCCTTTTAGTTTACTCAATATCGCTTAGTAATTTTAGCCTTTCAAGCGTCGATATGTATAATACATACATAATATAGTATAGAAACACTGGTAATTTTAGAGGTTTCATATGTGATGTCGTAAATAAACACTTTTTGCGCTTACACTGCAAACGCTGGCTGAACCCTACGAGATAGATGAAAGTATTATAGTATTATAATGTACTACAGTATTATACACCTTAAAAAGGTCTACAAAAAAGTCCGGATTGTATATGTCTATCTCTTAGATATCCAATAAGTACATTTGATACATAGTCCATTTAATATAGATCAATATGGCCCACAGCATGTTATTTAAATGAATATTTTCTAAAATATTATAGATTTAAAATGCAGGGACATAGCGGTTGCGTTGGTATCAGCATTGCACTCGAAGTCGGGCGGGATGCTAGTTATAGATAAATGACACCCAGACACAGAATAAATGATCGTGTACATCACACAAACATTTGTCCTGGGTGGGAATCGAACCCACGAACTCCGGCTTAGTAGTCAGAGCCTCTGACCTATAGACCAACAGGCTTGTCAAAACAAGCAATACACTGTAAAAGTCATAACTGTTTTTTTTTATTAGAAACTTGATGTCATATACACGTCATAGACATATAAGGAAAACACTTTGAAGCATTACGTTAACTAATGTGTGTTTGTGGGGCCTAAAATTTTTACTTTTTAAGCTTATTGTTAAATCCTCTCGTTTTCATTCAGTTTCAGTAAATGCTAAGAACCCGAAAATGCTTCATAGAACTCGCTATTTACTTAACTTTCTCGAGAGTTATATGATGTTCTATGGTTTCTTTATTCCGTCGTGGATGGACCAAGACCAAGAGAAGGTGATGATGATGCCGGCTATACAAGCTTATGTATTCACAATAGCCTTGGTGTGTGTTTCTGTGTTCTGTCTACTATTATTTTCTTGGAACTCTGTTAGTTTATTATAAAAGAGGTTTTGAACATACAAACTATAAATACAGTACATAAATATAAAAAAACAGTAGCAAAGAACTTTCAATTTATCTCTTTCTCTCTACTTAGGTAAGTATGATAAAAGTTGACCTATCTGGAGGACTAATTTACGTAGGTAGGTACCTAGCTAAATTATATTTTCCTTTCCAAAGCAGACAGTTACAGGCAGACTCGTTTGTGTAAAGCAATCTAAATACGGTTAACGTTATTATTCATATCTTGAAAAAAGCGCTGGTTTAATTACAGCTTGTTTAATTACGCCGATATTTCTGCGGGGCGAACATTTTGTTGGGCAATAAGTCTCAGCTAATTGTTTGAAAAGATAATTTGGTGGCGGTTTATTGTGCGATGGGTGGGTGCCGGTCGGGCCGGGCGTTAGTGATGGCACCCGGGGCCGCCCAGCCGCCCGGCCAGGCCCCGACACACACATATGCCACTAATTACTTATTCACTTGTTTAAGATACGCTACCTAAAAGTTAAGTAAATAATAGCTATAATGACTGTTTAATGTTATAATGGCAGATGTTTGTTTATCCTCAAATGACCAAGGCCTTTGACGTTCCGATGTATCAATGATTCGCATTTTAATTTCTGCGTTGCTTTCCATTTTCTTCATCTTTCAATACAGTCTGTGACAAGACCTGTGATGCTGTATGGTTGAGAATGTTGGGCTGTGAAAAAGATGGATGAAAAAAAATTGTATGTAGCGGAGATAAGAATGTTGAGATAGACGTGTGGAGTAACGAGAATGGATAATGTGAGAAATGAGCACGTTAGAGGATGTTTAAAAGTGGTGGCAGTAACTGAAAAGATAAATTCGTTTATCGTCATGTGAAGAGGAGGAATGAAAAGCACGTTACTAAAAGAGTAATGAATATACATGTATGGATGGACAGGGAAAGGGAGGTCAACGAAAAGTTGGATGGATTGTATGAGGAAGAAAAGGTGTGTGAGGAAGAGAAGAGAGTCAACGATAGCGTGACTCCTAACAAGATAGAATGGAAGATTCATTTCAGTTATACTTTGTGCCGAGTTTCAAGTTTATAAACCCAAGAAATAATATTCTCCCATACCTCCTTGACACCACCTAAATCATTTTACAGGGGTAGTTTTGAATAACGGATATGAAATCCTTTTTTATTTACTTAGGAAATGTATGCTAAGTTTCAAGTATATTGCTCAAAGGAATATTTTGCATACAAACGAATTTTCTTCTTTTCACCCCCTTTAAAGTAGAATTTTCAAAAACTTCTTAGTGCTGATAAAAGAAAGCTTTGTGCAAAATTTCATATTCCTTGTCCCTATGTAATAAAATCTGCAAAATTAAACTCAAATAATTTGCTATAACACCAATATTTGCTTACTCGTTATACAAAACACTATCTATAGACGCGACCGCCATTTATAAGAACACAGAGCGTCAGAACAAATTGTTTTATAATTCGTACTGATTGAACTAGGAGAGAAAACAAATATGGAGCAAGGAAACAAAGTCGGAAATAATACTGGTAATGCTGTGACTGTGATCTCATTATCGAAGTTTCTACTCATTGGAAACGTTTCAGTATCCAATTAACATCATGAAGTCGAACAATAATTAGACTCGATGGTAATTGGCTCTTTACGATTAAGTATTTGATTTTATGTTGTGAACTCGCTATACAGGTTGTGGGATTTCATGTTCTTATTTATCTATTACTAGCGTCTGCCAGCGGCTTCACTTGGGTGAAGGTAGGTTTCTCCATACAAAAAACTTTGGACCCCTATTTCTTCCCTTTAGGGCATGAATTTTGTAAATACTCTCTTAGTGCTCGCCTACGGCATAAAAGGAAAATTTCACACTATTAGTCTCAGTATTTTCGACCGTGCGTTGATATGTCAGTCAGTCAGTCAGTCTCTGCTTTTTAACCGACTTCAAAAAGAAGGAGGTTCAATGTTCGGCTGAATGTATTTTTTTTTTGCATGTTCACTCCTTATATATTTCTCGATCTATTGTGGACCGATTTTATTTTATTTTATTTTTTGAAAGGTTATACTTCCGAGTGGGTCCCATAGAAATATTGTTATGATCTGATGATAAACTTCGAAGATATGGAACAGAACTCCTCATAGGATCACAGCAGAACTGTCGTAACAAGTAAAATTGCTTTATTTATACGTATACGCGATGACTTTGATGAATTCAACATAATTGATTTTAATTAATTGTAGGTACATAAATGACTTCAATTTTATTCAAAATTAATTTTACAAATTATGATTTTAAATGGGACTATGTTTTATTTATTATATTATCTTTATATGAGTCTATGATGCTTGAAATAAAATATTATTTTTTATTAATATTGCAATACGGTTAAGTCTCATAGATGCAACTCTACATGTTTGCTAATCAATCACATATCTACGGCTGGACTAATTTAGATGAAATTACAATATATTAAAGGCGGTTTAGTCAATACGGTTAAGTCTGATAGGTACAAGTCTATATGTTTGTTAATCAATCACATACCTGCTGATACCTGAAAATTCTTAGGAACTCTTGGTATCGGTAGGGCACGTCATGTGGATTTCCCTAAAACCATTGGCCTGGATGATATCAACCGTCACTTCACAACCACTTGTCATTTGGATACACAAATGTTATCTCAGACGGTGGATTTCATTTCTGGCTTACCTGGTCCAAACATAGAACCGTTTTACTTTTCTCCAACCACCTTGGATGAAATCAAAAAGATTAGCCTGTCTATAAAATCCAAAGCTGTGGGCCATGACGCCATTAGTCGTTATATTGTCACCCTGATCCTCGACTATCTTCTCCCACCGATTACTCACATAATAAATTTTTCTCTTGATTCTGGACAATTCCCATCCCTGTGGTGCAAGGCCTATGTCCGACCACTTCCTAAAATTTCAAATCCCTCCCTGCCTAATCATTTTCGTCCAATTTCCATTCTCCCTTTCCTGTCCAAAGTGCTCGAGGCCTGCGTGCATAAGCAGTTTACGGGGTTTGTTCACCGACACAACCTCATAAGCTCCTTTCAGTCTGGATTTAGACCTGGGCACAGCACAACCTCCGCTCTTCTTAAAGTGACTGGCGACTTTAGAGAGGCAATGGAAGATACCAAGGTTTCTGTGTTGGTACTAATTGATTTCTCCAATGCCTTTAACACTGTCAGTCACGATATACTCCTGTCGATCCTTTCCCATCTTATGGTTTCTCCCGAGGCGCTGGATTGGTTCTCATCCTATCTTCGGGGAAGCCGGCAGTCAGCTCGCGTTGATGAGAGCTCGTCGAGTTGGCGTGTCTGGATACTGAAGTTCCACAAGGCGGTATTCTTTCTCCATTGTTATTTTCCATCTTCATAAATTTTATTACTCACTGTCTTCGGTGTTCGTATCATCTGTATGCCGATGATCTTCAGTTGTATACGTCTGTGCGGGTGGAAGGTTTGTCAGACGCTATAGAGGACATAAACCGGGATCTGGATGCTATCAGTAACTGGTCTGGTAGGTTTGGGGTGTCTGTAAACCCCTCAAAATGTCAGGCCATTGTTATTAGTAGCTCACGCATGATGGGTAGAGTAGCGGTTAGCTCTCTACCTCCTATTGTTGTCAATGGTGCCGACATTCCTATCAGCCCTAGTGTAAAGGATCTCGGTTTGCAACTTGACTCGACGCTTGGCTGGCAAAGTCAAGTTTCTAGTGTCTGTCAAAAAGTCAACGGAACTTTGCGGTGTCTGTATCGTCTGAGGAACTTTTTACCTGCAAAGACGAAGACAATGTTTGTGCAGACTTTGATTTTCCCTGTTATAGACTATGGTGACGTGTGTTACTTTGACCTAAACTCGGTCTTGCTGGAGAAGCTTGATAGACTCCTTAATAACGGCATCCGCTTTATATTTTAATCTGAGGAAATATGATCATGTGTCGAACTTCAGGTCTGAGCTCAAATGGTTGCCAATTCCCCAGAGAAGAACTTTGCTTGCTTTGACTACACTTTTCTCTCTACTCAACTCTCCCACGCCTCCATCCTATCTCATTAGTCACTTTCAATACCTATGTTCTTCACACGCAAGGAATCTGCGTTCTTCTAACAATATCCTACTGCTCTGTCCTTCTCATACTTCTGATTTTGTCCATCCTTCTTTCTATATACAGTCCATCCTTCTGTGGAATGCGCTTCCTCTCGATATCAGGACGGCCGAAAGTCGATATGCATTTAAGCGGAAGTTGCGGAATCATTTGCTCCACCAATAGCAGAATCGTCTCAAAACGTCTTTCGTTATTTTATATTAATATATATCTATATATATTATATGAAATATATATGTATGTGTATTTTAATTATATGTATACTTTTTTTTATTGTTGTTTTTCGTATAAAATTTTCTTTTTATGCACCTACCATATATTGTCTCTTCACCACCCTAGGTTGACTGGTAGAGAATGCCTCAGGCATTAAGTCCGCCTTTGTAATTTATGTTGCATGAAGACTAAAATAAAATAAAATATACGGCTGAACTAATTTAGGTGAAATTTGGAACACGAGTAGGCCGTGACCTGAATTAGGCCATTGCCTTTTGTTCCTGTTATCATGGGATAATTTTTGACTTTGATGTAGACTAAGCTGCTACAAAGCTTACAGATATAATAACATGATGTGCACTAACTTCTGATGTTTTTTAAGTGCCCATGTAGCCCTATGTGGAATAAAAATATTGAAAATTATATTTTGTACTTTTACAAAAGCTATTAAACTATTCTATTCTTTAGAGGTAACACATAAAACTTTTATTGGCCAAACGCCTATATTACGTCATAGGTACTTGTAATATAAGAAACTATACAAAATACTTCTTAGCGTATCGATGGCAAAACTAGCTTTTGTTTTCAAGTTAAATTATTTACCTGGCCCAGCACTCAGCACAAAATACTAAACATACTTGATTTTAAGAGGGGACACGCTAAATTACAGAATCATTCAATGGCTACTACAACCTCACAATGGAGAATATTCTAGCATACATCTCGTAAAAATACAATTATGAAATCAACACACACATACGCACATACATCCCTGCATTTTAAATTTGTATTATTTTCGAAAATATTGATTTAAATTACATGCTGTAATGGTCCATATTTATATAGATTAAATGCACAATGTATTTAAGGTACATAATTGGACAGAGATTAATGCTGTATTGCTTAAAATCGCTTCGTAAATATGCCATTATTTCTCGTAAAAAGTAAAGGATAAAAATGTTTATTGTGGTTTATGGCTATTTTAAGGTTATCCCTAAGAGATATACCATTACAGACCTTTTTGTAGATCTTTATAAGGTGTATATTATTTTTCACCACAGCAGCTCAAACAAGTAGATTTTGCTGCTTGAAAACAGTGAGCAAAACTCGATCTTGCTCACTGCGTGAGACAAAGTAACTTCTTAATTATTATTTTTTTTAGCCATACAATTCGAAACATTCGAACTGCACTGTACTCTGTCTCTTTCTCGCCCTTATAAAAAAGCGAGTGAGAAACATGTCATCCGATTTTGAAATTCCACCACTAAGAAAAACACGTTCGGAAATGCGTAATAAATAGAAAATATTTGTAAATTATAAAACTGTTTTTTTTTTTATAAATAAATGATTGAATTTTATATTTATTATTGTATTTGAACAAAAATAAGAGTACCCGAGTACTTATAGCAGCAGATAAAACTGGCATTTAACCTTTAAATAATTATTTCTAGTTTCAACATTGACTGTTTTAGAACGTGCTTTAAAAAACAGCGAAAATAAAATAGTGGCAAATAAGATTAAGAATGTTAAAATAATTGTAAAATATGAGCAAAACTAGCGACAGAGATAGTATTTATTTAAATTGAAATCATTATTAAATCTACTACTGTTAATTATTTTCCCAAGTAATATCTGTTCTCGCTGCTGAAATGAAAAATTATGTGTGGAACACGAGAGCAAAACATTTTGCATCTCGTGCCTTTGAATCCCTCCCCTCGCTCAGGATTCTACTTTAGAATCACTCGCTAACGCTCGTAATTCAATCAAAGAATTCTTCGCTTGCTCGGGACTCAAAATTCGCAGCAAAAAACAACTTTGCTCTCTTGTTGCACAAATAACTATTGATCTACTCGTAGGGTTCGGCCAGCGTTTGGCAATGTAAACGCAAAAATAGTGTTTATTTACGACATCACATTAGAAACCTCTAAATTATCAGTGTTTCTCTACTATATTATGCAACCCTTCTCATGAATTATTGTATCTATTAAAAAAGACCGCAACATTTTGTTGCGGCCCGTTGCTTAGTTTTAAAGATTTAAGCTTACATAAAGACAGACAGATAGCGGCCACTTAGTTTTATACTATGTAGTGATTTCATAGAATAAATTTTGCTCATGTAACACCGACACTGTTTCACTTGTTACAGAATGAATAATATTTTTCTATACCGACATGGCTGGACCCTATCTCTTAAGAGGGCCCCGATCCGTCTATCGTCAACGTGAGCATGATTTAAAAGCTTGTTATTTCTTCCAACACAATCCAACGCAATGTTTGATAGAGGCAACGCGAAAAAATAAAATACCTGAACAGTCTGTTGGTATTCGGTAATTCCATCACTCAGTCGAATATTTCACAAAACTTGTACTAAGAAAAACGTGTTTTATAAAACGCTTAAAAGTGCAAGGTTTTTATAAATATGTTTTCTTTATTCACGTACGACTAAAATAGCAAATTTTCAGAGGTCTTTACTGGATTAAAGATACACAAATTAATGTTTTGATTTGAATAGAAACCTAGATAATATCCACAATAGTATTTCCATAATATCTATATAAAAATGTGGAACAATGTCATAATCACGTAAGAGCGGTTCTACAGAAATGTATCTCGGGTTGGACGCTGTTAAGAATCAAGCTAGACCTAGTTTGAAAAATAGAGATCATATAATTGTGCTTAGATGGTGATTAAAAAATAATAATCTAAAATCTAAAATGTGGAATGTTTTATGAAATGAATATTATTATTATGATTTTACATTAGATAAATACTACTAAAAGTGCTCACTTCAGTGGATGTCGTTAGCTCACTCAGAAAACTGCTATTATTTGGTCTCGACAATTCTAACTTCAATGCATTCTAGGTAAAATTCAGTAGATACCGAACCTTATCATTCATCTTTAGTTGAATACTCGTGGGTAACATATCCAAATTACCTATGCGACTATTTCGGTAGGTAATATCGGTTTTTTATGACATTTAGAAACCATTTTTACTTGTGAAATGGAGACTTACTCTTTTTATCTTTAGAATTTTTTACGTCGATATCACAATTTAGATTCTTGCTTAATTCTTACAATATACCAATACGCTCCTAGTATAAATCACACATGTGTCGCCATCTAGTGTATTTTGCTCGTCCTGTTTGTTGTTTTAGCGATAGTTCTGTAGCAATAATATCGATTTCGTTTTTTTTTTAGTAAAGTTCTAACCGCTAGTAATTCTCGTCCTTTCCAGATTTAGCATTAACTATTTATTATTTTTGTATCTAATTTTTATGAAACGACAAGTAAAAAAAAGGCAAACAATCAAAAGTAAGTGATCAAAATAAAGTAGTTATTTTGAAACATGCTATTAAGTTTTTGACCCGCCTATGGACATTTTCCCTGAGAACCGGGGGCCGAAAGCGATGAGCATAGAGAATGGTTCCATCGGGATAATTCAAGAATGGAATCGCGTTATCAGGGTAAATGGATCTAAGGGGTTTGGCTGACTACTGATGAACGATTAACGGGACCAACCGGAAGCCAAATACCTATCTCTACTATTATAGTATCTATTAGGTATTCAATTATTTTTGTTGAGAATCGCAGTTCTCTCCTTAATACTTATATTTAAAAAATAACTGCTTATTTTTACAGACAACTTTATATTTTATAAAATCAATATACAACATTTCGTGTGGCATGACGAAGCTTGTTAACCAGTGTTATTTATAACAATTTTCGAGTTAATTGAAACAAACAGTAAAATACTCCCAAAACTTTTAAATTGGTTGGTTAATTTTCACAGAATCGCAATTCTGTTTTAAACCATCACTAGGATACAAAATTCAAGTATAGGTATACCATTAGCGATTATAAATAGTGACGGTTTTTTAATATAAACATGAGTACATAAGTAGCAGAACTACTTCACTCGGTATACCTCCCTAGCCTACAAAATGTGTTAAAATACTAGTAACAGTTTTGGTAACTATTTTATAGCACAACTAGGAGTTTTTGACTAACTGGGTAATTTTTATGTTTCAATTATATTAACGCGTAATATAATTATGGAAATATATGTTGACTGAGGCACGCCGTCGACGTCGGAGACTTTCAGTGGCCTCTGGAGCGCTGC
The DNA here is from genome assembly GCA_961205895.1 of Mythimna pallens. NCBI lineage: Eukaryota > Metazoa > Arthropoda > Insecta > Lepidoptera > Noctuidae > Mythimna > Mythimna pallens. The sequence goes on along the minus strand of OY540830.1, from coordinate 16,528,918 downwards.
CAACGATTCGTCTGCTGGTTATTTTCGCACGTCATCCACAAATAACAAGACATCTACCGATTCAGTCTATGTCTATAATTCAAGAAAAACTACATCGTTACAAAAAATGGTTTACAACGAGGCTTGTGACGCACATGTTATCATTCATACAGCACGTTTCTATTATATTCTTTTACAAGCCCTTTCTTACATTCAACTTCAATAAAATCACTAAACCGAATTGCACGCAAGTAACTCTATTAAAATGCCCTTTGTCTAGTATTCATTATCCCCCTGTCTAGTTTTAAATTCTTTTGTTAGTCGTAGTCGTTGCATGGATGCATGAATAAATTGTTTTTGAGAATCGAACGTACCGAACAAACTGGTAGGTCAAGATCCCTTTCTCATAGAAGACTCTTTTGTGCGATAGTAAAAGGCGTTCGCTATTAAAGGGCGCGGATCGAGTAGAATCTTGAATTGTGGGTAATTATTATTTAATCTATGGCAGTAAGTAAAGCTGGGTTCGGTTTCTTGAAGGGACTAAAAGTGTCGTGTTGATCACTGGTTGCGTGGAGTCGGGCGGTGGGCGCGCCTGCTCACTTGGCGTGTGATCCTGATCGCAATGCGCGCGCGCTGTCATTGCCCTAGTCCGCGCTGCCCCCTCGCCTCTTGAAACAATGAACGGAACCTGGTTAATGATCGCCCTGTTTTCGGCTTTTGATGGTTGAATATTCAATGAGAATTTGAAAAGCAATATATTCGACCCAACAGAGTTCCGTATAAAATGTAAGCCATTGGTGTTTTTGTCATGTTTCAAATGATTCTAACAAAATACTACGTGGTACTTGTTTAATTACCTAGGCATCTAGGTCTGATATACATACACTGGCTCTTTTAGTTTCTCGTATCCTAAAAGTTTTTTACTTACATGCATAACAATAGAATATAGGTACTTATTGAATGGTGACAGAGATTTTGTGTATTTTTAATTTAAATACACACATACCTATCTACATATAATTATATAGCTTTCAACTACGACCTTAATGTTTTTGTAAAATAATCTATTTTAATTTGGCAACAAAACAACAATTATTCAAGGATGACGTAAAATAAGTTATGTACATTATTTGGAACAAATAGACTTTTTACTTTTTTGATTGTTGTGTTAGTTCCCTTCTGTTATATTATCGTCATTATCATTGTCTCAAGCTTGATCTATTTATGTAGTTCTTCGTCATTTCATCACAACAATCAAAAGCAATAAAACCATCGAATCAACAACGAATGCAATATTATCCGTCTGATTGTAAGCTTCTTAAACATATTTCAGAATTTTCCAACAATGTTTCACTGACTCAACTATCAAACGAAGAATTTAGAAGCCCTAAGTAAAATTAAATAGCTCGAATAAGTTTTAAAATGAGTAACATTTTCTTATCTACGCATACGCACCGAGGTTACTGATCCAGGTCAAAAATGCTTTACTAGATGAAAAATGTAACTTGTAATAATACTCTTAGGCTCCTCTTCTGTTTTGGAATCGGGTTCGCCTGCCATGCAAATCTAAAAACACACTTATTACAAAAATCTCAAGACGGAACTGAAGAACAATATAGCTAAAAGCAGGAAACAATGTAATATCCAAATAATATAGTTATATTAGGAGCATTGTTCGGTGGCGGGCACGGGCGGGCGTCCATTCAGCCGCGACGGCTCCGCATAATGAGATGCACTGCTCCTCCAGATGTGGCGCAGGCGCGGCCCAACGCGCTGCCGCTTTTTGTTTCCCTTTTTTGCCATCCACTCACTAGATAAACGGTTTAGTAATGCTGGCTTACTTAAAAATAAAATCAACGTCTTGAATTCTTACTAATATTGAATAAAATATACTGTAGCTAAATATTAACACAAAAAAAAAACTAAAAACTGGGATTAGTAGGTACCTTTTTCGTGTTAAAATTTTCATTAACTACATTTCATTTCAGTTTGTCATATTATCAATTAGTAATTTGATATTTTTATTATAATATAAACACAAATAAGTGATTAAATAAAAACTTTTTAACTTGTAGATAGACCCAAATTATTACAAAAGTCAAATAATTTAACACTCAACTTTGCACTACCGAATTATGTATTAAAATTTTATTTATTAAATCTCATATTTATCTACTGTCTGCTTATTTATTTTATGGCTGCTATTATTTGTTTACAAATGTTTGATTTGATGATAAATTCAGAAAATAAGATTAATATCTTTCAAGGAAACAGTAAATGAATTAATTTGTTAATAAAAATAAACAATGACTAGGAATCTAAATTATTTAAATATCATAAAATAATATAATGACGATTATTTTGATAATTGTAAATAAATATCTACTATTATTTCCTTAGCTAATTCCACACCTACACATAATTTAAAGTTCGAAGTGGACTTGTAAGCTCCGGGCTGCGTTAGCCTCGCGTTTATTTATGTTGCCTTAGTCAGAACTTGTTACCTACGCCAGATGTTATTTTACGACAGTCCGCCACCGAATAAACAATCTCTCCTTTTTCTTACTTTTATTACCCAAAGAACTAAAATTGCAAAAGTAGGCCTTGGTTAAACAGATTATTATTTTTGAAAACGCGTTACTAAACATACCGATTATGTAGCAAGATTTAATTAATTATATATAAAAAAAAAAAACGATTTTAATATTTACCACTGCGCATCCTACATGTAGCATTATCAATTTTTGACAAGGTAGTTATAATTCCGGTTCACAAACTGAAATACAAGAAATCCATGGCAACACGTCGCTTCTGAACTATAAACAGATATCACACAATTTAATTAAATGAAACACTATAAAACTGTGATCACAAATAACAAGACAAAGCTTCTGTCACACATGTGAACCAGGATGATGCGATTTCCGGACCCGCGGGCACGCCCGCGCTGCTCCATACTTCTTTACATTCCATACGATTATAAGCACTATGGGAAGTAAGGAAGCACGGAACTCGCGCAAGGCTTTGTGTCTTCATTCTTCAGTGTACTGCAATCCTGTGCAGTTGCAATTAGCAACTACCTGTTACACATATATGCAGCAGTGGCAGGGTGGGTGACGCCATCTCTTGGTCGATGGTGATGGGAGCACAACGCGACAGTCGACGACAACGTGGGGGTGGCGAGCGACGCGGCGTGGTGGCCGCTCGCTGAGCACTGGCAGCGCGCTCGCTGCGCACGCGCAGACCAGCTCTAAAAATGGAGTCAACCGGCGGAGTTAGCTTACGACTCGGGAGTACCATCCATTCCAAATTTGTATTTTCCCGAAATAGATCCGGCGGCGAGCGTCCATCGGATCGGTTACCCGACCGTGCAGCGACCTGCAGCGTGCGAGGCCTGGTCGAAGTGCACGTCTGAACCTCGACGCGGACTCGCCGGAGGCCGCTCTTATGTAAGGAACACCGTGAACCGCGCCGCGTGACGACCGCTTCGAAAATAAACGTGCACGCCGAGCACGACGCCGCCGCCGCCGGGCGCCACATGTGCGCGCTCCCGTCAGCGTTCCGATGTGAGCGCGCTGGAGGGGAGGCTATTATTAGTTGCACACCATCCACCACTGTCACCTCCCGCAGGGTAGTCGAGCTATACATAGTTCCGATCACGGGATCTGGCAATCCTCAGCGTTCACTGACCTCCCCTGAAACAACATCAAATTTTATATAAGTACCTGATCAATATATCAAGATACCTAATACACGCCTACAAAATTAAATATGTGCAATAATAAATAAACAAATCAATTTCCTTACGACTTTAAAGCTGTCGTTGGCGAATATTCCCACCGTATATCAAGGAGATATTCATTAATGCAATATTGAACAAGTAATTATTGCTGCCAGTTTCGCGTCTGCATCAACGTATCGTATGTATCCTAGCAGTAGGTACGTGTGTTTGTATGAAAGAACGTGGCAGCCGCATCGCGGTAGAGAATTCCCGCAGTCGCCTGTAAAGCTCGCCTCTCCGTACTCTCAGTCAATAAAAGAATTTTGGCAAACTTTCGTAGACAAACAACTGGGACGACAGCCAACTCATCTTTTGTCTGCTTGAAAGCAACATGGTTTTGTTAGCATTTCGATACCACAATGATTCAAAAAGTACTCCTTTGAAAAATTTACTCCTTAGTATCTTCTTCATGAAAATTTTATATTATTTTGATTGTTTTTTGGCCTAGGTAGTATTTTTATATCTGAAAGAACACTGCCTTTTCTGAGTATTACTTGCTGTAATGAACTCACAGGAAGCACATAGGAAATACATACAACTATCCAAAATTAAATGAATAGAGAAGTAGTTGTAAAATTTTAACAAGGAAGTTATGTAAAATCAAATAATTAAAATAAGTATAACAACTTTTTCAAAGCTGAATCAATACTCTTATTTATGTGAAACAGCCACTCCTATTTTGGAGTTTCAATACTGATGTTATTTATAGGCTAATGTTTTCGTACAATATATGATTACTTACACGTTAATATACCATAGTTTCCTACATATGTGCAAATAAAAAAACACATTCCACTATGCGGTAAATAAGTACAGAGAATAGTTCAAATATGTGCCTACTCAGGTCTACTATTGCAGAACTGAGAAACCGAATAGCAGTAGAACTGTTATTATTTTACAGGTTCATAATGAATGCACCCTGAAACTATAAATATATTTAGTGGGGACCTAAGTAGTTATCTAATGTAATTTTATAAGATGAGCTACGAGGAGCATCTATTGAGTAAAGAAAAGCGGCGATGCTGCCGCAGAGCACCGTCCGTCCAAAGAGCGTCTGTTGAATATTAATGCGACATTGTTATTGGCCACTAGTGCCCGCTGCCCGCTGCTGCCCCAATCGCACATTTCCATAACTTACTATTCTGGATCCGCGGGGAATCAACTCACTATGTAGGAATATGATCACTTGGGCCACTCATATTTGCCCTGTAAATTGTGTTCCGTCGCGACAATACATTACATTATTCATTATGGAATCTATAAGTGGTCGGCAACTTAGCCTGCCTTCTCGAATACTGCGAGTATGTCATGCTAAGTTCTGTGACAATGCAATGATTCACGACCCGATTGTTTCACATCACGTTACTAAATATCATATACACTGATACGGTCTACTAGTCATTGTATGTACCGTGGATTGTAAACAACCAGTGAATTAAATATCTACAAAGTTAATCGTTAACGGGAACTGCACCAACGACATTACAATTTAAAAATACATGCTCACTTTATATTTATTTATCCACTGAGATAAACCTACTTTTCCATTCAAAATTCTAAGCAGCTCTCCGCTGCTTTGTTTTCGGCGGATTTACTTAAGTTGAATCTAAGACGTTTCGAGTTAAAAGGTCCCCTCCTTCCATTGCCGTAATAGTTATGTGTGTTTGCTATTTTGTTTGTTTATAATGACAGCACATTTTGTAGTGATCACTGCAGATTAACATTAGGAAACTCTAAAATTACCAAACATTTTGGGTTTTACATTTCGAATTTTCATAGTTACGATTTTATAATTAAGTTGCACTAACTAGGTTTTGATTTATGTAATAAGTATTTTACTGGTGTTCACTATTCAAATTATATTTGTTTATGGCAAGTTTATGTGTCATATTTATTTATAGTTAGTCTCAACCAACATCGGTTATATGGGTAGAATTCTGCCAAAAATTATAATCTGCATGGCAGCTCGATTTAGATAAATGAGTCATATTTTTCCAGTAAAAATATGAATCAGAAATACGAGAGAAAAAGCTATCGTCATCAACATCGGCAGCCTTGTTCCAACTATTGCTGTAGTAGTGCAATTTTAACCTCCCTGGGTCTCCAACTCTCCAGTAATTTTTAATCGAGTTTAAAACGAGGAAGAGATTATCCATTCGACCCGTTTATTTTTTGAATGTAACATCACATCTCCAGCATTTCTTAACCGAAATGAACGATATACATTTATTTGATACGGATCATTTTCAGTGGTAGTAGTAATTTGGACTGTAATTTATTGTGACTTTTATTTTGATTTAATTATTTTTATGTTTAATTTGACTTCTATTTATTTGTTTCTTTTATTATTTGACATTGCTTAATAATGTAACGTATTTTTAATAATTAGTTGACTGTAATGTAATCTGTATATGACTTATAAGAATCCCTTACCAATAGTCTACTATGACTATATTCCCATATAAATAGGGTGAAGATCTCATAAAGACCTTTGGAGAGAAATCATATAACTTAATAAGGATACTAAGATATTATACTACTATTAAGGAAAAGAAAATTGCTGGTACATAAGGTGCCTACATTGACTATACGAATGTATGTGAAGCATCACAATTAAAATATAGTAATAATAGTTCGTAAGTATAATTAATTACGAACTCTATTCGACTTTAAATAATCTGATTTTCATCCAATTATCTTGCGGCACGTCCCCAAACAGCAACATGTCCATATTTGTTCATCCAATGCAATTGAAAAGCAACATCCTTTTTAAAATTTCACGCTACTACTAAACGAAACGCGTCGTAGCTCGTAAGTATAACTAATTAAAACGGATTACTCGTAGGAAGACTAGTTAGCTAACAATGCACCATTATTGTCCTATATTATATTATCCTTAAACCCAACGCGTTCCGCGACACGCTTCAAACTTTAGTAATTATTGGAGCTCTGCTTACTTATCTTGAAGCTATCACTTAAGAAACACCAGTAATTGAGACAGCAGTTATAAATCGAGTTTGAGACATCGCCTCCGGCTCATCTTATATTTCGATAAAACGACTGATAATACTGTTTGTATTACAAATATTACCTAGACACTCTATTTTGATATAACGTATTATATTAGCACGAGCTATTATGTGTGTTCAATTACTTATTAGGTATCAGTATTTAGGATATTGAGTAAACCCCGCACTAATAACGTGATAACATTATAAAGGATTCAGGACTGATAGCAGCGTACTAGAGCTGCGCTGTGCCGCACGTGTTCACTAAATGATGAAGTCCCTCCGGGACTCCTGGGATGGAAATCAGTGGCACTCGTGTAGTACGCAGTACGCGACATTTAAGTTGGAATAGCGTTTAATGACATAATCGTCAAAATGCTTGAGATTTATCTTTGAGACCGCTCACTCGTAGGTGTCTAAAAATAATGAAATCAATAAAAGCTGTTTGTGTAAATGTTTACAAAAGAGACGTAAATATAACTATGAGGGTTCGAAAATAAAACGAAAAGCTTCGAAAAAAGGTATAAAAAAATCAACATAATTCCAGTCGGAGAGAAACAGAGCTATATAGGAAAAATGCCTATCTCACACCGGAATAATGATGAGTTTAAGACGTCATAGTACGGGGCTGTTTCCGCTGGCTCATCTTGGCAACCTCGTCGTGCCTCCTTATTCTTCTTTGGTTGGATTCAACGTGTCCTAGGATAAACCTGTACCTAAATCTTACTCAAATACGTACATTTGTGAATTTAATCCAGGATAATATCCTATAAGTCTTATTTTAGTTTAATCTCATAGCACGTTTTATAACAGACAGCATGAAGCGTAACTTTTTAGTATTTTTTTACTACTAAGTTGTTATAATTTTAATCTTGTTTTCTACATTTTAGTGTATTATATTTTTGAAAGTGTCGTCCTGAGTGCTTTATTTCGATACCCCATGAGATATCGATACTTACGAGTGTAACCCAATACTTCTGACAATAAACTTACTTTCAATACCAATAAGATAGTCGTGGTCATCCCTACCATTTGAGCAGTTTCGCTAACTATTATTTTATTCGAACCTGTATATTTTTATGTATGGATATGTCATCGGAAAATTGCAGACTCCGTATGATTGTAAAAATCTTTAGTAGATTATAATTTCTCGATATATTATGAAAAAATCGTTTTACATACGATAAATCACACCCAAATTCATTCATTTCCAACATAACTGTGTCTTATTTAGAAAAACTGTTTACGGTATTTTATTTTTTCGCGTTTGGAATTTTCCGGTGACAGATATAACTTTTTTGATTATATTTGATTAAGTAAAGCCCCATTGTTTGAAAGAGTTGCTGTGGTCCTCGCAAAGGGCTACTGAAGGAACTTAGGAAGGTTTTAGTCAGTAAAAGTCTGACACTCCTCCTCGCTCCACCCAGAGCGATACGAAGTAATTTGATGATTTCCAACGTAAAAATAAAAGTAAAGCTCTAGGGTTGAACTTAAATGACCAAGAAACTCCTCAAATTCAAACAGCGTATAAGATATTGTCCAGATAGAGCTTTTATCAGTATTTTGTCAATTCTTTAGATATATATTGCTATCTATTATTATTATTTTCTATAGAACTTACATTTTAAATAACTTTTCAGAAAGGGGTTTTCAAGGTTCATGTACGACACATACGAGTATGTATGTGTCTGAGTATGTACGAGTTTTCAAAACCTTTTATAACTTCTAAACGACTTTCGATAATTCTTATTTGTGAGGTACCACAAGTAAAGAATTAAAACTTGGAAAAAAAATATATATATAAAAAATAGAACAACTGAGCTGGTTTTTAATTTATTTTCAATCTTTTTGTGGCGCTTTAAGTCTTACCTTCGATATCATATTTTCAGGTACGCATGAAAGGAACTTCTCCATCAAAAATGCATACTTACACATACGAGTACTTAGGTAATTTAGGAAAAGAGTTTCAGCATCTGGTTTGGTACTTGGACTTGGTACAAAGTTTAAATGAATACTTTTTTTTTGCTACCTAGGTTATCAGTCGACTGATGTTGTTGAATGATTGATTTAGCCTCTATTTAATTCAGTAAACCCCAAGTAAACGCTCTCTCATTGTCTTTCTATTTGGTCTCTAATTACGGTATTCGAAAGGTTAACCTAAGTTGACCTAAGCTACTAAAAATGTATCTACACTGGATTGTAAAACTAACGGGTCAAATAGAAAAACTGCGATCTCCCAAAGTAAGTACATAGATCGCTCGTATAAATAATATGTTTTATACTGATTAGTAATGCTCAATTTAAATCTCAAAAGAGTTTTAATTTGTACAAGTTACAGAATAAAAGTCAAATTTTCTTAAATTTGAAATATAAGAAAATTTTAAATCAAGAAAAGAATATTTTTCGTTCTTTTTTCAAACCAATATTTTTTTTTTTTAAATAATTTCTTGGATTGGTCACACATTCAGTGTGACATCATGTCGCTAACACCTGAAAAACGTAGGTACCCGAACCATGGTACAGCAACGAAGAAGTCAGTACTGCTAGAACAGTAGAAGTCTTTTTATCTATGGTTCAAAGAGTATTCCAGCGATTTCAAGAAACCGGCATGAACATCAGAAGACCAGGAAATGGTACACAAAGCACTATGCTAAGAAAACGAAACCTCACGGCTGTTCAGGTCTGAAATAGCCGTAAGAACTTCACCACAACAATGTGAGCTCTGACACGATCTTGCGAAGACTTCATGAACCTGATTTAAGGCATAATTGCTGGGCTATACCCAGCAATTAACCCCAAACTGCTCAAAGAACATCGAATTGTTCGGTTATGGCTTACTTAAAGATGTCCAATAAACAGATGAATGATTATTTTCCAGTGAGTCCAGATGTTTAGTTTATTTACACACAATAGGATATGAAAGCATTTAGATGACCACGACAACGTTACTAAGTGAATATGGACACAAATTCTATTGGTATGCACAATAATACACAGCCACATGATGCTCATTAGTTCAATGCGTATATTTAAGACATCGCCCAGATCGCATTAAAATCCCATAGAACATGCATAGGATGGGTTTAGGAGATGCATTAAATGACGTTTCCAGCTCCACCTATTTGCAATAGATTTTCACCAGTAGAATGCGTCTTAATGAAATCATATAGGCTCTTGAAAGAAATACAAAGTATTAAAACAACAAAATAGTTTTCTTTTTTTGGATAAACTGCGATGTGTAGTTTTTGATGTCACATGGTAGGAGTGGTCTTTTTTAACATTTAATAAAAATTTCTTAGTGGACAAAATGTCTTAGGTATTTACTATAATATAATATCCTAGTTTCACTAACTCATCTTGAGTCAATAAACTGTCGCACTTTTTTATTAGCGATCCGGGTTTTTTGCTGCCCAGTGTAGATTTATGTGGGAAGATTATTAGATAGAAAGAATAACGAGTCTCTACTCTAAGGAAACACGGTGAAGATATGTAATGTACTAGAATACAATACATACAAACTTTATAATTCTGTGTCTTGTAATGGCATTGAACTGAAACCGAAATACATGAACTTACCAATGTTATACTCGTACACTATCCTTTAGGTATGTACGCCAAAGTAAGAGACATTCTTGAACCAATTTGTGACACCCGCATCGTGTGTTCGTGGTTTAGTCACTATGTGTTAACGAGAACTGCTAGATTAGTGCATAAATGTATCACTGATGATGCGTTGCGCAGTGACAGATAAGCGGGAGCGGCGTACGACGCGCTGACGCGGACTGCTGGCGGCGCACGCGCACGTAGGACGAGCGACGCCGCACGAGCCCGCCGCGCCGCCGACGCGTCCGCCACTAGCGACGTTTGACCTTATTTAATTAGTTCGTTCGTTTTTACTCTTTGAATGTAACATAGCATATTAAAATGTGTAATCGTCTAATTCATTGTTGCTATCCACTCGGGTAATAACTATTGTCAACTCCTAACTATTACAACGATCACGACAACTAAATTGTATCTACTAATTACCACACGAAGCAGTACTTTAAAATTATAGCGGTCCTTAGAATTATATTTAGCGTACTAGGTACTAAATTCTTGGTTATATTGAATCTTTATTTTTTCTTGTATGTAAACCTTGTATCTAAATGAAGCAACGGTAACTCTTGCGCTATTTCTGTTTGGAGTTCACCCACCTCGACGTCGTCGTTGATTTCTGCTTCTGAGATTACATAAATTATTTGCCTTTTCACTAAACATTTACTCGCATTAAATTGTAATAACGTATATCTGAATAAATGTGGAGTACTGATAAAAAAATACTCTGTGTTCTGGTTACCTATTTGGCTCGAGTTTAGGTTTTCAAAACTTATGATTTCGCGCCTAGATTTAATGAACAAAGGGTACCAACACCGCGGACTTTCTTATTTTTTACAGGTCCACAGATTTGGCTGTAATCATCATCCATACGTATGCTACGGTACTAAGCCGAAACTTATACTTAATATGTTATCAGCATATCTATAGGTATATATCATCATCATCACCCTAACGTATTGCTGGTTCGAGTCCTAATAAAATACCTAAACATATGGTAGAACAGGTCATTCACACTCACATCGAACACCTTGCGACTCTACAAAGGGGTCGATCTCGTGAAAGACGACTTTAGATGTTATGTTTCTCTCTCTTACTCCAAAAATAGGACCTATGCAGAAATTGTCAACTTTTTATTTTATTTCAGAATAAGATGCTATCTTTATTATTACGCAATTTCAAAATGACATAATTCATTGGTCCATAATACGAGCTCATAATAGTGAGGCTCAGCGGGGGATGCGTTACATACACGTTTTTCTTAAACAGTCTATGATACCCCAGGGAATATCGCCTGCTGTACGCGGGGGTGTAAATCTCTTTTTTTTAATGTTTTGCCACGAGCACGCGTTGGCGGCTGTGGCTTTTGAATACAACGTTCTATTTACATAAATTTGCATATGCATAGCCGCATAGGTACTTAGGATAAGCCCAACGTAAATATTTCCGGGGTTTTCAGATTTTCAGCATGCGAAGACCGTATAGGTCCCTTAAGTAACATTGGTACCTATTCAAAATGTTGTAGCTGGTGAAAAGGATAATAAAGATAGGAAACGTTGCCCGTAGGTACGGCCAGGATAATTAAGTTGGATTATTTAATTTTATTCAAATTGGCAATTATTCTGTGTCCTATCTGAAAGCGACCGTCGTATACGCCATCAAATATTGACTAGATGACCTCTTAACAAACAGACATTATGGTTTCTTAAATTATCACCCAACCTCCTTGGAAGTCCTAGGATATGATCGTGGGTTGTCTCGTGTCTCGGGCCATTTTCAAAACCTAGTTAACATTTGAATGAGTTAGCTCTCAAGCAGGGCTGTACAGATCTGGAGAACATAACACCCATAGTACCCCCCATTACTACGTCATTCTCACTGCTTTTTTAACACCCCTCGTATTTTCCGAAGAAAATGATAGACGTGTATAGTAGGTAAACCCATACTTCACGCCAAGCTTCTTCTTCGCAAATTTAATAGTAATGATAAATAAATTTTAATTTTTTAAAATTTAAAAATTGACGTGTAAAAAAAAAATTTTATACGTCAATTTTTTTTCTTCGTCATTTTAAACTAGATGAAGCCGATGTTTCCTGAGAAGAAACACCAAAACAAACTCAGGGGTCAGTCACTTTTAAAATCCATGCAGTAAATATGTAATGTCATTTTTTTTGTCAGCAGAAAAAAAACATTTTAAAATAGTTTTAAATATTTATTTGATATTTTGATAATTATAATAGTTATATCAACAACCAAATCTGTTGTACTTACATTGGGAAAACAATCCATGTAACATAGTACTTAAAAATACACCACCTGCCAGCTCTCACTAGTTTTTCTACTCACTACAAGAAGTACTGCAAGATCTTACATTATGTCTACCCTGGATGGTATCCAATCCGCTCAGAAGAACCTGGAGGAGTGCTTCATTAAGAAGATGGACGAGCTTGAGGCACAAATTCAATGTGCAGGACCTGCCAAGGACACAGTTGCCTCGCAGCTGCTACTAGCTAAGCCGCTATCACTAGTGTCACTTGTAAAAATACAACAAAAGAAAAATACAGACAAGTGACACTAGTGACAGCGACTAAACGCGATTATGCGAGCCAAACGTTAAAACGCGATTAGTTTTATTGGTGAATTCCACCCTTAGTTTTATTCAAATTAAAAACTCGAAATTTTCTTTAAAACTAACTTAGTAGCTGTAGTACTGCAAAAGTTATCCGAGAAAACAGGTCACTGTAGTAGTCTCTTACGAAGTTGCTCCAACATCGCGATCTTCACTATCGAATTACGTTGTTTGTTTGCGACGCGCGACGGTATCAAAGAGACTTGTATTGGTACAAGCAAGATGCTCTGGGGTACTTTTATTAGTAGCCAGCTTAAAAGCTGCTTATAAACTACTTGCTAATTCATCCTAGGTACATTTTTACTTTCGAAGAATGAGCAAAGCAATTTATTCCAAAACCACATTATATTGTTAGCCATTGGTAACAATGTAAAATATAAAAAGTGTGTAAAGTATCCTAAATGCTATTCCAGGACATGGTCTATCCATGTACCAAGTTTCATCGAAACTCATTCAGTGGTTTGTGCGTGAAAGAGTAACACTAACAAACATAGGATTGTTGAAAATACGAATCATGTCCTTTCACGCCCCCCCCCCCCCCCCCGCCTTAACTTTTAAACAGTTATATAATGACATCTTATACCCATTAACTTGGTAGATACTCCACTTGGCCGTATTTTAAAACATTCATACTTAATACTCATTTTCACCCAGCCACAGCCACACAATCAATCAAAAGTGAATTTATTTTAAAATTTGAATTTGGTCTTGCAATAATAAAACTTTATTTCAGATCTTGACCGCTTTTATTGCGTTTGCGTTCCATTCTTACAAGAATCTTTCCATTGATTACAGCGCAATGAAAATAATGCTGGGTAAACTGCCGCGGCCGTGGATCGTGGATGATGCAAAGGACGACGGTTACACGGCGCTGCACCTGGCCGCGCTGAACAACCACGCGGAGGTGGCCGAGCTGCTGGTCCGCGGCGGCGCGCGCCCCGACTTACAGAACGCCAACCTACAAACAGCCCTCCACCTCGCCGTAGAACGCCAACACACACAAATTGTCCGACTACTCGTCGCACATGGAGCGAATCTCAACATTTGTGATAAGGTGACCCTTATTCCATTACTAGCTTCTGCTAGTGGTTTCGCCCGCGTGAATGTAGCTTAGGTTTCTCCATACAAACTTAAGACCTTCGTTTAGCCCCTTAGGGGCTGGATTTTGAAAAATTCTTAATGCTCGCCACGTCATAAAAGGAAATCTTGTGTAAAATTCTACGCTCCTAGTCTAGAGTAAAGCACTAAGCTGCATAATGTTCTTCATTGACTTGAAACTAAATCACATGACCTAAACAAGTCAGAAATACAACCGATATTATATGACTATATATATGACCTTGAAAAGAAATAAATATAATTATAATCTCGTCCTCATTATGTACTATATGTAGTTTACACTTTGCACTACACGCTGTATCACATTTTTTAAAGAAGAAAGCATTCAAAATATTTAGTAATCTGTGGTTTATCTGTGGGTACCTGCACTCTGTGGGTATCAATGTGTACTTTTTTGTGCCGCAGGCTGTGCACATACTTTCGAATTTTGTCATGTTAATTCATCAACAAAATAGGACAAATTAAGCTGAGAAATCGAGACGAGACTATGATTAAGCCAAGTGAGTGTTTGTGGTAACTGGAAAAGCGAATAAAGAAACAAAATTGTTATAACGTCAAAGAAATGGAATAATTTGCCTTCTCGACAGTTTCGAAGACAGTTTTGCTAATTAATGCATTTTGACTGCATCATATAGAGCTTTCACGAGAGGTTAGCCGAAAACAGTTTTACTAATTCATGCAATTTGACTGCATCGTATAGAGCTTTCACGAAAGGTTAGCCGATGCCGTAGTCGCAAATTGGAATCTGACTGCGTCATATAGAGCTTTCATGAGAGTTTAGCTGATGCTATAGTCGTAAACTGGAAATAATCTGATTGCATCTTATAGAGCTTTCACGAGAGGTTAGCCGATACTATAGTCGCCAATTGACTGCATTATATAGAGCTTTCATGAGAGGTTAGCCGATACTATAGTCGCCAATTGACTGCATTATATAGAGCTTTCACGAGAGGTTAGCCGATACTATAGTCGCCAATTGACTGCATTATATAGAGCTTTCACGAGAGGTTAGCTGATACTATAGTCGCAAATTGGAAACGATCTGACTGCATCTTATACAGCTTTCACGAGAGGTTAGCCGACACTATAGTCGCCAGTTGGAAACGATCTGACTGCATCTAATAGAGCTTTCACGAGAGGTTAGCCGATACTATAGTCGCCAATTGACTGCATCATATAGAGCTTTCACGAGAGGTTAGCCGATACAATAGTCGCCAATTGACTGCATCATATAGAGCTTTCATGAGAGGTTAGCCGATACTATAGTCGCCAATTGACTGCATCATATAGAGCTTTCATGAGAGGTTAGCCGATACTATAGTCGCCAATTGACTGCATCATATAGAGCTTTCACGAGAGGTTAGCCGATACAATAGTCACCAATTGACTGCATTATATAGAGCTTTCATGAGAGGTTAGCCGATACTATAGTCGCCAATTGACTGCATTATATAGAGCTTTCATGAGAGGTTAGCCGATACTATAGTCGCCAATTGAATGCATCTAATAGAGCTTTCATGAGAGGTTAGCCGATACTATAGTCGCCAATTGACTGCATTATATAGAGCTTTCACGAGAGGTTAGCCGATACAATAGTCACCAATTGACTGCATTATATAGAGCTTTCATGAGAGGTTAGCTGATACTATAGTCGCAAATTGGAAACGATCTGACTGCATCTTATACAGCTTTCACGAGAGGTTAGCCGACACTATAGTCGCCAGTTGGAAACGATCTGACTGCATCTAATAGAGCTTTCACGAGAGGTTAGCCGATACTATAGTCGCCAATTGACTGCATCATATAGAGCTTTCATGAGAGGTTAGCCGATACTATAGTCGCCAATTGACTGCATTATATAGAGCTTTCACGAGAGGTTAGCCGATACTATAGTCGCCAATTGACTGCATCTTATACAGCTTTCACGGGAGGTTAGCTGATACTATAGTCGCAAATTGGAAACGATCTGACTGCATCTTATACAGCTTTCACGAGAGGTTAGCCGATACTATAGTCGCAAATTGGAAACGATCTGACTGCATCTTATACAGCTTTCACGAGAGGTTAGCTGATACTATAGTCGCAAATTGGAAACGATCTGACTGCATCTTATACAGCTTTCACGAGAGGTTAGCCGATACTATAGTCGCAAATTGGAAACGATCTGACTGCATCTTATACAGCTTTTATGAGAGGTTAGCTGATACTATAGTCGCAAATTGGAAACGATCTGACTGCATCTTATACAGCTTTCATGAGAGGTTAGCCGACACTATAGTCGCCAGTTGGAAACGATCTGACAGCATCTAATAGAGCTTTCACGAGAGGTTAGCCGATACTATAGTCGCAAATTGGAAACGATCTGACTGCATCTTATACAGCTTTCACGAGAGGTTAGCCGATACTATAGTCGCAAATTGGAAACGATCTGACTGCATCTTATACAGCTTTCACGGGAGGTTAGCTGATACTATAGTCGCAAATTGGAAACGATCTGACTGCATCTTATACAGCTTTCACGAGAGGTTAGCCGATACTATAGTCGCAAATTGGAAACGATCTGACTGCATCTTATACAGCTTTCACGAGAGGTTAGCTGATACTATAGTCGCAAATTGGAAACGATCTGACTGCATCTTATACAGCTTTCACGAGAGGTTAGCTGATACTATAGTCGCAAATTGGAAACGATCTGACTGCATCTTATACAGCTTTCACGAGAGGTTAGCCGATACTATAGTCGCAAATTGGAAACGATCTGACTGCATCTTATACAGCTTTCACGAGAGGTTAGCTGATACTATAGTAGCAAATTGGAAACGATTTTATTGGATCCTAAAAGTTAATAAAGGATTATTGCAAATCAAGTTGTGCCATCTGTAATAATTACATCTATTGGAAAGTTATTCAACAATAAGTTTGTTACTTGTAATTTTAATAATTTTAGAGATTCAGCTCTACTATTATTACTTGATCTATATCAAGATCTCTCTACTATGGAGATGCCTGCTATCTCTATACTTCTTTGGAAACAAGTCACAAGATCGAGTCAATGTCGTTAATCATAAAATCAGGACTGAAATTAAAAACTATTACTGAGCCTACGACAATCACAGGTCAAACAAAACATATTATGTTAACAAGTTATCACAAGTGAGTTTCCTCTCGCAGAGCATTATCCTTCTTATCTCAAAGTCCTTGCGACCTTGCGACTGGTTCTTGGACCCGAATATTGCACCACGGGGATAGTATAAACATCAATCCTACTGTACATAAATGGGTCAGAGACAGAAACGTTATTCCATATCTCTAGCTAATGACCTTATTCAAATCGAGGTGCACCAGAACATTGGTTAAAAAGGAAACCAATCTTAGTTCTATATGTAAATTATTATAAAAAGTGCTCAACTATACAATGCTAGATACTATCTAATGCATTCTTGCACTCTAAGTCAATAGTTAACCGATAAATGCTGGCGTGTATGAAGTGTTCACAAAATAGGTTTACTACTAAGAATATTATAATATAAAATAGGTAATTATGGTATAAGACAAAGTGGCCTATAACCGAAATAATACTGCCAGTGCCTTATCTAGATTTTATATTATCCTCTGTTAAGTTCCGTATAATACTTACACAGAATAAGTTATCCACTATATGTCTAACCAAAAGGCATTTTTGTGTGAGAGTTGGTCCAAGTTGGTCCCATAGAAATATTGTTATGATCTAATCATGAACTTCGAAGATATGGAACAGAACTACTCATAGGATCACAGCAGAACTGGAAGAGGGGGAATATATCGAACTGATCTGATGATGAAGCCTGAAGTTAGGCACCGGAACTCTGTAATAAATTAATGTAATCTAACCGTGTTTGGGATTATTAGAATTGTCATGAGATGCACTCTGGCTATAAGGTATTTAAGTTTGGCTGAGGAGTACTTTTTAGTGGTGGTATATGGTGGTATTTAGTGGTGGTAGTGGAGGTATATATGCCATAACTAAAAAGTGTAAAATAAAAAACTTTTTACAAAAAAAATTACAACCGACTTTAATGTAAAAAAACACTGAAAAGTGAAAAATAACTTTAATTTCGGAAGTCGGTGTTAAATAACGAAGAGACAAATCCATTATAGTTTTTTTTTTGGCACAGAACGTAATGACAAAAAAGGTAAAAGAAATTGCTGCAGTTTTCTGATAGCCAACACAACTATGGTTCCTAAAGTCAACTCCACGATTTTTATCCAGGAAAATTATGCTAACCGAGTAGAAACTTACTGGTAAGTTGCCAGGGGTCTACATCCCTTACACACGAGTTTTGAACTGATTGCTGCTACAATATAAGGCATACATT
The DNA here is from genome assembly GCA_961205895.1 of Mythimna pallens. Lineage (NCBI taxonomy): Eukaryota > Metazoa > Arthropoda > Insecta > Lepidoptera > Noctuidae > Mythimna > Mythimna pallens. Next base: position 16,510,450 of record OY540830.1, on the reverse strand, counting down.
CCTAATAATAAAAAGGGACATGCCTCCTTCCTCAATGGACGTTATGTTAACTTCTTTGTCAAGTAAAACAATAGTGCACAATTTGAGTTCGTATTAAATCAATGGACATCTTCTGAAGGAGTCTAGGCCGTGCATTCCTTGTTGAACTCAGTACCAACGCTAATTCCTTTCTTAAGATCTAAATTTAAGGACAGTTAACCACAAATAGCTCACTGAACACTATAAAGTCAGCAATTTTTTAGATTGAGTGGGAAGCAAGGTTCTTTTCCTCTCGATCTATCTGCGCTTTGACCAGCAGTGCAGTGACCAGTTTTTTTTTTAAGAGTTTTACAAAATAAGGCCCCGAAAAACCTTAATGCGCTATGGTATGGGATCCCACCGAGATAAATGACACGAAACAATCTCGTGTCAATTTATCAAATTTGTAATTAAGTCTTGGATTTGTAATTATTTACAAAAAAAAAAAATAGTAGCATTGTTGGAGTTTGTGATTGCACATGGAATTCTGTTCTCATAACATTATCACTTAAATTTCAGACAAGTATAAAATGCATGCGTTCAAGCTGCATATTCAACAGATAATTCTGTACTTATTATTTTAATATTTACGTGTTACGTCGGTATCTACTACTACTATAAGTAACAATTAAAACTATTAATGAATAATTAGGTACCACTTATGATAATGAAATCTTTTATTACTTTATCTATAACAAATAAATAGTTACGATTCTAAACACAACCTTAATCTTTAAACACCTACATAGAGTACATAATGAGGACGAGATTACGAACATAATTAAACACATCGGACTAACTTACCTCGTGACGTCCGATCCTCAATTATGTGAAGACCTGTGTCCTCAGACCCTAACCGAGTTTGAAATCTAGCGTGATTTTGGCAATGTTACAGAACGGTACTCATTGATACAAATCTGTTGCACAGGATGGCGACACGCCCCTGCACGAGGCGCTGCGCCACCACACGCTGCAACAGCTGCGGCGCCTGCAGGACGCGCGGGACGCCGCACTGCTCACGGGGCTTGCGCACGCGCACGACAAGAAGTCTTCCGCATCCATTGCATGCTTCCTCGCTGCGCATGGTGCTGATCTTACCATTAAGAATAAGAAAGGTAAAATAATAGAATATTATGTAGGTACGCGTCTGTACCTACACTAGATTTGGACAGTTATCAAGTGAATGAATGTAAAAATGCAACACAAACTAGGAAATGACTAAGTTTCAGATTGGATTTGACACTGTATGATAATGAAGTATGAAATAAAACCAAGTTACTCAAATTTTCAGGCCAGACGCCCTTGGATTTATGCCCGGATCCGAACCTATGCAAGACTTTGACGTCTTGTCGCAAGGAAGGGGCAAGTTTGGGTGGCGAAGGCACACCGGACAGCGAGCCTAGCTCGCTGAATGCTGCTGCTGTGGCGGGCAGCAGTACGTCGCCGCCGCCGACCGCGGAAGCCGCGTCCGCTCTGGCTGTCGCTCCCGCCGCCGCCCCCGCGCACGACCCCACCGCGGACGAGTGCCTCGTTTGCTCCGATGCCAAGCGAGACACACTCTTCCGGCCCTGTGGACACATCTGCTGCTGTAACGTCTGCGCAGCAAGGGTAATAATTTCCAACTTCTTTTTATAATCTTTTTAGCTGCTTCTCTGCTTAAGTAAGCAAATAACTTGCGACCCACTAGTCGCAACTAACCCGCTAACTCAGATTTGAATCGGAGTGAATGCTAACGAGAAACAGTGCTTCCAATTATTTCTGGATTTCTGATAACGGACCTATAGTAATGACAAAATACCTATAGTGACACTAGAAGTAATGGGACTATCACGCTTAACCCAGAACGAAAAGAATCATAAAGATCGGTTCATAAACAAAAAAATTATACCCGAATTGATAACTCCAATAAAATGGAATTTGCTTAACCAAGAGCAAGTGGAGCTTCCAAGAGCGGCGTGATGGTATGTTATGAAATGGTGACAATAAATAAAAAAAAAATGTGCTTGCAGCAATTTTTCCGAAATCTTTGCTACTATTTATTGATGATTTATCTCTGAAGTTCTTCATCAGATCTTCACCAAAATATTGGGATCACTTATAGAAAATACTCATTTAAACGAAAAAATAATCATCAAAATTAGTTAAGATTTGATGAAAATGAAGCCAGAGCCGAATCTGTGTAAGGGTTTTGTGGGCTGCAGCCCAGGTTTAGAGGACCACACAATTTTAGCAGAGTCGGTAAAAATAATAATATTCTTAATATTGCCGAGCCTGGGAAACAGGATCTGTTTTTTTTTTTTTGAGGTAGGATTTCATTCGATAACTGCTCCCGCTCTGGGGGGCAGATACATATAAAAGTATAGGAGTATAAGGTAGAAAGTAATGATAAGACACAGAGTCTTATAAAGCTCTCTGTCTGACCATTTGCGTACTTAACAAATGGTCCCTAAAAACGATCATAATATTATAACGTGCTTGTGGGGTATTCCCAAGCAATGACAACTATGCCTGAATTCGGTAGACGGTCAAGTCCTTTTACGAGCCCTTATTGGAATAGTTCCTTTATGTCTAAACGGAGACAACCAGAAACATTATTCTATTCCAAAGATATTTTTTAATTTAGTTTTTCGTCGGTGCCTCGCCTTTTAAAAATCGAGTGTTTCGTGCATGCGTCCACTACGTATAACTTAATAGCATTTGTATCATTGCAAGATAGTTAATTTAGTTAAGTCGTGTTCAGGTGAAGAAGTGCCTGATCTGCCGCTCGGGCGTGACGTCGCGCGCGCCGGTGGGCGAGTGCGTGGTGTGCTCGGAGGCGCCGGCGACCGTGGTGTTCCGGCCGTGCGGCGACGTGTGCGCGTGCGCCGCGTGCGCGCCGCTCATGCGCAAGTGCGTCGAGTGCCGCACGCCGCTCGCACCCGCGCACGCCCAGCCGCCGCCGCCCATTAAACTTGATTGTAATTATCTTCCAAAACAATTTTATTGTACTTAGATCGTTTGTGTATTCCTTTTTAATTTTATAAGATACTCTAAAGAATGATGTTAAGTCGTGGTATCTTTATATCCGTAGTGGAAAAGGAGAGCGGCAGCAACCTGGCGCAGGTGCAGGTGAACAAGGGGCAGCCGGTGCCGACCCAGTCCGCGCCGCACTACATGAACAACGGGTCGCGCTTCGCGGCCGCTGCGGCGCCCCCGGCCGCGCCCCCCGCGCCCCCCGCGCCGCCCGCGCCCGCCGCCCCCGCGCCTCCCGCCACCCCCGCAGCGGCCACGCCCGCTGTGGCCGACGTGCAGAAGCTACAGCAACAACTCCAGGACATCAAGGAGCAGGTCAGCACTTTATCTTAAAATTTTCTTACATGGTACAGCTTCCTCGGGTGTTATGTTGGGTTGGGTACATGTTCGGGACAAATATTTAATTTTTACTGCCAATCTTTCACCAGGATATATTTTACAGCTTAATTGTTAATTATTTGAATGCTATATAAAATAGAATTGAAAATAGCGTGCAAAATATTCTAATTGCGCGTTTTTGATGAATATTTAGAAGAGTATAACATTAACCAACCCTTTAACAATATGAAACAGACAGTAAATATAGCTTGAATACGCACATGAAGCAGGACGGTGGCCGTGGTAGATTAACGGCTGTTAAGGTATGACGACGCTCTCATTTATACTCTCACTCTGAAAACCTGGTTACGAGTAAACACTCCATGAAGACAGTTACATTAAAATGAATAAAAATGTTTGTTACAGACAATGTGTCCAATCTGCTTGGACCGGTTGAAGAACATGATCTTCTTGTGCGGGCACGGCATGTGTCAGATGTGCGGCGACCGCATCACCGTGTGCCCCATCTGCCGCAAGCAGGTCGAGAAGCGAATCCTGCTCTACTGAACATCGAGGCAGCTACTCACGATGATTCTCTTCAGAGAAAGCCCTCTTTTTGCTTTGGGCTTCAATACTATAAGGCTGATTTTCTTTATACTGGCTTAGTTAAGAACCCAACGTTATTTATTAGGGAAAACTTGTATGATAAGCGAATACAGAAGGTACCTACTTCAAACCGTCGAAGCCTACTGGGGCCAGGGGTCTGCTTCTGAAAGGAAGACTCAGCCCCTGCTACGAAAGCCAACGAAAAAACAGCAGTGGATTTTTAGCCAGTAAAAGTCTGAAACGCTCTGTCGCTCCGCCCAAGAGCGGGAGATGTCATTGGATGGTTTCCCCACCTACAAAAAAAAAAGTAGGTACCTACTTATTGAATTTCCTGATCCATGATTTGTTTTCTAATGTCAACGTATTAAGGTAATCGCAAGTATATAAGCACTACACCGGATTAGCATGGCATGGGGACATCGCCACGTCGCGTCGTCAGCAAGTTTAGACAAAATACTTTTATGTTAGCGTTCTCGCCAAACGCTAAGTAAGTTACAGAGAAGTACGAAATGCATGGCTAAGATATCAACCGCGGAGAAGTGCCGCGACAAGTAATGTTACTGCCATACATTTTGTACTTAGCGTTTGCCGAGAACGCTTACAGAAAAGTCAGTCTAAACCTGCAAAAAGACTCAACGATGCGACGATTAGTGACTAATCGTCGGATCGCTTGATAATTGCTGCTCACTAGCTTATCCCTAACCGAGACGATATCGTAAGCAGGCGTTAATCAAGCGTATAATGACGAATACGCGTCTATGACGCTACGCGTCCGTGTACATGCAGTTATCGGTTCGTCCGTGTACATGCATGCAGTTATCGGTTCGATTGCATAAATGTCGTATAGATTGCAAGGAAAGAATCCTGAATGTGTGCGTTAACTCATAACTGCGAGTAGCCTTTTAACACAAAAATTGTTCAAACGGGGATTTTTTTAGCTCAACGTAGTTTTCAACGCTCAGTTACGCACCTATAACAGAAAATTGCATTTATCTGTGTTTGTTTTTCATTTTTTTAAATGCTGTTTTGGATTCTGAACGCAGCGAGTTCAAAATCAAAACAGTATGGGTAAAAATCTTGCGTTTGAAAATCATTTATAATTCGAACCCATTTTTTCGCTTTTTACCAAGCTTCATGTTATGCATTTACACAGTAAGGCTGATAAAGAAACATTATTCAGTGAAATCCCTCACCACTGCATCTAATATTTTTAATGTTGTTGTTCTATGTTACAGTTTGCCGAATGTTACGCAAACTGGATATTGTTAGATGTTTTGTTTTATCTTGGGTATTTTATCACATAAATTACTACAGCTGCTTTTTTATTAGCTTCAACTATGCAGTTGCCGTTGACAGTGATATCTTCTTAATAACTTGGAATTCTAAGTTCAGAAAACCTTTATTTTCTTAATATGCGTCCCCGTTGGAACGCAACAAACAATGCGTTTCAAAAGGCACGCAATATCAATGACGTATGCCTACCACTACCTATTAACGAACGAACTGTGTGAGGATTTAACAGCATTCGTTTTGGAAACTAACGTGACTCCTGTAACTAACCACAGTAAGGTAATTTTTCGAGGTAAAACTTCTCAAATAAAAGTTACTGTAACAAAAATACACAGCTTGTTCGTTAGTATTTCTAAGTCCGCATGTCATTAAGATTGCGTACCGTTTGCGATGCATTGTTTCCACGTTAGCATTCATATTCCAAAATAACACAAGTTTCTTGGATATCATACAAAAATAGTTAATACGGTATTCCAGAAAATATATAGCCCCAATTTGAAATAACAAAAATATAAAGTTTATTTGAAACCAGAGCTCAAAGTGCAGTTTCATAAAAAGGCAACTTCATAGGCAAATTATATTTTGTTTATTCTCGTTAATCGTTTTATACAGATTACTTAGAAGGAGAAGTATATAAAATTTAATGACAAATCTAGAATTTCCATCACCCAGATAATGCATTTATGTGTATATCTCTAAATTAAATACTATACAAAAATATATAAATAAATACTACCTTTTAAAAATATTAATGATACGTGCGCTATACGATGCGGTTTTGCGTACAATATTAAAATAAAACATTTACAAATATTGTGTGTGCGTTTTTTTGGCAGTTTTATTAAATTAAAGTTTGCTTTGCCCATACTTTATAAAAAAATAAATATAGAATGTGTCGTTAGGAATGTTATGAGCACTTGTAAAACGTTGGCTCTTATTATTATTGTTATTGTGCCTATCAATTACTGAATATTTTTAATTATATAAGGCTTTATTTATAATCTTACGTGTTGTGCAATTATACAATACCGTATATAACCACTATGAATATTTACAAAATACATATTAAAATAAAATATAATTGTTCAAATAGCATGTTTTATTATATTTAAACAAACAAAACGAAGACCTATTTGTAATAATAATTTATAATTTATTAAAATCACCATTGCTACAAATAATTAACCGGAGTAATTAGCCACGAGTGTTGTTTCATCAACATCCGGGAAAGCGACCGACTGTTTGACTCTGACGGCGTCAGTGCTTGTGACGACGCGGTCGCGGAGTAACGTTTTGGTTAAATCGTAGATCCTGAAGGACAGATGTAAGTCTTGCGCCAGGTCGCTGACCTCGCAGCGTCGGCAGTCCTTGAAGTACATGTCGGAGAGACCTTGCAGCTCGGGAGACGTGGCACAATATACTGGCGTAGCGGCGGCTTGGCTCTGTGTAAAAAACAACAGTATGATACACATGAAGTGATTTATACAGTTTCTCAATTTAATTTGCTATTGGATTGTTCGAAAGAGTCACCGTGGCCCTGGAAAGCTAAGGGCAAATGAAGGAACAGGAGGTTATAGTCACTAAAAGTCTGACACTCCCTCTTGCTCTCGTTCCACCCAGGGCGGGAGAAGTTATTTGATGATTGCCCAGCCTCATAGCTTCCCACATTCATAAACAGATAAGTGACGATGGCGCCAGAACTATAATATAGTTATTTGGTTTGGTGGATGTCACATGTCTCAGAATTTTTGGCTCTAAGACAACGATCTTTTCCTTCACCGTTTCGAGAGTAGTAATGATGAAATAAATTATTACAATTTAAAACGCCTGCCAGAGTTTAAACTCACGATGTAAAGATCAAGAGAAAATTGAGATAAAGGAAACTTACTATCGATTTGGAAAAAGGTTTCATGCTTGTGTATAGTAATTCGTACGGCCACCAGTTCTGACACAGTCTAGTCTTGACAAAGGATCCAGGATGAGCGCAGAACACAGACTTGCCCGAATTCACCCAGCGGTAACTCAAGTAGTGCATAAAATGAATACCGCACAGCTTAGAGATGTTATAAGCTCTTATAGAAGTGTATTCTTGTTCAGGTAGTGACACCATTGCTTCAGTGGGTGTTAACTGATGGTTGAAATCCCAGCTAACGTGCCTGAGAAAATATACAAGGTATTTCTACATCTGTGCACAACTCAATTTCATCCTAATCTTAACTTCCTGCTTATACTAAAACGTTTCTTACTTCCTACTAAAATGTTTAAAAATAATTGCTCAATGGTATCCGGATTAGGGTTCAAGCTACCGGTGGTCAGGGCTCAGGGAGAGAAATCTCCGAACAACGCAAGGCGCAACTAGCTGTAGCGTTTTCAGAAGAAAACCCTTGACCGCTTAGCTCGCGTACATACGTACGGCGCAAACACACTTAAGGCGTTTGTCGTAGCTCGTGGCTATTTAGCCATTGGCTGACTTGACTATCGGTATGATGATCACTGGGTCCATATCCCACATGTCGACTAACTCGAAAGCCAAATCAAGATACAATACATGCTTGTCTTTTTGAGCTTTCACGAGGTTCTCGTTATACGATTATATCAACATGCACGTCTATCGATTCGATCTACCACTACTATATCAGGCTTATTGCTTGCAATAGTCTCATAACGACGCGACTCGTAGCGTTGGAAGACCTCCTACAAGGTGGACCGATAACTTGGTAACGGTTGCGAGAGTCCGATGGATGCGAGACGCATAGGACCGTTCATTGTGGCGACACTAGGGGGAGGCCTATGTCCAGCAGTGGACGTCTTTCGGGTGAAATGATGATGATGATGATGATGATGATGAGTCTCATAAGTGAAGAAGGACCGGTCCTAGTAGGTACCTACAATATGATGATATGACCATTATCGGGAATGGTCCTTCCGATTCCATAGGAGAATATTTTGCTGATGGATAATCCTGGCTACAAGATTGTGCTTATGCAGGTACTCTCCGTTAGCTAGAACAATCGAGACTATGTGGCGGATTGATTCTCCTGGACGGTGACTTACCTGACAGATGTCATCCGTACCGTTCTTCACAATAAATCTTCTTCTTCTCTTAACAATAACTTCCTTAAGAGGTCACCGAAATGCATCCAGGCTAGGGGGCGCATGGTCTACATCGGGCACCAGGGTAGCGTACCTTATACTCAGTATGTCATCAAGATATTTGCTGAAGGTCATACAGGTTTATGTCCCGACCTCGACACACCCCGACGACGAAGTAGAGACTATGTATGAGGATGTATCCAGAGCCATGCATGGTTATACGACTCACTTCACCGTGGTCATGGGGGATTTTAACGCGAAACTGGGCAAACGAGACGGTGACGGGCTGCAAGTGGGGCAATTTGGATTTGGACGTCGGAATCACCGGGGACATCAATTGGCTAGTTTTATAGAGGAGGGCCTCTACATGATGAACTCCTTCTTCAAAAAGCGTGAGCATATCAGGTGGACCTGGCAAAGTCCTGACGGTCCTACTAGAAATGAGATTGACTTCATCATCTTCATCAACGCGGTTAAAACTGGAAGTGATCACAGCATGGTAAGAGGCACATTGGATATCAATATTAGGCTTGAAAGGTCTCGACTGATGAAGTCTACGCTCCGTCTAGCACGGATCCGGATCTAAAACCCCGAGAGTTTTCAGCTTAAACTCCACAATCACTTCGAGTGCCTAGGAAGCTCCGTGGACGAATATAACGATGGTTTTGAGGAAACTGTCGGGTCTAAGTTTTTCAAGATTTACCGTACAAATAAGAACAAGAGGCTTTCTGATCAAACCCTTGAGCTAATGAAGAAGAGATTTAAATTGTGATGAGCATTCATCCATATAAACAAGGTGAAATATAACCTGGCCTAGCTCTCTTCAACCGATAGCCTAGCCCTGAACTCTACAGCAGTGTGCTTAAAGTATTCAAGGCTAAACAGAACCTGAGCAGACTCAAACCCTTAAATATACCTGGCTCGATCCGGCTCACTATTCCTCTGGATATTTCGACATCCTGGATAGCAAAGGACTGTCCTACATTCCAACCACCCAAAACAAAACAGCAGGAAGGCGCATAAAGTTGCATCTCATTTATATAGTTCTACTAGCTTCCGCCCGCGGCGTCGCCTGCATGAATAAAAAAATTAAATTAAGGGATAACTTACTCCCGGGATATAAAGTATTCTATGTGCTATTCCAGGGCATGATCTATCCGTCTGCTAATTTTATCCAAATCTGTTCAGTCGTTTGAGTGTGAAGGAGCAATAAATATATACACAATCACCTTTTATAAATGTGATTAATATATTAAATGTGTACTTACCTAAGTTTGTGAAAATGGAAATATAGATGGATGATTTTTATTCTTTCAAGCAAAAACTACTGAACAGATTTTGATGAAGCTTTACAGATATAGCTTGTACATCAGAATACAAATAGATATTTATAATGGGGGAAGTAATAAACCCACACGCGCGAAGCCGCTGGCAGAAGCTGGTGAAATTACAAATGCGATTAAAAGTTTTGTTTGTTACGCTGTCACGCCTCAACTGCTCGACCGACTTATTATGAAATTTCGCAAACCTATTACGTTGTTAAGGGTAAAGAAAATATAGGGTGCCTTCCATCCAGAAAAAAGTAGACAAGTAAGTAGGCATTGTTCCCGAGAAGTTGTTGCGGTCAAAAACTAGTAACTGTAAACACGGCTTAGAGGTATATATAATCCTCTATTATAAGGCTCCCACACAAAACTGCGATGCGATTTCATGCGTCAAAGCCATACAATGTGCGACGCGAATCAATTCGCAAGTTCTTGCGATGCGTCGTGCGAGGTGGATAGATGTTTGCGATGCGACGTCGCATCATAGTTTTTGTGTTTGGGCCATTACTGCCATTAGTCTTAAATTACCTATGCGATTCTGACGATACAATCACCACTCGGGCATCCGGGGCCAGTATATGTTCAATGTTCGATAGTAAGACATATTGACCCAAGTAATTAACTTGAAATGTTGTTTCTAATGAGTCTTCCGTAAGAGTCCACGGTAATCCAAATACAGCCGCGTTTAAAATAACTATATCGATTTTCCTAAAAAAAAATAAAAACAAATATTATGTACTTATTTTACGGGTGAATGATCCAATTTGTAGCTATTCAGGGGATTGTAAATTATCAACATTTTCACGTTATTGTATGAGCCATTTAGATTTTTTTTAAACCAACTCAACCCAATTTCAATTTCTTGATTCAAGGTGATCAAACAGTCATAGCTAGCTACAAATTGCTGTTGAAAAGTTACAAACCCCTTGTTTTTTTTTTTTTTCAATATAATGTCTTACGGATTTTCTTTCAGAATCTCGTCGGAGCACTTTTTCACAGATCTCAATGAAGCAAGATTAAGCTCATATAATTTCAGAAGATGACTATTTTCACAAGCATTTTTAGCATTGTTAGCCGCATAAGGATTGCGGCAAGCCATAAGTACAGAGCACTCTCGAGAACTTAAACATTTAGCCATCTCAAATCCAATCCCACTATTCGCACCCGTGATCAAACACGTTTTGTTTGACAAATCAATGTCCTTTGTAACCTGCAACATAAATATTTATCTCAAATTCTCTACATAGCATAATAGCATAGCATAATCAGCCTTTTAATATTCCCACTGCTGGGACTTAGCCCTCCTCTCTCTAGGAGAGAGAATGGGCCGTAATTAATCCACCACGCAGGTCCAGTGCGGGTTGGTAAATGTCATCGAATTTTTTGGTTCTAGGACATGCCGGTTTCCTCACGATGTTTTTCCTTTGCCGTTTTGAGAGCAGTGGTGATGAAATAAATTACACAAAGTAATGCGCCTGGCTGGGTTTGAACCCGCGGCCTACAACTCGTAAGTCGAGGCCATTACCACTCGGCCACCAGTGCTCTGCATAACTTACTAATTACGTTATATATGTAATAACCCTTATAATCTTTTTTTTCCATACTGTACAATAGATTATTCTAAAGTAATTTTTATAGCGATTTTTAGTTAAAAATCTGCTAAACAGCTCCTGGTGTTCCACAAACTGTAACTGTGTAACTCTATCAAACAATCCCGCAGCTCTGGCAGGCATCGGCCATAGCAGACCTTACTTACTTACTTACTATGCTGACCTCTCTATAAAGCGCGCGTGGAACACACGTGCCGTAACCAGGCTCTAACCCTTATGGGGCGGCCTGTTGCCATTGCCCGGTAGCCGCAAGCACGTGCTTGTGGTGGTTAGGAATCGCCCTGAGACTCCCCACACCTTAGGCATATCCCGCCAGGGCCGGAGCCTGAGAATTGCCTCTTCCTCATGGATTCCACAGCGTCTGCGTCACAGCGCTGCTAATCTTCCCCAGGAACGTATCGCCACCTTGTCCGCCCGGTGGTCAACACAATGGTGATACCCGGGCCTATTTTTCCGCGGAATTCTAAACAGGAACCTCTCAATACAACTGTCTGGTGATGACTTGCGTCAGGCAGAAAGTGAGTATGACGCCTTTCTAACCACTCCTCGAAGAGGACACCTAGGTGCTTTGCGGTTTCTTAAAAAACTGCACTAGCCATATCTTACCTACCCATAAAATTAAACTTGACAAATCTTACCTCATCCACAGTAGGTCCATGAATTGTAATGAAATCAAAACTACTTCCAACTGCAGATAAATAATTTTTGAGTAAAGTTCCGTTTTTGGCTGTAGTACTTATAAAAAGTTTATTTACGCCATTTAATCTATGAGGAATACTGCAACCGAAAAATATTAGTAGATTGATACCTATTAATGTTCTATTTTACGAAGGTCTTGGATGTGAGTGATCTTCTTGAAAGTGAAAAAAAAATCACGTTGCCTACCGGTACATCCAGTAAACAGCAGCGGCAGGGTCACAAAGGGTTTTATTATTGAAATGAAGATCCTTTTTTTTAGGTTGGAGCGTGAGGGCGTGTCAGACTTTTGCTGACATCTTGAGGCGCGCGTGGAACACTACCGATCCGTTACCAGACGGCAGGACGGCGATCGCTTCGAATTGCTCGCCGTCCGCAAGCGCACGTCAACGGTAGCTGGAAATCGGGGTTGAGATGCCGGCGGCTGGGGCATGAGGAAGTCTATTTCCTCACGCGTGCGGCCGCCTCCTTCGCTAGCATTAGGTACTGCTTCTCAGAAAAAGGTGATCACCTGCCATTCCTTCTCGCTCCAGAACATGGCCTGTACCAAGGCCCGGTGCGAGAGGTCGTTGCTGCCGATCGCCACCATGAGGATACGGTGGTACTCCGCCCAAGCGGGCACACCTCCACCGTATGCTCCACCGCGCCATGTTCGCACCCGGGCGTTTCTTTCGCACGAATCCGATGCAGGAACCTCCTAAACTTACCACGTCCGGTGAGGACCTGCATGACGCATGCAGGAGGTGAGGACGCCGCCGCCGCGACATCTTTCCAGTCTACAAAGAGGGGACTTAGGTACCGCCCTAATTATGGCATGTGATTTCGATATTTGTGATTCGGGAGAAATGCAACAGCCCTTAAGATTTTTGCCATAAGGCACCCTCCACTCACCAAACCTCTATACGACTTCCTTTTTTTCTCAGAGTACCTAATTATCTATCTATGAGCGCGAAAAATACATGAGGAACTACGAAGTTGCTCATGTATTTTTCACGCTCCTAACAGGGGTCTCCTGTTTTTCATACAAACGTGCTGCCTGCGGTTGAGAGAACATGACAGAATTTACCATTAGATACGTATTTAGCCGAATTTCACCGCCACATCATAAAGTGGCCACCGCCATTTATTGATTATAATAATAATCGAAATTCATACTCACCAATTAAAGTATGAACGTAGCATCGTGGCAAAATATATTCAATCCAATACTTCGGATAATTGATTTGTACTTAAAATGGTAATACTTTTCCTTTACATTTACTCTTTTTATAATAAAATGTCACAAAGCCCGCAATGTTTTTTTTTTTACTTATTTATCGTTTTTCTTCTTAGTGGCTTGTAATATTTTCATCAATCGTAGAATCGTATCGTAAAGAGTATAGCAAATATAGGGGAAAACAGAGTCCTATATCTACTTTATGTAGTTTGTACTTCATTCAAGAGCCTATAGAAAACAATATGTTTATTCTAACAGGCGACTCGACATCGACTGAATGGAACAGAAAAGTTTTATTTTTTGTTTTTTTTAGTCTTAGGAAGGTAAACTTGGTATATTTGCTACCAGGTATTCCAAAAACCAAAAACCTTACAATGAATTACATCCGTATTCTAATCCATAGCAGGCTGTTTAGTAACAAAAATCTGAAAGATTTAATTAAAAGCCTTAGTAGCCAAGTCATTCGATTTCCATAAAAAGACACCGCTGTCAGTTCGTAAAATTGTCAAATGTCAAATCAAGGTGCTGCTGGTGCTTTGCTTTGCGTTTGTTTTCATTTTTAATTCAAGTTATTATAACTTGAAAGTAAACGAGTTAAAGTATTAATGCTGAATACACACTACTGTGAATAATATTTTGTTATTAAAATAAGTCCAAGTGTTTTGTTGGTATATTTTATTATAGACCTTATGAATACGGCTCAATTACAAGTTTCTTTGTAACACTTCTTTTTGTAATAATGGATAAATTAAGTAAAAGACGTTACTCAACGAGTTCTGATAGTGCTGAAGACGACCGTCGAAAAGACATAAGAGAACGTGATGAATTTGCTAAGAGATTGAAAAAACGCGATGAAGAGAAAGTAAAAAAAGTAACAGAGACTTCAAGCAAAAGGTCGTACGAAGAAGCAGCTAAGCGTCTTAAATTGGAAGCAGAAGACAGAGAAAAAATATTGCCCAAGTTGCGCATTCACTCACGTCGAAAATATTTAGAAAAGAGGAAGGACGACAAGGTTATTGAGTTGGAAGCAGACATAGCTGATGATGAATATCTTTTTGATGAAAGCAGGTAAGTCGATTTCTATACTAAAGCGGTTTCATCAGTGTCATCAAAGTAAAAATGATGAAAAATAGATAAATAACTTCAAAAGTGTAAGCTGAGCCTCTATGTCATAATTAAATTATATAAATTTACACAAACAATTGTATGAAAGAACAATTGTTGAGTCAAACAATGTCAGGCATTCTCCTTGCAGGGTTTTGAAAGAGAGAGCCATTGCAATTTTAATTTGGGCTGTCATAATAGTCAGCATGCATACATTAACTAGCTATTAAGTAGGCTGGTTTTCGCTTAACTCAGAAAGGCAAGCAAATTTTTCATGTTTTCATGCAGGTTGCACACATTTCTAAACTGAGTGAACACCTAATTTAATTGTTTGTAACTTTTATTACATTTAGTACCAAGGATCCAGGAGCCAGGTCATACAATAATCAAAAATCTAAGTATACTAATGGTGAGCTCCTGAGTTTAGTATTTTGAGTTAAGAAAGTCTCAAACCCGACTTAAAAATCAAATTTTGATTTTCAGGATAGAGTTTAGAAATATTCAACTTCAAATACTTAAATCAGAAATTGGGGGTATGCATACTTAGAGTTAGTTGGGTACTTTACATCAACACAAGTTGACAATAGCTATGTCTAAATTTAACTCAGGAGGTAGGTTGTGGGCATACAAACAAATTATTATTATTAGTTCTTGGCACTGATAGTGTTACTAATAACCCTGCTTCTATACAAAGTTTCGTTCCCTATTTCACCCTCTAAGAAGGTAAATTTAAAAGAAATCTGATAAAAGTAACTTTTATAATTATTTATAAACATTACCTTTATACTTTCATATGAATAATTATATTTTATATATATAATTTTAAAACTGCCTAAAAATCAAACAAACTTTCACCTGTTTTTTGTGATCAAGAAAAAATTATAAAGGATGTCTTTATAATTTTTTCTTGATCACAAAAAACTTACTTAATGCAAATTTCAGATTTTATTACATAGAGATCTTGTCATTAAAAGTTATTTCTTTTGTTAAAGCTTAACTCAACGAGAACGATTGGAAAGAGAACATAAAAAAACTATTTTAAAATTAGCGAAAGAACATGAAAAAGCTCGAGAGTTGGAGAATGTCCAGAGATATCATATGCCCCAGGATTTGGGAAAAGATGCTAAAGGTTTTGTATAATTAGTAGCCCATATTTTATATGTCACTAGGTAATTGTAAAATTCATTAGTTTACAATTTTACAAAATTATGAACAGTTTTTCTTGGTAAAACATAGATCATAAAATTGTATTTAAAATTTTCTATTTACAATATATTCTGAGAATTCACAATAATCAAGTATAATAATCAAATCAATCAATAAAAGTGAAATTGTAATCTTCTTATTCCCTAGGAGTTGACAATCTTCATAAATTTCTGAATTTGACCCTTTTGACTCTCCGACACTCAACAGATGTCTCATCCAAACACCAGATATCAGTTATTTTAGTAATATAAAGTATAACAATCCATTCCAGATTGTTATATTTTTAACCAAGCCTGTAAGTTTCATAACCAGGTACTCCATTCAAAAACCCCCTGACATTGGTGATCTAGCATTAAATGTGAATAATTTCAAACACATTATTAGAGATCTATAGGCCAATGTTTATTGGTCCTAAAGGTTTAATTTCAGCCCTTAACTTTCCAAACTGTTTTTGTTTATTATTAGGTCATTTACTAAACTATGTTGCTTTACAGGAGAATATGTTGAAGTTGATGAAAGAGAAAAGTTACCACACTCGGAACAGCAAAGATGGGAACAAGAGCAAATAAAATCTGCTTTCTTTAAATTTGGTGCAAAGGATGCAAAAGCCCAAGATGAATATGAGTTGCTATTGGATGAGCAAATTGACTTTATTCAAGCTCTACAATTGGAAGGCAATAAAGAAAAAAAAGAAGAAGTGGAAAAATCTGAGTACCAGAAAATACGCATGACCATTGAGGAAACAAAGAAGTCTCTGCCAGTTTATCCTTTTAAGCAATCACTGATAGAAGCTATAAAGAATTATCAAATACTTATTGTTGAAGGTGAGACAGGATCTGGTAAAACTACTCAAATACCTCAATATCTTCACGAAGCTGGTTTCACTAAAGACGGGAAGAAAATTGGGTGCACACAACCAAGAAGAGTAGCAGCCATGTCTGTATCAGCCAGAGTGGCTCAGGAAATGAATGTAAAACTTGGAAATGAAGTAGGCTACAGTATAAGATTTGAAGATTGCACATCTGACAGAACTGTCATTAAGTATATGACTGATGGCACCCTACATAGGGAGTTTTTGTCAGAGCCAGACTTAGCCTCTTATAGTGTAATGATAATTGATGAAGCTCATGAGCGAACCTTACACACTGATATTTTATTCGGACTTGTCAAAGATATAACTAGGTTTAGACCAGATTTGAAATTGCTTATATCAAGTGCAACATTAGATGCTGAGAAATTTTCAAGTTTCTTTGATGATGCCCCTATCTTCAGAATACCTGGACGAAGATTTCCAGTTGATATCTATTACACAAAAGCACCAGAAGCAGATTATGTAGATGCTTGTGTTGTTTCTGTATTACAGATACATGCCACACAACCACTTGGAGACATATTAGTTTTTCTTACAGGCCAAGAAGAAATAGAAACTTGTTTTGAAATGCTACAAGAAAGAACAAAAAGAATTGGTAAAAAGTTAAGAGAACTACTGATATTACCAGTATATGCAAACTTACCAAGTGATATGCAAGCTAAAATATTTGATCCTACTCCAGAAGGTGCTCGCAAAGTAGTGTTAGCCACAAACATTGCTGAAACTTCTTTGACTATTGACAATATTATTTATGTAATTGATCCAGGATTTGCAAAGCAAAATAATTTTAACTCGAAAACTGGGATGGAAAGTTTAATGGTAGTACCCATTTCTAAAGCATCAGCAAACCAGCGAGCAGGAAGAGCTGGCAGGGTGGCACCTGGGAAATGTTTCCGCCTGTACACAGCCTGGGCCTACAAGTATGAACTGGAAGATAATACTATCCCAGAAATACAGAGGATTAATCTAGGTAATGCTGTTCTCACACTAAAAGCTTTAGGAATTAATGATTTAATCCACTTCGACTTCTTGGACCCACCACCTCATGAAACATTAGTATTAGCCCTAGAACAACTTTATGCTTTGGGAGCTCTTAATCATCATGGTGAATTAACTAAAGCTGGTAGAAGGATGGCTGAGTTCCCTACAGATCCCATGCTTGCAAAAATGTTATTGGCAAGTGAAAAGTAAGTATCATTAAGTTATCTAGACTAATCAGTGTAGAGTAGTAAAAAGTATGAGTTGACGTATATATGTATTATAGAATTTCTAGCGACTAGCACCTGCCGTTTTTTAAGACACACTAGCTCCGCCCACTTGAATATATTCATATGTAGGTATATGTCATTCAGAGATAAAGTAGCATGTTGTTTTCTACTAGAGAATTTTTTTTTTTTATTGATCCAGTAGTTTTTGAGTTTTTCATTACAAAAAAAAATACAAATATTTCTCCTTAAATGAATGAATTTTTATCCATATCAGACGATATTGTGACTCAAACTGAATTCTTTCTAATGCCATGCTCAGACCAATAAAAAAGTATGTCATGTTAATTATGTGCAGGCTATGTAATGTCAGAGCACAGTGAGAGTCATGCTAGTATCTAGTATAGCTAGTATATGTCGAAATCATGTATCTATTATAAATGGCACCACACTTCTTTTATAAAATCAAACGGTATACTGTACTGTGACTCTTCAAAATTATATATTTATTTATGAAAACTTTATGCACTAGTTATAAACACTGTACAAAGGCAGACTTAATGCCTTAGGCATTTTTTACCAGTCGCCCTTTGGATGGTGCAGAATAATAACATGGTAGGTGCAGCTTAATGGTATAGAAATAGAAAAGAAATACAATAATAAATATATACTTTGATACTTACATACAAAATAACAATGTAATTATGAGAAACAAATCAATGCTGTGATGATTACACCCTGCGAATATGTTCACGTGCCTTCACCTTAAAAGTGAACCGACTGGACGCCGTCCTGGTGTTCAGCGGGAGCGCATTTCAAAGAGAGATCTCCTGGACAAAGAAGGAGGACTGGATAAACCCAGCGACGTGTAGGAAGACGATTATATGGTATATGTTTTTGGTTTTAGGTACAAATGTTCAGAAGAAATCGTCACTATTGCAGCTATGTTATCAGTAAATAGCTCAGTATTCTACAGGCCTAAAGATAAGATAATACATGCAGATACCGCAAGGAAAAATTTCTTCCATCCGCATGGAGACCACTTAACACTAATGAATGTGTATAACCAATGGCTTGGCTCTGAATACTCAGTACAGTGGTGTTATGAAAACTTCATACAGTACCGATCAATGAAGCGAGCGCGGGATGTGAGAGAACAGCTTGCTGGTCTCATGGAAAGAGTGGAAATTGATATGGTCTCAAGCCTAAGTGACGATACTAACATTCGGAAAGCCGTAACTGCTGGTTATTTTTACCACATCGCCAAATTTTCTAAAGGAGGCCACTACAAAACTGTAAAACATAATCAAGTAAGTCTGCGCCAGATATAGTTATAACAGACAGACAAAGGGCATTTTCACATCAGGCTAAAATCATGACACGATATCGTAGAGCTGCTGGTTGTGTTAGAAAATGTATGCAACTTCCAGTCTGCTGATAATATGTCGTTATCGTTATCCTCTAATGTGAAATCGGCCAGTCACACCCTAAAGGTGCATTCTCACACACCAGTCACCGTCAAGTCACCGGCCAGCTTAAAAAAAAAATGGTTCAATACTCCTAGGGCACGGCAGTGCCCCCGCCAAGCCGAGCGCGAAGCAAACACTGCGGTACCATCCTTTACTGGAACCATTTCACCGCATTTTCAGGCTATTTGAGAACCTCTGGATAAAACCAGAACGCAGAAATTATCGTCCTCCAGTAAGCTATAATCATTTAGTTCCGAAGTTAAGCAAAAGCAAAGTTTCGCATTTATGACACTCACTCACTTGTGATCATCAGAATAGAACTAGTACTTCCCATAAACTCAGAGAGCTGAAATTTGGTACCGAGTTAGGGTTTAATGGCCACATAAAGTGAAAACTATAAAAACTAGGATAGTCGAAGATCTGGAGTAACTGGTGACATAACATTAACTATAATAATAAAGAAATCGCAGTAAAGAACCTTAGACTTGGCATGCTTTGTCTAGATTTCATTACTTTTTAGAGATAAACAAGCAGATCCATCGAGACTGCTAGTTTTTTACAGAATGTTTTTGGTGGGATGACTTTGTTCCCACACGTCAGTCACCGTCACGTGATCTATCAGTGACGTCACCGGTCAGGCACGTCAAATAATATTTCCATACAAGTATCAGATACTTTTATCCCCACACACCCGGCACAGCGTCGTGCTACCGTCATTGCGTGGCATTTACCCAGTGACGGATTATGACTACTTGATGCCCTAAGCAATTTAAGCCTGTGGGCCCCCCTATCCGTATGTCATGTAGAATCGGTCTTTAAACCTTTACCGCCGAAAAACATTAGTTTTTTGTAAAATAAGGTGATGAGATGTAACGTACCTTAGAAGTGGAGTAGGTAACAATAAAAACCAAAGCATAATTTATTTATTAGGGGTTAAATTATGAAATTACCGATTTGTACTGAAAAATTGAAATTCTTTTTGTTTTTCATTTAACATATTTATTTAATCAAAATAATTACCATTATTATCTATACATTGCTGCCATCTAATAGGAAAGTCATTTATGCCATTGCGATAGAACTCTGTTGATCTATATTCGACAAACTGTGTCAAAGCATCTTGTACTGCCTCCTGAGAAGAAAACTCTTTATCAAGTAGAAAATTGACCATATCACGAAAAAAATGGTAGTCCGTTGGAGCAAGGTCTGGCGAATACGGAGGATGACGAATGGTCTCTATTGCAGTGGGTCTTATTGCAGTTCCTGTAGAGTTAAAACGGTTTCTCGTGCTGTATGAGGTCTCGCGTTATCATGGAGCAATAATGGTGATTCATGAGTCGGGGCTGTTTCTCTGCTAGTTTTGCTATCATTTTTCGGAGTTCGGCACAGTAGACATCTGCCGTTATTGCTTGACCAGATCGGAGAAAGCTATAGTGAATAACACCATGCTGAGACCACCAAACAGTTACCTACCATTACCTTTTTATTGGTAAGCTTTGCTTTAGAACACTGTTGTGACGTTTGACCTGGGGTCAGCCATTACATTTTTCGCTTACGGTTATCGTAAAAAATCCACTTTTCATCACATGTCACAATTCGATCCAATATTCCTTCATTTCTGTATCGATTCAACAAGGCAACACAAGTTTCAACACGCGTTTCTTTCTGCAGATCAGTCAAATCATGAGGCACCCATTTTTCATATTTTTTTATTGTTGGTAAGCTAACTAACCATGCCGCTAATTCCTGGGTAGTTTGGCTCGGATCGGCTTCCACCATCTCTTTCAATTCATTGTTATTCACCGGTGTGGGCAGTCTTCCTTTTTTTCCTTTCTTTCCATCACGAAAGCGTTTAAACCAAAATCGCACAGTGCGTTTACTAGCAGTCCCCTCTCCAAACGCAACATTGATATTGCGAGCTGTTTCTGCCACGTCCTTTCCGCGTCGGAACTCGTATTCAAAAATCACTCGAATTTTCGAAGTATCCATCTTTCTTGTCTAAGCTGAATAAAAAACAACTGAAAGCCGATAATCGAATGTTGTTATGTGCCATGTGTGTCGTAAATAAACTCTTTTTCTTTCTTTCTATTACAATAAAATGGCAATTTCATACTTTAACCCCTATTATATTACGTATGCATAGAAGCCGGCCGGCACAATTACTCAAAAAACAAAACATTTGATTGACACAGATTTGCGGGGGACCCAGCGGCCCCCCGAGTAGTAGGGGTAGTTCGCAATTGGCTGATCGCAATTCCGGTGAATTTAAATTGCTGAATGCACTAGCGGGCAGCGGGTGGGCAAGCAAGAGCGGGGTTATGACTCGTCAGTCTCTATGTCCACTTAAAACGCGCGAATTTTCAAATTAGTCCTGGAAACATTTTTTGGTGACGTGAGAGTGAGACGTGATGCCCTAAGGATGGTTTTTTTTGTGCTTCTTCTGGTGCCCCCCCAGACGTGATGCCCTAGGCAATTGCTTCATTTGATTAAGGGTTAATCAGACACTGCATTTACCTAATATTAAAAGTTAAAATGGCTAACATTTAATACTATTTTACATTTATAAACTAATTTTTTTTTCAGACCGTGATGATTCATCCAAATAGTGCTTTATTTGAAGAATTACCAAGATGGGTGATTTATCACGAATTAGTATTTACTTCCAAAGAATTTATGAGGCAAGTCACAGAAATAGAAAGTAAATGGCTCTTGGAAGTTGCTCCACATTACTACAAAGCCAAAGAACTTGAAGACTCCACAAATAAGAAGATGCCAAAAACTGTTGGTAAATCTTCCAATCAATAAAATAGATCATTTCAAAATTGTATTTATTTACTAAAACACCTCTTCAGAATTAAACTCGTAACAATATTAGGTACAATCTATTAGGCAGAAAAAATCGAAATAAAATACTATTACAAATTAATTTTAAACCCAATCACATCTTCAGCTTACTTTCCTTTCCTCTGGCCCTTTGCCTAGTGTTGAGACAGTATAGGAACTCATTCAACATACCTTATTTGCCTATAGTAGTTAAGGTAGTAGTGTGGAATTATAAACAGGATAAATGATAAATCAGAGTTTTTATATTATGAATCTTGAAATCTGAATAGTTATTCGTATTTATGTAGTGTACCTTGGTATTAATGAGTATAATTGTATAAATACAGTGACACCACTACCACAATTATTTTTTTTGTTACCATAATATCCAATACTGTACTGCAAAAACTTAAGAAAATTTGAATTTCGTGGGCCATCCTGGATCATTCACTGTAATCTTCTATACAGCATGAACAATATTGGTCTATTCACTCTAATCTATGTAGCATAGTTCTATGAACATGTTCTTTACAAAAATATTCTTGTAATCAAGGTTAGTTATGACAACTTCAATTTGAAATCATGAGATTTCAAATTGCAAATAGTTTGCATAAGTTTCTTTAAAAATCAGAACATCTTCCCTTTCTTTCCCAATCGCCATACCGAGTGGGCTCAGGTCCACGGGGCCCACCTACTTCTCCTGTGTGAGGGTTGGTATCATTGGGCCACGGAGGGAAAGGTTCTTCTTTTTGGGAGGGATGCATCACTGGTTGTTCCCCAAGATCATCAATAGGTGTAGTTTCTCTCAGCTTTTTTCTAAATTCAGCCATTCTTTTAGACTTGGGCCTCTTGGATTCATCTCCAGCTTTTTCAATTGGTTCTGTTTCGGCTGTTGTAGAATTATGAGAATACTTATAAAGTGATAAGTTTACAAATGAGAAATCTGTAATGTAGAAAAAAAAATTATTCTCTTGTTTTGCTTTAATAAGGTGTTCCTGTAAATTTTTCAGCAATCTACAAGTGCAAAAGTTTTAAGTATAACCAAGAAGTACTGGCAATTTGTATAGTGCTAATGATGTAGAGCTGATATCTAGCGTTACACTTACATCAGCAACAATCTCTGATTAAATACCTAGTTTATTAAGAGTGCCTAGACGTCACTAAACACACTAAGTACTGGCATAATCTTCATAATCATAAATTATATTTTTTATAATGTATGTATGACAATGGACAACTAAAATAAAAACCATTTTTTTTCAGGTGCTGTGATTACTAACCTAATATTACCCATCACACTACAAAGTTAAAAATTTTCACTTTCTATATAGAATAAAAAAAATAAACAATCTAATAATAGGTACATAGAAATACAGTCGAGCTAGTAAAACTGATAATTATACACTTACTTTTGGGGAGAATTCTCGTTACATAATAAATACGAGACATAATTTAATAAAATAATCAAAGCAATCTGAAATAGCGTAATTCGGTAATGATAGTATTTTTCAGTATCTCACACGTATTATTGGCAGTTGTTTTGACTTTTGAGCTTTGACATAAGAGACCATGGTCATATGCCCCGCGTTCCGAATTACGATACAATGCGTTCCAAATAACCCCACGTTCCGAATTGCGTCAAAAGCGATAATATCACGAATCCGACCAACGCGCAACGTCACAATTATTACTCAATAGCCCTTATGTTTTGTGACTATTAAATTTGGTCGGATTCGCGATATTATCGCTTTTGACGCAATTCGGAACGCAGGGTAAGAATAGCATCGATTGCCATGTTGTGACGTCACGTCTTACTATCAAATCGAAGAAATTGGGTAGAGTGAGTGTTGACGACCACAGCGTAATCTATGATCAGCACACAAAAATCTACGGGACAGCAGCACGGGAAGCGGGGACCAAAAGACGTGATAAAATCCACCCCGCGCATTCCGAATCTTCACTTATTGATTTTCTGACACGGCGACGAACTATTTTTTTTTCACTATAATTATTGTAAAAGTAATTAAATAATATACAAAGTAGAGAACCAGCCTTGGGTCTCATTTCCACTCCATGGCCTGATAAAGAAAAGCCCCAACAGTAAGCAAAACAAGAAATTTTTATTACGAATCGTGAACGAAAAAAAGTTTAATCAGAATCCAGTTCTTCTATTTTGGTCATCTCAGCGTCACCGTGTGAAGTGTCTGAGTAGTGGCAAATGGAAGAAGAATGCGAATTGTTCCTAACAATGAACGGAACAACTGTTAGCGTGCTAACATCGATAATATCGCAATTCGGAACGCGGGGATGGTGTTGATCTAGTTTTTTTTTAATACCTGAGGAATAATAATAAGATTGTTGATTGTTGTTTAGTATTACAAAATAACTATACCTTAACTTCATATCCCTCTTTCGTCTTTGCTTAACTTAGCACAAAAGATCCAGAAGGGTCGAAGTCCTAGGGCCAGTGGTACCTTAAGTTTATCATAATCACGCCAGAGTACTTTTATATAATATGTCCACAAACCGTTAGCAGCAATTTTTTACACCAAAAATAAAAATAAACTGAATGAAATTACTAAAAAAGAATCTGAATCTGTTTACTGCTTTACCCATCTTGTCTGTGCTACAAATGTTTTTTCGAATAACGAGGCGAATTTCTAACGAGCAAAGGCGTAAATGTGACAAGGTGTATTTATATTTTTCATGATTAGAACAGACATTCGACATCGATGATTATGATATTTTTACCCATGTTTGCAAATTAATAAATGATTTAATGATGACGATAGGTTATCGTCATCATCGATGTCGAATGTCGATGACACTAATGACAGGACAGGGACACTGACAGCTGACAAGAATACTAACGACTACTTTAGCAAACTTTAGTAGTTTAGTTTTAATTTCGTGTACAAAACTTAAAACGTTTTAGTTTTATCATAAGGATATTTTAATCATATAATATTATTTACATCAGTTTACTTTTCGGCAACGGGGTTTGAAGTTCGTCATACTGGGAGATGTAATGATAGCAACTAATTTCCTGAGACAGAAACCTTTCACGCAAATTACCCTGCTAAAAACCCATAAGATGGCAAAAAGTTCATTTGAGTACGTTAAAAAATTCGAACTAGATGATACCCTTTTGCCTAATAGTTGGATAGTCGTGAGACTCGACGGAAAGTGCTTTCACAAATTCTCAGAAGAACATAAATTTACAAAACCGAACGATATAAGAGCTTTGAAATTGATGAATTATGCCGCTTTTACCGTACTTCGTGAGTTCAATGACTTGTTAATGGCTTTTGGTCAGAGCGACGAATACTCTTTTATTTTTAAAAAAAGTACAACATTGTACAAACGACGGGCAGCAAAACTATTGACAACAATTAACAGTAAGTTTTCTA
This sequence comes from Mythimna pallens, assembly GCA_961205895.1. Classification (NCBI taxonomy): domain Eukaryota; kingdom Metazoa; phylum Arthropoda; class Insecta; order Lepidoptera; family Noctuidae; genus Mythimna; species Mythimna pallens. Next base: position 16,485,178 of record OY540830.1, on the reverse strand, counting down.
CCTCTTACGTATTTTACTGGAACAAGTTTTTTGAAGAAGAACCATTAAAATACCCACCAACATTTGATGGACGTATAGTACTTTATCCCAATGATGAGAACCTAATAGACTACATGAAATGGAGACAAGCTGACGTGCACATAAATAATTTATACAACACAACTTTTTGGACTTTGGTTTTAAAAGGAAACCTGAGTCCATCACAAGTAAGTTAATTCAAACTCTTTTTATTTAATTGTTTTAGCTATTTATAAATACTTTAAATGAACCCATAACATATTAAAGAAACAAAGTACATCATTCTTTCACTTCTACTTACCTGTATGGCTTTTGGTGAAATAATTTAACTTGGTCATATACTAGCCAAATTTAGTTTTATAATTGTCATGTATTTAATACTAAAACTTCTATTTCAGGCTGAGAAACGTTTATGTGGGACAGTATCTGCAGATAAAAATGAAATTTTATTTAAAGAATTCTTGATAAACTATAATAATGAACCAGAAATATTCAAAAGAGGAACATTGTTGATGAGGAAGACCATTTTCCACAATAATTTAGATAAGCACAGTAATGTGATAGTAGACACACACAATGACATGCTAAAGGATAGATTCTGGAAGGAGCACTCAAGCTTATTATTAAACAAGTCTAAAGAGAGTATGATGTATGATGGACCCATTACTGACATTATTTCAGAACAAACTAATTGTATTAAAGATTAATATAATAAATATTTTATTTTCAATTTTTATTGTCCCAACTAACATTATTCTAAAATTATAATAAAAAAAAACCTTTGTTACTTCATCCCTTTTTCATTTGATTCTGTGCTTATTCTCAAATTTTTCTACACAAAAGTAGTAGTGGAGTAGCTATGATGACACACACAGGTTACATCCGAACTGTACCAATTGAATAGGTTACATCCGAACTACAAATTGGTCCATAGTCCATACCACGTCCATACTGACTAGAAAAGTTATATAGAAAACATTACAACAAGCGGAACAAGCTATGAAAAAATTTGAACATTCTATCATAGGAATAGTCATATTTATTCACTACATATAATTAAGAGCTTGCAACTGCAAGTTACCGCGTATCGCGGAATATAGCTGTCTCTGTTTGACAAAAACAAGTGAGCGAATGGCGCAGCTGTGTGTGTATGTGAGCGTATTACAATATTGTAAGTAAAATTAGGCATATTCATTATTTGCTTTATTTTTGCCGAATACTTTGGGGAATCGTTAGTGAATGTACAGAATAGTAATGCGTTTTTTGGAAATTTCATTACCGTGTCGATATCTCAACATATAAGGATAACTAGAACACAGTAACAAATCAGAAAATGTTATGGAGCCGAGTGCTTTTTTTATGAGTGGGAAATCAGTCAATGACTTCTCCCGCTCCTGGGCGTAGCGGGAAGGCGTTTCAGACTTTTACTGACAAGGAAACCCACGCCTGTTCCTTTTTTGCCTTCGATCCAGGGCCCCTACGGTTTTGCTGACATCTCCTCAAGGCGCACGTGGAACACTACGCGACGTCGACGACTCGAGCTCGGTATGGACGATTACCGGACGGCCGGATGGAGAGCTACCCATTGCTCGCCGTCTGCAACACCACGCCTACAGTAGTTGTAAATCGGTGTCAGGATCCCGGCGGCTGGGGCGTGAAGAAGACCGTTCCCTTACATGTGCGTCGTGGTGGTCTACACAATGGTGACATCCGGGCGTTTCTTCCACACGAAACTGGTGTAGAAACCTCCCGAACTTATCATGTCCGCTGAGGTGTCGTCGTGCGGAAGGTGAGGACGCCGATACGTCTTTTGAACTACTCTTCAAAGAGGGGATTTACCGCAATAATTATGGCGTGCCCAGCACTGGGTTGCGACAGTCGCTGTCGCCATTTCATCATGAGATCCCGCCGAAACTCTGCCCCCATACCGATATCCAGCCACCGAAGGCGCGGGCTTGCGAACGGTGAGCAATGGGTAGCCCGCCGTCCGACCGTCCGGTAACCGTCTGGACCGAGCCCAAGTTGTCGACGGCGCGTATTGTTCCACGCGTGCCTCAGGGAGATGTCAGCAAATCGTAGGGGCCCAGCAGGGTCGAAGCCTACTGGGGCCAAGAGTAGTGTAAAAGGGAAACCCGGGGCCCTAGGACGAAGGCAAAGAAGGAATAGGAGTGGGGTTTTAGTCAGTAAAACTCTGACACTATCTCACGCTCCGCCCAAGAGCGGGTTTTGTCATTAGATGATTTTCCCACCTTAAAAAAAAAGCCTACTGGGGTCATGGGTTCGCTTCTGAAAGGAAAACCTGGGGCCCTGGAACGCAAGGCAAAGAAGGAATATAGGAGTCGATTTTAGTAAGTAAAAGTCTGACACTATCGCTCCACCCAAGAGCGTGAGAAGTTATGGATGATTTCCCATACAAAAAAAGTACCTAAGCATTTGAAGTTTAGTAAAAGGAATATATTTATTTATTAGTTTTGATGTTCATAAGCAAATAAATAATTAGCATCACATAAAAGAAAAGTAAAAGGAATACAAAAAGTCAATAGAAATATTACGTACAATAAAATTTACAACGCGACCGAAGCCGAAGTAATGACATCACGCACACACTGACACTTACGTCTCGCTTACCGCGACAGCACTACTAACTCTTGGAAATTTGGGATAAATTTGCATGTGTTCCGTAATACCAAAAATGATGAATTTTTCTATAATTTGTAACTTGATAATAAAAACTATGTTCCTACGTGAAAAAAATTAGAAATATTGTTGTTTATAATACAGAAAAAACAAAATTAAAACATGCAATTTACGCCATAAAAATATCCGAAATGAAATTCGCTTTAATTTCGTTTTAAGTATTTTGAAAAAAGAAAAATGTAGGAACCTAGATAAATGTTGTCTAAATCCGAATATCATCATAATAAGGTGGAAATATGCTCAATCTGCAAATGATTTTGGTATTACGTTTGTATGGATAATTCCGCTGACGCCGTCGCCTTAATGCCTAAAAACACCAACTCTCGAGTTGAATTTACAAGCTTTATTTTTGTAATTTTTATTGCATAACAGGGTTATTTAGAGTCATATTTTGTTTTGCAACCCGGGCTCCCAACACGTTAGGTTCAATAGTAAAACTCCTAAGATGCGTTCCAAACCAAATAAGAATAGGATCGATTGCCATGTTGTGACGTCACGTCATACTGTCAAATCGCAAGAAATTGGGCAAAATTGAAGAACTCGGAGATGAGCAAAATTAAAAAACTGTATTCTGATTAAACTATTTTCGTTCACAGTAAATAAACCAAATTTTAAAAATTTCTTGTTTCGCTCACCATAGTAATTCTTCGATTTGACAGTATGACGTGACGTCACAACATGGCAATCGATCCTATTCTTATTTGGAACGCATTGTACTTATTGGGTTCCCTTACTTGTGATTGTCTGCTGCGCTGCGTGTCGCTTGTTCGAGTCCCGTATGAAATAAATATTTGTATGACCTACGACCTTTTCCTGAGTCTAGATGTTCGTGCGTTTTTAATAAACACACCAACGATACTTACAGGAGAAATTCCTAGTGTGGGGCAACGTTTTTTTTCCCCATTGAATACTGAAAGTTCGTTGTAATAAATATACTTGGCTACCTGTATGGCAACAGCAAAAAAGCACCCTAGCATTTAACCCACCCGCCTATTTAATCGAATCAGATTATGATAACGATGATGTTTCTTCAAGTTCCGGCGAAGAATTTCACCCAGGACGTGAGGAACTTTGTCTACTTCTTCATCAAGCTGCGGTGACAATAAAACTGTGTGTGACGTCTGAATCGGACCTAGACCACCTAGCGCATGGCTCTTCGAGACTATGTCAGTTTATGTTTGAAGGTGAGCCAAGTAAAAAAGTAAATACGTTCACACTGCTTAACTTGCTCAATTAGTACCTACCCACCAGAAAGTTTTTACTACTAGACAAATTATACCTACAACTGGCCGTTATTTCGATCCCTCTTCATATACATTTGGGGATGGAAGTAGTCGTGTGACTCCAAAACAGAATGTGTATATTTTTACTGTGTACCTCCTTTTATACAAGTTTACAATATTACGGACTAAAAGCTTAACCAATAGTAACTTAGTATCTACAAAACAATTAACCAATAAACGCGGTTCGGGCGCGCAATGCTTTTGTGCAGTGCTTTTGTTTGAGCAGCTGGGGTAGCAGGTAACAAGGTTCGCACGTGGGACCTTGGAGTACAATGGCTGTATAGGCGTGGGAATACTTTTGGTCGAGCAGATGTGGCAGCAGGTAGGAAGGTTCGCACGTGGGACCTTGGAGTACAATGGCTGCGTGTTTCTAGCGTGGTAACAGTGATGTGCTGCGTGGTAACAGTGATGTGCTGTAGAGTGGCTACAGTACTCCCCCTCAAGCGAAGCGTACCGGCAGTTTGACGACACGACCCGAACGTGTTTTTCTGTTGTTAGCGGGCTGTGACGTCATGCTTGTATGTGGTACTTGGGTTTCCTCGATAGCGGTTGGCGTAGTGTTATGCTTGGTATTCTGTATGTTGGTACTGGTATTTGGTATGGTAAGAGATGTGGTAATCTTGGCTGATGGTGAGGTGTAGGTAATAGAACTTGATGTGGTTGGTGATAGACTACTGGTATCTTCTGTGACGACGTATGCAGGCTTCAGTCGGTCGATCGATATGTTTGCTTGCCGATTGGGTAGTTGTATGTTGTAAACTTTATCTGTTCGGCTTAGTACTTGATAAGGGCCTTCATACGGAGTCTGTAATGGTTTCTTAACTGCATCTGTTCTGATAAAAACGTGGCTGCACTTGAGTAGATCTTGATGCAGGAATACGCTTTTATTGTTGCTGTGATGCTTGGTAGCGACTTGCGGTTTGTTTTGTTGAATGATGTCGCGAAGTTTACTGACGTAGGTGTAGTCCATAGTAGGAGTGTTAGTGCTTGCGGTGAAAAAATCACCAGGTAAACGTAAATTGTGACCGTAGGTAAGTTCGGCAGCGCTCACGCCAGTATCTGTGTTTAGGGCGGCTCGTAGTCCTAGTAGTACGGTAGGTAACTCGTCAATCCATGAACTTGCGATTGTGAGTTTTGCGCGTAATGCGGCCTTGAGAGTGCGATGCCATCTTTCCAGAATGCCGTTGCTCTGCGGATGATAAGGTGTTGTACGATTCTTCTTTATCCCCATTTGTTTCATTAGGTTTTGAAACAGTTCGCTCTCGAACTGTCGACCTTGGTCACTGGTTAGCGTGGCTGGGCATCCAAATCTTGCGATCCAGTGTTGATAGACGATATCGGCTATACGAGCGGCTGATATCTCGTCGGTAGGGATTGCTTCGGGCCATTTCGTTAATCGGTCGATCATAGTTATTAAGTATCGATGACCTTGAGGCGTTGTAGGGAGTGGTCCAACAATGTCGACGTGGAGGTGTTGGAAGCGTTCGCTTGGCAGGAAAGATGCGATGCTGGAGTGTGTGTGACGCTGTATCTTGCTTTTTTGGCAAAGTATACAAGATCGGGTCCAACAGCTGATGTCTGCGTTCATGGATGGCCAGAAGTACTTTTGCGTAAGAAGCTTGCGAGTCGTGCGCGTACCAGGATGGCTGATGTTGTGCACGCTCTCAAAAACTTCTTTCGTATATTGCTCGGGTATGTACGGGCGTACATAATTAGTGGATGTTTCACAGTACAGTTCGGTGTCGGTGTTGGGTATTGTTACCTTTTTGAGGCAGATGTTTTCTTGGGATAACATCTGTTCTATATTGCCGTCCTTTGTTTGCGCGCTGGCTATGTCAGTGTAGTTGATTGTAGATGGGCACGAAATTGTCTCTATGCGGCTGAGTGTGTCGGCGACGATGTTTTGTTTACCGCTCACGTGACGTATGTCTGTTGTAAATTCGCTGATAAACAAAAGTTGTCTTGTTCGCCTCTGTGTTTCCGAGTTGGAGTGCATCTTCGACATAACATATGTTAGCGGCTTGTGATCGGTGAAAATGATGAGATGGCGTCCTTCGAATATCTTCCGAAAGTGCTTTACTGCCATGTATATTGCAAGTAATTCACGGTCGAATGTTGAATAGTTCTTTTGTGCGTCGGTAAATTTCTTAGAAAAGTATCCAAGCGTTTCCCAGATGTTGTTTCGGTATTGTTGGAGTACGGCACCCGCTGAATTGCCAGATGCGTCGCAGAATAGAGCTATTGTTGCGTGGTGCGACGGGTGGGCAATTAGGGTTGCGTTTATGATGCTAGTTTTGCATTGTTCAAATGCTTGAATAGCTTCGTCGGTCCAGGTAATTGGTGTTTTGTCTTTTTTCTTGACATTGTGTAGGTAAGCGTTTAATGGTGCTTGCTGGGATGCGGCGTTCGGTATATGGTCGCGATAAAAATTTATCATACCGAGAAATCTTCTTAGCTCTTCAATGGTAGTCGGCTTGGGATAGTTTGTGATGGCTTCTATTTTATGTTGCGGAGGTTTGATTCCGTCTGCTGATACGGTGTATCCTAGGAACTGAACTTCAGATTGGCCTAGGTTGCATTTGGCGGGGTTAATCGTGATGCCGTTTTCTTCGAGTCGCTTGAGTACAATGTGAAGGTGTTCTCGATGTTGGGACTCGTTTTCAGATGCTAGCAGCAAATCGTCGATGAATGGAAAAACGAAATCTAACCCTCGTAGCACTTCGTGAATGTACCGTTGGAACGTTTGTCCCGCGTTTTTCAAACCAGGGCACATACGTGGGAATTCGAATAATCCCATCGGTGTGATAATGGCGGTTTTCTCGACGTCCTCTTCTCTTACGCTTAGTTGCTGGTAGGCACGGTTGAGGTCGATCGTGGAGAATATTGTTTTCCCAGATAGGTGATGGGTGAAATCTTTAATGCGTGGCACGGGGTATCGGTCTGGTACGGTGATCGAGTTGAGTCGGCGATAGTCACCACAGACTCTAATATCACCATTCTTCTTAGGTACGATATGTAGAGGTGATGCCCAAGGACTTTTGCTAGGTCGGCATAGTCCTTGTTCGATCATGTTCTCGAACTCCTTTTTAACTATCTCGAAACGGTGCGGTGGGATTGGTCGGGCGCGGCAGTGTATCGGTGGTCCCCGAGTTTCGATGAAATGTTGCACTTTGATGTTGCTGTTCAATTCCATCGACGTTAGCCTTGTTATGCCGGGATACTGTGCTAGTATGTCGTGGTATGTTTGCGACATGTCGATACTGCGCACGGTAGGTACGTCTGATACTCGTACCGGAACTTTGACCTTTAAGTTTGTAACTCCGTCGATTAGTTTCCGATTTTTCAAATCAACGATGAGTTGGTGATGTTGGAGGAAATCGGCTCCGAGTATCGGTTTCGAGACATCAGCTACAATGAAACGCCATTTATAAGGGCGTCGTAAGTTAAGGTCGAGACTTAGGGTTTTTTCCCCGTACGTGGCTATTGTGGTGTTGTTTGCTGCGTATAGTTGGAATGGCAGCGGCGTCTGTTTTTGCCCTTTTACTCTTGGTAGCACGGATATATTTGCTCCCGTGTCGACTAAGAACGATAATTTGTTTTTGTAATCGGTGATGTATAGGCGGTGTGAGTTTTCATGAACGCCGGTGTCCGCCTCTGCCAATGTTTTTTCCGTTTTACGTTTTGTGAATGAACAGGGTAACGTGCAGCGTCTGGCTTTCTCTTTGAACCGTCGGTGGTAATAGCACAACGGTGATGGCGACGTATCTCGGCCCTTTGTGTCACGGGTTTGTGACCTCGAGTTGGAACGGTGTCGAGGTGGGTAGCGATTGCGACGATGATTGTGGTCGTATGACGGACGATGATCGTGGTCGTATGACGGACGATGATCGTGGTCGTATGACGGACGTTGATCGTGGTCGTATGACGACGTACCTCTCGCTTTTAACGCAGCTATTTCTAGCGAGAGCTTTCGGATTTCGCTAACGAGACACTGATTATCTACCCGTGGTGCCGGTGCGGGTGGTGCAGGCGACTGCACGGCTGCGACTTCGGCTGTTGCTGTCTGCTCCATCATTTTGTCGGCAAGCAGCGCGAGTTCTTCCAGGGCAGTCTTTGTGCTGAACGACTCGCTGACTGCCAGGACTGCGCGCACTTGTGGTGGCAGGTGGTTTGTCCACATGAGACGCAGCGTGGAGTCGGGAACTTTATCCCTGGCGAGATTGCGCATCCGGCGGAGTAATTGTGTCGGCTTTTGCTCACCGAGTTCCATTTCTGACAGTAGTTTTTGAAACTGCCGACTGTCAGATTCCTCGTAGGCGGATATGAGCCTTTCCTTTATCGCCGTGTATTGGTCCGTCTCAGGTGGGTTGTACAGGAGGTCAGCGATCTGCTCAATATCCTGCCGCTCCAGCTGCGCTATGACCATTTGGGCGAGCTGAGCTTGGCCTTTTTTGAGGTCATTGGTTGCGGCTTCAAAGATTATGAACCATAGGCGTGGTCGATCGCGCCAGAATGCTGGAATGCGCATTGTGAGCGATATGCCGGCTTCAGCGTTCGTCACGCTGTGCGACGTTGACGGGCTTGGTTGTTGTTCAGTTTGACAAATGTTTGGAGGCAGGGACATCTTGAATTTGTTGGGCGGCGACTACGCGATGTTGAATGTCTAAAACGATATCCGTGTATGTTTTGCCTCTTGAAATTTCAGTTGGTGAGACCCGCTTGTGGGAGGCCAACTGAAATGTGCAATCACAGTGTATCGTTATGACGACGACGGGCAGATAGTAGCTGGGCAGTGATCACTTGGAGATGCTGTGACTATGCCGTCGTACCAGCCGGCAGGCTTAAGACCGGGTCCGTTGCTGGTAGAGGAGCGTGTCGGGTGTGATATCTACTCCAGCCGGCAGGCATAAACCAGGTCCGTTGCTGGATAGAATCGTCAGGTCACCACTTTGGGGATGGAATCGACGGGGTCACCACTTTGGGGATGGAATCGACGGGGTCACCACTTTGGGGATGGAAGTAAGAATCGTGTGACTCCAAAACAGAATGTGTATATTTTTACTGTGCACCTCCTTTTATACAAGTTTACAATATTACAGACTAAAAGCTTAACCAATAGTAACTTAGTATCTACAAAACAATTAACCAATAAACGCGGTTCGGGCGCGCAATGCTTTTGTGCAGTGCTTTTGTTTGAGCAGCTGGGGTAGCAGGTAACAAGGTTCGCACGTGGGACCTTGGAGTACAATGGCTGTATAGGCGTGGGAATACTTTTGGTCGAGCAGATGTGGCAGCAGGTAGGAAGGTTCGCACGTGGGACCTTGGAGTACAATGGCTGCGTGTTTCTAGCGTGGTAACAGTGATGTGCTGCGTGGTAACAGTGATGTGCTGTAGAGTGGCTACATACATTATTACAATGTTACGCCGTGAAACGGCGAAGAAGTAGTATGTCGGTATGGCGCACCTTTGGAGGTCCATTCCGATCAAGGCCGTAACTTCGAATCTGCGCTATTCCAGGAAATGTGTACACTTCTGGGGATTTACAAAACACGCACAACCCCTGCGCATCCACATTCAGACGGAATGGTGGAAAGATTTAACCAAACCCTGGAGAATCACCTGGCTAAGGTTGTCGATGACCATCAGAAGGACTAGGACCGGTAGGTATATTCCACTATTTCTGATGTCTTATCGATCAGCAGTGCATGATAATACGGGGCTTACCGGCATACTCCAGCAAGAGTGAATTTCGGCAGGAAGATGAGACTTTCGGTTGATGCTATAACTGGCGTGCCACCTGACAAGACTAAGCCAGTTATGGACTACGTAAATGACCTTCAAAATCAATTGGACGAAGTGCATAAACGAGTACGTGAGAATAGATTGAACACCAGCGTTAAAATGAAAACTAGATACGACACTAATGTCAACGCCAAGGGATTTGAGGAAGGTGCACTAGTTTGGCTCCAGAACCCGCTTCGACGAAAAGGGAAGTCGGTGTAACTTCAAGCTCGATGGGAGGGATCTTACACTGTGATAAAAAAAAGATCAACGATATAACCTACCGCATCAAGAAAGGGCTAAGAGGGAAGCCTAAGGTAGTCCACGTGGATAGATTGGCGCCGTATCGGGGCACTGTTACGCCTTGAAACTTGAACACGCCATATCTTCGATGAAATCAACAGTAGCATCAAATAATTAAAACGCATTTGAACGTATTGAAACGTCTAGAATGGAAGTACGTACCCAGGCCTAGCAAGTTCTAGAAAATTCCGACATAATGTACCTAGTGACGGATTAACCCTAAATCAAATTAAGCAATTGCCTAGGGCATCACGTCTGGGGGGTGCACCAGAAGAAGCACAAAAAAATCCGTCCTTAGGGCATCACGTCTCACTCTTATGTCACCAAAAAAAGTGTCTATGACTAACGGGTTTTAAGTTGACATAGAGTCCGACCTAGAGTCATAACCCCGCTCCTGCTTGCCCACTCGCTGCCCGCTAGTGTATTCGGCAACTCAAATGCACCAGAATTGTGATCAGCCAGCCACCCCGTGGCCCCTCCGCAAATCTGTTTCAATCAAATAATTTGTTTTTTGAGTAATTGTACCGGCCGGCTTCTATGCATACGTAATAATAGGGGTTAGAGTATGAAATTGCCGTTTTATTGTAATAGGTACTTCGAATTGACATAAAACCTTAATGGTTTGAGATTTTTGAGGGAAACTTTTTCACATAGTAGGTACCTATGAAGTTCTTCTTTTAAATAAAACATTTTACAAAAAATAAAATAACTGACTACACTAAAAAAAACACTAAAAGAAACAAAATAACTTTAATTTCGGAAGTCGATGTTTCTCGGTATTTTTGTTTCTTATTTAACACCGACTTTTAGTTGCGATACATTTACAACCAGCCTATTCTCATGACAATTCCAATTAACCCAAACACTGCTAGGTTACATTGTTTTATTATGAAGTTCCTGTTTCTATCTTCTACCTTCCGTTTTCATCATTAGATCAGTTCGATAGTACCTTATACCCAAAGTGCATCTCATGGCAATTCTAATAAGCCCAAACACAGCTTGGATACATTGATTAATTACGGAGTTCCTGTGCCTACCTTCCAGCTCGATCATCAGATCAGTTCGATAGTACTTTATAGCCAAAGTGCATCTCATGAAAATTGCAATTAACCCAAACACTGCTAGGTTACATTGTTTTATTATGAAGTTCCTGTATCTATCTTCTACCTTCCGGCTCCATCATCATCATCAGTTCACTTTGATGATACCATTTTAAACATAACTATTCAGAACCATTTATTTGTTTGTATTGTCATAGTTGCTTAACAATCTACTTTTGATATCTATGTGAGTGTGATGTTCCATTGGCCATTTCTGGTCTTCTTCATCAGTTCCACTTCATCAAATGTTACTTTTTGACTGTAAATACTTAAGTCCTCGATGAAAATACCAAAATAACTATATGGTTGCCTATAATATTTGAGGAGTTCCTTCGATTCCTCATGGATTCATCATGAAAACTGGATTTGGAACCAATCTGGAAGCATAACCTCGAAGGGGGAAAAAAAATTGCCAATCAGTCCATAAACGACGGAGTTCTGAAGTAACAAACATAATTTAAAAAAAAAATAACCGAATTGATAACCTCCTACTTTTTTGGTAGTCTGTTATAAATATGCAACATTTGATTATCGACATTCGGTTGTTTTTTATTCAGCTTAGACAAGAAAGATGGATACTTCGAAAATTCGAGTGATTTTTGAATACGAGTTTCGACGCGGAACTAACGCGGCAGAAACAGCTCGCAATATCAATGTTGCGTTTGGAGAGGGGACTGCTAATGAACGCACCGTGCAATTTTGGTTTAAACGCTTTCGTGATGGATTTTATTTGAAGAACGAACCACGTGGAAGACCGCCCACACAGGTGAATAACAATGAATTGAAAGAGATGGTGGAAGCCCATCCGAGCCAAACTACCCACGAATTAGCGGCATGGTTTAACATTACCTTAACAACAATAAAAAAATATGAAAACTGGGTGCCTCATGATTTGACTGATCTGCAGAAAGAAACGCGTGTTGAAACTTATGTTGCCTTTTTGAATCGATACAGAAATGAAGGAATATTGGATCGAATTGTGACATGTCATGAAAAGTGGATTCTTTACGATAACCGTAAGAGAAAAATGCAATGGCTGACCCCAGGTCAAACGCCGCAACAGTGTCCTAAAGCAAAGCTTACCAATAAAAAGGTAATGGTAACTGTTTGGTTGTCTCAGCATGGTGTTATTCACTAAAGCTTCCTCCAATCTAGTCAAGCAATAACGGCAGATTTCTACTGTGCTGGACTCCAAACAATGATAGCAAAACTAGCCGTGAAACAGACTTGACTCATGAATCAATCTTCACCATTATTGCTCCATGATAACGCGAGACCGCATACAGCACTAGAAGCCATTTTAACTCTTCAGGAACTGCAATTAGAAACCATTCGTCACCCTCCGTATTCGCCAGACCTTCCTCCAACGGACTACTATTTTTTTCGTGATTTGGACAATTTTCTACTTGATAAAAAGTTTTCTTCTCAGGTACAAATTGCTTTCACACAGTATGTCGAATCTAGATCTCCAGAGTATCTCAAAGGCATAAATGACCTTCCTATTAGATGGTAGCAATGTATAGATAATATATATAATAAAATTATTTTGATTTAATATATATGCCAAATGAAAAAAAAAAAACGAATTTCAATTTTTTAGTACAAATCGGCAATTTCATACTTTAACCCCTAATAAATAAATTATGCTTTGATTTATTATTGTTGTCGCACCTACTCCACTTCTAAGGTACGTTACATCTCATCACCTAATTTTACAAAAAACTAATGTTTTAGGCGATAAAGGTTTAAAGACCGATTCTAGCTGACATGCGGATAGGGGGGCCCACAGGCGTAGATTGCTTAGGGCATCAAGTAGTCTTAATCCGTCACTGAATGTACCTACCACTATTATTATTAAATAAGGTTTAGTAGGTAGGTACGTAGGTAGATAGGGGAATTCGTACTTTTAATTAACAATAAAGTCGAAATTTGCGTGAAAAGAGGGATGTACATGTTTGTAAAAAAAAAAAAAAAAATTATTATGCTACATCATTCCCCTCCGGAGACCAATGGTTCATGAACGTTATGATGCGTGCCAGGCCAGTGGTGGTGGTGGTGGTGGTGGTGGCCAGTGGTAGGTTGGTTTCCGCTACCGGCTCTTTACATCTACGAAACATGTATGTTTGTCAGGAAGAATCTGAATTTATTTGTTAAGGCAGACGACATTAATGTTCGTAACCGACGAGACCCCAACAGGCTCGTTCTAAGCAATATTCCTAGGTTGACCAAATATAATAAAAGCTGCGTTACAATGTGCGTGCGCTTATATAATAAGTTACCAAGTGATATAAAAACTCTAGGCATTAGATTATTTAAAAAAAAATTGTATCAATGGTTATTGATTAATAATTTGTATTGTGTAAAGGATTACATTTAAAAAAGAAATTAATGTTGATACATACATAGAAAATGTGCATGCTAATACTTAGCGAAACATGTTTGCTCATATTTGTACCTTTTTACCACCTTTTGTACCATGTTTTTAGCAAATAAATATATTATTATTATTATAAAAAAATAAGTCAAATATCTCGAAAAAGGGTAAGTAAGGGTAGGGTGTTTCATAGTGAAATAAGTCAGAAATTATGGGTACTCCACGCCCTTAACGAATCTAGCACGACTTTTCCTGTAACCCTGTATATTATAGTAGGTAACTATGGAACTATGATGGGGCACAGGCGAGCTACCATCCAGATTGTTGTACAGTACAGATGTACATAAATAGGGGCTGTATAAATAGGTGTAGGAAACAGGTCAAATAGTATGACTGAATTAGGTAATTTAAAAAAAAACATTGATATTATATTGGATGAATATTATTTACAATAATAACAGGTAGATACAGTAATATAATAATGTATTAGATAGCTACTTTATTTATATTGTAATTTTCATACAAGTAACTTGTTTACCTCTTCTGGTTTTCTGCGAACAACTGTATGTGGATCAGCATAACCATTCAATGGATCATGGACGGCTTGGTACAATTGTGCATATATTGCAAATATTACTTCAAACGCTCGCTTTTTTACTAATGACTTGTGTGTATGGCTCAAGAGCAAATTTAGTTGTGGTAACATGTAGACATCTGGGGATACTAAGAACATATCAAACTTGTTTAAAAATGTCTTCAACGTTGATGTGTCCATTCCAGGTATAGCCGATAAAGGACCACTTATTTTTTCTTGAAGAATGGTATAAATAGGGCCTAAATTTAAATTAGCAACAAGAAAACTGGCCTGCTCAGATGTCAAAGTATCAATTTGCGCTTCAGATTGAGCTTGTAACCTTTCATTATATTCATCCATTACTGTGTACAGGGATAATGTACACTGAATATGATAAATACAGTTTAACATATATACTGACATATCAGAAGAACTCAAATGGCATGCAGTTTCATTTATTGCATGAAGTAAAGGATCTAATATATGTGTAATAATCATTTTTCTATCAGTAGTATTTATATTATGGGACACATTCATTATGGCCAACAAATCACGAAGGAAACTAACTAAGTCAGTCACAACAATTGAAGGGTTTAAATCCACAGGTGGGGCTTTGACTCCATGGCTCAGTTCCTTTTGTATTTTACTATCCAGGGTAATAAGGAAAACTTCTTCACTTTTCTTCAATAGCTCTTCAAATGTATTTATTAGATGTCCATTTGATATGACAGCCTGTATGACATCCTTATAATATATTATTAAATTAGTTATAGACCATAAAACAAGCGGATCTTTATCTGGCTTCAATATAAGTTCTGCTCTAACTTTCAGCAAAGGACAAATAGCTTCCATGATATTTGTCAGAGCATCAATTATAAGTTGTTTCTTTTCAGGCATATTGCAAAATTTAAATAAAGTTGCAAGATTTTCCCTTTCTACAGGTATTACTTGATAAACCCATGTTAGAATATCTCCAATATATCGTTTTGCATCATTGGCATAAAATTCAATAGGTTTAGAGCCCTCTGTACCTTTAGTTAATGCATCAATAAAGAGTTGTACAATAGTTGCTTTGCGAGCTGAACTGTACTCATCAATTATATTTGAAAAAAGTACTTGCCTATTCTGAAATTTAGCTAAAGCAGTAGGAACCAGTGCATTATTCGGCGAATCAGTACATACGCAGGCTCCAATAGTCCAATGATACAATTTTTCAATAGCCACTTCTTGCTGCAGCCCTACTGTCTCCATGATATCAAATGCGGAAGTCTGATGCCAACACTTAATAAGTGTTTTGCAGTTACTGTACAACTTTTCTATATGGGATAATGTCCCAAAGAAATCATGTGTTAGAGGCGTTTTGACTGAAACATTGTATAGATACTCATTTTCCTCTGGGGATAGTTGAAATCCTTGTACAAAAGCACTGACCCAAATCTGCTTCTTTTCTGTTTTTTTTCTTTCATCTTTGAGTTTAGTTGTTTGAATTATAAGATGATGAGTTTTGTTTTTGGAATCAGATAATCTGCTTGACATATCCTTGACTGCCACATCTAAAGATGATAGAGAATTAAGCAGCACTTGCAGTTTATCTTTTACTTTGCTATATTCTACTAAAATAGCTTTATTAACCAACATATCCTTTTTTTCAATTTCGTTTACTATTATTCTTCTTGTGTAAGCAGAATTTGACGAACAGAATCCAGACACAGAGTGTAATGCATCGGTATTATCTGAAATAATGTGACTGTCGAAAATCTTATTTATTCTTTGTCTTATAGGATTGTTATAAGCGGAATCCATCGCATTTGATGTATAATTTGACGATCAAACAAAAATATATCCGAAAAACAACCACAGTCGACACGTAAGTAAACAAATTGTCAATGTCTGTCCTGTCAGTGTCATTGTCATGTCAGCCAGCCGATTACGTCATTAGAGTTAACTCTAATCTCATTTTTGAACGCAGGGCTGTACGTTTTTTTTTTCCTTCACCCTTCTCGGGCAGGCTAAGGACCATACCGCCTCGTCTTCAGTGCTTATTATCTTTCTTGTTTAAAAGTAAGGCCAGAGCCTCGTCTTCAGTTTAATCCTTCTTGTTCAAAAGTAAGTACGGCTGAAGCCTCGCTTAGTTTTATCAGCCAGTATGTCCATTTGACAAATTGACAGTTCAATGTACATTTTTTAAGTAATGTTTTTGGTTTGAATACTAGTTCTTTAAGCTATGTCTTAAAGTTATGTATGGTATTTGGAAGCAAAAGTACACCTAAAGTCAGGAGTGGGTTTTTAGTCAGTATAAGTCTGACACTATGTCTCGCCCCGCCCAAGAGCGAGAGTTGTCATAAGATGATTTTCCCACCGAAAAAAAAAAGGAAGTCAACCTGCTCGGTAAGCTTCACTGTGGTAGAGAAAACTACAATAAAATTCTCAGTGCTATTTTACCAAGATCGTGCCTATATATTGATATAGGCGCGATCTTGGTAAAATGGAACTATTAGATTACAAATATGGTCTAGTTGCGCAGACACTTGAGATACTAAACTACACCAATTTTACATTACATCACAATATCGATTAGGAATCAATTTGTTAAGAGAAAATAAGGTATTGAAGCGTTACTCACACAGTGACAGACACGCGCGGCCCGTTCACGCAACATTGATGTTTTTCTTAGTGGTCGAACCCTTACCATGAGTTACTATCGAAAAACTACACCATCTTACCGTAGTCGATATCGAATAAACGTGCATCGAATAGATTACAATTAAACTCGTAGCATGAGTCAAACGGACTCGCTAGCGACAACTCAATTGCATAAACGGTGACGAGTGTTTACGTTGGTACAAAAACCCCATTGTATCTAACTTCACACTCAAGTTTGCTCTCTTTATAGCTAAAGTAGAAGACAGACTAAGGCAGATAGACCTAAAAACCCTACCAATTTGAAACATCGATTCTCTATAACCTGGCCTATTGAAAATGTAATAATTGTAGTTGTACAAATATTTTGATGGTTCAGTGTTGTTGTAAGTTTGTAAATTTATTAATGGAGAAAATAGAGAGCTTTGCCACTAATACGTTAATAACTTCCATATGCGTAAAATAACAATGCGCATACTGAAAAGTGGTATTTCCATTAAGTATGAAAGGCATGAATAAATAAGTTTATAGCCGTGTTTCTAACATACTTTTAATTTACCTTCGATTCAAGTGTTACTTTTTGTGTAGATTTCAAATCTGTATCAACTCTTAGGAGACCACACAAATTCTCGAAAACCTCTTTATTGAGCCTATATTCTTTGATGAATTTATTTTCACTAATATGTTCAAGTGCCATTCGTATAATTGCTTGGAAATTTCGTTTGACGCGTCTTTCGTCTTCTTATGCAACCGTAGCTAACATATTCTACGTTGAATAAATTTTACCGGACATATTTACGCACAAATAAATAAAATATTGTTTAACACGACACGCTTCACAACACTTTCACCCTTCAATATATAGTTTGTTTTTTTTTGTTTGTAGGAGGTAATCTCTGAAAGTACATACTAAAAGCGGCTTTTTTTCCTGAGTGACATGGCTCTATTTTATGTACGCGTGCGAAGCCGCGGGCAAAAGATAGTACATGTAATTTAAATTAACAGTCAAGCTGGTTGCAGTAACTGCTACGGTAATCTTTTGGGGCTTCGAAAGTGCAGGTGCCATGACAACCGCTAACGTCGACGTCTTGAGTAGAGGTGTAAAAGTAACGAAAAAAAGCGTACCCGTATGTATTCGTTACTATAACAATTAGTACTCGTTACTATCGTATCGTTAC
Source organism: Mythimna pallens (assembly GCA_961205895.1). NCBI lineage: Eukaryota > Metazoa > Arthropoda > Insecta > Lepidoptera > Noctuidae > Mythimna > Mythimna pallens. The sequence continues at coordinate 16,467,230 of OY540830.1, read as the reverse complement.
GTTACTTGTTACTTCTGATGCCTCATAACATGCTATGTTAGAGCTACGAAACAAGTCGTATAGCGTATGCAACATTCGTAATTTGTAGAAAACATACCTACTTATCTATACGTTATACACTAAGCTGCGTAAGGTGCATTTTTTAGACTTGTGTTTAAGTTATATTTTACTTAATAAATAAACATCATTCTTTGTAACATACGCTTTTAAAATCACCGAATAAGCTCGTGGAGGCATAAAACATAAGATCAGTAAACATTTCAATACATGAACACACAAACGGTCCTTGAGTGAACTGAAAGAGTACCCATATAAAAAATACGAGTAAGGAAATGCATTCATGTGTAACGTTTCGTTACTCGGTACTAAAAGGCGTACACGTTACTCAGTACCGAACACATACGGTTTGCTGCCAACGGTACTTGCGTAAACTGAACAATGCAGGAACCCATACTACGAAAAATGCGACTAACGAGTAACGAAATGTATTCATGAGTAACGTTTCGTTACTCGGTACTGGATGGCGCACCCGTTACTCAGTACCGAATACATACGGTTTGTTACAGGTTTAGTCTTGAGTAAGCGCGCGTTATTGTCTGGTGGTAAACTATAATATGGTCTAAATATCGGGTGCTGAATATAGAGTGGTGTAATAGTCCCTTAAGCGCCTATTACACTACTCGATAGGTTAACAAAGGCGTGTTAATAGTTTTCAAGCCGCACTAACTAAACTATCCTCGCAGGGTAGATCGTATAAAACTACTGTCCAAAAATAGAAAATGTAATGCCTGTGCGCAACAGTGTTAACTATCGGCCTTCCACTACTAGTGGCTCTAATTCTGCGCAAAGACGAAAGAGAAGGGCAGAAGAGTTTTTTCGCCACACGGACGATACTGAAAATGGTAAGAAATGAAGTGCCCTGGCAAGGCGTGATAAACGAGTTGATTGACAACGTTTTCAAGCCGGGAGAATCAAACATCGGGTAATTGTCTGGAGGAAGTTGGGGGCACCTTTATATGTAGTAAAGATAATATCAAGCTATTGGATCCCATTTATAAGCAAATCACCGCTTATTCATCCCTCAAGCATTCCTAAAAGATTTCACACTGTAAATCCATAACAAATCTTAGTCCAATTAAGAAATCTAGTTCGGGGAGGATCAAAACGTATTAGAAAAAGCTTCACTGACCTCAAACTTTGTCTCGCCAAATTTTTGTTATTTTCTTATGTCAAAAAAGGAAACGTCTTCGTTTTCCCCGGTTTTCTATTTAAATTTACTATAAACGGCTATGTCCAAAAAGACAAATTTCGTTTAGTGAACATACAAAGACCCCGACTCCCTCCAACCACAGGATTGGCTAGTGAAAATAGACTTATAAAATGCATATTTTCACCTACCAATCGTGCTGGGACACAGACGTTTCATCAGATTGATAATGTCGGACCAATTTGAGCAAATGACCTGCCTCTCCTTTGGTTTGACTACTGCTCCGAAGGTTTTTGCCAGCCTGACAAAATGGATCGCGCAGATCCTGAGACTAAGGAATCCGATTGGTGGCATAAGCATAAGCATAATCAGCCTTTTAATGTTCCCACTGCTGGAACTCAGGCCTTCTCTCTAGGAGAGGGAATGAGTCGTAATGGGTGGATTACGCAGCAATGGCAAGCCGCACCGGGACCGCGTGGTGATGCGGTCCCAGTGCGGCTTACCGTTGCTGGTATATCTCGACGATTTTCTTTTGGTGAATCAGAATTGAGAAAGCGCAAAGTTACGCGAACTTAACGGTAAAACTATTGCAAACCCTTGGTTTCGTTGTAAACTCTCAGCTGTCAATCGAATACAAAAGTACGCTTACTGCAAAAGAGAGCATCGAAAATGACAAAAGGTACTAAGTTAAGTTTATAAGAAATCCAGAATATACTAGGACTGTAGAATTTTGTCAGTTTCACAGTCCAGAGAGGGCACTTGAATTCTCTTGTAATGCTGAACTTCAGCAAGTCCCTTTTGCAAAAAAATGTAATGGGTCAAAAACATATGGCCGTCAAGGTTATTCCGAGCCTGCAATGTTGGATGCAGAGTCACAATATGACTTTTATTCTGCACACCGACTTCACGTCGGACTCTGCCATCATCGAAACCTAAGGTGGCAGTTGTTCAGAAGAGGAAAGACACGCTTGCATCAGTATCTTAGTGATATTGACAATTTTGCGAGTAATTCAGGTAAGAGGTCTTCCTATGACCGATTCAACTTTATCGATTCAGAGTGTCACCCAAACTGTAGTTTCTTACCTGCGCAACGAAGGCTATACACAGTCACAGCCCCTATTAATCATTTTCGGATACGTATGTCGGTATATTACCTTCTAAGTCGGTACGACGTAGCAGATCGGCCTTCAAGGATATCTGCTCCGATAGAATGTCATTTGCTTATTCTAAGTCGAAAAACTTTTTCAGCCGAAATGGATCTTGTCTCGTCACGAACAGCTCAAGAAGTACCCTGGTATGCGAGTCTGGATTTATATCAAGCGGCTGTTTTCCACATTGCCTTCAGTCACCTTTGACCCCTTTGACACTACAGGTAAGCGTGGATTTTCCCGTCACCTTGTCTAATACCCAGAGTATTAGAGCACCAGAACCGAGCAATCGGTATGACCTGTTGATAATATTCGATAGGGAAAATCTATTAGAGAACAGATCTGATGTCTCGCTCCTGATGAGAGATTTGGACTTAGTCTTGATAGGCACGACAATCGATTGACCGCTTCTACAAGTTCATCAATTGAATTGAAAGGTGTGGTTAATACAGAGTGGTTGTCACTATTACTGGTCTGTTGTTCTAGTGGTTAGTGTCCCTGACTGCTATGCCGAAAGTCGTGGGTTCGATTCCCACCCAGGATAAATGTTTGTGTGATGAGCACAATCATTTGTTCTCTGTCTGGGTGTAATTTATCTATAATATGTATGTATTTAGAAATATATAAGTATGTCTATCAGTTCTCTAGTACTCATAATACAAGCTCTGCTTATCTTGGGACTAGACGTTGTTGTGTGATAGTTGTGTTAAATATTACATTATTAGATTCTCGACATAAAGATAAGGTAGCTGGCGGAAATCGGCTAGACCGGCTAAACCAGCATGGTTACGGTAGTCGTAAGCATGCGGGGTTATATCCTTAAGTGGTCATGTAACAATGATGCGCGATCCATCTCCTGAGCGAGGAGAAGTGGCAGGCGGGGCCCATCAGGGTCGAAGTCTACTGGGGCCAAGGGTCTGATACTGAAAGGAAGACTCGGCCCTGGTACGAAAGGCAACGAAGGAACAGGAGTGGGTTTTAGTCAGTAAAAGTCTGACACTATCTTCCGTTCCGCCCAAGAGCGCGGCATGTCATAAGATGATTTCCCACCGAAAAAAAAAATTACCTGATGGATTAGATGTAGCCTGATGTCTAACAGACTTGCATTTTTGCAGTACATAAATCTGTTGTGTCCTTTTGGCGTCTAACTAGTGACTTCTCATTAGGCTCTTATATCATTATAAATCAAGTATTTAGAAGGATATATATAGTAATAAAACGGCCTCTTAAGACTAAAATTCCTAAATGGCACATTCATTTGAATTTGATCGATATTTTTCGAAAGTTCAAGAAGATCCGCAATTCTTCTTTTATTGTGTTCTGGACGCAAAGGACACAAATCGAAACTTTATAAGGAGTAATAATCGTGTTTTGGCTGCTTTATGTCAATCTGGGTCGTCAAATGGATCGCGTTAAGAGCTCGTAGTAGTGCCTCTGATTGGCATTTACTTTGCGAGTCAATCACAAACATTGAACCCATTTCTTGGATTGACAAATTGCTAGAGTATTTATTTTTTAGCACATGTAGTGAACCTAAACCAGCTTCTAGTTCTATCATAGGGGGTTGAATTAAATCATTATTAAAACAAGCGTAAAAAGCACTAGTCCAGGTAGTTTACGATTCGTAATTTTGGCTTGATGACCAGATAATATTCCCATTGATCATATTGTGGAGAGACGAAATAGGCTTTTTGCATTAACATTTTATAAATATTATCTACAAATGATTTCAAAATTGTTCAATCAACTTCAATAATCTGTTTTAATCGATAAGATCGTTTTTGGAGTTATTTATCAATTAATTATTTAGCAAATCACATTGGCGTTCTTACACAGTATAATATTACACTTATTATCTAATGGCTTACTACATCATATTACATCACCATAATACTTACATTTGCGAATAATCATAATACAATCACTTAATTTCACTTGAAAAAACGCCTAAAAACCTACCAAAATATTATAGCATGTAGTAGTAGCCTTTGTCTATGATATATCCAGAAGAAATAAAAACGAAATGGTTTATGGTTATATCATATGATCATTGATCACCCACTTCAATTGAATTCCTTTTTCTGTCTTTGGTCTGTTTTACTGATTTGGGTTGTCTGGATTTATAATAACAGTTCATTTCACTGTTTTAGTGGAATTATTTCACGAGCAAAATGAGGGGGTGCATTTTTAACATTGATGCTGGATATCTGGAAGGCTTGTGCCGTGGTTTCAAGTGTGGTATCCTTAAACAGGCTGACTACTTGAACTTGGTGCAGTGCGAAACACTAGAAGGTAAGTAGATACAAAATCAATAGGTCACTTTTAAAACCACTTGTGATTGGAATGATCAATTTAATTCCCAATTTTGCAATAATTTATTAAAATAGTCATTTGACATTAATCAATGTTTACAGATTTGAAGCTTCATTTGCAAGGTACTGATTACGGTAGCTTCCTTGCCAATGAGCCCAGCCCTCTTGCTGTCTCCACTATCGATGATAAGCTTCGTGAAAAACTCGTTATTGAATTCATACATATGAGGAATCATTCAGTGGAGCCTCTGTCTACTTTTTTGGATTTCATTACATACAGTTACATGATCGACAACATCATTTTGCTGATTACTGGTACTTTACACCAGAGACCCATTTCCGAGTTGATTCCAAAATGTCACCCCTTGGGTTCTTTTGAGCAGATGGAAGCTATCCATGTTGCTGCTACCCCTGCAGAACTGTACAATGCGGTCCTTGTAGACACGCCTCTGGCTCCATTCTTTGTGGACTGCATCAGTGAGCAAGACTTGGATGAGATGAATATTGAGATTATTCGTAACACTCTGTACAAGGCTTACCTGGAAGCCTTCTATGATTTCTGTCAGAATCAGATTGGTGGTACTACTGCTGATGTCATGTGTGAAATTTTGGAAGTAAGTTGAGTATCTCTTTATTTTCCTTAACATTTTCAATGCCAAAGATCCATGTCCAGATGTGCAAAGAATATACAATCTAAAAATAAATTTTACTTGCTAGCACTGGGCACTGGTCATAAATGCAAGTCAACAACAGCTATGTATAACAACAACTTGGGAGGCGGGTTGTGGGCACACAAACTAATTGTATGTTTTTGAACAAAACTGAAGCTAGCAGCCAAACAAGTCAGGGCGGATCAATTGTGGATCCTAGGCCCAGAAACAAATTGTCAATGTAAAGTTAAATTGAGCTGAATGGTACTGTTTCAACAGCAAAAAGCAATTTTTTTTTCAAAGTCAAAGTCAATGTCAAAAAATTTTTATTTCACATAGGCCTACATGGGCACTTATAAAACGTCAGAATTAATTTACACAGATGGTAAGATTCCTGTAATAAGTTCAAACAATTTAATTGCAAATCAAATAATATTTTTATAACTACTCCCCTGTCTCTAACTTTGGTTCTAAGCACTTGTATTGGTTTAAATTTGATCCAACATCTACCTGAGTGTCATTGAGGAATACTCAACCACGTCTATTTTTTTTAAATTCATGTATTTGGATTTTTATCATAACTCTTCTGTAACTTTAGTCCTGAACACTCGAATCAATCCTACGTCTACTCAGAGTGTCATAAAGGTCTGATATAATTTTTAAGAGGGATACTTAATCCCTTCTATTTTTTACAATTTATTATGTTACGAATTTTGATTTTTATAATACTCTTCTGTAACTGTAGTCCTGAACTCTCGAATCGGTTCAATGTGTCATTTAGGTTTGGTAATATTTTCAAGAGGGATACTCAATCCTTTATATTATTTTATAATTTATTATGTTATGAATTTTAATTGTTATCATAACTCTTTTATAACTTTAGTTCTAAACACTCGAATCAATCCAAACTCTGTTCAATGTCTACATAGAGTGTCATTGAGGTCTGATATTATTTTCAAGAGAGATACTGAATCCCATCTATTTTTTTTTAATTTATGAATTTGGATTTTTTTCTTAACTTTTTATAACTTTGGTCCGGAACACTCGAATCGATCCAAACTCGGGTTAAACTTTATGGACCGTCGATTTAAGGGTCGGGGAAGGGGGAGGGGGAGGGAGGGCTACCCCCTGTACCATTCCCAACCCGCGCAAACCCATGGTAACGAAGATATTCATGTTTAAAGATTGAGGTTAGGTTCGGTTAAAACAATAATTTCCATCGATTTTAGGGTCTGGGAGGGGGTGGGGGGAAGCAGGACTACCCCCCTGTACCATCCCCACCCCGCAGAACCCCATGGTTATAGAGATATCCATGTTTGAAGTTTGAGGTTAGGTTAAGTAAGAACATTAATTTCCATCGATTTATGGGGCGGTTTGGGGCCTTATCTTATCTTATTGTGGGGTTGGCCCTAAACCAGAGCACTTCGACCCTTCTGGACCTTTTGTGCTAGTCCCCCTCCCTTCTACTCAACCCCAGCCCTCCGTGCACCTTCTTCATGAGTCCCCCAGTATGGCCTTGATGGGGCTGAGCCTGTAGTCCTCTGGTCTTGGAAATGGTTGGCCCAGATACTCTAGTCTTTTGGAGCCTAGTGCACAGTCGCACAGTAGGTGAAGCATATTCTCTGCCTCTCCACAGATCCTGCAAGTCGGGTCGCTTGCTAGTCCCATGTTGTGGAGCTGTTTGTTGGTGGCATAATGCCCCGTGAAGACTCCTGTGATTGTTCGGAGCTGTGATCTGCTGTACCTCCATAATTTTTGGGTCCAGACCTTATCTATGTCATTAAGAAATAGCTTTGCATGCTTCTGGCCTGTTGTGTTGCGCCAGCGTGTGCTGTGTATTTCCAACGAAGCCCTTTTCAATGCTTGGTTGATGACCCTTGGTGAGAGTCCTATGAAGGGTTCCTCGGATCCTTTCCTTACTAGAGTGTCGGTTCTCTCGTTGCCTTCTATTCCTGTATGACCTGGCACCCAGATTAATCAGACCTTGTTGCGCCTTCCTATCCGATTTAGTATTTTAATACAGTTTAGTACGAGCCCAGAATCCACTCTATTGGACGTGAGTGCCTTAAGTGTTGCTTGGCTGTCGCTTAAAATGTAGAGGCCCTTCGGTGCCTCCGTCTAGTATTTCCTGCGCGCATGCGATTATAGCATAGGTCTCTGCTTGGAAGACCGTCGCCAGTTTGCCCATGCTTAGGCTGAGATTGCAGCTGTTGCTATGTACCCCCGCTCCTGTACCGGTGTTCATTTTAGAACCATCCGTGTACCATACCTGGTTGTTCCCTTTGTGGGGTTTTATCCCACCTTCCCATTCCTCCCTACTCGGAATGTAGATCTTAAACTCCTTTTTGAGATTGTGAATAGTATGTATTTTATCACATCCCATGTCCACCATCCAGTCAAGTTCCCTGTTTGGTCTTGTGTTTGTATGGTTTGTTTTACATCCGGAGTTCGTCCAGTGCCTCATACTTTTAAGTACTCTAGTTCCACTTCAATGTGTAAAGGGGTGAGATTGAGCAGCGTTTCCATCGCCGCAGTTGGCGTGGTCCTAAATGCTCCTGTAATGGCCATGCAGTCAGTCCGCTGTACTTTGCTTAGGGCCTGTCTGCCAGCTTGGTTCTGGTCCACTATACGATGCTCCCGTATGTGATCAGCGGTTTCACCATCATAGTGTAGATCCATTTGATAATCTGGGGTTTAAGGCCCCATGTTTTCCCATAGGCAGAGCGACACATGCCAAATACTCTTAGAGCCTTGTTTGCTGTCGCTTCGGCATGGTTTTTCGACGTGAGTTTGCTGTCTAGGATAACTCCTAGATATTTTACTTCTGTGGACAACTCTAGTACAGTGTTGTACAGCTTTATGGTACCCATTGCTGTTAGGTCCCTCCTTCTGGTAAACGGGATGATCACCGTTTTGCTTGGGTTGATGGATAGGTGGTTGAGTTTACACCACCTTTCAACCATGTTTAATTTCTCCTGTATGATCCCTGACACAGTGTTGGGAAATTTTCCATTTACAAGTATCACGAGATCATCTGCATATCCAACCGTGTACGTTGGTCCTTTGTTCAATTCTATTAGCAGCTCGCCTATCACCAAATACCAGAGCGTTGGCGAGAGCGCTAGCGCCCTTTTGGTCTCACCTAGCAGTGTTGATTCTATAACTCTGCCCTTCAGCATATTGTCCATCCAGTCACAAATGGTAGGGTCTATGCCATGTTTCTCACGTCGTCGTCACTCTTCTACGTCGAAAAAAGCTGCTAGGCATATTTCTTTGCATTCTAGCGTCTTTTCGGCACGGCTTACGACCTGGTGTAGCGCCGTTTCTGTCGACTTACCAGGCTTATATGCGTTTTGCATCCTGTGAAGTGGTTGTTTCTTCAGCGCTCCCTCCCTGACATACTTGTCTACAAGCTGTTCCAGAGTTTTTAGGAAGAATGATGTCAATTCCTTCTATTTTTTTAATTTAATAATTTATGAGATTTTTATAACTGTTCATAATTGTGTATATATGTAAATTGTGATTGTACTGTTTAAAATGGAAATCATTTTCTGATTAATAATATTATTATTATTATAATTTCCGTTTTCACTAAGTAGACGCCGGATCAAATTTGAACCGATTTTAGTGTTCATGTCTAAAGTTACAAGAGAGTTATGAACAAAACCCTATTGAGTTGATAAATAGAAGGGATCAAGTATCTCACTTGAAATTATAAACAGAGTTTTAAGGTACTGAGTAGACGTTGGACCAAATTTGGACCAATCCGAGTGTTTAGAACTCGTTACAGAAGAGTTGTTATAAAAATCCAACTTCATTAAATAATAAGTTATTTTATAATATATAAGAGATTGAGTGTCCCTCTTGAATATATTATCAGACCTCAATGACACTCTTAAGTAGACATTGGCCAAAATTTGGACCGATTCGAGTGTTCAGGACTAAAGTTACAGGAGAGTTTTATTAAAAATCATAATTCATTGATTATTCAATTATTTAAACAAATAAAAGGAATCGTGTATCTCACTTTGAATTTTTGACAGAATTCTATTACATTCTGAGTCAATGATGGACCAAATTTCAACTGATTCAAGTATTTAGATACAAAATGAAAAAATAAGTGATTTGAAATTCCAGTTCAAAATTGTCAATGTAAAGTTGTATTAAACTGTATTGTATGTAATTTTTCTTCTTCTCTTCATAAATTGATCAAGTTTAGATGACTTTTACTATATAAATATTTTGTTGCCTAGGGCCCTTTCCTCAAGATCCGTCCCTGGTGGCTGCTAACTGCTAGTTCCAATTTCGTTTTTTTGACACTAACTGATAAGTGTAGTAAATAAAATAAAAAGTACTATAGTTTTTACCCGACTGCAAGACCCTTCTTGGGTTATGTTTTTTTAATTAAAAAATGTTTACAGTTTGAAGCAGATCGCCGTGCTATCATTATTACCATCAACTCTTTTGGGACAGAGTTGTCCAAGGATGATCGTGCTAAACTCTACCCACGCTGTGGAAAACTACATCCTGATGGATTGGCTGCTCTGGCAAGAGCTGATGATTATGAGCAGGTCAAGGCTGTGGCCGAGTACTATGCAGAGTATCAAGCATTGTTTGAAGGTGCTGGCTCCAATGTTGGCGACAAAACCTTGGAAGACAAGTTCTTTGAACATGAGGTAATTCCTTTTATTTTATTCGATATAAACTAGTACTTGACTGCAATCCCAACTGATGGTAAGCAGTGATACAAGCATAGATGGTGAAGTACACAAGTTTATTAAGAGCCTATTCACTCTAGCTTTGAAGACTCATAGATTATAATCGGACAGGACGAATGCAACACAGTTGACACTGTGTGCTGCATTTCAGATAATTTTCATTAAATGTCAGAAAAACATAAAATTAAAAAAAAAAAAACAAAAAATATTCATAATACTAAATTGACATTTGGGAGTTCTACTCAAGCATTTTAGCACCTATTGATTAGTAATATTCAATAAAAAGCAGATTCTTTGGGTAAAAAGAAACTTTTTGGGTTGAAAAAAAACACTGCAACAGGCAAATAGTTCCAGCCCTACCATGCATGTGGTATAAAAGACGAGCTGAAACGAAAAAATTGCTTTTTTTAATTTGCTAGTAACAATTCAACATTATTGAACATTTGAACATCGTTATATTATTGTGTCACTCACTGCAAAGTAGATTAATGTGATTATCATCAAGTTGTGAATAGTATGACATCATGCTGTAGAAGGGATTGTGTTTTTATAATTGATTGGTTTGTGCTTGACTACTATCTCACCTGATGTTAAGCGCAGATGTGATTGAAGACAGAACACTTGCTTATAAGTATTTTTTCACTTTTGACACTTAAAAACTCCTAGGTTGTAGAAAACGGGAAAAAACAGACTCCAATAGGGAATTTAATTACATAGCTGTATGTTCAAAAATGTTATTAATTTATTAGTATTTTATTTGCTCCACCCAATAACAACATGTTTTTTTTAGGTGAGGCTCAATGTCCATGCATTCCTACAACAATTCCACTTTGGCGTATTCTATTCATACCTGAAGCTGAAGGAACAGGAATGCCGAAACATTGTATGGATCAGTGAATGTGTGGCTCAGAAGCACCGTGCTAAAATTGACAACTACATTCCTATTTTCTAAACTGTTTATGTATGGCACTCTGAACTTTGAGAATTCCTTTTAAAATACTTTTTTGCTTTACATATACCTTATTTGGAATTTTATTCATTCTAGACAAATGTACCTTTATATAAAAAATACTGTTATAATATAGATATATAAGAAATAGTGTAAACATACTAAGAAATTTCTGTATTTAATACATCTAAGGTTGTTCATGGTGTATCCATTATAGTGTTTCATATATTACATATCCATCTTCTCGGGGCATGATTGCCCTAACATGAAATGATTCTTTGCTTACTGATGCTTCACTGTCACTGTAAATAGATTATTCACATATTATTCTGTTAAATACCTACACTGCTGTGATAGGTTTCAGGTATTATAAGAGGAATAAATAATAACATTTTTAATTATATTTGAAACAGTATTTTAAAGTTATAAACTTCTATTTGAGTTTCACGATCGCTAACAATATTGTTAATATATATATTATATGTCCGTCTTATTAAAAAAACTAGGTTTAGCTAGTCAGACCTATCTACAAATATCATAAAATATTTAAATTAGTGCAAAGGTTTGCTTACTTAAGCTAAAACTGGTTTTATAACGAGAGAGTAGGTTCTTGCTGTAATTCCAAAGCATACATATTATAAATAATTGGTTTTGTTTTACAATTAAAAACAAATGTAAAGAAAATTACAAAAAAAAAAGAAAAAGTAAATTATAATCTATCTTATATTAATAATTGTTATCTGTACTCAACATATTGTTAGAAAAGTAAAATAAAAAGGGATTAAATAATACTGTTGCATAGTTTTTACGTAAGCGGCGATTCCGCCTTACTTTTTGTTTGTGGCACAGTATGTTTTAATTTAAAATCATTGATTTTTAGTTTGAAAATGTATGACTATTTATAATCATTGGACACCTATGTAATGTTATATAATTAAAGTATTTATGATAGTCAGAGTTTGATTATCTTTGTTTCTAACATCCGCGGCAGAACCTAAGAAAATTTTAAATACAAAACTGAAGTGAGTTCATAATGCTAGTAAATTGGGACAAGGAGTAAAGATGAGTAAGACTGACTGTTTAACGGTTCATATATCTTTAACTATAGTGCCTTAATTTTTTTTGTAACTTAAGCATTACCTATATAGACTTACAGACTCAGAATTAGGTTGGTTTTGAGGATCACTTGTTGTCTATAAGTTCCGATTTTAGCATATGCCATTTTCTTGACGTAATAATGCTCCCAGAAACTAAAAACAAAATTCAAGTTCTTTCAAGACTTCGAAGATATATTTTACTAGGCAACCTTCTTCATGTCACTCGGCGTACCAAATGCTTCTTTAGAGCCCTTAAAGCAATAATAAAAATACATTCAGCCGAACAGGAACATAGAACCTCCTCCTTTTTGAAGTCGGTTATAAACAAAACGCACCGAATCCGTGTATAGCTGTGTACTAGTCTGTGTTTCATTCCTACAAAGTACTCGGTGCTAAAGCGTTAGCTTTACATTTTTTTTTATTAGATATAAACCAGTGCTTGACTGCGATCCCACCTGATGGTAAGCACTGATGCAATCATTGATGGTGAGGCCCACTACTTATTAGAGCCTATTCACTCTAGCCTTGAAGGGACCTAAATTATAGTTGCTTTACATTCTCTGTGCTCCCTACTCTACCCAGCAAAACTAAGATTTATCTCTAACTCTGAATTTTTTTATTTTTTGAGATTCTGAAAAATCTTCGATTATCAACTCGGGAATTGAACTGTTTTCATAGGTAAGTTTGTACGACACCATATCAGTGCGCGAGTTTGATTAGCACTTGCCATATATTTGAATAAGTAGGTAACATTTTTTTTTATCTTTATTTATAATACTTAATATATACCAAAAAACCTACTTCGCGTAATGGTAAATACTACGGATAATTACAAGCAAGTCATAGACCTGATACGGAAGAAAGGGTTAATTGGGCATACTTTCTCCCGTAAAGAAACAAAATGCTATAGAATAGTAATTAAAGACCTCCATCATACTACTCCACATATTGCCATCACACAGGAATTGGAGAAATCTGGTAACAAGGTCAGAGGAGAAATAATTAACCATCGCTATGGACCAGATAAGAGACCTACTTCCACATTTTTTGTTAACTTGGAACCAGTTCCAAATAACAAATTAGTTAAAAACATTGAGTATATCCATCACCAACGTATTAAAATTGAAGAACCACGTAAAGCCAAAACTATTGTGCAATGCCAAAGATGCCAACAATATGGTCACAGCAAAAACAACTGCATGCGGCCGTACAGGTGCGTCAAATGTGGGGATGGCCATAAAACATCAGAATGTCTCAAAAAAGACAGAAATTCACCTGCTAAATGTTGGCGGGGTGATCACAGGAGCAAAGGGCATTGCTCCTGTGATCACCCCGCCAACTACAAAGGTTGTCAAGTATATCAAGAAATAGTATCCAGAAAAATGAAGCCAAGCAAGATTACAGTCAACAATTCAAATACTACAGAATTAACCTCTACTAAAACCAGTTTAGAAGGACTAACGCAAACTCAACGAAATTCTTATCGGAGATCAGAACATACATACTCTGACGTTGCCGCTGGACGTACTAGAAATCCACCACGAGACGATCCCTTAAGTCATAATAAAGAAAGCACCCAACAAAATGTAAAAATTATAGAACAACTCTTTAATAAACAAAATGAAAAATTCGATTTACTCCTGCAGCAAATCAGTCATTGCCAAACTTGCACCATAAATGACTCCACTGCGTATTGCAATCTGGAACATCAATGGATTGGGTCCGAATATCCAAGAGTTAAAAACATTAATAAAAGCCAACAATCTAGATGCAATATTAATTTCAGAATCGCATGCTACGTATAGAAGCTCATTCCGTATTAAAGGCTACAATATCTACTACACCCCCCATCCTGATGGTGGAGCTCATGCTGGTACAGCCCTGGTAATTCGAGTGAACCTACGCCACTCATTGATAGAACCGTATTCGACTGCACATTTACAAGCAAGTTCTGTTAGACTAGAAGACCGAGCAGGCCCAATAGTTCTCTCCGCAATTTACTGTCCACCAAAGTACAAAATAACTACAGATATGTTCAAAGACTACTTCAGTACTCTGGGACCCAGATTCATTGCGGGTGGAGACTGGAATGCAAAACACACGTTTTGGGGATCCCGCTGCATCACCACCCGAGGACGTGATTTGAAACGCTGTGTTGACGACATTCGTCTAAAACCAGTATCCACAGGTGAAGCTACCTACTGGCCCAGTGACCCAAAGAAACTGCCGGATCTTTTGGATTTCTTCATAAATAAAGGTATAGACAGCTTACATACCACTATCGCATCCAGTCTAGATGGATCGTCGGATCATACACCAGCAATTCTGACTGTTAGCACTAGTCCACTTACTCGGGAAGCAACTGAATCTCTGACAAACTCTCGGACAGACTGGGATGGTTTCAAGGCCTACCTCGATAGAAATCTCACTTGTAATATACCGCTAAAAAATCAGAGTGACGTGGACGATGCCTGCAGATACGTTACTAATGCCATTCAAGTAGCTGCTTGGACCAACACACCTTCTGGACTCAGAAGCCAAGTCATCAAGTTGCACCCACCAAACATTAGGCAAAAGATCCTAGAAAAACGGCGACTTAGAAGAATCTGGCATCAATCGCGTCACCCATTTGATAAACTTGTTTATAACAAGGCAGCTAAGGAACTAAAAGCCATAGTCCGCGAGTCTACCAACTCAGCATTGACAGCACACCTACAGATGTTGTCACCTACAGAAGCTGGCCTAAACTCGCTCTGGAAGGCAACAAAAAACCTGGATAAGCCTCAACAATCATACCCTCCAATCAGATCACAAGACTCCTGGGCAAGAACAGACTTGGAAAAAGCTGAAACATTTGCAAAGCACCTGCATGCTGTCTTTAAACCCAATGAAAGCATCGATGATGAGCATGAAAGTTTTTGTCGCAAAAAAAACGTATATTTCGACACCCTCAAGAGAATCTGAAATCATAGGGTACTTCCCGTTGACCTAGAATCTTGAAACTTAGCATGAAGCAAAGTCTCATAGCACAAGTATAAGAAAAAATCTGAAAACTGTGAATTTTTAGTTACGTCTTGAAAAAATACTGTTTCTGCGATTCTGAAAAATCATCGTAACTCTATTAGGGAATAGTATAAGAAAAAATTTGAAAACTGTGAATTTTTAGTTACGTTATAAAAAAAACTGTTTCTGCGATTCTGAAAAATCTTCGTAACTCAATTCGGGACTTGAACTGTTTTCATAGAAAAGTTTGTACAAAACCCACAGTGCGCAAGTCCAACTCGCACTTGCCCGGTTTTTTTTAATAACAAATACCGTTTTATCCCACACTTTCTATTTTTCCTTTTTATAAGTCCATTGTTCCCATCGTTACGGCTAGAGCAAATCTTATGTTATTTTGATAAATAAGGTGCCATCGATCGTAAATTCGAAACGTGCATCCCAGTGCGATCCTTCTTCACGAATGCATCGTCTGTACGATTCAATTTTGTGTAGGTAGTCTGATCTAGCCAACAACTTTGCTTCCTAACTGTTCCTAAATTGGTTTCCTAATAATTGGATAGTGTAATAAGTCTTGTAAGCTCTATCTAGCGAGGACATGAACATATTGCGAATGTTTGCACACGTCGAGGGCCCTGTAGCTCGGGGACCTCTTAAATTATCTTGGTAGCTACGTTCTACTAGCTAGTGCACAAATCAAATTAGTCGTTGTTCCAAATTAGTCGTTTCCTATGCAGAACAACCGGCAAGAAACTCCATGGTTACTATTTTAAAAAAGTGGTTAATGTTACAATATTTCTATAATACAGTATTAATAGATATTATGTAAGAACAGTGTAGACCAGTCAATATTGTACCCAAAAGCACAATAAAATAAACATATTAAAAAAAAAGTGAGTCGTAATAAGAAGTAATCTAAGAATTCGTGCAGTCTATAGTGTTCTCACATTCACATTATAAAAAAGAAGATAAATAAAAAAAATATGAATAATTACAACTAATCAATAAATGAGATTTTGGGGATAAGCGCAACAGAGTGTAAAGTCCCGCAAACCTCCGTTGAAAAGGTAGGATCCTCCGGCCAGACGGGTGTTATCTGATGGGCAACTGCCCGATAGATGATTTCGGGCTGTTCTAAGATATGTTCTAATCACGCGGAGAATTTTAATTGCGCGATGCAGGATTAGTTCTTATCTGACGCCATAGATTGTGGTGGCTTCAGTTTCACCCATTTGAAAATAAGTTATGTCTGACAGCTCTGGAATCTTAGTACAATTATAATCATTTTCATGTTTTTGTAAACTGTTCGATTAAGGCCAATAAGAATAAAAGGCAGTGCACATGATATTTAGCAAATTTTAATTCAAAGTCTAAAGTTTTTATTTCACATAGGCCTGCATGGGCACTTATAAAACGTCAGAAGCTAGTGCACGGTCCCAAATTGGTCGTTTCCTATGGAGAAGAACCGGCAAGAAACTCCATCCAAACTCCAACTTCCAATTTAAGCAGGGTTTCAATACCATTAACCACTGTGGTCACTGGTCTGCTCATTCTGTATTTTTTATTTTATCAACAAGCTCATTAAAATGCAGGTTATGGTAACAACAATGACTCACAATGAAATGTTTGCAATGGTTATTTAGTAAAAATCCAAAACCTGTCCCTAACCTATCTGAATACAACAGAATGTTACTTTGACAAGGATTTATTGTTTATGAAGTACAACATTAGAAGACGTACTTAAGAATTTCACGCTGAAACATGGGAGGTGGCGGAGCAAGATCACAACTACAGGTGATATTGTTTGTCAATGACTCATACCTCTCTGCATTTAACGTCACATAACAGAGTCCACCAACTCACAAGCCTCTTGCATTCGCTTGGCGAGACTTTTAATTACAAATATTTTCTTTATTGGATTTTCCTTACTCAATAATTCCTTTTGAAGGTTCTGTAGGTATATCAAAATCATACATGATTTTGCTTTTTTCGAAATTATGACAATGACGCTGTTGCTTGGTGAAGAATAATAAGCAAAAGCATTTATTTCAAACTAGCTTCTGCCATCGGCTTCGCCCGCGTAAAAGTATGTTTCTCCATACAAACTTTGGACTCCCGTTTCATCCCTTTAGGGGGCGAATTTTGGAAAATCCTCTCTTAGTGCTCGCCTACGTCATAAAAGGAACCCTTGTGCAAAATTTCGTATTCCTAGTCCCAGTAGTTTCGGCTGTGCGTTAATATGTCAGTCAGTCAGTTTCCCCAGATAAACCATTAGTTAACAGTAATTTTTGTATTCTCAGGAAGTCAGTCAGAAAAATGATGCTGAATGCACACAGTGACGGATTAACCCTTAATCAAATTAAGCAATTGCCTAGGGCATCACGTCTGGGGGGGCACCAAAAGAAGCACAAAAAAATCCATCCTTAGGGCACGTCTCACTCTCATGTCACCAAAAACCACACCAAAAAAAGTTTCTAGGACTAATTTGAAAATTCGCGGGTTTTAAGTTTACATAGAGTCCGCCCTAGAGTCATAACCCCGCTCCCGCTTGCCCACTCGCTGCCCGCTAGTGCATTCGGTAATTCAAATGCACTGGAATTGTGATTAGCCAATCATAAACCACCCCTACCCCGCGGCCCCCCGCAAATCTGTGTCAATCAAATGTTTTGTTTTTTGAGTAATTGTGCCGGCCGGCTTCTATGCATACGTAATAATAAGGGTTAAAGTATGAAATTGCCGTTTTATTGTAATAGGTACTTCGAATTGACATAAAACTTTCATGGTTTGAGATTTTTGAATAAAACTTTTTTCACATAGTAGGTACCTATGAAGTTCTTTTAAAAAAAACTTTTTCCAAAAATAAACCGATTATAGTTAAAAAAAACAATAAAAGAATCAAAATAACTTTAATTTCGGAAGCCGGTGTTTCTCGGTATTTTTTTTTCTTATTAAACACCGACTTCCGATTATTATTATTTTTAAGTTTTTTATTTCACACTTTTTAGTTGCGATACACTTATAACCAGAGTGCCTATTCTCATGACAATTCCAATTAACCCAAACACTGCTAGGTTACATTGTTTTATTATGAAGTTCCTGTGTCTACCTTATACCTTCCGGCTCCATCATCAGATCAGTTCGATAGTACCTTGTAGCCAAAGTGCATGTAATGATAATTCTAATAAGCCCAAACACGGCTAGGATACATTGATTAATTACGGACGGAATTCCTGTGCCTACTTTACGGCTCCATCATCAGATCAGTTCGATAGTACCTTATAGCCATTGTGCATCTCGTGACAATTCTAATAAGCCTTAACACGGCGAGATTACATTGATTAATTACGGAGTTTAAATGCCTACTTTCCGGCTCCATCATCATCATCAGTTCACTTTGATGATACCATTTTCAACATAACTATTCAGAACCATTTATTTATTTGTATTGTCATAGTCGCTTAACTATCTTCATTGTGATATCTATGTGAGTATAAAGTTCCGTTGGTCATTTCTGATCTTCTTTATCAGTTCCTACTACTACTTGCTACTTTTTTACTACAAATGCTTAAATTTTCGATGAAAATACTAAAATAACTATATGGTTGCCTATAATATTTGAGGAGTTCCCTCGATTCCTCATGGATTCATCATGAAAACTGGATTTTGAAAAAAATGAGATCAATCTGAAAGCATATCCTTGAAGGGGAAAAAAAATTGCTAATCGTTCCATAAACGACGGAGTTCTGAGGTAACAAACATTTAAAAAAAAAAAAAAAAACAACCGTATTGATAACCTCCTCCTGTTTTGGTAGTCGGTTAAAAAATGTGCAACATTCGACTTTCAGTTGTTTTTTGTTCAGCTTAGACAACAAAGATTCGAGTGATTTTTTAATACGAGTTCCGACGCGGAACTATTAGCTCGCAATTTCAATGTTGCGTTTGGAGAGGCGACTGCTAATGAACGCGCAGTGCGAATTTGGTTTAAACGCTTTCGTGATGGAAACTTTGATTTGAAGAACGAACCACGTGGAAGACCGCCCACACAGGTGAATAACAATGAATTGAAAGAGATGATGGAAGCCGATCCGAGCCAAACTACCCAGGAATTAGCGACATGGTTTAACGTTACCTTACCAACAATAAAAAAATATGAAAAATTGGTGCCTCCTGATTTGGCTGATCTGACGAAAGGAACGCGTGTTGAAACTTGTATTGCCTTGTTGAATCGATACAAAAATGAAGAAATTTTGGATCGAATTGTGACATGTGATGAAAAGTGGATTCTTTATGATAACCGTAAGCGAAAAATGCAACGGCTGACCCCAGGTCAAACGCCGCAACAGCTAAAGGAAAGCTTACCAATAAAAAGGTAATGGTAAAATGGTAATGTTTGGTGGTCTCAGGATGGTGTTATTCACTATAGCTTTCTCCGATGTGGTCAAGCAATAACGGCAGATGTTTACTGTGCCGAACTCCGTACAATGATAGCAAAACTAGTAGTGAAACAGCCCCGACTCATGAATAAATCTTCACCATTATTGCTCCATGATAACGCGAGACCTCATACAGCACGAGAAACCATTTTAACTCTACAGGAACTGCAATTAGAAACCATTCGTTACTAGTATATACCTAAGTACATTGCTCCAACGGACTACCATTTTTTTTTCGTGATTTGGACAATTTTCTACTTGATAAAAAGTTTTCTTCTCAGGATGCAGTACAAAATGCTTTCACACAGTTTGTCGAATCTAGTTCACCAGTTCTATCGCAAAAGCATAAATGACCTTCCTATTAGATGACAGCAATGTAATGCATAATAATGGTATGTATGTGTATAATAATGGTAATTATTTTGATTAAATAAAAATAAAAAACGAATTTAATTTTTTCCGTACAAATCGGCAATTTCATACTTTAACCCCTAATAAATAAATTATGCTTTGATTTTAAATTGTTGTCGCACCTACTCCACTTCAAAGGTTTTTTTTTCGGTGGGAAAAATCATCTTATGACATCCCCCGCTCTGGGCGGAGCGGGAGATAGTGTCAGACTTTTACTGACTAAAAAACCCACTGCTGTTCCTTCGTTGCCTTTCGTACCAGGGCCGAGTCTTCCTTTCAGAATTAGACCCTTGGCCCCAGTAGGCTTCGACCCTGATAAACCCTTACAGTTGCTGACATCTTGAGGCGCGCGTGAAACAGTACGCGCCGTCAACGACTTGGGCTCGGTCCGGACGGTTACCGGACGGTCGGACGGCGAACTACCCATTGCTCACCGTCCGCAAGCCCACGCCTACGGTGGCCGGAAATCGGGATCAGAAACCCGGCGGCGGTTGGGGCGTGAGGACCGTTGCCTCACGCGATCGGCCGCCTCCTTTGCTAGCATTACTGCTTCGCAGAAGGTGGCGACCGCCTGCCACTCCTCGCTCCGGACCATTGCCTTCTAAGGTACGTTACATTTCATCACCTTATTTTAAAAAACTAATGTTTTTAGGTTTAAAGACCGATTCTAGTTGACATAAATGGATAGGGGGCCCACAGGTGAAGATTGCTTAGGGCATCAAATAGTCTTAATCCGTCACTGAATGCACATTCCAAATCTCTACCCGAGTAGTTAGGTACTCTGTAACATACTGAAAATCTCTACTGAGAAGAATCTGCAAGAAACTCCATGGATACTCTTTTAAACCGTGTTTTATGTATCTCGGTTACATATTTCTTTTCGCTACTATTATTTGCGAACAATGTCAATAAAGTAAAAAAAATACATTATTATTAGATATAAAAGTAAATTATTGGCGAGGCTTCTTCGAGTAAAGTCCAGTAGCTGTTTAAATTATTCGCAAAATCATTCCTAGTGGCTAAAGTAATGTAAACTCGGTGCGCAGACTACAGAGAGATACGGTGCAGTTTGATATCTCAAGTGTCTGCGCAACTAAATCGTTGAATCCGGCGCGATCTCGTTGGAAATGAAGCTGAGAATAGTAGTAACCTCACAGAAGTTTAACTTGATACATTTGCTTGTATAAAATATCTAATCATAAGCAAATGAATTATTTACAAAGACAATGCTTAAAGCACTTAGTATACAAGACAAAAACCCAAAAAATCTCTCTTTGATACTGTCATTAGTGTCACTTTGTCAAACGTCATTCACAAGAACCAAAAATGTGCGAGCTTTCTATGTTTTTACGAAAGTAATTTTATGTACCTATTTGAATTTAAAGTTAAATTTAAAATAAAACATGGGTTCGCGACAAATTACAGAGAAATCTCTCTCT
This sequence comes from Mythimna pallens, assembly GCA_961205895.1. Lineage (NCBI taxonomy): Eukaryota > Metazoa > Arthropoda > Insecta > Lepidoptera > Noctuidae > Mythimna > Mythimna pallens. The sequence continues at coordinate 16,445,866 of OY540830.1, read as the reverse complement.
ATGTTGAGGTCCCTACCAAGGATATCGCTTGCTAATATACGCGACAATCCCAATTGTAGGAAATCTGTAAGTACACTGCAGTAGTGTAAAAAGAACAGTTCATAGTATTCTTATCCTATTGAGTTTAACGTTTGTTATTGCATTACAGCCTAAAAGGGGCCGCGCCCAACATGGTGGTGATAAGCACGGATCTGGTAATAAAGGTTCAGGTCAACGGCAAAATTTTATGAGGCTAGGTTATGAAACTGGAAATAATCCTTTTTATTTACGGGTTCCTAAAGAACATTATTACCGAGGCCAACAGTAAGTCTCTAAATTGTTCATTTTCTTTTCACATTATTATTGGGGCCTGCTGTCCTAGTGCTTTGTTTATTTAGGTGCACAGTTTATACTCATTATGCACAACACTTTTAAGTACTTCTTAATTATTCTTAGTTTTGCTTTCCCCTGAAAGTAATTATCCATATTATATGACGTGACCAGGATTCCTCGTCACTAAATGTACTGATTCACTTCAGTGCAACAAGGATCGAAATTTATGGGTTACTACTAAAAAACAACAATGCAATTTTCTAGCGTATTCCTTAATATATAAAAGAGGAAACTAACTGACTGACATATCTATGCATAGCTAAAACTACTGGGTCTAGGAATGTGAAATTTTGCAAAACTTTCATGATGTTGGTGAGCACTAAGAAGGGGTTTTTGAAATTTCCTTTTTTGAAAAGAGAGAAATTTGTATGCAAAAATGTTTGTTTGTTCTTTGGTTCCATAAACTAGTAATCCAAATAAATAAAATAGATTTTCATTATTCGTTTTTTAAAACTACCCCTACAAAAGGATTTAGGGGGTTTAAAAGTTGCATGGGAGAATCTTATACCTTGGGTTAATAAACTTGAAAGTTAGCACTCATTCTAATCAAAATAAATAATATAAACTGTCATTATTGGTTTTTCACAACTACTCTAAAAATATGGTTTTAGTGCTTGACCGCCTGTCAGTCCGTACCATTGTACCTGATGATACGCATAACCGATCGTCAGTTTGTAACATTCAGTGATCTCCTGACCAGCCAAACTGGTAACACACAATATGGACGCATCTACTAATTGTTGGTACATTGATCCGTGTCACACTGCATACATTAATATGTTTCTATAGCGCATCGGTCGACTGACGGCACGCATGCTGACGTGCTTGACCGATGGCCCTTGTACGCAGTGGGGTCAGTCGAGCACTGTCACGACTTGTGAATTTTCATACAAATGACAAGCGCTGCCAATAGTCGGTCAAGCACTAAAACTGGCTTAAGGGGTGTACGTTTTTGTAAAAACCATTCTTGCGAACAAAGTCACTGGTAAAGGCTAGTCCAGTAGTAAAACTTATTCAGAATTACATATTTCTATGGATTTTATTTAGCATTTTCCTTAAAACAAACCCTTTGCAATTTCAGCCTAAGAAGAGAATATCCACCACTTTCCTTACACGAGCTGCAACAAATGATTGATAAAGACCGTTTGGATGTAAACCAACCTATAGATATTGCTAGTATTGTTAGGTCAGGTGTTTACAATTTTTTCCCTGATCAGAAGCAATTTGGTGTTAACCTCACTGATGAAGGAGCAGATCTCTTTGCAGCCAAGATAAATATTGAAGTTCAATGGGCTAGTGAACAAGTCATTGCTGCTATTGAAAAGAATGGTGGAGTTATTAGAACAGCTTATTATGACCCACAAAGTCTTTTCTTGCTCAAGAACCCTAAAAAGTTTTTTGAGTCAGGACAAGCTATTCCAAGGAGAATGATTCCACCACCTGATGCTATTGAATATTATACCAGTGCTAAGACACGTGGATATTTGGCTGATCCTGAAGAAATATCCAAGGAAAGACTAAAATTATCTCAAAAATATGGGTACAGTCTACCTGACATTCAAAAAGAGTCCAATTACCAAATGTTATGTGAAAGGAAAGATCCCAGACAAATATTTTATGGTTTAGAGCCTGGATGGGTGGTAAATTTGAAAGATGAGTGTATTCTTAAACCTAAAGATCAAGAATTGCTGCAATTTTACAACACATAAGTGAAATAAAAATTCGATAATAAAATAGAATATTAGAAGAGCTATTATGGTTTCATTTCTACTAAATCTTATCATTGAACAAGAATTCCCATGGTGTTGACAGATCTCATTCAGAAATAGCTTTATGTAATATGATAAAATATTCAACTAGGTATTACGATTTAATTTATTAAGCCTCAAGCGAACGCCGCATTCACTTTCTCATTGTCTTTCTATTGTACCTCTAATTACGGTATTCGAAAGGTACATTTTTTAAATATTTTTTTACTAAAGATATAATTATTAAATCACTGTAAAAACAATGATGTAATATTACCCTGATTTTGTACGTTGAAAGATTAAAGAAGTCGCAATCAAATGATCACTAATTAGTAAATGTAAAGTTAGAGAGCTGACTATTAGGTAGGTCCATTCTCTGATCTGGCTAGAGTTAGAATCTATCTTTTGGTTCAGACCCGACTTTTTAAATGATATTTTAAAGTAATTAGAAAGTATTATACACAAAAAGTAAGCGTTTTTATTTTGCTCCTTTTTAAACCGTAAAGGCGTAAACTCCAGACTAAGGGTTATTACAATATACTAATATAATAGGTCTTTACTTAAGTAATTGGAGATTCTATAACCAGTATTTTCAGAATTAATTATCTGTGGATTGGCGCGCAATTCGAAATTCAAATAAATTTTATTCGAAAGACGTGTTAATTTAATTTCAATTTCAGTCATTTGCTTTTAGATAGTTTTTTGTTTTTGTGACATTGTGGTAGTTTTTGGCGCTATAGATAAACTGAAAATTCGTACAATTTTCGAATATGAGTTCCTACGTGGAAATACCGCTGCGCAAACAACACGAAACATTAACGACGTGTACGGGCATAACACTGCTTACATAAACACAGTCCATTATTGGTTCAATCGTTTTAAATCTGGAAATTTTGATTTGAGGAACGAGCCTCGCGGTCGGCCGGTAACTATTGTCGACAACGACGAATTGAAGGCGATAGTGGAAGCGGATCCATCTCAATCTACGGCTGAGCTTGCTGCGGGCCTTGGAGTTAGTGTCAAAACAACATTGAAGCACTTGCGTCAAATCGGAAAGATAAAAAAGCTAGATAAGTGGGTGCCACACGAACTAAGCGACCGACAGCGAGATTTACGTGTCGAAGCATGCATAGCACTACTGACTACTGAATCGGCATAGAAACGAGGGAATTCTTAATCGAATTGTTACCTGCGATGAAAAGTGGATCCTGTACGACAACCGTAAGCGTTCGTCTCAGTGGGTGGACCCGGGTACAGCACCTAATCAGTGCGCTAAAAAAAGATTACTCACTCGACTGTCTGGTGGACCAGTGCCGGACTTGTACATCACAGCTTCTTACCGAATGGCACAACAGTGACGGCAGATGTTTATTGCCAAGAATTGCAAACAATGATGGAGAAGCTCGCAATTCAACAACCAAGACTAGTCAATCGCTCTTCCCCATTGCTTCTCCACGACAACGCGCGAGCTCACACTTCACGACAGACCATCGCAAAGCTACAAGAGTTACAGCTGGAAGCTCTCCGTCACCCACCGTACTCACCGGACCTTGCCCCAATAGATTTCTACTTTTTTCAAAATTTAGACAATTTTTTAAGTGGGAAAAAATTCAACACCAGTACAAAACGCTTTCGCTGACTTCATCGCCTCCCGTCCGGCAGACTTCTACAGTAAAGGGATAAACAAACTGCCATTAAAATGGCAAAATTGTATAGATAATTTGGGCCAGTACTTTGATGGCAGTTTGTTTATCCCTTTACTGTAGAAGTCTGCCGGACGGGAGGCGATGAAGTCAGCGAAAGCGTTTTGTACTGGTGTTGAATTTTTTCCCACTTAAAAAATTGTCTAAATTTTGAAAAAAGTAGAAATCTATTGGGGCAAGGTCCGGTGAGTACGGTGGGTGACGGAGAGCTTCCAGCTGTAACTCTTGTAGCTTTGCGATGGTCTGTCGTGAAGTGTGAGCTCGCGCGTTGTCGTGGAGAAGCAATGGGGAAGAGCGATTGACTAGTCTTGGTTGTTGAATTGCGAGCTTCTCCATCATTGTTTGCAATTCTTGGCAATAAACATCTGCCGTCACTGTTGTGCCATTCGGTAAGAAGCTGTGATGTACAAGTCCGGCACTGGTCCACCAGACAGTCGAGTGAGTAATCTTTTTTTAGCGCACTGATTAGGTGCTGTACCCGGGTCCACCCACTGAGACGAACGCTTACGGTTGTCGTACAGGATCCACTTTTCATCGCAGGTAACAATTCGATTAAGAATTCCCACGTTTCTATGCCGATTCAGTAGTCAGTAGTGCTATGCATGCTTCGACACGTAAATCTCGCTGTCGGTCGCTTAGTTCGTGTGGCAGAAATAAAAAAAATACCAAAATTTTTATATTTTAAAATTATCATACAAATCTCCAATTTCATAGGTAAAGACCTAATATATTCTATATATCAGGCTAGATAGACAAAAAATTACACCTCTAAAAACTGGTATCTGATTATCGATGGATCACTATTCAGGCGAAGGTTAAGTGACTGGATACTTAACCTTCGCCTATTGTGATGTGACAAGAATGGATAAAGTCGGAAATGAGTAGGTATATTAGGGGAAGTTTGAAAGTGGCGCCAATGCCTGAAAAGTTGAAATGGAATCGTTTATCTTGATATGGTCATGTGAAGAGGAGGGATGAAGCGCATGTTGCTAAGAGTTATGAATTTACATGTGGATGAATGGAGAGGGAATGGGAGGCCAAAGAAAAGATGGATGGATTGTGTGATATAACCAAAGACTTTAAATATTGTATCTCTTTGGAGATAACACACAAAAAAAAACAACTAAATTGATAACCTCCTCTTTTTTTTTAAATCTGTTAAAAATTGAGACCACGCCGGCAAAGTTTGTCAATTTTCCCCAACTAAAAGCCAAGGCATTTGGAAATTGGCTCTTCAGAGTACAATGTCTATTGAAAGAAAGAGGCTTGAAGGATATTATACAGGCAAAAAAGATTGATGAAGGCAATATGAATTTGGATGCTAAGGCAAGGAGTATAAATAGTTAGGCGTCTAAATCTTGTTAAAGATTGTTCTACAGCAAAAGAAATGCTGAACTCTTTAAAAAGCAACTTTCAAAGGAAAAGCGTGATATCAACCATCACTCTTAGTGTCTAAACACACTATGCCGAAGGTACGCGACGGAAATTCCGCGGCTGATTTTACGTTCCGACGTATTCGGCTGACATGACATACCATAAGTGCCAAACTTACGCGGCTGAAATTCAGTTGCGGAACTTTGTGTATATCATGGATTTTCTCCCTACGGATAAATTGAATTGATTACAAAGCAATATTACAAACTCTAAAGTGTACTTTATTCTCTAACTTTAAGTTCATACGTTTCATTGACAAGCAAAAGGGGAAAAATGTACCGAGCAAGACAACGACAAAGGGGTGGTGTGTCCCTTTCTTACCTCTATTTTAACTAGGGTGTTTCGATTTCAGCTCTGCTGCGTGTTAGGAGACTGAAGGTTGCTTGAAATGATAGGCGACACCAGGAATTGCTTCTAACTTGAATATATTGCGAGTATTACATGAAATAATGGATGAAAAATGTATATGGTATAGTGCGTGCGATGCAGTGAAAAAATGGCGATTGATCACGAAAAAGGGTGATTTTTTGAAGAAAACGTTGATGCGTAGCTCGGTGGTGATTGGTCGATGGCATGCGTGGGTGACCAATCGCTGTGAGGTAGATGGCAGCTCCAGTCGTTAAGGCGATGACTGTATATTTAAGGCGATGTCTGAACATGCCCCCGGCCTTGGAAGTAGGTACCGACGTCCAACATCTTTGTCATCATCTTCATCATTGAACAGGGGGCAGATTCGAGGAAGTGCGCGTCTGATGACTCCTGACTTTGTTTGGATGTCAGCCACTCGAGAAATCCCATCCTTTCCTGGTACTGTTGAGATGATCCGCCCCAATCCCACTTCAGTGGCGGCGTGTTGTCCTCTTTGATGATGACCAGTGTGTTTGGCTGCAAATCACGCCCATGTTGTCTCCATTTTGTCCTGGTTTGCATTTCTGATATGTACTCTTTGGACCATCGTATCCAGAAATGTTGTCTGAGCTGCTCGAGCCTCTGGTAGCGTGTCAGCCGGTGAGCAGGGACATCAGTCAGCTGTGGCGTTGCAGGCGCTGTTAGGAGACGACCAACCAGGAAGTGAGATGGACACAAAGGAAGGAAGTCGTTAGGATCTGCGGATAAAGGACTAATGGGGCGGGAGTTGAGGACAGCTTCAATTTGCGATAACACAGCGCTATATTCCTCAAATGTTAGGTGTGCGTTACCAACGACTCGTAACAAGTGGTGTTTGCACGACTTTACTCCTGCCTCCCACAATCCACCAAAATGAGGCGCATAAGGCGGGATAAAAGAAAATTTAATGTCCTGACTAGTCGCGTATTCAATTAAATCGTCAGAGCACGTGGACAAAAATTTCGAAAATTCATTTGCTAGACCTACAAAGTTCCTACCGTTATCCGAAATTATTTCATCAGGTTTATCACGTCGGGAAATAAATCTCTTTAACGCAAGCAGATAAGCATCAGAAGAAAGGTCACTGACAAGCTCTAAATGTATTGCGCGTGTAACTAAACAAACAAATAGGCAAATATAACCTTTTATTAATTTAGAGCCCCTACCCTTACGATTCAGTACGAGCACTGGCCCAGCGTAGTCTACACCAGTACGTAAGAACGGAAAGCTTGGAGTGATTCTCTCTTCCGGTAAGTTGCCCATAATAGGAGATAAAGATGTACCTCTCAACCGTGTACACGTAACGCACTCATGGACAGTGCGCTTGGCCAAGTTCCTACCCCTCACCGGCCAGTGGGACTCGCGTATGTTGTACAACAACGCCTGCGGCGCAGCGTGCTGCAGCCGTTTGTGCTCGTGCCGGAACAATAGTACTGAAAACCAGTGGTTGGAAGAAATTAATAACGGATGTTTCTTATCAAAATTAAAATCCGATGACAATTTTATTCGTCCACCGACTCGTAAAATGCCATCACTATCTGCGAAGATATTTAATTTACTTAAATTGTGTTTATTTTTAAGAAATTTGTTACTATCTAATAATTTACATTCTTCAGGAAATGATTCGCGTTGGGACAACTTCACTAAAGTCATGCGCGCTTTTCTCAACTCATCAACAGTGAGAGGGCCGCGACGAATGTTATTCCTATTGCGAATGTTGAAAATAAAACGCAATACATACGCACAAGCGCGTTGCATACGATTGAATTGAGAGAATCTCTTAAATGGAAACAATGAAGTATCCATAGTACTCGTATTAAAAAATGCGTGAGTTTTGGCTGGCTTCACTTCCGGTAAATCAGACTGTGCTACATACCTACCTAAGGTAGCTTGACTACTATCAAAGTCGAGCTGTCGTAAAAAATCTGGGCCCTCCCACCATAGTGTGGAAGATTGAAGATCTTCCAGCCTGAATCCGCGAGACACCAATACAGCTGGGTTATCTTTTCCACTGACGTGACACCACGGAAGTTCTTTGGTGATTTCGTGAATCTCAGCCGCTCGATTTTGCACGAAGGTTTTTAATAAATTGGGAGCCATGCGTAGCCAACCCAACACAATGGTGGAGTCACACCAGAAAACTGTGTGATTAAATTGACAGCGTAGTGATTCGCGTACTTTATTGAATAGCCTAGCACCTAGCAAAGCCGTGTATTTATGTTGCCTAAATCGTAGTAGAATAGATAACAAATCGCCTTGTATCGGTGGGCCTACCATTTGTATTTCATTGAGCGAGATGTCATTGCTAGCTGCGGCACTGGCATCAAACACCACACGCAGCTTGGTGGTGGTGCTGTGCTCACGAAATACCCCATGATGCGGTAGGAAATAGTTAGGCGTCCCGACGCGATCAACACGACTCATGTGACCCAATCGAATGTACTCGTGAATGAAATCGGCATAAAGGTTTTTATAGTCAGGGTTGCGTAATAAGCGTTTTTCGAGGGCAAAAAACCTACGTTGTGCCCGTGAGTAAGTTTCACCTAAGGTATCGGGTGATGATTTAAAAGGAATGCGAACTTTGAACCTTCCGTCACTATTGCGCGTAGTAGTATTGACGAAATGTTGTTCACAAGAACGCTCCTCATCTGTGCGCGTATCCCGATACGCAGACATGTCCTCCAACTCCCAGAATTTGCGTAACTGGGAGTCGATAGACTGAGAAAAATGACACTGAATGTACCTATCATAACGCGTAAGAGAACAAATTGGGCCGGAAACAACCCATCCCAATTTTGTATCTAATAAGAAAGGCCCACTAGGTAATCTTATTTTATTAGAATTAATTAAATCCCAAAATTTGTCCGCACCGATTAGGATATCTATATTTTGAGACTCATTAAAATGCGGATCTGCCAAAACAATATGTTCGGGAATTTTGAGTTGTCCGCTTTGTTGTGATTGTGACAAAGCAGGCAACGCCGACGTAATGTTAGGCAAAACAAAACATTGTAAGCGCGTAGTGTATGGATGGATGCGCGATTTTAACTCGATGTCACATATTTGCGTGGATTTTGTGATCGAGTTCCCTACACCACGAATTTCTTGAGTGGACTGTATTACTGGCGCTTGAATTAAATTGCATAAAGTTTGAGTAATGAAACAGCGCTCACTACCGCTGTCAAGGAGCGCGCGTGCTAAGTGATAATTCTTACGATTATCAACTACCTCCACTAACGCAGTCGATAGTAAAACCGGTTTCATAACAGGTGATTGAGTGGAAGTGTTTATGTGCGCTTTGTTCGCATAGATCGTAGTAAATTCTACCGCGGAGGACGATGCCGGTGCGGCGGCCGCGGTAAGGGGCGGAGGATGCGCTCCTGCAGCCGTGACCATCGCAGTCGGCGCCTCATTACCGTGCGACGCATGAAGTGCTACAGATTGATTCGAATGATTATCGGAATGCAGTAACGAATTGTGTTTTTTGTTGCATAATCTACACGGCCCGAACCTACACCTATCTAACGTGTGATCTGAACGTAAACAATTGATGCAAAGTTTCTTTTCGTGAACAAAATTAAGTTTGGAATCTAAATTAAAATCAAGAAATCTTTGACACGCGTAAAGTGGATGATTTGAGTTGCACAGTAAACAAAACCTTTTATTTTTAGTGGATTTTTGTGACTGTTGACCCTGTGGCTCATTGGTGGAAACATTGCAGTGAATTTTAGATTGATTAATTTTAGTGTTTTGTTTTTTAATATCAATATTTCGTTTATTATGTGTCACCTGCAATGTTTCCAGCACGTCAGCTCGGTCTTTAAGAAAATTCATCATATCATCCAGTTTGAGCTTTCGCTTAGGTTTAGAATCGCCATTTCTAGATAATCCTTGTGCGCGTTTGTATTCTTCCCATTGTTGTTCGGTGATTGGATTAAATGTAAACAGAATTAAATAGATAATTAGTGTATCCCATGTGTCGGTTGGTTCGTCAAGCATTTTTAATGCACGTAAATTTTTTAATACGGTATCTATTAACTGTCGAATTAGATCTGGCGATTCTTTGCTTAAGTTCTGTATAGTGAACAAAGACATGACGTGATTATGCACTAACAATTCGCTATTATTATACCGATTGAGAAGTAAATCCCATGCAACCGGGTAGTTGGCACTAGAAAATTCTACGGCATTAATTACCAGCTCCGCACTTCCCTTCAATGAGGATTTTAGGTAGTGAAACTTTTCTATATTGCTAAGATCATTAGAATTGTGCACTAATGATAGAAAAGTATCCCTAAACTCCAACCAGTGCTCGTATGAACCGTCAAAGCTGGGCATAGAAATAGTGGGTAATTTAACAGCCGGTCTGTGGTGATTACTACATTTACTAGAACTGTCGGTAACCTCACTCGGATTTAAAAGACATTCAGCTTGAGATAATAAAGTGTAGTATCTATTTTCCATCAATTCTCGTTGTGTTAATTGCTCATCTACATCGGAGACTGATTCCTCGATTTGCCTTTGAATGTCACTGAATTCATCAAATAATTTAGCGGCTCCCTGAATCCGTAATTTGAGATCTATGCGTGTTTGACTAGACAAAGTTCCATCAGCAATACTAGACAAGAAATTTGAGAATTTTGACAATCTACCTTTAACTATGCCACGTTTTTTAACAAGATCCCTAATAAGTGGACAATCGTCGTTTGGATTATATTTGAACGGAGATTTATCGCGAGGCTTATTAGGTACTAAGATCTCTGACATACTAGGCTGACTCATTTTGGTGGAAAGCAGAAAGAAAGGGTACTCACGTTTGAATGTGACGGTTACGAAGTTCTTCGTTGGCAGCGCACAATTTCACACCAGAATTTCACTGAAATTGAGTAAGTAGCACGGTATCACACAAATGAAATGGAGATAAATAGGGCTGGGCAGGATGGCTGGCCGTACCTGATATGCGCGTTTTCAGGATATACAGCACTCCAAAGTCCAACGTTCGGCTCGAAGGTCCAATGTTTCGATTTCAGCTCTGCTGCGTGTTAGGAGACTGAAGGTTGCTTGAAATGATAGGCGACACCAGGAATTGCTTCTAACTTGAATATATTGCGAGTATTACATGAAATAATGGATGAAAAATGTATATGGTATAGTGCGTGCGATGCAGTGAAAAAATGGCGATTGATCACGAAAAAGGGTGATTTTTTGAAGAAAACGTTGATGCGTAGCTCGGTGGTGATTGGTCGATGGCATGCGTGGGTGACCAATCGCTGTGAGGTAGATGGCAGCTCCAGTCGTTAAGGCGATGACTGTATATTTAAGGCGATGTCTGAACATAGGGTAACCATAAATTTACTAATTTAATTATTATTTTTGTCACTGTAGCATTTTATACAATTGATGCTGTAGTTTTTTTATATCGACGGCAAAGTACCAATAACTCCCAACTGTCCGTGAAACCTGTAAAAATAGTTTAATTTATTGAGAAGTCAAAAATTAGCAATTAATTATTTTATTGAGGATAATAATAACATCCGGTTTAGTTATTAAATTTTATATTTGTTTCTCTAACCACTTTTTTTTTTTAATTGATATAACTTGTGTTTTATAACTAAACCAGAGGTTTTTTTTTTTTTTGACGTGACAACGTCTTATAAATTGGTTTGCCGGGTGACACTTCAAGAAACTGCGTTACGCTCCGCTCACGTTATGCGCTCACAATGAGAGCGAGTGAGAGGCACGCGTCCCTTCCACTCGGGCATGGTTAGCCCGCCTAAGAGCGAGAGAGACAGACATAAAAAGTGAAAGGCACGCGTCCCTTCCATTTTACCACTCAAAGTCGTTGTCACGTAAAACTTTCGCCCGTATACCGACTTTACAGGCAACCAATTTTTGGGGTATGGCTTTGCACTGTCCGTGCTTATTGCCACTGACAATATTTTATAAAACAAAACGTAAGAATCGATTACTCGCGAAACAATAAAATGTTGGAAAGGAAATTTTGGAAAAGGAAAGGAGATTAGTTGTTTTGGATTACTGAATTAAAATTATAGATTACAACAGTAGGTACGGAATATAATATATTTATTGGAAAATTAACGCAACCAGTTGGTCCAACAAGAAGCCCAACTTGGTGCGTCTTTAATACATTAAGCTAAAAAATACATTATAAATAATATGTACATAAATATATATACATGAATTATGTATCAAACATTTACATTTTAACATTTAAATAGCTATATTATTATTTACAAGGAAAAGTGCTATGATTTTATAAATATTAAAATTAAAGTTAAACAAGATACATGGGATAGAAGTGGGAAAGGGGACTCGGAGGGAAACAAGACTTTGGAAAAGTAAGGAGTGGTCATAAAGAGGGCAAGCAAAAATAAGGTGGTTCAGATCTCCCACCTCAGCACCACATTCACACACAGGGCTCTGCACTATGCCGAGCCTGGCAAGGTGAGCAGGAGTGCACACATGACCCAATCTCATACGTATGAATATCGATGAAATCTTTTTGCTTAGTTTGTACTTGCTAAACCAAGGTTTAACAGGAATGTATGGCTGAATAGATCGGTAAAACTTCCCTTTCAGTGATTGCTCCGACCAAAGCTGACTCCAGGATTCCTGTAGATAAACTTTAGGCAGAGCAGCCAGATCTTGGGAGTTATTTTTGTAAGGAAAAACATCTCCACACAAAACGGCATCATTAGCTAATTGGTCTGCTTTCTCATTACCTAAAATGCCACAATGAGAGGGAATCCATGCAAAATGCACTAAGTACCCCTTAAGAGAGCACTTATTGAGGAGTTCACGTGTTTCAAATATAATAAAAGGATTTTGACTATAGAAAGGAAATCTGGCCAAAGATTGTAAGGCACTCTTTGCATCAGTTAAAATAAGTGTTTTCCGCAAGCCCATAACAAGTATATATTCGACAGCTTTGAATAGCCCGTAACATTCTCCCGTAAATACAGATGATTCGGGCGGGAGCTTTATTTTTTGTACAATATTATATTGGGAGTGGTATACACCTACTCCCACACAGGAGTCTCTTCCGTGCTTCGAAGCATCTGTAAACAGGAGCTGATAACCCTTTCAGTCTTTATCCATAGTGAATTTGAAGCTATCGTTAGGACATACTGGGACATACGTCATCTCGGTAAATGTTGAGGTTATACTGAATATTTGGTGACATAACTAATGAACTGAAATTACAATGAAATATAGGAAGAAATTGAGATTGGTGGCAAGGCGCTTCAATTAAATTGTATTTTCTAAAGCTTTTAATTAAACACGGAGTAACTTTGTGTCTCCAGTAAGTGGACGAGGTTACTTCTTTAGAGAGAGTAGAAAGTTTATTTAGCAAAGGATGGTGTGTGAATTGCAAACAACGAGCCATGTACCTATCAGCCAAAAATTGACGTCGCAAATGAAGTGGAGGTTCTCCACATTCCACCTGAAGACAATTAATAGGACTGCTTTTCATTGCACCTGAAACTACTCTAAGTGCCTTAGATTGAACACTGTCCAGTTTCTTAAGGCCAGCAACATTAGCAGGTTCCAGCAAAAAGGTACCATAGTCCAATACACTTCTAATTAATGTGTTGTAAAGTAATTTTAATGAAAATGGATGTGCTCCCCACCAGACACCAGAAAGACATCTAATAATGTTGATATTTCGTTCACATTTAGCAGCTATATAATCACAGTGTGGTAAACCAGTAAGACGAGTACCTAAAATTAAGCCTAAAAATTTTACTTGGTTTTTAACTATTATAGGAAAATTGTTATACTTCACTGTAACTACGGGAGGCTTACGCATTCTAGTAAATAAGACAATGTTGCTTTTATCTATTGACAGGTGTAGGCCGTTGGCGTCCAACCAAGTCTTCAGTAAGCATAAAGAAGAAGTTAAGGAAGAACAAATATTTGAAACAGAACTACCTGATACATAAAGAAGTAAATCATCTGCATATTGAAGGACTTGTACGGACCCATTAAGAGAAGATTCTAAATCATAAGTGTAAATATTATAGAGGAGTGGACTAAGTACAGAACCCTGAGGGAGACCTTTCCATACTAAACGGGTAAATTTATGCCCTTGAACATCTAGATTTAAAGATCTCTCCGAAAGCATGTTAATTATGAAATTAGACAGCATTGTTGGATTTTTAATAAGGTGTTCGACAATCTTAGCTAAAACCGTTGACAGTGCAATTGGTCGATAAGAAGTAGCATTAGAAACAGGTTTATTCGGTTTTAGAACAGGAATAATTATTTGAGACTTCCAACTTGATGGGATGTTGCCAGATATTAAGGCTGTATTGATAAGATTTAAATATATTAAAAGAACAGAGTCGGAAAGATTAGCTAAAAATGAATATGGTACACCATCTTCACCAGGAGCTGAATCCTTAACATGTGAAAGGACTCCTTTCAACTCACTTAGTGTGAAGAGAGAATTCAAGTCAGAATCAGAAATAGGAACATAAGGAAAATGCATCAAAGATCTCTGTTCAGGGACTGAAGAAGGAGCTAAATGATCCATGAACTCATTGGCTAACTCTAATGGCAGTTTTGAGGCTGTTGTGTCACTGAATGCTAACCTGAATCGTTTAATATTTCGCCATACTATGGAAACATTAACTGCTGGAGAGATAGATTCGCAAAATTTTTGCCAACCTTCGAATTTCTTTTTCTTAAGAAGTGTACGGGTTGCACGAGCAGCTTCTAGGTATAGCTCATAATTGAGCTGAGTCATATTATGACAGTAATCTTTTTGTGCCTTTTTTCTTTTTTTAACAGCCTGAGTGCAATCAGCATCCCACCAAGGTGGTGAGGGAATTTTGCCTGTAGCACCATTTTTTATAGGGAAAGTATTATCTGCTACCTCTATTAAAATCCTTGTAAATTGATCAGCCAATAACTGAGGATCATGTTGTAAGGAATCAGACAAAGAAAGAATTCTCTCTTCTACACCATTTTTATATTTATCCCAGTCTGCATTTTGAAGTCTGTACTTTAATCGTGGTGTGGGACTGCAAACCTCTGGCTTTTTATGTGGGAAAGAAATTATTAATGGGAAATGATTACTGCCATAAGATAAAGGTAGAGGAGACCAGGATAATGTTGATGCTAGCTCAGGTGTACATATCGAGAGATCAGGAGCACTTATTCCTTCAGCTGGATCTGTTAGGCGTGTTGGGAGACATGTGTTTAAAATACACAAATTATTAGAGTCTAGGATTTCTAATAGTTTTTCTCCATAGTAGTTGGTATTAGAACTTCCCCAAGATTGGTGTTGGGTATTAAAATCGCCCATTACCAAAAATGGTTTAGGTAAGACTGATAAAAGATTATTAATTTCAGAAAGGATAGTCACAGTCGGGCGAGAATAATATATACATACTAAACAGATTTTATTTACTACGGCAGCAACGGCAGATATATCGTCACTGAGACTGGGAAGAGGGAAAGATTGAAAGGACAAGTTATTTTTTACAAGTATGGCGACGCCGCCATACCCATCGCTTCTGTCTGTTCTTAGACATGCATAGCCAGGAACTTTAAATGAGAACCCTGGTTTAAGCCATGTCTCACAGAGAGGGACTGCAAAGGGATCATATTTATTCAATATATAGCACAAATCTGATTTTTTATTCACTATGCTGCGACTGTTCCACTGAACAATCTTGGATAGACTTGGATCCATTATGATTAAAATTAGAAAAGTTAGACAGCGTATCAATTACAGTGGCAACGATGGACGGTTCAATAATATTATTTTTAGATAAAGTATTGATTAACATAATAATTATATTTAAAATTTGACTTTCATTATTTGTTTTATTTTGTAATGCAACACCATTACCTGTCATTGAAACTTCATTATTAATAAGTTTTTGGTGAGCTGCCCGGTCATACCCCTTAGTTGTTTTTGGGGGGTCCCTAGGTTTTGAGAAAACAGTTTTTTTGTGTGATGTGTTAGGTGAATGGGGTGAAGAGCGTAAAGTAGGTTTATTATTGGCAAGTGAAGGAGCTGAAGTTACCACGTCTGCATATAGTTTTGACACGGGGATGTAGCTGCGACGCTTCGGCATACGATACGCAACTATGGGCCATATAGTGCTTGATTGCTTTCTGTCTCTCAAACTCGGGACACTTTTTATTGATGGCGTAAGGAACGCCACCGCAATGACAGCATTTACCATTTTCGTCTTGAATGCTACAAGTGTCAGCAGAATGTTTCTCCCCACACTTGAAGCACAGAGGGTTCGACCTACATTGTACCTTTGTATGGCCGAAACGACAACAATTGAAGCATTGTATTGTTGGGAATGTATACAATTCTACTGGCATAGAATTATAGCAACAAAACACACGTTTCGGTAAAATTTGCCCGTCAAAGGTCAACACGACTGTTTGAGATGGTTTCCAAACAGGGGTCGGTTCGTGAACTTTATAATTAAGACGCCTAACTTTGATAACTTTCCCGCATCCAGTAGGGACAGAAACATTTTCAATGATTTCATCAGGAGACCATTCGGTAGGGACGCCTTTAATAATTCCCATACGACACACGTTAATTGATGGAACAAATGCCTTCAATTTTTCCTTGGCCAAACAAGGGTCATTTATAAATGAGTTTGCATCTTGGTAATGTGAGAAGCTGAGAGAAATTCTGTTGCGACCAATGCGTTTTATTGAACCATTAATAATACTATTAAACCTTCGTTTTTTTAAAAAGTGACCTAAAGTGATTGGGTGTAATGTTTGACCTGGATTCGTCGTATCAAATATTTTTTGAATGTGTACCACATATGGAGACAAGTCTGTGGATTCGTACAAAGCCCTAGCAACCTGTGGCGCCTTCTGGGGGAGATCTGAATTTGAAGATATTCCAGTTTGAGGGCCATCCACAGAACGTGGAGTGGTTTCCAGATGATTTATAGCAGCTGTTGTTTGTAATGATTGGTTGTTTGATGATTTAGTTATTACCGAGTCATTTTCACAATGGCAGTGTGTATCTTTGTTGGTATCTGCTGTAGATTTACCATGTTTCCTTCTTTTGTTGCAATGTTTGCACATCTTGCGTGGAGCCCTAGCCCTTTTACGCTCCGATCTATTTATGGACGAGTCTGTGTCCATACTGGACTCGTTAATACTAACATTATACCCTACCGAGGGGACTGTGCCCCCCGGATCGGGTGGTTCTTTGTCCATTGGACAGAAAAAGGGAATAAAATAAAATAAAAACTTACCCTAAATACGAAGACAAATTACACAAATAATAAAATAACTATTCTAAGCAATATCTACTTAAATTTACACAACTAATCTCTACTTTAATTATTTTTAACAAAACCGCCAGAAAAATCACGCCCGCCAAATTCGACGATTCCCGCGCTTTTTCAACCAGAGGTTATTAGTATCCTATGTTTAGCAGGTAATCATAAAATAGACACGTTGGTTTAGTTAGGAGGTATTTCCCCATTTAATTTAATGCAGTTATAAACAAAAAAATCACTTTGGAGATTTTACTAAAACATGCGGTAAATAAAATACTTAAATTCATAGCAGTACTTTAGATTTTCCCGAAAAAATATTTTTAGGAGGTATTGGTACTTCACGCTCGATATATATGTCAGAAGAGGTCGTAATCGTATCGTGATATATATATCGTACTTATGCCTAAGGCATAAAGTCCGCCTTTGAATCTTTTTGTGTAGGTATAAAGTATGAATAAATAAATAAATATTAGTTTTTGAACGTATAAGTTTATAATATAATGTAATAATAACACCTTGAAATTCTTTAGATCAGAATGTCTCGTAGTACGAACTAGTCTATGGACACACTAATAGAAAGACATAATATAGGTAGGTACTTTTTTATATCGAAAAGTTTACATCAATCGACAATTGAACCGAACTTCGGTCGCGTTTTTTCGGCATAGTGTGTTGTTATAGTGGCAAAAAAATATCGAAATACATCATCTGTCTATTTATGGTTTATGAGATACAATCTGGCGACAGACTGACAGACAGCGGAGTCTTAGTAATAGGGTTTTACCCTTTGGGTACGGAACCCTAAAAATATCTCGTATTATAGTGCTGTGTAAACCCAGCCTATTGATCAAGTGATCTTGTGCGATCACATACCCCCGATTTCTGATTTGAAGTTGAGTATTACTCAAACTCTACTTTACCCTGAAAACCTGTCAAAATTTGACATTTATGTATGGTCTGTTGAGACATTCTTAACTGAAAATCCTCAATTCAGAAACCCGCCCTTAGAGATTTAACCGCAAATTCGTACTTTCGATAAAATAGACGAAATACTTTTTCTGAGTGTTGATCAATAATGAATAGGCCGGTACGGCGCGGTACAATCAAAACGGCGCGGAACATTTTATGTACATAGGATTGATTTACATGATGCTGAAGATTTCAGACTAATGACTTATGTTATGGCAGAGGCATGTAATTAGGTTCCCGTTGGTTAGGTACACAGTACACCCGGTTTTTTTTCGAGGGTGGAATTCATCAAATTAAGTACTTCGATCGTGTCGCACACTCGCATGTCATCGCATCGCAGGCGCGAGACACACAATCTATTACAAAGTACTTTGTGCACACAATGTTAGTTATTTTTTTATTTGTGTTAAGTGTTTACATGTTGTTTCTACATTGTGTGTATCTGTGTATGTGTGCCGAATATAATATTTTTCTTTCTTTGTTTCTTTCATATCATACTTTTACTGACTAAAACCCACATATGTCCTTCAGTTGCCCTTTGCTTTCCAGAACCACGGTAGGTAACTTTATAAAAACAATCGAATTTTCCCCCGGGCATCGGCCGTACTAGGCTCCGGAGTTTTCCTGACATCCCTCCTTTGAGGCACGCGTGTTAGGTATAACATGCAACATAAGGTGCCTGGTAACGCACCATCGACGACTCGGGCGAGGTCCTTACCGGACGGCCGGACGGCGAGTTTCCCATTGCTCGTCATCCGCAAGCCTGCGACTACAGTGGCCAGGGATCACCTCGTGACTACCGACGCCCGGGACGTCTCCTGTGGTGGTGGCTGGGGCGTGAGCATCTATTATATATACCAGTTTTGCCTTAATATATAAGTGCTTACATTGTGCGGATACTGTCTTCAGAAAAAAAGGTAAAACTAAAAGATTATTCTGCCTTGTCTGAGACAGAGCATCACTATAGCTTACAAATACGTCAGCAAAAAAACTTGCCATCGATCGTGATCGCAGTCCGCATCGCAGAGTCTGTGGTTCGCAGCTGGGATGCATGGCAGTGGCAGATGTTAATTTTATTTTAGAACTGTCAGTGGTCGGGTTAAGTCGTTTGTCTCGCTGGTGAACTATTTGTTTTGTTGTCTTACTTTTTGACTACTAAGTCAATATAACCAAGAAATTCTCTTCGAATAACCAGCTAGTGCAAGCTAGTTAATTGCTATATTTACGCTCTTATAATTTTTATTCTTCCCATCATGAAGCCACCGTATAAGATCGGTAAGTAATTTAACTTATTTTTAGAATACCTATGAAAGTATAAGAAAGTTCTTTCTGTGTATCTGTGTATATAGGGTAGCAAATTTGAGTTTAAATTTAATTAGTTAACTATTACAAGGCCTTCTAATTTAAAAATGCCGCACTTAGAATTTTATAGGTTATCTTAGCCATGCGACTTCAGAGACTGTTTGAGACCGGCGTTGCTGCTATACTACATTTGTTCACGTTATATCTTTTTTCAATAAAATTATCATTACCTTGTTGCAATCTTGCTGAGATTCAGACATTATTATCTTTCATGTTTACATTACATTGATTAAATGTTGTCTTGTCAGAGCCGTAAAGTAGATTAGCAATGCTATATATTAGATTATCTTAAATGATACAAACATATCGATAATCTGATTTTTAAGCTACGAGTTACAAGCATTCGTCAAAAATCTTATGTTTTGTTACCATCAAATATTGCTCTGTAATGTAATAAGTTGCCGAATCTATGTAAGTGCATCACTTCAGAAAGTTTGCACCTCTTTGGCTAATTATTTTTTGCTGTGTTCATAATTGTCAGGACAAGGTGGATAAAGTTTGTTCAAAAGAAAATTTTAATAAATTGTAAATAAAATTCCACAAATTTGAAGACAGGGTGGGCAGCTAGTAACATTTAACATTATAAAAAAACTAGTGTTGATGAACTTTATTGCCGACTGTACCTAAGCCGGGTGTCCACTTTTTGGCTTAGTCAGGGAAAGTCATGGAAAAGTCTGGGAAGCTCAAGGTGATCAGGGAAAGTCAGTGAAATCAGAGAGGTACCTGGAAATGTAGGAAAAATGGAGGCTTTATACTGTTTCATCATCCCAAAATTTCCTGACGGTTGTAAATTAAGAGATATAATCTTATTCATTCTGAATTCTTACTATACAGATTCATACTATTGAATATTTTTTCCCAGATTTGGGGTCCCTTTTTAGGGTTTCATTTAAAAACAATAGATTATTTGCTAAATCTATTGTTTTGATGGAACAGAACCCATTGCGTATATCAGGGTATTTTATTAGCTGTTTTTTATTTAGGAACCTGTTTGTAAAATTTAATGTGGCAATTTACAGACTAAACCATTGTTTTTTTTATATAATACTAGCTTCTGCCAGTGGCTTCGCCCGCATGGTAATAGGTTTCTCCATACAAACTTCCAAACCCCATTTTACCCCCTTATGAAGTTTCGCAAAATCTGTTCTTAGCGGATGTCTACACCCTATAAGGAACCTACCTGCCAAATTTTAAGTTTGTAGGTGTTATAGTTTCTGAGATTTCATGATTAATCAGTGAGTGGTATTTAATTTATTTTATCACTTTTATATAGATATGAAAATTATTCATCATAGTAGATATTCCAAATTGTAATTGAAAACAATCCCAACTACATAATAGTCAGCTTATCAATTGTTCCTGTATAAATCAAAATTTCGTAATAATTTCATAGAAAATGACTTACAGGTGCATTATAGCTTTGTAAATTGTAAAATTAAGAGCAAATTGATAACTAAATTTTTTTTTTGTGTTACTACTGTAACTTCACATTTTTCTCTGTAGGGGACACAGAAAGGACAGATAGCAAAGACACTTAAAATGGGCTCTAAACTTAAACAAAAAAAGAGATCCTCAGGGCCCTGGGAACAGGGTGGGTTTTAGTCAGTAAAAGTCTGACACTTCATCACACTCCCACCTGGAGCGTGAAGAGTTATGATGAATTCACACATAAAAAAATACTACTATTACTTTTGACTAAAACTACAAAAAAACTACCAAAACTTAGTTTTATTATTTATGTTTGTAATGATAATTTACATTATCAATAAGCCAATAAAAATGACTACACATCAATAGAGGCAATTATTGATGGCTTTTTAAACATAAATTCAGCATGGAACTTCTTTTAAGTTTTTTTTTTTTTTCGAATAAATATTTTCTAATAAAATACATAATATAATAAATGATGGTGATGATGATTTTATTTTCTAATTCTCTGCAACCAATTCCTAGGATCAGGGGCGCCGACTTTTAGAAAACCTCATGGGTCCTCATGCTCATTTGATGGACTCGAAAAAGTGGCGAAGTGTGAGAAGAGAAATGCCCACTGGTCAACCGACAAATAAATAAATGTCCTACTTATATACTGCGTACTTAATTACTAATTATTTTTGATAAAAATATGAAATGAAACTATTATTTTAATATCAAGAAATATTATAATTTATAGGTACGTAACATAAAAGGCGATTACTGATCTGTTTCTTGATATGTATTCTCATCGGTGCTCAGCACCCCCGAAGTCGGCGCCCATGCCTAGGATGTCTTGAGGGCAATTGATGAGATTTTAAAACCTAAGATTATCGCTACTCAATAGTAGCTGTATTCAGGTATGAGTTAAAACCAGGGATGTTATGCTTATGCGTTACTGGATACGAATACGGATATAGGAATAATTCAATATAGGTTACGAATATGAAATTAGTTCGGATTATTTGACCATTTCGGATAATTTCGGTAACGGATATTAGAATTTTAAAATAATTCAAGTAAAATACAAATAGCAAGATTTGACTTTTATTTGTAGTACTTACAGAAATAATTTGCTAAGCCGGGAAAATGAATAAAAACCTGTCGTAACCTGTCATCTAGCTAGACTTCGTCTCTACCCGAAACTTTTATATAGGTTACGGTTACGGATATTTTTATATATCGTTTATCCGATAGTTTAGGCTACGGTACGAAGTACTCCGTAACATCCTCGGTTAAGACATAAATTTTACTGAGTGAAAGTTCCAAATTAGATGCTAATGAACATTATAGGCGTCCAGTACACTGTCATGCAGGCGTCAATCAATTCCATTAATCATGATTGATGTTTGAATGACGGAATTTTATCGCTATTAGGCGTCCAGTACACGGTCATGCAAGCGTCAATCAAAACCATCATTCATGAATGAAGCTTGACTGGCGGAATTTTATCGCCATACATTTTTCGTCATGCAAACGTCAGTCATCGCATTACACGGTAGGTTTTTCGTCAGTCAAGATATTTGACTGTGGCAAAACTGACAGCAAAACCTATCGTGTAATGGACCCCTTAGTTTTTCGTCATGCAAACGTCAATCATCGTATTAGACGGTAGGTTTATCAATAAAAAAATTGACTATGGCAAAACTGACAGCAGAACCTTTCAATTGTGTAATGGGAGACTCAACCTCAACCTGACCTGGACCTCAACTTGATAAATTTTAGGTTTTATTGGCCATCCTATTTATCAAATTTTGGAACAAAAAAACGCTCTATAATTAACATGACAAAGTTTAAATTCTAATTTGCATTAGAATTTAAACTTTACCCTTACTCTTTTTAGGGTCTCTTTATACAAAGGTTATCTTAACACTGCTAAATTTTAGATTGAAATTACCTCGAATAATTCAAGTATGAGCTTTTATAGTAACCCTATTAGGTGTAGGTAGAGGAGCTACGGATTTTTCTAAAAGGAACCTACAGATATTTTAGGGTCCCCTGTATATTTTTAAGTTCAGATTTGGCAATAGTATAAAAAAAATAAGCTTTTATTATTCCTTACAACAAATAATTCAGGGTCAGTGTGTTAGTAATTTAACAAAAGACTATATTATACCTATAATTGTTAGTGTTGTGTGTTAGTATCTTCGTCTTCGTTGCTCTCGTGTTCATTGTAAGGACCACCTGTGCCGGTAAAAGCCTCCTCCAAATGCTTCCATCGCTTGCGTAGTCTGGCTATTTTGGCCCAGAATTTATCAGCTACTTTAACTGTCATCTTTCTACCTTTTAAATTGTCTGACTCTTTTCTTTTTTATTTATAGGCGTCTAGTTTGTTAAATAAAATATGGGCCCATCTTTGTGGTTTCAGCCTCTGAATGTAGCCTGCCCGTTGTTGTCGTTTGAGTTCGAGCGTTTACCTGATCACATCTTTTGATTTCGTAAATTTCTTGATCAACGCAGTTTTCACTCGGTTCAAAGTTTGATGTTCATGAAACTTCGTTCCATTCCTCTTTGACACATTCTAATTTTATTTTGTTGTCTTTTTGTTAGTGACCATGTTAGCACTTATAAGTGAGGCACAGTATCAGGCTTGTATTTAAAGTTTTAGCTTTCAGGCGAGGTGTAAATGAACTTTTAAAAATTTCTTTCATGGCCTAGTATTTGTTCCATGTGTTATTGTCGTGTTGATTTCCTTTTCTATTGTAGAGGTAGTGAATGGACACTGATAAATATCTATTCTATATTAGTCATTACTTGAATAATTAAAAAAAATTACAAAAAAAAATAAAAAAAATACTACCTTTTTTATTACAGCTGATGAGAAGTTGGCTGAACTTGGCCGCAAAGAGATCATGCTGGCTGAAAAGGAGATGCCAGGACTGATGGCCTGCCGCCGCAAGTATGCTCCGGCTAAAATCCTCAAGGGAGCTAGAATAGCTGGAAGTCTTCACATGACCGTGCAGACCGCAGTCCTCATCGAGACTCTTATTGAGCTTGGTGCTGAAGTAAGCTGTTCATTTATCTCATGTTTTTATATAATTAAATTGACGTTCAAAAAATTTAGTTTCAGACTTATGTCCAGATGTTAATGTGTTAGGGCGTTAGTTCGTGAACATGTTCGTGCACATACTCATAATATATTCGATGGATATTTTGGGTCTGTTTTTGTAATGTTCGTATAACATTTATACGAATCAAATAGGAGAAATTGTGCACAACACTCAAAGCAGTGAACTGATGCGCCTATAAATTGGCGGTTTCAAGTACATACATTCGATTAAAATAATTTCGATTTTAGCTATTCGATTTAGAGATAGGAATAGTCATGAATGGTTTTTTGGGTCACAAGTGGTATATAGTACTGAGATCATACTGAGAATATCTATATGACTCTTTAAATAGCCAGAAAATCTAATCACTGAATGATAAACTTGTCAAAATAATGACATGTAGACGTTGGTTGTTAGATTAGATTGTTACATTTAGTTATCAGTAAAGTTGTTAGTTTGAGGAACTTGGTTATACCGAATATTATCTTACGATTTGATTTGCTTAGTAACGTTAGTGGAGCGTTAGAAAACCGCAATACAGACTTAAAGCACTAATGCAGTACCTACCTAAAGTAATAAAATGTACAGAATAATGGGAATGTTGCGTATCGTAGCCTTGTAGGTATTATAATATCTCAAAATGTTATCTTTTGGTAAAGATAATATTTTTTACTCTCGACCTGCTTGTCGGTACCTACAAACACAAAATGGAACAAAACTGGACAAGTCCAAGTTGGGTTGAGATCACAAGATGAACCTTGATACTTTAATATACCTGTGCTAATGTTAATAGCAAAATAAATGGCCATGTTATTGTTAGGTTACTACTGTTATCCATCATAATAGGTATTTTATACCTATTATAGTTGTACTATGGTTCTTAACTTTTAAGCCTTTTGTTACTATCTTTTATTTACCTAATGGAACGCAAGTAAATGAATAGGTGTAAATATGGAATTATAGGTTTGTACCTACATTGTATAGTAAGTAAGAAGTGATAGATTGAGCAATTTTCAAAAACATGAATCCTTTCTCCTATTGCGGACTTACTCATTATAATGTATTGTTACTAATTAGATAAAACTCGTCTTTTATCCAATGACAAGTGATGATATCAATGTCACGGCATTATTTTGGAGCAAAACTTTTTTGATTTCTTTTACCAGTGGCTTCGCCTTTTGTTGGTCTGAGCGCCCTCGTGAAAGTTTCAAATTAACCCAAAGCCGTTGCTGTGGATCGAGATAAAAAAGTATCGTGTGTCCTAATTCGGGATGTGATCTATCCATATCCATGTGACTTGTTTTAAATGACTGTAAACGGTACTGTAAACATATTTTTGTTATGATTAACAAAGAAATATTGAGTAACTTTCTGTTTGTATTTCAAATGGATATTGTAATGTGGCAAAGATTAAATAATCACTTGTTATCGCCTTTCTGTAAATACATGTAAGATTTGTGCTGATATTTATCATCCACCGTTGGCCTCTTCATCTTTAACCTCTGATCTGTTTTTAAATACGTTTGCTACTATTATGAAATCATTTTTGTAATTCATATTTTATATTCAATTGCTAATACCTGCTAGTCATTGTATTATGTAGTTATTTTAGTGTCTATGCTACGCGATCCTTCGTTTTGATACAGTAGTTGGATGAAGAGGTTTTTGTATAGAATAGGAGGATTCAGCTTAGACCAAATGAATGTGTATGTGTTGCAAACCAATTAACATTGGCTATTGAGCCACTAGCGCTAACGGGTATTAAAGCGAAAATAAGTACCTGACAACTGCTTTACCTAATTACCAGGTTTAGTACAACAAAAAACTGTTACTTTACACAGGTGCAATGGTCAAGCAGTAACATTTACAGTACACAAGATGAGGCTGCTGCAGCACTGGTAGCAGTTGGAATACCTATATATGCATGGAAAGGAGAAACCGAAGAGGAATATGTTTGGTGCATTGAACAGACATTAGTATTCCAGGACGGAAAGGTAATAAAAGTGTGGGTTTTCCTACGTTAATATTTTACTACATTCTTCATTGAGGAAAACGCCGTTACTCTTTTTTTCCTTATTTTTGTTTTTATAAAAGCAAGAAGCTTCTTATCTTTACAAATAATATTAATAAAAACATTCCGTGTGGGTTTTATTAATAATTTAACATCTGGTAAATGGTGGATTGTGTAGAAATAACGCAGCGTATAATAATATATATTATAATTATCTTGTTTGTACTTTTAAAATATATACTTACATTGTTTTTTTTTTAATTTCAGCCCCTCAATATGATCTTGGACGATGGCGGCGACTTAACTAAGCTGGTTCATAAGAAATTCCCACAATATTTAGAGGGTATTAAGGGCATTTCTGAAGAAACGACTACTGGCGTACACAATTTGTATAAAATGTTCCGTGAAGGTACATTAAAGATTCCAGCTATCAATGTAAACGATGCAGTTACCAAGAGTAAATTCGACAATTTGTATGGATGCAGAGAATCATTACTTGATGGAATTAAGAGGGCCACAGATATAATGGTCGCTGGAAAAGTCTGTGTGGTTGCGGGCTACGGCGATGTGGGCAAAGGCTGCGCTCAAGCTTTTAAGGGTTTCGGGGGTAGAGTTATTGTCACGGAAATCGATCCCATTAATGCTCTACAAGCCGCTATGGAAGGGTTCCAGGTAACAACTATGGAAGAAGCTGCTGAAGTGGGACAGATATTTGTGACTACTACTGGTTGCCTAGACATCATTTGCAAGGAACACTTCCTGAAAATGAAGGATGATGCAATTGTTTGCAACATTGGTCACTTTGACTGTGAAGTAGATGTTGCGTGGTTGGAAAACAATGCTAAAAAAGTAAACATTAAGGCACAAGTTGATCGCTATGAGCTTGACAATGGGAATCATATTATTGTATTGGCCGCTGGACGTCTAGTTAATTTAGGATGCGCTACAGGGCATTCGTCGTTCGTTATGTCCAACTCTTTCACTAACCAGGTATTAGCTCAAATTGAACTTTGGACAAGACATAATGTTTACCCTGTTGGAGTCCACACATTGCCTAAGAAATTAGACGAAGAAGTAGCTGCTTTACATTTGGACCACCTTGGTGTTAAGCTAACTAAGCTGACACCGAAACAAGCTAAATATATCGGTGTCCCAATTGAGGGACCATACAAACCAGACCATTATAGATATTAAATCGTGTGAATCTATGACCACTACTGCTTTTCACACTTTCTGTAAGCTAAACTGTTTGTTCTAACAAATAACTTTTTTATTTTTATTTGAAGTAAGTATATAAGTACTTTGATTAACAAATAAAATAAACAGTACCTATTTGGTTTTTGAGGAATACTTATTATTTATAATAATATTCAAGAGAAATAATGCCTTTCATTTAAATTCCTTCATAGGTCAGTTGCGTCAAATTCTGGTTTTACCCCTGATTTCTGAATAAATAATTTAAAGGATATTGTTAAAATTGGCCTTTAAACAGGCAACACATAAAAACCTTCAAACTATTTATATTTTGATAATTTACATTTATGTATTACAATACAACAGACTTTATAATTTATAAAACATTTTAAAAAGTAGTTTATCATTATTTTTTGTGTTGTTATACGTTTTGGACTTTTGGATAGGTAGAGCACCTAATCTAGGTACTTTATACAGTCACAGTCTCACAGAGAGCTTATGAGCTTTATCAAGTGTCGCTGACTCTAGCTTTGCCACCATCCT
The DNA here is from genome assembly GCA_961205895.1 of Mythimna pallens. Taxonomy (NCBI): domain Eukaryota; kingdom Metazoa; phylum Arthropoda; class Insecta; order Lepidoptera; family Noctuidae; genus Mythimna; species Mythimna pallens. The sequence goes on along the minus strand of OY540830.1, from coordinate 16,418,326 downwards.
GGATTCTCTTGGCCGTACGATCAGTAAACTGTCCGTGATTTTAAATAATGTAGTTTAAATATATATATATATATATATATATATATAAATGAATCCCTATTTCCCTTGGTCACGCCATGACGCGTGAACGGCTGAACCCATTTCACTATTTTTTTTTTTGTGTTTGTTATTGTCAGGAGAAGGTACTTATGAAAGAAAAAAATAAAAAAAATTGGTAGAAGGGTACAGCAGAATAGTCAGTTGGGAGTTTTAACACCTCATTGTAAGTCCCCTGTATCGCAAGTTGAACGGAACATAATCAATATTAGTTGTATATACTCTATCGCAAACGCTACTCAACTTTGAGGGGCTCTCAAAGATCAGATTATCGCTATAATGGCAAATATATAATGTCAATAGGATAGGCGTTTAAGAGCCCCTCAGATTTAAGTAGTGTTTGAGTATTCGGGCGAAAGACTGAGGTGGAACCATCCTAGAGCAGGACAAGTCATTTGATGATTATTTCTCCCAACAAGGTTACGCATATGATATTATCTAGCAATCCTAATCTATAGGAAATTGGAAGGTGTCTTGTGCGATGTCATGAGAAAAGCCTTTTAGTAGATGTAAGAGTTGATGTTCAAAACATCGTTGGTCATTGTTTAGTTATGTCCCTACTAACAAAAGAGTTCTTGAACCGTCCAAAACTTTTCAACACCGAATTAATAACACTTTGTCAATGTAAAAACATTTTGGATAACGCGAGAGGCTCCTCTATAAAGATTACGCTGTAGCTATACACACCCGTGATCAGACCTTTGACACTTTGATTTAGTGGACTCCCAGGACAATACACTACAAGGTTCTAGCAGTTCCAAAGACTAGCCTAGTGTTTCGCTATCACTGGCTGCATGAGAGCCACCCCAGCCGCAGCAATGGAACTGGATACAAATAACCCCCTTGATAAAGATCAAGGGGGGAGATAAAGATTTACAATATACAAGCAATTAGGAAGAAAGGGATCAGTCTTACATATTACTTATCTTGGGTATGCCTGTTATAACAATTGTACTATGTGTTAATTATTTGACATAAATACCCAAAATGGTTCAGCCGCTGGCGTACTCTCTCTAGACCTCAAACTTTTACATATGTACCTTCTTGTCACTAGGTGAACAGTTTGTTCTTCCAATGCGAACGTGTTGGCTTTCACACGCTTTACGGCAATCAGCTTCTGTTAAGCTGCAATTGCCGTAAAGCGTGTTTAGAGATACTCACAATAACATAATATATCATATAATATATAGGTACCTAATTACGGAATTAGATGCCAAATGGTCAGTTTGGCTCTGCTGAAAGCAACTAAATTAAGTTTTGAGTATTACCGCACCCTGGAGTATGGAGTGCTATGCTAGGTAGATATGTACCTACCAAGTCTCCTCACTTGTCCAGTTTCGGACATGGATTCGCTCAGATCAACTCAACTTCTTAACAAATATTTAAAATAAATAAATAGAACGGGAGTTGTCAATGCTTTGATAATTATTTTAAAGAAATAAAAAGGAAGTGGTTAGGTTAAATCCTCACTAGTTCAACCGGATGCTATAATATTTTTAAGAATTAGATAGTAAGTCATTTAATTTGTTATAAATTGAAGGTTATTTTAAAGTACCTAATTCGAACGCCTGCGAGTTGAGATGTCCTAAAAGCACAGCCACGGATTCGCGCTAATTAGAAAGAAAGAGTAGGTAATTTTTTGAAATCGCTTTACGCAAACGATCTTTCTAGGGTAAAATAAAATATTAATTTGACGCGTAGCACTGCATTGTGCCTCAAATCTTCTTTATATTTGGGTCTTTGTTACTAAATTTTTATTGTTGTTATTTGAATAATACCGAAAAAGTTTGTTCACATATTTATACTATAAGTAAAACCAATTAAGCTGGCGCATTTCAAGGCATTTGTGCGCAACTCTTTGTACATAGTTTTATCAATGCAGCGATAAAAGTTCAGAAAGTCCTTTTTATTGAACTTGTTGCGAAAATCTTGATCGTTTTGAATATCAATTAATTCTTACTGCATGGCGTCTGGCGCAGTTTCAGCTAAAATGGGATTGCTTAATAAGTCCAATAGAGGTTTAACTGTTTGAAACTCCTAACTTTTCGACAAATCTAAGATTAACCAGATTTATTGAATATTTCAGCCATTTTCTTTTAATTTGGAAAATGATTGTAATTTCCCGAATTTATTCGTGATCTGAAAAGAGCTAGCTTGCTGGCGGGTCACTGGCATATTGCCGGGAGACCGCATGCGGCCCGCGAGCTCGGTCTGAGAATCTCTGATCTACGTGCTTAGTTAATTTGAGAGATGAAAATATATGAACCTGGCGAAACGGACACGAAAACATTTCTCGGACTAAGAATAACATTAGAGCGACGCATACGTGGACCACGCCTGATTTTTACGTACAATGACGTCGTGTGGCGTGGATCTAATGTAGCTCTACATATCTAGTTGCCATATAAAATGTATGGAGACCGACGCGCCCAGATCGGCGCATATAGCACATGTGTGCTCAGCGTAGTTCTAAAATAATAGTTCACAGCGATTTAATTAAATAGGGTAAAATGAGAAACCGATTTAACTTCTAAATTGTTTAATCACCATAGAACAGTTTACAGGGTAGCAGATAGTCATAGTCAAAACGAATGAAAATATACGCCTTAACACAATTACTAATTGATTTTAGATTCGCGCAGGAAAAGTGGGTGGTATTCATTGACTCGATGCCTATGATTCTAATTCAGAACCTTTCATGGCATGGCACTAGTCCTCACATATTCTCCTATCATACTTAAATATAAGTACATACGTAACTTGTATGACATTTGGATTTTTATTAAAAATATTTTACATGTAGGTATTCGGATTGGATTTTTTTCAAATGTAAATTTGGTATTATGTAAAACAAGTAAACGGTAGTAAGGACACACTCCACGTAATAATTCTTGCATAATTCGCGCAAACATCATTCCTATCAGTGATGCTCACAGACTAGCACACACTCAACACGTCAATTGAAATTAAATAATATAAAGGGTAGGTATTTCGACATTTTTGCACACCTAAATCTTAGACTTGAAAAACAGGTGTAAATTCTATCATATGTTAACGGAACGAATAGATTTAAATATTAGCCACGATTCATGGACTGACTTCGATAACAAGAGTTTAGGTTTAATTCACGTCACACAAGTCAAAGGCACTGATAATCAGCTTAAACGCAAGTTTGATCGACGTACTATCGGAAACAAATGTTTAAATAAATGAAAGTATTGCGCTTAGCGGAGTAGATATTCTTTCTAATATTATCATTGCCCCTAGGCAGTTTTCGGCTAGTCGAACGGAGTAAGGCCTCGTAGTTTTGTGACTTGATAAAAAGACAACAATCTGTAAGCTGCCGACACGTGTTAGACAGAAATATTTTTACAAATTTCACGTTAAGTTTCCGTGATAACTAAGTTTGTTTCATAAAATATATAAATTACAACAGGATATCTGAACAAAACAATTTAAGTTCAAAACGTTAACACGAAAGAACGACTACTTTGGGAGAATTTTGTATAATTGAAAGAAATAGAACACATGTTTTAGCAAAAAGTTCGCTTGGTCTTTCGTCTTTTCAATTTACTTTCAGGGCATTCTATTTTGCCAATTCGGACTATCTTAAGAAAAAAAAAACGCTTTAATTACATATGTACAATAATGTGATTGAGATCAGAAGGCAAAGACACTTTTCATTCATCACAAAGAAAGATTTTGACCATTAATGTAGTTAGTCTGTAGACTATTATAGTAGATATTTATAGTTCAGAGCAACATCGTTTAGCGACTGTTGCTATTATTTTGCTGATTGTACTGTCGACCGCACGTTAGTGGTAAAATATAGATCCTTGAGCTTTCCTAACGTAGTACGGAGTTTCAAAAGAACGAGATTTTTAATCCGTATTAATTTATTAAATTATAAGATTAATATGTATATTTTATACGCTTATTTTACTGGTTATGTTACCACCGCTGTGCGATATAGGTACTGTTCTATCAATATTTATTGTATGGTGCGGTTGTTATATAAAATACAAAGTGTATATCTACTATGAGGCTACAACCCGCTAAAACGAATTTCTTGGAAATTTAATATTTAATAAAAATTATTCGCACTTCTCATTTTAATGAAGTCGCTATTGGCCAAGTCATGCGCTATGGTTACCTATTTGAATTTTTTTACTCGTGCCATTTTATGCCTGAATTTGTTACCGAGTAGAATGTAAGCGGACACATTGCACGAAATGAATTAGAATAGAATAGAAATTGATTTAAAAAAAAAAACAAATATTATAATCGGTCGGTCGGTGGCGAAAGGTTTTAGCGGGTTCTGAAATTAATGGTATATTGTTGTTTTGCACTTGTATAATAAATATAGGCAGCTATTGGTCATCGTTTTGTTAAAATTTCGTTATGCACTATTACATTTTATTATTAACCCAAATTGCGATGAATAAAAAAGAATCGTCGCCAATATGGCGTCCTTCAGTCTCTAGTAACGTCGACGGAATCTTAAACATACATTAATATACCGAATTTTCATTATGATCGACAATGCCTAAGTTTATAAAATATCTGAGATAATCATGCACGCATCTACACATGCATTCTTACCCATTCATAAAATCTTCCATACATCTTACAAAACATAATAATAATTTATAAAATTCATAATCCCTTGCACATGTGCATGCCTAAAGTAACATACGTCATCTTTCATACATCCCTATCAAACTATCACTTTATCTCACATAAGTAAAGATACCACAGCCACTGTCTGTATTTATAATACCAAATAGGAAAAATGCTTCAACTTTAAGATAACTATGGAAAGATTATGGTCAGGCATACATTAAACAGTTTCAATAATGCTACGCTAAGTGCATTGTTTGGGGCCCAAAAATCACTTGGTGATTTGAAGAAAAAGCCATAAACAAATTAGCACTTTTCTTAAATGCAAAAAAAAAAACTGTTAATATTACTTGTAAACATTTCACTAGCTTATAAACATTCTTCCACTTTTAATTTGTTTTTTGTTTGTATAATTGTTTTAACAAAATTCATAGAATGTTTTGTCATGGTAATACGCTCTGTAAATTAAACACAGCAATGGTTCGAAATATTACTATGCTACAATAATGGTAACATGTTACTAAAGCAGACAAATATTCATGTAATATCATAGATAATGTAATAATATTTATTTATTAAAAGACCAGAGTGTTAGCCCATGAAAACAAAATAACTACTATATTATAATAGTTATTAAAACAATACAGGCCTCTAAACAAATGCACCTAACGACTTATTAATACGGACATAATATGCCTGCCAGCACAGTTGAGTTTACCAGCAGTAAGTTTTCTGAAACTGCATTGCATCACTGTGGCAGCGAATTGTTTCAAATCTGAAAAAAAAATAAAAAATATTGTAGCTGGAGGATATAACATCCATACTAACATTATACATGGGAAAGTAACACTGTCTGTCAGTATGTTACCTCTTCACATCTTAAAGGATGATCGAATTTGGATAAAACTTGGCTCATGTGTAGACCATGTCCGTTTCCATGCCAGTGTTAGCTAATTGTTCTTAATTAAATTTTCTTTTATATTTAATTTCAAAACGAATATATCGCGAATATCGCGAATATCGATCTTCAAATATTGGTATAGCCAACCAACATAATTATCTGCATATTTTGAAACTTTGATTCAACCTGTCTGAAAAAAAAACTTATGCTACAATACTACGAACTGGTACATAGACATGCTCTGCTTAGTACATACCAGCTAGTGAGAGGCGTCTGGTGCTTGAGCTTGCGGATCTCCTTGGTGGCCCAGTTGGCGAGCGCCTTGGTGCGCGGCGTGCGCGAGCGGCGCGCCGCCTGCAGCAGGTCCAGCAGCGGCCGCGTCTCCAGCAGCGGCAGCACGCGCTGCCCGAACACCGTGCACAGGTCGCCCGTGAGCCCCGCGATCACCGACATGTGCCCGTCCGTGCGCTCCGGCTCGCACGCCACTTGCATCATGAACGTCACGATAGCCGGTACGTGCGGCTCCACCAGCGCTACGTCCGAACGCACCTGCCATATTACATACGTTTATTGTTTGTTCATTGTTTTTGTTAACATACCTATTAAATTACAGCCAAATTAAAAAACTACGAACCTCGCCCGTTGATCCTTTCAAGCCTTGAATGATGCCAGTGTAAGCCTCGAGCACGCTTTCGCGAAGTTCGCCTAAATATTCGACCATGTCGTAATCGTTACGATCTACTTGAGCATTGCTTGCCTGTAACATAAAATATTTGATGTAAAAGATAAGGTGATTTTATGTTTTTTTTAATGCAATGTTCACAATTCAATGACCATTACCTGCAACAACATCTGCATCACGACGTCGAAATATTTAGCAAAATCGGGACCAATGCTAAGCGCAATATCGCCAAACACAGACAAAATCTGAGGTTTAACTGAGCGATGAATTGAGGGATCACCAAGATTTTCCAATAGCAAAACTATTATTTCATCACAGTAGGGTAGCACCTGTAAGAGTAATATTACATATTATTACACTAGTTTTTCCTACGGCTTCACTCTCGTCGCCTGTCCCACAGGAATCATGCTTTCTGGTATTAGTACAGCTTAATGTTTTGTGATGCCACCTTTCAAATCTTTCAAAATTAGGGTTTATTAGAGTTCACAATTATATTAAAAAATTGATTATGATTATTTAACATACTTTGCCTTTCAGTGCTCGACAAATATCACCAGTGAGCCCAACAGCTGCTATGCATACTTGATATTCTTGATGATTTTTGAGTCCAACATAAAGATATCTTTTGAATGCATCCATATATTTTAAGAAACCTTCTCCTAAGACCTCAACAAGAGTCGAGACTGCCATAAGAGCATCTTCTTGAACACCTCCAGCTTTTCCCGCATTGCCAGCGAACATCGTCAATAAGGCAGTCATAATAGCATCTGATATTTGAGGTGCGTCTTCTTGAGTTACCTTACGAAGTACTGATTGGAGTGTGGCACACAATAGACTTTGGAGATCATTGAATTGTGAACGATCAGCCTGACTGGAAATGTGATTCTCCATCTGCAGAACTTGTTGAAGCCTCTCCAAAATCACCATAGTTGTTTTTTGCACAGTAACATAACAGTCAGTTGGAGAATTTTTAACCATTTCCATGAGAGCTTCATATGCAGCTGATCTTAAATTATGTTGTGCAGCATCTTGGCGATCTGTTGTTTCAAGGAGCCTTTGAACAATAAAATCAAAGTATTTTGACATGCAATAGGTCGAAGGTTGATTGGAATCTCCACAATCAGCTGCTTCATAAGCAGCTTCTGCAAGTCCTGTGAAGGCCCAGCAAACATTAGCAGCAACACGTGGTTCAGCTTTTAATCCATTAACAAGACTTTCTAAGAGTGGTTTTAGATATGTTTCATTTATTGCTGCTTCAGGCACAATTTCACAAATCCTTCCAAAAGTCCAGGCTGCTGTGTCCCGCACAGCAACACTAGTATCATACATGGCTTCAATCAAAGTTGGCATAGCTTTCTCCACTAAAGGCTTCAGAGTATTTGCTTCCAGTCCACCAAGAATAGAACCAAATGCCATCAAAGCAGCCTCTCTGTATCGCCAATTTTCATTTTTAATATTTGAGTTAATGAAAGGTAATACATGAGGAACCACTTCATCTTCACAGCAATTTGATAAAAGCATGAGACAAACAGATGCAGCTTTAGAGGGATTCCACTCCAACTCATCTTCAGTATCATCTTGTTTTGTTAGTTTCTGCATGAGAACAGGTGCAAGGTATTGTAATGCTCCTCGGGCATAGAATCTAGACGTACGAGCTGGAGGTCGTCCTGTAAAAAGAAGCAGTTACGAAATTAACAACCTTAGTTTACAGAATTAAGATTACAACAATGCAGGTGTGCAATTTCTCAAATTAAGATTAAAATTTTTGTCAAACCTGCATCAGCTGCCTCAACTTCTTCAATTGCAAGATCAATCTCTTCATCACTAACATTAGACCAGAACTCAATGCCTTGAAGAGAAATTTCATCTACATCAGACTTCATTGCCTCTAAAGTAATGGGGAATAGTGCTTGACCCATATAAGGTTCCATATATTGGTAGTACAAAGAGAGAATTTTAACCTGAAATTAAAAAATAAACAATTAAAAAAAAAACAATTTAAAAAAAAATCTTGCAATGTTTGTAAGTTATTTAGGGCTATGGAATTTTGAAGCAAACTTAACCAAATAAGCTGATATTTGGTATACCTGTGTAAGTTGGATGACATGATATTGGATGCATTTAAATAGAACTTGTTTGATAATGATGATGAGTTGGATAGTGACCACAGGAACTATTGAGCACAACAAGATTATGACATCATGTAAGCTCTTAGGAATGGTTTTGATAAGTACAAAGTACTTTGCAACAACTAGCAAAATAATATACATAAACTAGTGGACTCAACAGACATTGTCCTGCCCAAAACAAAATCTGGTTTCTCATCAGAAAATAAAACAATTGACTGATTGCAGCACCACCTACCAGGTCCAATTGTATTTTCAAACCATCCAAAGACCTACTCAAATATACACACAAAATTTAATCCAAATTGGTCAAGCTGTTTAGGAGGAGTTAGGTGACAAACACACATACAGAAGAATTATATATGTAAAGAAGCACAATAGCATATCTAGTAATATGATACTCACTAAGCATTGGAGAGCTGCAACACTGATCCTCATGTCACTGGACTGTGTTGCTTCACATACAACTTCCATTATAAAATTTCTTTCATTTTCTTTATCAAAATTAGCTTTAGTAAATTCCAATGAGTTAAGTAAAGCTTGAGTAGCAGCAAGCCGGACATGGTTGCTGGTTTCAATTGATCTCATGCCATGAATAATTGCAGTTAGAATTGGGTTGCTTTGTTCTGTTAATACCTCGGCGTCGATTTCTTGGCAGATATAACCTAAATAAGGAATAGAAAACATCAGTTATAGCTATAATTCAAAGTACTACTAGTAGTAGTAGTTTTGTTACTCTTTTGGTGTACAATAAAGTTTATTCTATTCTAAATTATATACATTTAAACTACATGTTATATGCATATGAATACCGTAATTAGAGATATAATAGAAAGACAATGAGAGAGTGTATGCCGGCGTTCGCTTAATGAATTAAACCCCAAGCAAATGCCAGCGTTTGCTCACTCATTGCCTTTCTGATTACAGTATTTGAAAGGTTAACATTATTTTGTACAATAAATAAATATTTGACATTTTGCATACCAATAGCTTCTAATGTTGCTTCTTTTTTAAGTTCTGTAGATTGAGCATTGACAACATTTTCTACAAGCATGGGTATAAGGTCATTCCACTGCCCCACAGGAAGCTCAGCTACTGCTACATATGCTACACACTGGGCTGCTGAACTAGGTCTGCTGTTCTCAGTTCCAATTGCTGTTAGAATCTATAAATGAAAATATTATATTAACTTTCTTGGAATAGGAAAGTTGGGCCAAAGAGCCTGTATAAAATCACAATGTTTTATTATAAAAAATGATAAATGTTTTAGATAAAATAACTTACATTTTTCTTTATATACAATCTGATGTCTTCAGGTAGAGCCAGCCACCTCTGTTGGTATTGCTGTTTTAGGATAGGATCTTTAGAAGTTAGGTGGTTTTTTAGCTGTAAACCTGCAGCCATCCTAGCCACCTGACTGTTCCCTCCCGCAACCAGAACATCAGACAACATTTTGATAAATGTTGTAAAATTGGTACCAGCTGCATGGTCAAGGTAGGTTTCTGCAGCTTCCAATTCATTTCGATCTGCAAAATTCATATATAATATGATGAGAAGTCAGAATACAACACAAAATAATTATTTGTACAATCCTGGTCAATAGTTTTGAACAGTGTCAATTCATTAACACATCATTAAGTGATTTTGTTGTTACAATTAAGCAGAATAACTGATATGAGTTATTTCAGATAACTGTAGTACAACAGCTATATCACTATAATGAGAACAAAGACTTGCCTATTATTGTTTAAATAGTTATAAAACTAAATTATATATCAATCCTCAAATTAGGTTTACCTAAAAATACTTGGAATAATTATTTTATTATTATATTATATTTATTTATATTGTTACTTATGTTTTTGGTGTACAATAAAACAAGCTGCTGTAGTGATTTTTACTATTATGCAGTAATGCATTACAATTTAGAATCTGGTAGAATATGTAGGTGCATACAAATATAAAGAATAGTATTATTAGTCTCTGATGTATACTTCAGGTATTACTATGTTAATATCAGTATTGTGGACACGAATGGAAATTGGAATGTCAAAGTTGTGAAAGATTGCAGATTTATAACCTTCAAACTTTGAGAAGACCAGCAGTCATTTAGAATTAAACCCGTAATAGCAAATGTGAATTAAATTTATATGTGTGACAAAATGTCAAATTGTTTACGCACATCATTGCCGCGTATTGTAAAACTTGAATCGTAGGTGAACCTAGAATTTTCCTAACATGACAGTTAAGCATCTTTGTCATCCATATTCTATAAACGGTTATTTAAAGGTAAGCGGTGCCAAAATATAAAAGATTCGAGACCAGGATTGCTTTCAAAGGTCTATTGCAACAATATACAATTTGAAACAGTTACGTTAGGTGATAAGTCGGTTGACGAACTGAAGCGCCATACACGAAGAGTAAATTTACAAAACGAGTTTTCTTACCTGGTGATACAGTCTTTTCCAATATTTGTATAAGTGTTAATGTCGTTTCTGTATGCATTGTATTCAGTGTTACTTCAAAACTTTAGATAATAACTGGAATCCGTAATAAAAATTAGAAACCGGCACACCACCGACGGAAGAACACTCATTGATAAAATGTTACTAGATGTGAAAAATAGTATATTATGATAATGTTGTCAGAGCTATTGTACAGAAAAACGCGAAATTCAAACGTTAGAGAGTTCGCTTTTTTCATGCCTTGGAAGCTAGCTTAGTAATTTTTATTATACCACAAAGTTTAGCAAAGTATCTTATATCCATATAACTTAGCATAGCATTTTTTTTTCTAGCTTGCTGAGATATAAAGTTTCGTTAACGTTTGCTCTAAAGTACCCCTTTAGATAGCTTGGATAGCTTACATTGCACATTTTTATTAACCTCAACTTTATAAATCCAATAGTGCGCGCTTCGTAGAATACTTTACGCCCTTATAATTATTATTCCTTCGCACATATAGGGGTATTATTAATACGTAATTGCGTGTTTTTACGTAAAATCACAAAAAACTTTTTCTGGATGTTTCTAGGAAAAACGAAGATCATACCAGCAGATCGTACACCCGTAGGATTGCCAGAAACAAAATAAATTAAAATGGCAACTCTTAAGGAATGCTGTCAGTGTCATTCTTTTACCCCATGAACCTTTGTTGTTAGTGGTGGTTGCTTAACCAAAATTTGCGAAAATGGTAATAATCCTAAGATTTTCAAGTAATCATAGAATCAAAATTGAAAGATAGTGGTTAAATGTGATTTTGAAATATACATGGTGCGAGTTTATTCAATATTTTGCTTCAGTCGGCGATATTAAATGAGTGTCAACTTTGTTTCAGTCGCTGGTAATTCCAGACAAGTTCCAACATATTCTTCGTATTATGAATACGAACATTGATGGCAAACGTAAAGTTATGTTTGCCATGACCGCCATCAAGGGGGTTGGTCGCAGATATTCTAATATCGTACTGAAGAAGGCCGACATAGATCTTGACAAGCGTGCTGGAGAATGCACTGAAGAGGAGGTATGTGTGCTTTTGGTTATTTACTTGATATCAATATAAATATATTTACATTTTCTATCTCACTAATGTTAACCATTTGTTTTGTTGTCATCGATATACTCCGATATTTATATTCACACATGATAACCACTGATGGATTCTCCAGTTTTCATATACCAAATACTGACCTATCTATCTATATAGTTTTAATACCATGTCGATGGTTATGTGACGTTAACTGAACACCTTAAATACTGTCTGAATGCAGCATATAATTACTGTCTTGCACTTTATTAAAAAATCTGTAGTGTTTTAAGTTTCAATATTTTTGACTTAATTCATTCTAATTTTTCAGGTTGAAAAGATTGTTACAATCATGTCAAACCCCAGACAATACAAAATCCCCGACTGGTTCCTCAACAGGCAGAAGGATATTGTTGACGGCAAGTACAGCCAGTTGACATCTTCTAATTTGGATTCTAAGCTCCGTGAAGATTTGGAAAGGCTTAAGAAAATCCGTGCCCACAGGGGCATGCGTCATTACTGGGGCCTGCGTGTGCGTGGTCAGCACACCAAGACCACTGGCAGGAGAGGAAGAACTGTTGGTGTATCTAAGAAGAAGTAATCTAAATAAATAAACATTTAAAGCATTTTAGAATTTTTATTTGATTCTCCATTTGTTCACTATATTAAGTCGCTTTCAAGCATCACTTTAGGTATTTCTATAACTAGAACAGACTTGAGGTACCAATTATATACATCTGTAAAATCACAAATCCATTAAAAAAACAATTCATTCATAAAAATACTTGAGTACATAAATATGGCAATTTTCAACTGGTTAGAATAATGCCAGTACCTAGGTATTCATTGTAGCTAAGAAATGTCTAAATGAATGCCTATATTCTATTCAATTATATCACAGTGCAATATTCAAGCACAGCAAAATTGAAAAGCTAAATTTATTGGGACCATTGTTATAACGACAGGCATTCATTTAGGTGTCACCTAGTGATGGTGATCTTTGTATTACTTCCATCACTTTCAATAAAATAGATTACAGTTTTAACAGTAAAATCAAATATAAAACTAAGATTTATTGATAGATTAACAAAAGAAAATTGTTTATACATGTGATGTTTACTGATTTATTGAAAAAATAGAACAATGTAAATATATTTACATTTCATATAAGGATACAATATTATTCATACTGTGCAATTAGTACCATCATATAAACACCAGCTAGAAGAGCAATTATCTCTTTCACAGACTGAGAAAATTTGGTTGAACTTTCTAGAAGTTCAGGGATGACAGACACAGTGGCAATATAAATAAAACCTCCAGCAGTGAATGGTAGAATGAGAGATGAAACAAGGCCTTCTCCTGAACCTCTCAGATATATAGAAAGAACTGTGCCTGATATTGCACCAAATGCTGTCAGTAACTGTAACATCATTGCTTTCCTTCGTGAACATCCTGATTGAACAAGAATTGCAAAATCTCCAATTTCATGAGGGATTTCATGTAAAAATATAGTTATAGTAGTAATAAGACCGATGTTTTGTCCTGCAATATAAGATGCCCCAATTGCTAATCCATCTGTGAAGTTGTGTGTAAAATCAGCAGCAAGGTTTAAATATCCAGCTATCTTTATGTCTTCTTTTTTGTCCTTTATCTTCTTTTTTTGTTTATCATCTGATTTTTTCTTGTCTGCTCCATGAGAATGGCCATGTCCTCCATCAAATAACCGAACAGTTTTCTCGACCACTAAGAACGTAATGATTCCTCCTAATACACCAAGACCAACAGTGATGTCATGTGGTTCATGTTGCTCACTGTCATGTGAGTGACTATGACTGTGACCTTCGCCGCCGCCGCTGCCACTGGACATGAGCGCATGCGGGATCAAGTGGAGAAAAGCGTCGCCGAGAAGACCGCCCGAAGCAAACGACAGCAAGATCTTGAGTAACGGTTGTTTTTCTACAGTTCCATCAATAGGTATAAAGAAAAGTATAAAAAACGGCGCTATGCTTATAAAGAGTGTTGAAGTCAATGCTCTGACGTACAAGTCGTAATCTGGTTCAGTTATCGCTTCTTCGTTTTTGTGTTGTTCGTTTGCACTTTTGGAGTATTTGAACGCGGGAGGTTCATTTCCGTGGGAATGATCATGTGAATGACTATGACTATGTCCCAATACCACAATTACCGTACATGCTAGAATTAGACGTAGTAAAAGCGCTTTACTAGGGTAAAACATTCTTACAGAATATTGGAATTCCCTCCTCCGACAACTATGCACACAATACACAATGTGAATGACAGATTGACAGAATTGATTTGACATTGACAGCAATGTGATGACATGACAGCATGATACAGTCCAGCCCTGCGTTCAAAAATAACCAGAGTAAAGTAGGGTCGTTACTCTCACCGTTTGTAGCGACATCTACGGCGTCACATAAGAACTAATCCTGCATCACGCAATCAAAGTTCTCCGCGCGATTGGAACATATAGAACAGCCCGAAATCATCTAATGGGCAGTACCAGGCATAACACCCGTCTGGCCGGAGGATCCGCCCTTTTCAACGGAGGTTTGCTGGATTTTATACGACCCTCGACAAAGAACGTTAGCGCAGCCTTCGTGCAGCCACTACTTCGTGACGTCATCATCACTTCCTCAAGCTTTCGAGCAGCGAGCCATACAGCTAGCACCCACGGCTTTAAAGGGTATCCTGACCACCAGCATGCCTTCCTGGTCATTCCTGGTCATCATCCTCAGCATCATCAGCGACCTTGGCGAAGCACACTGCACCTTTGGCCAGCCACGAAGAAACTCTCCTGGAGCCAGCAGCACTACTCTGACTCACTGGAGCCTGTAGTATCATCCCGACTCACTGAGAAATCATCACCTCGACTCACTGGGGCATCATCCTGACTCACTGGGATATCACCACCCTGACTCACTGGGGAATCACCGCAGACAGTTCCGACTCACCGAGAACTATGTGGCATTCGGTTTCGACCAACTGGAGTCAACCTACTACTGGCCTGGCACGCATCAAGAAGCATCAATGAGATTAGAGTTAACTCTAATGACGTTATCGATAATCTACCCTGCTAGGAATTAGAGTAAGTTGGGTTAACTCTAGGGTAGATACTCGAGTTATAAAAGAACGACTCTGGGTTGCAACTCGAAGCTACTGTGGTTATTTTTGAATGCTGGGCTGGGTTGGAGTAGCGTCTCTACTCTGCTCTGATTATTTTTGAACGCAGGGCAGTGCTACCAATAGCAGGATCTATTGTTATTAATGTTTTTGGCTTGGATACTAAGTCCATTGAGCTCTATCTTCGTAATGAATAGTTCATTTGTTGATGAGATGTACATATTCTAATGTTTTTGTAGTATTTGGCAGCAAATGCAACCTCACCGAAGTTTGCCAAGAAGGTTGAATTGGTAAAGTCAACCTTCTTGGCAAACTTCGGTGAGGTTGTCAATACTATTCAGCTCCATTTTGAAGAGATCGCGCCTGTTTCAATGAATTCACATATTGTCCAGCGCAGCAACTTGAGATGCAAAACTACAGCAATATTACACCACAATATCCACTAGGAACCAATTTGCAAGTAATTAAAACAGTCACTGAACTTTACTCGAAAATATCAAGCAAAACTCTCATTTCTATACTACACACCAAGGGTAAATCTGGGTAAATCTTGAAAATTCTAATTCAGTTAAATTATAATAATAATAACCGCACATTCCGGACTAATGAAAGGTGGGTTTATAGGTCTTGGGAGAGACCGGACCAAGGTGTGACTGATGCGCGCCTCCCGGATGATGACGCCATGAGTTCATTCTGGCGCAGCATCTGGTCGGTGCCTGTCAGTCACACCGAAGGTGACTGGACTCGAGAAGTCGAGCGTGCGTGCGATCCAATACCACAAATGGGGGCAATTGACATCTGCCCCCAAGATGTAGCTCGTGCAGTCCGTCCGTTGCCAAACTGGAAATCTCCAGGGCCGGATGGACTGCTCAATTTCTGGATTAAGTGGTTTACAAGATCGCACACTCGCTTGGCATATCAGTTTCAGTCTGCCTTAGAGTCCGGGTCGCTACCCCAATTCCTAACAACAGGAATAACCCACCTGCTCCATAAGTCAGGTAGTACTGCGGAGCCTAAAAATTATAGACCGATCACGTGTTTGTCAACGATCTATAAAGTTCTTACATCCATACTGCGAAGCAAAATTAATAGTCATATTGACAAAAATTTGATCATGTCACCTTCTCAGAATGGATGTAGGAACGGGTCCCGCGGTACTAAGGAGCTGCTCCTCATTGATATGACCATTAGCCAACAGGTTCGACGTTCCCGAAGGGATCTGTCGACATGTTGGATAGATTATAAGAAGGCCTATGATTCTGTTCCTCATACATGGCTCATGAGGGTGCTAGAATTGTATAAAATTGATACAACACTACGCAACTTCCTGATGTCGTGTATGAGGCAATGGAGGACGGTCCTTCGACCTTGACCTCCACCCTTCCTACGGTCATATCCCGCGGAAGTGTGGAGGTCGAGGTTTTTTAAATGCTAAGAACCTACACAACCGCGAGGTATGCAGTCTCAGGGAATATTTCTTAACTACCGACGTGGGTATGCATCGAGACGACAAGGAACTCACCACCACCAGACAAGGGACTCACCCCGCTCTCCCTGGCTAACGAGAACTGGCGCAAACCGGTAGTGCTTGACACTAACGATCGCAGGGAAGTATGGCAGAGCAAGGAACTTCACGGACGCTTTTACCGGGCCCTTCACGGGCCCGATGTAGACCAATTGGCGTCCGTAGCCTGGCTGCGTTTCGGTGACCTCTTTGGGGAAACCGAAGGTTTTGCCTGTGCAATTATGGACGAAGTTATCATGACGAATAACTACCGGAGATTTATTGTGAAGGACGGCACGGTCGACATCTGTCGGGCATGTCACCGTCCGGGAGAATCAATTCGTCATATTATCTCTGGTTGTTCTCATCTAGCTAACGGAGAGTACCTGCATAGACACAACGTTGTAGCCAGGATTATCCATCAGCAACTTGCTTTGAAATACTCTCTTGTGGAATCGGAAGTGCCGTACTACAGGTATGAGCCCGACCCAGTTCTTGATAATGGTCATATCACTTTGTACTGGGATCGGTCCATCATCACTGACAGGACTATTGTAGCCAATAAGCCTGATATAGTGGTGGTGGACCGAAGCGAGAGGCGTGCAATGATTGTTGACATATCTGTTCCGCATGACGAGAACCTCGTGAAAGCCGAGAAAGATAAACAAATCAAGTATACTTGTACTTGGCTCGCGAGTTTGTCGACATGTGGGATGTGGACTCGGCGATCATTGTACCGATAGTCGTGTCAGCCAATGGCTTAATAGCCAAGAGCCTCGACCAACACCTTAGGAGGCTCGCGTAAGGCGGCTGAATCAAGGGCTTGATTCAGAAAGTGGTACTCCTGGACACGGCTCGTATTGGAGCCGTGAGAGCAGAAAAGAGAGAGGGAGAGCTTAGGAGATTCCTTTCTCTGGAGCCCTGACCGCCGGTAGCTTGGACCCTGTTCCCGATACCGGTGGGATATTATTTTTTATATTTTTTAATCTTTTATTTTTTATTTTTGAAATATTTAAAAATGTAACTAATATGTTTATGTAAATGAAATAAAGAAAATGATAATAATATTCACACAACTATCACACAACGCCATCTAGTTTCAACTTAAGCAGAGCTTGTGTTATGACTACTAGACAACTGATAAACATACTTAAATATTTCTAAATACATACTTACATATTATAGATAAATTACACCCAGACAGAACAAATGATTGTGCTCATCACACAAACATTTGTCCTGGGTGGGAATCGAACCCACGACCTACGGCATAGCAATCAGGGCCACTAACCACTAGACCAACAGGCCAGTCGAACTTAAATTACATATTGTTGTTTCTGTATTTAGTGATAGGTAAAAATAAAACTACCGACCTATTCGTTAAAATTATTTTTGACTGAACTGATTCGAAGATAGAGACCAAGTCATTGTTGGCAGCTGAATAAAAAGAAATGTCATAAAACTGAATATCACTGATACCTACTTGATATGAACAAAATCTTATTTATTTACTAGTTTTTGTTCGGGCTCCACTCCTGTCCACTGACTACTCTATTCTACTCTACCCAACTCTACCCTACCCTACTCTACCTTATTCTACCCTACTCTACCCTACTCTGTCCTACTCTACCCTACCTAGTTACCTACCCTACCTTACCTACCCTACACAACTTATCTCCCTACCCACTTACCCTACCCTACCCGTTACTACTACGTTCTTAGGTTATAGCGTGACCAGGAGAAATAGTGGTTAATTTTTACTATATTCCTATTTTTTAAATTAGTACAAAAAATAATGGGGCTCTATCCATACCCATTAATGATCATATTTCTATAGTCTAAAGTAAAAAAAAAACGAAATCCCAAAATTGTCCACGAAAAGTCATAATTGGTAAATTCACAATTGAATCAATCATGCATAACAACTGCTACTAGGAAATACTACGCGTAGTGTTTTTCATTGTTTCTGTGTTTTGTTATTCCGACGGGTGCAGAGTAAATAATGTTATCTGCAATTTTGCGATTTTCTGATAGTTGCAGAAACATACTAAATATTCATATTCTAAGACATGGAAACTCGTCTTTCAAGTGTCAAAAACTTTGCTGTTTATGAGTATTATTTATTGAGACTTTACTTAAATAATAACAAGACCTTTTCTAATAAGCCCTTTATGTATTTGTACTAATTAAAACTTTGTGGTCATGTACATATATATCGATGTTTGAAGTGTATTGATGCTCATTTTTTAGAGAACAATAAATAAAAATAAAATGAGTAGCTTTGCATGAAAACTATGCCGTGAAAATGTTTTATAAATAGTTACATATTTTATCGATAAGTACATTCAAAATTATATCAGTTCTTCTTCTTTATCCTGCAAATTGGCTGTATTCAAACAGTATTCGGAATAAGTACCTACATAGGGCTAATTTACTTGAAGTTAGCAAGACGACATATCATAGAGTGGTTGAAACCCACCAAAATTATCGATTTTTTTTAATGGTTGAACTCTGTGTTTATGTATGTACATATATTATGTTCTAATGTTCATGTACACTTAATTTCTACATGCGTAAGCTCGGAGTGTTAGGTGTCATAGAAAAAAGCTTACGCACACAGTAAAAAACTTGAATGTGAATTTGTACACATGCCATCCGGGCGACTGAGGGGTTGTTTTGCTCCTGCACCCAACTGTGCGCTGGCGCCTAATACCCGTTATGACCTTTTTTCCGGTTTGAAAATCATCCGGTGATATCCCTCGGTCTTAGGCGGTGCGGGTGTGTCAGACTTTAACTGACTAAAAACCCACTCCTGTTCCTTCGTTGCCTTTCATACGGGGGCCAAGTCTTCCTTTCAGAAGCAGACCCTTGGCCCCAGTAGGCTTTGATCTTGCTGGGCCCCTACGGTTTGCTGATATCTTGAGGCGCGCGTGGGACAGTACGCGACGTCGACGACTTGGGCTCAGTCCGGACGGTTACCGAACGAACGGACGGTGAGCTACCCATTGCTCGCCGTCTGCAAGCCCGCACCTACGGTGGCCGGAAATCAGGATCGTGATCCTAGCGTCTGGCGCGAGAGGGCCGCTCCCTCGCGCGTGCATGTGCGGCCTCCTCCTTTGATAACATTACTGCTTTACAGAAGGAGGCGACCGCCTACCACTCCTCCTCGCTTTTAACCATGGCCTGTACCAAGGCCCGGCGCGAGAGATCGTTGAGGATCGAAAAGTGCAGGAACTTCCTGAACTGACCATGTCCGGTGGGAACCTGTGTCATGCGGAAGGTGAGGACGCCGTGAGTTCTTTCCAGCCACTCCTAGAGGGGACTTTCCCATAATTATGGCGTGCTCAGCATTGGGTTGCGATAGTCACTGTCGACATTCCACCTTGAGATCCTGCCGGAACTCTTTCCACCATGCCGTGACACACGCGCAGATCGTGCATGCGTGCAAGGCCTGTTGCCGCCAGATCCCATGGTGGCTGGCCAGCAAGGAGGCTCGCCGCTTCGCGGGAAACCGTGTGGTATCCCCGCACCATCCGTATGGCCATGATCCTCTGGCATGCGTTCAGCTGGGCCGCCGGTCGCTTTAGCAATGACGACGCTCACACCGGCGTTCCGTAAAGGGCCATGGACCGAACGATGCCTGCGTAGATATGGCGTCCACTGTGGAGCACCCCCTGACCTTCCGTGACCTGTGTACGTACTTAGTGTCACGCGGTGGTCAACTTGTGTCCTTTTTAAAATATTTTTGGGAAAAAATGTAACATGGTGTAAAAAGGATTGGAATCGATTCAGTTACTGATTCTGAACAAACTATATTCAGGTTTCGTATATACTAAAAATAATATTGTATACTGTAGACATCTATGTCGTCACATAAGAACTATGGTTAAGGTTCCTCTCTTTTCAACGGGGGTATGTGGGATTTTACACCCTTTTCCGCATACTTCTAAAATACCGCAACTTCCGCATCAGTCCATTTTGGTACGGTTTCAGGCCCATAGACACAGTACCGTGTTTTTATTTATTTATTTGCTGATATGTAAAACCTTTGATATTAGGCATGAATGCAAAATTTCATGACAGTATTAAAACATGCACCCTATAAGGGCATTGCAAAGTTTACATAAAAAATATTAAATTAAGTTATAAAATATCGATTCTAATTAATATCACTATTTACTTAATATATATATAAATTACATTTTTAAATATTTTTATAACCAATATCATATAAAAAAAAAACTTTTAAAAATATAAAAAATAGTAGTTCGCCGGTGTCGGGAGCAGGGTCCAAGCTACCGGGAGGGATCCAGAGACAGGAACCTCCTCATAATGCGGCCTTCTGTATCAGGCCCTTGATCCAACCGCACAACGACAGCTTCGATAGATGGTCGTCGAAGCTATTGGCGGTCACGAAAATCGGCACAATGATAGCCGAGTCTACATTCCACATGTCAACTTTCGCTGGCGTTTTAAATAATAAGGAAACATCCCCAGCGAACAAAATACATGACGAACTTATCTTTTTGGCAAATCATATATGTAAATTATAAAAAGGGGTCAATCTAAGACACTTGCTTGGGGTATTGAATTGTTGATGGTTTGGGTTGTTATGGACGAAGGCTTTTGGCCACAGGGTGTGGTGTTCCGTCGCTTCCGCGGACAAATACCACAGGACAGCACCAAGATGAATAGTGCGAAGTGAAGTGTTACTAACATAGTTTTAAATCATGTTTACTAACAAAATGATTTATTATTAGTAATTATGTATGTTAGTCTATAAGGTATTTATGATATGGGTACATGTTGCCTGAAATAAATTGAAAATTGATTGAAAATTGATTGATTGATTTACTTGTGACCACTTCACACAATAGGTAGGTACTTTAGTACCTATTGTGTGACGTATACACTCTTTAAAGGTTCCTATTAATATGAATACTACTACGGTTAAAAATATACCTACAGCCCTGTGATTTGTAAAGGCTTGAGCCTTGGGGTACGGAACTCTAAAACGATATCTTAACAGTTATTTATTTTTTAATAAAAAAAACATAGATGTTATTTTCAAAACCAGTATGTCATTTTCATATTCCCGTCGATGTCGCGTTGCGTTTCAACGATGCTGGATTGGCGCCGCACGAGTTTGCGCATGGAATTGCGCCTTATGTCCGGGATGTTGGGAACTTCGTCTTCAACTAATGGCGCCTGTGTGAGTTCTAGTTGATCTAAATTTTCATATGACTCCGCATCTGATATTTTTCTGAAAATAAGTAAGATTTTGATTAGTCGCCGAGTTGGTTATTTTGTACATACGAGTATTATGCGGCTACACATCGTAATGCAGGTAAGGGTAACATATTATATAATAGTGGACTCGTGAATAGTCGTGAGTGACACTTAGTCACTCAAATAGTCATCATATCATAAAGATGAACTAAGGAAATTGTATTGAACTAAAAAATTAAAATTGGTTCATAAACCTGAATCAATCATCACCGTTCTGTGCGTGGCAAAGAAATTATACAATTTCTATTCATGCAACAGCAAGGTATACCTTGTAATGCTGGCCCACAGGTTTTCAAGGTGTAGTAAAGAGGTAAAAAAGATGTTATTTAGGGCCTGCTGCCAATCCTACTAAACCCGTAGCCTGTGCGTCACTTATACATAGTGGGTCGTCAGCGCTCTGCGGGTCCAATACAATAATGCTTTCAGGTTGCTGATGAGACTGCCTCGCTATTGCAGCGCGTCAGCGATGTTTGCCGACCCGGTACAAGTGGATGGTTTTCATGCCATAATCTGTAAGCGGGTGGCATCGCTGTTATACAGGGTGAGGGACAGATCCAACAGCTACCTGAAGGTGATTGCTAGTAAATTAGGTAGTCCTCTATGGAAGCAGTGGATTCATATCCATCTCAAATAATTTTCCTCATGTATTAGAGAAGATACTAACATTTATTCCTAAGTTCCTTTAATTTTTATTTTTAGTAATTATATTAAATGGACACTAGTCTGAAAATAAAGATATTGAATTCAATTGAATTGAATGTAACTACTTTTTATTAGCATATTTCATATAATAATAACATTATTTGGGCGCAACAATTTATAGATCCTCTTACATTGGAGTTATCCATAAATCTAATTTATTCCTCTTATCTTTTGTGCAATAAATTATATTGTGCATATTTTTCTATACAGTTAGGTATCAATTTTCACCCAGCCCCAAAAAAAAAAGAAAAATAAAAGGATTAATAGCATGCAGGGCATTGGGCATATTACCTAGTACTTCTAGTACTGCCGGGGCCTCTACGCTTTCGTAGGTCGATCGAATGCCTACGAAACCGTAGAGGCCCCGTAGCATTTTGTTCTTGTAGCGGGTGCTACGAACTGCTACGAATACTAGATACATACTAATATTGCTGTTTGCAATTACCTACCTATATACATATATTTGTTACCTATTTAGGTAAAAGTGTTTTTACAAGGATTTACTTACTCTGTATGTTTTGTTTTTATTGTTTTTTTTTTCTCGTAACCTGTTTTCTTTATTGTCCTCTGTTTTTCATTTTGTGCCACAATTGTAAAGTAAAACTTAAAAGCAAAAAATCTAAGTTACCAACCAAGTGATAAACTGAAATGTGTGCTGTAAATGTTGTGTTTACCCGTAATTTCATTTTCGTTTTCTGTTCTAATATATATAGCATATATATTAGAACAGATTTTTTTTATATGGGAAAATCATCTAATAACATCTCACGTTTTTGGGCGAAGCGGAAGGGTGCGTCAGAGTTTTACTGACTAAAAATTCACTCCTGTTCTTTCTTTGCTTTTCATACCAGGGCCGGGTTTTCCTTTCAGAAGCGAACTCATGGCTCCAGTAGGCTTCGACCCTGTTGGGCCCCTACAATTTGCTGACTGAGGCGCGCGTGGAACAGTACGCGCCGTCGACGACTTGGGCTTGGTTCAGACGGTTACCGGACGGTCGGACAGCGTGCCACCCATTGCGCGCCGTCCGCAAACCCGCGCCTACGGTGGCCGAAATCGGTATCGGGATCCCGGCGGCTGGGGCGTGAGGGCCGCTCCCTCGCGCGTGCACGTGCGGCCTGCTCCTTTGCTAGCATTACTGCTTCGCAGATGGAAAAAAAAAAGGTTGTAACTTGGCTGGGGGGGCTGGAACTTTCCGAACTGACCATGCTCGGTGAGAACCTGCATCATCCGGAAGGCGAGGACGTCGAGAGGTGTTTCTTCTCAGTCAGAGTCACTCCTCAAAGAGGGGACTTACCGTCATAATTATGGCGTGCCCAGCACTGGGTTGCGACAGTCGCTGTTGTCATTTCACCATGAGAACCCGCCGCGATTTGTCGCGGCGTCGGAATTTCGCCCCGGCGTTGCATCTCCACGTGCAAATTGTGCATGCGTGCAAGGACTGTTGCCTCCAGATCCCATGGTGGCAGGCCAGCAAGGACACTCGCTGCTTCGTGGAAAACCGTGCCGTATCCCCGGACACCATCCGTATGGCCATATGACCCTCTAGCATGCGTTCAGTTGAGCCGTCGGTCGGTTTCGCAGCGACGGATATTAGAACAGTACCTATGATTTATTTTTATGAGTGTGTATTTGTGTGCTATGGGTGAACCTAAATAAATAAATAATACAATATATGTCAGTTGTAAATTCAGAACCTTGTAAAAACCACTTAAAATGCCGTTGCCATGCCAATTCATTTGATAGCGCCCTAAGCAGTATTAACCGTAACAAAATCGACTCCATCGAAAAAACATCAAATAATTTGACCTTTTAGATTATGGAAGTACCTAACGCTCACCTTTGATCACCACAAGCCATACAGTCAGCGTAGGTCCAATCCTTGCCAAACTGTTCTCCTTCCTCAGCAGTTTGTGGCAGTGAAGTGTGCAATGTTTCAGGCAAGCGGAGCGCGCTTAGTCCTCCCACGACGGAAACTGCGCCCATCACTACTAGAGGCAGCACGAGGTTACTTGAGCCCTGTAACGTAGTCAAACCGTCCATTTACAGCAACGGGCACATAATTGTGGTGTTGTGTCGTGGCACATGTGAATACATCAATCAATCGAATCTGTTTAATTCTACGTCATTATCACAACGACTTTTAAGTCAAAAACCAAACGACACAAGACAATAATGTGAACCCCGCTTCAAACTTGCATTCCCTCTGACTAGACTCCCTTTTTAAACTCAACAAGAGTTTAAAAAGGGAGAGTTTAAAAACGAATGTCTTTTTCCGTTGTTATAGCGATAGAGTCGAGGGGAAGTATTTCACCAAACTAATTTCGTTTTTCACTTGGTCAGGGTACAAGGGATGCCACTTTCCGATATACACTAGTTGTGGAAAAAATATCAATGATCGGTTAATGGTCTCGTAATAGAGTTGTGGTAGAATGACAATAACAAAGAGATTTAAGTATACATTTAATGTCTTTGGACAATAACGAGCTTACTCAAAGCAATGACTGCACAATGACGTTCTGATGATAGGTCACTGATCAAAGGAACTGTCAAAATTTTAGCAGATTACCGCTTACGTCAGGCGTTCATTTGTCAATATACGCCAGCGGCTTCACCCGCGGATAAGAAGGTTTCTCCATAAAAACTTTGGACCCCTGTTTCATCCCTTTTGGGCGTGAATTTTGAAAAATCCTCTCTTAGCGCTCACCTAAGGAGCGCTAAGAGAGGATTAACTAATCATAAAAGGAAACCTTGTGCAAAATTTTACGGTCTTAGCCTCAGTAGTTTCGGCTGTGCGTTGATATGTCAGTCAGTCAGTTTCTCCTTTTATATATATAGATTACCATTCTATGCCACTTCTCTTTCAATAAAGTGTCAGTGGTTGACCATTGAAAAGTCATAATGACGCCATTATATTAGTAGGTTACCAAACTTGTCAAAATCAACAATTATAAAATCAATGATAGACTATTCTGACACTATTGTAATAGCAGACTTGCGGCCGGTAACTCGTAAGGTTTTGTGGTGGGACCTTAAGGAGAAAGGTGTGCCTGGGAAGTATGTGCAGTTGATCCGAGCGATGTACAGTCGATGCAATACCGAAGCCCGTTCTAGTGGGTACCACTGGCAGCTTCAATGTAGTTGTCAGTTTACATTAAGGGTCGGCTCTCAGCCGTTACCTCTTGCTGGTGATAATGGACGCTCTGATTTCGGACATCCAGAAAGAGGCTCCCTGGTGTATGCTATTTGCCGAAGATATCGTGCTAGCTGCCGAGAGGGGCCTAGAGGCTCAGAGTAGATTAGAGGTGTGGTTTCACAGACTGGAGAGTGTTGACCTAACAGAACCAAAACAGAATACTTGTTCTGTGATATCGTTGGTCTTTTCAGTCTTCTGCCCTTAGCTCTTGCCGGAGCGCCCATACCGAGCTGCTCCGACTTTTAGTACCTCGGGCCTAAAGGGGTGACGAAAAAAAAAAACCAAATAAATCAATTCAGGATGGATGAAATAGCAGCAGGTCACTGGTGACCCACGGATGCCTCTCAAGTTGAAGGGTAAAATCTACAAGTCTGTGATAAGACCTGTAGTACTATTTGCATCAGAATGTTGAAAAAAAGAGAGAATGGAAAAAAAAAACCCAAGGTCAGCAAAGCCCAAGTCAAAATAACATGGAGCCAGGGAAGGAAGATGATGATGATTAACTATGTAGATTTGTGAGAGTTGCAAGGGTATCCTTGTTCAAATGATTTGTGAGAGTTGCAAGGTTATCCTTGCTAAAATGGGCCTTATGTGTAAATTAAGAAAATATTAGTGAGTGTGTGTATTGCAATTAGCATGGTAAAAGTTATGTTATATTATATCTACAGTCTACATAGCTTCACTTAAAAATTTGTGTCTACAGATAACAAGTTTTTGTTGTTGTTAGTAAAGAATATTAATGTTGATCATGTCTGAACATACATCACGGAATAGAAAGAAATATCTATCTTATAATATTAGTAGCTGTAAAAATTACGTATGACATAAAATAAAATATAATATAATCTGCGAAGCGTAAGACAGACCAGAGGCTATCGGTCCATCAACATTTCGATAGATCCATGTTAAGCCTCACTATCAACCAAAAAAGAAAATGACATTTTACCCATCCAAGGGAGTCGAACTAAATCGAACGAAATTTCCAGCTCAGCATTTGCTCTATTCCAGGGCTGCGGGATTAAACGAAAGAAATCATACGGCCCTGGAACGCAAAAGGCAACTGAAGAAACACAAGCGAGTTTTAGCCAATAAAAGTCCGAGATTCCTCTCGCTCCACCCAGAGCGGGAGAGTAATTTAATGAATATCCACAAAAAAAATAAAATAAAAAAAAAACTTGACTATTACTTAGGTATACTAAAATAATGAAAGTATAAAAATTGTGTAACATTTACATAAAGGTAGTTGGTAGAGGTGGTATTTGTTTGTGGTTACATGGATATTTCTACTGTGATCGCAAGCAGTTAAGTGCTTAGGTCTTGTTATGTCATATTCTAGCTCTCCCAAAATGTTTGACTAGGTTCTGGAAATCATTCTTACCAAGTAGTTTATAAAAGGTATTATAATTAAGCCCAAGCCGCCAATGTATGCTGATGTGCCGATACCCACGCCTCTCAATTCCGTTGGGTACAATTCTCCGGCATAGGGGTATATTATTAAGAAGGACGCAGATATAAAACACTTGGATATTAAATAGAGGATTAGGGTTTCCGTTCGAGCATCTGGAAAATTATTTCGATTCTATACATAGTCCTAACAGGTATCTATTTACAAGGGCATACCATCACCAAGCAGGTATACCATCAAATGTATACAATAGTGCTCACCACTCGGAAGTAATACAGTTACGATACAGAAAATTCCACTTATGACCATTGACAAACAGAGGGGCCATCTTCGTCCAATACGGTCCATCAGTACCCAACATACAAGGTAGCTTGGTATCTCTACTGCTGACGACAGGAAAAAGCTCATGTACTGGTTCTCGCCTATAGCAGGCCCGTAGTAGCTGAGACCCACGTACACCATCTCAGATGCACACCAGTTGAGGGTTATCAGGAATGTTTTAAGTCTCATGTTTGGAGTCCGACACAGAGCAAACACGCTCACAGTTTTAGCCTCTGTTACTCCTTTCTCTTTTTGTTCTATTACTTGTTTTTGAAGCTTATTCGTGAACTCTTCCGGCAATTCCTTCCCATTGACTCTTGCGATAGTTTTTAAAATGTTGTTTGCTTCTTCCAGTCTTTCACGCATGAGTAGCCACCTTGGTGACTCTGGTAGTACGAACCAATATAAATAATAAAAAAAGAAAGGTACTGATGTAGCTAAGGCCAAACTTCTCCAGTCTCTCAGCAAGTATGTGACGATTGACAATAATATTAAACCCAAAGTGTAAAAAACACATGTCATCACAGTAACAAAAGATCTGTAGTTTGGACCTGCCAACTCCAAAGCTGAAAAGTTAAAATGTTCAGGTTGTTTTGTCTTTGTATATATGTTAACAAATTATCACTTTCAAGTTGTATAGATAATTATTTACTTACAAATAATGAAGGGTATCTGATAAACTGCTGGAATAGTAAGTCCAACGATAACTCGTGCCATTGTCCAGAACCAGAACTCATGAGCGTATGCAGTCATTAAGCTCCCAAGTAGAAGTGTGCTTAGACAGAGAAAGAAAGATTTTTTGCGTCCTATTCGATCATTCAAAATGCCAAACGTGTATACTCCAACTGGCCCTCCTACATTTAAAGCCACCAGCCCAAGAGTTGGGTAAACGTCGTACTCGCAGACTAGATCAAACTGAAAGCAATGTAATCTTGCAAATATACAACGCCATCTAGTCCTAAACTAACTGATAAACATACTTAATATATATTTCTAAATACTACATATATTATAGATAAATTACACCCAGACACAGAATAAATGATCATGTTCATTACACAAACATTTGTTCTGGGTGGGAATCGAACCCACGATCTCCAGCATAGCAGTCAAGGCTACTGACCATTAGACCAACCGGCCAGTCAAACTCATAAGCAATATCGTAACCAATGAGGTTAATCCGAGGTGCGATTATTGCTAGTTGAAAACTTAAATATGAAGATGACAAAGTTCTTATTCAGTTACTTGACAGATTATAAACAATACAAATTATTCCAGTCAAATTAGACCAAAAAATAGGGGTAAGGTATAATTAGCATAAAATAATTTTTGTCTGAGCTAATTGTATGATAAAAGTTACCGTTTTGCTGAAAATCGCGAATAACTCGTTTTTGTCACCTTTGACCCCAAGTATTTTTTTTCCCAGGTGTCGGATCGGTGACGACTCTTTAGATTTCATTTAGTATTTCATTTATGTTAGTGTTTTGAACAATCCTACCAATTTTCAGCTGGGTGCGAATTTTTTTTTGAAAAATTGACTGGACTAAAATATAATGTTATGGTTACACACACCGTTGGTCTGTCTGTCAGCGTGCTATAATATTTTAAACAGATTGCTTCTTTTGAACTTTTAATCATATTCAGTAAGAGCCAGGAGCCAGATCACACCGAGACGATGTCTAATTATTAAAAGTACTAAACTACACTTACATCAATAACAACTGACGAAATAACTTCCGAGGTGTCGTATTCATAGCCTTGAACACAGCGTTCAGTAGGCCATTTCTCATTGATTTCTATATTTCCGTCAATGTCTATGATTTCTGTCCAGTTTATGGCATATCGTAAACATTTCTCAAAGGTTGTATTATCCTGAAAGAAATCTAAGTTTGATGAAGTCATCGTCGTGTTATCCACTAGCTGATTGACTTCTAATCAAGCGAAGTGCTTGGCAGTCAGCTGGTGATTGTTGATCGCAACTTGTTTTATTCACTGACAGGAGGACACTACTTTCATCCCGAAACATCTATCTGTAGACCATACAAATAATTGTTCGATGCGGGAATCGAACCCGCGACACACAGTGCAACAGCCAATTCTATGTTATTATAGTATTTGTCAATCGGAGTATTATGTTCAGTGTAACATAAAATTATATATATACTAAAACATATATTATAAAAAAATAGTGACGGATTGAAAATCACTTAAGTAATATGGGACGAGGGCAGGAAGAAGAAGAAGACGTATATGTCGTGGCCAGATCATAGAGTTGATCACTTCATGATATCATGGATGTAGAATTTTTATGACAATAAAAGGTCTAAAGAAAGTAGGCCAAACGAGTATTGACATTTCATCAAACTTTAACGTTTAAAGTGATCTGGCCAGTTTTAGCTCGCCATTTCATGAAGTGATCAATTTCTAAGATCTGGCCACGACATATACACAACAGTTTGTAGAGTAAGTAACTGTTCTATACTAAATTTATCTTTGTATGTCATATAAAAAGCATTATCAAATGATTAAAGTTGAAGAAATATTAAATAAATAAAACGTATTTCGTTATTTATTTTGACTAAGCGGTCAGTGGCAATAAATAAAGTTGAAAATGTTATGGATTTAAACAAGAGAGAAAGAAGAAATAAGGATCGTGTTATCTTAGGACCATTCGGCAATATTATAAGGGTCGCGTTCTCAAGATGTGATTAAACTATCACAATGAGGTGAATGAATCCTACTTTCTAGTTCCTAATAAATGAAAAAAAAAATGCCAGAACAGAATCACGGAGCGAACGTGACTAGATTTCAGACATGTATAGGTACTTTATCTCTGTAGGTGGTACGTTCCTATGGATAATTTTTGTCTTTCACATGAATGAAGTCAGTGACAAAAGCTATTGCATGATAAATGGTTATAACAAGTAATCTTATTTCTCATTCTTCCTCTGGTTATTATTAGAATCATTTTTTTTTTAGTGATCACTTCAGGTAACCATGATGTGTCATAGCTGAATGATGTGATGAAATAGCTGATAAAAGATAAAGACAAGTTCCTCTTGAAGTACCTTTCGTGGAATTGATAATATTTTACGTTGTTGTTGCGTAAGATTGAGTAGTTCTAGTTCAGGAACTCTGCACCAGTAGTCGGGGACGTCAGTCATGAACAGCTGGTTGAATGCACAAAATCCGCAGGGTAGACAGGCAGGTAGGCAGACAAGCCATAACAAAAGCTTCTGGTACAAACCAAACTCCCCGATTTTAGGCAGCAAGTCGTCCAAATCAATGGCTTCGTGTCTTTCGTCAGCCTTAAGAAATTATTATAGAATGTTAGCAGTTATTTTGAAATACGAGTCTGAAATTAGTTGTATTATGCTGCAGTAGACAGAAGTTGCTAAAAAACTAACTTAATTCTTCAACCGAATTCTAAAAAAAATAATTCATCCGCAGCCAAACCGTGGACTTAAAAATAAGAAAACTATATTCTTATTTAAAAATACTGTGGACTTAAAAGTCCACGGTTACAAATATGGTACTAAATTTAATACAGATTGTATTCGTCACACGCTTGATACGCCCATCGAAGTCAGGTACAATGTTTACAAACTGATACAAATATTTACGACATTAAATACCGATAGTTTCTCTTCTGTGCCGTATGTAGTTTTGTTACTTCCATTTTTCGTCATTACACTCAACCACTATAAACTGTATTTCGGTATAAACAATGTGTGTATAAATGAGTACACCATTCACGCTCAACGTTATAGTTTGACAGTCTTTTGTGTAACGGGAAGAAGCCATAAAGTATTAATTAAATTAATACGAACTTACCTACGCATGCGATAGCATTGTACTATCGTTCAGCTTTAGCGTCAGCCAAAGCTGACGCTTACTTGCTGAATTAAACCCATTTGTAGGTCAATACAGGGCGAGTACCTATGTACGTACCAATGGTATGGTACGTTATAGCTATTCACCCACAATGATATGTTGTAAAGGTTCTTCTACTAACATATTCAACCCGGAAGAGTCTGGGTTAAGGATCACTTATGTCTCATATGTATTTCCAGAATTATTATTTATTAGTTTATGGATCATTGTTGGTTGGATGGCAATCTTACTTGGATCTCCTTTAAAAAATATACTACTACAAAATAATAAATGTTTGACGTATATACTCGTAATATTAATGTATTTTTGTATTTAGATATCTAGGTATATTCATGTATTATTTTATTCGTATTATTAATAAATTAAAAATTGTACACTGGATCCTACCCTCTATTGGGATCACTCAATGGTTTGCTGGGAGAAAACTCAACTTAGAGTTAAGTTACCCAATGTACAAGTACGCTGTAAACGAAATATGAGTTCAACTTATTGGTACCTGTATAATATGTAATATAAGGACTATTTTCGTCTCCAGTATGTAACAGTATTGTGCTGTTTTCATATTACTGTCGAATGAACTAAGTATCTTAATTTTGTCAAGAGCCATCAAAAATTGGACCAGAGGGGAGATTTTTGGAACCATAGTTAAATCAACCAATACATCAAACACTATTTTAAAGTATTGGTTGACTACCAATAAATAATTTAATAAATTTTGGCAAAATGTCTTGTTCAATCAAGCACGACTAATGATCAAATAAATTTTTCAAGAAAGTAGAAGAAAATATGTAGACTTTTCAACGTTATTTTATATTTAGTTAATAACTAATTAGTTATTATTTGGTAGAGATAATTACGGATCAAAAGTGTAGCCCGAAGTGTATAGTAAGTGGCATTCTCTTTTCGTGTTGAGGCGTGACTTAGTTCTGGGAAAAACACAGGACAGCCAGATATATGGATAAATAAATGACATAATTGTTTTGTTAAAATATTTTATTTCTGAAACGTAGATAAAATCGATACAAGTAATTAAAATTCTTAGAGACATAACTTATATTCTTTACATAATAATGAAACTGTGAAACTTGTCTTACCAACTGTATATATAACCTTACAACGAATGTGCGTTTTCAATAAGTTTCGTTGTAGGTGTATATAATACGCATCAACAGTCTCAACGCACGCTTTCCATGCCAATATTAATAAAGTATCTAACATACCATTTATATAGTATTAACCATATAAACAATTCGATTACGAGAGAATTGACTTCATAGGTATAAAATGAAGATTAAATCTTGTATAAAAATTTCAGTATTCATCGCTAGATTTTTACAATTTTAATAGAATAGGAAAATAATGCACATGCATTTTATTTTTTGTCTTGTACATATTGCAAGCATAACAACGTATCTACTTATAGGTAGGTATGCGTACTTTGTGTAATATTTGTAAAATTTTAATTAATATCATTGTTACTTATATACACTTTTGAAACAAGTAGATACCTATATCTAACATATTTTGTGCCTTTATTATCACTCGGGGGTACGTTACATTTCAATCTCATAATAACCAGCACAAACTATTAAAAATTGACAAATATAATTTATTAATTATTTAAACTTTGACTTAGCAACAATAACATTTAGTAATAATAATAACGTCCCCATAACCGACTTCACTAGTGGCGAAAAGTTTTCAGATACCTAATTCGGTCAATCTCTACAATCTGAATGAAGTAGGATGCTACATGACTGCAAGGTGGTCGGCAGCTGGCGACTGCTGCGAACATCGTGAGCACAGTGTCAGTGTAGTGAGACAAACGACTTCCTCGGGGCTGCCGTTGTTATTATTTATATACTTTTTCCTCCCACATGTACAAGCGACCATGAATTCTTCGAAAACTCTCTGCTTTCAACAACACCTCAGCTGTTAAAATTACATTAAAGGCGTTAAGCTTCATAATAGAAGGCATAAATAAACCTACAATATGCAGGTTTATAGAACAACGTGCTCCTTACATTCGAAGTTTCCGATTACCGGACACAAAACAGGTTCAATTCACTCCCGCACAAAACAAGTCGAAATTATTAGCTCGACGAAATATTTGGATAATGTTTTCACTCTTGTATCGTCATTCTTTGCACACTTTCACAACGTCAAAGAAAAGTACACTAGCAAATTGAAGTCCTTATTGACAAATAAATACGTTTTTATTGGATGTGTAAATGTAACTCTCGTATTAAAAAGGAATAAAGAATAAATGTTACTTCAAACATTTGTCGCACATCAATAATATTTTGACTATTTCTGGTTCAAAAATTACAAATATTTACAAAAAAGTTAATGTCGTCGGGAAGAGAAGGCGCGCGTGCGCCACACGCCGATGCTACGTGAGCAGCTTGAAGAACATGATGCCCAGCGAGATGTTGATGAACAGCACCAGGATCACCAGCTGCTGCCGGGAGAACCAGTCCTGCGGGCAGTGTACAATGTAGTTATAAACTTATCACTACAAAGGTCAATAATTTTTGCTACATCGTATATCGTAAATAAATCGTAGCCTTCGTAGGCATTTCGTAGCACTTTCGTAGCACTTCGTAGCAGTTGACAAATGTTCTGCATTTATGATATTGGTGCAGCGAGTGAGTGTCTCTAACCTTGACTTGCGGACTAACTAGATAGAGCAGAGGGTTGGCCCTCAGTTTCTCGGTCTCCTCGTGCATGCGGCGCACCTCCTCGCGCCGCGCCGAGCCGAGCGCCGACACCTCCTCGCGCGACATGCCGCCGCCGTCCGGCATGCGCGGCATGCCCGCCACGTCCGGCAGCGACTTCTTGCGCTGCAGGGTCTGTGGCGTGCTTAGCATCTGTGCAAACATAATAATAATTACAGTATGTACTCACAATAAAACGTAAAAAAAGAATTGTAGCTAGTAGACAAAAGGGGAATTACGGCATAAAACACTTTCTGTTCCGATAGTACGTTCCCGTAGAATAATTTTAGATTGTTGTTCAAAGTCGTTGGCAGAAGCCAGCCCTACTAATACCACAGGCCTTTTTGACGTTACTGTTTCTTAATAAAACACGCCTCAATGGCTGACCGGGTTTGAAACATAGGTAGAATACGGTCTGAATGATGACATAAGATTTACTTTTTATCCCGGTGGTACGTTTCCATGGAATAATTTTCGACCATCACTCGAGCGGAGCCGCTGGCAAAAGCTACATTTCAAGTAAAGTTACGAGTTGGGTTGGGTTGTGTGTTAATTTCAATTTAAAAAATATCCATGCATGGTGCTGGCTTACGTCGGAATTTATAGATAGAGTAGTAAACGATGGAATATTTCTGTTTTGAAGAACAGATGTACCGAATAGATTGTTTTTGTTTAGATTTGCGCCAGAGATCTGGCTCCGAATGACGGACGTTAAGGAAAAACAAGTTGATTTATTTGACGGTGCTACAAATCTAGATAGCTACTTAGCTTTTAAACGAAGAAGAAGCGTGTATTTGGCATAATTAGACATCGATGTGTCCAAGTGTGGACCTTTGACCTTTAAGTATCGCAGGTACAACTATATCAATTGTAAAACATTGTCTGTAAATTGTAACACTAAAGAGCTGATACATTTTATATTTAGGATGGTCTAAACATTATTACAGATTAGGTTATTATGAATTTGTTGCTTAAAAATATCTGTCATTAGAAATGTTGAGGGAGTAAGTTTACCTCCACGGGAGGTACGTTAATCCAGCTCTCGGACGCTCGCCTGGCGAGGATCGCCGGGGAACACATAAGATCCTCTTCATCATCTTCGTCGCCTTGGTACCACATTTTTAATAATTACACAATTTTATACAACTCACGGCTCACTAATTCTCAACATGTTTTTCTGACTTATATAAAGGTAAAGTGGCACCGTTTTGTCGTTATTTATTGATTAACATATTACTATTAAACGCGGGTAATTTGGTTTTGTAACTAGCAAAGTATTTTTTGATATTTAATGTATTTTTTAGTTATATATAGCGAAGAGGTGATACACGGAAAGCAGCAGCGAGTGACTGTCTTAATTTAGAAATAGAACGGGCTGAGTGCTGAGCCGAGCCCCGCGCGCCCGCCCGCCGCTGCCGTGATGCCGTGTCATTACTAAACTTATTGCATTGCCATTCGCACGTCCAACCCGTTTTGCTATACATTTAGAATGATTTTCTTAGATTAAGGGTTAATTTTTTACCCTTAAATATATTATGTTAACTACTTAAACAGTCAATACAACTGAACTTGCTTTCAATTTCCAAATTTTCGATAGTTAAATCTATTAACAGACGATTTGCACGAAATACAACATTTTTCAATCTCCCATTTAGCAGTGCCGTATTTCAGTGCCTAGTTATTTAGGTGCGCAAGTAACGTACAATAACCTGAGTGACCTTGTTCATAAATTGCGCGGAACGATTGGTTGAGAGGAGACTAATGTATTGTATGTCTATTATCTTACACGATTAGTGCCACTTAAAGTTCCATAAATATTCAGTAGGAGTTTACCATTAAATAAATTGCTTTAGTGTATGTTTTGTGCTTTTTTTACTGTTACGATTCTACAAACAAGCGTACAATCTGTCTGTGTCTGAAAGTGAACTTTATTTGGTACTATTAGCGTGGATCGAAGATTATCATGGCTATAATAGTTATTACAGACAAATTATAATATCAATATTGTTCAGCGATAGGTATTTTGTCATTGAAATGTAGAAATAGATTACTTTTACGATTACAAATACTTCCATGCAATATCCATCCATACATTCAGACGCGATTATTACGAAACGAAATGTAGAATTTACTCGTATAATGTGGAGAGGAGAATAGAAAAGTAAATGAAAACAGGAACAACACTCATTATTATGAAAATTGAAATCACAATCACAAAAATACTGTTCATTATATGTTTGGTCACGTTATGTGTATGTAAGGAGCTGACTCTTTTTTCACAATTTCAGAATTGGTCCAATACAAAAAGCTGTTCATAATGATAAGCCTTACAGTGTTTTATTTATGGTCGTATAATCGTCCCCACGACGTACATTAGCGTTTAAATGAGTTTAAAACTTTTATAAATTAATTTGATTTCTAACCTTAAATTTGTTTGTTTCAGAAAATTTGCGATCGTAGTGCTCATGCCCAAGTAACAGCTACATACCTCGAGGTCGGTTAGATGATGGGTGTCCACGTTTCATACTGAGACCTCATGAATAGAATAATATAGGCTGCCATAATTTTGTAGATTGACTTCGACAATCGTTATAGGTAGTTTTTCTTAGAAGTACAAAAGATTTACAACGAGTCATACTGAGGGTGCCGTCACACCAATGAATTTGAATATTGGTGATTTACCTAGGTATTGTTAGACTGGGGGCTGTCTTTAACGACGTCGGGATAACGTTAGTTGTCTACACTACTAATGAGTTTTAGATGTTGGCGTGATTAAAAAGTTAGCAACTATTAGATATACTGTCACAAACGGCTATAAATTTCCTGTAAATTATAGATAAAACAAATTCCTCTGTGACATCACACAAGGGAATAACAAATATCCTGTTACTGTTTTATGATCGAAACCTTAAAAATTGGCCTTGTATCGTTTATCCTTTTTATCTACTTCTTATAGTATATATCTTCTTTATTCACATAATACCAAAATACCTAAATTGACTGCAGGCTTAACAATCTTTGACCAACTATACAATGCTTCTTTGGGTACTAATTACATTTCTTTTCGGGTACATTTTAAAACGTTAGGAAGAAGTGTGAATTTGAAATTGATTTTACTCGTAATAATTGAATTAAAGAATCATACTAATTTAAATGTGAGTGTTATAAAGAAATTTAATATATATCAGTGTTTTTATGTTACTAGCTCTATCGATACTTACTCTTCATTAGGTTATATTTAGTCTTGTATATCTTATTTTGTAACGTACCTTACGTCCTCCTCCGCCTCCACCACCACCTCCCCCTCTCATCGGCGCAGGTGGCGGGGGATCTGGTACTGGAGCCACATACAAACTTTCAGTACGTTTGGGCTGATAGGGTGATGGTGATATCTCCTGTCCGAGCGTCCGTTTTCTCAAAAGTGAGTCTTCAAATGCCTGGGGTTCCCGCGAGCCCGCACGAGATGAAATGGAGCCACGGCCAGACGCTAGGTGCCCGTTGCCTGCTGGTGTTGCGGCTCTAGACGCCGGCCGAGACGGCATTGCGGGCTGCGGAGCCACGGAACCTGCCCGGGAGCCCCCGCTTGGAGCTGCTTCAACAGATGGCTGTCGCGACCGCCGTCCGTATCGATCGACACTTGAATCTCGACTAGGGGGTCTTTTGTAGTGATCGAAATAGTCAATGGATGGACGCGGTCCTGCCGGCCGAGCTCCGTTGACAATATCTTGTTCGGTGGGAGCACTGGGTCTATATCCCTGATCAGTAGGGCCTGTTTGTCGATATGCCTGATTGTCATTTGGCAACTGTCGATACATATGATCTTGTGGTTGGCCGTAACCTTGTTGGTCGTGCGTTTGTCTATAGCCTTGGGAATCGGTAGTTGGACGATAGGGTTGCTGATTCGTCGACATTGCTTGTCGGTCGAGAGAGCCTTCAGTGTGTACAGTTCCGGTTCGAAGCTCATTTCGTCCATGCGCAGCTGGTCCGCTGTCGACGTATGCGTTACCCTGGGCATCATAAGATGGCTGACCGAGCACGCTTTGTCGTCGGGGTGGAGCTTGAGGAGGATTCCATTCTTGCTGTTGGGGCCTTTGATTTGGTTGTTGTCTATTAGTCGCAGACATTCGTCGATCTTGGGTGACATATTGTTGACCACTTTGGTCCATACTTGGTTGATTGAATCTGTACGACGAAGCCTGCTGTTGTTGTTGGCTGCTTTGTGAGATAGGTCCATATGGATTGGTTTGGTCATTTGGTAAATACGATTTTTGGCTGTCGGGCGATATTTGTGGTGTTGTATTTGCTGATTTCCAGTTATCTTGATTTGACGAATAGTACGGATCGTGCGGAGGCCCAAGATTTCTATTGTCTGTATTGTAGTTTGAACTGTTTGCGAGCCGTGGATCTACGGATTTTGGATATTGTGTCGAAGGTCTCCTGGAAGATACTGCATTTGGGGCTCTATTATTTGAAGGAATCTGTGAATGCATCGGAGGGATATGATTTGGAATGCTCTTTCCATCCAAGATCTTTTCAGATTCTTGTGATAGGTTTGCTGCAACTTGTGCATCATAAACCTTTTGTCTATATTTTTCTCTTAATCCTATTCTGTCAAAGCCTGGGTGCTTAAAATCTGGAGCGAACTGCTTCGCAGTAGCTTGCGCTATATCACAGTCTTCTTTTGCTTGGTCTGCCGCTTCGTCGGCTTGTTCAGCTTTCCCTCGAGCCGTGGCGGTTCTGTAACAATTATGGTAAACGTTTTCTCAATGAACATACATATTTAGAACAGATTTAATATTGATATTGCAGCCTTTATACATCATCATACTGACCTGGAGATAGCTATATCAGCCTTTTGTAATGCTATTTTGGACGCACGTTGCGCCGCGTTTACTGCTGAGTCAACTCGTTCCCGAAATTTAGCGGACCGCATGAGGAACAAATGTTTTCGTTTCTGGCTTGTTATAAGTACGTTGTTCTTGTATTTGCCTTCTTCCCTCGTACCGTCTCGGAACGTGGTAACGCCGTATCCATACTTTTTGTTCGCCGACCACTCTCCCTCATACCGAAGGCCATCACTGCGCTCGCTGATACCGAACCCAGTGCGTTTATCGTTTTTCCATTCCCCCATATAAGTTTCTGTGACACTCGCATCCAAATGTTCATCCTGACAAGGAAAAAATATTTTTGAACACCTCTTTGCATTTTTGATTAGGGTTTGACTCTCTATAAAGGAAAACTGGTTTTATTCATCCGTGACTTATTGGTTACTAAACAAAACCAAAACGCAAAACAATCAATCCCCACATAACAAACATGCTTGTCGAGTAATCAGACGTTGAAATAACATCGAACTGAGCCCTTACAATGAGTAGATTGTCTGTCTCCTCAAACTAATCGTGTTATGGCATTCCACACATTTTACTTTCATAGCATAGACAGTCTGTGAATATATATTTTACTCAAAATTATTTACATATGTGAAGGATTTTCCATTTAGGATGTGGAGTGTGTCATTGTTAATAAATACATATAGAGTTAGAGATGGTGTGTCACAAAGATGACAACATGTTTATTTTAGTTAGGACTGGATCTACACGTACATATAATGTGTGAGCAATATAATTATTAATGGGTTGCTATAGACTATTTGGTTCGTGTGGAGCCATGCTAGCGAGGGATCGGCCCGGGGGTGGAGGGCATCAAGATGGCATTGCATCAACATGCGAACGATTATGTGGGTGATAAATTTGTGATTTAAACCAAATAAGTAATGTCCCACCTCGACAACGAAACTTGCGTTTGAGTTTGTGTGCAAAGAGGCATGGGTCATAGCGGAGTGGGTGCTGTCTACCGAAGAGACCCAGGACGACCCCGAGCCCCCCGAGCCCCCGGAGTGGACCGAGCCCGTGCCGGTGCCGTCCAGCTCGCCGACGCTGCGCTGTTTGCGCCATTTCTGAAAACATTATACGTCGTCTTAGTAAGTGGAGTTCAATAGCTTAGGCAACTTTACGATATCTACTCAAACATTCCTTTTGTATTTTGGTTTTGTTTTGCGAGGATTAGGTACAAATTAGTGTTTTTTTACCCTAAAATACTCACGATGAAATACCCCCTTGGTCCGTATTTGTTTCTTTACACTAAAATATTGTTAGTGCAGTTTAATTTAAATTTAAGTACGATGGAATTTAAAACTAATTCTAAAATACCATGTCCCATATGATAGGCCCCGTAAAATTGAGTTTATTTTACGAAGTTACGAATAATGTGGGTAAAACGTGTCTCTCTATAGTATATATAAAGTTACTTAGATATCCCACTACAGTATGTGACAAGAATTATCATCACATGCGGTAAAATACTATTTTCAGGACCATCGGCCATCACGATCCTTTCTTGAAAAAGAAATATTGCTATTTGTTCTTTATAGTTTCGTCTCACTACGGAATTATGATAACATTGGCACGTCCTAGTTAAGAGGCCATGTCCGCAAAATCAGCGAGATGATTGTGAATATTGACAACATTTCATTGGAGTAGGAGTGTTTGATTGCTGGGTTAACTTACATGGAGCAGTCCCTTAGGTTTTCCGACAAGCGACCCACGGCGTCCTGCGGGCTGATCGGAGCGCACGGTGAGCACGAAGCCCCCGCGGGCATCGTCCATGCGCGTGGTGCGCTGCTCCGAGGGGTCGGCGCCGCCCTCGTTGAGCGAGGACATGGAGCCGCGGTGGCCGCGCGCGCCGCCGCGGTAGTGCGACGCCAGCCCGAAAGGCGCCGACGTCCGCACGCCGTAGCCGTGCCGCAGCCCGCGCATCCATTGTCCTTGGTACGTGCCTGGAATCATATTTAATGGTTTTATGAGTATGAATGGTCCTATACAGTCATAATTTGCTAAAGAAGCCTTTCATCACAATATTACATTGTGTGGTTAGACGAACAAACAACAACATAAGAGAGTTTTTTTTTATTAATGATATGCTCGCGTTTGACCACTATCTCACTTGATGGTAAGCGATGATGGGCCGACGATGGAGCATGCTTGCCTAGAAGTAACCTATTGACAAATGACTTAAAGACCCCTAGATTATAGCTATCAGGAAACACACCAGGTGTAGGTAATATAATCCACTACAAGGTTCATCGATGAACATTATTGTAAATCAGTTATGAAGTAAATAAGAATACCAATAAACGTGTCTTTCATGGATAATTTTTAATGAAAAGCCATGGTACCATATAATAGGGTGGGTGGAATGTACGAAAGAGTTACCGTGACCCTGGAACGCATATGGCAACTGATGGACCACAGGTGGATTTTTATTAGTAAAAGTCTGACACGCACTTTTGCTTCACAGAGAGTGGGAGAAGTTATTTGATGACATGAAAAAAAGGGAAATATACACGGTGTCTTTGACATCGACGCACAAACGCTGGACCCCCAGTGGTGGCATTTTATGTCGGCTTTTCACAAATAAAAAAAAAAGAAACTATAGTTTTTAAATTTAAACTGTGTAAAATCGTTATTCTAACCAATCCCGGTGATATTTTTAGTAAAAAGAAATAATATTTTTTAAATTAAAAATTAATTAATTAAAAAGTCATCGGGGTAGATTCGATAGTTATTCTAATCAACTAAAAATGATAGAATAACGATTTTATACAGTTTAAATTAAAAAACGTAAATAATAAAAAAAAAGATTGGAAAAAATCGACGAAAAATTCTACCACTGGGGTCCGGAATCATCTACTGGAAGCATGGTATTCGTTGGTGTGTCGATGTCAACGACACCCTGTATAGTGGAATCACAAAGTTTTGAAACACATGGAGTAGGCTTATTATCACTATTAGTTTATATAACGATTGTAATAGAGAAAAACGTGGCAGTTATTGATAGATAGAATATCACATCATACTGTTACACAAAACAGCAACTATGTAGATAAACACACAAGTCAACTACTGCTTTTAATTTTGTAGAGATAAACCACTTATGTGCGACAGAAGCCTGTCATGACAAGAGTTTTATCATAATACCATTAGCTCCTATGCTGTTAAAAAGAGATAAAGAAAATACTCATTGCTCGCTAATCTGTAATCGCACAATAATGGCATCAACTTGGAATAGCAAATGCGATGTAAAGACGTCATAAGTTTGAGTCTGATAGGTCTTTAAATATTACGACCAAACTGCGCTAATCTATCGCCAGAACACGTCAAGAGAAATGCTTTTAAATGACGTGATTCAACGCTTCCCTGTTCCAAAACACATATAATTATGTCTTTAATAAATCATCTACCTGATAGATGTGTGTATCAGTCTTTGTGTTTTATGAGAAAATAGCTGCAGTAGTAGATAGTTATGAGTAAGGACAGGATAAACAAAAAAAGCAGACAAATGAAAACGTACGTTCTAATGAAAATACGAAAACTAAAAAGAATAAATATGGGTACAGATGTCGAAATATAATTTCAATAAAAATACCTTTAAAAATCAAATTAAAAATGTTATGTAGTGTAAAATTGATTGTTACTAATGTTATGCACCAATCACTTGAGAATCCAAATTAAGTACTCGTATTTCACTATAGCACGACTTATTTCTCATAGTCAATCTCGCTATCGTCAATCTTCAAGAACCGTATGACGTCAATGGCATTCATGAATGTAATGTCTAGCATGTATTCCGTGCTAAAAGGTGTAAAACTGTGACGAATCATATTTCCTGTGTTTCGAACATTCCCATAAGCTCATCAGCTATACATTTACTTTTAGGAAAAGCAATCAAACATCACACCGTTTCCAGATGTCACTTTAAATCGGATTGTATAAGATTTTATCGATTTAAATCGGACACGCTATAAAGTTTTCTGAAAATTATCGAGTTGCAAAGCCAGTAGAGGTGATAGTTAGGTCCGTCTGGGACTGGGGGCTGTAAAGATGACTACAGATGGACTGATGACGATGTCTGTGTAATTAGGGTGTGATTGTAGAGTTAATTTTTGTAGTGCCTGGTATTAAATGAGTGGTCGACATGATTGTGTGTCGAGGCGGCGCGGCAGGCGTGCCTGTGCTATATTTAACCGGCGAGGGCCGCGGGCCGGTGCGTGGCGGGCGGCAGAGCACAGGGCCGCCTCACTCCGATCATTCATCGAGAAAACTACTGAAAACTTTCATTACAATACATACGAGTAACTGGGCTATACTGACTTGATAGAGTCGTTGGTAAATTCAAATAAACATATTTATAATTTATAACATGGGCTCCATAAGATGCCTCTATGAGTAAATATTAATGTTATGATCAGTTGAACTAAATCGCTTTGTATCAGAACTCAGAGTTGGTAAATTAAAAGGCCAATGAATATATGTTAATGGT
Source organism: Mythimna pallens (assembly GCA_961205895.1). Taxonomy (NCBI): domain Eukaryota; kingdom Metazoa; phylum Arthropoda; class Insecta; order Lepidoptera; family Noctuidae; genus Mythimna; species Mythimna pallens. The sequence continues at coordinate 16,374,829 of OY540830.1, read as the reverse complement.
ACTAAAACGAAGTTGGACCTATTCTCGTCAGTTATTTCCGGAAATATTTATGAGTACCATCAGTATCTACATAAAAAAAAACTTCACTGAAAGCTTCAACGTGAGATAATAAAAAAGAGTCGTTATATTGTTAAAGGTGAACTGTTACAAATCACTGAATTCATAATTTTAATTTTATGAATGACAAATCTATGTTGAGGGTATGAGTCAACGTTGTGGCGTCATGATGTTAATTCACAATACAACACTTGTAAGCTATTGCCTAACTAGGAAAACCAACTTTGGACTTAGGTATGTTACTGACACGATTGTCCCTTCATTGATAATTGTGTTCTGCCACTTGGCACAATATGAACTAACGACGCATAAACGTGTAATAAATACATGTGGTGGAGACGTTGATTAGTGCATGCGTAATTAAAATTTCTAAATCAGAAACCAAACCATATAAGTCCATGTAGGTACACATTCCGTTTCTTTTATCACGTGTTTTGTAAGCTCCGTAATAAATCGTAACTGCAAACTACTACCTAGTACATTCCCAAGTATGCTCAGCAAGAATTTATAATCCTGCCGGTGTGTTGTTTACAGATATTATTTTCCAGCAGCGAACATTGCGCAAGTAAAAGGGTTTCCTTCCTTATTCTCGCCAACACAATCTGGGTCATGAGGCGAACACCGTGTAGGTACAACGAATAGTTATGAAATTAATTTATTACAAATAACTGTGCAAGTAGCATCTCGGGCTAACCCGGATTTCAAGAGTTTATTTTCAGATTAAAACAATAGCTTTCTGTGTTATCACCAGATTAACAATAATGTATTTTCTCGTAACGAACGAATCTACCTAGCTAAGAATGCCATGGCCATGTAAATGTAATGTATTTTCGTCTGAATTCCAATAGTTTGGCAATGAAAGAAATGAGATAATACTAACCGCCATCAGCGTATGTTTCGGAGCCGTATCCGTCTTGCAGTCCATTGGCCCAGGTGCCCTCGTACTTGGCGTTGCTGATGGTGCTCTGGCGCACGCCGTAGCGGCCCTTGTAGCCCTGCGTCCACTCGCCACGGTACAGCCAGCGGTCGCGCGTCTCCACGCCCAGCCCGTGTCGCTTGCCATTCTGCCATTGACCTTCGAATGAGCTGCCACTGTAAAGTAAATGATGTCAGCGTTAATAACTAAAACATTCACAACAACTTCAACATTGTGTAATTTGTGGAAATACTCTTAACCGAAAGGTGTGTCGACATAACATATGAGGTATGGTGCTAGAGAAGCTCCATTGACTCCATATCAAAGTGTTTTAAGGATGGGGCGGACCAGATGTACCTTTGATGATAAAATAATAGGTAACTTTGATAACAGGTACCTGATGATGAAGATATTACACCAGCACTATTATCTTAACATGAATTTCACGTTGACCTATATAAACTTTCCATATTGAGACGTCTATATTTGTATGACATGGTTTGGCGTACTCGACGACCTCTTAGTATGACCCATGTTCTTGAAATTACACATTTACCCTACTTACGTATGTTCATAACTTCCAAGTACGTCTGTGCTTAGGTACTTGCAAGTGGTGTTACAATATGCAACAGGCTTACATATTTTAGACTACTTTCAGATTGTATTGCTACATCTCTTGTACATTTTCTTGAGTGAAACGTATAATAATAAAGTCAAATAAGTATCCACAAGTAAAATAAAGAAAGAATGTACTCCTCATGGGGAATGGGAATAGTGTCCAAAAGGCTAAACTAATTACCCTGTTAAATGGCAATGCTGATTCTTAGCCCAAAACAAAACCCACCTTCTGTACACGTGAAGAGTCGATTTATCACTTGAAAATTAAGGTGGACACTAGAGCTCTATGGCCATATAGTGTTTGAACCCTAAATGGCTTAAACATAATTTATGTCTCCGGCGATTTTCTACCCAGTAGCAGCCGCCGCGGCACAAACCGTGCGGACTTATGCTACTTATTACGATCAGACTATTATATTAATAGCAAGAATCAATCAAAATCATATATGTCTTACTACAGCTGAATCTTTTAAGTAACCCACATGCTGTTGCCAGTCTATTGCTTACGTCCAAATATAGGTAACTCAAATTAACGAGTCGTTAAAATTCGCTCGGTGGGTGAATCATCCACAAGTAATATTTTTTTTTAGGAAAAATCAGAACCCTTATAGGATCACTTTGTTGTCCATCTGTCTGTCTGTCAAGACCCTTTATCTCGGAAACGCGTGGAGGTATTGAATTGAAATTAAAACCATATACCTACTTAGGTTTGTGGCCCCTTGAAGCTGTGAAAAAAATCTATATTTTGAGTTAACGAAAAAAAAGATACGGCCGTTTATATCGCAAAAAACGTGTATTTCGACACTCTCAAGGGAATCAAAATTCATAAGGTACTTCCCGTTGACCTAAATCCTGAAATTTGGCATGAAGTAACGTCTTTTATCACAAGTACAGGAAAAAAAATTAAACCTGAAAATTTGCAGCTACGTCAGAAATCAAAATATATTTGCGATTCGGAAAAATCTTTGTAACTCAATTCGGGAATAGGATTGCTTTCATAGGTAAGTTGTACGCAACCCTCAGTGCGCGAGTCCGACTCGCACTTGCCCAGTTTTTTAGGTAAATAGACGCTGATGCTTTTTCTCTGATTAATTAAAAGATATACAAGACCTTGGACATTTACCTAATTACTCACCAAAACGATCCTAACATTTAGCATTTATTATCTATTCGCACGCACAAAAGAATGTAGCGCAAAATAGTAGCCATGTTTAGATCACGTATTTTATTAGTGAATTATTGTACGTTTTCAAAAGTAAAGTACTAAAATAAAGGAAATTAAAGTACGGCGTCGAAAAACTCCTCCGCATCGCTGTCGACTGGTAATGTACCCAAAAGACTGGCGGCATTAATCTACAATTAAAATAACAAGCTATAAAGTCTAACAAGTTATCAATTTACTAAGTGTCATGATAGCCCAGTGTTTAAGACAGGCGCGTCTCATGCATGAGGTTACGGGTTTAAATCGGGCAAGAATCAATGTGAATTTTTCAATTCATATTTACTTTTCTAAATTCATCTAAGACATACTGACACCGTTGTTCCCAGTTGTCATTCGCAGGTCTTTGACAGTCGTTACTGCGGTCAGACGCCAAAAAATCTGACCATCAATCTATCCAAGGAATATCGTGTTGCCCAGTAATTAGGTTGTGGAAATCTGATAGGCAGTTGTTCTATGTAAAATACGAGTATTCAACCGCATCCGATTAGACTGGAAACCAACCCTAAGCTGGTTGGAAAAAAAAATAGGGAGATAATGTATATTAATATACTAACAACTTCTGTCACCCACAAATGTCTATCTAATAAATAATTACCTGTAACATAAATAATAATAACTGTGTAGGTATCCTCACCATATATGTAGGCATGTAGTATAAGTGACCTTCAAACTATCCGTAGCGTTTGTCATTACATACTATTGCACGACAGCTGCGTAGGAATGTAATCAAAAACGTAGACCTCGCGTAGCATCAATAAATACTGATGCTACGCGAGGCTCAGACAAAGGCTATGCGTAGTTTACCCACGTGTAGCGTATATCGCTACAAAAAACTCGAAGACAATGCGTAGCACCGACCTTGTTTACGTTTTGTACCCTAGTGCTGTTCTGTTAGATTCTCACCGTGAAAAGTTGTGTGTAGTGAGCTTGAAGTGAGCCGCCCTTACGATACTATGGAACGGCAATTCACTTCACTTAAATTTTTACTAAGCACTATGTGATTTACCAGATTAGACCGGCCGGTTATATAAACTTTACTCGATACCGTGTAATACAAGTACTGAATGTAGGGCTGTAGGCATTACCTACTGCAACAAAATGTGTGGCTGCCGCGTAGCGTTGTATATCTTTGTATCTATGTTGCTCATACAAGAGTTGGTCACATAGGTATTTTATTTCTCCTTTTTAAAGACATTGTTCCATACTAAAAAATAATCCTGTATAGCATACAAGTCTTTATAATATCCAGCAATCCTGTATAGTAAGGCAAAATTATAGCATACAAGCGTGAAAGTAGAAAGCTATGAGTTATTAGTAGTAACCTGTGCTAATCTATAAAACAGTCAACCCATGTCCCAAATTTCTTCAAGATCCGTTCAGCCGTTTGAGTGTGTAGGAGTAACAAACATACAGATACAAACAAAATCTCGCCTTTATAATATCAGTATGATGTCACGTAGGTACGAAAAAATTTATCTACTTAGGTAGATATCTACTTAGCATACCCCGAAACAAAATCAGGTCATCTTTGTTATCCTTTAATAATATTAGTATGACGTTACGTAGGTACGAAAAAATCCTTGATGGGGCAATATTTTAACAAAAGGGGCAGGTTAAGGTTAACATATGTATGTTAAGTCATTTTTGTTATCACTTGGGTACGGTAGGTATGCATTGCCATAGTGAAATGAATCATGGACCAGTATTTTAACGGAAATAGGGTAAGTGGGGGTGGCAGTATACTTTCAAGGATAAACAACAAACCCACGTTAGGTCGGCGAATAGCGCTCCGTGAGGTCAGCCGTGAGAGAACGTATTTACCTCGTATCGTCCAATGAGTCGTCCTCACACTTGTCAAATACTAACAATAGAACAAATCTGTTCCCGGTGAAAGACAAACCGATCCGGCTGCCAAAGCAATTTTTTTATAGAATCAAAAGTTGGTAGCAATTATTTGACTAGAGACTAGCATTGATTGGATCGTGAGTTGCGTTGCTTGCTATACATAGTCGAGCACAAGATTGCAACAATCTACACGTGCCATCGGTACTGAAATTCCTTTCAGTTTTTATTAGTTGCGGTAAGATAATGAATTGGTCTGTTATGCACATGAGTGGAGTACGGTCGGAACAACTCGAGCCTAACCTCTATTTATATCGCACGCTACACGTACGTTCTGCGGTAACGTAACTGAATATTACAAGTAAAACTAACAGACTTCACTGTAAAGAGAATCGACCTTGAGCACACGAATGAGGGCCGGTCGCTAAACCTGTGTCCATTTACCACTGGCAGAATTTATATTTCAGTAATTCGATTTAATATTTCGTAGGAATTTCAATGTGTCATTGTCGTTAAATTGTATTCCGATGTAGGTAAGGTTATTTTTTTCATCAAAGATTACCGTAAGACTGTGTTAGAAGGTGAAATACTACATTATTTACTCAACGTAAGGAAAAAGAGTTTCTCAGGAATAAAAAAAAACTGGGTAAGTGCGAGACGGACTCGTGCACTGAGGGTTCCGTACATTAGAAAATAGTTCAATTCCCGAATTGAACGAAGATTTTTCGTTTCGAATCGCAAAAAATGTTTTCTTTTTCATGTCAAATTTCAGGATTCTGGGTAAACGGGAAATACCCTATGAATTTAAATTCTCTCGAGACTGTCGAAATATAAGTTTTTTGCGATATAAACAGCCGTATCTTTTTTTCTGTTAACTCAGATGTTTGATTTTTTCACAGCTTCATGGGACTGCAGACTTGAGTATTGTTTTTAATTTCTACACGATACCTCAAAGCGTTCTCGAGATAAAGGGTCTTGAGAGACAGACAGACAGACGGACGGACGGACAACAAAGTGATCCTATAAGGGTTCCCTTTTTTTACTTTTGAGGTACGGAACCCTAAAAATGCAAACAAGACACATACAATATTTGCAGTAAAGTTGTATAGATTACAAATTAACGTTTTCTTTATTGGCAATCATTAGTTATAAGCGGTAATAAAATAAGATTAGCCAGTATTCTATAGAGAACGCAGCACGTGGTACTACGAATACGTAGGCAGGTACTTAATTAAATTCTGAGTAATCGGGTCCGCTCGAGTAATTTCTATTAGCAAGTGGTTGCTTTTGACGAAGTTTCATTTCGAATAAAACCATATTTTTTTGCATAAGAAACCTGCGACTGTATGTTGAATCGGCTGACTGGTCAATCCTTGACCTCTATTCGGAATTGTTAAATTACCCACAATTTATGCGTCACTAACTTTTAGCACTTCTGGAGAGAGTTTCGTGGCTCACTCGCTTTTGCGAATGTAGGTGATAAAAAGCTCACTACAAAAATAAGGCCGAAATACAAAGAACGCGTGAATCAAGTGCCATTATTTCCAAATCATTGATAAATAAAAAATAATATGTAGCTCTAACTTGCTAATACGCCGATTCTGGAAACGGTTGAAAATACTGGCAGGTTTAACTCATCTATATATATAAAAGGAGAAACTGACTGACTGGCATATCAATGTACAGCCAAAACTTCTGGAACTAAGAGCGTGAAATTTTGCCCAAGGTTTTCTTTTATAACGTAGGCGTTAGGGGCTGAATTTTGGAAAATCCTTTCTTAGTGAAAGGATTTTCCAAAATTCAGCCCCTAAAGGATGAAGCGGGGTTCCAAAGTTTGTATGGAGAAAACTACTTTCACGCGAGCGAAGCCGCGGGCAGAAGCTAGTCTATCATATAAAAACTAATCTTCTTTTTTTCGAGAACTCGTATCATTTGATTTTATGGATATGTGTGAGTGACGTAGAAAGACGGTATATTTGTCAGTTGTAGGTACGCCTTGGTACTGCGTAGTGGTGCTCGAGTGGCAAAGATATGAAAAGCTGGTGTATAACGTGTCCCAGGAAATCTTTAACTAATTTCTGGATACTGTACTATCTCCAACTCCATACTCCGTTTATATTAGTTGTGTTTTACCAACAAATATACCAATTGACATCAACCTATACCGGTCTCAAAAACCGTAAGACTGGGGTGACATGAATGCCCGTCAGAAACAACGAAGTGGAGTCTTAGTACCTAGTCTCTAGTGCAGAAAACTTATCTAAGTTATATCGACGACCCAGCATAGACATGTCCGGCAAAGAATCAAAAGTCAAGCCGAGCCAATGGGATAATGTTAGGCAAAGAGAGAGGCAGACCATTTACCTGCAATCAATATGTAAACTTAGGACCTACGTAGGAAGGACGATGACATACGAACGATTGAAGGAATATAGGTCGGACGACGGGCAATGGGTAGCTCGCCGCCCAGCCGTCCGGTAACCGTTCGTAAGGGAACCCCTAGGGTTCCCTTTTTCTTGGAATGCAAGGCAAAGAAGGAAGATAGTTGTGGCTTTAGTCGGCAAAGTATTGAGACGCCCTCCCTCTCCGCCCTAGAGCGATAAAAGTAATTGAATGATTTCTCACCTTAAAAAAACTGGGCAAATGCGAGTCGGACTCGCGCAGTGAGGGTTCTATACCAACTTACCTATGAAAATAGTTCAATTCATGAATTGAGTTGTGAAGATTTTTCCGAATCGGTTTTTTTTAACTTAACTACAAATTTACAGATTTCGGATTTTTTCCTATACTTGTGCTATGAGATCTTGTTTCATACCAAATTTCAGGATTCTAGGTCAACGGGAAGTACCCTATGAATTTTGATTCCCTTGGGAGAGTCGAAGTATACATTTTTTGCGACATAAACAGCCGTATCTTTGTTTTTCATTAACTCAGAAGTCTGATTTTTTCACAGCTTTAAGAGACTGCAGACTTGAGTATATGATTTTAATTTCAATTCGATACCTTCACGCGTTTCCAAGATAAAGGGTCTTGACAGACAGACAGACGGACAACAAAGTGAACCTAAAGGTAAAAAAAAGGGTCCGTTTTTCTTTTTGAGGTATGAAGCCCTAAAAAGGAACGTAGGTGGGTTTTAGCTAGTAAAAATCTGACACTCTTTTTACTTCACCCGAGCGGAAGGGATGATTTTATGATTTCCAATTGAAAAAAATGGACCTACGTAGAACGTACAAAAGTGTAGGTAGTAACTGGATAACTGTTAAATGCGTTACATAATATCCGACATAACCTTCATTATAAATGTAATAGCGAGCTGTTACTCAGAACTAATGTTGTCTATAAGCTGTATATATTATGATGATTATACTACAAAAGTACTGTATAAATTATCACTTGAAGCTACTTTTACCCTTACACATTATAAAACAATGTTCCACCGCGGCTGTTTGTCTGTATGAACGCGATAAACTCAAAAACGATTGAACGGATTTTCATGCAATTTTCACTAATAGATAGTGTGATTAGCAAGGAAGGCTTAGAAGTATAATACATGCGTATTACAGAAACGAAAAGCCAAGAGCATCAAAGATTTTTAAACTCGTGCGAAGCTGGGGCGGGTCGCTTGTTTAGAAATAAATTATACCGCTATCTAGACATCTGTAGATAATTTAACTTTTTGAAGACAATAAAACCGGCCAAGTGCGAGTCGAACTTGCCCACAAAGAGTTCTGTACTGTCAGTAGCAAAAAACGGCAAAAACAAAAATTGTTTTTTGCCTTCGGAAACCCAACGAATATTTATTTTATTCTGGTTTTAATATTTGTTGTTACACATCATCTGTGAAAATTTCAACTGCCTAGCTATCATGGTTCATGAGATACAGCCAGGTGACAGAGAGACGGATAGCGGACTGATAGCAATAATATAGGGTCCTGTTTTTACCCTTTATGTACGGAACTCTAAAAAATAAGGCATTCGGTAGCTGATTTTTTCAAGTCTGCTGTTTTTTTTTTTCAGTTTTATCTGTTTCATAGTGAGCAAGTTCTATAGAACATCCTTGACATTCGACATGATGTCCCTAATAACTCAATCTATACACTCGTAAGTTCTATTGTATGCCGTCGTGGATCAAATTCAGCACATCGTCGACCATAGGAAGATTCCTCGGAAAAAACAATTAATGTCAAAAACGCTTATTTGTAGTGTTTAAATTTTAAACTTTATGAACATTCTGATGTTGGGGCACTTGCATGTAAATTTCTAAATTGACAGTGACATTCACGTTTCTTGCGCTGGATGAACCAACTTCACTATTGAGTTGATAGTTTTACCCACTGACCTCTACTATTTACCACACTGGACTGGCGGCCAACAAAGTGCTTTTGTGCCCGTTTGATATTCGCCATTTTGGCGCTATCGGCCTTAGTGTGTGTCTACGGTACTAAAAATAGTAATATCGCGCCGCTTACAATATACACATGATTTAATTTTTCATATGTTTTATATAATTCCTGAAGTAGGAATAACACGAAACTCAAGCGAAATTGATTCAAAATGCAAAAATAGTTCATAGTACCGTACACTTTTATAATATGTCAAAATTAGTTCTATATACGCTCGCGAGTGGCGCTTCAAATAGGCACAAAAAATTAGCTGTCAAACATATGGAACAGCCTGTCCAGTGGTAAATAGTAGATAGAGGTCAGTGGTTTTACCCGATTATGATAACTCAATAAAATACATATACTCCGTTCACAATAACATTAGACAAAAGAGGTTCATAGAAGGTGTGAATTTTAATAAATAATGGTTTCAATATAAAATTTTGACATTACCTACTTAGATCAATTTTGTTATTGTAAGGTAAGTACTAAAAACTTAGATAGGAGAATGAAAATTTTTTTTTAAATAAATTATTAAAAAAAAAAATAATTGGCGTCTCAACTAATTTCCTACTTACAAAATATAGGAATTGAACAAAATACAAGGCAACAAGTTAATTATTTAAATATTCATACAAATAGAAATAACTGATAAAGTATAATGAAAAACGTTCCAGGTACTGACGACCCCTGCTTCTTTTAGGTTTTTTACATGGGCACTAGTAGTATAAGTAAGAACTAAATAATTTATTTAATTAAAAGCCTCATAAATTCAGAAGATGGATAGTTCAAATGAATTCATTTAAGTATAACGGTATATAAGTTATTATAATAAATTCAGCATGAATCTTAATTGTAATAAAGCACATTATACATGTACTTTTATTACAAAGTGTACCCTAAAACAACCTTTTTTAAGTTCTGTCTAATGCTATCGCGAATAGAGATAGGTAATTCTAAAAAGTCAACAAATGGCACTAAATATCTTTTTTACAAAATATGATACTTTCATCGTTTTTCTGGTGGAGTCTTCGGTGCTACCCTCTTTTGGGATAATGTTAAACCTAACAATACCTCAATCACTATGCTATTCTTAAATCGCCGAAGGCCAAGGACCAATAAAATTAAAATGGAATCACCTTGGAGCCAATACTGAACCCATCGCTTCGATTCATAAACAAGAGATATGCCTAAACATAGTAATATACCAATGTAAATATATTGGGAACTGTTCCTTTTAAAGAAGTCGGTTAAAAATAAGTATTTGAAATTGAATATTTCACAGTATTTGCTTTAACCTGAAATTCTATCAAAAAAATATTTGGGTGGGATTTTTTCGAGTGAAGTTTAGTGGCTGTTTTAGTTATTCGCAAATTTATTCCTAGTGGATGTTATAATGTAAAAGTAGTGTAGTTTTGAATCTCAAGTGTCTACGCAGCTGGACAATATGTGGAATCATTGCAACAGGCGCGATTTGAGTAAAATGGAGCTGAGAATTATTGTTGTATTGGCTGAGCTACTGAGAAGGCCGACTCGATACAGGTGCTGCCAAATACTGCAAAAACATTAGAATGTGTTATATCCACCTTCTGATGGAACTCGAAGTAACTTAAAGTGACTGAAAACTTAATATACTTTCTAAACTTGACACTGGCTAACTGCACAAACAGTGTCATGCAAAAAAAGTGCGTACATTCCTAATTCAAAATTTTAATATGGTTCAAAATATGTATTATGCTCTATTCAGAAACCCTTCCAAATGTAATATGTTATTATGACTTTCGTTAGTGAAAACAAAGTTATTAAATAGGTGTCGGTCTGCAATTAATAAACTAGTCTTCGTGTCTAAAACGAAGTTAATATCCTAGTTTGTTACCTTGAGATATTAAGACAATTCTAGATAATATTTTACTATCTCATTATATGGGAAAAGGGCTTAAGTTTATACCTATATATGTATGTATCTAATTCTATATGAAAAAAATTAATTGCCACTTGTATGCCAGAGCATCAAATGAGAACGGCTCGACCTATTCGCTACTAAGGAGAGTGAGAGATAGTCGCAACAGCATCCTGAGAACTGTAGCGGAGAGTTATAACTCTCCGATTGTAAATTTTTTTGTGCAAAGGGTAATGGTACTAACACTAGATAATAAGTTCTTCATTATGTTACTAATACTGTATGGATCTTTGGTGTCCGATATAAAATAAATTCTATCCTATTCTATTCTATTTAACATTTTTTTTGTGGTTTTCGTTATTATCAAGTAGGTTTATTATGAAAGAAGTTTTTTTTGAAAATCTACTAGGAAATACATTGCACGAGCGAACCCGGTTTGTGTCGCCAGTTTATCATAGATAATCGTTAAACATTTATTAAAATGGCTTGTGATGCCTTGAGACTTCATACTCGTGAATATAATATCAGCATAATAGTATAGGTTAGGTACGCAACCTATACTATTACTACTTGTTGAATCCACAAAGAAATTTTCTAAGAAAATGTATTACTTATTTTACATAGGTACACGTAGGTACCTACTTCGTTTTAATGTTTTACTTAATTTTCACATCGGGATTTTTGTGAAAAGTGAGGTTTTACACTATTTAGGTTAATTTTAGGATAGATTACTTACCCTGTTTGCTGCCATATTCGTTTGAGGCTTAAGGCACAGAAAACCATTTTTTTTTTTAATTTAGGTACTTTTATAACACACAACGTATGTCAGTCCCATAGTACCCTAAGACAATTATTGCATAAAAAAACAAGATCACAGAACACATCAAGATGACATATGTTTTTTGCGAAAGTACGGTTTGGTTTTCCATCTATACTCACTCAACCGGACCTGGAAATGGACATCCTCATGCCCCAGCCACCGACGAAAGAGGCTTCGGCTTGCGGACGACGGGGTCTCGTCGCCAGCTAGTATGGCGTGTAGTGTTCTATGCACGCCTCAAGGGTATCTTAGCAAAGCTGAAGGAGCCGATACCTGCTGAGGCTGCAGGAACGTTTGAAAGAGGGACCGAAGCCTTAGGACGTAAGGGGCAAATGAAGGACACACCCAAGAGCGAAAGAACGCGTTGGATGATTTTCCACCTCATCAACGATATTTATTATGTAGAGCGTATAACCGGTAGATTTAATTTATTATATTTGCTTTTGAGAATTTCAAAGTCGCCATCGTAAAAGGTTCACGGTTTTGTTTTGGTTTGCTAGCTTTCATAACAACGTGAAGCCTTAGAAACTTGAACGAGAAACTCCAATGAGTCGAAAAGCTTGTTTTCATATATATCATTATTCTTTAAGAAACTTTGAGTTCTTCAAAGGAGTAAATGCTTTATTAACCCGAATGTAGGTATTATTCTAAGCAAAGAAAATTGTTTGGTGAAGGGGTAATTTGAATAGAACCAAAGTTTTTGTTTCATGATCTTTTGTTTGCACGGTTTCACTGAGAGTTAACAAGAGCTGTGAAAGTAACTTTTAAGGTACCTTTTACATTGAGTTACATAATGCCAGATCACTATAGCCGATGTCGTAATAAGTTAGGTATATTGCAAGTTGCAATAGGGAGGCGCTCATGGTTAATTAACAACAATGACACTATACTCTACTCACAATAATCTATAAGATTAAGCAACCCTTAGTAAGGTCGGTTCATGGATGGGTGACCATCCGTTAGGTACCTACAAACCGAGACTCCTGCCTCGGAAAACACGTTAAGTCGTTAGTCCCGGCTGTCATTAGAAAATTATATCACACTCGTTACGGATAGTCAGACGCCAGATTTGACACCAGTCTTGCCAAGGGGTATCGTGTATTAGCTTTTGGGCGGTGGTGTGGAGGTTAGTTAGGCAGTCGTTCCATCTAAAATGCGAGTACATAGCTACATCCGTTTAGGCTGGACGCTGATCACAACATAGTTTTTTTTTTAGGTGGGAAAATCATCTAATCACAAATCCCGTTCTTGAGCGGGGCGGGAGATAGTGTCAGACTTTTACTGACTAAAAACCCACTCCTGTTCCTTCGTTGCCTTCGTCCCAGGGCCTGGGTTTCGTTTTCACACTACCCATGGCCCCAGTAGGCTTCGACCCTGCTGTGACCCTACGATTTGCTGACATCTCCCTGAGGCGCGCGTGGAACAATACGCGTCATCGACGACTTGGACGGTTACCGGACGGTCGGATGGCGGGCTACCCATTGCTCGCCGTCCGCAAGCCCGCGCTTACGGTGGCCGGAAATCGGGATCGGAATCCCAGCGGCGGTTGGGGCGTGAGGACCGTTGGCGTTGCGTCACGCGATCGGCCGCCTCCTTTGCTGCTGACCGCCTGCCACTCCTCCTCGCTCCGAACAATGGCCTGTACCAAGGCCCGGCGTGAGAGATCGCCGCCGCCGATTGCCCCCCACGAGGACACGGCGTTGCTCTGCCCAAGCGGGGCACACTTCCACCGTGTGCTCCACCGTGCCCTCCGGGCGGTCCACACCGTGGTGACACCCGGGCGTCGCTTCCGCACGAATCCGGTGCAGGAACTTCCCAAACTTACCGTGTTCAGTGAGAACCTGCGTCATGCGGAAGTTGAGGACGCCGTGAGGTCTTTCCAACCACGCCTCAAAGAGGGGACTTACTGCCTTAATTGTGGCGTGCCCAATCACAACATAGTTAAGAAAAGGCTAGGCAGGCATATTGTAATAGGAAGGTATAGAACACCAGGCTAGTACTCGGTATGGGCCTGCCATAGCTACGGATTATTCTAAAAATAAGTTATGTTTTCTTTAAAACTATACAGTAAACCACGTTGTCTGTGTTAGTATGAACTGTGTGACAGACATTGGCGCCTTCGCACAGCTTTCATTATTAAATTCAGTCTAAATACAAAAAAAGCTGGGCAGATGCGAGTTGGACTCGCGCACTGACTGTTCCGTACAAACTACAATTCCCGAATAGAGTCTCGAAGATTTTTCCGAATTGTAAAAAAGTATTTTTAGGGTTCCGTACCTCAAAAGGAAAAACGGAACCCTTATAGTATCTACTTTGTTGTCCGTCCGTCTGTCTGTCTGTCTGTCTGTCAAGACCCTTTATCTCAAGAACGCGTGGAGTTATCGAGTTGAAATTATAACCATATACTCAGGTCTGCGGTCCCTTGAAGCTGTGAAAAAATTAAACTAGAAGTTTTTTTAGAAATATAAATTACACTATTGAATGACTTTTCATGAAATAGCCATTCCATAGGGTCAGACGAACTGAGGGTTTTGTTAATGATTTTAATGATTATAATTTAGTAGAAATAAATTAAGTGTTACAGTCACAAATCATATTTTAAACACTATTCAACTTGATACTGACCTACAAAAACGCAAAACACTTAAGAAAATTTGAATTTCACGGCCGCTTTTTTTTAGTGCTTTTAGCTTAATATCTATGTAGTTGTACTTGTATATGTAGTTCGGACGACGGAGACGGTTCTTACAGTATTATCCACTACGGGTGATGAAGGTACAGTGGGTATTTACAGTACACGCGGTCTGCTCGTACATAGTGTTTAACTGCACGATATCCCATTACGTCAATTGTTAAAAGTTACCTAAAATTCCTATTCTACCGCTAAGGTTTCAATGTCAAGTCTGCAAAGTCTACAATCATTCTACGATAAAACCACCCATTGCACACCGGTTTTGTATGAATGTATCCTGCGTGCAATATCGTAAGTATATATAACAAACTAGCTTCTGCCAGCGGCTTCGCCCGCATGAAAGTCGGTTACTTTATACAAACTTTAGACCCCCGTTTCATCCACTTAGGGAATGAATTTTGGAAAATCCTCTCTTAGTGCTCGCCTACGTCATACAAGGAAACCTTGTACAAAAATTCACGCTCCTAAACCCTGTAGTTTCGGCTGTGTGTTGATATATCAGTCAGTCATTTTCTTTTTTTATAAATAGATATAAAAGGCACTGTAGCAAAATAGAATCTGCGTTAAAATTCAAAGATTTTTTTTTTAGTACCTAAATATAAAAGTGTTTTCTTGTTATTTCTGATGATTAATTACGAAAATAAATCAATCAAATAGCATCGGTTTACCTAACAGTTAAACTGAAAACTGTTCATCGTACCTTATAACTACTACGGAAAGAAATTATGCTATTTAGTTCAAAGAATCGCCCAATCATGACTCAGCGACTCAACATTCATTTGGTCAGTTATTTTGCCATGACCTATAATATCCAAACGTCATAAACAAAGAATATAAAGCACAACAAAATTATAAAGTAGTAATAAACATTATATCTTTATATACCTCATACCCAGGAGCCTGGGGTCCTGGACCTTTGGAAGGAGTACGAACGGTCGAAGTCAACTTGCAAAGGACCCTTTAATACTTTAATAACCGAAGATTTTCCTATACGCGCTGTGCAAGTGCACTCAAGGACAACCCTCGGTTGGTGGGAACCAATGTGACATATGGAGGCATAAGTGGCCTGAACAATGTTATTAATATACATCGATAGTAACCCTTCTTCCAGTTTGGTAAAAAAGGCAGGGAGTAACTTGCGCGCTCAATAACTGGGTCCCCAAAAACGGCCGCTAGCAAGAAGTAACATAGCAACAAAGGTGGCAAAATATCCTGAGGTGCTTAAGGAGAGCTACGCCACGGTTGTCATCATAATCTCGGAAGTACGGCCAACATCAATACCAGCATCTTACTGAACTATACATCTTTTTCTCGAGCACGTTATAAATATTAGTATAATAATCTTAGAAGTAGTATTTAAGACTAATTGTACTTATACTTGAGAGATAAGAGGTGTTTCATATAATATCTGAAGCAGAAAACTTCGATGTTTCATTGACGTAAAAATATTTACTGAATTACGCACGATTGATGTATGTTTAGAGCGTGCTATAGATACATATTTTACGTTGTAAACGACTGAATTGAACAATGAACCAGCGATTGGGCCAATAAAATATAGTTTATGGTTTGATTTGCATGACGCCATTCCGTGTTTGTTATACACAGAGATGAAAGAAAACTCTAAGGCAAATCAGCCAGTATGTATTTTATGTACCTAATCTCGGAATGGATATGGCTTTAGGTACTATACTCTACCCTGAATTTGTACAATAGTAGATAGGTACCTATATACTGAGTCACAAGTTATAAAAAACAACGGCTCATTAGACCATTTATTGGGCAGAGTTCCAAATCCGGGTTAAAACTAAAGATATACTAACAGAAAACTTTAATTATTGATCGTAAAGCCGGGCCATTTGAGATCAAATCAATTAATTTAATCAACATAAGTAAACTGTACATTTACATCGGAAAGCACGTAGGTACTTATATGAATAGGATAAAATAATTTAGGTGATGAAAAAGATAATACATAGCATATTTTCCAGCTAAAATCTCAACACTACCAACAAACATGGCAATGTGCTAAATTGCAGAGTTCCCTTCCAAAATAACACGAATAAGATTAGGTTACACAAGTAAACACAAGTGCAGTGTCTCAGAGGACCTTGCCATTTCCACATACTCGAGAGTAACTTGCTGTCCTTGTATACGGTGTGCCCTATCTTAATTTAACATCAACTCTCATTTCTTCAAACCTAACAATGTCAGCTCTTCAGTTCTTAAGAGGTCTGTCTTGATGACTTTACAGTTTTCTAGTACCTATAGAAAAACTTCGTCCGTCGTTAGCATTGGTTTATTAACATTGAAGCTTTTATTTTCAGCATTTTAGAGATACCTACGGTCAAGAGTTTACAGGTTATATGGAATGAACCATGTATCGTTTTAATGCATTTAATTGTTGTAACGAATGGTTATTGTCTCTAATGTACTGTACCTTTTTTTTGTTTCAGCAAACAGTCAAGTAGGTACGCTGGTTTTACCCTTCTCAGTAGAGTCTACGTCCATGTTGGCTAGGTACAAATTCTTTAGAGAAAATTTTTGACAAAAACATTCAAAATGGATCGAGGTGACATAACCGACAAGACTACTATTTCGACAGACAGTGTCCGTTTAATATACCTACTTATTGTATTGTTATTTGGAAGCTTAATTTTGCGTGCTCGCGTTTCTATTATTCTTTTTCAGCAGGATGCATCAGCGTTGTGCAGACGTGGACTTATCCAACAAGAGTTGATTGATGAAATTGATGAAACAGTTTTCTAAGATAAGGAATGTAAATATAATTAAGCAAAAGTAGAAACAGATTACTTAGCATCTCGCTTCAGAAAGGGATACCCGGTGTCCTGGGCCGCAAGGCAAAGAAGGGACATAGGAGTGGGTTTTTGTCAGTTAAAGTCGGTCACGCCCTCCCGCACCGACCGACAGCGAGAAAAGTCATTGGATGATTTCCCAAATAAAAAAAACGCACCTGCTCTTTTACGGTTCTTAAGAGTGCTTTCAATTCAGCATCTCGATACAATTTTATGAATCAAATGTATTTAAAGTGGAACGCGAGGAATTAGTCAGATACCTATAAGACATACATAACTATGAGTAACGAAGGGGATGGATACTTGCATGGGCATGTGTAACTCCTCAGTCAAATTCCGAATAAAATGTAATTTGAGCGTAAACGTATTAGTCATCATAACTGCTTTAGGATGTACATTCGTTAGTGCTCATTCATGCTTCGTTAATATATAACAATGTTGTGCCTACATGTGCTTATTATAAAATCTGCGCAGTGAATTATTATCTTTCAAAAAAGCATGCAGTATTTGTTCTGTACGAGCTGACAGACAGACGTCGTTCAGTCAAAAGCTTTTGTTGTCAGCTAACTCTAATACTGACAGCTACGAGCAGTTAATGTAATAAAAATTATGTTTTTTGTGTTGCAATTTTTCCAAACGTTTTCTTTATAAAAACTTCCATGAGACTTCAACAAATTGTTTTAAGAAATAGTTCATCCAAATTGGTCCAATTAGTCATTCCCGAGTTTTGTCAAATCAATCAATCAAATCAATAGCTATATAGCTATTGATTTCTTTCTGTGCTAATAATCTTTCGGTTGCTAACAACCTAAAGAGAGATAAAAGATATAGATACTCACAAAGTAAAAACAGAAGTGAAACATTTTATTTAAGTTATAAAGCGATGTACCAATATTTAATTATTTATATGAGTATCTGTATCTAGTATATCTTCTTATATTTATATAATTAATTATTGAAATTTGGCATACCTAGTAAACAAATACAAAGACTGTAACAGTCTTGCCCTAAACCTTTATTCTTGTTACTTTCCTTAAGAATAAGGTTTACAATTTATTTCAAATAAATTTTTTTTTTTCATCTCCACGTTGGTAGTTTATGCCAATTTGATCGGATATTTAGGTCACGAACTCGTAGGATTTATAAGAGACGCGATATTTCGCGATTTAATTATTCAAGATAATCTCACGCTATTTCTGAATATTACGCATCAACAATGACTTCACCGTCAAAATGCGAATGACCGGATTTTTGTTAAATATTTTACTATAGTAATTCAAAAATAATTGTTTCTTGTAAATCTTTTCAGAGTTTAGTTTTTGGAAGAGTGATGCACAACAAAACATACACACATTGAAAAGCGCTAGCAATATAATATTAATTATATTGTGTTTACGTAGTGTACAAAAGATAATTATATATATTTTCACATAAAGCTTTACCTAAGCTGTAATTTAAAATTTATTTTACTGCATAACTTATGCGAAAACTGGCTCTTATTGCACGACTTTTACTTGTGTTAAAATTTTCACACCCTTATAAAAGGAAAGTGATCATCATCATCTTCCTACCTCTGTCCCGTCTTATTTAGGGTCGGCGCAACACGTTTTTTTTCTTCCATTCTATCCTGTCAACCGTCATGCTATCACTGACTTCCTTTTCTTCCATATCACTGTTCACAAAATCCATCCATCTTCTCTTTGGCCCCCCCTCTCGCTCTCCACCCATCCACATGTATACTCATAACTTTTTTAATAACATGCGTTTGATCTCTCCTCTTTACATGACACTGGCGCCACTTTCAAACTTCCTCTAATATGCTCATTTCTCATTTATAAAAGAAAAGTGATAAATAATGTATTGTTAAACATGTCAAATAATATTTAGGATAAGTGTACCTAGTGGTTCCAGAAAATAAGACTCATACAATCATTCTGCATTGCAAGAAAATCAATTTATTACCATAAAATAACAATGTAGATGAATAGGTAACCGGCTTCAAAATCAAATAAAGACTAGAGATATCTGTAATCTGGATATAGAATTTGCAATTTAAAAATTTTTTTTATGCTCAATTTCCACGGTATCCAGTTTACTCTGAACTTTTACCCGTATCCCAGGTTACTGGGCTAGGTAGTTTATATTAGAAATTATGACATATTGATCTTAGGCAGTTTTAAATTGTTTATGTAAAGAGTAAAAAAAATAATGATCGGCAAGCTCTTGGTTGGGCTTTGTTGACCAGGCTAAGTGGATCCTGGCAACGAATACACTTCAATCCATTTTCTTGCCTCGAGTGTATGCGAGAGCAAATGACTCGGAGGAAGGAAGTATTCTAGCAAGGTGCTGGTAGCTGTTATCTGAATACCTCTTTACTCCTCAAGCAATTTTTTCGCCCCCCTTTTCGTTACGTCACTTTATTATGTTATAGTGAGCGTTTTTGGACACCCATTATTAAGTGTGTAAGTCACCGCATGCAATTGTATCTGAATACTATTATAGCATTGGTCAAGTAGGCGCATATTCCTTGCAATAGTTCTAGGTGTAAGTCCTCTAAGGATACCCCAAGTTTTCCTATAGCCCTGCATCAACCAGGGTTACCCTTGAGTGCACTTGCGTGTTGCATTCACGTACCTACATCATCGGTTAGTCCTCATCCAATTTAAAGTGTCTAGTGGGCCACTGCAAATTGATTCGGCCCTTCCAACGCCTTTTAGACAATAGGTTATCCAAATGTGTCAAAAATATTTTCAAATTAATATTAAAACCAGCCTGTTAAGTCTGTCCTACAGCAGGGCAAATACCTCTTGTACGAAGAAGGCATGAGTATTAATCACTATGTTTGCTCAAGCCGAATTTGCGATTTCAGATAATAAGTGTATAAATCTCTAAGATAAATTAAATACTTAATTTAGAAAATCCGACATCATATGAGAATATAAATGTCTAACTAGAATGATGCATGATGTATATCACAACTTCACAAAGCGGCATAAAATGCAAAGCCGTTGCCAGACCTTCTGGTTATATCAGAGCAAACTTTTATACACATGCGAACTTTCATTGAGGTCATTGCACCTACGAGAAAAGATACCTCTGTCCTATTCTTATTTTCTGTGCTTCATATCTGGTACGTTTGGATTGGTATTGTTTCATCCTTTTATCAAATTCGCTATACATTCATATTGTGGGAACACTATATCAGTGTTCTAGTTACCGAGACCGCTTGATGATCTTGAAACATGATCAGTATTATTAGATGGAAATGTCGTTGGACATCTACCTACTATTTAATTAGGTTAAGACAATAATGGAAGGTGTCAAAACTAATTAATTATTGCCAATATTATTATTATTATCGATTTAATTTAACACATTCGAATATTGGTTTTCATTGCACTGCTTACGCACCGTTTACAATGCAGTTTATTTTACACGCGTGCATTTTATTCATATTTTGCACTAGTGCGAAATGAAAGTCATAGACCAATCAACAATCTTAAATAGAGTACAAAGACTCTGTACTTTTTTAATCCCAGAAAAAATAATTAAGGCATTTTTAGGTCTATCAAAATATGTAACTATTTAAAATGTTATAATAAACTGAATATTATATTATATGTATTGTTATGAACATTTATTTCTCAGAATAATTACTCGTACTTTTATCCGTGTTAAGTAAACAACAATAATCAGTTTTTTATTTTTGTTACATAGGTAAGTAAGGCGTTGTGTTGTTTGGCGGCTGCGAGTCAGTGCTTCTCCTTCAAATCACGAAGGCCGAGAAAGTCATACAGCTATTTTTCCCAAATATTTGTTGCAAAGTAATGTTTATGACTCATTGTTTCTTTTTTAAGTGTGTTGAAAAGCGTTGTTTGATACGCATACGCATTTGTACAATTGTATCCATAACGCCGATCACTTTCGGCTGTGGCGTCAATCATGAGTCTTGAGTGTAATGACAAACTGCCCACATTATATATCAAAGCGTTTATTAATTTAGTTAAAAACTGAAGGAAGATGTCTCAATGCATTATGAAATTAGGCGTTTAAAATGACGA
Source organism: Mythimna pallens (assembly GCA_961205895.1). Lineage (NCBI taxonomy): Eukaryota > Metazoa > Arthropoda > Insecta > Lepidoptera > Noctuidae > Mythimna > Mythimna pallens. The sequence continues at coordinate 16,353,503 of OY540830.1, read as the reverse complement.
ATCTTCAGTCTGGTATCCTATCTAAAATAAGAGTAGGTACAAGAAGTCATAAAACGGCTAACTGTAAGGTTAAGATGAGAATTAGGTCGACCGACGGGTTAATTCGCAGACACTGGCTATTGACTATTGATACGCATAGTAACACTTCTGGGGCCACCACCACCTTATTAGTCTCTAATGGATTGTAGGAACACACCTATTCCCATTACTTACATGAAACAATTAAGTCGTTACAATAATTTGTAAAAGCGATGGATGAAGTGGAAGTACGAACACGTGAATGTAGTGACACCATGAACTCCTATGAACAGTAGTTAAGGTACATTGTTTATAATGGATCCTTCTTATTAACTTCTGGGGTTTGCATTTTATGTATTTTCATAACAAAATCTTTAGAGACTAGGTATAATTGTATCAGTTGCTTTGAAACACAGGTCTAAATGGTTCAATGGTGCTAAATTGTTCCAATTAAAGAAATAAAATGTATGAAATGGCGTTTCCTGGTCTTCAATTCATAGATTGTCTAATGGATCTGTCTCCAACAATGACAAGTCAATCGACACCAGGACTTGACTATGATAATTATGATACTGTTATCACGTGTTGTTATCAGCGTCTACCGATCGATATGAATATTTTCGCTGAGATTGGGCCATGAGGCACTTTCACCGCCGTTACACGCGTTTTCTAGCGAAACACCGAACTCAATTATTAATAGCAGCCTATTTTTGGAGCGGCTTCGGACGCGGATTTGCGCTCGGGCGTGTGCGAGGCCCGGGCGAAGTCACTATCTCACCTGGGCCAGGTGTAGACACCGGAAACTTCAAAGCCGAAGTGCCAGGAGCCGGCGTAAGCTCCCTGTGCTTTGGGTCCAGTACACACGCCATGGCCGTGGGCCTTGCCGTCTTCCCATCCACCACAATAAGTACCACCATCGTCAAAGTCGAAGCGGCCACCGTTGAGGCCACGCTGCGGGGGGTTTCCGCTAGCGGCGTGCGCGGTGTCGGCTAGCTCGCTCGGCTGCATCACGCGGAACCGTGGTGCCGCGGAGGGGAGGGCCTCCCGCGCGCACCCTCCACCGAGCTCGCGGTATAAATAAACATCAGCTGGGCATGTCGCGCCGTGGCGCGCCGCCGAGTGAACACCACTCCGGTCCTGCGCGAGGAGCACTGCGCGCCCGCGGCCGCGCGCCCCCGCCCGCGCGCCCCGCCGCGCTGCGCACCCTGCGCACCCAGCGCACCCTGCGCACTGCGTACGCAACGCAGCGCAGCCCGCCGTCGCAGAACTCACTGCTACCGCCACATCGTCGCCACAACAACTTACTATACTGCTTTTTTAGATTACTTGTTCTAAATAAAAAAGCCACAGCAGACACTACAATGTGGAATTTTATTGTAAATAAATGCTACTGATGAAAATTTGAACGTTTTCAGCGAACGCGGGGCGTTGACTCTAGGCTTGCATTAAAATATTGTTATGTTACACCAAACAAACCTTCACTTTACAGAAATTTTGTAGATTCTAGCCCTCAGACATTGCTCGCCAGGGGTGCTGAGACTACCTCCGTTAGTAGGTCAGTTGGTGATGTGTTACTGCTCCGTGCCAAGAGTTCATTCTTTCCACAAGCACTTACTAACTTGTGTTTTTACTTATTAATGTTTTTTTTTTTGGGATCTGCCTTTTTTATTTGGGAACAATGAATAAGGTTATGTTATATGTACTTCTTTAATTATAGGATGGTCACAGCATGTTGCAGACTAAGAGGACAGCAGATTAAATAAAGCAAAATCAATGCAATGCAAAACGTAATCATTCATACTTTGTATTATGTTAGAACTATACAAGTATTTTTAAGGGGTCAATTAGGGAGAATCCTAATATATACGGGAATACTGTCTAAGAAACCCAATGGTTGCTCTTTTTCATAAAAACAATTTGTCTAATGAGCATGGTCATGTTGAGAGTATGAATCAAAGGAGAGACTTGAAAATCCGAAAGGGGAACAACTAGAGGGAAGGAGCAAACACATACTACCTTAGATGTTATAATGACTATGAAGACCAGATGTATGAATGTTAAAGAAGCAAAAGAAGTATACAAAGATCGTAGCAGCTGGTTGTAGTTTTACCTACACCAATAGGAAAAGCGCGTTAGTTTACCTATAACTATATGTACGCGTACTTTATTAGTCAATTGGGATGGCGGCAATTCTGCCTCGATTACGAATACAAATGTCCACATGTATTAAACAACGTTATTCATACAAGCGAACAAATAATAAATTAAACAAACATTTGTAAGAAAAGGTTCGCAGTAGCAGGAAAATTAAAATTTTTGTACGCCGTTTTACTTTTTGGGCCCAACCAGCCTAATATTTTAGACCATGCCTTAAAATAAAACAAAAAAATATTTTAATATCGTTAAGACCTACTTAATACTCGGCTTTGGTGAGGGTGAAACCGCTGGAAAAGCTAGTAGATATTAAATTGTTACGTTGTCTTCTCTCATCTGCATGAAAAATGAGGTCCTTTATTTAAGGGATTCGGAGTGGAAGTATTTATATAGTGTAGGAAGAGATCAGGACTAAATACCTACTGCATAAGTATGCAGAAAAAATCAAACTTCTGAGTTAACGAAAAAAAACAATACGGCCGTTCTTTTTTTTTCGTTAACTCAGAAGTTAACGAAAAAAAAAGAACGGCCGTCTGACTGACTGTCAAGACCCTTTATCTCGGGAACGCGAGAAGGTATCAAGTTGAAATTAAAATCTACGGTCCCTTGAAGCTGAGAAAAAATTAAACTTCTAAGTTAATGAGAGAAAAAGATACGGCCGTTTATGTCGCAAAAAACGTGTATTTTGACACTCAAAAGAATCAAAAATCATAGGGTAGGTACTTCCTGTGGACCATTTAGCATGAGGCAAGGTCTCATAGCACAAGTATAGGAAAAAATCTGTAAATTTGTAGTTTTTTTTTTTTTTTTCGGTAGGAGTGGGAAATCCTCATGGACGCCCAAGCTGCCTCACAGACGAGCCAGTCTGGGCAGTGTCAGACTCCTACTGACTAAAACCGCACTCCTACCTTACATTTAAACCACGGACATGACGTCCGTGCCCTTGTTTGGTAATTATACATTGTTTGCTTCTGGGCTCAGGGTTTAGAGGTCACCAGCCCGAAGCGATACCCAAGCGACAACGACCCACATACGCATCAAAAATCAGGAATATCTCAACCTTCAACACACATACAACTCATCGCCGCCCATAATGCCGCACCAAACAAATGGCCCCTCAACCCCAATAACTATACTTAATACTAATACTTAATAGGTACAATAAATAATATATAATTATATAATATAACAATAAATACCATCTAGTTTATAATACATATTATCAATAACTATAACTACTATATTTACTTTTTTTTTATTATTATTATCCTGTTTTTTTTTTTTCTTTTTTTTTTTAACCTTATACATGTTACGTCCTTAAATTTAAGTGATACTATGATAAAAATTTACTTATTAGTACTCTCTCCTCAGTCGCGGATTTTCCACCTCGCTATTCCCTCGTTTTACCCAAACGGCCCCGAGCAATACCCGCGTCGTCCAAGGCGCCATCAACTCGTCATTGCGTTAGTAAACGGATCAGTGCCTCGACGACTGTTCTGTCCCGATGCCGCATGGCGTTCTTCATGTTGGTGTTGATGATGTCCCTGGTCGACGCTTCCTGTGCCCTCCTCACAAACCGTCCAATTGCGTCATCAGCGTTGTCGGCGTAGTACACGCAGTGGGCAGTATGTCTGGAGACTGCCACTACTGCGTGGGATACGCTGCTGTGAATTAATAAAAAAATAGTAAATTTGTAGTTACATCACAAAAATAAAAACACTTTTTTTGTGATTCTGAAAATCTTCGTAACTCAATTCGGGATTTGAACTGTTTTCATAGGTAAGTTTGTACGGAACCCTCAGTGAGCGAGTCCGACTCGCACTTGCCCGGTTTTATTTATTTCGTTTTGTTTTTAGTTCGTTACCAATATCACAAAGAAATTAAATAACTGAAGGGCTTGAGGGTAGCGCGAGTAAAAGGACAAAGACACGAGATGGAGAGGACTGAACAATGGTTACACGAAGAATTCATAATAGCCTCACTCTTGTCGGGCGTCAATATTTTTTTTAATTGATATAAACCAGTGCTTGATTGCGATCAAATTGACAATATTACTTAGTTGGTACCTACGAGAATAATTTTTGTTTTTTCATGAAAACCAAGAAAATATTTGGGTGTATAATAAATCCATTAGCCCGCCCGCACACTTAATTAACTACTTTATCTACGTTCATGTTTATTTTTCCAAGTCAGACCCAGTTTCAAATCTGTACCTAGACCATTATGTCCGTTTTCGTAAGGCGGTCTGTTAACTATTTGATAGCACCATTGATAATCAGCATATCTTTGCCTCGTAGTTAAAACAGTTATTAGGGTTGCGAGCGCTAAACAGAGACAAATAAATGTATGTGCACGTAGTGAGTAACGCATCGGTGTGTAGCATGGCTTCTGTGAAATGGTTTTCTTCTAGGTATTTTCTTCAGATCGTAAACCAGTACTTAGCAAGGTCACGTAGCACAGGCGTAGCAACGACGTAGCAAGGTTGTGTAGCACAGGCGTAGCAAGGTACTGTAACACAGGCGTAGCAAGGCTGCGTAGCACAGGTGTAGCATAGTCATAGCACAGGAGAACCTACATATTTTTAAAAAGAGCAGCGTCTAAGTTCCGTGATAAAATATTACTGAACTTAGACGTTCTAAATATCGTTGTATGCTTTACTTACAGTTTGGTTCGTCGTACGTAATTTTTACGACTTGGGCTCGGTTCGGACGGTTACCGGACGGTCGGACAGCGAGCTACCCATTGCTAGCCGTCCGCAAGCCTGCGCCTACGGTGGCCGGAAATCAGGATCGGGGTCCTGGCGGCTGGGGCGTGAGGGTCGCTCCCTCACGCGTGCACGTGCGGCCTCCTCCTTTGCTAGCATTACTGCTTCGCAGAAGGAGGCGACCGCTGCTTCGGACCATGGCCTGTACCAAGGCCCGGTGCGAGAGATCGCTGCCACCGTTGCACGAGGACACGGCGGTGTTCTGCCCAAGCGGGGCACACCTCTACCGTATTCTCTACCGTGTCACACAGTGGTGGCACCCGGGCGTTACTTCCGCACAAACCTGATGCACAAACTTACCGAATTGACCATATTCGGTGAGAACCTGCGTCATGTGGAAGGTGAGGATGCCGTGAGGTCTTTCCAGCCACGCCTCTAAGAGGGAGGGCCCACCATAATGGTGGCGTGCCCAATAGTTTGCTATTGCAACGCACTTTATTTTGAATGTATTTCAAACCTAAGTACGAAACTTTGATAGTGTATGTGACGTACATAAATAGGTACTCCATTTAGAATTACGTTAACAAATCTTTTATCTTTATATATAAAAGGAGAAACTAACTGACTGACATATCAACGCACAGCCTAACTACTAAGATTAGGAGCGTGAAATTTTGCACATAGCTTCCTTTTATGACATAGGCGAGCATTAAGAGAGGATTTTTCAAAATTCACATCCTAAGCGCATGAAACGGGGGTCCAAAGTTTGTGTGATGAAAACCTTCTTCACGCGGGCGAAGCCGCTGGCAGAAGCTAGTCTATTATAAAAGGAGAAACTGACTGACTGACATATCAACGTACAGCCGAAACGACTGGGACTAGGAGCGTGAAATTTTACACAAGGCTACCTGTTACGACATAGGCAAGCACTAAGAGAGTATTTTCTAAAATTCACCCCCTAAGGGGATGAAACGATGGACCAAGCTACTTTCACGCGAGCGAAGCTGCTGGCAGGAGCTAGTTAAAATAATAAATTTAATACACTGTAATGGATTAACTTTAATTCAATCCTTCAATCCAATTCAACAGAGAATTCACTTTCATTTGACTTTCTCTCAAGTATCTTGCGTACCAAAAAATTGGACAAGTGCGAGTCGGACTCGCACACTGAGGGTTCCGTACAAACTTACCTATGTAAATAGTTCAATTCCAAAAATGGAGTCTTGTAATTTCAGGATTCTGGGTCAACGGGAAGTACCCTATGAATTTTGTTTCCCTTGAGAGTGTTGAAATACAAGATTTTTGCGAGATAAACGACTTTTTTCGGTAAGTTTGATTTTTTCTCAACTTCAAGGAACCTAGACCTGACTATATAGTTTTATTTTCAGCTCGATACCTCCACGTGTTCCCGAGATAAAGGGTCTTGACAGACAGACAAACAGATAGACAGTCAGTCAGACAGACAGCCGGGCAACAAAGTGATCCCATAAATTCTAAGGGTTCCGTTTTTTCCTTTTGAGGTACGGAATCTTAAAAACTAATTTTCATACTTATTGAACATTAAAATTAAAATTGATCCATAATCATTGTCTCAGTTTCAATCAATATCAAAACTGGTCAAAATGTACAGAAATTATACGTTTGAAAGATTGTGACGGCTATGCTAATTCGAACGTTTCTTGAAAACACGAAAATTATCCTTCTGGGCGGCCCCATTTCGTTTTGAGGCCCCGGGACCATATTGTGCCTGTTTTACTCTTCATCCATTCAAATTTTAGTCACGGAGCTTCAAAGGGAACGAAGCTTATGGTTGGTACCTAAGATTTTACAAGCAAGACGATATCCTTGTTCACTGCCTCTGAGTAAATGCAGATCTAGTGCTGCGGATTGTTCGAAAGTTACCGTGACGTTACCGTTGAGTAGTTACCGTGGCCCTAACAATGTGCAACTGAAGGAACACTGTGGCTTTTAGTCAGTAAAACTTTGAAATTCCCTCTCACTCCACCTAGAGCAGAAGAAGTCATTTGATGATTTCCGACGTAAAAAAAAGTAAATGCAGATCGAACTGCGACAGTTACATTCAGTTTCACACTACTATTTATATATAGGTAAACGAAAGTTTGTGAATGTATATGTATGTTACTCCTTCACACAGAAACACACACAGGACCGTTCATTGTGGCGACACTTAGGGGAGGCCTATGTCTAACATTGGCCGTCTTTCGGCTGAAATGATGATGATGATGATGGAAGGCGAAAGTTTGTGAGTGCATATGTTTGTTACTCCTTTAGACAGAAACTGCTCAAAAGTCCAGTGATTTGGATGAAATTAAAACACTAGAACCATCGACCATATATATCGATGACTAGAACACTCTTATCCCGGGAGTATGTATCCTTTCGGATAATTTTCTACTATCGGCGGGTAAAGCCGCTGGCAGCAACCAGTTATCGCTCAATTCCTCTTGCTGCGTAACGGTGTGGTACGTGAGGGGTTTGTGTAGCTAATCAAGTTTTCAGCAGAAACAGCGTGTTCTAATATATATTTGTATAGCTAGTGTACTTGAATTTCCGATACAGGGTAATGAAATAAGCAATTTTTTTTATGTACCTGCCATGATTTCTCTTCACCACCTTGGTTGACTGGTAGAGAATGCCTTAGGCATTAAGTCCGCCTTTGTATCTTTGTGTTGCATGAAGTTTTTATAAATAAATAATGAATAAATAAATCAGTGGGATGATACATCCAGTTTCACACTCATTTCACAACGTCGAGGTTGTCTTAATTGTGTGTGTAGATGCACGTGCACATTATTTGTATGTCCAGATGAGCCAATTCTTTGGAGTAAACGGAGAAAATTTGTGCACAGTAAGGTAAGTAAATAATTTAATTGCGAGTTTAATTCGATTTCGACGATTTACCGGATGGCTGGACGGTGAACTACCCATTGCTCGTCGTGCGCAAGCCCGCGCCTACTGTGGTTGGTAGTCGAGTTCGGGATCGGGGGCTGGGACGTGAGGGCCGTTCCCTCACATGTGCGGCTGCCTCCTTCTCTAGCATTACTGCTTCGCAGAAAGAGGCGACCGCCTGCCATTCTTCGCCATCAACGCCTGTGCTTGAGTTGGTTGCCAAATCGTCTGTAATCTTTTAAACCTCTGTACTTTTTTTTTAATTGATATAAACTAGTGCTTGACTGCGATCCCACCTGATGGTAAGCAGTAATGCAATCGTTGATGGTGAGGCGCACTAATTTATTGAGAGCCTATTCACTCTAGCCTTGAAGACACCTAAATTATAATCGGACGGGAAAACCGTAGCAAGCAAATTATTCTAGTCCCTCGATGTACGCGGTATAAACGACGAGGCGAAACGCTTGGTCCGGACCGTAGAGGATTCAACAACGTAAGGGTGGACAAGCCGACGAACGGCCAGTGCCGTTCGTCGGCTTGTCCGACGGTAGAACGACGGTTGTAAAACAATGAAGGGCTGGCCACCCTACGCCTGTGCTCAAGGCTTTGTAGATTGGACTTAACCAGATCTGGATCACCAATTAGCCTCTTTGCACGCCTTTCTACCGAGTCCAAAGCTGCCAGGTGGCATTTTGCAGCACCAGCCCATATGTGGCTGCAGTACTCCACACACGAACGGACCTGTGCTTTGTATAACATTAAAAGCTGTCCTGGTGTGAAGTACCGCCGGACCTTTGCAAGTACGCCGAGTTTCCTAGCAGCTATCTTGGGTTTGGACTCAGTGAACCGCCTAAAGTTAAGGTCTGAGGAAATTTCAACTCCCAAGAGCTGAAGGCCGTCGGTGACTCCAGGAAAACATTCCGAAAAGCAGGAGCCAAGGTGAACGGGCTCCTTTTAGCGGTAAACACACGCCTATGTTTTGGCGGCATTGAATCCCACCAAATTAGCTTCACCCCACTTGAAGACTGCCTGAAGAGAGACATTCGTACGCTCCATCATAGCCTCTCTTTCGGACCGGATTAGCTCGTTACTAGCTCGAGCACCTGGCAACTGAGGTATCTCTCTACAACTGAGCTATCATCTGCATACCCATAGATAACAGGCATCAGTAGATCGTTGATATGCAGCAGGAAGAGAGTTGCAGAGAGAACAGACCCCTGAGGAACTCCGGCATTACTCGTCATGGGCTCTGATGAGCATCCATCGACAACAACTCGGAAAGACCGTTCACTCAGGAAGTCTTTTACCCAGTTAATCAGACCAGGGAAAATGCCGTACGCTGGAAGCTTACTCAAGAGACTAGCGTGCCATACCCTGTCGAAGGCCTTCGAGACGTCTAAGGAAACAGCAATCGCTTCCCCATTCCTCTCGAGGGTCTCACCCCACAAGTGGGTGGCATAAACTAGTAGGTCCCCAGTAGATCGATTGCGGCGAAACCAGTACTGTCGGTCACTGAGGAGATCGTTACCTTCCAGGTATGCCATGAGGCGCGAGTTCAATACATCTTGCAGAGTATGGAGGTTATTGAAATCGGCCGATAGTTGGTAGGATCGGCACGACTGCTCTTTTTGGACACGGCTTGCATGTTGGCAAGCTTCCAAGACTTGGGCACTATACCAGTCCCAAATGAGAGGCGATACAAACGCGTCAATATAGGAGACAACTCGGGTGCACATTGTGCACCCGAGTTGTCTTGTGAGAGTTGTCTTCGAGAGGCTTGTGCACTGCACAAGCCTTGAGAACAATCGCTGGTATACCACTAACTTACTTGCATTTATATTTGAAGCGTGTCTGTTACATTAGTTTTGGTATTTTTTTTGCGATTTCATTTGCTAGATTGACTGCTTATTGTCGAAAAGTAATTATTAAAACTTTCACATATAAGTTTTGTATCGGTCAGTACCATCAAGTTTTGTTGGAGCAAAATTACTTTTGTTTTTGTTACATGTTATGCTATTTATCAACTTCCACATAATAATTATTTAGTAACATTACCGTTTGTAAGAATTAAAACCCGACCAAGACTACGTTTTTCTCGTAGGGAAAATTATCCAATGACATCCCCCGCACTTGGGTGGACCGGGAGGGCGTGTCAGACTTTTACTGACTAAAACCCACTGCTACGGTTTTGCTGACATCTCCTTCAAGCTTGAGATTGTCTGTAAATGTCTGTCTATAATAATAAAAAAACGTGCTCGGGAGAAGGATGTAAAATCCAGTAAGGTGCTGTAGGGATCTTGACCGTACTTCCGGGATTGTCCTGATAGCCGTGCTATACCTCTCCACTCCTTAAGCACCTCAGGATATGTTGCCCTCTTGTTGCTACGTCAATTCGTGCTAGCGACCGTTTATGGGGGCCCATTTATTGAGTGTGCAAGTCACCCCCTGCCTTTTGTCGATGGATATTAAAAACATTGTTTAGACAGTGGCCATATTCTTAACATAGTTCTTGGTAACCAGTCCAATTAAGACTCCAAAAACTGTAGCCTTATATCTTAGTTTGCCATATGTCGCAATAGTTTCCCACCAACCGGGGGTTGTCATTGGATGCACTAGCATAGTGCATAGAGGGATAATCACCGGTTCGTCCCACTTTCCATTAAAAGCGTCTAAAGGGGCCTCTGCGAGTTGGTTTCGGCTCCTCGTACGCCTTCCAAAGGTCCAGGACCTTAGGGTGCTGAGACAAATAAATGTATAAAAATAATATTAATAATATAATATTCACACAACTATCACACAACGCCGTTTAGTCTCAAGCTAAGCAGAGCTTGTATTATGAGTACTAGACAATTGATATACATACTCGTACTTAAATATTGGTATGGTCGCCAGTTGTGATGTTTTTTTTTGTTTAAGGTTTTCTTTATACCTACGTATTTATAACATGGTGTGCAAAAAAAAAAAAATATTTTCGTTCTTAACAGGGTTGAAAGAAACAGGTTTTTTTAAAAAAAATTATAATACAAACAGTTCAAATTGTTTTAAACAAGTGTTCTTTTTAACCGACTTCAAAAAGGAGGAGGTTATATGTTCGGTTGAATGTATGTTTTTTTTTTTATGTATGTTCACCGATTTCTCGGTCAATTGTAAACCGATCTTATAAATTTATTTTTCGATTGAAAGGTTATGCTTCCGAGTTGGTCCCATAGAAATATTGTTATGATCTGATCATGAACTTCGAAGATATGGAACAGAACTCCTTATAGGATCACAGCAGAACCATCGTAACAAGTAAAATTGCTTTGTTTATACGTGTAGTCGATGACTAACTGAAAGTAGAGGGGAAATATATCGAACTGATCTGATGATGAACCCTGAAGTTAGGCACCGGAACTCTGTAATAAATTAATGTAATCTAACCGTGTTTGGGATTATTAGAATTGTCATGAGATGCACTCTGGCTATAAGGTATTTAAATTTGGCTGAGGGGTACTTTTTAGTGGTGGTACCGTAACTAAAAAGTATAAAATAAAAAACATTTCCAAAAAAATATATAACCGACTTCAAAGTAAAAAAAAAAACACTGAAAAGTGCAAAATAACTTTAATTTCCGAAGTCGGTGTTAAATAACGAAGAGACAAAACTATTTACTAATTTTCATTTTATATCCATTCATTCACCATGAGAAGTAGTTTTAAAGCTTCTTTGTTTTTCTTAAGTATTGTTTTATAAAATTAATCTGTGTTTTTAAACATGTGATAAAAACGCTGTTTAAATTCACACTGTTTTAAACATGTGTTTTAAACATCTGGTTTTAATCATGTCAACACTGACTCTTACACGCTTAAACGGCTGGACGGATTTGGATGAAATTTGGTACATGGGTAGACCATGTCCTGGAATAAGTGTACTACGTACCTTCGTAGTTATCGTAGTTATTTTTTTAATCACCCAGAAGTACGAGCCCTACAGAACGGGGCTCCGTCGAGCCATCTTAGCCGGAGGTAATAATACTGCACCGAGGTACTGTCGAATTACAGTAACTATAGGTACTCACACTTTGGTGGACATCTAGTTACACAATTGTTGGTCGCACTACCATAGTGTTGGGCACGCCGTAATTATGGCGGTAAGTCCCCTCTTTGAGGAGTGGCTGGAAAGGCAACACGGCGTCATTATCTTCCGCATGACGGAGGTCCTCACCGGACACGGTAAGTTCGGGAAGTTCCTGCACCGGATTCATGCGGAAGCGACGCCCGGATGTCGCCACTGTGTGGACCGCCCGGAGGGCACGGTGGAGCATACGGTGGAGGTGTGCCCCACTTGGGCAGAGCAACGCCGTGTCCTCGTGGGGGCGATCGGCGGCGGCGATCTCTCGCGCCGGGCCTTGGTACACGCCATGGTCCGGAGCGAGGAGAAGTGACAGGCGGTCGCCTCCTTCTGCGAAGCAGTAATGCTTGCAAACGAGGCGGCCGATCGCGTGAGGCAGCGGTCCTCACGCCCCAACCGCCGCCAGGATTCCGATCCCGATTTCCGGCCACCGTAGGCGCGGGCATGCGGACGGTGAGCAATGGGTAGCTCGCCGTCCGACCGTCCGGTAACCGTCCGGACCGAGCTCAAGTCGTCAACGGCGCGTGCTATTCCAAGCGCGCCTCAAGGAGACGTCAGCAACTGTAGGGGCCCTGCAGGGTCGAAGCCTACTGGGGCCAAGGGTCTGATTCTGAAAGGAAGACTCGGCTCTGGTACGAAAGGCGACGAAGGAACAGGAGTGGGTTTTTAGTCAGTAAAAGTCTGACACTATCTCCCGCCCCGCCCATTGATTGATCTACATAATTATGCTATGTACATTCTGAAGAACAATTAATCAGCAATTTTTTTGTAAAGATAAAAAAAAAACGGATTGAAAGGAGTAGGGAAAACAAGCGCAAAAATATGTTGTTAATTTTTTTTTTGGCTAAAGTATTAGTTATACGTGTTGATAATGTTATATAGGTATATATATATATATATATATATTTCAAATCTATTAACCCAGCAAACCTGATGTACCTCCCGCCATTATTACCGCAATTATTTTCATGAATAATCAAAAGTATCAACTCTGTTGAAGCAGCGTAGATAGATAGATAGATCAATAATAATATATTCTTTACACAACAGCCAGCCACACACACACACGCACAACCTGTGTAAAAAAAATCGAAGCTGTTCTGCTTCAATTTTTTATTTTTATTTGTCATCCTTTTTGTTGCTAGGACAGCTTTCGATGGCCAGACTCTAATGGACACAAGTGTAAATCTAGAATAGTCAGTAAAAGTCTGACAAGCTCTCTCGCTCCACCCGGAGCAGAAGAATAATTGGATGATTTCCCATTAAAAAAAACGCTTCTCATGGATGGGAGCAGGTCGTAAAATGTGGTACTTCTAGAATTTATTTTTGTGATAAAGATTAATGAAATTAAATACAAACAAACAGAAAGATTACAAGTTTCTACATATATTATATAGTTATTTTTTTTTATCATTAGAATAAGAATTGTAATGTTTTTGTAGTATTTGGCAGCAAATGTATCAAGTTAACCTTCTCGGCAATTTTCGCTGACGTAGTTAATAGGTAATACTACAATAAAATTCTCAGCTCCATTTTACCGAGTCCAGTGCACAGAGATACTTGAGATACAACACTACACCAATTTTATACCACAATATCCACTGGAATCCATTTATGAATAATTGAAACAGCCACTGAATTTCAATGGAAGAAACCCCACCTAAAAATCTCGTTCAAAAGCCGGTATATTAGTTTTTACCTTTTTCTTTTTGGTGTGACCCAATATAAAAATACAACAGATTTGATTTTGACAGAACAGAATTGACATTGACAGATTAAAATTGACTCGTTGATTTGTTGAATGTTGACGTCTGACTCAGAAGACGTGATTTTTTGATAACAAATAATAATTCTCATTCATCAAAAACAAGAACAAAACATCACTGCATTTGCACAGTCAGAGGTCGTATTGTGTTTCGTGGTATCTTGATAATGAACAAATACCAACGTTAGACATTAAAAAATAATAATGTGACTTTTATACATTTATTTCCGCGTAATCCGACAATCTGTGTGCCTGAAAATTGTTCAATATTTTTATTTCCTAACAATTGCCCGAACAACGGCTATCAGCCCAAACATTGTCTCAAGAAAAACCAACTAGTAAGGTATTACGCAGTGGATTAATATTGCTAAAGTTCACTGATTTTATTTGTGAATAAAGAGGTATTATAAAGTTTTCGAAAAGTGAAGTAAGTGGACAATATGGAAGCCCCAGAATCCAGTGGGAGTAGCCGATCCAACATGGTGCAGCCGACATCATGGTGCCATCCTGCAAACAGAGTCCATCGGTTCTTTGCACTATTACTCATGTGTTTTCTTTGTTTTGGTAAGCTACTAACTTTTAGTTTTATATTATATTAGGTGTTGCATAGTGATGATTATGATGTGAAGTAAACTATTTAAAATGTGGACAATAGGCCCACATTTTAAATAAGTGTAAGGAATACAATAGACCCGCATGTTAAAAATATAACAAAAAAAAATTATAGTCATATTAACAAATGCCTTTGCCAGACTACTATGTACCTTTATTTATTTTTGAATAAAACACTATACTATAAATTAAGTAATATATCTTGAGAATAGCATAATATCAATATATTATTAATTTCCTTTTTCAGGATCCTATTTCTGTTATGACACTCCTGGAGCATTGGCTGACAACTTCAAGAATGACGCACACTTGAACACATCCCAGTTTGCATTGCTTTATTCTATATACTCATGGCCAAATGTGGTGTTGTGTTTCATTGGCGGTTATCTTGTTGATAGGTATGTTCCAGTAATTAGTTTGCTGTTTATCAGTTCATTATGAAACATAACTCTGTTTTCCATAATATGTTTGTGACAATGTTATAGTACTTTATTTAGCTCTATTAATGTAGCAATAAGTTAATTAATTCACTAAACCCCAAGCAAACGCCGGCGTTCACTCTCTCATTGTCTTTCTATTGTGTCTCTAATAACGGTATCAAACGGTTAAAAAGTAAAAACAACTAAACTTTTTTGTAAAACTACAGTGAAGAACCTCTTTAAATTTTATAGAAAATTACAATTTCAGAAAAGTATTGATTAGGGATGCCATTCATTTCTTTTCTGTAATCTTGCATAAATGTTAGTGCTATAATTTCTCTATGGATTTACTAATTCTTAACGCAATATTGAACTATAAGCGGAATAATCTAAACATGATACAGTGTTGTTTGTTATCCTATCTTATTCTGACAAAACAAATTGCATTTTATTAATAAGTATTTAGATCACTATGCAAACATTTCATTATATTCAATATTAATCAACTGCAAATGATATGATGTTTAGAATATCTGTGACCCTATTTACTCCAATTATATTAATAAAATATTAGACATGATATGTTTGCAATGTTATTGAACTGTAACATGATTGCCCTCAATTGTGTTGGTATATATATTAATCTTCAATATGCCCAAACTAAGTTATATACTTTTTTTTTAATTTCAGGTACTTTGGTGTAAGATTGGGCACAGTAATTTATATGACAATTGTATTTATTGGAGCTGTAATATTTGCATTTGGAGTCTACATTAATGCATTCTGGCTGATGATACTCGGCAGATTTGTATTTGGGTAAGTATTTGATAACTTTAACTGGAAAATATAGAAACAGGGAAGGTGAAATAAAAATATCATGCTTTTTCTGCAAGAGTGTAGGCAGAGCCCACATATTGTGTGCTGGGATCATTACATACATACTCCTTTTACATCACTAGTGTATGGTATCACACTCTATAAGCTTTACAGATCACATTACTATTATTTTACTCATATATATTGCATATCTTCCCACTTATGGTGCCTAGAAATAGAACACCAAAAAAAGAGTTTATACATTTGGTTGTGTTAGCATTGTCACATATTTTTATTAAAAATGCGAAAAAATTTATGTATGGATCTTTATCTTTCACGCAAAAACTACTGAATGGAATTTAGTGAAACTTGATACACAGGTAGACCATGCCTTGTAATAGCACATACGGTAGTTTTTATCCCAGGAATACTTTTTTTACTTACGAAAATTATCCTAACATATGTTAGGATAATTTTCGACTATCATGCGGGCGAAGCCACTGGCAGCTGCTAGTAACAAATATGTCTTTATTTATTTATTTATGTACACACATACACTTCAAATCGAGGGTCTTTGTTGTTCCGACAGAATACAAACTTTAATATTATTGTATTAAATCTATTTCAGGATTGGAGGAGAGTCCTTGCAAGTTGTTGTGAACAATTATGTAGTCCTGTGGTTTAAAGGAAAGGAACTTAACATGGTATTCGGGTTACAGTTATCATTCTCACGGTTTGGAAGTACTGTTAACTTTTGGGTCATGGAGCCTGTGTATACATGGGTATCTACATATTATGGAGGATATGAAAGATTAGGAGTAACACTGTTCCTTGGTTGGTATCTTGTTGTTATATATTATTGGTTTTCTTAGCTCTTTGTCATCTCTTTATTGAAGTAATCTATATTTTCAGCCTCACTAACTTGCTTCGTATCCCTTATTTGTGGCGTGATTCTTGGCTGGATGGATTACAGAGCTGAAAAAATTCTTGGACGGCAAGATGAGCAAAGCAATAGCGAACCCTTCCATCTGACAGACATAAGACATTTCAAATCAGTATTCTGGCTTTTGTCTGTTATTTGTGTGGCATATTATCTAGCCATTTTTCCGTTTATTGCATTAGGAAAGTGAGTAACTGCTTGGATTTTTTTTTTCTGTGATCTACATAAAACGCTTTTCACAAATTGTAATGTTGATCTAAATAAGACTGCTTAAATGCATCTTGTCTATCTTACAGATTATTCTTCGAACGAAAATTCGATTTCTTGCCACAAGATGCAAATAATGTAAATTCTATGGTTTATTTGCTATCAGCAGCTTTAAGCCCGTTCTTTGGTATTCTCATAGATAAGACAGGAAGAAATATGTTATGGGTTATAATAAGCATTGTGACGACGATAAGTGCTCATTTCATGTTGGCTTTCACATTCTTCAATCCATATGTTGGAGTGGTAAGAAAACAATACTCATTTTTATCATGCATTATTATTATTGTATATTATAATATGTAACAACCTAAATATTAATTTAACACCTGCTAAAGCAAAGCATTATTTTTTTCAGATTACCTTAGGCATATCTTATTCCCTACTAGCCAGTGGTTTATGGCCACTTGTGGCTTTAATAGTTCCAGAAAACCAATTGGGAACAGCTTATGGAATGTAAGACTATTTCATTTTTGTGTATTCATTTTTTTTTTGTTTATCACTGTTAAGTGCTTCTCCAAAGTGTTCGCGAAACGTTGACCTCCTGATTGCGAGCACGTTTTTATTTTTTCAGATGTCAAGCAGTGCAGAACATGGGCCTAGCTACTGTTATTATCTTTGCAGGAATCATTGTTGATAAATATGGATATTTGATGTTAGAAATGTTTTTCCTGGGATGTCTCTTTGGTATGATCCGAAACGATTCAATTTAGGTTTAGGTTAATTCTTAATGAATTTGAATGTAATTAAAGTTTTTGTTTTAGTATCTCTAATTGCGGCTGTGCTCATATACATCATTGATTCAGCAAACAATGGTGTACTTAATATGTCACCAAGTATGAGAGAAGCCAAGATGACGTAAGTTTTTCCACCTTACCGATGTCTTGTAATATATCTGCAGATGGTATTAACTTTTAGGCCTACAGGTTGTTTTCTGTAAATATAAAAGGCAAAGTCCTGACTCACTAACTCAACAATGCCCAGGCCAAACCTTTCACCCTTTCCAAGTTTTTCTTTCCCTTTTTGTTTTCTTTTAGTATCTAGAATGCTGAAATTTTGCACAACGGTTATTTTCCTGATGTATAACAAACAAAAAATAAGAAAGGATTTTCTAAAATTCACCCCCTAAAAAGATAAAACAGGGGTCCAAACTTTGTATGGAACACTTTTTTTTGTACTACAATTCAAATAAATATAATAGCGAAGCCAATTGCAGAAGTTAGTATTTAATACGATTATTCTATCATTCTAGGGTTAAAGAAACTGACGAAACTGCAAATCTATTAGACCACGAGGACTATACGGACCAAGAGGAAACTGACTCGAGGAGACCGTCGGAGTCGCTAGATCAGTCAATCAACACACGAGACGTCGCCCAAGAACAGTCTGATAGAATACGCAGTAGATACTTAGCCCAAATATTGCCAAACAGTAATGTTTCTGAAAGACAATAGACAACCTGATATAATTTTACTATCATATGCACCTGTAAATAATTATTGTCCTATTCTTATAGTATGTACCGTCAAATGGGGTGAATAAGGATGCATGATGAATAGAAATGTAACTTTGAAGGGTACTTTTATGTTATTTAAATGTTGTTTAACTACTCCAATTTTATAATGTTTTATTTTAAAAACAAACAATGTTTGGTTAGCAACCAATAAAATAGTACGTACGAGCCCGGAACACTTGAAAGAGTTACCGTCGCTCTGGAATGCGAAGGGCAAATGAAGGAACATAGGTGGGTTGTAGTCAGTAAAAGTCTGCACGCCCTCTCGTTTCACCCTAGAGCGCAAGAACTCGTTTGATGATCAAAGCAAAAAACCTAATCAATTTTGTTTTTATTCAACCCCCTGTATTCTGATACACCCCGTTTGGAGGTACTACATTTAGATTTAGAATATGTATATTAATTTAATAATCAATAATAAAAGAAAATATCAATTTGTGATTTTTTGTGTCGTTTGGTTTTAAAAATTGGTACCTATCTCCAGTGCCCGCAGGCACGTAGCAATGGTAGCAAATGCTACGAGCCCCGCGCTTTAGGATTAACCCCGTCCTATTAGGATGGACCCCGTTAAGACAATGTAGTATCCGGGCTATAGATCTATCGCTACGTAAGAGCCCCGCCGCGTGTTTGAAAAATAAATAAGTTTTAATTCACTTTATACCTAATTGGGGGCTGAAATACCCGCGTCCGTAAGTCCCTTCACGTGGTCCCCGGGTGGTGCTAATCAGGTGATTGGTGGTAGGTTTTGACCGATGGCTTGCGACCACCCATTGGGCAAAGAGGTACCGTCAAGCGGCCTAGCCGTGTTCCAGTACGATGCTCAGTGTAGCCAATTTAGAGGAGTTGGGTCGAAGTGGTGGTTCCATTGCAGGCAGACCGACCAAGCTTACACTGATGTGGACGTATCGGGAGACTACTTGTACCCGCTACCCTCTAGCGGGATGCGAGGCACGGTGCGCCGCTGGCCGACCGCAGGTAGTTGGGGGCCCAAGTAATGTGCCAGCCACACATTAAAGGCTGCCCCGCCAATTGTGGAAAAATCGCGACCAGAATAGGGCCTGATGGATACTTCCGGGGAGACTCTGGCGTCCCCGCATCCTCCAGACTAGTACCTCAATTATGCCGTCCTATCAGTGCTTGACTGAAGAATAGCAGTGTGAAACCCCATCTCACTTCCTTCTCCTCTCCTTCATTCACTCAAAATGACAAGGATTAAAAAGAGAACAGTCAAACAGCGGCAGCAGTTCCTCTCTCCTCTTTTTTCTTCTTAAAGTGCACCTCGGTAATATCCGAGGATTACACTCCAATTTCGTCGCAGTCCGCCACCGAAAAAAAAATGGTAGTCCGTTGGAGCAAGGTCTGGCGAATACGGAAGGTGACGAATGGTTTCTAATTGCAGCTCCTATAGAGTTAAAATGGTTTCTCGTGCTGTATGAGGTCTCGCGTTATCATGGAACAATAATGGTAAAGATTGATTCATGAGTCGGGGCTGTTTCAGATAGTTTTGCTATCATTGTTCGGAGTTCGGTACAGTACATATCTACCGTTATTGTAAGATCGGAAAAAGCTATCGTGAATAACCATGCTGAGACCACCAAACAGTTACCATTACCTTTTTATTGGTAAGCTTTGCTTTAGGATACTGTTGCGGCGTTTGACCTGGGGTCAGCCATTGCATTTTTAGCTTACGGTTATCGTTAAGAATCCACTTTTCATCACATGTCACAATTTGATCCAATGTTCCTATCTTTTTGTATACTAAACTCATATGAAAGTATATTCGGTACCTATCTGTAATGAAAATGCGATGTTTTTTGCCGTATCTACATCGTTGCGGGGTTGTGAGGTTATAAGAACTTTTAATTTAGGCTGTAGTTAATTATAAAAAAGAAGAAACTGACATACCCACGTACAGCCGAAACTACTAGGATTAGGAATGTGAACTTTTGCACAAAGCTTCCATTTATGACGTAGGCGAGACTAAGAGAGAATTTTCCATCAATTCATCCCTTATGGAGATGAAGGGGTCCAGACTTTGTATGGAGAAACCTATTTTCACGCAGTTTAAAGCTAGCTATATATGATAAAGTATGCTCTAATACGGTGTAGGTGTGCCTCGCTTGGGCGGAGCACCGCAGTCCTCGTGGGAGCGATCGGGGGCAACGGCCTCTCACGCCGGGCCCTGGGGTACAGGCCTTGGTCCAGAGCGAGGAGGAATGGTAGGCAGTCACCTCCTTCTGCGAAGCAGTAATGCTAACGAAGGAGGCGGCCGCACGCGTGTGGGAACGGACTTCTTTAGGGCTCAGCCACCGGGATCATGACCCTGATTTCCAGCCACCGTAGACGTAGGCCAGTAGGCTTGCGGACGGCGAGCAATGGAGCCCAAGTCGTCGACGGTGCGTGGTGTTTCAAGTGCGCCTTAAGGAAATATCAGTAAGACCGTAGGGGTCCAGCATTACTGCTGGACCCCTACGGTCTTACTAGCGAAGGAGGAGGCCGCACGCGTGAGGGAACGAATGTCCTCACGCGCCAGCCGCCGAGATTCTGACCCCGACTACCAGCCACGGTAGACACGGGCTTGCGGACGTCGAGCAATGGGTAGCTTGCCGTCCGGTTATTGATCGGACCGAGCCCAGTCGTCAATAGCGCGTAATGTCAGCAAACCGTAGGGGCCCAGCGTGGCCGATGCCCGCTAGCTAGGACCGCGGAGAATTTCTGAAAAGGAAACCCGTAGTCCTAGAACGCAAAGGGCAACTGAAGGACACAGGTGTGGTTTTAGTCATTAAAGTCTGATACGCCCTCTCGCACCACACAGAGCGCGAGAAGTCATTAGATGATTTCACAATAAAAAAAGGGGTCCAGCACAGTCGAAGCCTACTGGCCCATGTGGGTTGTGCGAAAGAGAACCCCTGAGTCCTGGAGCGAAGAAAGTAACCATAATATAGACTGACTCGAAAAAAAAAAACTATTTTTAAGGTTTATGTGATCAATACCGTGATCACGGTATTGAGAACCCTAATACCGGTATTGAAAAATTCCGATATTTGAAAGCCCTACGCACGACATAATCGTTAATGTATGTACGATATCTGTAGACACAAAACATTATTTTGTGCTCCTTATTAGGTATGAAGATATTCGCAGGAGAACCAAGGTTGCCGAATCCATAGCACGCCGTAGCACGAAGAATCGCCAAAGTTAAGTGGCAATGGGCAGGGCACATTGCTCGCAGAACAGATGGCCGTTGGGGCCGGTTGATCTGGTTGGTTGGGGAGGTTGCCTGGGAGTTCTGGTTCTGGAGTGGCGACCGCGTACCGGAAGACGTAGTGTTGGAAGGCCCCCTTCAAGGTAGACCGATGACCTCGTGAAGTTGCGGGAATCCGATGGATGCGAGACACACAGGACCGTTCATATTAGATTTACATTATTTTTATTTTCGTAAAGTTTTATGTATTTTGTACACTGAACAACTATCTATTTATTTATTTATTTATTATCCAACACTTATAAAACATGTATGTAAGGTAAATAACCTAATACTAAACAACTATTATAAATAAACTAACTTTTTTTTCCGTACACTCTAAATAAGGGTCAGTTGAAAACCAGCGTCAGGCAACTACCATGAAGTTGTCTGGCATTTTTGCTGAACTGGACCTATTTGGTGCAGGCGCGAGACACACAATGTTAGTTATTTTATTTTCTTTTTTTTATCTTAAGTGTTTACATGTTGTTTCTGCATTGTGTGTATCTGTGTACGTGTGTCAAATAAATATTATTCTTTCTTTCTTTTTCATTGTGGCGACATTTGGGGGAGGCCTATGTCCAACAGTGAACGTCTATCGGCTGAAATGATGATGACGATGATGATAAGGTAGGTACACCATGTCCGGTAACACAAAGTTATTCAATTGACGTAACTAAAATAATTTTCGTTCGTATGCGCACTTATTATAAAGCTGTCGATTTGAAGAACAAGTCCAAGTTTTTGTTATTCAAGCAAAAGTCGTTCGGCTAAAAGGAGGTAACACGTAGGTAGACAACAGTTAAAAATTTAACTGTTGTAGTTCTTACCTATGTAAATATAAAAATAAAACAAAAAATAATACTATGTACCTTTTATTTCAGGTTTGGGAATATATAGTTTAGTAATTTTGGTGCATAATAATTCTATTCGTATCAGTACAGAGATACTATATATCTATACGAATCTATACGATATCACTAATAGCTAGTCAGTGGTGTCACGGAGAATATACATAATTAAACAAAGTCGCGCTATCCCGTGAGCGTCTATCACAAACTTGCAACCATACATACCTACTTAAGATTTAAAACAAATCAAATAAAAAAACTAATTTCGTATGAACCCACATTTTACACTGCTGAATTAAACATTATGAACACAAATCTAATTTTGTAAAATACTTAAATGCTGCTAAACCTTGTTATAAATTAATTACATTAAATAATGTCCACAGTAAATTAAAAGTAAGTACAAAATAACAATAATATGTTGAAAACTCCTCATATTGTGTTATTCTTTACCACTTAATATTTCAAAGGTGTATTATTGTTACCTATCTTATTCTTATCTTATTATTTAATTAAGGCATTGCATATTATCACTTTAAGAGGTAGGTAATTTTATAAGACTTCAGTATTCGTGTTTTGGTGTCTGCCAAGCTGAATTCCACAACATGGAATCCTACCCAAATAATGCAGTTTATGAAGTAATTAAACAGACAGAGATACAAAAACAACGGAAGTACCAACCTAAAAAGCATAGCAAGGCTATTAATGACTAGATAAGGCCCACTGGGAGAAGACTGACCTAGACCGAACGCGAACGCAATGACTCAGACTGAGACACAGAAGCATAATTTGGGGCATTACAGGGTAGTTAAGTTATACCTAATTGACACCACAAAACTTTCAAAAAAAAAACACCGACTTCAATGTAAACCAAACACAAAAAAGTGCAAAATAACTTTAAATTCGGAAGTCGGTGTTTATTGTTTTTTCTCTTCGTTATTTAACACCCGACTTCTGATATCGCGTTAGCGTGTAATCTCGCTAACGCGCATAAACA
The DNA here is from genome assembly GCA_961205895.1 of Mythimna pallens. Classification (NCBI taxonomy): domain Eukaryota; kingdom Metazoa; phylum Arthropoda; class Insecta; order Lepidoptera; family Noctuidae; genus Mythimna; species Mythimna pallens. The sequence continues at coordinate 16,330,186 of OY540830.1, read as the reverse complement.
CGCGGCATAATAGGCATGAGAAGACGCTCCGCTCATATGCACGATGCAATTGATGTAAGTCAGAAGAGAGAGAGCCTTCAACATGGCTGCTAAGTCCTGCAAGACAGTGGTGAGAAAGTCTCGATTTGACCACATTTAGTCAAATCGGGAACTAACTTGCTTCATACCCATCAGGTAGTAAAGCGTTTTGGTCCCTGGCTAAGTTAGTTGAATCGAACTTCTGCAGTCTCTCACACTCACTACTATCACTGCTGAGGAGAAAGCAAAGCATATTTGTTTGCCTCTATTTTCGTGGAATCTTCGCGGCTGGATCCTGGTGATGTGCGGCCCCCTGCTTCTTCTGATGGAAGCGAGAAGAATAAGTATGTCGGATATTCGCATCTATCAGAGAGACGTGCGTAGGGTGCTGCGTAACATTGACGTGAACAAGGCTAGCGGTCCCGACATGATACCGGCAATTGTTTTAAGAACTTGTGCGCTTGAACTTTCTCCGATCTTAACACGCCTATTGCGACTTTCGTTCGAGACTGGCCATCGTGCCCACGCTCCAGCACACCTATAAGCTAAAAACATCCTAAGTGACCGTCAGTATGGGTTTGCTGCACATAAATAATCTTCTTAAACCCTCTCTACCTTTGGGTAAGACGACAGCACTGTAGCTGAGAATCACGTGCTAGTGGATCATGGATCCAGTCTCTCTGAGATGCTATGATTGGGTGCTTGAACTTGTCTTGGCAGATGGTCTCTGATTGGGGCGAAGCCAATTTTATCAAGTTCATTGCTGCTAAAACCCCGGCGTACATTTTTCCCGCTAAAAGGAGCCAGAGATGTCAGCAAAATCATAGGGGCCGATGCCCGTGGAGGCTGTGGGGACATTTGAAGGAGTTACACAGGTGGGTTTTAGTCAGTAAAAGTCTGACACGCTTTCTCGCCTCCCCTTGAGCAGAAGTCATTTGATGAATCACGTCAAAAAAAAATGTAGATCCAACTTTGAAAAAGATGTCTGATTTCGAAGAAGACATAATTAATCTATGGATTCTGGCTGGGTAGAGAATCTGCGCAATAATTTCTCATCTTGAAATACTGTAGTCTCAAGACTGAATCACAAATATATCTAATCCAACCATGTTGTGGACATCATCTTAAGTTTCTTATGGCACCATTAAATCACATTATAATTATGTTCATTAACCATATAGATGGTTTAACATCAATGAATCATGGAGTTGCATTTTAATATTGTAACCCATAAAATGCTTGTGGTTTATTTTGATTAATGTTCTTTCTGCAACCAATTTGGATACCTAGTATTAAAAAATGACCACTTGCCCAGTATGATAATTAACAAATTGGCAGCTATTTAGTGCTATTTAATCATTCTCTATAATGCTAACATATTTTGAACTTATTTTCTACAGGCCATACAACACCATTTCCTGGTAATTTACTGTGAATCAAAGGTGAAATCCAAGTTAAATACCATCTTGAACCAAATACTTCTATCAGATTATGCTTCCAGCCAAAATCATAAATGTAATTTATAGAGTATGATTTTGTTTCAGGAGTTAATCTGCCGCTTAGCAAATTATTGAAATGGTAAATGAATAAACCTCCAGTAGTAAGTCCAACTAACACATTCATCACTAATAAAAAAGCACAGCAGCTTTCAGTACCATAGTCAAGAACTAAACCACCAAAAGGACAAATCAACTTTATTATAAGCATATGATTCCAAGTGATGAACAGAGATACATATCTAATATTAAAGTACAGAGAATATGTCATACCCATGCAGGTGTAAAACATGAGAAACATGAAATATCTATGATTATAGTACCCAATACAACATGCAAGAAATCTACAATGATGGTCTCTTCTAAGAACACAAATTTCACATGTGTCACAATGCCAGGCACGAGGTGGTCTCAAACATTCACACACACTGCATAAAGTCCATTCTTCTTTATTGAAACCTTCAAGGTTTATGCATTTTATTGTAGTATTTGTCAAAGTTCCATAAATTATATTGCCTATAATATTAACAATTATAAAGTTTGCACAACATAAATGACAGATGAAGGCTAAGCTCCATTGCTCTAGTACTGTAGGTAATACAATAAATATTTCAAAATAGGATATAGGCACAACTAGCAAGGTAAGTGAAATATAATGGCCATGTTCTAAAAACCATCTCAACAGCTTATTTTTTATAAACTTCAGTGTCATAAGCATTTTGATGAATCACCATAACAGCCTATTAATTTGATGGATGGACTTGTCTGAAATGGAGTAATATTAAATGTACTTATTTTTTTTAATATTAGATACGAGTTGGATTTTTTATGGAATTTTAAGGGTCGATTCACAGCAGAATGGCAGCAGCAGGTAGCAATGCGATGTAGATGGCAGAGCCAGCTGCGGTCTGCTAGTCTCCTCTTGCCAATTTAATTTCTACTTTCGGCAAGGATACTCGTGTGTTTGGAGTGAAGATAATGGAATTGTTTATTTCCACTTATTACTGAAGAAGAAAGAAACAGATAAAGTACTGTGAGCGGCTTCGTGTCGCCGCAGGCAGCTGTGGGCAGGATCGCAGACAAGACGCGCATGGCCACGTGACCGTTCGAGGAGCCGCCAGCTGCGCAGCGGCCTAGTGGCACTTTTTGAACTTTTCAAGCGATACTGGCCTTTTTAGCATGTAGATAAGATTAAAAATAATTACACATTGATAGTATGAATCGGCCCATAATGTCTTTAGGAATAGGATCTCATCAGTCATGAAAAAAATCTACTTATTAATTTTATTAATATAGATACAGTATTATCTAAGATATACAATTAAATTTACCTTCTGTATTTACTTTCTCAAAATCAGAAAACCCACAATATTTTTAAATCTTTGTTGTCAAATATCAGTAGCAAACAATAAACAAAACTAACATAAAACTGCAATAGGCATTGATTGACAGAATGACAGTGACGTGACAGTCAGTGCTGCCAACTCCCAGGTTCCAAGTTAGCTATGGGTGAGTCGACATTAATCGAGTTATTCGAGTCAATCAACATATGAATCAATTCGAATCTTTTTCCTTCAATATGAATTGATTCGAAAGACGACGCCGACGCGACGCGAGTAGCTACAGCCCGCGTGAATCAACTCAACTCAATAGAAAGCGAGTTCAATCACGACGCCAAATTATTTAAGGCCAGAGTTGACTCGAAGGATCGAGTTGAGTCGGCGGAAAACGAATTACAAAACAAATCGGCAAGCAAGTTGTAAGACAGCGGAGTGAATTGATTCAACAGAAAGAATTGATTCGAATCAGCCCCCATTCCAATTCGATTAAGTCGAGTTGTCGAAAATGCGAGTTGGTCCATCGCTATTCCAAATCGCTGACCACAATATAAAAAGTTGCTAACTGATTCTGCTAAACAATATATGGGACCATTGAAGCCAGGCACGATTTCTGTAAAATGGAGCTGATCAGCTAAGAATTATTATAGTATTGACTACCACAGCGAAGCTTGTCGAAAAGGTTGACCTATACATTTGCTACCAAATAATAAAAAAATATTAAAATGACGTGTTACATCTGCGTTCTAATGGAACTCAAAGTAGCTTAAGTGACTGGAAAATGAATACTTTCTAAACTTGACACTGGCTAAATGCACAAACGTGCGAAGCAAAATTAATACCTCAAGGATAAGGCTAGGTTTCTGGGAGTAACTTTGGACTCAAGACTGTCCGGTGTTGAACACATTAACAACACGGTCAAGAAATGTGAACGATCTGTGTCGGTCCTTAAGGCCTTGGCCGGGGTGTGGTGGGGAGCTCACCCATACACCCTTAAATTAATTTACAATGCGTTAGCCAGAAGTGCGATGGATTATTGCAGTTTCCTTATAGAACCCTGCAATAAAAATGCCCTGAAAACATTAACCAGCATCCAGGCCAAATGCCTGAGAATTGTTATTGGGGCCATGAAATCCTCTCCTATTAATGCGCTTCAAGTGGAATGTGCAGATCCACCCCTGCACCTTAGAAGACAGTATTTGGCAGACCGTTTCCTGTCTAAAGTTTTTTCCCTTTCATCCCATCCCTTACTCCCAATTTTAGAGCAAATCAACCTCTCGTTTAATAATTCTCCTTATTGGAACCATAAAACAGTTCCTTTATTGATAAACAGGTACAGAGAACTTAAACAACTCTCCGCGCCAGTTTGTCAATATCCAACTCTCCCTGTCTTCTCTACCGCATATGAGATGATTCATTTCGAACCAAAAGCCGTCTTGGGACTGGGGATATCAAAGAATACCCTAAACGCGAAAGACGACTTTGAGTTGGCTCTCAAGCGTTACTGGGTAGGATGGAATTTCTTTTACACTGACGCTTCAAAATTGACTGAATCAGGAAATACTGGTGTGGCAGTTTACTTTCAAAATTCTAGAATTGCTCTGCTTTTTCAACGCCCACCAGAAGCATCAGTGTTTACAGGAGAGTGCATTGGTATTCTAGAAGCCATACACTATATTAAATCACATCAAATAGCAAGATCAATATTTTTTTCAGATTCACTTAGTAGTATTCAGGCCTTGAAACAAAATCAACTTTATAGTAAAATCCATAGTCAAATAATTGTAGATATCAAAAACTTGCTGTTTGATTGTTCCCAAAACGGCTTGGACATCGAGATAACCTGGATCCCCGGTCACTCGGGAATTGTTGGCAATGAGTGCGCTAATTCGTTAGCAAAGTATGCCACATCGAATCCGGTTGATCGAAAGCACTACTTGGTTCATAGCTAGTTAGTTTGTAAGTTTTTGTTACTATTTTGGTGTGAAGTTTTATTCTATTCTATTCTATTCTACGATTTTCGGAATGGTGCCAAACCCAAGTTATTTAACTCGTGGACTGAAACATGGAAGACGACCTCCAAAACCAAGGGCACCTACTATGCAGCTATACAGCCCGAAATTCAACGTAGGCCTTGGTTCTTTAAATGCCCTAAACTGTCGAAGAGAACTGTTTCGTCGCTCTGTAGACTGAGACTCGGACATTGTTGTAGCCCAGTGTTCCTGAATAAGATCCATGTCCGAGATAGTTCTCTGTGCGAGTGTGGTCTAGCGGAGGGTACTTTGGACCATATTTTCTTCTCCTGCTCCTTGAATAATAAATCTTTTGACCTCTATCGTAAACTTCCCAAATGTAACATTCCCCTTCCAACTAACTTCCACTCCCTTCTTTCTCACTTCTCCCCCAAACTAATTAACTTCCTGGCTACATTTTTGAAAGAAAATGACCTAAAGTTCTGATTGTTAAACTAACACCTACCACAAAGTACAAAGTTCGACGGTTGCTCTCACCGGGCCGCCGTCCCAACGTGACACTGGCAGAATAGTCGAAACCGGCTCAATTGCCAAAAAAAGAAAAAAAAAAAAAATTAATACCATCTTTTGATAATGTTTTTGGATACCATTTTTTGATAATGTTTTTGGATTGGATACCAAGTCCTGTAAGCCATGTCTTCGTATGAATAGTTCATCAGTTTACCATTAGAATATGGATGTGAACATTCTAATGTTTTTGTAATATTTGGTGGCAAATGTATCAAATTAACCTTTTTCGCAAACGTCGCTGAGGTAGCCAAAACTATAATAAAATTCAAACTCAGCCATTTTTTTTTTATTCGCTAAAAGAATAATCGCAATATATTCCATCATATTATTTAACATGCCAAAAAATCAGGCGCGATCTCGGTAACGCCTAGTAACTGATATAGAGTCATATACTCACGAATAAAAAGATAACCCTGGAAGAAAATCGCTAACTACACGTTAGCTTTGTTTAGCAAAGTAGTGTGCTGACTTTGAAAAAAGTGGCGCGCATGGTGAAACAAAAAATCTCATCGTTCTGTTTCATTCCTTTACATGACATCGGCGTAAGTTGCCCTTTTTCTTTTGTGACTGCAACAAAAGATATTACTTGGTCTATAGATTTTTCTTTCTACGTGGCATAAAGTGAAAATAACATTAAAATTTACATATGGTAACCCAACCCAGCTATCCGTACAGACAGCAATATAAAATTATCATTGCTTCCTAGGTAAACTCCAGTCCCTGACCGGAGTACATATCTCTAAATATGTATAAATTATAAGGAAATTCCTTTAAACATGATAATATTTGTTTATTTTGTTTCAATCAATGTTTTCGATGGCATGTATAGTGTCAATATTTTTAATTTATAATGCACTAGCTTCTGCCAGCGGTTTCACTCGCGTAAAAGTAGGTTTCTCCATACAAACTTCCAACCCCCGTTATACCCCCTTAGGGGTGGAGTTTCTTAAAATCCGTTCTTAGCGATATCTACACCTTATAAGGAACCTACCTGCCAAATCACAAAGTTATAAGCTTGTTAATTTACCTGGTTGTCCGCTCAAATACCTACATGGTCACCAGACTATCCGAGCGACTGAGGGGTGGTTTTCCTCCCGTGCCCAGTTGTGTGCTGGTGCCTAACGCCCGCTATGACCTGCCATGAACTGTGTTGTATTTAGTGTCGTTGGTGTCCAACTTGTGACCTTTTTTAAATATTTTTTGGAAATAATATACATAACATGGTGTAAAAATTATTGGGATCCATTCAGTTACTGATTCTGAACAAACTATGTTCAGGTTTCGCCTATACTACAAATAATGTTGTATAAATGAAACATACATTTATACTGCACACGAAGTTAATAAATGTTGGCAAAGTCCGGATGAACCTAGAGTTTCGAAATCAATTTTTTTTGGTGAAAGATTTTAAGTTCATGCAGGCAGCAGGGACGGATTTGTGGAAAATTATTTACTTGCTTAACAAGCTAAAAGTATTTCAGCGGATGACCATCATGACATGAATCGAGAGAATTTTCCAAGAGGATAAAAGAAAAACTCTTACCGAACCTGTCTAAACCGACTGTCTTATTGTGCTAGAAAATGCATTCTATCATAGTGCACGCTAAAATAAATCTCCAAATAGCAGCGACAAGAAAAAAATATCTAGTCGGGTCTAAATACCGCCTCAGCGATGATCACCAACTTTATACACTTTTATTTTTATCATATTGTACTGTTATTTGGAAATAAATTTTTAGTCTTATTCTTTAAACCTAACTTTAATTTAAAGAGCACATTACATCTATCCAGAAATATATTTAACTAGTTTTTACCCGTAGCTTCCCTTACGTGGTATCGTACTAATATTATAAATGCGAAAGTTTGTTAGGATGGATAGGTATGTATGGATGTTTGTTATTCATCCGCGCTAAAACTACTAGACGGATGAACTTAATGATAAGCGTTGCAATAATATAGCTTACAAGCTATATTTTTGCAGTTTCATCATGTGAACCAGTTCACCAAGTGGGATAATTTTTATTAGAGGGTGGACCCGCTTGCAGAAGCTAGTCTAACATAGTTATAAAGTCTGGTCAATGAAACATGGCACAACAAAAGGAGGTCGTATTAAAAAAAAATCAAGCTGTTCACCCTAGCTGTACACCGCTCAAATGGATTTGATACTTTTGATTATTCATGAAAATAATAAGTATGCAATACATCTATGATGCATGTTTATTTAACAATTAAACATATGCTTTTTATTTAGCCGAGATATTCAACGCCGCCAAAACACAAGCATGTCCGTTTACTGCCAAAAGGAGCCCGTTCGCCTTGGTTCCGGCTTTTTAAAATGTATCTATCTATCTATCTATCTGTTTCTGTATGGTTTCCGCCCTTAGTCCTATGTAGACCATTGTACGTGGGCCATGGTGGCATGGCATTTTAGAATGTATTCTTGGAGTCCATCGACCACCTTGAGCTCTTGGGAGTTACAATTTCCTTAAATCTAAATTTTGAGCTGTTCATTGAGTCCAAAGCTACGGTAGCTGCTAGGAAACTTGACATTCTTGCAAAGGTTAGACGGCTCTCAGTGGTGGATTAGCCATGTAGCAAGAGTAGCAAATGCTACAGCCCTGTGCATTTGGGGTCCCCGAGCGTTCAGGGATCCCGAACTTGAACGTAAAAAGTCAAAATATTTGTACTGCGTGAAATCTAAATACAGTTGATTTCTTTAGATGTGATGTGATAGTCACTTTACTTCAGACTTTCCTTCAAGTAAACGACAGAATAGAAGATCTCTTAGAATAGCCCCATCATCGTACTTTTTACGCAACTGATCTTAAAATCCACGGGGTTATAGGTGTCCAAAAGTCTTGTTCAAGCTAGTTCTTAGAAGGGGTAGCTTCAGCCAGCGTCTTCCTGCGCGCGAAGCCGCTGGCTAAAGCTACTTAATTTTAATATGTGTAGCCTCTGTTAAGCTTATTCTTAATAACCCTACTAAGAATAAGCTTAAACAAGGTTTTTAGGGATCTACATATTTTGTGTGTCTATGTGAATATTACATTGCCAGTGTTTAGTGGCTCTGAAACGTGGTCGTTTACAATGCGCCTCATCAGATGGTTTTAAGTCACCCAAAGAGCAATGGAGAGGGCTATGCTCGGACTTTCGGTGTATAAATTTTTGCATCCTATTCCTAGTAAATCTTAACTGTTCAGCTTTTCTGTATAAATTCAAAAAGGCTTCGCCATCATCATCGAAAAGACTGATTTCTGTATTATTTATCAGAAGAAAACCTAAAATCTCCTAAGCATAATTTCCGAGATTTATCCGGTTTTTTAGAATTTCACCTTTAAAACTCTAAACGTACGGAGTATGTAAAAAAACGATCATCATCTAGGTACTAAATTAATTAGTATCACACTAATAAATTAATCATTAGTAGGAGCACCTTGGTCTAATTTGCTACAGGCCCACGCCGGCTCAATCCGGTACTGGCGGCAACATCGAATGTTATACAAAGCACAGGTCCAATCATGTGTGGAGTAGTGCAACCAAATGTGGGCGGTGAAATAAAGAGTTTTTCAATAAGCACTTCCCTGTAATATTTAAATTTGAATAAAATAAATTGTGTGTTATCGAATTTTTTTATTCATTTGAATGGTCGATTGATGTACGGAATATAATATAGTTCAAATGTCCGCCGCAGCTTTGGTGGATAGCGTGCATTCGAAATATCATATTTTCCATGTCCTTTACTGTTCTCATTATTAGGAGTTTCGTCTGCTCATTGCCGAAACCTCCTGAAAAGTATAATTCACCGTGTGAGTAATATTGCAATTAGTTATTAATAGTCAAAAAGTATCAAGTTTTTCTAATAGAAATTAAAAAACTAACCTTGAAATGAAATTATTGAATCCAACCGTCGCATTTTTTCTGCATGTTTCTAATTTAATACACTTTTTGCATCTTTAATTTTGTCAATTATATTCAATAGAAGCCTCTCTGTCGAACTAATGATTGTTTTCGGCATTATTTTATACAAAACGATTAAAATAAGTATGTAAACATAAAATGAGTTATGTACGAAACGTCAAGAACACAATTTTGTCAATTTTTATTTTTTTTAAATGCTACCTTAAACATAGTTTGATAAATAATTCGGTGACTTCTTTTCCTGGCCAAACTATAGTCAAAATATCAAGATGTAACAGTCGCACTATAATGACGTAACAACGTTGTCAACTATCAAAAACGATATTTATTTGTATACAGCAGAGCCCTCAAATCTTTCTCTTTCTGCACAGACTTTAATTTAGAAAGTCTTTATTTTCTTTAATACTTTTTGTTTTAAAGCTCATAAGACAAATATCTAAACAAGAAACCTCCTAAAAAAATGACACCACTTTATGGTTTTCATTGGAAGTTTGACGTCTTCACCGCCGCTTCGCCCTCTTCCCTCCTTCACCCCCTCTAACTCCCCACATCACGACGAAAGTTTAGGTTCAAAGTCTGGGTCCAAAATTATTTAATTAGTTGATTCTTTTCTTCGTTTATTTAGTTTTTGTTAATATTTTAAACTTTCAAACATGTCGAATAGTAAGATATTTAACGCACTTAAGATCTTACGGACCCGCAAGGATCTGAAATATTTGACTGGTAAGAACTACCTCAGTGACTTTCTCGGCAAATTAATTTTGTCGATAAAACTATATTAGTAATTTTATTTTTGTAAAAATCTTGGTTTACCTAACCTGTAGTACAAGCATAATGGTCTTATTAACTTTCTCATTGTCACAATTTTAGGGTCACACATCAGAACCTATGCTGCTGCAGGTAGTCAAGTTCATACCAAATGCAAAAATGTCAATGGCGTTTATGTGGTTACTCTTGATTCACCTAATACTAAGGTAAATAAAAACACTAATTTTTTAAAATTTAGATAACATAAAAAGTTAGTTTTATATTCACAACGAACATACCCAACTGTTTTGCACACTAAACTTGCCTATTGTTTCGAAAGCATATTCAACAGCTTACAAATAAAATTTTATTAATTATAACTTAAACATTGATAAAACAAAAATAATGCAAAAAAGCTGGATAGTGACTAAGTTTAGCTTTGTTGTCCCTAATATGGCTTTTATAATATTTATTTATTAAATACTTAAAATAAATACATGTTGGTGCTTAAATGTAAATATAAATTAAATGCTCTAATCAATCAATTTTAATTTTTCATTAGTGTATAAAATTTTTCATTAGTTCTCAGGGAAAGAAAAATTGGGTAGAACTGAAAATGCTTTTTCTATGGCTTTTTCTTGTGTGTGAATCTGGACAAAATATTGTTTGTTAGTACTTACGACTAGTCCTGCCTGTATTGTCCTTCTTTTCGAAACAATTGTAAACTCATTACATATTTGGGCCCAGTAGGTGGTTATGTTAACAGCAGTGTTGGTGGCACTCATCAATCGGGACACTCTAACATGTGGCTTATGGTTTGAACAGGGGCACCAAACTCACATTGAGTATTCAACGGGTCTGTGAAACCATAGCTATTTTGCTAACTTGCTACCTGGATTTATGCTCCTATTATAAGGCAAACCCTTTTTTACACTCAACTTGATCTAAATGAATCTAGAGAAGGGCTTCTCAACTGGCACTATTTATACTTGACTTTTAACTGAGATACAGGTTCACTACCTAGTTCAGGAGGCTGAGCACTTATGTAATTAGTGTCACTTGTTTGCAAATAAATGATTATTATTACTTGGGGATGCTGATTATTAGAATTTTCAGATAAATTTTTAAAAAAATCAAGAAATGAATAAAAAAACATTTTAGATTGTAAATAAGAATATATAGGGAACAGGTGGCAGAGTTCTAGAGGTGCCGAAGCATTGAAGTGCATGAAGCTAAATAGCAACATGAGAATTAAATCCAAATCCTGAGTGTATTAGAAATAAATGTATGTTTTAGGTGAATTCATTAAACACTGCTGTTATGGAAGAGGTCAGTCAAGTACTGAATGAGATTGAATCCAACCCCTCAATCCAAGCAGCAGTAATAATATCAGGCAAGCCAGGATGCTTCATTGCTGGAGCCGACATTACCATGCTGGAAGCCTGCAACACCAAAGAAGAATTTGTTGACTTATCTAAGAGAGGTTGGTATGCACTACAAAATTATGGCTCTACACAAAAAATAATTTTAATATTAAGTTAAAGATAATAGCAGACATCTGATGTATAACATTACTTGCTTCTGCCAGCGGCTATGCCCGCCCCCCGATTTTTATATATATTCCAACCCCCGTTTTTACCCCTTAGGGGTGGAGTTTCGTAAAATCCGTTCATAGCGGATGTACACCCTATATGGAACCTACCTGCCAAATTTTAAGTTTGTAGGTGTTATAGTTTCTGACCAAACCATTACATTTAGTGTAAATATGTATGGCATGTCATACAATATGAGCTAACCCATATAGGTGTCCTAATTGGTCATTCTTCCATGAAAACCTAGTATGGCGATTACTTCACTGTTTGACAGTGTAACATCAAAACTATACTGATTTATTTCATCATAATCTAGCCCTGTATGGAAGCATGTCACGTAAATAAAATATAGATTTGGATAAAATTTCTCACACGGATAGAACGTGTCCTGGAGTAGCTCATAGGATACTTTTGTCCCGAAACTGTGTTCCGTTGAGATAATTTACTAGTTTCACGCGGGTAAAGCCGCTGGCTCAAGCAAGTATAGTACTAGCTTCTGTTGCTGTTCAATAATGAAGAAGTAGCAAATATACACACCCAGAAACTTACAACTTTATAAAAACTAAATTGTTATTGTTGATTGCTGTTGTTGAGAAGGCTTGGATACAGGCATCTCGATCTGCCCCCCTAGCCAAGTTACAATCGTATCGTTCACGCCAAACGCTTCGAGTAGGCCACGCCTCAAATTCCTTTGTTTGGACCAAGTGACTGAGCGTTGAGATGACGTCAGAACAAAGGAATCGGAGGCGTGGTCTACTCGAAGCGTTCAGCGCGAACGATACGATTGTAACTTGGCTAGGGGGGCTGAAAAGTATATCTTTTCGTGTAGTCTATTTCTTATTCCGTGGTGTAGTTAATAAAGGTATATTTTCGAGTCGCTCTTCGCGCAGCGTCGCGTCGCGTCGCGTCCTGCTGTGAACTGACCCTTAGAATGTAACTGTTCTAGATTACGTAAAATAATATCAGTATTAAAAGCAATACGCAAACTGTCTAATCTTATTTAGTTATCTTATTCATGAATTCTTACAGACATGATACCATATATGTATCAGTTTAAATATAAAAAAAAGATAATTTTTATGTGTACTAGGCTGATTTTCTATTTAAGTTTTTAACAAACCTACCCTACGTAGGTACACACAACTGCATAAATAAAAATTTTTAAAAAATATATAAATTTTAAATTGTTTATTAAAATATTTACCAATTCTTGACATCTTTCTGTCATACAGGTCATGGAATTTTCCATAGGATTGAAAAGTCACGCAAACCCATCATCGCCGCTATCCAGGGCAGCTGTCTCGGTGGTGGTTTGGAGACAGCTCTCGCCTGTCATTATCGTATCGCTGTTAAGGACCCTAAGACTGGATTCGGTCTTCCTGAGGTCATGTTAGGACTGCTACCTGGAGGAGGCGGCACACAAAGGTAAAATAACAGCTGACATAAAATTTATCGGAGCAAGACCTGTGTAATTATGTAATTGCTACTTGACCGGAAGTGTTTGTATTTTCTAATATTATTTCTAAGTAAGGTCGAGGTGGCGGAAGTTCGGCATGGTTTATTGCAAGCTTGATTTGATAAATACCCTATGGCTGATTTTTTTACTTAATTGTATGTTTTGAATATTAATGATGACTGAAGATTCGTTATTTATCAGTTATTCTTACAAACATCAATGTAACTGTCGTACACATAAAAATAAACACGTGTTTTTAAAAGGTAGTCAATAGACGGACTTTCCCGGGTAATTATGGCAACTCAGTCACAGGTATAAATTGTTTGTAATTTGATAAATATTTGCAGCACCTATACTTAGTTGGGCACGCCGTACTTATGGCGGTAAGTCCCCTCTTTGAGGAGTGGCTGGAAAGGCAACACGGCGTCATTACCTTCCGCATGACGCAGGTCCTCACCGGACACGGTAAGTTCGGGAAGTTCCTGCACCGGATTCGTGCGGAAGCGACGCCCGGGTGTCGCCACTGTGTGGACCGCCCGGAGGACACGGTGGAGCATACGGTGGAGGTGTGCCCCGCTTGGGCAGAGCAACGCCGTGTCCTCGTGGGGGTAATCGGCGGCGGCGATCTCTCGCGCTGGGCCTTGGTATAGGCCATGGTCCGAAGCGAGGAGGAGTGGCAGGCGGTCGCCTCCTTCTGCGAAGCAGTAATGCTTGCAAAGGAGGCGGCCGATCGCGTGAGGCAGCGGTCCTCACGCCCCAACCGCCGCCGGGATTCCGATCCCGATTTCCGGCCACCGTAGGCGCGGACTTGCGGACGGCGAGCAATGGGTGGCTTGCCGTCCGACCGTCCGGTAACCGTCCGGACCAAGCCCAAGTCAACGGCGCGTGCTGTTCCACGCGCGCCTCTAGGAGATGTCAGCAACTGTAGGGGCCCAGCAGGGTCGAAGCCTACTGGGGCCAAGGGTCTGATTCTGAAAGGAAGACTCGGCCCTGGTACGAAAGGCAACGAAGGAACAGGAGTGGGTTTTTAGTCAGTAAAAGACTGACACTATCTCCCGCCCCGCCCAAGAGCGGGGGATGTCATAAGATGATTTACCCACCGAAAAAAAAAAAAAAAACCTATACTTAGTGAACATTCGAAAATAAAAGTTAATGAAATATATGCTTTAAATAGTACGATCAATCACAATCTATGACGGTAAATCATGAAGTGGGGTAAGTCCGGTGTATTTGCAAGGAAAGGGATTGTCAACATTTAAGTCAGTACAATTATAATTTGGAATTTTGAATATTCCGCCTGTAGGGAACAGTAAGTAAGTATGTTTGTCGGTTTCATCTAAAATGCAATGTGAATATTGATAAGTTTTGGTATTTAAGATGATACAAACCAAATCCAGAGGGTTTTTAAACTATAGAAAAACTAAATGGTAAAAAACATACACTGTTAAATGATAAATGATATTTATTCTGTAAATAGGTTTATAAAACACTTTTACACGTATTTTTTTTTTGAGGTTTGAGATATCTTTATTTCCCATAAGAATTTACATGAGAAAACTTAAAAATTAATTTACAAAACGTTATTGGTAGCGTACAGTAACAGTTTTGTCTTAATTACAATTTAAAAGTGTAGGGTAGTCGATAAATAGTTGCTTAATTAAATCGTAAACATACACGGAGTACGAACAACTGGAAGCGGCATAGTACTAAGGTGCGCTTGGTTTGTTAAAGATGTGCAATTTTAAGTATTTTTTAAACATTGACATTGACTTTGCATTTTTAATATTATTTGGTAATTTATTATACAATGCAGCACCTTCGTACATTACACTTTTTTTGCCATAGTTTGTGCGTGGTGAGTATAATTGTATGTCATTTGTATTTCTAAGCCTAATTTTGTGTATTTGATGTTTTTTCATAAATTGTATTTGTGTGTGAATGTTTTTATTAAGTATTTTTCTTATTAGAATACAATTATTATATAAGTATGTTTGTGATATATTCATTAGCTTAGTTTCACTGTATATTTTTTGGGTTGATGTACTGTAATCATAGTGGAAAAGTGTTTTTATTAATTTATTTTGTGATATTTGTAGTGTTTGAATATTGGTTTTAGTCGCTGTTCCCCATACTTCTATTAGATAGTCCAAGTGAGGTTTTATAAGAGCGTTATATATATTATAACGTACTTGACGTGGAAGGCATCGAACGACACCCCGTAGGGCTCCCGTGAGAGACGTCAATTTCGACTTAACCCTTTCTAAATGAGATTTCCAGTTCAGGTGGTTATCCAAAATTAGTCCAAGATATTTTTCGTGATCAACTTTTTTTATTGGTTGATTGTTTATGGTTAGTTGTGAGTTGTGTAATATATTTGTGTTTTTTGCGGCAAAAATTATATAATTGGTTTTGGCTATATTTATGGTAAGTAGGTTGCATTGAAACCACATATTTAAAAGTCGTAAATCATTTTGAGCGTCGCACATAACAGCGTCTACGGAGTGTCCAAAGTAAAATAAAGCTGTATCATCTGCATACAATGATATATCGCCTTTTAGTCCAATCCCGTGAATGTTATTTATATATATCAGGAATAATAAGGGCCCTAATATTGATCCTTGTGGAATACCAAAATTTATATTTTTAGGACTACTTTGGTTTTCGTTAATCTTAACTACTTGGCAACGATTAGTTAGATATGATTTGAAGATATCAAACGCGCTACCAGTGACACCAATATCATTCAGTTTATTTAATAACAGTTTATGACTTATTGTGTCAAAGGCTTTTTTTAAGTCTATGAAAATTCCCAATGCTATCTGCCTTTTATCGATACTTAACTTAATTTTGGTTATTAAATCTATTGTTGCAGAAAGCGTATTGGATTTTGGCCTAAAACCGTATTGTTTTTTAAAGAGAAAGTTTTGTGCTCTTAGATGTTCATCGAGGCGGTTGTATAAAACACGTTCAAAAATTTTTGATAAAACCGGTAAGACTGAAATAGGACGATAATTTCCTGGATCCGATTTACTTCCACTCTTGTGGATGGGGCTGACTTTGGCAATTTTAAGATTGTCGGGGAAAGTTCCTGACTCTAAATTTTTATTTATACAATTTGTTAGTTCGCCTAGTATTAAGTTTTTTACGCATTTGATAGATTTTGTGTTTATACCATCTCATACCCAGAGCTAGTATTTAGTTTTAAGTTATCAATTATTTTTGAAATTTCATCTATGGTGCATGGTTTCATTTGTGACAGCGTGACCAAGGTTTCTGTTGCCTGTGTTCCTTTAGTGTGTGTCAGATTATTGTGGTATTAATTGTCGTATAATATTCGAGAAAAACTCATTAAAACATTCACAAATGGCAGTCTGATTAGTCAAAACCCCAGATGGTATCACGAGTTTACTTGGTGCTGACGATTCTCTGACCTTGTTTTTAGAGAGATCATTAATGAGACTCCACATTTTTTTTGGGTTCTTCTTGCATCGTTCAAAAGCTTTTTGATAATAAGTGCTTTTTGCTTGTTGTATAACCTGACTGACTTCATTTCTTGCTTTGGTAAATTTTTCCAGCAATGTTTGATCATTTACGTTTTTCTTATGCATCTTCCATAGTAAATTTCTTTTATTTATTAGATTTATAATTGATTTATTTATCCAATCTTGCCTGGGCGGATTTAGTACTTTAGTTTTTGTTTTTTTTGCTGCTATTGATACTGGATAGTAACCTTTCTTCAAATTGTTGGTATTGATTATTTTCATTAGTATTCTTCCATTCTCCGATAGTAGTGTACAGTTTTTCATAATTTATAGCTTCATATTTTACTCTTCTAGGCGGTTCTGGTTGATATTTTTTAATTTCTAAATATAGTTGATTATGATCTGACATTGCATATGCAATTACAGCAAGATGGAACTTGGTGTCAGGAAGATTTGTGGATACGTGGTCTATTATAGTTTTCGTTTTAGAAGTTTCTCGGGTACAATAACTTTCCTCGATTTTGTTTAGAAGTCTGTGTCCGCTTGTTTGCAGTTCTTCTTTATACTTGATAGTTGTCTGATCCAAATTTAGCAGGTTAATATTAAAATCTCCAAATATGATAGCTCTTTTCCGCTTATGCAATTGCTTGGTGTATGTTTCAAGAAACTCTTTGATATTGGAGGCACCTGGTTTTCGATAGATGCCAGCTATGTCGAGGGAATACTTTTCAAGGTGTATCCAGATGTAGTGGTTGTCATTTTGGGACAGTTCCTCAATCAAGTGGTGTTTCAAGTTGTCATGAGCGAAAATTGATACACCACCACCCCTTGCACCGTTTCTGTAGTTATAGTAGTGTGTATAACCAGGAATTTGGAGTCTTTTCGCTTCGTCATCAGTTTTTATCCATGTTTCAGTAAGTATGATCATATGTATAGTACTGCGGAAGGATTCAACTACACACTTTAGTTCGTCCAGTTTTCCTGGTCTCACAACGCTACGGACATTTGCATATAAGAATTTTACAGACTTATTGCTCGTGGTGACATCGTCGTAGTTGTCATTTATTTGGTAAGTTATACTGTCTATTTCGTGAGGATTTTTATTAACGGTGGCGACTTTTGACGTTAGTTTTTTGCAGATATTTGAACTATTTTTGGAACACCTCTAACGTACTTAATTGTTAAATTTTTGTCGCCATTTTCAAAGCGACAATTAATTTCATCCTTGAGATTTTTCAAAAATGTTTGTTGTTGGGGTGTTTGATCCGAATAAATTTTGACATTGTCACAGCTAACACCTTTTTTTTCCACGCAAGACAGCTATTGCGGTTTCCGATGATTTGAAGCACACTTTTAGAGGACGATTTTTGGCAGGGTTGTATTTGCCGACACGGAAAAGTTTCTCCGGTAAGCAATTTACTCCTGTCATCTTTATAATTTTAATAATTTGTTCCATATCAGCATCAAATCTCTCGTCCTTTTTGTCATTTTAAACTAGATGAGGTCGGTGTTTCCTAGCTGATTACCCTGAGATGAAACACCGAAACCAACTCAGGTGTTGGTTATATTTGTACTGTTTGAATAGATAGCATATAAATGAAAGGAATTAATAAAAACCCTATTTCTATAAACTTAATTTTTATTTATAATACAATGAAAAAATAACAATACCAATGTAAAATAATAATATAAGATAATATTACCTATTATAGCATTATTTAAATTTTATAATAGGTAATATTAAAAAAAAAAAATATATTAAATCATACACAGTTTTTTTATCTCACGAAGCGACACGCGCTTTATTTGTGTTTTGAGATGTATGTGCAGGAGATCTCGGACACCAGGTCACAGCACACTTTAACAGCACAGCAACTGTAGAGCAGGAGATAGAATAGAAGTGGTTAGTAATAATCACGTAGTTAATCATAGTTAACAAAAGAAGAAAACTTGCGAATAAATTATTGTTTAAGCAAAACGCTTCAAGCGAATAAGGTTTACAACATCTGCCTTTCGGAAATATTGGCTTACTTGAGGACGGATTTTCCCTAAAATACTAGACACTCTTCCCCCAATATTGAATTTATAGGTTAAGGTTTTATCACAAGTAATATTTCTGTAAATATAGATGTAAACTCAATTTGAATAGAATAAAACAATGAAATGTAATACAAGCTAAACACTTACCACTATAATACGTAAAAATACATTGATATTCACTCAACACTTTAAATAATACCTCGACACAAGTTGCTCGTGTTTCAACTTTGTCAACCACAAACAATTATGAGACCGTTTTTTGCTATTATACTCAACACAGCACCATTTATAATTTAAAGATAGGACGAAAAAGTGAGTTGACGTCATAGCTATTCAGAAAAAGCCTATAGAACCGCTAGACGGTGTTGCCCCGTAGACGGACTTCGCCACTTCGACCCTATAATACCCGTGGAGATTTTCAACAATTTCAATTCGCATACTTCCACTTCATCGTAAAGTTAAAATGTTACGAAATTGACGATTCTGAGCGAAAAACGCATCCGACTCACGACTACAATAGTTGGAGTGATAATGAGTTACATTACTAATTCCGCTAAGATTTGCCATTGGCCTAGAATCCAATGGATATCATTTCTTCGGGTGGAAATGATAGCAGTAGAAATTATTAGGAAGCAACCATGACCTTTAAAATCACTTTATATAATACTTAGCAATGAAATAATATTCTGTGCAAGGTTTCCAAAGAGACATAATCAACTCATGTATGCTGATATTGATTACAGAGTACATTTATACCTAGACATAAATTTACTTGACAATCAGTTCCTATGCAGCTATTTTAAATTATATTAGGTCACATGAATGAACTTTATTTAGGTGCACATTCATGTCTATCTAAAGGATCTGTTTTATAATTCCATGTTATGTATGTACAATGAAATAATTAAAAAAAGGACACTCTTTTCAATCGTGTAATTGCAAAACACGATTGAAAAGAGTGTCCATGGAGTTTCTTGCACATTCTTCTGCATAGAGATCTACGGTTTGGAATGTGCAATTAGCATCATTGACATTTCAAAAGTGCCTGTAAATGGTTTATTTGAAATAAATGCTTTGAATTTGAATTTTGAATTTGAATTTGAAAAAGTACTCCAGTGTAGCCCGTGAAATTCAAGCTAACCCTATTGAATTACTTTTTCATGATAATTATAGACACAGGGTTAGACGAACTCAGAGGGTTGTATTGATGATTTTAATTCGTTAAATAAATACGTGTACAGTCGCAAATCATATTTTAATCAAAATGCAACTTGACACTAACCATGACCTGCAAAATGCAAAAAAACTTAAGAATATTTCAATTTCGCGGTCTACCCAGGAGCATATCCCTTAGTCTTAGTCGATGTCGCGTAGTGTAATAAGGGTTAGACCGGTCTTACCCAGAACAAAAAATATGACAGTCTGAATATCGTGTGCTGAAGATCGCGTAGTGTAATAGGCCCTTTAATGCATAAAATTATGTTTTATTTTCAGAATGCCAGTGCTAACATCCATACCTACGACTTTGGACCTAGCTCTCACCGGTAAAACAGTAAAAGCAGATAAAGCAAAGAAACTGGGAATAGTAGATTTATTAGTTTCCCCACTTGGTCCAGGTAAATTGGAATCTGTTGTTTAAAAGGTTAACAAGAAAACTTTAGCCAAAGCATTTTGTGGTTTGATGTATGATTGGTTTAAAAAAATTAACGCAAAATGAGTTTTTTGATAATAGGTCATTATTCAAACTATTTTCAATTTTTTCCCACAGGCTTGAGTTTACCAGAAGATAGCACAATGAAATACTTAGAAGTTGTAGCAATTCAAATTGCAAGAGACATTGCAAATGGCACAATGAAAGTAGATAGATCGAAAAAGGGATTAATAGCAAAAATCACTGCCAGTATTATGCAAATGGAAGCAGTGAAAAATATGATCTTCAAAAAAGCTAAGGAGCAGGTTATGAAAGCTTCTCGTGGTCTCTACCCAGCACCATTGAAAGTAAGTTCTAAATAACACATTGTTAACGTCCATTATAACAAAGTGTTTTTAATTAACAAAAAAAAAAAAATCGTAATACTGTAATACAACCATATTCTACCCGAATTCCTATATTAAATTCGCATAAGAAAATCTAAATTAGGGTACAGACTGTTGTCATGTAACATACAAGATAACATAACATAACAGAATTTCATATGTGTGTACGTAGAGCGCGATGTTGGAATGCTATGTTCGCGCGCGTAGTGTGCACGTTTCGCTCGCGCAAGGCGTCTGGCACAGACACAGACACTGGGAATTCTGTTACATTGCATGATACATTGCTACAATGTGGATGGCAAATTCTTTCATAGCGTGTTACATTTCATGTTATGTTATAGCAGTCTGTTCCCAACTTTACAGTTTATGAGTTAATTGGATATTTCAAACTCACCACAGTATTTTTCAAAATGGTTGTTAGGTTTGTTGTATTCTTCTCATATAATCTCACTAGAAGACAATACGTAACTTAGTTTCACAATTATTATTTTTTTTATAAAACTGCATCCGCAGCAGTGTTACAGCTCCGCACAAAGTCTGCATACACTAGTAAAAGAAATGTTAATAAAACATGGAAGATCTAATAAAACTGAACAAAAAATACACTAGCTAAATTAAGAAACTTATCCTTATTTAAGAATTTATTTTCTAGAAATTTTAAAAATATGTTTATAACTGACCTATATTAGTGTTTTTTGAAATATCCGATTTTAAGTACGCTACCGCAAAAAGGGCGCTTCTGAACAAAACACAAAGTGGAGAAAAGTGTTTCATTTTTAGTAGGTATTAAAAACAACAGTGTGTTTTTTTTTTAAATTGATATAAACTAGTGCTTGAATGCGGCAGCAATCCCACCTGGTAAGCAGTGATGCAATCGTTGATAGTGATGATGGTCATGAATACACCTAAATTATAATCGGACGGAAAGTTTTACTTCATGTATTCATAAGCCCGCTGACAGACAGTCGGCAGAGGTTGTGTAGGGGTCCGTATCTAAAGGATAACTAACAGAACATACAAACTTCGTTATAAAAATTTTTGATGAGCCTGGTTTTCCTGCTTAAATTAAAATTACTTAATTTATCCTAAAAACCTTTGTTCACTTTGATGACTTAATATTTTGTCAGGAATGACAAAAATCTAAGTTTAATGAAAATATCATCTGCTACATTGATGATATCATACTAAAATAAAATGAGACATAATTCTTCACCTGCGTATGTCGGATTGTTTGTACCGTACAATAAAATCAATACTATGATTTCAAATAAACCACGCCAGAAATTGATACATCTAAAGGTCTAAAACGCCCATTCTTAATATAATAATTGAAAAAGTCCGACTGGCAAATCTTTTGCTTCATATTATGTGCAAACGAAAAGGTTAGGCAAACAGGCAGAAGATTAAGAAGTTTAAAAACAATGTCTGCTGAACAATGTAAATAAAGAATATTGTGGAGTTAACAGTAATGGGATTGTTAAACTGTGTTTCAACCTGCGAGCAACTTGCATTCAAGTTAAATTATATTGCGGGGCACGATAGAGCGAGTGCTCACATAATATCTCGATAGCTCATATTGTGAAATCCAACTTGGTGTTTGACATGAAAAAAAAAATTTTTCTTCCAGATCCTTGAAGTGGTAAGAACTGGTGTGGACAAGGGCCCCACTGCTGGTTATGAAGCAGAAGCTCAAGGTTTCGGCGAGCTTGCCGTCACACCCCAGAGCAGAGGTCTCATAGGGCTATTCAGAGGACAAACTGAGTGTAAGAAAAACAGGTTTGGAAAGTCCAAAGTAGATGTCAAAACGGTGAGTTTAAGTTTTTAATTATGAAAAAATACATATGTTATATAGCTTTACTTTTATCATTTTGCTTTCTTTTTTCAATACTTCATCAAGGAATACTATAGGTACGAAATATTTATATAATCTAAAAAGAGTAGTATTCAATCACATTTTTATTATTAATTATACGAAAATATTCTTTAACTTAATAACAATAATGGTTATTACATTGGCTTAGATTGGAGTGCTTGGTGCTGGTCTGATGGGAGCTGGCATCGTTCAGGTGTCTATCAACAAGGGGTACAAGGTAGTCATGAAGGACGCTACCAACCCTGGTCTCTTCAGAGGTGTGGGACAGATATCAAATGGACTTGCCACTGCCGTTAAACGGAAGAGGATGTCTGGGTAAATAATTCATATAAAAATCAATTTATACATGTGTGAAAGATGAGAAAGACTTGATCAATTTGACTTTTTTTTTTTGTGTTGCGTTCATAATAATCAGAACAAGCTTAGCATGAAACATATTTCTGGAAAAATAAATAAAACTTTCTTTAAAAGATTCATGAACTTTATCTACCAATAGAAATATGATAATTTGTTAAACTATGTTTAGTCTGTAAATGTTAGTTTTGTAAAATTATTATTAATCTGCTACTTTTTATTTGTAGCCTGCAAAGGGACAAGTACTTGTCAAATCTTCTGCCTACTCTGGACTACGATAAGATGAAGAATTGCGATTGCGTCATCGAGGCTGTGTTTGAGGACTTGAGCGTCAAGCACAAGGTCATCAAGGAACTCGAAGCTGTGATCCCTAAACACGCGATCCTCGCTACCAACACTAGTGCTATCCCGATCACGAAGATCGCAGCTGGAAGCAGCCGTCCCGACAAGGTTATTGGTAAGGATCAGGTTTTTATTTGATTTTCTTGTAATGATGTTTCTTTTAAATTAGTTTTTGAACTTTGAGCTGTTGGTGGAAAGATGAAGCTCCGACTTTAATTAGGACATAGCGTCAAATTGAAAGTTCAATATTCAAAAAGATAGCTGTAATACCCATTTAATTAAGAAGCTTTGTATGTATATTCCATGGTATACTGTTCACTAGAGACTGAAGATTAGGTTTCGACCAAAAAAAAAAGCTGAATATTCGACTCGACCGAAACTATTGTCTTTTAACTGATGGTTGTGAATGTTGTGATAGATATCTAAAAACTGACTGGGTGTTAATTTTTTTTTTGCAATTTTGATTTATTGAATTGTATAGTATTTTATGAAAATTATAACTACATACATATTTAAGCATAACTATATTTTATATGGAAACATCTGTATTCAAATATTATTTTGACCGTTTTTTTGTTACCGTTAGTTTCGGTTTCGGCTGCAAATTCTATCAGTCACTACTGTTACTGTCGGTATAATCTACCTTTACCTTTGACAAAGTTAGAAATATTATTTATAAAATAAATAAAAATTAGACATCGCTTTTCCATCCAAGATGAATGTTGTTTGTCCCCTGTTTAGGCATGCACTACTTCTCCCCCGTGGACAAGATGCAGCTGCTGGAGATCATCCGCCACCCCGGCACCAGCGACGACACGGCGGCCGCGGCCGTGGGCGTGGGGCTGCGCCAGGGCAAGGTCGTCATCACCGTGGGCGACGGGCCCGGCTTCTACACCACGCGCATCCTCTCCACCATGCTCAGCGAAGCCGTCAGGTACAGCCACACCAGTTACGTTTTACCTTCATGGCAGCTAACTCATGAATCACGAGGAATCTCTCTATGATTGTTTTGCTATAATTACTTCTTGATTTACCTAAAACAAACTTTATAGAAATGCTTTTGCTGTACAATTTTTCAAATTAAAATGTTTGCTCCGAGTGTGCTTAAGAAATCTTACTAATGTCATCTTGCGTTTTTAATTCCAGATTGTTACAAGAAGGCGTAGACCCCAAGACTTTGGACAGCCTGACTAAGAACTTCGGTTTCCCAGTCGGTGCCGTCACTTTGGCTGACGAAGTTGGCATTGATGTCGGCTCACATATTGCCGTTGATTTAGCAAAGGTAATGGTCGAAAATTGATTATTAACTACGAGTATATTGTTTTTTATCTGAAATACTTGAAATATACAGTAATGTATTCTAAATTCTTTCAGGCCTTCGGCGATCGTTTTAGTGGAGGTAATTTGCAAGTTATGCCCGACTTTGTCAAAGCTGGATTCCTTGGCAGGAAGTCTGGCAAAGGATTCTACATCTACGAAAAGGGATCGAAGAGCAAGGAGGTGAACCAGGAAGCCGTCAACATCCTGAAAGAGCGGTACCCGTTGGAACCCCGCGGTGCCAACACCGCAGAGGACCAACAGCTGCGAATGGTGTCTAGGTAAAATTGAATCCGTAAAAAAGAATTACATATTAACTTTTTTATTTTCTTCAAAACTCATGTATCGTAATTTGTTATTGTAGATTTGTAAACGAGGCTGTCCTCTCTTTGGAAGAGAAGATTCTGCATAGCCCTCTGGAAGGTGATGTTGGAGCTGTGTTTGGGCTTGGTTTCCCGCCGTTCACCGGTGGACCATTCAGGTACATTCTTCGAAACAAACTACGCATTTTTATTTGATCTTATTCAGGTAGATAATAATTTAATACCTTGACTTTCGGTCATTTTCCAGATGGGTGGATCAATTCGGTGCTGATAAACTGGTCAAGAAGATGGAGGAGTTCCATGGTCTGTACGGAGCACCTTTCAAACCCGCTCAGACCCTCGTCGACATGGCAAGAGATGGCAAGAAATTCTACAAAAAATAAATTTGTACATTGTTAATTGTTGAATATTTTTAACTTCATCAAAAATTCGTGGCCCTATCTGTTTGGCTGACTAATTTATCCAATTGGTACTGTTTTATAATTATGTATTTGTAAGAGGAATTATTGATGTATGTAAGAGTTTCGTCACCATCATGTTGTGCAATTATGCTACTTGATATTTATCATTTTTTGTTTGGTGTGTATTTATAAAATCATTTTCATTCATAAGATTAAGTAAATATTATTAGTAAGTACATAGATATTAGGAAAATCAAAATTAATCATTTTGATACATGAGAGTTTTATCAGTGTATATTATAAATATTATAATGAATGTTGAAATCCACATAGAGATTGCTTGAAAATGACTAAAACTGCCTTGATATTATGTATGTACACATAGAAGGATGTTAACTTAATAAATTATTTTTTATCACTATGTGTTTTATTTTATTTCCGAAACTAGTAAGATTTATGATTTTTTATTTCAATGATTTTTCTGCTTTATTAATTCCAGTAGTTGACTACAACACTTTGTAATTACGTTTGCCTTTTGCATTGGTACACCACAGCACTCGAACTATAAAGTAAGTTAGTAATATGACATAAAAAGTCAAAGGTAACATCTATAGCAAGGCCCGCGATATTATTTCTAAGATATCGTGTCTATCTAGATTCAAAGTACGTGATGATAATTGGCTGTCGACTCGGTTGTTCAGTTCGTAGTCTTGGCATATAATAATACCTACTATGCGTTCCAAATAAGAATAGGAAAGTCAATAACCTAAATCTATCAAATGTTGATTTAAAAGTATGGTTTGCAAAGAAACCATACTTTTAAAGAACTATATTCGCATTCGCGAATGTGAGAAATCTAACAATTGTTACATCACTATTAGGTATATCTAGGTAAAGTAAAAAGGTTATTGTTTAATCTTAGCTAAATAATATTGTTTAAGTCATAATTACTTAGTTTAAAAAAAAAACTTAAGTATTTTCCTTCCTATTTTAATTGTTAGAAAAAAATTGCGTTTTTCTTCCATTTGCCGCTACTCAGATACTACAGACAGTGACGCAAGAGATGAGCAAAATTGAAGAACTGGATTCTGATTAAACTTTTTTCGTTCATGATTCGGAAATAAATATTATTTTAAACAATTTCTTGTTTTGCTCACCCTACCCAATTTTTAGATTTGACAGCTATGACGTAACAACATGGCGTACAAATTGATCCTATTCTTTTTTGGTACCAGGGGCGCCGACTCCGTGGGTGCCCGGGGGATCGAGCACCCATGAGAAATAAACAGTGAGTGCCGAGCACCCCTGAGCGTATAGACATCAAGGAACAGATCAGTTATCGCCTTTTAGGGATGGACGTTTTTTCATTACCCGACAACCCGTTTAGCGCAGTGCTTTATAGCGCCGGTTGAGACACAAGGGTCGCGGGTTCGATTCCCACACCAACACAAATGTTTGTTAATTAAACAAATATTTGTGTTGGGTCTGGGTGTTTGTGGAATCTTCGATATTCCGCAGTATGTAAGTAGGCTATTTATTTATTTGTCGGTCGATCACTGTGCATTTCTCTTCTCACACTTCGCCATTTTGTTGAGTTAGTTTTCTAATAGCTGGCGCCCTCTTTGTAACGCATTGTAAGACTAAAAATAATCCATGACTGCACGATCAATGGTCTTTGTATTGGTAGGTATTTGGGTGCATTTAGTAATGTGGGTTATTAAAAATATATATATAAATCATCAGGAAACTCATAGCACCCATAAAGTAACCGCAGAACATAACACACTCATAAATAATACATGATACTGTCGGACACCGCCAGCAACATTTCTGCTACAGCAATGTCCGATGTAAGGGCAATCAAATCTGCCGGCAATCGTAGTCAGAACTGTGTAGGTGCTGTCATGGCATGGCACCGTGGTATGAAAACTAACGGCGCGCGCTTCCGCAAACATGTTTGAGGCACTACAGAAGCGGGGCAGCCCCAATACCGCCGCAACATTACTTATTAAAATTAGGATATTTTAATAAGTAATGTTGCGGCGGTATTGGGGCAGATATAATATAATCAATGTATTTTTACATTCATTTTTACGACAGTTGGCTATATTTATAATTTTATTGTATATATTGTACAATTCGCCTCTACTAAATGGGAATTACTACAGCTATCTATTGCGTGCCTAAAAGCGGTGGGATAAGACCGGGTTTTCGGGTAAGTGTATTGAAAATATTTTTGCGCGAATGAAGTACTAACCGCAGTCGTCTTACATATTGCATAATTTCTTCTGGAGTGTGCTTGCGTTTTTTCTGTTCTTCAGGTAAGTTGGAGTGTTGAAGAAATACGTAAAGTTGACGAACAATTACCCTTTGGGCTTCTTCGTAAAGTCTTACGGTGGAAAAAAGATGTGGTTTGTTTAAGCCGACATTCAATATCATCCTTTGGGCTGTTTCCACATTCACCAATTTTTTTTTTAGGTGGGAAAATCACCTAATGACGAATCCTGCTCTTGGGCGGAGCGAGAGATAGTGTCAGACTTTTACTGACCCCACCCACTCCTGTTCCTTCTTTGCCTTCGTCCCAGGGCTCCCGGGTTTCACTTTCACAGTACCCGTGCAAAATTCACCAGTTTAGATTTACATACTCCACCCCATGTGGTAATGCAGTTGCTGATGATTGATTGCACCAGGGTTTCGTATACCATCCTCATCGTTTGTTTCTCTGCTACACAACGAAGTTCTTTAAAAATTTATGTGAGCTTTTGTTATATTTTAGAAAAAAAATCAATGTGGTTCCCAAAAGTTTTTGCGTCAATTTGAATTCCAAGATACTTGAGACATTTAATGTGATTAATACTGGGACAGTTCCAGTTTGGAGTTACATTTATGTGCATGGATATTATAATTAGAGAGGTTAGAAACTCCCCTTTGATTCTAAATAGAAAATAAAATGTATGTGGTTTTATCGTCATTTAAAGCGAGATAATTTGATGATAGCCAAGTTACACACTGTGTTAAAATTAAAACCTTTCTAGGCGAGATTAAAAAGTTCATCCTACTAGTCTGCGAAAAAAGTTAAGGCAGTGTCAACAGCATATGCGGAGAAGCGACAATTTTTTATTTTATGTTAACATAGCTCATTTATATAGCAGAGAAGAAGAGGAGGACGCAATATTCTACCCTGTGGCACACCAAAATCAACCGGAAGTTCATCACTAATGTGTTCTCCATCTTTTACTTATTACGTTCGGTTATTTAAGTAATCAGATAGTAACGCCAGAGGGACACCTCTGATACCAAGATTTAGTTTTTGGACTAGGTGTGGAACAGAAACAGTATCAAAGGCTTTTGCTCGAAGGTCGAGAAATATAGTCAAGCATTTGTCTTTATTATCTAATTTATGTACTAAAAAGTTGACAAGATCAAGTACTGCATCGTCGGTTGAGCGGTTAGCTCTAAAACCGTATTGCGCGTCAGAAAACAAGTTATATTGTTCGAGGTATTTTGTTAACCTGGTGTTGATTATGCGTTCAAATATCTTAGATAAGGTTGTTAGAATCGCAATTGGCCTATAGTTACTGACGCTGCCTCTGTCCCCCGCCTTATGTATAGGGGGCATCACAGCTCTTTTTAATGCGAGGGGAAACCAAGCAACGATTTATTAAGTTGGTAAGTACTGGTGTTATAGTAACAGATATTTTCTTTAATACATCAGTACTAAACCAGTCTCAAACATGTGAGCAATCGCTTTTTAACCGACTTCAAAAAGGAGGAGGTTATATGTTCGGCTGAATGTATGTTTTTTATTTTTTATGTATGTTCACCGATTTCTCGGTCAATTATAGACCGATTTTGAAAATATTTTTTTTGATTGAAAGGTTATGCTTCCAAGTTGGTCCCATAGAAATATTGTTATGATCTGACCATGAACTTCGTAGATATGGAACAGAACTCCTAATGGGATCACAGCAGAACGGTTGTAACAAGTAAAATTGCTTTGTTTATACGTGTAGTCGATGACTGACTGAAAGAAGAGGGGTAATATATCGAACTGATCTGATAAGGAAGCCTGAAGTTAGGCACCGGAACTCTGTAATAAATTCATTTAATCTAACCGTGTTTGGTATTATTAGAATTGTCATGAGATGCACTCTGGCTATAAGGTATTTAAGTATGGTTGAGGGGTACTTTTTAGTGGTGGTATCATAACTAAAATGTGAAAAATAATAAACTTTTTACAAAAAAACTACAACCGACTTCAATGTAAAAAAAAACACTGAAAAGTGTAAAATAACTTTAATTTCGGAAGTCGGTGTTAAATAACGAAGATACAAAACTATTATAGAAAGTTTTTTATTAGTAGTTGAAGTGTCCTTTCAACTTCTTCGATGTCAGTGGGAAGGAGAACAAATGAGTTTACTGGTGGCTTAGTGACACTGATAACGCTGTGATTAACCGATATTTGAAAAGTATTCATTCGTTTTATTTACCTATTATAAGGGTTTTATCTGTAGCTAATAGTTGTAGCGGTTACTGCTTTATATTGCGGTTGGTAATTTTTTTAATCATAGACCAAAGCTTTTTAGAGCTATTTTTGACATTATAAGTTTATCTCTCTCGTATTGTTTTTTATAAGGTTATTGCAATAGTTCCGATATTGCAAGAACGATATTTTTGATATTGCGTCATTATCATTTACTTTAAATTTTTTGTGCATCCTGCCTTTGGTTCGGATGCAGTTATCGAAGGTTTAATTATAATTTTATTTCTAGGGATTAATCATTTGGTTGAATTATTTGCAAACAATTGTTGTATTATATGAATGAAATTATTCATAGCGATATTTAAATTTTCTTCCTGATTTACTGAGTCAATTCAGATTTTAATTAGTCTATGTCAATTTTAAAATTTACTTTCATTTTCATGGTTTTCAGTTTAGTCCAGTGGTTTTTTATGTAGAATAAGACTGATTCATGGTCGATAATAGTGGTACCCAAGGAAAATGTGAACGCTTTTACATTTGTTTTCAGTTTAACATGGTCCAAACATACCTTTCCTCTGGTGGTAGTATTTATGGCTGGGAATAGTCCAAGGAAAACTATGGTATCTAGGTACGCGGTAGTCACGTGACCGGTTACGATAAGGTCAATATTTATATTATTATAACCGACTATGATTATATTTTTAAAAGAAGGTGTCTTCTTTTAAAAATATCACCACTCACCAGTAAATTATGCAAAGAATTTAGGAAAATATGGGGTAATTTAAAACTAGGGGGCCTATAGATTGCAATTATTATTGTTTCATTTTTAGTTTAGTCAAACAATTTGCTTCTGATATGTGAGGTTCATCCACACTGCATTCTAGATGAATGTTTGTTTAAACAACTACACCGTCATTTTGTTTGTAATTACTTTTGTATGAATAACACGCGATAACTAGCATTCGGAAAGCACAATAATATCACATGATAACTCCAATCTTTAGAGCAAAACTTGTAATTCTTGAAAGTTACGGTTTAGTTAGGCTACGAATATTTTGTTGTAGGACTTTTAAGTACCTAATGTTTAGGTTTTTAGGGTTCCGTAGCCAACTAGGAACCCTTATAGTTTCGCCAAGTCTGTCTGTCTATCTGTCCGTCCGTACGCGGATAATCTCAGTGACCAGTATAGCAGTAGAAAGCTGAAAGGTACCACTACGTTTATCAATCACGCCGACAAAGTGGTAAACTAAAAAGTGGAAAAAAAAAATTATTCCTATAAACGTAAAGCGGGAAGTGATTTTTTTTTATTTCAACCATAACGTGTGATATATTGTTGGATAGGTATTTGAAAATGAATAGGGGTTTACTAAAATATTTTTTTTGATAATGTTAATATTTTCGGAAATAATCGCTCTAAGAGTAAAAAAAAATTTTGAACCATAAGTTGAGAACATGAAAAAAATCTCAAAAGTAGAATTTTGTAAAGACTTCTAGGAAAATTTTTATTTAAACTTGATGGGTTGAACAGTTTTTGAAAAGTTGTACAAAATAATTTCTGAACTAAGTTTGTAATCTAACTGTTTATGCAAGTATTTTTTTTAAATTTAATTTAATCATTCTTTTTTTATTTGAAATAAAATACGTTCAGGATAATAAAATAATTATCCTGAACGTATTTTATTTCAAATAAAAAAAGAATGATTAAAATCGGTTCACGCAATCCAAAATTAACAACGAAAACCCAACATAAATAACCCATCTAGTTTGTATAAATTAGTAACCCAATTTCCCGAGAGATGGCGCTGTACTTTGGGCTACTTCGCGCTGTTAAGATTTTTCTGAGTTGATGGGGTCGGGACGGGTATGAGCTATTATATTGTCGAATTGTCCAGTTGGTCTCTCGTTGGCATTGGTGGTATTTGTTCTTGCTCGTTGTCTGTCGTTCATTAACTCTTAAGTGGGGACACTTATTGTTACGGACGGGAAACTACGGAACCCTACACTGAGCGTGGCCCGACATGCTCTTGGCCGGTTTTTAAGATATGAGTTGCATTGCTTAGGGTCACATGTGACATCGACAGAAATATCAAATTGGTCAATGTCCCTCATTAGGTTACTTGTGGCATCGAATGTGACTGTTCGTAAGGTATTTGTGATATTTTTTTGGCGTGATGACTTTACATAAGGTAGGAGTAGGTAGTCTCAGTATATTAAAAAGTACTCTGTGAGGTAGTCTATGTGATTGGTAGCATCAGTTTTAGATTGTCGTTGGATGAAAGTGTATTTTATGAGTATTATATTCATTTATTGTATAATTATGTATTTTAATGTATTGTTGAGAAATTTAAGTACTTGTTTTACTAAAAATTATAGATATGTATGTTGGTAAATAATTATATTAGTATGTATAAGGTAACTATTGTATTTATTTATAGTATAAAAATGTACATTTGATTAAGTATAGTAACTGAATATGGTAGTGAATAATATGGATGTGTAGCTATTTAAATAATAATATTTTAAAGGTACTGGTGTGTAAAGTTCTTCGAAATTCAGAGTGATTATAAGGTAAGTTTTATACAGAGACATAGTAAACATTTTCATGCTAAGTTGAAATACAATAAACTGTAATTTAGAACAAGTTTTTCCACAATAATAAAAGTAATTAGAAAAAATATAATGAAAAGAATATGCAGGATATAATGAAGATCCTCTCGTGAAATCAGTACAGACGGGCCACCTTCTTTCTGGCGTACCTATATATACCCTTCCATATGTGGTCCAGCAACTTACGCCCCAAGTTTTTTGACGTATTGACGGGCCATAAGTAGGTACTATTTTCAACAGCAGGTGGTGAGTGATTCTGCTCTAAAACAAGTTTATTTTCGTTCGGGATAATTCTCTTTGCGAGTGTGGACTTGCGGAGGGTACTTTAGACCATATTTTCTTCTCCTGCTCCTTAAACAACAAATCTTTCGATCTATACCAAAAAATTTCCAAATGCAATATTCCTCTCCCAACCAATTTTCATTCCCTTCTCTCACACTTCTCTCCTAAATTAATTAATATTTTGGCGATATTCTTGAATGAAAATGATCTAAAATTTTAATTGGTGTGTAACGTGTATTTAATTATTCTATTTATAGTAGTTTATGTGTTTTATGTAGTATCCAATTTTGTTTTTAGTAAGTTTAAATTATATTATGTGTCTTTACTAACACTTGTGTTTGTTTTTCCAGTTTACTAACACCTACCACGAAGTACAGTTCGACGGTTACTCCCACTGGGCCACCGTCCCAACGTGACACTGGCAGAATAGTCGAACCGGCTGAATTGCCATAAAAAAAAAAAGTTTATTTTCGCCAGTTAGTTTTATAGGGTTGAGTTGAGTTTTTCATTTGTCTTGTCCTTGATGTATCTTTTTGAATACTTTATTATATTTTCTTTTGGTGAGGTAGAAAAAAATTCCACAATTATGTTCGCTGATTTGTTTGGAGATTTTATTGGCTCTGTATATGTTTCTTATATCTGTGTCGAGTTCTTTGACATTCAATACGTCACAAGCATTTTTATCTACTTATTCAGAAATGTTTCAATCAACTTTAACGCAGATT
Organism: Mythimna pallens; assembly: GCA_961205895.1. Classification (NCBI taxonomy): domain Eukaryota; kingdom Metazoa; phylum Arthropoda; class Insecta; order Lepidoptera; family Noctuidae; genus Mythimna; species Mythimna pallens. Next base: position 16,296,813 of record OY540830.1, on the reverse strand, counting down.
TGTCTTCCGAATTTGATTCTGGTACGAGTACATTACTGAGTGACGTTCAAAAATCTCAAGTTTTTGTTCCAGCGCAGCGTTTTAATTTGAGTCTTGAAGGCAGAAGTTTTCAGATTTAGTTTGATGAAGTTGACATATACATATTTGTCCGACATGTACCTATTGAATAGACTCTGTAATTTTAATAGTTTGCTATAAGTATCAGTTTCTGCATTTCTTCGTCAAACTTCAACGCCTGACTTTTTTGTTAAAGCTACTACATCGGCCAGCTTATCTTTTAATTCGTTCAGCATAGATTCATCATATCCATATTTATAAGGTCACGTAATACTTCGCTGACCAACAAATTCAGTTTCCGAACCTAAAGAATCCGAAGCTAAGAAAGGCAAAATGTGTTATAGCGGTCAAGTAGGTAATACGTAATTATTCTGTGAAATTAAAGGGGTGACAAGACGGTTGCAAACTAGCGTTCCAGCGGTCATCCCTAAAGTGTATATTACAGTTTCAAAGACACATCTTTCGCTGCCTTGTGCCGGATTGACAGCGGAGGTATAGTAATAGATTTCCTGGCTGAGGGCACGTTGGCGCAATGGATGAGCAATTGGCTGCGTGTCGTGAGTTCTATCCCCGCTCGAAACAAATATTTGCATGGCCTACAGGTAGCTTTGTTCCGGGTCTGGGTATATTGTTTGAGTTCACATGTTTGTAAACGCACCCATGTTGTCCCACACTAGGAATTACCTACTCCTGCATGATTAATTCCTCTAGTGCGACGTCTTTTATTTTATTTAAAAAATATATATGTATGAAGAATAAAAGTGCAAGAGGAATAATTGTGAGGATCAACTGGTATGAAAGGGTATAATTAAGTCTCATCAAAGTTTCCATTAACTTTGGAGGTAGCCAGAATTAAAAATAACCCTTCTAAGATCACTCCGGTTATATTTACCAATCCCTGAATATTCTCGCGACTAGACAAGGACGCGCTGATGTGAAATGACAAAACACTAGGTATCTTATGATTAGAGTCCGGATTATATGTGATACATAAAAAATGCTTGAAATATGCACGGAAATTGGTAGATTTTGTCAAATTAAGTGATAAATTTTAGGAACCCAAAAAAGAACAGTATGTTTTAATTTTTTTTACATAAAAATCACCATACAATTAGTGCCTAAATTGCCTTGATATACAGGCGATAACCGATACAGCACAATTACCTAACATTACGTGGAGATCGTGGTATACGAGTCAAGACGAAGTGGACTTTGAGAGTCGAGCAGTTGGAGCCGCGCCATAACACTAATTTAGAGTCGTTTTGTGGTGCGACTCATTATTTGGACATCTTCCTCAAAGGAGAGTTTTGGCCGAAGGGTGTCGTGTGTCGACGATTCCGTGGAAGGATACAGACCTCGCAGCGGAACACGACGCCGTCACTTCGTGTGCAATAGATTAGTTGTTATGTTTTTTTTTAAATATTTATTAGTATATTATTTTGTAAGATTATTATTGGTGAATTTTGTTTATGGTCCTTAGTTGCCTGATAATAAAGAGTTATTATTATTACATGAAATTAAAATTATCTAATATTTTTGTCGACGACCATTTGGAAATGTGCATTAGCTTCTGAGTCAAGTTCTGACGTTTCATACCTATGTGTTGTAGGCCTATATGAAATTAAAATATTTTGAATTAGAATTTTGTAAACGTTAAAAATCAAGTATTGTTCCAAATGTTCAGTGGTAAGATGTGTCTTCGAACATTTAAAATATTTTTATAAGTGGAAAAATATTATAAATGTATCGATAATAGGTATACATCATAACTAAATCTTAGGTAAAATTTACCGCTAATGCAGCAAATATTCAAATGCATATAATCCGGTCTCTACCTACTTATGATTAACACCCGATTTAACTGACTTCAAAAAGAAGAAGGTTCTATGTTCGGCTGAACGTATTTTTTTTTAATGTATTTTCACCGATTTGTCGGTCAGTCGTGGACCGATTTTGAAAATTATTTTTTTTGATTGAAAGGTCAGTCAAAGGAACTTCCGATTTAGTCCCATAGAAATATTATTATGATCTGATGATAAACTTCGAAGATATGGAACGGAACTCCTCATAAGATCACAGCAGAAGTCGTAACAAGTAAAATTGCCTTGTTTATATGTATACGCGATGACTTTATGTTTGACTGAGGGGTACTTTTTAGTTGTGGTACCGCAAAAAGTGTAAAATAAAAAACTTTTTACAAAAAAAAATGAAGGCGGTTGGCCTTAAAATTAATGTAAATAAAAAAACACTAAAAAGTGCAAAATAACTTTAATTTTGGAAGTCGATGTAGATAACGATGAAGTAAACGGATTCACATTCAACGAAAACTTACGCTATCCCAGTCAGCTTGCTACCGTTTTCGAGTTCGCTCTTCCATCATTACTTAACTCATCCGAACCAGAGGCCCTACCACGAGCTCTAAACGCAATCCATTTGACGATTTAAAGTGAACTGTTAAAGGGTTGTAAGTATTGCTCCATCCTTCTTTCTCGCTCGCACGCCTGACATAATAACATGTCATGGTATTGATTTAGATTCTGATTGCTGCAGAGGCTTCCATATTTCATAAAATTATCAAATAATCTTCCACTCTGGGTAGAGCGAGAGGGCGTGTCAGACTTTACTGACTAGACCCTACTCGTTTTCCATCAGTTGCGTTTAGCGCTATCAGAATAAGGCGCGTAGCCGTCGTATCAGGCGGCCGGGAATCACCCTGCGACTCCTGACGCCCAGGACGTTCCCCGCGGCGGCTGGGTCATGACATTTCCGCAACCTCCTTTGCTTGCATTACCTGTTGCTTCGCAGACTGGAAGACTGCTTCCCATGTCCTCTCGTCGCCACTTTGTTTTCATAGTGGTCTTTAACTAACTGAAACATTAACATTTTCGCTTGTTAACCATTGTACTCTGCCATAAGGTATTGTGGAAGTTTTTCAAAGCAATTAACGGTTTTCGGAAATCTTTAATGAATACACTAAGTAGGTTCTTGGAATTTTAGTACAATCTATACTGTCCGTTCTCTTGACTTAATCTCTCAGTCGCCATTTCACCCACGCTTAGAAGGAGGAAGGCGTGTTTCCCGAAATCACTTCTATTTTGCGGATTGGAAGTGTTGGTAGGCAATAGGTATACATTACATTACCTTCGATTAGTGATGCAACGGAAGTGTCTTAACGGAAACAGATGTCAAAAGTAAATCTTAGCGGGAGCGGAAGCAGAACCGGAAGCGGAAGTGTTCTAAGTGATTATGAAGAAAAAACAAAATTTGTATTTTGTACTCGAAATTAAACAGAGGCATATTCTATTTAATACAAAGTAATTTGGCCACTTTAACACCTTTGAGTCGGTTTCAGTGTTCTTCACATATTAAACCAGTTGGTTTAATATGTGAATATGTGTACACTGAACCTGAACCGCTAAAAAAATGGTTACTGGCTACATTTCTGGGGGAGCTGATAAGTATTGGCGAACTATTGCCAACATTTTATAATAAATTAACATAAATTTTCTAAACATCTCATGCCATTTATGTGGTAAATTAAATATCAATTTTGAAAAAAATATTTGCACCTAACATTTCCCATGTATGCCAAATACAAAACTGAAAAAAATATATGTTGAGGGTGGTTCAGACATCCTGATGTCAGAATTTCTGGCCACTTAACTTTCTTCCCGCATTTTACCAAAGTTAGGTACCAAATAGTAGCATAAAGGTAGTATACTTTGTTAGTGTCTAAACATCATATATCTTATACCATATGTGGCTAATTAAATATCCATTTTGAAAAAAATACCTTATAGGTACTTAACATCTTTCAAGTATGCCAAAAAAACCCCAAAAAATTGTATGTGAGTTGTATGAGGTATTAAAAAAACTGGGTTAGTGCGATTTGACTCGCGCACTGAGGGTTCCGTACAAACTCACCTATGTAATTCTATTCCCGAACGGAATCTCAAAGATTTTACAGAATCGGAAAAACAGTTTTTTTTTTGTGACGCAACAATCTATTTACTGTTTTCAGATTTATTCCTATACCTGTGTTATATAAGATCTGGCTTTATGCCAAATTTCAGGATTCTAGGTCAACGTGAAGTACCCTATGAATTTTGATTCCCTTGATACCGCAGACTTGAGTGATATGGTTTTAATTACAACTCGATACCTCCACGCTTTCCCGAGATAAAGGGTCTCGACAGATCGACAGACTGACGGGCTAAAAAGTGATCCTATAAGGGTTACGTTTTTTCCTTTTGAGGTACGGAACCCTAAAACGTAACTAAACATTTAAAAAAAAAATTAGCTGTGTTGTCTAGAATCATGAAAAAAAAAGTGGTTCAGACATTCTGATTTCAGAGTGTCTGGCCACTTTCGTCACGCATTTTCTCACTGTCTATAGAGGTACTAGTATTTGGCATTAGGTACCAAATAGTAGCCTAAATAATGATTTCAATTAAAATAAATACTATCTCTGTCGCTAGTTTTGCTCATATTTTACAATTATTTTAACATTCTTAATCTTATTTGCCACTATTTTATTTGCGCTTTTTTTTTTTAAAGCACATTCTAAAACAGTCAATGTTGAAAGTAGAAATAATTATTTAAAGGTTAAATGCCAGTTTTATCTGCTGCTAGAAGTACTCAGGTACTCTTATTTTTATAAACATAATAAATATAAACAGTGAGCAAAATCGAGTTTTGCTCACTGTTTTCAAGCAGCAAAACCTACTTGTTTGAGCTGCTGTGGTGAAAAAAAAAATTGTACACCTAACATCTTGCAGGTACTTAAGCCAAAAAGAACCAAAAAAAACACACGTTTTCTCGCTATCAATAGAGGTACTAAGTATTTAACTTTAGGTATTAAATAGTTTAATATATTTTGGTATTTTCTAATCATCGTTTATATATATCTCATGCCATATGTGGCAAATCTATTTAAAAAAAAAATTACTCCTAACATCTTTCAGGTATGCCAAAAAAGCTGAAAAAAAAAATGTTGAGTTACTAAAAAGTTGGTAAATATTTACAAAAAGACATATTAGCTGTGTAGTCTGGAATTATCGCCGCCACCGATCGCCCCCACGAGGACACAGCGCAGCGTTACTCTGCCCAAGCGGGGCACACCTCCACCGTGTGTTTCACCGTGTCCTCCCGGTTGTCCATACAGTGGCGACACCCGGGCGTCGCTACCGCATGAATCCGGTGCAGGAACTTCCCGAACTTATCGTGTTCGGTGAGAACCTGAGTCATGCGGAAGGTGAGGATGCCGTGAGGTCTTTCCAACCACGCCTCAAAAAGGGGACTTACCGCCATAATTGTGGCGTGCCCAATGCATACAACATTAAGGATTTTGTACAAAAAAGATACAGAAAAAAGAAATTGTAAGTTTTACAACATAAAAAGGTAGTAAATAGATATTAAATAATAATCCTTCGAACATTCAAAATAAACTGCCCATCTCTAAGCTACATTAAATAATTGAATCGTCAATTTGGAGGGACCAAAAAAAATTGACGATATTTTTAAAACAACAAATGTTTCGGTTAGTCAAAATCAATATTATTACGCTAAGGTATTAAAACACCAATTACGTAGATCAGTCCAGGGAGCAGTTTATCAGTTTCATGGTCCCTCCATCTTGACATCATATTGGCGGGACCAATATTTTAATAAGGTGTGTGTAAATAAAAGGGTAGTTCAATTTTTAGCAAAGGTAGCAAATAGTAGATAATGATATGTATGTTTGACAGATATCCTAGACTTGATCCCTTCATTATGACAGTCACTATAAGTCGTTCTTAGACCCGGGGCGTTGTGTGTTACCCAACTTCTATGCTCCTCAGAAGTGCTACGAAACACCAGCAGTCGTTACAGGTAGTCAGATTCCAGAAAATGTGACCATCAGTTTATCTTATACTGACTGGGTTGTGGTCTGATAGGCAGTCGCTCCATGTAAAACATGGGTACTCAGCCGCATCCGGCTAAACTGGAAGGCGACCCCAAGCTTGTTGGGTAAAGGCTAGAGAGATAATGATATACCTATAAGTAGGTACTAGGTATAAGTATTGACGTCTATCCTATTTAGTTATAAGTTCTACGAAAAAGCTCTACTTATAACATAAAACTTGCAGAACAAGTCCCTAAGCGGAAAAGCTGAGAATAAATGTCGCGATAAGTCCCACTTGTTGCAATAGTCAGCCTCCTTGCTCGGTAACCATGGATACGGTGCGACCGACCACCCTCTTCCCTCCTCTCTCACCCTTGGGACCTCCCAGCCTCTTGTGAAGTCGAGAGCTTGCGTCATCGCGGGTAATTACACATCTAAAGCTTTTGATGGAACAGAGCTTTGTAGGGTCAGACGCTAAAGCAATAATTCATTTCCGTTACGGTTTCCGATTTCTCGTGACTAGGAAATTGTTTTAGTATTAAGTTTATGTGCATCAATTTCAACGTTATTATATCTTTGAAATTGGTATTGTTTAGGTGGGTGGTATTTTTCATAGTTTAAAAGCCGTTTTTAGAAAATCTCTATGTAGGTACAACGGCATGGAAGCATCAGCGGATATGGTTATGAGTTATCACGATTAAATTGTAGTTATGCACTAACGTCTAAGTCAGGCTCAGGCTGGCACATTTTTAATTTCTGTTACGTATCTAATTAGTTAGGAAGGTTATCTGCATCACTAGCTCTCTGCTGACCACACCTACACTACCCAGTAACCATTTAAACTGTCGCAGGAAGAAAGTCCACCAGGGCTGACAGGTCACCGAGGCTCGCTATGTCATGTTAGGTACTTAGTGAGAAAAGTACGGCGAATCATTTTATTGACTTCGTGTTAGAGATACATCAAGTACATGTACATTTATGTACATCATAAAATTTGATTGATTTAACGATTATAAGAAACAAGTTGTACTGTTGTATTGATAATTATTTCCATTACGATAATAGTAATTCCAATTAAATTGTATTGTTTACACTTGTGTTTAACATTGAGTAGAAACGAGTATTTTGATATTTTTGTTGTAAAATATATAAACAATAATGAATGAATAATGAATGAATAGATAAACAACCATATGTAGCACCCACTCCATTAAGATCCCCCGACTCTACACTTGAAGTTATGGACATTTAGCTGGGACAGACAGTCTAATTAGGTATGTCTAACTTCGAAAAGGAGGTCAATCGTCAAATCCGCTGTGCGCGATATTTACTCATCCGACATACCACAGTGTTTCAAATGTTGCAAGTGATGACATTATGGCTCTGAAACGTGGTCGCTCACAATGCACCTCATCGGAAGGCTAGTCATCCAAAGGGTAATCGATAGGGCTATTCTCGGAGTTTCTTTACGTGGTCGAATCAGTAATGATAGATAATATCCGCAGAAGAACCAAAGTTAAGTACATAGCCCGAAGAGTCGCCAAAATTAAGTGGTAGAGGGCAAGGTACAAATCGCTCGCAGAACAGATGGTCGATGGGGTTGAAAGATTCTGAAGTGGCGACCGCGTACCCGAAGATTCAGTGCTGGAATGTTTTCCACAAGGCGGTCTGATGACCTGGTGATGGTCGCGGGAATCCGATAGATGCGAAAACCTCATTCGACACCCACCAAACGAATTGGTCATTGTGGCTTGGGGAATTGGGGGAGGCATATGTCCAACTGTGGACATCATTCGGCTAAAATGATATGATGACATGTAACTAGCAGATAGCACCCAGCGTGTGCTACTACGCTAAAAAAAAAGAATTACAGTTTGTTTATTTATTAGAAAATAAGGAAATGACGTCCAACCGAAAGACGTACTCAAATAAGGTAATGAAAATAAGGAAATTATGTCCGACCGAGTCTTTCATGTTGTACTGATTTTCCTGGTCAGACGTTTTCGAGGCGATACAGAATTAATTAAATGTAAATGAATTGATAAAGTAAAAATAAACTTGTGTCAACAAATCCATGAAATTGTTAAACGTTTTGTAAGTGGAATAAAGAAACCCTACGACAATTACTTTTATCTTCGCTGTAACGTATTTTCAATAAATGGGTCACTTTTCCAGCAGAGCAGATTTTTCAAGTCCTCGCGTCGGGGTTAAAAGGAATTGAATCAATTCAGTGCTCGCTCCCAACGAGCGAGAATGGAGTGGGTGGCTTGCGAGAAGCCCCTACCATTGTATTTAATAGAGAACTACCTACTTCTATTTTAATACAGCGAATCTTGACTAAAAGTGTTTGAAATTGAGTATTTGTTAAACTCTGTTTTAGCTTGAAAACCTATCAAACGTTGGCATTAAAGTAGAACTTGACATGTTCTTAATTCCAAATACTCAATTCAAGAACCGGCACTGTGTAAGCTCTGGGCGGAATATTCTTCTACTGATTATTATAAACTATTTAAAATAAAGATCTGACACTATGGCAATGTAATCTATTTTTTTTATTTTAAGATCTGCCTAGGAATTGCAATCAGGATTCTTCGAAATTCGAAAATAATTGAAAAATCCGGTTTTACTTGACTTTTTGAAATCCGGTTTTTAAGACTGAAATTCGATTTTTTAACGAATAATATTTGTATTTGTCCATAAATGTCCCGTTCCCGTCCGGGTTACATTGATGATACAAGTAACCAAGAAGGTCCAAAAGGTGCCATAATAGAATTGGTTTAAACGTTCAAGGTAATGCAACTAAATAGATACTTAAGTACTCTTTCTCCACGTACCTAATCTCAAAAATAATCAATACCTAGTCGAACGAAATGCCCTACCTAATGAAACGATACCATTGAGGTATCGATACTTTTACTCGATACAGTATCGGTCGTCAAGTATCGATACTTACTCTGTATCATTTGAAAAGTATCGATACTTACTCGTATCGAAACGTTTTTGGAAAACTTAGAGTAAAACGTAATAATTATTGATATTCTTTATTAGTACGTACAAAATTATAAGAATTTATGAAGAAAATCTGTTTTTATTGTGCTTCCCAAAAATATTATTGTTTCCAAATGTTTGCGAGACAAACTGGCATACTGATACGAGTACTTTTGACCAATACGAACTTGAAGCTTAATTTCACAATATCGATACTAAAAGTACTTGGTATCTAAGAAAAGTATCGAGTATGTACTTGTATTGACTAGTATCGTTTCATCCCTAGTCACACCATAACAAATGCGTAGCAGATAAACTGCGTAGGCGCGTCGTAGACGATAATTATATATTATATAAAAGCTGCACTACGCTGCGTAGGCGCCTAGTACAGAATGCGCTACGCCACGTAGCGCGCGTAGAGGATGCGCTACGCCGCGTAGTACGCATAGAGGACTTGTGTGTGACCGCTACACTACGCTGCGTATTCCTGTCACCGTCGTAGACGATGCGTAGCAGATAAGCTACGCTGCGTAGGCGCGTTGTTGATGATAATTATGTAGCAGATAATTATGCTAAGCTGCGTGGGCGGTTTGGAGCATAAGTACCAGATTAGACGTTCCAAAACGCCGTAGAAGCGGTGTTTTGGAACATCCTCTTAAGTAAGGGATAAAAAAACTCTTTTGTTTCTATAATAGTTTTGTTCCGAAAATAAAGTTATTTTGTACTTATTACTAATTTTTTTTTTTAATTTAAATGGTTCTACTTTTTATTGAAAAAAGATTCTTTTTACTCTTTTTGGTTCTGGTAGCACAACTGAAAAGTACCCCTCAGCTAATCATCATCAGATTAGCTCGATGGTACCTTATAGCCAGAATGATTCACATCTAGTCATCTTAAACGCAATCCTTTTTGATAAAGTTTGTGAATATGAATTAATCTCCAGAATTTATTTTTTAGTATTTACCTAAACGCATACTTGTTGAATAAATATTTTCTTTATATAATTTTGCATAAGAATATGTTTATACGTACGTGCTTTTTCCTTTCCCAAAATATATTTTACAATTAGGGTTAAACAAAACTTTTATTGTATCAGTAGATATGTAAAACCAAACACAACAACATAATCAAAAATTACGAGAAAACGATTTAGCCCTCATCATCATCATCATTTCAGCCGAAAGACGTCCACTGTTGGACATAGGCCTCCCCCAAATGTCGCCATAATGCCCGCGTCCTGTGCGTCTCGCATCCATCGGATTCCCGCAACCCTCACCAGATCATTGGTCCACCTTGTGGGAGGCCTTCCAACGCTACGTCTTCCGGGTACGTGGTCGCCATTCCAGAACCCTTCGTTTGCCCACCCACCCACGTCAATATTATAAAAAAATATTTTGTAAAATTGAGCAATTAACTCAATCTTTAGTACTGCAAATACATATTTGACATATAAATTCCCGTTTACCAAACGTTTTTCTTTTTTTTATGGCTATTATTTCTAGCTTCTAAACCTTGAGTATCTGTGTCACTTGGCAATTATGGAATGTTCAAATGACATAGCATTCTTTATCTTACATAATTGATGTAGAAACAAAAAAAAACAGAATAATTCAAAAACAAAATGAATATTGGTATACTACTTTTAGATCAAAAATATTTGTTAAGATATTTATAAACACATTTTTTTGCAATGTGGAAATTAAATGTCACAATCATTTTTTTTATCATATCATTTAAAATTCATTTAATTTATTAAAACCAATTCAGATGCATTCACTAAAGGGTAAGTCCCCGGGCCAGTTAACCCCAACGCTACCAACAAAATTATGTTGGTAAGTCATTTGTAATAAAACATAAAATTATAAATTCGTCAGTTACCAATAGACCAGACTTTTACCGAATTCAGATTGCGTAGAAATTCTTGATGGAAAAAACCAATAGTGCTTTCCTCGCGCTGGGGATCACCCAGAACCTTACGTTGTCACCTCAATCTAGACTAGAAGCGACTAGAGCATGAGCCTCCTTGGGCTCATGCTCGACAACACCTGCTTACGTAAGTACTACCTAATTACGTACATACTACCAGTTCCGGTTACTAATTTGGTCTCAAACTCAATGTCAGCAACCCAGTTATTTCTTAAATAAACACGCCATGAATTTTATCCATCTAAAATTCTGAAACCTTATCGCTAATGGGTTTTTATATTGCAGATTACTTGTCAGGTATTTATTTATTTAAAATAGAATACTTCATAACGATTCCCCTGCAACTTTTTAGTCACTGGCACCACTTCCAAACTTCCGCTAATATACGACACTACTCATTTCTCACTTTATCTATTCTTGTCACATCACAAATCCATCTGAAAATTCTTATTTCCCCTAAATGCAATCTTTTTTCATCTGTCTTTTTCACAGCCCAACATTCTGTGAACGGCATCATATAAACGTATTTATTAAACGTAGATACCTAAATACGGTAATGCGATGAGGATGACACTTAATATGAGTTACTTATTTGCTAGTGTGCTAAATTTAGCAGGAAAATGATGTCCTTTATATATAGATCGTTAGATCCTACTAACTACTACTACACTAATACCGTGATCCTATTCTGTTACGCGTAACGATAAAATTACGCATATAAGATAATGTTAATCAGATTATTATAATTAGTCCACGTAAATTTGCCACCATGCATTTAATAATATCGAATTGATTAATCAACACGGTAGAAAAAAACGGAACTGGTCCTTAACTCGTACCTAGGTCAAGGAGTGACGTTTCGCGTCTAATCTGATTTAATCAGGGTCTGCAATAATTTATTGTTACCGTTTTGCAATACCTACATACCTATTGCAATAAATAAAACTAAGTTTAACTGGTTTATGATAAACTGCGGCTGAATTTTGACTGGTCTGTTGGTCTAGTGGTTAGTGGCCCATGACGGAGGTTGTGGGTTCGATTCCCACCCAGGACAAATGTTTTTGTGATGAGCTGTGTCTGGGTGTAATTTATCTGTAATATGTGTGTATTTAGAAATAAATAAGTATGTTTATCAGTTGTTTAGTACTCATAACACAAGCTCTGCGTGAGAGAGCTTGAGACTAGACGGCGTTGTGATAGCTGTGGAATAAAAAATAAAAAAAAAATTACCTGTTACCTGTGACTTCATTCGAGTAGAGTTTTAGAACATTAGTGTCCTTTTTTGGGGTATAGTACATTGTTTTACACGATTGTGTGAAAAAATTTTGTTTAGTTTGCAGATTTTACAAAAAAAAACATATTTTCCCGTCAAAACCGGTCTAGCCGTTTCGAAGATTAGCCGGAACAAAAGACAATCTAAAAGTTTTAAAAATTGCATTTTAGTTACGGGTAGGTATCGAAATTACTTTCTTATGCATTTAGTAAAAAAAAAACATTATTTAGATATTACAAACAAACACTTCAATTGTATTTATGTGTATAGAGTATCTAAAGATGTATAGATATACTTACTATAAAATTTAAACTAAAGATTATTTGTACATGTGGGTCATCACGTATTGATAAAGACGCGTCATGAACGAATGTTGTGTAAATAAAACTCGATTAAATAACACAAGCAAGACAATTCAGATCAATTGAATGGAGCAGAATTGCTACGAAGCCCCTAAGAGTTACTCTGTCAATACAGAAAGTTTTAATAACCGATATCTCTCTTATTGGAAAGCCATTGTAGGTAATGAAAACTCTTAAGAGTATACGAAGTACTTCACAAATTCAATTCTTCTATTAGCATTCGAGTGACGGCTCATGCGCCGCGGCTAATCTTCTAAATGGAGGCAGCTACATAGTGAACAGTCCCTCGTAACGTCGCTACGCGTATATAAAGGTTGCGAGAGTGGCGGCGGCGGGCGTAGTCCGAGCCAGGCACTGATTTAGGCACACCGCGTGTTCGTGACCACACAGTACCGCGTAAATTCACGGACATTGCCCGAAAGAAAATTAGTAACAATTAAGTAGGTGACACTGTGTTTTTATTGAACGTCTACTGTTTTTGTGTTTTAATTTTTTTTTATCCTGACACATTTGGTAAGTGTTTAAAACTATAAGAGATATAATTATTCTTAACTTTTTCGAATACTTACAATGTTTTATTGGTGGCAGGGTTAATTATTATCTGTACTGGATTAATGAAAGTACCTAATTGGTACGCTGTTCAATTGCTAACTACTAACACAGGTGCATTTAGTTTTACACTATTTTGATTAAGTACAGTACCACTCTTATTAAATCTCCTGAAGCACCATAGAATGAACCAGCTCTTAACAAACCGCTTCGCGTAAGTAAGTAGATACTAGCTCCAAACAATGTATGATATCGAGAAACATCAAATAGGTATGTTTTATCTCGAAGAATTAAATACGCAATATTATATCATCAACAACCAAATTTGATAATACATAATATGTATAAACAGCGTGTCATTTTGATAGTTATCGCTCTAGAAATGGGTAGGTAATTTGTATTTCTTTATCAAATACATAAGATAATAATTAATTGTTCTTTGTAATTGGCCTTGGTTTAATATAGGTCCTTTCGAACTTTTCTAACCCCGCCATGACATTCGTATTAAAGGTATCAAGGTTATGCCAATAGTGCAAATATAAAAGTTGTTCACAATGCATACCTACCTACTACGTCAGCAGGACTATTTTCAGGGGACGCATCTTCTGCACCCCGCTTCATGTAGGGTAGGTTTCCTTTTGCTCATTCATACAGAGACAGAACTAACTTAAGCAGAAAAACTTGATAATCAAAGACAAGGGATGCGCAAAGAGAGCAAAGCGAGCTCAATATTTTTTGCAACTCGCCTCGGATCTATGCTATGTTTTCGAACATTATTGTTTATCCAAAATTCGCTGAATTGTTCGAAAGAATTACCACGAGCTTGGAATGCAAATGGCAACTGAAGGATCAGGTGTGTTTTAGTCAGTAAAAGTCTGACACTCCCTTTCGCTCCATCTAGAGCGGGATTTGATAATTACCCAGTGAAAAAAAAAATGCATAAAGCATTTCATTCAGTAATCTCGGTTACTGATTACCTATTTCAAAACGTGTTTGAGCACTTAATAAGTCTAATTAATTGTTATAAATTAACTATTTATTGTGAAGCAATTTAACAAAATTATATTAAATTCGGTGGGAGAGCCAAGGAAGCAAAGAACTCAACAGTTGGTTATTTAAAGAAATCCAGTTTTATCGATATTATACCGCTTTAAGATGGATACTGCTCTCCCGCTATGGTAGCAAGGACTATAATTATTATAGTAAGACAAAATAATTTTTTGCTGTCAAAATCGACTTAAAGTTTGTAAACCGTTAGGTGTTGAAACAAGGAAATAATGAGCTGTGGTTTGAATACATTCTACCAAGCGCTTCCCTGCCTGACGACTTGATGTAATTATCTTCTACAATTTCCTCATACTGCATTTTCCCTGTGTGCAAGAGTTCTGAAGTTACCTTTCTGTTCCCTTAGACAATACGGATAACAGGGATATGAACCGCCGTAATTCAAATCTTTTTAGGCTGCATGATTTTTTCCGAATGCAAAATTACTTATCAGCTCACGTCTAAAATAATTGATAGTTCGGATTTGTATCTAATGAGTAACTAATATAATAACTGATAACCAAAATTAAGTTGTTGCTACGCTTAGAAATATTGTAGTCGTAAAAAATAATGTCTATAGTGATATTTTATAATTTTTGCATCGATATTCTTCTGGTTTGTCAGATAAGTACGTTTCTATTGTAATTTTGTTAATTACCTATTCAATTACTTAGTAGAATGTTGTTAATTAGGATAATTATTTAGCGTTTCATCATAATTCTGTGTGGTCTGGTCGTTAACGAACCCTTGCTTCGAGTGTCGACTCCGGCCTTCAAAGAGCTCAGTAACTGGAGCAACGAGCAAGTCCTGAAACATAGGTACCTACATAAATATTAAAGGCTGTGTCCATTACGGGTTCGTTATCTCTTCGAAGTCTGTTAAAACGTTAAGTCAATATCAGGGTTATAGCGAGCAAATATCAGTTGTTATTATTTCGAGTTTAGTCGGTTTGGAAATTCGATGATCTGCTGGGGCATTGTCGGGTGCAATTGGAGAGCTCTATATATATCTACACTCCAATTTGATGCCGTCCTGCGTTCGAACAACACTTCACATTTTCGCATTTCGATTTGTATGTCAATACCAATTAAATTGAACTCATGACAGCGTATGTGGTATTTAAACAAGTCTTCTCTTCAACTCTAACTTTTTTAAATATGACCTACGATATTCATGAGACAATTGTGATTGTGGAAGGTCATGAATACTATAATGTTACCTCTTCTATCTTTATTGATACCATATTTACATACCTAATCAAAAACAGGTTTAAAAATATATTTAAAATAACATATTTTAGTAACTAATATTTTCGTTTGAAAACTAGTTTTGTTGTCACGTCATTTAACTTTCCAAACAAAGGAAAAACCGTCAGCATGATCAGCTGATTCATTTATTCTATGAAGTTTTACCTTACCGGTAACCTGCCCACAAAATGAGGGATTACCCGTTTGATAAGTAACCGGCACTCAGCGTCACAGAGAGGGTTTTTCCTTATGCAGCCTCCGCAGTATTTAACATAAAAATTTGAAGAGGAAAGTTTGGATAATATAATAATAATATTCCATAACTATCGCACAACGCTATTTAGTCTCAAGCTAAGCAGAGCTTGTGTGAGTACTAGACAACTGATAAACATACTTAGATACTTCTAAATACATACATATTATAGATTACACCCAGACGTAGAACAAATAATCGTGCTCATCACACATACATTTATCCTGGGTGGGAATCAAACCCACGACCTCCGGCATAGCAGTCAGGGCCACTAACCACTAGACCAACAGGCCAGTCAAATGGACATATCTCACTTATTAGTACTGTGTAATCTGTATAAATATACCTTTTTGCAATTAATCGAGAGGTCAGTGGAAGCGTAATTGACGTCACCAACAAAATTGTGACGTAGAGTTACGAGGTTTATTGGTTGTATATTGCTATCGATTTTGATCGAGGACTTCAATCCTTCCGACTCTTCACAGCGGTACGACATTACTTTTCATTGATTATAACCCAAATCACAACATGAACTATATAGTATATAGTTCATGTTGTTATTTGCCACTGATTATACGTTTTTCGTTTTTGTATCGGTATGTCATCGCACCATACAGCAAATAATGGGCTTTTGTTAGTGATCGCCGTAATATTAATGGTATGACCTTCTTGGGTTGTCTCATAACTACCGCTTACAACGTACACTTTGTATTAGAAGGTTTTGTTTTTCATAACGCCACATTATTATTAATAAGCTGCATTATTATGTGGCGTTATGAAAACGCATTCACGGTATATACAACCTTGACCCCCTCCTTTTTAGTTTAATAAATTCTCAAATATGCCAGACTTTTACTGGCAAAAAACCATGTTCCTATAGTCGCCCTTTGCGTTTGGTGACTTTTTCGAACAATTTATTTATTAAAACTTCATGCATCACAAAGGTAGGTACCGGACTTTATTATTATTATTATTATTAATGTCTCAGGCATTCTCTACCAGTCAACTAAGGGTGGTGAAGAGAAAAAAACCAAAGGTTATTAAGAAAACAAGGATACAAAAGTATACAGATAATATAAACAAACATAAATGTATTTAGTATAATATATTTCTACATATATATATATCCATATAAAGTAAAAGAAAGAGGTTTTATTTGTGTACAAAATAATTCCGCAACTTCCGAGTAAATGCATACTGACTGGTAGCCGTCCTGATATCGAGTGGAAGCGCATTCCACAGAAGTAAAATAGGAAGAACGAACAAAATCAGAAGTATGAGAAGGAAAAGCAGTAGAAGATTGTTAGAAGAACGCAGATTCTTAGTGTGGGCAGAAAATATATATTGAAAGTGTGATATAAGATAAGATAAGAAGGAGGTAATAATTCTCACAGCATACATTTGAATACCCCTAAAGAAGGAGAAAAACGAGGAGGATAAAGGTTTCGAGGAGGTACAAGCACACCTATAACTTATGTTAACTGATGACATTGACTACTTAAAGTCTCTATCATCCCTAAATTCACTATTATCTTCTTTTCTCAATAAAAAAAGTAGTCCCACTGTTAAGACCATGTTAAGACACTTAGGCCGCTAACCGAATACAAAACAGACTACGGATTGCTTCTGAAAAATAATCAACTATCTGTCTTATCACCTAAGTAAGAAATTTACTAATAATTAATAAGCTGCATTATTTAGGGCCTAAACAATGTAATAAATTACGATAAGGTACGGTAACAGCTTTAAAATAATGTCAAGTTTTCATAAAAAGTTATAATTAAACTATTACTAAGCTATTTGTTAAGAACACTACTCATTAGCGACTCGCAATTCTTGCAATTAAGTCTCAATTAAGGATCCGTCTAAGTAATAAGTGATGGGAGTCCGTGTCTACCCAGTGAGACAGTGGCTTGGAGTGGAACAGTACTAAGTTACTACTTACCTTACTTGGAGTAATACACTGTGGTTGTCTAGCTATTGTGATTGTGGGGAGTACAGTGATCTGTGTCTCAAAGTAAAGTCTCTGGTAGGCAATGTGAAGTGCCGTTCTGGCCAAAATGATAAAGACTGTGTAGTAATAACAGCCGCACGGGTCGATCCACGAGGTTAAGCAACGCATGACGAGGTCGGCATTTGGATGGGTGACCAGGTTAAGAACCTAGCGAGATTCCTCCATGCCTCTGAAAACACGCTATGTCCTTAGTACCGGGTGCCATTTGTAGATCTTTATCATTTTTATCGGATAGTCAGAAGGCAGAAAATATGACATGAAAATATATCTTGCCAAGCGGTATTGTGTTGCCCAGTAGGTAACTCAGAAGTCGATCCATCCAAAATACTGGGAATCCAGCCGCATCCAGTTTGACTGGAAGCCGACCCAAACTTAGTAAGGTAATGACTAGGCTGATTTAAATGGTTTTAGCTTATATTAAACGTTGGTATGAGGTTTAGAACCGTAACCGTAACATCCTGTTTCTACACAATACTTCCGCTCGCAGGTTTTATAAAATATTAATTTCTTATAAATACGTGACAGGTTTGACCTCGACTTAAACTCGTTTGCCACGTCAATATTGTTGTGATTACGAATAATTAAAGCATAGACATCGAGATCTTGGAATTGTACCAGTATTGCATTGATTTTATTTTAGGGTTCCCCAGAATGAAGTATTTCGCAAAAAGTCTTGGACGCTGGGCTAGTAAACTGTGACTTTGAGCTTTATTGATACGGATAAAATCGTAGGATAAGTAGATTGAATTCGAAGACGTGCCCGGTAAGTTTTCAGGGCACTTGCTGAAAACATACTAGATGAATAAATATATGCCTAGCATTTTGAGCGCACTTTGAGACCAGCCCCCGTAGCTAAGTTACGATCGTTTCGTTTGCGTCGAACGCCTCGAGTAGGACACGCCTCCAATTCCTTTGTTCTGACCACGTGACTGAGCGTTGAGATCACGTCAGCACAACGTGGCAGTGGTGGCCCAGCGCCCCAACTTACTTTGTGAAATTATCTTATCACTACTGCTCTCAAAACAGTGAAGGAAAACATTGTGAGGAAACTAGGCTGGCATGTCTAAGAACTAAAGATTCGAAGACATGTGACATCCACCAAGACGCATCGGGTCCGTGTGGTGAATTACAGCCCTTTCCCTCTCTTAGAAAGGAGGCTTGAGTATACAGGCTGACATTTACTTTGAACGCAGTTTTCAAGCTGCGGCTATTTACCTACTTCAGCAGCTACGTTTATTACTGCGGAATATGATATTTTTATTCCCTACCCTTTTCTGTTCAGATAGTTACGAAACATATGAATGGACGCAACCTAATAGAGCTATCGCACAAAATAAATGACCTTAACGGAATCAGTGGATCGAGCGAAGCGCCCGCTTCTCTAACTTTTTCAGCGATCGCGTGAGTGTTGGCTTGCCTTGGCCCTAAACCGATCGATGAGCTGAATCTTATACGTTTCGATGAATTAAACATGCTGTTGTGGGAGCCCTCAGAGATAAAACTAGTGGAGTATGGTGAATTATGGCAACAATCTCATTGACTAGCTTAATATATTCCAGCGTTGGTTTTTCGCACGCTTTGCTTTGCAAATAGGTACTCCTATTGACCGTTCTTTTATCTTTTATTTTGTGAATCGACTTACCTTAGTAATGTGCATTTATTTTATAAAGACGTAAAATGACTTATCGTCAGGGCATCCAGGGGCATTCATTCGTTCTCCAGTGTCATTTCGGAAAGGCGACAGTTTTGAAATTAGGTTTTTTTTTAAATAATTTTAAATATGTTTTGACCTACTGGAAATTTAGAAATAGATTGATAGGTTCAGTCCTTATTAGCGTCTTTCTATTACCTACTTGGATTCAATGATAACCGTTCATCTTTTTGAAGTGGGTGGAATAAAATACAAAAATTTTCGATAGGAATGATAATAATTATGCTGGTACCTACGATGATATTAAATAAATAATAAACAAATCGTTTGCGTAAAATTAATTATAACCTAAGCTAACTACCAAATCCAATTGGAATATTAGATTAAACAAACTTAAGTACGAATGGTAAATAGCTACCTACATCACCAACAAGCTCTATCAAAATCAAGTTGCATTGCCTGCATTCACTCGGGGACTCAGCGTCGCCGAGTTCACTCTAATGGCTTTGAGCAAATATTATGTGTCTATGTAATAAGTTCGGAACATAATTTTCAATTGAAAAGCCCGCTTGATAAAAAACATAGTAGGTAGACAGTAAGATAGTAACTCCTGTAAAAAAATCGCCTATACAAAGCGACTCGGTAATGTTTGAGTTAAAAATTGTTAAGTTATAGTAAACACAGTGGCAACGAGGTCCATACTTAACCTCGCACCACTTGCTCGCCGGCGCACGCTCGACGCCTTGCGCAAGCGTATGCGCTCGCGCCGCTCTCTCGGCATTGAACAAGGACCACCAATTCAAGTCTATCTATACGCATTATTTACCTGACAACCGGCAGCATTTCTCACTGACATTGAACGTGTGACATAATTAATCTGATGTAATATGTGTGATATCGGTACGGTCAATGTCAGTAGCAACCTGTCTGCGAGTGCAAGGTAATAAGATCAATGACGTAGTCTATTCTTACTGTGCTCGTCATCGATCAGAAATGAGCATGTATTTTTGTATAAAAAAATAGGTATGTTTCGGCGATAATAATTGAGGCATGGATTACGTAGAGACAGAGATAATTATTTCTACTCAAGACCTAACATAAAACCTACAATATAATATATATCAGAACATAGAAGCATTATGATATTATTATAATACACAATAGGATATATACCTACATTATAAATATACACACTTAGGCACGGTTTTGGATGACAGTTGTCATAAATTTTTTATAGCTACAATGTAGGAAAAATGGTCCCTACATTTCCCTATCATATTTTCGTGCCTTCCTTCTTCTATACTTGCTATAGGTAATATTAATATTATAATTAGGAAATTTTTGTATTTTGGTTTGTACCTAATGAATAAACTCAATAGCTACTAAATCGATTTTAATAGCAGATTATGTGACTAGGGTATAAAGCAGTGCCTTTAACTCGCGGGCGGCATATTTAATTCCGAACGAAACGAAGGCTGCTAAGTCTTAATCCCGAACGTTACTGAGAGATTTATATAATTAACTCCCGAGCATTACGAGGGAGTTAATATAGAAACCTAAGTGAAGTGAGGAATTCAAGCTGCCCAAGACAAAGACAGCTTTATACCCGTGTTGGATACTCTATTTTTTCCACCATCTGCGATATAATTAAAAGACAATTTACTGAAACAAATTATATATTAAAGAAATATAAATATTATTTCCAAGTTAATTCTAACTATCTCTCTCTAACTATAACTCGACATGTTTTGATATTTAAAAGAAACAAAATTCACTACTGTAAGATTCTATTAGAAGGGCAGATTAACCCATTTTATTAGGTAAACTTGTTTTCCTATTCAATAATTTCAACATTTTTCTTCTAGCTGCCACTATGTCGGATCAGGATACAAAACTCAAATTCGGTTTGTGTTAATTAAATATACATTAAGTAATTGTTTGTGTTGTCAGCTATCTCGTATGTCTACAGATATTTGATTTGAATATCGTTATGATTTGCAATTCCAATTCCGTTCATATAAAGTATTTAAGATTTATTTGTGGTAATTGTAAATACAATAAGTGTAACGATAATAGTACCTACGCAATGTATTGTTTCCACCTACCAATAGTACCTATTCGTCCCACATGCTTGAGGCAGTTTGAACAATTTGCTTGTGACGGTCAAATTATTCCAAGCTTAGTTTATTATTGCGATATATTTAAAAAATGATTAATCATAAATTATATTTATTTTGCAAATAAGTTTTTAAAAAACACTTTTACACGTCAATTTATTTTTCGTCAATTTAAACTAGATGAGGCCGGTGTTTCCTAGCTTACTATCCAGAGAAGAAACACCGAACCAACTCAGAGTTCAAAGTCTTTTTAAAAATCCATACAGTAAACACATGTAATGGTCAAATCATATGAGAACCATGCAAAATAATAGGTATCTCAGATGGCCTTTTGAGAAAGGAACCTCCCAGATTTGAGTGGACTTGTCCAGTTAGTACAAGCATTTTTCAGTAATACGCTAATTTAAATTTTGTTGTACTCGTATATTGACTTCATGTACAAAAGTCCTATCGTATTCAGGTTTTTTTTCTATATTAGCCTTTCTGATTATAAATGTTTTAAAGTTTTGTTAACCTGGTGATCAGGATTGAGCACATGACAATCCTGATCACCAGGTTTACAAAACTTTCATTTTGGAATCCAATATACACTTCAGCTCATCTCCACTTCCACCTATCGGAGTAAAAATGTCAATGTTTTTTTACGCATTTTGTTATTTCTGCAGCTAAACAATGAAAGTAGAATCACAGCTTAAAGTAGCTCATCATACTGTATCTACTGGCTTTTAAAAAACAATTTACTGCTTTGCTTGCTTTTTTTCTTTATTGATTTCTGTGCTTACCTAATCTAATATGTTTTTCGCATGTACGTGTTATTATTTATTCTACTAAAAAGAAGGGTCCGAACGTGAGCATGTTCTGGCTAAATTATAGCGCTTTACTTAAAATTTGGCTATCGAGCTGTGTGTCGCGAGTTCAATTCCCGCACTGAGCCTACAGTTATTGTTCCGGGTCTGGGTGTCTTGTTAATGTCAATTTACATGTTTGTAAAAGCACTCATGATAGAAGAGTGACTCCTAGTGTGTGATAAAGTTACTAAAAAAAATTGGGGTACAATTTATCATGTCAAGCAGTACATCTCGATCTACGTGTAAATTTATCCGTAGCCGTTTGAGAATATCGGTGGCGTAGCTCCTACTAGATCCCGTTTTCTTTTTATTCAAACCCCTCAGAATAGGATTTTACATATAATATGGGTGTCAAAATCCGACGTCCTTATAAAATATTAAAAAAAAATATTGTCACATTTTAACTTAAAGTGGGTATACCTAAGTAAATCCGAGTTGACCACCTTGTTATTGTTAACACGGTAACTTAAAATAGATTTTTGCAATGATTTCAGAAACGATGGAGGCCGGAGATTTCAAAGATTTCGCGAAGGCGATGACTGACTACATTGCTGAATATTTGGAAAATATCAGAGACAGGTATTTTTCCTTTTCATTAAAACAGCTATATACATTTTTGGAAGTAAAATTACCTGAAACCGGCAGGTACCTTAATTTTTTGCCCATGAACGACCGATATAAATAATAATTGTATTGAGGTCTTTTATAATCTTATGTACTTATTTTCTGATGCCCATTTTTCAGGCAAGTAGTCCCATCGGTGAAGCCGGGTTACTTGCGACCGCTGGTGCCGGAACAGGCTCCTGAGAAGGCGGAGCCCTGGACCGCGGTGATGGCTGACATCGAGCGCGTGGTCATGTCCGGGGTCACGCACTGGCACTCACCGCGCTTCCACGCATACTTCCCCACTGCTAACTCCTACCCCGCCATAGTGGCTGACATGCTCAGCGGGGCCATCGCTTGCATTGGATTTACTTGGGTATGCTTTAATTTGTAATGTTAGGTACTTCTATTGTTTTATCTCACCAAGGCGAGTTGGCCTTAGATGTATGTGTAGCTATTCTCATGTAATTTTTTTTTCTGCGTGCGTAAGCTTGCTTTACTGGTGTCATAGAAAATAGTTTACGCACACAGATACAATGCGCGCGTGAATTAACACACACGACCAATATCAACCCCCCTTTGTGAGTATTGTATACGTAGATACGCTAGCATGGTATAAACATTATTTTAAGTTTATTTTGCCGATACTGGAATTCATACAATTCTGCGGACCGAAGTGGCGACGTGCAACGCCAGTGTCAATGTCACTTAGGCACATGGGTAATTCGAACAAGGAAAACCGGTTACATGTCATATTCGCTTGCGGGTATTTTTTGCGTAAACAAAATATAGGTAGGTAAGTATAGTACAAAGTTACTACACTTGCAATGTGTATTGTATCTAAATACTTATCTACCTATTGTGCGTCGATTCGGTTGTTGTCACAGGTGCACATAATATGACGATTATCTGGCCATTTGCCATTGGTTTACTATTTTCTTAACCATGCAATTACGGAGAATACCATCTAAGAGGCTAATTTGAGCGTTGATATTAAATCCCCGTTTAGATTGGTACGTAGTTATGGGAACTAAGTACCTTACTATTCTCCTTCGAGAATTACAGGTCCAAGTGTGATGCGATGTATAAATAACTGGATGATAAATAAGTCAACAAACATTTTAGATTGCGAGCCCTGCGTGCACAGAGTTAGAGGTGGTGATGCTCGACTGGTTGGGCCAGATGTTGGGCCTGCCCGAGTCGTTCCTGGCCCGGTCGGGAGGAGAGGCCGGCGGCGTCATCCAAGGCACCGCCAGCGAGGCCACACTGGTCGCGCTACTCGGAGCCAAGAATCGCACCATGTTACGTGTCAAGGAACAACATCCTGAATGGACCGACACCGATATTCTGTCGAAACTCGTCGGTTATTGTAACAGTAAGTTGTCCATTGTAATACAATAAATCACCAGCATCTATCAGTGTAGACGTTTTCAAGGATGTCCAGGTCACCCGTTTTAAGCTTTACAACCCATTTACTGGGTAACATGATACTCATGGTGATACATGGAGTTTTTGATAAATACGTTTGTAACAATACTTGTCAGACTTTCGGGAATTATAGTATAAGTTCTGTTAGAACAAGATTAGCTTAATTCTGACGTTACCACGAGGCAATTAGGATATATTTATTTTTCATTCACAGAGCAAGCCCATTCTTCTGTGGAGCGAGCTGGTCTCTTGGGCGGCGTGAAGCTTCGCGCTTTGCAGCCAGATGGAAAGCGAAGACTTCGCGGGGACACTCTTAAGGATGCCATAGAGGAAGACGTTCGCAACGGCCTTATCCCCTTCTATGTATGTATTTTTTTTAAATTAAGTATTTTGCAATAACACTAAAATAATTATAACTTATACTTAAGTTGTAACCTATGTGCATCATTATTTCAGGTCGTGGCTACTTTGGGTACCACATCCTCATGTGCGTTCGACGCTTTAGAAGAAATAGGTGAAGTGTGTTCCTCGCAGAATATTTGGCTGCACGTGGACGCAGCCTACGCCGGCTCCGCATTCATCTGTCCTGAATATAGATACCTCATGAAGGGCGTCGATAAGGCGGATTCCTTTAATTTTAATCCTCACAAATGGATGCTGGTTAACTTCGATTGTTCCGCCATGTGGCTTAAGGAACCGCGGTGGATTATCGATGCTTTCAACGTTGACCCATTATATTTGAAACACGATCAGCAGGGATCAGCCCCTGACTACCGTCACTGGCAAATTCCTTTAGGTCGTCGTTTTAGAGCGCTCAAGTTGTGGTTTGTCTTACGTCTGTATGGCGTAGAAAATCTCCAGAAACACATCAGAAAACACATTGCATTGGCTCATCTATTTGAAAAACTGTGCAGCGCTGACGAACGGTTCGAAATTTACGAAGAAGTTACTATGGGACTTGTTTGCTTCAGACTGAAAGGCGGTAACGAGCAGAATGAAGAACTACTCAGGCGTATTAACGGTAGAGGAAAAATTCATTTAGTTCCATCTAAAATTGATGATACTTATTTCCTCAGGGTAGCAATTTGCTCACGCTACAGCGAAGAAAGTGACATTCACATATCTTGGGAGGAAGTCAAAGCTTCTGCTGATGAAATACTCAAAGGCCGTTAAAAATATTTTGCATTTAAACATTCAGCAATAATAATTATAAGCGGTTGCTACTAACTTCCAATAAAATATTCGATTTCAACTGTGAGCATAAAATTGTACCTATGTCTGTATGCTCGTCCACAAATTCAGGTGAGACGCGGAGGGTTGTATCTAAATACGCGTTTTTAAATGCATTGTATTGGACAGACCCTAAAAGTGCTGACAAATCTGGCCATTCTAAGTACCTAAAAGATAACGATCATTCGTTTTGAGCTTGTTTTGGGGCAACAACACCGACTATAATGCTCCTGTTTTGTAATGAGAATGATCATTACCTACACCAACAAAATGAATGTTCAGATTTGTCGTCTCCATAATTGAATTGTTTAAAAACAAACGTCTGCATTAACTGGGCACCTCTTACTCAAACAATATTATAACTCAAGGTAAAGGGTACTAATTAATGCAGCCGTCCCTCCAGATAAAGTAAGTATACAGTCAGGGAAATAAATTGTTTATCACCATATAAATAGAATGACACTATAAGAACGTCCAAGTATGTGAAGTTAGACAATTTCATCCTTAGTAGTGTTAATTTTCCTGGAATTGTTGTAAAAAGTGTAAACAATTAATTTCCAGGTCTTTATTTAGAGATATTTACAAGTTATTGGAAAATGTATCTCTGTTATAAATGTAGACTTTATTGTATTACAAGCACAGTATAACTATAACTTATCTGTGATAGAAGTGTTTTTTTTAATGATTTGCCGTAAAAGACAATAAAAGTAGGATATTAATATCTATTATTAATTATGACGTACGTGACATTGAATGATCAGCAGGTACCTCTAAATTCAGGGGATTATCAACTGCATAATATAGCCAAACTTGCCCTTAATGTTTTTTAGGTAGATATCATTATTAAGTACCTATATGTTCACTACAACAGATCCATATAAAGTACGATTAGCAAAAAAAGTCGAATAATACTTCTTTTTTTGAATCGATTTAAATAAAAACACAATAATTGTTAAAATTAAAAGTGATAAAAAATGTTAGCTTAGAAAAAAGTAGCAGAGAAGTAGAGTATCGAATAATCTCGTGTACCTATATATTTTGTGGACTTCAAGTGTTATTAGTTGCTGACAGTAACTGTGATAATTTAATATTGGATTAGACCAACGCGCCTAGTATTGCCTACTCATAGTTTAAAAATTATTCAGAATTTACGTAAAAATTGGGTCTCGTTCATGACAAAATGAGTGAACTTAAATCGTTAGAAAACGTAGGTTGTACTTAAGGTGACCTAACTCTTTGGTAGATCTATTGGTGCCAAATTTTATTTTTGTCTCCTTTAAAGAGTTTTTAAATGCTCCAAATAAAGGTATTTGCACTTGGTACCTAGACAACTTTTGCTCAGCCAACATCTCGTCGCTAGCCCGCATTCCTAATAATTCTTAGACATACTTATCTACTATTATATTTTAATTTATATTGTAAGTACCTATTTAAATTGTTGATGTGTAATATTTACCTATCATACATCTGTGTGTCTATTTAAAATATAGCTGTTTGTTATTTATTCATATTTACTGCGTAATAAACAATAATAAAACAATGATTAAGATTATTATTTCAGTCAAGCACTAGTTTATATAAAATTAAAAAAAGAACTCGAGTAAAGTAGCATAACATGTAGTACCTGCTTACTGTCCTACCTACCTTTGACAAGAATTAAGGCTTAATTGACCTAGCTTGACAACTAACGACCAGTTCATGGGCCTTACCACGTCGTGTTAAAATGCCAGTCGTGCGAGTGAGAGGGATGGAGCTGTACACACTACAAAGCCCCATCCTTTTAACAGTTCTGTTTCGGTCGTAAATGATCGCGTTAAAAGCTCTTGGCAGGGCCTCTGTATGGTGTTCACCCGATGCTATTATAATAGACGCATCGGGTGAACAACGACACTGAACAAACCGGTTATAAGTACCTAAGGTGACCATGTAACGAAAAATAACTTAGGGCCACCCGACACGGACAAGTTAGCTTCCTTTAATTGTTACTGACAGAAATAGGACTTCCAGAGCAGCGGGGCTGCACCTTCTTCTGTGGAGCAGTAATGCGAGTGAAGGTGGTGGTGAAAAGCCTGAGACAGCTATAGGACATCCTTACGCCCAGCCGCCTCAGAAGATGCCCCAGGCGCAGGGAGTCGCAGGGCGATTTCCAGCCAACCATTAGATTACTATACTTGCGAATAGGATGTATTGGGTAGCACACTGTCCGTTGAAGCCCAAACCCTGGCTCGGGCGCCTCAAAAAGCTGTCAGCATGATAGACGCGGTTTTGGAACGAAAAGTGCAACAACGCAGCAGGGCTCGATCGTTTTATCTTATTGCACTGGCTGTCGTTAGCACATATTGTAGATACGACTTGCCGCAGCCTCTTTTACCTTTAGGTATATATCTGCTTGACGCGGTAACGTGCTGCAGTCAGACGCCGCCCGGCACCGTGGTATTGGGGCCAGGCCCTTACTGTCAGTTCTATACATGCAGACTGGTCTATGGATAACAAATACATGCTCGTGGGTACATATCATCTTAAAAGCTTCGTTTCAGGTGACCATACAATGTACGATGCGAATCATCGCATTTTTGTGTTTGTCCCTAAATATTTGGTATTTGTGTCAGAGACATTTGTTACTAATGAACGCAAGCGGATTCACATCCTGACGGAATATGCCGTATTCACCAAGTTATCATCATCCCTGTATTGATCCAGTGTGACAGATTCCAGGCAAAGCTGAGTTCAGAGATCTGAAATGATTCTAAAGCCGACTTGTTCATTGTAAACCAGCCTTCATGTTAGTCTTGAGAAAGCTCTTAAAACGAAAATAAAGAAAATGATTCTCTTTTTTCACTTCTGTCGCTCTATGATGTTTTAAACGTCACCACTATATGCGAAAGCTTCCAAAATTCGAGAGTGATATGTAATTTTTAGAAGTTTTAGATGGCATTTATATCTGCAATATCAGAATGAAATTATCACGTATGAAACTAATATGGAATAGGGATATTTGGAATTTTATATACAGTCTTAAGTGTACGACAAGGCACTATCCTAATAGAGCGTTGACGACTGGTCAACGACAGTATGCCAGTGCGGTAAGCGCAGCGAGTAAAGAACAATGTATTCTAGACTCGTGCAGCATCAATCCCAACTGTCGGGAACCACGTGTCATCATTGTGGGTGCCGGAATGGCAGGCCTGTCAGCAGCACACCGACTTTCGCAGTGCGGTATTAACAATTTCCTGATTCTAGAAGCTAAAGAAAGGTATGCTATAGGTACACATTCATATCTAACATACATTATTATTAATATAATGTTTTAGAACATAAAAGATATCCGAAAATCATTAAAACGTTTTTGCTCAGTTATTATGTTGTAGATACACCTTTTACAGTGTTTTTAAGTTTCCATACCTAAATAAATACCTTTTTTGTTTGTAGACCTGGAGGACGAATTCATTCGTGTTGGCTTGGAGATGCAGTAATCGAAATGGGAGCCGAATGGATTTTTGGCGCATGTTTACCAAACTCTGTATACACGCTAGCATCGCAAGATAGGCTTTTACAACAACCGTTACCTCGTTTAGATGCATCAAGAGGCCTATTTTGTACTAGCGAAGGACGAGCAGTTGATTTGCCAGTTACGATTACGGCTTACCATACGTTTAGGCAAATAGAACAACAAGCAGCTAGTTTATTTCGTCTCGGTGGGGAAAGGCAACATGGAACTCTGTTAAACTTTATCGGTTTACGTATACAACAAGAATTACATAATTTTCCAGAAGATCAAAGGTATGACGCCGCAAGAGTCATGTTTGGATTGACTAATATTTTAAGGAACAAGTGTGGAGATGATCTGTCATTAGTCAGCGCCGATCAGTATGGCAGTTACATTGAACTCCCTGGTGGCTGCGTCCGAGTGCCTTTAGGATATGTCGGAGTGATGGCACCCTTACTGCGCGGCCTTCCTGACAATTGTACACGCTATAATAAACCTGTCAGCTTAATTCGATGGGGGAAAGGCGCAACTGGCGAAGGACGCGCTATGATAAAATGTTGTGACGGCGAAGAACTATACTGTGATTATGTTATCATTACAGTGTCTCTTGGATGTCTCAAATGTCAAGCTGATAAATTATTTGCACCACCTCTACCAAGCTGTAAATTAAACGCGATATGTAATTTAGGTTTTGGTCTTAGTGACAAAGTATTTCTAGAATATGCCGAACCTTTTTGGGTGTGCCAAGAAGGTAACTTAAAACTCGCTTGGTCGGCAGAGGAATTACAATGCAGAAGTGATTGGACTCGAGGAGTGTGTGCAGTAGACGAACTACCGGGCAGTAAACATGTGTTGTGTGCTATCATATCAGGTCAAGAAGCGGCTGTAATGGAATCAATGGCAGATAATGACGTCGCTGAAGGACTTACCCAGATACTACGCAGATTTACGGGAAACCCCTGTCTTCCTTATCCACAAATGATGTTACGATCTCGATGGGCGTCAGATCCACATTTCTGTGGGGCATATTCATACATGAGTTGTTGTTCCACGGTGAGTCACCAATGTGAATTAGGAACGCCAGTGCCAGGTCCGTGTGACCCATCACCACCTGTCTTACTGTTTGCGGGTGAGGCAACAGTTCCCGGATATTTTGCCACAGCTCACGGAGCGCGATTGAGTGGCATTCGGGAAGCCGAACGTATTATATTACTAACGAAAAAATTCGACGGTCCTCCAAAAGCATAAATAACAGTTAATTTTAGGCATTGTATTTTTATTGTTTTGTCTTACAATACTACCTACGTTATTCTCTGTTTTTATGATGTGATGTTACTTTCAAAGACTCGTTTTATTAAATCAGGTTGACCTGCTGCATTTGTATGTTGTTTTTTTTAAATACTTAGCGAACGAAAATTCCTACTATTTGCAAGTTTCATCCCCTCAAAGATTGCATGAATTTAAGTCGGGCCCTATGTCTAAGCGCATGATGCTAACCTGGGTTGGTTGGCACTTTTTTAGGGTCAGTAGGTAGGTACGTTTTAATGATAAAACTGAGCCCTTATGGGAATGGGTGCAAATTAAATGGACTTCTTTTTAATAACATTAAATTAGCCTCTAAAAATCTAACGTTTATTAGAGGCTAAATCTCATTTTTAACCGACTTCAAAAACGAGGGGGTTCTATGTTAGGATGAATGCATTTTTTTTAAAATTTAATTTTCATCGATATCTCGGTCAATTGTAGACCAATATTTTTTTTTTTTTACTTTCTGGTTTTGCTTCCAAGTTGGTCCCATAGAAATATTGTTATGATCTGATCAAGAACTTCGAAAATATGGAATAGAAGTCCTCATAGGATCACAGCACAACTTTCGTAACAAGTAAAATTGCTTTATTTATACGTGTAGTCGATGACTGACTGAAAGAAGAGGGGGAATATAGCGAACTGATCTGATGATGAAGCCTGAAGTTAGGCACCGGAACTCTGTGATAAATTTATTGAATCTAACCGTGGTGTTCTCTGTCACCTAAAAATCCTATCGGTAGTAGTACATATTAATAGGTGTTTACAAAAAACAAGAACTCGTTAATACTTAATTTCATCGATTGATAAACACGACTTATTCCTACGCGATATTGTATTACAGCTCCTGAAATATAAAACTAGAATTTATTGTTGTATTTTTAAAAGTTTCGACAAATTCAAATTTATGTTTTACAAAAAAACTTCAGACCTCTGCGATGCTTTTTCAGCGAGATATCAGCGATAATATGTTTGTCACCGTTTTGATGGCGCGGCCACAGGGTTTTTGTCTTACAGCTCCTGAAATATAAACCTAGGATTTACTGTTGTATTTTTAGAAGTTTCGACAAATTCAAATCTATGTTTTACAAAAAACTTCAGACCTCTGCGTTGCTTTTTCAGCGAGATATCAGCGATAATATGTTTGTCACCGTTTCAATGGCCCGGCCATAGAGTTTTTACACTTCCTGAAATATAAACCTAGGATTTTTTTGTTGTATTTTTAGAAGTTTCGGCAAAATCAAATCTATGTTTTACAAAAAACTTCAGACCTCTGCGATGCTCTTTCAGCGAGATATCAACGATAATATGTTTGACACCGTTTCATTGGCGCGGCCATAGGGTTTTTGCTTTATAGCTCCAAAAATATAAACCTAGGAATTTTTTCTATATTTTTACAATTTTTTTACAAATTCAATTTATTATTTACCTAAATTTCAGATCTCTGCAACGCGTTACTTTTAAAGATCTCCGTGGCCGCGCGGTTCTCCGCGTTTCAATGGCGCTGCCACATTCAAACCCATATAACTTCACAAATTTATGGTTTTGGGAATCAACTTTACAAATTTTTACATAATCTTGGCATTCTTTTTTTTTAATTATCGTTATGGCCGCTCGGTTGAAACGCTCACAGCTGTTACAAACACATGCGTAAAACTTGAATACAAAACCTATCTTTCCGTGCAAGTTTGGTCTTTTTGCGATCCGTAATGTCTAAGCAACAGTTCTACTAAGATGAAAATGACAATTAACGAATTTAAAAAAAAAATAACGTCTTAAGCCACTTCACATCCGTGCCTTAAAGAAGCTATCGAGCTAGAAAAAAAAATGCCGACGAGAAAAATTCATGGCAAGTTTAATTACTGTTAAAGCAAGTTTACGGAATATTTTTGGCACGTATGTCTACATAAAAGCATACAATTTATAGAGTTTTTAACAGTTTTTTTAGACATCTTAGATAAATATAGTGGACTAATACTAGCATAAGTAGTTAGAAAACTATTTGGTTTTCGTCCACATGGACATACGTAGTATCCCTCTTTCGTCTGTGCACATGGACTGAAACACAATCAGCTAGGTGAATATTTGTAATGGTCATTTTACTTCAACAGACCTATAAAATACTGGATATTTTCTCTCAATATGATCTTTATTGCTATTAGATTAGATATTTTAGTTTCCATCCACTCCTTTGTTAGTGTTGCGCAAATAAAACAATTTTTAAAGGATATGGAACCAAATTAAAAATAGCTTAAAAAGTTGTTTTAGTTTTCGTCCATAAACAAATACTGGGGTGGATGAAAATTAAGAAATAGTTATTCTTTTGAAATCTTAAAGAAAATAATTAAAGATAAGCACACTGTCATTGTGACCCATATTTCTGACATTTTTTTTTATTTTTTTTTTAGTATGTTTAATATGTATATACAGTAATATAGTAAAGCGAGAGTCTTTTTTTTGTTTAAACGTGCAGAGATTACTCTGGAACTACAAGCCAAATTGGAAAAATCGTTGTGTATGCAATAGCCAGGTTCATGACGAATACAAATATTCGAATAATATGTATAAGCTAAATACTCGAAGATCACCCTATGACTCACGGAAGCAGGGCAGTAACCAAAGACAAAAGTAAAACCACGTGGGACAGTTGGTTATAGCTGATAATAAAAGATAGAGAGAGAATACACAGAAGCTACTATTAAATAGTAGATATTTTGCTTTATTAAGTAAAAGTATATAATTGGTTTTTTACTTAATATTTACACATATGCCTACACTCCTTTTTCTTGTTTGATATTACGAGCAAGGCAGTTGGGAGTTTGTCATGCTCACTTAAATGTCTCGCTGATGGTGGCACGAGTTATTGGGTCATTCGGTTTCTTGTTGTGTCTGGGTTATTCCTCTCCTACCCGTTAGTATCACTGGCTCGACAATGCACGCGTACAGTACACTACGTCCACACTCGCCCGCGGCTCTGGTGAATCTCCCGTAGGCACTTGTACATGAGCACACGAGACAATGTACCTACTTATGTATCGTTTATTTTACTCTTTGTTCGGTTCCCTTCAAAATGGTTGAGCTGAGTGGGGCTGATGCACGCGTCATGGTCATGAACGGGTGCCGTCAGTTGAGACTGGTCATCTCTTAGCTGCTAATTTCTATTTTTTAATTCGTTTTTTTTTTATTTAATTATATTTACTTATCTACATTTTGCTCACATATTAGAAGCGACAAGAAATATGTAACCAAGATTTATGTAACTCATATTATGATTTAAAAGCTCAGACCAATAAAAAATTGGTCTGAGTTTAAAAGATTGTCCATGGAGTTTCTTGCACAGTCTTCTCCATAGAGATCTACGCAATGAAACGTGCAGTTTAGCACTTACACAGTTGTGCACTAGCATATTGTCAAGTGATGTTAACCTAATTAAGACTATAAGCAATATAAACAAATACGATACATTTATGCAAATGTACTTCAAGATATTTATTTCACATCACAATTTAGTAATTTTGGCATCGCAAACAGACACTTAGGCCCGTTCTACAGAACTAAAATCAATACTCAAACATTACTTAAAACGAGTCTCAGTTGGAGTTTTCATTTTAGAACTTGACTTGAGCAGAGAAACTACAATCAATAATCACCTGAGCAATGTCACTTTAAAATGACATTTTTTACGTAAGTATTTATAGAACAGTGCTTTAGTGAGCTCCACTAAATGTGTCCTTATTTTAAAATCACAATCAGCTCAGAATCTCTGCTTGAGGCGAGATTTGATCTTTGTTTTCGCAAGTGTAGTCGTCGAGATCACGCTTGAGCATAGATTCTCATGGAAATTGTTGTGGATTTAAATCAGAGATCAAAATCTCTATTCAAGCGTAATTTCGTTTGAGGATAGTTCTAAAATAAATTGAACGCTTAAGTCGAGATTCTTCGCTCAAGCTGTAATCGGTTGAACGCAATTTAAGTAGTAGGTACCAGTGCTGGGCACGCCACAATTATGGCGGTAAGTCCCCTCTTTGAGGAATGGCTGGAAAGACCACATGGCGTCCTTACCTATCGCATGACGCAGATCCTCACCGGACATGGTAAGTTCGGGAGGTTCCTGCACCGAATTCGTGCGGAAGACACGCCCGGGTGTCGCCACTGTGTGGAACGCCCGGAGGACACGGTGGAGCATACGGTGGAGGTGTACCCCGCTTGGGCAGAGCAACGCCGTGTCCTCGTGGGGGCGATCGGCGGCAGTGATCTCTCGCGCCGGGCATTGGTACAGGCCATGGTCCGGAGTGAGGAGGAGTGGCAGGCGGTCGCCTCCTTCTGCGAAGCAGTAATGCTAGCAAAGGAGGCGGCCGATCGCGTGAGGCAACAGCAACGGTCCTCACGCCCCAACCGCCGCCGGGATTCCGATCCCGATTTCCGGCCACCGTAGGCGCAGGCTTGCGGACGGCGAGCAATGGGTGGCTCGCCGTCCGACCGTCCGGTAACTGTCCGGACCGAGCCCAAGCCGTCGACGGCGCGAATTGTTCCACGCGCGCCTCAGGGTGATGTCAGCAAATCGTTGGGGCCCAGCAGGGTCGAAGCCTACTGGGGCCACGGGTAGTGTGAAAGCGAAGCCTGGGGCCCCGGGATTAAGGCAAAGAGGGAACAAGAGTGGGTTTTTAGTCAGTAAAAGTCTGACACTATCTCTCGTTCCACCCAGATTTGTCATTAGATGATTTTCCCACCTTAAAAAAAAAAAAAAGGTACTTGAGTAAGGTTCTGTAATACGGGCCTTAGTTTATTTTTTGTTTGTAGGTAGGTACTTCTACTTACCTATGTATTATAGATATAGGTAGATAAAAACTTGCAGAACACGCTATTTCCTACGACGCGACGATTTGCCTACGTCAAACACAACGGGGTTTTTTCTTAGTTACGTGTTTGTTTAGTGCCTATGTGTGTCGTCATGACACAAAATAATATGAATAGATTAACCATTCGTTTAAATAAAAATAAACACATGCGCTGCTGCAAACACGCACTGCGAACGACATAAAAGCAATCAAAACATGCAGTACGAAACAATATTATTATAATTTTCTTGATAGAAGAAAATAATTTGAAGAAATATAATATTTATTTAATATGAACGAAAGTATTAAGTCTCAAATGGGTAGAACTAACGTCATAGTTGAAATTTAAAAAGCGCTTATTTCTAACTTAGAATAGGAATTGGGGCCCAGGGCCCACAATACTTAATTGTAGTTACCATTATCAATATAAGGGCCGAAACTGTGTTAGGCGGACTTCCGTGTGGTTCCCAACAAAAGTTCTCCGTTTCGTCTGGATCCCTTTTTTAAATGAAAGTAGTTATTTTCTGTTAACATTAGCCATCTACCAGTGAGTTCCGTCAAAATCGGTCCAGCCGGTTCGGAGATTAGCCAGAACAGACAAACAAAAATGCATGTTTTTTTTTCGGTGGGAAATCTAAAAACCCACTCCTGTTCCTTCGTTGCCTTTCGTACCAGGGCCGAGTCTAAAGATAATAATATACTTTCATATATACATTTAGTGAGAATGTAAAAATTACAAACAGACACAATAATTTTACTTTATTTATTGTATAGATATAAAACTTCTCTGACTATTGTAAAATTAACCCTAATGAATAAAACTTCATGATATAGGTACATTAACACCAATTTATTTAAATTATTTTTGCCTCTTTTACCTTAAATATAATATTCTAAATAACTTCATAATATTAATGATCCTTAATAAATATTTATGATTTTATTCAGTTTGTTTTCACATGAATGAGGTAATATTATAGAGTATCTGATGAATGATAGCTTCACAAACAAAACTTTAGCCCACCTAGAAAACTACCACCATTTCCAGCACTAAATGATAGATCATCAAATTCGAGAGACACTTTGTGCCCAGTATAATGTCTGTGTCTAAATTCTACAACATATGAATATGGGTGAAGTCTATTACGAGGCCACGTAAAAGTGATTTTGTACCATTCATCTTTCTTAATAAAGAAAGGTTCTGTGAGCTCTATATTAACCATTGAGTCATATTCAACTGTTTTTGAAAAGTTGGTTAGTTTATAATCATTATTATCTGATTCACACTCTACAGACACGGATATCTGCTCCGAGTAAACTTTAGCTGTGTTGTTGCGGAAATGTACTGCCGGTGCCATTCTGGTTGGTACGCAAAGTGAATTGATAAATATAGACTTGTCAACTTTTATTCGAGAATGTATGATGTAATTATTTGAATCTATAACTATTGGAGGCATAGATCTAACAGGACTCCTGTAACATAAGTGCCATTGTAGTGTCAATAAATTTCTGGGCAAATCAGTTAAGCTAATTGATCCAATTATTTCTTTTTCATCCATATTCGCACTCTTAATAACTTTTTTTATAGCCTCAAATTCATATGGCAGCAGAAGATTGCTTCTATCAGATACAATTTCCTCAAGTTCTTTGACAGTCAGTGTCAAAAACCTCAACAATTGTAATAAACCATATTTTTTTAGTACATCACGTCTATTTTCAAATGTGTCCAGAATGTTATTCTGTTTGCAGCAATAAGTAGACCACTCAAAAATATGTATGATAAGATCCTTTTCTGATATATTCATTTGGTCACTTTCAAGAAACACTTTCAGACAAGAATAGGTAATTAAGTTCTTTTTCTCCTGCAGTAAATAATTTGCATGTTGGCAGAACAACTTCAGTGAGTAGGTGATAAGTTGTTTATCTTGCATGTATTCTGGGTAATTTAGGACCTCAACCACATTATCAACACTTATATTTGCTTCAATGTATGCAATACACATCTCAGTCAGGTGCTCCAGCATGTATTTCCTTGAGGCATATAATAATTCAAAGGCTTGATCTATAGTACTAATTTCTACAGTATCAGTATAAATGTAATTAAGTATCAATTGAAAAATATCAGGTTGAATGTCTGTTATCAGAATATCCTCTTCAGATGATAGTGGACCATAGAACATAGCTTCAAATACAGGACTACTAATACCCAAGATCAATTTATGTGCTTTGATTTTTTTTCCTGCCACAGAGAAACTGCAGTCACTCCATTCATATGACACCAACAGCTTTTTAACACGATCATATAAACTTGTTTGGTTATAAGTGGATTGGTCACCCTTCAGGTAGCCCATCTGCAAAAAATAAAAGGCACTTAATATGGTTTTTGCTACCTACAGGCTGCATGCTCTAGTTTTTTATTCCTTACTTTGAAGCAAGCATTCACAGAACAGGTTTTCTAGTTATATCTAAGATGATAGTATATATTACTTTATGTATCTAGTTTGTACTTGAAGTATCTAATTACAAATATAGCACACAATTATTAAGTCACACACACCAGTAGCATATAGAACGATGTCATCCAATGAAGTAGGTATCTAGGGTCAAAGACCTAATTTTTACTATACAGTTATGTGGGACCATTGTGGGACACATTTCAACTTTTCGCTAAGCGTCTACTCGCCCTAAGACTTTTAATGAATTTGAGTTCTTTATTATATTATTAAAAATTCTCATACCTTTATCCAGTAGCTGT
The DNA here is from genome assembly GCA_961205895.1 of Mythimna pallens. Taxonomy (NCBI): domain Eukaryota; kingdom Metazoa; phylum Arthropoda; class Insecta; order Lepidoptera; family Noctuidae; genus Mythimna; species Mythimna pallens. The sequence continues at coordinate 16,258,954 of OY540830.1, read as the reverse complement.
TTTTTCAAATCCAACTATTTAACCTTGATCTTGAGATGATCACGCGACTGGTAGGGATGCGATTGAAGCGTAACAAACTTTGCTATTACCTACCTAATTATCCTCAAAAGAAACGTTAATGGAATTATTTTGAACGGCTCTTCGGTGCTTCCAAATTATAATAAATTCGTATCGTAATAGCTGCTGAATTGCTTGCTATTGACAGACAAGTTTACTAAGAACGGACAACAAAATGTTTGCAAACAAAGTTTAGTTTGACTTTACTTTGACAAATGACAGCAGCAGATTTATGAAATATAGGTGCTGGCTGCACTATAGAAGCCTCTGTGGCTCAATAATAAAAATTAGAAAATCAGCAAGTGTTTTATAAAAGACAAATTTTAACTTCTATATCTAAGCTTTTATTGGGTCACTCAGTACTAAACACACATAATTAATAGTTTAACTAGACAACCACAATACGGCCAACGTATCTTGGCGAGCCTGAACACGCACGTTTTTTAAGAATAAAATGGTGGCATGAGGCAACGTGCGCGGGGCGCAGGTCTAGGCTGGAGATTGACTCTATGTAAACACAATCGACCCTTTAATCAATCAAATATTGCAATCGATTTTTATCGATTTGGAATTTATTAATTTTTGTTTCTATGAAATATTGAACGAAATAGATTTGTTTGAAACATAGTAAATGTTTTCGTTAGTAAACGAGATTTCGATTTAAATAAAAAAAAAATTGTTTCTTAGTTGAAAGGCATGATTTAGTGAAATATCAGTTATTTATTAACTACTACTAGAATAACGATTGTTTACGAAAATATTATTTTAAACCTCCGTAGAAAATTGAATATAAATATATTTTTATAAATTAATTTATAAGGATTTAAAAAAAAAACTATTAAACAATACCCTCATACTCATACACGTGTATTGGACATCTCTCTTCGGTAACTTCGTAAAGCTTCGTACTTATTCGGCAAAGTTTGGTACACAGTAATATGTCTCACTCACACATTTGCATTGGTGTTATTTTTGTGTTGTTGTCTCTGTCTTGAGCACAGGTGATGACAAAAGTTTTCGTTGGTTTTCATTATTATATTGTTAAGTTTTTGTGTAGTATTAGGTTTGTTTCTTTAATTCATAAGTTGTTTTTGTAGCTTTCTGTCTCAAAGTGTTTTAATATTTATTTTATTTGTACTTGGTCCCTATATTAGTAAATTTTTATTCGTAATTTGGTTTAAAAAAATTAATGTCAATAACAGTTTTTTTTAAGAGTGTACATGCGCTAAAGATCGCAGAGCCTATATTCAGGTTCGCCAAGTAACGTCGGCTGCATTGTAGGTGAAGGAATGTTCCCCTGGGTAATATTCGAAAGGTTTTTGCAATTTGCAGGATAGTCATCGTCAACATCATCATTTCAGTCGAAAGACGTCCACAGTTGGACATAGGCTTCGCCCAAGTGTCGCGATAACAACCAGTGCTGTGCGTCTCGCATCCGTCGGAGTCTGGCTCATCGATCATCTGTTCTGCGAGCAATATGCCCACCCCACTGCCACTTAGGTTTGTCGATTCTTCGAGCTATGTCGGAGTGGGTAATCTTGGTACTCTTGCAGACAGTGGCGGATTTACCAGCAGGCTGAATAGGCTTGAGCCTAGGGTGGCAGATTTTTGGGGCGGCTTTGGGAACGAATTTTTTTTTTACTGCCTCTTAGAAATTAAAATGATTTTTGCATGACGGTTTTCTGATGTCTCACAGATCTACATCTGCAACAAATTTTGCTGATAACTTTCCTCTGTCATTTGTCATTGCACATTCCGAGAGTAGAAAAATTCAATTGGAATTCAAGGCTTTATGTACACTAGCGACGAATTGTTCGGGCGAGAGAAGCTTCACTTGTTTAAAAAGAGTGAAAAATTATCTGAGATCGATCTTAAGCCAAGAAAAATTAAACGCTTTAGTTATTTTGCGCATAGAGTCGGAATTAATGAACAAAATTACTTACGACGATGTCGATGATTTTGCCAACAAAAAATCACGCAAAAAGGTATTGTAACGAAGTAACACACTTTTATAACTTGACTGAGTTGATTATTTTGAATTATTTGTCACTGCAATAATGATTATTTATTCACGTTTACCAAATTTAGGTACAATATTGTGTAAGTAGCACACATTACTCCGCTCGTACATGCCTGAGCTTATTTTATGTGTAATTTCAACGAAATTTTTGGATTGTAGAAATAATGCAGGAGATGACAATAATTGTAGAGGTAAGGGCGGCAAAAACTGTATAGCCTATGCCTTGAGAATTTGTAAATCCACCACTGCCTGCAGATATCTTCATTTAAATGTGATCACGTAGGAAACGAAACAAAACGAAAACGAAAGCCTCGTTTCAAAGGTGGAACTGGACTGATCACGAAATTTTTGACGACGCAGCGTCTAAACAACACGATGTCGGGAACGTCATTGTACGATGCGGTGCGGTCAGGCGCTGCGCTGTTTCACGCAAGGATCTTGTATACTCTATTGCTTTCACGTTAACAACGTCACGTCGTGGTATGGTAATGTATCCAGGCCTTATCTTAGGCGTCCATTACACGATAGGTTTTGCTGTCAGTTTTGCCACACTCAAATGTTTTGACGAAAAACCTACCGTCTAATGCGGCGAATATAATAGCGATAAAATTCCGTCATTCAAACATTACTCATGATTGATGGAATTGATTGACTGGACGCATTAGAGACGAGATAAAACATGAAGTTTTATTAAAATAGCAGACTTTACCTCTTCTTTGTGTTGTTTTATAGAAAGTTGTTTTTTTTGGTAAAGGAAACAGAAGAATGAACTGAAACACGGAACCCTTCTTGATTATATGTGACCAGGTGACCTACGCCTAATACCAATTTAGAGTTATCTAGCTCTTCAAATAAAAGCTTTTTAATTTATTTTTATGGTACTTACTAATTACATGAATCGAATTTATGTGCTGGCAACACCAGTCAAAATTGTCACTTGGTCTCTTTGACAGCTTTGACAGCTTTTGATTGTTATTCTGTGGATCTGTGGATCAATGCGACCGATTGATCACCCTCACTCTTAGATTATATACCACTAGATGTAGCTACCTCGTGGCCGCACATGAGACAGCACTATAAAATTTCAATGTTGCTATTACGGAAACTTTTCCCTAAATATGACCAAAAACGTGAGGGTGTTTCGTTGTAACAACTAATTATGTCATTCATATGAAGAGTGCAAAATTATATGTATTATTTACCATATAAAATTGCCAAAAGGATTCTAATAATATTAACAGTAATATTTTAGTAAAACAATCTTGGAACATGATACTTTTTAAAATACTTACGTAACTATTGTTACAAAGCAGAATTAAAAGTTTGATGTTTCGTTTGATTGAACAAACTAATCGCAGAAACTCGAGAGGTATATTTTATGAAATATTTTTGCTTCGTTGTTTGCACATTGAATTGAAGTTATAGGCTAAAATATACTTCAGTTTGAAGGAGATGAAATGGTTTAGGTAGGTAACTAATATACTTATTTTTATATTTAAAACCAGCCAATTGTGCATAACTAGGAAACGATCTCAATTCTTCGCATCTCTGTCACCAGATGTATTCTCCGCTACCTGCTGAGTACCTAGTACCTCATACAATCAGGTGAGGTCTCTCAGAGTTGATAGTCATAATTATGAAATATATTTATTTATTGAAAATAAAACGCACAAAAAGTTTATAAAGTTTTATTGATCATTATCATTAAAATATAAAATTACTATTGTCCCTTAAACAACACCAATTTGTTGTGAAAATTTCTGATTTTTTCATTTTGGTTGCTTACGCATTTATTTACAAAATGAATTCTGACCTCAAAATATCTATATGCAATTGCCTTTAACAATAAAATCAAATGATTATCAAAGGGACTTTGTTCGGATATGTGTTCTCTTAAACTGGGAAATAAAGGTTTGCCTACAAATTTTTTTAGCACGATTAATATCATTTTGGGCATCACTTTTTCTTTGCCTAGAAACGATGGACCGTGTTCGGCCAAAAAAGATCTTAGAATCTTTTCTGCAAATAAACAGATGTTTACCACATCCTCAGATGGATAGTGAAGGCCTCCAACATCTTTAAGTGATATAAGTCCACTATATTTTTCAAATGATATTAAAGAGGCAAGGCATTCTTCACATTTTATTATTCTAAACATTTTCGATACAATGAAACCAGCAATATATTTTGTGACTTCAGTCGAAAATTCTGTTAAATTATTGCTCACCAAATAATCGTGTGTAGCTGGAACGTCAACATCTTCTTGAAAACAAAAATCTACCATCTCATCATCTACATCATCAATTGATATTAATCTATTTCTGGTGTTATTAATTTTTCTATTTATAGCTGATTTATTACAATTTAAAATATTTATTGAATCAAGGGGTATGCAATTTCCAGTTAATATGTTTTTTAGCTCACCGTGAATCAGTAACCGTTTGTACGCAGACTGAAATTGTTTCGCTGTTGGGTTATTATTAAAACCACCTTTTGATCGGATGGCACTAAAAAAAAGTTCTAAATGGTCTTGACTAAGTTTATATGTGGGCAAATATTTAAGATTATCTGATACTATTAGATCTTCGTAAATAATCTGCAATGCTTTAATACAAATCAACAGCCCTATAAAACCAGTCTTTCGCCCGGATATAAGTACTAACTCACCATTCTTAAAATGCAACCTTTTAAGATATGTTTCAAATTGTTGAAAATATGAATTGATGGTATGAAAGTTCTCTTTACAGATAGGTTTTTTAAACTGATAAGAATACAATTTGCGACTGTTTAGTATGTCAAAAACATTGTTTAATTGAGTGACAAAATTGATTGTTGCACTGGCATCAATGAATTCTTCTAACTTTAATACATCTTTTAAAAAAGAAAGAGAATCAGCAACAGACTTACTGAATGTTTGTGTAGCTAATCGAACTTTCATTATTTGTTTTTTAAATTCTATGTGACTTTTCCTTAATTTATTTCCTAAATGAAGTCCTTCAGACTCTTGTAAACTATGCAATTTTTCAATATATTGCCAAGATATAACACCATTTCCATCTGAAATTATATTTTTTTCCGCTAAGCAATTCCTCACCAATTTAATCATATGGCAAGGATCAGGAAAAATTACAATACTTTGACCTTCCACTGTAACTCTAGGGTCTAAATTATTTAAGCTATCTAATTTAGCTCCTAAGTATTTTGCCATTGCAAAATTTGCAGGACAACCATCAAACGTCACAGAAGATACTATAATACTGCAATCACTTAACAGGCTGATACAATTTTTTAAAAGAGCGCTTCTTTGCTCCCCATTCACACCGTTTGTGAAAAAATATCCAATCGGTAATTTCCATTGACCATTTATAGCTGTAACCATAAAAACAAGCGCATCTTTAGCTAACGGCCTATGTATTTCTAAATTGTTGCCAATGTTCACATAGCCAACTGATTTTTTTCCATCCCATTGAACATGTTGCCTTATTGACATTTCATCTAAACTAACAGCACAAATAATTTTTTCGGTAGATTTTTTAGTTAATAATTTGAGTGCTTCAAATGCCTCTGTGGTAAAACCTGGTTCACAATCTATACAACAATACCATCTGTACAATGTTTTCGGATGCGGTAAACATGTGTCAAATTGATTTCTAACAAAATTGTAGGCTTTTGGGCTTATAAAATGCAAACATAGTGCAAATTTTCGCAATGAGTTGCAATATTTTCGGGGACAATTATTTTTATCCACCATTCTTTTTAAAAAATCCGCATTTGTACTATCTATATTAGCTAGAAGATCTAGATCTTCACTGTTCAATTTCATTTTACACTGCAGCTCTGTTAGTATAGTCTGTAGATGGGCGTTTTTCTTCATCAATCGACGTTTGGCTTCTCGCATGGCTCGTAATTTAAGCAACCTTTTTGTAGATAGTTGCTTCGATTTTTGCAATTTTAGTTTTAACAACTTTTCTTTGCGTGGAGTTGATGGTGCACTCTGAAAAGCAATTGAAAAATCATATATGTTTTAGTAAACTATAAAGTTGTAAAATATAAAGTACTATAATAATATCGTTAGAGGGTTTTGAACAGGGCATCATATTTAGAATGATTTTGCCATTTGGTTTTTATTCTTTAAATTATTTTTACTTTTTGTTGATTTTAATTCTTAATAGTAAATTATGCATACGTACCATGCACAGCTTCTTTCGTGGGTTTCTTGGCGATATTGTTTTATGTTTCCTTTTTCTAGTAGGTGTGGTTACTAGTTCGCTTATTGGCTGAATTTGGTCTCTCATGGAATCTTGACTAAAATGCGCTACTCCGGATGAGGTGGATGGTACTACACTTATTGTTTCCATCTGGTCTGATGAAACAACAGGAGCCTGTAAAGAAATTTATAATATTATAAACTTGGAGTTGATGGTACAATCTGAAATGCAATTGAAAAATTATATATGTTTTAGTAAAGTAGAAAGTTGTAACATATAAAGTACTACAATAATATAGTTAGAGGGTTTTGAACAAGGCATCTTATTTAGGATGATCTTGCAGTTTTGTTTTTTTTATTCTATAAATTATTTTTACTTTTTATTGATTTTAATTGTTAATAATAAATTATGCACGTACCAGCTTCTTTCGTGGGTTTTTAGGCGATATTGTTTTGTGTTTCCTGTTTTTAGTAGGTGTGGTTACTGGTTCGCTTATTGGCTGAATTTGGTCTTTCATGAAATCTTGACTAGAATGCGCTACTCCGGATGAGGTTGATGGTACTACACTTATTGTTTCCATATGGTCTGATGAAACAACAGGAGCCTGTAAAGAAATTTATAATATTATAAACTTATACCATTATTGTTTCTTGCTATGTGTTTTTTGATACATATAATAGGCAAAATACATTTTTTTCCATTTCATTTTCTTTTATTGTTTAAAATAAACTTTACAAAAACTAATTTCAATATATTTACTGTGTAAAAGAAACTAGTTAAAACAACAATAATAATTGAGCATTTATTTACTTACATGAACATGTTTTACAGGGATGGCTTCAGGGTTTATTCTTTTCACTTTATTTACAATACCAATTGCATCATTATTGAAATGAATGGAGCAAATTTTTGAAGATTTGTTCGGCTGCCAATTCTGCCTACCGGTAGCTTTAATCCAAACTTTTCTTAAATTATTATCCTTAGGAAACCTAAAATCATATTTTACAAAGAAAGTCAAACTTATCAGAGGTATTGATAAAAAGTAACCTCAGAAAAAGTGAAATTGTAGTAATCAACTCATAAGTAACAGGAGGAGCAGTCTCAAAATCGGGACTAAGAAATATACGACTACATTTTGTCGCACTTGATTTTAGTATGCTAATGAGGGCTATTTTATAGTAAACTAGCTGACTCAGCAAACATAGTTCTATCATAATTTTTTTATCAAATAACAAATGTTGGGTGGGAGGGTAAAAAATAGTTATCTATTCTCAGAATATACGAAAAAAAAATCATAAGAATCGGTCAAGCTGTTTCGGAGAAGTTTTGTTTCAAACACTGTGACACGAGAATTTTCTATATTAGATTAATATGAAGTTTACTTTAAAATACAAAGTAATCTGGTGAGCAAAATATTTATTTTATTCAATTTGTTTTATTTAACTACTTGCAGTTTTTATTGCAGAGTTAAGGGAAAAATAGACGACAAGGTATGGAAACACAACGAATAACAAGTTATAGGTTATGTGGAAAGAAAAATAAACGATATCGCTAGAATTACGCCTAATTTTCATCGAAAGCCATGTCATTACATAAACACAAATGTATTTCTTCAATCAGTGCACAATAACTATTAACATTTGCATACTTACGAGTGAAAAGTAACATTCCCATCTTCCTTACTTTCTGTGCGGCTTTTGCAGCCTAAAATACTGCACCCTCCCATTATATAGCGCACTAAACACTTAACTATTGGAGTCTATTTCTCAAACATACACTAAAACTTAATTTAATTGCCGAAATTATTCTAAAAACATAAAAACTGACTCGAGTCGACCTCTCAGTGACAGTGTTTGAACCTTTGTTTGGCTAACTTTTCAAAGTTCGCCAAGCAAAAAACCGGCACGCCGTATGAGACAGAGCATGTTATGTTTTGTCTCAATTTTCAAACTTAGTTCGTATATATGCTTCTCACTTCCACACTTCCCTACAGTCTCATGGCTATATCTAGTGGTATTTAATCTAAGCCCTCACTAGTCTGTGCGATTGATTTTTCTTGGGTACTTTTATTATTCGCGCGCCGGTGAAGAAAATGCTAAAATTTGATTGAAATGTTTCGTATAATTCTTTTCGTAATTTACGTATTTTGTTAATACTCACAATGAGTTCTATATATGAGAATACTGTGTTTGATTTTGACTTAGATTTTTTAAATCAACCTGCAACAAATAATGCGGTGAGTGTTTTAGGTTATAATAAATAATAATTTAAGTATGAAATATGTTCGATTAAGCTTATTTTGTTTAACATTTACATTAAAAATGAATATCTTGGATTTTTAACTACTAAAACTAGCAAAGATTTATGAAAAACTATAGAAACAGGTTTTACCTGCAGTAGTTATATGAATTGAAGAAAAAAACCATTTTGTCGAAAAAATAGGCAAATAGATACAATTGCTTATTTCTGTGAAATACCTATTTTATAATACGATAGTTTTTGGTCTTGTCTTTCATTTTTTTGTTTTTCATTTCCTTCAGGCTTAATTATCGTAGGAAACACGTTTTTTTTTTGTTGAAAAATATACCTCTCATTCAAGGTAAAAAAATAAGAATGTGTTGTAAACTATTATGTAGATAAAGTAAATAGTAAAGTAAGACAGTGCCGCATATGGTGGTTTGGTTGGAAAGTTGATTGTTCCTAGCACTTTAGTAGTTCAGTAAGTATTATATTAATGCAATTTAATGAGGATCTTCCATACTTTCTCGTTCTGTTATCATCATATACGCTTAAGTTCTAAAACCATGGAACTCAAAAAGCATAACTTTTCAGCAGAGAAACTGAACTGTTTAGTGCTAAGCCACATTTTTGTAAAATCTCAAGTAAAAAACAACAAAGTTCTGTTCTATACTGACATACATTGTTATTGGATTTAAATTACATGAATTTCAAGCTGTCAGCTCTGTAGAAAATCATATGGCTGGAAACAATTTTAACAAATTGTAAAGTATCTAAATAGATTCTTATTATTATAAGTAATTTCTCTAGTTATTATATTAAAATTAAGTATGTGAAAATTTAACCTTGTGAGGAATGGAACTGATTTCTTTAACCACTCAAGATTTAAATAACAATTTTATAAATTGAGATTTATATACATTGACATACAAAATTCATATAAAAAATATAAATATATTTTTTTAATTAGACATCTTATCTTATCATGTTGTGGGGCTGGCCCTAAGCCAGAGCACTTTGATCCTTCTGGATCTTTTGTGCTATTCCCCTCCCTTCTACTCAACCCCTAGCCCTCTGTGCACCTACTTCATGAGTCCCAGTATGGCCTTGATGGGGCTGAGCCTGTAGTCCTCTTGTCTTGAAAATGGTTGGCCCAGATACTCTAGTCTTTTGGAGCCTAGTGCTGCACAGTCGCACAGCAAGTGTAGCATATCCTCCTCTGCATCTTCACAGATCCTGCAAGTTGGGTTGCTTGCTAGTCCCATGTTGTGCAGCTGTTTGTTGGTGGCATAGTGCCCCGTGAAGACTCCTGTGATTGTACGGACCTGTGATCTGCTGGACCTCTCTAGTTTTTGAGTCCACACCTCATCTATGTCATTGAGATATAGCTTTGCATACTTCTGGCCTGTTGTGTTGCGCCAGTGTGTGCTGTGTATCTCCAATGCAGCCCTTCCCAATGCTTGGTTGATGACCCTTGGTGAGAGTCCTATGAAAGGTTCCGGTCCGTATAGGGGTGTCTCGGATCCTTTACTTGCTAGAGTGTCGGCTCTCTCGTTGCTTTCTACTCCTGTATGACCTGGCAACCAGATCAATCTGATCTTGTTGCGCCTTCCTATCCGATTTAGTATTTTAATACAGTTTAGTACGAGCCCAGAATCCACTCTATTGGATGTGAGTGCCTTAAGTCATGCTTGGCTGTTGCTTAAAATGTAGACAGTGTCACCTACGGTGCCTCTGTCTAGTATTTCCTGCGCGCATGCGATTATAGCATAGGTCTCTGCTTGGAAGACCGTCGCCAGTTTGCACATGCTTAGGCTGAGATTGCAGTTGTCGCTATATACCCCCGCTTCTGTACCAGTGTTCATTTTAGATCCAACCGTATACCATACCTGGTTGTTCCCTTTGTGGGGTTTTATCCCACCTTCCCATTCCTCCCTACTCGGAATAATAATAATAATATAATAATATATTTCACCACTATCACACAACGCCGTCTAGTCTCAAGCTAAGCAGAGCTTCTGTTAGAATGTAGATTTTAAACTCCTTTTTGAGATTGAGAATGGTATGTATTTTGTCACATCACATGTCCATCATCCAGTCTAGTTCCCTGTTTGGTCTTGTGTTTGTATGGTTTGTTTTACATCCGGAGTTCGTCCAGTGCCCCATACTTTTAAGCCTATGAATGGCCCTCCTCGCCTCTAGTTCCACTTCAATGTGTAAAGGGGTGAGATTGAGCAGCGTTTCCATCGCCGCAGTTGGTGTGGTCCTAAATGCTCCTGTAATGGCCATGCAGGCAGTCCACTGTACTTTGCTTAGGGCCTGTCTGCAAGTTGCCAGCTTGGTTCTGGTCAACCATACGATGCTCCCGTATGGGATCAGCGGTTTCACCATCATGGTGTAGATCCATTTGATAACCTGGGGTTTAAGGTCCCATGTTTTCCCATAGGCAGAGCGACACATGCCAAATACTCTTAGAGCCTTGTTTGCTGTCGCTTCGGCATGGCTTTTCCACGTGAGTTTGCTGTCTAGAATAACTCCTAGATATTTTACTTCTGTGGACAACTCTAGTACAGTGTCGTAGAGCTTTATGGTACTTATTGCTGTTAGGTCCCTCCTTCTGGTAAACGGGATGATCACCGTTTTGCTTGGGTTGATGGATAGGTGGTTGAGTTTACACCACCATTTAACCATGTTTAATCTCTCCTCATACAGGAGAGATTAAGCCCTGACACAGTGTTGGGAAATTTTCCATTTACAAGTATCACGAGATCATCTGCATATCCAACCGTGTACGTTGATCCTTTGTTCAATTCTATTAGCAGCTCGCCTATCACCAAACACCAGAGCGTTGACGAGAATACGCCTCCTTGCGGGCATCCTCTTGTGAAATGACAATCCAAGGCATACAGGTCCATAAGCCTGACATCCTTCCTACTGAAAATCCTGGAGACGCTCTGTGACAGATACATCCAAGATGGACCACTCTTGGAGAGACCGCTCCACAAGCAGCACCATGCCTACTCCACGGGTAAATTAACAGAATCTGCACTACATAGCGTGATCTCAAAGATCGAATGCGCAATAAATCACAAAATCTCCTTGTTAGCAGTCTTATAGACATCGAAGGAGCCTTTGATAAGACTATGTTCCGAAGCATCAGCACAGCACTCGAAAGTCAAGGTGTCCCGATCCTGAGTGGCTGGATCACAAATATGCTCAGATATAGAGCAGTACAAGTAAATATAAATAACTGTGCACTGACTGTGCAAAACTAGGCTCCAAAATACTAGAGTATCTGGCCCAACCATTTCCAAGACCAGAAGACTACAGGTTCAGCCCCATCAAGGCCATACTGGGACTCATGAAGAAGATGTACGGAGGGCTAGGGGTTGAGTAGACAGCACAAGGGATCCAGATGGGTCGAAGTGCTCTGGCCTAGGGCCCGCCCCAAAACAAGATAAGATAAGAAATATAAATAACACTACAAGGGCCATAGTGGCGAAGAGTTGCCCTCAAGGGGGTATCCTCTCGCCCTTACTATGGAACTTAGTTGCAGATGATCTCGTTAAAAGACTCAACACTAAAGGTTACTTCACCGTCGGATATGCCGACAATATAACCATTATAATAAATGGCACCCATGAAAATACACTATGCAACCTTATGCGGCAGGCCTTGAAAATAGTAGAGGATTGGCGTAAGGAACACCAACTGACTGTGAACTCCTCAAAAATTGAATTGGTCCTTTTCACCAAAAAAAGGAAATTAGCAGCAGTACAACTGCCACGTTTCTTTGGAACTACCCTTAGCCTATCAACTGAAGTCAAGTACCTGGGAGTTTACCTGGACAAACAGCTGAATTGGGCAAAACATACCAAGTACATCACCAAAAAAGTCAGTACAGACATGTGTCAGTTTAAACGCATTTTAGGCCGTAGTTGGGGCATAACTCCAAAGATCACCCACTGGCTATATAACACTGTTATCAGACCAATAATCACATAAGGCTCTTTAGTTTGGTGGCCCAGGACCGAACTGAGCACAGCACAAAAAGACCTTGAAAAACTGCAACGACTCGCCTGCGTAGATGACTAGCAGCATGAGAACCACGCCCACGGCTGCCCTGCAAGCGATACTGGGACTACCTCCGCTGCATCTAATAGTGCGGGAGGAGGCGGCCTCAGCGGCTTTCAGGGTCAGCATATCAGGCATCCTGAGCAAAGACGACAGCCCATGATGGCAGCACCTAGCGACAAAGCTCCAAAGGCGTATCACTTCCAAAAGCATTTCAATATTTAATTAACAGAGGTAGTGCACGACTACTCAGGGCTCAGCAGAACTGAGAGTCTACAAAGATGGATCAAAGACAGATACTGACACGGGAATTGGAGTCTTCTCCAATGACCTCAATATTAGAATATCCAGAACGCTGGGAAAATTCAACACCGTCTATCAGGCGGAATGCCATAGAAACTAGGAATGTAACGGACACAAACATTCGGATACTCTCCGATAGTGCCTCAGTCCTACAATCCCTAGGCAAAAACTACCACCTCGAGAATTATAAAAGAATGCCACTCTGCACTGGAAAGAGTCACAGTGCCGAAACGAAACACTGTGACACTACAGTGGATCAAAGGACATAGCGGCTCACTGGGCAACAACGCGGCGGACGAACTGGCCAGTAGATGATCTGGAGCGGTGGTCTTCGGGCCCAAATCAATTGTGCCGGTTCCCTTTGGTCAGCTGCGTAGCTGGCTATGTGAACACACGCATATACAAGCAGAGCTCTGATGGTCCTCGACACCTAAGGTTATGGCCGCCATGGACCACGTACAATGGCCCACATAGGACTATGTGCAGAAACCATGCCCAAATAGATAGATAGAAGGGACATTGATGGGTAGTCTTCACAGATATCATCTCACATGAGGTTCTTACTAGTTAAACTCCGTGTCACAATGTGCAATCATGAATTCATGATATTTGGAGGCGCAGCTACTGATGCGCAAGGACCCCTGGTTTTTTCTATGAATCAGTTTGAACATGTTCAATAGATTTGTTACTCAACTCCGTAATTACTTGCACAATTTTTAACATCAACTTTGTGTAATAACTTTATAAGTTTGATTGCTCACAATCAAATGCATTTCTCTCTCGGAAATAATGAACCTATGCAATTGATTATTTACTGTAATGTAGTAAAAGTAATATGTAAACAAAAAAATAATTATTATTAAGTTGGGACTAAAGTGTTCCCAACATAATAACAACTTACTGACTTGTTGACTGGTAGAAAATGCCCTAAGGCATTAAGTCCGCCTCTGTACTTTTGTGTGCATAAAAAATTAATAAAATAAATAAATAAAATGATAATTATTTTTCTGTTGTACCTAGTACTATAGTAATTTTGTGTTTCTTTTATTTCAGGAACCTGATCTTCAAGCAAGGGCTGATAGATTGAGAAAATCTATTCTTTTTTTGAAAAGAAGAGTTAAATATGTAGAGTGAGTATCAAGGCATCCATTATCTTTATTATTATTATCTAGGCTTGTAGCTGTTGAAGAAGTGTTAAAATCATCATTGTTCAGTTGTAAAAAACAGGGTGCTGAACATACTATACATATTATATAGGAAAGCAAGGTGACGATGACTCTCCTTGAATCTCTGTATAAAGACCAGGAAACTGAGGAACTCATTATAATAGACAGGAATAGTAAGTGGGATGGCGGTTAATGACGAATAGGCTATAAAACATCACGCTGCAACCCACGCGGGTGAAACGTAAGGGCAGCTAGTCGTAAGAAACTTCGATATCCATGGATAAATGATCACTGTAAATGATTGCTTTAGATCCGATGAGGATATATCATATAACCTTCTTTTTAAACAGTTTAAAGTCAAATATTTTCTGTTTGGTCTCTCAATTCACTTATGATTTATAAATACTGACATTTTTTTTTTCTTTTTCAGCGGATATGTGAGTGCTTTTTATGCTGCAGATAAAAAAGTAGAAGAATACAAAGTCATAGAAACACAACTTAAAGACCAATGCAAGCAGCATCATGTGGAAATAGGAAGTTTTATCGAAAAACTAACCAGATTAGAAAATGTGAGTAGATTCAAGTGAATTAGAAAAAGGAGTTTATGCAAAATTCTCTTTTTCATTTGTTTTGTTTATCTTACCCTCGGGTTATTTAGTCCCGAGGTATTACTTTGGCCCAAATCTTAAGAGACATTGGCCCTTATGGGCTCCGTCAATTATGCTAACATCTCTTTGAGGCGCACATGAAACAACGCACCGTCGTCCCGTGCTGCCGTTATCAGACGGCGACCTACCCTACCACATCAAATATTGGCCGGGCATGAGGTTTGTGTCCTCCTCGTTTTTTCCGCCACCTCCTTCGCATGCATCACTGCTTTGCAAAGGGTTAAGCTTGAGCCAAAGTTACTCGACTAGTTCAACCTCGTCTCCGTGATTATTGGTACGATTTGCAAGTTTTTTTTTTTTTTAATTTCTGAGGGGTGGGTGACCCGCCATGTCCCACACAGTTTTGATTTACTTATTAAGGTTAGACGGAGCTTAACTCGATATTTTTAGTTTGTTTTTAGTGGGAGCATTATTAAGTCAAGGAAATGGTATTTGCTAAAATCGGACATTCCACCAATTTAACTTGGGGCGGATTTCTGAACTGAGTATTTTGACTGAAGAACGTCTCAAACCATCCTTAACTGCCAAATTTTGACAGGTTTTCAGGGCAAAGTAGAGTTGTGAGTAATTCTCAACTTCGAATGCTTAAATCAGAAACCGAGGGTTATTCCCCTTAAAACAAAATAAAAACAGTCCAAAAATGTAATTTCAGGATCATTACAGTGTACTGCAGTGGTTCACAAAAGACATTTTTTATAATTTTTATGTTCCGTGAATTGTACCAGTGCCGTGTCTGTGGATTGTAATTAAAATATCTATTGCTTTATACATATCTACAAATACTTCACTTTCATTGAATAGTGCCTGGTAGAGGAAATATGAGCTTCATTTAAATTGCTAAAAAATTACCTAGCTCAAGGACTATCTTCAATAATGTATTCAAGAATGTGTGTGTGTCAAGGAAAATTTCGAAAATTCGTTTTGAATAATAGTTTTTTTATGTTTCAGGAAATACAAGTTGCAGAAGCTCGGGAAAGACAAAAAGATGAAAAAATTTGTGATTTGGAAAACCAGATCGTAGCCCTACAAATGCTTCAGAATCAGTTAAAGGTTAGTGAAAACTATTTTAATTAAAACACTTTAACTACAGCAGCAGCTAAAGCATAATGTTATGCGCAATCTATTTAAACAATTCACGCATTGTATAGAATACTTAGGCATTTTATAAAGTGCCTAAAGGGTTCAGGCAAAGTATAAAATGAAACGAATACTACACGCAGTTTACACACATACAACGATTATGGTTTTACCTAAATTATGGTACGGGATTGATCTCGTGAAATAGTTCGAGATCTCGCCATGTCGGAATTGCATTCTCCAGTTATAATTGTTGCTAACAGCAAGTCGAACAATAGAAAACTATTTTATTATTTACGTAGTAATTCTAGCCGAAATGGGAGGTGGAAATTGGAAAAAAAGTTAAAGTAGGAAACTAGGCCAAGTGGGATATCGTTCCACAGTTGGCGCACAAAATGCAATCAAATATGTAGATGATTTCAATATTTTCCTATAAATTTGTTTAACCTCGACGGTGTCAGAAGTAGCTGCGCGATGTAAGGGTTAATAACGCCCTTCAGCGTGCGAATTACAACTCTCGCATCTCGCACTCCCTCTTGCATCGCGCAGCTCTGATAACCTTTTTAAATGTTCATTTAAATATCGTCTGAACAGTGTTATATTATTCAGTGTGTTTTTAAAACATGTTTATTTAATCATTTTAGCTATTGGAAATTGAGAAGAATAAAACAGAACGAACACCCGTCAAAGTTGTAAGAAAAAGCGGCAAATGTGTTAATACGAATAATAATACAAATAAAGGATTACTAGAAGTTGAAACGCTTCGCAAAGAAAATGAAAAACTACACAAAGAGAATGTCAGAATTCCAAGCTTGGAGAAAGAAATAGAAAGTCTTCGGAAAAAGGACGCCTTATCAAAATCGGAGAAAATAAATAATAGCAATGAGATCGCCAGTATTCAGAAATTGGAGAAAGAAATAGAAAGACTAAGTAAAGAAAATGCGAAAATTTCACAGTTAGAAAAAGAAGTTGAAATCCTCATCAAGAAAAATGGCGAATTGTATAAATTAGAAAAAGATAATGAAAACCTTCAGAATGAAAATGCCAAAATCCCAAAGTTAACGGAAGAAATTGAAAAGCTCCAGAAAGAAAATGCCAAGATCACAAAGTTAACAAAAGAAATTGAAATCCTTCGCGAAGAGAATGCGAAGATCACAATTTTGAGGAAAGAGAATGAAAATATTTTAAAACAAAACTTCGAAATCTCAAACTTACAGAAGGAAATCGAAACCCTCCGTGTGAAGAATGAAAAATTCGAGATGGAAAATATAGCTCTTGGGAAAGAGATCAACAAAATCTCAAATAAGGAGGAAGATACTGAAACTCGACTACCACATATCAAATCAACTACAAAAGAAACAGGTATGAATTTGATTCAGTTTTTATTTAATAATTGTAATAATACATTTATTTCAGACGTAGTCCATATACTGATTGTAACACAAAAAAGCCTTATAAAACTATTGCTAGACCAACCCGCAAAAAAAGCAAATCACAACGCGGCCCTGCACAGGAGTGCCAGTTTAAGCCAAGCCCTGGATGCGACCACCCGCACTGTATAGTCGCATCCAGTGCCGCCATATTCGCGAGTCCCAGCGGCAAACGAACACGCTCAAAAAGAAAAAAATCCTTTATGGCTTGATGTGACGTCACAAACACCCACTCCTTGATTTGTTATAGCACTAAAAACATGTCTAAAACTTTTTGATAATCTAACTGATGACCAAAACAAAATTATATTTTTTTAAATCCAAGAAACATTATGTGTTAATACTAATTTACATATATTATATACCTCGTATATTACATGCATTACATATTACTTAACTCTTCCAGGAAAATTAAAACAGAAGAATAATAAATTAACACGAAAATATAAGTCATTGCCTGATGATAACAGTGAATGGTGGGACCATAGCGAAGCTGAAAATGGACTATTCGAAGATCCTGTGCGGTCGCCTACACCAAATGATACTATTGTAAGTGTTGAATCTTAGATTAGTTCTTAACTTATATTGATTTTCACTTACACAACATACTTTAGCAATTTTAATTTTTCAGAATAAATTTGTTTTATATTGACGAAATTCATTTTAACTTCCTATGATAAAAAGTTCTTAGTTCTTTTGGTTGCGATGGAATTTAAATTTCAAGATGTAGGAGGCCCGAACTCAATCAAAGCCGAGTGGATATATGTTGTAAACAACAAATAGAATTTCGTTAATAACCTATCTCGTCTCTGCCAAGCTTCACAGTAGATACTATAACCAGAATAACGAAACAAAAGAGATGCAAGCTTTCCCTCGTAATCAGGCATAGAGCGGCTTGTGCAAAATTATTTGGTATTTCGGTACTTTTCCATAAATTAACTGTTTTTTTTTTAATAGTTTATACTAGTGCTTGACTGCGATCCTACCTAATGGTAAGCATTGATGCAATTGTTCATGGTGAAGCGCACTAATTAATTTATTTGACGGCACGGTGGTGGTTGAGCGATTGACTGCCGCGCTGCGTGTCGCGGGTTTTATTCCCACACGGAACAAATATTTGTATTGCCAATAGTTATTAATAGTCTTATTAGTTATATTCCAAATTATAAAAAATATATGTACAACTGTTTGAACTGTATGTAACTAATATTTGAAAAAAAAAAGATTTCTAAAAATATTTTAATTGATTATTTTGACAATATTTCGTTAGGCAATGTTTCGAATTAGTACTGGCTTAATGTTTTAAGCGAAAAATATGGATACTATCCGTAAATACCGACATCATTATTGATTGCCCATTGCATTTATAATACGCGTGCGTGATTTCGTCCATCTCAACGTCACGTAGGACGCAAAGCAAAAGCTGCGTAACGTCTCTGCACTCCTCCTCTCTGCACACCTCTGCAAATCTCCGCTTTGGTGGAGTTTGGGTGGGTTTCGGTTAGTATTTACAAAATTAAAAGATACCGAACTTAATTTTACAGAGAACAATCAACTTCATCATCATAATTTCAGCCGAAAGACGTCCACTGTTGGACATAGGCCTCCCCCAAATGTCACAACAACTACCGGTCTAGTGCGTCCCGCATCCATTGGATTCCCGCGACCCTCACCAGAAATTCAATCCATCCTTGTGGGAGGTCTTCCAACACTGCGTTTTCCGGTACGCGGTCGCCACTTCAAAACCTTTTGGCTCCGTCAACCTTATATTCAATATGTTTGCCTAAATATGTTTTATCTGGTCTGCAGGTCGAATATTCTACAACTGCAGATAAAGAAATTGCAGTGCGACGCGAATCAGACAATGACTATAGTAATGAAGTCGCAAGTGTTGATACCGGCAGAGGATCCTCTCTTGCTAACTCTGATTCTGATAAAGGCCTAAACAGTCCAGAATACGTTTTAAATTACATTCCCCCGAATGAAAACAGCATTGAATACAAAGATAAATCTAAAGATGCTACTATGTCAAGTAACTCTATTCTGTTAGAAGAAATACATACTTCCACTATTGCAACAGTTGAACATGATAAAAACCAGAATGTCTGCAAACCTACGAGGGTGTCTCACAGAAAGAGTCATACTAAGTTATTGAGTTCTGTTAATCAGACGAATGCTATAAAGGAAGTTTCTAAAAGTGTTGATACTTCTAAAAATGTCAGTGTTGAAAAACAAGTCCAGAGTGAACGAGAAAAAGAATGTCTGGAAATTAATAATAGCTTGCGATGTGATACCTACACTGACCTGGAGTTAGGTCATATATTTAATACAATGAAACTTAATTACAAGGCCGTATCGCCCATTCCAAGAACGCCAGTAAGGATGTACGAGGTGGATTCTACATTCAGTTCTAGTGAGCTCAAGAGAAAGAAAGACAGATGCAATATATTGTGTAAAGAAGCTGGTGTCTTTTTAATGCAATTATCATTACGACTGGATGTTGATCCTAATAGTGTTACTATAAATGATTGTGACAAATTAATTGCGTGTTTTGATTCTATCTTAAAATCAAAACAAGTACTGACTGATTGTTCAATACCAAATATAAACTCCAACATGGAAATATCAGATTGCGTATTGTCACATGATCATTTAGTATCAATATCCTATCCAGAATCAATAACATCATTATCAGAAAAAGAAACAGAGCAACTTCAGAATAACAAAGGTGAAAACAGATTATCACAAAATGAGTCTTGGTCCACTGTGCAAGATGAAAACCAAAATCGAATGCTTCGTTATGATAAAAATTCAATGATAACAACGAATTCATCACCGCCTGATGTAAATAGACATAAACAGAAGGAAAAGGAATTACAGTGCTTAGCCAGGTCAATGGATGAAAGCCAAATATTTAATCATTCTGTATCAGAGGAATCGGCAATGGAAAATAAAATATCTGAAGTCACTGATAGTATAAGACCTGATGACCAATCACCAATTGAAAATAGTTCTGAGAAAAAAGCTAAGAAAATGAAAATCACCAAATTGGGAAAACTTAAAAAGAAGTTTGAACCAAAGTACAAAATTAGAATAGAAAAAACACCACCACGGAAGTTGTCAAACAAACTCAAACAACTTTTCAATACAAAAAAGAAGGTAACAGGAAATGAGACATCAGCATCTCTCAATCGAAAAGATGTTTATGAAAAAGCCATTAAAGTTATGGCAGAAATAAATTCACAACAGAGTGCTAAAGCAAAATCAACTCCTAAACATACTAAACCTTTAATGTCTCCAAGACGTATGGGTTGTTTGGAAAAAGATATAGATAGCAATGATGATAACCAGCTAATTAAAAATTGCTCTACTACAACTAAAAGGAAGCTTTCTGAATTATTTGATACTTGTACTGTAGTATTAATAAAAGATCCATTATTATTCTCACCTATCAAAACTAAAAATTCTATGAATCATAAAGCAGCAGAAGATAACAATTCCACAGCTGTTAGAGTAACAGAAGATAAAAAAATTACAACTCAGACATCAAAGGAAAGCAAAACTGATGATTCCACAACTGATAGAATAATTGTAGATATCAATTCCATAAGTCACACTCACTGTGAAACACAAGCCAACAATTCTACAACTCATAAAACAAAAGAAGTTAATAATACCATGACTCAACAAACAAAAGAAGATAACAGTTCCGAGTCTCTTAAGGAAGTAGAGACACAAGACAATGAAACTTGCAATGAAACACTATCAAGAAAAAGACGCAGGCGGTCCTCTAACGAACCACTTATACAGTATAAGAGAGTACTACGTAGTGCTACTATAAATACAAGATTGAGTACGGAAGACAATATTGAACTATCCGAATCAACAGGTGAAAGTAATACGAAATCAATAATTGGTCCAATTGCGAATGAAAATGATACACAGCTCAATATTGAAAATACCCACGAATGCCTGCAACATGATCAACACAACAATACTGTTGTGAATTATGGAGATTTGGATGACTTTTCTGAAAACTTACAACATGAGAAGGCTTCAGTTAGAGGAGAAAATACGGAAGCGACAACTTGTCATCCAAAAGAGAGTATTCTGTGTTACATGCTAGAGAAACATGGTGTGGAAACAGTGAGACCACATGAAAAGAAAATACCAGGTAGGTTTTCTTTGTTTCCTAATTTACTAAAAACTAAAAATTGTTTACACAGACACGCCCAATATAATCAAACGTCGAATTTTTGTTGAAGGCTTCCAGGCTGACTTTATACTTTTCGAGTTTGATATCTTATGTGTTCTAAGCGTAAAAATCAATTGATGATTTTTGATTGTTGACTAGATTTATGTGTTCTTATGGGTTACTTTTTTTCAGATAATATAGTCAAACAAATTTGCGAAAAACTTGAACAAGATATAACAATAATAGCCGAAACTAAAGACAATAAAAATGCAATGAATAACTTCGTCGAAGATTTGCGAAAACTTAACTACAAGCACTTCGTAGCGGGTTTGATAAAATTCTTGGCTAAACCAGAGAGAAAAGATGAATTATTTGGAAAAATATACTCGCATCCTGCCCCACCCATGACTAAGGCTGAACAAATTCTTCTTTTTGCCATACACCAACTGGAAACTTGTTGGCCCTCCGTGGATATTGTTGACGCTATTCTGTCGAGCATAGAATTCTCACTTTTTAAATTGAATAGAACTCCAGACTTTGGTGTCATTGAAAGTACATCTCATTTCTATGCAGTTCTTTGCAGATATGTTAAAGCGAAAAGTCGCTTAAGGCTGTTCATGTTAGATGCCATGTATTGTATTCAATTTAAATCTGTGTCCTTAATAAAGCAGTGTCTAGAAGTTTGGATGCATATAATACCGTTATCACACTTAGGAATGGGTAAGTTATATTATCATATTAAGATACCTTCAATGTAGCCCGCGAAACTCTTAAATGTCTTACGTTTTATGCCAATTTTAGCGCTATTTTACACTATTATTATCAAGAGTTAGTTTGTTTTTTTGTTTGTAAGAGGTAATCTCTGAAAGTACTGGTCCAAATGCTAAAATTTTTTCACCGATAGAAAGCTGCTATATTTCTGAGTGACTTAGGCTATTTTATGTACGCGGGCGAAGCCGTAGGCAAAAGCTAGTAAAACATATATTTGGACTAGTAATCACTGTAAAAGATAAAAAGAACATAAAACCACCGAAAACACTCTGCCGCTATAATGTTAAACAGTAACTCAATTTTTTTTTTTTTTTTACAGCGAAAACCCCTTTGGTGACATGCTTAGTCTATCTTCTTCATTTCTATAAGTGTGAAGATAAATTCAATAGGGTGAACGAAATAAGAAAAATATTACGTGAGAAATATT
This sequence comes from Mythimna pallens, assembly GCA_961205895.1. Lineage (NCBI taxonomy): Eukaryota > Metazoa > Arthropoda > Insecta > Lepidoptera > Noctuidae > Mythimna > Mythimna pallens. The sequence goes on along the minus strand of OY540830.1, from coordinate 16,236,320 downwards.
ACTATCAAATCACAGACTGGAATGAAACAAGAATTCTAGAAATGTTTAAAAACTCTATCAAGGACTTAAAAGGTAACATAAATTTTAATATACAAATCACAGGGCAGCATTGTTTGTTTCGCTATTATAATTTTGGGGCAGCAATCTAGCTTAATTTTAATTTAGCATTGTAACTTTATTTTTCCGGCACCAACCTGGTAAAACTCTCGTGCTGTTTTCATTGCACAATAAATATCACATTTGCATTTTTTTAAATAAGCCTGAACGAAGTACCACTGTTCGTGACGATTCTTTTTCGGACTATTATTTATTTACTTTAAACTTCATTTCAAACAATGCTAGGTTGATATTTTGTTTGCTAGCAAAAATTACGCTGCATTGTGTTTTGCCCATATATGCCATGTGTGGTCAAAACATACATAGTAGACGACCACATGTATGTTTTGACCGGGCTCTTAAGAATCTAAGATCAGGATCAAAACATACGTAATTGCCGTCATTGGGCCATAAGTGATTCAACGAGCGAGGGAAACTTCGAGTTGACGTTTTCCTCGTCAGTGTCGTTCGTAAAATCACTGCTATAATATCGCCGTGTGGGCACTCATTCATATTGAGTTTTTATAGAATGAAGTGATAGAACGACAATGTAGTTGGAGGTGTGACCCGCTTGCGTGGAGCGCCGCCGTGTCCTCGTGGAGGCGATCGGTGGCGGCGACCTCTCGCGCCGGGCCTTGGGTTAGGCTATGTTCGGAACGAGAGGAATGGGAAGCACTCGCCTTTTTTTGCGGAGAAGTAATGTTAGCGAAAGAGATGGACAAAACTGTGAGGGAACGGACATCTTCGCACCCCAATCGCCGCCCCTGGAGTCCCAGGGCGATCCCTGGCCACCATAGTCTCGGGCTTGCGGACGATGAGCAATGGGTAGGTCGTCGTCCGGCAATCCGGTAAGGTCCGAGCTCGAGACGTCGACGGTGTGTAGTTTCCCACGCGCGCCTCAAAGAGGTGATCGCTAGGGCCACGGGATTTTTTGAAAAAGTTACTGTAGTCCTGGAACGCAAAGAGTAACTGAAGGACAGGTGGGTTAAGTCGGTAAAAGTCTGACACGCCCTTTCCCTCTATATCGTTGTATCTTTCTGACGTACTCTCTCTTAGAGGTCTCCATATCGTTGTATCTTGGGGTAAGCAAGTAAAGACAGTAAGATTCTCTGTGCAGTTACGTTTTTTGATCATAAACTAATCAATTTTTATTAACAATGTGGTGGTTTTTTTCAGACATTTCCATCGAAAAGAAAATGCTAAGATTAGCTCTGATTATTCTTGCAAAACGACAAGGACCACAGTGGTGTCAAAACAATATAATCAAAAACTTACTTCAACCTATGATAGAGAAGGAGAATGTACGCAACAATGTTAAGGAGTTTTGTGTATCTATGATTGGACCGCTGATGAAACCTTATCCAGTTGATATGAAAGTACATTGTGAAATAGCAATCAACCAACTCATGGATATTCTTGATAGGAACCGTAAGTAGACACGTAATTTTTTATATTTATTAATTTCTCTCTGGTTAAATGTCTGTGTAATAACCGATGTTTTGTTTTTTAGCATCGCCTGAAATGGAAGAAGCGGCCATCACGAGTATGATGTACATCAATAGACACGATCAACGTAGTATCAACAAAACGCTTCTGTCGCGTAAAATGAAACCTTTATCCTTAGCTCTTGAAAAAGCAATTCGCGATTACGTGAAAACAAAGCCGTTAAGAGTATGGAAGAATAATTTGTCTACAACTGCTCGATAAAATTAGACAAATAAGAATATTGTAGCACGGAAACCCGATTTCTGGGGCGTAGGGGAGGACGTGCCAAAATTAAACGCTGTTTTATTAAAGTCACGTGACTCTTATTAATTTATACGGTCAATCATAGCAGTCGGCATAATTTTTGTTCGATTTTCGTTCTAGAAATCGGGCCTGAAGCCTGCTTTTTCATAGAAAGGTATTCTTTTTATAGCAGTGACTGATACTGTTTTCTGTATAGTATAATAGTACGTTGATGAATGGTTTATAAACGTAGTTGTATAAGATTCAGCCCATACTGAGACGCGACGCTACGTTACGATGCTTGAAGAGGTCCGTTGTATCGGGCTGTGAGTTGCATCGTGATAAGAGCATCCAACCCGATATACATTTTCACTGTTTTTCATACAACCACCGCTCTTACGCGATTATGACGATATTACACATTTTTCATGAGATGTTTTGGATATCTTGTGGATTATTATCTTGGCTTCTATTGAAATCAATTTATTAATTTGTGTAAAACTAATCCAGTAAAGACCTCTAAAAAACTGCTATTATGCATATATATATAACTTTAAAAAAAAAAAAATATTATTAACTTTGATCCTTCATAACATACAAAAAAAATTTAAAAAGTGAAAAAAATATAACAATGAAATCCTTGCAAAAGCCAAATTCTGAATGACGAAATATTTTTCCCAGTTAAAAAAACCACGTATTTCCTGGAACAAGTTTTGTAAAATATTCGAGTGAATGACAGTATTACCGAGTGCCAGCAGAGCTTTCTGGTATTATTTCTCTGTTTTCGCATTACCTTTTTATAATATTGCGTTGGATGAACCGGCAACCTTTTAAACCATGTTCAGGTTGACGATAGACGAGTGGGGAAAGGCCCTCTTAAACAATGTTTTTAAGGAAATTGGAAATACATTAATAACGCTGACAAACTTGTTCACAAAGTTTGTCGGCGTTATTAATATCTTTCTAATTTATATAGAAAAATTAATTACTTTGTCGTAGTCCTACAGAACTCGCGTTCGGGCTATGGTTCGGAGCGAGGAGGAATGGCAGGCGGTCGCCTCCTGCGAAGCAGTAATGCTAGCGAAGGAGAAGGCCGCACGCGTGAGGGAATGAACGTCGTCATGCCTCGGCCGCTGAGATTTCCACTCCGACTACCAACCACGGTAGACGCGGGCTTGCAGACGTCGAGAGCAATGGGTAGCTCGCCGTTCGGTAATTGGCTAGACCGAGCCCAGTCGTCAACAGCGCATAGTGATCACCGCGTTCCTCGAAAGAGATTTCAGCAAACCGTAGGGGCCCAGCAGGGCCGATGCCCGCCAGCTAGGACCGCGGGCAATTTCTGAAAAGGAAACCCGTAGTCCTATAACGCAAAAGGCAACTGAAGACACAGGTGTGGTTTTAGTTAGTAAAACTCTGACACGCTCTCTCGTCCCAAGCAGAGCGGGAGAAGTCAATGGATGATTTCCACCCTTAAAAAAAAGAACGTGTACAATTGTGTCGTAAATAAAGTTCTTTTGTTATATCGCAAACTTGACAAGTGCGTGCAGTGTCGCGTCTCGGTGTGAGCTAACCCTAAATGTAGTTTGGAATTAATTCCTCTTGGTGGTTATTATGACCGCCTATTTTTTGTACCTGTTTAACGTTTAAGATTCTGATTAGACCTGCGTGGTCACTGTCAGACAGCCAAAAAAGAAAGATGTGCGATTAAACAAAGTTTATAATTTATTTTATGTTTACTGAAGAGTATTTGATACAAATACAACACAATTCAAACATTAACAATTATGTTGCGTTATTGTTAAATATATTTTTGCAACATTTCCCGATTTTTTTTTTCAAAAGGCTTCGTCTTTCGATCCATTAAGTTAGTTTAATGATCATTAGTATTAAGATATGTATTAAAAAAAAACATTTAAGTATAGGAAAGATTTTAGTTTGATGTCACTAAATATTAGGTATATTGAAAGATTAATGCTATTTGATCTTTGTTTGCAAGTGTTTGATTATACATAGCTATATAGAACAGTAGTCTGCTCAGTGCCGTAGCTTCAAAAGCCATTGTGTCTCGGCTAGATAAAGGAAAACTGACGAAAGTATGTTAATAGATATTATTTTTGATCTCAACAAGGAAAATAAGAATTAAGTCTAGCACAGTGCTAATTTAAAAATACTTAGGCCTAGCCCTATCCGAGTTTCAGCGTGATGGCACGGGTAATATAATAATATATAATAGGTATTCGTGTTATTTATTTAAGTGTTAAATTAATGAACGTCGTGTTAGCTCGAGGTACGCCTGGCGCTATAACTGCGGAGCAGGCTTGTGCAACGCCATGCGAACCTTGCTGTGATAATAAATAGCTTCACGGTACATACTATTTACTAAGTATATTTTTTTAACTAAATAGTTTTGTGTGTAAATAGTATCGTATAAGATAATAAATATAAATTGTGAGTAGGTAATTAAGATTCTCTGTGTACATACCTGCTAAGAGTATGTTCTAACTTTAAACTAAATAAAAACAATTATTTAATGCAGTGTTTTATTGTACTCATTTACATAAGATGCAATGACTAAAAATTTTAGTATATTAGGACTTACAGATCTGAATTTATAACTTATATTCTAATTTGGTCATGACTGATTATCAATCTTATTTTCTTTCTCAAATAAATCTAGTATTTACACAATTACACATTTTTTTTTTAACTGCAATGACCAATGTATTATATTATAACTGGGGATATTTATTTATCTGTGACAGTGTGCAGTATGGTTACAGATAATAGATTATAATTTGATACGATTCAATCAATACATATACATTAAAATACCTAATTTAAATTACCTTAAAATATGGTTTAATGCGCTTAATAGAGATGATTAATTTATGCTTGATACGATATTATAGTGTGGAAAAATAAGTCGGGCCTTGGAGGGAAACTACCTTAAATCCTTAAGTTGGTTCATTTTACTTAAAGGAGACATTCCTTTATTTTTAAAAAGAAACAAAATGCATTCAAAGATTTCCTAAAACTCGCTTGCCTCGCCCAGAACTTGAACAAACTAAAATTAAAAAATCAAATACTCGCTATTTTATTATACTATCGATAGGATAAAATTGAAAAATATTCTTATCGAAAATAAAAAAAAGAAACAAAAAAAAGAAAGAGAAGAAGAAGAAGAGAGAAAAGAGAGAGAAGTGATTTTTTTATTTCAGTTTGCCAGTTTCGAGTCCAGGGCGAGGCAAGCGAGTTTTAGAAAATCTTTGAATGCAGTATTGTTTCTTTTTAAGAATAAAGGGATGTCTCCTCACTTTAAGGATTTAAGGTAGTTTCCCTCCAGAGCGCGACTTATTTTTCCACACTGTATACAGCAAGCATAAATAATTAATCGTCCCTAAAGGTGAGCTCATTTAGTTAACATCTGGGAAGTGTTGAGTCGCTCTAGCTATGTGCCTACGTTGGTTAGACTCCGCGTTGACAAAAAATCAATAAGGTGAGGGCAAATGACGAAAATGTTCATGCAGTGTATGGAGATCGTAAGTTTCGAATAAAAAAAAAAAATTCAATCTAATATCGCAAAAGAACACATATTATTTCCGAAATTAAACATGACTATTTTAATGTGAGAACTGTTTGCCTTAATAATTAGTTTTATATTTTTTTATTTCTACCATAATAACATGAATATTGACTAATTGCGTCCGTGCATTAGGAGTGAGCAATTTTGCGAACTTGTGGTAATATTGTACGAAGTTGGTAAGAGCCATTTGTAGTAGACCGGATCCAGTAACAAGATTTGGAAAAGAAATTAGAACTTCTCTGTGAATTTCCTCAAGGCTTTGTTTCCAGCCAGATGTAAATGAGGCTACCAAAGAGAGAGACTTTCTTTCTAAACTTGCTAATTCTGTTTTCTTGTCAGAGTCAAGTAATTGTTCACCTTCTTTAACAAACTGTATCATTCCTCCAAAATGAGGACTCAAGATCTCTTCAACGTATTCTGAGCTCCTAGCTTGGAGCTGCTCTCTAAAACTTTCTGCTTCTTTGGTGTTGTCTCTTGTCCTTTCCATTAATATACTTAAGACCATGTCATAGTTATTAATGAGAAAAATTAATTGTTGTATTCTTTGTGGAAATTCAGCTGCCATTTTAAGCAAGAAACAATGTACTTCATCTTGTAGAACAAGCAGAATATTGCTAAGTTCTTCTGAAGGAAATTGTTCGCTCAAGCTTAGCATAGCAGCTGAGAACTCTGCATATCTCCGAGTAATCTGCAAGAAATGTGAAATTTTAAAGTATCTCCATTATAGTAATCATGTTTAGTTTTCCATTTCTACTATTTAAAATGATACAATACTTACATAGTGAGGTCCTAATTCTTTATTTGATAATTTTGCTGGATCACACTCTCGTACACTCTGTATGTTAAGTTTCAACACATGTTCTAACCTTGGCCATAGTGTTCCTTGCAATGAATCCCAATAGCTGAAAGTGACAATGATATTTTATAAAGGCTTCAGGAAAATGATATAATGCCATGATAGTTATGTATTATATGACAGAGTTTAATAACAACTTTAGGCACAAACAATATTCTGTAGTCAGTGTACAGTCAAAGAAGTTTGGTGAGGTGAGGTATCCAAGGATTGTTTACAGTTGGGATTTTAATGAAATAAATTAGGCACTAGCTAGAAGGTAAATACCTGTCTAATGCAGCTACAGCTCTTTTGTGGCACATCCATCGATATCGGTTTATAAGTTGAATGCAAAGGTACAATGCCAGGCAGTCAAAACACTCAAGCACATAGTTATCAACATTTTTCTGAAAAAAAAAAGTAAAAAACATTGAGGTTTAGTAGTATTCAAATTTGCATTGCAATATAATGTCTTAAATAAACAAAAAGAAATACTGTTTTTTTGGTGAGAGCATCACTTGCGATGGGCTGGACCTATTGAAGTATGGGTTTTAGGGAAATGCAAATTGAAATAGAAAATTCGTGAAATATTGGAAGATCTTTTTCTATGGGATTTTTGTATGACCTCAGTGAACACAACAATGTCTGTTGGGTCAGCTAGTTATTATTATATTACAACTCCTTACCACAAGCAATGATAAAGTTTTTCCTAGAATTCTGTCAAAGAGTTCCTGTGCATGACTTCCCTTGACATGGAAGAATTCTGTGGTGAATAAATATTCTCTGCAACCATTGTCCACAAGTGCATATTGAAGACTCCTAAATAGGGCTTCATAGGAGTACTGTAACAAAAATATATAATGACATATAATATTACATATAAGTCTCATTTATCATCTGCAAAATGATCATCTTTTGCCACCTTACATGATATCAAAATTTGATTCTTAGCAAAATCAACCATGTTTCTACTGTTGGAACACAGGCTTCCAGTCTGTGAGAGGGAGCAGACCTGCAGTGCAGATTGGTATTGGAAGCACTACCATTGAATCATTGATTAACATTAAATTTGCAATTCATTTTTGAGAATGTCATAGGTTGGTGGTATGTTACCTTAGTTTTTTGCTGCACATGGGGAACTATAATAGGGGCTTCAAGTTGCTGTGCCAGTACATCTCCTCTGTTACCAATTGTGAATATTGTGCTTTTATTTTTTAAGTTTGATTTCTGAAAGAAGCCTCCTTTAGACCCATCTTCTATACCCATTAGATCATCTTTTGTAGGTGTCTCTTCATATTTTAATTTGTCTAGCCTTGAGGCATATGATTTAAAGTATGAATAATATACTTTACTCAAGGTGTCTATGTATTCATTGCATATTTCCTGAGCAACATTTCTCTCATTGGCTAATATAAACTCAAAGAAAAACTTATATTTAAGCATAGCATTTTGGGGTATCTGATAATTTGCCATTGGTTTTCGAAATTTATAAATATGTTCCAGAATATAAGCTCTTATTTTAGACACTGCTTTTATTTTCAGTTTTTCCAGAACATCCTTTACATCATGACAAGCTTTTGTTTCTTTAAAGTCCTGTTCTTTTACAAAGTTGAGTTTTTGATTCAAAATTGCCAACTGGACCATGAATTCCTTATCAGTTACAGGAACATTATTGATGCCACTGAAACATTAAACACATTCAAAACATTGTAGGCACCATTATACCCACTTTAGTTTAAGTTACAATATTAACCTATTGAGTAGCGTAATTAGAGACACAATAGAAAGACAATGACCGAGCGAACACTGGCATTCGCTCGGGGTTTAATGAATTAAAAAGGTTTTCTTAGGAGGAAGGTACTTACAATATGAGGGTTTCAGAGACTGCCATATCTTCTATGAAAGTAGAGAGGGGTCCCTTTAGAACCTGCCTGTTAGAGAGTTGCACTGACATGTTCACAGAGCGCTTTTGCAAACTTATTATCTCATTGCTGATACTACCCAGGTCATTCTGTAAATTAAAAATGCAAAGTATTAATAAAGTATCATTAAAGTCAAGTAGGCGTGGTCATTAAGAAGTGATATTTGCTTACTTGAAACACCATAAGCATGCTCTCCATTTTTGCTAAGATTCCATCACAATCTTCGATTTGATTGTGTAGGGAGGCTATATTTTCACTCTCCTTCAAGTAATCCGCCACAGACGTTTTTTCAGCATCCTTAATTCCTTTATCTAACTGTAATGCATATTCTCGTAAATCTGTTCCATTTTGCAGAACTTCTTGTATTTCAAAGTCTTCGAGATTTTTGTCCAGCACGTCTTTAATATCCGTAGACTCCAACATGATTTATCACTTAGCTGGTATTAGTACTAATAGTTAATAATTAATACACTAAATAATAAGGTATTTTTTTATAACAAAATGATCGTTTGATTACCTTATAAACTGAACTTTGCTGAACTTTAGGCGCAAATAAAATAGTGACTACACTGAATGTCAAAAATTGCTAGTTTTGATCATGAGCTTTTAGATTTTAATATACAAATTACAAGGCTGGGCAATTTAGAAATTATTTGCCCAGCATTTTTAAAGATTTTTGTGATGAATTGATGAAATTTTGACGATTTTGACAACGACAGGGGTGACAGGACACAGGACAGCCAACAACATTTTGTAGGCATGGGCATGGGTACTATCGATATAACAAAAAATATTGTCGTTCGATTTTTATTTCCGAGTATCAAATTCAATATTTTGTTTCTTAGAAAATATATTGAATTAGCGTAGTACATATTCTATGTACATTCACACGTCGCATATATTCGTCCGCGTTCGTAGACTGTACATTATTGTTTTGGACCTAATAAAGTGACAATAATTTTTATTGAATATTATTAATCAATAGGTGTAACGAATTAATCAATTACAAATAAATGAGTAGAACCCTCAAGTGTTAATTTAAAAAAAAAAACCATCATAACGGTCAAAACACACAAAATAATTCGTAGAAAATAACTTATACATAATTCAGCTATTTTCGTGTTCGTGGTTTATATAAAAATTTTAGGAGCATATCCTGTTTTTGCTTTATCAAAAATGTTAACTGAATCCACATAAAAATGTTTTATCGAATTTGTTTTTTTTTAAATGCTAGGCTAATGTAGAACTTGCGTCTGGTACAAATAGATGCCTTATATATAAATGTTTATCACATACAAAAATATGAATTGAACAATGTGCTGAGCTCTCTGCTCTCTGAGATTTGAAAAAATAAAAAATAGTTAAAAGACAAAAAACAAGTCATGTTTTGTGTACGCTTCGGTAAAAAACTCTATAATAAGTAATTTAATAAAAATTTGTCTTTTTTAAAAATCTGGAATTAAAGTATCGAATTATCAGAACATCAATATTGTTCCTCCACATCTACCCATTGATATCTTTTAAAATATCGATAGAGACGATAAATGTCGACAATTTTTTTTTCAATTGCCCATCCCTTAGCTTGACAGTTGACAGCGCAGACGTCAGCAGCAGGGAGGCAATGTTATCAGCTCTTAAAAATTTGCTAGTGTGAAAAAAAAACCTTTTAAAAAATATTTAAATAGAGCTATGGTCAAAAACCCTAAAAATCGATGAGTTTACTTGGTAATAGTTATAAATATTAATTTTGTTTAGCTTTACAGAAGGTAAAGCCACGACAAACTTTTAAGCGTTGCTCTAATAAAAACAATCACCACGTGAATAGGTACGCGATCGTAGCTTCGTGTCTATTTTTACCACAAACTTGATTGCGCCAAATGCGCCATTACCCCGGCAGATGGTGGTGCTGTACATATTGTTATTATACCTAGTACTCTGTGACGTGATGTTTCCATACCTAGTTTCACTAAAAGGATCAAAATAAATTTAATTTCGGAAGTCTGTGAGTTTCAGTATTGTTTGTTTTTTATTTAACACCGACTTCCAAAATAAAGTTATTTTGATCCTTTTAGTGTTTTTAGGGTTCCGTACCTCAAAAGGGAAAAACGGAACCCCTATAGGATCACTTTGTTGTTCGTCTGTCTGTTAAGATACTTTAAGTATTTCCGGAACACGTGGAGGTATCGAGCTGAAATTAAAACATATAATATACTTAGGTCTGCCGTCCCTTGAAGCTGTAAAAAATCAAACTTATAAGTTATCGAAAAAAAATACGGCCGTATAAGTCGCAAAAACGTATATACATATTTCGACATTCTCAATGGAATCGAAATTCATAGGGTAGGTGCTTCCCGTTGACCCAGAATCCTGAAATTTGGCATAAAGCAAAGGCTTATAGCACAGATTTAGGAGTAAATAAAAAACGGCTAGGATACATTGATTGATTACATAATTACAGAGTTCCGATGCCTTCCTATCTTTCGGCTCCGTTATCATTATCAGGTCACTTCAATGATACCATTTTCAACATAACTATTCAGAATCATTTATTTATTTATATATTGCCATAGTCTAGTCATCTATCTTCATTGTCATATCTATGTGAGTATGAAGTTCCGTTGGCCATTTCTGGTCTTCTTCATCAGTTCCACTTCATCAAATATGACTTTTTGACTGTAAATGCTTAATTAAGTTCTCGATGAAAATACCAAAATCACTATATGGTTGCCTATAATATTTGAGGAGTTACCTCGATTCCTTATGGATCCCATCATCAGAACTGGATTTTGAAAAATAATTGGACCAATCTTATCCTTCTCCTGGGCCCAGCTAGACCAATGCCCGCTAGGACCACGGGGAATTTCTGAAAGGGAAACCATTGGCTCTACATAACGCAAAGACACAGGTGGGGTTTCAGTCAGCTATAAAGTTGTCAAAGTTGCGTTAATGATGAGTTGTATTGTGCCAAGTTTACTTTTTACCGCCCTCTGAATTTGCCACCCGGGGCATGGGCCCAGACTTGCTCCCCCCTAGATCCGGGGTTGCATCGCTAAAACGATCTCTAAAGGTTTGGACTTTTCGTTTTTACCAGAAGCGTTGTCACCGACCTAGTTATGGTCCTGCATAACCTCTATTTGCCATAATTTCAATAATCACCGCTGAGTAAGCGGTCATTCAGTTGGTTTTGGTTGGGTGTTTTGGCTTACATAGCCAGTTTAACTACACCCAGAAGCACAGAAGCTTCCTGGATGCTTCACAAGCGGAGCGACGTCACTGTTCTGAGAAGTTGTGCACGTTGGAAAACCACAGATTTCGGGGTGATGTCATTCTGAAATTTATTCTGTCGATTTCGCCACACTAAAGCAGTCTTAAAAATTCAACTTGTATAGTGAACACCACAACCTAAGGACAATTACGTACGGCCTATAGCGCCCTTGACATCTTTAAAAAGTTTCTTTAAAAAGTTTGTATGGTAACTTTATTGTTGCAGATTATGCGATGTAAACATCGACAACATAGCTCATCGCTGATGAGAGGTTTAATACTCAATCGCCTGATCCAGGATGCGAGTGGGGGGATTGGCACCAGGCGATTAGGGAACCACAGTTCTTCCCGTAGATAATTATACCTAAGTGTATTAGCCTGCTGATAGTTAGTCATTACTTGTACCTAGGTACAAATGTAGTATGGATGTTATTAGGTCTATCTCCATTGCCGTAAGAGGTTGGAGCTCTTACCTTATAGCCAGTGGTAATGATAACTGAATAGTTTTGTATTTTCCAGAGATTAGAATTACTAAGTACCTAGATATACCAACTGGATAATAACCTACCAAATAAAGACCATAATCCAGCCAAACCAAAAAATAGGGGTAAGATTACAATAATTTGGACCCAGCTGAAAATTGGTAGGATTGTTCAATATCAAATTGTTCAAACTTCGGATGTCTAAATTGACCGGATTACCAGTACTGCAGGAGCGTTTAAGCTCTGTGATGAGCTTATTTACCACTAATTCTCCACCCTCGTTCTGTAACCATCCGGAACGAGCTCGAGTTGTCCTCGGCGTTTAGTGTTCCAACTGTTCCAAGCAAGTCTCAAAGAGATGTCAGTAAAACCGTAGGGGCCCACGAACATTCTGAAAAGTAAACCCGTGGTCCTAGAACGTAAAGGGCAAGTAGTAGTAGTGAAGGACATATGAGTATGTAGGTGTGATTTTAGTCAGTAAAAATTTGACGCGCCCTCTCGCTCCACCCTAGAGCTGGAGAAGACATTGGATGATTTTCCACTTAAAATAAAACCCATTCCCGGTGAGCAGCCTTTACATAGTGAAACTAGGCATGGAGCATAGGTATTATTAATGCATTCTGTGAACCGTGGCGTATATCCAGACATAGGTAATGACTGACCAAAGCTGGTGAGGTTTGTTCTGTCAACTTTCTATGTCAATGACTGTGCTTTTGGCTAGATATGCATAAGACAACGCTGTGGAGTGCTGATCCTGTATAATCATAAAAAAATACCTAACACTGGTCAACCAAGTTTTGTACCTGACTAGAAATGTGCTTATTAATTTCAAATGACTAACTTACACCCATTACAAATACATTTATTTTGTTTTTAGCGACCCGTAGAAATCTTTGAAATTCTCGACTTTTCCCTACTTTATATTGAATGTATATAAAGCTACAACAAATCATCCAAAGCTTTCTCATGAATCACTCTGTCTAATGGTGAAAACTGCAAGAAAATCCGTTCAGTAGTTTTGGAGTTTATCGCCTTCATACAAACAGACAGATGCGTCGGGGGTCTTTGTTTTATAATATATTAGGATGATCAATAGTTATAGGTACGTTTACTGAGTAAATTGATTGTCAAATAATGTCAAAAATATATTAAAATTACCCTAAAACGTTTTGTTTACCTACATTTGTGACGGATATCTATAAAATAAAAAGAAATAAATTTAAAACCAGCAATTAAAAGAAACAATAGTACCCAATTACCCATGTTCTATAATTCGGGCTTTTTTAAACCTGAGTAAATTTAAAAGTACCCTGTTTTCCAAAAACCCAATATTTACAGTGACAATATGCCTATATTCCGACCCCGACTACCAGCCACGGTAGACGCGGGCTTGCGGACGTCGAGCACTGGGTAGCTCGCCGTCCGGCTGTTCAGTAATTAACCGGACCGAGCCCAGTCGTCAATAGCGCGTTGAGATCCTCGCGCTCCTCAAAGAGATGTCAGCAAACCGTAGGGGCCCAGCAAGGCCGATGCCCGCTAACTAGGACCGCGGAGAATTTCTGAAAGGGAAACCCGTAGTCCTAGGACGCAAAGGGTAATTGAAGGATACAGGTGTGGTTTTAGTCAGTAAAAGTCTGAAACACCCTCGCGCTCCACCCAGAGCGCGAGAAGTCATTTGGATGATATCCCACCTTAAAAAAAAAAAAAAAAATATGCCTACAGCAGAACCACCGGAAAGCTCCAGTTTTTACCTCAAAGCTCCACTTCAAAACCATATTGTCTACAATAATTGTGTTTGTTCTTAAATAATTCTAATTTCAATTCCATGATACTTTACCTAGTTTTTTAGCTTGTCTAGTTTAAAAAATCTTGTTACACAATAATTCTAATTTCAATTCCATGATACTTTATCTTGTTTTCTAGCTTGTTTATTTAAAAAAATCTTGTTACATACGAAATTATAGTTAACGAGTGAACTCCTTTTTACCCGACTGCAAGAAGGATTATGGTTTTCGCGCGTATCTTGTATGTATGTGTGTGTATGTAATATTCTTTATAACTTCATATCTTCCAAACCGCTGGAGGGATTTATATCGTTAAGATTCATTAGATTCATCTTGATAACCCAAGTGTTCTTAGATAGGTGACGTTAAAAATAAAACAACATAACGATACTTTAAAGTAAAAAAAAATTTACGGTTAATGTACGCCGAACAAAGACTGAATAAATTGTGATATTAGATTATAATAATAAAAAATAAAAAAAAACCCGACTGCGTGTAGAAACAACTTCAATTGCTTCAATTTACACACATAAAATAAAACAAATAATAAATTCTAATACTGAACATATTGACTGCAACAGTCAGGACCTATTAAAATAATCTAGACGAAAATCATTCTATGCAATATGGGTCCCGACTGTTGCAGTCAATATGTTCCATATTAGAATTTATTATTTGTTTTATTTTATGTGTGTAAATTAATGCAATTGAATTGGTACTGACTGACAACTACACTAATGGACTGAACTTGTTTATTTCTTTTCAGTTTTTATTTAAAGTAATTTTTCACGCAGTTGGGTTTTTATTTTTTAAATATATTTTTTTAGCAGTATCATTTTACACAATCCGGCCATCGTTTATTATTTTTTTTCTCCTGATCATCATAATAATCTCATTATTTCGAATCATATTCTCACCATATGACAAACGATAAGGAACTACTGTGGGTTCTAAGGTTTTGAAAATAAATAAAAGAGGCATATTTTCACTGACGCATTTGCATCGATATTATTTTCACGAAATATTTACAAAGAAAATGTATAACATATCATAACAAAAGCACATTTATGTTTCTATGTATTTAAGAAATGCAATTCATTACAAACCTTAAAGAAGAAAACATATTATTATAACATTTGTGACTTAGGCGTAAGGTACAGGTATACACTTTTGGAGGGAAATATACTGATGAGAATTATTTTATTGCCTGTAGTTTTATTATTTAATATAGGAGCAGCGGCTCTTGATTCTCGAAGCTCTTTAATCTTCATATTTATTTTATATATCTAAGTCGGTATCTAATATATTCATCTAAAAGATAGTCAGAGCAGATATTTCCAGTTGAAAACTGTGCATGAACCCGTGCGACGTCGTATGTGTGCGGAAAAGTAGACAACAGCTTTAGAAATGTCGATATGAAATGAACAATAACAAGGCTTGCATGGGGTATAAATATTAAATGGCTAGCTTGTACTAATGCAGCCTAGGTTTGTTTTACGCGCGGTTCTTTATTATTTATTAGTTAGAGGCGCTCACATGCGACGACGCCGTGATGGTATTCGACTTCTGAGTAATGTTATAATCAATTAATTAGTAGGCACATGAAAAGAACAGGCTTGTAATGTAGGAATGTCACTTGCAAAATATCTCATCTCAAAAAGTTTGATATGTGGAAAATATAAACTACATCGGCTTGGATGAAGGGTAGGTAACAATATTGAAGCATAACTGCTTAAGCACAACCGAAGTAATAAGTACAATACCTACCTATTTAGGTTCATTCATTACGAAATATGTCACAATTTAAAAATTAACGACAAATAATTTCCTTGACTACAATTTATAAATCTATAAAATTAATAATATTAGAAGGGAGTAGTGGCGTTCGAGTAAAAAGTCCAGCATTTATAATTATTAAGGTTACTAACAATTCTTTGTATAAAATTATTTACTTCCATGCGTCTTGAATTTCTTAAACTCTACGATGTAATAGACAACGTTTATCACTAATTCCATTTATAAGGACATCCACTGCAACAATCATTCTCTTACAGGAATAAATGTTGCCTGAGGACTTACGTAGAAACATTTATTCGCTCATCTACTCAATAGTTTTTTCAGATATGAATCTCAAATTCTTTGACCTATCTATGTACCTACCTTAGATATAACCGTAGTTTAAGGTTGGACAGAGCGCCTAATGGTACAATAGGTACGTGCATTCTTTCCGTTATAATTTTATACCTACAGTGCTGCTGCAGGTATCTAGTCTTTTAGGAGATACAAGGCAACTTTCAGCTACAATGTAATGTTTTCACGCCGGCAGGTACATAAAGAATACCCGCCACAAGACGATTGATAGATTATGGATGATAGAATATCAGCACAGCTTCTTTCAGGCAGACCGCGCCAGGTGCCTTAATATGATGTCTTAATATCATCATCATTTTAAAAAAGAAGCCGCTGAGTAAAAGAGACAGTGCTATTTTGTTCTGTGTATCTCCGTCTCTCTCTTACAGCGGATTCGTGATCACAATGACCCGACATAATCAGGACTTTGTTATCATCTATTTGGTCCAGTGAAATTTTTTACATAGTCCATTCAATTCGCGCAAAATGTAGTAGATAAAATACAGACATCTAACCTGATTATATCAGTAGTATTACACCAATAGATATACTTACGAGCAAAAATACACAGTGACTTTAATAGCAATTTAATTTTATTTAATGTAAATTTGTTTATTTAAAATGGCCTAGCTTAAATGAGATGCAAAGGATATCAATTAATACAAAGTGCAATCACAATTTTAAAAACAATATCGTGATATGTTTAAATATTTACTCAATACATATATAATATGTATTAAAGTAAGCATATAAAAGGTCCACATAAGAAAAATCTATGCTATCTACCTATAAAGGTACTCTTTAAGACACGTTGTATTTAAGGATTGGGGACGTCAAACATGCTGAACTTTTTCTCAGGCCTTAGGTATAATTATTATAACAAATTACGTTAGTGTCCTAGCGTCTAAAAATATTACAAAATAATTTAAAACTAAAAGGTAACTTCCAACAATCGTGTCGTCGTGACGCTTACATTGCCTCAGGACTGGCCGTCGCTCAGAGCGGGCGGCGCGAGGCCTGCCGGCGGGCACGGAGCGCGACGCTACGCGGCCGCGCGGCTTGTCGCGCCGCCCGCCCGTCGCTCACATTTGCACAAAAGGACATTAAATGCCTTACCGATCTTAAAGTAATTCTTACTTATATTAATTATAATAAAAAGCCCGATATTTACGAGCAAATTTTCATAACATTTCTAAGTCTTGTGACTAGATTTTCCCTATCTAAGTAATACGTAAGTAAATAACATAGGAATATTTGTACGACAAGATGCCATCGATCACGAGCGGTAACTCAAATGCAGACTACTAAATACACAACATTGTAAGATTAAACGAAATCACACCCAAAAGACAAATTCCTAAACATTTTCAATAAATTAATCTTAACTTAGGACTTACATGGTAAGATTGTCTCCATTAAGTAGATACTTAATATTAAATTCATACGAGTAGCACGAACCGATTCCGTGGGAGATCGCGTCCTAACTAACGTCCATCTAATCTCTAGAAAAATATTTTATATAATCTAAACACTTAAAAAAATAACGGAGTCGGCTCTAAAACAGAAGGAGAACAAGTTTCGAAGGCGGGAGTGGTCCTCAGGAGTAGGGCGCGGGGAGTTCAGAAGGGCAGGCTGGAGCGGAACATGTTCTCGATGAGCGGCGGCGCGGGCACCAGGTCCTCAAGTTTCAGGTAGAAGATGCGCTGCAGGCCTTGCACCGACAGCGAGCGTAGCTCGGGCAGAGCGCCCAGCACGCGGCTGAAGTGCGGTGCGCCGCCGCCACCTCCACCTCCTCCAGGCATGTGAGCGCGCAGGCATCCGATGATCTTCATTTGCAACTGCTCCACACGATGAGGCTCCTTAAGACCGTGACGATCTGTTAACAAAATAAAATCTCATTAGTACGTTAGGTATATCAGGAAACATATAAGTTTCTTATCTACTTGATGCGACCGTGAATAACGCAAAAGTTTTTATTATTTGAGATAATTCTAAGAATCATAAAGACGGATTCACTACAAAGACTAGAAACTAACAAGGTTTAGGTTAATACACACCTGTTATCAGAGTTAATGCGCAAAGACACGCAAATGTAGATATGTCGATATCCATTGAATGTAGTGTGTTGCTGAAGTCTAGCACAGCATGAAGCCAGTCTCCAAACGAGCGCTGGCATTGTCGCTTGTCCAGCACGACGCCATTGCAGAACGTCAACTTGGTGTCCTCTGGGCGTGTGCGGTATGCGAGTCGCAATACAAATAGCTCGAGACGAGCTGATGCGAACAGCTGCTCACGGTCTTCAGGGCACAAATCGCCATAGCCGGGTACTTTATCAGCGAATACTTTAATCATGTCAATAGATGTCGTCAAAAGAGTGTAAAATTGTTGAATCACTTCTAAGTCAGACATCGGTGGCTCCATGGGATTTGGTTCTCGATATTGCGAATAATCAAGGTTGGCAAAGTCTGGAGAAGTATCGACATGAGCTCTCACAAGCGCTGTGATCAGTGATATAGGCGGGCTTGGAGGTGATTCCTGTGGACACTTCGGTTTAGAGGGCAGTCTACCACGTCTTCCTTTCAAAGAATCAGTTCTTACCACTTCCTTAACCATTCCGACATTAAGACATTTCTGGAATCGACAAAACTGACATCTATTCCGTCTTCTTTTGTCTACTGGACATGATTTTTCAGCTAAGCAAACGTATTTAGAACCCTTCTGCACAGTCCTTTTAAAAAATCCTTTGCATCCTTCGCAAGTCCTGACGCCATAGTGCTGGCAGGCCGCGGTGTCTCCGCACACGGCACACAGTTGGCTGGGCGACGACGGCGCTACCCGTGGGCCGGCGCCCTCTGGCGCCACTCCAGGTGAGCTAGACGCGGAGCTGGGCGCCGACGCTTGCATACAATGGACTCTGCCACCAGGTACCTTGGGACTGTCATTAGAACTGGTAGATTCAGATCGCTGCACCGGCAAGGAAGCGCGTCGTTGCCGTGCGCTTTGGTCCGTAGATATGTGTAGGTCCACCGAACTTGGGAAAGGAGGTAAAGAGTACGAGTCTTGATTGGGTGTAACACCACCGGTGTCAAACGTTGGGCTGCACTGTTGCGACGGTGCATAGTACGTTGACGGCACGTAAGGAATTGAAGGTTGATGATATTGATAAAGTAGTTGGGTGGACGTGTGTCCTTGATAAGCGCTAACATTATAGCAATCTTCGTCCATTTTAATTCCAAATTCCGCCATTTCTTGTTTTGGATAACGAACTGAATAAGTTTCTTCAAAACTAGGCAAAGCCGGGCCTAGGGTTGGCGATGAAGCCTCACTAATAGGCGTAGCGCGTTGAGCTTTTACTTCAGGCAGGATCGGGGCGTGAAATTCGACGTCCGGGAACGGGTCTAGATTCTCTTCTAAAATTTCAGTAGAATCTTCTTGGTATTGCGGCGACAATAGATCAGTGAAGGACGAACCGTAGTTGCTCTGAAACAGAAATGTTATCAATCAATAATGGAGGCGTCGCAGCAGTGGTAGGCGGCGGATGGCCGTCAGGGGCGGTCGAGCGGCCGAGGCTAACCAATGGCGTGCTTATTCAATTGTCTACTCGTACCTAGACGCGCTTTGTGTAACCGCCTGTTTGTCAATCGATGCAGGTGTTCTAATCAATAATGTGAACAAGATTCAAAAAACCACTATCAAGAAAAGAGATATCTAAGGTAAGGTGAATGCTGTAAAGTTTTTTATTTCACTTATTGTCACGAAAAGATACCAACTTTTCGAAATAAATTGATAAACGTCTCTGATGAAATGAAAAAAAGTAAAACTCACGTGTGTCTGCAGCAGTAGCATGCTGGAGGAGTTGGGTGTGAAGGCGCTTGGCGAGCGCGACTCTATGGCGCTCGGCCCTGCAACAATCAGACATTATCACTTCAGTATGAGCCAATAAACACAACTAATTAACTATTATTATTATTGTTATTTATAACTTCGTTTTTTTTTGCGTAAACGAAGTCCGCGCACGAAGCGAGAGGCAACCGTTATTTAAACGCGAAACGGTCAACCAAGACGAAAGGCCGATTGTGAATGCGTCGGGGAGCCGGTAGACATGATATTGACAGCACCATCCTTTGAACTATCACGCTATTCGAGCCATGCATCATTTATATTTACCCTCGGCGAACATACTTTGATTCTTCCTTCACCACAAGCACTCGCTACTAATCGATATCTACCTACTCTAGCTTGGTATCGGAACCCTGACCAGTGCTGATCGCTACCCTTGTACGACTAACAATGAAGAAGGGAAGGAAAGATCTTTCGTTTTATACGGCAGTTTTGCCAACCAAATATTGGCGTTTTGAATACATTGTGTCACGGTACTTGATTCGCCACGCCCAGAAAATTGAATTCTATGTATACACCTCATCTAGGTCCATTAAAACAACGTCGCAAACAAGCAACAATAACAGCAAATTTTACTTTCTAATTTAACGTGCTAGAGTTTACTTTGGCGTAGCACGCTCGCTTGAAAATTTTTGGGGCGAAAAGGCGATGGGTCCCTTGGGAGGTTATGAAATCAGTGGCATTTGCAGTTTCTATTATGTTAAGAACCATTAATTTCAGTCTTATTAAGCTATAAACAAAACAAGCTTTTGTTACCGTAACTTTGTTTTGGATATTTCTAGATCCAAAAATGTTAAAATAATTTAATAACTATTTCAATTCTTGAGTGTAATAGCATATCGTGTCTATAACTTTTGCTTCTGAGAAAGCTTACTTACCTACGTGTGTAAAAAAATAGGTTATAAGATTTACGTCTATATTTGTTTTTTCAAAATAAAACGATTTTGCAATTCAGAAAACTTCCGTTATTTGATGATCTTTGACCATTGTTCTTAAAAATTATTAACATAGTTTTAAAAAGTTAACACTTAAAAAGGAATCATGCCATAATTGAATTGAATTAGGTAGATTAAAAACATCGTCGCCCTTGTAGATGACGTAAAAATATTTGAAATGGCTAAAGACCTCTCCATATTTCGTAAAAATAAGAACGATCACCAAATGAATTTTACTTAGTTAATAATATTTAGACAGTAAAGATACACTTTAGGACGGAGGTACTTTTTGTTTTGTTAATACAAATTAAACTGTTTTTTTTTCATATCTGTCATTTTTATAGTGTTTTCCAGCATAATTTATAATTCTGAAATTATGAGAATTTGCAGGGGTTTTCATATTTTTTACGATTTACAATGAGTTTGATTCGTCACGTTTAGACAAATTCTACTTTTATACCGTTACAAGGCACAAGATTTATTCTTTTGGTCAATTAATTGATTAGTCAATCTGTTCAGCTACATACTCATAGACGTTAGTTTTATTTTCTATTAAACTTTAGAAAGTTTCGCATCAGGATTTGTTGTAAGTCATCATCATCATCATTTCAGCCGAAAGACGTCCACTGTTGGACATAGACCTCCCCCAAGCGTCGCCACAACGATCGATCCTGTGCTTCTCGCATCCACCGCACTCCCGCGACCCTCACCAGGTCGTCGATCCACTCACCACGTCGGCCAGTTGTGAGAGGCCTTCCAACGCTGCGTCTTCCGGTGCGCGGTCGCCACTCTAGAACCTTTCGGCCCCATCGACCATCCGTTCTACGAGCAATGTGCCCTGCCCATTGCCACTTTAGTTTGGCGATTCTTCGGGCTATGTCGGCGACCTTGGTTCTCTTGCGGATATCTTCATTCTTTATGCGATCACGCAAGGAAACTCCGAGCATAGCCCTTTCCATTGCCCTTTGGGTGACTGTAAGCCTTCTGATGAGGCCCATTGTAAGCGACCATGTTTCAGAGCCATATGTCATGTCATAGACTTTCGTCTTGAGACACTGTGGTATGTTGGACGAGAAGATACCGCGCAGCTTCCCGAAAGCTGCCCAGCCGAGTCGGATTCGACGATTGACCTCTTTTTCAAAGTTAGACCTACCCAAATGGATGGATGGTCTGTCCCAGGTAAACGTAATCATCTACAACTTCGAGTGCAGAGTCTCCGATCTTGATCGGAGTGGGTGCTACATAGTTATTTACCATGACTTTGGTTTTGTCCATGTTCATTTTAAGACCCACTCTTTCGGAAGCTCTACTAAGGTCATCGAGCATTGTACTGAGCTCCTCCGTAGTTACAGCCATGACTACTATATCATCGGCAAACCGAAGGTGAGTAATGTACTCGCCATTGACATTAATGCCTAGTCCACTCCAGTTCAGAACCTTGAAGACATCCTCCATTGCAGCCGTGAACAGTTTCGGAGAGATGACATCTCCCTGCCTCACGCCCCGCGGCAGAAGGATAGGTTTCGAGGTCAGGTTCTGAAGTCGGACTGACATTGTGGCGTTTTCGTACAAACATTTCAGCACTTCGATGTACCGATAGTCAATCTGGCACCGTTGGAGAGACTGCAGTACAGCCCAAGTCTCGATTGAATCAAAAGCTTTCTCGTAGTCCACGAACGCTAAGCATAGAGGCAAGTTATACTCCTCGGACTTCTGTATAACCAACCGTTGTTGTAAGTATAAAAAGTATTTGCACATTAAATGGCTCAGGTCTTAATAACATTGTGGAGAATCATCGTGTTCGTGTATTACTTTCCAAATAGTTAAAAAAAGGATTTAAAAAAATAATTCGTGACAAGTAGAAATTACACTAATAAATACCTATGAAATTGCGGTTTTTTTAAAACGGGTTGCTTTGAAGCACTTATTATATCTTTCGATTGACTTGGAATTATTAGTTCAAATAAATTTTATATTAAAGGCAGGTAAGTACGTGTTTTTTTTTTAAATTAGTTATTTATTGGTTTCGTGTTTTGTATTTTCTGTAATATCGCTGTACTTATAACCATGAAAGCTTATAAATTATTTTTTTTTCATATTATGAGTTCCAACGTAGAAACTATGCATTTCAAAGCGCAAGCAATATTAATGACGTATACCTACGAATTTCTTCTAACAAGAGAACTCTGTGTTCTTGGTTTAATAGCTTTCGTTTTGGAAATTTTGTCTTGTAGCCGTCCTGAGAAGAATAGTTATTCATTGAGATAAAACTTCAAAGATTGAAACAAAAACAGACATCCCATTCATTAGCAGTTTTAAGTCCGTATACATCATCAATATTGCACGCTTGAGATACATTGTTTCCACGGTAGAACTCATATTACAAAATAATGCGAGTTTTCTTAGATTTCATACAAAAATAGTTATAAGTACTGCGATATTACAAAAAATACAAAACACAAAGAAACCAAACCTAATTTCGAAAAAAGAATAACGCACCTTTAACACAAAGTTTATTTCAACTTATAATTCCAACTAAATCAAAAGATAATTATTATAACACTTCAGAGCAGAGTATATTTCCTTCGGATATTTTTTTACTACCATGCGTGTGAAGCTGCTGGCAGCAACTAGTACATTATAAAGAGGACGAACGTTTTTTATAGCAAACTAAACGCTTATACAAAAATAATGTGCTTTCAGTAGGAACGGGCTTTGTGACAAATGGACAATAACACATCGAACTATACACTATTTGACTGGCCTGTTGGTCTAGTGGTTAGTGGCCCTGTTTGCTATACCGGTTGTGGGTTCGATTCACACCCAAGATAAATGTCTGTGTGATGAGCACTGCTTTTTGTTATTGTTCATTAGGGTATAATTTATCTTTAATATGTATGTATTTAGAAATATATAAACAAACTTATGTTTATCTAGTAGTCTAGTACTCATAGCACAAGCTCAGCTTAGTTTGGCAATAGATGGTGTTGTCTGATAGTTGTGGAATATTATATTATTCTAAGTTACACACTCACCACCATATTCTCAGTTATGTCCTCTAACTCTCGACTCCACCTCGAGTCAACAACTTGTACAAGTTCTAATATAGGTTGTTATTTATCGACAATTTTTTTTGTTGGTATTTTACCAACGAAAAAAAAAATTGTCGATAAATCAAATGACTCTTGCCGGTCTAGTTTTAGCAAGGGGCAGTATTAGATTTTTATTGAATAAAACCACCAGTGCTTTTTGAATTGCCCTTTGCGTTCTGAGGCCGCGGTAATTCTATCGATCAATCCCGTAGCCCTTTTAGGGTTTTTTAACGATATAAATTAAGGATTTCGATCGTCATTGTCATGGGGACTGAGTCGAGTTGAGGTCCTTTAAACTGACTAGATACATATCGTCCCTTAGCCAACAACACCGCATAAGTCATTTTTACCAACTTTACAGAAAACGAAAAAACTGTGCGGTGTTCTGAGACCAGCCGACTTGAACGCTATCACTACTTTTCGAATTATAGCTTCTGATTGGCTGAAATCTATATCATGTGACCAGTGGTTCGACGCGCAATGAGCAGCTCCATCTAAAGGCATTCAGATGTGAAAACCGCCAATTTTCGACTTGAGCGCTAAAGGACGATATGTGTGCCTGAGATTATAGGAGTGTCATATTACATTAGATCAGACTTATCTTCTGTTTTATTCAGAGATTTATTCACATCATGCTTGTTCTTACTAATTTTATTCTGCGTATGTGAAAAATTACTGGTAGTCAATGGCACTCGGAGAATTTCAAACCAGATCAGTACCACTGCACATACTCCCAGAGTCCTAATTACAAACAAATATTTTTATCTCTTTATATTAGTTTAAAAAAATGATGTTTGATGATGTATGTTAGATATATGTACATAAATATAAATATCTACGTCAGCGAAATAAACAAAAGCTTTGAATCATTTGGTATTTCTATAGCATTTGAGCTGAGTAACATTTTGGCATAATAAATTAATTTAGTCTTCCAGTTTAACCGGATGCAGCTTAACACCAGTGTTTTACACGGTGCGACTATCTGACCTCCACAACCCAGTAATCGAGTAAAGAAGTGGATCGAGTAGAGTGTCGAGTTTCCCCTTGGAAAGATTTGTGTCGAATTTCCAAACTATCCGTAACGACTATCAAAGATCTACAAATGAAAGCAGATCCCAACGATTTAACGTGCTATCCGAGGCGCAGAGGAATTTCGGTAAGTTAATATAGTGACCAAACCAAACACCAACCTTGGCGACCGTTGCTTAACCTTGGAGACCAACCCATGCGGTTATAATTGGTTTAGCTACAAGCTCCGCGATAATAAAATAGTCAAAACATTATAAAATCGGTAGATGCCATTTTTCTTATATCGTGTCGATCTGACTCAAATCTGGTTCGACTAATATTTAGCCACCTGGACAGATCTGACATTGGCCTCGTATAAGTCGTGGAAGGTGCAGGCAGTTGGAAGGTGCAGCTAGTTGTGCGTGCTGGGCAGGAAAGGAGGTGACGCATACCCTGTGAAGGGGATCTACATAGATGCCATTACGTTACAATTATCAAGTAGGCCGGTTGGCCAGTTCTGTAAAGCTAAATTAAAAAAAAACTTAAAAAAGAATTAATTCACTCATATATTCACAGGCATACAACGTAATCCTGAACCGCTGGAACAAGTATGAAGTGTTGCAAAAGAGTAGGTGAGCAATAAGGGACAATTTTTGGTAAATTTTTAAACTCTTTTTGAAAGGACACTGGGCTTTAATTAAATGCTGCGTGGGAGTGCGTACAAATGGTTATTTTATTTATCTTCTATTTATGTACGAGTATCTATATAATATATAATATTTATGAAGTGTCTCTTTGAAATATCAAAATATTTTTTTTTTACTAAATGCTTATGAAAGAAAGTATATTCGATACCAGTGACAAAGACAGAAATTTAAAAAAATGTTACCCTCCACCCAGAGCAGGAGAAGTTATTTGATGAGTGATTCTTAATTATTATCGATGACGATTTAACGAACGTAATTGTATTGAAATCTTTAGCGTCGCTCATAAGTAATTTCGAGCAATAGTGTGTGAGCTAAAATAACATAATAAACAGTCTGAAAATCTAATCTAAGTAGGTTTTTCTTTGAGGGAATTATCTAATTACTTTATCAGTCTTTGCAGCCGCCTCCTTTGCTAGCATTACTGCTTCGCAAAAGGATACGATTGCATCTCATTCCTTCTCGCTCCAGACCATGGCCTGTATCAGGATCCGGCGAGAGAGGTCGCCGCTGACGATCGTCTCCACTATTACATGACGGAGATGTATCATCTATGACGATTGATGTCGTATATAGTAATGCATCGTATGCTTCACCATGTCCTCCGGGTGGTACGCGCGGTGTTTCTTCCGCCTGAATCCAGAACACGATACTCCCGAACTTACCATGGCCGGTGAGGAACTATACCATGTGGAAGGTGAGGACACCGTGGCGCTTCTCCAGCGACTCACAATCGTGGCGTGCTCAATTTTAAGTAGTTATAAGTTTAGGATAATCAACAATGTTCCCTTACAGCAA
This sequence comes from Mythimna pallens, assembly GCA_961205895.1. NCBI lineage: Eukaryota > Metazoa > Arthropoda > Insecta > Lepidoptera > Noctuidae > Mythimna > Mythimna pallens. The sequence goes on along the minus strand of OY540830.1, from coordinate 16,210,062 downwards.
AAACGTGTGAAACATATCTTGGCTTGACATTAGATAGCTCACTATCGTGGAATGCTCACGTAGATCATGTAAAAACAAAGCTTTTGTCTCTACTGGGATCTCTTCGAAATATAGTAAGACTAGCTTCTGCCAGCGGCTTCGCCCGCGGATAAAAAGGTTCCACAATACAAACTTTGGACCCCCATTTCATCCCCTTTGGGGGTGAATTTTGGAAAATCCTCTCTTAGTGCTCACCTACGTCATAAAAGGAAACCTTGTGTAAAATGTCACGCTCCTAGTCCCAGTAGTTTCGGCTGTACGTTGATATGTCAGTCAGTCAGTTTCCTCTTTTATATATATAGATGTATTTATTCATAGGTTGCGTTACAGTATCTATAACGCCCTAGTAAAACGTCACCTGCTATATCTAGTTGAAGTCTGGGGCAGTACGGCCAAAACTAAGCTAGCTAGTCTCCAAATTGCACAAAATAAATTAAAAATGATTTTTTGTTTCCCTTATCTACTCGTATCACCAACAAGCAACAATATATGAAAAAACAAAAAAAAATGAACATTAGGCAGATATATACTCGTATTTACAACACTTGTATTTTTAACCGAAAGGCTCTCAACAATACTATACAGACTAACCTATCGTTCACTAAAGTGAAAGAATTAAGACAACGTAACAGTCGCCAGGCTAGTTTTCTGGTCTTAACAAATATGAGACCCCAGTTCGGAAAAAATGCGCTCATTCAATGCATTCAAGAACCAACTAGCACAATATGTACGAGTAAGAAACAATTATAAAATATCTACTTAAAGACTGAATGCATTGGATGAGTTTAACAACCTACGTACGCGGTGACGAACCCCCGGAATTAATATATAACAAATATATTAATTTAGTATAAGGAAAAATTGTTCTCAAGTAAGTGACTTTATGTCTTTTTTGAGAAATAAATATCTTTAAACCTACGTGTAATAATAGTAGCAGATGACATTCTCGAGTTTCTGCTTAGCCTCATCGAAAAAAAAGTATGAGTTCGAAACGAGAATAAAAACATACTTACTACTTTTAAATTGAAAGAAGGAAAATATTACACTTTTAAAAGGCCGAATGCCTTACAGACATACATAAGTGCGGTTTGAGATATGTTTAACTCAAAATACTCGATCGATTTCAGTATTTGAGCTAAGAACGTTTCAAACCCTTTTTTAATGAAAATTTTGACAGGTTTTCAAGCTTAAGTAGAGTTTGATAATTACACTTATTACTCATCTTCAAAAGCTTAAATCAGAAATCGGCGGTTAAAAAGCCACCCTATTTAAAAATGTTTGGTATACAATAAAGTAGGCATATTCTACCTTCAGGCATTTATTTATTTTACCTATATCTGTGTAAAAATCATAAACTGGTTCTCTAATTCAATATAGATATTTTCCTCCTGTCAATGAGGATTGATTAAATCACAAACGTCTGTATTTAAAGTATTAATATTATAAATCAATTTAATATGGCTACTTTTTATGCAAACAGCTAATAAATATTTATATTTTTTTTTCGTAACAACTAACACATACATATACATACATAACATATAACCAAGGCGTTTGTATTTACCTAAATATGTTTGTCTAAGTGTGTTGTTTGTAGTATGTTCCTTTGGGATCATTTTCTACTTCCATGATAGTGTTGCCGCTGGCAGATCATAGCTTCTATTAAGTACTTACGTATATTAAAAATAACCAACTAAAAATCAGTAAAAATTTAGTTAGAGTCTATTGATAACTAACCAATAGACTCTAACTAAATTGTAACAAACATTTCTTCTTCCTATGGGGCAGTCGGGTGAAAACGAAAATGCTGTGGAAATGGTGGATTGTATCATTACAATGACTTGTTTAAGCAAAATAGACGAGTATCTGTTGAGAATCACCGGATATACAAGTACTTAATTCAAAGAAGTCCTACATTACTGAGCCAATCATACTAGATTATAGTATTATTTTGTCTTCCTGTAAAACACAAGCAAAAGATAGCTCTACGTCGTAGGCCCTACTGGAAAATATGCCTTTCAGTGGACGGTGAATTAATGAAAGCTGTGTTTGTTTTATTTCATGCCATAGTTATATTATATTATAACTAAGTTAATATTTTTCCTTTTTGATTTACCTACAAGGGCTACAAGACCTTGAAAGTAAAAATCTATAAAAGTTGTATATAAAAATACACAATTTTTCTTACATCTCATTAGCCGAGACATGTTTAAAGCATTTAATGGATAGATCTATGCCCTCTGTTAGACTTTACAAGAGTTACAATCTCGAGAAAGCTACACACGGACGATGGAACCTCGCTGGAAAAGAGGTTTCATTCTGTCTAATCGTATCACGAACTATCCGACAGATGGCGGTAGCATGCCGCGAGCAGAGATATTGATTAGAGCTTACGGTAGTGATACTATCTACGTCATCCGTCATCGATTCAGTTTGAAGAAGACATACGTATGAGAGGCACGTTATCGACAAACAAGCTTTTATGAGCTTTCTCATTATGTGACGTTTTTGCGCGTTGTCTTTTGCGTAATAGTAGCGCGTAAACTCGTCAGTGACGAGTGTATACAGATTAGCTGTTGTGCAAAGCAAAGTTTGGTCATATACAAACACGTGTAATAATTTGTGCATGATAGGTAGTTTTTTAAATATTATAGTCACCGTGGCCCCATTTGCAAAACCACAAAAAAGTCTAGTCCTTTTGTCTCTTTTTTTAAGATACTTTTCGAATAACGTATCAAAAGAATTAAACGTATGGTAAACTTTCACGATAGCGTGTTCTACAACTTGACGTCCACATTTTCCCGCCATATAGTGTGTGTACGCGGGAAATATACATAAATCTACTACGGCCCACTGCAGTCCTACCTGTTCTAGCAACCTTCATGTCATTCCTAACTTAAATAAATTATCATAAGTAACAGAATCAAGTCAAGACTCGCATTTCAATGCACGTGTTAGATTGAATAATTTCAGGAGTTTTAACCAAAATAAACTTTATGTTTCGCATGACAGTCTTTAGCATAATATTGTTGACATAAAGTTCCTGCGTAGATTGCGACGTTAGCAGAATGAAAATGAGTTATACAATACACACATGAGTAAGCAATATAATAATACAAAATAGATATAAGTTTAGTGTACGTAACAGCGTCTCGCCCGGTGGCAAGTCGTAAGGGCAGCGCGCGTCACCCGCGAGTATTTTATCAAATAAACGTGATTTCGGTGGAATTATCAGCTGTTGCGGCGGCGTGGGCGGGGGAGGCTTACCGGTGACGTCAGCAGCATACACGTCACGGCCACCCTCCACCTCTCGCGTCTGCAGGTAAAACGTTATTGAATATGCCGCCCCTATTGCGCGTCTAATTTTATATATCGAATGCTGTTAGAGTATTAAAATTACACTAATGAGTTAAGTGTATACTTTAAAGGGACAGAAATAAGATAAAGCGGTGATTAGATAAACTTGAATTTTCTGTTCTTTGTCTGCGATGATTTCAAAATTGCTACGAAAGTGTAAGTTCCCGTTAAACAGGTTTTTCGTTATAGTACCAAAATAAAGTGGGCGCTTAAAAGAGCGGTTTTTTTGCACCATTTTATTGATGCATTTTATATGCTGCTTGTTCGCTACGGTGGTTGCTACGAGAACATTGCTTCCGCTACGAGCATTAATTTCCGCTACGCGGCTGCTACGAGATTGTTATTGTTGTCGTGGGATCCTCGGCATATGTTAGGCAACCGTAGTTCTTCCTTTGGGTGTTCTTTAAAATAATCAAAAGGGCAGTAATGTGATAATGGTGATTATGGCACTGTCTTTAATTAAACTATTTTAAAAGAGACATGCAGGAGAGCCGCTTTCCAATTTTTTCATTTTTTTTTCAATTTTAATAGTGAAATTACTTAAATATATATTTTTGATGGCAGCTGCTGCGCTGCGTGTTGCAGGTTCGATTCCTGGCCTACAGATAGTTGTTCCGAATCTGAATGTCTTATGTATGTGAGTTTACATGTTTGTGAATGCAACCACGACATAAGAATACTTAATTCTTAGTGTAGGGCAACATTTACTAAAGAAATAAAATGAATAGAAAGATTTGTGTGATGCGTTGAAGTATTCCCAATTTTTGAAAGGGTTTAAAGAACTAAGTTTATTTTTCGTCACATTATAATAAATGTTAGATTGGTACGTACATAGTGGAGGATAATTTATTGTTTGATGTGTCCTCAGTCTTACAGACACCTTATATTATCCATCGTAACTCTGCCTGTTACGACTATTCGTCAACCTGGCCTAGAAGAAATTGGCAAAATGGAGTATGTCACATTTAGTGCTTTACCCTTAGCAACTTTCACGACTCAAGGGACTGTCAGATGGTCTGTTAAACAGGTGCGTGTGCCTGTACATGCTTCCTTACCGAGATTACGTACCGGAAAAGCCAGTTTTCCATGTGTATTAAAGTTTATAAAAAAACATTTTTTGTAGGTGCTTAAATTAATTATTCTGTATAAATTATGATTATTAGCTAGACGCAGACAAGATTTATTTTTAAATTTTAATATCGTCTAGACAACTTCAGTTTCCTTGTTTTTATCGGTTATTTTTAATATTTTAGATTACATTGGTAGGTACAGATAAGAGGTGTACACGCGAATATACAGAAACACATAAGTACCTTCTAATAGGTACCTATATCAGGTTAGTTGTAAACTGGTTATTAAAACTAGCTTATAAGTCCAGACGTTTTCTTTTGTTAAGGATTTTTTCATAATGACTAAGTTTTCTGTAATTAAACGTATTGTAGTAATATTATTTATTTATTTTTGTCTCCATTATGAACAAACATCGTTATTTAGTGACTTTCAAGTTCTGATATATAGTTACACTACACAACGTGCGTTCAACATTAGGTATTGGGTTCAGTAACATCTTAGCTTTTTCTTTTTAGGGTTTCGTACTTCAAAAGGAAAAAAAAACAGAAACCATATAATTATGATCACTTTGTTGTCCGTCTGTCTGTCAAGACCCTTTATCTCGGGAACGCGTGGAGGTATCGTGTTGAAGTTAAAACCAACTCAAGTCTCCGGTCCCTAGAAGCTGTGAAATAATCAAATTTCTTAACGAAAAGAAAAGTTCACGAAACGTATATTTAGACACTCTCAGGGGAATCAAAATTCATAGGGTGCTTCCCGTTGATCTAGAATCCTGAAATTTGACATGAAGCAAGACCTTATATCACAAGTGTACGAATAAATTTGAAAACTGTAAATATGTAATTACGTCATAAAAAAAAACTCCTTTCGATATGGAAAAATCTTCGAGACTCTATTCGGGAATTGAACTATTTGCATCAGTTAGTTTGTACGGAACCCTCAGCGCCCAATTTTTGTATTTATTCCTAGTATTTTTTTTTCTAAATAAACGATATTTATTACAGCTAGCTAGGATGTGAATGTTCAGAAAATAATGTATCAAAACATACATTCTTTTTTGGCCTTGGTAAGTATCCATGTAATTAAGTGATTCTATTACGAAATATTTATTACGTATAAATCAATTTATTTTATAGCGATACTAATGAATGGTGACGAAACGTCAAACACCTCATTCTTCTTAATGTAAAGCGCTAATTCACTTACGAGGATGAAAGTGTGTATGTGTGTGTGTGTTTTATTAAATATGTATGTTCAGTTTTAGTTTTATATATAATATTGTTGTCTAAATAATATTTTCTATTTTTTTGTGTACCTGCCATATTGTCTCTCCACTACCCTAGGTTGACTGGTAGAAAAAGGCCTAAGGCATTAAGTCCGCCTTTGTACCTTATGTTGCATGAAGATTAAATAAATAAATAAATGTTGTTTTATGAGTACATTATTGTTAATGTACTCATACAATACATAACACACATAGTAGGTAATTAGATAATTATAACGAAATAGAAAATATGATTAAAACTGTAAGCGCAACTAGAAACGAAGGTAGTACAGACTTAAATTAATTAACACTGACAATAAGTACAAATGAAATACTAATACAATATAAATACAATTCAGAGAGCGTGACTAGCATCAAACGAGAAAAAAAAATAGGCAGTTGTCATTTTACATATCTACCTACGTGTATACTGTGGAATCTAGTCACACACCCCCCTGTTGTGGCCGCGATGATGAAATGAACACTAGATAGTGTTCATATAAATCTGAGATTTATTACATCTTCGATAGATTTCTTTAAATTGCAATCTTTTGAACCGCTTTAACGCTCGTTTTAGCTTAATTATGTCGGTTACATAAACGCACATATTGGATGGCTGTCTAATACTCATCATGTTAAGTATATTGACATTGCGGGTCAATATTATCAGATGCAAATTTTTGTTTTATCGACAGACTACTCATGTTTTAATATTTGTTGTTTGCGTAAACTGATTCTAAGTTAGAAGGAAGTCGGTAGCCGGTTGGGCGGCAAGCAAGGGCGTCCTTGAAACGAGGCGCGCGGTCGATGCGTGACGTCACGTCTCCATGACGTCACAGGCTCGCTCGATGCAGAGGCCGAGGCCAGCGAGGCCTACCGCGCCACCTGACGCTTTGCCAACCACCCCATACTGCCGCTTTCAACACCACCCTCATATTTTTAGACTCGTGACGCAACTGTGCTATTAAACGGAAAACATTAGGCGTCTAAAAAATAGCGCCTTGGAGGAATGGGGCAGACGTTATGCCAACAATTTTTCGCGTCACGTTTTTGGAGCACTTGAATGATAACGACACTAACCAAAAATTTCATACCATACTGGACACCTACTTACCTAGTTATATTTTTGTATTGCATTATAATTAAGTCATAACGGTGATAATATCGTCCATTAAATTATAAACGGAAGAACTCTACCGCTGTGCAGATTGAAGGGGAAATCGCGTATCTTTTTATTTGTGGACAGGGGTGGGTCGCCGGGGACTCGAGGCTCGGGGGCAGAGAGAGTGACGTGCTCGGGTCGGGCCCGGTGTGACGTCACGCCAGCTGGTGGCTCTGATAGCGGATTTATCAATACGCCGTCGAGTGTCAACCTATCTTCCCCACGTCACCATTTCATTCAATTAATTGACAATTTGTCAGTTTTATAAATTTTTAAACGATATTCGAATTTGCATTTTGACCAAAATACAATGGCCCACTTTGACCAAAACGTTATCTTATTATTTATAGAGCCGCTTTTGTTCAACATTAAGCACACGCTTATGAAAACAAAAAGTGAAAGTTTGTTATTCTATTTTAGCATCAATTTAGATAATTCATTGGCACCTCAGCGTTTATGTTAGGAACGTTGTTATAGTGTGCAAGAAACGTGCAACTATGGCCAGAGTGTCAATAATTCAAGACGTTTACGTAGTTGATAAAATGTAGAGTTTGTATGGTACAATAGTATGTATCAGATGTGCGTCGGCAATTTGCACAGGCTCGCATCTCGACAGGTGCAACGTCTGCCGGTTGCGACAGCCGATTGGGCAAGTGGCAGCAGGCAGGCTGAGGCCATCGGACGGCCGATCGCGACATAAACATCTCACATTATACTCCAAGTTACCTAACGCGCCTCCAGGCAAACAAATCCGATTATAATTTAACGAATTGACTTAATAACAATTATCGAGTGGTTGAGGTAACACGGTAATGCTCTCTAAATAGTTTTGGATCGAGATGATGGCTGTTAGGACACATTCCACGATTAGTAGATGTAAGTCGATGTATGCTAGTGAGCCGACGAGTGTCATCTCAAACCGGCCCTACCGGTGTGGAAATAAATTTCACCATTAGGTACTTGTTTCACCTAAATTATAATTATTCACTTTATTTACTATCTGTCTTAAAAATATTGACAAGTTCGATTAACACGACTTCGTCAATCTAAAACATAAGTTTTCTGTTAGCGCGCTAATATAACCGGTAATCTGTGTTATTTGTCCTACCTACACTATTTTTTAATGAAATATAAGACAAGTTTCTATTTTAGTTTTCCTTGATCTCTTCCTTATTTTTTAATTATGTTATTCGTGTTTAATATTTATGAAAACCTTTTAATATCTTATCGATATCATATTAGATAAATTAAGATAATTAGAATTATTAACTTTATTAAAAAAGTAATGGAATCATCATTACTTTTTGAGAACTTTTACTAAAAATTTTAACATTATTTATAATATTTATGTTATTTTTAATACCTAAAACGTGCCAGTATTATTTTATTCAGGATTCACAATATTAAATCATAAATTGAGTAGTTATACTGAAGCTATACAATTATCTGAAAGAGCTTTCTCTTAAAGTTTTCTTTGCTCAATTTTCAGTATAGTCATAGATATACAGATATCACCACCGAGTCTTGAAAATAAACGAACTTTTCTTGCGATAATAGTAAACAAGAAACAAGTTGTTTCAGATTTAAACGGAATAGTCAAAAGCTCTGATACATTCAAAGTTTTCATAGTTGTTCTGTCGGCAAGTTTTGGTAGAGAGGTATAAAGCACTAGGTAGGTAAACACTCAGGACAAAATAATATATAAAAAAATCTTAAATTAAATTATAATCAAATTAAAATAATAAAAAAAAAACAAAAAGGGAGGTACGTACGTGTGTGTTGGAATTGTCTAAGGCCGCAGTGTTGGCTGGAGGGCGTCAGCAACGCACCTCGCATTCTAGCCGATGGCCATCATCACGACAGTTCCACACAGTCTACTACACCCAAAGGTTCTACACAACGAAAGCGAAAATAAACACAGAAGTGGATGTCGGATGGTCGTGCGGGCGCTGACCTGGCGCAGGCTTGGCGGGCTCCAGCGAGGAGGCGAGCGGGTCCAGCGTCAGACCCAGGCACGCGCCGGACAGTCCCAGCTCGCTCAACAGGATCCTCATGCGGCCAGGCACATTCCACTCACTGCACGCGCACTCACTCACTCGGTCAGTCTGCGGCGGTGGCAGGTCGCGAGAGGCGCGGAGGTACGCGCTGGCGAACGGGCGGTGCGTTACTGAGGCCGCCGCCGCCGAGGCTGGTGGCTATATCGCGCCGTCTGACGTCACGACGGCGACGTCACGGACGCGACGTCATTAACGGTACCTCCCACGGCCCGCCCGCCGCCGCCCGCCGCCGCCCGCCCGAGCCTGCGCTAACGGCACCGCTAGTACGAGAGGAGCTTTCGTACGCCGCGCCGTCGCCGCCGCGCCGCCCGCTGCCGCTAGCCGCTACTTGCTTCCTGCCTCACTGTCAGAGAGCTTTCCACGTCGACCGCCGAGCTCGCGCCTCCACTTGTATTACCATTTACTATTACAAATGTACGTCATTCAACAAATACGTTCATGTACAAATCCAAAACACCTCACAACATCAAATGTTATTTTTATGAAGTTGTAAGATGTCACAGGAAAAGTTAATTATAGAGTTTCATTTACCTGTTTTTGATTGACGTCCATTGAAACGATATACTGTATAGAATGTTACGTTTATAATTATTTTTTTATGAATTTTAATCATTCGATCTTGACACAGCTTTTAGGCTTCTTAAATGTAATTTATTTTCGTTCACAATGATGATATGAAAGCGAATCATATTCGTGTATTCTGTAGAATCACTTTATGTGAATATATTCGTTACAATTCTTTGTGTGCTCCACACATTATTATTATTTTATCGAGGGAAAATCTGAAAGTATTCTACGAATACCGACCAAGTTCTATGTAGTACTCGTATCAATTTTGTAAGTGTTAGATATAATGATCACATTCAAAAGGGGTAAAGCAGAGGTTACTTTATTTTTTTAGGTTGAGGTTAGTCATAGAAAAATTGAATGGATACGTGTATATAGTGAGTTTTGTTGAAACTATAAATTCTCCCGTTTTTGAGTAACTTATAAATGGTTTATTTCTTAAAGGAAGAGTCCTGTCATGATTGTTTTGTGGTACCTTAACAGTACGGCTTTAAATATTGGCAGCTTTTTTAAATAAAATAATTTATTTATATGCTGTTTTAAAATCGCCGTTTCAACTTGTTTTACATTACGTTTTATTACAGTCATCGAGTGGCATAACCTCATTTTGTGGGAAATGCAACAAAAAAGGCGTGTTGGCGTTAATTCTACAATAATGATCATGCTAGCTGGGGACGCGAATCACTTCGGCAATGATTATCATTGCAGTACATTATACGGTACACAGTTACTCAGTCAAGGCTTTCGATCCGGTATCATAATTATTTTCACATTTATCTGCACGTAAATTAATATTCAGGGTGGCGAAAATGTTCTTTCAATCGGGACCAGCTACTTACGTTGTTATCGTTTTGTTCGACTTCGAACCACCTGTTAATACTTGGTAAGTTTTGGAGGCAAAAGCTCTTCTCGGTTAAACTTTAAAATATGTGCTGAGTTTCAAGCAAAAAATCAACTCATGTAGTCTTTATGTTTGGAGGCTTTTTTTAATTGACACAATAAAAATATTTCTCTGTAACCTAGTGTAACCATTGGTTGGTTATGTTTCTGCCAAAAAAGTCAGTTACTTAACCAATATTCATTTGTGATCGTCATTCCCAGTTAGTACTAACCCACTTCTGCGTCCAATCCTCTTTCTCCCTTTCCTCCTTTGGCAACCCTCTGCCTCGTATTATGTTTCATAATTTTCCTTCAACAATACCTCAGACCATAAACGTTCAATAAATTCACCTGTCGTCATATTCTTTTCTTTCAAACGGTACGTCATAACGTTTGTAGACAGATTTAGATTTTGCTACGGAGTAAAAGATTCTAGCGCCCATTCTTCTTTCAAATGGATTATGGCGTGTAATTGCTTTCTATGTTTAAGTGTTCCAGAAAGGGGCAGTTACAATAAGTAAGTATAGTGTTTATTGTGGTGTGTGGAGACAAATGTGTCGGTGACGCTGATCCGGGGCTGCGGGGAGGTGGGGGGGTGGAGTGCGCCGGCGTCCATCGCGTCGCATCCCGTGCTCCCATTCGGGGCAGACTGGCGAACGTTTCCGCATTGATTGTAGCCGTCGTCACACGGAGGACACTTATAGCGCAGTTCGAACACTTGTTGCAGACTTGCATTGGTGTGTCGCCGAGATTAAATTTGCAACCGCTGCTCTAGATACCATCTGCAATCCTCATCCTTAAATTTTCTTTTGATTCGTTGGACGGAAGTGTCACTAAACTGATCTGCGTTCTTTGGGACACGACCAGCGATGAATTGGTGCAAGACAAAAACAACAAGACTTAAATCTAGCCAAATAACAAAAAAGTTTTTATAGCTCATATCTAATTAACGAATTTCAGTCACATTTTCTGGTGAAAGGGGCGGTTTCTAGCGTTTTTTTCTTATAAAGGATATGGGAAGAAATTTGCTAGAATATTATTCTAGCTCAAAAAATACTAAGTGAACTAAAATTATCTGTTACTGGTATCACCAGAGTGCATTTGGAAAAAACTTGAAAACGCATGATCCTGTCATGTTAGATTATTAAGCAAGATTATTTTTCCTCGGGCCAATTATGAAACCTTTTTTCACTTGGGAAATCATCAAACGGCTTGTCCTGCTCTGTGGAGCTAGAGGAACTGTTAGACTTTTACTGACAAAATTCCAGTGTACTTTCAGTTGCCCTTTGCGAGAGTCAATCTTGCTGACATTTCTTTGAGGCACGTGTGGAATCTAACATACTGTCGACCCGATCTTGGTTTTACCTGACGGCCGAACGGCGACCTACCCATTGCTCGCCGTTGCAAGGCCGCGCCCACAGTGGCCAGGAATTGGTTTGCAACTCCCGACGCTTGGAGCGCGAGGCTAAGCCGCACGATTTCGGTTTAGCTTCGTAAAAGGTGGTAGCCGCCTCCCATTCCCTCTCGTTCTGTGCCATGACCTGGAACGGGGCAGGACGCGAGAGGACGCCGCCACCGATCACTTCTATGAGGACTCGGCGCTACTCCACCCAAGTGGAGCAGATTTCTACCATATGCTCCACCGTGACCTTCGTGACCAATTTGAGTTAGGTCTGTGCCCAGTACCCAATGCTCTAAGTTGTATGATTAAATCAAAGATACCTTTGAAGCATACCATCGCTTACCAAGACTTAATAAAGCAACAGCTTTTCAATAAATATGATCTTTCAATACACTTCAAGGCTGTTTTTAAAATCGCACAATTTACTTTCAACTAATTTATTCACAAAAAAACGATGGAAAATACTGCACCAGGGAACAACTTCTCTCATCTTATGTATGCGTAACTGATGAGGCATTACTGTCTACATTATGTCATTTTTGTACGCTTCCAACTTGACTGTGTGTGAACAAGAAATCTGCCGCGATGTTCAGAGCGCAGTTAAATATTTGTGTTGTTTCGTACACCGATTGATGTAAGTTAAGTTATCGGTAGCTCGTGAACAACGTGATGAATGAGCTTTTATTTGTTTGGGTTGCACGCACAATATGATGGCTCGTTAGTATGACGCATGGCAGGACCGTTTGATTAGGTTTGAAAATATTGTAAGAGCATGGTTTGTGTGCGATAAGCGGGGCTTGCGTGAGGTTGGTTACGCAACTCGGCGGTGCTGACGGCACGAGAGGCGGCGGGATACGAGCCTGCGGCGACATAACGTGGTGTGCACCGGGAGGACGGCGGACGGGTGGCGCGGCTGTGGGGGGTTGTTGTCTTCCGCGGAGTGTCCGCATTCAGCGCGGTGCATGTATTTGCGGCTGTTACGATTGGTCGCATGCCCCAGTACTATTTGCTGCTCGCAGAACGGGCAACCGTCCAGTTATTCTAATTTTACATTATAATCGATGTCGTCGTATCGTCGACTCATCGACAAAAGACTTATCCATCCGTCAAATAAGTTTATATATTGTTTTATTTACCTGTAATCAAACTTGACGATCTAATTTATTGCTTATTACCTATCTGGCGTGGAAGTTACTGTCGTCGTAGATTTCCTAATGTAACACATAAGCAACCTATGCCGCAAGAAGAAAATTACCAGTTGTGTCATAAAAGCGACAAAGTTTAGAATGACAGATTTTGATTGCCTTTGTGTTTAATTTGTTACTTAGTTCACAAATTATTAAACTTAGGAATGTAAAGAGGTACGTATTGCTATGTTATGCCACTTACATGAGATTGACCTTTTTATCTGAGAGTAATTACCTACCTGGCTGTAAAATTGTCAAGTCCAAATATTTAGATAAATCATAAGACACCAGCAGATTTTTTTAAATTTTGTGTTCTATTCGAATCTGTTCCTATGTAAACCAAGTTATGCTAAGTTTAAATTACAATAGTTACCTTGTTTGTTCGGTTGATTCATTATTCAAATAATAATATTATCGCAGTGATAACGCGGAAACTGATTCACTAGAATTTATAAAACAATGGTTTCTACAGCTGTGCAATTATATCGCATTAAATAGATCGTGGTTTATTGTGAAAATTACATAAGTGGTCAAGGTCGCAGAGGGACTCGAGGCAAAAGTAACCAACCACACAGTAACAGCCATACGGTTCGATTCTCAAGGTTAAGCAACTGTTGGCGAGTTCGGTCCGTAGATGGGTGACCATCTTCATATACTAAGATTCCTCCGTGCCTTGGAAAGCACGTAAAGTCAACACGTAAACAAAAAACATTTGGGGAACACATTCTTGGTGCGTACAGCTAAGGAGTGGAATTCCCTGTTGAAGTCTGTGTTTCCTGATAGCTACAACCTAGGGGTTTTTAAGTCAAGAGTTGGTCATGAGTGAATATGTTACTCTTAGGCAAGCGTGTTAAACCCTCGACCACATCATCATTTACCATCAGGTGAATAGTGGTCAAGTGCAAGCCTATCCATAATCAAAAAAAGGTATTGTCTTTTGTAGATCATAGGCAGTCGTTACGGATAGTCAGCAGCAAGGAAACCTGACTGCAGTCTTGTCAAGGGTATTTAAACCAGTTATTGGGTAATGGAGGTGAGATAGGCAGTTGGTCCTGTAAAATGCTGGTATTCAGCAGTTCAGCTACATCCAGTTAGACTGGAGGCTGACCCAGGTTTACTTGGGAAAAGGCTCGTCAGATAATTAATAAATAAAGAAAAATAATATTAAAAATAATAGATATTAAAAATAACATTAAAAAAAAAAACTGTGCAAGTGCGATTCGGACTCGCGCACTGAGGGTTCTGTATAAACTTACCTATGTAAATAGTTCAAATCCCGAATGGATTCTGGAAGATTTTTCCTAATAGCAAAAAAAAGTTTTTTTTTTTTGTTTTGTAACAACAAAAACCTAGATGCCTAACGCAAAGACTGGTTCAAGGTGGCCAAAGAAAAGAATACCTGAAAGAATGGAGGCTTTTGCCCAGCAGTGGGACAGTATAGGCTATTAAAAAAAAACAACAAGATTGTTTTCTGATTTATTCCTATATCTGTGCTATAAGACCTTGCTTTATGCTTAATTTGATTCTGGGTCAACGGGAAGTACCCTATGAATTTTGATTCCCTTGAGAGTGTCGAAATATACGTTTTTTTGCGGCATAAGTGGCCGTATATTTTTTTGTTAACTTAGAAGTTTGATTTTTTCACAGCTTCAAGGAATCGCAGCCTTAATTAAAGTTTTTATTTTAACTTGATACCTCTACACGTTCCCGAGATAAATGGTCTTGACAGACAGACATGCCGAACGACGGAAAACAAAGTGATCCTATAAGGGTTCCGTTTCTTCCTTTTGGGATACTCTCAAATAAACAATAATACCTGAAATGCATTTCAGCATGTAAAATAATAAACACACCATCCTGAAAGTAGTATGTTCAGAAACGGCTACTGAATCGATTTCAGCTATTTTTAAAATAGGTATTTTACTATCCAAAAATTCTTGATTAACCGTATTTATAAAAGGAGAAACTGACTGACTGACATACCAATGCACAGCCGAAACTATAGGCCCTAGGAGCGTGACACTTTGCACGAGGTTTCCTTAAATGACGACGGCGAGGACAAAAAGAGAATTTTCCAAAATTCGTATAAAGACTGTATGACAAAACTTACTTTCAGGCGAACGAAGCCACTCGCAGAAGTTAGTTTTATTATTAAAAAAAATGTAGATGTATAGTTTGTGTGTGTAGATTAAAAATATAAGTAGATGTATAGTTTGGGTGTGCGTAATACCAATACCGATGCGCTGCAATGCAGTACGTCGGTTTCCATATTATTTGTCAATAATTAGGATAGATAATTTCTTAAAAAGCACTACCGATGTGCATTTAATTAAAATTTTAGTACTTGAAATAGAATTGTAATTTGATTTTCTAATTCCGGTCCTTTTTTCTAGCCATTATACTGTCCCATAACTAAGCATGGCCTCCCTAAGCCCCTCCAGACATTCTTTTCCATTATTACACTTTATTATACCTATGAAATATAATTGAATAATACCTACGAAATATTAATGAACTAGCACGTTGCCAATGACTTTTTTTGAGAAAATGTTTTCATAAAACTTTAACACCTCTTAAGCTGTGTTTTGAGGGTAGTTTTGAAAAACTTATAATGACAGACAGACAGTTTATTATTCATTTTGATTACAATTTGTGCGACATTTCATTTTATTAACCCAAAGGCATACAACTTTGAACACCCCCTAAATCGTTTTATAGGGTTAATTTTGAAAAACGAGTACCTTTTTTATTTATTTAGGTTACTATTTATGCTAATTAGTTTGTGTGATATGTAAGAAAAGGAATTTCGTGATAGCATGACGAGTGACAGGGCAGAATGGAAGAAAAAAACTTTTTGCGCCGGCCCCAAATTACACGGGACAAGGGCAGGAAGATGATGACTATTTATGCTATGTTTCAAGTATAAAGAATAAAATTTTGTATACAAACGAATTTTCCCCTTAAAAGTTGAATTTTCAAAAACCTTTTCTTATTGCTTGTCTACGTCATAAAAAGAAGCTTTGTGCACAATTTTACGTTCCTAGTCCTAAATAGTTTCGGCTGTGCGTTGATATGTCAGTCAGTCAGTTTCTCCTTTTATATATATAGATGACATAAGCGTTTCATAAATTGTTTTTGTACATTGTAATTAACCTACGGACCAATTATTATTCAAGATTTATTTTTCCATGACACTCTTCACCGATTGAAGTTGATTCCCTCAACGGCGATGACGAAATTTTTCATTTATAGTTCACACAACGTTTTACACTTAAAATGGCAGGTTATTATTGTTTGTAATATTTTAGATTCCGATAAATGGCAATTTGCTAGCATGAAAAACGAATCCAATTAATAATAAATAACTGATTATAAACAAAATATTGACTTTAATCGACAAGGTCGCGGTCGGAACATGCGGGAACCGGAGAGATAAGCTCACTAGAAATTGAACATAATGATAAAAAAAAAAACAGGTGCCTTAGCAAGCTTTGGTTTCAAGTAAGATATTGAAATAAAGCGAAGTATTTTTTTTGTTATTGATAAAAATACAGTACCTATACACATTGTGATGATTACTACTAACTATATATTAACTAAAGTTGATTCGGGTCATATTCTAATTAGGCAAGACTTTTTTAGCCAAGGTTAACATTTGAGCAAGGTAAAATTAACGGTTATATGACTTTTATCAAGGACATATTATTTTCCTTTGGTGTCTTTTTTTTAGAACAAGGTTGAGATTACTGCCTTACACAAGAGGAGAATTGCAAAATACAGGTAATTAGCAAATATAAAAAAAAGCATAAAAATAACAGCATAATCAGCCTTAAAATGTTCCCACTGCTGGGATTCTGGTCACCTCTCTAACACAGGGATTGGGCCGTAGGTAATCCACTAAGAGTGCCCAGTGCGGTTTGATAAAAAAAAAACATAGACTTTTAGAAAAAAGAAATGCTTACATTATATGTAACACATTTTTAGTTATTTTCAGCTTCCTTTTCATACACATTTTTTACTAGTTCAAAACAGGTTTATTAGTTTGTCTACCAACAAACATTACTAAATATCACGTGATGTAACTAACTATTGTTAAAATCATACAGCAGACCAAATTGGCAGTTTGTGATGCCTATTGAAGTTAGGTGTAATTAATTATTATCTTTTTACCATAGCTCTCTTACCAAAGCGTTTAGATGTACAAGACTAAGACGTGCATTACTTTTTTGCATTTACTATAAATATATATATCAATCTAGATCAATGTACCTAACATCCAACAGCTAACATATAGGTAGTCTGTTTTGCACCGGTAATATCTATATTCCTTATTTATGTACCCAGTCATTGAATAATAATAATATCAGTCTGTATCTGTTCCACTGCAGGGCACACGCGGTAGGCCTTTGCTCTGCACTTGGATTGGAAGAGTTACTCTTTCTGCTATTCTCTCTATCGACCCCTAAACACTATACTTACTTGCTCCAGGCGGTTTGGATTTCAGGCTCAACTACAAGTGCAGGTTTCTTCACGACGGCGTGCTTCTTTACCGACATCATTGATGTACAACACAAAGTAGAAAAGCTCGAGTTTGAGCCTACAGGAGAGGTAATATTTCCAACCCGGCCGCTGCAGGAGACGCCTAGGTCATCGGAAGTTGCAGGGTGATGCCCGGCCACTTTTTCTAATAAGGATAAACAGATAAGCAGAGCTCGGATAAACAGAGCTTTGTGTTCCACGCGCGCATCTAAGAGATGTTAGCATAATTGACGAGGAGCGCTAGGGCCAATGCCTGCCAAGGCTGTGGGATTGAGCCATCGCGGTTCTGCAAACGTAAAGGGCAACCAAAGGAACACGGGTGGGTTCTATTCAGAAAAAGCCTGACAACGAGTGGGAGAGACCCTTCTCGCTCCACTTAGAGTGGGAGACGTTTTTTAATGATTTCCCATCCATCCATAAAAAAACGGGTTGAGCCAACCTCAAGCATGTGAACCCTTACTCATTGGGTCTTGGTATATGGCATGATATACCTAATATTTTAATGCATAAAGTTGTAGGCACACGGGCCGTTGGGTCCCGCTAAGAATAGGCTACCCATAATCGAACCTACCCGTGGGTGTCGCAAAGGCAAGTTCTAATGAATTATATCAAGTGGATGCATGGGCAACACCCACTCGTGATTACATTTATGACTTCACACGAAAGTCCGTTTTACCTAAGAGTTATGCCCTAAGAGTTATTTTTGGGCAAAATCCCAAAAACTATGGCGTAAAATGTCTGTGTTAGAAAAACCAGTGTGGCAATGGGCCAAGAAAAACATGACAAATATGAAAAATACATGTTACCACCGCTTGATCAAGCAAAATAAATGAATAAATACATAAATTTGTTATGTTTTGTAATTAAATAATAAATTAGTGTTGAACAATGGTTTGGGAAGGAGTAATCAAAATATACCTCGCATAATTTTTAAATATTTCTGTTTGATTACTTAGATAATTTATATCTACATATGTACCTATATCTCTGGAGTCCCACGCAATATTCAAAGGTCAACTAAAGGAAGTGCACATACTATATGAATTGTGTACCAGTTTTCAGTTTTTTTTTTGCAGACACGTTATTACATTAATATACATATGTGTGCTAATTATTATATTTCTTTTAAAGTGAATAATAAAAAATAAGAGTATACTTACACAGAGTTTTACGATAAAATGTGACTTAAAAGGAATTTTTTTTTAAACTGCTATCTACTTAGCATACTTAAAAATGTCCCTTAAGAGTAGGTAACAATAAATAATTTATAAACGAAACGTTCCTGCATATTACAAACCTACTTGTATATAAATATAGTCGAGTAATAAAATTATATGAATTAATGTAAGAAAGTAGACAAATATTAATAAAAGGTTTCATTATTTTTATGATCCATACAGTTAGTTTTCTTTGGCATCTGTGACTAATCGTTTAAAAAAAATACTGTCACCGTCATGACAGTTACTCCCACATTTTGGTGTTGCTTCAATAGTACTAATTTAAAAATTCTAAGTATTTACATATTTAACGCAATGTTTACATAGGAAAGTTGACTGATAAGTGACATAATATTTTATCAGTAGTTACGGCTTAGTCAGCCGTCGGTAGCGTCATCTACATTTGATGCGCGGTTCGTGTGCGGTGTGTGTTTAGGCGACGCGCGCGCATGTGTGCGAGCGGCACATATCGGTGCGCGAACGCAGCCGCATCAACGGCCCGCGCCCGCGAGAGAATTCCATACCGTGAACGCGACTCGCTTGTTTCGATGCCGTCAGCGCGTTGTTGGAACACTCTGTGGCTCGATTGTAAATTGTACTAATTGGGCATGGCGGTCTCCGCTGACAAAACAGTAGATCCATCAATTCCCTTCCCAGTGCCCATGTTATACAACGTCCACATAATCGACCAGTGAACTACCTGTGTTCGATTTAACGCGAACACGACGCATATGAAACTATTCGCTAGTATTGGATGCATTATGCATATTGCGAGTGTGTGTGTGAAGTGTTCATAAATAGTCAGTGCTAGAGGGGTTCAGCGTAATGATCTGTGTTGTGAGTATACTATTTGCATCAATTATTAAACTAACATTATTAAAATAATGAAATCAGTCGGGCGTATATTGTGTAACATTTTGAGGTTATGTTCAAAAGTGCTCGTCACGAAAATACCACAGGGAACAGATGTGAGCCCGTATATTTAGACAGATTTACAATTGTGTAGCACACACATGGCCTGGTGCGTATATTGTTGTTTGCCTCTAATCACCATGTGATTGCGAAACTAAGGTAAATAGTTACGGAAAAAGTTAAAATTAATGCACAGTAGGTTTAAATTGCTTTGATTATAATATTTTCATAAGCATTACAAGTGGAAAGATACCTAGTCAGTTTTTATCTGTCTGCAAAAAATAAGAGGTTTACCATTCGTATGTTTTTTATGGATATTATCTACTACACCGATTAGACCTCGCTGCTACAAAATTGACTTGCGTGGTTGTTTCTGGTTCAAAACAGGTTATTCTTATTGGATATACTTCAATTTAAATTTTATTAGAAATGATCTCTTATTTTTTGAGACGTTCATTACCTACATTCATATCAGCTTAGACTTGAAGATATTAATTGACATTGAAATTTTGTCTTTGATAAATAAATTACCAAATATTTTCCACTTACTCGAAGATTGTTTCCTTTATCAATTCATGATTGATCATTATCAGTAAACGCCTACTTTTAAATTGACGCACTTGTGAGGTACCTACTCAAGTACGTTATCACTTATCAGTCTCTGAAGATGTGGGATTAGTCGAGATTTGAGCAAACGCGACCGACGATTTCTTAAAATCTGAGTCTGCAGAACTGGTTATCTTAATTTTTTTTACAGTTTGACAGGTCATTGCATATATCTGCCGACATACAATCTCACATGCACGTGATACGGGCGCACTAGAAGTGCAGTTATCTATTAAATGAAAAAATGGTGACGAGGTCGAGGTAGTATCATTGAATTAATAACATTACTTTGTAATGTTTATTATTATTGGAAACTAATATTTATTATTGTCGGCCTGAACTATTCTTACTTATTTTAATAACTAACGCGTATATATCCAATAATAATCAGTCATAAAATAAAAGATATCTCTTAAATAAACTTGATCCGCATCCGCACTGATGACTCGAGTCCACACATATTTAGGATAAGCCGGTGACTGGTGAGTGCTGGCGATGTGGTCCCAATCTATCACAGCTGGAACCACGCCGCGTGACAGAGCCAGTTTATCAATCCAGATTACAGCTTAATCACTTACACCCGCTTGATTACTTCATTTATTCCGTAGATTAGCTTTAGATAAGCGTTGATTTGAATTTTATACTAGTAATTTTTCCCGACTGCGGCAATTGGCTTAGCGTAATATGTTGAGAACATGTTTACACGATTCTATTACCTACATTGTGTATAGCTTGAATTTTAATATTTTATACTTTAGATTTCTGTTTGGTTGTCACTACTGCTACTAAATATTAGACTAACATTTTAAGTAACCGAATTGTGGAATCCTTGAATGAAGTGTATCTATTACTATAGGGGCTATCCGTAAATGACGTCACACGAATTTCATGATTTGAATTCATGACGAATGACATTTATGATACTAACCTTCCCTAGTTCACACGTCACATACCTATTTTGTAATTTAAAAATCAAAATAGAAGTTCCGAAATTAGTTTTTACTCGCCAACAAAACAATTTAAACCGTATGATCAGACAATTGGCGCCTTTAAAATATTCGTTAACCTATATATTTAAAATTTTGCGATTTAATACTTAGATATAGATTTTGGAATATGACATCACCAAACTTATGACTCCTCCGACCACGTCACACAATGTAACAAGTGGTGTAATTTATGGATAGCCCCTTATCCGTTATCTTATGAAAGTGTCTATAAATATTGTCATAAGATACATCATTCCAAACTAAACATGATCCCGTAATAACTAAATGAACGAATTTCATATCTTTACCATTTGAAAAAAAAAAAACACCCCATCGCTTTACCGTGGTCACCAGTCATATGGTGATGTGATCATATGGTATAAGTACGAGTATATACTCAACTAAAGTTATATCGCTCATATACATTTCTGCGAATATAAAAAATCAGTTACGAGATTTGTTAAACGCGTCAAATGTCTAAATATAACTGTATCACGAACCGATCGGGTAGTTAATCTGAGTGACAACAATGCTTACTCATATTTCTTTAGGTGTTTATGCAAAATGACTCCTAGATAAGGTTTGTTCTGAAACCGTTCAATATTTCTAGCTTTTTTTAGAACAGGTTTAAATTGTGACGATTTGATCAAGGAATACTTTGTAGATTCAAAACTCAATCATTTCTGGGGCCTTAATATAGCTTTCTCAATAAAAAGTTTCTGAAAGTGTAAGGTGCAAAGGTAAGATTAACAATGAATGGAATATTAAGAATGTCACTTAAACATCACATAAATTACAGCCATGAAATATACATATATAAAATTATTAGGAAGCAATTCACCGTCCCAACGGTTCAACAATTCATGGTCCATTAGAATATCTTGTAAGCGCAGATTGTAAGCTGTTCGATCAAACGACTGACCTGTGCATTATTTATTTAATGTGCCTGGTGTACGTCGGAGCAGCACGTGAGCTGCCGACCCGTGTGCTATCCAAAGGCTGTTTGTTTCTACTCCCGTGCCGCTATTAGATGAGCGTCACTGAACTATAGGAATATCATTATCAGCGGGTGGCTATCGATCGCACCACTAGCCACTGCCCTCCTCCCCGCAAACTACGTCATCATTTGCCTCGTGCCTCTGTAACGGTGACGTCACTGATTCATGACGAAACCCTACGTCACTATTTTCCCCGCATGCGCATTGTGTTAGGCAAATTTTACCTAAATTTAGACTGCGATGCCGTCATTCCGAGATAAGTGGAAGTACTTTGTTGCTATGTAGGATAACTTGGAATTGACTCTCGCTTATTCCGAAAGCGTGTAGTGGATTTGCTTTAATAAATTAATGTTTTTTCCTTAAATTCCCCTAAAAGTTTTATCTAGTTTGCTTTACTGCGTGTCTAGTCTCTGTACCACTTAATATAGCAGAAAATATTTTCTAAATTGTTAAGGTTTAAAAATACTCCAATTGCGTGGGTGTAGAATTTTCGCGATATCTAAGTCCATTGATAAAGTTAAGGTTCTGAGTGAAACGCCTCTTACGTAGATGTTCAGTCAAGTAAGATTATTAACATTAGATTTGGGGTAGTAGCTAACCTTCGTATCAGGTACACGGTGTGTATCTCATTGATGGAATAAATTCATCGCCATTTTGCTTAGCAAGCATGGCGATTGTGTAATATTTTTCTCGAGAATGCTTGTTGTTTTTGTAAAGGGCCCAGTAAAATAAATAATTCAATGTGGTGCATCAATAAACTTTGATTGAAGTGAACCCAAACTGATAACTCTGATGTTTCACATTGACATATTTTGTTATCTGCCGTTGTGGATACTATCGCAATAATAGGTATGTAAGCAAACAAAATATTAGATTTAGCCTGCATGTATATTTAGCGACTTACAAAACGAGTGTTTCCGTACGCACGATTCTTCAATGACGCGGTATTCGTTACGCTGTAGGTACAATAACATACTTTGGTTTATTACAAATACCTACGTACGTAAATTAGGTACTTCACATCCAATAAAATTCATTTGTTTTGCCCTTCAAGCTCTTGGTACTATTTTTTATTGCATGATGCTATGTAGGTATATTTATTGCATGCATTGTAGGCGGCACGTCAGTGGTAGCATTTTGACCTTGAGTTGGCCCAGCAGTAAACGTGGTTTCAGTATAATAAGAGGCCAGCTTATATTAGTTTTATTATTACGACTGACACTCGGTCTCCTGTATAATAATAACACACAATGCAATTTAACCCATTTAGCACCACTGTACACAATTGTATGCAGCAAGACAATTGAGGGTAGTTATAATTTTTAAAGGCTCTATTTGTTAGTTACAATTGCTTCAGTTAGTTAAAATTGAAGGCAATACATTTTAACTTATCAGTAACAATAATGAGCCCGTCAGCGTAAAATTTAATATTTGTCTGATTTTTAAAGTCCAAAATTGATTTATTGTATGTATTGTTAATTGTTACATATTTAATGCCTTTATATAATAGAATAGAATAAAACTTTTTTTTGTATAAGTAATCTAAATAGTAATCGAAGGTTTTATAATTAATATTTATATAGGTACTAACTAAATTCTCTCTTAAGTTAACTCTAATGAGTACATACAGCATTCTTTTTTAAATTATTGAGAAAATCTATAATTAGGTACATTTAAGTTGTTTTAAAATGATTTAAACTGTATCTCTAAAATCTTTAAGGATTCCATCACGAGGTAGTAGTAGCTGAATATGTCGGCTGCAGCAGTCATGAGTCTAATTGACATTCGCTTCTCTTGATTATACATTTTTTACCCGTTGTACCCTATGGAAACTTTACCGTTCAGAATTAGATTTTATGATATTTTAAAGATTCAATATTTTGTCATTCAATATAAAGTGTCTCTTGTTATTTAAAGTAATCTTTTGTAATTCTAAATAGTGTCATTTGTCAAAGGTATACCTAACATCCTACTAGATTTTATCATACATTCCGCTGAGCTGATAGAAATCACAGTTTCTGTTGACTTCTTGGGGTTTACACAAATGTTGACATTTATATAAAGCAATAGAATTTTAATTAAGGAAAATACTTAGTTTGTGCTTCATAACATTTAAAAATCTCATCATATCTTTTTTTTAAAAACGAACTTTAAATAATTTAGGTAGTAATCGCCCAAGTTCATAAGTATACTGTTATGTATGTATTCATTAAATTACCAATACGCTCCTTACCTTGTTGCATCTTTTACAAGTCCCTGACGACTTTAATCTGAAATCAGTTTGCCGTGACATCTCACGAATTGAAAGTCTAACTGCGAGCTAGAGACAATGATAGCATTCCCACCCGTTCCGAATTGGTTGGCGGGCCGCCCTGCGAAGTGATCCCCGCGCCCGTAGGCAGATGTCGCCCTACAAACCCTCGCGTAATTTGACAACCAACATGGCCGCACACAGTATCGTCGGGAATAACACGCGACCCCAGTAAAAGAGTGCTCAGACCGAACCAAACAATACTAACGGTCACGTTACAAATCAGTGCGTGAAAAACATTGAAATATAAAGATGAAGCTCTCGGTGAAGCCAGGTATGTTTTGAATTAATTCGATGCCGCATAGTTTACGCACTAGAAAAGTATTGATCAGCGAAATGGTGTCAAATATAGACTTAGCTACGCTTGTTAATGTGTCGAGTGTTAGAACGTGCGGATGTTTTGCGTAGAAAAGAATGATCAGTCTCATAGAGATTTTCTGTTGAGACTGCAACGAGGACGTAATTTGTAGATTACGCAATGCAATAGCAAATAGCTAACGCATGTAGTAAAATGGGTGCATTTGGCGCATTGCGTTGCCTAGCAACGACGTAAGGTGTTAGGTATAGGATTATTTTATGCAGCAGTTAAAACACGAAGGGATATAGCTGATTGACCACGTATGCTATATGCTCGCCAATGACTCATAAAACCATCGATTTTTCAAGTAGGTACACGCAAACATTGTAGTACAATTTCTACGTATGACTGTAAATGCTATTGTAAGTGCTATTTATGATAACAATTGTTCGCCAATACATTATGGATTTTTCTATATGCTCTTTCAATGCAGTTTCTCGGTTTGTGTACCTATATTTAAATGGCGTCACAAGTTTCTCGGTAAAGAAAAGTTCGACTGATCACCTAGAATAAATAATGGTGATTAGCTAGTTTGGCTTGCAGTAAGCGTGGTAGGGCCTAAAATGATATTACTATTAATATTTAATCTAACTATCTACCGGAGATAAGTGAATTTATTACAGACACATATTGAATAATCTTAACATAAAAACTGATCGTGAAGTACACACTTCAGTTAAACAGTTGCTGTGTATGTAGGGGACTGGTCAGTGAGTGTTTTTTTTTCTATAAACAGTCACCAGAAAACGGCATTTATTTATTTAGTTTAAATAATAAGTATCGAGGTAGTTATTTAATTAATAATATAATCACATTATGACATTCTCACATAGTACAAAATCGAAGTCAGCTTAATATTCCCGCATTTCAGAGCAACATACAGAATAATGTTGATGTAATTCAAAACCGTATTACAATTATTTATTGATTCTTAAAACTACTATTGAGCTGGTTTAAATTCAAATTTTCTATATGAAATTTGAATAAAGAATCCACTTCGTAAATCATGTTTATGGTTAGATTTTGTTTATTTATACAAGTCCCTTAGATGTTTTTCCTATCATATGGTAAATGTTACGGTTTTTATTGATTTCATGAATCTCTTGACTTCGAGACAGCTCTACTAGGTTGGTTATTTCACATTTTTTTTATATTTTTATTTTCTTTTACAGGTAATGGTCAACAATTTCCTGGATTATGTTACAAGATAAAGGCATAAAGCTTTCATTTGCAAATATATTTGGATATGGATCCAATTCTAGAAAATGAATCTGCGACGACCGAATCACCGACTAAACATGGCAAGGCAAAACATAAGAATAAAAAGAAGAAACAATCGGAAGCGCAAAATCAAACAGTTGTTGGTGAGCGAAAGAAATTTGTTGTTACCACATTATCCAATACAGAAGATAAAGTTCCTTCTAGAGTAGCAGAGAGTAATGTACATACGGTTCATTTTGGAACGCGAGGAGTTGAGTCACAAAGGCCCCATGTAAGATCAATATTTAAAGATAGAAATGCTGATTCATCCAGAGCATCGAGTGCTGAACGCCAGTCGGCACCCGAAAAAGGATATGAAACTTTTCATGGAACGTCGTCTAGTCCACGGAGCTCTATTTTTGATATATTCCGTTTAAGAAGAAAAAGTGATGCTAAGAAATATGCACCGAAACAGGCGAAAACAACGGAGACCCAAGAATCCCCTGAAACCCAAGAAGACCAGCAGTATGCTGACAGCAAAGATTCACATAAGAAGTATTATCATACGGTAACTGGAGCGTCTTCTCGAAAGTACAGTCCCATAACTAGGGTAATGGATATATTTCGCAGTAAGCCTCAGCCTGAAAGCAGTCAAGCTACTGCAGATCCAGTGAAGAAGAAACCTACTAAACAAGGTCGTCGTTCTTCTATTGAGACGACTTCACCTACTTACCATAAAAACTCATACGCTTCATTAGAACCATCGCAAGCAAAACAAATGTTTAGGGAGGTTCGAGGTCTTCCTAAATATGATCCGTATTTATCAATTGTGCAAATATCCATAGGCGGTAGAGATAAAACTAGGCTCTTACTGAATTTCTTTAAATATCATAAATGTTATGAAATTTTACCAAAGTCTGCAAAAGTTATTATATTTGATACACAATTTTTCGTCAGGAAAACATTTCCCACACTTATATCTCATGGTATTCGCTCTGCACCGCTTTGGGATGCCTCTAAAAAGTTACTCGTAGGTATGATAACTGTTACAGATTTCATTAGGATTCTTCTATACCTTGATAGAGAAAACTTATCAGTTGAAGATTTGGAACGACACACACTTCATACTTGGAGGAAGTTGTTACGCTCAACGCGTAAACCTTTATGTAGTGCTGGACCCGATCAATCATTACATGAAGCCATCAATTTACTTCATAAAAACCGCGTCCATCGTCTTTTAATGATAGATCCTTTTAATGGTGATGTTCTGTATATATTGTCTCACAAAAGAATATTGAGATTTTTATTTGTATATCTTAATGAATTTCCAGAATTAACTTTCTTTCACAAAACACTTACAGAGTTAAAAATCGGGACATATGATGATATCGTGTCTGTAACTGAAGAAACAAGTATTAAAACAGCATTTCAGTTAATGCTGGAGAAAGATGTTTCGGCTTTGCCAATTTTAGACGACAACGGTACGCTTATTGATGTTTATGCAAAATATGAAGTGTTAAATCTAGTGAGTGAAAAATTATATTCAAATTTGTCGTTGACGATAGGTGAAGTAAGAAATAAAAAGAAAGACTGGGAAGAAAAGTTACAAAAATGTCGTTCAAGTATTACTTTATATGAGGCCTTAGAAGTTATAGTTAGAACTGAGAGTCATCGATTATTGTTAGTAAATAAAGAAGATAAACTAGTAGGAATTGTTTCTCTATCAGACATATTATTATATTTAAATAGAATAATTCCCACGGAAAAGAAAGTTTCATCGCTACAAGAAATATTTAGACCACTCGAAGAGAATAAAGTAGCGGAATCACCCAAAGAAACTGAAAATGAGATTATAACTATCGAAGTTCCAACGCTTGCACAAACTGTACCTGAGGTCGAGGAAGGCGCCACAGCACTTAGCGAAACCCATGCCACTGTTGCTGAACAGACGCCGAACGAAACTGAAACTAAAGATGACGGTATTAATTCGGATGCAGATACAAATATTAATTCTTTAACAAATAGTCACATTAACAAATCGCACTTAGACTTGGCCATAGACCCAACTATGACTACAATCGAAGAGTCGAGTGCTAATGAATAAGTAGTACGTTTTTATTCCAAAGAAATTGTGATAGGTGAAAACGCCGAATCGGTATATTAATCTCAGCTTTTGCTTGTATTGATATTGTGATTTAACTTCATACTCATTAATAGTTGCATCAAATACCACGTGATTGCCTTATTATTTAATTCATTAAAACATTGCTAAAACTTAATAAATTATTTTAGCAGTATTGTTTTTGTTTAATTTGTGGTTTAGTTCCATTATCCTATAAGTTTCCTTTCTGATATAAGTCAGTTCTACACTGTGGATATCATAAAAACAGGTGAAGGTTGTATTTAAAACGATATGTAAAGCATACTCGTAAAAGTTGACTGTGGGAAACTTACTTAGTGACTAGATTAAAGGCAGTGAGAAGACAAGTTTAGTGTAACAGCATCATTTGGATTAGGATTTAGAATACTGTTCTTTAGCACATGACGTCACGTCTATTTTCAAGTTTTTGTTTCATCAGCATAAGTTTAATGGTCAACAAGCTTAGGATTATTGGAGCGATAGATGCTGATGTCAATGTGACCTAATTCAAAGGACACTTACGTGCTATCTTTTAAAACATTGTTTGGTAATTAGGAACAGCGGGCGTCCTCTCACTTGAGTTGTTAACTCGTTAGTCAAGTAAAAAGGTTACGTAACGTGTGTTTATGCGCGATGGGCCAGCAACCTCGCTGTTTGCGCATGATTGTTAATATTTACATCCGATAGCTATGTTATAGCTAGCATGAGCGGACTACCTCACCAAATACCGTGTTGACATCACCTAGATTCCTGTTAGAGTAAAGTAAATGGTTACTTTAGGATCTTAGGTTTATTTTTTAGGAGTTTTTTTTTGTTTTAGCACATTAATTTATTTTATTACCGTTTCTAGGTAGTATCGAAAACAGTTTTTAGGGTTCCGTAGCCAAATGGCAAAAAACGGAACCCTTTTAATAATAATAATAATATTCTGTAAACCGCATAAAAAAATTCACACAATAATAGAAAAAAAACAATAAATTTTGGGATGGGGAACCCCAAAACTGAAACACAAAAATTTTTGAGATGAAATATATTTTTTGAGTTTCAGCTCAAAAAAACTTGTTTCATCAAACCCATACGTGTGAATCTATGGATAGGTCTTCAAAATTGATATTGAGGTTTCTAATATAATTTTTTTCTAAACTGAATAGTTTGCGCGAGCTTCCAAAGTGGTAAAATGTGTCCCCCCCTGTAACTGTAACTGTCATAAATCGTAAACCGCAATTTACTTTTCAGGTTTGTACGGAACCTTAAGTGCGCGAGTCCGACTCGCACTTGGCCAGTTTTTATAACACCAAATTGGCTCACAGACTACCTACAGATTGAATGATAGGTACCATCTTGTCTACAATTTGATGCATTAAATTGCAACCAATTTAAGTTCGACACATTTATGTTTAGTAGGTAGATACAGGTGAGTGCAGTGGAGAGGCGCAGGCGCAGCGACCGGTTGGTGGGTGGAGGACCGAACCCGGAACAAACCACTCTGCCGCAAGGTCGCACAGTATCTCTTACTTTTAGCCGCCAATTTAATTTTATCTCGTCCCGAGTCGATTTCTTGACGCCATAGAACTAATCACATTGAGCATGCTTGTACCAGTATCTATTGCGATACGTGCCTCGGAAAGGGTTATTTGTTAATGGATGTATAATGTTGGATAAGATTATTCGCAATGGAAAATTATTTGCAAGTAGGTAAGCAACCAGCACGATGTCTGGCAGTATTTTTAGTGGAGTTATCGTATGCGCTGATAGACACAGCTTGTACTGTAGTACAATGCAAGTTTTGTTTACTGTTATTACAGGAAGACCATCCATGTAAAATTAGAACGGCGCGGCATCGCGGTTCCTATACGTATCACGTGTAGCTACCGTTGAGTAGATGTGTATATTAAGTGTATTAGACGTTGTTGTTCAAACGATTATTAAAAGATAGGTATGGCACAACAGAAATCGACTGTTGAGGATATTATAATGTGATAGTAGGTAATAGATACTGGTCTAATTAGCATACGAAAAATATCTAGTAGCACCCACTCGTGTGAAACCGGTAAGTTACTTGGCACTGGATAAGTAAATATGGAAGCTTGTCGAGCTGTCATGCTACGGATCTGCCTACACATCACGTCGGTCGTCAATGGTCGTCGGTCTGGGTCGGCGTCGTTTCGTCGCGTCGCTTCGTGTCGCCTCGCCGGCCGGCGCTGCACCGGCGGCGCTGTGTCGCTCCACGCCCGATGACGTCGTCTTCCACACTGCGTTAATATGGATCAATATTACGTTAAGCATCTCTATCCAATCTATGTTTGTAGCTTCGAGCTTGTAGGTCAAGAGGTCTTGATACTATATTTTGTCAGATATGCACAATCTGAATTGATTGCTATAATAAGTGCTTAGATAAAAATCGTTTGGTGTTAAAAATATTATCCTTTATTAATCGCCATCGTAAAAAAAGCATGTTTAGAGCGACAATGCAAATTGTTGTTTTTATTACTTACCTTGAATATTTTTGGTGGATTTTGTTTTTTTGTATGTGTAGTTTTTAATATGGGTATGTTTCATATTTTATCAAATTAAAATAAATGATATTTGTAAGTAAGTGCATCCGTTGTGAACGACAATATCGATTAGGTTGTGTTTTTCTTTTCAAATGTTCGTAAATATGATTAAAGTTCTTATGGGAAAGAAAAGGCGGAAAAGATTCCACGAAAATGGGGAAATAAGTGAAAGTGCTGTTTTTCTATGTCAAGAAATTCCATTTTGCGATTTTGTGGAATGCGATGAAACAAAGCCAAGTAATATATTAAATTATACACAATTTTAATGTATCAAAGTTATCTACATCGATTTTGTACATTTTACGAGATGCGCACCCAACTAAAAACTTATACAGATTTATTATATGTAGTCTATATATTTGCGATAAATATGCTGACACCTGACAGACCTAGTAAGGTACCATATAGGTAATATATTGGTATAATTGATTTTCCAAATTGTACCTATTTAAAATAGTTTTTTTGTCATTTACATTAATTATAATGTGTGTTATGTGTTTTTATTTAAAATTAAGGCGTGTAGGTATTTTGCATATTTTTATAGCGAATATAAATATAAATTCTAATACTTTTATGGAGAAAACGAGGTTCTTTGTTTTATTTCTGGCGCACCAATGACTAAAATAAAAATAGAATTTCAGAAATCTCTACTTTTAAGTTAAAAGATAAGTAGGTTTTGCAGATTACAGATTTACCTACGTTCATCATCATTTTCCTAGCCTTTTCGCAACTAGCTTAGTTGTTTCCAGTGTAACCGGATGGGCTTGAATACCCGTATTTTACGTGGAGCGACTGCCTACCAGATTTCCATAACCCAGATACTGGGTAACACGGTAGGTACTCCTTGGAGAGACTGATCTGATTACAGGTTTTGTAGCCGCAGGAAACGTTATGAAGTTAGCCGCGATAGCGAAACCATACGTGTGAAGTTAGCCGCGAAAGCAAAGTCATACGTGCATTTAGTAGCAGGATACTGTTGGCCTTCCTCCACCGTAGGGTTCGTCGGTAACCATTGTAAACATGTGTCGTATTGAGTGAAAGTTATTTCAGTGTTTCCTTTTCTCTCTAATTGAACACCCTTTCTGATCAGACTACAGTGACACAAGTGGCATACACACAACACATAAACTCTGAACAATAAATCCTAAATTAAATATACTCTTAAAGTTTTACATTGAGTTTGATAAAAAGTACCTACATACTAGGTATATTGAATTGGTTTATACTTCCCTGATGATATAAGTAAGTTTTGCATTCAAAATGTTTAGCTAGAGAACTTTATCTTGGAGTAGATCATGCTTCATATGGATATCGAACCTTTTGCTTAGACTACAAATTCAATTGGCATTATAGTCCGGTCAATTTAGACATCCGAGGTTACAAAAATTTGCACCTAGTTGAAAATTGGTAGGATTGTTCAAACCCCATCATAAATGAAATCTAAAAAGTCCTCATCGATCCAACACCTCGGTAAAAATATACTCGGGGTCTAAGGACACAAAAACTAGTTTTTCGCGATTTTCAGTAAAACAATAATTTTTATCATACAATTGGCTCAGACAAAAATTATCTATATCAGATAATCAGATAAAAAGAAATTTTTTTCCTAAGAGCCACCATTTCGAGATATGATTCAAAAAGTTGAAAGAGTTGTAATCGTCATAATATGCACAGGTTTCTTCACCACCGTTTCGTACCTCAAGGAAAAATCGGAAACTTTATAGGATCACTTTTTTGTCCGTCTGTCTGTCTGTATGTCTGTCTGTCTGTGTAGGAATGCGTAGAGGTATTGAGTTGAAATTTAAATCATGCACTGGACTATTAACTTAGGCAGTCAATTCTGGTTGGATGGATACACTTTAAACCAAGTCCTTATCAACGATGGATTAAAACTTGTAGTGGGTTTATAAGCTGTAACTCTTTAAAATAATGTGGAAGAACCTGACGAAATGTGGTGTCTGCACTAATCAGGCAA
Organism: Mythimna pallens; assembly: GCA_961205895.1. Taxonomy (NCBI): domain Eukaryota; kingdom Metazoa; phylum Arthropoda; class Insecta; order Lepidoptera; family Noctuidae; genus Mythimna; species Mythimna pallens. Next base: position 16,177,277 of record OY540830.1, on the reverse strand, counting down.
AAGGCATTGCATAAAACTGTCCCCACCCACCAACAGATTTAAAACAGGATGGCGACATATCTCCAAAGGTTAGGTTTAGGTTTTATAAAACATTTTATTTTAGCCTAAACGAAGTGTTTTAGACCTTAAAGGAGGATGCCGGTTTTTGTACGGCCACCGTCCCCACCCTCCAACAGACATGGGATACGTGTCAGTTTGTTCATTCCTATCCAAAAAAGACAAATCAGCTGATTTGGTTGTTAAAATTGTTTTGGGTATTTAAAAAAAAAAAAAACTTGTAGAAATTAATGTGTTTATTTTTCCATATAAAGACGTTTATTAGTCATCTATTACAATATGATCAAGCATCGGTACTGGTGCATTTAATTTAATGTGTCACCGTAACCCCATGTATCATACAATTGATGTTACGTGCACACAACTTAGGTTACACTGGTCATGGTTCTAGGAAATTGTACAGGGAGGCAGCGTTGCTGGCTTAAAGAAAGAAAGAAAAAACGTTTATTCGTACCTCACACATACATTAAACTTAAAAAATAAAACAGTAGAATACATTAGAATTAAAATATAGTAGAATTAAGTACTTATATAAAAATAATAAAAAAATAATAATAATAACTACAGCTGCAGTCTCACAGGTTGTGAGTCGCATTCGGTGCTTGGGCCTTGAGGTGGCCCTCAACAAGTGGGACGCCATTGCTTTCTATGGTCCCCGATGGGCGCCGCCGCCATGATTACACATTGTGGTCGGAGGAACTACAATCGCTGTCGAGTCAACCATGAAATACCTCGAATTGGTGCTTGACAGCCGATGGGATTTTAGTCCCCATTTCCAGCGGCTGGTGCCTAAGTTGATGGGTGTGGTGGGAGCGTTGTCTACGCTGTTTCCCAATTTAGTGGGTCCAAACACCTCCTGTCTATACATGGGGATCGTGCGATCGATGGCCATGTACGGAGCCCCAGTGTGGGCCACTGACCTGACGGCCCGTCACATCGCAACACTGCGTAAACCGCAGAGAGCGATGGCTATCAGAGTCATTACGGCGTATCGCATGATCTCCTACGAGGCGGCTAGCGTGCTGGCTGGATCCCCGCCCTGGGGCCTAGAGGCAAAAATACTCGCGACTCTTCACCGGTGGCGAGAGGATTCGAAGGCGCGGGGCGAATCAATGGTGCAGCGACAGATCACTTTGTACTATTCAGAGGTCCGTCAGGTCTTGGTGGCTGAATGGCGGGGGAGATTCCTGCATCCTAACGCCGGCCTCGTAACAATCGAGGTGGTCCGGCTGATGCTCGACCGCTGGCTGACAAATTAGGGTACATCCGTTGGGCCATGAACCTGGACCCGTGATGGTGGTACGTAGTGATAAACGCGCGGCTCTCTTAGGCGTATAGGAAAGCTACTCTCCAATACAGAAGGAGACTCACGGGCATTGGGTCACCACTAGTCCGGGGCAGCGGAAGTCAAACTGCACCCGCAGCCCCCGACCCAAAGCGTACGGAACACCGAGGTGGTTTTAGTCAGTAAGATTCTGACAGACCCCTCCAACCTCCTACCCCAAGGCCATGAGAATGTTCACCTCGCATAAAGAAAGGTCAGGTTAGGTTAGGGTAGGTTAAAATAAAATAATAAATAAAATTATTTATTGTCTCATTAAATTTTACAAATTTAGATGAAGCCCTGAACCCGACACTAGGATTCCCTGTGTTGTGGGGTCCAGTCTCTTTCAATCCGTATTCGTAGGTACAATAACAAAGACAATAGTTAACTAAACTATAAGATATGATAACAAAATTTCAGTGGTTGTGTAGAGTGTGGTGTAGTGAATGTAGGATGGAAAGTGTAGTGCGGTTGGTGTAGTGTTGTAGGTGAGAGTGTTCGAGTGCATGTGAGAAATTAAATACTTTTCAGGTATGTAGCCATAATAAAAAAAAAAACCTTTATTCAGCTAGACGCTTCGAATGACACCTATTTCAAATCTTTTGGTACCCATTTTTGGGAACAGTTTTACGCAATGCCCCTTGTCAAATATTTTTGTAGAATTGTTCAGGGCTCGCCAAGCCGCATTCAAAAATGTATGCCAGTACTATATTATGCGTATATTTAAGGTTTACAACAGTTGGGTTAGGTTAAAATATAATGTTTTATATAACCTGAACCCCATACTTTTGAGATATGTCGCCATAACAAAAAAAACTATTCAACTAGACACTTCGAATGACACCTGTTGTAAATCTGTTGGTTGGTGGTTGGTTTCAATACTGTCATACCTTTTTGAATATGGCTCATCGAGCCTTGTATGATTCTTCTTCTTCTTTTCGATTCGATGGTAAACTCGTCAAACTGTTTGGGCCCAATAGGTGGCTACATTAATAGCAGCATCGGTAGCACTCATCAAATCCTCCAGAGTGTAGGTGTATGGGCATGTGGGGCATTCTAGTATGTGGCTCATGTTTTGAACAGGAGCACCGCAGTCACATTGAATATCCGACGGGTCTATAAAACCCCATTTTGCCAAGTTGTGTTTGCAGCGGCCTACCTGGGTTCGCAACCGCTTTAGTGCTTTCCATATAGGCCACTGCAAATCGCGCCCAGGCGGGAGATGTTCTTGGGGTTTTAAGAAGTCAGATGGTGGTAGGTGATGCTCTTCCCAAATCTTTATTCTTTCTTTGGGAGGCGGGTCATCGATAGCCTGTGTGCTACGCAGGAAGCTCTTCCGACTCTTAAGCCTACTTGGGGCTGTTTTGTGTTCGAAGAGGGGATGTCGGGAATCGGTTTCTTGAATTTTCTTTTCAATCGCGCATGCGACATCCCTACGTATAGCAGGTGGAGCAATACCAGCCAACGGATAAAGCTTATTAAGCGGAGTCGGTTTAAGGCATCCCGATATAATTCGACACGTCTCATCAAGGCGATGTCTACTTGTTTTGCGTGTACTGATCGGTGCCACACGGGGCACGCGAATTCACCAGCAGAGAGGCATAAAGACATGCCAGTTGTGCGAAGAACATCGGGTGCTGCTCCCCAGTTGGTAGATATAAGGCGGCGCAACAGGTTGTTCCGGGACCCAACCTTCTGCTTCGTGTTGAGGCAGTGTACGTTAAAAGTCAACGCTCTATCCAACGCCACACCCAGGTACTTCGGGATTTTACAGTGCTCTACGTCAGTACCCCGCCACGTGATGTTAAGTTTTCTATTCGAAGAGCTATTGCGGAGATGAAACGCGCAAGATTGAGTTTTGGACGGGTTCGGGCGAAGAGCATTACTGTCATAGTACTTACCAAGCAACTCAAGCGCCTGTGTCAAAGCAGTTTCAACTTCTCCGAAAGTAAGCGATTGCGCCGCTAAGGCCAAATCATCGGCATATAAAAAGCGTTCAGTATGCTGCGTTGTGGGCTGGTCGTTGGTATAGATGTTAAACAACGTGGGGGCCAACACACTGCCTTGAGGGAGACCGTTTTTTTATCGACGCCATCTGCTCTTATCTGTTGACAAAGAGCATTGCATAAAATTGTTCCTAAAAATGACAACTGGTGTCATTCGAAGCGCCTAGTTGAATAAAGTTTTTTTTTTTATTATGGCAACATACCTCAAAATTATGAGGTCTAGGTTATATGAAATATTTTTATTTTAACCAAAGCTAACCATATCCACATAATATCCATTGTATGGTACATGAGGATACGGAGACACATTAATTTTAATGCACCAGCACAAATGCTTAATCAGATCATTTTGTTATAGATGACTAATAGTAAATATCTTTGTATGGAATAACAAACATTAATTTCTACAGGTTTTTTAAAATTAATTAATGTACCCCATATTATGTATTTTAACAACCAAATCAGCTGTTTTGTCTTTTGTGGATAGGAATGAACCAACTGACATGTATCCCATGTCTGTTGCAGGGTGGGGACGGTGGCCATACAAAATCCCGCACTCTCCTTTATTTTAACTTTTTAACTTTCGATTTGCGTTTATGATCTACATAAAAGCCTTGGCCCCTAATAGATTAATTGTTCTTTCATTTCAGAATGGGAAGGTTTAAGCAAGAACATTCACAAGACGACGAAAAAAATAAAACTAAAATGAGCATAACAGTTCTAAATATTAGTCGGTTGTTGCCAAATAAATAATCTAAATTAGCATATTAATCGATCAAGTGGAGGTCACATTGTGGATAATCGCGTTAATACCTGTTCAGGTTTGCCGTTGCAAAATATTTCAAGGATGAATATTTTAGCTTCATTGTCTACAGATGAGCTGCTATCCAATCTTATCGTAATTCACTTACTTCATGGAGATAGACTCACAGCTTTTACAATAAAGCATGGTAATTTATTTGCTCTTGGAGGAATTTATTTTGTTAATTAAAGTATTATATCATCACCAGGCTGACACGTGGTCTCTACGTAGCCTCTATGGAACATTTTTGCGCTTCTATGCGCGTTTACTCAGCCTCTATGCAACTTTTAAGCGTGTCTACGCAGTTCCAAAGTGCGACTACGTATCGTCTACGCAGATTGTACGCGGGTCTTAGGAGCTTCCACTCATGTTTACGAAGCCTCTATGCAGCGCCTACGCATCGCTCGTCAAAGCTGAAAGCACACTCAGTGCGAAAGCGCTATTAATTTATTATTAACTGCCCTTATTGTATGGTTATAACTATCCATATAAACCAGTAGACAGGTTAAAATATAAAAAGACATATAATAAGTTTATGTTTTAAATTACATGGAATTTTATAGGTGTAAATTGCTCATTAACTTATGCTTAACATAGTTTATCTAATTAATATCATCGTTACTTGGAAACAGCGATTAAACTAGCATTAAAACTTTATGGTGATTATGTGGAACTATTGTTTTAATTTTATAAGACAAGATAAATAATTAAAGCAGGTAAAGGTGTCGCAGAACAAATAAATAATGTATAGGTATATCTGCCGGTGTCTGGCAGCTGGAAATAAAATTATTCTGATGTAGCTGATGTCAACGACTGCTTGTTCAAACGTTATCTAGTCGAACATCTTACCTGCATTTTTGACCAACTTCAAACCCCAGTCTGTAGGGTCTAGCTGATAACCAAGCCACACTTGAACTTGGTAATATACCCGAAAAAGATTTTGATGAGCAGCAACTGAGGTTGGAGGAAGACAAGCTAATTGAACTTGTTTTTTATTTTTAGTACAGTGACAGTGACTACAGAGCGTACTCTTGCATATTATGACGATAACAACTTTTATAACTTTTTGAATCGTTATATCTCAGAAACGGTGGCTCATAGGAAAAAGTATTGGTACATTTTTTATAGAAAATTTTATGATCTACAATTTTTTTGTAAAGTACTTTTATGATAAAACTTACCGTTTTGCTGAAAATTGCGAAAAACTTATTTTTTTGACCTTTGACCTTGAATAAATTTTCTTCCATACACGGGAATGATGGGGAACTTTTAAATATTATTTATAATTATGTTTTGAACAATTTTACTGATTTTTAGCTTGTTGGGATTTTATGTACCTTCGAATGTCTAAATTGACCGGACTACATCTTGGTTACATATTTCTTGTCGCTACAACAATGTAAATAAAGTAAAAAAAAAAACAAATTCTAAATTCTTACTACAACATTCGTGTTCCTTTCGTTGCCCTTAGCATTCCAAGGCCGCAGTACATTTTGAAAAATCCTGCAACAATATCTTACCTACCGTCTTAACAATGTGCATCAGAATGTGCTGGCAAACTTGTGATATTATCAAAGTAGACAAAGGAGTGGTAAAGGAGGTCGTTAACTAGCGGTGGGGTCATTCCAGGTCCTTTATGACGATAGTAGACCGATAAATCACCGTTCATACGCATGATTTTCTTTTAGCTGGAGAACGTAAAATAAAGAGAAGAGGGAACACCACACGGTGCCCAATAGTGAGCCAATAGCCATTGATTTGTATCATATTCTAGCCTCTGCTATGCGACTTTACCCACGAGAAAGTAGAATATATGTATGTCTATGTCACTCAGTGATATAGTAGTATACTACTGGTGAAAGAATTTTTAAAATTCGTCCAGTGGTTTTTGAGTATAATCATTACAAACAAAAATACAAATATAATTATCAGAAATACAAATCTTTCTCTTTATTATATTATTATTATAGACTGTTAGTTATTATAATTACAGTATCAAATATATCATATAATTTTTATTTTTGTATTTTCTATGTTTAACGCATAACAGTCTACAATTTCTACTTCATTATTGTAAATTAACTTTATTGTAACAATTTTAAATTGTTGTTTGGTGTTTGTAAGAACTGTACCTTTAGGACGAACCCTTTGTAATAAAGAAAATCTCCCGCTATGTCTATACAATTCTAGCGGTAATACTGTATTGTAAACCTACGCTACGCTTATTGGTAAATATTAGAAGTCAGTAGCTCAATTGTTAACATAAATGTTCTTTTTTTCATGTTCTAATAGTTATCGTTTTAATGTAAACCCGCAAAATGGCCAGACGGGTGCATCTTTAAATAGTTATCGTTTTAATGTAAACCCGCAAAATGGCCAGACGGGTGCATCTTTAAAACGTTTCACAATATTATCTTGAGTGAGAGTCGTGAGATTTTACGAGTCATTGAAGACATTTGTAAACGTTGCCAAAGAGAACGGATTGATTACTTTTTAACTTCTATGATTATGTTTGTAACTATGCCTAAGGCTAGGCTTCGAGTTATCTCGTCTTTTATTAATGTTCGTCATTATTTTAGAGACATCTAACTAATCAAGTATAATAATGTTTCGTTCAGATCTATTTGAAGAGGTTGATAAATTATTTACGTATATTTTGTTTGCTTGTGATTAGAATATCAATTTAAATAGGAAATAAATAATGTATGATTTTTTACTTATTAGCTTCAACAATTTGCATACTTGTGCACCCAACATTTATCATTATGATCATCCTTCTGCTTTTATAACATTTTTTAAAGGTCAGCGATATATATCCTAACATTGCAAATCCTAATATTTTTTTCTCCATTTTATGATTCAATTACCCAAAGTAACCTTTCGAAATATAAGTACTCAAACTTATCAAGCTTATCTAGTTTTACAAGCAGTTAGAGGTACAGGTAACCTGCAGAAATATAGTCTTAGCTAACGTTTATTGTACACATCAGGAGAAAATTTATGAAATCAGTTAAATAGTAAAGAACCTCATCATCAGTATTTTTAAAGATGGTTCTTCAAAAAATTCGTTCTTAGGTCTAGAAGAACAGGAACAGTTCTGAATGGTACCCAAGCACTTAACATGACACCTTTAACTATCGATAAGTGGGTAAAGTAGCTTGATCTAAAATTAGATGTGTCAAATCCGGTAGTAGTACCAACGGTAAGATATGTACGCTTTCAAAAAACAAGATAGGGGCCATACTCTTCATTCTTACGCTACTTAGAATAGTTTGAAAAAACTTAATATGTGTGGGATTTTTTAGCTTGTTCATGTTGCAAACGAATTAATTTTAATGTAATTTGTCACAGTTTTAATTTAGGTACTTTACATTAGGAAATAAAAGACTTTTTTATTTTATTTTTATTATTGCAAATGGTAACTCTCATACTAAACTGAAAAAAAAAATACGTACTTACTTATTTGTGCTTAGATTTGGCAATACTTACAAATATTGGAAGAATATTTAAGTATTAAACAATAGGTACAAAATAGAAAATACGTATTAAAGGATCAAATAGAGACAATGCTCTTTATTATGCAACATTATCCGTAACTAACATCTCGAAGCTACGTGTCGTGAGTGTCCATTCAAAAGTGCTGATAAAACCACAAAATACATTAAATATGAAAGTCATGTCTCATCAGTCATCACAATAATGCTGCCAGGGTATAATGAGGTTACAAAATTTATTGAAACTCTTACAGTAAGGCCTAGCGCAGTTGTGTTGTTACGTGAGTGAGAGTAAGTGTTTTGTAATCCTAAGTAGTGAAGCTGATGTCATAGCTATTGGGAGCCAGACGATGACCCCTTGACACCACTATTAAAAATACCTAAATAAGACAATGACCGATACCAGCGCACGCGCCGCCCGCCACTAATGAGTTTAAATTATTAACTGATGCAGTTATTTCTCGATAATTAAAGGTCATATTATATTTATAGATCACATGTTTACAAATAAAAAGCGATAACTTAATCGCAAAGCCAACTTGTAATGTATATTTATACAATCACTTTGTGTAAGTACTTAGCAAAACGGCAGACTGAACATGGATGAATGTGAGTAATTACAAATAATTAGGCAATCATTATGTAAATTATATAATTTTTCGGCTACTTGAGAAGAGGAAAAAATAAAAGATTTACAGACGGTTTGAGGAAGTAAAAAGTATAGGCATGTGAAGATAGTCAATACTCGATTGCATAATGTAATTTTGTTTAACAACATAGTGAAACGTCTCGCGATGATATAATAACGGCGGAGCACTATGAGCACGGTCTTTAGCATCCTTTTACAAAACTCCTTCGGTACCTACCTATGTATAGATAGAATATATGCACACTGTGGTAATACATTTTAATATATTTTTTAACAATTAATTGTATGTAATCTTTGTTAAACCATGAACATACAGTTTTGTATTTAGGTTTCAAAAATATATTATAATTATCCAGTTTTTGTTCGGTTCTTCCTCTTGGGGATACCTGTATTTTAAAGTAGTTTACGGTCAAGGCTTACAATAATTAACAAAAACTTATCTCTAGTGCTCTGTGTCATTCCACTGTATAGTATGGTATACAAAACTAAAATTGAGTCATGTGTGTGTCTGTGTACTGTGTGTATTACACAAGATAAGTAATAAGTAAAGACTCCATATAAATAGTAATTCTTAAGGAATAACCACTATAATATTTTAGATTTTAATGCACGCGAGTTTAGATTTATGATATTGAGGTGTTTATTAATGTTTTTATAAACCTATTTATAAAAACATTAAGACTTCTTTTGCTAAACATCTATATAAGTTCTAAGTACTCCTAAGTACTTAGAACTTATATACGAGTAGATGTTTAGCAAAGGAAATCTTTTTCTTTAAGGTAGGAAATCATTCAATGACATCTCTTACCATTCAAATTACCGAACTTAACATGTCCGGTGAGTACCTGCATCATGCAGAAGGTGAATGACGCTCTTCGAACCACGCCTCAAAGAGGGAACTTACCGCCATGATTACATCGTGACTCGTGCCCAATTGAAGGAAGTCTTGTGTTGGATTGGATACTTGGTGGAAAGGACATATGTTCATTTGGAATAGGAAGCAGGTATTTAAAATATTTGTGTGAAAGATGATAAATGATAAATTAAGTACATTCATTTTGCAAATAGGTTATAAACAATACGCGTCAATTATTTGACAATTTAAACTAGATCAGACCGCTGTTCCTAGCTAACTAGCTTGTTAGCTAGGAAACTAGCTAACTAGCTAGAGAAGAAACACCGAAAGAAACTCAGAGGTCAAACTTTATTCTAAAGTTCATAGAATAAATAGACGTGTAATGGACAAATCACATAAGAACCATGCATGTGTCTGAGATGATCTTTTGGGGAAAGAACCACGAGATTTGTGTGGAGCTGACCAGTTAATTTATCAGTATTCGAATAGCTCAACTCAGGACTTAGTAGTCCTGAGTCATTTAGTAGGAGCTCAACGACTCGACGAACCTACCTAATGTCCTGGTCAACCCTAAAGTCCTTTCTTTGGTATCACATAAAGTAGTCACTACTGAAAAGAAAAAAAATGCAGATAGTCCCGCCATTCACAATAAAAAAATGCACTACTTGACAAAGTAACTAATCAACTCAATCTTAATAAATATATTAAATGTCTAAGTGAAAAATAAATATATAAGACGAAGAAATATACGTGGGACACTCAGAAAGTTTTGAGAAACTAACTTCTATGGATAAAATATTTTTATTAAAACTTTTCAAAGAACTCTCCACCAGCCTATACACAAAATTACATGTGTCTGAACTAATTTTCGACACATTTTTTCCAGTCCGCCGCCGACACCTCTTCCACGGCCTTCTCGAACGCTGCTAGCGCATCTTCCGGCGATGAAAACTGTAACTGTAACTGAATCTCTTCGTATGTAATTCGCCTGTTTTCTTTAATTTTTTTTTTTTACTGCTAGCACACTTTTTTCCGTGACAGCTGTCGTAGGACGACCACTCCTTTGTTCATCCCCCAAAGTAAGACGACCGCGCTTGAACTCGCTATAACAGCGGTAGATGGTTGCTTTTGAAGGTCCTTCATCGATAAAAGCAATTTGAAGTCGATCAAATGATTCATCAGGTTTTAAGCCACATTTAAAACCGTAGAAAATCATCGCACAAAAATGTTCTCGATGCAGATCCATTTTTAAATGAGACACGATAATTTATTTGACTTTCAAAACAATGTCAAAATTCGAACAATGGTATTTTTACTTTTTAATAAACAAAGCTTTCAAAAGGACAACAAATTATTTATTTATATATAGATAATATACTCGTATTACTGGAGCAGTTCAATCCCAAGCTTTTTGTCCCAGTCGGTAACGTGCTTCACTTACAAGACATGCATTTAAAATTTGGTACTTATTTGAGCCAATCTGGTTAGTTTATAAGTAGACGGCGATATAAACTAGACAATACAAGTTTAACTTGTGTTTTACCTTCTGGTGGTCTGATGGACTAATGTTATTCTCCAGGATAAGTGCTAGATAGTGCGTTCAAAACATAATAGGTACAGCTAATATAGTATGATAAAAAAAAATCACGAAGATGCCTCTTAAAAATACTTTTATCGATTAAAATCGGGCTAGTAAACATGCAATCATTCTTATTGTTTGTCAGATTATTCTACATAAAATATTATACCGTAATAGTGTTTTAATTTTATAATGAAATCTGTAGATATTTAGTAAATCGCTAAAATGCTTCATATGTGAAAGCATTGTGTCTTTCTACATCTCTTTCTTATATACAGTCCGAGAATGACCGCGCTTTAGGTCGTGTAGTCCTCTTAAAGTAAGTACATATACTTTCTTACCATGCTTTTGTTCTAGCTGGGGGAAGAAAAATATAATAAACTAGCTTTTGCCCGCGGCTTCGCTCCCGTCAACTGACTACTCTACCCTACTCTACCCTACCCTACTCTACCCTACTCTACTTTACTCTACCCTACTCTACCCTACTCTACTCTACTCTACTCTATCCTACTCTATTCGATTTTTTCTCGCCGTAAAAACTATCCTTGAACTTCAACGAACATTTAAAAAAAAGAATTGGCCAAATTGGTCCAGGCGTTGTTGAGTTATGCGCTTACCAACACATTTTGCGATTCATTTTTATATTATAGATTCATGTGTTACTTAATCAATGTGACGGCACGATTAGCTGTTGCGCTTCGTGTTGAGGGCTTGATTCCCGTGTGGAATAATATTTGTTTGGCCTACAAATAGCTGTTCCGAGTCTGGGTGTCTTGCATATATGTGCGTTTCCATGTTCGTGACCGCTCCTTTGATACAGGAGTTATTCCTAGTGGGTAAAACTTTTTTAAATTTTACTTCTTGGAAACTATTTGTGATTCAGATCTAAATGTTGAAGTATTATCTTATTGTCATTTTAAATAAATGCATTAAAATCTATTGTGTTTCTTATTTCATGACGAATTTTATTCATCAATACATTTATGCAGATTTTACAAGTTTTTAAGTAGATTTAGTTGAATAATTTAAACGAAGAGAAGACAAAAGAAGTGCTCCCATATTTACTATAAAATACACACGCAATAATTATCGAGGTAATTAATTATTTTCTGCTTATAAATAATTAACCTTTTCCACTGAGCTAGAAATGTTGCAGAGTAGGTATGTGAAATTATACGCTGTCCAGTAATCTATCTGTAGCGGGTGACCAATAAAGATTATAGAAAACTCTTGAATATAATGTGGGTAGATGAACAAAATTCACCTTTACGTATACGTTACGGTAAACGTTTGACTTGCCTGATGGGGTAGTGGTTAGTGGCCCTGACTGCTATGCCGGAGGTCGTGGGTTCGATTCCCACCCAGGACAAATGTTTGTGTGATGAGCACGATCATTTGTTCTGTGTCTGAGTGTAATTTATCTATAAATGTATATATATAGAATATGTGTAGTTGTCTAGTCCTCATAACGCAAACTCTACTTAGCTTGAGACTAGGCGGCGTTGTGCGATAGTTGTGTTATTATTAAAAAAGGTAGGTATGGAACCTTTAGATAAGAAATTTTGATGTTGATACTAGTGACCGAGCAAAGCAGACCAATAGCTCGGTGGACCGATGAAATAACGCACTTAGCTGGTCAGCATTGGATTGGAGTTATCATAGGACAGGGGACATGTGCCAGGCTCTGGACGAGGCCTTTACCTAAAAGGGGTTCTTACATCGCTTTAATCTAATGTTAGTAATAATTTTGTAAATATAATATAAAAAATAATAAATATAAATGGGATATAAATAATAAATACAAATATAATATATCATAATAAAATAAGTAGGTACATATGCATGCAATTAATCTAAGAATTTAATTTAGATTTTTTGAATGCTATTTATTATTGTAATCATCAATGAAAAGTTTAATCGGCAAGAAATAAAATGCTTTATATTTTTCACCACAGCAGCTCAAATAAGTAGGTTTTGCTGCTTGATAACAGTGAGCAAAACTCGATTTTGCTCACTGCGTGAGACAAAGTAACTTTTTTTTTTTTTTTAGTATACCATCCAGTTCGAAACATTCGAACTGCACTGTACTCTGTCTCTTTCTCGCCCATAAAAAAAGCGAGTGAGTAACATGCCATTTCGAAGTTCATTCCGATTTATTATTGTATTTGAACAAAAATAAAAGTACCTGAGTACTTATAGCAGCAGATAAAACTGGCATTTAACCTTTAAATAACTATTTCTAGTTTCAACATTGACTGTTTTAGAACGTGCTTTAAAAAAACAGCGGAAATAAAATAGTGGCAAATAAGATTAAGAATGTTAAAATAATTGTAAAATATGAGCAAAACTAGCGACAGAGATAGTATTTATTTTAATTGAAATCATTATTAAATCTATTACTGTTAATTATTTTATTTCCCAAGTAATATGTGTTCTTGCTGCTGAAGTGAAAACTTATGTGTGTAACACGAGAGCCAAACTTTTTGCATCTCGTGCCTTTGAATCCCTCCCCTCGCTCAGGATTCTACATTAGAATCACTCGCTGACGCTCGTGATTCAATCAAAGAATCCTTCGCTTGCTCGGGACTCAAAAAAGCACTCGCAGCAAAAAACAACTTTGCTCTCTTGTTGCACAAATAACTATTATATTATACTAGGGACCGGACGAAACACGATTTGCAACCGAAACCACAACTGAACATTCGGTTCCTCTTCCAATTTCAGCAGTAACCGAAACTGACGTTGTACTCAAGACTGTTTCAGAACGAACAGAAAAACTGACAAAAAATAATATTTCGATACAGTTATTCGTAATTATATTCCGAAACTAGCTTCTGGCAGCAGATTCGCCCGCATAAAAATAGAAAATAAATAGTCAATGTTACTCAAAGAAGATGTAGCTTTCTAATGGTAAAAGAATTTGTGAAATCAGTCAAGTGGTTTTTTTTTTAAATTGTAACATACAAACAAACAAACAAAAAATCAAATTTTTCCTTTTTATAATATTAGTATAGATAATTATAAAATAATGGAATAAATCGACGATTACATAAAAATTATAATGACACAGCCAGGTTTTTAAATATATATTGCAACCATCAGTTCAAAGATGCTAATTTCGGTTAAGCGAAATATTTGGTTCAAACAAGTTTTTTTGACCGAGACTGGCTGAAACCGAACACAACCAAACACATCGGATCAACTCAGTATGGATGAAATGGCGACAGCTCACTGGAACAACTTGTGACCCACGGATGCCCCTCAAGTCAGTAGTTATTTTTTTATAAGTACTCAATTCTGCTATATTTTAATTCTAATGTAATCTACTGTTTTTTTTTTAATTTTACTGTATGTGTGAGGTACGAATAAACGGTTTTTTTTTCTTTCTTCCTTCTTTTCTTTCAAGTTGAAGAGATAAGACTTCATACTGTATAGATCAGAAAAATAAAATGAATGAATGTTGGGCTGTGAATAAGAAGAATGAAAAAAGATTGTATGTAGCGGTGATGAGAATGTTGAAATGGATGAGTCGTGTGACAAGAATGGATAACGTGAGAAATGAGTATTTTAGAAGTTTGAAAGTGGCGCTAGTGACTGAAAATTTGAAGGGGAATCATTTACTTACCTATTTTGGTATGGTCATGTGAAGTGGAGGGATAAAACGCATGTTACTAAAAGAGTTATGAGTATATATGTGGATGGATGGAGAGATAGAGGGAAACCAAAGAAAAGATGGATGAATTGTGTGATGAGTGATATGAATGGAACGGGAGTTAGTGATGGCATGACGGGTCATAGGACGGAATTGAAGAAAAAACCATGTTAGGCCGACCCCAAATAATACAGCATAAAAGCAGAAAGATGATGATGTCTGGCTGAAAACGAAACCGAATTTTCGGTTAACCGTTAGTTGGCACAACTCTGAGTTGAACGCATAACACATTACACTGTACCTACACAGTATAGGTAAGTTCACCTACTTTGCAAAATTTGTAGCTCCGTTACAAAAGTCTATTATTTACTAGCAGTAAATGAACCTGTATGAATTATATTTTTAAACTACTTAAATTTCTGGAAACCCTACACAAGTCTATTGATGTATAGAAACCGTCAGAAAGAAGAAACACAACACAATAGATTTTAATGCACTTCATTAACAAAATCATTTAAGAAAATAGGTTCTCAAATACTTGGTACTAGCTTTTGCCTGCAGCTACGCTCGCGTACATAAAACATAACCTATGTCGCTCAGGAATAAAGCAGCTTTCTATCAGTGAAAAAATTTTAGCAATCGGACAGTACTTTCAGAGATTACCTCCTACAAAAAAAAAAACAACTTTGCCTCTTTATAATATTAGTGTAGATTGGCACTTTGTATACTGCGTATATCATAGCCATCTATTGATTTGTTAATATGTGTTTATTTTCAATACATGTACGGACCGTAATCCACGCAATTATTTATAGTTTACAGCTACGACTAGGAGACAAGTCAGCTTCCCTCCGACTCTGAGTAATAACTCAGAACTAATGTTATTACTTAGACATGTGCTAGGTAATACATATATAAATAAGTACTTTGGTAATGTGACACACATCCTTAGAAGATAAAAACGAGCCGATAAATAATATAGATGTATTGCGACATACTCTGTGTTTTAATCACCGATACAATCACATTCGTTTACAAAGACATATTTTATGACAAACAAGTTGCACGCTAATTCCTTTATTAACGTTTAACAATTAGATACAGTGAATATTAGCAATCAAGCGTACATATTCTGCTTCCTTACATGGGGCGACATATTTCCCACATGATACAGTGTGACGCTGTCTTTAACTTACGATTATATAGTTATTATGGAATAGTTACGCGCATTTTCAATAAAGTCACGAGATAGGAATGAAATCAAGTGATAGGCTTACGTAACACGACGGCCATTCGCACTTTATCATATTTTTTTCCATGTGAGCATAAAAATTAAGCAGTGGTTTCATTTAGAAACAACTTCTTGCTAGAAACAAAAGCTCTTACTTATACTTATTTCTTTTTACAAAAATCTTACAGACTAATAACAAATATATTTTTCATAGGAACTGATATCTACATTCATTTTATAATTCCGTTACATACAGAACTTGAAGAAGCCGAAGTATTCGTTTAAGAGGGTTCTTTTTCACTCTCCTATCGTCAACATCGAGCATGGTTTAAAAACTTGTTACTTACACATCTAATACAATCCAACGCGATGTTTGACAAAAAAAAACGCGAACAAAGAGAGATAACGCCTGAAAACTCTGTTAGCATTTGGCAATTCCGTGATTTACTAGAACATTTTACAAAACTTGTTCTACTTGGAACAAGTTTTGTTAAATATTCTGTTTTTTAACCCATAAAAGTTTTTGAAAAAAAGTGTCATCATTTAGAATCTTGATTAAATTTTCAAGGCTCCTATTGATAACAATAGGAGCCTTGAAAATTTACATAAGCTAAAAAAGTATAAACTTTTTTGCCTTTTTTAATCTTTGAGTATATTATGAAGTGTCAAAGTCCATGCAAAATAGCAGATTTTCAGAGGTCTTTACTGGATTAGTTTTACACAAATTTATAAATTTATTTCAATAGAAGCTTATGTAATATCTATAAGATACCGACCGTGTTTCCAAAATATCTAATGATAAATGTGTAATAATGTCATAATCGCATAAGAGCGGTTGTGTGAAGAACAGTGAAAATGTATGTTGATTTGCAACCCCTTAAGAGTGGATTTTTTAATACGAAAGTTACTATTTTTTGAGGGATAAAAGTTGCGGTTTGATAGTTTTTGTATAGAAAATATTTGGATATTTGTCTGGTCTTTTCTGGGTCTCCCTTGTCTGGTGGGGAACTGCCCGATAGATGATTTCGGGCTGTCCTATATGTTCAAATCGAGCGGAGAACTTTAATTGCTCGATGCAGGATTAGTTCATATGTGGCGTCACAGATGTCGCTACAAATATATTAAGCCCCATATTCATTATTCAGTTAAGTTTTCTGAATGTTTAAAAATTGTCTCTAAAGTAATCCGCTAGTGGTGGACAAAATGGGATAAATAAATAAGAATTTTATGGCAAAGAGGCATTATAAGGGTTTTTTTTTGGGTGTGAAAATGATTTAGTGACACCCCCCGCTCTTGGGCGGACTGGAGGGCGTGTCAGACTTTTACTGACTAAAAACCCACTCCTGTTTCTTCTTTGCCATTGTTCCAGGGCCCCGGGATCTCTTTCGCTGTCGTATCACCCATGGCTCCAGTAGGCTCTGACCTTGCTGGGCCCTTACGGTTGCTGACATCTCCTTGAGGCGCGCGTGGAACACTACGCGCTGTCGACGACTTGGGCTCGGTGCTGACGGTTAAGAGTTAGTATAAACTAAATTAATCATTAGCTTGGTGAATCTTAGTTGCGTTAGGTAGAAAAAAAATAATGTTGGTAGTTAATTATTACTCTGGCTTATTGATATAATATAACCAAAACATTACAATGAGCTGTGGCATTGTATCGAGTAGCTTGTAACTCCACCTGCTATAACATTAATCGTCTATCAAACGATCAAAAGTTTATCGCTTATTAGTTTAGAATAAATTATAAAGTAGTTTGCATTTAGTTTATAAAGATATCGATGTGGGTAGAGTTCTAACGCCATGCTTACAAAACTGTTAATGGGCTCTGCTAAGATAAGATCTTTTAAATGGGCTTCTGATATTTCAGCAGAAATAATAACAGATTAAAAAAAATCAAAATCAAACCTAATAAACATTAAGATTTATTTAGATTCTTAATATTCGTTATGGATTATGTATTTCCTTAAAGCGATTGGGAATGGCCCGTCTGTAAAATGGGTAAGGTTGCTAAATTTTTATTAGTAAATTTATTTCAGGATAAATCACGTGTATGTGTAAATTCGTACTTACCAAATATGTTCCTAGAATGGTGACATTGACTGCTGAATCACCGATAAATCATAGAAGTTATGATTGCCAACGATGACTGACAACAATCTAGTACATCAGATTAACTCATACGCTCATGCGAGTGAGTGTGACTACTCTTCCCTATTAGAACAATTTCCGGTGCATTGTGTAGTCCGCTGCGCTCAAAGAATCGTGCTCTCATTAGTAAGCGCACGATATGACCTATCATAAGGTTCCCAGGACGTCAACTAGATACTTATTAAATTACCTGTTACTAAATAACCAAAATCGATCATAGATAGTACCTATTTGATTTATGAGTAAACCAATTAAATCAGTGTGTACCTACCTACTTAAAATGGAGCTCAGTAGGTACATAATAATTAAATTACGGAGGTTTATTCATATGCAAGTTGCAAGTGTACCTAACTTGATGAATCACGTGTTGTTCAATGAGTGGAATATGTGTGTAGTAAGAAAATATAAACAAGAAAGACTAATAACTTTACATTAACTTAGCCGCTTAGAAACAAGTTGCGCTGACGAAACGCGATGCATCTCCGTAATGGAAGTAACTTTAGAGCCTATTAACTTTAGATTGTCTTACGCTATTAAACTACTGATTTGAACATGCACACATATAATAAAAAAATGCAAATTCAGTAGACGTTAAAAAGCATTACTCATGTACATTATTTAACTAGTCAAGACAAGTTATTACTTCAGAATTGACGAATTTTGGGACGCCAGACAGATTGTTAGCAACATTACGTAACTTAAAATGTTCTGAATCACAGAATAAACAAATATTAAACAATCACAGCGCTGCAATTTCGCGAATTTCTTTATTCGTTTAGCATCTTTGTTTAGTAACGTTATGTTAATCTGCTCATCCGCAAGTTATCGTCCGGTTTGACTCAGGCGGGTCATCAATCCTAAGTCTGTCCACAAATTGTCTTGGGCAACACTTCCCATGACAGTTCGGTATTAATTAATGATGTATCGGTTTGATAGGCTCGATGGCCTCTCACCGCTGCGCCTCGCCCCTCGCACCACAGCTACTCACAACCGTACATAAATACCGTAATCAACTATGACAATTTATATACGCTGGAGTAAAACGACTTAAGTTTTCTCATCTCCGTATTTTATGCGCGGAAGTTATTGGGGTTGCGTCACTATACGTTGATTACCGATGTTTAAATGTGCGTTATTATTCTACACTTGCTTGTTTACTTTCATTACAGAATTAGCTACATCTTTAATATTGTACCTTTCGACTGTTGTTGACTTCCTTGGTGTTTATGGAACGCTGGGACCATTAACCAAAGAGAATTGTTATGTTCACGTACATAATTTAACAACACTTCACTCTAAGTTGTCTTTAGACAGATACTTTAATTGTTTGTCGCTAGCTGAGGATGTAATTTCACTACAACATACGATCTATTGTTGGACATGCAGAGAAACTTTCAGTATAGTAATGATAACAAATTATTATATTAAAATATGCATATGTGACCGATTGTTATTGCGAAAGGAACGAGAACATGGGCAGCCTGTTATTTTTATTCAAATTTATCGCCTAAACTCATTCTGCCCACACTGCGTGGCCGCACACTGTAAATTGATCACACAGATGATTTATGAATGCCATTTTTACATAATAGATAGGCTGTTTGTATGTGTGTGTGTGCCCGTTGCAAGGCGTCCGCCATGTTGCCTGACGTGCAATATTTCTTGTGACCAGAAGCGGTAACTCTACTACATTTCCACAGCACTAATGTGACAACATATAAATCGAATGAATACATAATACTTCTACCCATTGTCTTCGAGTCGAATATTAAATCGAGTAAGACTTTATTTCCATGTATTGTATCGATTGTTGTTTTCCATTTTAATAGTGCTAAAATATATGTGACACGATAATAGTGTGCAATATTTTATTGAAGTGTGATAGTGGGCTTGTGACTACACCTATTATTTACATTGTGTAACGAATGCTTTTACTATTTATGAGTTGGTTTTGTAATTCCTGCAAGTTAAAAAGTATCTTTTCCCTATAATATAGCCCTGTAGAACTTCTCATTTCCAGAAAGCCTCCGACCGGTCCCAAACGGTTTGTTAACGACTAGAGTCTGTGCTGACACTCCATATCTGTTTTTAAAGTTACTTAAGAAAGTTGAGGATGCCGTATTCCATTTCCTAAACTTTCTAACATCCCTGGTTTAAAGTCATTTCTCGTTTTTTTAGGAGGGTATTTATCAAATAACCTCGTCCGCTCTGGGTGGAACGAGAGAGAATGCTACCTTTACTGACTAAACTCACTTGTGTTCCTTCAGTTACTTTTTGCGTTCTACGGCCGCGGTAACTTTTTTTTAACAATTCTGCAGCCTTGCCAAAATCGACTGCTGTGTTGCAGATTACAATGAACATAAAAAAATACCTATAAGATAAATATCTCCTACAATGACTTAACTATAACAGGTAAATACCTGTTCAGCTAATCTAGAGAGAAGCACATTTGTATCAGATAGACACAAAATAGATAGATATATTCTCTAATAGATATTCTAACATTCTCAAATGAGATTGCGAGATATCATTAGGACTAAACGCGGATGCAGTGTTCAATCAAATCACATTAAATACCATCACATTCGATTGGCGATAACTTCCGTGTGATGTATGAATAGACTCTATAACTTGACAGCTCAAGTATAAGTAGGTTCGGGTAGATGATACATATTACTGTACTGGCTACTGACAGCAGTTCCGGCCGCCTGAACGTGGAATCCATCTAAAGGGAAACATACTTCCAAGATAAAAAATGTAATATCCTATGTATCCTAATCTAGGATATGGTCTACCCATGTGCTAATTTTCACTCAAATCCGTCCAGTCGCCGTCAAGACGTAAAAGGTAACAAACAGACAGACAGAGTTCCTTTCGCATTTATATTATTAGTATGGATACGCACCGAGTATTTGCGACACAAAGCGAACAATGAGTAATGTGAACCATGAACTTAGATAATGATCTCGTCTTTGTGCTCAAAAGTTTCTTTGAGGTGAGCTTTATCTATCTTCGGAATTCGTCGCTTTAGATTTGTGTTTATTTTATGCTTGGTGAGCTGCAGCTTTATAAGCGGTTATTTCAAATATGTTTTTTTAATGAACATGAAAAATGTTATATAAACTAGTTTATCAATAAATTTGATATAAAAATGTTATATAAACCAGTTTATCAATAAATTCTATATAAAAATGTTATATAAACCAGTTTATCAATAAATATACAAAAAGTCAAAAATAGAATATTAACGGTGATAACAATATCAAATTTGGTAGAAATGCAAACGAGATATAACAATTTTTAATAATATATCAGTCTGTTTCGTCAAAACGCATTTTCTATGGCAGCCGTATGGGCGCGATGAACTTTGACGTCAAAAACCACGTCAGACTTCTCTTTCTTATTACCAACTTTGAAAAAAATCTTTAATATTTGTTACAAAGCTAAAAAGTTTTTCATTTAGCAAACAAAAGCCCTTGCATACATATTCCCTATTAAACTTGAAATATAGTTCCTATTTAATGTTCCTAAACGTATCTGAAAATTTTGACACATACCTAATTGTTTGTAAGTTTCCACAAAACCATTAATTTTCTGTCGAAACACAAGACCATACATATTTTAATTTAACAGACATTTTTTGTTTTGCAATGTCATATTTCAAAACTAGCTTCTGCCAGCGGCTTTGCCCGCTTGAAAATAGGTTTTTCTATAGAAACTTTGGACCCCCGTTTCATTTACATAGGGAGTTCATTTTGGAAAATTCTCTCTTAGTGCTGGCCTACGTCATAAAAATAAGGCTTATGCAGAATTTATTGTTCCTAGTCCCAGTAGTTTCGGCTGGGCGTTTATATGTCAGTTAGTCAGTTTTTCCTTTTATATTAATCTCTTGTGAGCAAAGTGAAAAAACATTTTTTTAATCGTCGTTGCCCCACACTAGGAATTACTCCCATGACGTGTGTGTGTTAATAAACATGTAAACTCACATACACATGACACCCACAGCTGGTACCACAGCCCATACATATATTTGTTCCGTGCGGAAATCGAACCCGCGACATACAGCTGAGCAGTCAACCACTCAACTATTGCACTGCGCCAACTTTCAAAAGCTTCATTAATGCACAAGATCCGGCTATACATTTAACTTGATATAACAATTATTTTCTAGATCCTGTATTCTGGTGATTCTGTACTACATTAATTTTCCACAAGTACCTGTAGTTAATAAAGCTGACTCATAAAGTAATGTTTTATAAATTGCAAGTCTTACAAACGCGACGACATTATTGCTTGCTAGGAAACAAGTGGATGGGAAAATCTGGGTTTTTTACACCAGCCATTTTTAACCAAGTCCCTTGATTCGGTAGTCAAGGTATTTCCCTCAAGTGTAACATCTTGTTAAAAGATTTCGTATTCAAGTTCAGAAATAGTACAGGAAAAACATTTTAGGTAGTTCTTGAAACTCACAAAAGAACTGCCTGTTGATTACCACATAATTATGGCGAAGCCGAGTTTACTATAAAGTTTAACTACTTATCAATTTAACTACAGTTCTTACCTAGTTCCTGTGCTTGGTTACTTTAAATTACACATTTATAAACTCGATAGTAGAGTAGTCGTTGTACGGCATTTATATCATTATAGTGATGGGGCCTGATCTCCAGTTAGAGAAGTGGCGGACTACAAGGTAAATGGCGTGCGTAATCCTCAATGGAACTATTTATTTAATGACTACTCATTGCTATCCGGATGTAGAGATATGCAGGCCAGCCTGGGAATGTATGTTTGAGTACTATATTCAACTGTTACTGTATTTGAAAATAATTTGACACTCATTATAATACAGAACCTTTGAAATAGTTTAACGTATAACGTATGTTTACTTTGATTAGGATCATTTGAGATTCATTTTGTAAAATCCATAACACAAGCGTCGAGTTTTACAGCAAGCTTTTATTTATTTATTTTATTCACTTTTTAATGTATATTATTTTTTCATTTTTGTTTTACAATTTGTGAAGAATTACATTTTTGTAAATTTTATTTTATATTTTCTTTTATTATTGTGAATGTGGCCACTATGTGGATTGTTTTTTCTCTTTAGTAATTTTTAAACAAATGCCTGGCAGTTTGAGTACTTTATGCGGCCTACTCAAATGTCTTTCTTTAATCTTTTGTCTTTCGTCAAGTCGTTGAGTCTCTTAGTAGTTCCAAGCTGAGCTACGCTACCCGAATACTGAAAAATGCTTACACAGACTGAACTGGTCCATTCAAATCTGTGTGGTTGTTTCCTTAAAAGATCTTCTCAGACTCTAATCTGCATGGTTCTCATATGATTTGACTATTACATAATTACTGCATGGAGTTTAAAAGAGACTTTGACCTCTGAGTCTTTTTCTTCTCATAATAGTTAGGTAGGAAGCACCAGAGTCATCTAGTTTAAATAGACGAAAAAACTGTCGTGTAAATGTGTTTTTAAAACCTATTTGCAAAATAAACTTCCAAACATAATGTTCAAGTTATTGTAAAGTTAAAGTGTACTTTGTTTTTGTATAAGATATTGCACAATTTTATAATGAAGCCATTGTCGTAGCAAACTAGTATTATGTTATCTGAAAGTGATAAAAAACTTTAAGCCGCAAAATAAATAGACTGTCACTAGTTAGATCGAATGTCGTTTTTCAATTAACATAATTATTCCGAACAATTTATTCTGTTACGCGTCGCATTGAAATATAATATGTATTAGTTTCATTGGTATGTACTTATGAATAAGTGAAGCATATTTCACACTTGCCGCTCGTCACCCACGCGTCATCGCGTCACCGCTGTCATCTCCAACCATTGGTAAAACTTTTGCTTACACAATTCAGCATCAATGTAGCGGAGCTTTTGTCGCGGGGTCGAGGACCTTCGGCCACGCTAGATAATTACATAACATCTCTGTTTGCATAACGTTTCCTAATTAGAGAGAAGATTTCTCACAAGCTCACAAGCGTAACCGAAAGGAAAAAGATGGACAGTCGGACATGTGCAAAACTATAAACCGCTAACAATCACATTGGTTGAAATCGAATTTGTTCTCCGTTATTCAAACCTGCTTTGTCGTAAATAATAAAATGTGTTATAGTAGGTAAGTACGTATATAGACGATGATCTAAAAGATTGCGGTCGAGCCCGTCGGATTCTGCGGCGCTCTCAAGGAGGACCGGACTATTTCGAAGCCGGAACCGAACCCGCACATGGAAATTCTGTACTCACGTCGACCGAATCGAGAACTGTTCTTTTTATTACTTAAATTAAGAGCGAATATGCTTTGTCTCTTTTTATACCGAGGCGTCGAACAGAGAAGAAAACCTGAATAATGTAGGTAAGTTTTTTTTGTCTACAGTTTCAGTAAATTACGATACGGTTTCAATTTTCGAGATAAGCTTCCGTAATTTCATATCAAAATTTAAATTCAATGGGAAATTATTCGAAAATTATGTGCATGAGTCAAGTAGAGCCCACAACAAAGACGCACTTCCAGTATACATGAACCCGTTTGTAAGATTGTTACTTACAAAAATAAATCAGGCAATTAAACTCTGAAAAAAAAAAATGTTATCAAAATTCAAAATTGCAATTTATTTTTTGACACCGTCCACTTATTAAAACAGCTTTTACGTATGTTTGAACGTAAATAGCTGGCAGTTTTTTGTTTTGTTTGCTTATGCAACTTATGAAGATTAGCCTCAATTTTAGTTAAATTAAATACCTTATGTTTCAAGTTTTTTCTTATAAACGCCGTCGGGTAAATATTCAATACTATCTGAAACAATATCAGATTGTAAACACACATCAAATCATTTTGTGCGTTTAAAGTGTATATAAGTAAGAGGACAGGACCTGTCGCCGTATTATTAAGGATGTGTAAGCTGAACAATATATTTCTTACCGTCCCAGCCAGTCGTAAATTGTGTAAATATATTGAAAAAACACGTTGATACATGGCCGGGATTGAATCCGCGACATCACAGTATCTCGTTTCTGTCCGACACCCCACACCCAAGGCTGTCACCGCTTCTGTACGATTTTGCGTGATTTATCTTCGTTAAAATAATGTGATCGAAGACTTATTTAAGTAGGTTTTTTCCGTCTTTTATTATGTATGTATAACGACTAGACTGAATAATCTACCGAAAATACATTAATATATGCACGTGCTATCAACGTGATACAACTTTTAATGTCGTTAAGAAATCACCGGTTTGTGTGATGATGGCACGGCGCCCGGTAAGGTCGCGTCTGCGAGCTGTCCACGTCCGACGTCCACGCTCACATGGCTACATTTTCGTCTATTATTACGGCAAGTATCGGTCGCTTTCACTATCGCCCATCAAGTGACGATGTGACAGCATAATTAAGCGCGTCGAACATAATCACGCACGGGTCGCGTGCATTCAGCCTGGAGGCTGGACAAAAAGATCGCTCGTGACCCCGCTGAACTGCCGGATGTAAAGAAAGTACTCATTGCAATCTTCCGGCCCGCGTTACGTCCGTCATCGAGTGTCATAAGTCAAAAAATTCATACACTATAATAATATCGCGAGGCCATAATTAAATTCCACTCTACATGGAAACTTTGGTAAGCATCTAAGGGTTGACAGATGTTTTTTCAATGTTGAAGAATTATGCTGAAGTAGTAAGGGAACCAATAAAAAATTAATATCAGTTTCTTTTGTTAATATTTATAAACAATGTTTATTCAAATTCAAATAGTTTATATTTAAATTACACTATTACAAAATCATTTACATGCACGTTAGTACAAGATTGTGAATATTTAAAACATTAAACAAGTATGTTTAATACGATAACTTGTGTAACAGTTCGATAGTGTAATAGTTCTCGGTGTTTTATGAAACTGTGGTGTTGGGATGGAGGTGCATCGTAGTGCGGTGCGGCGGTGAAGCGGCGCGCGCGCAGTGGGCGAGGTTAAGCGATTGCTTAGATCCGCGTTCACCTCGCATTGTGTAACCGCACGGTCGCGGGAGGGGCGCCGTGGGAACCGCCGAAAGCTCGCTAACGCTATGCGCAGCTTCCGCCGTTACGGCCGCATTAACTTAACGATGCATCTCGCACGCCACCGCAACCATACGCAACGCGCTGCTCACTCCAAGCCAAATTGATTCGATCGTCATCTTAGCAACAGGAAATTATCATTGAGATGCCGCAAAACATTGCCACCTAAATTTCGGTGCCGAGCTGATGCGACTTTCTAGTGTTTCGTATTATACATGCATGCATATTACACGATTTGTCTAAGAGAGCGGCGAAGATGGTCTGCGCGGCGCTCGCCTGCCACAGGGCAGCAAACGAGAGCATGGAGCGCTGAAGGCACACAAAGAGCATTGTGAAAGTTATGTTATGAATTCGTATTGTTTTGTAATTGTTTCTAAGCAGTACAGAGCGGTGGAATAATTCATAAGTGTTGTTGTTCCCAGCGGCGGCGATGTTGTTCTCGCGACGACAGTTGAATAGGGCAATGGTGGCGGGCCGTTAGTGCGGCGCGGGTGGACAGGAGGGTGAGGTACGCGGTACGGGGTCAGGGGGAGGGGGGAGGGGGGGGGTGCCGAGGGCGGAGCACCTGAGCGCGCCCTGACCTACGACCTGCGGTGAAAGGCGCGGGCGCGGGCACGGGCCGCTGCGCCGACGACGACATAGCATCGAGCTGGTTCGCTTGCGCAGAATGACCGGATTTACGAACAAAAACAATGACCCAAAACTGTGATCTTGTTTCGTTATGATTGAATTTTTTTAATAAGTTTTTAATTTTTTCTGCATGCATGTTTTCGGTGAGCATACGGTGTGGTCTTGACATTAAGGTAATTTATGAACTTTAGTGGCCCATTTTTACAAGTTTAAGTTTGATACTTAATTCGAATAGGTACATATTTTGGTAGGTACCTACGCTGTACAGGAGGTGTTAATTTGGGTTGATAATTTAATGCTTACACACTAAGTATCGAGATGTTCGAGTGTTAGAGGTGTATGTGGGTAAGGACAGAGCTATGGATTGGTTACCCCCTTTTTTAACGTGTACCTACCGTATATCTTCGCAACTACTAGTGATGTGTACCTAAGTAGATATCTTCTATAGATCCACCCTGCGTCTACTCTGACTTATAGCGCCAGTAGCAGCCATCCAATTGGGCATTAGAAACCCAACTGCAGTGGTCCGTTATGGTCCAGTGTCGCTGAAGGCTTCAGTCAAATGTACTGGAATACAAGTAAACTTTAAATGTTGTGATGTATGATTTCTTACCGGAATGCAAATTATGTAACTGTCTACGTAAATTAATTATAGTGAACCATTTTCCGATTTTTTATTGTGAGTATGTAACCAATTATTTATAAGTCAACATATTTCTGCTGCGAAGCACGAAATGTCATTATCTCGAAGGTAGTTCGAGTTGCCATCGCTTTCGTCGGAAAGAAATGACCCTGGATACTTTTACTACCTGCAATGTTAAAAATAAATTACCACGAGGAAAATCATTTCTTGCAAACAAAATATAATTTCTCATGAAATGCATTGTCATTAATTGATGTCATTTCTTTTTAATGACTTTTACTGATTACACGCTTGAATCCAATTTGTTGTTTCAGGAATTAAAGATCACCTTTAAGAGTTATTGGCAGGAGGAAATGTATTCATATAATAAATCTAATTTGCAGAAACAATGAGGAAAATTGCAAATGAAAATTTCTAGAGCTGCTAGACCAGTGACCAGTACAATAGGAAACAAATAACATTGTGCGACGTGTTCACATAACACATGAAACAGTAATGACGCAACTTTCACGAAGGTAACATGTCGGGAGACTGAGTCGCACTTACGGGCGCCTCTTACACGGTAATGAAGATTGATGGCTGGCGATGAGCACTGCGATTAGCGCTGAGGTACCCTCATTTGTCATGGCTATCGTGTGCGATTGTTTTATATGTTCTAAATATTTGTTTACCTACATCTTTTCCTCGTGACCGGTTCGTGTCCGCGGCTGCCATTAGTTTGCCACTAAGCAGTAAGATTACTAATGTATTTGTATTCTTGCATCAAAACATATTTAACTTTTTCGTCTGTTT
Source organism: Mythimna pallens (assembly GCA_961205895.1). Taxonomy (NCBI): domain Eukaryota; kingdom Metazoa; phylum Arthropoda; class Insecta; order Lepidoptera; family Noctuidae; genus Mythimna; species Mythimna pallens. The sequence continues at coordinate 16,149,347 of OY540830.1, read as the reverse complement.
TGAATAGAATATAATAGAATAAACTGGACCTTCATTCTAGTTCAATTTCGTCATTAATATTTAAAGAGTTTTATTCTAATTCATCTCACAAAACTAGTCTAACTGTTAAACTAAAGCTAAACTTGGTATATACAAAGATCTATAAAAACAAAGACAAATGGGTAAGGAAAACGGTTCGTTATCAGATTTAGGAACCGCGCATTAGTCATCGTAACATTTCTCTAGCTATCGCCGAAGTCCACTTTGTTCGAAGTAAGAGAAGGAATAGGTTGTGCGGTAACTATAAACACACGACCAGTTTATTCAATATTGATATGAAGAGTTTCTGGTTTTACTAGTAGCGACTATCGCCTGACCCCTCAACTCTAAGTGTGATGTTACTTATGGAGACCGAGTGAACACTAAACACTGCTGCCAGTGGGTGTCATCATTTACTGGTTTAGACACTGTCATGGAGGAATTAAGTCATTTGCTTAATTTGAAATTATTACCTAACAAAGAAGAATGGTCACTGGTCCAAAATCGACAGGTATACTTGTAAAAGTGGAAGAAAAATACGTTATCTCTACTTTTTCTGAAGAAATACTCAAGATCATTTTTTATGCGTTAGCCATCGAAATCAAAGAATATAAAACAATATCTGTTTCTAATAAAGAAGACAAAAAACTGGGCAAGTGCGAGTCAGACTCGCACACTGAGGGTTCTGTACAAATTAACTTATGTATAGAAAATTCTATTTTTCCGAATAGAATTTTCTTTTTGTGACGTAACTACAAATTTTCAGTTTTCAGATTTATTCCTATACTTGTGCTATAAGACCTTGCTTCATGGCAATTTTTTGGATTCTATGATAACAGGAAGTACCTACCCTATGAATTTCAATATTTTGAGAGCGTCAAATTTACGTTTTTTGCGACATAAACGGCCGTATCTTTTTTTTTTCGATAACTTTAACTTTAGAAGTTTAATTTGTTCACTGCTTCTAGGGACCGCAGACCTGAGTATATGGTTTTAATTTCAATATACACTGTGGAAAAATATGTCGGGCCTTGGAGGGAAACTACCTTAAATCCTTAAGTTGGCTCAGTTTACTTAAAGGAGAATGTCTCCTTTATTTTTAAAAAGAAACAAAACTGCATTCAAAGATTTTTTAAACTTGCTTGCCCCGCCCGGGAATCGATCCAACTATAATTAAAAAAAAACACTCGCTATTTTATTATACTAATCGATAGGATTATTATTCAGAATAAAATTTCTCTAACAAACATTTGGTCTTGCTCTCACCTGTCGTACAAGATATTCATGAAGAATACCTATTTAGTACACAAGTTCTTTAATGAACATCTAGTAGTTACTGTTCATTTTCAACAAGTAAAAGACATGTGACAGTTCTCTTATCTCTCAAACATTCTCATACTTCGTATCACTTACTAATTTATCTCTAAGTACCTTTAAATAGATCAGAAAAACATTATAAAAATGAGACCCTTGTTGAAATCTTCGATGAGAAAATCGTTTAATGGTAAAAATACATCTATGCACATTTCCTTCTTTCATGATACGGGGCGTTCTGAACTACTTACTAGATCTCGTTCAAACCAATTTTCGGTGGGAGTTTATAAGGTAATGTACATCATATTTTTTTTTTTAATTTTATCATTCTCTTATTTTAGAAGTTATGAGGGGGGGGGGGACACATTTTACCACTTTGGAAGAGTCTCTCGCGCAAACTATTCAGTATATAAAAAAATTATATTAGAAACCTCAATATGATTTTTGAAGACCCATCCATAGATACCCCACACGCATGGGTTTTATGAAAAAAAAATTCAGTTTCAATTCTAAGTATGGGGAACCCCCAAAAATTATTGTTTTTTTTTCTATTTTTTGTGAAAATCTTAATGCGGTTCACCGAATACATCTACTTACCAAGTTTCAACAGTATAGCTCTTATAGTTTCGGAAAATAGTGGCTGTGACATACGGACTGACAGACAGACACATAACGAATCTATAAGGGTTCCGTTTTTTGCCATTTGGCTACGGAACCCTAAAAATGGAACGTTTGATTTTGTTTGCAATGCGAGACAGCAATTTTAAAATTCGAATGAATATTTGTCTTCTAATACAGGCATCATCATGGGAGACTCCAATCATAAACTAATCTAAACTACTTGTTATAGAAATAAAACATTTTGTATTTGTATTTTTGTATTGTATTTGAAACATTTTTAATTTTAAAACCAAATGTTTTTTAGATAACAAATTGATAATGAAATAAAGTTACTGTTAGATTTTACGATCATTTTTATTCTTAAGACCAAATGTATGTTAGAGAAATCTTATCCTGAATAATAATCCTATCGATTATAGAATAAAATAGCGATTGTTTGTTTTTTTTAATTTTAGTTGGTTTCGAGTCCCGATCGAAGCAAGCGAGTTTTAGAAAAACTTTGAATGCAATTTTGTTTATTTTTAAAAATAAAGGACTCTATAAGTAAATCAGTAGTCTGTCTCCTATAAGTAAAATGAGCCAGCTTAAGGATTTAAGATAGTTTCCTTCCAGGGCCCGACTAATTTTTCCACAATGTACGTATAGTTACGTCACCAAAAAATAAAATTCTTTTCGGAAAAATCTTCGAGGAATTGAACTATTTACATAAGTTAGTTTGTTAGGAACCCTCAGTGTGCGAGTCCGACGAGCACTTGCTCAGTTTTTTGCGACATAAGTAGGGACCTCAGATCTGAGTATATAGTTTTAATTTAAACTCGATACGTCCACGCGTTCTTGAGATTAAAGGTCTTGAAAGACACAAGACAAACAGACGGACGGACAACAAAGTGATCCTATAATGGTTCCGTTTTTTCCTTTTGAGGTGCGGATCCCTAAAAACAACGATAGATCTCAATTCTGTCAAAGTCTAGATCTGAAATGACCATCCTTCTGTTACACATTTTTGGTTTGGCTCGCAGATAAGATTAGGTACCGTTAGAAACAAAAGTAAGTCAGAAACTGTTGAAGGAAGAAAGAGTTCAAAGTTCATTAGCAATGTTTGTCGAAAGCAGAAATTTTCCAAAAAAAATTATCACAAAATCTTCCATGTCGAAACAGTAGCATTGCCAGATAAACTAGACGACAAATGAGTAAGCAAAACATTTAGCAACAGGACAAACAAGTTGCAGTTGTAGATCATTTGTATAAATTAGTATTCAAACACTGAAACGCTACAATTTCCGCAGATTGGTCACATTTACAAATATAGACAAGGCTAACAGAACCGCGGGAACCATAAATAAGCTCATCGCTTACTATCCTAAGCAGGCAGTAATAAGAGAGTTTAACAGTGTAAATTAATTTATTAATCAATTAGATGTTAATCTCACTTAATTAATGAAAGTCCTTTAATTGGCGTTCCCCTTAAACACTATATTAATTACCTTGTATGGCAGCGGCGAGTTACACGCGAATCTTGCGTGTTCTGCGCGACCTCTGACACAGATTTCCTGGAAAGTATTAGCTTAGGCGCTCCTTCAAATCGCAAATACAGCTCGTTATTTCGAAAGCTTATTTTACACTAGTCGTAGCCTCAGGCTACTTGTAGGTAATACCTGTATTTGGCATTCGTCAAATATCTAACAAAGATAATGCGCCGCCAGTTGCCGCTCACTCATTGTTTTCCCGTTTTATGTAGTAGGCATAAATTCTATGTACCTATTTGACACGAACATTTGTCTTTGCCAGCGTTAAGATATATGCGGATACTTACGCCGATGATAATTAATTAGTAAAAAAATATAACTATTCATTGACTAGGAAAGAATCAATCATCTACATTTAAAAATGACCACAGATAAAAGATGAACGGGAGCTGATAAATTGACTTCATAATGAGTTGTTAGAGTAGGGTTTTAATGGTAAAAATTGATTTAATTATGTAAATTTTAATTTACGCATATTAATCAAATCATTATTTTAAAATAACTATGATTCTATTCCATGCTTTATTTACATAGCCTCCCTAAATATGGTACGTACTACATCTATTCATCCGCATCCTGCTTCTATTCTCGAAACCACAAACATATTTTCGTCTATTGTATAGTTCGTCAATCTATTTATCTGCTGCGGTGTTGTAAGGAAAACTTATTTCTGTATAATTTTTGTAACAGTTAACTTGGTACTCTACGGGACAGGATACGAGAGTACAGTTCCTCTGCGAAAACTTAAATTTATATTCAAAATTAGTGGAACCGCGGATAGTATTTTTTATGACGAAACTAATCCGGATAAAATTATATTGTTTCCGTTCGAAACTTAGGACATCGGTATGTCCAAGTAGGTAATTACTTTCAAGAGATCGAAGAATACTCGTCTAGTGGGAAAACATATTTTTAGCTTCGTACTAGATGTTCTTTTAGGTAATTTAATTGGAAAAAAACTTTAAATTTTGTGGTGACTATTCTATTTTAACGTCATTGTCTCCAGTCGATGTGGTGATGCTAGGGGGAGGCCAATATCTAGTAGCGCACGTCTATTGGCTAAAGTGATAACGATGATGATCATCAATGATAGGTGCCTGCTCTTGATCTTAATGATATCTACGTTTTTAATTACCTAATAACCTAATAAGACCCAACGCACCTACATGCCGTTGTTATTGAATAAGAGTAAAAAGAAACAACGAAATATTATTCTTACATAACGATGGAATGAGTGACCCGTGTCCGACCGCTTTTTGTGCACTTTGTGTCAAGTCATGTTACTCGGACAAACTCTCCATCGAATTACAGATTTCACTTGATTTTAATACATGGTTATCAAGAATGCAATTTTAAACGTGATCAATACGTATGCACATCTGAATTTTGTTATGAAAGTTAAATTGTGAGCTTTGTGTGTTTTATAATGCTTGTGCAATTTTATTCAGTCCGCATTTCAGTAGTAATATGCATGGCGAATAAGAATCACAACGCTTTAGAAATGTTGCTTGCTAAATATGTGAATGTTATGAAATATGGCTCAAAATTTAGCTTAAGATAAGATTTTTGCGCAATTGTTGTTACATATTTGTGTAGTTTTATCAGCATCAGTGTTACTGTTGCGGCACTAACGGTGTCGGCCATCGTCGAGATCTGTCGATGTGCGGATAATGACGGACACTGGCCTGCGCCTGCGCCGCGTTTGCGGTGATGATGGCAGGTCATATTGCAACAAATTATCTATACTCATTTGTACAAATGAGCTAGGCATGGCGGCCGCGGGCGGTTCCCACAGTCACCAACACCTCGTCAACCGCTACTTTGCAAACAATCCACTCGAATTAAAGATACGACTGGAAAGTTTCTGCCTGGTCTAAGTAATAAAGTCAAAATATCGTGTTTTATTGACAATAAAATGCCTCACCCATATTATTCGTTCTATTGATTTAGAATGAAATTTAAAAATGTGCATAATTTCAATGAATTATTTGTGTCATATTTACGTTTGTGTTTTTGTAATGTATATTATTGTGCTACAAGACGTGCTAAATGTTACCTGATATGGTAAAAAGGGGTCCTTGATATACATAGTTAATTGTATTTGCATTGAAGACACCGCTGCCGAGCGAACGGGCATACTGTTGAGACACAGTTTATCCAAAGTAATATACAATTACAATTTAATACGCTGATAAGCTCTCAATAAAAGACCGAAATAAGTAAATCGCTAAGTAATGTCATCTCACGATATTCAGCCTATATTGAGCAACCAGTGAAATATTGAATGTTTCATAACCTGTGTTGCTTCGGCAAGATTGGTATTTCAAAACTATATCGAAACAACATCCGTAACTATCTGGAGCTGAATCTAATTCCGAGAAGCATTCAATGTCGCCGGAACGATGGTACCTATGTTTAAATCGAATTACAATAGAGAACGGCCCACGCGGGTGCCTCACTGCGCACTTAACCGCACGGGCTGGCCGACCATCAATTGTCAAAATAGTTCCAACATGAAACAATGGTCGATAAGCTCGCTAGTCGGGAGAGAGTGATTTTCCGTAATTTTAATATAAATAATTGCGGCTTGCTAGAGTGGAAGGCCTTCGGCCGGTCACGAACGTGCGTCCTCTTGTCTTGCACTCCTTATTATTCGATACGCAGAATTGTCTTTTCGTATTACATCAACTTGTTTTGATTCTGTAGTTATTGCGGTTTGCGTTAAGCGTTATATTCTCACTCGGATTGTTATTGTTGAGATGTGCATTCCACTGTCTCTGTTACATGTTCAGTACAAGGTCTTATTTGGCATAAAAAAATAAGGTGCTGAGTAGATAATATGACTAAATCTACTTGGTTCTTTTACTAAGTTGTTACATAGCTTCCAAAATAAACAGGTTCACAATATGCATTTCTAATATTCTATTAGACTAATAAATCTATAGATTAGTGTCAACAATCAGCATACATGGTCATAGTTACATATATTAAGAATAGCGCCCGACAAAGAAGTGTCTCATGATTTCCAGGAAATAATCTTATTAAACGTCGCTTTAAACCGTCTTAAAAGCAAAAGCCTCGCATTTTAAAATTGTGATGCAATTATTTTAAACGCTGACATTGAAAAAGACAAGTTAAAATAATCCGAGAATTCCGAGTGCCCTTCACTTGCGCAGGCGCTGATGCATTGTGATGGCCGCTGTATTCAGACCGTATGAATTCAAGTCGGCTGCCTGAGCACGCTCAAATAGGATCTCTTGAGAACTAGTCACACTAATGTGGACAGCTGATCTGAATACTCAATTCGGTACTAAATAGTGCAGTGAAACAACCATGGAATCTCAAAAACAAACGGTTAAGTTTTTGATAAGATAGTAAGCATTCACGATGACTAGTCCAGCTAAAATTACCCATAGTCCATGTATAATTTCTGTGCCTCCTGTGAAGAATAATACAAGTCGAAAACTTATATTTTACAGTAGAGCAAAAACAAGTTAAAAAAAATCTTAGTTCTTGAACTAAGTGGGCTAAGTTAAACTTGAGTACCTTTTTTTGTAGATAAAAACTTTCACTTCCATAGTGAACTTTATTTTTTATGGTTCATATTATAGTTTTAAATTAACCCAAGAAAAACCTGTGAGTTGTACCTTTTTCTATTTCAAATGTGTGTTAAAATCACGTGATACATACTAGAAGTAGGTACAATTAAATTATGTTGCACCTATAAGGTGTTTTTGTGTAAATTGATATACATGAAGCAAACAAATCTGATAACTCATTAGACTATGTTACTAGAGCAATTTTGCTTAAACTAATGATAAACATACCCCAAAGATTAGATATTTTTTCTTATGGTCAAATTAAAACTGAATTGTATCTGTTTGCAAAAAAAACTGACTTTTGAAATATATACGGACGTGAGGGAATCCTCACGCCCAAGCCGCCGGGACCCTGACCCCGACTTCCAGCCACTGTAAGTTTTGCGGACGACGAACAATAGGTAGCTTGCCGTCGGGCCTTACGGTGACCGTCCGCACCGAGCTCGAGTCATTGACGGCGCGTATTGTTCTATGCGCCTTTCTTAAAGAAATGTCAGTAATACCGTGGGGGCCGAGCAAGGCCAAAGCCTACTGGGGCCATGGGTTAACTTCTGAAAGGGAAACCCGTGGTCGTCGATCGCAAAAGGCAAAGGTATATGGGATGTTTTGCCCTTTGCGTTCAATCCACATCTATATTCATTTCGACCGAGGAATATAGGTGTGGTTGTAGTTATTAAAAGTCTCTCTGTCTGTTTAAGACACGCCTTCGCGCTTCACCCTAGAGCTGGAGGAGTGATTAGATGATTTCGCATTTTAAAAACAAAAAAAACGCACCAGTTGGTACCAACCTCTTGGTAAATGAATATCCATCACCACTCTGCCACTCTTATGATATGCGCACTTGTGTCATTAAGCACATCTTGTTCTTCATATATTTTTTTTAAAGAACGAATAGAGCGAATATGAGTTGTATCTAAAACTCAAACCAAATTTGAGTTTTAGATACAACTCATATTCGCTTGCACATAAAAAATTGTATTTTTTAGATTCGGATTTATAGATGTGCCTCCACATCCGAATCGGAAAAATTCATTTTAAATATACCTTATTCAGTTTTGAGAAAAATTAGTTCGAAGTGATATAACTCTAAATATATCAATATTCACGATAAATATCTTGAAAAATAAAATGTGAAATGAATATAATCGTACTTATACTACTGTAGCGACATCTATTGCGTCACATAAGAACTAATCCTGCATTGTGCGTCAAAGTTCTCCGCACGATTAGAATATATACGACACAGCCCGAAATCATCTATCGGGCAGCTGTCTACCAGACACGACACCCGTCTGGCGGGAGGATCCCCCCTTTTCAACGGAGGTTTGCGAGACTTTACTCTCGGTTCCACCTACCACCAAACTACGAAGCACGAAAAAAAATGTGTAAAGCAATTGCCTTTATGGGTTACAAGTTTAAATAATTGTCTCAATATTCACGATTTTTTAGCCGAATTCCCGGCAGTTAAATCATTTTGCACAAAATTATCTCCGAAACTATGAAAAATAGAAGAACGTGAGTTATACCAAAAAAACGTTTTTTTTTTGCAAAGTTTTTTGTAAAACTCTCAAAAACGATATAAGTCGAGTTGTATTACTCTTCACAGGAGGCACAGATTTTAACAGCGACATGAAAAACAACATTTTTAAAACCCAAGAATGGTTTTCTCTCTTGGCAAGGCAATTAATATAAGAAGAGAATAAATACTCGTATCATTCATAAGGTTGATGTATCTGGAACGCAGTCGTTATGAAAAGATTTTTCATCGGGTGTCGCAACATAAGCTCTGATGAAGTTTCATCATGATGCGTATAGGAGACATAAATTACCAGACACCAATCGAACCCTGTGTAAATCATTCAAAGACATGTGATAAAATTGCAACAAAAAATAAAAAATACACAAGTTTTATGATTTAAGTAAATATGTTGACTGTTAATCGTGCTGTGTGAATTCAAGCGCTTGATTATGTTGCGACACCAGCTTATGTTTAAAAGCCATCTAAAAATATAATCAAATGCAAAACGGGCTAATGCAGTCGCCAAACTTACATCGCTGATGTGTAAATATCAGCGCCAAAGCTAATGCACGAAATGTGGGCAGACACGTTGACATTACAGTATCGAACTAGATCACGTTGCATTAATAACAATTAGTCGTGAAAGTGTTCAGTGTCAGCACGTCTCGGCTGAACAGGATGCAGCGCAGCAGTCGCAGTCGCTGCAAGCAAAAAGCGTTATTGAATTAGGATTAGACTAATAAAACCTTTCAATCTAGATGTTACTGCTTGACTGATCAGCCTAGATAGTCAACTAAATTAAATGCCAGTTTCCCAGAGACTGAGTTCGATAAATTTATTATAATAAATGGATTAAAGGAACTTATCATTCACTATTGCTACGATTTTTAGACATCAATACGTAAATCTTATACAATTTTCTTGTGAAATTCAATACGTGTTGCAGTTATGGAATGTATTAATGAAAATAATTACTCGTTTACTAAATTGATTGTCTATGAAGATTGTAAATTAAAAAATTTACAACTGCTGATATTTCATCAATAAAAATAATGAAGAAATGCATATGAGCAGGCTGGCACGGCGCTGTCACTCGTAACTCCTCATAAGGAGGGATGAGGTCGAGTGGGTCATCGACATTCAGTTTAGTGGGTAAGGTTCGTGCAATAGATGAGTGGTGCGATTGCGGGCGATAAACCATCGTGGCGGGTGGAGTGCGCGGAGGTGGCGTCCCGAGGTGAGAAGCGTGGCGGCAGGGCGTGAGATAGCGCGCGATAGCGTCCGCACGGGCCCAAGTCCGGCCTGGGCACCGACACCCCGCAACCTACTAGCGAATGTACGACACCACACTCCTTATATAGGACGCAGTGGAAAATTTTAAATTCGAAGCTTACTGAACTGATATGCCAAATTCCATTGCAATATTCCAATTCAATTTTCATTCCACATTACACATGCCTAAAAAATATGGGTACGTAAGGGACTAGTGCGCACCATAGACCTTACCGATATGAGACAATCTATCATTTTATGGATCATTTAGGTACTATGCACTTGCCCTACGATTTACTGAACTTCTGAATAAAGCTGATCTTTTCAACAAACGTCTTCATTCATCTGCAGTTTTAACCTTTCGTGTATTTTAGACGCGGATCCACGCGAGACACAATCGCTTTTTAATATTGTGTCTCTAATTACGGTATACGAAAGGTTAATCATAATTCACGCTTCCTCTTATTTTTACTGTTTTGTCTAATCTGTTAACAAACCCTAAAGTGATGTCTTAATATTCTTCTCCTCGACGACAATGTTGAAATGTTGTCTGTCTGTTGTAATTATATTCAGTCATAAAGTTATATCAAGCGTGCGTGCGTATTAGTAAAATGATCGTTCATTATAATAAAAAAGCACTTCGGAATGTTGTACATAATATGCGTGAGGTTATAAATCATAACATTATAATTATTGTTTTAAGTTGTCGAATAATAATTAGCTATTTGTGTTTCGACTGAGAAACTGTGACAGTATAAGCCATAAGCTCTGCGCCATCTAGGAAGTATTTATATAAGAATCAAACCGGTATTTATACTGAACTCTATGATTACTTAATTGACATGGAACGGGTAGCTACATACAATTTATGAGGGCTTTGGGTAAAAAGACTCAGCAAATTGGTATAATGACTATGATCTGTTCCAATTTCGAAGTTGTTTTCTGAACACCGTTTTTCGAATCGACACCTCCTGTAATTAATGCACGTCACGCGATCTTGGCACCACAGAACACGGGTGTAATCGATTTGTACAAGTACGGGTTTGCACAACGGACTGAGCCGTCATCTCTCCGAGCCCGCGCGCCCTCGGCGACACGACATCAACCTTCGCGTTGACGTTCCATTTCGCTCGATGTGCTCTCACTGGCAGTTTTTTTTTTCGCATTGCTCTTAAGGTTTATACCCTTGCTTTAATTTTTCGGCGACGTGGAATAATTACTGACGGCATCTTGAAACTGTTCACGCGGCAAGCCGGAGCTGACAGCTGCGGCGCTGCCTGTCTGATACTACAGCGGCGGGATATAAGGAATGATATGGCCATCTGTACCAAGCACCGACTGCGAGCTCCTGCTAGCATTCTTTATTTTTGTTCCATGTTAATATAATTTGATAGATATATCTTTCGTGTGGACCGTTACCTACCTAGCAAAAGTTATTTTTTTATTACGGACTCTTTTCAAGCTGCTTGTAAATGTGTTTATTCATTTATTTATTCCCTTGCATTTTTTCCGCTTATTTTAATGGTGCAAGAACCTATTTCAGGCTTCATAAGCCTTGTTAAGCCACCTGCCGCCACGTACTTACATTACAGAGATCGAATCAACAGACTCGTTAAAATTGTCCAGGGTCTACTTTCCGAACATATCACGCACATAGTAATAATCAATCAATCCTTTAATCTTGAGAACGTGTGCTACTTTGTGAAAACTTTTACACCAACGCAAGTGAGTAATTGCAGGCTTCAGTTCACGTAATGATACGCTTAGCGGGCGGCGAGGTGAAACGTGTGAGGATTTTGATAACCTCCAAAAATTAAATTCGCAAAACGTCTCAGAAGTGCGATGTGGAGTAAAATCACGCACAGTGATTACAAGAGGCGTGTTCTGTCATTACGCTGTCGGTGTTCGGCGGTTGGCTAACAAGCCTCACTCCAACGAATTCCGCGCGCAGTCTAACATTCAGCTTCATGTAGGGGCGTAGGGCCACTAACTACGATGGAGATAAGCGGCGACATTTCTGAATTTATTATAATGTTGTCGATTCCAAGCTTATCTTGACACATAATAATATGATTTCGACGCCGACTCCTTCGAATTAGTCAATAACTATTCCTCTACAGAAAGGTTTGTTCAGTTGAAGTTAATGAGACATGTTTCTAATTGGTAAATATTAGCCTGTCACCTTACCACCAGTCAAACAGTACATCTACTGCCTAGGAGATAGGAAATACTCTTGCAATTACCCGATTGTCCACTAATTAATATTTTGTAAGATTCTGTACATATTTGTGCAGCTGCTGTCACATATTTAAATATCAGTTTACGTTGTTTACACCAAATTATATAGCAGTGCTCAAGTAATTACGGACAACACCTTGGAACAAGAGGTCAAAAAGAAATTCACTTAAAACTGTAACACGCCCTTCACGAGAACCGAACCGCAGCAAATTTATAAAGTCGGGTCATTTTCGAAAACCAGTGTCCGAAAGTGAAACTACCCGCGCATTTATTACCGAGTAAAATATGTAGATTGCCGGCAAGATAATAATGATATGTGCTCGTGGTAATGAAATTTCCCGCCGTCAAACGGTGCCAAAGTAATTTGCGTTGCTTGTCTCTGGCAACGAGTGCCCCAAGGGCCGCTTTCGAGCTTGCGTAAGGCGTTAATGAGACGCACGCGGCTTTTGATTGGGAGTAACGCACGCGGCTAGGGTGGCCCCAGATCATTGTTGCGTGCCCCACCCGGGCCTAGCCACCGGTACTCCGCGCAATACCCTTTATGCCGCTACCTGCGTATCTTACATTGGAATGATTGCATACGGACAGTCTCTAGATTGTGACTCAACACTTGACTAATTCGACACGGGCTCTACATTTTCATTTATCGTAAAAAATGAATGTTTGCTATAAAAATATTTATTTACGTTCTTACAGTTGATTTTATAGCTTTTTATTTGTTTTCCTTCATACCACTTTCAAAGCGGAGCTGGAGTCATTAACCCTGATCGTATTTACTTGCGAACTTAATAAACAAGTTGTTGTAAACAGAATAGCGTCATAAAATCTGTTCACAAATAAAGAGGTTCTTATGTTTAATTAAGTGACCCGAACAGCTTAATTCGGCTGGTAATTAAAGAAATTGGTGCAGCTCTTGTGGGTAAGCTAAACTGTTGTTAAGGGCCATAACATTACAATTTCACGGAAGAGTCAGGCGGCCACCCTGTGCGCCTGCGCAGGCGATCCACTCATATTTGTTAAATCACCGGAACCCTGTAATTTTGATCGATATCTTTATTGACAGCACAAATTTATTGATCATTTCTTTGCAAACGTTCCCTGTGAATACAATATGGCGGGCTGTCGCAGTGCCGCAACACTCGACCTTCTTGCGCTGCTCAGATTATTGCTATGGTTTCGATTTTCAATAGCCATTTTATATCAGATTGACCTACTTCATTTTGTTTGTGGAAACTGAATTTCGTTTCATGCATAATATCTGTTCGCTGATTGTTAACGAGAAGTGCTTAATTATTTTTACCTACTCGTGACCGTGTTCCAGGTGATTACTTGGAAACTGAAAATTTGTACCACCACAATGTCTACGGTTAATTTTGTTACGCAATAAGTAATCATTGAAATAAAGTGGCATGTAATTTAAGAGGCCCACTATTAAAGTTGGTTTTCAAAACTCCCATGTTGAGGGTAACTTGAACTACGAAATCTGTAAGTAAGCATGTGAGTGGTATGAAACGTTAAAATCTTAATTTGTAAGATAGATACATACGTTAAACCATTTAGGCGTAATAATAATGTCGGTAATTCTCCGTAAAATTGAATTAACTAAACTAAACGATAATGCTGATAAGACTTGTTCCCAATTTCCCATAGCTGGGATTCCGGTCTCCTCTTGGAATGGGACGTAATTCAATCACGTGGACTTAGTGCGGGCCACATGTCTTTGAATTTTTAGTTCTAGAACTTTTCGGTTTCCTCACGATTTATTTCTTCTCCGTTTTGTGCGCAGAGTGGTGATAAAATAAATTAGACAAAGTAAAGCACCAGTCTGGGTTTGAACCCACGACCTATGACTTGTAAGTTGAAGCCGTTACCCTTGGGCCATCACTGCTCTTAGAATTAAGAATAAAAAATTAAGAATTAAGTAGGTATTACCAATTCTGACATGTTTTATTTGTTTTATTGACATTTGAACAAGTTTAGCCGACGCAACGGTGCGCTGAACACCTCGGCGCTCCCATAGTATGCATATAAACTATTCACGCCTGACAGGTAATAGCTCGACAGCCAAAGTTATTACGTTTTAATTTGTTAATCACGAGCTATCGGTAAATTATGAGATTTGTCCGTAAATCTTCACGCGCAAAAGCTGGTGCTTTTACAATAAGACACATAAAGGTGTGTCTGCAAATTACCTAATGGTTTGTTTACACGTACGAGTGTATCTGGCAAGACGGATATAATTTAAATTGACATTCCATCCATCACCAGTCCCTAACCCACAATAAATAAACAGAAACCCCAAAATAATAAAGAAAATAAACACAGAGATCTAAAGCCAATAATATTATAACCACAACAAAATCAAAATCATCTTCTCTAAACACGGCAATTAACATCAAATCAACTGGTAATGTTTAGAGCGAATGAACAATCGCAGTGAGGTATTGCCGTAATCGTTGCGTTTAACGCCTGGCTATTGTAAAGGCCTGCGCAGACGAAGGACTTTATTCATTCATTTTATTTTTTGTTTTAATGGTAGTTTTATTTGATTTGATAAGATGGAAGAGACTGGTCTCCACGACACAGGGAATTCTAGTATGGAGTCCAGAGATCTGTTAAATTTTATGTAAATACCTTTTGGAACAATAAACATATTTGTATTTTGTATTTTTTTTTTTTTTTGTATTTGTATTATGCAGAAGTGAAAACCTGCCACGGACTCAAACGTTGTGCGATTATTTGTTGCTCGGAAATTTAGGAAAGCAAACGCTATGGAAGCAAATATTCTCAGATTACGTTTTCTGCCACTAGTGACGTTAGTTTTATTTTTTACGGGGACTCCCCCGTACTGTTGTCTAGTTCGGTCTATCGATGTCCTTAGTTATTTTGGTGACTGTTCGTACGCAGTACTTTTAATCCATTGTGTGAGTTATTCAATACAGTTGTAAGGGATCTATTTTAAAGTAAAAAAGGACGGTGGACATTGCCTACATACTAATTGGAATATGAAGTTTAAGCCAAGTTTATGTAAAGCTAGTCAAAAATTATGCCAGCATCATCAAAGTTAAAAATTGTCTATCCTTTTCTCTGTCCGGTCTACTTATGCTCCGTGCAAATTCATTCAGCCGTTATTTCGTCATGTCATCATGATCATCATCATTTCAGTCGAAATACGTCCACTGTTGGACATCCTAAGCCTCCTTTAAGTGTCGCCACAACGACCATCTGTCCTTTCTTTTCATTCTGCCACTTAAGTTTGGCGATTCTTTGGGCTATGTCGGTAACCTTGGTTTTCCTACTATCTTCATATATAAAATCTTGATATCTTTATCCCTGACACGATCACGCAAGGAAACTGCGAGCATAGCCCTTTCCATTGCTCTTTGAATGATTTTAAGCTTTAGAAATATGCAGAACAGGGAGTAAAGTCCCGCACACTTCCGTTGAAAAGGAAGGACCACGTTTCAGAGTCATTTTATTCACTGGCAACATATTTTCTCATGTATTTAACAAATATTTAACACCTAACTATTCAAACACACAGACTGCCACATTTTTTTTATTAGGATGAAATAAAAGAGTTATGCAAGGCCTTCATCATCGGTCTGAGGACGACTCGTACCGAATATGAGCATCTCCTTGTTCATGTTCATTTTGTGAATGGCTCTCAATGATCACTTGGTTGCTTTATTTTTGCAAACTCGTGCTCCATCGTCGACCACATCATTGCTTACCATCAGGTGAGATAGTGGTCAAACGCGAGCCTATCAATAATAATAAAAAAATATGAAACTGACAGACATAGTTCAAGCGGTTATTTGAGCGACAGGAGAATAGATCTTGTCTATTATCCATTCAGTAGATCTAATAGGTTTATAATACCACATCAATATAAAATATCTTATTGTCATGTAATAATGGGCCTCATCAGAAGGCTTATAGTCATCCAAAGGACAATAGAAAGGGCTATGCTCAGAGTTTCCTTGCGTGGTCGCATCAGCAATGTAAATCCACAGGAGAACGAAGGTCGCCGACAGAGCGCGAAAAATCACTAATCTAAAGTGTCAGTGGGCAGTGTTCGTTGTGGCGATATTTGGGGTAGGCTTATGTCCAACAGTGGACGTCCTTCGGCTGAAATGATGATCATGTGTTTAACGAATTGTGAAAATCAATTTTAGCAAATCAACGCTGTGATCATTCTACCAACTCCTTGTGAACGTCTTCAGATGCCTTCACCTTAAAGGAGAACCCACTGGTTGGTGTAAGCTCAAAGTTTGACCTGACTAGTTTCTTTTTCAATTTAACATATATTTAGATATATATATAACATAAAGATGATAAGTTTATTAGCCAAATATAGTATGTAGACTCTCTACGTCAAATGTTGAAGTCATAAGTTCTTATAAATAAATTTCAGAATTGTCTACAGAACTTGGCACCCATTATTTCGATCTTAATTCTTTTGTCCGTGCAGTTGACTACCATACTATATTGAACTTGGTTCCCATTTTCACATTCAGTAATTTTTGTAAACAATTAGTTATTAATTAATTGAAATTAATTTTTAATTAATTGAAATTAATTTTTAATTAAATGAAATTAATTTTTAATTAAATGTAATTAATTTTTAATTAAATGAAATTAATTTTTAATTAAATGAAATTAATTTTTAATTAAATGAAATTAATTTTTAATTACGTAGCATAGTCGGCCTTATAATGTTCCCACTGCTGGGACTCAGGCCTCCTCTCTAGAAGAGGGAATGGGCCGTAATCCGCCACGCAGGCCCAGTGCGGGTTGTTGGATATCACATGTCTTCGAATGTTTGGTTCTAGGACATGCTTCAACGGTTTCCTCACGATGTTTTCTTCACCGTTTTGAGAGCAGTGGTGATGAAATAAATTACAAAAAGTAATGCGCCTGGCTGGGTTTGAACCCGCGACCTACAACTCGTGATTCGGGGCCGTTACCACTCGGCCACCACTGCTCTAATTAATTTTTAATTAAATGTAATAATTTTTTAATTAAATTAAATTAATTTAAGATTGTTTTTAATTTGATTAAATTAACTGTTGTAAATAAATGTTATGTGCTTACTGTGTAAATCTTATGTTTTATACAAAAAAGCTTTTATAATTTTCAAATACGCATAAGTACATAGGTAGTAAGATTGTATAGGAATGTATTATTCTCATAATAATATAACATAATTATTATAAATCTACGCAATGATTTTACGCCAATCTGCATTCATAAATTAATATGCTGATGAATCTTACCTATGCCTACATTTTTGTCCTACACAAATCTATTGAACGTTTATCGACAACAGCCCCCTTGCCAAGTTACAATCGTTTCGTCCGCGCCGAACGCCCCGAGTAGGCCACGCCTCCGATTCCTTTGTTCTGACGTCATCTCAACGCTCAGTCACCTTAACCTATTAATGCTAACAAAATATATAGGCCTAAGGAATACAATTTTGCATACAAACTAATTTTCCCCTTTTCACCCCCATTTAAGTTGAATTTTCAAAACTCTACATTAGAACTCCTATTATGAAAAAAAAAAACGAACCTTTCATATTGTAAAGTTTATTTCAACTTATAACTAACCAAGTCAATCTAAAGATATCACAGTTCAAAGTAACCCGTTTTAAAAAACGTAATTTTAAATGATATACTTGTGTTCCACGTATATCATTTGAAATTGTATTGAGTGTTCTCAGAAAGATTTGAGAAACTAAAAAACTAACTTCTATTTTTATTAAATCTTTTCAAAGAACTCTCCACCAGCCCCTATATAAAGTTTTATGCGTCTGAACTAATTTTCGACACATTTTTTCCAGTCTGCCGCAGACAGCTCTTCCATGGCCTTCTCGAACGCTGCTAGCGCGTCTTCCGGCGATGAAAACTGTATCCCTTTCAGCAGATTTCTTATTTTAGGGAATATAAAAACTATATACTACAAAAAAAAGACTTCATTAAAAAAAACACTAAAAGGATCAAAAAAGCTTTAATTTCGGAAATGGGTGTTAAATAAGAAACAAACAAAACCAAGAAACACCGACTTCCGAAATTGAAGTTATTTTGATCCTTTTAGTGTTTTTTTAGTGAAGTCGGTTATTTTATTTTTGTAAAAAGTTTTTATTCACACTTTTTAGTTGCGATACACTTATAAACAGAGTGCCTATTTCTCATGACAATCCTAATAAGCCCAAACACGGCTAGGATACATTGATTAATTACGGAGTTTCTGTGCCTACCTTCCGGCTCCATCATCAGATCAGTTCGATAGTACCTTATAGCCAAAGTGCATCTCATGACAATTCTAATAAGTCCAAACACGGCTAGGTTATATTGATTAATTACGGAGTTCCAGTGCCTACCTTCCGGCTTCATCATCATCATCAGATCACTTCGATTATACCATTTTCAATGTAACTATTCAGAACCATTCATTTATTTGTATTTTCATAGTCGCTTAACTATCTTCATTGTGATATATGTGAGTATGAAGTTTCGTTGACTATTTCTGGTCTTCTTCATCAGTTCCACTTCATCAAATGTTACTTTTTGTCTGTAAATGCTTATGTTCTCGATGAAAATACCAAAATCACTATATGTTTGCCTATAATATTTGAGGAGTTCCCTCGATTCCTCATGGATCCCATCATCAGAAATGGATTTTGAAAAAAATGGGTCCAATCTGGAAGCATATCCTATAAAGGGAAAAAAAAAATGGAAATCGGTCCATAAACGACGTAGTTCTGAAGTAATAAAAAAAAGATAAAAAACGTACAACCCAAGAAGCCAGTTAAAAAAGAAGTCACACGGTGCCGGATCAGGACTGTAAAGAGGGTGCAAATTTTATAATCATATCACGGCACCACTCCACACAGGCCTGCTTCTGAGCTTCGGTGAGGTTGTGCGGCACCTAGCAGAAAACTAATGCTGAATCTCTTTGTATGTAATTCACCTGTTTTCTTGAATTAATTTTTTTACTGCCAGCACACTTTTTTCCGTGACGCCGAGCCGTCGTAGGACGACTACTCCTTTATTCATCCCCCAAAGTAAGGCAACCGCGCTTGAACTCGCTATACCAGCGGTAGATGATTGCTTTTGAAGGTCCTTCATCCATAAAAGCAATTTGAAATCGTAAAACTCTTTTTATGGATCTGCATCGAGAACATTTTCGTGCGAAATCATCGCACGAAAATGTTCTCGATGCAGATCCATTTTTAAATGAGACACGATAATTAGATTTGGCTCTCGTAAAAATATAGAAGGAAATTCAAAATTCGCACAATGCTATGGTAACTTTGAAATAACCAAAGTTTTCAAAATAATTACAAGTGACCTATGCCTTATACATAAAAACGTTTTTTCGTAAAACTTTTTGAGTGGCCTGGTATAATAAATATAGATTTTGAGTTATGATGTTAAAGGTGGCTAAAAAGCACCACCTTGATGAAGAGTTTCTAAACTGACTGCTGACAGTCCCGAAGATAAGAAGAAAACTCTAGCATGCGTTCAGCTTGGCTCACTGGACATGGTAAGTTCAGGAGGTTCCTGCATCTGATTCGTGCGAATGAAACGCCCGGGTGTCACCATTATGTGGACCGTCTGGAGGACACGGTGGAGCATATGGTAGAGGTTTGCCCCGCTTGAGCAGAGCACCGCCGTGTCCTCGTGGGGGCGATCGGCTGCAACTACCACTCACGCCGGGCCCTGGTATAGACCATGGTTCGGAGCGAGGAGGAATGGCTGGCGGTCGCCTCCTTCTGCAAAGTAGTACGAGTAATGCTAGCGAAGAAAGCGGCCGCACGCGTAAGGGAACGGTCCTCACGCCCTAGCCGCCGGGATCCCCATCCCGATTTCCAGCCACCGTAGGCGTAGCCTCGCGGACGGCGAAAAATGGGCAGCTCGCCGTCCGGCTATCCGGTAACTGTCCGAACCCAGCTCGAGTCGTCGACGGCGCGTAGTGTTCCACACGCGCCTCAAAGAGATGTTAGCAAACCGTAGGGGCCCAGCAGAGTCGAAGCCTACTAGGACCATGGGTTGTGCGAAAGACTACCACCCTAGAAGGAAGGCAAAGAAGGATCAGGAGTGGGATTTAGTCAGTAAAAGTTTGACACGCCCTCGCGCTCCGTCCAAGAGCGTTTTTCTATCACATAATCGCTCGCACTACACTCCGTGCACTACATCAATAATGTAAAAAAGTATTTTTTTTAAATTTCCAAGCCATGTCTAATTTACCAACTGAAAGTTACATTTATGAGCACTTCGTCGGAATTCACATATTTCCCAACAAACTACATTATTTTATTAGGTTTACGGTGGTGCTTATTAAACGTCAAATAGATCCAAATAGGTCGTAATTTAAACTTGGAGATATCACCGACTTTATTGATACTAAAACTGCTATAGAAAAGTAATTAAAAACTTGTAGTACCTAGCTATTTCATTGCAATTTTATAGATAGAGACGGTGTTTTTGCAGGAGCGGGCAGCGAGGGTGCGTAGAGAGAAAGATTGAAAATATATGAGAATTTCCATCCAGACATAGGCACGAGCGTATAAAGCCAGGCTTGTATACTATCATAACATATCATGGAGGTGATTGTAAGCGCAGCAGGCCGCTCCGTCACAACGTACGACGCTGCCACCATGTCACATATTGTTGGCTGCATGTTCGCACAATCGACGCTATTTCATCGATGGCATTATCTCAGTTGTCGCTGTACCTGGCGATGATTTATTCCGTCATACTCCTCCTACTTTCTCCCTTCGAGGAAACATTGTCGTTAGTATTTGTGACCACTATAATCGTAATTATGAGCTCGCCGTACATGCCGCGGTAATGGCGGGTAAACAAACATTTTTCATAAAAAGACAGAAACATTTTGATGGGGTGGATATTCGCGAGTTAAAAGGTGCGTTAAATTTTATTGGAATGCTTTGGTCATTCGCACGTTGTCGAAATACTTTACTCGCTTGTATTATAAAATACAAGTATCTTAAAGTTTTCAACTTTTGTTCTAGCTTAAGATAATATTTTAGATATTTGTAATACTTTTGTCTTTATGGGGGCCTGTCTATTTGAGTCTCTTGCCAATTACTCAACCTTAGGATCGCAAGTGATTTTTTTTTGTTTGGTATTGTAATTAATACGTACATAATACTTAGTGCTTTTTCACTTAGTAAATTACTTACACATATGACTGCTAACTCTGTGATAGCTATCGAATTCAATTATTTAACAATTTTTAAGAACGATAAAATAGTTGACATCTTTAGGGACTGCAAATGACATATTATTATTATCTAACATTATTACACGAATTAAGTCACCGTCATAATCAAGTAATAATGAATTATCAGAGGAACGTGGCAGTTATAAATGTCAAGTTATTTATTTCCCCCATTAATATGACGGCACAAATAATATAAAAAGACGTTGTATTTATTTATAATATCGTGTAGGTGGGGTGAGACAAATAAAGAAACCAAAAGTGATTTTGTCCGAGGTCGGCTTTGTGCTGACGTTCAGGTGGCCATGTTACCAGTGCAACGAGCTGGGAGACACCTCACATCCGAAGTATTAACTGCAGACCTTGGGGAATTCTCAGATCGCATGTATCTAGCTCTAGGAAGCATTAGACGATTTCTGAGAAATTACGTGCTTTGATTCGATGATATGAACTGCCGTTATCTGAATATCTCGTTTGATCTCATGTTTAGCATGCACTTACCTACTTATTACATCTATATTTGCAACAACGGGTCTTCATTGTTTAAAGATTTCTTAACACACAAATAATCGCTAGTTTACTGGGCTGTATTAATTTAAAAGTTGTGACTATTTCCACAGACACTAAATACCCAACACATTTAGTTACCTTTTGTTCTCTCGCAGTTATAATTAACGACGAGATTCAACAAAGTAAATAAAACTCCAAGCTGAAATCTTAATGGTCGTTGTTAAGGTATTACATTAAGGACAGGTCCGCTGACTAATAAATCACCATGTCACGGAAATCACCACAGAATGCCGTAAGCGTAGAAATTGATCACTGAAAATAAAATACAAAGTCGTGGTCCAGTTACTGGCCAGCAATTATTCTTTAGTGAAATGAAAACACAATAGCCGCTTTATATAAACGTACATTTAAATCACTCAGACTTTCAATGATTTAAAATAAATGGGATAATAAATTATACTTATAAATATGTATAAGTTAAGACATTGATGTCATTACAGAAAAATGCAAATCAAAGTAGTCGGATACCAAAAATAAAAACATTTTGCAACAGTAGATACATTCAAAACTAAGTGTTTCTATGAATCAATTACAGACGAGATTATAATTTAAATGTTCCCAGAAAACATTATTTACTCTTAATATATGGGCTCGTTATAGGATACAGTGCGGTCCGTATTTTGTAACAAGAGATAAAAAATACGGGTTCCTCCGAGACGATTAAAACTCTTTAATATATGCGCCTGTAGTATTTTTTTTCCAGCGATGCAATTGAATGGAACTAAAATGTCAGTTGAATTATGAAAGCGATCGATAATGAAAATGTTGGTACGCATGCAGGCCACTCGCGCCAGTAGAAAGTGTCTCGACCTGCGTGAGCTTTCGTTAATTTGGCAACTCGGCGCTCGCGGGTCACTTGAACTCGGGTCACATAAACATGTCGGCGCCACGCCCCCGGCACTACTTTGTTTGTTAATATACTGCCAATTATAATCAAAGTACGTGCACTTGCCGGTCGCTACGATATCGATTTCTTAATCTTTTTAAATCAACCAGATTTCCTCGTTTCCGTATATCTGCAGAGATCATTTGCGCTAACCTTGGAACTGTTTTGTATTATTGAGATTTCTTTGCTATTTGTAATATTCGTCATTGGTACATAAATATCTGACTTTATTACAAAAGTAATTCCATATTTGGTACATAAAAATATGACGGCGCCGCGACATTTAGAGTGTCAAGAAACGTCAAGAATGACGGCTGACATCTGACAAGCGCGGGTTGACGTTTCTACACTCTGACGCAACTCCGGGCTCTTTTGCTGACGACCGGCGGACGGAGGATAATCCGTTGGCATCGCGTAGCAGCGAGACGTGTTCGGTGGAGCGTCGCCATATTCTGATTGATTTAAAAGTGTTGATTTGGATTCCGTCGATATTTCGTTGAAATAATAATAGTGCATTGCCAATTGTCTCTAATACGTGGTTTTATTCTCCTCGCCCGCCTACCCACGATAGCTCGGCAGAAATGATGAACCCAGAATTGACTGATGATGGCCATGTGCCGTTATCAGAAGTGGGATGTGAAGGGCTTACTTCAGAGGAGAATAGTCGTACGCGATCATCAGCGCTGGCATCAGAACCAAGCCTGTCTCAACAGATGGAGTTGTTTTTGTCCCGATTGATGGCTATATCGCAGCCGCAACCGTCGAGCAGCACATTTACCCAGTTGATCGAATTCGATCCTGATGGCAGTGAAGCGGACATCGAGGGCTGGTGCAACGTGACCGAGATCATAGTCAACAACCGTGAGTTAGAAGGTGCAGAATTACTTTTATTACTCACACGTGCGCTCAAAGGTCGAGCTGCTACCTGTCTAACGCGACTACAGGCATCGCAGCTGACATGGCCTAAAATAAAAGAAATATTGCTTGCGAAGTTCGCCAAGCCCATGCTGCCACAAGACTATTTTGACGAAATTCTGCGCTTTCAAGTCAGCGTTAAAGAAACCGCGAGTGAGGCGGCCATGCGTCTTTGGAACATTATCGAACGCATTCCGCGAATGGAGATGTCTGAAGATGTCACAACGGGATTTGTATCTGCGGTCTTATGCCAAAAGGAAGCCATAATTCGCCGTGAGCTCCACTCCCATAACCTGACCACTAGATCGCAACTTCTCCGCGTTCTCAACGGAACCTCACTGAAACGAAGGCATGAAGGTGGTGATAACCATGATGCAGATGTAAAAAGGACCCGATTCAACGAATCACGCTTTATGGGAACATGTCACCGCTGCGGTACTTCGGGTCACAGAGCGATAGACTGCCGCAAGCGAAGAGAAGATCCTGCTACTTCAGAGAAGACGCGCGACCAAACATCCAGAGCCAGTGATAAACCAAGACCAATCACCTGCTTCGCGTGTGGACGACCAGGACACTTGGCGCCGGCGTGTCCAGACCGAGCGGGTGGCAGCGGAGCAGCGGCGGTCAAAGAAGTCCAAGTGTGTGAACGCAAGGCATCGAGGAGCACCTTAACTACATCATCCGGTGAGCCAGTTTCCTTTCTCTTTGACAGTGGATCTGCTTGTTCATTAGTAACTAACAGCTACGTCGAGAAGTTCCCTGGTACTGCGCAGAATGATTTAGTTTATCTGACGGGCATCGGTAGAGGGGACGTGGAATGTACTTCCCAGGTTATTAGTCCCATCAATGTTCAAGGCCTCTCGCTCTCAGTGTTGTTTCACGTAGTACCTGATGGCACCATTGCTGAACCAGTCATTATAGGCAGGGACATACTAGAGGATAACGTACACGTGCATATGGATAGCGATCAAGTTACTTTTTCCCAACGCAAAGAAGTTCATTGTTCTGGTAAATCTAGCAGCTTTGATTTCACGAATATTGACACGGACTTACTAGGTAAGGACCGATTAGCACTGAATAGGATTTTAGAAAAATATCGCGAGTTCTTCGCGGACGGCATACCAACGCGACGGGTTACGACAGGCGTTCTCCGAATAGATCTTATAGAGCCAAATAAGACCGTGCAAAGGCATCCTTATAGGTTAGCACCCGCGGAAAAAGAGATTGTCAACGAGAAAATACAGTCCCTATTGAAAGCGGGCGTTATTCGCGAGAGCAGCTCTCCCTTTGCTAGCCCCATCTTGTTGGTAAAAAAGAAAGATAACACTGATAGGATGTGCGTAGACTATCGGGAACTCAATGCCAACACACGTCCCGAGCATTGCCCGTTGCCCCGCATTGACGAACAGATCGACCGTCTCCATGGCGCGCGCTATTTCTCGTCCTTAGATATGACAGCAGGTTATCATCAGATAGTAGTTGACCCCGATAGCGTAGCAAAAACGGCATTCGTGACACCGGACGGTCAATTCGAATATTTGACGATGCCATTTGGCTTGCGAAATGCCGCTTCCGTTTATCAGCGGTGCATAAACACAGCCCTAGGTCCCCTAAAAGATAAGGTAGCATTGGCCTACGTCGATGACGTCATGTGCTATTCGGATGACGTCACCGTGGGGCTAGAACGTCTAGACCTTACTTTGAAAGCTCTCACTGACGCGGGTTTTTCGTTAAACTTTAAGAAGTGCAAATTCATGAAGAAGAAAATAGATTACCTCGGTTACGTTATAAAAGCAGGTGTAGTGACACCAAACCCTAGAAAGATACAGGCTTTAGTTGACGCTCCGACTCCAAGAACAGCCTCACACGTTAGGCAGTTCTTAGGCCTAGCCTCTTATTTCAGACGCTTCATACCAAGTTTCACCCGTATCGTAGGACCTCTTTATCCATTGACAAAATTGAAAGGGCCCATCAAATGGACAGATGTTCACAATGACATCCATAAGAAAATTGTTGATATTCTCACGTCAGAACCGGTGTTAACCATATTTGATCAAGATTCGCCCATTGAACTCCACACCGACGCGAGTTCAGAAGGCTACGGGGCTATATTAATTCAGAGGAAAGATAATGTTCCTCACGTGGTATCTTACTTCAGCCGTCGAACGACCGACGCGGAATCGCGATATCATTCATACGAGCTAGAAACCCTGGCGGTCGTTCGTGCGGTTGAGAACTTTCGGCATTACTTGTTCGGTCAGCACTTTACTGTCTTTACCGACTGTAATTCTTTGAAAGCGTCCAAATCGAAAACCGATTTAACTCCACGAGTACATAGATGGTGGGCTTTCTTACAAGCGTACGACTTTGATATCGTTCACAAGCAAGGCAGTGGCATGAGTCACGCCGACTATTTATCTAGAAACCCAGTTCTGGAGCCTGCACCTAGTTCGCAGGGATCAGATGATCTAACCGTTGTTGCGAATAGGAACAAGAAAGTTCACTTTATAGAGCTGCATCAGGGTTGGCTAGCTGTAGAGCAAAAACGTGATAGCGAAATCTGTGACCTTATCAATAAGCATCAAAACAACGAGTTGCCAGAAGCAATTGCACACACGTATGACGTGCAGAAAGGCATACTCTATAGGAAAATTGAACGCAATAGGACCAGCTCTTGGTTACCAGTGGTACCAAGATCCTTAACGTGGACACTCATTAATCATATTCACACGGAAATCATGCATCTTGGTGCTGATAAGACCCTCGACAAAATATACGAACAGTACTGGTTCCCACAAATGTGCAAACAGGTGCGCAAATTCGTAGACTCATGCATAGTGTGCAAGGCCTCAAAGGGATGTTCAGGAGCGCAGCAGGTTAGATTACATCCAATACCTAAAGTATCCACGCCTTGGCATACGATACACATAGACATCACGGGCAAACTAAGTGGTAAAAGCGATAGGAAGGAATATGCGTCCGTTATTATCGATTCGTTTACCAAGTATGTCCTCTTAGATTACACGCCCTCTCTCGATGCTGCTAGTGCGATTCAATCCCTTAAAAAGGCAGTCTGCTTATTTGGTGCACCGAAGCGCATAATAGCAGACCAAGGTAGGTGTTACATAAGTGCGGATTTCAAACGGTTTTGTAGTGAGCATAGTATAGAGCTTCACCTCATCGCTACCGGCTCCAGTAGGGCCAACGGTCAAGTTGAGCGTATAATGCGCACCCTAAAATGTCTGCTCACAATAGTAGAGAACGATAAAAACAAAACGTGGCGTGATGAACTTCCAGAAGTTCAGCTCGCCTTAAATAGCACTAGATCCAGAGTAACAGGCTACTCCCCCACAGAATTAATGTTCGGCATTCGAGCGAAGTCATTAGGAATATCAACCTTAACCACGCATACTGAAACTGAGCCCCGTTTAGACTTAGACACCATAAGGCATAATGCTTCTGAGAATATCAAAAAGGCCGCTTCGTCAGAAGTAGAACGCTTCAACCGGGGTAGAGCAATAGTGAGACCATTCAGTGTAGGCGACTTTGTCTTTATCAAGGGTAGCGAGCGTAACCAAACCAAACTACAGCGAAAGTTCAAAGGCCCTTTTACGATCGTCAAGGTGCTAGATCACGATAGATACGAACTGAGAGACATTGATGGATCTAACCGAACATATAAGTACGCCCATGAAAACTTGCGCGCAGTACCCAGGGGCTGCGACGGATTGATTGAAGTAGCTACATCATTAGACAATGAGGCAGAGGAGGCCGAGACGGCGAAAGTCCATAGTCATGAGAACGGAACGGTAACATCTGATGATGATAGTGATACAGTATCGGTATCTAGTTCGCACACTTTGACCGCAAGCTCCGACACCCTCTCTGCCTCCGAGCGTGATGAGTAGCAAGTGGTGAGTTTATAACGATTGTGTAAATCCTGTGGTTTCACTAAGAATCGATCCAGAGCATAAGGCAATGGATAGGCAGTTGGGAGTGGCGTAGTGGGTCAAGGAGGCTGGCCTAAACCGGGTCGATGCCTCTGATCAGACTGCGTGGTATGTAGTGTAGGTGATCGACGGGGCTGGCCTAAACCGGGTCGATGCCCACGGTCAGACTACGATTTCTTCGGTGTGAGCTGGGTGGCATGAGATTGGTCTGGGACTGGCCTATATGGGTCGACGTTCCGAACCAGTTGATTGCAGCAGCTGTGTGTGGTTTTCGTGACTGGTGGAAGGGGCGCTGACAGGTTGTCCGGTCCACAGCACCATGTGAGTTGGTGGGTGGTCGAAGGGGCGCCTGGAGTCAGTTGTCCGCCCAGTGTGTTGATGTGAGGGGTGAAGATCGAGATCTTTTTAAACAGGTGTCATAAATGGGTTCAGTCAGGGATGGGCGAGCATGCCCAGACGTGTTCTACAGATTTGCATTTGGTCTTTACAGATAAGTCGAGGCGTGAGGTGTCGCACGAGGACGTCCGAATGTCAGTCCGGCCGTGACGGCGCCGCGACATTTAGAGTGTCAAGAAACGTCAAGAATGACGGCTGACATCTGACAAGCGCGGGTTGACGTTTCTACACTCTGACGCAACTCCGGGCTCTTTTGCTGACGACCGGCGGACGGAGGATAATCCGTTGGCATCGCGTAGCAGCGAGACGTGTTCGGTGGAGCGTCGCCATATTCTGATTGATTTAAAAGTGTTGATTTGGATTCCGTCGATATTTCGTTGAAATAATAATAGTGCATTGCCAATTGTCTCTAATACGTGGTTTTATTCTCCTCGCCCGCCTACCCACGATAGCTCGGCAGAAATGATGAACCCAGAATTGACTGATGATGGCCATGTGCCGTTAAATATTTATTATGCCTTAAAAATGATTGTGTACAAAATAGTTGATGTTTACAATAAGAAAGTATCTGTGTGGAGTGTAGCGAGTGATTGCAAAACTTAGAGATCGTAGAGCCGAAATATGGTTCCCACGGTGCGCGGCCGTGGCAATGCGATGGCGGGGCGCTGTCGTCCATCAACATCATTATCTATTAAAAATATCACGTCATATTGTTCGCTATTTTGTATAAAGTTACTTTCTGCGTCGGCTTCGTCTCGTTATCGGGGAATATCTCGAAACACCTATAAATCACAACAATAGTAATTATGAAACTCTTAACTGTCACGTGTTCAACTCACTTGCGAAATCATTCGAGCAATATAACGGTGCTCTTTTGCATAAACAAACAGTTGCATTTTATTGTATACTGTAAAGCTCATTTTCGTTACAATATAAAAAAAAAACTAACTCCCATGTTACTGTAATAAATCGCTTTTAGCGATAAAGCCGATCATTGTTACACCCTACAAGTTTTAAGCTTCTATTGTAATTTATTACAGTGTACAATAAATCTATCTATCTATCAGAAAAAGTATAAGTTACACTGTGCTACGCAACGCTACGCTTTGCTACGAGAAAGAGTTAAATCTTTAGTCAAAAGGAAATGGAAATTTCTGAGTTAATTTACTTTATTTACGTTTTTTTTTTGGAGCTATAAAAATAGTTTTACAAGTCAAATAAATTAACAGTTAATTTGTTAATGAGTGATTCTTTGACATATTAACTGTTATTTGATATATGAAAATATGTTTCCGTCTTATAAAGCCAAATTCAGTTTTGACATGTTTTGTTTAAAAATGTGGTTACTGTGAATAGATTTTATAAAAACAACCCTTTATACGATCAAAAGAATATTTATGTGTCTACATTAAACTTGATAAGAAACGTTATTCCTTCCTTAACAACATGTTGGAAGTTAATAAGCCGTCATATATAGGAGAACAATTGGACCGGTCTCATGACTCTTATGTATTGCATTACCTGTCTACCCGTACACAGCTTATTATAGTTTTTGCGCTTATCTGCCTACTTGTTACGTGAAGCAGGTAATTTAGGTGGACGTAGGAAGGTATAAGGAAACTTTTTATGGAGCGCGCGAGGCTATGCGTCAGGCAGTCCGGCTGGCCGGCAGCGTCCCCTCTCGGCTAGAGGGCGCGCGCGGCGCGGTAATTGCCGCCTGGCTGACTCGCTCCTGCCTGCCTCGTCCTAGAAAGCTCACCGCACTGCTTCGTTACGGCCCTTAAGACTGATTTATGTCCGTAATAAATATTTTTTGAAAGTTCCAGTGCGATAATAACTCCATTAATTTTGATTAATGACAATTTCTTAAAAGTGAATTTTTGACTTGCTATCTCCGACGCGACCTGTCTCGCCACCGATGGCCGAACCTTCTACATTTTAATTAACTCGGTGCTCTCTGACCGATTGTTCTGGTTTCGATTGCGATTTAAATAAAAACCAGTTGTTGTCGTTAACTGCTAACGTATCTCCATCATATTTTATTAACTTCTCCATTGGCAACTTTTATTACACACCGTTTCTAGTGTGGTTCTGCAATTCCGTTGTGTATGCACACAAAAAGGAATTAAAATCGCAAAGCTCTCTGCAATATATTTCTTGGAAATATAGAGTATGTGTTCTGAAGTATTTGTCCCGAAACATGGTTATTTTCCGAGAGAAATACATTGCGAACGGTGCTTATCGCGAGCGGCCGCTTCGGGTGGCGACACATTCAGCGCATTTGCAATGCGAGATATCCCGCATTACCATAAACAGTACAAGGCGGAGGGCACGCCGTCTATCGCGCTACGACATATAAATTATTCAAAATAAAGTATCGCTTAACCCCTGACCCACGCGAGTCGCCGCCGCACCACGCCCGGGAGCGCTGCGCCAACGCAAACCCGCGCTCGACCCGCGCCAAACCCTTCCTACCCGCCGTCCCGTTCGGTTCGAGTGCTTGTCACTCAGATCCCTCCAGCGAACGTGACAAATTCTGTCACTCTAACACAACATGCCAATTATTCGGCAGCGGCCGCCAGCTATACCGTATTTGTTCCAATTATGTTATTTATTTATTGTTTGAAACATAACTTCAACCCTGATGAAAAGTAAAACACGAATATTTTAACAGTAAAATATGATGCACCGCTATTAGATATATAACGAAGAAACTATATTTTTTAATCGCCTGTAATAAAAAATGCAATAGGTATTTTTTAACGGAATAAAAAACTAGAATAACACGAAGCCGCTTAACGTATGGAATTCTTATTATGAAGCATTTGCGATTAATGTGGAGCTGGGGTCGTGCATGTGGCGTGCGGCGGCGAGCGGCGCGCGCGCAGCCGGCAGGAACCGCAGGACGCTGCTTATTTACTTAACAGCTTTCGCAAAACGGCCCATTACGGATAACTGTACTAAATAATTACTGCAATGTGCCTTTCTATTTCTATGCGCGCGCGTGCGCCTCCACCTGCCGCTGATCACTGTAATTATTTACTATGCATGAATGCAGCGCGGGGCGGCTGTCTAGGACGACGCGGACAAAGAACGGTCACTCCTGCAACGGACTGCTCCGGACAGGTTCCGATATCAACATGGGTGTGCTGCATAGCAATTTTTAAACAAGCTCATTAATTCACATTCGCACGAAATGACGCCTAGACAAGGACATGACTCAACGAAGCTCAATTTAATTTTATCGATTTCAATGAAAACTTTACGTTTTATGATAATCATTTCTATAAACCATCAAGTTGGCAAAATGTTAGTTTTAATACTTTATTTCATTGCTCAGTACAAAAGACATCAACGCACTTGTAGCTTCATGTTCCGTGGTATGAACGCATTCTGTTTATTTATATAACAACTAAATGACTTTTTAATGTTCTTTGTTGAAAAACTAAATGTTGTGAACTTAAGACATAAAATATAATTTACTTGGTCAAATGAGCTGACAGGTAGATATCATTCCTAATCAAACAAATGGATTAAATTGAGCTCATCCTTGAATCAAGTACCTCGTCTTCCGGTAAGGCTTCGTTGTATTTCCCCGAGAGCGGCGCATAGTACGCCCAATCCTTGTAAGTACGTCACTTTACAATAAGTACCTTCAATTTCGTAACCCATAACTGCGTGCTTTATTTGAAACGGTAATTATTTGATTTTTGTTATAAGTATTTATATGGCGGCCTCGTGTTTCCTGGCCTTGTCAATATAGACATCATTTCGAGTGGCTTCTCTGATACAACCTTGAATCATCGATGACTATCAGGATGTTAGTATTTGCATTGTTTTTTTAGTTTAGGAGGCTAGTCTGTTTAACGCTAGAACATCGAATCGAAACAGGAAATTGAAACGGTTTTGATAACAAATATGGATGCAGAAAAGATGTTTTTTTTTTTCATTTTAAAATCATTGGTACGAGCTTTCATTTATCTCAAAATTATTGTATAGCTATAAATCAATTCAATTTCTTCATTGAGATTAATCTGTCGACATAATAAACTTCAGATCATTTGCCTCTTTCTGCCCTTAACTTCCGCAATATGTGTCAAATTATTGTTTACTATATATGGTATGTCAATTTATCTTCGTATATATTTTATTAATAGGCTAATTGCAACATAATAATTATAAATTTATACAAGATTTCCATCGAACACAAGCCTGTATTCCGTTTAATTACCTATTAAAATTTGACGTTAACAGGCTATTAACGGCCATATTAACTCTATTAACATTACTAGTAGCTTACATAAGAGATATATGTCCTGTTAAATCAACCTCTACTGACTTCCTCGAAACTCATCCTAAAGTGTTGTAAAACCCAAGCATCGAGAACCTAAAACTCAAACCGACATAACTAATTAAGTTAATTTCAGCTAAAAAGACATTTAAAGTCCGTACGGAAACTTGTATGACATGAACTAACAGTATCTTTACACAACATTACATTATAGGCGTTTCGAATTATCGGCACAATGAGATAGGCATGTGCCGGTGACGCGCGCGGGCGGGGCCAGACAATTGAATTGATAAGCGACTTTCTAGCCCAGCCATTGTGCGCTATCGAACCGTTCGCTGAATACGAACTACGGGATAGCACCGACCAATGCACTCTATGAATTAAATTACAATCTGGCTGAAAAAAATAATGGATTCGGTTTATAATGATGCAAATTAAAGAATAACTTCTGCTATTCTTACGAACTCATCAATACAATTGAATTTGTTTTAAATAAAGTTTGTGTCTCAAAATTCTTCTAAATAGTGTTGATTCAGATTTAAATTCCAAGTTTGTTCAAGTCACTCGTGATACTGATCCACTTTATATTCTACTTCTCATACAGAGCAAGAAAGGGTATCAAATAGCACGCTATCTCGCTTGCACTTGTTGACAATTCCAACCCATTAAATCCAGGTTAACTCACGATGCGTTTCTTTATGTTCGGGAGACTTCATTCTGCCTCTAAAATAGTGCTTCGTTAGTTGCTTGAGTTGACCGAGATAATCCTAAATACGTACTTTTGAACTGAAACACAATCAACCATCTCGTCTGTATTTATTGTCCTCAGGGGTAATTACCCCTCGGGGTAAGCCAATAAATAAACACAAACTATGTCAAGTCTGTTTAAACCTAATTCAGATATCTAATGAGGGGTGAGCCTATTGCCATAAAAACTGCATATATATAAAGGAAAAAACTGTCTGTCTGTTTTTCTATCTGTCAAGACCCTTTATCTCGAGAATGCGTTGTGGTATCGAGTTGAAATTAAAACCATATACTCAAATCTGCGGTCCATAGAAGTTGTAAAAAAATATAATTCTTATTTAACGAAAAAAAAAGATACGGCCGTTTATGTCGCAAAAAACGTATATTTCGACACTTTCAAGGGAATGAAAATTTACAGGGTCCCGTTGACCCAGAATCCTGAAATTTAGCATAAAGCAAGGTCTTTTAGCACAGGTAATAGGAATAAATCTGAAAACAGTAAATATGTTGTTTTATCACAAAAAAAAAAAATCTTTTTTGGCGATTCGGAAAAATCTTTGAGATTTCATTCGGGAATTGAATTATTTACATAGATAAGTTGGTACGAAGCCCTCAATGAGCGAGTCCGACTCGCACTTGCCCAGATCTTTTTATTTTTGAAATGCTTGCGCTTGACCACTATCTTACCTGCACCCCTAGCCAAGTTGATAATCTGCAATCGTTAACGCTAGTCGAAAACTAATCAAATGTATGGGAATGACATCATCTCAACGTTAAGGCACGTGGTCAGAACAAACAAATAGAAAATTCGTAGCCAAGTTCACACCGTTCAAAATGATAGAATGAATTGTTATCGATTCTACAATGTTGAACGTACATCCTTTGTTATTGTAGAACGAGCGGCCGACTCAGGCGCGTCAACATGTTACCAAATTATCGTTTTCTACAATTGCTGACACCGAGACGTTACCGATTGGAGAACGGAATTTGACACGAAACGGTTGTAACTTGACTAGGGGGGCTGATGGTAAGCCATGATAACGTGGTCGACGAAGGAGCATACTTGTCTAGAAGTAACCTATTCACTGTAAAAACTACTTAAATAATTAAACCTTCATTGTTTCTGATCAGTGCAAAAACGTTCACAATCTATGAGGCATCATTATTACCAAAACAATAATCTTCCTCTTAGTTGTCTTTTGGAAATTGGTATTTTATTCTCGGTGATTAAACCTATTCTTTCTAACCGTAGCTACTTGTAGTTTTCGCTTAAATACCGAACTGTTTCCCGGTTTAAGATTTACCTAGTTAAACAGATATCCTTGTTATTGTTAAACAACTAGTGAAATTGCCCCTGTTGAAATTACAGAAGTAATTGTGAGTGGGAAGCTACAGCTGAGTGGGCGTTCACATTTCGCTAGCTATGCCAAAATGAGGCTACCATAACAAATGAGTTAGGAAACTATAAATCTGTTTACCTAACTTTAATCTGTTAACAATAAAATTAACATAATTTCTAAATACTCACACTAAGATCTCGCGCACTTTTTGGGTACTACTAATACACATTTAATCTATTTATTGCGTGCTGCTATTAGCTAATTAACAAGATAAAATCATTACAAACTCGATGAAGGCTGTATTGTTCGATTAGCGTTATATGGCGACCGCGCGTATAAATCTGCAGATCATCGACAATAGCCCAAATAAACAGCTTATTCATCGATCATTCATACTCTTTCAGGAAATGAGGAGAAAGCTTCAATGACAGTCCGATTTTCGT
The DNA here is from genome assembly GCA_961205895.1 of Mythimna pallens. Taxonomy (NCBI): domain Eukaryota; kingdom Metazoa; phylum Arthropoda; class Insecta; order Lepidoptera; family Noctuidae; genus Mythimna; species Mythimna pallens. The sequence goes on along the minus strand of OY540830.1, from coordinate 16,114,453 downwards.
TCACTTCTTATTATCATTTTATCGGGAGGTAATTGGTATAAAAATTATAAGTCCGAAATCTGAGAATACGATTTGCGAGATAATTTTAAGCCTTGCAATTGTGCGAGATAATTAAATGAAATTACAGAGCTTGTAAACGATGGACTAGCCAGTTGTTATTAATTAAATCACTTATATAATTGTCCAGTTTTGAATCCAGATAGGTGCTTTTATTATTTTCTGCGGTTTTGGTTTTTGAATTATGTAAATGTGTAGTAAGTTTTTGAGCTTGCTTTTCCTCGACGAAACTTAGTTCGGATTGCGAGGATCTAGGCACGTAGACGGTTACAACATACCAAAGTAAATTTAATTCTTTGGAAATCTTCTATAGGCATATAATGAGCTATTAAACATTTTCTTGGAACAAAATACCTTACGGAGTTAACGGTTTACGATGGACACGGTACGACAATTGGACGTTGACACCTTGCAAAATTTTTAATCAGTTAAAGACACTACCGACGGAAAATCTTTTATATTGTTCTCAAAAAAGAAAGTTTTACATATTGTTGATTGTTTAATTACATATGATTGACTGACTGTAATCAACAAACATTATAAACGCTACCAGCTTTCTTGTTCTGCTGACGTAACACGCTTTCGGTTCACACACATACTGATGTTATTGAGTACTACCTGTATATCTTTGTTCTATTATTTGTGCCTTTGTCCATTGATTTTTTACATTTTGATGTCCGTATAAACGTCAGACTTCTATTTGTATAGATGAATCCATTTGGTACAGGAAGCTGATTGTTCATACTACTTTGTTTTCTAATAATATAACATTTACGTCACCTGTACAAAAATGTTTTTGACACTGATTTCATGGACTTATCTTTCATCTTTTAAGGATCTATATAATTCATATTGAGCTTCCATTAATATTACTCTATTTGAAAAAACTGCAGACGATTCGAATATACCTATACATTTTGGTCAATCATTATATTGACATGATGGTGCGTCATGAGAGCAAGGAGAACCTGTCCGTCCAAAGCTGAGTAAGTAATCGCGATGTTCTTCACACACTGATTCCCACTGACAGACACTTGATGAACAAAATAATAATGTCGAAACCCAATAACGAATGACGTTATCAACCGCAGCTCTCTCATAAATATTCAATAGGTATGTTATTGAATAAAAGTAAAAGTGAATCCTCAAAAGGCTTAAAGAGGACTTCTGATTGATAGACTAGCTACCAAATAGATCTAGGAAGTGTACGCTGTTTTTAAAAGTAATTATTAATGGTTTTTTCGCCGCGTCCAGACCTCAAGTGAGGTACAAAGTCAGAGCTACAAAAAGTGGTTTCTGGTTGTCCGTATGAATTTAAAGTAGCCGCAAAAAGTAGTTTTCGAACACAATCGCCCAATAACTGCAAAACAAATGCAAGCATGTGGTCCAATTGGCTGCGCGGCGCGGTACGGCGCGGCTCGGTGCGGCGGCGGCGCCTTCACAATCTCGCTCTGGAGATCATCGTTTTAATAGCTACGATTTATCACACTCTTCGTTTTTTAGTAACTGTGTATCACAATCAGTAAGCCACTCAGCTGCAAGGTCGCCGGGTACAAAAAACTCGCGACTTGTGTTTTTGCTCTATTTTTATTCACGAAGAAAAAGAATATCAGAACACCTATTTGGAAGTGGAACCGGGCGAGCTCACCGAGACTGGTCGGTACAGGAAGTTAAACCAATTGAACAACAATAAGATTTATGTGTTTTTCGAATACTTTTTTAAAGTTCCATATCGGTCATTACATTTTTTGCGAGAGGAATTGCGGCTGCATACATAACTTAATGTTTAGTTCCTATATAATAAATAAGTTATATACGCGTATTTACATAATAAGTAAGTAATTTCGGTAGTGTATTTCTTTAGTAATAAATATTGTAATGTTAGAACATTAACCTACAGCAATTGCATATATCGAAATAAAATAATTAACATCTGTATTTAATCAGTCAGTTTTGCATGCGTTAATATATTAATTTGCGGGTATTAATATTTTAAGATTAATATTTTGGAAGGGGCTTGAGTAGTAATTAGTTGTTGGTTTGTTGGTGAGGTGTGACCGTCCGCTGCGCCAGCTTGGTCCATCGCAGACGTGCTTTAGTTGTAAGCCACGGGCTATTGTGCTACAACTTATAAGCGTTATGCAAAATACGAAGCGCCTTTCGATTCTGCGATATCTATAAATCGAGACGAGTGATCGTGGGATAGCGCAGGTGAACGGCTATTTTGATGAGTTACTCTAGCTTAACGGCCAGCTTTATTATAAAACGATCACTTTTAATTCTATTATGAGTTTTATTTTTATGATCAAATTTATAGTTTTCACGACTTTTAAAGCTTCTTTAAAACGCTAGTTGTTACCGTTTTAAATTATTTGCTAATCGAAAATATCTCTTAATATTGTCGTTTAATTAATGATTATTGTTAATTCTTTATCTTGTTAATGCTTAGATAAAAGACGCCGTGAATTTAAAGGTAACTTAGATTAAAGCGCCAACAATGTTAGAAGTCATGTTTCGATCGTTAAATAGAAAATAAGGCGGGCATATTATACAGACTGTTAAACAAAATTATATGAAAATTATCAGTAGGCGTTATCTCCCAAAACGAGGTGGTGAAAGACCCTATATTTTCTATTGTGCCAGTTGATTAATGGTACAGTTTAGTTTAGCTTTTAATACAGATATTACTTTCAAAAATCCATTTGCAATGCCATAAAAATCGCAGATAACAATCGTCGGAACGCATTAAAACGTTTATGAGTTGCTTTATGATATGGTGGTGCCATATCTTTATGTAGCATCTCTCACTTCGTCCCGTTAATCCTAGTCTGACCTGTTTCATTATACAAGTTTTATCTCAATATATGCATTTTTGGACACTTACATTATTCGAGGCAAAGACTGAAACTGGCGATTTGGCTTTTAGAGACAGCACCTAGTGATTTCCGATTTATTACCTCATCTAAGCTTTGTTTCGAATCTATCCTAATACGCAAGTTTCGTCATAAAGGATAATGAGAGTTTATTGCTTTTGTAATGCCTTCGCAACGTAAAGGGCTATGAGCAGAAGGTGGCAATTAAAATAATGATTTATAATATCTCAGTTGCCGTCACTAAGTGAGTCGTTATGAAGTTACTTGTTCTAAGTTACCACACGAAAATTAGTAGGTATGCTAACAAGTCTATTCAGAGTCAATTTTCCTATTTCCCTGCGGCACAGAGTTCCTCGACACCGGTATCTCGTTGACACACATCAACACATCAAAGAGGATGTTTTGTTAGTTGCCTCACTCGCAATTTGTTGGTTGCAATTTACTTGCAGGAAAACAATAAAGCGCGAATTTAGCGTCGATAGCCATTTGCGTCAAATCATGTTGTTGTTAAATGGTAATTGCTCGGATAGAGAACCTGTTTCGCACTTTCAAGTGTAAACCAGTATTTATTTTTATAACTCTATCAGGTAGGTTAGTCTGTTCATTATGCAACTAATTAAAATAAATGTTTTATTTTGTGCTTTTTGTATTGCTTTCTGCATCAATACCGACAGACTTTTCCCGTCAACACAGTGCACTCGCACTGTGTTGAGAGGAAAAAGTGATCACACAAATAAAAATACTTTAATAGTGGACCGTTTTGAATTACTTAAAATCAACATTTTCATCTACACTTTGAATCTTTATCTAGACAGTAGGTAGATCTGAGTAATACCAGTTTCGGCACTAATACGAGTCGAATAATTCAGATGAGCTGTATTCATGCGAGATGATGCATAATCCTATTACAATACCTATTTTGACATGTTTATAATACTGTACAGGCGTCAATTTTCAAGTTGTCACGCGGCGTCGATACTAAATATGTAGATTTACATAGGTAGGTAGGTGTTTATTAATATCACATTATCCTGTTATATTCGTATTTAGGCGTTCTTCTTTCTGGTTTTTTTATTCAAGGCATATGTTACACGCAGTTAGAATGCGATACAAATTAAGATATTTGTTGCGAAAAATCTAATTTAAACCGCATATAAAGTAATGTTAGTAGGTCTGTTGTTTTGTTATATTCAAAAGCAAAACAAAGTTGTACCAGTCTAATATATTATTTTATTTAACGAGCTTGTTGGATAATCGCCTCTTATTTGGGCATAACACGTTATTTAATAGATTTTAAACACACACATTATTCAAATATATGCAAGGTTTTATTTCATATCAGTATATAACAATTCGCTGCAGTGAATATGAATTGATTTTAAAATTCACAACGCGTTTATAGCAGAGACAATATTGTTCGCGAGGCGCGGCGGGGGTCCAGATGACATCTCGCAGCGTGGAGTCTCACTCTATGCGCTCCGTTCTAATCGCTCGCGCCGCCTGCCCTTCGGCTCTCCACGCAGAGTTCACTTTGCATTGTCTGCGCGCTCGCGCTGTACATCCTACAGTACTTTAGACTTTATTTCTATTACAGTTATTGAAAATAAAAGCGTAGATAAAAAATACAGATAGAGGTACCTCGTTATAAAATTAAGCAACCAAATGGCTTTCGATATCTGTGTTCATTGTTTGATTCACGTTGTTTTCGTGTGCGCGGCGGCGGCGGCGAGCGGCGCAGCTCAGGCGCAGGGTTATCGCGGTTCGGGCGCCCGTCACGGTTCCCACGCCGAGTGGTATTTTAAATACCTATTTATCTAGGTACGGCGACAGGACCGAGGTGCATTCTGTTTGAGTAGCCTCTTCTGGATGGGTCAAGGATCCGCAGGTGACTGCAGATCCGTGCACGCTACACGATGCCACCGACCTGGCCTTGTAACATGTTGTCTGCCATGTTCTATTATTCAATTCGATTGTACGACATGACTTACATTTAATTGTTGTCTGTTATTATTTGACGAGATTGTTTGAGCGAATAAAATATAACAAAGTTTTTTTTAGAGATTATTCCTTGCATGTTCGTAACGTCAACGAAGTTATCATGAGTTTTATTTTTAGGTTACTCAATTCCAACGAATTGTTAAGAAGCTATAAGAAAAATCTTCTGAGTACCATATCTATCACTGTTCTAATCAGTGATATATAGTATCATATCACTGATTAGAAATGATTAAAAAAATTTAAATGAGCATTATAACAATCTAATACATCAATCTTAATTACTCGAATCACTGCAAGCAAAGGCAGCTCGGGAATATGGCAACAATACTGTGTGAGGTTTGTAAAATACTAGTATATGATGATCTAGTCTGTATGATGTATTAAACGTACGTTTATACGTTTTTCCGATTTTCACCTCTCTCGGCTATCGGTCGACCGTTTTTTTAACGTAGAAAATCATCAACTGACTTCTAGCTCTGGATGGAGCGAGAGGGAGTATCAGAGTTTTATTGACTATATATAACTCACATCTGTTCCTTCAGTTGGCCTTTACGAGAGCCTCGAAAACGCTTTCGATCAATCTTGCAGGACCTGAGATCCTTCTTGATATATAATGTGGAAAAAAAAGAGCTGTTGTACTTATTGCTTCTGTATAACAAGAATTCACAACTTTATCCGAATATACATAGCCTCGTTACAGTTTTATTGTGTACATAAGTGTTTGTACAACAAAGTACCCTTCTGCAAATAAAAATTCAACTTTATTGCATTTGAGTAGTGACTTGTGTATGAGTGTATACGGAAGACGGGCGTATTAAGTTACCCGACGATTAAGTGGGTTGTCGACAGCGAGCATGATTCACATTTTACCCCGACTCCATTACTTTTTCGGTGAAAAGAATGTGCAGCGGGGCAGCTGAAAAATGTACAGCAGTCGAAATATTGCGACGCATATCTACAGAGGTACATGTGTTCCCGCTGAGAACGGTAATGTATGGACTTTATGGTTCATCCTTAATAATACGTGCGATAAAAGTTATTAAAATCAATCATGTGCTCTTTATATCACTCATACTCATATTTCGGGATAACGTATGTGCAGCATATAAATTTTTTTTAAACATTAAATCTTGTGTAAGTATTTTCCACACGCCGGAACAGAGCAGTTGAAACGTCAAAAATATCGAGGTAAATAGGAACTACCGAATCTATAAATTAAAGCCGATGACGAAGAGCTTTTGATAAGTATTATGTGTTTGATAGCCGCGGGCGCACACAGGTATCGGTGATTCCACTGTTTGAGATTTATTGTAACCGTAATTACGAAACCTATTGGAACATAACCATACGTGTGTGATTTTGGCCAACAAACGATTTAATGAATAGGTAGCACAACTGCTAATTGAGATCTATTACTCATATCTATACTATTACATCAAGGTCTACCACATATTGCATATGCATATCAGTATGCAGTTAGTAACAGAGATTTAAAACTTGCGTAATCCCACGAAGACGAAATTCAGACAAGCTTGCATCAAAACAATTTATTTTATTGGTTTTTTGTATAATGAAATTACTATTTCAAGTCTATCAAATCTTAATGCACTAATTTCCGACACATTCCGTTGCAAGTATATTCTATTAAATATCTTCTAGTGTTGCAATACAGCGGGGACATTATGCAAATACACACGAGGACGTGTATGCTAAATAAATAGATAGGTACGTTACTGAACTCTAAAGGATCATGTTTCAACAAAACCGAACAGCACACAGCATTAGTCTTCCTATTAGTTGTAACACATAATGTTTTCGAGATACGGTCTCATTGAATGGTACATTTAATTTTCTATTCAATTTCTTATCTGTAAATGTATGGCACAGTTATATTGGTAACGTGGGAATCGTCATTGATTCACTCCGGATTACTTCGATGACTATCGGCAAGAAAAATAAATTAATAATAACTTCGATATTGGGCGATGTAATCTCTGTGAGCTTCCGAAATGAGATTGCTGACGCGATAATATAAAGTGATGGTACAGCTTCTGCGGGTAATAGATCTTAAACTCATAGCGGTGTATACGGCCCGACGAGGTGTCATTGACACTATTTTTGAAGACTTTTTAATGATTGAATTACTTTTCTACATGTGTTTATTTATCTACAAAAAGCTTAGCGTACAAATTAGTGCCAAGGTGGTTCTAGAAACCTCGTCGAGCTTGAACAACTTCGTTTAAAAAGTGATAAAACCACACTATGTAGTTGTCACTACACAGGTTGTCAGTATAAAGAAAAATCTACAAGTAAAATAGTAATTGTTTTCTTCAGTTGACTTTTACGTTTCTATTAGCAGCTGCTCTACATTCCATGTTTTTATACATCCAGTTTACAGATAATAAAGAGTAAAAAATAATATTAAGTTAATTAAATAAATAGTTTGAACCATAAACATCTCTCAATAGAATCTCATTATCCGAGAGTTGTACGAGTAAGGCTGCATGCGATGGTGAAATGAAAACATTCAGGCGGATCCTATTTCAAGTATAACATGCTTCTCACATTCTCACCTTGCTAGTCTACGTTACCCTTCCTTTCCCTTTCCCTATCGTCATAACGTAACAATAAAATCAGCTGTTTATTATCATACAAGTGTTCGAACACAAAAATCACTTCTTACGAGGAGCCGGCGGCGCGGTGTTGAGGCGGGGGGGGGGGTCCAGCCTGTCCCACACTAAACCAGTACACTTTATGATCACTTGTCTAATAAAACAATCAAATAATTCGGTTACTGAGCCTCTTAAAACATTTTACAAGTGGTCTTTTGTCTGCTAAAAGTTTATTGATTTCATATAAATGGGATAATAATACGACAGTAACCATTCACATATTATGAATTGAGCGCGAGATTGCGCTTAACACTTTAATCTTAAGACTGATTAAACTACACTTTGCGGAAAAATATAACACGGAAAAGCTTTTATTTTTCTTTTAAGTTCATTGTCGTTGATATAAACAACGAAGTACGAGTATAACAAGCGATAATGCTCGTGCGCAAGATAGAGTACGTCCGCGCGGCCTCGCAGCGGAATAAATGCCGTAATTAAGTGAAATTATTATAATTCTGTTTCAGAATTAAATGGATGTCACAATATCACGCCCTTAAGTAACCGTAAATTCATTAAATTTTTGGTAGGTATCTTGATTGTCTACATAAATGGTGTCGCATGTTGATTATGCTTAATTTCTTGCGTATTCATTGTTTTGCATAGTTTTGACCTTTTTACTGCCAAGAAACTCATATGCGGCAAAAAAAATGTCCTTTCTGTAAAAGTACTGATTTTAATTACACTCCTTTAACTGAGAGCACCGCTCTGATAAAATGTGTTTAAATAATTAAAGTAATTAAATTTCAAATTTGTATAAATTTTTTCACGAAAAAGGCGTCATTTACTCACAGTAAACACGTAACAGGCCAATACGTTACTTGAAGAGATTTCGCTTTTTAAACATATTCCGGTCCGATGTGATTTCGGGTGTGAGCGTAGATATCAAAAGCGGCAATCCTATCTGTTATCAGTCCATTATGGTCGCGAACAAATGACGCAGCTTAAAGTCTTAAAGCTTTTTAACAGGGTGAGAGTCGTGAGTCGTCGTCGGAGTAATTAGCTGCGGAGTTGTTTGTGCTTGTGGCCGCGAGCCGCACCGCGCCACAGAACATGTGATGTAAGACGTACCGGGACAATGAGCCCCGCACTCGCACTCGTACTGTCCGGAGGTGCTGTTTTTAATTAAGTCGACCGATTTACAGCGAGCTCTAACGTTGGGTGTTCTTAGTTTAATCTTATTTCAAGTTTGCGCTGTCGACTAAGCTCTATTATTTGTCCATTGATGAGTGCCTTATATTTTATGCTCCGAGCCATTCAGCCATAGAGAATAGATATCGACCCTTTTCAGAAAGAAAGAAAATGGATTTATTTTGTCACAACGCAAGGCACACAAACAATAGTTATGTAAACACAAACCAAACAAAAGAAAAGCAAAAAAGGAGTAGAGAGTATTTATGATACGAGTAATATGCTACTAGGAATGGATCAATAGTTGTATGAATAACAAATTACATTTTTTAAGGAAGTTACCTTTAGTAATAATAACGTTTTAATTAGGGGAGAGAAAACCCATTCATGCAAAAATCGCAACGTGAAAAACGGTTGATATATTAAGATATGAGCAGGACCAGAATTTGTTAGTTCATAGCTGAGCTTTGTAAATAAGATAAGTACGGTGTCGCAGATAGTAGTGTGACCATAGGGCAATATATCATTATGTTGTTTTGTGAATCAGCAAGCGAACAAGTGCACTGTAATATGTTATAGCTAGTTCTTGCAACGCCCCGGGCGGCCTCAGCTCACTTCATGGGTACTGTTGAGGTTTTGTATCAATTTTTCATTTAACTAATTAAAATAATACCATACGTTACAAAAAAAAATGCTTTGTTTAGATAACGGTAAAATTGTGTGATAAGTTTATGAAAATGGAGAAATGAACAGACTGTACCCACTCATAACTACAGCCTTATTCTTTGGCGACATTTAGCCGAAAACTTTGTCAGTATTGTGACAAATTGTGAGATAAGGGCCTGCAAGATAAATATATCGGTCACGAGAAAACCAGACGCAGTGCGGTTGCATGCGATTGTCGTTCAGCTCAGACGCATCTGTCTGACCAGTGACGCCATCTCGTTTCACTCGCTTCTTCACCGATAACAAATATTCAGCACGCAGTTCTAAGATCCGGTAGGACCATATTTACATAAGTAATATAAAAAATAAAACAAAACTTGTGCACGATGTAACAGGACTTAGGTACGGCAGTAAAAACGAGACGCACAAGGCCATCGGATATCTGCAACGTGCAATTTTTGTAAGTTATTATAACAAAGATAACAGGCTACGGCCGATGTGTAGGTGATTCGTGAATAGTAAACAAAAAGTTTCGACTAAAGGCTAAACTTGATCGTTACATCTACCTAACCTACAACCTACATATTGATTTAAACCTTCAGACTTTCAATATCAGACTGAACTCCGTTTACCGTTTGACATTCGTTACCACATAACACCAGCCGAGTTTTTATATATTTATTTTCTGTTTTAAAGTATTTTAATTTAATTATATTCTTTGTACGTAAACATTTAAAAATGTAACGTCTTACTAACTGCAATGCGTTCATTAAAACCCTGGTGATCAGGTTAGTAACAAATTCATTTAGTTTTGTAATTAGTAAACTTTTTACTTTAGACATAATCTACTCATTAATAATTTCATTATCATTTTAAACCAGATGCACATGGCTTACAGGCCGTTTGAGACAAGTTATATTACCTACTATTTCAATGAGAAAGAGTTTTTAAACTTTCAATGATGCATTTTGCAATGTTAATTTGATTACAATAATAATCAGCTGATGAAATAAATGATACATTGGTAATGTAGTCAGCGGTGAGTGGTTATGGATAAATAAATAAAATTTCGCTACAAGCTGTTTAAATTTTAACTCAGCATCTTATAGAAATGCATTCATTTAAATATTTGTCGACAAGGTGTTCGATTATATTCCGTTATACCTTTAGCATTGTGAACAAGTTCCGAATCGTTAATACTTGTCTATTATTCTTTCTCCTAATAATATTCCACGATAGTAATAATTGTAATGCATTTACGTGATCAGTTTTTTTTAACAACACTTTGTTAGTATAACGCATTGGAAAAATCAAACGTTAGTTATAACTGTTATAAGTTACATTCATTATTTAGTTGTTGTAGCTTTTTAACAATGAACACACGCCATTATTTATCCTTAAGGTGAAAAATGATATGCACCCTCCATTTTTTTATGGTCTCCATGGAACTAACATTGGTACAAAAACTATCCTTAAATAATTTCTAGTTGATTCATAGTAGTTGTCTTCAGTGGTAATTATTGATGAAGTTGGATAATAATTAAAAAACTATGGAGCAGCCGGTGGGGGTGATAGCATCGCATTCAGACAGAGAGCCTGTGCAGACGCCTACTCCACAGATAGTCCTTTGTTCTCTTTTTTGCAATTTCCAAGTTAATTAGGCATTTTTTACCGTTAATGGTATCTACAAAACAGCAATTTATTTAATACGAGCCCTTATTAATTGTAACAAAACACTTAGTTGGAAACTGACAAAGTAAAACGGTGTAATAACGACACATTACTCGTGCTCACCGTTTTTATGACTCGAATTAATTTGTTTAATAGGTGCACGATTTTTCATGTGTACAAGTTACATAGGAAAGTCGATAAAAGGTAAACGGAGTTTTCACTCCGTTTTATATACTTTGGTTACTAAAAAATACACCTAGGGGGACGGCTACCCCCACGGTTTCACCTACGTCTTTATTTACTACCCTGTTCCGAGCATAGCGACATGTTTTACTTTCCTCGATAATTGGCTACCCACCTCTCTGGATATATGAACCAGTAGTTCCTGAAATCATAGTGTTCAAACAAACTCTTCAGCTTTATAATATTACTATTATATATACATATATATATTATATTAGAAAAATATCCCAAGAGAATTTATTCCCAGGATAAAAATATCCTATGTGCTATTTCAGGACTTATAATAATAATATTAATTATTATTATAAGTCCTGAAATACTTGGTCTATCCTTGTACCAAATTTGAACCTAATTTGTTTAGTCGTTCGTGCGTAAAGAAGTAACAAACTCATACACACACAAACTTTCACCTTCAAAATATTAGCGTGATTATGTTAGTGGGATAGTATAGAGTATAGATTATGTGCTGCTTGCAGTCATCTAACAGAAAAACTACTAAGCTACAGCTTTTCCACAGCATTTTACTGGCCTGTTGGTTAGTGGTTAGTGGCCCTGATTGCTATGCCAGAGGTCATGGGTTCGATTCCCACCCAGAACAAATGTTTGTTTGAAGAGCACAATCATTTGTTTTGTGATTGGGTGAATTTTATCTATAAAAAAGTATATGTATGTATTTAAAAATGTTTAAGTATGTTTATCAAGTCTAGTACTCATAACACAAGCTCTGCTTAGCTTGGGACTAGACGGCGTTGTGTGATAGTTGTGTGAATATTATTATTATTATTATATCTTTATTCGATTGACGTGCAACCTACCTTTGTTACTAGTTCTTGTTGTGTTAGTCGCTAATCGTTTGACGATTAACCGTAAATTCTGTATCCGTTTTTCAATGTACTATATGTATATTAATGTTATTCTTAACGAATGCCATTAGCGTGTATCTACCTGTACCTGTGTCATAGGTACCGACATATCAATTATGTAATTTGCAGAATGATTTGCGCGTGCACAACTGCATCAGTGCGTTAGAAACTGCACTCACAAAGCTTCTACCGATGTCTATAATCAACATTACGGACTGATGCAAGCACTCTGAATAAGCATTAGCCTGAGTTTTCCGGAGTCGGCTGCATACAAAATGGTCCTATTCTAACATGTAGCTGTGTCATACTTCCCTGTAAGTGCATAACGTGGGTGCACATTGAACTAAGCGCAGTTGCCGATCTGTTTAATTTCGCAATAATTTCTTTTATCGGCGGTCAGTGGTTAGATTTTGCAGTGCGCGGGCGCGGTGCACGAGTCAAGCGACGGCGACGCGCGCGATGAACGTGTGCGATACCATTCATTAGGCGGCGCGCAGGGCGCTCACGCGTCAAATTAGCCCGAGCCGCGCTTAATTAGACAGAGCACAACGTCGTCTGATCGCCTGCCCCCGAGCACCCCACGCCGCCATACACACGCCCGCCGTGCACAAGCCAAGACATGATTATCTTAATGCCCACGTTCAATCTGAAACCGACTAGTTTAATCCATGCGAAAAATTAAAGCCACTTACTTCACTTAGTCCCAATAAATAAACACTAATGCCATAACTTTCCTGCGCTGCAAACATTTGTCTTTCTGTTCTTCAGTAAATATAAGCCAGGCTTATAAATATCTAAAAGTATTTGCAAAACAGCGCTATGAAGTTTAATTAAAGGACAATAGCGAGGATCAGCTGCTGGGACCGTTACACGGCGGCACGCGATGAAACGCGCATGCGCGGCGGGCGGCGCAGCGCGGCGGCGTGCGCTTGCGCAGGACGCCGCGCACCCGCCCGCCTTGTGACTTAGGTCAAGATCGCTCCACGATCATGCCAATTACCAAGTTGACACACAATAATTGTAACGCCTCGTCAGTCGTCAATTAGTTATAACTTGCTGACAGCATCTTGCCGGCATTAAGAAACCTGTTAGAGCACTGGGCACGCGATAACGATGCTATTTAAAGATGAAGATCGTAATTACTATCAAAGTTATTGTATTGTATAAATTATTTATTTTTTTGTGAATAACTATCTGATATGCGGATGCGATTATCCAGTTTGTCACTCGACACTGTGGGTAGCTACAGATACTAGTTATTAATATCTGTTAGATAATTATATCTAGGATATCTACCTATATAAATATATACAAACGTTGGAATATTATCTACCCTGTTACTACTCGTACTAGTATTTCCAGTCAGCGCGGAACAAAAGTTTTAATGCAACAAAGTGGTTGCTTACAAAAAATTGTTTGCTAGTTGACCAAACGTGTTCGAAAAAATATTTTTACACGTAATTAGTTGTTCAACTATTGCTGAATAAAAACGCGAGTGACGTTAAGTCGGTTCCTAACCTAATATTTCTATGGGTATGTGTAACATATATAGTGGAACAATTAGCGTAATTACGAGAACGGTTTCAATGGGCAGGTGTAAAACATCGACCACTCATAATTCCTAGTAACGGCATTGGCTTAAGGCGATACTAGGGAAACGTGCTACTAGGCAGTGAAATTACTAGTTCACCATAATAGATCCCAAGGTAATTTTAAGCACCTTTGGCCGGCTATTTTACTGGCAAAAATTATACATTGTGCATTAGGAAAATGATTTTCTGATAGTACGACGTACGTAGTTACAGGTGTATCTAACAGCTTAACTAGAAACTGTTTATATTCTCCTCATCGTTTAAATTGTAAATTTTATGTTTCATATTCTTCTATATACCTATAGGTACTATAACAAACAATGATATTATAAAGAAGAAAAATATGTACCTAGGTATTGATATTTGTGACGAGTAAACTCAAAACCTCCTGGACTGATTTAAAAAAATCTTTTCCCAATAGAATGCTGCTTTGTTACTGACTGACATAGGCTAAGGGCTATGTATTCTCTATTCCCACGCGGGCGAAGCCGTTGGTTGAAGTTAGTTAGTAAAAAAGTTGAAGCTAGTTGCTAGATTCCAGGTGTTTTTGATAACGACACAGTAAATGAGCAATACTTAAGTATTTATCTACTGATCACACGGTTATTGATTTCCTTGGCAGACTTTAGTAAGGAAACGGTACCGTTGCTGACACTTCCTTGCGGTCCCAATATACTTATTTTACAGTTCATAATTCAAGATAAACTCTTGTTAAAACGTAATAAAAATTAACGTCCGTCAGTATTTCCATCAAATCGTAATTCTTAGATCCTCCATCTATGCTAGTTTTAAATATAATTGGTTTTAAATATGTACGTTCACTTTATGGTTCACTTAATTCTAACCGCAGCTTATCTAACAAGTTCAATCAGAATCTTGTATCGTTCGTCCTGCGAGTCTACGTCGTCTGACTGATTGTGACTTTATGACAAATACGATAGAGATACCTAAGTAATTAATTGATGGAGAGTAGAGCTGAGACAGCGCGGAGCGTCAGTCGTGTTGTTAACGCGTCATAAACAAGGCGAGACAGCCGAGAGCCGACACAGGGCAGATTGTAGTAATGCTTTGTTCTCGTGATCCGTTGCGAGCTCACTGTTGGCAAAATCTCGCGGCACATAAATTTGCCAGGTTCCGTTGTGAAAGCCAATATTCTTTGTGGCGCTGGCGAGGTCTATTTCTAACATTAAATAAATTACACCGATATTACAAGAACGAATCGGTAGAACTTGTTTTAGTCGGACGTGTCTGGTCTAGACGTTGCATCGCAAACATCTATTTGGTGTTACCTACTTTTATAGTTATTAACGAAAAATTGTTTTGTTTTATTTTTGTACGGTACGGTACTGATACTGAAACTGTAGTGATTTATTGGATCGTGTACTGTTTTTGTAGTTTGCTTCACTTAAAACCAGCTTCATTTAATTTTGCTAGGTGTTTAAATGGTTTTTGTAGTTGGCTTCACTTAATACCAGCTTCATTTATTTTTGCTAGGTGTTTAAATGGTTTTTGTAGTTGGCTTCACTTAATACCAGCTTCATTTATTTTTGCTAGGTGTTTAAATGGTTCTTGTAGTTGGCTTCACTTAATACCAGCTTCATTTATTTTTGCTAGGTGTTTAAATGGTTCTTGTAGTTGGCTTCACTTAATACCAGCTTCATTTAATAATTTACTAACTTCAACTAGTGGTTTCACCCACGTGAAAAGAAGAAATCACGCGATTAAAAGTATACAGTCCTATTCCAAGACATGATCTACCCGTGTGCAATTTTCATCCAAATCCGATCAGCGATTGTAAAACGATGAGGTAACAAACATACACACACACACATACCTACAAACTCGCCTTTGTAATATTAATGTTTAATCACATTCACAGGACCTCTAACAAATGATGTACACACAGAAATACAAGGTATAATGAAACGGATTCAATATAGTCTTTAAGTCACATTGTTAACTGTCAAAAAAACCTATAGTGAAGAGAGAATAAATGAATTGAATTGAAACGTATTCAATTATAGGAGAACACAATATACTTTTGAGTACTTATATATTAAGTTAACACCAAATTAAAATATTGACGTTAATAAGCTTAATATTTGATCGTTTAATCACTGTCTACGAGTATTTATCAATATTTTTTAAATTAAATTATACGGTTTTTGAGCGTCATTTTCAATTTATTAGAAGGTATTCATGTAACTATGAATCATCACGTATACATCGAGGTCATTAAGTCCAAGCTACTATTCTTCTCAAATACATAATTTATATTTCATATTCATGAACTGACAGCAGAAGCGTATATAAGCCGATTTGCCAGACACAAAGGTGTTGAAAACTTATTTAGAATAGTTATTAGCGTCATGCTCCGCCAATAAATGGATTAAACATAATAATCACAAGGCTGACCGATTTGTAACTGTTATCAACTAAATATTATTTCTGGTTTTAACGGAAATTGGTTTTTATTAACAGTATATCGCATCCTGTTACCTACTAAGATGCATCTAAAATGGTCAGTAATTAAAAAATATTATTATTAGTCACTGTCTTCTGGCAGCGGCTTTGCCCGCGGGAAAGTAGAAAATTATCCCAAGGGAAGATATTACCAGGATAATAAATATTTCTTTGACTATTCCAGGACATGATTTACCGGTGCACCAAATTTCATTTAAATAGGTTCTGCTGTTTGAGCGTGACGAAGTAACAAACAAACAAAGTACATATTAGTGTGATTATACAACATAATAATTTAATTAAAAATTTAAATGGTTGACGGATCAATTAATTAAAAGAATTGAGTAGGTAGGTCAGTCTGCATCATGGTCACACATAATTACCTTTTTGGCTTTGGGCTAATCATAAATGTACAACCTACTGCTATCGATATTTTAATTCGCCAGGCAAGCGTACTGTTCATAGTAGAACCAGACTGTTTATAAATATATTGTAGCCGTCATTATAGGCTTGGTGTGACTTCACACCGGCTAGCTCGCTAGGCGGCTGTTCCTTCAGCGTGGGTGACTGGGCGTTAACGCACTGTAGCTGCATAGACATTGACCGAATGCAGATAGTTTTGAAGCAGAGATTCTGACAACTAAACAGTAAACACCGTTAGCTACGGCTTGGTTACAATTATAGAATCTGCATGTCATTTTTGTAGTTTTTAAATATTATAAAATATAATTATAATAGCGTCTGCCAGCGGCTTCGCCCGCGTGAATTCGCTCAGTGATATAGTAGGATTATACTGATAAATTTTTTTTTAAATCGTTCCTGTAGTTTTTCACTTTATTTATTACGAACAAAAATACAAATCTTAAATATATAATATAAGCATAGATTATACTTTTAGCGCTTGTAAATAAATTCGAAGAAATTTCAACAGCAACGAAAATAATGGTCAGTATAATAGTGTACAATATAGAATACCTATAAAAAATAAATAAGTTATAAAGCTTCAAAATTGTTAACAGAAAGAGAAGTCCGACATAGACTCTGACATGAGAGTCTATCGCTCCCATTCAGCTGTTAATTAATGCCATAGAAAATAGTAATAAATTATAATAACTCGTTTGTTTTCTCTATTTTCTTTGCAGTGCCATAGAGAGACCCCTACAGCTTAATTTTTTCCTAATACGTTTGGACACCGAATGATTTTCCGCTTTTCTTTTTTTGAATAAGAAATAGCTATGTATTCTAAGCTTTTTTTGTCTTGTGTCAAAACAAATGTCCCTTATTGTAGTTCTTCCTTAGTGATTGAAGTTCGCCGAAAAAGTTTGAAGAAAGGAAAACTTGTAAGTTAGGTACGATGATCAATACCCAAAATTAATAAATTAATTTAAACTTTCAAGCTATATTTTGAATTTATAGCAACAAGCTTTAACTTTCCAACAATGTAACAACAAACACCAGAATTGCTCAAAACCATATTAAAATATTAGATATTGCGTTGGCGGACGACACGGCTATTGGCACGCTTCTATTTGATTATTTACAACATTTATCGTTTTACTAAACGCCTGCATCGAATGAGACCATATTCTGCAACATCTTGACTAAAACAAACGTGTAATTTTCCTTACATACCCGCAACCTTAACATCTATAATTTAATTTTGGAATTCGATTCTGCCAGATTCAGCCTACACGTTTTCGAATTATGCTTTATCTGAAACTAATTTATGGCTCAATTCAGAAAGAGGTATTATGTGTTTAGATATACCATTAGTACAAACAGTGCGCTTCCAATTATTTACGACGGGCCTGCAGCGCCCTCGGGCCGGGTTTCACAACGTCTTATGGACGAGCGTCATTACCACGCCGTTGCTCAACTTTGACGCCTTTGATTATTCGATAATAACGCACACATAATTATAATGCCTATTTATTACTTGCAGATTAAAAAACAATTTTACTCTCACGATGTAATGTGATATTAATTCAGATAATAGATGGACAATAGTGACGTAATATTACTTTGGGCCTCAGCTATTCGCGTTTTATATGAATGATGAAACGGCAGTAAATTCACAAAA
Organism: Mythimna pallens; assembly: GCA_961205895.1. NCBI lineage: Eukaryota > Metazoa > Arthropoda > Insecta > Lepidoptera > Noctuidae > Mythimna > Mythimna pallens. The sequence continues at coordinate 16,096,147 of OY540830.1, read as the reverse complement.
TATTACATTAATTTTGAGTGATTGGTTTAGCTTGTAGAAAATTCTAGCTTCGATAAAAATAAAATACATAGGTAGAGTTTCACAATCAACCCTCAAATACTTCAACGTATATTAATGAATATACGTATATCTTATATTGAGTGGCTTATGTGAAGCATTCACATGATCTTTAATTAAATTAATACAGCACAATAATGGTACGTAATATTAAGAGCACATCGAACCGCTCGATCATACCGAGGCTGCGCGTGCGCCCCCGCCTTCGCAATGATCCATATTCCATCTATCACCACGCTATTATTTATAGCGCCAATTATAATGGAGGTAGTATCTAATGGTTCACTTATTTATTTATCACCCATCGGAATCACAAGCACATGCATTGTTTATAATAGCTATAAAACAGCGAAGCATTTTATAATATAGTTTGTCAATAAAACCTTTTTTCTATGAGACCAAATACCTACAACTCTTGTAGTGCTCGATGTTTGTTTTTTCAAACAATCGTGTCTATAATAGTCTGCCTCTTTGTCTCTGGTCTGGATGTGAACCGTGCGTAATGAACACCTTGAGATGCTATAAATTATTCCTGCGCATGTGCATTCAAGCGATATCATCAATACACTAATCAGTTTCGCTTGATGTTCTATCTGCCCGTGTTCAACAACATCCAATCGAAGAAATACTATTTTCTTTAACCGCATGCGCTTTGCGCGCTCAATGTACGTGTAGCCTATAAACGTACCATTTTAGTTAATTAAGAAGGCTGTATGTCGTTGTGCCGTCGGTGCAGACAAAGTTTACACAACATTAAAACGTGATAAAGCTCCACAAAGCCTCCATTATTGTAGCAAATGACAGGCGTTTAATTAACATAGATACTAAGCCCGTGTTAGCAGCGGCGGTGCGGCGCGGGCGCATCGGTCGCGAGCTGCCACTCGCATCACACGGGTTATTTGTGTCGATAGCGCTATTCGTGCCAATGCTAATGAACACGCCAATCTCGGATCTCGTATACTCGTCAATTTCAAACTATAAGGTATAAAATTTATAACGACAGTATTTCATATATTATAACCAGAGGTGTTAAATATAACACCTAGCTACATTTTAAATACATTAATATGTATGTAGCTATATATACTTATAGTTTATTTTGTATTTAATAAAAAATTGCGAGATCGTATTTTTGATGCAAAGTATTAATGGACCACAAAAAACATAAAGTAACGTGAATAAACTTTTACGATGTATTCATGGTCTGAATTGACCATTTCGAAAGTTTTATTCTTTAAAAACTGCTTGCAAACGACACCTTTAATTTCGGAAGTCGGTGTTTCTAGTTTAGTTCCTTCGTTATTTGACACTAACTTCCAAAATTCTAGTTATTTTTCATTTTGCCGGAGTTATTCAATGGGAGTCCGTTTTTTATAAAAAAAAAAAATATTCACACATTTTACTTGTGATAGGTGCAGCACAACTAAACGGTGAGCTAGTTTCACATTAAGGTACATATAGATTATCTCAATAACTAGGATACATAGTTTTTAAAGAGAATTCCCGTGTTTACCTTCTAGATAGATAGATATGCTTTATTGTACACCAAAAAATTTTTTTTTATTAGTAACTTAAAATTAATAGGGTGTCACAAAGGGTGGACATAATGCTAAAAGCGATTTTTTAAAGACAACCTTTGGATCCTAGCTTCTACATCAAATCAGTTCAATAGTACCTTTCAGCCAGACTGCATTTTCTGACATTGCGAAAACACGGCTAGAATAGGATAGATTACATTTTGTTACAAAGTTTCAGTGCCTGCCTTCCGGCTACATCATCAGCCCCCCTAGCCAAGTTACCGTTTCGTTTCGATTCTCTTTTCGTTGATTGCCTCGAGCCGGCTACGCCTCCTATTATTTTGTTCTGACTACGTGACTGACCGTTGAGATGACGTCAGAATAAAAGAATCGGAGGCGTGGCCTGATCGAGGCGATCAGCGAAAAGAGAATCGAAACGAAACTGTTGTAACTTGGCTAGAGGGCAGAAACATTATGTCGAAGCAAATTTTATTTCTTTCATTGTGGTTCCATAACTATTATTAATTGAGATATCTGTTTTCATCTATCTTATATTAACGGCACTCGATAATACTTATCATTGAGGCGTTCTGATGGCTATCTGTGGTCTTCTTTATCACTTCCAACTCACCAAATGGAATTTTCAGAACGCCATCTGCGTTCTGAAAATTCCCAAAATTGACGTGTTTATTAAAAATAAGAAAATCAATAAATTTGTTTTTGTTTTGGGCCAAATTTAACATATAGCCTTCGCTCCTCCCATCTTTGGAAACACCCACAACTTTTAGAAAAAGTCGATCAAAGTATTAGGAACACACTATCTTCGATCCTAAATGTGGCCTTGGATGACCGAGCCTAGCAGTAAGCTACTCTTCCCATCTGGCTAGGCGGCCTCGGCGTCCGCAAAATTTAATTTATAAGTTTACCAGCTTTCCTCTCCTCGCTTCACAGTACTGAAACTTTCAGGAATATTTTATCTTCCTCACTGGTTGTTGTTAAAGTACCGTGCTTGCCCGATGCGTTGAACACTTGAAAAATGGCTTGTCCTTACACGGATTTGCCCAACAACCTGTGGTTGCTGAGACGGTGGGACGTGCCGCTCTGCAGTATTGTACGGAATAATCTAATGAATACGTGGTCAAGTAATGCTGAGTGTGCGCGTCTGGTGGTTGTAGGGGATTTGTAGTCGGGTTTGTGGCTTCAGGCACTCCCATCATCCACCATAGGCACTATGATGGATGACGCCTCGTTTCGGCTCGCAATCTGTTCACGTTTAGGCGCACCTTGTGTTGCTCTACATCGATGCCACTGTGGCGAAGCCGTCGACAGCCTCGGACACCATGGCCTGTCCTGCTGCAGGAGCGCAGGCCGCATAGAACGGCACGCTAGCATCAACGACATTATTCGTCGAGCTCTCGTCACCGCCGGCGTACCTGCCGTATAAGAACCTAGCGGCTTGAAACGTGACGATGGAAAGAGACCAGATAGTATGACGTTGGTGCCGTGGAAAGTGGGTAGGCCTCTGGTGTGGAACGCAACCTGTGTCGACACCCTTGCGCCATCTCATGTTCTTAGTTCGGTGGGCTGTGCCGGCGCTGCCGCTGCTGCTGCTGAGGTCCTCAAACGGCACCTTATTGGTAATTAAATTTTTGAGCCGTTTGGTGTCGAAACGCTGAACCGTTTGGGGTCATGGGGTCCGAGTGCGCGTCTCCTTTTCAAGGAAATTTCACGACGTCTGATCGACACTTTACGTGACCAGAGGGCTCGCTCGTTCTTCGCCCAAAGAATTAGCATTACCTTTCAACGTGGCAATGCTGCCAGCCGTCTGGGCACATTTCCGGATGACAGCGATGTGGAGGAGTACGCCTGAGTGTATGTTGTGTATTTGTATTACATGTACATAGTTAGGTTTAGTATAATAGTATTTATAGTTAATATTTAAGTTCCCACTATGACTATACTAATAAATTCTTGGTTTTCCATTAAAAATAATAATAATAATACTATATATGTATATATTTATTTATGGTGGGAAATCATCCAATGATTTCTTGCGTTCTTGGGCGGAGCACGAGGGCATATCAGACTTTTACTGACTAAAACCCACTCCTGTTCCTTCTTTGTCTTTGTTCCAGGGCCTCAGGGTTCACTTTTACTTAACCCATGGCCCCAGCAGGCTTCGACCCTGGTTACATCCCCTTGAGGTGCGCATAGAACACTACGTGCCATTGACGACTTGGGCTCGGTCCGGAAGGTTACTTGACGACCGGACGGCGTGCTAGCCATTGCTCGTCGTCCGCAAGCCGGCGGCTGAGGCGTGAGGGCCGTTCGCTCGCGCGTGCCGCCGCCTTCTTCGCTAGCATTACTGCTTCGTAGAAGAAGGCGACCGCCTGCCATTCCTCCTCGCTCCGGACCATGCAATGGCCTTTACCAGGGTCCGGTACCCTGCACGAGAGGTCGCTGCCGCCGATCGCCCCCACGAAGATACGGCAGTGCTCTGCGGGGCACACCTCTACCGTATGCTTCACCGCGTCCTCCGGGCAGTCCACACAATGATGACACCCGAACGTTTCTTCCACACGAATCCGGTGTAGGAACCTCCCTAACTTACCATGTCCGGTGAGGACCTGCCACTCCTCGAAGAGGGGGCTTACTGCCATAATTATGGCATGCCCATCTATATATAATTAAATGAGCAATTGATTGACTAACATTTATCAACACACAGTAGAAACTACTGGGTCTAGGAACGTAAAATTTTGCACCAGGCAGAGGGTTGAAAAGGGTGAATTTTGTTTGTATGCAAAATCTCATTCAAAATTATTAGAAAACTGATTTTTGATAAAAATAGGACCTTTCTGTAGGTAATGATATCCTTTTGAATCGAAAATATATTTTCGATCTATAAATGACGGAGTTCTGCGTTGATAAACATAAAAATAAAGATTTTTTTTTTTTAAGCTGGTAAAATCATCTAACGTTGGCAGAGTGGGAGGTAGTGTCAGACTTTTACTGACTAAAAACCCACTCCTGTTCCTTCTTTGCCTTCATCCCAGAGCCCCGGGTTTCACTTTCCCACTACCCGTGGCCCCAGAAGGTTTTGACGCTTCGGCCCTGCTGGGCCCCTATGATTTGCTGACATCTTGAGGCGCACGTGGAACAGTACACGCCGCGACGGTTGGGGCGTAAAAATACTATCAAATCGAGAACATCCTCCTTACATTTTACATTCTGTCGATATTTTCCTAAACTCAAAAATTTAAATCGTAAACCAAGATTACGATTTAATTACTTCGTTGTTAAACCTAACCTAACGTTTTCTTTGTTCTGTAGAATTATACGAGTATATGTGAATTAACTAAATAGACATAGACTATATAGTGGTGTTGATGACTCTGCGCAGTTCATCATATCACCTAAAGTTTGATTATTTACTAATATAATTACCGATCTAAATTATAGTCGGAAACGCCTATTTTCGATAGTCCCTATTAAATCATGGGAACGTATAAAGTTTTATAGCCCCCCCGGCCACACCTGCCAGCTTTTCACAGTGCGGTATAATATACAACCGCAGAATCAATGGCGATAATTGTGTTCGCAACGAAAAGCAACTAAAACTGTAACTCACGCTCCACTTCAACACACGTGCTTAATAAGCATTCAAATAATTGTGAGGCGGTTTTTATATACAGTTAATTAATTAAATTAATTATAATAAGACCAAAATATGGGACCCTTTGTGGCAAATGTGACCACGTGCTACGCTCCACCGCTTTCCACTAATTTGTGATGTCCTGTTAAATGCTCCGAAATACATTCCTCCCCATAATTTGGTAGTAAAGTTACACTAAAACGCTACGCAAACAACAAATTGTAAGTACGTATGTAATTTTGCTTTTAAATTGAATATCAATTAAATTCGTATAAGTAAGTAATGTGCATATAAAATTACGATAGGCGGCGTCACTTGAGCTGCAAGTGAACATACGCAATAGTCGTTTAATCATCATTTCGGTAATTTATCAGTCAGTCGCGACGTGTTTTATCCGATGCCGCAGATGATTTTAATTTGGTTTTAACGGCGTCAGTATTCAAATTTATATAATCAATCACTGGATTGTTATGAAAGTGTGCGATACGAGACGATTTCTCGGCCAAATTTGCATCATCGGTGCAACGAGGTTAACATTGTAGTAACGGTGTAGGTACCTATGTACCACACTCGGGTTGCGAGCTTACACATAAAACGGACATCGAACTACCATCAGCCGAGGTTTATTCCATCTCTGAGTCTTATTAATATTTAAACTTAATACTATTTTTATATTCGTTATTGGTCTCATTTTACGTGAAAAATATTTCCGACAAATGTTCTAGAAACTGTCTTCCTTATTGTATCCACTTTCAATTAAGTGTGAAGTTTATCGCCTTTGTATCGGCTGCTGATAGTGTCAATAAAAACAGGATGTTATTTAATATATCTGTACGTATATTCCTATACGTCTTAATGCACATTAACCTTTGTTTTAAAATTGCAATTCGTTAATCTAATTTTTTACATTTACATACACAATAAAAAATAATCAAAAATCATATTAATTACTTGAGTTAAGATGTTAATAACCGCTTATCCTCTCACTTTATATACATTAAGTAATATTCTACAGCAATATTCCTCGCTAATGACTAAAAACTAGAAAGGTGCCAGTCGTATCTATCTCAGATGCAACATTTCACTCGGTTCGTTATGAGATCAGTCACAACGTGTCCTCAATTATACATTTATGCAAATAGCACGAAATATATATCACAAAACTTATTAATATCTGCGAATTTATTCATATCTGCGAAATAAAGTGATGTAACCGACGTGCATTTCTGATATTATAAAAAAAAATACAACCGACTTCAATGTTTCTATAATAATTATGCCTCTTCGTAATTTTACATCGACTTCCGAAATTAAAGTATATATTGCAACTGAATATTTTGCACTTATTAGCGTTTTTTTAAAGATTTTTTTTTTTCATTTCTTATGTAATTTCAGAAAGTGTTATCATTCTCAAATTGACCTAGTAGAAATCATAAAATATTATTATGATGAAATATGACAAATGGAAATGATTTAGATGGCAATCGTATTAGGTCAATATAATAGATGTTAATAATTGTATCATTCAATCTTTTGTGGAATTGATATATATTATATATCTTTTTTTTAAATGATATGTACTAGTGCTTGACTGCGATCCCACCTGATGGTAAGCAGTGATGCAATCGTTGACAGTGAGGCGCACTAGTTATCTAGATATAGATATCACTAGATATCTACGAAGTACGAACGCAAGAACAAGTAAAACAGTACAGATATTATATTTAGACATTCACAAGCTTTTGACATAGCTATAAGTAAGTTGCTCTTACACATAAGCACATAAGTTCGATACAACACTAACAAATTACCCTTCTCTTTGATGTCGCGCGAACCACCGACAACGCGTAATCAGCCGATAGTTCCAAATAAACCAACAAATCAGTCACCATATCTCATTGGTAAGCGCAGCTAGACTCTCACGGTCCACAACACATGAATGTTTTAACGGGGAAGGCATCAGTCTACTGTTAACACTTCAATATGCACGTACCTTGGTAGAAGTGAAGATCGCACATCTCAGGTTCAATCTCAAAAATACAATTCACGAACTCGTCACACATACAGTTACATACACAACAACTTTTTATTTTATTTTTAATTCAATTTTTTTTTTATATATATATGTACCTATATATTATTGCATATGAACTAATTGTTCCTTTATCCACACGGGTTAATCACCTAGCACAGAGGTCAGAGACTTCACTACATTAAAAAAACATACTTTTTTAAAACAAAGATTATTAATATTATCATTATTATCTCAAAGTCGGACAATGTAAGTGTTATTGGCTTTCCCAATAAGATACCCTTAATAATAACCCGTAGATTGTGTAGCTTGGTTTGTGGCAAATTTTGCCAGTAGTGAAACGTACATACAGTACACACATGGGCGTAGCTACCGCCGTATCAATGATACGGGGCCACCGGGCCACAGGGGCCCCAACGTGTGTAAAAATTCGTAATATGTTCATGTGCTTAAATTCTCTTATCAAGCCCGTAGTGAATGAATAATGGCCTGGATATGACATGTTGTTCTAATTTTATTGCTTGCTCGCGCATATTTTCTAGTCAGTATGGTCGTTACCTACCCAGTTAGTCCAGCCATTTTCGTCTGGGCCTATTGTGTCTCCATCGATAGTTTTTGATACAGGGCCCCAGGGTTTGGGACTAGTTACGCGACTGAGTGTACAGTACATTCCTATTGGGTATGTACTGTACATACCGCTGCCTATTCCTATGGGGAAACAGCATGATATAATGTTAAATTTACCAAAACCATCACCATCCAGGTCGTTTCTACATTTTATTTATTTATTTACACTACATGTACAGTAGGGTTACATAGACGGACTTAATGCATCGAGGCATTCTCTACCAGTCAGTAAGTATTTTTTATCCTTCTAATCAGGCAATTGATTTTTAGGCAATTGTTTACTAACACTATGGATCTTTTGTTTTCTGTGAAATAAATAAATTATTATTATTATTAATCATATTTTTTGTACAGATCAATCTGCATAACCTTTTCTCAATCTTGTTAGAGATGGCGTCTAGGCTGCTTCCAGTCCTGCCGAAATACCACTATTTTACATGAAGCTACGTAACAAAATACCCCTTGGCTAGACTGGTGACAGATTTTCTGTCGTTTGACTACCCGTAACGACTAACTGCCAAAGATCTACAAATGAGATATATGGAGGAATCTCGATATGCAATAGATGGTATATTTCGTTGACAATTATTTTTTAATTTACTGATATAACTTATGTTAACTGTATAAATATATATAATAATAAATATACATACACAGACATGCATGCATACAAATACATTAAATTAAGCTAAATTTACAAAATCATGTTAAAGTAAATGATATAATTTAAAGATTGTGTCAAAAAAAACCTAATACCTATACTGCCCACTAAGCCAAAAAGCAGCAACTCAATGAAAGTACAGAATAAAAAATAGTACAATGAAAGTAAGTTTCGAGAAAAAAAACCAATTGCTGTCATCTTTTTGACATGTACTCTGCCCGCGGCTTCATCGACTTGTTGTGTTGATAACAAGTATCTCAACTCCTCTTCCATGTCATAGACTATGTCCCAAATAAATTTAAAACTATTAATTTAAAGTTCACGTTAAAGTTTTGGTGCTGGGAGGGGGAATGGACTCAAAGTAAGAATGACTGTAGTGTTTAGGAGGCCAACTTCAACACTCACATTACACAGATTTCCATTGTATCGTCAAACAGTAAAGTGTAATTAATGTGAATAAACGTGTCATATGGTTTTCAGCCTACCTAGATGTTTCCAATACGTTTCTAGGTACTTATTTAAGGTATTTTAGTTATTAAAGATACTTCTTCCAAAGCGATTAACTTTACGTTTCTAATTACTAATGAAAGGCCTTATTTATTATTTAGGCTTTGTCTATACAGCAGTGTTGTTCTCTCTCGTAGCTGAGTTAATGATGATTGTAAGTCGTAATATTTTACAACATGTGGTAATGAATATTTAATGTTTAAGCATATCCATGTTGATGAAATTCTGCTGCATCTTGAAGGCCTGCGTGCTTCTTAGTTAATATGTTTCAAATATCTATCTGTCTTTTACAGTTGCATGTATTTACTTTTTGATTTAACAGGTTTATAAAGGTATATTCAGTTCCACTATAGGGAGCTTTTGATACAAATCAAATAAGGTCAACAGATACTTGGCCATAAATTTCTACGGTAGACATATTTATCAGTTTAACGAGAAATGGTATTTCGCAATTCTTTCAGCACTTTCCATGAAAAGTCAAGACTAAAATATAATAATTTAATTAGTACTAATTTAAATAAAATATTTATTAGGTGGATACGGCTGAACAAAATACCTGTGTGAATTAGGTATTCTATTTTATAAATGTTCTAGACAAATATATGTATCAGTTTTTTTGCGTTTCAGGCGTGGTTCTCAATATACATGTTTATATGATGAACTAATGTTCCGGTTGTATTAATTGATTCTCATAATAAAGAAGGTAAGTCATCACAGTTTCCAGTGTTCGAACAGTTAATTGACCTCTACTAAATGGTTGTAATTATAATACGAGTAATACGTTTATATTTAAATCAAAATTGCAATCAATTTATAATGTTCCACATTTCATAACACGCCCGCAGCTTGAGTGGCAGCCTTCGGTGCAGACTGTTCTATTTCAGTCTATTCCGTGATAATACCTACTACCTTGAAACATCATTATTGCATTAATATTTTCTCAGGAGGACTAGACCACGAGTCATTTCTCCGAAACGAAATGGAGTTAACATTGACACTTATCTCTATAAATGAGCTATTATTCGAGGCGAGTAGTTTCGTTCTAAACTGCAGCTGATCTATTACATATTGTCCTACGCATCAGTCATTCGCAATCTTATCGGTGTATCGTGGGAGCGGGCAATCCAGATACAGAGCGCGCTCGCTGTATTAGTGTGCGTCCCAGCGTAGACTGCGGCATGACGGCGACGAGCGAGCAGAGAGGAGGTGACGCCATCCTTATACTATGACCATATTTTATACCTTGTTTGATTACTACGTTAGCAGACAACATTTTAGTAATATGCGATGAGTAATTTTCGTAATGAACGCATCTGAACGCGAGACACGGATTTATCTACCTAAGCGCTATGAAGCAGCTGCAAATCTTTTTATAGAAGGTGTTGAATATTTATTTGACTTATATTCGTGTAGTTGTTCATGTTAATGGAGCTTATTGTGTATTTATTTCTCGCCACTGTGACAGGCCCTCGGGCAAAGATGTAAAAGATAGTAGTTATGCGGTACACAACGTGATAAACTGCTCGACTGGAGCTACGATAAGTACAGTAATCCATGATTACTCGCAATGAATGTTTATTTAGAAACAGGTGTCAGGCTTCTGTGCTACTATAGCTGCCGATGAATTTTATAAGCTTTTATCTATAAATGAAATCGTAAACCGACATTGAAAGGAAAATAGCTTTTTGAAAATAACAAAAGTCTAGTAGTCGGATCAAATTTTTAACGGTTTTATTCTTTGTAACAGAAACATATTGTATATTTGAAAGCCACACATGTGTGGAGCGTGACTCGTGTACATTGAAAGTAGCCGCGGCAGAGAATCTCCGCCGGTAGCTGCGCCCGCGCCGCGCCGTGAGAACTTAATAATTGATTTTACTAATCTCATCTATCGACCGCCGCACTAATACGTGTCTAGACTTAGCATTAGATACTTGGCCCACTTGTTCCATTGACCGAATGAAACCTATGAATAATATGTTATGTTTAGATACTGAACTGAACACCACTGATACTGTCAGATTTATTGAAAAGGTTTTTCTTTCTGCTAGAAATCGGTAATTTTGTAATGATACATTCAATCATAGTTTTGATTTGAATTTAGTATGATCTACGTACAATTCAATTGAAATCTTAGTTGTAATGTTATTTAAATACTTTATTTAATAGACTTTATCAAGAAACCACAAAATAAATTACATAATATTTAAACTAAGAGCAATTTAACTACAAATAAATATGATTAACATTCATCTTGTAAATAATTTATAGAACTTTTTTTTTAATTCAGGACTGTTTCGAAGCTAAACTAATTAATTCAATGCACATTATTTTTATTACGGGCTATAAACAGAATATTTCCAAACTCCAACTTAATATTATTTTTAAAAGTCATAGTTGAAAAAATTTACTCTATGCTTAATTAAATTGTATATTACGTAATGGAAAATAAAATGTTCGTGGTCATTTCGATCCACAGACGTAATTAGTAACTAACTACACTGTACTGTAGTGTAGTTTTTCGTAGTTTGTTTTCTATTATTTTTAAGTTAAATATTTATAGATTTTTTTTTTTTTTTTTTTTTTTTTTCGGTGGGAAAATCATCTTATGACATCCCCCGCCCTTGGGCGGGGCGGGAGATAGTGTCAGACTTTTACTGACTAAAAACCCACTCCTGTTCCTTCGTTGCCTTTCGTACCAGGGCCGAGTCTTCCTTTCAGAATCAGACCCTTGGCCCCAGTAGGCTTCGACCCTGCTCGGCCCCTACAGTTGCTGACATCTCCTTGAGGCACGCGTGGAACAGCACGCGCCGTCGACGACTTGGGCTCGGTCCGGACGGTCACCGGACGGTCGGACGGCGAGCCACCCATTGCTCGCCGTCCGCAAGCCTGCGCCTACGATGGCCGGAAATCGGGATCGGAATTCCGGCGGCGATTGGGGCGTAAGGACCGTTGCCTCACGCGATCGGCCGCCTCCTTTGCTAGCATTACTGCTTCGCAGAAGGAGGCGACCGCCTGCCACTCCTCCTCACTCCGGACCATGGCCTGTACCAAGGCCCGGCGCGAGAGATCGCCGCCGCCAATCGCCCCCACGAGGACACGGCGTTGCTCTGCCCAAGCGGGGCACACCTCTACCGTGTGCTCCACCGTGTCCTCCGGGCGGTCCGCACAATGGTGGCATCCGGGCGTTTCTTCCGCACGAATCCGGTGCAGGAACCTCCCGAACTTACCATGTCCGGTGAGGACCTGCGTCATGCGGAAGGTAAGGACGCCGTGTTGCCTTTCCAGCCACTCCTCAAAGAGGGGACTTATCGCCATAATTATGGCGTGCCCAGCACTGGGTTGCGATAGTCGCTGTCGCCATTCCGCCATGAGACCCCGCCGGAGCTCTGCCCGCCATGCCGCGACTTGTCGCGGCAGCGGAGTTTCACCCCGACGTTGCATCTCCACGCGCAGATCGTGCATGCGTGCAAGGCCTGCTGCCACCAGGTCCCATGGTTGCTGGCCAGCAAGGAGGCTCGCCGCTTCGCGGGATACCGTGCGGTATCCCCTCACCATCCGTATGGCCATGACCCTCTGGCACGCGTTCAGCTGGGCCGCCGGTCGCTTTCGCAGTGACGGCGCCCACACCGGCGCCCCATAAAGAGCCATGGACCGGACGATGCCTGCGTAGAGCCTCCGGCAGGAGGCGTCTGGACCCCCGAGGTTGGGCAGGAGCCGCTTGAGGGCAGCCCCAGTCCGATTCAGTTTGGGAGCCAGACGTCGGAAGTGCTCCTCGAAATTCCACCGGCTGTCGAGGACGAGTCCCAGGTACTTCATCGTCGACCCGACGCCGATGTGAACTCCTCCTACCGTTAATTGGGAATTCCGAGGTGGCGCGCTCCGAGGGCCGTGAAAACACATGGCCTCGGACTTGTGTAGCGCCACCTCGAGTCCCAACTGCTGGATCCTATCAACGACTATCGCAACCCCGCGTGTCGCTAATTCGACCGCCGCCTGGTATGACTCTCCCTGAGCCAGGACCAGCGTGTCGTCTGCGTAGCAGACCACGCTGACCCCGTCAGGGAGGTCGCCGCGCAGCACGTAGTCGTAGCCGATGTTCCACAAGGGCGGTCCTAGTACCGATCCCTGCGGAACACCGCACGACATCTCTCGCCGTTTCCACTCACCCTGGTGACCAGGGTAGATGATGTACCTGTCCGACAGGTAGGCCTCGATCACACGACAGAGGTAGTCGGGCACCTGGTGATACCGGAGCGCCCTCCTAATGCTACTCCAGGGCAGGGAGTTCAAGGCGTTAGCGATGTCCAACGACACCGCCACGACACACCTGCCCTGGGACACCGCATCCCCCGTCGTGAGAGCTCGTACGCGCATGATGGCGTCCACCGTGGAGCGCCTCCTGCGAAAGCCGAACTGGCCGTCCGCCAGATCCGGCCCCACTCGTGTTAGGTGCGCGACGAGGCGGTCTGCAATTACTCTTTCAAAGAGCTTGCCCACCTCGTCGAGCAGCACAATGGGCCGGTACGCGGACGGAGAGTCCGCAGGGCGCCCCGGCTTGGCGATAAGGACCAGTTTCCCCGTCTTCCAGAGAAGTGGGAATTGGCCCCTCTCCATGCATGCGCTAAAGAGCCCTTTTAATCGAGACCCGAGAGCCTCCATGGCCAGGACCCAGGCTTTACCAGGCAAGCCGTCGGGTCCTGGGGCAGTATTCTTGGCACTTAGCCTTCGTACCGCCACACTCATCTCTACCTCGGTCACCTCTGGAGCATTGTCGTCGTCGTCGCCATCGTGATCCACGTTAGACACTGCTGGTGGCGGAGCCATGAGCGGGGGAGAGTGTTCCCCTCGCGCAGGGAACAGATTGCTCACCACACCCTCCACAATCTGGGGCCGGAGACTCTGTGTGAGTGGGGGAGCCCAGGGGCGGAGTTTTTCCCGCACCACCTTGTAAGGGCGTCCCCACGGGTCTCCGTTCAGAGTCCCCAGCCACACGTTGCGGGCCTCCAACTTGGCCCGCTTTATTTCCGCTCGGAGGGTGCGCTTCGCCACTCTGTATCCCTCATACAGCTCCGCCTCTCTGACCTCCGCATCCGGCGGGCGGATGCGGCGACTGCAGTGTCTGGCGTACCGGCGCCGCGCGGCACTGCATGCATTCCGCAGTGCCGCAATCTCCGGCGACCACCAGTACACCTGGCGCCGGGCACGTCCTGGCCGGACTCGGGGCATTGCCACGTCGCAGATTTGCGACATGGCCTCCCGGAACCACTCTGCCTCGACGTCGATGTCGACAGGCCTGTCCGGTGCTTGCACCCAGGCCTGTACCATCGCGGCTTCCAGGAGGAGCTCCCGGTCCAGCTGCTTCAGCGCCCAACGCGGACCACACGGGGTCCGTGGGACCGGCGCGATTGAGGTCTGGGCGGAGACGTCAAACCGAATGTACTGGTGGTCCGAGTACGTCTCCACCCCCTCCATGACGCGCCAGTCGACGACACGCGGTGACAGAGCAGGGCTGGCGAACGATATGTCCACCACTGACTCGCCCTGCATCCGCATACACGTGGGGACGGAACCCCGGTTTAGGACGACCAGGCCTGTCTCCAGAGCCCAGTCCTCCACCATCCGACCCCGCTGATTCGTGAACCGGGAACCCCAAGCCAAGTTCTTGGCATTGAAGTCCCCGCAAACGACCACGGGGAGGGAACCAAACCCAGCGACGACGGCATTCAGCTCCATAAGGGAGATGTGGAGATCGGCGAGAGTTCTGTTCGGGGACAGGTAAACGCCCACCACTGCAATGTCCCCGAACCGTGCTGCCACGCAACCCCGTCCCCTCGTGACAGCCTCGAGGGTCGGGGTACCGGCGGCGGCCGACGAAATTAGGGTCACCGAGCCGTTCAGGTCCTGCACCCAGTCTCCCCTGGGCAGGACATAGTACGGCTCGGAGACCACGGCGATGTTGATCGACCACTGCGCCATGCTCTGGAGCAACAGATCCTGAGCGGGGGCGCAGTGGTTGATGTTCGCCTGGAGGAGACGTAATGGAGCCGTTATTGGCATTCCATCACAATCTCCTCCCGAGCCCCACGTGAGGGCCCTGCCGCGGTGGTTGCGGCGGCGACAGCAGCAGCAGCCAAAGAGGAGGCTGCGGTGGTGAGGACATCGGTGGGGATGGGCCTCCCGACCTTTCTCTTGGCCTTGGTGGGGGGGTCGCAGGATCTGCTCCCAGCCCGGTGGTCGGCTGGCTTGCCTGCCGCCGCACATGCGTAACAGTGCGGCGTAGCACGGCATTCAACTGCCCTGTGACCGGGCTTACCGCACTGGAAGCAGCGGTCACTGCGGTCCACCTCCGCGGAACAACAGGCCCCCACGTGGTGCCCCACGTGGCAGCGATAGCACCGCAGAGGTCTGGGCTCCAGCAGTTTCACCTGCGCGGAGACCCAGCCCACCAAAAGCCGTCGGCCCTCCCCGGTGATAGTCTTGGCCGCCAACACGGGGCAGCTAACCGTCATGGCTCGCATGCCCGTGCTGTCAGCGCGGATGGTGCCCGTCCGAACCTGCTCGGCAGTGCATCCTCCCGCCCTGACGATGGCGGCCACCACCTCGTCCACCTTGACGGAGTCGTCCAAGCCCATGATGCGCATATCAATGCACTTGGTGGGCCTGGACACTCGGGCTTCTTCCGCATCCAGGGATGCCCTGATTTTTGCGGCCAGGGCATCCGCGGCGGGGCCACTGGCCGCACCGGGGACCTCCAGTATTCGGGCCCCGGTTACAGTACGCCTCATATGGAAGCCCCCAGAAGCTCCGAGCTCCTCAAGGTGGGGCAACACCGCCTGCTTCGCTTTCGCCATGACGGCATCATATGTCACGCCCCTTTTTACCGCATCTGGCTGTAGTGTTATAACTACAGCCTCGGAGTTCGGGGCGCGAAGTCTGGCCGCCATGGCCCGCTTTTTGCCGCCCTAGCTGCCTTGCCCGCCTTACTTTTGGCGCCGACAACCGTCCATTCGGCGCCAGCCGAGGGTTCTTCAGGCAGGGGAGGCCTGGTCACCGCCGCGGCAGGAGGTCCCGCCGATTTAGCGGCAGGCGCCGCCCTGCCCTTCCGCTGCTGCTGCTGCTTGGCCGGCGGGGCCGGCCTCGCAGGCTCCGACGCCACGGCCTCAAGGCTGGTTAGACCCGACGGGCCCGCCGTGGCCGCGGCGGCAGCATAAGACGCTGCTTTTTTATGGCCAGAGGCCGCCAGCGGAGGACGCAGCACGATGCCCTCTAGCACGGAAAGCTGCTGCTGCATCCTTTGCTGGAACTGCTCCTGTTGTTGCTGCTGCTGCTGCCGGAAGGCAGCCAGCTCTTGCCGCACCAGCACCAGCAGCTGATTCTCCGGCTCGGGCTGAGGCTTGGGCTGACTCGGCCCTTGCCCCTGCTCGCGTCCCCCTGCCTGTCCATAAGAGTCGCCCTTTGGCAACTCTTGCTGGACCGAGACCTTTCGGAGCCGAGCATTGTCGGCCCGAAGTTTGGTGAGCCCCCTGCGGATTGGGTCCACCACCTCCTGGAGAGAGGTCCTGGCCTGGGAGATAGCGCTCCTCTTGGAGGACCTCTCCCTTTTTTTGGCCACGCCATTCAGAGCGGATGCCAGGACCGACTCAAGCCTATCGAGTGCCTCGTCGATGGCGGTGTCTGGCTCACTGCCGGATGGCCCCGAGAGGTCCATCCCAGCACTGGCCGCTCCAGGGTGACGCCCCTCCGCGGCGAGCCTATCAGCTCGCTGAGCGGACTCTTGAGCGGTGAGCCCTCTCCCCTTGCCTCGCGCCCGACCCGCACCCCGCCCATTGGTGGGGATTTTTCGAGCCGAGCCCATCTCTGCATCGGAGGACGATGCGTCCCCCGATTTGGAGCGCTTCAAGTAGGGGCGCAAGTCCCCACCAGAGTCGCCTACCACCTCCTCTACCTCCGAGCCCTCCGAGCTCCTTCCGGATGCCGCGTCGGACTCCGACCGCGCATCACTCTCAATTGGGTTTTTAAAGAATTTTGAGTTCATTATTGTTCCCACGAGTATTTTTCATGTTTTACTGGCTCAAGTACTATGGTTCGCACTAGAGACTAATTAAGCTACCCATTAGTCAAGCTAACAACCTCCCTCACGGTGCGCCGCCGCTTGGAGGTTTGGGGTGATTTTTTATAGAGGTTGTCTTCCTCGCGGCCCGGGCGGTTAAGCCAAGACCCTCGACCCCCATCAAAAGTCAGAAACATGACCTTGGACAATCTCTGGGGCTACGAGTCTAACGGTGGCAGAAGGAGAAGCAAGTCTTCCTCCTGCCTGCCCAGTGGCAGGGTAAGTGCACACCGAGCCCGCTCTTACTTCGCCACTGTGCCCTCTGCTATAGCAGAGGGACACGCGTTGAAGCGATCCTTCGGACAGAATATTCGCAGGCGGACATCGAGACCCCTTAGGCAGAAGTACCCAAGGGGAGTCGTTAGCCGCCTCCCAGGGTGCACCGTCCCGCAGACTGGCCTTCACCTCGGACGTATCCGCAAGGGAACTGCAGCCCGCGGGCACTCGTGGAGGTTTTCTGTCGTAGCACCCCAAATATTTATAGATTAAGTAGTCACTTTTTATTTTATTGTTGTTTGTCCTGTGCGAGTCTCAAATAAATGTTTTCTTTCTTGCTTTTCTTCTTTAACTAAACACAACATAGTAATTTATAAAAAAGCGAACTCGAATCTTGAACATGGACACTGTCAAGGCCAGGGTTTTTTTTGTAGGTGGGAAAATCATCTCATATGAAATCACGCTTTTGGGCGGAGCGGAAGATAATGTCAGACTTTTACGGACTAACCCACTAGGCTTCGACCATGCTGGGGCCGGATTGCTGACATGGGTCAGTTTTTCCCAAAACTAAGTCTACATAATCGTTACAGGAAAAAAAAGTCAAATGATGAATAGACCTGTAAAATTATTATCCAAAAACACCTACAACTAAATCAAATTCCTAAATTATTTACCTACCAAAATATAGCGAAACTTTCCTTAACTAACGCGTACTACGTCGCTACGCAGCTACGCCGTAGCATGTCGTAGCAATACGCAACATACCTAACGCTTTTTCTTTTATCTATTGGTATTTTTTTGTGATTAGACGTGTTTTTATTATTTAAACAGTCACTTACTCTACTTGAAATTACTAATTATATATATATATATATTAGTACGTAATGAAACTAATAAGACTATCATAATTATCGTTGTTTCTAAATTATTATAATTATATAAATTAATTTAATTATTATTATTTCAAGTTATGGTAGGCACTTACAACCTATACAACCATAAATTAATGTATTTTTCTGGACAGAATGTAACAGTTTACTGTTGTGTAAAAAACCTCAAAACCCTATCCGAAATTATAATTATAAATACAGTCGATGCTTGTCAAATAAATACACAGTCGCTCATAGCTACGCTGTTAGTCACCTCCCGAGTGTTCATTGAAGGATTATGGCGCGCTCAGTGGTGCTCACTTGATTGGCTTTTTCTCACACAGCTAATAGATAAATGCTTCAGATAACTCGGCGACGATGACTAACGAGATACAATTGTTGTAACATGAATCGTAATGTGTACTTAATTAAAGTCTATCTGTTGTATTATTTAATGTTCTAACTACGTAATTATTGATATTATAGTTATTATGACGTAAAAACCCCATGGGGTGTATTGTTGTTAAATTGTAAGCGGAAACGATCGACCGCAATGCTCACGGACTTCTAAAAAGCCGCGCTGACCGCAGGGACAGGACGCGGCGCGGCGACCTGACCTTGTTGCGTTAATGCACCCTAATTTCACCACAAGCCCGCCGTGAGTGCGCACCAAAAAACTGGCACGTCATTCTGTTTGCACGACTTGCCGATAAATTAATACTGTGCGAGTGCTCCCGCGCGTCGGCGGCAGCGAATGAGACACGCACGACCCTCGCGCCGTCACCCTGTCGCGCGGCATGTCGTCGCCTGCCGACTGCGACTGCCGAGTGCCGAGAGATGACCGAGTAACGACACATGCAAAGCGGCAATCTTTCATGCTCTCGGCAAAAACTTACTACCAAGAAATCACTTTACTCAAGCCACGTTATCTTCGATTAAATCAAAATGACGAACGGAACGAATCTTTCATATTTTCGTGAAAGTCGACAATTAGGTGATACTTGCAAAACAGTTTTGACCCGATTTACCTTCACTAGGTATAGTGATGTTCCACGTATTGCGGATGGGGAGCTGATTAGAATACGATCGGATCTCGGGCCGAAGGGCAGATCTGCGATAAGCCGGCGACGTTGGCAGCGCATGCGTAATTAGAGATAAACAGAAAATAATTGGCCGCAATCACGCGCTACTCGCGAACGTGCCGGGGCGGAAACCACTCTAGCAGCTCCACCACACCGGCCGCTCGGCGGAAGCTGCGTCGGGACTCTGGGAGCCCTTGGCGTTTGAATAATGATTTTCTCTAACCACGCATTCAACTTATAATTGTATTGATAATCTTAGATCTGAAAAGTGAAACAAACTTTCCTAATGTTTTAGATAGGTACTTTTACGCCCATAGAAGTGAAAGCAGTACCTATAGAACAAAAAAGGAAACGGGGTCGTCCTACCAAATCCAGACCTGCTCTTATAATACAGTGAAGATAATTAAGATACCTACTGACAACTAACTACCTGCCTCCCTATTTAGTTCATAAGTACAATTATGTATACCTAACATTTTCTACTACTTATTAAAACTACATTTTCATAATAAACTGAGTTTTGTTTTATTTTTATCTTTGTTCTCGCTGACATTATAAAACTAGGAAATTTGTCGAATAATAATAAACTATAATAGTAAAATATTCTAGGAAACCAAAGTCTACTTGGTTTTAGTTTAAAGCATGAATACGACTGTTCTAACTTTTTAACGCCTGAAATAGGTACCGATATCGAAGCATTCCCGTGGTAAGTAAAATTCATGATATATGATGCAAGTAAAAGTTATTGTTACAAGTATATTTTTTATATGTTTCTGTATGTAATATAATAGGTAATTTAAGAATTAATAGTAGACAAGTAAAGATAAAAATTACAAAGCATAGTTTTCATTATAACGTAATTTATGCTGGTAGAAAAGTATTAGCAATAAACAGTCATGTTTAGTTTTCGAAGTTTTCAGTATCCCATTCGGTCGTTTCGTAATTTTTATTCGGACAATATAGGCAGAAAGTTATTATTTTTGAGCAGTAGATTTAATATTTTGATTAAGGATAATTCTTCTTTTTTTGTCGGATGTTTTATTACTACCCAAAGTAGAAGCCTTGTCAAGATTCTAAATGATGCTAATCTTTTTCAAAAACTTTTTAGGGTTTAAAAAAAAACACGTATTTCCTGGAACAAGTTTTGTAAAATATTCGAGTAAATCACGGAATTACCGAATGCCAACAGAGTTTTCAGGTGTTATCTCTCTTTTTTCCAGTTGTCTTTTCGTCAAACATCACGTTGTATTGCGTTAGATGAAGTAACAAGCTCTTAAACCATGCTCGATGTTGACGATAGGCGAGTGAAAAAGAACTACCCTCTTAAGCAGTATTATGTTATATACTGGAAAAATCAAAGAATAAATACAATAAAAATATTATTAGTTACGGATACTAAGCACTTAACCATTTTATCTCCTTGATAATTTAAGTAAGTATCAATAGAGTGGCAGTAAAATTAAATTTTATATTTTTCCGTTTACGTTATTAATGAATAATTGAATAATAATCGCAAAATTATTTATGATAATTCTTTGCTATCAAATGTCTAGATTTAATTTTCTGATAAGAGAGACCAGATTATTGTAGGTATTTACTTGAGATTTTATGTTAAACTGAGGCCAATTATAATATTTACCCAAATAGTGGGTTATAGTCATATGCAACAAAAATATACCTACTGGCATAACGCCGTTTTTAAATAAATAATAATAAATCTACTTATTTGTGTCCAAGACTTCAGTTGACGGAAATGTACAATTATTCTTATTTTATAGAGCAATGGTGACAGCTTTTTATCTCTGGCTAATTAAAACTTGGACATTTTGATTTAAGATTAATTAAAACATTGGCACGGAAGTATAGCGCGGCGAATATACGTTTGATAGGCATCTTAATTTGTTTTGCAAAGTAAGACATAAAAATAAAATTGCACACAGTAAAATTTAATTCGACGTTAGATCTATACTTTAACAACATAATGATGAACAATTAGGGCAGGATGCAACGAACACCACATTGTGTTTATATCTTTGCAGATTAGAGTGTATCATTATGATTACGTGTCGTTATCTTTACTGCGAGACGTGAGGTGAGCCTCAGTGTCGGCTCTCACCTCGCCTGGGACGCAGACTCACATTAACGACTCGAAATCGATGTTTGTACACGTCCGACCTCTTCCAATAATAGGACCTGATCGATCTGCGGAGCGGTAAATTGCCAACTGCAGACAGAACACACTTGGGAAATAACGAAGCAGCTGTACATCATTGTATACTTACTACTAACACGCGTACAAGTACAACTAACACTGTAATTGTCAGTTTGTCAATGCAAAGTACCAGTCTGCGCTGTCTGTTTTTACTCCATGTACATGTCGCCAAATATGTACTTCGGTTATTTATTTACACATTTGCAATCAAACGGCTCACAAAGTCGATGAATCTTCATTAGAAAATGAACAAGCAACACGATATGTATAGATGCTCAATGTTTGGTGAGCAGTAAATTTTGTTCAATAGACGTAGTAATGAATCAATCTGGCTGACGAAGGTTTTCCACAAACATGTCCAAGCACTCAATCGGCGCCTCCAGGCGGTGAGCCCCTTAATTGACATGTGTCAGAATGTGTGCGGCTGACCCGCGGGTCATGCGTGAACATAGTTTGTAGCATTCCGCCGTTACTTTCGCCAACACTGCGCCTCTTAGAAGACGATCTCGTTTAGTGTACTGAGTCGACCCACTAACCCCACAACGAGTCCCTTATTTACTGTCAATTATGTCAAAACAGAGAACCAGATATTCATTTTGTCCATTAAATCTATTTCAAAAAGTACCACAGTCGTTATTAAACGGTACCTTTACTCCAACTGATGAATAAGATGCTCACTCTATATTCTTGAATGAATTCAGCAAGCATGAAAGCAGCGGGCTTTTTACGACGTTATTATGTGTAGGTTACTAAAAACATACATACGTATATAAAGGGAGTACGTTTCTCTAAACACCGTTATTGAAGTAATAGCGTAATGTAGGGTATTCTAAAAGTTCGCGTGAGGAACTATATACAGGCGTATCTTACAAGCAGCTAAGCTTACAAAGTTGCTTAATACTGTAATACTAGGTGCTTAATATTGTCTGATACAGGTATAGGTATTTTAGAAATGTCGATATAAATAGTGCCTAATCGTGATTTTGTAGAGAGGTTAGTACCGTAGCACCTTCGCAAGCGTCGCCCCGCTCCTCCGCGCCCCAACATTCCTCTCGAGTCCTGAACCGCGCTGAACTTTGCTCTTATTGTCAATTCGTGCTCACCGGTGCGTCGCGCTCCTAAACATTATACCCATTTAAGAAGTCTCCGAGAGATAAACGTCTTTGTTCGAAGGGTGATTGTCGCCGGGACGATGCTTTCGAGAAATACGGGACAGGGGAACAATGCTATCCGGCTTGTTGGATCATATTGTTTTGTCTAGTCTCTGGTGAATCGACAGATTCTTGAGTCGCGTAAAACACAAACAAATAAATAATTCCGTAGTATGCAATTATGAAATAAATGATGTTAACTGTCATTTGAGATTTCAGATAATATGTTTCCCGTGTTTGTAGCAGAATTCTCTGCAGAAAGCGCGTAGTAGGTACCTACAACTTGCGCCGTAATAAGTGATTTTAGTAAAAGTGCGGCGCCAATCATCATGGATCAATGGTTGCAGCGCGAACCGATTACGGAGCGGCGTTTCTCAGAATTTTTATATCATCATGCGCTCGTATGTTACCGACATGTAGTACCAACATACATACTACATTACTTAATTTTGGGCCTACAGGCCGGATCTTATTACATGTACCAACATAATATGACGATTTAAATTTAATTAGTTTGTATCCGTGACTTTATTTGCGGTTTACCCTTTGAGGTTAAATTAAAATGTTCTTCGCTATCCATACTATGATGCACTACATACATATCCAATCCGGTTACCGAGGTCTAAGGATTGTATTAGTGAAAGGCTCATTAAAATCTGTAACCAACAATAAGCTCTACGTTTTGATATGAATAATTTCAGCTAAGTTATGACGAGGATTGGGTCCCTGGTCAACAATCTATCTGTTTTTAGGATTTCCTTTTCCCTTAATGTGTGCCGGTATTTTGCTTTTTCCATCAAACCTTTTAATTTTATTAAACTATTGAACAACAACAATATATGTACAGTCAGGGATCAAAAGTGCAGTTGCACTCTACCAATGCTAAAGTGTCTAAAATTTCTTTAGTGAAGAAGTTCAATAGTCCACAACTAGTTTATTCAATACTTTAGATTCTATGCCATTTAAATCAGTCATGAACCATTGACCCTCTTCAACAAAGAAATTTTAGCATTGGTAAGGTGGAACAGCACTTTTGACCTCTGGCTGTACATATTAAATCCAATTTCGTTTTGGATTGATTTTTCTTAGAGCGGATAATTAATTTCATTATCCACGTTACGAGCTAAGGAAATCTAATGAAATTTCTTGGCAATTGTACGTTATTAATGTAATTATAATATTTAATGATTGCGAGAGTCGTATCGCCTACCTACAGTGCAGATACTAAAATAATAATCGCCCAACTTGCGAAACGTAATAGCCAGATTTCACGCCTTATGTTCATGTTTAATTGCAAAGTACTGTAGAACATAACGAATTCATTTCTGTAAATAACGAAAGATAACGACTAAGACACCAGAAGCATCCGCATTAGTACCTAGACGACTATAAAGTTTTATTGTTTGTGTGCTTTGTCTCGACTGAAAGCGTTATGAAAACGAATTATTCAGCGTCTCGAGGCATTTACGGCTGAGAGTAAAAACATAAAGGTATATGTTAATGTGCCTTTACAAATCGAGCCAAGCTTTAGTTCGTATTAGTTTTACAAAGTCAAAATTACACCTTAAGATCATGGTGAGTATTATGAGGCTGGCAACATATTGCTGTAACTATAATAAGGTACAAATTCAATTCATCGTAGCTCGAGGCAGACGATACATTGACGCAACTCAAAACAATGGGGTTTCGGTTCAGCGACCTTTTGGGATCTGTGACATCGCCGCGAAAATATGGGCACAGCACAGCAAAGCACAGTTGCGTACTCGGCACAGCGCGGCGCGGCACAGGCGTAGATGACGCGACCGCGCGCCGCTCGTGCCACGCTACGCCCCTTTAGATTAATGGGCAATAGTGTTGAATTTCTAATGAGAGTAACAACTTGTGAAATTGAAATGACGTTATAATATTAGTCATCAACAATAGCTAAGTATTCTTACAATGTTACTGTTGTATTCTACTAAATGTTAGACACCTTTTACCTCAAGCTGCATGACCTGAGTGTCTTTAATTATAGGTGTTATAAAATCTGAATGATTTACATAAGCCACTTACATAAATCCTTAAGTATTTAATGGGATTTATATTCATACCGTTTGTCTAAATACATTTAAATGTACATCACTACGATGAGGTCTCACCTTTGTACGTTTTCAGAGGTCATCTTTGCATTCTACTAACGCATAGCAATTTATCATTTCATTTTACATCAATAGTTCATTACAGATTTCGTGTTGTGCATGTACACAGGCACACAGATAGCATGGCATAGTCAATGCGGAGTTAAGTGGGTTTTAGTTTTACGAGCAGTGCGTCGTGCGGACACCGCGGCCCGGCGCGCGGCGCGGCGGCCCCTCGGCGAGCAGATAATGCAGGCTCCAGGCCTCAATAAGAGTAATGCGGCCTCTTTACCACTCCGTACAGAGACGTCTTATTTAGAGCCAAACTCGGCACAAATGCGGTTCAAATTGAAGCCTTTCAGCGCAATTACCTCCGCGAGCAACGGCGCGTTTAGCAGCCGCCTATCAAATCAAGTATGGACTTCCTTTCGCACAAACCTGTAAGTTAGTCACATTAACATAGCACCTACAAGTGCTAGATGGCCGTCCAATGTACAGCTTACACAAATCATAGCCTTATTATTTACGAATTTAGCGACCGATTGTTTTTATTTGTCTCTTTCGTGGTCGACATACCTCACCACGTATTTTTCAGAATCTATCGTATAAGTATTGCTTAGAATTTTTGTATGAAACATGATTTCAATTGGTTTTGGTTTAGTAAATTCTGTCCTAAAACTACATTTATCTCGATCAAGTATTCGATTTTCTTAATTCACAATTTTGTCAACGTGATTTGTCGTGTGGAAATCATATAGGACTGAGTGGCAGCCGCTGTTAAAAATGGGTAATTTTCTGAATTAAACATTATTAGATAAATGAAATGATTCACTAATTATGTCGTTGCCACGCCTATCATCCAAAAGGTTAAAGTGCTACGAGAGTATACATAGTATTTTTTGAAGGGTAGGCGATAGTCGTTACTGTTAGTTGGTACTTTATCACTTTACGTAGGCCCTCCAGTCGCGAATGAGCTGATCGACAGTAGCTGCACATCACATGTTGTCACGGCGATATTGACCCTTTTGTATATATAAATTATAAGACCTTTGTTTTTAGTTACAGTCCCGTTTAGAAGCAAAAGTTAGCTTCTTAATTCAGTTCAACTTCAAATACTTTCGCAAATTATGTTACAGCCACGTACCGATTCTAAAATGGGTTCTCCTAATCTCTCGTCAGAATTGAATTAACAGTCTAAATTACGTGCCGCGGGGATGTTATCTAAACGTTTCACAATAGTATTGTTCACAGAGGTTGGCACACAATGGAACACCAAGAGCGAACCTGTCGAGAGAAGTAGGGCGCGGAGCGTCGCCGCGGCGGTGGTGAAATGCGCGGTGGGCGGCGCCGCGCACGCCGCCCCGCCCAGCCCTTTCACCGCCGCCCGCCCGCGGCGCCCCGCCTCGCCAACCTTCCGTCCTACCCTCATCCAGCACACAGCACACCGCACTCCGTTCGCTGTTTCACAACCACATCACGCTGTTCCCAGAATAGCCTCGCCTAGGGCCTTGCCCCATCGTGCTCATAATGAAAACGACGCTTACAAAACAACTGATCGCTAACTCCATACCTTTCAATTTCAACCCCAACTAAACTTTAAGCTGCATTAGCGACTAAGGTTTCACGATTACCTGTAAATCGATGTAATTATATTGAATGGCATCTTATTTACCTGTAATTATATAGTAAGATGGCATCTATCAACGTAATTAGCTACGAGCCGCTTGATGGCATCACTTTCATAATTAGAAACATACAAATCGATGAAAACAAAATGAGCGTTTAATTAAATTGTATATGGGTCGTAAAATTACTAATTTACCAATAGATTGATATTATTGCAAATAGTATACTCATATTTATTAATTCTAAATTTTAATCTTGTTTTAGAAGATTCCAAGGCTAAAATCTTCGAATTGATTTAGTTATTATCTACCTACATCTAAAATTTTATGTAACTACTAAATAACATTTAAATAATAACGCGATTTGAGTGATTAAATGAATTAGGTATTTATTATTAGATTAACATAATTCTATGAGATTGTATGATAGATAGTCTTTAGTTAGATATCAACATCTCTTTGAAAAACCTAAGTACCTTGGGTACAAGCTTCATAATAATAAGCGGTCTAGCTGCTGACAGCGGCTTTCCCTGCTTGGACTTAGTACTTCCACTATGTTTATATGTATAACCTGTGTTAATCCAGGATATAATCTATCCTGATACCAAATCTCATCTGTTCAACCTTTGAATGTAAAGTAGTAACAAACATACATACACATATAAAGGTACATACTTACAAACGTTCGCTTTACAATACCTATTAGTTTGATTTATCCACTACTGCTGTCACCCGCGGTTACGCTCCCATGAAATAATTATTTCACACCTATACATATTATAGGCTTTGTTTTGGTACCAGGATGACAAATATCCAGGATGTAAATTATTCTAGTACCAACTTTCATCATACATCCAAAATTTGACCTTTATAATATTAGTGTGATTTATAAATTACCAATCCCCATACTGCACCTAATCCATTTAGTTGATATTTCTGCTTTCTGATAAACAAAATTATCTTTGAATCGCAATTTGCATGAATTATCCCTCTGAACATCAACAATGCGTCCACAGCTTCGTTTGTTCCCAGTGTTCACTGTTCTACGCTTATGGCGGACAATAACTACATTAAGTATCTGCATCGTGTTTATTGTCCCTCAATGCTTAAACCCAACAACAGATGAAAGGTTAAAAAGCTCAAATAAGCGTGCATTAGGAAAGAGGTGGCCTGCCGGGTCGCGGTTAGAATGCAAACTGCCGCCCATACATTAAATCTGCTGCATTGGAATTGCAAAGTCGTGATTTGTCAAAGCATAATCTAAGGAACCGCAATATTCGCACATCGTAATTATTATCACTGGTAAAATGGCAGCCAAATCTTTGTTGTATATTATATTTATCAGTAGTACTAAACTACAAAAATATAAAAATACATAGAAATACCTAGATGTAATAAATAAAGGGCTAGTAGATTAGTGTAGCGACACTTCATTAACGCACGTCGCCGGAGCGCGCGTGTTCGGCGCAGGCGCAGACACCCCTATCGATATCATTAAATTATATTCCCGGAGCGTGTGCGATGTAACCGTTACGACAACCAACTCCGATAAAGCTTTGATTTATAACGTCGAATATTTAATGACAACAGACAATTGAAATTTATTTATAAGGCGCACCGTTTAACTTCGCATGTTACAAATAAATTTTACAGTTAGTATCACGTTTACCATATTGTTGGCTGTTTACAATAAGACTGTCGTCTAGGGCTCTTTTGTATTCCACGAGAGGATCTTTATTGGGGAATAAGGTGTAGGATGCTCGGCATAAGCAAAATAGTGTGCCCATATATGACCTTATACGCTTGCAGGGCGAATAATTCAACGAGAAAATTCATGCAATTGTACTTGTTAACCGAGTTCGAGAACGGAGCCAATGGCGGTAGTTCTCAAGATGACACCTGCATACTAACAGTTTATTGTTATAGCTTCATGCATAATTTCGATGAGAATGCATCGATTTGTATTATCTTGGGCCCAAAATGGCTAGATGGGAATGTTTAAATATAGATAGATAATCTTCGGCTCCATAAATTATATATAGAGTTATCAAGTATTACACTTAAGTACATTGATATTATAAAACAAATATACTAGTAAATTTTATCTACGTTATTTAACACCATTCATTGGACTGGCCTGTTGGTCTAGTGGTTAGTGGCCCTGACTGCTATGCTGGAGGTCGTAGGTTCGATTCCCACCCAGGACAAATATTTGTGTAATGAGCACGATCATTTGTTCTGTGTCTGAGTGTAATTTATCTATAATATGTATGTATTTAGAAATACATAAGTATGTTTATCAGTTGTCTAGTACTCATAACACAAGCTCTGCTTAGCTTGAGACTAGACGGCGTTGTGTGATGGTTGTGGAATATTATTATTATTACAAAGGTCCTAAATAAAAATTTAAAAGAAATCATCATCATTGGCAGTTTGTTCCACCTTGCATAGCTCTTGAGAAAAGATACCTATATCAATAGGTCCCTTTTCTCAATAGGTTTTTTTTATTCAATATGTTTCTTTCTACGGAGCTATGCTTACCTGGTCTGCCCAATTTTCAACCCGTGATCGTCTGAATTTCACCCACCCTCATCCACCTGGTACCTACCTGGTTATGTGTCGACCGCCTGACACTACCGATGCTATCTTGTTCTACCGGCGCTCCAGTGACCACCTCTCGGTAGCCTTTCAGTAAAAGCTCTATTCCATGTGTCATGCATGCATGCCAGACGTGGTGGTGACGACGACGTCTAGCTAGTATGTTAGTAATTGCGACACGTTCTCTCGTTCCACCCTAGAGTGGGAGAAGGTATTTGATGATTTTCCTACCCCAAAAAAAGGATCAAATATATCATATACTTATACCAGGGCTGCCACATTGATCAAAAGAGATAGGTACCGTGGCTCTTACAAAGGACTACTGAAGGTACATTGTGAGTTTGGCAATGAAAGTCTGAAATCCCATTCCGCGCCACCCAAAGCGGTCTCACGCCTCAGGCGGTGAAGGAAGTATACCTAAATACCAAATATATATATGAGTATGTATATTTTCAGTAAATTTGTGATTTCCAACAGCACTCAAAAAAAGAGAAGAGAAGAAAAAGAGTAAAATTTATAAGTTGGTGCATCCTTAGATCATAATATCGGGTTATTAAACTGAGACTGCCATTTGATCTCATAGACCTTGTTCAGTTATATTGTTTATTCGTTCCACACTATTAATTCAAGCTGCTCCCAATACCTAGTCATAAGGGGGTAAAAACTTGATGAAAAACTCAATTGTTTTTCACCCTAACAACAATTACCTGACCGTTAATATTGCTTGAAAAGAACCCTTTCAAATGTTACTCTAGTCGTTATTTTATACCTGTTATAGACTAACAGGTTTTTCCTTTTTAGGGTTCCGTACCTCAAAAGGTAAAAACGGAACCCTTATAGGATCACTTTGTTGTCCGTCTGTCTGTCTGTCTGTCTGTCTGTCTGTCAAGACCTTTTTTCTCAGGAACGCGTGGAGGTATCAAGCTGAAATTCATATCAAATACTCAAGTCTATGGTCTCTTGGAGCTGTGAAAAAATCAAACTTCTAAGTCAACGCGATCAAAAGATACTCCCGTTTATGCCGCAAATTTTCGACACTCGCAAGGGAATCAAAACCTACAGGGTACTTCCCGTGAACTCAGAATCTTGAAATTTGGTATGAAGCAACGTCTTATAGCAGAGATATAGGAAAAATTGCGAAAAGTATACATTTTTAGTTATATCATATAATAAAAATATTTTTAATAATTTTAAACTTACTACCCCTTTCCTCATGAACGCGTAGTGGTATTATATTGAAATTCATATCAAATACTCAAATCTATAATACCTTTAAGCTGTAACAAAATCAAACTTCTATGTCAACGCAATCAAAAGAAACAGGAATTAAAACCGCATATTTTGAAACTCGCCACTACTCGCAAGGGAATCAAAACCTACAGGGTACTTCCCGTGAACTCAGAATCTTGAAATTTGGTACGAAGCAACGTCTTATAACACAGATAAAGGAAAAATTGCGAAAAGCATAAATTTTTAGTTACATCATATAATAAAAATATTTTGTTTGATAGTTGTGGGAGACTTCAATATCAATTTTAGAATGAATCCCCAAAATGGAATTTCCACATATTTTTCATCCATAAACATGTTTCCGTTAATAAACACTAGCACTACACGAAGTAGTACAACTATAGATAACGTTTTTTCGAACTTCAATGTTCAATGTGGTACTATTCATACCTTTTTCAGTCACCATTTACAGATCTGGTTCAAATTTAATACTTAATTATTAGTATTTTTGAACTAGATTTCTAAATAGTGACTAAAAAACTTTATAAATAAATAACTTTGATAAAATAATTTTTACAAGGCTAGTGTTAGGTATTTCATTTATATTAAAAAAAAAGAAAAAATAATAAAAAAAAATATTAATAAATACCTATATGTTAATACAAAATAAAGGATTACTGAGAGACCTTTGTCTTACATTTTATGCTCCTCCAGCTCAAACTCAAACTCAAACTCAAAGCATTTATTTCAAATAAACCATTTACAGGCACTTTTGAATTGTCAATAAGTCGGTCAGTCAGAAAAAGGAAGCTAGTTGCACATTCCAAGGAGTAGATCTCGATGGAGAAGAACGTGCAAGAAACTCCATGGACACTCTTTTAAACCATGATTATGTATTACAGAAATTCTGGTTACATGTCTTATTACTTCTAATATATGAGAACAATGCTAATTAAAAATTACATTAACAATAAAATTAAAATAAGCTAGTGGCAGTTGAGAGATGACCAGTCTCAACTGATGGCGCCCGTTCACGAACATGACGCGTGGATCAGCACTACTCAGCTCAACCATATTGAAGGGAACCGAATGACCCAACACACGTGCCACCATCAGCGAGACATTTGAGTGAGCATGACAAACTCTCAATTGCCATGCTCGTTCATGTAAAAAAAAAAAACAAAAACAGTTACATTATATTACACGTGGTACTCATATTTACAAAATAAATAAAAAATGCTTCGAAGTTATACAATACTATAACTTTTCAAAAGTTAAAAATAAAAAGATTAAACATTTACTCCAAAAAAAAAATACGATTTAAAAAAAAAAAAAAAAACCATGTTTATAAAAATAAAAGGGAGAGCATCTCTTCCAAATATAAAATAAAAGAAAACTAATTAGTGGACCCAAGTGGCTGTGACTGTGGAGCAGGACCAGCATTAAGCC
Organism: Mythimna pallens; assembly: GCA_961205895.1. Classification (NCBI taxonomy): domain Eukaryota; kingdom Metazoa; phylum Arthropoda; class Insecta; order Lepidoptera; family Noctuidae; genus Mythimna; species Mythimna pallens. The sequence continues at coordinate 16,064,429 of OY540830.1, read as the reverse complement.
AAGCTTTTTTATCAAGGATATAATCCTCTAATTTATAATATGCTTGTCTACATAGTGTGCGTTTTATGCATGTTTTAAATTTTGTCTCGTTCAGTTGTAGAATCCGCAGTGGTATTTTATTATAAAATTTTACACAATTCCCCATAAAAGAATTTCGTACCTTAGCCAATCTAAACCGAGATTGATCCAAATTGTGCCTATTTCTAGTATTAAAATTATGTCTATCACTTCTCTTCTTAAAGAGATGAAGATTTTTCCGAACATACATAATGTTTTCATATATGTATTGACAAGGTACCGTCAGCTTTCCACATTGTTATGTTATGGATTTCATTTAGCAATAAAAATACCATAACTTTTACTTATATACCTACAGGTTTGTACGGAACCCTCGGTGCGCGAGTCTGACTCGCACTTGGCCGGTTTTTTTATATTTTGCAGACAGACAGGGCAAACATCATAATATAAAAACATAAAGGAAGTCAGTGTCTACGTAGTTTTAACCTCTTCATATTTTACAAAAAAAAGACAATTTTATGGGCTTATTTACTTTTTGAAGCGTGAGTGTGTTGTTAGGTCCCCTCTTTAAAGAGTGGCTGGAGCGGCATCACGGCGTCCCTTCGTCACCTTCCGCATGATGCAGATCCTCACCTGACATGGCAAGTTAGGGAGGTTCCTGCATCGGATCCATGCGAAAGAAATGCTCGGGCGTCAACATTATGATGTCCACCCGGAGGACACGGTGAAGCATACGGTGACGGTATGCCCCGCTTGGGCGGAACGCCGCCGTGACCTCGTGGAGGCAATCTGCGATAGCGACCTTTCACACCGGGCCCTGGTTTAGGCTATGGTCTGGACCGAGGAGAAATGGCAGGTGGTCGCCTCCTTTTGCAAAGCAGTATTGCTGGCGAAAAAGGGGCCGCACGCGTGAGGGAACGAACGTCCACACGCCACAGCCGCCGAGATTCGAACCCCGACTACGAACCACGGTAGACGCAGGCTTGCAGACGCCGACCAATGGATAGCTCACCATCCGGACGACTGGTAATCGGCTGGACTGAGCCCAAGTCGTCGACAGCGCGTAGTGATCCACGTGCTCCTCAAAGCGAGACGTCAGCAAACCGTAAGGGCCCAGCAGGGCCGATGCGCGCTAGCTAGGACCGCGGGGATTTATTGAAAAGGACACCCGTAGTCCTAGAAGGCAAAGGGCAACTGAAGGACAAAGGTGCGGTTTTAGTCAGTAAAAGTCTGATACGTCCTCCCGCTACACCCAGAGCGAGAGAAGTCATTGGATGATTTCACACCTCAAAAAAAAACGTGTGTGTTTTATATAGTCCTACAGTCCTTGAATAGAGACGGAGCTTGATTTGATATAGACTTTTGGTAAAATTATATAATAGATATATTAATATCCTTTTTATAAGTTTGCTTTTCAGCGACAAACTTTAAACAAGTAGATATCCAAAAAATAACATTATTTAGAAAACAAGGGTAATAAAGTATATATAAATATATCTATATCTACACTAATATTATAAAGAGGAAAAGTTTGTTTTTTTATTTGTAGGAGGTAATATCTGAAAGTACTGGTCTGATTGCAAAAATTTTATCACCGATAGAAAGCTGCTTTATTCCTGAGTGACATAGGTTATATTTTATATAAGCGGGCGAAACCGCAATCAAAAGTTAGTATATTATATATAGTGAAGAAAACGGATTTAAGAGACGATTCTACTATTAATGTAGAAAATGATTCCGCAACTTTCGCTTATCCTTTCTTAAAAACAGTTAAAAGTCCTATAAGATCGAGTTCTGCTTTACTGATTTGGTACATGTGTTAGTAGTAATGTTTGCACACAAACCCAACCATAACGTCATTAAAGTATTAATAGGTTAATAGTTTGATATTTTATTGGCACGTAATTACACGTTTAGTTAACTGCATAGACGGCTAAACTAATTCAACAACACGTCGCATAAAACGATTACACTAGTCATTGGAAGCGTGAGAGCGAACTACCCTCGACGGACCGTTCTAATCGACAACGAGCACGAAGCACGACCGGCAGTATCGCACCGAGCGCCGAGCAGCGGAGCCCGAGTCGTACCCGCCTGCGACGATGGCCAGCACCACGATTTATTGACCACACCAACCATCGCGCTCCTTCAATTATTAAGCATTTAATTATAGTCAGTACCACCAAGATAAATCGCGAGCAATTATTTCTAACTCCTAACGACGCAGCGGGTTGCCCAATGGCCGATATTTCGCGCTTGCGGCTTCTACGAGCTAATAATTGAATTTCCCCCCGAGAACAATTGCTCGATTACAGCACAGCCCGACACGGATCGACGCCTAATGAATCTCTCCGGTGTCTAGTTATTTACTGAGATAAACTCTGTGTTTACTGGGTACATGCACATGATTGCACGAGCTGCCAATAAATTAGATTTATCAGCTACTAACGTACAAAGATACTTATTTTCTTTGAAATAGATTTTTAGATATTTATGTCAAAGATGATAGATTTGATGTAATATGATATGGTTAATTAATTATTGATTAAAGTGTTAAGGCAAACAAACAATAACATTTCGTGCACCGGTATTTGACGTTGGTCGTTGTGGTTGGGACACTGACTATTATTTCGTTAATAATCTACCCAAATACAAAGTATAGTGGCTGGTACACATTTGCGATTTTCGAAGCAAAGCATAATTCAGTGCTTGCTAACCTGACTCCTCACAATAGCACCACGTACAACCATTAAACATAATAATCTGTTTCGAAACACGGAGCAAATCAATATCGGGTATTGACCGACGCACGCGCCGCCCGCCGCACCGCTTCCAATCAATGGGATGCAAGCCCCATTTCACGATTTCAATATATTTTAATGAAATGTCAGCACTTAGTGAAATCAGTATTGTGTAAGGTGAGCCGAGTTCTCGTCCTGCCCTCCAAAATTAATCTGTTTACGAAATAATCAAAACAATGGGAATGGTTGCTCTAGCACTTGCAATTATTGTACCTATTTCGCAATACATAAATGAGCGTTTGATATCTACGAATTAGAGAAGTGAAAATGAGAAACTTGCGCACTATGAACTGAGAGCACAATAAATTCAGCTAGCATTCAGTAGATTTGTCTATTGCCGCGGATCTTAAATGTAATGAAACTCCTTTTACGGGTCTGGAGCCATTATATAAAAGTAAAATGAAACCATCATCGTTCGAGTCGGTGGCTAAGAAGGCGGCGGGTCTAGTGGCTGGATGTTCAATATCTATTAGCGGTAATATCTTAGCGGAGAGATGGCTCTGGCCCAGATCTGGAGCCGGTTGGACCAGTTCTCCGAGCATCCTTGCGTAACAGCGCTGAGCGCGGGTTGCGGCGGCTTGCAAAAATGCATTACAAAGCTCCCAAATAACACACGCCCCTTAAAAGCTTTTCAAGATTCGCACGTAGCTGTAACAGATTTCTGCGTGACGGAGCCGCGAGCCGCACGACTCACATTTAACTCATGATCGTTGCGCAATATGCACCGATTTTCGACAAAGAAAGCGCATAAACTGGAGTTTATTGCAGCAATGCCAAATAATAAATCACCAAATTATAATTACGCATGTTTCTACCACGCCCTAGAATGACATACAATTTTGTTTCGGAAATTATACGGCAACATATTATTTATTGCGCTTCTTTCAATATTTTTGCATAACTACATCGTTTAGGTAGAAGTCGACCTCCAAAAATGAATTTTAAAGAGACGAGCAGTAGATGAGTTCGTGTTACATTTAGTTTATATTATGTTGGCTACTAATCATTTTCTGAAACGCTCAGGAAAATAATACGACACGGATTCATAATGCATATACTCCGATTTAATAGCTATTAATTATTACTTATAAAAGCCATTAAGATTACTAGAGCAAAGCATAACGTCCGTGTCATTATATAAAATCGTAAGAGCGCTATATCAGTTATTAGGCAGATAAATAATGAAACTGCTATTAAGATTTGATCTCTGTACGTATCTGAGTAAGATTCACAATAGCGGCTACAGTCAGCAGAAGCTTTACTTATCGAGCGCTAAGTTCCCATGCTACTTACACGCCAGCACAAGACTACAACACTGGAACATGATCTTCGTGATAATTTATTATAGAGACTAAAGAAAGCGTGCGCGCAGCCTGCCCCTATTAAGTGATCCATACATCAAGCACGCCTCTGTTGCATCCGATTACCCGCCGAGATTAACGGTAGTATCGCCTAATGTCTAACCGCAGCCCCGCACTAAACTACCTGAAATAAACGATATGCTTGTACAGTCGAGCTACGCTTATCTACAGTACCTACCTAACACGACTTTAGGCGAAACATGTAAGTTTAGAGCAAAACAAACTATCATAATCAAGATAATGTTCCGTCTATCAGAAAATTTTAAAATCACTTTTGGTACTTCAGTAATTTAAACACATTACAGGTATACAATTTACTTGCTGGCTGATTGCTGATTGTGTAGCCTCGCAGTGCAGGCGCAGGTATAGCTGCCCTCACTAAAATGTTAATAAAATTACCGTCGAATGCAACGGACATTATACTTAATGCGCCCAGTTAGAGCTTGCGAAGCCAGAGTTTCGACTAATACATTCGTGTTTCGTTAATTTATAACTGGCTGATATTAAGACATCCGAGTCTTCATTACCTTTGGCGACACCTGTTTATAAACGGTCGAGTGATGTGCAGGGCTGTCCCTGATCTAACTCAATACTTTCTTGAAACACTGTCAGATTAAATTAACTAGTTTTATTGCTGCATGAACAACATACAACAGCGACTAAACGGACATTACATATATGAATCAGCCATTTATGTAAATAAAGTATGTTTTGGCTCAATAGGAGAGGCAGGCTGTAGGGTCAGCAGAGCACTCGTGACCGAGGCAGCGCGCCGCCGCCGACGTACCGTCACGACCGCCCTCGCCTCGTCGCCTCCAAATAACATGATATTACTCACTAACTGGCTATTTCACGCCACGTTTTCTGCAACTATCTCTATGAAAATATTGTTTGTATCTAATATGTCCTTACAAATCCTATATTTCAAGCGCATTGCACTTACCATTAATAAAAGATAAGCATCTACGTACAGTCTCTACAAATCGCATCCCAAGTTCTTGAAATAGTTTAGTTAGGTAGAGCAATTAAATACTTGGTAATTGAGACGATTACTTGTGAATTTTATTCCTCCATGACTCACACGGACACGCATTATGCGTCAATGCGTCTTGGCGCCGCAAGAATATGATGAGATGAGTTAGACAGACATGACAGTTCATAGAGTTGGCACACTTCGCACTGTATGTATTACAAGCAGTTTTTACATAATGCAATGAGGTATCAAATGTGTGAAAAACACATGACGGTGTCTATAAAACTAGATCACTTATGAACTATGATTTGAGCACAAAGTTTGATTAATTTTTATATTTTTTTTTACATCTATAAATTTATTTCGGTACGTTGGTAAACGGTTGGACCGATTTGGCTTGTTTATAAAAATAAAATGTTTATTATCTATAGGTATACTAGCTTCTGCCAGCGGCTTCGCCCGCGTGAAAGTATGTTTTTCCATACAAACTTTGGACCCCCTTTTTCATTCCCTTGAGGGTGAATTCTGAAAAATCCTCTCTTAGTGCTCCTAGTCCCAGTAGTTTTAGCTGTGCGTTGATATGTCAGTCACTTAGTTTCTCCTTTTATATATATAAAAGATTTGATCGGATATGATTTTTACCAAAAAAAAATTTTGTAAATCAAAATGAAATGTGTTTTTTCCATAGGATTTTTGTGTGAACTCAGTTTAGACAGGACTTCATAAAATACCTAACCTCATACTAGAACTGAATGAGGTGAAAATTAAATATTGTATATTTATCTTCTACACGTGTTTAAATGCACACTATGCAGGTAAGCAATTTATAAGTTGGAGGATTATTTGAAGACAAAAATGGATTGGTTCAATATTGATCCTACTCTACAACCACTAGGGCGCATAAACTAATTTCTTTAGCGTAATATTGTATAACTTCATACATTATCAGCATACGTGTGAGTACTGTGTACCGTAAGCTAACTTTATTAGCGATGCTTTTGATTTGAATATGCCTTAAAGGTTGGGAGTTTAATAGTTACTCAGTCATCCTGCCGATGGTGCCACATATACTGGATCATGCAATTCCCTTCAAAATGGTTGAGCTGAACATTGCTAGCACATGAGCCATGATCGAGAACGGGCACCGTCAGTTATGACTGGCCATCTCTCAATAGCTACGATTTATTTTAATTATTTGTACTTTTAATTCTTTTTTTTAACTTCGGAAGCTTTTAGCGAACACATATATGTATGTATGTATAATTTCAACATTAACGATGTAATCATAATTTTGTAACTTTTGTTTTAAAAGAGTTTGAAGCTGGTTGCACATTCATCTCCATGGAGACCTATACTTTGGATCGTGTGCTTCTTTTTCTTTTATTTGCTGACCGACTTTAATGGCCCTGACCGTAAATAGTTTAATTTAAACAAATGCTTTGAGTTCGTATTCGCCTGTCGGATCAGCTATTTTTTAATAAAGGTAGCACCCAATCTATTAAATAAAACATTGCACAAAACTTTCCACTCAGTGCTATTAATATATAGTTATATAAAATTATAAGGTTTAACTACGAAATTGTTATTTTACCTACTAACCAATTTTAATTAAAATTAAACCTGCATGGTATCAGTTTTCAGAGTACCTAAAACTTTTTTCACACCTAAATAAAAAGAAATTCTACATTCAATTGTTTTTAAATTCAGCTTAAACAAAAAAGGATACTGGCAAAAATCTGAGTAATTCCCGAATACGAGTTCCTGACAGCACGTAATGTCGATACTGTATTCGGAGAAGATAGTACTAACGACCGCATCTTGTGTTTTTGGTTCAACCGCTTTCTTAATGGAATGATCGACTTGAAGAATGAGCCACGAGGAAGACCAGCCACTAAGATAAATAATGATGATTTGAAGGTGAAACCTGAACGATATAAAACTACCAACGACTTAGCGGCATGGTTTCTCACAATATTGACCTACTTGAAGCAAGTTGGTAAAATAAAAAAAAAACCTGAAAAGTGGGTGCCTCATGATTTGACTGATCTGCATAGAGCAGCGCGCGTTGAAGCTTGCATTTCCTTGTCAAACCGGTAAGTGACGAAAAAATAATTCTATACGACAATCGTAAGCGCAAAACACACTCGCTGAACCCTGGCCAAATGACATGTCCAATGTGGACAATAATGTCCACAGAAAGGTGATGGTAGGCAACTATTCGGTGATCACTTCAGCTTCCTCAGATCTGATCATATGATTCTGACAATTTTTTGCATGGATAAAAAGGTCTTCCCAGGAAGCAGTAAAAATCACACAGCTTATGGAGTACAGATCCCCAAAGTTCTATCACCATCATCATCATTTTAGCCGAAAAACGTAGGCCTCCCCCAAATGTCAGCAAAATGAACGGGTCTGTGCGTCTCGCATCCATCGGATTCCCGCAACCCTTACCAGATCTTCGGTCCACCTTGTAGGAGGCCTTCCAATGTTCAATGTTCTATCGCAAAGGTTTAAATGCTCTTCCAATTAGATGGTAGAAATATATGTATATTCACCCTCGTTGTCTATACACAACGAGGGTTCAGTGAATACTTTGATAAAATTGATGTATTTTATCCTCCATAAAAAAAGTTGTAATTTTTCAGTACAAAGTGGCAATTTCATAACCCTGTAATATTAGACACTGTCGTAGTTTACTTGTATTGTATCCAACTGAGTAAAATCAAAAAATCTGCAGAACACCCAAGCTTACGCCGTCATGTTCAATTTATGTTCACATACATTTTATTTATGAATATACTTCCAAGTTGTTAAAACAACTTTACACTTAAATTACGGATTTAAATATTTCACCACAAGTACTTACGTACCGATGTGCGAAAGTGCGCTTGGGCATCGATCGATCATGCTTTGAATCCGCCGATGTCATACACACGCAATAAGTTTTATATATTCGAGGTAGTTGAAGCTTTGAGAAGTGTATTTACCTACTGGAAAGTGGTTCTTTATTTACTCATATATATTTCTCGAAACGTATTTTATGTATTCATCAAAATGTATTCACCTATCTTATTGCATTAAGTCTCTTCTGCTGTACTCTAACCGGCCACCAAAGTGCCAACTTAAGGCCAGTTTTTTTATTTAATTTTGTCCTACACTAGGAATTACTGCTGTATCGTGGATGCACTCACAAACATATAAACTCACATACACAAGACACCCAGACCCTTAAACACACTAACACAAACACAAACAAACAAACAGAAACTTATCAGTAGGCCATACAAATATTTGTCCCATGCGGGGATCGAAGCCGCGATACGCAGCGCAGCAGCCAATAGCTCAATCACTGCGCCAACCTTGCCATCAAAGCCAAGTTCTTGGCACTTGCAAAACTGCAAGCAAGCAAGCAAGTTAAAATTGTAGGCACACACACACAACACAACATGAATATATTCATTATTTTTTTTGTAATTTCTATAAGTTTTTTATATAAATACCTATATAAGAACATCCCCACGGGTCCGTCCCCTAGGTTAAGTAATGCATGCTGAGGACGAACTGTGGGTGAGTAACCATATATAACTCACCGAGACGCCTCCATGTATCAGAAAGCCTTCAGTTAATTTTTGCCAGTTGGTTACATGTAGTCAGAAGCCAGAAAGTCTGACACCAGTCTTACCAAGAAGTATCGTGATACCAAGTTACTGGGCTGTGGAGGTCAGGTAGGCAGTCGCGACATGTGAAATACTGGCATTCCATTGTATCAGGTTAAACTGAAAGCTGATACCAAAAGTTGGGAAAATGCTAGGACGATTGAGAGAGATCGATTAATCGATCTCAAGATTAAAATCTTGGATTTATTTATAATATTAAAATCTTAAAAAATCAATATTCTACTAACTTAAATTATAAAAAATATTAAATATATGTTGTGAAGGTTACATTACAAGAAACGAATGGATACGGTCTTTTTTTGTAATCTAGAAGAACAAAATTACTTTTCAGTTCCAGTAACATTAAATTCACGCGCCTATAGGTAGTTAGGTACGGGTTTACGAGTACAGCGATGTAATCAATGTGAAATTCTTAATTCGCATTTTTCTTCTGTCCCGGAACATTTATCGATAAATTGACCCGAATGCACATAAATAAAGTTAATGAGGCAAAATCATGGCGTACAGCGTATCAACCTACATAGCTATATTGTTATTTGAGACATCATATATTTTAACTAGCACTTTGCCAGCGGCTACGCTCGCGTGAAAGTAAGTTTCTCCATACAAACTTTGGACCCCCGTTTCATCCCCTTAGAGGGTGAATTTTGAAAAATCCTCTCTTAGTGCTCACCCACACGTCACAAAAGGGAACCTTGTGCAAAATTTCACGCTCCTAGTCCCCGTAGTTTCGGCTGTTCTTTGATATGTCAGTCAGTCAGTTTCTCCTTTTATATATATAGATTAAGCAAGAAGTAAATATTACTCCAGATGCAAAATACCCGAAAATCTTGATATTTTAAATGTTAGTAGTGTAAGCTTACTACATCGGGCTTGAACCTTTTGAACTGTTGCGCCACCTGTGTAGGTACCTACTTACACATACCTTTAACAGAATTATTTGCTTCTGCGCAGTGTTTATAGCCAATTTCAATAAAACGTTCCAAACGGATACGGTACAATGACAAACGAACAAAAAACGTGCCGAGTTTTGCGGATCCAATTAGAATCCATTTTGTTGTGATTAAAGATAGCTCTATGTCCATTGTTTTGTGACAATGGCGGCGCGGCGTGAAGGAAGCTCGGCGGCCATCGCTCACCGCCTGTCAGGAGGTAATGGCCGGACCCTTGGCACGTTAACTGAAACCACTCCATCATCGACACTCATTTTATTAAATGTTTACCGATAGCCACGACGGCCACCATTGCGACACTTTGTTAACTCTAAAACACGCGCTTCTGTATTAGCTTTTTCACTGTCACTAACATCGATTGTGTTAAATGAGCTTCTAGTGTAATCAATCACTTATGTTACATCGATAGTAATAGAAAAATGATTCTCATAAGCCACTGATAGTGCAACCGAAGCTTGTAGGCATAAATCTCTCGTTGTATTAAGATTGTCACATTACAGACACCAAAGCATAATCGCACTAAACGTGCTTTACGTTTACAGCCGAACACTCGATCCCAGTATTATAGTGTTATTATAAGCACCAATCATATACAACACCCAACACAGGATTAACAACGTTTAAAATAACCAAGAAGAAGTAAATTTTTCTTTTATCATACTCTGTAAATCACATATATATATATTTCCGAATTCTTAGTTACTTCCTATTACACTCATTTTTATATTATGATTTTTTATTGTGCTTTTGGGTACAATATTGACTGGTCTACAGTGTCCTTACATAATATCTATTAATACTGTAATATGGAAATATTGTAATACATGAACCCTTTTTTTTAAAGAGTAGGTAACCATGGAGTTTCTTGCCGGTTCTTCTCCATAGGAAACAACCAATTTGGAACCGTGCTTCTGACGGTTTATAAGTGCCCATGTAGGCCTATGTGAAATAAAAATATTTGAATTTTGTTTTTTTTTGACGTTATTGTTGATATAGACTTCTAAACTTAAATAGTAGCTTCTGCCAGCAGCTTTACCCCGTGAGAGTAGGTTTTTCCATACAAACTTTAGACGCCCGCCCCCTTTTGTAATGAATTTTGGAAAATCCTGTCTAAAGGCTTGCCTAATAAAAAACTGCGTACTTTTCAGCGCAATCCATTCAGTTGTTAGAGCTGTGTGTTGATAGATTAATCGACTGATTAACGGTAGCATTTTATATATATGTTATGGAACAATTTTACGTTTTTTTATGTTACTATTGGACTAGTTTGACATAAATGAGCACGGCAGTTGAGAGTTTGTCATGCTCACTCAAATGTCTCACTGATGGTGGCGCATGTGTTGGATCATTCGGTTCCCTTCAAAATGGTTGAGCTGAGTGGTGTTAATATTAGCGTCATGTTCGTGAACGGGCGCTGTCAGTTGAGACTGGTCATCTCTTAGCTGCCAGTTGCTATTTTAATATCTATATTTAGTTTTTATTTTTACTTTATTTATATTGTTCTCACATGATAGCGACAAGAAACATGTAACAGAGATATTTGTAATTGTAATTACAAAACATGATTGAAAAGAGTGTCCATGGAGTTTCTTGCACATTCTTCTCCATAGAGATCTACGCTCTGGAGTGTGCATTAGCATCTTTTTTTTCGGACTGACTGACTTCTTGTCATTTTAAAAGTCCCTGTAAATGGTTTATTTGAAATAAATGCTTTTGACTCTTTGAATCTTGTTACCGGCAAACTGCATATATCAGGTATTTTCTACAATACTTAGGCAATGTAATAATATAATAATAATAATAATATAGATTTTATAGAGCACCTGCTGGTCCAACGGCAATGTGTAAAATAAATAGATTTTGGTCTATATTTTTCAATGTTGACCGACCTACCTATAAAATGTCGGCCAAATAATACATGTTCTATTATTTATAATCAATGTGCGTAAAAGATGAGAACAAGGAAGGAATTTACATAATTTTATAACCACCCGAAAATAAGAGCCTTACTTTAACCCCTGTGGACAAAAATAGGATCTACAGTACAGAGTACTTTATACATATTAAAATTAACATGAAATTAAAAACTCTTCTGGCTATAACTAACATAATATAATTTGGTTACAAGTACTCAGACCCTATTTATGTCGGGTGGGGTGCCCTAAAATTACGTCGTCTCCTTCCCTGCTCTCGTTTTTTACACACATTACTGGCATTCGGTATTGTATAGAATACCTAGGCATAGTATAATTAAATAATATTTCATACATTACCTACACGATTTAGGTATTCTATACATTGCCTAGGTATTGTATAGAATACCGAATTATACAGATTGCCGGTAACATTATACTTAAACAGATTAAAAAAAATATTATTTCGAATCCATAATAGGAATATAACATAGATAACGCTAGAAAAATAACCAAAGATTTGGTTGCTGAGAATAGAATGAATACGTTAAACGCTCCATTTGATTATATTCCAAGATGTCCTGCATCCAGGTGGAGCTCGTATGAAATTGCATACAAAGGCTAAATTATTATTCCACACAAGTTTCTTTATCACTATTATTCTCACTTTCCAACTAGTTTTGCTGAAGATAATGACACTATTCATGTCAATACATTAATGTTGACATTACAAGCCCAAAACCCAAGCCCTGTTCATGTAGCTAACTAGGTCTTCAATATCATTAAACTTAATAAGCTTTTTAATAACAAGTTATTTATGTTAAGGGCCTACAACACGCTTTACTAATAAACGTTCAACTTAAAATAAACAGGATAATAAATCAATATAGACACGATGCCACGTTCTTAAAAGTACCGAGAACTTATTGTTGTTGAGCAATAACTTAATCTTTAGATTTGTGTGATTATTAATTGGTAATTGGATACCTTTTCCAATTATAAACTATCTTTTGCAAACTGTAATCGGATATTCGAGTATATCTATAGTGGGTTCCCTGAGTAGCGAGGTATACTTGTGTATAAAGCTGCAATAAACATAAATAGATAAGCATGACAGCTGCAGACAATTCATTCTCATTAGCTTATTCATGACAAAATTATAAAATTATTCCCAAATTAGTGTTACAAAATTCAAACAGCGAGCAAACGGGTATTTTACAATGTAAGCTAAACGACTTTCGGTAAACGAGATGTCGCAGGCCTTGAATCTACAAGCGTTTACAAAATACACAGCTAAAGCGTGGAACTCTACATAGCCAGGCACTATCACATTTGAATTTTACATTAATAGGTACACTAGTGAATAAAAACGTGCAAAAATAGCGGTTGCTCTTCCAGTATTCTAATACCAAATAAACATATAAATAATAAAATCAGAGATATTCAACCTGTTCTTCAATATTGCACATCTATGTATATTTTTTAATCACACTTTGACATGCATTTTGTGAATATTATATAATCGAAGCTTACCTATGTTTGAATAGTCGATGCTAGCCAAGTTTTTAAATTATGCAACGATTTGGTTGGTGCATTACAAAAACAAGACATTACCAGAAAATTAATAATGTCTACCTACATCAGAATCATCAGGGTAAGTAGAGAGAAAACAAGTGCACTTACATGATTAAGTGGAAATGTTCTGATTAATGGTTTCTCCTGCTGACCCCTCTGGAAAACGCGGTAAGCGGTGATTAAGTTTTTATAAATATTCATTATCAATTTTATATACTGCTCGTAATATACGCCGGAACTGGTCCGTTTTCTCTTTCGACGAAATCGTGCAAGTGCAGGACAATAAATCAGAAGTGTAAAGTTGCCTCAATTTACGCTCATTATTTCAGTCTTTACGTGCAATTTGCCGTGGGCTAATTGTATTAATTAATGTCCATTAAGTTTGGATGCGTTAAAGTTGTTGTCATTTTGTTTCTTTTCTTAATTTTGACCTCGTGCCGTTTGCATTCAGACAGATATAGGTATAGGTAATATTGGTACCTATCTGAAAAACATTTATCAACCAATAATTTAGCTACCTACCTATGTACCTAGCTTGTTAATATTTTTACTGCTTATCTGCAATAAGCATTTAGTGAATCTAAACTTAAAATTTTATTAATACTTTTGCAATCTAAATAATTGTATTTTCTTCCATTAAACGATGGGCACAGGACATAATAGGAGCTATCTGGTGATTTTGCGACTACTTATATTAAAATTAATAACAGAATGTGGTGTAGGTATCCTAAAAAGTAGCAATCATTACCTGCCTGAAAAAACATTACAGTCATCGGACGTCATACGGACGACCGATACGACGATAGATAGATAGTAAGATAAATACAAGATTTCAATAATCTTTCATTAAATCATGTTAAGTGATAATTGTAGAGACTGATAATGGCACGTATGGTCGCCAGCGTGAAGACAGCGCGAACAGGGACTCAAACTGTAACCGTAATAAGTGTTTTTAACACTGTTTTTTAAAACAGTTTTAACAGAAAAACACTTTTAAATGTAACAGATACAATAATGTTACCGAATCAAACTGTAACCTTTTATATGTGTTAATAAGTGTTAATATGTGTAACAGAAATAATCGGTTTTAGTATAGCTTTAGGTAGGTATAAGTAATTGCACAGTACGGCAACAACGCGTGGCGGCCGTAAGAATGTTAGACGCGCGTTGTTAAAGCCTTCGACGATCTTCAGTACACACACACTAACGCATAATTATATTTGTTTTGTTAAGTTCCGATTCCGACTTCCGATCGGCACACGCCATATTTTTTTATCTCAAGTCACCATCTCTTGCTTACAATACACTAAGTACTAGAAAGTATGCCTCGTAATAAAACCAATACCGTTCACAGATATTTTACATTTATTGGAATTGTCATGCGGAATAGGCACTCTAGTTATATACAGGATGTTTGGTGCATCGTGTGCCAAATTGAAATGGTCGATTGGAGGGGTCATCTGCTATCTTAATTCTTTTTCATCGACTTTTTATTACTTTATGAAAATAAAACCCAAATTTAGTCATTCAAATACCAATTTAAAAAAATATATAAGGCCTTTGGATGAGGCCCATTGTAAGCGACCATGTTTCAGTGCCATATGTCATCACTGGCAAAACGCACTGGTCATAGACTTTCGTCTTGAGACATTGTGGTATGTTGGACGAGAAGATACCGCGCAGCTTCCCGAACGCTGCCCAGCCGAGTCGGATGCGACGATTGACTTCTTTCTCAAAGTTAGATCTACCCAACTGGATTGTCTGTCCCAGGTAAACGTAATCGTCTACAACTTCGAGTGCAGAATCTCCGACCTTAATCGGAGTGGGTGCTACATGGTTATTTACCATGACTTTGGTTTTGTCCATGTTCATTTTAAGACCCACTCTTTCGGAACCTCTACTAAGGTCATCGAGCATTGTACTGAGCTCCTCCGTAGTCTCAGCCGTGACTACAATATCGTCGGCAAACCGAAGGTGAGTGATGTACTCGCCATTAACATTAATCCCTAGTCCATTCCAGTCCAAAACCTTGAAGACATCCTCCATTGCAGCCGTAAACAGTTTCGGAGAAATGACGTCTCCCTGCCTCACACCCCGCTGCAAAAAAAATAGGTTTCGAGGTCCGGTCCTGAAGGCGGACTGACATTGTGGCGTTCTCGTACAAACACTTCAGCACTTCGATGTACCGATAGTCAATCTGGCACCGTTGGAGAGATTGCAGTACAGCCCAAGTCTCGATCGAATCAAAAGCTTTCTCGTAGTCCACGAACGCTAAGCATAGAGGCAGGTTATACTCCTCGGTCTTCTGTATAACCCGCCGGAGCGTATGTATGTGGTCTACGGTGCTGAAACCTTTTCGGAATCCGGCTTGTTCGGGAGGCTGGAAGTCGTCAAACCTGCGCGCGAGACGATTCGTGATGACTCTGGAAAACAGCTTGTAGACATGGCACAGAAGTGAGATGGGCCTGTAATTCTTAAGCAGTGCATTGGCGCCTTTCTTAAAGAAAAGTATCACCACACCTTTGCTCCATGCCTGTGGCGTCTTTCCCTCAAGTATGACGGAATCGAACAATCTTTGAAGGGCCTTTAGGACCGGTTTTCCACCCGCCTTCAGGAGTTAGGCTATAATTCCGTCGTCACCCGATGCCTTGTTGTTTTTAAGCTGCTTCAGAGCCATCCTAATCTCGTACAGGCTGACTTCCGGGATATCCTCGGTATAGTGCCGGGTTAATCTAGCTCTTGGGTCGTTTGCTAGATTCGTTGTGGGTTTTGTGACAGACGTGTACAGCTGTTCATAGAATGCCTCGATCTCTCCCAGGAGCTCCGATTTAGCGGGTATGACTCTGCCACCGTCGGTCTTCAGTTTCGTGAGCTGGCTCTGCCATATAGACAGATCTCTTGCAAAAACCATGGAGCCTTTATTCCGCTCGATCGCGTCCTCAATCCCTTCGGTGTTAAAGAGGCGGAGATCGCCTTTTAAGGACTTCTGTCTATTGAGCTGCCGGTAGATGCACGCATCGTCTGAAGACTGCAGAAATATCTCACGCCTCTCTTTCAGAGTTCGAAAGTTTGACCAAGGAGCCTTTTCTTGTTTGTACGACGAGTCTTAAAAAACTTAGACCCGACCGTATGGACAGTTTCCACGAACCCATCGTTGTATTCGTCCACAGAGCCACCTAAGCACTCGAAACGATTGTGAAGTTCGAGCTGAAAGCTCTCGGAGTTTTGAATCTGGATCTGTTCTGGACGGAGCGTAGACTTCATCAGTCGAGATCTTTCAAGCTTGATATGTGCCATAATCGCCACGCTTGCCATGCGGGTTGGCGATCGGAGTGTGGTTGTTGCAATTCACAGAGAATGCTGCTGCCCATTCTCTGGTAAGTCCCTTAGTCGCCTCTTACGACACCCACGGGAAGAGATGGAATGGTGTTATTCTTTACGTCCAGACACCATACGGAACAATTAATTCACTAAAATGCTTGTTTCTTGGATCCATTAGTTCAACTAAACCTTCACTATGCAACGCACACTCCGAACATTTCCCACCACACTTCTCTGCAGTCAAACTTTTCGTTTCCAAATCCGAATAATTTAGTTTATTTTCAATTTCTTCTGTATCATCTTCAAATAATGTGGGACTTTCAAGACGCACAACTTCTTGTTGAAGTGGTAAATATCTAGATTTAGGAAATCTAGATAGATTTAGGATAGTCTTCGTCCTTATCCAGACGGGTTTTTTTCTTATAAGAAAGGATTGATTGCGAATAATCTTCCAAATATACTTCCGACTCTATCAAGATACTGGGACTGGACGCACAACTTCTTGTTGAAGTGGTAAGAAGTTAATTTTAGGATGGTTGTCATCTTGATCTAAACGAGGTTTTTTTTTAAAGAAAGGATTGATTAATCCATTGCAGTCAATACTGTTCACATAAACTTAAATTTTAAATCACGAATATTTTCAATACTGTTTTTTACGTATACAACAGACTGCGACTGGATTTCGGCTATCTAATGCTTTATTAACCATAAAAAAGTACATTGTAAATTTGGCAACGCTGCATTTACCTGTTACACTTATTAACACTGTTAACACTTTTATATCTGTTACAGATATGTTGCGGTTACACTTTTGTAAGTGTTTTGGGTTAACACATTGAAAACACATTTATAAGTGTTACATATTTGATTCTGTTACCAATTCAACATGTAACACTTATAATTCTGTAACCTTTATGAAGGTGTTTTTAAGTCCCTGAGCGCGAATATAATTAGTAATTTTGCACAGCGCTGGCGGCGGGCGCAGGCGGCGGCAATGGGTCCGGTGAACCGGGCGCGGGTCCGGGTCACGAGGGCCCCGGGGCCAACCAGCCCCGTTGCACCACTTGCTGCAATATTAGAGCGAATCCTTACATAATATACCTCTACCTAGAGGAGTCTAGAAGCACCTGTATTGAAATGAAACTCGATCAAAAAAATTCATCAGCAATAATGATATAATAAACGTTGTAATGTCTTTTAATTAAAGCATCAGTTTTCTATGCTAATTCCTGACTGCAGAGAGCATAGGAAGTAGGGTTGAATTATTTTATTTTCTTTCATTAACAATAATTGATCTAGATTGACATATTAACTCAGGATTATCTTAGTATTAGACGAGCTCAACTAAGAATTTCCTGTAAAAATAGATACTGGCGTATTAATCCAATAAATATAGCTTTCTGCATTTAACATTCTTGACAACCCTAGGTGAACTTAACGTGGGAGAGGGCACTACCAATCGACCTAGTGCATAAATATAAAACAACTTCATTGCACACACATAACACCAATATTTATGGTCAGGACTGCAGCCAGGTCATCAGAGAGCAGAGGAGCTTCGACTTCAAACGTATTTTAGTACTTTCGTGGCAGATTTGAATATTGCGAGAAGATACCTACATTGATGACTTGAGTAGGTAGGTTGTAGTTGAGCGCGGTTTCAGGTGGATGTCTAGCACCGTGGGACAAAGGCATTGTTGTGGACATCTGGGCCGCGGCCGCCGCGCACGCCTCTGCTCCGAGGCGGGGCGGTGAGCATACCCATTGGTTACCGGCGCCAGAGCGTGACAAGTTTCATTGGACAATCCAACCAACAGTGAAAGTGACGAAACGCTCCTTGCACGAAGCACCTTGGGCAAAATTAACTACGGCAATTAGGCCACTATTAAACCTTAATCCAACATTGTTAAATATAATTAAAATAAATATAAGTCAACATTCTTTAATATATATATGTATAGCTTTACCTAAACGTCATAAACGAAAATCATCCTTTTTAAATACAAACGGAATTCAAAGTATTAACAAAAATTAAAATTAAACCTAATTTAAAATAGTTTACGGTATTTCAGATTTCAGTTTCATGACTCATACTATAAATCGGTAGCTCTTAATTCTGAACCACCTACACTAAAAAAAAGATGTTAGCAGGAAACTAAGACAGGTCTATCTTAGGTTCCAGTGCTAGTATCATCTTTTTGTTTTAATTGCTCATCTAGTGGTCACCTTAGGCCTAAACTGCACGAAATTGGAATGTTTGTACAGCCATATAACAATAACCTCTCCCCTATTCAATACGGTGGATGTTAGTGCTAGATAGAGCTATTGAGAATTAACTACCACTACCAGAACTCTCGGAGCACAAGCAACATGTTCCATCATCCTCATAATTACTCGCTACTTGTCAACATTATTTATTTCACTGAAGAGTTGTACACATGGGCTTTCCCCGACCGCTATTTTCAATGCAGTATAACATACTTAGTAAAAATTGCTACATTGGTAATAATTTGCTACTTTGTTCTTGTATTGGACAAATCAATAAATTGTATAACTTTAACGTCTAGGGTTATAAGTCAAGTGTCCATATAAGCCGTCCCCAACTGTGTGCTGTGGTCCTGGTTTTATTTACATAATCTCAAACCCGAACGAAGATAAGCAACTACATAATTACAATTTGCATACACCTTACAAAATGTCATTGAACGACGGCTCTTACTTTTGAAGTAGGTACAAACCTAATTTCCGTGAGATATCATTATAAACAAATAAGAACGTCTTTGTACAACAAAAAGCATTAAGATGCAAATTGATACAAGCATAACGAGAAAATTAGCATTACGAGCGACAATATTGAAGAGTGACTCAGCAAGTCACCGCGTCAGGCCATCAGCTCCGGTTGTGCTCACCGGCCTATTGTGATGCAATGTAATAGCAAGGCGAGTAGACAAGTCGACTGGCAAGCCCGCCCAAGCCCTCGATCAATAGCCGTGAAATTCGATTATAAAAATCGAGGCCATGAAGCTTATTAAATTAAGTGACAGTAAGAAAATTCATCTACCCACGACCACGTGTATGGCAAGTACCTTAATTTCTTAAGTTATTTTAGAGATACTCAGAAGTATCTCTACCAAAGATTTTTTAAATAGCTGTAACTAAAAAGACTGTAGGTAGGTACCAACGTATTTAAATAAGTAATACTTAGGTATATATCCATAGTTTAAGAGGGCCATGTCCCGGAGCAGCACAATGCCGTATTTTCTTGAGAAGAGCACAATTATATAATGCTCTTCTAACCTAGTAGATACCCTGCAACTTAAAAAAAAAGTATCCTTAAAAAGAAAATCTAACCTATCCGAATCGGGGTGCATGTAAATTTCGAGCTCACTTCGCTCGCTTTTGCATCCTTCGTTTCAAGATTTTATGACCAAATTTTTGTGTGTGTGTAGAACCTGGAATAAAATATAATTATATAACTAAAAGGAAGTCCTAAACTAGCTTCGATTGGTTATGGAACTGTAATGTGAAAACCCTACCTACTTGAAATAGAATCGAATGGTATAAAAAAAAAATTGTTGGTATTTTTCGTCGGTTTGTTCCAAACTATAAAAAAAATACATTTTTTAATTTAATCTATAAAATCGCTATTCTCATCGATTTTTTTTTATTAATTACTTTTTAAATAAATATGTCATCGGGGTTGATAAGAATAACGATTTTATCAATCCCGATGATTTCTTTTTTGGGAAAAAAAATATTATTTAACAAGTAATTTTATTAATTCATTATTTTTTTTTTACTAAAAATGTTATAATAACGTTTTTAAACCGTTTAAATTACCATGTACCTACTGGATCTATGGTATTCGTTTGTGCGTCGATGTTTGACACATTCTGTATACTATCTGTTATTATGCAATTTATTACACACTTTTAGGACAGCCCCTCATTCCAATTCCTAGCTTCATATTACAGTATTCTCATATGCAGTACTTTTTTTTATGTGGGAAATCATCTAATGACTTCTCCTGCTGACTGAGGGGGAGGACGTTTCAGACTTTACTGATTAAAACCCACTCCTATGTTCCTTCGTTGCCTTGCATTCCAGGGCCCCGGGTTTTCTTTTCAGAAGCGAACCCATGGCCCCAGTAAGCTTCGATTCATTAAAGGGCTGGGCCCCTATGGTTTTGCTCACATCTCCTTGAGGCGCGCCTGGATCACTACGCGCCGTCGACGACTTGGGCTCGGTCCGGACGTTTACCGGACGACTGAACAGCGAGTTACCCATTGCTCGCCGTCCGCAAGCCTGCGCCTACGGTGGCTGGAAATCGTAATCGGAATCCTGCTGGCTGGGACGTGAAGGCCGTTCCGTCGCGGGTGCGGCCGCTTCCTTCGCTAGCATTAGCTATTTTTTATTTCGCTGCCATTCTTCCTCGCTCCGGACCATGGCCTGTACCAGGCTCGGCGCGAGAGAGATCGTTGCCGCCGATCGCCCCACAAGGACACGGCGGTACTCCGCCCAAGCGGGGCACACCTCTACTGTGTGCTTCACTGTGTCCTCCGGGCGGTCCACACAGTGGTGACACCCAGGCGTTTGTTCCGCCCGAACTTACCATGTCCGGTGAAGACCTGCGTCATGCGGAAGGGTTTTTTTTTTTAGGTGGGAAAATCATCTAATGATAAATCGAGCTCTTGGGCGGAGCGAGAGATAGTGTCAGACTTTTACTGACTAAAAACCCACTCCTGTTCCTTCGTTGCCTTCGTCCCAGGACCCGGGTTTCGCTTTCAAACTACCTATGGCGTCACGTGGAAGGTGAGGATGCCGTGAGGTCTTTCCAGACACTCCATAAAGTGGGCACTTTTTGGAGTGTCTGGAAAGACGTCACGACACTAGGTTGCGACAGTCGCCTTAATTTCAAATAATTTTAATTTCGGAAGTAGGTGTTTCTGGTTTTATATGTTTGTTTTTTTTTTAACACCTAAGTAGATACTACCTAAATAACAGTTATATTGAACGTTTTTGTGTAGTGAAGTCAATTGTTTCTTTTTTTTGTGAAAACATTTTTATTTTACACTTTTTAGTTGTGATACACTGCTAAGGTAACAAACTTAATAAAAAAAATACATACCTACAACTGAATTAAGAACCGCCTCCTTTTTTGAAGTAGGTTGAGAAGTCAACAGTAAAAGTAATATACATATATTAGGGGTTAAAATATGAAAATCCCGATTTGTACAGAAAAATTTAAATTCGTTTTTTTTTTAATTTAACATTTCAAAATAATTACCATTATTATCTATACATTGCTGCCATCTAATAGGAAGGTCATTTATGGCTTTGCGATAGAAATATGGTGATCTAGATTCGACAAACTGTGTGAAAGAATTTTGTACTGCCTCCTGAGAAGAAAACTTTTTATCACGTGGAAAATTGTCCAAATCACGAAAAAAGTAGTAAGCTTTGGAGCAAGGTCTGGCGAATATGGAGGGTGACGAATGGTTTGTAATTGCAGTTCCTGTAAAGTTAAACGGTTTCTCGTGCTGTAGGAGGACTCGTGTTATCGTGGAGTAATAATGGTGAAGATTGATTCATGAGTCGGGGCTGTTTCCCTGCTAGTTTTACTATCATTGTTCGGAGTTCGGCACAGTAAACATCTGCCGTTATTGCTTGACCAGATAGGAGAAAGCTATAGTGAATAACACCATACTAAGACCACCAAACAGTTAGGTAAAATTGCCTTTTTATTGATAAGCTTTGCTTTAGGACACTGTTGCGGCGTTTGACCTGAGGTAAGCCATTGCATTTTTCGCTTACGGCCCGGTTATCGTAAAGAATCCACTTTTTATCATATGTCACAATTCAATCCAATATTCCTTCATTTCTGTATTGATTTAACAAGGCGACACAAGTTTCAACACGTGTTTCTTTCTGCAGAACAGTCAAATCATGAGGCACCCATTTTTTATATTTTTTTATTTTATTGTTTTAACGCAAATGAGTCAATATTGCTGGTAAGGTAACGTTAAACCATGCCGCTAATTCCTGGGTAGTTTGGCTCGGAACGGCTTCCACCATCTCTTTCAATTCATTGTTATTTACCTGTGTGGGCGGTGTTTCACGTGGTTCGTTCTTCAAATCAAAGTTTCCATCACGAAAGCATTTACAACCTTTTGAGTACCTACCGTAATTAGAGACACAAAAGAAAGAGTTTGTTAGTAGCGTTCACTTGGAGTTTAATGAATTAACCAAAATCGCACGGTCGCAGGGGACTGCTAATGAACAGTCCCCTCTCCAAACGCAACATTGATAATGCGAGCTGTTTCTGTCGCGTTAGTTCCGCGTCGGAACTTGTATTCAACAATCACTCGAATTTTAAAAGTATCCATACTTCGAAAATTCGAGTGATTGTCTTGTCCAAGCTGAATAAAAAAAAACAACTGAAAGTCGATAATCGAATGTTGCACATTTTTTAAAAGAAGAACTTCATAGATACCATCAGTGACGGATTAACCCTTAATCAAATTAAGCAATTGCCTAGGGCATCACGTCTGGGGGGGCACCAGAAAAAGCACAAAAAAATCCGTCCTTAGGGCATCACGTCTCACTCTCATATCACCAAAAACCACACCAAAAAAAGTTTGTAGGACTAATTTGAAAATTCGCGGGTTTTAAGTTGACATAGAGTCCGACCTAGAGTCATAACCATGCATTCGATAATTCAAAAGCACCGGAATTGCGATCAGCCCATCAGAAACCACCCTTACCCCACGCCCCCCCCCCCCCCCCACAAATCTACGTCAATGAAACGTTTTTTTTTTTAGCAGTTGTGCCAGCTGGCTTCTATGCATACGTAATAATAGGGGTTAAAGTATGAAATTACCGTTTTATTTTGAGATTTTGAGTGAATCTTTTTTCACATTGTAGGTACTTATGAAGTACTTCATTTAAAAAAAAAACTTTTACCAAAAAAAAATTATAATAACCGACTACACTAAAAAAAAAACACTAAAAGAATCAAAATAACTGTTGGTGTTTCTCGGTATTTCTTGTCTTATTTAACACCAACTTCCGAAATTATTATTTTTTTTTAAGTTTTTTATTTCACACTTTTTAGTTGCGACACACTTATAACCACAGTGTCTATTCTCATGATAATTCCAATTAACCCAAACACTGCTAGGTTACATTGTTTTATTATGAAGTTCCTGTGTCTACCTTCTACCTTCCGGCTCCACCATCAGATCAGTTCGATAGTAGCTTATAGCCAAAGTGCATCTCATGACAATTCCAATAAGCCCAAACACGGCGAGATTACATTGATTAATTACGGAGTTTCAGTGCCTACCTTCCGGCTCCATCATCACCATTAGTTCACTTCGATGATACCATTTTCAAAATAACTATTCAGAACCATTTATTTATTTGTTTTGTCATAGTCGCTTAACTATCTTCATTGTGATATCTATGTCAGTATGAAGTTCCATTGGCCATTTCTGGTCTTCTTCATCAGTTCCACTTTATCAAATGTTACTTTAAATTGACTGTAAATGCTTAAGTCCTCGATGAAAATACCAAAATAACTACATGGTTGCCTATAATATTTGAGGAGTTCCCTCGATTCCTCATGGATTCATCATAAAAACTGGATTTTGAAAAAAAAAGACCAATCTGGAAGCATATCCTCTAAGGGGAAAACAAATTGCCAATCGGTTTATAAACGACGGAGTTCTAAAGTAACAAACATAAAAAATAAATAAAAAAAATACAACCGAATTGATAACCTCGTGCTTTTTTGGTAGTCGGTTAAAAAATGTGCAACATTCGATTATCGACTTTCAGTTGTTTTTTATTCAGCTTAGACAAGAAAGATGGATTCTTCGAAAATTCGAGTAATTTTTGAATACGAGTTCCGACGCGGATCTAACACGGCAGAAACAGCTCGCAATATCAATGTTGTGTTTGGAGAGGGGACTGCTAAAGCACACACCGTGCAATTTTGGTTTAACGCTTTCGTGATGGAAACTTGAATTTGAAAAACGAACCACGTGGAAGACCGCCCACACAGGTGAATAACAATGAATTGAAAGAGATGGTGGAAGCCGATCCGAGCCAAACTACCCAGGAATTTAGCGGCATGGTTTAACGTTACCTTACCAACTATAGAAAAATATGAAAAATGGGTGCCTCATGATTAGACTGATCTGCTGAAAGAAACACGTGTTTCCTTGTTGAATCGATACAGAAATGAAGGAATATTGGATCGAATTGTGACATGTAATGAAAAGTGGATTCTTTACGATGACCGTAAGCGAAAAATGCAATGGCTGACCCCAGGTCAAATGCCGCAACAGTGTCCTAAAGCAAAGCTTACCAATAATGTGTTTTGGGAACACATTCATAATGCGTGCAGTGCAGCTAAGGAGGGGAATTCCCTGCCGGAGTCTGTGTTCCCTGATAGCTACAACGTAGGGGTCTTTAAGTCAAGAGTGAATAGGTTACATCTAGGCAAGCGTGCTCCATCGTCGGCCACATCATCGCTTACCATCAGGTGAGATAGTGGTCAAACGCGAGCCTATCAATGTAATAAAAAATAAAAAGATAATGGTAACTGTTTAGTGGTCTCAGCATGGTGTTATTCACTATAGCTTTCTTTGATCTGGTCAAGCAATAACGGCAGATGTCTACTGTGCCGAACTCCGAAAAACGATAGCAAAACTAGCAGTGAAACAGCTCCGACTCATGAAGCAATCTTCACCAATATTGCTCCACGGTAACGCGAGACCTCATACAGCACGAGACACCATTTTAACTCTACAGGAACTGCAATTAGAAACCATTCGTTACCCTCCGTGTTCGCTAGACCTTGCTCCAACGGACTACCATTTTTTTCGTGATTTGGACAATTTTCTACTTGATAAAAAGTATTCTTCTCAGGAGGCAGTACAAAATGCTTTCACACAGTTACAAAATACTTTTACACAGTTTGTCGAATCTAGATCATCAGAGTTCTATTGGAAAGGCATAAATGACCTTCCTACTAGACAACCATTTATAGATAATAATGGTATTT
Source organism: Mythimna pallens (assembly GCA_961205895.1). Classification (NCBI taxonomy): domain Eukaryota; kingdom Metazoa; phylum Arthropoda; class Insecta; order Lepidoptera; family Noctuidae; genus Mythimna; species Mythimna pallens. Next base: position 16,038,767 of record OY540830.1, on the reverse strand, counting down.
TGATTAAATAAATATTTTAAATGAAAAATGAAAAAAAAATATTTTTTCAGTACAAATCGGCAATTTCATACTTTAACCCCTAATAAATAAATTATGCTTAGGTTTTTATTGTTGTCGCACCTACTCCACTTCTAAGATACGTTACATCTCATCACCTTATTTTACTAATGTTTTTAGGCGGACCGATCCTAGTTGACATACGGATAGGGGGGCCCACAGGCGTAGATTGCTTAGGGCATCAAGTAGTCTTAATCCGTCACTGGATACCATATGAAAAAAAAATCACTGAAATATCTTAAACTATGAAGGTTATATATTATGTCAATTCGAAGTACATAATACAATAAAACGGCAATTTCATACTTTAACCCCTATTATTAAACCTATATATTTGATAAATACTAAGCGTGTGTAACTCTTTAATGAACCGTAAATCGGTTCAGTAAAGTTCCGAAACATTTTAGTGTTCCGAAAGATTGGAACAGCAGTAATGTTTTCAATGCATCATTTGGAACAATTGGAACACTAAAACACTCTTTAAGTGACCTGCAATCTTTTTAAAATTCAAAATTCATTAAACCCCGGTCATCGTATTACTATTGTGTCTCTAATTACGCTACTCAATAGGTTAAAACGTAAATAGTGTCCTAAATATAAACCTGAACTAAAAACATTTGCTTTAAATGATTCTCAAATCAAAATTTATTAATTAAATAAAACTGTTAGTGTATATGACGCAACGTAATCACGATTCATAACAGTCAGTGTCTGTGTTTGTATAATTTGAGTCGTTGTTCCAAATGTTCCTTTTGTATCTTGTGAGCCGATGTTTCAAATGTTTCGTTTACATCTTTTGAGTCAATGTTCCAAATGTTCCAAACGATATAATAATACCACTGTTTCGGAACATTTCAGTGATTCAGATGTAAATGACCCAATCGCAAAGATGACACACTTCACACGCCTAATAAATTAATAAAGTTAGTTGTTTGTAGCGTCATCTATGATGCCACATTGGAACTAAAATGTACTCATATTATTTTGTATTTAATCTTAATATAAGCGCACTCACTTACATGGAACTCTAATGCCAGGTATTCGAAGAGGTATTTTGCATTATAGTTTCTTTTACTTCCGTTTATTTTTTATTGACATACTGAATGATCGAAGAATATGGATAAACTGCGCGGAAGACCTAAAACTCTCTCTCTCACTCGCACCCATGGATAATATTACCACGCGCTCGCGAAGTAGTGTGGCTGAGTGTTAGAACCATCAAAACTACTGCGGCTACTGGGGAAACATTATCTTACAATTACAATATAAAAATTAGCTTTTATATTTATATTAGGGCATCGATCATTCCTATTACGTCTCGGGGACAGTTACTGACAAAATATCAGCCTTTATAAAATGACGAAAGTCTGGCAACCACTGACTGAAGATAAGCATTGCTATACAGCGTGACGATGTCGGAATTTATAACATTACTTTTCTAGTCGACAGAAATGCGAAGGAGATTTTTGAAGTCATATTACTACCATCTAGACAGACTGACCTGTTGGTCTAGTGGTTAGTGGCCCTGACTGCTATGCCGGAGGTCGTGGGTTCGATTCCCACCCAGGCCAAATGTTTGTGTGTTGAGCACGATCATTTGTTCTGTGTCTGGGTGTTATTTATCTATATATGTATGTATTTAGAAATATATAAATATGTTTATCAGTTGCCTAGTACCCATAACACAAGCTCTGCTTAGCTTGGGACTAGACGGCGTTGTGTGATAGTTGTGGAATATTATTATTATTATTATATAAAAAGCGTCAAGCATCCTTATCTACAATACTAGCTTACACTTATTTTAATCAATTGCTAATTGGTAGGTATTGGTCCATAAAAAGGTACTCTGTGTATTGGTCTGTCAATATGTGCTCTGTAGTCAATATTACTGTCTAACTGAGCTGTCTAACCCCACGTTCCCAATTGCGCTAATATCGATGTCACAGCACTAACAGTCGTTCCGAATTACCGTAAACGCCTTAGATTAACCCTCTAGATACTTACTCTTACTCTAGAACTTTTTAAAGTTCGCCAAGAATAAAATTCGGCACGTCATATGAGACAGAGTATGTTATGTTTGGTCTCAATTTTCTTACTTATTCCGTATATACGCCTCTCACTTCTAAACTTCCCTTAAGTCTCATGGCTACATCTAGAGTTAAATAAAATAAGGTAAACGCATACATCAGGCGATTTTTTGAGGCGCTAACAGCGCTGATATCGCGTTTCGGAACGCGGGGAATGTGATGTTAGTTGTCACTGTCTGTCATAAATAATTTGTCAAATCGGCTTGTTTATATGTCAAAAGCTTTGCAAATCACGATTCGTGAAATTATTTACTATTTTCCATTAGATTGTAAAATGATTACTAACTTTGATAAACTTTGCGGTGAACTAGAAAAACAAGAACTAGAGGTAACTTTCATAATCTTAGTTAATTCTCTCTTAAATTATAGGTTATGGTAACAAATAACGAAAAAAAAACATTTCTAAAATAAATATACTATTGCAGGCCCCAACTGGTGTAGCAACTCCATCTACTTATGCCCAACTGTTGGCTATATATTTGTATCAAAATGATTTGTAAGTATACACTAAAATACAAGTTACCTTTTCATCAACAGGCTTGGGTAATGAAACTTAGTCATATGTTTGAATTCTATTGATCAACTGACAAAACACGGTAGTTCAAAGCAAAAGTTTCATGTTTGAATTGGAAATCTAATTATGACCTTTATGATTATGCCCTTATTATTAGTTATCCAAAAACTAAGGAATTGAAAACACTGTTAATTTTAAGACATTTAATGTTTTACAGGTGTAATGCAAAATTCTTATGGAAAAGAATCCCTCAGAACATAACAAGTAGTAATCCAGAAATAGCTGCGATTTGGGCTGTAGGCCAAAAGTTATGGAAGAAAGACCTTCCAGGAACTTACCACGCATTAGCTGCATTCAATTGGACTGAACCTGTTGCTAACATCATCCGTGCATTAGAAGGTAATGTACATTAAGTAAGGTCTATTTTATATGATGGTTATCGGCCTTTAACTTGACTTTTATTTAGAAGTATTTCTTTTACTTCATGGATAGATCGTAGCATAATTAGGTGTGGAAGTAATTCGCTTTCTTGAGGGTTTTTTTTTATAATTGGTAGGCTCGTGTTTGACCACTATTTCACCTGATGGTAAGCAGCGATGTGGCTGGACAGTAGGTTGCGGCAGTCGCTGTCGAAGGTATGAAAGAAAAATGCCTCGCTGATGTGCCTTCGCCTAAATCTAAATTAGTCCATGTTACGCCTCTGTGGATAGAATAGCATTGTAACTTATTACTTATTGTGAAAATAATAAGTTCTACTGATTGATGATAGTGTATAAATCCTGTTTCCGAATGAGTCAGCAAAAACAAAAAAATGGGGGTATTTGGTAAACTTGTGCTGACAGCAGAACTATCTTTAGATATACCTGACGAGTGATATGCTAAAAAAAGAAATAAATTTTGTTTATTTATCGGAAAGTAAGGATTTATTTTTAATGTTTGCATGGTTTTAGACAGCAATAGAACAATTCCACCTAACCATCATTGGATTATTACTTTTTTACTGGAGCTGGTTTGGGGCACATTGGTTAGATAGTTTGTCTATAATGGACATAGGCAGAAACAATTTTTGTGTTTTATAGAATGTTTTATACAACATTGTATTTGGAATAATGCACACCCTTCCCCAATTTGAAATTTATTAACAATCATAATTTAAACACAAAAATTTTACTTAAATTCAATGTGTTTTTTTTTTAAGAAATTTGTTATCCTAATTATATGGGAATAATATAGCTATCAATGTACTACAAACACACCAGTGAGGCAATTATACAATCATGAATTGTTTTTGGTTTACCACTTTCAAAATGTGTGTTTATTATGTTATGTATTAAGATGAAGGTTTCTTGACTCCTTAAAAACAATTAATAATGTTGTAGCAGTAATTAAGAATGTTCAACCAAAAAAGTATAGAAAATATATGTCTATAGAAAATAATATAATCAAGATTCCGAATGTCAATTTTTTTTTCCCCAAAAACTATTATTTATTATTATTATATTCGAGTGAGTGATGGAATGACAGATTGCTAACAAAGCATTCAGGCGTTATCTCTCTTTTTTATTACCTCTTTATCAAACATTGCATTGGATTGCGTTGGATAAAACAACAAGCTTATAAACATGATCTTGTTGACAATAGACGGGTTTGGAAGGGCAGTCTTAAAGGAACTTAACCTTTTGACCGCCACAGTCATGTATATGTGACTAAGCAAAATGTGTCCAGCATACCCCCGTCTTGACCACATGATAGACGATATGCGTTTTAATCCATACTATATAATATCATAAATGTGAAATAACTCTTATCTGTCTGTTACACTTTCACAGTTAAATTACTGCATTGTTTTTATGAAATATGGAATGCAGAAAGCTTGAACTCCAAGAATGGACTATATGTATATAGACTTTATCCGTCTTCGACTTCAAGTTCGCATCTGCCATAGTTACTTTTTCTTTTTCACATTTTTCTGAGTTTTGTATTTATGCTTTTCCAGATAAAGTACGGGAACGCACATTCGACCTAGTGGGTCGCTCATACAGCTCAATATCACTAGATACTGTAGTCTCAATGACTGGCCTGAGCAAGGACGCAGTTTTGCATGTTTGCCGAGACCGCAAGTGGGTTCTGAATGAAGACGGTGTCACTGTGAGCCCCTCGCCGCCTACCCAGCCTGCACCCCTGCACACTTCAAGTGAAGACCAACTGTTCAAGCTCACTGAATTTGTATCTTTCTTAGAAAATTAAGTAAGTCCTAATTATGTTTTTAATTCCTGTTGTATCTATTGTTTATATCAAGAGATAAGTACCTACATTATCTCTTCCTAAATTATGCAATGTTTTTATAAGCTCTTTTGTAATTAACCAAATTGAAAACCAGGTAAAACAAAGTTAAATACACAATTAATTTAATCTCATTTATTATTACATACAAAACTAATTCGAAGTCTATATTCATAAGAACTAAAATAAAAATCTTTAATACAAAGATATTATTTTAATAGGTATAAAAAGATCAATAAAATGTAAAGTTAAGTGGCAGTGTAAATTCGTATGTTTTATCTTACAATAAAGCTGTAAATTGTCCAATGTTGGTATTTAATGACCACACTTTCTGTTGTCACAAACCTTAAAAAAAAATTATATATCACAAGCAATACATTACTCACACAAACATTTTGCTGAGTTTCTCATTTAAAAAAATACTACAGTCTATATTTCTAATATCTACATTTGTTTAAGCTAGGCACTTTTTTTAGGTTCGCAACTCTCGATCAAAATCTACCCTGGAAGGAAACTTGATTCTGTCTCGGCTGTAATCTCATTGAGTTGTTGTCGTCTTCGTCCCCCAGCGTGGTCTCGTAGCCGCGGTTGACTTGACCTCCGTTCGGTTCGGCGAAAACGTCTTTCACTGATATGTTGGCGTTTGACGTTCTATGCCGAGGCACGACACCCAGGTTATTGTTGAGCTGTAAATATGGTTATACAAATATTAGGCCCAAATATAAAAAAATAAGTGCTTTCTGTTTTTACCCAATAAAAATCTCTAGCGTTTAAGCAAATTCGTCGGTCTAATATTGGAACAGCATGCGTTTCAGCAGTTATTAACAGTAAAAACTTGATCTTTAAACAACTAGTGTAGCAGTTACGAATATGTTTATATCGTTACCAGTCCAGTCACTCCATATTCGTTATTGGCGCCAAGTGTCTGCATCTGTGATTTCCTCCTCTCCGCCATCACGGAGTTTCTTCTCGTCTCCAAGGCCTTCAATGTTTCCCGTCGCAACGTCATCTTCCGGTTAAGTACTGGTGTACCTACGAAACAAGTAGATTCATGTTTTCATTACAAGTTACAGATTTTTAGTTAAGTAACTAAAATCTTTTTGAATCTATTGATACCTGGTCCATCATTCGCGTTCATGTTGAAGAACCTCTTCTTGAAAGCCACATCCAGTGTGCCTATATTCCTCTTCTTCTGTCTCGCCTTCTCCAAATTGTGAATGGTCTTTCTTCTGCCCACGTTATGCGGACCCGATCCCGAGTCATTATCATAATCGTCGTCTAAACCATTCAATTTCTGCAAGTCTTTCACTATTGCTATTGCATTCTTATCTAGCAGAGCGTCTTGAGATAAGTCATCGGACTGAAAAAAGTACATAACATTGTAAGAATTCCGTACATTCGACTTAAAATGGTTCGGCTTCTCTAAGTTAAATGTTTACCTTCTTGGAACAGAACCAATTCAGTTCTGTAGACGCTAATATGTGCGAGAGGGTTCCAAATCGATGGAACAACATAGCGGTGAACTGTATCACCAAAATCAAGGCGAAGAAGAATACGAATACTAGACCAATAGGCTCCAATTGCAAGTATTCTTTTGAAATTAAAACCTGAAAATTGTATGATTGCTTTAGATTTATTTTTTGGTATAATATAATCAAATTAAAAAAGTTATAAATTAGTTATATTAAAAACCAGATATGTTCTTTTAGACTGCTACTGTTTTTGTAGGTAACCTACCAGATCATTTTGTAAATTAAACATAACTTCAGTAAACCTTAAAAGTACACCTCTGATTTCGAAACATTAAAAACAAAGATATTCGTTAAAATTGATTATGAAGAATTTTCGTTTTGTTATATACAAGTGCATTATTTTGAAGTGTTGACGTTATGTGAAACATTTAAATGGGTTTTTGGGAAGTTTCTCATCCACATTTACATTGAAATAGTGAAACACAGATTTTACACAAAAATCACACAAATAGTCCGATGCAAAATTTTGTCCCGCAGTAGGTGTATTTCCCGTAATATCCTGAGAACTATAAAACGTGTTAAGCAAATCACCACACCCCTTAAGGTGTACAATTACGTATGTACAAAGGAAACCAGAGTCCCTGAGTTACTAGGGTTTATTAAAAGAAACTCCGCCACCTTAATAGACAGAATAGAAACATTAAGTTACTCCTCAGTGAATTGGATTGGAAAGTGTGCACATATTGGGAAAGTGAATGGTCATCACATCTAAAAACTCCATGGTTCGGATTTCGGGTTTGACTTCGACTACGGCGAATGAAAAAGAAATGCATTAATCTGTATTCTTAAGTTACGGGTAATATTGGTCGGAACTGGATTGGAGAATAGGAGGTTGCTGGATTGGTCGTTTTGTCCAGTTAAAGGCTATGCTGGTTTGGATATCCTTTACTGGATTTAGGACTTCAACACCAATTATTGTAATTTCAGCTCTATTGGTGTAATACCGTAGTCGAATTTTCAGGTGTTATACGGGGTTTCCATAAAACCAAAAATAAAGGACTTTGGGTTTGGATATTGATTAGACGCAAAACCATCAGAGTTGTTAAGTCTTCAGTGTCGCGGGGACTCCATGCTGGTGTGCCCTCCCGTACAGACCGGTTAGAAGAAGGTCGTTAGGATTGTGTAGTGACACACTTGAGTGGTAATATTTGGCTATACCTCGCCTGTTTCCTCGATGTACGTAATATTTGTCTTAATTCCCAAAGGCCAAATCACGTGGAGTTGATCTTTGTTCAGTTGTAATAAAAATACTATCAATATGAATAAAGCATTGAACATAACAAATGCGAAAACCGACTTATTGCGAAGTTCAATCAAGTCTCCTGCAATGCGAGCCTGTAAAATTACATAAAACAAATATTTTTAAATAATTTGAATCAACTTTCAAGGGTGACGGGGGTCATGGCCAAAGTTAGGTTACTTTCAAGTGTCGCTCGTAGCGCGCATTCCCGAGTCATCGTTGAATGCTGATCGCTGTGTAGTGGACTCTCACGTTACCTCTTGAGTAACCTCATCGTACGTTATGTTAGTTTTGACTCCGAAGGGCCACTTAAAGTGAAGGTTGTCCTTGTTCAGTTGTAGCAAGAATACAATCAATACAAAGAGGGCATTGACCATAAAGAAAGAAAAAACAGACGAATCTCGCAATTCTTTCAGGTCCTTCGAGATACGGGCCTAAAATTAGGGGAAGATTATCATCATGAATATTTAGTACATTGTGATAGATATGATAGTGAGATCAAATTAAATATCTGAAATGAAAGCTTATTAAACATGGACATAATATGAAATAGAACTGTAAGTTCCATTAACTGCATGCCTGCCATGCCAAGTGTTGTATGAACAGCATAAATCATCATCATTATTACAAAATACACACAAACAATTCTCTCTCATGTTTCGAAGGTGTATCTTCGATATTAAAAAGGATAACTCTGTATTCTACAAAACATATTGAACACTAGAAAACTGTATGAAATTACTCATACGTAAAAAATAAAAGCATATTTAAGCCATGATTTTATAACATGTAATGTGTCAGTCCGGTGTCGGTGATGAACTAAATGAGCTCAGTTCTACTGACACCAGTCTTCAAATATTCTTCTTTACCTGTTCCTCCTTGTTTGCATCAATGGGGTACAAATATTTATCAATGAGATCTTTCCAGAAGGTTAATTCGGCAGGACTCAAAAAGTCTACTTCACCCTTTTTCAATTCGGGATCCTCCATCCAATATGGATTTATGAGATCGTCTCTCTTTTCCTGCAAAAAAAAAACAATGTTATTTTTAATAACTTATTTTTATTACTTGAAAGTTATATCTGCGCGTGTTCATAGTTTGAAAATGTTTCGTTACCCTGGGGGAAGTAGAAAGGGTATCAGTTTCGGAATCGGAGTCGTTATCTTCTTCTGGTCCTTCAGCTAAAGCATCCAGCCCGTGATCGCCACTGGTACTACCCCTCGGTCCAACCGATAGCTTACGTCCTCTGCTCATGCCGTGTGGATCAACAGCCCTAAAACGTTCAATTGGTACATGTTAAAATTCGGGTATACACGTATAACGAATAAGAAAAAATATTTTACAAGTAAAATATACCAACCTCTCGACAGACTCCAGTTTCTTTTCCAATTTCTCGAGACTCGACGCAATGTGCAATAGCTGCACTTTCTCTTCGCTTCCTTTGGGATGCGTACATAACAGACATTTGAATAAGCCAGCGAACGAGAACTCGATAGATCCTTCTTCTTCGTTGCTATTCACTCCTTGGAGGAAACCTAACAACGACTTCTGTTTTGCTGATTTCTTCGCTTCTTCGGCTTCTTTCTTTTCTGCTTCAATTTCCTAAAACGGTATAAAAGTATTAGTAATTTTTCTATTAAAGAATTAAAAGTAAATGAACCAGTTATGTACCAACCTTCTTCGTTTTCTTGACCTGCACTTCTCGAGTACCCCAAGATACTACGTTCAGATTTATAATAGAATACAAAATCAAAAGCAAGTACATAGAGGGTATAGATAAGAGATAAATGATGCCGGGTACGATACACCAGAACTCCTGCGGATGCAAGCAAGCGGCTATGAAGAATGAGCTTGAGAGTGATATCAAGAAGATAGCCGATGGAGATCCTATACCGTCCTCGCCTAATTGGAGAGCCGTACCGACGATTACAGCCATCATTATCATGGCGTATGCCGTCGATAATATCTGAGCCACCAGTAGCTGAAAAAGAAAATAAAAACATGAAAAGTTTAAACTAGACCAATCATTCACTGTTCGTCTTGTCCATCTATTTCTCTCGCGTTAAAATAATGATCTCTCGCTCTAAAAATACTAACTTGAATTTCGGATTTCATCGTGAAGCAGACTAACATGAAAATCAAGATGGGATACAAGTTATATTCGAAGGACGTCCAGTTGTCGATACGGAAAGCGGCCACGAAGGCACCCACCAACATAAGGAATATAGTTCCGGGACCCAAGATCGTGCCCCCAATCAACATCATCTGGAAAAAAAAATACTTATTTCAAGTAAATGTATTATGGATAAAAACAACTAAAGAAATTATTGAGAATACTAATCTTCGGCAGTAGACGTAGCACTTTATATTTTTTTATGTAACATAAAAAATAAATGAAGACTTGATCAATTTTTATAATACTTGTAGCTTTTGATAAAAACAAAAGTTTGGAGCCATAGAAGTCGCTACAAAAGCTTACCTGATATGCGATGTAAGGACTCGAAATGTTATCATTAATCTTAATAGTGTGTTTATAGTCGGCGAGCAAGTCCATAATGTTGGCGATGGTTGAAGGCACCCAGCGACGACGTTGGTTGTAGAACTCGTTGAAACCTTCGGGACAATGGGTGTAGGCGTCGGAGGCAGCTGAATACTCTACTCGATAACCTCGTTGAAGTAACAGCGTACATAACCAACGATCTTCCCCTGTAACCCAAGAAGTTTCCAATAAGATAATCGATTAGAATTTAAACGTTTTCACTCACTTATTTGGATTGTGAATTTTTGTCACCTTGATCGTACTGCACGTAATGCCGAGCTTCATCAGACCGCAAAGTGTATTTCTTCATAACGTTGTCGTCCATCAAAGCCTTTCCTCTAAAGAGGGAGAAGCATCCGGGACTACAGAGTACGCAGCCAATCATGTGTTCGGTCGCCTTTTGCAGCCAATGTCCGATAGCGTACTCGAACATTTGATACCACACCATGGGTCCTGAAAATAAAGTCCAAATACATAAAACTATTTAATTAGGCAGAAAAATAGTATTTTTAGCCAACCGGCTGATTTAATATCTCTTTATCTTTTTATATAGAAGTCTATTGGTTGACAATTTTCTGTTCTTACCAGAGCCTACAGGATGAATACGGCCACAAGCAGCTCCCAGGTTCTTGTTCTTCTTCATCAAATCGATAAGCAATCGTACAGCATGGGGTTGGAAATCAATGTCTCCATCCAGGGTGAGCAAAAAGGTGTTCTCAGCCATTACTTCTTTACGATCCACAGATATAGGCAGCTCCATTAGACGGTGACCGAGGAGATAGTACATGTACATCACCTGGAGAATGAAAACTTGTAATTAGTTGAGGAGTTGTACCTAAACCTAGAATCCGTTAGTGTGTTTTAAATAAACTCGGTTTATGTGAAGACCCACTATTTGCCTGAAGTTTAATCTACCTGAGACCAACGTTTCCTGTGACGGATTTTCGCCTTGTCTTTCAAGTGACAGATCATCTTCGTTTTTCCTGGCAACAACCACGTCAAGCGGCCTCCATAAGGTGCAGGTAATCTCTTCGGTGGTCGAATACGAATGTTTGTCTGATGTACTTCTGAAGCCGCTTCGTCTATAGTGTCCACAAGGAGTTTCACGAAGCGATTCACTTGCGAATCATCGTCACTGTGATCTGATATTTCGAAGGCGTCGTCTAAGAAAATGTGCGCTGGAATAAAGAGAAAACAGTTTAAAATAGATCACACACAAGTGTAAAATTTGGCTCTAGAATATTATGGTTTTTGTACGGTGTTTAAAATAGGAAATCTTACTTTCGAATTCGTAGTAATCAGGGTCAACCACTCGTAAGTACTTCTGCGCGACTCGCCTAGCGCACTGGTCCTCATCCAGCCGAAGGATAGACTTCAAGAACTCTATCATCTCGTCTTTAGTTTCGTGCCACATAGTAGCACATGCGTATATCCTGGTGATCTGATCTGAAGATTTGATAGCCTTTGGAGAAGAACCGGTGTTGTCCGTATGCACCGATATAGTTTCGTAGTATTCGTCGCCTTTTTCTTTCTCTATTTCTGCAAGGTCCTAGAAATAAAACAAAAGATTTGTTCAACAGTTTTCCCTACCTCCGTTGTATCTTTCTTTTGGTTTCCATTTTAACATTAGTCACTTACCTCAGTCTTCACATCTCTCTGATCGTTTCTCTTTCTATTGAGAGCCATACTCTGGTCTATCAGCAAGCCGTTGTACATCGGCATTACGAATAACTTCTCCGTAGAGGCCAAACGTTCTGCTTTAGGTGTCCAAATGTGTATGGTAATCCATGTTTGTGATAGCAGCCAAAGTAACCATATCCAAGCCATTTGACGTGATATGAAATCGCTTAATGTGAACGCTGAAAGCAATAATATAACATTAAAACTAGAAACAACAATCGATATCTATCGAGTGTCAACTTGTATTTAATAGTTAAAATCTTACCTGGTGGGCTCTCGAAGTAAAGATAATCTGGCACCGTTCCATGGAAGTAACAATTGTCACCATTTCTAATACCACACGCAGCAATCAATAAATTGACGACCAGAGGAATGACGAGATTGATAGGGAACGCATAACTGAAGCCTTGGATGAGAATCTTGCACGCGAACTTTCCAAATATGTAGCAGATGTAAGCGGCAAATATTTGGATAAGCATCACGTAGAACGCGGATTTGTATGCAGCTGCTACTTCTACTGAATCTCCAGTTAGCGTTACGTTAGCCAAGTCAGGAATTACGGTTCCGCCTAGTTGGATTTGTACCTGAAAAGTCGATACTGATTAATATAGAATCCAATCCAGAAAACATTATAAAATCAAACATAATTATTTAACCAACCTCTTCAACGACGATACTGTGTGGTCCAAAGCCGCTATTAAATAGTTGGAAGAACATGGCGGGCTCGTCGCCATCAAGCCATATGCTGAATAGGATGCATATGAGGAATAAAAAGATTTTCCAAACAGATATAAAACGGTATGTGTAGTAGCGAGTAAAAGTCAGTTCGTCCTTCAATCTACCCAGACTTTTGACTATACCTGTGAATAAGAAAAAAACATTAAAAGAGATTCTCAAGTCAAAGGAATTACGTTTACCAGATTGGATTTAAGTCTTTACCTATGGGGCTCTGTCGTGTGACGTAGTTCTCCCACCATCCCAAAGATATACATAACGATGAAACTGGTATCAACCACAGGACAGGCTTGTTCTCTGTCAGTGGCCACACTATGAAGCCGGTAACTTGCGCAACTATTGCTGCTATGTCCACGATCACTTTCATGAATCGTTTCGATTCCCGAGAGTTTCGCGAAAGCAAACCTAGTATCGCAGGAATAATGCATAAACAGTTGGTGATCATGGCTCCTTTGACCACGTCTAGTTCTGGGAGAATCATGAAGAAGAGCAGGCCCATTCCTATCGTATGCAGCGACTCAGCTATGAATACCTGAAACAGACAATATGAATCGGATAATTTGATATCGAATGGTTTTGGGCTAACCCGTATAAAAGAACATAAACTTTCGTTGAAATATTAGCTTTCTGATAGTAGCGCGCATTTTTACACGCAATATGTAGTATTTATTCATAAATCGTGAGTGAGAGTTGGCATTCATATTATAAATCTCATGCCAGTAATTTTTTTTGGCAAATAAAGTAATAATGTGACAAAATCTGTGTCGAACCGTGATACTCAGTGTGTATGATTTTGTATCATGACAAATCAAACGATCAACGTCACTGTAGATACTTTGTTTCGTAAATAGATTAACACATTACGAATTCGACTGTAGAAGGACACCAGTAGATAGGTGGACACAGATAAATCTAATACAAATGAGTACCTACTTAGTGTTTTACTTACCACTATAAATTGAGCGCTCGTCGGTCTCCTCGACGTTTTGAAGAAGCATATTCTCACAGAACGTATGAGTGTTCCTATTTCTGGGATGGCAAACGCTGCTAGGATGGCCCACATCCACGCCACTCGCTCTTCATCTGGCAGACTTACTATAAATTGTTTATCCCTACCTGGAAATGTGAAAGAAGTTTAAATCAATTTGCAGCTTAATATTAACGGAGACAAATATAGTTCAAAAAAATATTCTGTAATTTTTTTTCGAAATCATTCTGATGTAGGTAATCAGAATGATTTCGAAAAATTAATAACGGGCGTAAAAGTTCGACCTCGGGTAACTTAATAAATGGTCGAATGTGTAAAAACATTACTTTAATTGCATTTCGTCGTTGGCAACAATTCTCGCAATACATATTTGTAGTTTGGAATTAAATAAATTCAATATTATTGGCAAACCAGCCGCGTCTTTAAAGCAACTCTAGATTGTTAAGTTCAATTTGAATCTGGAACGCGCGCGGCTGCACCATACCGGATCTTGTTTAATGTGCGGACCTCCTTAAATGATTGGTGTTTGATAGGCTTCGCATGTTTGACTTTAATCGGAAAATACGTACTAAAGTTAGATCCAACTTACCTAAATTCCTATTACAATACGCAATCCGCCTATCCTTCTTAAGCTGTGAAGTCATGAAGAGCGTGATGCCCTTTGCGACGACTCCCGAGCCGAGAACCGCGACGAAGACGACTATATACGCCACCACTTTCAGCAACCGCACCGTGAATTCCAGACACTTCTGCGTCTCCATAGACCCACTGTCCTGCTTTGGCGGGAACTCCCGAAACACGTCCCATCCTTTCGTTTCTTGTACTGTCCTTTGGCTGAAATAGATAATATTAGGAATGAGTTTTACCGTTGTATTCTTATTCGCTAAAACAATTAACACATCAAAGTAACTTTTTGAAGAGAATTCTTCTAGAAGTAGGTTTTAGTGGGTTATTAACGCACTATAAATATTTTTGGTATCTCCTTTCTTTTAGCAAGTGCCGAGTGCGTAGAATCCTACACCTGCTGGATAACGCAAACTACAGTCAACATTGCAGCGAGAAAACAACTTTCACACGCTATTCTGTTGAGAGAGAAATCTCGAGCAATGTTGCGTTACGTTCGGCTGACGCAGCTTCCTTCCGATCGGCAATATTTCGCGATGATGACCTTCGCGTGTGCAGCATATTAACGCGGATAGAAAACCATTACATTACAACGTTTATTATTGCAACACATATGCACATAGTAGTACTTGCACTGGTTGTGACAGTGGGGTTTACGTAAGGTAACCAACGAAGGTGGTAGATGACCCAATTATTAACTGTTGCGACCGTCTAGCTTGGCGAGTTGGCAGAACTTCGTGTAGTTATCTGACCGTTGTATAAAATCAGAAAAAGATAAGCAATATTAAAATTAACGAATACCTAAGTTTTGTAAACATACTTTGAAGAACGTGATATTTACCTTTTCTTCGCAAGAAATTGACAATTAAGAAACAAGAACATCAATTTTCATACACGAGAAAAGTAATTTTTCATTCACTGGTAAACTTGCTTTCGATGAGAATTTAAATGATTGAGCGGATCTGTAATCTATGTATGGTATTAGAAAGTTGTTGATTCCACACGGTTTAATTATGCGTAACGCCGCCATTACGCACACAATCTAAGGAATACATAAGAAGTAGATTTACGAGACAACTGCATTTGTAAAATTTAGGTAAACAAATTATTATAATTAAACCTATACAGTACGCACATGAAAATGGGGATTCATTCTTATTATTCCTGTTCCCAAATGGCGCAGGGTTGCATGAAATACTTATACGAACACTTGCAGATTTTACTAGTAAGACTATGAAGATCATAAATTATGCATAAATTGTAGCAAATAGATAAAGCGACTAGTTCCCACAGAGATGGCACCTCTGGGGTCTGATGCACTGGCATCGGCAACCTGAAGAAATCCAGGTTCACCTTTGCAGCTGTTTCACATCCACTTGATGTACCTAATATCATAGACCTTGAGTCGTCTTTTGAATCATCATTCAGTTGTTTAGAAAATAATTTATTAAACGTTTAAAAGCCTAAAAATACAGTATCACTTGCAACAATTACCTACCTGTATATGCTACAATAATGCAAAGTCCCATTGCTATAAATCGAATTATTGTTATTGGCGGCGTAAAGCGGTTCCTCGGCATCGTCCCTTTCGTAATGGCTTTTTCGGTCGTGCTCACTCATATTTTCACTATCACTGAGTTACCATGTTTAAAAAAATCACACAAACGTAGAAATTTTTTGAAAAGTATTTTCGGAAATTAGAATTTTTTATCACCGGAATGTCCAGTCAGCCCGAATAGTACAGTAGAACTCATCGATTGTTATGAGGAC
This sequence comes from Mythimna pallens, assembly GCA_961205895.1. Lineage (NCBI taxonomy): Eukaryota > Metazoa > Arthropoda > Insecta > Lepidoptera > Noctuidae > Mythimna > Mythimna pallens. Next base: position 16,022,718 of record OY540830.1, on the reverse strand, counting down.
AGCGAACGGTGCGATCGCAATAACGAGTGCTTGGCCACCGCGTCGCCCTGTGATACGCTATTGTCTCCTACTGGACAAAGTATGAATATTAATTTCCTCAATATATGGGATAGGAACGTTATTACCACAAAATTGCCAGTTCGTGGTTTCGTTTGCAAATTAGTATGTAACATGTGAATTTTCGTAGAAAATACTTTGGTAATTGCTGATAATAATATCTGTGACATAATTATGAGATCGTAATCAGCAAACTTGAGGTCCGAGGGATTTATGGAATTATTAAGTTACTACGTTTAGTGTCAAACAATTCTTTGATTAATTATTTGGTATAGCTTAAATATCGACACTAAAACTCTTCTCTGCAATATCGGCATTGAAATATTAAAGGCAATAAATTGAAGTTAGAAGAATGCACGACTTGGTTAGAAATTCGTTGATCTCTCCCAAATTCCTATAGAAGTCATAAGCTTTGTGTTCGCCATGATACAGCATAAAAGTTCACAAATTACTATATAATTGCCTACTCATATGGCAGAAAGCAGAAAAAAACCAGTAACTATTAAATATAGTGACCGATTGAAAATATGAACTTTCTGTAATGAATCTGCATGAATAAAGGTGTTTTTGATATCGTGTGGTTTTATCGTATCCCCCGCAAAGTCCTTTTCATACAAGTATTTATTGTAATTCGTGAAATACGCACGCGGGACGCGGAGCGTGATCGTAGGCAAGCATGTCTCACGCTGCGTGAAATTTTCTGCATACGGGGCAATCTCGCATGCGTGATGAAATCCGCACGATATAAAAACACCCTAAAATATATTAAATATATTTATTTAGGCATGTTCGGAGTTAAAACAGAACAGCTTTTTTTAAGGTGGGAAATCATCCAAAGACTACTGAAGGTAGGTTTTTTTTTTTTTTTTTCTTCGGTGGGAAAATCATCTTATGACATCCCCCGCCCTTGGGCGGGGCGGGAGATAGTGTCAGACTTTTACTGACTAAAAACCCACTCCTGTTCCTTCGTTGCCTTCGTCCCAGGACCCCGGGTTTCGCTTTCACACTACCCATGACTGAAGGTAGGTACCGTTTACAACTAGTGGGTTATCAATCCACCCGATATCAGAATGTCAGACCCATATCCTGGAACGATGCATAAATATTGATATAAATCTAAATCAATGCTATTATGATATCTTCATACTAGGCATCGGGAAAATACAGGCCTAAGACTACCTTCGCGTACCAGACATACAAGCAAACGTTGAGTACGACTAATAAATCTTGGTATCCAGGACGGCAGGACACCATGGTATCATGGAGCACTTAATATTATTGTAACCAAGACAGATATATCAAGTCGATATTATATGTAAGTTTTCTCATATAAAGTCGGTTGGAATACGAAATCATTTTAAACACAATTCCATTTCGCCAAGCATAATAAGTAAAACCAAAACATTTGTGGCTTTTCCATGTCATTTGTTGGTAAACCCGAGAACGTTAATAAAATAAATGACGACCACATTGAAATTCCTATAATTTACTGAATGCCGGTTATAAATGGTCAGATAACATGTAGGTACTTAAATAAAAATGAATTTTTGACAACTTTTATGTAGGAAATACTAGCGACCCGGCAAATCTTTGAAATTCTAGGTTCCGTACCTCAAAAGGAAAAAACGGAACACTTATAGGATCACTGTTGTCCGTCTGTCTGTCTGTCTGTCAAAACTCTTTTTCTCGGGAAAGCGTAGAGATATCGAGTTGTAATTAAAACCATATACTCAAGTCTGCGGTCCCATAAAGCTGTGAAAAATCAAAGATACGGCCGTTTATGTCGCAAAAACGTGTATTTCGACACTCTCAAGGGAATAAAAATTAGAGTACCTACTTCCCGTTGACCTAGAATTCTGAAGTTTTGCATGAAGCAAGGTCTCATAGCACAAGTATAGGTAAACTGTAAATTTAGTTAGTTACGTCACAAAAAAAAAACTTTGTGATTCGTAAAATTTTCGTAACTCAATTCGGGAATTGAACTGTTTTCATAGGTAAGTTTGTACGGAACCCTCACTGCGCGAGTCCGACTCGCACTTCCCCAATTTTTAAAATATGCATCTAAACCTTTATCATGAATCACTCTGTCTATTGGTGAAAACCGCATGAAAATCAGTTCAGTAGTTTTGGAGTTTATCGCAAATACCCAGACAGACAGACAGACGCTATGTGAGGAAGTCAAACCGCTATATTTATTCTTTAGGTTAAAGCTATCCTTTGGAAAGTCAGCCCTTAAAATCGTCAACTCAATTTTTTTCTAGTTAGTGCTAAGTTTTGCCCACTATGCGGAGAGTTCTTCGTTCAGCAGTGGTGAGCACGCGAAATTATATCGTCCGCTCACTAATTGATATGATCGCATCGGCAGCACCGTGCCGCAAATGAGTGACGCCTCCGTTTCAACACTTTCCAATCAGTAAACTTCAACACTATTACTCGTTGTCAAATGTTACCTCTACTTATTTTGATTGGCGTCTTATTAGTTAATTGAAGAAAAGCTATGTTTGTTATTTACTGATTCATCGAGAGTGAATTGAAACAAAATAAAAAACTTTTTACAAAAAAAAATACAAACGACTTCAATGTAAAAAGAACACTAAAAAGTGCAAAATAACTTTAATTTAGGAAGTCGGTGTTTCTATAATATTTTTTTCTCTTCGTTAAATAACGAAAAAAAATAATACATTCAGCCGAACATAGAACCTCCTCCTTTTTGAAATCGGTTAAAAATGGAATTGATTGGGAGTGAAATGATACCGCCCTAGTCTGGAAAGTGGCCTGAAATACTAGGTCCGGCCCTTTCACTCTAGTACTTTAGTATTTATTAGGCTTGCAAATTTTTTATCTTTCAATGACCAACGACTAGCTACAGCTGCCCAAGACGAATATTTTTGTATAAAAAAGTATTACCTAAATATTATAAATATTTTTTAAGATGACCACAGGAGCTAATCGCGAGTTTTATAATGCGCAAAAGTATATGATCCACTACAGTTAAGAGAATCAGAAAAATATGTTATTCTTCAAGATAAATAAATACTCGATAGATAGTGTGTTCAAAATCTTAGCTTATCAAAACATCGCGATTGATGTTTATTTATCCGACAACTAACCATTGAAACCCGTCGAATTCTAGTAGATAAACAGGTCCTCGTATGAATTAATTTCCAACCTACATGAGGAAGTGAAAAAGTTTCCATATTTATTCGCTTCATTATCACATCCAAATAACAAGGTTTAGTTTTATAAAACCAACTGGTTTTATAAAACTGAACCTAGGTGTAGCTTAAGATTTATGCACAAACTGCGTATTGTGAGTTAAGTTACGCACAAAGTGTTTGTTCTGGAATATTTAATTAATCTGACTCATCGAAAAAGCCCGTACCAAAGACTGGGTATGGAAGAATTCTACCAGTGCCTCTATGTTAATTGTGAATATTTATATTTTCGGCTCTGTAACAACCAGCCTAATAATTTAGTTGACTGTACGTAGGTAATTTATAAAAAATCTATATATTATCTGAAATAAATATTCGTCGCACCTATATATAGAATAAGCCTTGTTTTGGTCGCTATTTTTGGAGGTGATGTCAGTTAAATATATACATATTATTCGTGTCTCAAATTGCAATATTATGTGAAATTGATAGATATCACGAAGACGTGTCTGTAGATTCATGTGCATGTAGTATTTGTATTTATTTATTTATTTATTTAAACTTCATGTACAGTAGTGGTACATAGGCGGACTTAATGCAACAAGGCATTCTCTACCAGTCAACCTTTGGGTTAAAAAGAAAATAATGTGGTAGGTTTGCACAATAAATAAATAACAAATATTTTAAAAAGAACAAATAAAATAAAAAACTAGTTATTTATAATAATAAAATACATATATATGCATATATTTGTGTGTGTAAGTCATATAGAAAACTCTATTAGGTACACCGAGTGCACCAAGTTACGCACATAGACAACAGTGTAGATACGTGAACCTACAGACACGTCCAAGACCATCCCACCTTGGTGAGATAGAACAACTATCCTATATAACCTATTGCAAATTTTATCTTCACCCTGAGCTAGCAGTCACCGTCGCTAACATTTGAACACGAGGTCGGAATTCAAATCAAATGCTCGTGTGTAGTGACCTTCCGCCACACACGATCCAGACTGTCGACAGTAATATTGACCGCGTCTAGATGGATTAGGTATTTGTCGGCGCGAGCGCAGCCTACGGAGCTTGCCACTCAGAACAATAGATCGTTCAATGTCGCTACAGCTCACGAAAACTTACGAAAGCCTTCGCCTGCCTCGCGTGCACGTGCACCGGCCCCACGGTGTTGTAACATAACAGTAACCCGTAATGTCATAAAAATAAAACAACAATTTCTTTGGCCAAGATTATTATGTTTCAATAGCTACAAGTTACAAGTAGTTAAGATTAAGTGGATTGGTATAATCTATTAAGAAACAGTTTAATAGACGTTCCGAAATTCTGTTTTAATTCTTTACATAAAATCGTATTTTATTATATTTCCGAATACACTATGTAGCAACACTTAATTAATATGAATTTCATTGTTTCAATAAAATTTATAAATCAATGGCCTCATTTTTATTAAACAAAATATTGAATTTAGAATCGCTAATCGGTGTTTAAACAAAGCATAAGGTTAGTGAGTTTTATAAATAAGGTTAAATTTTTCTAGCTATTAATTTATTTTTGTCTAAAAACTTTGTTTCAAGTCTGATAAGATTGCTTTGAACAATACATAAAATAATTATATATTCTTCGCTCAATGAAATACGCCAAACTTTCCAATTTCCATGTAGCCATCATAAGGTAAGGTTTTGTTTGATATGCGTGCCGCTACTCCCGGCCATACCCAATGTCCACCGCAGTGGAGGTCATCGACCATGGTGTGGTCGGGAGCATTATGTTGTACACACGTCTGCTAACTTCCATGTTTGTCATAAACCTCTCTGAGCTAAGTCGCAGTTACGTCATTACGGCTTTATGGTAAATACACATAACATGTCGTTTAAAATATTATGGTCAACATCTAACTGTCAATAGGTACCTAATTTGTAGACAGAACACAATGACGATATCTTGTTTACTTTTTCATGAAAAAACGAACACGTTTTTCAGCTCTTTAAGACCGACACAAAGAAAACCATTGTATTGAGTTATATAACCTTAATATTGAGTCTTATAAGTCTAAAAATGTTACCTTCACTCTTGCATCATGCTAAAATATATTAGCAAAACTTAATGCATCGTATATCGTTTGCAAGAAATTAACAATTTTATTCTCAATTCACTGATTTCGTTGAGTGGTATTCGGTTATCTATGTGAATTTGTACAGTTCTCTTTGCTGTTGTTCTGAGCCCAAAACAACCGGTAAGTATCACATTGGTCAGCCAGTACTATCCAGCATTCTGGTCACGCCCGACCCCGCTCGTCTCAGCTACCTCCTACGAAAGCGTTTACTGCTAGACACCGTTCAATCTTAGTCGAATAAATAGCCTTTTTAATTCTATTCTTAGAAGTAAGAACACTAAAATTCATCCAAATTGTATTGAAAGCTGTAAATAAAAAAGTATGAAGTATATATATATATAACAAAGTATTAAGACAATAACCAAACGTGGCCTAACAAACCGGAGAACTGAACGATCTGGAACAGACACAAAAAAAAAACATAAAATGTGACTGCATCTTGGAACAATATTATTCTTTTTTTACGATCTAGATATCTGCTACAAAGAATGTAGAGACTTGTGAAGTTGAAACAGGATATAAGAACTGCAACATATTGTCTCAAGGTTAGACTTTAATTTCTTATCTAGACTTTGACAAGCATCATAGAGCATTTAAAACAACACAAGAGTCCATTATAAACCCTATAGTATGGTTCGTAGAGGCCTCTATGAGCGAAGTGGGGCGCAAAAATGTGGCGCAGTCGATCGATCGAAAGTTGTGTCGTCAGAGTTGTCAACCTTGGCATTTGAACGGGTTCCGGGCCACGGTGACCGATCGGCGCGAGCGACTCGACCTCTGGCTAAATAAAGCTTCATACTAAACAATGATCTTTTACATTATTACATCTGTTTATCATAGACTCCGTGTATTTTTTTTTATTTTGTATGCTAAAGAAGTTCATAAGTTGCATTTGCCACCAATGATAAATCTATGGTTCCTTAATAAATTGCCAGTGAAAATTTTCCATGAAAATACTCTACGGGTCTACCAGCCAAAATAAACGTGATTATAAATTCTGTTCATTCTGATTACGGCGTCGATAGTCACGAAATTCTGAATTTGTGATATTGAGCAGAAGCTTTCAATGGGTACCTGGAATGTTTAAAGGTTAAATCTCATGGTAGGAAAATTGCAATATAAAAAAATATCATCTTTGCGAATCTGACTCATCTAGTTTGCTTTTGATTACTCAACATAGTTATGATGGGAAATTAATGCTTAAAGACCGCCACTTGTCTTGTCTAACCACATAATTATGCTTCGAACACCATATTAATATCGTCGTTACTGTTGTTACCACTAATGAGACCTTTAACGGCATTCTACTCTAATTGATTTTGTTTATTTTCTAGTAACTTGCGTAATATCGTTACAAACAGTGAAATCGTTTCATCGGTGATACAATAATCTGTAATGCCAATTGAATCATTTTATTCCATAATAGAAATTACTTATAAAAAGATTCAAAAGATTTAAAATTTTGATTGAAATTGCATCCAAATACGGGCTAATATTAACTTTATGATCACATTTGACCTTACAAATGCTATGTTAGATGTCACTTCATTAAATAGCCTTCACGAGAAATTGGTGTCATGAATCAAAGATCTTCGCATGAATCACTTAACGCATTGTAACAATAATAATAATTTTAACGCTTTTATTAAAATAATGAAATCATTATATAACGTTAACACTTTTGTAAAAGGTTTGAAAATAATATAAAATAACTAGGTTACAATGCTTTTATACAGTACTGAAGAGTTTCATTCCAAAACAAATAAAGCTTTATTATTTTCTTATTTACTCGGTTACTTGGTAAAGGTGAAAGTGTAAGATATGTATGTACTTAGCACTTATATGAGAAATACTATCGAATGATCGCTCGACGATGACGTATCGCTTTGATGGGGACGAGTGATGTCATACGTTGCGGAAGCAGCTCCGCCTTGTAACGTAACTCTCAGCCGAGCTTTTGTTTTAAAGATAAAGCCGTATTTTTATATATCCATGGACCTATCTAGCTTAGATATTTTATAGGCAGTTATTAGAGACTACTCGTTAAGATGAAGCGCTGCGTATTTTGTTTGCGTTTTTAATCCTTTTTGGAATGAGATAATCTAACTAAAATATTATGACTGGCATTCTAGAAAATTATTCATCTAAAACTCCGTGACAAGATCAGAATTCGAATCGGAAGCTCTTGAAGTATTGTTGCAGCACCATACACTTTTCTTTATTATTTATTGATTTATGATTATTATATACACTATCTGAAATTTCATATTCAAAGCTTCATTTTATTGTAATAACCAACAGTCAGACAGCTACAAGTAAAGAACTATTAAATCTATACATCTATAACTACAAAATCTATAGCAGTAGATTAGGTACATTTTCATATCATACACCTAACCACTTCCACGGCTTTGACGATGGCAACCCGCTGGTTACTCGGCTGCAAAGCTTTACATATTTTAAGCCCAGAGGGTGGGCAAGTTAGTAGGTGGACCATTCTTTACCTACTATCTAATTAGCATTATTCTAATTTGTATAAACACATACAAATTGAACTATTCAATAAAGAATACGTTTAGTACACACCTTCCACCGTAGATTTCGTTAGCAAGCGGTGTGAGCTCGTCGTCGGAGTTGTCGCTGGCCTCCTCGCGCCGCGGCTTCCCTCCCGACGTCGCCATTATTTAATATTTTCTGTAAAAAATAATTAGAAAATTTATTAAGTGATGAAATCTAAACTTCAAATAAACTATTTTACAGGCACTTTGAATTGCCTATTTCAAAGCGTATTATGTTTTCTTTCTTCACATTGTTAACCAGTTTAAAAAATTCATAGTAGATATTCACAAGAAAATTGTGAAGAGTACTGGTACTTTTTTTTTTATATTTTGAGTAATTGATACAATACGATTAGACTAACAAGATTATATAGACACTAGCATATTTATTTAAGACTTCATTTGCGTAAGAAAACGTTGGTTAAATTAGCAGATGTGCAGTGTATTCGCGTAACTATTAGAACCGTTAACAGAGAAATTGTCGACATCACGACTTTCCATTTTGGACGGCTCCAACTGTGTCCACTGTCACGCTTTTACGGACTCGTGGGCTGACTGTGCCATACTGTGAATATCAACAAGCTTGAGTTTTGTCAAGATAGTGACTGTGCTGTCATAAGTTTATTTCTGAAAGTCGAGCTTTAGACTTGTGTTAACTTGTGTTGTTTGTGGCAAAAAGTTGTTAAAAAATATCATATCACCAAATGCACTAACGCAGGAAAAATCGAATAATGTGCCACAAAACGTGATGCTATCTACTTTACCTACATTATGTTCTTATCTACATTTATCAAATTACTCTGATGAGAAACAATTTGAATCATTTAGAGAATTAGAATTTAGTAAGTACCTATATGTAATAGAATGCATTTTTAATAATAATTCCATCATTAACAAGATCAGGTATGCAATCTGGAACACTGAAGTGAAATATAACAATAAGCTGCTTTGTCAGTCGAGCAAGAATGTAACGTAGCAACTTCGTAGCTCAGGTAAAATAGCCTGCTACGAAGTCAGATCACAACAAAGCCGCGAAGATACTTTATGCCTAACCTTTTAAACGTTCTATAAAATGATCCTAATTTATGGTGCCCTCTCAAGTGAGCGCACGGCTGACCTTTCAGTTAAAGGTTAAGTATTCAACTACAGGTCCTATTTGTTTCATAGCGTACCTAGTCTTACCTACGAATTGTTTACAATTTAACATTATTTTTAAAATATTAGGAAATCCTTGTAAAACAATACTCATCGCACGTTGATAACAATCGAGGCCGAGATTTTCACCTTCTTAGTTGTAATAAATTAACTGTTTAGCGGCCATGGCTTTCAGTTTGTCATAAAACTGGCATTGCATCAAAATACATTTGTAACCAGAATCACTAGATAAGTAATTCTTTATCACAATCTCAAGGATACAACTGTCTCTTAACACCCTAAAGGTAAAATATCGGAGATGTTCGAAGAATAAGAATGTATTGATTGCGTGAATCACAGCGCGTCCAGCAGAACTCTCGCGCATTCCAGCCAGAGCCCTCGACCTTGCCGGTCATTCATCCCTCGCAGAGTTATGGACCTTCGCGAGTGATTTATTGCTCATTCATTTGCATCTAACCACATATTTTGTATATCGACATACTGCATTTCTAAAGAAAGATATTATCGATTTGATTTCTTTCAGAATTAAGTTGAGCTAGGTATTTTTGACCAAAGTTAAGAACTTCAACTTTTCCTGTTAGGTATACCTTCTTACTAACAATAAAACATGTTTCCGTAAGGAAGATGTGGGTAGGGACAACAACCTTTTCACAAGGAAACGACACGTTACTAAGGAAAGTGTTACAACATCTGTAAGTATAACGATTACGTCTGTCAGTTTTTTTTTTTTACAATTCGTAACTATTGAAGTCTTAGCTAATTGTTCTTCATTTAATATCGCAACACTAAAATATAAGGTTATATAACATAACAATAGGCAGAACCTGGCACGCATCGTGTATGTAACAGTTTCAAGGTACTAACACAAAGAAGTCATAAACATTGTTAGGCTGTGTTATTGCATTGAACAGGCGATGTCCGTCGTATCAGATCACGGCGCTAGTGGACACTGTGGGCAGGCTGCGCCCGCGCCGCCGTCTACAAGGTCAGCGACTTCGGCCTGAGCTGGACAATGTACCCTACCCTTACACGCACTTTAGAGCAAATAGTATTCCTATGTTGCTCAAGATTTATTAGATTCAATAAAGATAGTGCAAGGGACAACATCTGAAATGAGTTTATACAATTTTGCTATTGCTTGTCCGCGTCGCTTAGAAACAGACTTGACAAAATGTGACCATATATTAGACTGACAACTTTATCAGGTACACGCTATTAGACATTTTAACCGCCTACATCGGATATATCCGACAAACACTCGCGTTTATTCGATCAGGTTCGCACATCCACGAACAAATACTCCATCTCTTCAGCTCTTCTGTCACTTATGGGGATTAAAGAGCTAAACGAGATGGAGTTAGTCGCAAACACACGACCCTGGCGAATAGGACACGAAAACACTCGTTGGACCAATCCGATGCAAGTAGTTAAAGGATTTATTGCCTTGTAGCACTTAGAATTAGCCAAAGGGCAATGGAAAGGGCTATGCTCATAATCAGAAATGAAGATATCCTCAGGAGAACCAAGGTTGCCGACATAGCACGAAGAATGGCCAAACTAAAGTGGCAATGGGCAGGGCACATTGCTCGCAGAACGGATGGCCGTTGGGGCCGAAAGGTTCGAGAGTGTTGACGCGTACCGGAAGACGCAGTGTTGGAAGGCCCCCTATAAGGTGGACTGATGACCTGGTGAAGGTTGCTGGAATCCGATGGATGCGTGACGCACAGGACCGTTCATTGTGGCGACATTTGGAGGAGGCCTATGTCCAGCAGTAGATGTCTATCGGCTGAAATGATGATGATGACTTAGAATTATATAATCATTGTCTACTACCTATCTACAGATCAGATTTTCTGGTGAAGTTACTCTTAGGTATTGTCTAATCATCAATGTGCTAAAAACGGAAGGAAGCTAGCTGTTATTTTATTTTTCTTTTGTGAAACATAATTCAATTTTGTTTTACAAAATTAAATGAATGGTTGGTATTTTACAAAGAATGCACTGATATCTACGCTTCTACGCTTTACTTAATTAGAGTTTTACAAGTCTGACGTAATTTGTAACAAGCGGAAACGATCAAATATTATGTACGAGCCAATGTAGGTAGTATTCTACCTGCCAGAATAAGGTTAATAACCAGACTTCGTACACAAAAGGCAATAAATTAATAAACATACAAACTTTAGTTTTTGGGTCAATCATATTAAAACGAGTAGAAACAAATGTCTTTACGTGATATCCCGAAAGTGTGAGACAGAGTTGTATACGTGTTGGCTGAGAATCGGAATAGCAATCTAAAAACGATCACGATTATCTCTTTAGTGGGAAATACAATCAATCGATTGATTGTTACAATACAATGCGCATTCAGACATTGTAAATGACATCAAAGCACTAGCAATGCAATAGTAAATCATAATTTAAATCGTATTACAAGCACCAATGTGGTCGGACTGGTGGCGAGGGCCACAGGTTTACTTTCACTGCTAGAGGCCGTCAGCTGGCAGCCCTCCCGCCCGCGCCCGCGCACCCCCCTTCATCCTCATTGCTGCTGCGCAACACTGCCTTATATTCGTACTTTCGTAGCTTTACATTGTGTCGCTATCAAGTACATGCCTTGCACAAGATGATGAGTTAACGATCAGGAATGCTTTGCCTAACGCCAGCCTAATTCACAAGCCCGATGGGAGTGTAGATAATCTTCAGCTTTTAAGGAGTGCCGATTGATGTTAATTACGAGAGCTGGCGAAACCAGTTTCGTAGATGATTGGATGCGAGAAGTGAGCTATGAATTTTAAGATTTTTGTGTGTTTTGCGTGTTTATGGGTATCTATGGTTTGAAAAGATCAACTACACACAAAATTGAACTTTCCCCAGACTACAAAAGATTTCAAATTTGTTCAACTCATTTATATCTTGCTTGAGCTTCGCCTCTAGTGAACTTTAATTAAAATTCCTATTATTAAGTCCTAAATGGCTATGTGCTAATTTGTTGGACATAAAAATCCTTAATTAGCACTGACTGCTCTTACAGCTGATTGATTTTATTTACAAAATCACCAACAAATTGAATCAACAGGAAATTAGATCTATTAAGTTGTCGGAAAAGCTTTAAGATCCAAATTATTTTTGAGACATAAAATTAGCATTTAATCGTTCTTTAAGCGAGTTAATAAACAAATCGTAACAATCTTAATGTAAGTAAGTATCACGCTGGATCAGCGGAGCGTGGAGGAGTGGGGCGGGGCGACCTCGAGCAGCGACGGAGCCAATCTGCACCCGAGTCACCCGAGTGACTTGTCATCTACTGACACAACGAGCTATATTCCTAGAAACATTTTTGCGGTTCCAACAAACCCGGATGCGATACAAGAGCTAGCTCAGGTGAAAGGTCAAGGCTCAAAGAACCTGTATCTTTATTAGTTTTGCCAAATAAAGAAAAAAGGTCACTGCCACGTCTCGCTTATTTTCACTCTGTAAAAATATACCAGATGTAAGAAACATCGGGTAATGCAAATAAAAATACTCGCAGAACTGTTACGAAATCAAGCTACCCGCACGATCGTTACATTGTAGATCTATCTTATTTCTGCCCTACTTTACCTAGCCTCGACGAGAATATTTCCTATCCGATGCCTATATATTTATTAGATTTGTATTCGTTCGTTACCCAATCATGTATCAATGAAATAATTAATCGTATCAAATTATTTTTTGTACCAGGTAATAATTGCAGGTCAAGTGAAGGCTATACACGATTTGTTTCAAAAACCCATGGCACTTACAAAACTAAGATAGAGACTATCCTTAGGACATAAATAAGCCTGCTTGGGCATTTATAAAACTAAGATAAAGTCTACCGTTAGGACACACAAAAGCCTAAATGGGCGCTTATAAAACTAAGATTGAGACTAGCCTCAGAACGCACAAAGGCCTAAATGGGCACTTATAAAACTAAAATAGAGACTACTCTTAGGAACGTGGAGTTTTAAAACCAGACTGAGATATGAAATGAATAAGATGGCAATAGGGCTACTAACATTTCTTACCTTAAAGAATATATTTTATAAAGTCAAGAAGCAGTCTGTCAGCAGGGCCACATTCAAATAGTGGAGGCGGAATACTGATTGGTAGAAAAAAGGCCAAGCTATAGCTAATAATACATAATGTTATTGAATCACATGAGTTCTATAATACACAATGAGCGATCGTTACGTACTCACGTATTAATAAACGATGCAGACGCGAGAAATTCTCCACAAAAAAGAGAAAGTGGGCTTTATTAGCGCAATTGTTATGATGCAGTAGTTGTAGGCCGTGCAACTTGTCTTTTTGTTTCAGTTGCCTGCGCTAACGCAACTTGGTCCAAATGGAGGTTAACTCTATGTAAATATTGTGAGAGATTTCTTTGCTTTTTTTTCTCTTTGATGTGAGATTTATGATAATTTGGGAAAGAATTAAAAGTGCATGTAAGTAGGTGAATTCAAGATGTGAATTCGTAAACGATATTTATCTCAATTCTTAGAAGGTTAATCAGCCCATCATACATATTTGAGAAGGTCGTTTTCTCACGGCTAATGATTACTGTACAACATAAATAACTTGAATCCAGTCAGTATGAGGATTGATTAAGATCCTTTATGTCTCGAGAACATGCATTCAAATCATTACTTGGTAGTTTTATGTGAGTGAATAGCATTCCCCAAGGCTAGTCACATAAAACAAAGAAAGAAAAAAGGACGCACAGGACAAACAACAATTTTTTTAAAATTACTTTAAAAAAATCAACATTAAAAAGAAAATCAAATAATAAAAACCGTCCTAGTGCTAGTGGGACTCCCGCACGAAGAGTTCCGTACCATTCGTAGCATAAAATGAGCAAAAACTCACGTATGTTGTATGGGAGCCCCTTAAATATTTATTTCATTCTGTTTTTCACAGATTTGATTTTTCATTTCACAGATGGAAATACACCATCTGTGAAATTGCAACTGTGTAACTATCACGGTTTATGAGATACAGCCTGGTGACAGACGAACGGATAGCGGAGTCTTAGTAATAGGGTCCCATTTTACCCTTTGAATACGGAACCCTAAAAAGACTTGTACATGACTAAAAAAGGCCTCTATCTCAGCATTGATTAAAGAAGAGACAACTTTTGAAATCTATACAAAAGAAAGAGATATAACACCACTCTTGCCTAGATGCACGTGTTACCATTTGCTGGGTTGTGAAGGTCAGGCAGGCATAAGCTCCATGAAAAATACTGCATCCAGTAAGACTGGAAGCTGACCGTCCGGACCGAGCCCAAGTCGTCGACGGCACGTACTGTTCCACGCGCGCCTCAAGGAGATGTCAGCAAACCGTAGAGGGCCCAGCAGGGTCGAAGCCTACTGGGACCAAGGGTCTGATTCTGAAAGGAACACTCGACCCTGGTACGAAAGGCGACGAAAGCACTGGAGTGGATTTTTAGTCAGTAAAAGTCTGACACTGTCTCCCGCTCCGCCCAAGAGCGCGGGATGTCATAAGATGATTAAAAAAAACCCTAACATAGTTAGAAAAAGGGTAAACACTAACAACTTTTCATTAAATGATAAACTAAGTGATGCTGTTGACGACAGCAGTTGAATCATGGAAGAAAATATCTGAAATTCTGGATTTATAGATAAAAGCTACTCGTACCTTACTTCTGACAGCTGATGAGTCAACCCTAACGCACTCAAGACAAATTCATATAACTATGATAAAGTGCTTAAGCTTATCACGTAATTATATGGAGGTTACCTAATTAAAACCCCCTACGTACTACCGTAATTATAGGAAATAAGTACACACATACTTATAAAGTTCCTATGTATGTAATTATCATGGGTGATATTTACCACATGCTATTTAGAGATGAGACATACCTGTTAATCGCAATACCCGGCCTTCAAGGTATGGGTATACCTTGTGCTAGCGGTTCGCACTGGGCCATAACAGGTATGACGATATACCTTTAAGGTTTAGCTCACTGGAAAGCATATGCATGGTTTGATACTTGTACCAATTTATAATTCTTTTTTTATAGAGCAATAGTCAACACTAGGGTGTCGAAATAAACGTTTTTTGCGACAAACTGCCGTATCTTTTTTTTTTGTTAACTTAGAAGTCTGATTTTTTCAAAGCTTCAAGGGACCACAGACCCGAGTATATGGTTTTAATTTCAACTCGATGTCTCCACGTGTTCTCGAGATAAAGGGTCTTGACAGACGAACAACAAAGTGATCCTACAAGGGTTCCGTTTTTTTCCATTGAGGTACGGAACCCTAAAAACAGCGACTAAAAAATCTATCCTAATTTGTCCCGCAGCTAAACAAAGATCTAAAATCAGTATTAATTTCTAAACTTATTTACTTCAATAACTACCTTTAAGCGCTAGTTAAGTTGCGATATTGACATTTCCACTTGTCGTGGTAGTGGGCGTGCGTTGATGTCTTTTGTAGAGCAACTTCGCAATAATTGCGGGCTTTGCAAAATGCCTGTATTATTACTGTACAAATACTTATTATATGATTGCTTATGGTTATATAGTGTCGGCATTTTTGTGTTATTACACCAAGGTAACATTTATTTTTTGTAATTTTAGTTTTCTCCAAACTGTTTTAAAACTCAAGTTACATATTTTGACCTGTGGGGCAGA
Source organism: Mythimna pallens (assembly GCA_961205895.1). Classification (NCBI taxonomy): domain Eukaryota; kingdom Metazoa; phylum Arthropoda; class Insecta; order Lepidoptera; family Noctuidae; genus Mythimna; species Mythimna pallens. The sequence goes on along the minus strand of OY540830.1, from coordinate 16,006,981 downwards.
AGTCAAATCTGATTATTTTTATGTGATGCTATTCATTGCTTAGTAGCTAAACTACTATCTCCTTTTCAAATAAATAAAAAAAAACTTAATGACAAAGCTATCTATAGATCCACGTACTAAACCACCGTTACATACGTACATAGGTATAAACCGTTCTGCTACGTAAGGCTCATGCTAATCACAGCCCACTTTCTTCCGGTCACCGCTGTCAAGGTCTGCTCAAACCATTTGCGAGCAGACAATTAAGCAAATGAAAGTAAGCAATTAAGCATTACTAACGACCATGAAATACTTGGAATATTAATAGGTTATAAAGATATATAAATCCATTCTTGAATGATAAATGCGAAAGTTATTCTGTTTGTTACGTTTTCATACCTATACAGCTGTACCAATTATGATGATACAGCGATAAACATATCTTTTATCATAATAGTATGGTTTTTTGAAAAAAAAAACCGGTTTTTAAGCAGCCAAAGCCGCTGACAGAAGCCAGTATATATATAAGGAGCATTTAGGTAAGAATAGCTGTCGATCAGGAAATAATAAATAGGATATAAATATGAAACGAAATTACAAATACGGAAGCCAGCTCAAGGATTGTGCATGAAAGTGGCTCGATTCCGTTATAGATTGCATTGCGCTATTTCTACAGTTGTACGTTGACAACTGTAGCAGTAAGCACGCAATGGACTTTGAAATGTGTTTTTGAAGCTTGCGTTACGCACGAGTTATTTATTTACAACTTGGTAAAGCTTCGAGATATTGAATGGGTACAAATATTTGAAAGCGATAACTACTCTTGTAAATAAACAATCTTGCCACGAAGACAAGGGAAATAATTTTCATAGATGTTTTCATGTTTCTTTTATATAAAGCATCTAAAACAAATACATTTCAGAGGCTGTTAAAGGGATAGAGCTATAATGGGTGTCCCTCTTTCTTGCTCGCACTCCTGACATTTTAACACGTCATATTTATTTATTATATACTTTATTTTACACCATTACATATACAAAAGGAAACTCAAACTGAAACACATACATACAATGGGTGGCCTTATCGCAACCTGGATAGAAATTGCCTGGCAAGAAATGGGGCTGTCATAGTCAAGAATCTTTTATGCTATCTGGATTGATTACGTCAACCTCAAAAATTAACCCTAGAGTACGGTACAAAAGGGTATGTTATCTCTTTCTACTAGTGTATCAATAGACTAGCTCGTACTACGGAATATTCTGTTCTAAAGAAGTTCAAGATTTTATTATTACACTATGGACTTGTGCGTTTAAACACTATTAATTAATATGTATATTATATAGGTATATATCAACCGTGAAGTACCAATACCTCCTAAATATAATCTTTCGAGAAAATAATCATTTACTGCTATATTATCCTAGTTAAAGATAGAGGTAGGAAAGTGACACACTACCTCTTTCTCGTCGTCTTGCTTGGTAAATTTTTCCCCTTTTGGTTGTCAATTAAAAATATGAACGTTATGTCAATGAAAATAAAGTACACTTTAAAGTTTGTAATATTGCTTCGTAATCAATCCAGTTTTATTCGTAGGGTGTATAAGGTCCTTGGTACCTTACTGAACTGTTGACAACAATCAGCGTGATAAGTATACAGATCGCCCAGTTTATCTCGTCCCTACACTTTCACATGCAGCACTCGCTAAAATCCAAGAATATCCAGTAGCTTGCCAAACTCCCGTCACACAACTCATATGTAAATAAGTAGGAGCAAAAAAGAAAATTCCTTGAACAAACTTTTAATTACGCTTTGTATTGCAAGCGCGCCTGCGCAACGCAAAGATTATTATTAATTAGTTAATTGCACTTGGCTAGCGTAATAGTGGGCACTATTGCGGAAACCATCAAATTGTTCTTGTTCTAGTGAGAACGACCCTCTGGCGGCGGATACGAGCGAGGCCTGGGCGCAAGGCTTAAGTGTTTATATTCTTATTGGTACTGTTATGAAGCTGTAATTACTTGTATATGAGAATATCAATCAATCGACCCGTCCCCTCGAAGTTTCACTACTAGGCATAGATTATCTAAGAGTAATATTTTGTGATAGCATTTTTATAAGTGCATGATACATGCTTTCTTGAAGTGTTAACTATGCAGTTGAAAGTCGTTTTGATGGCTGGACAGTTTATAACGGAAATTCGATGTCCGATGTATATATAGAACATCATCTGGACCCTAATTGTTAAATCTATTAGTTTACTGACAATAATGATTTCGGTCAACCAATGAATATTTTATTGCATACCAAACTGCGAAATGACATTACTTTTATAATATCGATTTACCGAACAAAGTTACATGGAATCTGTAGATATGATACCTCACCTTATGTAATTTATGTAAGGTATGAGTTACACAACTTATTAAACCTATTTATGTAATTTAATGATATATCACTTCAGCATATCTATTACAGTTGGTATTTAGAGGTCGTTTGTCGACTAGCTAAGGAAATACCGCAGTCTTTGTTTCCCATTCTCTATCCCATGCCGCCTACATTCACTTTTGTTTACGAGATACAAGCTTGTTGCGGGTACCATACGGTCCATAGCTTCGCCAAATTTTTGAATAAATATCACATTATGAATCATATTAGACACGTTCTTTGAACGGTCAGTCTCACTTTACATAAATGTTGTTACGAAACTTTCGAAAGAGAAACCAGTGTAGTCTCGCGTATTTTAGGCCTTGACAGCAGATATCTACAAGAGAAGATTGAATTGAATAAGACAGAATTGGTTTTACGAGATACAGTGACGAGTGAACATTTTGCAAGGAACCTTACAGTCACCCTCACTCACTCTTGCAGCTGATCGCGCTCTGCAGCCTCGAGGATTGAAAGGTCATATCCATGTCAGAATACGGCTTAGATTTAGGAAATGTAGACTGAACTTACCGTTGAATATATCCTGAGGAGATTAGTGTTGTAGTAATCCGTATGTGTACTGTGTATCACTTCACAATGTTGAGGTAAAGCGTGGAGTGCACTCGCGGGACAGCGTCGCTGCGCATGGTTCGCGCGTGCGTTCGGTCGGCGGGCCGCGCGCTCACTGCCCGAGCGGCTGCTAACGACCCCTTACTTCACACCAAAAAGGTTGTTTCTACTGACTCACTCAAGAAATAGACATTTTTTGAAGGGATTTCCCAAATAATCCGTAGAATTAATGGTTTTTACTAGGTTCATTGATTTTTTGATAAAGTGGCTAGTAAGAGATATATGATGCAAGTAGCAGCCAACGAAAGAGCAAAAGAAAAAGCTCTTGTTGGCATGAGTACGGTTTATTCTCTTGCTAAGCAGAAGTGCTGGCAGAGTCGTGGATTCGAACCCAAAAACAATATTTGCATTGCATACAACGTGGCTGTCATAGTATCCCGCTAAAAGGGTTTTTTTTCCTGGTTTAATTAGTTTAGGCAAAGTTGTAAAATATATTTCAAGAAATAAAAAATACATGCTATTAAATTCATAATATATTTTGTAATTGTTTAACTTGTAGAAAAATATTAATAATAAATGCAGAATAAAATGTCGTATGGCAGTCACTAATTACAATCCAGGAATACCAAGAGATGATCAATGCAGTGGCAGATTCTGATTGAAATAAATGTTGATGCCAAAATAGATTTTTACTGAAATCAAATTATGTATAAATTAAAAAAAAAAATGGCGGGGCACTCCCGTGCCCCCCGATTTTAGGCGGTTACATGACTATAAGTACTTTTATTGTTGGCACAATTTTTCATTTTAGCGCAAAACATTGCAAGTCGGTAATTTTCAAATAATTCTTCAATCTTGGCCAGTGGAAAAACGCTGAATATTTTTATTTTTCAATTAACCTGCCGCCGGCACCGTCGTCACCATGGATGGTGTAAGAAACGCTGGTGTGATGACTTATAGACGTTTACAAGATTAGCCGGAGAAGGCAACACACCGGGAAGAGTAGAGAGCTATGGGGGAGACCTTTGCCCAGCAGGGGAATAATATAGTCAGAGAAATCAATCCGCCACTGTATGATCTTGGCTGCATCACGCGTAGTGGTCGGTAGATCGGAAGCGCACGGTGGAGCGGCGCGGCGGCGGCGGCGTGGAGGAGTCGTCGCTGTCCAGCGCCGGCTCGTAGCCGCGGTTCACGTACGCACCCGCCGTCGATGGACGTCCGTTCATGTCATCCAACTAATAAAAAAAAACAATTGGATTAAGTTTTGATGATGGTTTACCAAGTCGCACTCAAAGTAGGCAAACTCATATATTTACAAGGTGTAATTAATTGAAATGATTTGAAAATCTCAAACACACTTTAATTTTTTTCAGGTACAAATGCCGAAATAAGGCCTTACGAATTGATGAGACCTCATCATGATTCGAATGTGGGACGTAACTATACATGGCCGATAGCACCGCCCAATTTTTGCACCAAAATCATGATGGTACTAATACCTTCATAATACGCCTGACAATAGAGGCTAGTAGTAGGCTAGATATGTAGCCTTTTGAGTTTGAGTTCACTTCAGGTCTTAAATTATTTCAATTACACCTTGAAGAAGCATTTGTCACACCAATGTAAAACTACAAGATGAGCTTAATCTATATATATATAAATATAAAAGCGAAATACCACTCACTGATTAGTGATCTATGACAATCTCAGAAACTATAATACCTACAAGCTTAAAATTTGGCAGGTAGGTTTGTTATAGGGTGTAGACATCTGCTAAGAACGGATTTTACATAACTCCACCCCTGACCGGGTAAAACGGGGGGTGGAAGTTTGTAAGCTAGAAAACGAGGCTGCCGATCGCGTGAGGCAACGGCCTCACGCCACAACCGCCGCCGGGATTCCGATCCCGATTTCCGGCCACCAAGCGCGGGCTTGCGGATGGCGAGAAATGGGTGGTTCAACGTCCGACCGTCCGGTAACCGTCCGAACCGAGCCCAAGTCGTCGACGGCGCGTACTGTTTCACGCGTTCCTCAGGGAGATGTCAGCAATCGTAGGGGGCCAGCAGGGTCGAAGCCTACTGGGGCCACGGGTAGTGTGAAATCCGAACCCGGGGCCCTGGCACGAAGGCAAAGAAGGAACAAGAGTGGGTTTTTAGTAAATAAAAGTCTGACACTATTTCCTGCTCCGCCCAAGAGCGAGATTTGTCATAAATCATCTTATGACATGGGTGGCTACCTACAGTACCTAAAAAAAAAATGGAGGAACCTATTTCCACGCGGGCGATGCCGCAGGCAGAAGCTAATAAATTATATTAAAGCAAACGGCAGATTTTTTTTACGCAGATGACAGCCTACACCACAGTTCACCGCAAGTCAAACCGAAAAATCACACACTATTAAATTAAGTAACATACACTGCGCCCACAAACCCTTTCGGTGCCGACTTGGTCACGCCGCAGACTCGAAAGGATAAATTCTATCACCTGCGTTGCCCATGCTTTCAAAGTATCCCAACTAGAAATTAATCAATGGTTTTATGTGTTATTGAAACAGTGTTGATGGTACGAACAGTATCATCAACGGGTTACCCCTTTTCTAAGCTATTTTAATTTATGAGGGTACCCAATTGTTGCTCTATCTGTACAAAACCGTAAATATAAAAAATGATGAAAGTCTTGTATTTTTTTTTTATTTACAATTAAACGTAGTCTTTTAAAGTGAATGGTGTTCTTACTCTTACTGAGCCGGGTGTATTGAACATGAAGTCGCTGGTGGGGTCCTGAGCCGCAGCCTGCAGCTGCGAGCGGCGGCGCTCGGCGATGACGGAGTCGCGGCGCGACACTAGCGCGCGCACCGTGGCGCGACGCTTCTCTATGTTGCCGCCCAGGGATGGCAGCCGAGATATCAGAGCTGGGATAAATGATTACTTTTTTAACAAAATCATCTAAGATATAACCCGTTAGCCTTACAAACAAATGTGAACAGGTATCTTCAGGGCGCGCTTGTTCTATAGGCTTCATCCATCGTGTTCCAACAAGCGAGAACAATAGCAAAAGCTTGTTTATGGTAAAAATAGATTTTACTGAAGTGAACCACACAAGTTAAATAAAAAACTGGGCAAGTCGATTCGAGTCGGACTCGCGCACTGAGGGTTCCGTACAAACTTACCTATGAAAAAAGTGTAATTCCTAAATTGAGTTACGAAATTTTTTCCGAATCGTAAAAAAAGTTTCTTTTTTGTAACGTAAATATAAATTTAGACTTTTCGGATTTTTTTCTATACTTGTGCTATGAGACCCTGCTTTATGCCAAATGTTACGACATAAACGGCCGTATCTTTTTTTTCGTTAACCCAAAAGTTTGATTTCTTTACAGCTTCAAGGGACCGCAGACCTGAGTATATGGTTTTAATTTCAACAAAGTGATCCTATAAGAGTTCCGTTTTTTCCTTTTGAGGTACGGAACCCTAAAATTAAAGTTAAAACCATACAAGGACTTACCTGCATCTCCATCCTGCAGTATAGTTAACCTCCTTTTAAAGTTAGCATCAAGATTAATAACGCTATGCTTAGTATCCTTCGATTTCTCCAGGTCATGTATGGTCTTCCTTCTAGAGACGTGTTGGTTGTTGTCGCGCTTATCCAAGTCGTCTGTATTCAGACGCTGCAGGTCTTTGGCTATTAGTAGCGCGTTAGCCTCTATTAGGGCCTTGTCTGTCATTTCGTCCGGCTGTTAAAAATTATAGTTTGTTATTGAAATTTGTGAAAGAAATAGATCAGCGGAGAAAATATTTAATGGATTCGATATCCCAGACGGAGTAAGACAAGAATAAATAGTTTACTTCTAGGCAAGCGTTCTATTGTCAACCGACACGCGCACCTTGCAATAAGGGTCCATTCATTTATTACGTAAGGCGATTTAGAGGGGGAGCGAGGTGGACCATGTCTTGTTTTTTTACAAAGGGTGGGGAGTCTTGATAGTTCTTACGCAAGATCACAAAAATAAGCATAATATATAAGTTAAGATATGAAAAAGCGGGACTGCGTTTGTGCCAATGTGTCCTCGGATGAGTTTAGGTAAACTATTTCCATGGCAGCGTTACTGCGCCTCCCCGCTTGTGAACTAGACGTTACTTGTTTTCGTAAAAGGCACACTTGTAAACGTTCCTAAAAATTGTTAGTTTTTAAAATAAACGTCAAAACCAACCAAACTTATATTCATTTTTAACCGACTTCAAAAAGAAGGAGGCTCTATGTTCTATCCTTTAGATTCTTAGGTAATTAATATTAAACAGGGTTGAGGGGTCGGCCTATTCGTATTTTTTCTTATTTAGGGTGGGAGGGGGTCAAAAAGTAGTAAAAATCGTCTCACGTAATAAATGAATGACCCCTAGCAGAAATATATGTCGTGGCCAGATATTAGAATTAATCACATCATGATATGACCGACCATTTCATAAAATGGTTGCATTTCATTATATAGCCGGCTTAAATTGGCCAAATTATTTAGAGGTTAACGTTTAATGATGTCGTAGCCTTATCGTAAAATTGGCCATTTCATGATATGGCCGAAGTTAGGTTAATTTTGAGATTACCATTTCATGAAGTGGCCAACAATTATGTGAAATGGTCGTTATGAAATGATCAATTCTACGATATGGCTACGACTTACATGTAAAAAAACGCTGACGAAAAGGTTCCTATGTATTAATCTATCGGGTAGAACAATGTTGTCAAACACTCGCTTTACTCTTGTTAAAATCTGAATTCTGAGTAGTACAGTTTTACTTACTTTGAAACACAAATAAGAGATATACTTGTTAGGTTATTATTTTCTAAACACTTACCTTTTTAGTAAGGTACCAGTTAAGTTGCGTGGTAGAAAGCACGTGGGACAGCGTGCCCAATCGATGGAACAACATTGCGGTGAACTGGATGATGATGATGGTCCCGAAGAAGATGAGGAACACCGACCCGATAGGCTCCAGCGTCAGGTAGTCTTGTGTTACGGTGAACTGACGGACGTGGGGAAATAAGATTCAAATTAGACCCAACTGATGATCAGTTTTCAAATTCTGCTTCCCTAATTAAAGCTAGCCTCGTACAATCATCTGGAACAGCCATTCCAGATGATTGTACGAGTTTAGCTTTGGATTCATAATCAATAATTTATACTCTAAATTCCGGCACCTCCAAACGTATTTATGGAAAAGAAATTAGTACTAATCGCTAATACTAATCGAAATAATTCATAATCTGATTCCAGTATGTGTGTGCTTGCATTAGTGTTGGAACAGAACTCTGCTTCCGCTTCTGCAGAAGTTCCGCAAGCTTTTTCACTTCCGTTTCAAAATTTATAACAGAACTCTAAATGAAAGAATACAGCGAGGAGCGTGGGGATGCGGAGCGCGTGGATGACTGGACACATCGGAAGAGGCGCGCGGGGTACACAAACGTGTTGCAACGAGTTTCTTTATTATTGTATTTTTGTGGTTCATTCTGCGCATCACCGCGAATCGTGACATGATTACGACGTAAACCTTATGTTGTTTTTTTTTTAAATAAAATTGTTCTTTTTCTTCATAGTATTAACACTTCGCTACTTTTGACATCTGTTTCCGTTTCCGCTTCCGTTAAGACACTTCCGTTGCATCACTAGCTCGCATTTTAATATGTATGAGAATACGCGCGTTATGAAATCATAATCTTAAATATTCCGATCCGGAATTCAGAACGCTCGTCAGTATCATTCTTATCAATCTAAAAATACATAAACTGAAAAAATCAGAATGTGTGTGGAGCATACTGATAATGGTAATCCGGTCTTTCTGAATTAATAATATGAATCCAGAGTGCCATTCCGAATATATGAGGCCTAATGAAAACTTTTAACAGACAGGTTTGCAGGCCAAAGTACAGTTTGACAAATACTCAACTTCGAATTCAAAAGCGGGTCAAATGGTGCTTATTCTTTGTGACTGTCGCTATCTATGTATTGAAATGAAAGTGATGACAAAGTTATATCACTACATGATGAACTGCCTTCCACGATATTCCTACTGTGCGTATTGTAATAAATATGTAGTTTTGAGCAATAATACTACTCTGTCAAGAAAGTACCGGGAAAAGATCAATAATACACAAAATGTTTATTATTAATCCAAATTTATTTTATCACCTTCAAAGTACTTATGCTCCTTCAGAACCGATACTCTTCTGCCAACGAATAATCCAATCATCAAAACATTTTTTAAATGCTGTTTACGGAATTGAGTTCAGTCCTCGCCGCGAATTCTCTTTTATGTATTCTACCGATTGAAAACGGGTGCCACGAAGTGGTAATTTGAGTTTAGGAAAAAGAAAGAAGAAGGTTGGAGCCATATCTGGTGAATATGGTGGTTGCTCGATGGTATTTGTTGTGTTTGATCAAAAATTCGTTCACAATGATAGCCTTGTGCGAAGGCGCATTATTGTGGTGAAAAATCCACAAGTCTGGCCTTTTTCGTCGAATTTGCTCTCTCTAAATGCCGCATAACGCTCAAATAATATTCTTTAGTTACCGTTTGATCATCCGGCAATAATTCCGAGTGCACAACACCGCGATAATCAAAGAAAACAGTCAACATGACTTTGACTTTTGATCGACTTTGGCGTGGTGTTTTTTCGGTTTCGGTTCAGTTGGAAGGCGCCACTCCGAAGCTTGTTGAATAGTTTGCATGTCAAACTCGTAACCCCACGTCTCGTCAACAGTAACAATGCGTCTCATGAATGTTAGGTCGGAATTGACTCGTTCTAGCATGTCCTCAGCGACTCATGCGATTGAGTTTTTAAAGAGAATTCAGGTCTTTTGGGACTAGCCGAGCGGTAACATGTTTCATACCCAAATGATTAGTTAAAATGGTACTGATCGACTCGTGAGATACAGAAAGTTCGGCGGCTATCTCTCTCAAAGTTGAATGATGATTTTCAGTCACTATTTCCGTCACTTTTGCGATGTTAACTTCAGTTAAAGACATTAATGGCCTACCAGAGCGAGACAAGTCTTCCATCACATCTCGACCGCTTTTGAACGCTTTGTACTGCAACATACACAACAAAAACACGCGCTCATAAGCACGTGTTTTTGATAAAGTCGATTCACCGTAAGCCTTCTGTAACATTTTCAGTGACTCCGAACACGAAATTCCATTGGCGATGCAAAATTTAAATCAAACTCTTTGTTCGATGTTTTTGTCTATTATGAAATTCGCAATACACACTATATGTGTTATGATATAATTAAATTGCCAATCTACCAACAACAAAAAAAAACAAAAATTTGAATTTGGAACCATAAACAAATCAACCATTATTTTCTGACTGAATGTATATTTTTTTTATATAGTATATAAAAAAGTCCTTATATGTGCTAGACTTTAATGTGCTAGGTTTGGAGCAAATTACACAGATTGACATTATAACGAAAAACAGACTTAAGAATTTGTGCTAGTTTCTGACAGTTTAACAACAACCTGTTATAAAATTTAAACATATAATGTCAAAAGGAAAAAACGGATCCCTTATAGGACCACTTTGTTGTCTGCCTGTCAAGACCCTTTATCTCGGGAACGCGTGAAGATATCAAGTCGAATTTAAAACCATATACTAAAGTTTGCGGTTCCTTGAAACTGTGAAAAATTTGTTAAGGAAAAAAAAAATATGTGTGGGTCCGACTCACACTTGCCCAGTTTTTTTATTAGCGTAGGATTTAGTAGCGCCGGGAAACTAAACTATTGCATGCTGCCGGTCATAATTAAATATTTTGTTCCTTCGTAACCGTGAGCAGGTGAATCGATTAGTTCGGAGATTGTTATCCATAACGAGTCTTACGTTACCGCAGGTAGCACGTTTTGTAACATTGAACACCGAAATTGCGAATCGGAAGTATGGTTACTCAAAACATAATGCAATGTCATTTGTTTGATAGAGAGAAATGACATAGTATGGTCACGGCAAAGAACAATGGCAGAATTTTGTCTGGACTTTTTTTTGGCGTACATAGATTTCATATATATGAATCAAATTTAATTAATTTTCTACGATTTTTCAATTATTCACTCCTTCTCGTAAAAGCCGGAGTTATTTTATGTTTTTAAAAGCTTATCAAATGATGTTCGAATTAGGTACATTCGAAATGTTACCATTAAAATAGTGGTGTGAGTAAAAATAGTATGAATGCAATTTATCGAGCAGTCGATTATATCGATCGTTTAATTATATAAACGAATGATATAATCGACTGATCGATCGACTCATGTAGAGTTGGTTTTGTTTTGATTATTGATATGCTCTATTCTTTCGTCTTTAATCAACTGATATCTTTGAAGAAATGCTTCTACTTTAAAATCCAATTAATAATGGATCAAAATATATGTTTCAATGTTGTATCGATTTATAAGAAAACTGAATCGAAACGTGCACGCACTACTTTTGTCTTTGACAGTAACATGTTGTTTGTGGTTGTCTGTCAAGACGCTACAGAATTCTTCCGTGTTTTTCATTTCGGTTGTGTTTTGCGTTTTTATTTGGATTTCTATTTATTTTTACCCGACCTGGACTGTTTATGGACTGATTGATACTGCCCTGTGTGATCAATCTGCGATGTTTTATGATAATTGCTGTTTGGCGTTCATGCAGAACCTAAAAATTCAAACACCGAATTCTTTTTTTTCCGGCTTTCCCAAATAAAAATAGTTTCATTTATAGATTCTGCAGCTAACGCCAAATCTTTTAACATATTTTTCATTACGGGACGCTTCAATTTGATCCCAGACAATTCTTAGTATGGAGACCTGCCATTGTTCTTTAAGTTCCTGTGTAAAAAATTAAGACAATTCTTTGTAAACAATAAGGGTCTACAAAAAAATTATGCAGCACCCTATGGCACATTTAGTTTTTTTTATAAAAACTGGTCAAGTGGGATTCGGACTCGCGCATTAAGGGTTCCGGACAAACTTACCTATGAAAACAGTTCATTTCTCGAATTGAGCTACGAAGATTTTTCCGAATCGCAAAAAAGACTATTTTTTTATACTTTTGCTATGAGACCTTACTATATGCCAAATTTCAGGATTCTAGATTAATGGGAATTTGAATCTCATTTGTCGTCACAACGTCAATTTGAAAACCCTATGAATTTTGATTCTCTTGAGAGTGTCGAAATATACGTTTTTTGCGACATAAACTGACGTATCTTTTTTTTTTGTTAACTTAGAAGTTTGATTTTTTTCACAGCTTCAAGGGACCGCAGACCTGAGTATGTAGTTTTAATTTCAACTCGATACTTCTACGCGTTCCTGAGATAAATAAAGGTCTTAACAGACAGACAACAAAGTGATCCTTTTAGGGTTCCGTTTTTTCCTTTTGAGGTACGGAACCGTAAAAATAGCATAATTAGCCTTATAATGTTCTTAGCTGGGACTCGCGAGCTTTTTTTCTATAGTGGTAAAGAACCGTAATCCACGCGGGCTCAGTACAGGTTGGAAGAACGTGGATGTCACATATCTTCGAATTTTTTGGTTCTAGGACAAGCCGGTTTCCTCACGTTGTTTTCCTGCGCCGTTTTGAGAGCAGTTGTGATGAAATAAATTACATAACATAAACCGCTAGCCTGGGTTAGAACCTACGACGCCCAATTTATAAATCAGGGCCGTAAGCGCTGCACAGCAGATGCTTAGCTCAGTATGATTTTTTATTTGATAAAAGGCTAAAAAATCATATAAAAAAAGAACAATACAGTGTGTTATGTGGAGTTATACAAATAAACAGTAGCAAAGATACATACCAGATTCAAGTCGTCATCATACACAAAGCTGGCCTCCTGTCCAAAAGGCCACTTGAAATGCAGCTGGTCCTGGCTCAGTTGCAGTAAGAAGATGACCAGCACGAACAACGTGTTCACCATCAAGAAAGCAAATACCATCTTGTTGCGGAGGTTCTTCAAGTCTGTTTTTATACGGTTCTGTAAAGAGGTTTCAAAGTCAGCTCACTACAGAACAACTAGGGTTAGGCTCAACTCACACTAATGCAGAAACGTAGCATCCTCGACTCTTTCCAAGCTTTGACACACGAAGGCGCGCATCATCGCGCGTCAATGCACGTTTCAATATTTGCATTACACAGATTTGTACCTTAACCTCTCAGGCCCCAGTGTACCGGGTACACCTCGTACACCAGCTAACTTAAACGTTATTACGTAAAAATAAGGTTTAAGTTTGCTGGTACCGAGATGTACCGTTTTCGGTACACTGGGGCCTAATGGAAATGGAGAATAAGCTATAGGCAAAAAACATGACGCAACGCTTCGACTAGGAATTCTAAAACTAAACTATCTTTGTCTCGTAACTTCACTGTCACGCCTATTCAATTTTTTTTACGCGTCTACGCCTCATCTATTCTATTCTTTTTATAATATTTATTTAGATACGTACCAATTCTTCTGGGTTCTCATCAATAGGGAACAAGTATGTATCGATGAGATCCTTCCAGAAGTCTGTCTCAGCCGTGGTGAGAAAGTCGACCTCTCCTTTCTGAAGGTTCACGTCTTCTATCCAGTACGGGTTGATCAGATCGTCGCGCTCATCCTGATATCGACATATTTCAGTTTAATATGGTGATGTGATTTGATTTAGAGATGATAGATATAAGTTAACAATGTTTATATGCAGTATATTTTTTTAAGTTTTCACATAAGCGAATTTGTAGTGTAGATTTTAAGAAGTGAAACGAAAGTCGAATTGTTCTGTGACGATAAATATTGTTTCTATCTTTTGTTCTATTATTTTCGCTGGGCCTTACGGTAGAAAAGTTAATTGTCAGGTAATTTACCCTGGGTATATCGGTGGACACCTCGCTTTCCTCGTACTCTGGCAGCCTGGCGAGAGCGTCCATGGAGGACTGCCGTCGCAGTGCTGCTGCTGATGAGCGGCGACGATTCAATGGCTCCGCTTCTTCGACCGAGGCACCGCTAAAGATCAGTAGCTGAATCAACATAAGATAAAAAAAGCCCTAGCAACGACTATTGCCGGGTACGTATTTGAATATCGAAGATTAAAATACCTACGCTTAAAATACCAATATTCAAAACATCGAAAATTTAAATATCGATTATATCAAAATGTCGAAAATTGGTATAGAGTGCGGTCGCGTTAATATGGCGCGTGGCCAAAATCGGAACTAATTGTTTGCCGCCATCTTGACGTTTATGTCATGTGTCACGAGAATGTGTTCTGTTTTGTGTTTTTAATTGTTTCCAAAGTAAATAATCGTCATCATTATACCGAAAGTGATTAAAAGTGCTGGCAGAGATATTATCTTGGAAATCAAACGTGCTTGTTAAGAGGAATGAGAAAATAGGCCTACGGTACCATTTTCCAAAGTTAGACCTATTTGTCAAATAATTTTTCGGGTGACCATAACAATAAAATTCCCCTACATATTCGTACCCCCAGCGATGCCTGGCAGGAAAACAGATTTGTAAAAAATAGACTGCTAATATGTGCTTAAATCTTAATCAAGTGATTATCAAGACGATATGAATTCTGCAAACTTCATCCATGAAAGAAATGGGCACGCCGTAATTACGGCGGTAAGTCCCTTCTTTGAGGAGTGGCTGGAAAGGCAACACGGCATCATTACCTTCCGCATGACACAGGTCCTCACCGGACACGGTAAGTTCGGAAAGTTCCTGCACCGGATTCGTGCGGAAGCGACGCCCGGGTGTCACCACTGTGTGGACCGCCCGGAGGACACGGTGGAGCATACGGTGGAGGTGTGTCCCGCTTGGGCAGAGCAACGCCGTGTCCTCGTGGGGGCGATCGGCGGCGGCCATCTCTCGCGCCGGGCCTTGGTACAGGCCATGATCCGGAGCGAGGAGGAATGGCAGGCGGTCGCCTCCTTCTGCGAAGCAGTAATGCTTGCAAAGGAGGCGGCCGATCGCGTCAGGCAGCGGTCCTCACGCCCCAACCGCCGCCGGGATTCCGATCCCGATTTCCGGCCACCGTAGGCGCGGGCTTGCGGACGGCGAGCAATGGGTGGCTCGTCGTCCGACCGTCCGGTAACCGTCCGGACCGAGCCCAAGTCGTCAACGGCGCGTGCTGTTCCACGCGCGCCTTAAGGAGATGTCAGCAAATGTAGGGGCCCAGCAGGGTCGAAGCCTACTGGGGCCAAGGATCTGATTCTGAAAGGAAGACTCGGCCCTGGTACGAAAGGCAACGAAGGAACAGGAGTGGGTTTTTAGTCAGTAAAAGTCTGACACTATCTCCCGAACCGCCCAAGGGCGGGGGATGTCATAAGACGATTTTCCCACCGAAAAAAAAAAAAAAAATCCATGAAAGAAAAAGTAGTGCCAAATCTACAACCGTATTGTAGTAATGGATAATACATCATACCACTGCACACAAATAAATAAGGCCCCTACAATGGGCACTACAAAAGCAGAGGTCCAAGAGTAGTTTACGAAAAATAATATTGCAGTCGATAATGGTTGGACAAAAGCATAATTATACGAATTTATAAAAAGGCATAAAGGGGACCCACAGTGTGAAATAAAACAACTGTTAAATAAACATGGGCACGAGGTTTTGCGTTTACCGCCGTATAATTGCGATTTAAATCCCATAGAAAAGATTTGGGCAATTGTAAAGAGGCGTATTGCCGAAAACAATGTTGATCAAGCTCTTAGCGAAATAGCCTCAATTACTGAAGCGGCATTCAAAACTGTATCCAAACTGTGTATATTTTGAATCCGATAGATTATTACATCTCGGAATGGACAAATTTATAATCAATCTATCTGGTAACACGACATCCGACTCTTCTGTTACAGTCTCGAGCATGGATTCTGATGAAGATGTTCAAAAGGAAGGGATTGACCCTTTGCAGGACCATTGTTATACCAAATATAAAAGTACAACGAGCATTAAATGTTTTACAAAGTTCTCAAGTTTATTTTTTTTTCAATAATTACGCAAATGAAAATAACCTACAGTCGATTTGTTTATGGTTTAGGTACTAGCTGAAAATCTTAACAAGTTTCTGTACTTAAAAATACTTTTTTTAGATATATAACTAAAAAATAATTATAGCTACATTGTTTACTAATCTATAATTTTAGAAAATCTGAACATATTATGTTATGAAACGTATTTCCCATTTTTAAATACATATTTCTTATACAAGACATATCAAAATTATTTACTTTCTTTTTAGTAGGTACTATAAATGTAGTAGAGCTAATAAATTATTTAAATTACACTGTTATGAAAGAGCGTAATTAAATTAAGGAAAATAGATTTGTTAGGCTGGCAACATTAAACACGCCCCCAGCGACAAGCCACGTTAACGCGACCGCACTCTACCTACGCTTAAAACTTCGAAGATTGAAATGCGAAGTGGTTAAAATTTCGAATGATTCAAAATATCGAATGACATTATGCCTAAGTTCAAAATATCAACATTTAATACATCTAAGTTCATAATATCTACGTTAAAAATACCTACTAGTTAAAATACCGAACAATAAAAATTATATAGGCAGTATGAGAGTATTCATAAATGTAGGTAGATGTGAAATTGTCACACCCTGCAAACCCGTTGCTATTAAGTAGTCATTAGTCTGTTTACTGCATAAGTGTAACGTACGGTTTATAGAATAATAAAGATTTATTTTGGGTTTTTATTATGTAAAAATAATTAAAGTACATTACATGAGGTTTTCCTTGTTTTTTTTTGTAACCCACCTAGTAACTGATTACCATCTAGCAAACAAGCATGCAGCAATCATGCAAGCAAGCATGGTTTCTGTCACGGCTTCGGCAGTCCCACGCGAGCTTAACGTCGCAGATGGTCTAAACGCTCACCACCGCAGCTTCGGCTTGTTGCCCGGCTTCGCTGGCCAGCCTCAGCTGCGGCGGCGGGTGTTTAAACCACCTGCTCCTCAGCTCGCGGGTTGCCTCGCCCCTCCGCGCCTACGCGATTTCAAATTACACTGTAGGGGTAGGGCAGACAAGACTACGTGGAGTCGGTTTTGCAGCGAAGCCCGAATTTACGTAGTCTTTTGGCTGTTACCCCTAGAGTGTATATAAAAATCCGGAGGCGCGAAGGGAGGGCAACCCCCGCCCGCTGTAACAAAGCATAGGTACCCGTGGGAGCCGTAGCGGCTGCGGCTAGTCGACGAACAGCAAGCCGAAGCTGCGGAGGTGAACATGGATGCCTATCCTTTGTTACGCAAGGGCGAAGGGGTTGCACTTCCCGTAGCGCCGGAGACGTTGCAGAAGCAACCTTTTTCCACTCATACTACTTATATCAAAATTTGTTCGATATTTAACTTGTTCGTATTTTTAAGGTGTATTAATGAATGTATTAAATATTGAAAATTAACCCATTTTCACACGTAGATATATTAATTTTCGATGTTTAAATAATATATGTAGGTACCCATCGATATTTAGGACGTTCGATAGTTTGTACTTCGATATTTAAGACATTCGATAATCTGTGTTTCGATATTTGGATCTTTCGATGTAACTTTTGTAGATATTTAGATTTTAGATATATTGGACGTAGGATATTTAACCATTCGATAATATAAACTTTCGTTAATTTAATTTTCGGTTTTATGGTCGTTCGATATTTCCATTTTCGATGTTTTGAACATCGATATTTTAACAGTAGGTATTTTAATCTTCGATATTCAAACACTTACCCCTATTGCCGACTAATAGCTATCTTTAGTTCCTGAGACGGTGCCTGAGGTAGCTGCGCGGTGCGGGACAGTCGTTTCTCTTGGATCGCGAAACCATATCCTTTCCACATAGATAGCTAGTACCTGAGCTATCTAAAGGTAAAGCTTACGAGTACTATAAATAAAGCAGTTCTTCTAACTTTATTAAAATCAGTTTATCAACTTGGCATGTTAATGGCCTAATCCACTTGTTATCATGATTCGAATTTATTAAAGGTCGGAGCGACATGTCCTCTCCATACTTCTTTATATATTTCAGTCGTACCTTACTAATTTTTTAGTTCTAATTCCTATGAAAAACTGTACAATAATATTGCTCACAGCGTATCCAATCTTTTCTCAATCTTCTCGATGGCGTGTGCGATCTGCAGCAGATGCAGGTCATCCTTGTGGTCGTTGGGGTTGGTGCAGCACATGCACCGGAACAGCCCCGCCACGCTGCACTCCGCAGTGCCGCTCGTCTCCTCGCCCTTGCCGAACCATTTCTTTATGCTGTGGTCTTCCATCTTCTTCTTAGCCTCTTCAGCTTCTTGTTTTTCCATTGCAAGTTCCTGTAAATGAGACGAGATGTAGTGATAATTGTCGCATGGTAAACGTTTAGTAGGTACATTTAGTAAAAAATGCTTTCATACGTCATATTATAGAATAGTACAAAAACATGTACATTATGAAAATAAAAACTTTAAAGTCGTTAAAATTATTACCGGTAATACGTTTATGTTTGTAATTTATAGATGAACATCTACGATTTACTACTTGAAGTCCTCTCAACCTTAGTTTGGTCTTCGTCATAATTGTTCTAATTTAGATTCTCTATAAAATGATTCGATATTTATCTTAGTATTTATTAGTTTGTTGTTAATTTTAGCATGTATATGTATTTTATTATTATAAGCCATGTAATTTAATGATACTTCATTCTATTTTTTTTTTCTAACCATTACTGTCCCACTGCTGGGCAAAGGCCTTGCCCCAAGTCCTTCCAGACATTCTTCTTCCGCGCCGTCTCGAACCAGTCCTCGAGATACGCGTCCAGAACATCTCGCCACCTCTCTCTAGGGCGGCCTCGACGGTGCTTTCCCTCGGCAGGAAACCACTGCATGGCGACACTTGCACAGCAGTCACTGTTCATGCGACTGACGTGCCCCGCCCAATTCCATTTGAGCCTAGCAGCCTCTTTGCCCACGTCTATTACGCCCGTTTTGGAGCGCCGCGAGTTATTCCGAACTCGGTCTTTTCTTTTTACACCCAGAATGCTGCGCTCCAAAGCTCTTTGGCAATCCCCAAGGCGAAACTTTTGCAATTCGGTGAGTGACTAGGTCTGATCACCGTAGATTAGGATGGGCAGAATACACATGTCGATGAGTTTACGCTTCAGGGATATCGACAGATCACCCTTCATTAGCGTCTTCATGGACCAGTAGCTTTTCCAACCGTTCTGAATACGTCGATCGCTCTCCTTTTCCTGCCTGTTTTCGAAAGACACTAACTGGCCCAAGTAGATATTACTCATCGACATAATGTATTTCCTGGGCATCTACCTCGACCCTACGTTTGATTCTGTTAGTCATGTCACCTTCGTTTCAGACCGATCAATTACAAGTCTATTGATGTTATGTCTATTTATAACATATATTATTTATTTATTGTGCGCGCCTGCCACAGTGTTGTCTCTTTTAACCCAAGGGTTGACTGGTAGAGAATGCCTTGTTGCATTAAGTCCACCTATGTACCACTACTGTACATGAAGTTTAATTAAATTAATTCATTAATTAATTTCGCAAAGAACCTTAGCCCAGCATGGGGCAAGGTGTAAATTCAAAGTCCCATGAACTGATTGTACCAATGAGCTACCAATAATATGCATATTTATGCAAAATCTTCAGAAAATATATCAAAACTGACTTACCGCACGCGTTTTCTTCTGTGCCACTTCTCTGGTTCCCCAGGACACATTGTTCAAGTTACACAGCGAGTATATAATCAGCAACATGTACATACTGGGGATAGTTATGTAGTAAATGGCTATGTACAGTAAGCATATGATCTCTTGGGGATGTAGCGCGGCCGTGATGAAGAACGAGCCGAATATAAGAATCGTAAACATGCTAGACGGAGCCAGCCAGCCGTCCTCCACGATCTGGAGAACTATCCCCACTATCACGAACATCATCACCATAGCGTATAAGCATGTTATCAGATTGGCAAGAAATAGCTGAAATTAAAAAAAAAAAAATATTTTTCCATCTTTCAGTATAGCAAATTGGGTATTACTGTAGGTAAATAGCACTGGTCAACAAGGTTTTTGCCACACGGATTTTGTACAGTTTTCTAAAGAAGCCGAAAAGTTCCTAAGGCAAAAAAAAAATGTAGGCCAGTATTATACTGTTTTACGACTTGGCAGAATCTATGAATGTAAAAAATTCGCTCTAGTAAAATCCCTTGTGCGTTTATATTTGCTCAAATCTCACACGCAAACAAACTTAATAACGATACAATTATTTATACACAAATAATATTTACTTTACCAATAATACAGTTTAGCACTTACCTGCGTTTCGGACTTGCAAGTCATACAAACGATGATGAAGATGATGATGGGCACCAAGTTGAGCAACATAGCGTGCATGTTACTGATCTGAGTGATGGCGTTCAGAGCGCCCACCATCATCAAGAAGATAGTACCCGGACCGAGCACGGAACCAAACATCAATAGACCCTGAAAATGTTTGTGTTGTTAGAAAACTCTAAATCATTGTGAAAACTGTATCAACATCATAATTTGTATAACTGAATGTGAGCAAATCTATTACAGTCAAATACCTTAACATAAATCTCATTCATTAAACTCAAGCTGCGATGGAAAGCTCATGTCGAAAAGAAAAGACGGAAACTCGACATAAGTTATAAAAATAATTGGTTACTCGGAAAGAAATCCTGTCTATCCATACACAATAAAATAATATTATACAAGCATTAGGTGGACAGAATGATAGAGATGGGAGATATGAATGATCGAAGTATAAATGAAAGCTGGAATGAGATGGCTAAGTGTATCAGACAAGCAGCGAAATATATTTTGGGCATAATAGATAGGGATACATGGTGGCGGTCGACAGAATTTCAGAGTGTATTGAAAGAAAAGAAGAGAAAATTAAGGAATGGCAGCATGTAGAGCCTGGAAACGCTAGTTTAAAAGCCCAGGACAATCTATGTGACGCACTGGACCGTCCTGCAGGCCAAAAAGGCTATATCGGGTTACTAGAATAAGAGAGAGAAAGGCGAGGGATGTTTGTCATGTAAGATGTATAAGAGATGAAACTGGAATGGTTCTATCGGATGATGAAAAAATCAGAAAGAGGTGGAAGGAATATTTTGAAAGATTGATGAATGAGGAACATAATTGGAGTGGGGTGTTAGAGAATAAACCAGTGAATGTGGGATTAGTGAGAATGGTTAGTATGGATGAAGTCAGAATAGCAGTAAATAGAATGAAGAATGGTAAAGCCATTGGTCCAGATGGAATACCAGTTGAAGTGTGGAAGTTATTGCGAGTGGATGGATGGACGTGGTTAGCTTTGTTCTTCAATAAGTTGTTGCTGGAAGAAGCCATACCTGATGAGTGGTGCAATAGCTCTTTGGTGCCGATTTAAAAACAAAGGTGATGTGCTTGAGTGCAACAATTATAGAGGAATAAAGCTAATGTCACATACTATGAAAGCCTGGGAGAAAGTTATTGAAAGGCGACTGAGAGAAGAGAGTGAAATTTCACAGAACCAATTCGATTTTATGCCTGCTCGCAGTACAACGGATGCCATTTTCGCTATACTTCAGCTGTGCGAGAAATACAGTGGTGCGCATAAAAACTTACACATAGTATTCATTGACCTCGAAAAGGCATACGACCGGTTACCTCGTGAGGTTCTGTGGTGGGCCCTTAAGGAGAAAGGTGTGCCTGGGAAGTATGTGCAGTTGATCCGAGCGATGTACAGTCGATGCAGTACCCAAGTCCGGTCTACAGTGAGCACCACTGGCAGCTTCAATGTGGCTGTCAACATCAAGGGTCGGCTCTCAGCCCTTACCTCTTCCTGATGATAATGGATGCTCTGACGTAGGACATTCAGGAAGAGGCTCCCTGGTGTATGCTGTTTGCCGATGACATTGTGTTGGTTGCCGAGAGTGGCCTAGAGGTCCAGAACAGATTGGAGGTGTGGTGGCACAGACTAGAGAGTGTTGGCCTGAAATTGAGTAGAACCAAAACGGAATACTTGTTCTGCGATTTCGGCGGTCTCTCCAATCCAGTGCCTTTGGCTCTTGCTGGAACGCCCATACCGATCTGCTCAGACTTTCGGTACCTCGGGTCGGGATGGTGAGGTAGACCGGGACGTAACACATCGGATCAACGCAGGATGGATGAAATGGCGACAGGTCACGGGAATAACTTGTGACCCACGGATGCTCCTCAAGTTGAAGGGTAAAATCTACAAGTCCGTGATAAGGCCTGTCATACTGTATGGATCAGAATGCTGGGCTATGAAAAAGACGGATGAAAAAAGATTGCACGTAGCGGAGATGAGAAAGTTAAGATGGATATGTGGTGTGACGAGAATGGATAAAGTGAGAAATGAGTATATTAGGGGAAGTTTGAAAGTGGCGCCAGTGACTGAAAAGTTGAAAGGGAATCGTTTGTCTTGGTATGGTCATGTGAAGAGGAGGGATGAAACGCATTTTAATAAAAGAGTTATGACTTTACATGTGGATGGATGGAGAGGGAAAGGGAGACCAAAGAAAAGATGGATGGATTGTGTGAAGAGTGATATGAAAGAAAAGGAAGTTAGTGATAGTATGACGAGTGACAGGGCAGAATGGAAGAAGAAAACGTGTTGCACCGACCCCAAATAACAAGGAACAAGGGCAGGAAGATGATGATATACAAGCATTAGGTTAACGCCAATTGGATGTATGGTCTCCAACTTTGGGCGCTAAAAGGAGCAACGTTAAAAAATTAATCAATTCCAAAACAAAGTACAAATATGCTGAAAAAGGGTGTTTTTATAGCATCTCATGGTACATAAGAAATTGCCTCCACCGTGACATTAAAATGAAATTCGGCTTTGTACGTAAATTAAAACGAACAAAAACCTTGTTTAAAATAAACAATTACCTAAGCAATTTTTAACGGATAAAATTGAATTGATATGCGCAATAAAAAAAAAACATAATATTTACCTGATACCAAATATACAGCATGGAAATATTATCATTAATTTTAATAGTTCTTTTGTAGTCTGCTAATAAGTCGAATATATTGGCCATAGTAGAGGGCACCCATCGTCGGCGCTGGTTGAAGAATTCGTCAAAGTGTTCGGGACAATGTGTGTACGCATCGGATGCGGCTGAGTATTCCACGCGGTAGCCTCGTTGCAGTAGCAGGGTGCATAGCCAACGATCCTCACCTGTAAGTAGGTAAATTACTATAATAGTTAGTAAAATTATGATAACATAATATGATAGGAAAAGATGTCAGTGTCAAGAGGGATTTTATTAGCATTAAACAGAATATTAAAACACCCGAAGTCACCACCACAAATTGATTTATTAAAATAATACAGGCCTTAAATAGTAGCCAGTAAATAGTACATAACTTAGTATCTTTGTAAAACCTTCAACAACGCTTTTAAGTTTTCTATTTATAGTAAATCGACAAATATACTTCGGCCTTCATTGACTTTGATAGATTAATGGAAAGTAATCAAGGTGAAACTGTATCATACCTTGATCATACTGTACATAATGCCGAGCCTCGTGCGAAGTCAGTGTGTATTTCTTCATAACGTTGTCGTCCATCAAAGCCTTTCCTCTAAAGAGGGAGAAGCATCCAGGACTACAGAGTACGCAGCCAATCATGTGTTCGGTCGCCTTTTGCAGCCAATGTCCGATAGCGTACTCGAACATTTGGTACCATGCCATGAAACCTGAAACATTTGGGTTTATATAAATACTAACTTCTGCCAGCAGCTACGCTCACATGTAAGCAGAAAGAGATAAAGTAGCATTTTACTGGGAAAAGAATACATTTTTTTTTTTAAGTACTTGTAAACACGAATACTCGAAACACCTACCAGAGCCTACAGGATGGATACGTCCGCACGCCGCCCCCAAGTTCTTATCTTTCTTCATGAGATCAATCAACAAAGTGACTGCTATCGGCTTGAAGTCGATGTCGCCGTCCAGAGCCAACAAGTACGTGTTCTCGGCGATTACCTCCTTGCGATCCACGGAGATCGGCAGGTCCATTAATCGATGACCCAGGAAATAGTACATGTACATCACCTGTACACAAGCAAGCACTAAGAGGTAGAGTCAAAGCGTCAATCTAAAAAAATGCATAGCATACTGACCCCTAACTACACGAAGCGTAACGCTTATATTTCTATCGAGATAAAAAAACCTCGTGCACTCATCGGAATGCTCGCGTCTTTTCTTCTTACTTTGTGAGTAACCAATAAAGTTGTTATCATCTCTATTCTTTCGATGTTACATTAAAGCCTCTCGATTATTTTATGGAATGAGAATAATGAACCTTGTACTATTCAGCTAACCAAACAAAGCCGAATGTTTCCATCCATCATTCGGCAATGATTAGATATCGATATCCGTTCAGTCATAAAAAAAAAAGATCAATACAAATGACCTAGTTATAAATCCTAAACATTATGAACTGTGAAAATTTCACTGGCGCGAAGGTCTGAAACCATTTCGGTTAAAATTTTTGTATAGTTTCTTATTTATACTTAAAATAGTGCGAAGGCTAAAACAAAAACTAAGACGCTCCCATTAATTTACCATCCATTTCATCTATCTATATATATAAAAGAAAGTCGTGTTAGTTACACCACTTATAACTCAAGAACGGCTGAACCGATTTGGCTGAAAATTGGTGGGGAGGTAGCTTAGAACCAGGAGACGGACATAGGGTACTTTTTTTTTACTTTTTTTTTTTAGGGTAGAGTAGGGTAGAGTAGGGTTGAGTAGGGTAGAGTAGGGTAGAGTAGGGTAGAGTAGGGTAGAGTAGGGTAGAGTAGGGTAGAGTAGGGTAGAGTAGGGTAGAGTAGGGTAGAGTAGGGTAGAGTAGGGTAGAGTAGGGTAGAGTAGGGTAGAGTAGGGTAGAGTAGGGTAGAGTAGGGTAATTTTTTTTTTTTTTACTAAATCCCGCTTTTGGGCAGAACAACGTCTGCCGGGACCGCTAGTTCGTAATATTTCCAAGAAAAAATAATTCAAATGTTTTTATTTCACATAGGCCTACATGAGCACTTATAAAACGTCAGATGCTAGTGCACGATTCCAAATTGGTCGTTATCTATGGAGAAGAATCGGCAAGAAACTCCATGGTTACTCTTTTATTTTTTATTTTTTTATTCTTACAAAATTTCCATATTACAGTATTAGTAGTTACTATGTAAGGACCGTGTAGACTAGTCAATATTGTACTCAAAAGTACTATAAAAATAATCATAATAAAAAGTGAGTCGTAATAGGAAGTAATGTAAGAATTCGCGGAATCTTCAGTGTTCTCACATTCACATTATAAAAAAGAGGCTCTAAAAAAAGCAAGAAAAATAAATAATTACAACTATCAATGAGACGTTAACAAAATAAATTACTAACAAAGTTTTGGTGTCTAATAATATAAAAAATATTGCAAAAACAATGTGTTAGAAAAATACTGCGCACGACTCGCGCACTGAGGGTTTCGTATAAACTTACCTTTGAAAACAGTTAATTCCTGAATCGAGTTACGAAGATTTTTCCGAATCACAAAAAATGTTTTTTTTTGAGACGTAACTACAAATTTACAGTTTTTAGATTTTTCCTATACTTGTACTGTGAGACCTTGCTTCATGCCAAATTTTAAGATTCTAGGTCAATGAGAAGTACCCTATGAATTTTGATTCCCTTGAGAGTGTCGAAATTCACATTTTTTGCGACATAAACGGCCGGTACTTTTTTTTTTGTTAACTCAGAAGTTTGATTTTTTCACAGCTTCAAGGGAACGCAGATCTTAGTATATAGTTTTAATTTCAACTCAATACCTCCACGCGTTTCCAAGATAAAGGGTCTTGACAGACAGACCGACAGACAGACAGACAGACGGACGGACAACAAAGTGATCCTATAAGGGTTCCATTTTTTTCCTTTTGAGGTACGGAACCCTAAACAAGAAGTATATTTTACAATAAATGTGGAGCAGTTAATAGACACATTTACACAATATTATGAGTTACCAGGGGGCCGCAGAAGTAGTCATTGCCAAACAATCGTGTCTTCGACATAGTCTATAACCGTGTAATACGCTTTTTTGGTTAGGACACGCTTAATATGCGTTTTAAACTTTCCCTCGCTATGTTCAGTCACCACCTTTGGCAGCTTGAGCAAAAATGACTTGCTGGTCTTAGCTAATCGCCATTTAGGTAATACAATTTCGTGTTTACTACGCGTATTTATGTTATGAAAATCAAAGATGAAAATGATGAAGATTCCGGATCTAAGATGATCTATAAATCTATTAAAACTCATAGGTACTCAACAACGGAAATAATTAATAACAAAAATGTTCGAAGTCAAAACATTCTGTTATCACGATAACTTATCATATTCTAATAATATTTCTGAGTAATTAATAAAAGTCAATAACAATAAAACGTAAAATTTTGTAGCTTACCTGAGACCATCTTTTCCTGTGTCTTATTTTCGACTTGTCTTTGAGGTGGCATATCAATTTATTTTTTCCTGGTAGTGTCCAAACTAGGCGGCCGCCGTACGGAGCAGGGTATTTCTTTGGTGGTCTCAGTCTTACGTTTGTTAAATGGACCTCTGATGCAGCCTCGTCAATGGTCTCTACGAGGCACGTTACGAAACGATTCACCTGTGAATCTTCTGCACTGTGATCCGATACCTCAAACGCGTCATCCATGAAAATGTGTACTGTAACGATTGGAGTATGATAGTCGAGCCAAGTGTGCAGCAATTTATAATAACTAAATATAATATGGATTATGTTTTGGCCAACGTCCAAATAAAAACTTTAAGAATTTTGAAATTGGATTAAATTGTTTACTTCGCTACATACCCTCCAGTTCATAGTAGTCAGGATCAACAACTCCTAAATACTTCTGGGCAACTCGACGCGCGCTTTGATCTTCGTCCATACGGAAAATAGATTTTAAGAACTCGGTCATTTCTTCTTTTGTTTCGTGCCACATTGTTGCACACACATAGATCCTAGTTACACAAAAAATGTTAATTAAGTTTTAGCAAAACTGAGTTATAATAATTAATTAGACCTCCACTATGAAATAACCTTTACCTTGTGACGGTGTCAGATGGCTTAATATCTTTTTTTGATAATTTGTCGTCGCTAACTGAAGACGCGTCATCTCCATTGAGATATTTGAGATCCTAAAACAAAAGTAAGAAACGAGACTTACAAATTCATTCATATTTCTGTCACTAGGCTTTATGTATTAACATCAAAGTAAAATCATCACCTCTATTGATACATCATTGTCATCATCCTTTGTTCTATTGAGGAGCAAGGACTGATCGATGATGGCGCTGCAGTACCACGGCTTGGAGAACAGTTTGTCAGTAGCCGCCAGACGCTCACAGCGCGGCCTCCAGGTGTGAGCAGTCACCCACGCTTGCGAAACCAGCCACAGTAACCATATCCAAGACATCTGGCCCACTATGAAATCGTTCAGGAAGTAAACTGTTGAAAAATATGGAATTATATATAAACGATATCAGGAGCACATTAGGGGAGTACAATAGTTCATGCACACACGCCAAGGAGTAGCTATACTTTGTAACTAAATAGTTTTTAAGTATTAAACTTAATTAAGAAATATGATTGCGGCTGGTAGCCCGTGTACGGCGACAACTTACCCGGTGGAATCTCGAAGAACAAATAGTCAGGTATAGTTCGATAAAATGCACACGGATCTGCATTCTTCATTCCACATAAAACAATTAGCAGGTTAACAGTGACTGGTCCAACAAGACTTAACGCAAAAGTGAAACTGAAATTTTGAATTAGGATCTTGCAGGCAGTTTTACTAGCAGCAAAGCAGACGTATGCGGCAAAGACCTGGATAAGTACCACCCAAAGAGGGGTAGCCCATGCCGCTGGTATTTGTAAGCTTACTCCCCCCACTGCGTAACCCAGAAAGCCTTGGAATTCATCCTGAATCGCTTGAACCTGTAATAAGGACGAATGTAGATTAAAGAAACTAACTTTCCCACTAATTTCCTGATCACATCCGTAAAGAACTGACTAAATCCTTACCTCTTTAGCTATATAACGTCGATCGCTAAACCCACTGCTTAATTTCG
The DNA here is from genome assembly GCA_961205895.1 of Mythimna pallens. Classification (NCBI taxonomy): domain Eukaryota; kingdom Metazoa; phylum Arthropoda; class Insecta; order Lepidoptera; family Noctuidae; genus Mythimna; species Mythimna pallens. The sequence goes on along the minus strand of OY540830.1, from coordinate 15,978,835 downwards.
TGAAGAAAGCTAATGGGTCGTCGTTCTGAATGTGTAAAGATACCAAAATACTGCACATGAATATGAATATCTTCCACATCGAGACCACTCTCTGCGAGTAATAACGACCCCTTTTGAGACCGTCGCGGAGATTTTGCAAAGGTTGTAGAACTGGAATAAATAAGTGTAGGTATTATATTTAAATTGTCTTTTCAAGAGGGCAGAGATTCCCTATAACAATTCTAGCAAGTGATGTTAAGCTGTTTTGAAATCAGTATTGAGTGATATGGTTAAGTGTCCGCATCAAACGAGATTAAGATATTAAAGCGTAGGTAAAAATTTAAGTATTTAATGCCTTTTTCATTGAGCAAAGCAACTACAAATCACATCGCAACTACAACATCAAAGATTTAGATATAATCCAATAATGAAAGTGACAATATCTAATATCTGTTCACTGTATACCTGACCAGTGTTTCCCTGAAGTGCCGACGAAGTTTTCCCACCAGCCGAGAGAAACCAATACGCACGCTACCGGAATTGTCCACAAAACCACATCGCCTTTTAGGAGGGGCCAAACAACGAATGCAGTAGCTTGAGCAGAAACAGCAAGTACATCCAAGATTATTTTAAAAATGTATCGACGCTCAGTGGTGTCTCTAGAAAGGGCGTTCAAAACCCCAGGTACGAAGCACATCGCGTTCATCAACATTGTCCCCTTCACAACATCTAGTTCCGGTAGAATAAACAGCACGAGTAATGCAACTCCGATTGTGTGCAGTGTTTCTATTATTAAGGACTGAAACAATATTTTGTCATTAATAATTATATACTCTGATGTCTCATAAAAAGGCTCTTCTAAATTACATTTTTTGCATAATAGCAAAAGTTGGCACTCCAAATGTGATTATGTAAAATCACGTCGGTATGCCATTCCAGAGGATGTATTTTCATACAAAATCCTTAGCCATTGGGCCAACTGGCAAAACCTTAGCCATTACCATTGACACACGTGACCCAGGACAACATGGCACAAAAGAGATGGTAATGATAATCACGTATATGTCATTCACTTTATTGTTTTAGATAAGATAAGTCTTTGTGTTTTGAGACAGAAATAAAATTATTCATATAATTGTTGGCGCAAATTATCTTATCTGCTAATAAATATTTTAAAGTGTCAATTCGATCCTGGTTTATAAACTACATTTTAGTTACACATTGACTACATTACGTTCAGGGATTATGAATTTAAAGAGTTATCATGTTTATAGATTAGTACGATCCTTGAATACGGGGAATCCCGTTAAATAAACGATGATGCATATTTCTGCTGTACCTCGCAATTTTTGAATGCTATAGAATGATAACTAACAAGAATAGGAAATCATAATGTATTAGTTAGTGCCTTACCATCAGAAACTGTCCAAACGTGGGCTTCCCAGTAGTCTTGAAGATGCATATTCTGAGTGATCTTAAGAATATGCCCAGCTCTGGTATACTGAATGCGATGAAAGCTGCCCACAGCCATGTTATTCGTTCTTCCAGCGAGTGAACTGTTATAAACTGCTGATCGAGTGCTAGTGATATGACATACAATATATTAGTTAGGTACCTCAGACCAACAAATCAAAGACCTCAACGAACACTCGAGTAAATAGTAAAAGAAAGGATGAAACAACACTCACCTAAAGCTCTGTTACAATGAGTTATTTGTCTCCCCTTTTTTAGTTGTGATGTGATGAAAAGCAGAGTCCCTTTAGATACTACAGCGGATCCAAGCACAACGATAAATATGAAGATGTACGAGAGAAATTTAAGGACTTTTACACTGGCGTCTATGCAGGCAGTAGATTCCATAGAACCACTCTCCTTCTTCACGGGAAGCTCCCGAAACAGATTCCATCCTTTTGTTTCTTGAGCTGTTCTTTGTCTGAGGAAATGAGTTTGCGTGTTTTGGCAGTGGATTTTTACATTGAAAAGACCTACAGTTAATTTGAAAATAGCAATGGAGTATGGAGCATATTCGGAATGTAACAGTATAGGTACCTAATGTAGGTAGGTAGTCGCAGGGAGACAGGCCTTGATTCTTTATTAAATAAGATCCTGTAGATCGATATAATGTCTGCGTTTGCGCGTGTTATAATGAGTAACAAGTGCAACTTGAAAAACACTTAATTAAATCTAAAATTAATATACTAAGAACGTTAATGTTGGCTAAAATGTCATCATGATTGGCATTGTTTATGCCATATGCATAAATGTGATAGTTGTGACACCTACTCGTGTTTCAAATTAATACTAGAACAAGAATAACCGCTATATGCTAACTCTCTGAAATACATACACCAAGAGAACAGCCAAGGTGATTAACTATCAAGTCTTTCTTATGGCGTGATACCCCCGATTCTGATTTAAGCATTTGAAGTAGGGAATTTCTCATATTCTACTTTAGCCTAAAAATCTATAAAAATTTGGCATTAAAATGGGGTTTGAGGCGTGCTTAGGTCAAAATTCTCAACTCAGAAAACCGCCATCAAACCAGCATATTTGAGTATGCGACCGTTTTTCTCTAAACTTTCATAGTATGTAAGCAATAATAAGAGTATAATTTTACCCTAAATCGTCGATGTCATCATACAGCGGAGTATACTCCGACTCATCCTCGCTGTCGTCCTCCAAACCCGTGAATCCAGGAGTCTTAGGCTTCGTCGCCATTCGATATTTATCTAGAACAATCGCTACTGTTAAAAACGCTTTATTAATTATGCAATACCTACACATTGAGGGATACATTGTTTGTAGATTAAACATAATAATTAATTAGTTGAAAACCGTTTACCGCTGGGAACACAGGGAGGACGTGGATGTGTGTCTTATGTTGAGACCGCAAATTGGCAAACGAAACCTGGCCTGATGTAGAGGTTGATATAGGATGTACATTTGATATAAGTAGGTACAGTCACAGAACAGAAATATGGTACGGTAGAGGACTTAACATGGAGAAGCCTATGCCCAGTATCAAATACCAGTGTCTCAAGACGATGGTTTATGAACAGTAGGTGTTGCCAGTGATGTCATATGGCACTCAAACGTGGTCGTTCACAATGGGCATCATCATAAGGTTTAAAATTGCCCAAAAAGCAATGGAGAGGTATATGCTCGAAGTTTTATTCTTTCGCAAGAGAACAAAGGTTATCGACACTGTCCGTAGCCCAAAGAATCGGCAGACTTGCCGCGAAAGTTATTGTAGTGGGTAGGATATTTTGCTCGCAGAACAAACGGTCGAAGGGACTAAAAGGCTGAAGAAGCGACTGCATGCCGTTAGATGCAGCGTTGGAAGCCCTTTCACAAGATGGGCTGATGGCCAAGTGAGGGTCACGGGAATTCGATGGATGCGAGACGCATAGGATCAGTCGTTGTGGCGACACTTGGGTAAGGCATATGTCCAGAAGTGGACATCTTTCGGCTGAAATGATGATGACAATGTTCAGCAGTAGGTCGACTAAGATGGTATACGACAACAGAGGAAGGGTAACTATAACAGTTTACCACGAACCTACCTATTGTAGCAAGTTTTGTAGTACTTAGATAATAATTTATTCTGTAAAAAAAATATGAAAATATCCTTACCTCAAGCAACTATTTTAAGCACACATATTCACTATCACTATTTTCACTAACAGATCAACAGCTGTATTACGATGATTTTTTTTTTATAAACAATAACAGAAATTTTGTATTATCACCGAAAAATTGCCAAAGTAAATGAGGATATGGTAAATACCACTGAATCGCACTGGCCCGTTTAAACATAATCCTGATATCAAACGACAGTCATTACGGTATCGCAGCTGATTAGGAACATTATCGAAAATCGTCGATCAAAGCGCTTTGATTTAAATGATTATCAAATTATACGATCATCCTTTACATTTTTAACCAGTGACGCCAATCTGAAGTCATTGTTATGTTTTACACAACAATTTTGAGTGCCTGCGCTAAAGTAAAAACTTGGTGGGAAACTGAAGTAGGTATAACGTTTTCCTGCATTGGCATAAGTACATGTGTGGATGATCTATCGATACAGATACTGTCCACATCAAGAGCCAACACTTAATATTTACAACAGGAACACTTATTGCTGTATTTTAGTTCACAATCGAGCAATTTGCACAACTTCAGAAGTGATAACGAAATCAATGATTAAAATAATCTGTGTACTTTTACTAGGTCCAAAGGAAACAATATGAGACGCGTCACAATCAAAAGTTTATTATCTAAATATAAAATAAATATTGTAAATAATAGGTACATAATATAAAAAGAAAAGAAAACCTAAATCTATTAACACATTAGCATTTATACTCTTAAATACAGACGACACAAACTTCGAGAATGACGATTAATCACAACATTACATTTATTTAATTATACATATTAAAATTGAATACGCTATTTTGCAAAATATTTGAGTACATTTCGCTATCTTAGTTTTTGGTAAAACTTGTTTATTTGAAAGAATTTGTTTGACAGGAATATGTTGTTGGATTTTAATGCTAAACGTGTTGAAAATTAAATTAATGCCATGTGCGAATCAGATTCACGCACAGAGGGTGTCATTTTCAATTAAGTATTATTTTATCTTAAAAAATTATATAATTTAACACGAAATGTAACACAAACTGATAAACTGATGTATTATAACATTCTTTTGAAATATTACATTTCATGTTACGTTTCACTGCTTTGTACTCGACATTAGATAAAACTTTGCCATTGTAGTTGGGATAAACTTCTTCCACGCTAGGTTAACCTTATGATAGATACAAGCAACATAATCCAAACAATATATAATTTTCTAAACAAGCAAGTTATTCCAACATTGAAACAATTAAATATGTGCTCGAATGTGTTTTGTAATACAGTGCATATTAGGCTCTATATACACTACTAAGAAATGACTGCAAAGTTATTATAGAATCACCCTATTAACACATAAAACGCAATATAATCACAGAGATAATACAATCTTATTTCTCTATAGTTACCATCAGACTTCAAAATTTTGTAACCAGAAATACAGTCTAAGTGTAAAGTATGGGCTAACTTAATTAAATCCACACTAAGCTACCTAACACGCAAATACTTAGGAAAGTCGTCATGATAAAAACCACAGGCTTGGATTGTTAAGATGAATGCTCCAGGGTAGTCCGCGAAATTCAAATTATAGTATGTTTTTTGCAATTTGCAGTTCAGTATCGGATAGTATGGCAAAACAATATATATGCGGTAGTGACATGTGTGTATTTACACAATTGTACTCATTAAAACCATTAATAAAGTTCGAATAGTTCGAGAGTTATAGTGAGTTAGAATAGAGAAGAGCTAAAAGGTGCCATTTTAATAAAAACTTTACATTTTACCATGCCTCCAAGTAACAGTTATGATGACTGTTTTAATGAGTATAGTTATGTATATACATTTTATATCGTTATTGCACATAATATATATTTTTGATACCATATTATCCGATACTGAGCTGCAAATTGCAAAAAACTTTCGAAAATTTGAATTTCGCGGCCTACCCTAAGATTTAAGGTAACACTTAAATCTTACAGAAAAATACGAGACCTATCTCTCATGCACATCTAACACCATGGAATTGGTTGTATTACTTGAGTAGTAAAATTAGTTTCGAGTTAAATTGAATACATTAGAAAGTTTATCAGTTCTCGTTATCATTACCACTAGGTAAAGAACCGACTTTACTAGTACTGTAATCTGTCTCCTTCACATAGTCCTTAGGTTCGTCATGTTTAGAAAAGTTTCCCATGGCCACTTGTGCTATAGTGTCCACGATACTTGACGAACTCATGTATGGATGGCTGGAGGGGGGCACAGATGTCGATAGATCTTCCGCCTTCGTTAATTTTAGAGGTTGATTGTAATCCGATAAGTAGTCAGGCATTGTGGTCTTTTTAGTTAACTCTAACATCTGATTCAAAAATGACTCCCCACTTACTCGCGAAGGCATACTAAAATCAGTTGCTTGCGCATCCATGCTATCAGATTTCGCCGTTTCTATTTTCGACGAAGTACTTGTTTCATTTAACTTCATACCATCAAGAGAATCCGATTTTCCTTTTCCAATACTACCAAAATCAGGCGGTAAATAATCTTTATTGCCTTTTAATAAGTCATGCGGCGATTTCATCAGCATGCTCTGATCTAAACCAGCTTTAGTAGAAATAGGACTACTAGTCGAAAGCGGTTTCAAAAGAGATTCCTGCATTTTCATTAATGATGGAGATAAGAACATATTATTCGCAGCCAATGTCGATTTAGACATGGGATCTGGTATTCCCAATATGCCTGCACTGGAGTATTTACTAGCTGAGAATAGAGCATTGGCAATGTCTGCAGAACTCATCATGAGGTTGGAGGCCAGGCTGGCAGGGATCGTGCCCGTGGCGGTGCTGGTGCTCGTCGCAGTGCTGCTCGGTGTCTTGTCGTAGCTACCAATACTGCTTGTCAAGTTCTGCAAAGACGCAGCGTACGACGGCGGATCGGGAAGTTTGCTACCAGATAAACTAGCCGCTAAACTTGAAGACATGCCTGGAGTGAGCCCTGTCAACATGCTGTTTGCAGCAGCTAAACTTTCCAAACTAGAAGCACCCATAGGTAGAGGCATGTTGGGGGAACCCAGTCCGAGAGCCATGCTCGTCAGCATATCTAATCCTGTAGGATATGACGACGTCAAAGTAGGGGTAGCAGATTTTGATGACGATTTAGAAGACGTTGGTAGTACGGGAATATTCAGTTGAGGTGTTTCGAATTTATGAGGCGAGCCTGATCCAATACTTGACGATACATTTATAGGAGGTACGCCTGCGGGCCGGCTTACCATCTGTTGCAACGTACTCACTGAAGGGAAGTTGGGAACAGATGTCACCTGACTTGGTTTTGACACAGGTATTGGTTGTGGAACTGCTAATAGAGCATCAAGATCCATTTTATCGTCCTGTTCGGAAGAGCAACCTAACTCGTCTCTAATGAAATGCCATAACAATCCATCACTCTGCTCTCTGGGAAATTTAGCAGTCAATGTACATTTCAATTTGTCCAAGTATGTGATATCAGGCTTAAAATTGTCTTTGAAATCGACGAACGTATCATCAGAGAATGAAAAGTAGTACTTGATACTTTTCCTTATTTGTTCCATGGTGTGTGTTGATAGGTGGCTGTCATGAACCATATTGTACTGAAGGAGAAGTGGTCGCGGATATTCTGTAGGCCTCTGCTCTGGAGGAGGCATCACCCAGAAGAAAGTAAGTGATGACTCCAAGACAGGACTCTCTGGATTATAGGGGGCTGAAAATCATAAAGGACAATATTTGAGAAAAGCTTGAATAAAATTAACAATTCAATTATTATTATTTGAATAATATATGACTTACAGCAAATGACTCCAATGCACGGTATGTAAGATATTTCAGTGGGTCCACGCATTTTGATTTGATATTCCAGCTGATTGTCACAATCCCTAAGACTAGGCATGGCAGGATTTGTTGGATGAGAGTGATACCATCCCAGAAGTGTAAGTCCCAGTTTTTCTATTTCCATTTGAATCTCTAATTCTACAAGAACTCGCGGTCTAGTGTCATTCTTACTGATTAGGCATGGGAATGTATGCGTTATCATGACATCTGGAACAAACAATTAATTTGATTAGTAGAATATATTTATTTATTTATTTAAACTTCATGGACAGTAGTGGTACATAGGCCGACTTGATGCAACAAGGCATTCTCTACCAGTCAGTCTTTGGGTTAAAAGAGACAACACTGTGGTAGGTAAAATAAAATTCATATTTTACCTACCACAGTAAAATCTAATTCATATGAAAGTTTCTACTATACAAGTGTAATGTATGATGAAATGTGAAGAGGAACTGAAGTTTTAGGTACTCAGTGTTCACTGCAAATCAAAACACAACACTTCAGGAATTTAAATAAAGTCCAACATATATAAATAGGAAATCTGCATGGAATTTATTTATTTGTCAAATTAAATCATTTTTAGCATTATATATTCATGAACAACAACAAGTTATAAATCTTCAAAGCTGCTAGTAAGAGAAGTCCGACGTAGACTTTCGATGTCAAAGTTCATCACGCCCATACGGCCGCCATAGAAAACTGCGTTTTGACGAGAGATACCGACATATTTATTTAATATTATTTCCTTTATTTCATTTATATAAACATATTAGTTACATTTTTAAATATTTCAAAAATAAAAAATAAAACATTTAAAAATATAAAAAACAGCATCCCACCGGTATCGGGAACAGGGTCCAAGCTACCGGCGGTCAGGGCTCCAGAGAATGGAACCTCCTAACAATGCGAGCCGTGTCCAGGAGTACCGCTTTCTGAATCAAGCCCTTGATCCAGCCGCCTAACGCGAGCCTCCTAAGGTGTTGGTCGAGGCTCTTGGCTATTAAGCCATTGCCCGACACGACTATCGGCACAATGATCGCCGAGTCCACATCCCACATGTCGACAACCTCGCGAGCCAAGTCAATATACTTGATTAGTTTATCTTTCTCGGCTTTCACGAGGTTCTCGTCATGGGGGACGGATATGTCAACAATCATTGCACGCCTCTCGCTTCGGTCCACCACCACTATATCAGGCTTATTGGCTACAATAGTCCTGTCAGTGATGATGGACCGATCCCAGTACAAACTGATATGACCATTATCAAGAACTGGGTCGGGCTCATACCTGTAGTACGGCACTTCCGATTCCACAAGAGAGTATTTCAAAGCAAGTTGCTGATGGATAATCCTGGCTACAAGGTTGTGTCTATGCAAGTACTCTCCGTTAGCTAGACGAGAACAACCAGAGATAATGTGACGAATCGATTCCCCCGGACGGTGACATGCCCGACAGATGTCAACCGTGCCGTCCTTCACAATAAATCTCCGGTAGTTATTCGTCATGATAACTTCGTCCATAATTGCACAGACAAAACCTTCGGTTTCCCCAAAGAGGTCACCGGAACGCAGCCAGGCTACGGACGCCAATTGGTCTACTTCGGGCCTGTGAAGGGCCCGGAAAAAGCGTCCGTGAAGTTCCTTGCTTTGCCATACTTCCCTGCGATCGTTAGTGTCAAGCACTACCGGTTTGCGCCAGTTCTCGTTAGCCAGGGCGAGCGGGGTGAGTCCCTTGTCCACTGCCACTACATCTCGATGCATACCCACGTCGGCAGCTAGGAAATATTCCCTGAGACTGCATACCTCGCGGTTGTGTAGGGTCTTAGTATTTAAAAAACCTCGACCCCCACACTTCCGCGGGATATACAATCTCATCACCGACGATCGTGGGTGATGCATTCGGTATGCAGTCAGCAGTGTGCGGACCCTCCTATCCAGGGCGTCAAGTTCTGTTTGAGTCCATTTGAGTACGCCGAAAGAGTACATCAATACCGGCATGACCCAACCGTTGAAGGCGCGCACCTTGTTTCCGCCTGAAAGAAGGCTATTGAATACCTTCTTCAGGCGTCCAAAGAAGCGCGCCTGCAACGATTGCTTCATGTCAGTGATATTGATGCCTAGAGCTTCCGACATACCCAAATACTTATAGGTTTCGGTTGGAGAGAGGGATCTCAGGTTTATGGAATCCGTGAGTTGGGTGCCCACGGATTCCACAACCTCCCCTCGCTTTACATGCATGACCGCACATTTGTCCACACCAAACTCCATCCTGATGGCACTACTGAAGGTTTCAGTTACCTTCAGTAGCTCCATCAGTTGCAGATTGTTGGGGGCAAAAAGTTTCAGGTCATCCATGTAAAGTAGGTGAGATATTACCTGACCACCTCTCTTCAACCGATAGCCTAGACCTGAATTCTCCAGCAGTGTACTTAGAGGATTCAAGGCTAGGCAAAACCAAAGTGGACTCAAACTATCACCCTGGAATATACCTCGCTCGATCCTTACAGGTTCGCTATTCCTCTGGGTATGTCGACATCCTGGATAGCGAAGGACCGTACTCCATTGCCTCATACACGACATCAGGAAGGTGCGTAGTGTTGTATCAATTTTATACAATTCCAGCACCCTCATGAGCCATGTATGAGGAACAGAGTCATAGGCCTTCTTATAATCTATCCAACATGTCGACAGATCCTTTCGGGAACGTCGAACCTGTTGGCTAATGGTCATATCGATGAGGAGTAGCTCCTTAGTACCGCGGGACCCATTCCTACATCCATTTTGAGAGGCAGACATGATAGCGTTATTATCTACATGATGGTTAATCTTTGCTCTCAAAATGGATGTAAGAACCTTATAGACTGTCGGCAAACACGTAATCGGTCTATAGTTTTTGGGTTCCGCGGTGCTACCAGATTTGTGGAGCAGGTGGGTAACTCCTGTTGTAAGAAACTCGGATAGCGAGCCAGACTCCAAGGCGGTCTGATACTGAGATGCCAAACGAGCGTGCGATCTTTGAAACCACTTTATCCAAAAGTTGTGCAGTCCGTCCGGCCCTGGAGATTTCCAATTAGGCAACGGACGGACTGCACGGGCCACATCTTGGGGGCTAATTGTAATTGCCCCCATTTCTGGGATCGGTTCGCATGCTCGTTCGACCTCTCGAGTCCAACCACCTTCAGTATGACTGACAGGCACCGACCAGATGTTACGCCAGAACGAAATCATGGCGTCATCATCCGGAAGGCGCGTGTCAGCCACACCTTGGTCCGGCTGCTCCCAAGCTCTATATACCCACCTTTCATTACTCCGGAATGTGCGATTCTGGGTGTACCGCTCAACCCGCCGCTTATACCTTCGGATACGGTTTGCCCATGCGTACACCTTCTGCTTCAGGAAGTCGATGCGCTCTGTGACACAGGACATATAGTCTCGGGGGCTGATGTCAGTCCCCGAAAACGCCCGTCTCACAAAGCGCATCACTCGAGGGCGAGTGTTGCCCTCCCTGAAGCAGGTTAGTTTGCCGATGAGTACTCTGGCCCCACCAATACGACGCTCGATCCTGCACTGCCAGGCCGGCACAGCTGGTTTTGGTCGTGTAGCTACGTCACTGTTTGGAAATTTGACGTGAGCTACACGACATGCCGCTACAGCCGCGCAGTACATTATCGAGTGTGTATCAGTGAGATCTTCGCAGTCATCAAAATAGTTTGACAACTGCGAATCCAGAGCAGCCACCAGCGCCTTATTCTTATTACACATGGGCAAACGAGGTAATCGCGGCCTAAGTTTAAGCGGCATGTTGCGATACTCCCGAATAGCACACTCCAAAGCACTCCTCAATTCATTGTTAGACTGGGTACTTACATGTGTAACCATGTCAGTGCTCTCCTCGTCAGCGTGATTGGGAAGATGGTTGGACGGTGATACCTGTGAAGGTACCGCCGTCTGCGACGAAGAGGCAATGGCATAGCTACCCATTTCCGTTCGGAGGCGATCAAGTACAGTATCGTCCAACATATGATTACGCTGGATGACCCGCACCTGATCCGATAGTCGTTGGGCCGAAACGTTGACGGCTGGCTCAAGCACCTGAAACAAAGAGAGCATCCGAACACGGTACGCGGTCAGGTTGTTTCCTCCCTCTGTAGCCCCATAGTATGAGCGCATGACGTTTTCATTGATGGATTGCGTCCATCGCATGCGCTGCACACTTCCGCCGGGAGCTGGGACCCTATCAGAGGCCGGTGGGCCTCGGGGTCCTAAGCCACTCGGCGGCCGGCGTCCTCGCCGTCGACGCGCAGGTGGTGGTGACGTGGGCGGCGAGTAGTACTCGTCGCTCGAGCTCGACGCAGCTGCCGCGGCCGGTGTCACAGCACTCGCAGTGGGGCTGGGTTCCGGCGGCGGCGAGGCGGAGCTGAGCGACGAGGCCGGAGGTGGTAGGCGTGCACGGCGAGCTGCGGCTCTCGTCAAAATGGTTGTATGATTTTCATTTCTGCTAGGTTTCGTCTATTTTATTATCATTCATGCTGGTGACATATGTCATCTGTCTGGTTTATGGATTTTTTCTCTTCTCTTCTATGTGGTATTGAATATAATTATATTGTTTTTAGTTTTTTTAAGTAGTGGAATCTTCCTTAATATTTTTATTGTTGAATTTTGGTTAGAATGGGTCCAGAAATCAATATTTTAAAATTTAAAACTGTGATTGAAAAAAATACGACTTCTGTTGACATCGGGTATTGCCAGTTGTTATATTATTATTATTATCTTGTTTGCATTTCTTCCAATTTTGATATTGTTTTCACTGATCACATTCTATTTTTGTATTTAAAAAATAAATTGGTTAGATTACCGTTTTTTTTTTATGCATATTCCCTATTTCCTCGTTTTTTTATGGTCTCGCGAGATTAGGCGAAAATTAGTTGTTTAGCCGTGAAAATCGGAATCGCTATGTAGTCTTAGACCTAAGATATCTAAGATTTGACATTTAAGCCTCTAATTATAAAAATAGTGTAATAAAGAGGTAAAAATAAAATTGTACATACTATGACTGTTCAAATCCCAAGTGCCTGCTAAATATCCATAGACCTCTTCTTTTTTCAAATGACAGTGGATATCAAGTACCAGACTAGCATTTGAACTGACTGATACTAAAAAAGGTTGCACTTTCCCAGCTGACGAAAAGGATACTGCTTCTATCAACATGTTGGCATCACTAAAATAAGAAAAGGAATTCCTTTAATTTTTTTATAGATATTCTTAGAGGTAATCTAGGTGCTTTAGAAACAATAAACCAGGAGGCAGTCTGCTGTTTGAACAACATCAGGTATATCCACGGCTGTTTTAAATTAAAATGGAAATCCCCAATAAAACTTGAATGACCTGGGGATTATATCCAGGACTTCATGCTTTTGAGTCATGTTTGCAACCAATAAGGTAACTGCAAGTATATAACAATAATTTTACTAATACTCAATGTCTTTTACTCCAAGTTAGTTGAGACTACACATCTTTAAAGTAAGGAAATATATTTTAATACTGACTGCTGCATCATTCTATTTGGCACTGTGTTGTGTTTCATAACAATCCTTTGTGGTGGTGGTTCTGGGGGATTTTCTACTTCCATTTCTATCTCCTCTGAAATTCAAACAATAATATTCATTAATTAATGTATTGCATCAAAAAGATCAGAGAAAGAGAGAAACTTTTAAAACAACATGTATTAATAAAATATCCTTACCGTCGGAATGCATATTTTCTCTTTGCAGCTGCTTTTTGCGAAGATATGTTGCCTTAATAGTATCTAGTTTCTTCCCCCTATATTTGACAGAGGCCCAACCACACCCAGATCTCTTGTCTGGGTTTATTATGCGCTTGCAATGTATTGCCCATGCTGATGGGGAGCAAAATATTGTTTCTGTCTCATGGGACTTTATTTTTCCATCTGGTTGCAAATCTCCAACAAACTTTTGTCCCTAGAATAAGTACATAAATTCAATGAAAAGTTCTTTGCTACAGCCACAGGCCTCATCAGAATAAAAGGTTCATTTCAATATAAATTATATTTATATTACACAATATATAAAATGTCCGCGAAGTTACCTATGGGGTGAAGTAATTAGAACCTATTTTCTTTAACTACAATTTGTCATCTATCTTTATCTATATATATATATATAAAAGAAAGTCGTATTCGATTTTTCCGAAGTCGCTTTGGCCGAAATTGGTGGGGAGGTAGCTTAGAACCAGGAGATGGACATAGGATACTTTTTATCGAGCAGGGTAAAGTACGTTAGAATAGCGTAGAGTTGGGTAGAGTGGGGTAGAGTAGGGTAGGGTAGAGTAGTCAGTTGACGGAAGCAAAGCCGCGGGCAAAAGCTAGTAAGTATATAAAAGGAGAAACTGACTGACTAACATATAAACACACAGTCTAAACTACTGAGACTAGGAACGTGAAATTTTGCACAAGGTTTTCTTCTTTTATGACGTAGGCGAGCACTAAGAAAGGATTTTTCAAAATTCAACTCCTAAGGGGATGAAACGTGGTCTAGGTCTAGTTTGTATAGAGAAACCTACTTTCACGCGGACGAAGCCGCTGGCAGAAGCTTGTCACTTATAAGTCTTATAAGCAATCTATAGGACAATTATTTAGAATAATTAGTTAAAGAACGAGCTCGGAGTTCTGTATTAGGTTACTTTAAACCCTGCAGACCAAAATCGGCCCTACCCAAGCCGACAGTATATTAATAGCGATGCGTCATTTTGTAAAATCGCAAATTTGATAAACGGATATTTTGGAAAAAAAAATCAACATTAGATAGATAGATAGATAGATAGATATATTCTTTATTGTACACCAAAAATACAAATTACATTAGGAACTTAATATTAATATAGTGTCACAATGGGCGGTCTTATCGCTAAAAGAAATAATAACAAAAAAAAAATTACACAATCTGCATTTTTTCAAGTGATTCCTTTTTGTTTCAAACATTTGGGAACCCTGTATTCACTTTCAATGCAAAACTAAATCATAACAAGTTTTTATTCGGTGGGAAAATCATCTAATGACACCGCTCTTGGGCGGAGCGAGGGATAGCGTCAAACTTTGACTAAAAACCCACTCCTGTTCCTTCATTGCCATCGTTTCAGGGCCTCGGGGTTCTCTTCCAATAGATTGGTTGATGTTCGCTCATAACCGTCGCGGACCCTTATTCGTCAGCACGTGTCGGCAACGTCAATCGGTTCATGATATACCTGTGTCTGTCATTAACCCATTAACCGATTGTCCAATAATTAATCATATTTTATTCAGTAACTTTACAACTTCTACAATATATCTTACACAGAGGTCACCTTTTAAGTATATGAAATACCTGTGCTAGGAGGCCCAGCTCTTCTAAAACTAGTACAATAGTTGTAGGAGTGTGCTTACATGACAATTTGGTGAATAATTCACTAGGCAATAAAAGAAAAAAGAATAAAACAAAGATGATAAACTTAAAACATTGGGTATGTGTTGTGTAAGTGTATGTGGGTGTGTGTTGTATAAGATTGTGTGCGTATGTGAAGAGTGGGTCAGTATATATAAAAGTTTGTGTATGCGTCACTTCTTTTACCAACTATCGCCATAACTATCACACGATAGTTTGTAAAAGAGTATCTATGTCGTCATAGTTTTTACTTCTTAACCTTTCCACCAGAGCTTTTTTGCATTCACGAAAGGTCATGGGGAAAATATTTAAATATTAATTTGTTGCAGACAGGGAAAGGAACAGGAGGCGGATTGCCTTCTTCCGCGGATTGTGGATTATTAGCGGATTGTTCTCCTGATTGCGGTACTGTCTTTTTGCGTATGTCGATTTAACCGAGACTTCTGGTGCAACAAGATATTTCATTTTTTTTTTTCGAAACTGTGAAATTTTTTTATTTTTTTTATACGGGATAGTTTTGTGAAGTCGATAGAAGACCGCTTAGCGAAAAGAGGTTTTCAGTAGAGAATCTTTACGATTTCAAATACATGACCTTCAAGAGAGATCGTTGTACTCGCTCCAGCTCTACAAATTTAAATTTTGTAGCCCCGCCCCAAACAGGTATACAGTACACTAAAACTGACTGGGCCAGTGAAATATAAATTTGGTTTAAGAGAGTCTTGAAGGTAGCATGTCTTAAAGCCTTTAGGATCCAAATTAGTTTTCTAGTGCGAGCCATAGCCTATATGCCGATGCCAAGATAATCTTTGGTCAACTATAATACCAAGGTATTTGATGTCAGTCACTTTTGTAATTTTAATATAAGAACAATTAGTGCTAAGTAGAGATCTATCACAACTAAGGTTTTTAAGGTTAAAATTAGGTCCAGGTTGAGTGTTGTTGTATTTTGTAAACGCAATCTACTTAATTTTAGAGGTGTTTAACGTAAGCAAATAAGAATTTAACCTTTGAGCAACCTTTGTGAGACCGTTTTCAGCATTTTTATAAACAGATGATCATGTATCTCTAGTGAAAGCAAGGGCTGTATCATCAGCATAGGAGAAAACACGTCCACTCTCAAGCTTCATTTTGCAAAGATTATTAATATTATTATAAATAAGGAAAAGCGTCGAACCCAAAACACTGCCTTGCAGCACACCGAAACTCACCCCTATCTCATCACTGCCGTAATTTCCTATCTTTACACATAGCTTTCTGTTGTGGAGGTAATCTGTTAACAAAGCTAAGAGGACTCCTCCTATCACCTATATTATCTAGAGTATGCACAAAAATGGGAACAGAGACAGTGTCAAAAGCCTTTTTAAGATCCAGGAAAACAGTAAGATACTTCATTCTTGTATCCACTTGTTCCACAATATGAGAAGCTAATGTGAATGAGACTGCGTCTTCTGTCGATAATCCTTGTCTAAATCCAAATTGAGCACTAGTCATTATGTTATACTTATTAAGGTAATTTATTAACAGAGTGTTAATTAACTTTTCTATATTGTTTGAGATTGCTGGTAAAACTGAGATGGGTCTATAATTGTTCGCAGCATCTCTACTACCACCCTTACACACAGGAATAATAATGGCTTATTTCAGGGCGGGTGAAGAAATACCATGCGTGAAACATAAATTAGCCAAATGTGAGATTATAGGTACCACCTCTTCGCGGGAAATTTTAAGGAATCTGATAGATTATTCCATATTTTAGAATGTCCATATCAAGTTTTGAAGAATGACTCACCAAGATTGCTCCTCGTATACAAAAGCAATACATGTTTAGAAAACCTGCCCACCGCGGTACACCATACACGGCACCTTACCGCGGCACAACGCCGTGCCTTCACCAGGTAGCGGCATTGTGCCGTTACACGGTGGTCGTTGCCGTACCATAGACATGTGTCCATGCCCTTATTAGGCAATGTTTGGTACGCAATAATGTCTCACTCACGTGTTAGCATTGGTGTTATCTTATCTTATAGTGGGGCTAGCCCTAAACCAGAGCACTTCGACCCTTCTGGATCTTTTGTGCTAATCCCCTTCCCTTCTACTCAACCCCCAGCCCTCCGTGCACCTTCTTCATGAGTCCCAGTATGGCCTTGATGGGGCTGAGCCTATAGTCCTCTGGTCTTGGAAATGGTTGGCCCAGATACTCTAGTCTTTTGGAGCCTAGTGCTGCACTGTCGCACAGTAAGTGTAGCATATTCTCCTCTGCGTCTCCACAGATCCTGCAAGTCGGGTCGCTTGCTAGTCCCATGTTGTGGAGCTGTTTGTTGGTGGCATAGTGCCCCGTGAAGACTCCTGTAATAGTTCGGAGCTGTGATCTGCTGTACCTCCATAATTTTTGGGTCCAGGCCTTATCTATGTCATTAAGAAATAGCTTTGCATGCTTCTGGCCTGTTGTGTTGCACCAGTGTGTGCTGTGTATTTCCAACGCAGCCCTTTTTAATGCTTGGTTGATGACCCTTGGTGAGAGTCCTATGAAGGATTCCGGTCCGTATAGGGGTGTCTCGGATCCTTTCCTTGCTAGAGTGTTGGCTCTTTCGTTGCCTTCTACTCCTGTGTGACCTGGCACCCAGATCAATCTGACCTTGTTGCGCCTTCCTATCCGATTCAGTATTTTAATACAAATTAGTACGAGCCCAGAATCCACTCTATTGCACATGAGTGCCTTAAGTGTTGCTTGGCTGTACCTTAAAATGTAGACAGTGTCCCCTTCGTTGCCTCTGTCTAGTATTTCCTGCGCACATGCGATTATAGCATAGGTCTCTGCTTGGAAGACTGTCGCCAGTTCGCCCATGCTTAGGCTGAGATTGCAGTTGTCGCTATGTACCCCCGCTCCTGTACTGGTGTTCAAGAACCATCCGTGTACCATGCCTGGTTCTTCCCTTTGTGGGGTTTTATCCCACCTTTCCATTCCTCCCTACTCGGAATGTAGATCTTAAACTCCTTTTTGAGATTGTGAATGGTATGTATTTTGTCACATCCCATGTCCATCATCCAGTCTAGTTCCATGTTTGGTCTTGTGTTTGTATGGTTTGTTTTACATACGGAGTTCGTCCAGTGCCCCATACTTTTAAGCCTATGAATGGCCCTCCTCGCCTCTAGTTCCACTTCAATGTGTAAAGGGGTGAGATTGAGCAGCGTTTCCATCGCCGTAGTTGGCGTGGTCCTAAATGCTCCTGTAACGGCCATGCAGGCAGTCCGCTGTACTTTGCTTAGGGCCTGTCTGCAAGTTGCCAGCTTGGTTCTGGTCCACCATACGATGCTCCCGTATGTGATCAACTGTTTCAACATCATGGTGTAGATCCATTTGATAACCTGGGGTCTAAGGCCCCATGTCTTCCCTAAGCAGAGCGACACATGCCAAATACTCTTAGACTCTTGTTTGCTGTCGCTTCAGCATGGCTTTTCCACGTGAATTTGCTGTCTAGGATTACTCCTAGATATTTTACTTCTGTGGACAACTCTAGTACAGTGTCGTAGAGCTTTATGGTACCCATTGTTGTTAGGTCCCTTCTTCTGGTAAATGGGATGATCACCGTTTTGCTTGGGTTGATGGATAGGTGGTTGAGTTTACACCACCTTTCAACCATGTTTAATCTCTCCTGTATGATCCCCGACACAGTGTTGGGAAATTTTCCATTTACAAGTATCACGAGATCATCTGCATATCCAACCGTGTACGTTGGTCCTTTGTTCAATTCTATTAGCAGCTTGCCTATCACCAATAGCATTGGTGTTACTTTCGTGTCACTTTCTCTGTCTTGAGCACAGGCAGGGACAAAAGTTTTCATAGGTAGTAATTATTATACTGTTAAGTTTTTTGTGTAGTGTTAGGTTTGTTTCTTTTAATTCATAAGATATTTTTGTAGCAGTCTCAAAGTGTTATAATACTTATTTTATTTGTACTTTGTCTCTGTATTAGTAAAATTTTAAATTTTTATTTGTATTTTGATTTAAAAAAATTAATATCAATAACATTTTTTTTTATGAGTGTACATGCGTGTTACGTGCCCTGCCTACACCAAAACGGCTGAATAGCGAGATGATAGTTATTTACGTCAATGGATATTTCCACACAAAATTGGAACACCAAGACTGCTGAGCCGACTCCTCGTGTCGCGGCCGATCACCTACTTCCAATCTGCTGATGCTGTATCCGCACTTCGCAATCGTTTAGAATATTGTATTTTTATAATAATTAATCGGCACTTTGGTACTAGCATCGTCCAAGTCTAGACTTAAGATTTATTATAAATTAATATTGTAATTTTAAAGTAATTAAACTTTTCTTTCCAATAAATTTCGGTTTTTTTTAAGTCCTCCGGCTGCCACCTTCGTAATTGGCGCAGTCGGTAGGATATTCGAGGCAGTGCGCGGCGCGGTATAGATTTCCAAAAATCGTTAATCTGCTGACTCCGATAGTCGCTGTCGGTATTTCTAAGTACCTCGTCGAATATCCGAACTTAAGAAGACGCAGCTGAGGACGTATCCAGACATCGATACAACGAGAAAAACCATGTATATGTAAGTCCTTGAAACCTTCTCTAAGTGTTGCTTCCTTGTCGTTCCTTTTACCCACATTATATAATATTTAATCAAAATTTTTCACCCAAGGGACACTAGGAAGAAATCTGTCTCCTCCAGACAGATAAGTAGGAGCAGAGAAGTAGATTTAAATAGATTCATAGATTCAGATAGCTTAGGATTAGATTTATTATTTCATAGTAGCAACATGGCGTTGAACCCTGATACTATCTACAATGCTTTGCGCGCAGTTCCAAATTTTGAAGGCAATCCGAACGTTCTAACACGTTTTATTAAAATATGCGATCAGCTCGTAATACAATATGTTAGGGACGACCCGGGTTACGAATTAACTAACTTATGTCTCATTAATGGCATCTTGAATAAAATCACCGGGTCAGCGGCATCAACTATTAATTCCAATGGCATTCCAGAAAATTGGCAAGGTATCCGTGACGCATTAATTAATAATTTTTCTGACCAAAGGGATGAGACCGCCCTTTACAATGACATGTCTTTACTGTCACAAGGAAGTAGCACACCGCAGGAATATTATGACAAATGCCAGACCCTTTTTAGTACTATAATGACTTATGTTACTTTGCACGAAAATTTAGCTACAACTATCGAAGCAAAACGCGATCTTTATAAAAAACTTACTCTACAATCTTACGTTAGAGGTCTTAAGGAACCTCTGGGGTCCCGTATCCGATGTATGAGACCCAAAACTATTGAAAAGGCTCTGGAATTTGTACAACAGGAATTGAACGTCATGTACCTACAGCAACGTAACGAGAGTATTCCTGAGCGACGTCACCCGACTACACAGCAAACGCATTCAGCCCATAGATTGCCACCCGCGGTCCCTATGACCACTCCAAAAGTTTTTAGCTTCCCTAGCCCAGGCCCTAGCTGGCTTAGGCCTATGCCGCCGCAGCAGCAGCAGCAGTGGAGACCACCCTTCCAGCATAATCAGGTACCTCCAAAGGCTCCTAATATGTTTAGTCGTACACAGCAGATATTCCGTGCGCCCCCGCCGAACTACAACTCCCAAAATGACGCATTTAAATTGCCAAGTAGGAACCCCCAAGCGCAGTATACCGGTCCGAAACCGATGAGCGGTGTTAGTCATTTTGTACCAAGACCACTAGGAGTACCAGCACACGATTGGCGTAAGTCAGGGAACCCACCACCTAGTAACTACTTCAAAACGCGCGAAATGAATTTTAGCGAAATTACTGACTACTACGACACTTACAACTACCCCGACTATTACTACGGACAACCTGACCATTATTATGACTGTGATCCAGGTGACTATTCTGACTTTTATGACTACTTTCAGACCTACCCCGAAAATCAGCAAAATGTACGGGACCAATTAAACAATATGCAATGCTTGGAAGCAAAACAGTCCGCTACTTCTAAATCAGATGAGGATTTTCGCAAGGAGAAAGATCAAAAAGTTTTAAAATAGAATTAAACCTCCAGTCCAAAAGAGAATTACGTTACATTCAGATATCAGACCCACCACTTAAATTATTAGTAGATACCGGAGCTAATCAGTCATTTATTAGCCCCGAGGCAGTCGAACAATATTTTTCACATATCCCTTTAAACTTTGACCCCTTCGAAGTAACAAACGCTCGTGTAACTAGTACCCATGAACATTCTATTACGATTCCGAATTTTGCTGAATTTAATAATCCCACTAATGTAAAATTTTTTGTCTATAAATTTCATAATTACTTCGACGGCCTAATAGGTTTAGATTTACTCGACGGAGCACAGATTGATTTAAAAAATAATTATTTAATTACGGATTTCACAACTATCCCTATACGTTTTTATCAATGTAAAGGGTCAAATAGTCAAGAAACCATTCCCGCTAACTCATCAAAACTAGTGAATATTCCTATTTATAGTCCAGATGGCGATGTTTCGATAGCTCAGCAAATATGTTGTAATTGCATAATTCACGAGTGCATTACTCGCGTGACGGATTATACTGGAATTGTAGAAATAGAAAACCCGACGAAATACGACATAAGTATTACATTTGACCGTCCTTTACAGGCCGAGATATTTAATACCGAGTTCATGTGCACTGAACAAGACCCGATGCGCGCTAAAGAGGTTTTAAGTCGATTGCGTACTGACCATTTAAATATTGAAGAAAAGACTAACTTAGAGACATTATGTGCCCGTTATGCTGACGTGTTTTATGTTGAGGGAGAGCCCTTAACCTTTACAAATAAAGTTAAACATCGTATTAGAACAACTGACGAAATTCCCGTATATACGAAAAGCTACCGCTACCCTTACGTGCACCGACAGGAAGTTAGAGACCAGATAACTAAGATGCTGGACCAGGGTATTATACGACCTTCTGAATCAGCCTGGAGCTCTCCTATTTGGATAGTTCCTAAGAAAGCTGATGCGTCAGGCAAGCAAAAGTGGCGCATAGTGGTAGACTTTCGCAAACTGAATGACAAGACCATAGACGACAAATACCCAATCCCTAACATCAATGACATACTTGACAAGCTTGGTAACTGCCATTATTATAGTACTTTAGACCCTGCATCAGGTTTTTATCAATGTGAAATGCATCCAGACGACATCCCGAAGACAGCTTTTAACGTAGAGCATGGGCACTTTGAATTCTTGCGTATGCCCATGGGTTTGAAAAATTCCCCATCAACTTTTCAAAGAGTAATGGACAATGTGCTCAGAGGCTTGCAAAATGAGATCTGTTTGGTATATCTTGATGATGTAACCATCTTTAGTACATCTTTGCAAGAGCACATGGTTAATCTAGAAAAAGTATTTAAAAGATTACAGGAATCTAACTTCAAAATTCAAATGGATAAGTCCGAGTTCTTAAAATTAGAAACCGCGTTTTTGGGACATATAGTCAGTGGCGAAGGTGTTAAGCCTAACCCTGATAAAATAGCAGCAATAGAAAAATATCCCTTACCAAAAACGTCTAAGGAAATAAAACAGTTCCTAGGACTATTAGGTTACTACAGGAAATTTATCCCGGACTTTGCTCGCATAACTAAGCCCATGACAAAATGCCTTAAAAAGACTAACAAAATTACCTTCGACCCTGAATACATTGACTGTTTTAACAAATGTAAGAGACTACTGACAAATGACCCCATCCTACAGTACCCCGACTTCACTAAGGAGTTTATATTAACAACAGACGCCTCAAATGTAGCCATAGGTGCCGTACTCTCGCAAGGTACCATCGGCTCAGATAAACCCATCTGTTACGCATCAAGAACTTTAAATGACAGTGAAACCAACTACAGCACCATAGAAAAGGAGCTTTTAGCCATAGTTTGGGCTACAAAGTATTTCAGACCCTACCTCTTCGGTCGTAAATTCAAAATATACACCGACCACAAGCCGTTACAGTGGATAATGAATCTTAAAGAACCCAACCAAAGATTGACTAGGTGGAGACTTAAATTAAGTGAATACGATTACACAATAGTCTACAAAAAAGAAAAATATAACACTAATGCAGACGCATTATCCCGTGTAGAAATTAACCACGAGGAGACAGAGTCAATGTTAGCCAACCTTTCAGAGCGACCACCCTCTCGGACAGGCTCTACGACAGCCACTGCCCATACTAGCACTGAAAACCCTATTTTAGAAATCCCTATCACTGACGAACCCTTGAATAAATTTCACCGACAAATATGCATAACTATAGTGAGTAACAGCCCCTATCTTAAGCGAACAACAGCTACCAAACCCTTCGAAACCCATACTCGCACACATATTCAGGTTTCAGAGTCTAACTTAGAGCAAGACGTAGTAAACGCCATAAAAGAATATGTCAAGCCTAAAGTTAAAACTGCTTTAAAGATAACTCCACCCTTAGGCATGTACTCAATAATACCTATTATCCAAAATAACTTCAAAAGCTCAGCTATGAACCTAGTGCTTACAAAGACTGAACTAGAAGACGTTAAAGAATATTTAAGGCAGCAACAGATCATAAAACACTATCACGAAGGCAAAACCAATCACAGAGGTATAAACGAATGTTATCTTGCTCTTTCCCGGAAATACTATTGGCCTAGGATGAGGGACGAAATAACTAAATATATTAACGAGTGTACAATCTGTGGACAAGCCAAGTACGATAGGAATCCAATTAGACCCCAATTAAATCTAGTACCCCCAGCTACCAAACCATTTGAGATAGTACATATGGACCTCTTTACAGCCCAAACTGAAAAGTACCTTACAGTCGTAGACGTTTTCTCAAAATACGGACAGGCATACTATTTAAGGGATGGCACAGCAATTAGTATTCTTCAGGCAGTTTTAAACTATTGTACACATCACGGTCTCCCGCTTACTATCGTAACCGATAACGGCACCGAGTTTACAAATCAGTTATTTTCCGAATTTACCAGATTACACAAAATTAACCACCATAAAACCCTAGCTCACTCCCCTAATGATAACGGGAATATCGAACGATTTCACTCTACGTTACTAGAACACCTACGTATCTTACAACTACGACAGAAAGATGAACCTGTAGTCAACCTCATGCCTTATGCTATATTAGCTTACAATAGTACAATTCACAGTTTCACAAAGTGCAGACCCCATGACATAATTAGAGGACATTTCGATCCAAGAGACCCACTTGACATTAATATGACTGAACATCTAATGCAACAGTATCTCTTAACACACCGTGACCAGATGAAAACTGTATACGACCTTATTAACGACTTCACACTGACTGACCGAACGAACATCATACAGAATAGGAACAAGGACAGAGAGCCCGAAATAGAATACCAACCAGAACAGCAAGTCTTCATTAACAACCCAGTAGCCAGTCGACAAAAACTAGCACCGCGTTATACTCAAGACACTGTGCTGGCTGACCTTCCGGTTCACATCTATACATCTAAAAAGAAAGGCCCCGTAGCTAAGTCCCGACTCAAGCGTAGCCCTAAGACTTCAAAATTGTTACAGGATACTACTCGCGATGACCGTTCACACAACACTGGCGCACGAGATAAGACTTGAAAGCTTAGACGAAGGACCCGGACTCTTACCTTTCAACCTCGGACAAGCAAGACTCATAACGCATTATCATTCCTTCCTACAATATATAGACTTAACCGATATTGAACGAAGACTCGACTCCGTAATTAATCAACTACAATATTTCCAAACCAAACTAGATAACCAAACCTTTATTTTATATGAACTTCAGATTAACCATTTATCTAACAAATTGGATAAGATTAAGTCTCAGCTAAAAACATTAGAAGTCGTAGCAAAAGAGGTCTCATAGACGGTTTAGGTTCAGTTATAAAAAGCATAACTGGTAACTTAGATCAATCGGATGCCCAAACTTACAACAATGCCATTAAACTGTTAGAAAATAATGATGACAAGATGGTATCGGAGTTAAACGAGCATATAAGTCTAAATAAAGTATGGATGACTAGATACAGTAACTTACTCTCAAAAATTGTTAGCAATCAAGAGAGAATCAATAGTACCTTAGGATTACTTTTAGACGAGAAAGCTTCTGCAAAAAACGATCTTATAAGATTCGCAAAGTTTGCTCAGTTATTAACTATAATTAGTGATAATACAGACGATTTATTTATAGAAATAACTAGGATAGAAGATACCTTAGCTTTTATACGTGCATCGAGCACTCACCATAGTACTTTAAGCATAAATACTTTAGGTAATATGACTAAACGATTAAGATCTATATACGGATCAGATCAATTGCTAGAGGCAGATCTAAGAGAATATTATTCCGTAATAAAACCTGGCTATTACTATACAGGAAAAAAAATAGTTATCATATTCAAAGTCCCAATAATTTCTCCCGACAAGTTTGAATTATATAGACTAGCAATAGTTCCCAATAAATTTATGTACACCTTCATCCCTCCTTACCCTTTCATTGCAACCAATGGGAACGTTTTCCAGTACATAGAGGCTGAATGCCCGAAGTTTAACCGGATCCATCTCTGCGAAGAAGAAGTCAATCAACAACCGACGAGAGGACATAGACTGCATCCAAGGACTCATCTTCCATCAATCTGTACAGAAGTCATGCCTGCCAACCAAACTTACGCTGACCAAAGAAGCTATGGAGCAATTGGACGACAGACGCTATACACTCACCTTTCCACAACCAACCCGGACCGAGCTACATTGCGAACGTCAAGAATTCATCTCGCTGCACGGAAGTTATCTCGCCACCATTCCGCTAAACTGCTTACTACGTACTGACCAATTTACTATCATCAACACGGAAGATCATATCAATGGACAACCGCTGAAAATCACCGAAATACCAATGAACTTAGACATCGTCAATCAAACTACTATCCCACATCTAAAGCTAAACTCACTACACCTGAAAAGTCTACATGAGATCGAAGATAAAATCTTAATGCAGCAACCTCTACAGATCGATCACGCAAACCTGGAACAATCAATTTATCATACGACTATTCCACTATACGTCGTGATATTCGGTGCAACTGTACTGATCATTACCCTCACTATACGTCGGTACCAACTTTGCACAAAGATCAGAAAGCCACAGTCACCAGATGAGAGCGCCGAAAATCATCAATACGAAGATGCAGAATCACCTACAACCAAGAAAAATGTACCAGCAACATTCTCACTGAAATTGCTCAAATAGTTGCTGTTCTGAGGGGGGAGATGTTACGTGCCCTGCCTACACCAAAACGGCTGAATAGCGAGATGATAGTTATTTACGTCAATGGATATTTCCACACAAAATTGGAACACCAAGACTGCTGAGCCGACTCCTCGTGTCGCGGCCGATCACCTACTTCCAATCTGCTGATGCTGTATCCGCACTTCGCAATCGTTTAGAATATTGTATTTTTATAATAATTAATCGGCACTTTGGTACTAGCATCGTCCAAGTCTAGACTTAAGATTTATTATAAATTAATATTGTAATTTTAAAGTAATTAAACTTTTCTTTCCAATAAATTTCGGTTTTTTTTAAGTCCTCCGGCTGCCACCTTCGTAATTTGCGCTAAAGTTTGCAGAGCCTAGTTCAGGCTCGCCAACTTACATCGTCTGTACTGTACTTATGTAGAGTTGCCGAGTGTTTGGTTACAGTACTTTTGTTCGAGACTGTGCATCTTGGGTGTTTTAATACATCAATTATTGTACATAGGTTTAGTATAAATACTTAGTTTTTAAAAATATAAATGTAACTAACCAAATACTCAATTGTCATAGCTGCATTCCCTGGCTCGAGCATTTTTTCTTCTAAAAGCATTTGCAAAGTAACTCCTCTGCCTGGGATTGATTTACTCCCTGATTGAGTTTCCATCTCCTGAAATAGATACATAAAGGCACTGTAAGTGTGTAATGGATTTTAGATTAGTAAAATCTATGAGAAAGTGACTGACATATTAATGGCACAGCCGAAACTACTGGGCCCAGGAATGTAAAATTTTGCACTATCTATATATAATTTTATAATGTAGGTGAGCACTATGAAGAGAATTTTAATTTTCTTTTATAATGTAGGTGAGCACTAAGAAGAGAATTTAAATTTAAATTTTAAGGGTATGAAAAGAGGGAAATCTGTATGCAAGCTAAATTTTATTCCTTCTGCCAATATACTTGAAACTTAGCACAAATAGTATCCTAATTAATTAAGAAAGGTTATCATTATTTTTTTTTCATAACTACCCTTACAAAACGATTTAGGGGGTGTTAAAGGTTGTGGTTGAATAATATTGTTTAGGTGAATAAATTAGAAATATGACACAAATAAATATCTGAAGAAATAATAATGTCAACATTATTAGTTTTCCAAAACTAGCCCTGAATAATGGTTTAGGGCTGTCAAAGTTACTTGAAAGAATCATATACCTACCTTGAGTTGATAAACTTGAAAATTGACATGAGTAACCTAACAAAAAAATAAAAAATGTAATTATTACTTAGTTCTATTTAAACTATCTTGGCTGTGGTTTTTCTATTTACCTTATCCTAAGAAAAATTACGAGAGTTGCAGGTAATGTGCCAGTGTATATATATAATGTTGTCTTCTATTTTCAAAAAAACTTTAGTAATAGATTGAGTACAGCCCTAGCTAGGTACCCAATTAAGAACATGTAATTCACATTTAAAGGCAGGCTTTTAAATTTTATATAAGCTAAAAAGATCTTTCCTTTCATTGCATTTTATAATTAATGGATTGACTTAAGATACAAACGATAAAAAACAGAATCAAATATACATGATATTATTTGATAATAGAAAACAAAAATATTCCTACTTCATCTGTAAACTCCTCTCCACTTGCTACTTCTTCTTTTTCCTCCTCAGGTGGTTCTTTTGGTGGTTCGTTAGATTTCTCGCTTTTGACTTCTTCATTTGGAATATTAGTTGGTGCAGTTACCGTCGCTGTGGCCTCAGCAGACGTGTTATTATACATAGGTAAAGTAGGGCCGGACATCAAAGCTGCGGCCAAATGCGAAGTTTGAAGATCCATGATGGTTAAAAAAATAAACACCTACAATTCTATACTGCTTAAGCTTCATAAACATTCAGACAGTATTTTCATCATCGTTTTCTGATTTTTAACCTGTAATTTGCGACTTCTTTCAGTTTTATCAACAATTCAACAAATAAATACAACAGAATTTAGTTCAGGATGCGTTTACATGACGTACTAGCACGGTGTTGCCCAAAGAGTAAAGTCACAGACTAGTAAAGTAAATAAATTGATGTTGCCATTTGCCAAACTCCAACAAAGTCAC
Organism: Mythimna pallens; assembly: GCA_961205895.1. Lineage (NCBI taxonomy): Eukaryota > Metazoa > Arthropoda > Insecta > Lepidoptera > Noctuidae > Mythimna > Mythimna pallens. The sequence goes on along the minus strand of OY540830.1, from coordinate 15,950,507 downwards.
TGAACTCCATTAGTATTCTATGCTGACTAGTGATGTGCCGAGTACGTCTTGACTCCAGTCAGACTTTATTCCTGTTGTGGACTGTGTCACTTACTCGAGTACCAATTTATTTTGATTCGAGTACGCAAGACTCGATTCCAGGACTCGAGTACAAAAGACTTGATTCCAGGACTCTATTCAGAGAGAATCGATTCTGAACTCTGTGACTCAATTTTATTACACGAGTCCAGCTGACTTGAGTCTAGCATTCGATGGCATTAGAGTTCAGTTAACTCGCTCGTACCCGATCTGTGATCCTTTTCAGAGTCACGCGAACGCCGGCGTTCGCGCGGCGTGACGTCATCGGCATTCGGCCGAAAGTCACGCGAACGCCGGCGTTCGCGCGGCGTGACGTCATCGGCATTCGGCCGAAAGTCAAGCGACCGCCGGCGTTCGCTCTCTCCCACTTCATTGTAGGCCCTATTTTCAACACTAACACACAACACGACTACTTTTGTATGAACAAGTTTGATTACTTACGTTCTTGGATAAATTTCCTATCAATTACACGAAAAGGGGTCCTGGACTCGAGTCTGGGACTCGAGTTCTGGACTCGAGTCAACATTCGAATTCCACACATAGCACTCGAGTACTGGGATCGAATGGTGGAATCGAGTCATGATTCGAATACCGTATAAACTGACTCGAGTTGACTCGATCCACCAAAACAGTGACTCGGCACATCACTAATGCTGACCTCTATATATTTACCACTGTACAGGCTGTTCCATAATCTGGCACAATGGCTTATTATATAAGGTATATCAACTCGGTGTGCCAGACCGTCTCGTGCTCATCATGCGAGACTTTCTGTTGAATCGCACCTTCCGCTATCGAATTGAGGGAGCCCTCTCCTCCCCCCACCCCATTCGAGCAGGAGTCACTCAAGGCTCCGTAGTATCCCCCTTAGCCTTCACGCTGTTCACCAGCGATATTGCCAAAAGTAAAAAGTCCCAGTTGGCTCTATTCTCCGACGACACGGCAATTTACTACACCGTTCGTGACCCCAGAGTTATCGCTCGCAATCTCCAGACCTCCACAAACATTTTGGGCTATTTGTTCCGGAAATGGAGGCTCGAGGTTAACCCTGATACTCTTATCAGTGTTAACCTCAAGGGTCATCAGGGTTGACTCTTCAAGCTGTTCTCTACTCGAGACAGCGGAAGTCCACCCCCCTCCCCCTCCAATCACCATGTACGGCAAGCCGATCCCCTGGGAGAAGCAAGCCAAGTACTTCGAAGTGATCCTCGATCAGCACTTGTCCTTCGCCGAGCACATAAAACAGGCTCGCTCGCGAGCCGCTTTCGCTCTAGGTAGGCTCCATTATCTCATGACTGCCCGTAGCAAACTGTCACTTAAGTGCAAGCTGCGCCTCTATACTACAATAATCCGCCCGATTATGCCGTATGCCTGTGCTATCTTCGCACACACCAAGCCCCGCTACCTCAATAGGGCGCATCTCCAAGATTCGCCGTCATAGGCATACTCTCGTCACCCCCGATGACCCCACTACCCTGCTCCAAGAGAGTCGTAAGAAAACCAGTACAGTTCGCAGACAATACAGACCGCCGTCCTTCCGTCCTCGCCGCCGAGGCCCGCCGCGACAATCCCGTCAATGTCCTCCCCATCCGTTGCTCGAGCCAGCCCGCGTCGCTGAACCGTAGTTTTAAAATTCCCCGATAATAATAATAAAATCTTTCTTCGATCCAGCCCGTCCCTTGCTTCCTAAATAAAATTGTTTACGATTTAAGACAGTATCATCACGTCGTGCTACGATTTAGAATGACTATCTGTCTTCTTTTTTAATAATATTTGTATACCAAACTTCTTTTAATCTTTATTTAAAGAGCTTTTTCGATAAGGAATCATTTCTCAAAAAAATTCTTAAGTCGAGAAAAGCGGTCTACTAAGACACTAGTGCATGTTCCCGCACTAGTGTCTTAGTAGACCGCTTTTTTCTTAATAACAAATATCGTGTTTCTTAATAACAAGTATCGTCCATTGTGCCCTCGTTACGAATAGAGCCTATAGCAAGCCCAATCTTATGTTGTTTTGATAAATAGGGCACCATCGATCACACAACTCAGTACGATCCTTCTTCACAAATGCGTCGTTTCTACAATTTTGAATTTAATTTAGTGTAGTGTGGTCACTAACTAGCTAACAACTTTGCTTCCTAAATGTTCCTAAACAGATTTTATAAAAATTGGATAATGTAATAAACCTTCATCAAAACAATTTTATAAAGTTTCACTATTGTAAGTTCTCCTACTCGAATAAATAGGTAAAATAATAAACTGGTCTTGGATTGGAGCTTGTGACTGAATGAATTAAGTGGAATTAATTCAATTAATCAGGTTAAATAAATTAATCGGTTTTATAACATTTCTAAGGTTTCTCGGTAAAAATTGGGACAGCGAAGCGCAATACTACTATTTAGTATATACACTAGGACTTGAATTGGTTTAGAGGGGCACTGTGATAAAAGTATTAAGCCAAATACTCATTATTGAGAAGCAACCCGTGCGTCGTGCGGCAATCCGTTACAAAATACTAAAAGAGAGTAGAAGTACAGCATAACTTACTATGCTATTTTTTTTTTAATACAGTAGTTTACGTTTACGGCAATCGAAACCTTAGTACACATTAACATATTTATATGTATTACAGTTATACAGTACCTAATACAAAACATTGGATCTTGTATTTCACATGTTTAACATATTCAAAAAAACTCCGAAATTTGTTGAAATAAAGTTTTCCTTACAGATGATTTAAAACATAATCAAATAGGTACATCAGAGTCGTCCACAGATCAATCTGCGGCCTGCATACCGCTCAATAGGCTAGTACAAACTTACACATCAACACCACAGATTAACACCACGATACATTACAGGGACATCTCTATCCTTCGTTCCGATTTGCGACAAAAGTGATAATTTCGCGAATCCGACCAACGCGCAACGTCATAATTATTACTGAATAGCTCTTTTAAATTGTGACTACTAAATTTGGTCGAATTAGCGATATAATCACCATATCGCAATTCGGAACGCTAGGAATGTCTCTACTAATGTCATTGTTATGTCATTGTCAAGTAAACCAGAATATGGGTGTGTGCACTATGCAGCTGCGTATTTAAAATGCATAATTGTTTAATTTTGTTTGAAATGTTTCAATGAATTTTTTTAATTAATTAGCTCAAACCTTGAAGCCTTATTGTTATTCAATTATTTAAAAATGGCTATGGTTAAAACCCCAGTGTTGAAAGTGATATTGTGTGGAGAATATGGTGTTGGAAAAAGTTCAATTTTCCGTCGATTTATCAACAATACGTTTGTTCCTAATGCGGATAGAAGGTCAACTTTAGGATTGGATCACTTTGAAAAGCCATATCAACTTACTGACAAAACTGTTAAGGTAGTACTGTTATCTGTTATGCTAACATGTAAAACCAGATCAATGTTTTATAAAGTCGTTTCTTTATTTACATGTTATTCATTATTGTATTCAATGAATGTAAGCTAATTAACACATTTCGTTTTCAGTTACAGCTATGGGACACTGGAGGTATGGAACGGATTGCTTCGGTAACCTCAAGCTACTATAAGTTTGCTGAGGCAGCAATCCTCGTGTTTTCACTTGACAATGCATCTTCATTTCATGTTCTAAGCCAGCATCTGTTGGACATTGTAACTTATGCAGAGAATGCAAAAATATTTCTTTGTGGAAATAAATCTGATTTGGAAGGCTCTTCACCCCAGGTTACTGAAGCTGATATTGAAACTTTCTGGTAATTATTTTATCTGATTCTCTTAGGCCTGTATGTTATGTTGCATAGTTTTCAATGATATTTTATTTATTTTCAGTGAACAGTGTCACAATCTAATCAGCACCACATATAAAACTTCTTGTAAAACTGGCAAAGGCATTGAAGAAATGTTTACTGACATTGCCATACAACTGGTGGAATCAAATAGATCAAGGATTGAGTTGCAAACATTAGATCACAACAGTTTCAAGATATCAAACCCTGAACCAGTAGATGAGCCATCATGTAGTTGTTGATTCAGTATAATTGTTTGTTGCTATAATTATTATTATTTGTAAATTTGGTTATGCATTTTAAAGCTATAATAATTATGCATAATAGAATTTAAAAATATGCTTTAACCTTTCATAATTAGAGAAATAATTATAAAGCCATTGTCTCTTGCATAGATCTGCGTTTTGGCATCCAATTGGTTAAGTATACATGATTTCTGTAAGTAAAACACAAGCACTAGAATAAGTCTATTCACTAATTACTATGCCTATCCTTGCTAAGTCACTAAGTTTATGAGTCTTAGAATCTCTGAAAAGTGATTATGGACTGACAAAAACAATATTAGAATCAAAGTTTTTTAATTTATAATCTTCTATTATTATAAATAGGAGGATGACTGACACCTGGTTTAATAATGATTGTTGACTGTAGTGAAGTTGTATAACATTTTTGCATCTGCAGTATTTAAAATGTATTTTAAGCAAAATGGCCTAACAGTATTAAATTAGGTTGATCATTCCGAGCCAAGTATATAATTTTCAATACTCAAGTGACATATTATGTATTAATATAATTATGTACAATTTATTGACTGCTCTAAAAAATTGTTAGTTTATTAATTAAGTTTACTATGTTGAAAATTTTCATTCCTTAACCTTTTGTATGCAGGTAATTAGAGAAACAATTAAAAAGCCATTGTGTCTCGCATTAATCTTGTGTTTTGGCATCCAACAAGTTAACCTTTCGAGTACTGTAATCAAAGACACAATAGAAAGACAATGAGCCAGCGAACCCTGGCATTTGCTTGGGGTTTAATTAATTAATGGCCAGTTTATATTTGTGGCATAATAATATTGTAGTAGATGAGTTATGGTTACGCTCCCTGTGACAGTTATTTAGCAATACATGCATGTTTTGCAAAATAATCTTTGGTCTGATAAAGAAAATACATGTTAAATAAATTGTACTTTATTAACATTAACCAAAAGTTCTGTAGCAGTTTTCTATAACAATGTATTACAGTACTTATGTTGATTTTATACATTGATTAACTATCAATGTTCTGCTTGTCTTTAATACATTAAATATTGAATATGCATTTGTTTACCAAAATAAATTGATAATATTCCATTAACAATTTTATTTCTTGATTCTGTAAAAATATTAATCTTATAGACATTTGTTTTAAGACCATAAAGTGAATACTGAACTAAATGCGTTATCATTGTTGCATTATGCATTTCAGGCAATTGGGCAATAATACACTTTACTATTTTAAGACCATTAAAATTTAAGCAAGGTTGTTGGCAAGTATTAAAGTTGCACAATTATTACAAATAATTCATATAAAATGACATTTAATCATGATAACATTTTATAGCTCATGGCGCGATGACGTCACGCGCGAACGCCGGCGTTCGCTTAGGTTTATGAATGTTAATTGAGGTCAAATAACAAGCAAAACATTTTTTCCTAATATCGAAATAAGCATTTGATACGATAGGCTACGAACTATACACATACTAGTGGTAATATATTGACATATTCTTACAGACAGTCTGTCCAACAATTTAGTATTCCTACGTCAAGCATTTACAAATTTACACTTCAATGGTCAACCACAAATTAACCAACTTTTCATTATAATCACCAGATCTTTTCCTTTTAACATCTCACAACAGATTATCTAAATCTAATCTTGGAATAATTTCACAAAACAAATTAAGAGCCATTTTAATGTTGCGACCATTGAATTGTTTTGATGTCTACCCCTTCTTGCACCATCTCCCAAAGTGGGCTCATTTCCCTTAGGCGTTCTACGTGTTTAATTGTTTTTTCAGCTGTGTAATCTATTTCTTCAATTGTTGTGAATCTTCCCAATCCAAATCTGTAATTAAACATTTTGACTGAACATTAAACATTTTGATTTTCTAGATCTTGAGTCATATTTTCCGAAAACAACAGTCGCTATCTACTTTTGCTGTAAAGATATAAGGAAATTAAAAAAAAAAACAACTTGTTGAGAATAAGCTTTTGTAGATAGATGTTGTAGGTGTAATGTTCAAATCAGGTGTTGTTTTTGAATTATAGATTTATTTACCTGATAGAACTGTGTGCCAAATCTTCATCTGCTCCAATAGCTCTCAATACATAAGACGGTTCTAAAGATGCTGAAGTGCAAGCAGACCCACTTGATAATGCAATGTCTTTTAGAGCCATCAATAACGACTCGCCTGGAAGAAAAATATTACTGGTTAAATTCACAAATGACCTTAACAACAGCGCATTCTTTGTAAACAGCATTGATATCAGAATTTTATTTTATTACTATTTAATTTCCTTAGTAACATAAGGCATAAATAAAATAATCTTATCTATATATACCTTCTACATATGCAAAAGACACATTTATACAGCCAGGGTATGTCTGTTCTGCATCTCCATTTCTTATGACATGAGTTAGTTTTGAATATATTTTGTCTAAGAATCTCTGAGACAATTTTTCCATCCATGCATGGTCGTAAGCCATCTCACGTTGTGCTATTTCACATGCCGCACCTAAATACAAGCAATAGGGATTAATAATATGATGTACTTATGACTTCTAAAGTAATATATAATTCAATAATAAAATTAAGACCTAGTCCTACAACTAGTGGGGTTGGTACTGTGCCACTTCGCATGCCTCTCTCCTGGCCACCTCCACTTTGGATAGGCTCCACTCTCACTCTAGGTCTGCGCCGTATGTACAGGGCACCTACACCCTTTGGCCCATATATCTTGTGCCCAGAAATTGACATCAAATCAATATTCATTTTATTGACATTTAAGGGTACTTTGCCCAATGCTTGGGCTGCATCAGTGTGGAAATATACTTTCTTGCTCTTGCACAATGCACCTATTTCAGCAATGGGTTGCATAACACCTGAAATAATTAAAAAAAAACACAATCCCTGTTTTAATAATAATTGAGGGCACTGTAAAAAACAATAGTGTATTTATATTTCTGATTAAGACTGAATTGGAACAAATAGCCTTGTATTTAAAGCCGAAAGTGGTTGCTATCTACTCAGATTAAGGTGTATTTCCAAAGTATGTTTTGGAGTTTCTGAATAATTAAAATTTTGAGCTTATGCCAAGACCCATTCTAATTTCAGAGTGAAATATAATCTTGCCAGCTACAGTAAAAGTGGAATATTTTGATATTACCTATTTCATTGTTCACAGTCATAATGGATACCAAGCTGGTTTCTGGTGTCAGTGCCTTTTCTAATTCTTTCATGTCTATGATTCCATTTTCTTTTACAGGCAAGTATGTTATCTTGAATCCTTCTCCTTCCAGAGCTCTACAAGAGTCTAACACACATTTGTGTTCCTAGAAAATAAATAGTTCAGTTACATATTGATTTCTATTTTTTTTTTATGATTCTAAAATAATAACAGTTACCTGTTAATTTTATAAAACTAAAGGTCACTTACAATTTGTGTAGTCACAACATGTTTCTTCCTTGAAGCATAAAACCGTGCTACTCCCTTTACAGATATGTTATTTGACTCAGTGGCTCCAGATGTGAATATTATTTCTTTTGGATCAGCTCCTATCAAATCTGCTACTTGTTCTCTGGCTTTTTCAACAGCAGCTTCACTTTCCCATCCATAGGCATGAGTGCGGGAGTGTGGGTTACCATGATAACTTACAAAATATGGTAACATAGCATCCAAGACCCTTGGATCCTAGAATAAAAATTCTGTGTTAATGGGTGAAACTTAACAAATTCTAAGTAATGAGATTAAATTACTCACAACAGGTGTTGTGGCTTGAGCATCAAAATATAATGGTCGCCCAAAGTCTTCATGTTTTGCCGAGAATTTACCAGAAGCAGCTGAAAAAACAACAATTTGAGGTTACAATACTGAATCCTTGAAATATATTAGCGTAAATGTACAGTAAGTAAACAGTGTTTCACTGTAATTTTATTTTATCGATTGGTTTAAATAAGTATGACGACATGTTTCATTAAAAAATATTTTTGGTTTTTTATAATTAAGTATGTCTATATTGTATAACATAAACCGAATTACTATATTTTTCGAATTAGATTATTACTAGAACATCAATTTAAAGTCACTGAAATTAAACTCAAGGCGCCGGACGTAAAAAAAATACATTGGAATGGAAAACTTTTTGTTTTGTTTACCTACCGGAATCTGAAAGTAATCTTTGCCCATGCAAGAATATCAGAATACGTGGGCTTTGTGTTTGATTTGTCTTTTTCAACAACGTTTTCTTAAGCGAAGGTATAATATTTTTTGATAAACGAATCATTTTGCAATTTTTTTTTGATCGATTTTGTAATTGTAATTTTCTGTCACTGCACAGATGACACACTGATGACAGCCCTGCGTTCAAGAGGTTGGAGCATAGACTATACACTGGTTGAAGTTAACTCTAATGACGTCATCAGCCTTGCGGTCAAAAATAACCAGAGTAGAGGCGCTACTCCAACCATTAAAAAAGCTTTGACTTCAACCCGATGTCGGTCGTTCTTTTATAACTCGTGTAGCTACCCTAGAGTTAACCCAACTACAATACGGTCGACGTAACTTGACGGCCCTGAACGAACTTCAGCGAACTCGCGAACTCTTTCTGCGAACTTTAGCGCATGTACACTCGTAAAAAAAACTGTTAATGACATTAATTTTTTAAACCAAATTCCGAATAAAAATTTATTAATACAGGGACCAAGTACAAATAAAATAAATATTAAAACACTTTGGAGACAGAAAGCTACAAAAATAACTTATGAATTAAAGAAACAAACCTAACACTACACAAAAAACTTAACAATTTATTAATAACAACCAACGAAAACTTTTGTCACCGCCTGTGACAGAGACAGGGATACGATAATAACACCAATGCTAATGTGTGAGTGAGACATATTACTGCGTACCGAACATTGCCGAATAAGTACGAAGCTTTACGAAGTTACCTAAGAGAGATGTCCAATACGCGTGTCTGATGGTGTTGTTTAATCGTTTTTTTTACAAATCGATTTCAATTAAGTTATAAAAATATATTTATATTCAATTTTCTATGGAGGTTTAAAATATTCTCAAACAATCGTTATTCTAGTAGTTGTTTATAAATAACTGATATTTAACAAAATCATGTCTTTCAACCAAGAAATTATTTTTCATTAAAGTTGAAATTTCGTTTACTAACGACAACATTCACTATGTTTGTAAATCTATTTCGTTCAATATCTCATAGAAACAAAAATAAATAAAATCCAAATCGATAAAAATCGATTGCGATATTTCATTGAATAAACGGTCGATTGGATTTACATAGAGTCAATCTCTAGCCTAGACCTCTGCCCCGCGCACGTCGCCTCATGCCACCATTTTGTTCCTAAAAAACGTTCGTGCGCAGCCTTCTGCGCAAAGTTCAGGCTCGCCAAAATACGCCGGCCGTATTATAACTCTATACTTTGTTCGCGATAGCATTAGCGAAAGTGTGGCGGACTAACCCCTGTTAGGAGGTGTTGACGGTAGCGGGTTGTACCCTGCAGCTACCGAGCCCTCGGGACAGTTCAACCCGATTTTTGACGTACGCCACCACGCACCCCTGAATGCGTATCTTCTATGACGATGGAGCACGTAGGAGGACCTCAGGGTGGATACCGAAGAGAAATAAAACACGTTTTTCGACTAAATGGTTTTTCGGAGTTCGGCTTGAAGCTTTTCTTAAGTTTTCTTGCTTCTTCGGTGGCACGTTTTCGACTGATATCGGACCGAAAAATGGCCCGTCTTATATACTCCGCTAAGTTCTGTTAACGGGAACCGCGTATTTTGCTCTAAATTTACTTTCAATTTCGCTTTAGAAAGTTAAAAAAAAACTGGGCTAGTGCGAGTCGGACTCGCACCCGAGGTTTCCGTACAAACTTACATAAGTAGATAGTTCAATTCCGGAATCGAGTCTCGGAAGATTTCTCCAAATCTCTTTCTTCTTCTATCTTTTTTCTCGTCAACTTACGAGTTTGATTTTTTACAGCTTCAAGAGTTTGCAGACCTGAGTATATGGTTTTAATTTCAACTCGATACCACCACGCGTTCCCAAGATAAAGGGTCTTGACATCGTGTGTAACTTTTCGTTACTCGGTACTAGAAGGCGTACCCGTTACTCAATACCGAATACATACGGTTTGCTACAGCTATATTCAGAATAGAATTGTCCTGAAGTACGAACTACTCTATGGACACACTATTCTATTAAAAAGAGATAACATACCCTTTTGTATCGTACTCTTCGGTACGTTTCTAAGGTTGACGTTATCAATCCAGTTGTATGGTATAAAATTCTTGCATTAACATTAAAAAATTATGACGCAAGAAAACAGACGTAAGACTAGACAATATGTTTGAAAGATTATATATAGCCTTCCATTGATGAATAAAAAAAGAAAAATAGGTGTTTTTTTATGTTCATGTTTTTGTTGGCTACCTACATAACTGGACAATTTATTAGGAATCATTGCAACAGGCGCAATTTAATGACAAAATAACGCTGAGAATTTTATTGCAGTATTGAGTACCTCAGTGAAGCTTGCTGAGAAGGCCGATTTGATACTGCAAAAACATTAGAATGTATTGCACCCGAATTTTAATGTACCTAAAGAAAATTCTATTACATTACTGATAACGAGACGGTATGGTCTAAGACGTTAGCCTGCCCAAATGAAATGAAGAAAAAAGGATAGAATAGGGACGTTGATTTTTCCTAAAGAAAATCAATTGATTAGTATCGTATTCTGAAGAACCGATTCAGTAATAAATCGGGATCTAAAAGTTCGATATCTTAAAGATCGATCCGTTGATTACCCTGCAGGTCCTCTAAAAAGCACGGTACCGATGATCCTACAATGCACATTGCAGTGTTTCCGTGCATAAATCCTCTATCATCATCCCCTAAAACTATTGAAATTAGGTTTTAGTATGGAAAAAATAGTTTATTTTAAAAAAAAAAAACGAGTGTGCTTATGACCGCACGACTGAAGTGAAACTTCTTTCGCTCCATCTCGTATTTGGCTATGAGAGGAAGAGAGAAAGAAAATGTGCGCGCGCACTGCTGTCTCTTGCTTATATCCCCCACTTAACTTCCGTTCGCCTTGCCCGATCACACTTTTCGTAACGCTTACGTCACGCGTTCGCCAGCTTACTCCCCAAGTCAAGCGTGCGTAAAGAAGTTTCACTTCAAAAAAACTGTTACAATTATAACAGTTTTAATAGATCTGATGAAAGTCATATGTTTTTCTTGATAAAAATCGTTTTATCTTCGATTTGATTCATTAAAAAGTTAAATTCCTATACGCTATGGTTTTCTAGCTGTTGTGATTATACGAGTACATTGAATCTGTGTCGCAATACCCTTGTGGAGAACGTGAAACACACTCTAACCCATAAAGAAAGGGAATTTTCCTTATTTTAATACTTAGAGATGCTAAATTAATTTTTCCATTATTTCTATAATGCTGTCTTCATCGTTTTTTTTTCCTTCAAAATACAGTTAGTTGCATGATTGCAACGGTTTCGTACATTTTTATTGTATTTAGGTATAAAAACCAGTCGATCGCCTTTTAATGTTTGGCCCTGCCTCCATAACCCTATACGGTTATTCTTCCGTTGGGGTAAGTCCTCGTCATTGTGTCTACCAAACTATCTGAGCAGAGGCAGGCGAAACTTTTAATCGAAGCTGCGTGTGTGCTAATATTATTACTGGTACAACTACATGATTATTACAACCATGGGTTGTCTTGGGACGGAAAGCAAAGAAAGAACACAGGAGTGAGTTTTAGTCAGTAAAAGTCGTACGAGCCCTCCTGCTCATATCATTATCATATCATTTACGCAATTACTTCTCTCACTCTAGGGTGGAGTGAGAGAAGTCATTGCGTAAATGATATTTATTAGCAAATAGGTTTTTCAAAAACGCGTCATTTCGTCAATTTAACCTTGAGGAGGCCGGTGTGAGACCCTGGGAAGAAACACCGAAGTAAACTCAGGGGGTCAGTCTCTTTTAGAGTCCATACAATTTGACAATTATATAATGCTTATATCATATAAGAACCATGCAGGTTGTAGTCTGAGATGGTATTTTGAGGAAAGAACCACTTAGTGGATTATATCCCACCTAAAAAATAAATTAACAAAAGATCATTACTTGTTCGTGAGCTATTCTGTCTGTCAGAGCCTTTTCGTGGAAGCTGCCAGTCACCCACAACGAGAAGGACTCTATTTTTCTTTTTTATCTTTTAAAGGAGAATTTTTTATTAGCATCTTTAAAAGAAAAAAACACTGGTAAGATAAAGAACAATGGTCATTCTCCTAACATGCTTGGACCATATAAAATTAGTAAAACATAACTTGATGAAACATATATCGTTTGATTTGCCTGAATGAACACTACTAAGCACGACATTCAATATATTTTTAAAAGTACGGAGAAACTAGTGAATAATTAAAATTTTTTTAAGGTTATGTGGTTTATTAGTAATCTGTAGCATTTTAAAAAGATTCCTCCTGAACTCGATACCTCCGTGCGTTTCCGAGATAAAGGGTCTGACAGACAGACATAATTTTTTGTTATTTAAGTAATAGAATTAAGTCATAAATTAAAAAAAATATTTAGCATCTTAAAATTGAAAATGACGTAAATCAATCGAATATGGAGCCACCCTATTTTTGACAGACAAGATTAACAATTAACTTAACTATACTAACTACAACAACTAACTACCTAACTATACTAACTATATTAACTTTTTTATGTAATATTTTAGGCTTTTTGAATAGTTAATTTGAATGTGGATATAAACATTCTGAGGAATAAATTTTTGGATAATTAAAACAGCATCCGAGTAATGTTTCGTAAAAACTATATTTGTCATCTTTTTGAAATGCTACAGATTACTAATAAACCACTTAACCGGGAGGTTAACTCTCTTTAAAAAAAATTTAATTATTTATTAGTTTCCCCGTACTTTTAAAAATATATTGAATGCCGTACTTAGTAATGTTCATTCAAGCAAATCAAACGATATATGTTTCATCAAGTTACGTTTTACTAATTTTATATGGTCGAAGCATGTTAGGAGGATGACCATTGTTCATTTATTTCGAAAAATCGATCACAGATGACGGATCCCGATTGCATCCCTACCCGACCACAGAGTACACTCTACATTAATTTATGACATTGACTTTTATCATTTATGTTTTCAATTTCAACTTCAAATCAATTTATATTTCCATTAATAATTATATTATTTATTGTTCTTGGTGAATTGATTACAAAGTAAACTTTTTGAATCGTTACTACAATGGTTTACTTACATTTCCCTTCCAATTTAACAGAAGAGGAGTTGATGTTACAAGCAAAATACCAGAAATTAAAGAAGAAAAAGAAGGCTTTACAAGCATTGAAGGCTCCCAAACAAGAGCCTGAAAAGCCGATATTACCAAAGCGGCCAACCGAAGCACGCGATGCTCGTGAAATCGCTCGCAAGTTGATCAAAAGCGGAGCTATTCAAGCTATAAAAAGTCCTCCACCACAGCCTCAAAATGCTACTTTCAAGCGGCCAAGAGCAGGTATCATTTTGTAATGGTGACTACTGAAGACAAGTTCTATTTTTAGGGTTTCGTACCTCTAAAGGTACAAATGGAACCCTTATAGGATCACTTTGTTGTCCGTTTGCCTGTCTGTCTGCCAGACCCTTTATTTCGGGAACGCATGGAGGTATCGAGTTGAAATTAAAACCATATACTCAGGTCTGCGGTCCCTTGAAACCGAAAAAATCAAACTTCTGAGCTAGCAAAAAAAGATACGGCCGTTTATGTCGCAAAAAACGTGTATTTCGACACTGAAGGGAATCTTTAAAATGTTTAATAATATTCATAGGGTAAAGTCGTGGAATATTATATATATATTATTTTACTGACCTTCTAATCTTAAAGAAATAAATACCAAATCCAAGAGTAGCAGGTGACCGCTACCGCAAAGTTCTTGCAGCTAATCCATACTAAAATACCTTATTTCCCGTTGACTTAGAATTCTGAATTTTGGCATGAAGTAAGTTCTTACGAGTAAAGGAAAAAAAAATTGAAAACTGAAAAATTTTTTACTTGTAGTATAAAAAAATAACTGTGATTCTAGAAAATCTAAGTAACTTAATTCAGTGATTGAACAATTTTCATAGGTATGTTTGTATGGAAACCTCAGTGCGCGAGCCTGACTCGCAATTGCCTGGTTTTTTAAATTTTATTTTATTTCATGTGTTCTACTGAAGAAACATGAAACTATATAACACTGTACTTTGATATTTCAGGTAGGGAGAGGAAACTCAGTGGGTCAGCGAGTGCTGCAGGTGGTGTGGCATCATATCAACCGTTCAGTGCCTCTCAAGAGCCCCCACCTCCTGAAGAGAAGCAGTCTCCTCGTGTTAAATATCTCTATGACTCATTTGTTACAGCTAGGGAGAAGTAAGTATTGTTCTAAGGGGACTTTTTTTCTCATTAAGTATTTGGTATACTTATTGCGATTGCAATTCACGGGTGAAGACATCATTAGGTACTGTATTATGGCATCACTTATGATTATTAATTAAGTAAGTATTATTACATAATACTTACTTAATTTAATTAAGTAAGTATTATTACATAATACTTACTTAATTAATAATTTAGCTTTCTCAAGTGACTATAGCAGAAGGATAGATAGACTCCCAAAGACTATGTAGGAAATTATTTTTGTACCTTTTTTATGGTGGTAAATATCAGTACTTTCTAACGGTGATCACACATTTGCTGGCTAATCAGAGTATCTATGGCATAAATCATCAATATATTAGGTCTTTAACTATGAAATTGCCGTTTTTAAAACGGGTTGCTTTGAAGTATTATATCTTTGGATTGACTTGGAGTTATCAGTTCAAATAAACTTTATATTAAAGGTACATTATTCTTTTTCCGAAATTAGGTATATGTCAATGTAGTATATGACAATATAACAGAAAAAATATATTTTTGAAAATGGTGTCTAATTTGGTGTTAAAAATCTGCCATTTCATTTTTTTTTATAATTTTGATGTACTGAGGGTCACTGTCACAACAACACGTCTCAAGCTGAAATGCAACAGCTGTGCTCTATGCATGCTAAAAGATGATATATAGATATATACATATATATACATACACTTGAAAAACATAATTTTACTTCTGGTGCAGTTAAGAAAAAACATAGAATCTATCTCAAAATAAGATTGTATATGTACTGATCTTTAATTTTTATTCCAGTCCAAGAGATGAGAAGTCCCTTCGCACCCCTCTTCCTGCTGGTGCAGAAACCCCTGCGCCACCAGCTACTGGTGTAAGCAGGAGTTCAGTACTGCTAGTTGCTGGGGCCCGCATCTCAGAGGAAACTATCAGAAGACGGCTGGCCACATATGAACCTTTTTCATTCACACAAGAGCCTGATGATGATAAGTAAGTGATAATTCTATGTATAATAGGTTGCATAAAAAGTTGGCTTCTGATTCTATTGAAATTCTTAGACTAGTCTAGGTCAGTTCAAGATCAATTTGTGGTTGAGTGTACAAAAAGTGTTGGCATCATTTAGTTATGTACCTAATTCTTCGTTTACGATGTGCTTGCGCTTATTGTTAAAAATTGCATATTATTTTACACTACCCAAACACCTCTACCTCAATCTGTTCTGTCATGTATCTTCACCATAATCATGTTTGTTAAATTAATTAATAAAAAATTATAATTTACAGAGCATTCCTGTCTTTCGACACACCAGAGATAGCAGCTCAAGCCCTTACATCATTGGATGGTTTGGAAGACGGGTGGCGCATATCAGTCGCGCGCGGCAGGCCTCCGACGCAGGCGCCGGGTTGGACCCCCTCCCCGTCTCCCCGCAACCCGCCGCCGCCCAAAGACGCCAAGCGGACTCTGCTCACATATGACGATATATTTGATTAAATTATGATGAAATTAGAATATTTATAACTATAAGTGATAGGTATGTTGGATATCTAGATTAAACTATTTCAAAAGTTTCTTAGCGTTTGTTTTCAACAAAATCATCGAAATTGAAAAATTATATTTTTCGGATTGTTTCGCTTTCTTGGATCAAGTGAGTTGTTTCATCTAATACATATTTATTACAAAGGGGTGACCAGACGGTTGCAAACTAGCGTTCGAATCCAACCAAGGTGACCTTGGTTTATGTGTTTGGTTTGTGTTGCGGCTACATGGATGTAAACCACGCGCCAACACATTTGGTGGTTGGGTTAACGCGCCTCCCAACCAAGGGTGTTGTCAGCAGTTGTTGATTATGGGTAATCCATAATCAACAACTGCTGTCTACACGGATTGAAACTAGCAAGGTCACCTTGGTTGGGACGTTAGTTTGCAACTGTCTGGTCACCCCTTTAAATACAACACCCTTTAAACCATACTTCAAGGGTACTTTAGAAAAACCCAAAAATGCAGTCTATTTTTCATAGGAATTTTTGCCAAGTTCGCAACTTTAAACCCAGAGAATAAGATTCTCCCAAACAAACTATACGATTGAAAAACGAATAATAATAATTATTATTATTTATTTACCGAGGTTCTTATCTTATCTTATCTTGTGTGGGGCTGGCCTTAAAACCAGAGCACTTCGACCCTTCTGGATCTTTTGTGCTAGTCCCCCTCCCTTCTACTCAAACCCCAGCCTTCCGTGCACCTTCGTCATGAGTCCCAGTATGGCCTTGATGGGGCTGAGCCTATAGTCCTCTGGTCTAGGAAATGGTTGGCCCAGATACTCTAGTCTTTTGGAGCCTAGTGCTGCACAGTCGCACAGTAAGTGTAGCATATTCTCCTCTGCCTCTCCACAGATCCTGCAAGTCGGGTCGCTTGCTAGTCCCATGTTGTAGAGCTGTTTGTTGGTGGCATAATGCCCCGTGAAGGCTCCTGTGATTATTCGGAGCTGTGTTCTGCTGTACCTCCATAATTTTTGGGTCCAGGCCTTATCTATGTCATTAAGAAATAGCTTTGCATGCTTCTGGCCTGTTGTGTTGCGCCAGTGTGTGCTGTGTATTTCCAACGCAGCCCTTTTCAATGCT
This sequence comes from Mythimna pallens, assembly GCA_961205895.1. NCBI lineage: Eukaryota > Metazoa > Arthropoda > Insecta > Lepidoptera > Noctuidae > Mythimna > Mythimna pallens. The sequence goes on along the minus strand of OY540830.1, from coordinate 15,933,245 downwards.
TGGTTGATGACCCTTGGTGAGAGTCCTATGAAAGGTTCCGGTCCTTGTAGGGGTGTCTCGGATCCTTTTCTCGCTAGAGTGTCGGCTCTTTCATTGCCTTCTACTCCTGTGTGACCTGGCACCCAGATCAATCTGACCTTGTTGCGCCTTCCTAGCCGATTAAGTATTTTAATACAGTTTAGTACGAGCCCAGAGTCCACTCTATTGCACGTGAGTGCCTTAAGTGTTGCTTGGCTGTCGCTTAAAATGTAGACAGTGTCCCCTTCGGTGCCTCTGTCTAGTATTTCCTGCGCACATGCGATTATAGCATAGGTTTATGCTTGGAATACCGTCGCCAGTTTGCCCAAACTTAGGCTGAGATTGCAGTTGTCACTATGTACCCCCGCTCCTGTACCGGTGTTCATTTTAGAACCATCCGTGTACCATACCTGGTTCTTCCCTTTGTGGGGTTTCATCCCACCTTTCCATTCCTCCCTACTCGGAATGTATATCTTAAACTCCTTTTTGAGATTTTGAATGGTATGTATTTTGTCACATCCCATGTCCATCATCCAGTCAAGTTCCCTGTTTGGTCTTGTGTTTGTATGGTTGGTTTTGCATCCGGAGTTCGTCCAGTGCCCCATACTTTTAAGCCTATGAATGGCCCTCCTCGCCTCTAGTTCCACTTCAATGTGTAAAGGGGTGAGATTGAGCATCGTTTCCATCGCCGCAGTTGGCGTGGTTCTAAATGCTCCTGTAATGGCCATGCAGGCAGTCCGCTGTACTTTGCTTAGGGCCTGTCTGCAAGTTGCCAGCTTGGTTCTGGTCCACCATACGATGCTCCCGTATGTGATCAGCGGTTTCACCATCATGGTGTATATCCATTTGATAACCTGGGGTCTAAGGCCCCATGTCTTCCCATAAGCAGAGCGACACATGCCAAATACTCTTAGAGCCTTGTTTGCTGTCGCTTCGGCATGGCTTTTCCACGTGAGTTTGCTGTCTAGAATTACTCCTAGATATTTTACTTCTGTGGACAACTCTAGTACGGTGTCGTGGAGCTTTATGGCACCCATTGTTGTTAGGTCCCTCCTTCTGGTAAACGGGATGATCACCGTTTTGCTTGGGTTGATGGATAGGTGGTTGAGTTTACACCACCTTTCAACCATGTTTAATCTCTCCTGTATGATCCCCGACACAATGTTGGGAAATTTTCCATTTACAAGTATCACGAGATCATCTGCATATCCAACCGTGTACGTTGGTCCTTTGTTCAATTCTATTAGCAGCTCGTCTATCACCAAACACCAGAGCGTTGGCGAGAGTACGCCTCCTTGCGGGCATCCTCTTGTGACATGCGCCCTTTTGGTCTCACCTAGCAGTGTTGATTCTATAACTCTGCCCTTCAGCATATTGTCCATCCAGTCACAAATGGTAGGGTCTATGCCATGTTTCTCTGCAGCTGTTCGTATCGTTCTAAAAGTAGTGCGATCGAACGCGCCTTCTACGTCGAGAAAGGCTGCTAGGCATATCTCTTTGCATTCTAGCGCCTTTTCGGCACGGCTTACGACCTGGTGTAGCGCAGTTTCTGTTGACTTACCAGGCTGATATGCGTTTTGCATCCTGTGAAGCGGTTGTTTTTCCAGCGCTCCCTCCCTGACATGCTTATCTACAAGCTTTTCCAGAGTTTTTAGGAAGAATGATGTCAGGCTTATAGGTCTGTATGACTTAGCGTCCTCATAGTCCGCTCTTCCTGGCTTGGGAAGAAAGATTACTTTCGCCTGTCTCCACGCCTTTGGTATGTAGCTAAAGGCGATGCATGCTCTGTATAGTCTACCCAGATGCGGTTCTAGTATGTTCCCCGCTCTTTGTAATAGGGCTGGGTACACTCCGTCTGGTCCCGGGGCCTTGTATGGCTTGAAGCTTTCCAGGGCCCACTTTATGCCATTCTGCCCTACTACCTTTTTCGCGGCGTCCCAGTCGGCTTTCGTTGTTTTTGACTTAATGTCGTCTAAGCTTAACGAGTCCGCCGTGTCGGTAGCTGCGAATGAGCCGGGAAAGTGCGTTCTGAACATTATCTCAAGGGTATCACCTCCAGACTCTGTCGGTTTGCCATTCCCATCCTTGATAGATGTCAGTGGATTCACCTTTGCAGTGGCCATAGCCTTCGACAGCCTCATGCTATCTGGAATGCTGCCAATGCTGTCGCAGTGGTCCCTCCATGCCTTCCTTTTGGCCCTGCGTACAGCCTTATTGTATTCCGTTAGCTTTATAGCATACATCTCAAAATTTTTGAAAGCCTTAGCACGATTGAAGGCGGCCCTAGTTTCCCTCCGTAGCCTAGCTAGGTCAGAGTTCCACCATGGTTCCTTTCTTGTTTGTACCTTTTCGGGGCAATTATTTGTCCAAGCGCTCAGAACGGCTTCGGATATTCGCCCCGCCTCAAATTCTACGTCAATTGCTGAATTCAGCTTTCCCTTGGGGTCCCCAAGTTCCACTTTCAGGTCTTTCGTGTACGAGTTCCAATTGGTGTGTCTTGGGTTCCTCCTTGTTACCAGTTCCCTTTTCCATCGGGTACTGTACTTGAAGCAAATATACCTATGGTCAGAGAGTGAGATCTCGTTTGGTACGTGCCATTCGCTTATGCGGTTACTAGCCCTATTAGTAGCTACTGTTAGGTCAATCACCTCCGCTCGTCTAGCATTGACGAACGTGGGCCTGTTGCCATTATTTATAATTTGTAAAGGTGAGCTTACCAGGAAGTCCAGCAGTCTTTCACCTCTCCTGTTATTGCCGGTGCTCCCCCAAGTGACGTGGTGTGCGTTGGCGTCGCAGCCTATGATCAGGTCTAGGCCCTCCCGGCTGCAGTGTTCCACGAGTTCCCTCAGGTTCGTTGAGATGGGGTCCTCGGCTTCATACGGCATGTATGCGGAGGCTAGTATCAGCACTCCGCCTCCCTCCTCCTCTCTTAGAGGGACCTTGATGGTTGTCAGGTCCCTGTAACAGAAATTGTGCAGGGGAATCGCATCTAGGCCATTTCTGACATAGATGCAAGCCCTTGCATTTAGGTCATGACGTTGGTAGTGTACAATACCCCCAGTCCTGCCCAGGCCTCTAATCTCCCCTTTGTAAATGTAAGGTTCTTGTATTAGAGCTATGTCATATTTTAACATGTTTAGCTCGCGCGCCAGAAGGGCAGTCGCAGCCTTATTGTGTTGTAGATTGATTTGTACAAACCTTATAGCAGCCATCTTATTTCCTGTTACTGCCTGTCCACCCCCCCCTCCCCGTCCTCGTCTGAGTCCGGGCAGTTGGGGTCCAGTTTGAGGACTGCCAGTCCCGCTAGGTCCCCCGCGCACGTCGATGGTGACGACGCGCGGTCCAGTTCCATCGCTGGATGGTAGTCCTCGTAATGTTCTGCGCCGTCACTGGCCCGCTCTTCAGCGAGGAAGGCATCTTCCTCCGAGCTTCGGACCACTTCGTCGACGCAGGCCTCCTTCACCTCCCCACTAGGGGCGTCCGGTGCAGCCGAGGTCGCTGGGGGTTCCTTGGCCTGTTCCTTGGCCTGGTCCTCCCTCCTTCTATCCGCGTCCTCCAGCAGCTTGAACTGGCTAGGCCCCAGTCCTGAGTGGAGTGTGTAGCCAGCCTCCCTGATGGCGTCCGCGGATATCTTGTCCATAAGGACAATCCGGCGTGTCGTGGTTGGCTCCACGTCAACCTTCAGCACCTTCCACCCATCTGTGTGCAGTGCCGGGTTGAAGCGCTGGAGCAGCCTCAAGGTATTGGCGAGGTCGGCGCCCTTGAAGGTCTTCGACTTCCACGCCATCTTGATCGGCTTCGGAAGGTCCTTTGCCTCCAGCACCCGCAGCTTGGTGCCACTGACCTCCCGGCCGTCGACGGCGCGGAGCCACTTAACCGCGTCGGGTCCCTCGCAGCTGACGTGCAGCGCCCCTCCGACCATGTTCCCGACATTCACGCGGGGCAGTGGATCCGGGGTCTCCATCAGCAGCTTCCACAGAAACTCCTGAATCGGACCCAGGGTTCCCGCCTCCAGCGCTTGGTCCGGGTGGGACGCGTGCACAATCGCCATCTTCGTCCCCATGAGAGCGTCCTTATAGGATCCCTGGGTTTTGACCTTTTTAGTGTCATTACCCGGTTCCTTGGCCTCATCACTCACCTCACGTGTCCTTTTGACAGGTGCCGTATTACCCCCTGTCGTTGCAGCCTGTCGCTGCAGGTTTTTCAACCTGCGCTTAGCGCTGCCGCTCAAGCGCCGATGGTGCGGCCCCGGTGCCTGCGTCGCGGAGTCTCCCGCTCCCGTCCCTCCACTGGTCGTTCCCTGTACAGGTTCCGTCCGTGGCGGAGGTGTCGGTATGCTGGTGCCCCCACGACCCGGCAGCGGTGCCCCTGCCCCAGAGTGCCCTTGGGCGCCACTCCCTCCTTGCGGAACCCCCATACCGGTTTTCCCCCGTCCCTTGCAGCCCTTACGGGTCACAGTGGTCCAGGAGTCGAAGCCCGATACGGGTACATCCTGCTTGGAGGCAGCGGCCCCCCTACCTGCTATCGCCTTAAGCCTAGTCCCTGTAGTCAGGTCCACGGCCATTTGTGACACGCCCTTTGCGGTCTTGTCACCTTTTTTGTTGTTTTGTGTTCCATTAAGATCCATACCTTGCATTTGTATTGTTTCATCAGCCCGGCTCCTCACCCACCATCGAGCCCTCAACATCGGGGATGCTTTAAAGCACCAAGGTTACCGAGTTGATATAGTACCCGTGAGTGAGTTGTCCGCGAGCTTCCAACAGTCCACATCTGCCCCCCACAATAGGTGTCAGTGCGTACCTGCCTTCCGCTGCGAACCCCATCACTCCCGAGTACTCACCTGACGGCCGTCTGACCGGACGTCGCAGCCGATTGACCATGATTGGCTAGACCATGGCCGCCCGTTTGAGGAGAAATCCAGACCAAAGTGGCGTGTTGCCTTCAAGGGGTAAATACAACCCGACCCCTCTCAGGCTCAACCACCAGGACTCCTTCATCCCCCCGTACGGGTCACCGCGCACGGCACAAACACGCGGGAGGTCATTAGCTATCCACCATCTACCCTGTTGATGATGGACACGCAGAGACATGACTTCTCCATCCCTGCATTAAAGCGCCCGATGGTTTCTGTTACGTCTATTTCTTAAGGAACTAGACCAATAACGGGGCGGCAACCACGAGAAGGATAACCACCAGACTGACCTTAAGGATCTACGCGACTGTTGCGCTCTCCCTTAAAGCCCACGCCCCCTCACATCCTCTGAAGGAGTCCGTGAGGTAGGCCAACCTTTATGCTACCATGTGAGTCATGTCGTTCAGTAACCGCGAAAGCACACAGATTGGCCAGCCCCTTTACCGAGGTTACTAATTATGCTAAGTTTCAACTTTATTCATGTTTTTTAGCTGCTCCGTATCACGTTAAATGAAAGTAAGTACCTATTTGTTGTGAGGGGTTTTTTTTTTCGGTGGGAAAATCATCCTATGACATCCCCCGCTCTTGGGCGGAGCGGGAGATAGTGTCAGACTTTTACTGATTAAAAACCCACTCCTATTCCTCCCTTGCCTTCGTCCCAGGGCCCTGGGTTTCACTTTCATACTACCCGTGGTACCCCTTCGTCCCTGCTGGGCCCCTACGGTCATTGATATCTTGAGGCGCGCGTGGAACAGTACGCGCCGTTGACGACTTGGGCTCGGTCCGGACGGTTACCGGACGGTCGGACGGCGAGCTACCCATTGCTCGCCGTCCGCAAGCCCGTTGTGAGGGGTGTGCCCGTTTTCACTACAGACACCTAAATATTTGCTCAGAACCGTGAGTGGAAACAGACTATTCAAAGTGCAATAAAATAAAACTTGTCAACATTTAGGTACTTACCTACCTACTTATTTGGGTGCTATTGTGCTTGTTTTATAATTATGATATCTTCTTAAATTAAATTCTATTCTGCTATTTCTACCAAATCCTTTGGGAATTACCTACAATCGTTCGTAATGGTAATGTGTTCATGGAACAATTTTATTCACAGGAAAATAAACAGTCATCTACAATTAATAACCAGGTACGCTTATAACAAAGGTTTTATGCGCAATAATTACTGACTTCAATATAAATACTTAAATTGAAAAATTTGTTATTACAGAATAATTTGTTATTAATTATAAACCTGCAAAAAAAACACGTTTGTTGTCCTCTTATTCTGTTTTTTAGTGTTTGTTGTTACATCGGCAATAGAAATACATCATCTGTGCAAATTTAAACTGTCAAACTATTACGGTTCCTGAGATACAGCCTAGTGACAGACGGACGGACAGACAGACAGAAGGACGGATAGCGGAGCCTTTTGTTCCGTAGCAAAAGGGTAAGGGTCTAAAAAAAGAAAGAACCTTTTTGGAAGTAAAAACACAATAATCAGTATATCCATTGTTTTAATTTTTTGCTGTAGGCATATCGTGTCCATATTTGCGACGATTTTAATGGAAAGTATTGACCAAGCCATCTTTTGCAGAAACGACCGTCGCGGCACCTTTATTCTCGCCTACATAAAGCTTACATAGATGTTTGACCGAATTTGTAGTTTCACTCAGACGTTCTACGTTTAGTCAAGACAACTAAGTACCTACTTTGTAAAAAAATGGGCAAGTGCGAGTCGGACACGCGCACTGAGGGTTCCGTACAAACTTACCTATGTAAATAGTTCAATTCCCGAATGGAGTCTCGAAGATTTTTGCGAATCTCAAAAAAGTTTTTTTTTGTGACGTACTCGTAACAACAAAATTAATGTTTTCAGATTTATTCCTATACTTGTGCTATAAGACCTCGCTTCGTGTGGATTCTGGGTCACCGGGATATATATGCGTGTTTTTTCGACATAAACGGCCGTATAATTCACCACGTGTTCCTGAGTTAAAGGGTCTTGACAGACAGACAGACAGACGGACAACAAAGTCAGAAACGGAACCCTTATAGGAGGGTTCCGTTTTTTCCTTTTGAGGTACGCAACCCTGAAAATGAATTGGTTTTTATCTTATATACTAAGTCTGGGGGCACGGCAGCGTCCCCGCCAAGTCGAACAAACTGGCACAACCGTACTATCCCTTTCTCGAAACCATTTCGACCTCCTGTAACTAACTTCTTTATGTGTAAATCTGAAAGCCTGCATTTTCCCAAAAACAAGACAAAAATCTGACCAAGAGGCATAGAGATACCGATCTACCTACGCTCTTGGTCACAGAAATTTGCGTAAAAACCAGTAAAAATCATCATCATACAATGACCACAATAAAATCATTAATGCTAAATCATTACTCATAATGAAATTAACTTAACGCGAACCACCGTGATTCGGACGGGACTTCACAGGTGCTGCAATTTGAAACGTTGCGAGACGCCACAACTGCTATGATAGTAACTAGGATTCCATTTTAAAAAAGTAACTTTAAAATCACAAATAAAAATAATTTTTCAAATCTGTTTAATACCTACTAGTGCTTCGAATATGTTTGCAGACGGTCAAGAGGGTGGCTTTCAAGCGATACACAGTAAAAGAAAAAGGTCTGTGATGCAATGCATACGGGGCAGTCCCCACAGCTACCTGCAGATAGGAGGATGGATGTGGATTGCTTCTTCTTGGAACATTGGACAAAACTACATAGGTAACAAACAAGTAGGACGATCCTGATCAAATGTTTCCACTGTTTTGTGTCCATTTCTTGTTAAGTAGTATTAGTAATAGTAAAAAAAAAAAATGATTATAATATGATTGTAATTTATCTGAAAAAAATAAATAATTGAATATTTAGTAATTTAGAAAACTTCCAAATCTGGTGGAAGGAGAAACTGTCAAGTAAATGAATAAGGATGCACACACTCAAATGTTCACCACCATTATTATATATGTGGAAAAGAGATAGCGAGATATTTCCACCATGCCCCCACTTTTCCTCATGCCAAAAATTTAAATGCTTATTGCGTTTTCATTTTTTTTTCCTCGGTGGATTTATCATCTTATGACATCCCCCGCTCTTGGGCGGAGCGGGAGATAGTGTCAGACTTTTACTGACTAAAAACCCACACCTGTTCCTTCATAGCAATTTTTCCAGGGCCCCGGGGATCTCTTTCGCACCACACATGGCACCAGTAGGCTTCGACCCTGCTGGGCCCCTACGGTTGCTGACATCTTCTTGAGGCGCGCGTGGAACACTACGCGCCGTCGACGACTTGGGCTCGGTCCGGACGGTTACCAGACGATCGGATGGCGAGCCACCCATTGCTCGCCGTCCGCAAGCCCGCGCCTACGGTGGCCGGAAATCGGGATTGGAATCCCGATGGGGGAGATAGTGAGACATATCATTAGATGATTTTCCTACTTGAAAAAAAATTTCGAAGTCATTTAATCTATTACTAGTTGTTTAAATACCTACATATAGATATATATATATGTATATCTAATTTTGAATACATTTGACTCTTTTCAGGTTTAGGGTAATCAAAAAACACTAAAACGATCAAAATAACTTTAATTTCGGAAGTAGGTATTAAATTACAAAAAAAAAAAAAAAAGGACCCGAATCACTGACTTCCGAAATTAAAATTATTTTGATCGTCGAAGTCGGATATTTTTTTTTTTGTAAAAAGTTTTTTATTTCATACCTACCTACTTTTTAGTAAGTAAGTTGTGATACATTATAGCTAGAGTAGGTACCTATATTTCATGACAACATCACAGTTCAATAGTACCTAATAGCCGAAGTGGATCTCATGACAATTTTTATAACAAGCCCAAACACGGCTAGGATACATTGATTAATGTGTGAAGTTCCGTTGGCCATTTCTAGTCTTCTTCATCAGTTCCCTACTTACCTACATTTCATCAAATGTTACTTTTTAAGTGTAAATGCTTGAGTTCTCGATGAAAATAGGTACCAAAGTCACTATATGGTTACCTATATTTGAGGAGTTCCTTCGATTCCTCATGGATCCCATTATCAGAACTGGATTTTAGAAAAAATGGGACCAATCTGGTAGCTTAACCTTTTAAATAAAAATAAAAATTGCAAATAAAAAATATAGGTACACCGAAGGCCAACCGAATGAAATGCCTCCTTTTTTGAAGTCGGTTGAAAACTAAGTTTGTATAACTGCCTCAGATGCATTCTTAGCTCCTATCCTTTAGTTGGTAAGTGAATAATAGTGCAGGAATTGAAATATAGAATTGAATGCAATTCTTTGGCATTGTGCGATGTAGGTAGGTATCTACCTACCTACATCGCACAACACATACAGCGCTACATACGGTGGAAGTAGTGATCTATGTTCCAGTGCCAAAGAGTAGACAATATTGAAAGCGTAGGTTTATGAGAACTAAGGTCTAGTCAACTCATAGACAAAGGGATGGATTTTCGTTTTCTTTTTTGTGGGTATATCGGACCCTATCCTCATTAGTTAAATTAATTAATCTGCTAAAGAGGTCAAACTGTGCATGCATTGTTGAAGTTATTCCTACTACCCTTGGGATTTACAAAATTTACCGATGTTAAGGGGTGACCAGATGGTTGCAAACCAACGTCCCAACCAAGGTGACGTTGCTAGTTTCAATCCGTGTAGACAGCAGTTGTAATCCGTGGCCTTCAACGCCTTTGTTTGGGAGGCACGTTTTCCCAAACACCGAACGTGTTGGTGCGTGGTTTACATCCATGTAACCGCAACACAAACCAAACACACAAACCAAGGTTCACTCACCTTGGTTGGGACGTTGGTTTGCAACCATCTGGTCACCCCTTTATTATTCCAAGAACGTCGGTAGACGATAAATTAAATCTTAGAAGTATGACCAGCACAGAATTACCTACCTACTATAAAATAAATAAAAGGCACTTTTTAGCACGTAGTGTACGCCTAATCCATTTCATACTTACTTGCGACGAATTAATTATCGTTTCTTAAATGTGTACAAACAAAGCCGAATGATTCAGGTTTCCTCGAATGTGTTACGAAAGTAGCTCAATCGATGCATTACTCACTGAGTGAGTGGGTCGCTTGTGTGAGTACGTACCTACATATTGGCTTGTCCACTGTCAACTTGAATGCACAATATATAAGGCCGCTTCTGTTGACCTTTCATCACATTGTGTTCGTCTATTTTTGTGCCGTAATACGTCGGTTATTTGTTAATTAGCCGTACAACAATAACGACGTTTATTTCCTTGTAGCAATAATAAGCGAACAAAGAAATAATGGGTTTGAAGGCAGTAAATGTGTTTCTGCTAATTGCGTTATCGGCTTGTTTGGTGCAAACTACGTTTGGCAAGCCGGGGCCAAGGGACAGTTCCGTGGTTGAGGATCAGAGTGTGGTGCCGATTAACAATGAAGCCTTGTCGCAAAAGGAGGATATCACGCCAAGATCAGAGCCTTCTACCACTGCAGGTACCTACCTAGACTTTTTTGTGTTTCTTTTATTAACTGTGAGTGTACACTCTTGTGTTAGTCTTCGATCAGTTGGTAATAACGACTTTTCATTCAATATTATCTATCATTTGTAAGTTTTAATAGTTAAGCGAAGTTATATTTTCTTTGTACCTAGCTAGCATTGCCCATTAGGCCATTGTGATCGTTCTGGGATTTTTGTTTTTGGGATTTAGATAATTCAGCAGATACCTATTAGTTATTTTCTCTAAGTATATTATACTAGCTTTTCCATGCGTTTGCACCCGCGACATTGGTTACTGCTGTCGTAGCGTGATATTATAGATAAGTAGGTATATGCTTATACTATTTACCACGAATCTGGCTATCACACACTGAAACATTTTTTTCTAATTCATTTGATAGTTATCTTTGGAGATTTAAGAGCACTTAAAAAAATCTATATTATATTACCCAGTAAACATTATAGATTACCCAGTAAACATTATAGCAATCTTAATCGTAATTGAATTTTGTTTTGCCTGTAGTACCTAAATCTAGCCAATTGTATTTAAATTTTCATATTCGACATATACCTTTATTAGTAGCTAGGCCAGAGTGCCAGACAATGACTTGCAATAATATGACATAGAAGATTCCAGAGTTTTCTAATTAGTTTGCATTAACTTTTTCAGAGTCCAAAATTCCTGGTCGAGTTTCGTGTGATTTCGAAGAAGCCAACGAGGACGCGGTGTGTCAGGAGCATTGTCTTCCCAAAGGCTACACTTACGGTATCTGCGTTAGTCATACCTGTAGCTGTATATAATTAGAGGTAGTTACCTAGTAGCAGTACACAAATAAGCATGACGCCAATGATAATTTTAAGTTTGAAATAAAACATGTAGTCATCTTATAGTTTTTTAAATTTATTTTTAGTCTAACAGATCCTGTATGCCATTTCAAAGGTCTGATCACAAGCGCTTCGTTAACGATAACAATATTCAAAACTTATATTAACTTAGTTACCTATAATAATTCCTTAATTTACGACTTGACTTTTTGTTAACCCCAATTTTCTATTCATCTAAATACATTTGCCTCTGTGTTCTAAGCACCAAACAAGTAAAACAAATTTAAAACAGCTATCTATTCGTATACAAGTGTCTCCCATAGAATATTTTGAAGTGTTCCTAATCTATAGATTGTTATTTGGATTTCTCACAAATCTCTCTTGCTACTATTTGATCGATGGCTGGTATTTGCGCTTTAGTGTGTATTTTGACAGGGTAAAGCAAATCGGCTTCGTCTTTTATTTGTTTCCAGCTGTAGTCTACATCTTCCTTCACCGTTAGACGCGAACATATAACAAATCTTATAATATATCTATCCCTGTACGTACCAGCTACCATAAAGACCTTTTTTTTCTCAGTCAATTTCTCTAGTAATTTTTTCGTTATAATGTCTCCTTCCTTTAGTCTAAAGCAAACTAATCCCATAGACGGCTCGGGTTCAACTATGAATCTTTCATCTGCACGAACCAATTTAGCAAAATATTGAGCTAGAGATATTTGATCCCTCACGTGTTTCCTTAGACCCTCTGCGCCATAAACCCTCATTACAGTCCATAATTTGAGAGCTCTAAATCTGCGGCCGAGTGGTATCTGCCAGTGGCGGTAGTCAGGAATCTTGTTTTCGGTTTTAACATCATCCAGATAAATCCTCTGTACATCAAATGCCCTAACAAGGTCATATCCATCTTTAACCCACATAGCAGAACAATCGAAACTGACAGGCATCCATTTGTGCGCGTTAACGTCGATGGAATCAGATAATTCGATGCCTCTCATAAGGTGCCTGTACTCAGGACACATGAACGCTGCACCTGCATAAGCGGCATCAACATGCAGCCACACATCAGCTTCATTACATACCGGACCTAATTCATATAAGGGGTCAAACGCGCAGGTTCCAGTGGTGCCTAGGTTTGCAATGACATAGCACGGTATTAGACCTTGCGCCCTGTCTTCTTCAAAGGCATTTTTGAGTGTTTCTCCACGAAGTCTGCCATCATTATCAGCTTTAAGTAATCGCATTTTCATAGAGCCCAGTAAGCCAGCTTTCTCAACGGATGAATTACATTGATCAGATGTGTAAGCTACAAGTTTTGGTTTTATTTCGTCCTCTTCTAAGGTTGGATCGTTTCGTATAAGTTTACGAACGGTTTTGTCTTTAGCTGCTAAGAGTCCAACCAGTGTTGCTTCACTTGCCGAACCCTGTAAGATTTCGATAATAATTAACTCCGTATTACAGTTAACAAGTCTACAATTATCACAATAAATATAATATTATAACTATAAGTATTAACCTGGATGATCCCTCCTCCAGGTCCACTGGAACAATGCAGAAATTCTTCAGGTATTCCAAGCAGCTTGCCCAGCCAATTCATAGTTAGAACCTCAAGTTCTGTACATGCAGGACTCGACAACTATAAGAAAAAGATGGCTCACGATTATTTTATGCTGAATGTTTATTGTTCAATTGTTAATAATTTTACGCAGTAACCTATTATGGTTATCGTTCGGCTGAATGTATTTTTTTTTATGTAGGTTCACTCGTGGGAGCCCAGGAAGTCAGCGGCTGTCGGGAGCCGACTGAGGGGGGGCGAAAGCAAGGGCAGGGGCAAAATCAGTCCCAGCCGGAGCCGGAGAGCCAGCTGCTGACGCTGGTGCAGCGGGAGCTGGCTAACCTTCAGCAGCAGCTGCAACAGCAGCAGCAGCAGTTTCAGCTGCGGATCCAGCAGCAGTTGTCTCTGCTGGAGGGCATCGTGCTGCGCCCCCCATTAGCAGCCTCCGGCCAGCGAAAGGCGGCGTCTTATGCCACTGCCGCGGCCGCGACAGCTGCGCCCAAGGCGGGCCCGTCGGGGCAAGCTGGGCGCGGGGCCGTGGCGTCGGAGCCTGTGAGGTCAGCCCCGACGGCCAAGCAACAACAGCGGCAGATGGGCGGGGCGGCGCCCGCCACTAAACCGGCAAGACCTCCTACCGCAGCGGTGACTAGGCCGCGCCTGCCGCCTCCCCTTCCCGAAGAACCCTCGGCTGGCGCTGAGTGGACGGTTGTCGGCGCTACCAGGAAGGCGGGCAAGGCGGCTAGGGCGGCCAAAAAGCGCGCGCGGCGACAGCAGCACAAGAAGCGGACCATGGCGGCTAGACTTCGCGCCCCGAATTCCGAGGCTGTAGTTATTACACTACAGCCAGATGCGGAAAAGAAGGGCGTGACGTACAACACCGTCATGGAAAAGGCGAAACAGGCGGTGGTGGGCCACCTCAGCGAGTTTGGAGCCTCTGGGGGCTTCCGAATGAGGCGCACCGCAACCGGGGCCCGAATATTAGAGGTCCCTGGTGCGGACAGTGGCCCTGCCGCAGACGCCCTGGCCGCAAGGATCAGGGCGTGCCTGGACGTCGAGGAGGTCCGAGTGTCCAGGCCCACCAAGTGCATGGACATGCGCATCATGGGCCTGGACGACTCCGTCAGGGTGGACGAGGTGGTGGCCGCCATCGTCAGGGTGGGAGGGTGCAACGCCGATCAGGTGCGGGCGGGCACTATCCGCGCTGACAGCACGGGAATGCGAGCCGTAACGGTGAGCTGCCCTGTGTCGGCGGCCAAGGCCATCACTGGCGAAGGCCGAAGGCTCTTGGTGGGCTGGGTCTCCGCGCAGGTAAAACTGCTGGAGCCCAGACCTCTGCGGTGCTACCGCTGCCACGTGGGGCACCATGTGGGTGCCTATTGCACCGCGGAGGCGGACCGCAGTGACCGCTGCTTCCAGTGCGGTCAGCCCGGTCACAAGGCTGCAGAATGCCGTGCTACGCCGCACTGCTACGCGTGTGCGGCGGCAGGCAAGCCGGCCGATCACCGGGCTGGGAGCAGGTCCTGCGACCCCCCCGCCAAGGCCAAGGGCAAAGTCCCGAGGCAAGCCCACCCCGACGTCCTCTCCGCCGCAGCCTCCTCTCTGGCTGCCGCTGCTGTCGCCGCCGCAACCAAAGCGGCAGGGCCCTCACGTGGGGCTCGGGAGGAGACTGTAATGGACTGTTAATACGGGTCCATTACGTCTCCTCCAGGCGAATATCAACCACTGCGCCCCCGCTCAGGATCTGTTGCTCCAGAGCATGGCGCAGTGGTCGATCAACATCGCCGTTGTCTCCGAGCCGTACTATGTCCTGCCCAGAGGAGACTGGGTTCAGGACTTGAACGGCTCGGTGACTCTAATTTCGTCGGCCGCCGCCGGTACCCCGACCCTCGAGGCTGTCACGAGGGGACGGGGTTGCGTGGCAGCACGGTTCGGGGACATTGCAGTGGTAGGCGTATACCTGTCCCCGAACAGATCTCTCGGCGATCTCCACATCTCCCTAATGGAGCTGAAAGCCGTCGTCGCTGGGTTTGGTTCCCTCCCCGTGGTTGTGTGCGGGGACTTCAATGCCAAGAACTTGGCTTGGGGTTCTCGGTTCACGAACCAGCGGGGTCGGATGGTGGAGGACTGGGCTCTAGAGACAGGCCTGGTCGTCCTAAACCGGGGTTCTGTCCCCACGTGTGTGCGGATGCGGGGTGACTCTGTGGTGGACATCTCGTTCGCCAGCCCCGCTCTGTCGCCGCGTGTCGTCGACTGGCGCGTCATGGAGGGGGTGGAGACGTACTCAGATCACCGGTACATTCGGTTTGACGTCTCCGCCCAAACCTCGACCGCGCCGGTCCGACAGAACCCTTGTGGTCCGCGATGGGCGCTGAGGCAGATGGACCGGGAGCTCCTCCTGGAAGCCGCGATGGTACAGGCCTGGGTGCAAGCACCGGACAGGCCTGTCGATATCGACGTCGAGGCAGAGTGGTTCCGGGAGGTCATGTCGCAAATCTGCGACGCGGCAATGCCCCGAGTCCGTCCAGGACGTGCTCAGCGCCAGGTATACTGGTGGTCGCCGGAGATTGCGGCACTGCGCAACGCGTGCAATGCCGCACGACGCCGGTATGCCAGATACCGCAGGCGCCGCATCCGTCCACCGGATGCGGAGGCCAGAGAGGCGGAGCTGTACGAGGGATACAGAGAAGCAAAGCGCACCCTCCGAGCGGAGATAAGACGGGCCAAGCTCGAGGCCCGCAACGTGTGGCTGGGGACTCTGAATGGGGACCCATGGGGACGCCCCTACAAGGTGGTGCGGGATAAACTCCGCCCCTGGGCTCCCCCGCTGACGCAGAGTCTCCGGCCCCAGCTTGTGGAGGGTGTGGTGAGCACTCTGTTTCCTGAGCGAGGGGAACACTCTCCCCCGCCCATGGCTCCGCCACCAGCGGTGTCCGACGCGGACCACGATGGCGACGACGACGACAATGCTCCAGAGGTGACCGAGGTAGAGATGAGAGTGGCGGTACGAAGGCTGAGTGCTAAAAATACCGCCCCAGGACCCGACGGCTTGCCTGGGAAGGCCTGGGTCCTGGCCATGGAGGCTCTCGGGCCTCGACTAAGAGGGCTCTTCAGCGCATGCATGGAGAGGGGCCAGTTCCCACTTCGCTGGAAGACGGGGAAACTGGTCCTCATCGCGAAGCCGGGGCGCCCTGCGGACTCTCCGTCCGCGTACCGGCCCATTGTGCTGCTTGACGAGGTGGGCAAGCTCTTTGAAAGAGTAATTGCAGACCGCCTCGTCGCGCACCTAACACGGGTGGGGCCGGACCTGGCGGACGGCCAATTCGGCTTTCGCAGGAGGCGGTCCACGGTGGACGCCATCATGCGCGTGCGAGCTCTCACGACAGGGGATGCAGTGGCCCAGGGCAGGTGTGTCGTGGCGGTGTCTCTGGACATCGCCAACGCCTTCAACTCCCTGCCTTGGAGTAGCATTAGGAGGGCACTCCGGTATCACCGGACGCCCGACTACCTCTGTCGTGTGGTCGAGGCGTACCTGTCAGACAGGTACATTATCTACCCCGGTCACCAGGGAGAGTGGGAACGTCGAGAGATGTCGTGCGGTGTTCCGCAGGGATCGGTACTAGGGCCGCCCTTGTGGAACATCGGATACGACTACGTGCTGCGCGGCGACCTCCCTGACGGGATCAGCGTGGTCTGCTACGCAGATGACACGCTGGTCCTGGCGCGGGGAGAGTCGTACCAGGCGGCGGTCGAACTAGCGACACGCGGGGTTGCGACAGTCGTGGGCAGGATCCAGGAGTTGGGACTCGAGGTGGCATTGCACAAGTCCGAGGCCATGTGCTTTCACGGACCTCGGAACGCGCCACCACCGGGTTCCCAACTAACGGTAGGAGGAGTCCACATCGGCGTCGGGTCGACGATGAAGTACCTGGGACTCGTTCTCGACAGCCGATGGGATTTCGAGGAGCACTTCCGACGTCTGGCTCCCAAACTAAATCGGACTGGGGCTGCCCTCGGGCGGCTCTTGCCCAACCTGGGGGGTCCAGACGCCTCCTGCCGAAGGCTCTACGCGGGAATCGTTCGGTCCATGGCCCTTTATGGCGCACCGGTATGGGCGCCGGCGCTGCGGAAGCAGCCGGCGGCCCGGCTGAACGCATGCCAGAGGGTCATGGCCATACGGATGGTGCGAGGATACCGGACGATTTCCCGCGAAGCGGCGACCCTCCTTGCCTGCCAGCCACCATGGGATCTGGAAGCAACAGTCCTTGCTCTCATGCACGATCTCCGCATGGAGATGCAACGCCGGGGCGAAACTCCGCTGCCGCGACAAGTCGCAGCATGGCGGACGGAGTTCCGGCGGGTTCTCATGGAAAAATGGCGACAGCGACTGTCGCGACCCAGTGCTGGGCACGCCACAATTATGGCGATAAGTCCCCTCTTTGAGGCGTGGTTGGAAAGACCTCACGGCGTCCTCACCTTCCGCATGACGCAGGTTCTCACCGAACACGGGAAGTTCGGGAAGTTCCTGCACCGAATTCGTGCGGAAGCGACGCCCGGGTGTCGCCACTGTGTGGACCGCCCGGAGGACACGGTGGAGCACACGGTGGAGGTGTGTCCCGCTTGGGAAGAGCAACGCCGTGTCCTCGTGGGGGCGATCGGCGGCGGCGATCTCTCGCGCCGGGCCTTGGTACAGGCCATGGTCCGGAGCGAGGAGGAGTGGCAGGCGGTCGCCTCCTTCTGCGAAGCAGTAATGCTAGCAAAGGAGGCGGCCGATCGCGTGAGGCAAAGGCAACGGTCCTTACGCCCCAACCGCCGCCGGGATTCCGATCCCGATTTCCGGCCACCGTAGGCGCAGGCTTGCGGACGGCGAGCAATGGGTGGCTCGCCGTCCGACCGTCCGGTAACTGTCCGGACCGAGCCCAAGTCGTCGACGGCGCGTATTGTTCCACGCGCGCCTCAGGGTGACGTCAGCAAATCGTAGGGGCCCAGCAGGGTCGAAGCCTACTGGGGCCATGGGTAGTGTGAAAACGAAACCCGGGGCCCTGGGACGAAGGCAACGAAGGAACAGGAGTGGGTTTTTAGTCAGTAAAAGTCTGACACTATCTCTCGCTCCGCCCAAGAGCGAGACTTGTCATTAGATGATTTTCCCACCTTAAAAAAAAAAAAAAAAAAAAATGTAGGTTCACCGATTTCTCGGTCAATTGTTGAGCGATTTTGAAATTTTTTTGTCTGATTGAACGTTTATGCTTCCGAGTTGGTCCCATAGAAATATTGTTATGATCTGATTATAAACTTCGAAGATATGGAACTGCACTCCCCATAGGATCACACCAAAACCGTCGTAACAAGTAAAATTGCTTTGTTTATACGTGTATTCGATGACTGACTGAAAGAAGAGAGGGAATATATCAAACTGATCTGATGATGAAGCCTGAAGTTAGGCACCGGAACTCTGTAATAAATTAATGTAATCTAACCGTGTTTGGGATTACCGTGCCGGGAACCGTGAATTGTCATGAGATGCACTCTGGCTATAAGGTACTTAAATTTGGATGAGGGGTACTTTTTACCATAACTAAAAAGTGTAAAATAAAAACTTTTATTAAAAAGAATACAACTTTAATTTCGGAAGTCGGTGTTTCTATAATAGTTATGTCTCGTCGTTATTTAACACCGACTTCCGAAATTAAAGTTATTTTACACTTTTCAGTGTTGTTTTTTTACTTTGAAGTCGGTTGTATTTTTTTTTTGGAAAAACTTTTTATTGCAACACAGATTTTTGGATTTCGCAATTGGCAATATTTTAAGAACTTGGATGTTTTAGGAAGAAAAATATAGACACCTATCTTAAAGTTTTTGTTGCTTTGAACTTAATTAGAAGTAAGACTTACCCAGCTAAAACCAATGACAGACAGGCCATCGCTCAGCATGTTTCCTATGATGCTTGCATAAGATGTACCGGTCGGGTAAAACGCGTGGAAGCGTGGAGAATGCCAGTGTGTAATCTAGAAAAATATTATGTAATGTTAACGCAGTATAAATACGGTAAGTAATATCAGTAGCCTATAGTTTCTTTCTGAGAATATGTAACGGATGATTTGACATTGTTGCCAGTACTTTAAAAAAACAGTCGACGGAATTCGGCAGCAAAAGTATACCTATTCGTACTGGGAAATAATTTGGTCGAGGTCTAGATCAAGGTCGTAATGAAACTAATTGAATACACTCTCAATTTTAAAGTCGACACAAACTGTGAACACTGGACACGAATGATAAGTGGTTGCGTAGATAAATGTGAAGTAAAACGAAACCTTAGTTCCTGTACTAACCCCAGGCATTATCGAGTGGTTGAAGTCTTTCAAGATCTCTTGCCAGTCTTCCGGCTGTTCCGGAGCATCTTCAGGGAGTGTATTAAGTAAGTAGCCAGGTTCCACCGAAGGTAAGACATCTCTGAAAGTAAAGGATGTCGTTATTCATCTATTGGAGTGAGTAGCGCAGTCTATAAGCGATACCCAGTTTAGGTATACAAGATCAGGAAATTATTTGTTTTTGTCTTACGTTTTAGACTATTTCAGTTGTTCAAATACTTTATGAAATAATGAAACAATGGTAACTAGTCATCTATATATTTATAAAGAGAAACTGACACTACTGGGACTAGGAGTGTGGAATTTTGCACAAGGTTTTCTTTTACGGCGTAGGTGAGCACTAAAAAAAGGACTTTCCAAAATTCAGCTCCTAGGGGGATGAAGCGGGAGTCTAATGTTTGTAAGGAGAAACCTACTTTCATGCGGACGAAGCCGCTAGTATAAGCTAGTTGTTTGATAAATCAAGATTATTTTTGGTCAAGATTTTTATCATAGTACCTATTTTTATTTTAAAAGTAGTATAGCTATAGCCAGATGCTGTTAATTTTCAGCCTACTGTTTGGTATGCAATCACGCTAAAAGATCGTTTAGTTTTTCTTTCGTCCGTCTGTTTAAAAATATTCAAAGACGATGTTTTTGATCGAACAATGGATGGGAAATTGCATCTGTGGCGTTCCTACTCTCATTGGTTTCTTTTTATGTCATAACCCGTGGTTTAATTGTATAATTGATGGAACGTTTCGTGTCAGTAGTATTTTTTATGCGATTATCTTGTGGAATCTACCGATGACTAGGTATTGCGGCAGTGCGCATCGTATTAATTAGCAATATAATTGGTATTAATAAATACACAATGACACTGGAAGGAAAATTATATGGATTTACATAATTGTTTTGCAGTACAGGAGTTTCAAGTTAAGATGGTTTAAAATAGAGTAATTAAGTACTACTAGTCTACGCATATTTTAATTGTTTTGATGTGGAAACTGAATTAACATTCTATTACCGGTAACAGTAGCAATATTACTGCTGTTATAATATCAATTTTAGGTGTGTAATTGGTGTAGATGTTTATAGACATCTATTTTTATTTCTTATCCTTACCTAAATATTAGATAAACTCAAAAGTCGTGTTTGGCGCAACAGTGTGCCTTAAATGCAATAAGTGATGTATTAAAAACAAATTGGAATGTTGTCTTTAATTTTTGGAAACAAATAGAAGTCGCAGGGTGCGAGGTCCGGACTGTAAGGCGGATGCGTCATCAGTTCCACATTTAAAGCCTTCAACTATGCATCTGTTACCTTAGCGGAATATAAGGATGCGTTATCTTGGTAGAAAATTTCGCGAAAAGCGTCCTCAAAGCAATGTACTCCATTGCTTCGAGGATGCTTTCCGCGAACTTTTTCTAAGACTCTGGGCAAGCAAGTGTTGACGTACCAATCTGCAGTCACTGTCCTTGGATCTTCAAGCGATACTGTAGTGTAATGTCCTGATTTGCCGAAAAAAAGCATCCATTTTTTTACCAAAACTTTGACTTTTCTTAACTTTCGCCGGCAAATCTTCAAAAGGAAAGACCCACCCGAATGTAAGGAGAAGGCCGACTAGCTTATTCTTTCGGGTTCAAAGCAGTACACCCAGGTTTGGTCACCTGTCACGATATTATAGACCGTCAATTACTGTTTTTTATCATTCTACGGCACAACTGGACATGTAGTCGTTTCTGGTGCTCCGTTAAGTCAACTAGTATCCATCGAGTTCAAAGCTTCCGAACCTTCAGATGTACATGTAAAATGTTTTGCACTTGGCTCATTCCAAAGCCTAACAAAATACGAATTTGCTGGTATGTAATTTTTTTTGTCAGTTTCAATAAATTGTCGTACGGTATCAATATTCGAGTCTGTAACCGCACTCGCCGGCCGACTTTCACGTGGATAATCACGATTATCCACGTGAAATTGTCATAGAGATTATCACGTCCACGTCTAAATTCTCTAAACCGTATACACAGAGCTGCGACATGGTGCTTCATCACCAAATGCCAATTGAAGTCTCTGGCAACTTTCTTGTTGACTTACCTAAGCCACAACGAAAATCATAAAAAAACATTGAACGAAAATGTTCATGAGTTAAATTTAAGTTAAGACGCCATTTTATTATTAGTAGATTACCAAACTTGTCAAAATCAACAATTAAGAAAATAATCAATGATTGACCATTCTGACACTATTGTAATAGCAGACTTGAGGCCCAAGAGGATCTGGGTGTCACTTTTGATATCACGCTAACGTTCCATGATGACATAGTAGGTATACCGATGATTAATGCGTTTTGTTTTTCCTAAGATATATCACGGGAAAATAGATGCTCCTGTCCTATATGCTATATGTAATGCCAACTGTTTGTTCGGTTCAATTACAGCCGTAATCGGAGGCACATACTGTTTGCTGGGTCTGGGAATTATACCGTCGCCCGAGCACAGTCTCTTATCCCTCACGCAATCTTCGCGGTCAACGCCACTTGGATGACTGTAGCGTGTTCGCGGATGCATCTCTCTTCATTTCCGCCTGGAGTATTGTGAGATGGGTGTATGGCTGCCATGTAATCATATTTCATTGTGGTTTTGTTCGTATTTTATGGCAAAAACTAGTCTATAACTACCTAACGTAATTAGCTTTTGACTGTGTATTAACATAACAAGTACTTAGAGATATGCGGAACTGGGTTTTTAAGTCCCACAAACCTCCTCGAACGAGTGTGTGAACTCTAATTAATACCGCGATGCAGAATTTTAAATTTCTAATGTGGCGTCATAAATGGCACTACAAAATAAATACATATTATAAATTAAATTCCCCCCACCACGTTTATCTGTCTATTCGCCAACTACCGAACGGATTTTAATGCCGTTTCACCAATAGACAGAGAGATTCATGAGGAAGGTTTAGATGTGAGAAGGTTTATAACACATGCATATTATGGTAGAGAAAAGCCGAGAATGTTATGTGTATATACATGGGAAGCTGGGGCGGGGCGCTAGTAATAAAATAAAGATTAGGGATGCGGTTGAGCTGATACGGATAGTGCTATTGATGATATTAAGCATAGCATAGCATAATCAACCTTTCAATATTCCCACTGCTGGTACTCGGGGAGATCCCTGAGTGGATTATGGACCGTTCCCGCTCTTAAAAAAGATTTTCTAGGAGAGAGAACGGGCCGTAATCCACCACGCGGGTTCAGTGCGGGTTGGCGGATGTCACACGTTTTAAAATTTTTATGGACTTGCGTACATATTAAGACGTCGTAAAGTAACCCCTGAACTCATAGAAATGTTTCATCTATGCTTGAAATTGATAGAAATTACAACGAATAAAATTATGTGGTGCTAGTCTGTAAACATGTAACCGTGAAAACTGAGTAAAAGTGAACACAAAGTGCGCTGTCATTACATCTAATCAAGGAATAGATGACTGTTGTTTGTTACGACACCGGGAGTCGAACCGGCACCAGCTCTTTACAATGACGTAAGACGTTTTATGGCTTTATATAAAGATGCTCACATAATATTTACTTATAGATACACACATATATGTATATAGCAATAACACAACTATTTAATAGTTATTATTTCCAAGTGTTATAAGTAACTTTATTTAGACGTAAAGTATGCACTGCTAATATATTTATTTCTCATCATAAACTGCTAATGGTTTGCAAACGATTACTATTTTTTAAATTAATTGCCTTGTTTTTATATTTGAGGTCATAGGACACTAGTTATGACAAATGATGTATTTGCATGTAATTAATCATCACTAATTACTATACATTACTTCTGTATATAAAATGTATGGGTATGTTGTGTGTCCTATGCAATTTATGACAATATTATTTATTACATGTTTTATATCTACTTCGATCTCAAACTTGAAATATTTTTATCTTTTACAAACATTTAATTGCTTATTGGATCTCTCATTATACCTGCTGAATTCTTAGTTATTTAACTTGGGACCTTCTTATTTGCAAAGATATGAAAACGGTACTTACTTATCTCTTATATTTTCAACATAATCGGCTAGCAGGTCGATGGCTGCCTTGCCAAATTCCCGAAACTGTTGCGCGTCCATTTTACACCACTGGCACTTGTTCTAATTCATAAAAATTACAAACTAATAATATTCGGACTTGATTATATTCTCTTTGAAATTACAATAGTCAGATTGCAAGATAAAATGACACTTGAAGTTAAGAGGACGATCAGCGAGACAATGGTGGTTGCGGCTGGCGTGAGGTGGATTTATAGGCGCAGATCGGCTTTCTATAGTCGCCGGAGGCGCTCGCGCACTCTGCTGAGATACTGGGTACCACAATACCGGCTGAAGTGTTGCGGTTGAGCCTGAAGTGGACGAACATGTTAACAATAGGCATTTACCGGTTTGTTCTTGAGATGGATGTCAATATTTACATGGTTTGTTGCTAAATACACCTCTTCCAGAAGAAATTAAATCGCAGAGTAATGACGAGAACTGAATTTGTCTGAATTTATGAAAAGATATACACTTAGGGCCGATTGTTCCATTTTCTGAAAGCTTTTATCTCTGAAGAATAGTTAAGAGTTGGGAAAGATATCAAACTGCAATTTAATTCCTCAGATAAAAGTTATCTGAACGTAGAAAAATCGACCGATATTTGCTTTCTGAATTTTTCTAAGATATTTTTTTTTTGTCTATGTACTAAGGCAGGATAACGTGATACTACGACGAGAGGTATTTTGAATGTGCGCAATTTTATATTTCGTTTCTATGTCATTATATCCAAATACATTTGCATACACTTTCTGTTTATTAGACTTATTAATGGCAAAAAATCAGAGAGAGCGACAGTTTGCATAATATGAAGACGACAATAACTAGTTTCTCAGCGCCTTTTACAACTTGCGCGCTGAGATACACTGGGTTCAAGATGTTACTTAAAAGCTCCGTTAAAACGGAAAGTAGTTATTAATTAATTAAATATCTTACAATAGCATACTAGCGCTTTGGACATCATAAATATTCTCATTCTTGAGAATACTAAGGTCAGTGAGGCTACGGATTTTATAAAATCAGTCCGATATCTTACTTATCCCTGAAATTATGCGCTTACAATTACAGTCTAAAATTAAACATGACATGGTATTTACTACCTATTATCATATTGTTTAGGTGGTGTTTTTGAGCTTTTAATAATTTTCTATATCTACCTATAATCAAAAATGATTGGCCAAATGTGTTGCTAAGCATAAAGCTCGAGAATGACTGGACCAATTTTTTTTACATTTCATTTACCATTTGTTTAAGTCTCAGAAAGGTTCGAAGAGAAAATCAAAATTGCATGAAATAAACACGTTTTTCCTTATTAACTTTAAACTGTTCTTTGCATCAATATTAGGGTTAGCTGTCAATCCTTACTACTTCAACTTGTGGAAAAGACAAAGATTTTGTATTGGCAAAATTCAAAATTGTTATTGAACAAGTGCGAAGTATTAAACGATGGATATATTTAGCGAGTATTAACAGTAATTTAAAAAATATTAAAGTTAAAAATAGAAGCCGTCCTTACTGTACGCGTCACCTAGTTAAAACTTATTAATTAGAAGAAGAAAGTTATTAAAAATATCATGAATGTGGCATATTATATACCTAATTTTGAAATCTTGTGTAATATTAAATCTTAAAGAATCTTCCAGTTTAGCTTCATATGCTCTTGATTTTGATTTCCGGGAATTCAGGTTTTAGTGAGTACGTATGTATGATTATTTTTTATTGTATTGCCAGGTGCCCAGTAACGTCTCAGCCGGTTTTAAATTTAAAAATAAATGGGTATTAACCATTTAGCCGTCCCCTTCTGCGAAGCAGTAATGCTAGCAAAGGAGGCGGCCGATCGCGTGAGGCAACGGCAACGGTCCTCACGCCCCAACCGCCGCCGGGATTCCGATCCCGATTTCCAGCCACCGTAGGCGCGGGCTTGCGAACGGCGAGCCATGGGTGGCTCGCCGTCCAATCGTCAGGTAACCGTCCGGACCGAGCCCAAGTCGTCGACGGCGCGTAGTGTCCCACGCGCGCCTCAAGGAGATGTCAGCAACCGTAGGGGCCCAACAGGGTCGAAGCCTACTGGGGCCATGGGTGATGCGAAAGAGATCCCCGGGGCCCTGGAAAACAAATGGCAAAGAAGGAACAGGAGTGGGTTTTTAGTCAGTAAAAGTCTGACACTATCTCGCGCTCCGCCCAAGAGCGGGGGATGTCATGAGATGATTTTCCTACCCGAAAAAAAAAAAACCTAGTTAAAACTAAAAGAAAGTTATTAAAAATATCATGAATGTGGCATATTATATACCTAATTTTGAAATCTTGTGTAATATTAAATCTTAAAGGATCTTCCAGTTTAGCTTCATATGCTCTTGATTTTGATTTCCGGGAATTCAGGTTTTAGTGAGTACGTATGTATGATTATTTTTTATTGTATTGCCAGGTGCCCAGTAACGTCTCAGCCGGTTTTAAATTTAAAAATAAATGGGTATTAACCATTTAGCTACCACAACTTGATTTATAAAGCAAAACAGTGAATGTATTTGTATTTTTTCTTCCTTATAGACCTATGCGCGCAGAATTATTGTAAAAGGTGAAGGACACTATGCACGCGCTTACTGCACTTGGATTTTAACAGACTACTTAGATATATTCGTTCAAGTTCAAAGAGAAACTTTATTTTACGTTCGATTTTACTGTTACGGTACTTTAAAATTCAGTGTTATATCAGATTGAATATTATTTACTGTATAGGTACGCAATCGTATAGGTAGTTGAATATTGCACAAAACATAAAGAAGCTATGTACATTTCAATGATGATTGAATCTAATCGGACCCAGATTTTTCGGAAATTTATAGATACAGTAAACGGTAAAGTCTTTCAGTGTTCATGCGGCATCCGCGTGTGTTTAGCAAACTGTTTCATACTTCCTGCCCTTTTCTTTGGCTTAATCAGTATTAAATGACCTATATTTTCAGAAATAGTTGTCTTTATTTAGTAGGATACCGAAGAAAAAAAAACATGGTAGAATTAACAGAAGACTACTTTAGATAAATAAATAATTAAGTGTTGAAAATAATCCTTCGAGTTTAAATTCGTACTTTTGGACTTGCTACCTAGGTACTTCGTTACCTTTAAAATGTTAAACTACAACATAAACAAATGTCTACAATCTAGTGATGGCATTGTTTCCGTAAGGTAAAGGTTTCCGTGTGTTATGTGGCGTCTGCCATGACCGGTCAAGACGGCGTGCCGGCTGAGTAGCGCGGTCAAGGCGGCAGGCGAGGCGGCGCGGGCGCATCTGCATGCTTCCGATAATCCGATGCGTTAGCGCTTCATTGACCGAGCGGCCGTGCCCGCGCCTTCGCGGGATCTCGCCTGCCAACGCTTCACTTTCGTGAAATGCGGATGCTTCAGTAAAATAAATGAGACGAAGAGGCCTTGTTCTTCTTCGTTCTACTTCGTACTTTGCCATTTCTACAGCGACGTTGATGGCAGTGCGGAGGTCATGGTTGCATATATAGTGGAGCAGTTTGCGACTCTGGATGGTTGATGGATTAACGGGAAGGTAATGTGACTGTCACGACTTTAAAAATTTGGTAAATCTTTTATTTATCAATCAGGACTTTTCTGGACGTGGATAAATTGCAGTATAGAGTTAATATGAGAAAGTATGCCTCTGTGCCTCATATCTACAAGTTTGATTGGGTTTGATGTTGGAACTACATGGTGACAGAGGTACATAAACAGCTAGAACACATTCGGAGAATACAGCTGTAAGGATCGTATTTACGTACACGTACGTATTGTAGGTACTGAATATTAATAAAAAACTTAGTTTTTTTATTATTATTTAATACATTAGCACTGTTAATTTTCATTTTTTATGTATGAGATAAGAAAAGTGATATTTGGCATAACGAACAGAAAAAAAAATTAAAATAAAAAATATTTCATTACATTCGAAAATAGAGTGTTCATCACAAGCTTTCGAATGATAATATAATTATTCTAGAAATTGTTAAGTTATTCATGAAATATCAGAAGTTCCCTATAAACCACTATCGTATAAAAATTAAAGATGGTTAAACTTCAGCTATTTCAAAACAAATAATTGAATAGTTTAAATTAAATATTATGTATCAAATAAAATTAAGTTAAAGGTAATTAATTCATAAAATTAAATACACATTAAAAAAGTAAATACAGGAAACCATTAGAAATAAATGTTAATATTATATATCTAGATTAAAAGTGAAGATAAATTTAATAATATGTAATGATTACACAATAAACGATTGTATAATTTGTATTGAGGTTAAACTGGTTTTTGTGACCGAGTTGTAGCGCCATCTATGACGCCAAATAAGAACTAAAATTCAAAATGCTGTATCGCGGTATCAAAGTTCTCCGCGTGATGAGAATATATAAAACAGCTGAAATCAACTATCGGGTAGTTAGTCGGACCAGACGTCCAGACCAAACGTTAATCTAATCGGAGGATCCTTTCTTTTCAAGGAGATTTGCGGGACTTTACACACTGTTCCACATAAGTTACTTCCTCTGTAAATATAAGATTGACATTAGTCAACACATAACACATCTATAACAGTATGATAAGTGTCTATCTCTATCCTACTATACACATTGCACACTAGGCCTGCGTGGTGGACTACCACTCATTCCCTAACCTACAGAGGAGGCCTGAGTGCCAGCAGTGAGTAAATTATAAGGCAAATTTATGTTATGCTTTGTTATAAGGGGTTCATTGCATTTCATATAAATTTTATTCGCATCATTTGTGTATACGTTGATCTTGTAGAAATGCTCTTCCTGTAGAGTTAGGTATGAGTTTGCATCTTCATTTTTATATAAAATTTCATCTGCTTCTTATTTTTGATAATTTTTAAAGTAAATACATATCTACTATATATAGTCAAAAAGTGACTTGATCTAAGTTATGTTTTGTTTGTAGCTACAGGTTTAACTACAAGCATTAAACAGACATCATCGACGATTCGCTTGCTATCCCGTTGTACTGGTTTAATGCAAGCAATACAAATGTACGTCATCATATAGTTATTTTTATAACCTACTAAAAAGCCTGAACTAGTCTCGCAGTTAATGAATTGTCTTTTGTTTACGTAGGTTGGTACATACTACCTGCTACAAACTTGTTGCATGAATGTTTTCAATTTGATGAAAGTGCAATAATCCTCCTAACTGAATAGCAAATTTTAATAGGTAAATATAAAGAGAATATTATAAATAAAATACTACTTTGCTAACTGAAGTCGAAGACAGCAAAGTAGTATCTTTTACAGTAGGTAAGTATCTAATTTTATTAATATTAGATGATCAGATCTTACAAGATCTGAAATAGAAATCATAAACAATACAGTTTATAAGCTTTCAGATTTGTCACTACTACTCGACTCGCCAGTTACAGGCCCACTCATCTGAATAAAGAATATTCTATAAGTGCGAACGTCCATGCCGCAATCTGAAGTAAATGTGACAGAATATTTCTCAAACTTCTGTTTAGCCGGTATAGTGACGGGTAACGCTAATACGGCATTGGTGTGGTGGAATAGTTTGACGCGGTCAATACGAGGTAGAAGAGCTCGGGAAGTGATCCTGTACGAAATGCTGTTACGAAGAATATGGTTCACTTCGGCCATATTAGTACCTCCTTCCTCCAATAGCATAGCGAGAATTATTTTACCAGTCCTCGATTCTGTAAGTTTTACAAAAAAAGTATAGATATATAACAATTCAATTATTTGGTGCGACTACAGTTCATAAACAATACATACCGATTAACTGATCGAATATTTCCATCATGGTGCTAGATGCATGTTCAAGTAAAGCATATCGCAATGCTTTAATCATGATTTCATTTTGATGCGGTATCATGAGTATAGTAGTTCTGTAGCACTCGCAAGACTCTCCGCAGCTGCAGGGGTCCATCGGCCACGTTTGTACTTTGGCCTGTAGACTGTCTATCGGTATATCCCAGCGTGGTTGCGTCGTTATCCTTATGAAAAATTGCCCAACATCGCTCATAAACCAAACCCATGTGTTTCCTACTTGAGTGCTAAGACAAATCATTTGTAAATACAGCTTATGATCTGGGATATCTTGCTGTTGCTCCTTTGCATCCTTTGGCATACCAATCAAATTGATTTCTTTATCAATTATGTTTAGTCGGCTTAAGAAAAACCTCGACTTAGGCGTTTCTTCAAAATGAACCGGAATCACTGGTTCACTATCTGTGACGTAGATTTTAAATGTAGCTGGATTTACAAATGGTGAGGCCACCTGTACGTCAACTTTATTAGGTCTATACAATGGTCCAGTCACTTTGCATTTTCTCAGTGGACTCAGTACGCCGACTTGACCACGGAGTAAAAATATAATGTACGTGTCAAAAATCCGTGTTTTGTTATATCCGTGTACTAAAAGAATACAACTTTCATCGGTTACGAAATTGGCCGTATATTTAACGCTTAAAAACATTTTCTTCCCATTGTCCGCCGCAGGAGCTTTTTCAACGATAAAGTTATGTGTATTGTTGCCAAGGATAAAAAAAGAAAAAATAAGTGATTCTTGACTTGCTGGACACATTGCAACTAGCCGCGAAGAACTTCTTAAAAGTGGTGGATGAAACTGGATTGTATCCCTAGTTTCGAACATGGGCAATACAACGTATAAGTGTATAGACAAAAATAGCATTTGTAAATAATTAGGCTGAAAAAACTCTTTCGTTGAAATTGGAAAAAAAATTCTCAATAAATTCATGGCTTCAATAATAAGACAAGCGTTATTAATTATGTCAT
This sequence comes from Mythimna pallens, assembly GCA_961205895.1. Lineage (NCBI taxonomy): Eukaryota > Metazoa > Arthropoda > Insecta > Lepidoptera > Noctuidae > Mythimna > Mythimna pallens. The sequence continues at coordinate 15,903,146 of OY540830.1, read as the reverse complement.
TCTCACTGCTTTTCTCTTCCACCTCACAAAACAACGAAAAATGATCCGATAGAAATGGACAGTACGCCATTATGACTGAAGCTAGGGCAATGCCATCGGTTAGATCTGTCGTTATGTTGCTAATTTGTTTTACTGGTATAATTTTGCCAAGCAGCTTGTCATGCTGGTTCCGTATCTGTTCATTATACCAATCCATTAACACTTTGATAATGTCTCTTGGCTGATTACTGACGCAAACACAATCAAAGAAACAGCTGTCCATGACGAAAACTTTATAACTTTGCAAAATGAAGTCAATCCAACTTTGTTTATTTAATCTCTTGTATAAATTGGCATCTGACACTAATTTTTGTGTTAGAACAATATCTGCATTGCATTTCGAGGTGACGTTTTCAGAATAAATAACAAATTGATCATGACTTAGTAGATATTTTGCTTGCAAGACTACCAAATTGGCACCACGAGATCTCAATAAATTTACTATTTCTCTATATGTGTCATGGATTTCCTTTACAAATTTGAAAGTATCATTACTTTCATTAACTCTGCAATTGATAACTAAATTAATAGATACATTTAAAGGTAATGTAATATCTCAATCTAATAAAAATCTATTTAACTTACGATACTTTTCGAATGTGCTTCATAAGTGGTCCTGCGATCCTTCTAACGAAATTCAAGTAAGAAACATTAATTCCTTTTGCTTTAGTTCCACCTTGCGATGATAATGCTGAAGATAATGCATGAAATGTATCAGGAATAACAGGGTATAAATCTCTGCGAAATCCTTGCTGAAACATCCATTTTTCTAAGAATTTAGAACACGTTTGCATGTATTGATAGAGATCGCTTTGGGTACTTAAGGGAAAGTAAGGGTAAGGATTATCTTCAGGGTTAACTAGATGAACAGCGTGTAACGTAAGTAAACAATGAGTAACACAAAAAATTACTTCTACATCACAGGCAGATCCACTATCATGGTTAAAATATACCATTACGATTCCAGTACAAGGAGCTGTAGTAAATACTTTCAATGCAACCGTTACAATCGTATGAGACACTTCGCCTTTTACAATTATTTCATCTTTAATGAATTCAACTCTAAGATTTTTATCCTCTCTGAAAAAATAATGAAATGACTCCAAGTCAGACTTGGCTTCCATATCAATAGTAATTATTCTTGCAATTTCCGTTCCAACTTGACAAGGCGGGAATATTATTCTGTAAGTGCTAGGTGTCATTAGCGGCGTTTCTCTTCTTCCAGTAAATGTCAAATTGTGATAAGGTGTAGTCATATGCTTGTCTAAAAACATCAGAGCTGTAGTAACAAATCTGCCGCGAGACTTGGGGTGGAACTTTAAAGCGAATTCTGCTTTCATTTCTCGGTCGAGCTCAAATTTTATGCTAGTTTCCGTTACAAGTGCGGTTTCATTTCCATCAGGTAGCCGCTCTAAAGTGAAATGAGGTGCTAGTTTTGACGTCACAATCGTAACATATAAGTAATATTTAGATACATTAGTCATATCAAATTGTATTGTGTTTTGTCCTCCAGTGACAAAATCAAATTCAAATTTTTCCACAGAAAAATCTATCCAGGCTACGGTGATGACACCGGTAATGCGGCAGTAGCTAATATCTTTATTCACTGGTCTAATTTTAACTTTTGGATTATTTTCATAACACCTAAAAGCAATCGTCATTTAATATACATAGTTATAATGTGCCATGTCTTGTACGCCATGAAACGCTACTTTTTGATGCTATCTAAATGAGCAGTCAGCGGGGTAGTAGCGGAGATGCATATATGCACAGCTTTCCTAATGAAATTCAAGCCAACACAACAGATGAATGGTATAACACTATTAGGAGTTCATAGCATTTCTAAAGAAATACGAAGCTTCGATAAAATTGCCACGAAGCGAAAAAACATTTAAAATAAGTACAAACGAACGTTATTTCCAGCTGGAGTTATTTGGGATTATATTTTTTTAGGGTACAGTTTTTTGTGTTTATGTTTTAAGTGTAGCGTGCACGATTTCAAACCAATTAATCTACATATTACATTATGATTGACAATTAAATGAGAATTTCTTACTGCTCATATTCGCCAATATAATACTGAAGTTCAGTAGATAATGGATTTCCATCAGGAGGCCCCAATAATCCATTGATTTTAAATGGAATATACATTTCGTATTCTCTACGAAATATATCGCGTACTTTTATGTAAACAATCTTCGATTGCCCAGCTTCCACGCTGAATTCGTATACTCTTTGTTTTTCATTTCCAATTGCAATATAAACATCAAATATGTTTTCATCGTCAGTATCTAGAACCTCAACTTCAGTCTTCACCAGACCGAAGTTTTGGAAAGTGACGGGGACATAACTCACCATGTAGCATGGTATGCGCGCCATATAAATATTTTTGGGGTGAATTATTATTTTTGGCTCAATCGCGTTTCCAGTTATTGGCAACATTACGTTTTCTTTGTTATTAATCTTGACACAAATATCGAAGACAAATTCCATGACACATGATATTTTTATTATTATATCGAAGGTCATTATCATTTTTGGTCGTATTGTGCCACACATCGGTTCCATTCTTATACCTGGAATTAAGGGCTCCACGACATGGAAAAAGGCAATTTCTCTTGAAGAATTCTCTAATTTGACTTTTTCTACTGTCTCCAGGTTCAGGGGAATGTCCTTTAATGTGACGGTTTGCTGTAAGAACTTAATGGAAAGCTTTCGTGTAATGACGCTTAGTTCAATCGGTATGGCCGAAGAAGTTTTGCTTATAGAAATTAGATTAACCTCGTGGACTTTTGTTTTGGTTGGTTTTGAAACATACGCAACATTACAAATCTTACAATTGTGACTTGGTATGGTACCAGAAACTGGTAATATTTTAAACGGAGTGTCTGGGAGTAGTTCTTCCCACTTGTAGTCAACCGGAATGTTAAAATGATTGTGTATTCGTACGGGAACCGAAGTGACAAAACAATCTGAAGTAACCATACCAAATTTTAAGCATTTTTCTTGTATCATTAACAAGGGATTTCCCACTTCCAGAGAATATGAATGTTTACCTTGGTAAATATCATCAATAATATATTTTAAAGTACCTTTAAAAAATCCTTCTCTAAAACCTTGGCAAAAAACGACTAATTTAATTTCATTTAATGATTTCAGTTTAATCTCTACTTCGGGTAGCATATTTTCAGAATATAAAATATAATTATTATAAACCATTTTTATGGTAATGTCATACTTTGTTTTATTCTTAATTGTTAATTCGCTTTTCCCGAATGTTGATATAGCAACTTTTCCAAAATCCACAGAATACGGAAACATCAATACGTCAAACAATTCATAGGTAGTTATTTTAATTTTCTTCTTTTTACAAAAGTTTTTGTCTTTTTTCTCCAAAACGTTGTCCATTATATCTGTGTAGCATTTATCTCGCCCTGTAGTAAATTTTTCTACCACTTTTTTTTTTGGAGCTCCTGCTTTGCAAAATTCTAAGTACTTTTTACCTTGATATCTTCGTTGCTTCTGTATTTCTACTTCTTCATTTAAATATGTATAACAAGAAAGTTGTTCTTTCAATTTATGTGTAGATTCAATCACTGTCACCTTCGGTATTTTATTGTAGGATATGTTTATTTTAATAGCAACTGGATAAGTAATATAATTTTCGTCTGAGGGAGCATTCCCGGTTGGAGTATCAAATAGTAAGTCATGCGGATTTCTAATTTTTAAATTGAAAGTCTTTGCAACTTTTAAACAAGTTGGATTGATGGAAATTGATAATCGTATTGAAGAATTCGGAGCAATCGTAAATTTCATTGGTGAAAATTCAAAACATGTTACTCTATCTAGCCATATTTTAGCTGCAATCAAAGTTGACTCGTTCCGTATACGAATATATTTTGTTGCTTTACTATTGATCTTTACGTCACCAAAGTTAAGAATTTTTGGAGAATGAGTTACTCTACAATATTCATATTGCCCACTTATATAATATCGGCCAATTTCCGCGTGAAGTTCGAGGTTACAACACCTTACTTCATTCACTTGTATTAATCGTAAGTCGAAAACAAATCTTTTGTCAAGTTGCTTGTTGCGTATTGCTTTTGAAACGCAATCATTTCTAGGCTGAAACTTTACTTCCACTGTATGTTCATCTTTGATTTCTATATTGAAAGCTCTATGTGATGCAGTAATGAGACGTGCTTCATCAAAATTCTGAAATAAGAAAAAAAAAGATTATAATATTTGGAACACTCTTGATTATAATTTTCATAATTCCATGGCACCGCACATTCCTTCGCCCGTTTCTTATCGCGCTGAGACTTAGAACGTTTTTTTAAACTATGTAAAGTATTAGGAATATAACTTAGTACAGTATAAGTTACAGCAAAAGATCCCCTCGATTTCCTGTTTCTTAGATCACTTAGCAAGCCTTCCCAATAAAATTCAAAAATGATTACCAAATCTCACAAAATACCAAAGACATTAAATATATACCATTAGACGGCCTTCGCACATTGTCTTCAGATACGCAGAGCTGCTGAGATCGACGTCCACGTCAAGAATTTGCGTAGTCGACAGCCCTACGAAAGATGTTGGGAACTCAACCACCTTGAATCTTTTAAACACATTGTCTGGATTATAATTATTACATTTTGACATTATTCAACAAGATGTAAAATAATTATCAAAAAATAAAAATAAGTATGGAAGTTGTCACAACAAATCAAAAAATACGTATGTCAATTATTGTCAAAATGATGCAATAGTCCATCAGTCACATGTCAGGCAGTGACTTTTCGGACAGTATGAAGTATTTATCCGTAGGGTATGTAAGATCCTTGTTGCTGACAAACTTTGAAGATTTTACAGATTTCTTTTCATGAGCTTCTTTATAATAAGAATATTTGTTTCTAGTTTAGAACTGGCATACTTTCTGTAAGGCTATTGTAGGGACAGGTTTTTTTTTAAGGTGGTAAATCATCCAGTGACTTCTCCCGTCTAGTAGTAGGTATATTGTTTTAAGTACTCGGCCAAAGCCGCATTTTTTAATTAGTGTGAACTAACTGACAATTATTCATGTAGACACAGTAGCAGATGGGGGTGACGCCATCGTAATTTTGAAACTTGTCTAAATCCTATGCTTATATAAACTGAAAAATATGGTTACGATTTCAGAATTTCTTTCATCACAATGACAAGATGACTAGAAACGAAGTGCCCCGCGAACGGGATAACGTGCTAGAGTAATATTGTAGATGGATGTAAGTACCCGGGGTGTGTCGTACGACTCCAGCAAATTAGTTCGGGGCGGGGGAGCCGCGCTCGCCGCCGCGCCTCCCCGCTCGCCCCAGGGTTTATCAGATTCAGGGGGTAAAAAATGACTTCTCAATGGGAGGTAGAGGGCGGCGCGGCGGCGAGGGGCGGGCGTGGGCGGCGCCGCCACGTGGCCTGACGCGCAGCGTCGCGACGCCCGCTGCAGCCGCTTCCTGCACGTCGCGGGGGAACCAGGCACAGGTGTTCGGCGAGCTGTGTTGTTTACGTGACTCGTGCGGGATGCTAAATCGTGAAGGTGGCGCTGGATGTTTACAGTGTGTTTATGGGACGTAGTGACGGATCAATGGAAGCGTACGGTGAGGTGGTGGCGGGCTGCGAGGCGCGGCGCGAGGGGCCCCTGGACGCGGCGCTAGAGCCCATGCACGCGCTGGATCCGCCGCCGCCCGATGTGCTGCTGGCGCTACTTGCCAGGAACAAAGCCCTTGAAGGTACCCTGTTTGAACCTTGCTTGATGAAAGCTTATTTTGCTACTTGCCAATCGATATGATTTAACACTCCTGTAACTCCATTTGTGCTAAGGGTAATGTCGTGATATGTAGTAACGCAGGGGCACCCAAGACATGGCGATGACAAATTATCGCGGATTTGCTTACCGCTCGTTACTGACGTGCTGTGAACTGGACCTGTTGTGCTAAGTGATCAGCAAGTAACAAGACTTAACTTATTGGTGTGGTTGTGTTTTGTTTCTTTTTTTTTACCTATTTGCAGTTTCTAATCACTGCCCAAAGTTTATTATATGAAATCTATGTTTTATTTTATCTAAGTAAATCATTTCAAGATGTATAATGCAGGTAATCAAGCAATGTAATATTGTTTCTTTAATGAACCGCACTAACTGGTGCCAGCGCCAAGCCTCTGACAGTAGTAAGTGCGGTTCCCGTGTGATAGTGTGATAAAATTATCCCAAGGGAACATACTACTGGGATAAAAAGTGTCCTATGTACTCTTCCAGGACATGGTCTACCCGTGTAAAACGTTTCATCGAAATCCGTTCAGCTGTTTGAGCGTGAAGAAGTAATAAATATTCACACTCACAAACTTTCAACTTTTTAATGTTAGTGTGTACGTGTATTTAATTACTTATCAATAAAACTATGCCTGTAAAATATTGCATTTAGCAAAATTAAATGTCTTTATTAAAATCTTTCTTTTTAATTCGAGAAGAAAGATTTTAATTCGTAACGATAAACTCAAAAGCTGTTGGACCGATTCAAAAAATTCTTTCACCGGTGGAATGCTACTTTATCACTGAGTGGCAAAACATATATTTTCTAGTTTCAAGCGAGTCCACTGAAAGAAGTTAGTTTTAAGACTCATTTGTCTTGCAAATTAGTTCGTAGTTCAGAAGTTCAATTCAACACTCATCATTCTCTCGCTCTTATCTTAATCCTAATTAATTTGAAGTCTGTAAAAAATGCATATCTATTTGTTCGTTACATTTGAATAACAATATGTTTGTGTAGATTAATAACTTTTTGTATACATATGAGTAATAACGACATTATGGATGGATTTTATAATTTATTATACCTATGTATGTATGATGAGGAATGATTCAGATTCAGACGTCGTCACTTGCGTAGCAGAAAATAATGTATAAATTGTATAGATATTGCTGAAAAAGAGCTCTAAACACAAAAAGTATTTGGCGATACGCATAGCTCAAGTCCCCAAGCCTACAATTATAGGGCCATGGGCACGTGCTAGGGTTTTAGTGAAGGACGCGCCACGCGTAGGGGTGGCCTTGTTTCTACGGGTTTTCACTCACGCACGCCATAGCGCTTCGAATAATCAAGTTAAGTGCTCTACACAGGAGTGGCGATAGGCTTTTTTTGATTTTAACACCAGACAAGAGCTTACACTGGCACTATTATGCCGATAACGCACCTATTAGTAAATTGACGAGTACTGCCGATGCTTTTACGGAACTTTTACATAAGTTAAGTGTGACCAATATTATTCTTGTTCTGTAGGTGCCTGTTTTGAATTAGTTTTTAAACAATACGAAGAAAATATGTGTAATCTAAGTGGTTTTAAGTTATGATTCATGAAAATTTGTTATTTAGACCATAATCTGCTCTTATGAAAGCACGCTAACTCGGCGTATTTATGGAGTACAGTTAATCTTTTCTCCACGTTGTTTGGACAAAAGACGGCTGAGCTCAGTCATGAATGTTGTCATACATGACTGAGTTATATATATAGTTTGACTAGCTTCTGCTAGCGGCTTCGCCCGCGTGAATGTCGGTTTCTCCATACAAACTTTGGACTCCTGTTTCATCTAATTAGGGGGTAAATTCCGGAAAATCCGTTCTTAGCGGATGTCTACACCCTATAAGGAACCTACCTGCCACATTATAAGTTTGTAAGTGTTATAGTTTCTGAGATTTCGTGATTAATCAGTGAGCGGTATTATGCTACAACACAGCTATCTAAACCTACATAAGTAATAAGCAAGTTTAAAAAAGAAACACTTTTACACGTAGCAAACTTAAATATTGACTATTTTTTTTTTAATACTAAACCTAACTATTTACACATAATACAAAAACAAAAAATGCACAAAGGCGTCGAAGCCTCCACATGGCTGTCATCCGAAAATGTATAAATATTATGTATAGCAAGTTTTATAGTTATATAGTTGTTGTTTTATAATTGTATGGTTTTATTTGTACCTTTTTAATTATATTCTCTCTAGTTTTAAATAGAGCTAGAGAGGACCTCATCATTATTAGATACAGTAAGCCCAAACACGGTTAGGATACATTGTTTTATTACTGAGTAACCGTGCCTACCTTCCGCTTCATCCAGTTCAATAGTAACTAATAGACAGACTGTAACTCATGACAAATCTAATAAGTTTAAACACGGCCAGTATATATTGTTTTGTTTCGATATTGCGGTGCCCACGCCCACCTTCCGGTTTGATCATCAAATCAGTTTGATGCTTTCATTAGTTCAGTATGTTTGATTTTGTTTAATCATAATAGATAGATGTAATAATATATTTGTGAAGTTCCTTTTGCTATCTGTGGTCTTCTTCAGTTACACTTCATCAAGTGGTACTTTCCTATGGTATTTTACAAATTCCCTCAATCCGTCATGGGTTCTATCATCAGAACTTGTTTGTGAAAAAATTGGGACTCGTCTTCATGATTGGTACTTAAACGACGGGGTTCTGAGGTGACAAAAATACAAAAAAAACATACTGTCCTTCTTGAAGTCGATTAAATAATAATAATAAATCATTTATTTCAATAGGCATCTTGGCCCATTTTTTTTTTTAAGGTGGGAAATCATCCAAATGACTTCTCGCGCTCTGGGTGGAGCGGGAGGGCGTGTCAGACTTTTACTGACTAAAACCACACCTGTATCCTTCAATTACCCTTTGCGTTCTAGGACTACGGGTTTCCCTTTCAGAAATTCTTCGCGGTCCTAGCTAGCGAGCATCGGCCCTGTTGGGCCCCTACGGTTTGCTGACATCTCTTTGAGGAGCGCGAGAATCACTACGCGCTGTCGACGACTGGGCTCGGTCCGGTTAGTTACCGAACAGCCGGACGGCGAGCTACCCAGTGCTCAACGTCCGCAAGCCCGCGTCTACCGTGGCTGGTAGTCGGGGTCAGAATTACGGCGGCTAGGGCGTGAGGACCTTCGTTCCCTCACGCGTGCAGCCTCCTCCTTCGCTAGCATTACTGCTTCGCAGAAGGAGGCGACTGCCTGCCATTCCTCCTCGCTCCGGACCATAGCCTGAACCAGGGCTCGACGCGAAAGGTCGCTGCGACCAATTGCCTCCACGAGGACACGGCGGTGCTCCGCCCAAGCGGGGCACACCTCCACCGTATGCTCCACCGTGTCCTCTGGGTGGTCCGCACAATGATGACACCCGGGCGTTGCCTCCGTCAGAATCCGATGCAGGAACCTCCCGAACTGGCCATGCCCGGTGAGGACCTGCGTCATGCGGAAGGTGAGGACGCCGTGTTGTCGCTCCAGCCACTCCTCAAAGAGGGGACTTACCGCCATAATTGTAGCGTGCCCAAGGCATCTTGGCCCATAGAAACATATCTTACAAACCAACATATATAGAGTATATACAATTTATCGTTAGTGAATAAGACGGAAGGAGGTGTCCGCGGAAGTGACGGAACACCACGCCCTGCGGCCAAAAGTCTTCGTTCAGCATGAGGGGCAGGAAAGTGTTCGGGACTCGCACAACGAACGCCTTGAAATTGAAGTTTCGGTGCGACTCCAACTAGCTTTACCCTCAGTGAAAACGATAATTTCACAGACACAGTAGTAAATACAGAAGCACCTAATTTGCCAGTATTTATTAACTCCCCCTTATTTGAGTATACTTGCTCAAGATTAACGAACCATATAATTTATGCAGGTTATATAGGATACAATAAGTAAGTTAAATGTAGGGCATGTATACAACTCGCATAAGAGTTTACATTGATTTCAACCGAGAAATGCTTATCATTAACTAATTCTCCATAGGTAATATATTTTCGTACATTGTATTAAGTGAAAGTAAAAGAATTCCAATAGAACCGAGTGGAAAAGTAACTGTTTTCATGGCTGACATAGTATTTTGGTTAGAAATCAAATCTTACTTTTTCAATAGCCATTTTAATGATTAATTTACGAAGATTATCTACAATAAACGATCAATTAATGACTGGGGATTGTGCTAAACCCTTGTGTAATACATTGGAACCTATGATTACGTGGCTAGGGAGTTCGGCAGCTTGCCGACGGGGATGGCGAGCGTTGCCGGCGGCCGCGGTTATTATAACTTTACTAATCTCCGACTATTATAAATAAAACTCTGTTATTATACTCACTATAAGAAAATATTGTGGATATTAGCAAGCGCCCTTTGCGTGAGAACCTGGCTTTGTGTAAGTTTATTTATGAATGCTCATTACATGAAAAATATTTGATTTTCTATATTTCATTTTCTGTAAATCAAAGAAATAATATTTTGTAAGCAATGTAAAACTGAAGGAAAACATCTTGAAGAAACCGACATGTCCTAGAACCAAAAAATCGAAGTTATGTGACATCCACCAACCAGCACTGGGCCCGCGTGGTGGATTATGGCCCAGCAGTGGGAACATTATAAGGCTGATTATGCTATAAATGCTAATGAAAAACTGACTGCATTAGATATAATCGCACATATGTATTACAAAGCCGTGTGAATTGTCACCTTTTTTTTTCTCTATGAATCAACGTTTTTATAAAAAGTGTGAGAAAATAATGTGGTTAATATTTACAAAGTATTTTGACTAAACGAGGAGGAGATGTCTCCTATTATATTATCGCATTAGAACCGGAAGTGGGCACGTGGCGGCGCGTGCGCGGCGAATCGTCTCCTTCCGGTTTCCACTAGCCACGTACACCTACCTATTGTTCGGTGGGACATTTCTGGTCAAACGTAACCTGCACTTAATTTTGATATAATGTCTTATTACGTTTAATAATTGTGTCTTTGTTTGCATTATGTGTGCGATTTCGAAACGGTGTTTTTTGAATCATCATAATATTCTTTTTTTAAATTGTGTTAAAGTGTGTTTTTAAAAATCACTAATCCTATTTAGCTGCTAGCTTTAAAACCGATTTGAAAAAAGGAAAATGTTATTTTGTAATTATTATTTCTTATTTTTAATTTTTCCGATTAATTTCAAATGTTTCAAACTTTTACTGAAATATTAAAAGGAAAGAATGAAAATGTATTAACAAAACCAACAAAAAACATTACCTACCAGTTAAACATTTTTTTTAAATATGTAAATAAATGTGAATAAAATAAAAAAATAAGATAAAATTACTACCACACCTCTTGTTATCTTTTTTATTTACATTTTCTTATTAATTGGTCACGGATTTTCTCTTAAACACACAGACAGTTACAAAAAAATAAATTATTAGCGAATCGATTCATTTTAGAAAGAACACAGAAGATAACACTAAACCTAGAACAAGGAAACAGATCCATACATCAGATATGTAATTGGCGTCTGAAATATCAAATAATTCATAACAACAAAGTTTATGATGCGTACTTTAGTTGGGGCCCGATCATCATCCGCGCTGCGGGGGTCGCCATCTGTCGGGCATTTGGGCACTGAGTATTGGGCATTCGGGCAAAGTCGGGCTGCGACCCCTCGATCTCTGCCCACCTCGGCTCACCTGATTTAGAAGATGATTACTTTGCTACGGGTCTACGAATTGCTACGGGAGGCTACGGGCTACGGGCCTACGTTGCTACGCTTGGGAATTGGGATATGATTTTCGTAGAGATGTAAATTTTCGAAGATGCTACTATAGTTTGAAGTGGAGTGTTTTGAAGCTCATTACTCGTTCTGATGGCTTTTTAGAAGTGGAAATACAACTGAACGTGGAGTTGGTACCTACATACTAATTTCGAGTTTCTTTGTAGCGATTTGTATCAAGTTTTAGTAAAAAAGCGACTTGACGGACTTTCATTACGAACCCACGTAAAGAAACAATAAAAAAACAAACAAAAATTTCAAACACAGATCCATTCAAATATTCGAGATTAAACAACGAAAAACATGTCAAACATCAAACATTAATTATTTTTGTTGAGATGAAGACCTCAATACATTTCCATCCCACTATACTTTGCTTACAAAAGGGAGAGCAAAGGAAAGTTATAATTTCCGTGGGTGATTTTTATAGAGGGCTGGTTTGATTACTCGGAGGCTGTAGGTACATAAAGGGCTTCGGTACAAAGCCCGCAGTGATCAGCATTATCCCTTTGTTAGCGTTTTAATCAATCAAAGAAATGGTACGCCTCTGAACCGAGGGCTTAGTGCGTATTCGATATCGGTTGAGACGATCGAATTATACTTTCTCTTTTTAGCTAAGATAGTTATTATGTTTCTATTTGAAAACTATACTCTATTCGCGATAGCATTAGGCAACAGTTAAAAAGGTTGTTTTAGGATAAGCTTTGTAATAAAAGTACAATATATGTATATTGTGCTTTATTACAGGTAAGATTGACGCTGAATTTATTATAATCAACTTATGTACCAACTGTTATACTTAAATGAATTCATTTGAACGATCCATCTTCTAAATTTATGAGGCTTTTAATTAGATAAATTATTTAGTTCTTACTTATAGTACTACTGTCCATGTAAAAAACCTAAAAGAAGGGTTGTCAGTACCTGGAACGTTTTTCATTATACTGTGTAATATTAGTTATTTCTATTTGTATGAATGTTAAATAATTATCTTGTTGCATTGTATTGTGCACAATTCATATGTTTTGTAAGGAGAAGAATTGTTGATACACCATTTTAAAAACATTGTAAAATTGTTTGAATCCATTTAATTTACCTATCTAAGTGTTTAGTACTTACTTTGCAATAATCAAAAATATATAATAAGGTAATGTTAAAATTTTATATTAAAATCATTATTTATTAAAATTGTTTGAATTTATTTCGAAAAATAAAAGTTGGGCACACCTGCTTCTATGAACCTCTTTAGTCTTGCTATCGTAATATAAACTCTAAACTAATAAATCAGAAACGTTTGTTTCAAATAGACCAAAAAAAAAACAGGCACTTTTGAATTATCAAAATCAGTCAAAAAAGTGAAGCTAAATTAAACGTGCGTTCCAAAGCGTAGATCTCTATGGAGAAGAACGTGCAAGAAACTGCATGGATACTCTTTTAAATCATATGAATTACATAAATTTTGAAGGAGCACAGTTTTATAACAAAATACCCCCATTTATAAAAAATGTACGCTCATTCAATGCATTCAAGAACCAACTAGCACAATATGTAAGAAACAATTATAAAATATCTGCTTAAAGACTGAATGCATTGGATGAGTTTAACAACTTACGTACGCGGTGACGAACCCTTGTTATATATTAATTTAGTATAAGGAAAAATTGTTCTCAAGTAAGTGACTTTGTGTCTTTTTTGAGAAATAAATATCTTTAAACCTAAATCTTGGTTACATATTTCTTGTTGCTTCTTTATGTGAGCACAATGTAGACAAGTAATAAAAAAAAATAAAAAATAGAAATTGAATTAAGCCACTGGCAGCTAAGAGATGACCAGTCTCAACTGACGGCACCTGTTCAACGGGTCAACCATTTTGAAGGGAACCGAATGACCCAATAACACGTGCCACCATCAGCTAGACATTTGAGTGAGCATGACAAACTCTCAACTGCCATGCTCGAAATGTCAAACAAGTTGTAACGTATTAAAAATGCTCCACGGTACATACTCCACATTCATAAAACTTGAAAAACAGTGCTTCTACATTATACAATGCTATTGTTTCCAAATACAAAAGGTAATAAATTATCATAAGCTCTATTGAAACAAACAAAAAATAAATAATAAAAAAAAAACGAAAACTACACTTTACTAAAACTTTACTTAAAGCATACTAAATTAAGGTGTCAATAAACTCTTCGTTCTCATGTTGATACTAATATCTTTGGAATAAAGTTTCAAAAAAAAATAATTATTTGCTCCACTATACTACTACATATATTAAATAAGACTACATTTTATGCTTCTGTTCATGAGGTCCTGGATTAAATTCCCAGGTAAGACATAATGTTATTCAATTTTCTTTCTAGAATTTATCAGTAGACTAGAACATGGATATAAAATAATAAAATATAGACTTATTTGACACAAAGTAAGGCACATAATTATTATATTATATATTATATCAAGTTAATTTATTTTGTCAGAATATGTGTATCATATTCTGACAAAATAAATTAATTTGAATTTGAACTAGTTAGGTATAAACGAAACAAAAGCTAAAATAAAATAGGCTTTGACTATTTTTGCTTTTGTTTCGTGTTTGCTAGTCTAAGCTAATAGCTTCATTGTTGAGCCAAAATAGGCCCAGTTCAGCAGAAATGCTAGACAGCTTTAGTGCCTCACGCTGGTTTCCAACTAAGACAGGTTGAAATATTGGTGTGCGTTAGGTACACCTACCTTACCCTTCGGTGAATGCAAGCGAGATATTATGTTGTTGTTGTTACGTTCAAATAATCGTTAAGGAAAGTTAAAAGATGAGGGCATGAGGGCAAACATCTGTCGTAGACTATTAATTAGTAACTGTTAGTAGTGATCAAGATCATAATCTTTGTGGTCCTTATTTTTCTTGTTTTGACTTTGATTTGACTCTGTCCTAGATTTGGAAATTAAAACCGGTCGTTTTTTTTTATTCTAATTAAAACTACGAAAGGATTTCAGAGTATCAAATTATATTATGACAGATAACTTAGTCAGCGCAACATTATATCTTAAGATATACTGTTTTTTTGAATGATAATATATTTTTTTATAAACATCATTATCTACATTATTAGCTATAAATGATCTCTATCTAAATATTTGCCCCACGAACAAAATGGGCGCAGCATGTGGCCCATCCGCTTACGTAACATACAGGCGAAGGGCCCGTCTGCCGGTATATGGTTCGCGTGGCTAATTATGAGGTAGCCGGCTTTTTTATTCCTATTACCGTAAATTGGAAGCAGCCCAATAAAAATAAATTGTGCTTTAATAAATTAGTGTTGACGCATATTTGGTGGGATGATTGTGATATGATTGATAAATAGTAAATTAACATCATAATGTCGATTTATAGTTTGACAAAAATTGTCGCCATGACAGTGCACGAACAGGTACTATATAGCACTTACATTAAGTAAACTTTTAATCGCCAATTTAACAAACTTTACCACATTACAGTTGAGCAGACACGTCGTCTACCCAACGATAAACTTTTATGTGAGCTCGCCTTCCCGTTGTAAAGCAATTAATAAGGGCTAACAATTTACCTGAATAGGCCTGTAAAGAGAAAATTAAGGAGTCTTCCGACCTCGGCTGCTCATTACGGGGCTGTATTAAAAGCATCCGCCCTTCCGCTTGAATATGCATTTTTACGAGCGAGCAGGGCGAAGGCTCGTGCATGTTTGATGCAGACAATCTCAGCGCTCGCCTGCTACACCTGCTACTGCGACCCTGTCTGAATCTTCACGTATTTCACTAGATTTGTTTTAGTAGTTTGGAGTTTTGGGAAATTGTTTTCTGATTTCTGCTGGCGGCTGGAAATGGGTTAGATCAAGTATTCTTTATTACTTAGTAGATGCTACGGTTAAATGTTTTATAACTTAACTAGCTTCTGCCAGCGGCTTCGCCCGCGTGAAAATAGGTTTCTCCATACAAACTTTGGACCCCCTTTTCATCCCCTTAGGGGTCACCCCCTAAGGGGATGGAAAATCCTCTCTTAGTGCTTGCCTACATTGTAAAAGGAAACCTTGTGCAAAATTTCATGTTTCTAGTCCCAGTAGTTTCGGCTGTGCGTTGATATGTCAGTCAGTCAGTTTCTCCTTTTATATATATAGATTAAGTTGACAATGTTCATAGATAAATGTTCGTTCTAATAACACAAAACTTAATCCCACTAAAATACATAAGTTATTCACATACAATTCCTAGCGAGCCGCATGTAAGTTAAAATTAAATATTTTCTGTAACCTGAACAATGAAAGTTATACACGACTGTCATTGTGTAGGCTTACGTGTATTGCAGCAAGGCGGGGTGTACTGTGGGGGTCGGAGAGGGGGTGTAGGGAGCGCCGTAATCAAGAAGAGTACCCCCGTCCCCTGGCGCAGGCTGCGCACCGTACCACCCTCCCCGCACCCCGCACACTACCCGTCTCGCGCCTCTCCGACCACCTCGAGGGCAATGCCTCAAACCTCTATTGACTTACCGTTTGGTAAAGAAATATTTTCACGTTTTCTTTGTTGATATGAAAAGTCAATACCCCCAGACAGAGGTTTTGTAAAAGAGGGAAAAATGTAGCCAGCGAGGTTTGATGTATTTTTTTATGCACCTTGTTACTTTCTACTTTTATACATAGGATGATGCTGTGGTGTTGGTTATCGTTCTTGTAAAATATCACTCTTTTTTATCGTCGAATCTTATGAAAAGCAATTTCATTGGAAAAGATACAAACCTACATGACCACGATTGAGAATTTTGTTTCTACAAAGGATTTTATTTTACCTATGTTAATATTTGCCACGGTTGTGGTAGGTTTCAAGGAAGCAGTCTATGTCTTACCACAAGGGAAAAGATAAGGCCGTTTTACCACCGGATTCCACCGGATAGTGAACTAGGGGTGACGGTGTAGCTAAGTGTCTATTCCCACCAGTACGCCAAGTACTGGTGGCGTACCAAGCAGCCCCAACAGTATTCTGAAAACTGTAACATATGTATTAGTGGGACAGTAAAGAATAAGATTTTTTTCTTGTCCTAAGTACTTATAACATTAGTTTTTAAGTTGAGTGTAAATTAATAAACTATAGACTTTGTTAGAAATATAAGATTTATTTATTTAAAGCACCTGGGTAGCCGGTGTTTAAATTTTCACTACTGTTTTTGCAGCTATCGGATAGTAAGGTAAAAACCAAAGATAGTAAAATCTATGTATTTACAAAATTATATTCTTTATAAATATAAATTCCAAATTAATAATTAATCAAATATGTAACTTAATAAATTTTTTCTTAAAATCCGTTTTTTATGTAATTTATTAATTATTCCGTGAATAAAAGCGTGGGTTATTAAGGACGTCTAAAAAGAAAGTTTATATTTGCCTAGCTAACTGCGTATACACATCGAATTTGAGGGACGCGGGGGGTATGTTAGTCGCTAACGGGGCTCCTGGGAATTTAGTCACTATGGAGCATTTTAAGAGCGGATCGTGCGCTGTGTGTGCGAGAATTTTACAATAACGGTGATTCAGCGACTGTAGCGTGTAGAAGATTCCGTAGTATTCAAGGCTTTCGTCACATAAACGATGCGCCAAGCATCCCTCTCATTCGGAAATGAGTCAAGAAACTTGAAGAGACCGGTTCAACCTTAGAAAAACCAAAATCTTGCCAGCCAAGATTATCAAGAACGACAGAAAACGTGGGCAGTTTAAACTAGTCTGTTCGTGAGGATCTGAATCTTTCATTTCATAAGCGTACAAGTGCTTTATAAATGCATAGATCATCATTACACTACATTTTGCATGAAGATCTGAAACTGCACTCATATAAAATTAAACTGGTGCAAGAATTGAATTCCCCAGGAAGCCATGCATAGGCTTTTTTCCCTGGCAAGTTGATCTCTAGGAGAGGTGACATAAACTCATAATTAACTCCCATGGGCGTTTTTCTGTGGGATAATGATAAATCTAAGATTTACAACAATAAACAACATCTTTGGCACAATTAAAAGAAAATATTCGCCACGAAATCGCAGAGTCGACCTGTCGACCCGTCACTGGCAATTTTGTGGTTCGATTAAATGAGTGCCGTGAACGCCAAGGTTTACATTTGGATGATGTTATTTTTAAGAAATAAATTCCCAAAGAGTGAACTTCAATAATTAAGAAATATATTTTTTATAGTCATATTATTATTTATTTTATCGATTCACAAAGTACAAACTTTCTTTTGAGACACCCTGTATTTACCTGTTTATCTAATAATTATAAATAGTGTGTTGTCTAACATGTACTTAACATATTTTTTCGTCCCTAATAAATAAAATTGTATAAAAAAAACCTATAAAAAAAAACTTTGTAACTTAGAGATGAGCTAAAACCAGACCGCTATTCAGTGACGATATTATCACCCTTAGGTAGTTCCGATCTCTGTCTGGTGAAATCTGTATCAGTCTACTCTCCGCCCGATCCCTGCCCTGCGGCGGGTTTGGTGATATAGGTCAGCAGATTGGGATGGCATGCGATCTTTCTTCGCATGTTATCCTTGGCAGCCTATGCTTTTCTTCGGATGATCCATCGTCGATTGGAGTACTACATTCCATTCTCCGACGTAAAAATGTCTGGCCAAGCTCACTCTTGGTTTGGTGCGGAGTGTGATTGCGCGGTTAAGCACATGGCATACCAGGCATGGGTCGACGCTGGTATGCAGAAGGCGAATGACGTAAGTCAGAAGAAGAGACCCTTCAACAGAGCTGCCAAGTCTTGCAAGAAGGTGATGTGAAGGTCTCGGTTCAACCACATTAGTCGCATCGGGAACAAACTCGCTTCATACCCTGCTTTTGGCGTTGGCGTTTGGCGTTTTGGTCCCTGGCTAAGTCGGTTGAATTGAACTTCTGCCGTCCCTCACTAACACCACTGCTGAAACCCGATGAGTCTAGACCCTGGTGACGCGCGGCCTCCTGTTTATCCTGATGGTTACGAGACGAGTATTTCGGATATTCGCATCCATCAGAAGGACGTAGGGTGCTGCGTAACCGTGACGTGAATAAGGCTAGCGGTCCAGACGGCATAACAACAATTGTTTTAAGAACGTTATTTTTCGCTAAAAAGAGCAAATTCAGCCCTGCTGCAACTTTCCGGGGCGTAATGGTGCCGATAACCGATCATCTTGATTTTCTTGGTGTTACGCTAACGTCAACACTCAACTTTGGGCCATACGTCGAAGCAAAGGCTCAACTGGCTGCAAAAAAACTAGGAATCTTCGCGAAGGTCAGACAGTACTTCACGCCGGAACAGCGGAATAAAAATAAATATATAGAAATATTTACAGCAGAACCACCATTCTTACGGCGATGCGCCACCGGTACATGGTGGAAATCCCACCTATAAGCACAAAACGTTACACAGCTAAAGCCGCTTAGCACGTCGTTGGTCCAAAAAGCAGCTTTGTCGCATATGCAAACGCACACAAGCTCATATATGTGGTTATGGGCTGTAATAGTTCCTAGAGTCTTTTGGAAAATGCAGCTATAGGTAAGTACTTTCACTATATGCTCAGTACATAGCAAAAATTTAATTGTAATATAAATTTATTTCAATTTAATTTTTGTTGTTAGTTATCTACTCATTTTGACATAAAACTTTCACTCTGCAGTACCAGACAGTAGAATCACTCACCTTCCTATTGATTAAAGATTACCCTAAAATGTAGTATGATTCGCGTATTCACTTACACTTGAAATAATCGTTAGGGAACACGAAATGCTTTATAATATCCGACATTTGTGCCAACAATCGGACTGTAATGCGCGGCTTTTGTAGAATAACAAAAGTTAACCTGTCGGCTCGTCCGGCGGCAGAATGGAATCATTTTAGGGTTGGAGGGAAGCAATGACAAGCGGGGCCCGCAATGCACTCAATGAAACCAGCGCGTCACTGCACATAGGGAAGAAAGCTACAGAGGAAATGTGACCCTATTTTTATGGCTAGAAGGGTGAATTGAAACTTGTCGTGCAGTTTTTAGTCTTGTTTGAACAAACCCTGCCATGTGCTTCTCGTGCCGCATGGTGCGCTGACAACCAAGCGATCATTATGCTCACAGACATTGACTTACTGATTTATTTCAATAGACTGTAATGTCTGCCAAGTGCCGTGACAGGACTTTAATTAATAAAGTGCAGTGACACTAAACAATAGCACACCTGTCAATTGTTTTGATTTCGAAGTGTCATTAAGATTTTCAGGCATTTCAGTTACTGCTAAAAATAAATGGATCAACAGATTTACAGATAACAATAAACTTTCTGTATATACCTGGGTAAATTCACGGTAACACTTAATTTTTATTAAAGGGAATCAGAAGAGTTCCAATAATGTGAATTGTAAAATTTGAATTCGGTCATAAAGTCGCAAATCGAGCGATCAAACGGTCTAATAGCTAATACCATTAAGTGATAAATGCAACGAGTCGGGTATGAATAATTCCACTGGGTGGATACAATGTACGGCTTTCGCTAAACGGCTCCATATTTTCAAAATCCCCATGGAGCAATAATATTCAATGAGCTGTGTGGAATGAATGTATGGTTTTGTCGTTGGTGCGAGTGAGATGGGGATGTCGAGGGACATTGGATGGCAAATCCTGGAGATTAGCACGACGAGAGTGACATGTGGCCTCCCGGCACTTAGCACCCCCTCTCCCCTCGCCTGCCCGCTACACCTATGGCTATGATACACTGCGCACTAAATCCGTACCCATAAATATTTATGGCGACCATTACGTAAAGTTAATCGAAGACATAATTTTTATATGGACCACACGTTAACTTAACAAGTTATTTATTCTTTCTTAATATTATAGTAAACAAAATTATTTTGTGTAATTTATTTCATCACCACTGCTCTCAAAACGGTGAAGGAAAACATCTTGAGAAAACCGGCATGTCCTAGAACCAAAAATTCGAAGACATGTGAAAGGCTGAATAAGCTTATGCTTATGCTTAAATAAAATTAACTAGAAATATTACTCAGGTCGTATTAGATTCATTTCACATTTCAGTCAAGTAAGTAGGAATAACTCCTCCGGTCTCGTTTCATCCGCCTCTACCAAAGTGGTAGCTTGAAAAGGCTTCGTGGTACGAAACTCAGTTTTCTGTTTATAAGCTCGCTGTAATTTATATAAGTACATGCTAGAAAATTAGAATTCATCTGTTATCATATATGTACATATGTGTATATATCTACATATATTTTAACATATACAAAACTTAGTCCCTACGACAATTTTGAAATTGCAATTTCTTCTAGACTAGCAATGTTAGAGTTTTGAAATTTAAAACATTTTATAGCTTTCATCAACTTTCTTTGATGTTATGGGTTATTATTAAGTTTAATTTTATTTTAACTTAGCATAAACTCAAATAACATTTACATGTGTGCTATACACCTTCTTCTTACATTTTAATAACTGGTAATGCTTCCTCGAGCTCTGATTATATCTTCGAGCCGGTTTGGCATACTCAGGACGAAGATGCGAAGGCTTTGATACGAAATATTCTCCCATTCTTTAATCTGGACCTGCAGAGCCTTTACGGTGGTAGTAGCCTGCGGCTAGCTTCCCGAGCTCATCCTAGTCGTGCTTGATCGGGTTAAGATCAGGATTTCTTGACAGCCAGGGCAACCAGCTTATTTCAACCTCCTGATGACATACTCTTATACAATCTAAGCGCCACCTCAATCCAGTTGAAGTTCAGCAACGGTTTCTACAGCCCCGAAGAGACTACATTAGTCGCATAATGAGAAGAAAATTCTAAATGTTTTTATATCACTTAGGCCCACATGGGCATTTATAAAACGTCAGAAGCTAGTGCACGGGTCCAATTGGTCGCTTCCTATGGAGAAGTACAACCAGAAACTACATGGTTACTCTTTTTAAAAAATTTGCTGAAGTCAACCTGCAACTCCAAAGGGCAACAAACAAGTGAATGTTACAAAAAATAAAAAAAAACGTTTGTTGTTGTTTAGAATATACTACAAAAAGATTACGCAGATTAAATGCGGGTAATTTGCAAATGGATGTATAACATGTATTGAATTCGTCGTCAATGTAACATTTGTCATTGACGTGTACGTCACAAAGGGGTGGTTACAATAGGTGCTTCAAAGGCTAGTGTCCACTTGTGTAGTGAGATCTGCTGTGATATAGTCTCAGGTCGCTGCGGGTCACTTGGGCCCGATGTGGGACCGATAGGCCCGTGTGGGTCCGTGGAGCCCACCGGAGCGGAACGCCTAGCGCGTATGACGCCATATGTGCCGCGCATTATGGCGCTCCACACCCCTTCAAGATTGATGACAATTCTCTTTTTGCTGCATTCAAACGTATTAGGGCATGTAAATGTTATACGATCACTTAGTCTAATAGCTTGCAAAATTCGTTTGAAATGTCATTAGTGTAAGTGTAGATTATTTGTGAATTCCTAGACGGAACTTGGTTTATGTAGAGAGTTTTTTTTTTTGTTTTTACTACCGGTTTCTATTTGGTACGAAGTTTATCAGTGATACAATCAAAACCTGTCCAGCAAATCCAGTTAATCTAAAAATAAAATTCAATCTAAAATGTAGGACAACACAAACAAATACATGTTATTTGTGTTGCACCTCCGTTCGGTTCACAAAGGCTCGTTAAATAATTCTCACCGACTTAATCACCAAGGTGCAGATCGTTATCAGGTCATCGAACCCCCATTCGGTTTTCACTTCACTTCATTAGCTACTCTCACCGAACAAATTCTCTCGCTTGCCAATAAAATATTAAAAGTAAGCAAATCTGATATTGCTGGTATTTTAAAATAAAAGAGAGAGATGGTTATGATCGTTAGTAAATAAAGAGTATTATTTTAACTAGTTATTAGCAGCTATGTAAAATAATAGCTGAATAGTTTTTTTCAAACTGGTACATGGTGACAAAGAGAATTAAGTCATTGCGTTAAGGACCATCCCACTCATACAAACAATTAGAGAACACATCAATTGTGCGTACAGGTAAGGAATGGAATTCCCTGCCGGAGTCTATGTTTTGCTACAGCTAGAACCTGCGGGTTTTTAAGTGAAGAGTGAATAGGTTACTTTTAGGCATCGATAAATGATATTTATTCTGCAAATAGGTTTATAAAACACTTTTACACGTAATTTTTTTTTTGGTATTTTATACTAGATGAGGCCGGTGTTTCCTAGCTGACGGGTAGTCAGCTAGGAAACAGCGAAATAAACTCAGGGGTCAAAGTCTCTTTTAAACTCCATACAGTAAATATGTAATAGTCAAATCACATGAGAACCATGCAGATTTGTCTGAGATGGTCTTTTGAAGAAAGAACCATACAGATTTGAGTGGACCTGTCCAGTCAGTGCAAGCATTTGTCAGTATTCGCAAAGCTCAACTCAGACTACTAAGGAGCTCAACGACTTGACGAACAATACCAAAGAAAGGACATTTGGGTAGGCCGCAGAAAATACTCAAATTGCCAGACATACGTTAAAATTACTGAAAAGGAAAAATAAAAGCAATCAACATAGTCATCACGTTCACAATAATAAAAGGAAATATATAGTTTACAAAATGTAATACTTAGTAAAGTAAATATTTACTTATGTCAAAATTTAATAGAAAATAAATGACAAATTGCAAAATAAAGATAATATAAAATGTCTGATTGTAGCAAAAAAAAAAAAAACAATAAAAAGCACAATTGAAAAGAAAACAAAAACAAAACTCCTGGAAGACATGATCATAATGATCGTTGCTTTTAGGTTAACTTGTTTAATCGTCGACCACATCATCGCTAATTATCAGGTGAGATAGTGGTCAAGCGCGATTCTACATATAAGTAATAATAATAATAAAAACCCGCTATAGGAAACGATCTAGATAATGATCATAGCGGATATATTCGTAACTGATAGGCGTAAATATGTAGGTATGTTGACGATTTTATTTACATAATTTAATAAAGTTATATTAATTATTTAATTAATGATATTTTTAGCCCGAAAGTAGGCCTTTATACTAATTTATCGCGGAAAAAAATGTCAGAAGTAGGTAGATGTCTGTTGCCAATGTTTTTATTAGCTCTTTTGATTTAAGAGAAAACTTTTGAAATGGTGAGTTACAAACGACTATTAGGATTTTTTAATATCATTTATATTCAGAGAATGGCAACAATCTCCCCAAATATATACACAAAGTTTATTCAGTAAAAAGTCACTACAAAATATTTTCCTTTCTCACAAACGATAAAAACAGTGAGAGCATGTCATTCGTTTTGTAGGGTCGTTTTCACCCTTGTTATACCACCAAAACACTTGGCACAAAAAGTGTAATGGAGTTTAGTAATGACCCCCTCCCACCGGAGCACAAACAAACTGGAGCCCGCTGAGAAGCTGCTGTTGTTTCTACTTGTTTTATGTCAATAGGCACTCTCGATTGGCATTCAATTTGTCGCACACATAGCGCAGTTTGAGGCCGGTTAACCCATGTCTTCCAGGAGTTATTGTTGTCGTATGGTTAACTTAAGAAATGTCGCTCTAAAAGTTATATTGATATTAGATGCTTAATTTTTATTTAATGCATTACTATTAGAGGCAAAATTTGACAAAAAAGGGGAGACCCGTTATATACCTATAAAAAAATAATACAAAAAATAAATAAAAGAAGAGGTACCATTATGTAGATAAACTTTACTTATCAGACACTGCATAAACTACAAAAAGAAGACACATTGTCTTATTGTTCTTAAAAAAAACATTGCACATAGGTAGTGTGCATTGTTACAATTTAGTTTCACTTTTGACAAAAGAAGTAATTGCGAGATAAATCTTACAGCAGCAAATAAAGACACACTGTCTATGTAGTGTGGGACACATACGAATCAAATGTAACACTAATGTGAGCCATGGGGTCGGTCAGACCCCCTCGATTCAATTATCACGCGGCGCTTACATCTATTTTCGCTAGTCGGGTGAAAACGATACTTGTGAGAGATTGCTTTATTGTTTTTTCTCGTGATTAAAAAGCATAGCCACGTGCCCCCGTTTTGACAAGGACGTTGGTGGCTGCTGACTTATGGGTATGTTTTCAACGAACGTTAGCAAAAACTAGGGTATTTATCAGATAAATTAACATTATTCTGAAATGTAAGAGTAACAATTGTGGTTAGCAGTAAAATAGTAAATAAATAAATTTTTATATATAACTTTATTTATTTTTACGAAATCAAATAAATCACAATTTTATGCAATGTTTTCATGGAACACTTTCTCACTCTAACCCTAACTCGGAACCCTAAAGAAAAGAAAAGGGGAGTTCATGATATGTTTACCCGGGTCCATAAATATATTTGGGTTTCTTTTATCTAATAAAATAGTGAACAGGTGCGTGCTTGGCGTGCGTGTTGCGAATGTATCCGAACGCGGTTCGGAAAACTGATTGTTCTCCAAATTCAATTACAAATCCACCGCAAGCCTACTTCTCGGCTTTGATTCTGCACTAAACTGCACTAAATCAACGTGGATCCGACGCGTGTGAAAGTTCATTGTTTTTACGTAAAACCACGCACAGTTTTCCTCCTAATATGGAGGAACATTGTGGTGTGAAATGTTTCTCTACATCTCTATTTTGTTTTATGCACTTTTATGTTACTCTGCAGGCGTCTAGTGCATGTGTACACTGACGAATTTTGATATTGGTTTATTGAAGAGTCACTTAAATCATTCATCATCTTTGAAGTATAGTTTTCCGTACTTCTACTTCGCAAGCTTTTTTAGAACAGTACTATATACCTTTACGAAGTGGCCCTGTAGAGCATGTATTTTAAAATGAACTATTACAGTTGTAGACTGTATCACTGACTGACTGTTGTGTGTGTTCTACATATTGTCCAGCAAAGGTATATCAAAATTTTAAGAATTTCAAAGAATTTTTTGACAAATATGTATGTTGTAGGTCTCTCAATGGGCAATGAATGGGTCATGGACCAGCAAGGAACAAGGAAAATTGAAACGCTATTACGCCATAGTTACCTATTTTCAGTTACTCAATGGTAATTTTTCTATGAATATTAATTAAACGTTATGTAAATTGATGGATAGTGTCCTTAACACAGTAACTTTTATGTTTATAGCTACTTTATCAGACAATTTTACTAGTCAGACTATTTATTTAGATTATGTGACAAAGAATAAAAGAAAGAAAGAAAAATAATTGATGATTTATGAATGCTAAAAGTGCTCACGTGGTAATCTTCTATACTCAAATATACTTAAAGGGAAACTGACTGACTGACATATTGATGTATCAACGCAATGCCGAAACTACTGGGACTAAGTTTTTTTAAATTCAACTTTAAAGCGGTGAAAAGTACCTAGGAAGTTCGTGTGTATGCAAAATTGTATTCCTAGGACTGATACTTGAAACTTGCCATAAATAGTAACCTAAGTAAATATAAAAGGTGTTTATTATCTATTCAAAACTATCCCTGTTAAATGATTTAGGGGGTGTTAAAAGTTGTATGGGAGAATATTATTCATTGGGTTTATAAACTTCAAACTTGGCAAAGAGTCTAACCAAAATGAATAATAAAGACTGTTATTATTAGTTTTTCTTAGCTACTCCTAAAATAGAGTTAATAGGGGTATAAGTTTTCATGAAAATATTTTTGCGAACAAAATCACGGGCAAAGTACTAGTCAGTATTATTTCAATGTTAGCTACCAACTTTTCGCTTCAATTCTTAGAATAGTTACATACTATCCTTAGTTAGGTTTAACTTGCAAAATACTCATGGATTTTTTTGTTCCCAAGGTCTTATAGATAAAAGGAGAGGTACGTACTTAGTCAGAATATTTGGTAGACTCATCCAAAAGGTAAATTTATAAAATATCCCACCCCTTCTTGCCTTGCTAAAGCGTTTAGACGTCTGTTTTGACCACTTTTAACATAATCATAACCATTTTACGTACTTGACAGGACCGACACCCGTTTTGACTCTATCATCAACAATACGGCCTGTTATGATATAAAAAAACTGGCAGGTCAGTCTTTAAAAACCTCATTAATTATCCAACTAATATAACTACTTTTCCGTTTACCATGGCTGTATATAACACTAAAAAGTTTTTAAAACTTTTCACTATTCGTAAACGCAAAGGCGGTATTCCTTTGCTATAAAAATTAAAAGATGCAAAACTCGAGAGTGAAACAAGGAAAAGCGATATAATAGAAGTTTTATTTTGATCCAAGCACAGTTAAAGCGGCTCAATGACTTTTGGCAATTAAGTAATGGACGGCGTCTGTTGCCACGATCGCTCGATCGATAGAAAACGAACCGATCCGAATGAAAATACGAGGGCCTCGTTGACACGTTGTTGTTAAAATATTTTGTTTGTAGATGATGTAGTTTATAACTACCTAGAAATATATTATTATATAATAGGCTATTATTTTATAGATCGAATCTTGCATTGATGGTTTTAATAGGTATTTATTGTGGCATTATAACATGGCTATTAATTAATTATAGAAGCGATCTTATAGTTATATAAGATAAATACGAATAGTAAATTAGCACTAAAATCTTTTTATGCTTGTTGCTGTTCGCGGATAAAAGGATTAGTATAAACACTCCAAATTTTATGTTTGAATTTCCATGTTTTTTATCAAGTAAGGCTGTTTTAAATCGGGCTATCAAAGTTTCTCAAGGTCTAGTACGTTAATTTGTTTCGTGAAATAATTAAACAGTGGCAAGAAAAGTCAATAACCAGTCAGTAATGTCAGTAAATGCCAGGCTATCCTCATTGGCAGTTCTTACTTTTTACGGAGTTTGGACTCTAGCCGACTACTGCCGCTTATTTTCGGCAATACAGTCATCCCTCTCTCGCCTTACGTTAAAGACCTAGGTTTATATATTGACGATAGGTTTAGCTGGAATAAGCAGATTGCTCAGGTTAGCCAGAGAGTCACCTTCGCGCTGCGGTCTCTCTATAGATTCAAAAATTTCCTCCCGTCAAGCACTAAAACTACTTTGGTCCAGTCGCTTGTGTTACCTATAATTGACTATGCTGATGTTTGTTACTCTGATCTATCCCAGGAACTTCTAAACAAATTGGATCGACTTCTCAACAACTGCATTCGCTTCATATTTGGCCTTCGTAAATATGATCACATTTCTTCCTTCCGTTCTCAGCTTAAATGGCTGCCTATCCGTCACAGGAGATCCCTCAGATCCCTCTGCATGCTCTTCACCATAATAAACGATCCTTGTGCTCCTGATTACTTAAAACAATATTTTAAAGTGTTGGGCAGTTCTCATAATCTTAACCTTCGTGCATCCAAAAACATGCTCCTTCTTATTCCCTCTCACCGTACTGGCTTTATGTCCAATTCATACGCTGTTTCCACCATAAAACTCTGGAATGTGCTTCCCCTTGACATCAAAAAATCTGAAAGTAAATTTTCCTTCAAGCGTAAGATTCGGAACTACTACTTGAAGTCCTCTCAACTGTAGTTTGGTCTTCGTCAGAATTATTATTGAGTTTTCTTAATGATTTGATATTTTTCATAGTATTTATTAGTTTATAATTTTAGCATATATATGTATTTTATTATTATAAATAACTTATTTTTTATTTTATTTGTTCTTTTTATAATATCTGTTATTTATTTATTGTGCAAACCTACCACATTATTTTCTTTTTAACCCAAAGGTTGACTGGTAGAGAATGCCTTGTTGCATTAAGTCCGCCTATGTATCACTACTGTACATGAAGTTTAAATAAATAAATAAATACCCAAATCTTCAAGTGATCTTCTTTGTACGAGACTTTGTTTATAAGATTCACATCTAAAGTTCTTTTTTTTTCGAAGTCGGATAGACTTCGAAAAAAAAGGAGGAGGTTGTCAATTTGAGTACTGTCAAACAGTAAAGCAAAAACAAAACCATAAACACCTACTTCCGAAATTAAAATTATGTTGTTAATCTTTTTTTGAAGTCCTTTGTAACGTTTTGTATAATTATATAACCTCCATACTCTGCAAGAGTATGGAGCGTGTATTGAACTCGCGCCTCATGGCAAACCTGGAAGGTAAAGATCTCCTCAGTGACCGACAATACGGGTTTCGCCACAATCGGTCTACTGGGGACCTACTAGTGTATACCACTCACATGTGGGGCGAGGCCCTCGAGAAGAATGGAGAAGCGATTGCTGTCTCCTTAGACGCCTCGAAGGCCTTCGACAGGGTATGGCACGCCAGCCTTTTGAGTAAGCTTCCAGCGTACGGCATTTCCCCTGGTCTGATTAACTGGGTAAAAGACTTCCTGAGTGAACGGTCATTCCGAGTTGTTGTCGATGGATGCTCATCAGAGCCCATGAAAACCAATGCCGGAGTTCCTTAGGGGTCAGTTCTCTCTGCAACTCTTTTGCTGCTGCATATTAACGATCTGCTGATGCCCGGTATCTATGGATATGATCAGATGATAGCATAGTTGTAGGGTAGCTGATGCCCGAGCACTAAGCAGCTAATCCGGTCCAAACGAGAGGCTATGGTAGAGCGTACGAATGTCTCACTTCAGGTAGTCTCCAAGTGGGGCGAAACCAATCTGGTAGGATTCAACGCCGCCAAAACACAAGCGTGTCTGTTCATCAAAAGGAGCCCTTTATCCTTGGCGCCTGCTTTTCAGAACGTATCTCTGGAGTGCACCGACCGCCTTCAGCTCTTAGGAGTTGAAATTTTCTCAGACCTCAATTTTGGGCGGTTTATTGAGTCCAAAGCCAAGGTAGCTGCTAGAAAACTTGGCGTTCCTGCAAAGGTCCGACGGTACTTCACACCGGGACAGCAGTCGGGAGGCGCTCTATTTGCCTTTGTTATGCCAAGTGCCAATCATACCTGCTTAGTACCGACTTCGTCAGACAGTCATTGTAGTATTTATTATGTACCGATCTCATCAATAAGTACGTTTGAGCCATAAGCAAACGGAAATGTGACTAAATAAAAACAGATTCCATAAAAAAATCCTTTTGTTGATACGAAACTTACCAGGAAACTGTTTTTTAAATTACTATTCAATTCTACGGAGATTCTTATAGATATGAATTGTGAAGAATTACATTAGGTTACAGTTAATGATAAATCTAACACTAGGCGCTGTTACTGGGTAGGTGTTAATTCTATATTTAGTAAAGAATGAATCAATCTAGGAAATATTTACTACCTAGGTATATTAATTAGATACGTGCCCATTGACCAACCGTTGCTACTTCCTTATTAGCCTAACATGCCTTGCCTAAATTCTGCAAAAAATGTTCACAACAACCGGTACAAAACGTTACTATAGCAAGCAATAAAGTGCCAGTACGTAATAGTGTTGTACCGAATTGGTTTCAAGCGGTAGGAAAATTCCTTACTTAATGATTGTTTTCAGGATGTAACGAGGAATAATTTGTTCATTGCATCATTTATATAATATAAATTGATTGCTAGGTGGTACGGTTAGTTGTAAAAATAAAATTATTTTAGTCTATTGGTTTCCAAAGGCGAAAAGAGGCTATCGTCTCATTCCGATTGCCTTTCATAAATACGATAGAGTCTGGTTCGTTCCTTTATTGCGGTCTGTATCTATGTTGTTCTTTACTGAAGCGTCTTATTCAAGTTTTTATTGATTTTAAAGATGTTTTTTTTTTTTAAAGAATAAGTGCTAGTTGCATGCATCATCATGTTCAATTGCTTCTCATTATTTGTTTTTCTTAACTCAAGGTCAATTTCTGAGAAAAACAAACGTAATTTTCGTTTTTCTTTTTTTTAAATTTATTATTTTTATTAATAATATGCATAAACAATAATAAATTAAAAAAGTAATGAGGAAATATTACAGTATTTGGAGGTGTATTGAATGCGGATATTACATAAAAATGCAGTAGGTACCTACCCACATTCAATGTCATAAAGAAAATGTTACTTTTAACGCCTACTGGTAATCTGCCTGCCATAATTAGCAATATTTTAAATATCTACATTTATTAATATTACGTAATTTATCATCCGACAATTGTTATTGTAAAACTTGTTGGCGGCGCAATTATTGGATTTATTATGTTTGAATAAGCAAATTATATATTATTGCTGGTCGAGGACAACAATTCTATTTTATCTTTTATCTAATTTGCAGGTGCAACATGCTAGGGTAGCACAATAGGTTATTAGAATTAGAACCTTACCTACCTTTGGTGTCAATTAAATAATTTTTAATTGAATAAATTTAATACAAGATTTGTAAAGATAGGATCGAGTTACTGAACTCGATGTTCGCATTATAGTTCGTGTTATAGGTACCATCGATATATATCGTAGGTAATAATTACATATCATGCGAGCATTCACTTGTTCTAAAACAGAGTAGTTATATACTCTTCCAGCAAGTTCGTCGACCATAGTAAGGACGGCTTCTAGGTGGTGCTTCGCAAAAGAACGGCCTCCCCGTGGCCGCATGTAAAGAGTAGCATCAACACGCTTCTGGGTGTGTTGTCGAACAGAGCAGACAGCCTAATCTCAGGATTATTAACATTGAGTTTGTCACCGCGTACATAATATAGGAATGTTGGTTTCACTCAACCAGTACATTCAGTTTTTAAGAAAAAAAAATACATGTGTGTTACAAAGGGTGTTTTGAGTTTTTTTTAGTTGGGATATTGTTAAATTACTTCACCTGCTTTAGAGTGGAACGAGAGCTATGTTCCTTCTTTTGCCCTTTGCGTTCTAGGGCCACGGCAACCTTCTCAAACGTTCCTGCAGCCTTAGCAGGCATCGGCCTTACGTATTGCTGACATCACTTTAAGGCGCGCCTTAACGGCCGGACGGCGACCAACCCATAGCTTGTCATCCGCAAGCCCGCGGCTACAGTGGCAGGGAATCGCTCTGCGACTACCTACGCCCAAGGCGTCTCCTTTGGCGGCGGTTTGTATGTGATGATGTCCGTTCCCTCACGATGGCAGCTATCACCTTCACTTGCGTTACTGTTTCGCAGGAGGAGGTGATTGCTTCTCAGTCCCCCTCGTTCCGGACCAAGGTCCTAGCCAAGTGATCGCCTCCGCGTGCACACTGCAATGCTCCGCCCAAGCGGGACAGACTTTCTCCGTATGCTACACCGTGTCCACTGGGTGATTCGCACAATGGTAACATTCGGGCCTTTCTTCCGTTCGAATTCGAAACAAGAACCACCCGCACTGATCATTTCCAATGAGGACATGCGTCTCTATAACCATTCCTTGAAGAGGGAACTTACCGCTGCGATTGTGGTCAAACAAGGTCTTCTTGAGCTTTGGAAACTAAATCATGAGTAGAAGATCTGAAATAAAATAAGCATGTGTCATCTGTATATAAAGTAGGATGACCATGTTTTTTATATGTATTTTACCATACATATACATCTCTGGGGAAGCCTTTTTGCTAATTTTAATAACAAGGTCGCCTAACTAGCCCTAAATGGACAGATCGTTATCTGACGATATCGAGTTAACATTAACCAACAGCTTGTATGCGTTATGCCACCGAAGAGTCTCGAGTATCTAGTCTTACCAGCAACTCACTTTTTTTCGTTAGAAAAATTAGGTATGAAACTACCAGTCCACTCATATCTTGTCGTTATCGTTAAACTTGAAACGCTTTTCGAGCATTTGCCCAGGCGGTTTGCATTGCATTATTGTTTTAATACTGAATCCATGTAATAGAATTGCGGTTAAAAGTTAGAATTAAAATGTTTTTTTTTTTCCGATTTCAGTGGCAAAATACGGATTGAAAAGCACTGACGTATATTTAAAGGAAGTTTTTAGTAAATCACATATTTTATTTAAAAAAAAAGGAACCGAGTACTTATGAACAATCCAACAATTAACTGTTGAGTCTTTAATATAATTCGAATCGCTCATTCGTTTTGAAGGAGTACAATTTTGTTTAATTTTATTGGTTACTAGCATATTCACTAAATTACACGTTTTCTTTAGATTGCTAATACAATCGATTAACTTGTTATAGTAATAATTAGTTTTTGTGTCTTGCATGTGTTTCGCTGCACGTTTTTATTTTGTCAGAAATTGATTCTATGTTGGTGCTATTAGAGTGCTTCTTAAGCTCTGTCCATACTGCGTTTCTTTAGTTGATACCATCAATGAAGTCTACCTATATATTTGTCCGCTTCAGGGTAGGTTTAGAATTTTGATTATTGTTGTTTTACTTTCGTCTATTAATGTGTTTTTTTTGTTTTCTATTAGTAAGTAGTAATCATCAAATTCATGGTTTGTTCTATGTAGAAATCAATTTATTTGTATTGAGTTACTTTTGAGTTAGTTTAATTTAGTTTTTTTTTAACTGCATATAAATTATTGTACATGGGGAAAGTGATCGTCTTTCAGGTTGGAGTTGACATGGTTCAGAATAGACTCATAATCATAATATACGAATATTTGTCAGAATTGTTAGGTATGTACATTACAAACATATATTTGTCTTAGATATTTTAGGGTTCACTTCCCTCGTATGTCCAGTTCCCTTCACAAGTTTGTTATATTGTTTACTCTTTCCGTTTCAACTAATCAATTTTGAAATCTCCGAACATTATTGCCCTCCTTCATTGTTAAAGTTGTGACGCATAAACCCCAAGAAAGTCGGGAATTGTATACGACGCCTACTTGTTACTTATTGTAGTTGTATCCATCCTTACTGTAGTTGTATCCTTAAACAATTAATTGTCTAGTTAAATTAAATTTAGTCATTTTCAGAAAATTACAATTTGTAATGGGCCATAAAAAGATGCCACCAGACAATTCATTACCATAATCTGCATATCAATATCGTCGGTTACGTGCCCGCAGACATAATGTAATAATAATAAATTCATGATCAAATGAGCAAGCACTTAATTAGCCTGTTACATAAATATAGTAATGGATCTGGTATGATGTAGCATATGGCGTCAGCGTACCCTACGTAACGTCAAATCACTTACTATTATGATGATGCTACGGTAATTACCGTTTTACTCAGCCATAAAAACAATGGGGTTGTGTGGCGCACGTACCTACTACCTACCTATGTGGTGTGCGTGAGTGTGGTGTTAAAATTAAAGCATCTGGAAATTAGGCCCTTGTGCATAACTTTTTCTCGTCTAGGATACTTTTTCTAATGCTGTCTCATAATAATATTTTTAAACAAAAAGATTCAGCAAAAGGCAGACATTGTTAAGAAACATTAATTATAATAACCATTGCTGATAATTGATGCATTAATTTACTTTAATCTAAAGTTAATTATTTTAAACCTTTTTGGGTTGATTAAAAGTGATTGAAAACGAAACAAGTATGTTTAAAGAAGATACTTTAAGGAAAAGGTTTTAATTATAGTGAATTTCTTTGGCGAAACTGATATTACTGGCAATTATCTTGCAGTCATCAAGTTTTTTATGTTATTGCTTTTTTAATGTATCTGCGCTTACTGTGTAACCTACATTATTCCTACAAAAATGAAAGATCGTAAAAATCTTGTAAATTTTAAATGTTTGCCGAAATATCAAAATATACCAGTGACCTGCCCCGGCTTGGTTTGGGTGTAATTTATATATCTGTACACAAACCTTACTAGTTTTTCATCACCATTTCTATTAGTGAAAATTGTATTTAAATTCGTTGCGTGGTTTCAAAGAAATATGAGGAGAAACAGACGGAGACAGACTTTGTTGACTAAAAAGATATACAACTTTTATAACACACAACTCCTGCTCATGATACCTGATTTTAATTTCGTAGAAAGTGTTGGTGCGTGCGGTGTGCGATATTATCTGCTGAGCGAGGGGACGCCATCTGGCGGGCAGATGCACTGACGTCACGCGAAGCCCTGCGCTCGGGCCGCAGGGAAGGGCTTCAATAGCACGCGCCTGATCTCCCCGCAACAGCTGACCCGTACTGATTTACTGACTTCCTTTAATGTTCCTGTCGGTTGCGGGTTGTAGTAGCCATCAGTATTAATCAGGAAGTGATAAACGGCATCTACCTACCTAATTTTCAGAGATAAGCCTAGCTTTTCACAACCAATCGATATGCAGTTTATTGGCTACGGGCACTTGTTCGATAGCCTGATTTCCGACCTACAAAATGCTATTAACGAACTGATGATTTTTGTTTTATTGTACTACAGAACTTGTTATGTAAACATCGGCCCTCTGTCAAGATACGGGAAGGATATTATTAACACCTAATATCCATGAAAAAGTTACTGTGGTTCATGTGCCTTTTGAAAATTTAAGTTCGTATAAGTGTAATACTTCCGTCACTCTTATTTGCTTCTTGTTAAATTCTTAAAAGTGAAATTGTATTTAATTAAATATAATAATTGGTAAATATGGCCTCAGTTCGCAGATAAGGTTTAGTGCAGTCGTAAACGTACTGAAACCGAGAGGATACGTCATAATTATCCTTTATCGCGCAGTGCAGAGATATAGAGAATATGTACTATACTTATATCTTGCCTCTATTGTCCTGCAAAACGCCGATAATCTTTGGTTCGCGCAATCACATCAATCTACATCTACCAAATAAATTAAAATGGTCAATGACTTTTAGAAACTTTTACTTTTAGAGACTTATGAAGAGTCAAAGTTCACATAAAAAAGCAGATTCTCTCATCCTAACCAAAATGAAAACAATTACCTACCTAGAGAGTTATTAACTTTTTCACCCATAAAACGTTTAGATACGTATTGCTCCCGATAACTATCAGATGATAAAAAACAGAAATACCTTTTTCTAATCGAAAATTTAATAAAACAAACAATCAATTTACGTAGTTAAAGCCATTTAATCAATCAGTGTTTATAAACTTAATTTTAAATGCAAAATTATCAGCTAGCAACAAAGCATTTCACTGCCAAACCGTTTAACAGGATCAAGCCTTGTCTCTGACAATCGATCATTAACCGTTCGATCTTTATCTAATCGATCCGATTGTAATTTAGCCGATTGTAATCGGAACTGATATAAATGGCTATACCTAACCAAATTATCACCTGAAGGTCTGAAATGGAAATTCCACCAGGAAAACATTGTACTTGGGTTAAATGTTTCAAGCCTTCATCAGGACAATAAAACAATAGTGATAATATCGATAATGGTGTAAAACTGTGAATAAACTAAAGCCATTGAATTATCCTCTCCTTCCTACTACTACGCTAATTTAATAAATGAGATTGTCTGTCTGTATATTAATCACACCTGAAAGAATTTTAATGTTTGGAACACGGTAGACGGCGCCCAGAATGAGAATCTACGATACTTTTTATCCTGGTAGTGAATGAGTGCGACACCTTCATTTTAATATTCTCGTTAGAGGAGCCACTGACGACAGCTAGTATTTTCCTGTGCGACCTTTTAAACATTTGGCGGTCATAGTTTGCGTGACTAGATGACCGGCAGTTCCGACTGAAATTCTTCGAAATTAAGTTGTTTATAAGGACGACGTTTACCAGTTCATAATAATGTGTACCTACACGTATTGTACGTCTGTGTAAGTCTTTTAAATGTCTAGCCTGCAAATAATATGACCTCTGAAATTAATTGGTTGGTTATTTTTATAACCTACTTGAGTAAAACGGAGTTAGAGCTTGAATAAAAATCACATCACCTATATTTTACCGTAGGCGCGGGCTTGCGGACGGCGAGCAATGGGTGGCTCGCCGTCCGATCGTCCGGTAACCGTTCGGACCAAGCCCAAGTCGTCGACGGCACGTATTGTTTCACGCGCGCCTCAGGGAGATGTCAGCAAATCGTAGGGGCCCAGCAGGGTCAAAGCCTACTGGGGCCATGGGTAGTGTGAATACGAAACCCGGGGAACTGGGACGAAAGGCAACGAAGGAACAGGAGTGGGTTTTTAGTTAGTAAAAGTCTGACACTATCTCGTGCTCCGCCCAAGAGCGAGATTTGTCATTAGATAATTTTACCACCTAAAAAAAATATCACCTATATTTATATATATCGGCGGCGGCGATCTCTCGCGCCGGGCCTTGGTACAGGCCATGGTCCGAAGTGAGGAGGAGTGGCAGGCGGTCGCCTCCTTCTGCGAAGCAGTAATGCTTGCAAAGGAGGCGGCCGATCGCGTGAGGCAGCGGTCCTCACGCCCCAACCGCCGCCGGGATTCCGATCCCGATTTCCGGCCACCGTAGGCGCGGGCTTGCGGACGGCGAGCAATGGGTGGCTCGCCGTCCGACCGTCCGGTAACCGTCCGGACCGAGCCCAACGGCGCGTGCTGTTCCACGCGCGCCTCAAGGAGATGTCAGCTAATGTAGGGGCCCAGCAGGGTCGAAGCCTACTGGGGCCAAGGGTCTGATTCTGAAAGGAAGACTCGGCCCTGGTACGAAAGGCAACGAAGGAACAGGAGTGGGTTTTTAGTCAGTAAAAGTCTGACACTATCTCCCGCCCCGCCCAAGGGCGAGAGATGTCATAAGATGATTTTCCCACCGAAAAAAAAAAAACCTATATTTATATATTTCAAAGGAAAATACTTTAACTTAGTTTTAATGTTTGTACTAGATACTACTAACTACGACTAGAATGCAAATAATATCCTTAATGTCTCATTCAAAGTATATTCCACAAAGACATAATACATAACGTCATCTCGATCGTAGCCAATTTCCAGACAGACACGGTAAATTAGGGTCAGACGATACAAAGGCCGTGATTACTGTATGATTACATTATCGTTATTCTTACACGTCGTTATCTTAGGGCATGTATCTGAAGCGTTAACCTTAGCTGTAATGGACCGCTCTGGAGGCAGCACGCGACGCTTGCAACAGGCACAAGGGCAGGACGATCACAGTAATTGTGACGAACCCGCCGAGGACATGGTGTCCACTCTAGGTCATGTTTACTATAGCATGTGTGCCTTTATTGTAGACCTGCGGTTACCAACCTTTTTTTGATCGGATACCATTTTGAAATATTTGTTGTTAGCTGGGACCAAATGCCAAGAAGAAAATTCAACTATCTTTATTCAAAAAAACCGGGCAAGTGCGAGTCGGACTCCCGCACTGAGGATTCCGTACAAACTTACCTGTGAAAACAGTTCAAACCGAATCTACAGATTACTTTTATTTTGAACTACAAATTTACAGTTTTTAGATTTTTTCCTATACTTGTCTATAAAACCTTGCTTCATACCAAATTTCAGGATTCTAGAGTTAACAGGAAGTATACCTATGAATTTTTATTCTCTTGAGAGTGTCGAAATACACGTTTTTTGCGACATAAACTGCCGTAACTCTTTTTTCGTTAACTATGAATTTTGATTTTTTCACAGGTTCAAGGGACCGCAGACCTGAGTTTATGGTTTTAATTTCAGCTCGATACCTCCACGCGTTCCCGAGATAAAGAGTCTTCACAGACAGACAGACGGACGGGCAACAAAGTGATCCTATAAAGGTTCCGTTTTTTCCTTTTGAGGTGTGGAACCCTAAAATACCAAAAAAAAAACATAATATTAGCACACAGCTACGTATTCTTTTAAATCAAAAGTAATGTGCATTGTCATATAAATCACAACATCTATCTATCTTCTATCTTATACTACATGTATAAGATAGAAGATAAATCTGTAGAAGATTTTAGTTGTGCGCGCATAAATAACGTAAAATGTACGAAATCGATGTAGATAACTTTTATAGATTAAATTTGTGTGTAACTTGATATATTACTTAGGTTTTGATTCATCGCAATCTGTTGCCTATATCGAAAGATATACTACATTTATTGAATGTTAGGTGGTACAAAGTTCGCCGGGTCAGCAGTTTGTAATAAAACTTTTCATTGCTTGTAAATAAATAAATAAATTGTAATGAAATTTTAAATCTTTCGCGGACCATATTTCAGCTCTTATAGACCACCAGTGGTCCGTGAACCACAGATTGGGAACCACTGTTGTAGACGGTCGAACAAATGACGCGAATTACTATTTGCTTTTAGTCCTTTTTGATGTTGTGGTTGTTGTCAATACTATTTGAAGATGTTAGGGAAACTGGCTGCCAAATTGAACTGTTGATACAATTAACTTCAATTTAAAATTTAGAATCGTTCAGGTGTAACAGCAATTACTTAAACAATTTAGATTGGGTAAATTAATATAGGTAATGATCTGCAGATTCTTGAGATTTGTCGATTTGCCTAGACTTACCTAAAGGTGATTACTGGGTTTTTACGATTCTACGAAGACGGATGTAGTTAACCACAAAATCAGTAAGTACTAGGTACACGTTAATTAATTTTTTATGTACCTATACCTACCTCTGGAAGGTTATCAGTTACCTACAGACGAAGAATGATGAAAATAAACAACATATCAGAAGTTTGTATTAATTTTAGCTTGTCATTTTCGCGGGCTTGCGGACGGCGAACAATGGTGGCTCGCCGTCCGACCGTCTGGTAACCGTCCGGACGGAACCCAGTCGTCGACGGCGCGTACTGCTCCACGCGCGCCTCAGGGAGATGTCAGCAAA
This sequence comes from Mythimna pallens, assembly GCA_961205895.1. NCBI lineage: Eukaryota > Metazoa > Arthropoda > Insecta > Lepidoptera > Noctuidae > Mythimna > Mythimna pallens. The sequence goes on along the minus strand of OY540830.1, from coordinate 15,863,883 downwards.
TCGTAGGGGCCCAGCAGGGTCGAAGCCTACTGGGGCCACCAAAGTGAATCCCGGGGTCCTGGGACGACGGCAACAAAGGAACAGGAGTGGGTTTTAGTCAGTAAAAGTCTGACACTATCTCCCGCTCCTGCCTGAAAAAGCCTGTCATTTTAATTTTGACAGTAGGTAAGTAGATAACATGAGCAAACAATATTCGACGCGATTATGAAGTTACTGATTACTATGACAATTTCTTGCTAAAACGTCTGTCTTTCAATCTTTTTAAAATATATTTTATTTGAAAGCAGAAACATGAATTGCATTTCTGGATTTAATACAGGTTACGAGAGCCTTGTAGTTCTAAAAAAATACGGTAAAGAATAAATAACTCTACTATCCGAAAGTAAGCAAATGAAATCAAAAACTTCACGTCGTTTAGCCGCAACTCGTTCAAGTTGAGAGTCCTATAAAAGTTTGTTTACATTTTTTGTCAGTCGGTGCCCGGTACTGAACGCACTAGTTACTAGTCTAACAAAAAATACTACGTTTTTAAACAATTGGGACGATGAGTTACGGTCACTTTTTTGTCAAGTTCCTTCACAAAAAACGAGGAAACTACACAGATTTAAAGATAATTTGTAATACTAACTCTTTAATTGATTACGTACAATGCGTTCCAAATAAGAATAGGATCGATTTTTACGCCATATTGTGACGTCATAGCTGACAAATCGAAAAATTGGGTCGGGTGAGCAAAACAATAAAGGTTTTAAATAATATTTATTTACGAATCATGAACGAATAAAGTATAATCAGAATCCAGTTCTTCAATTTTGCTAATCTCTGCGTCACTGTGTGAAGTGTCTGAGTAGTGGCAAATGGAAAATGAAGGCGAATTGTTCCTAACAATGAAAATAAGAAAGAAAATAGTTTTTTTAAAACTAATTATGACTTAAATAATATATATTTAGCTAATTTAGATTAAACGTGTAAAGTTTTCTTTACAAACCATACTTTTCAATCAAAATTTAACAGATCGAGGTTATTGGCTTTCCTATACTTATTTGAACTCATAGTAGTTATCGATCAATCATCGGATCCAACGTCATCGAGAGATATCACTGCTTTTTAACGGACTGATAAAAGGAAGGCTCTTTTGCAAGGGAATGCGTACAGATTCCTCTACAAATTGATGGACTGGTTTTTATAACAATTATTTGATTAATTTCGCGGGTTCAGCAATTCCCTTTGTAATCCTTAGTTGCTTTTCTACTTCTGTTCAAGTAACCACCACGCTTCCTTCTCGTGAAATACCTAAATTGAGCACCAGCTGTCCAGTGATCAATGCCAAACGATTTTGCACAGAAACTAATTACAATCTAATCTGTTTCAGATTGTAAACTCGTAATTAGTCTATTATTCCTTTTAAAATGGACAGATTAATTTAAAAAAATAGATCTATCACGCTTTTTGTATAAAAAAAATAGGGCTGGCGAACAAGTGGATCTATTTTAATTGTCCGTTGAGGAGGCAGGTATTCGCATTATTTTATTTGTATCAATTTACACTGAACTCGCCTACTTTGCTGTGAACTATTTATTTTCCAAACTGCAGCGTCGTACATTTATGCATCGTCGTAGTCTTATTGTGGGAGGCGTTGCATGGAAGCAGAACTAAACGCGAGGCGTCGCAGCGGGCATGCGCTCGAGATTCAATTTCTGCCACCGGAGCCCCGGGCTGCGGCGACTTCGCCACGCTTGCATTGTGGGTTAATGAGGTAGCTTTCAAAATAATGCTTTCTTTTTTAATCCGACCTCATTAACCGACGAGACCGCGTAAACAATAACATCGCGTCATGTTCCTACTTGCAATCTGACGCGCAGTGCTTAACAGAATAGGCACTTATGTTTCAGCGCTGTGAACCACGAATAAAGTTACAATTTTATATTAGCTAGGCATTTAAGCTCGAACAATTAAAACACTGTGGGAACTAAATAATGTGGCATTTCTTTTATTAAAAAGGCACTTCAGAGACAGGTACATAAAACAGATACATGAAATAGATTTCGAGTTAGGTAAGTATATAGACCTACTAAAATAGATTTCTTACTTTTTTTTTAAGGTGGGAAATCAAAAGCCATAGGTGTGGCTTTTGATTTCCCACCTCCTTCCGTTCCTTCAAGCCATTGCGGGAATGTTTAAAAGATTTACCGTAGTTTTAGGGCCACGAGAACATTCTGAAATCCGGGAAACCGTGGTCTTAGAACGCCAAGGGCAAATTGAAACTTAGGTGGGTGTTAGTCAATAAAAAGGTCTGATACCTCCTCTCGCTCTAGCCTAGAGCGCGAGAAGACATTTGATGATTTCCCAACAAAAAAAACTTTCCTTATCTCGAAGAAAGAAAGAAAGAAGACAGAAAAACTTTTTATTTGGCGGAACAAGGCGCAAATTTAGAACTTACAGATTATAATCATATTATGTAAAAGAAATATGCGCCACATCCGCGCAAAACGGCCATAATGCCGAAAAAAATCAGCATAATGCCGTGACCACACGCAAAATGCGATGAGTCTACGGCGCTGGTTTTCAGCGTGGGCCGGTAATGGTATCGACATATTATTATAGACGTCGGCACGGCACTTCGAACGTTTTTTTAATAAAGGCATACAATTAATTACTCGTCATTTATGGTGGAAAACACACATTCTGTCATAATGAATTATTAGGCAAATAATGCAAGTGCGTTTATGAAAAATATTTATTTAGCAAACACTGTGTCCCTTCCCTTGGTTACTCGGTTACCCTTGGTGGGGTTTGCAGTGGTTGAGCAAACAAGGATCAAAGACTCAAAGTATGCACTTCAATTCTAAGTGAAGAGTCATTAATGCGGACATTTTTATACTTCTCTCTTTGAAAACTAGATAAGGAGAAAGATACACAGCAGAGTTTTTTCTTGACAGTGAATTTGGTTACAGACCAAGAAGTTATTATAGTTGAGTGCAGACCGCAAACTTTGTAAACTAAGCTGTGTAAAAATGAATATGACCACAGCTGTTCCATGTGAACTGGTTCTTCGTTTGCAACTGAGATACTGATTCTTGATACATTGACGCTGTTCAATTTTTTACTTGCCTTATTTTCTTGCCAGGGTTTCCTAAAAGTTTCCAATTCCAGAACTTCCGTTGTCGGGTAAAATTTTTTGAAGTTTAGTAATAGGCGCCTTTAGTAATTACCCTACATTTTATTAGTTTTAGCTGATGCTAGTGGCTTCGACTGCGAGATAATAGAAATTTTTTCCAAGGGTATATATTCCCAGGGCAAAAAGTATCCTATGTGCTCTTCCAGGACCTGGTCTACTGGTGTACTTAGTTTTATCAAAATTTGTTCAGCAGTTTGAGCATGAAGAATTAACAAACATACACACACTTTCACAAACTTTCGCTTTTATAATATTAGTGTGATATGATAAAATGGGGTCTTATTTTTATGTTTGAAAGCATAACCGCCAGGATGTTTGTTCTTTTCATCCCTTCGACTCAGACGCAAAGTTAGTGGCCGTCACGGAACAACAAACCAGTGAATGTTAGCAACGATCTGGTTAACGTTGTTTGTCAAATATATTACATCTCTATTGACACAAGCCGATCATTAATGCAGGCAAGGGCCCACTTATTAATTTTAATAAGTGGGGTTCGTCGCGTTCGAGGGGCGACGACAGCCCGCGCTAGGTTTATTTTGTTAGGTTTGATTTTATGGTCTTTGTTAGTGCTTTTGGCTTGTGGTTTATTATTATTGTCAAATAATTAAGATATTTAACGATTTTAGGCTAACACATGATGGATAGTAAGGTGTTGATATACACCTTACTATCCATCATGTGTTTAGTATTTTTCATAAAAGTACTAAATAAAAAGGGGTTTAATAGGGCCGTGGAGATTTTCTGAAATGGAAATCCGTAGTCCTAGAACGCAAAGAGCAACTGAAAACCACAAATGTGGTTTTCAGTCAGTAAAACTCTGACACGCCCTCCTGCTCCATCCAGAGTGGGAGAAGTCATTAGATGATTTTCCACCTTAAAAGAAGAGATTTAATACAGTTCAAAGTCTTAAAAAATAACACTATCTAGTAAACAGATCAGACAGAAATATTTAGCGCCTGCAAACAATCTGTTACTAAGACACCGATCTGCGTTACCTTGCAAAGCAACATTTCTCTAAGGAGACACAACAACAAATCTCATAAATAATTAAGCAATAAAAACGGATAGTGTCGCTCAAAAGAACAATAAACCATCACTCGCATCTCTAGTTATCATCGTATGATCCGACGGACGTCAGGGTAGGGTTGCCCCGCAGCCCCCAGCTGCTAAAGTACCATAAAAGTGTTCGGCGAACGCGTGCCGCCCGCGGCGCATCTCTAAATTGCATTTTAACCTAATTAGGGAACGATATAATTTTTCGGTTCCGCTATAATCAGATCAAGCAGACATTATCAAATTAAAGCGCTTTACAACAGGCGGGATCGCGGCCTCGCTGTCGTATGTTATAATTCATAGTAATTTTGTTATGAATCCATATTTTATTTAAATTTTAAATAACTTAACAGTTATTCCTTTATAAGTCAACTCTCATAGAATAAGAAGACGTTATCGAACTAAGCCATGGTGAATGTGTTTATGGTTAGGGGTCGAAAAACAAAACAATGATATTCTCTCTTGATCCATTTCAGTTTTATTGCTAGATGCTAATAATACTCGTAGTTTAGAGTTTAGTCTGTATTTGTAGAAACATAATAAGGACTAACAAGTTACATAAGTTACTTCCTCCGTAACGTTGTACAAGTGCTTGTAAATAAATAAATAAATAAATAATATCGATAGTAAATATTAGTCAGCTGATCATGGGAACTTGTCAAGGTCTAGAGTTTCCCACAGAAACTGGACACCACGGCCCACCGGCACGCGCTCGGATAAATGGTGAACAAATAGGGACAAATTTTTATCTATCGGAGTATCTCTGCGAAAGACGAAAGTTCTGACAAAAATTCAATGTGAGTTTTTGAAGATATTTGAATTTTAGTATAAAGTTATCACGCCTAAACGTATAAAATATAAAATAACTCGGTGTGTACCAAATACTTGGTACTTTTTACTGTACAAGAAGGCTTATTTATAAGAATTTTGATAATTGATTAGCAGATGTTTAATTAAAGTATACATATGTGAAGAGGCTATATTATAGAACATGGAGAATTTAAATTTACAATCTACTAACCAGTTGCTAGACAGCTACAAGAGTTTTATAAATAAGGCGTTTAGCGTAGCATAGCATAATATGACGTTTATTAGGTATACCGATTATTTATTAACTTCTAACTTATCCCAGAGGTCCCGAATGCCCCAAGTTACAAAAATTTTTTTAAACTTAATTCTTTCACCGTAAGGTTTGTGTCTATTGTTTCACTCACACGATTTTGCAAGGGTACCTTTTGAAGAAGCACTAATGCTTCCCTAGTGTTTCCGAGCGAGTTGGTTGCTGTCGCATCCGATGTGCAGATTGAAGGGAAAGAAGCTCCAGGAGTGCTCGGTAACCGTCAATTACGATGGGCATCGCACGCGCCGGAGCCCCAGGGACCGGTGAGACCGGTGGCACACGACCAACCCCACGCAATTTATGGAACAAAGTACATACATCACTACGCCCCGGTTGTGTGTTTAAAATTTATAAAAAAATATTTTCGAATGCACGTTCTTTTTATGAATCATTTTTTGATCTGCTAGTATTATGATCTGAAGTGTAGTGAAAAGTATCAAGTTCTACATAAGTAGGCACATCGTTTTCAATTTGATAGAAAAAGGAAACTAATGGTGAATTAACTGTCCTTCTTTGGGTAGATACTTTAAATATAAGTCGGGCAAGTACGAGTGGTACTTGTGCACTGAGGGTTCCATAGTTAGATTCCCGAATCAAGTCTCAAAGATTTTTCCAAATCGCAATAAAGTATTAAAAAACCGTTACTACTAATTTACAGTTTTCAGATTTTTTCCTATACTTTTGCTATGAGACTTTGCTTTGCTTATGATCATTCATGTCAATTTTCAGGATTCTAGGTCAACAGGACCGTACCCTATAGGTTTTGATTTCCTAGCGAGTGTCAAATATGCGCCTAAACGGAGCATATACGGCCTTATTTTTAGATAGCGTTGACTTAGAAGTTTTATTATTCCACTGATGCTTGGGGTAGCAGCTCTGAGTATTAGATATTAATTTCAGCTTCATACCTACATGCGTTCCAGAGAAGGTCTTGACAGACGGATAACAAAGTGATCCTATAAGAGTGCCGTTTTTGCGACTTAGGTACGGTGCCCTAAAATATAGTCAACTATTTTCCATGATTGATCGGAACCTACTTACTTCAATACTTTATATCAACACAAACTGGTCAACCCAAAGAACGTAAACTATGACAAAAAAGATCTGTAGGACTAGCCAAGTTACGACCGTTTCGTTTCGAATCTCTTTCTACGGTCGGCCACATGACCTAACTTTGAAATGATATCATTTCCATACATTTGAAGTTTTCTACTAGCCTAACTATATTCGATGCTATACAACATTCTACACTAAAAAACTGCAATTTTCACTTATACGTTTTAATTTTTTTTTAAACGACTGTACCTATGCAGAACAGAAGCACATACTACAAGAAAACGTTCTTCAGTCTACCAACGGGACTTTCAGCGAGACTATTAATAAAACATCGTGTTGACCCACTGGCCGTGGTCCGCAACATCCGCGGCTCACTCCGGATCACGGCCCGCTCACGTTTCATAATGTATAACCTTGTAACCTGGTCTGCGCACACGTTTAGGGTGGTTCCAGCGACGCTAGCCCGTGATTTATGCCGTCGTAAAGTTGCACACGGCTGGCCTCGCGTTCACTTGGATAATTTATCGTAGCAACCACGCGGCCACGGTTGACCACGGCCTAGCCGGATTGAGCCCGCGATTCATATTGGGTATTTATAGTATCGCTCCACCATAAAATAGCCGAACGGCTTGGTAGCTAGGTAGGTGTGTGGTTTAAGTTAGTAACATGCCCATTTTGATTTGATGGCGGGATAGCTAGTAACATATGTGCAGTCTTGTTAGCGACTGCGGCTAACTGTAATCGCATTATAATCTTTTGTCTTGATTTTTCACAGTGTTCTAGTAAAGCAATGCTTACTAATATTATAAATGTGAAACTAACTCTGTCTGCTCTTTATCTGTAATATCTTCACGGTTAAATTCCTTAACCGGTTTTGATGAAATTTGGTACGGAGGAAGTATGAACTCCAAGGATGGATATAGGCTACTTTTTATCTGTCTTCGACTTCGAATTCGCGTCCGCAATAACCAACATTCACGTGGACGAAGCCGCTGGCAAAAGCTAGTATCTACATACATGGTACAATGGTAAATGCTCAACAAGCACTTGGTTAATAGTTGGACCACAGTGGCCATTGACGGAATAGGAGGTAGATTCATCTTATTGATTCAAATGATATAGAAACGTTCCATGTGAATACGTGTGCCAAGCTATCTAAACTGCATGACTGAAAATAACTTAAAAATGTATCGTTTACTCTTGTATCTACTGCCCTACATTTGTGCCAGCCGCTCAAATTGTATACTGCATTTCTAGTCTAGTAGTAAATACTTCATTGATTTTCAACAGATAACGTGATAACTTGGGCTAATCACGTTTGAAGAACATCAAATTATTTGTTTGTGCACTAACGTTGTGCAGATATCATAACATGTTAAAGAAAAGCATCTACTACTCTTCTATTCTAATGCATTTTGTAAACAGAATAATCCTCGAGACCGTACTTCGGTCACGGTGACCAATTTCAGCAGAGATTAGCTAAGTGCGCAGAACGTTTTATAGTAGATACACCGGTGTGTGCGCAATCACTAGTCCTTTACTCTCACAGTCCAATGGGACGGCAATACGACACAACTAGAGACAGATCAGGTACAGGACCAACGGCTTTACGTCCTTTCCGAGACGCGGGGGTTGGTACTGTGGTATCGAAAGAGATCGCATGAGTTTAGGTTAACGAACTGGCATGTTAAATGTACCTGTAAGGATTTTGCATGTTCTAGAATAGATTTGAAAATTGAATAGAACAAAATAATCCGGACTCACAAAACTAGACGTTTTGTGAGTCCGGACGCGATCGTTGTAATGTGATGAAGTGACGTGATATTAATGAAATCCAGTAAAAATAGTCAATCAAGATAAAAGTTTTATTTCAAATAAATAGTAAACATCCCAGTGTCGCACAAGAGTGCGACAGTACCCCCAAGTTGGTGTGGTCACCACCGACTTCCAAACTCCGAGCAGCTACAGAGTAATTCCTAATGGAAAAACCCAATATCACTTTTTGCCCGACCCGGGAATCGAACCCAAGACCCCACACTTAGCAGTCACGTTTGCGGCCGCGATACCAACAAAGCAGTAAAGAGAATAATTAATCAGCAAACTTATGTTATAGCACAACCTGTTTACGACGCTAAGTTCAATAGGTAGGTATAAGAAGCTGTTTGTTATGTACCACTAACATAGTTTGCACGAGTCTATAACATTAAAAAAAACAGTAGCTAAGATGTTTTAGTAACAAAATGGTTTTCGTTGTTACACGAAGGATTTTTTATTTTGTTATTATTAATAGGCTGGCGTTTGACCACTATCTCATCTGATGTTAATGGATGATGTCTACGATGGCGCACGGTTACCAAGAAGTAACGTATTCACTCTTGACTTAAAGATCCCTAGATTACAGCTATCAGGAAACACACTCTGGCAGGAAATTCCACTCCTTAGTTGTACGTAATACCGTAGGGGCTAGCAGGGTCGAAGCCTACTGGGGGGCCAAGGGTCTGTCTAAGAAAGGAAAATTCGGCCCACACACACACACAGGAGTGGGTTTTTAGTCAGTAAAATTCTGACACGCCCTCTCGCTCCACCCAACAGCGGGGGATGTCATTAGATGATTTTACCACCTACAGAAAAAAAAAGCTGTAATAAATGCGTTCCCAAAACGTTTCTTTATGTCCTGCCACTACAACACTAAACAGAACGGTATCATTACGAACAGACCTGCACTAGTTGCTATTAACTTATTTCGTCACTCGTGTTAGACTTTGTGGAACTGAATCTGTAGCTAATAAAAGACACAGAGTCTAATAGAACTTCCTAATCCGACCAAAGTTGCAATAAGTTCAGCTGCAGACTCAGTGACTTGTCCTGGTGATAAACATCTAAAATTCAGCTATAATATACGATGGACCATGTCTTAGTTAGCTTCTTATGTAGGTATCTGTTTCAGTGCATTACAGTTTCAGTGAGGGAATTTTCCCATTTGGTTTTTGGTTGTTGTAAGATTTGTTTCTAAGGCCGAGTTTCTGAATTGAGTAATGTGTTAAGAACGACTCAAATCCGACGTTAACGCTAAATGTTGACAGGTTTGCAGGCGAACGTAGAGTTTGAGACATACTCAACTTCAAATGTTTAATTTAGAATGTGGTGGCTTACATACGACTATACGAATGACGAATCTTTTTGTTATATAATTTTCTGCTTAACTCATGCTTAGATAAAAAACATAATTATAATATCAAATAATACCTAAAGAATAACCTATGTTGTTAAACATTGTATGGGGCTGCATACATTTATTAATACTAACTAATAAATAGGGTCCTGGTCGGGATTTGTATTCTGATCATATGATATGGACTTCAAACATGCAAATGGTAACGTACGTATGGATGTAGTCACTGTATCTCGGTCTATGGCCTACGTGTTAGAGTGCCCAAAGTGTCCCTACATCTGCACTTTCGAGCTTTTACTGGGCCCAAAAACTTTGAGGAAAAGAAAACTATTGATTCGAGAAGAAGAAAAAGATCTCTGTGTACCCCTTCAAAGTTTCTAGATAGATTTGATGTTACGGAAAGACAATTCTCTTCAGCTGAACACTCGTATATAACTGTTAGTCAAACACTATGATCAATTTTGCATACATCTGTTTATGTAGTTATGTGATATAGGCTTATGTAGTTATGTAGTTATCACCGCTCGAGAATAATATAAAATTAAAATACTGCATTTACGGCTGATCTGAATAAAAAAGCTATTATTATGTGTGTTGTGTGTGTGTTGTGGTATACCACAAACACATGAAATGAATTAATAATTAAAAGTATTATAATAATAAAAGCAATAATAAGGTATTATTATAATAATAATAAGTATTGTAATTAATTTTTAGGATTCCGTATCTCAAAAGGAAAAATGTGAAAATATCAAACATCTGAGTTAACGAAAAGTTTATGTCGCAAAATCGTGTCTCGACACTCTCAAGAGAATCAAAATTCTTAGGGTACTTCCCGTTGACCTAGAATCCTGAAATTTAGCATGAAGCAAGGTCTCATAACACAAGTATAGGAAAAAATCTGAAAACTGTAAATTTGTAGTTTCACCACAAAAAAATAATTTGCGATTCGAAAAATCTTCGTAACTCAATTCGGGTTTTGAACTGTTTTCATAAGTAAGTTTGTATGGAACCCTCGGTGTGCGAGTCCAACTCACACTTGCCCACTTTTTCCATATCTAATTTACCTGTTCTCCTTTCTTATAAGTACCAAATAACACAAACTAGTATAACAGCAAGTTATTTTATGTAAGTAAAACGAATTCGGTAGAAACTGTCAGACGTCAATATTAATTCAAAGAATTAAATGTTACATTAGAAAAATTGATTTCATTTATAATTATCTTCGATGATCATGACTTCTTATTAAATGTAGGATCAAAGAACGTATCTTTGACCTTCTATATAATGATAAAGAAGAAGAAGTCATATTATAATATCAAATATTTATTTACATAATATATCTCTACAATTCCAAAAGACCTAAAAAAAAGTACACAAAAAAAATCTGGAAAATGAACCTTATCTACCGTTGAATACGTAAATGGAGCCTCAGATTAAAGAATACTATATCGAAGCTCTTGAGATGCTACGCGACGCGCCGCCCAATCAAAGCAAAATATCTCCGTCACGTAAAGCGTAGCGCGTAGCACGTAGCCGGGTCGCTGAGCTTTTCAGCAGCATTTTCAGGTTTGTAGTAGACATTTACGTAAAATAAACATCGATTTATGAAAATTTATAGCTACATTCCGATTTACCTTTAATCCTTTATTGATGCAAAAGAATGGTGCATAAAAAGTAAAGCGGTGTAGCGGCGCTCATCTGTAAACACTTGAGCGATGTAAAGTGTTCAATATCGGTGGGAAATGCTGCGAAAATTCTTTTTACAATCGATCGGTGGGTGTAGCCGTGTCGCGTAGATTGGTCAATGGGCGTGGTGGTTGTTATCGGCGGCCAATGGGAGTGGATCGGTGATAAGAGGGTTGGGGGTTGCGCGGCGGGGTGGCGGCAGTGTGCCTGACGCAGCGGCCCGGGTCGGCCGCGTCATGCTGGGGGCCATGATGTATCCGGGCGCCGAGGAAGCCGAGCTGGAGGACATGCGCGTGCCGCCGATACAGCTCGAGCACTTGCCCGAAGTCTTCTTATGTACGTAATGTTGTGTGCCATGTCATGCGTGTGAGTGTTCTGTGTGCTGTGCTATTTTCTGTGCTGCGTTTGTAAACGTTGAGCGTAGTGCGCTCGTTTTAGTCGGAATCGTGACGTTTATGAAAATGTTGATATGTGAAAACCACAAAACTATATTCTCATGTGAAATCAAAGTTAGGTTAGGTTAGGTTATCGTAAACAAAGTGACGGTTAATGATTGTTCTGCTTAACATATGTAGACAAACTAATCAATATTGTCTCATTAGGTACTCGTTCTATACCTACTTACCCTTGGCACGTGCGCCAAAAATCAAGAGTATCGACGGCTATGCAAAAACTTAACAGCACATTCATTATGACTTGTTAACATAGGTAAGCAGTGGCGGATTAAGCCAGCGCGGGGTCTATAGGAAATTCGACCAAGGGGCCCCTGTGTAAACCTATTTAGTACTATTATTTTCATTCTCAATAATCCAGTGGATTTTAAGATTATGAAAGATACGTGGAAATTACGGTAATGAGCGAAATATAAAAGATTCAATGAAATAATCTTATCGTATGTATTTAGAAATATATAAGTATGTTTATCAGTTGTCTAGTACCCATAACACAAGCTCTGCTTAGCTTGGGACTAGACGGCGTTGTGTGATAGTTGTGGAATATTATTATTATTATTAACCAGCTGTATTCATTCGGATTTCGACATACTTATATTGACTAGATTTTTTTGTGTTCACGTACGTATCTCCGAAAGCGCGGGGCCCCCGAATGCGCGAGACCTGTAGCATTTGCTACTTTTACCATATGGCTAATCTGCCACTGTAGGTAGGTGCTTACCTGGTGTGTAGGTATAACTATAATATAGGTAAACATGTATGTTTACTAATCAATACACAAGGTAGGCATATATTACTTATATATCTAGCAATTATAATAAACATGACCGATTTTGAAAATTAATTACCAAATCAGTAGAATTTTGGTTCGCATTAATATTTGTATTATTTCTCAAATTTTATTTGTTTATGTTAGTAAGGTATAATTTTAGTGTAATTCTGTAGTTATTTTAGTATTGAAAACATAATTTTAGTTGATTACCCTTTTTTGATACGGTCACACTGATATTAAATACCTACTTACATACATACATACCCATAACTACAATCTTAGTTTTTAAGTCAAGAGACATTCGTGAAAATCGCGCAAAACCATATCGGTTCCCATTACCTGATCAGCTAACTAATTTTAATGACTGTTATCAAAACTACAAAAGATAGCCTTATTTTGTCGCTCCAATTACTGCAACTATAAGTGTTGGTGAAAAATCACATCAATCACAAGTTGATAGTCATGACAAATAGCTGTTGAATAACACCTACCGTATATCTTCATTTTTTGGGATATTGTAAAAGTTTAAACTCAAAAATCTGATTATTGACCACTGTGTTAGTTTTTATTAAACAGCTGTTACGTATTTATAAAATACTTAACTTACTATAATTATAGTTATTTACACTGAACCATAACTAAAAAAATAAAACCTTAACTAATTAAAACTAACTAAAAAAACATTTTTAGTTTGTATATTCCTTTTAAGTTATAATATGTATTTCATATTTTAGAAATTTATAAGTAATCTAGTTATATAATTTATATTATTACATAAATAAATCATTTTAGTACTAAAAATATAATATGGCTTCAAAAAATCCAAAAAACTGGCGGCATTGCCACACTGTATGGCAATACTTATTCTCTGTCCAAGGTAAAAGCCAGCCCAAGGGCTGACTTTCGCACTTCGCATGACTCAAGAGTCATGCGAAGTGTAAACAAGGCGTTTCAATAGGTATATAATATACGATTTGTAAACACTCAGATCTCACAATCCGAGAGTATGGGAATACTCTAAACAGCGAAAAAAATAAGCCAGTCTTTACTGTTTCTTTACTTGAACATTGTAGCTTTAACATGATAACTAAATTGATGAATGAAAAAAATAATTTGAAGCTTGTAGATAAAAAAAAAGTTGAAGTTACAGTACCTATAGTATTTTACGCTCACACAAGATTATGTTTGTTTAGTTACATGTAATTTAAAAAATCGGTCATGTGTGAATTTTTGAATTTCAACGGTCTAGCTATCACGGTTCATGAGATACAGCATGGTGACAGATTAGCAGACTGATAGCAATATAGTCCCGTTTTTACCCTTTGGATATGGAACCCTAAAAACTGAAGTGCTGACGTTCGTTGCTGACTCGCTAGCTGTACAGGATAAGTACAATATCTTCCAAGGCTGAAATGGATGCTGATGATACAAGCGAGCCTATCATGTTCGCCGGCAGGACATTATTCTAGAGGGTGCATCTTCAGCCCTCTGCCTCGAACAGTTATCGTATGCCCTTTCCTGCAGAGATAGAACTATCTTTGTTGATTTATGCAGATAAGCTTGAAAACTAAAGAAAAAGGATGCAACAGCCGGTAAAGTGAGCATAAAAATGTTTAGACACACAGTTTCGTTTCTGCTAAGGTCTCTATTGAGAGATTTTTTAATTTTAGCATGCACCTTCCGCCCTTCTCTTAGCGCCCATGGCATGAAACAATTTCGTGACAATCAGCTGAGGTCATTATATTTTGAAAACTTAACTCATACTTCCATATTAATTAATCTTACCTTACAAATACCTCATAATCGTTTTGTCCTTCTACCTGGTTATTACCGCGGGGTCAGCACAACACGTTTTTTTTTCAATTCTGTCCTGGCACCCGAAATGCTATCTCAAATTCCCTTTTCATCATATCACTCCTCACATAATCCTTCCAAGTTTTAGTTCGCCTCTCTCTCCGTTTCTATCCATCCTCATATACTTATAACTCTTTTATTAACATACGTGACATCCCGCCTCTTGACATGACCATACCAAAACAAATGATTCCTAACCAACTTTCAGTAACTTACGCCACTTTTCAGTCATTAATCTTCTTTAAATATTTTTACTCATTTCGCACTTTATATATTGTCGTCACTTCACACATGCATCTCAACATTCTCATCTCCCCAATATCTATGCAATCTTTTTTTTTCGTATTTTTTCTGATCCATACAGTATAACAGGTTTTAACATAGACTTGTAGATTTTACCCTTCAACTTAAGGGGCATCCGTGAGTCACAAGTTGTTCCAGTGGACCTGTCACCATTTTATCCATCCTGAGTCGATCCTATGCATTAAGTCTCGCTGTACTTCGTCATACCCTAGGACATCCGAGGCACCGAAAGTAGGAGCAGATCGGTATAGACGTTTCGATGAGAGCTAGATAATAAGGGTACAGATCACTGGAGAGATCACCGAATGCCAAAACAACTGTTTTGTTTTGGGTCAACACTCTTCAGTATGTGCCACCACAGCCTTAAGGCTGTAAGACTCTCGGCAACCAGCACATAGATATCATAGACAAACAGCTTACACCAGGGAACCTCTTCCTGGATATCCAAAATCAGAGCATCCATTTTCACCAGAAAGAGGCTCTTAGGGCTCTCAGCCTAAGGGCTTCATGGGCGACCCTTGATGCAAGTCGACATCCACATTGGAGCTGCCTGCGGTGCAGACCAGATTTGGATCCGGAGCACATACTTTCCAGGCACACCTTTCTCCATAAGGGACCACCACAAAATCTTACAAGTTATCTCATCATATGAGCAAGTTTTTATGCGCACCTCTGTTTTTCCCACAGCTGGCGTCCGTCCCGACCAGGCAAAAAACTAATCCAGCTTTATCTCTTATACGTCTTATTTGGCAAACATCCCTCGCGTTTATTTCTTGTAGTAGCAAGCAGGTATAGATCGTTTTGACCTGCTGAACTATCTAGTGTGTCGTATAGCTGGTCCTGCGCTAAATAAACGCACTATTTCCGCGTCTTTCTTGGCGTTTTTCTTTAGAGCATCAAATTCACTTACTTTACGTCTTTTAAAATAGCGTTTTTCTGTTCTACGTGTGGCATTCTTTGAATTTCCTTTTTTCCTTACACATATGACCTAAACTAACTTATTATAATTGAATTCACTGATAGGAATACCTCAGGCTTAGGTACTAAGCCACAGCTTGCGAAAGTCAAGTTTATTAATCTAGAGACTCGAAATACATTGTAAACGAGTTTAACAAATGTTAATAAATATTACCAAATTGTTTCGTGGAAACCGCTTTACATTGTCATTTATTAGACAGAGTTGAATTTGATAAAGCTTTATAAAGCTTTGTAGACATATTACGTCTCATTCAAACAATAAGTTTTGAGTTAACACAGTAAATGACATATGTCTGCATAGCTACCGAACTAATCTGTGTGATGTTTTTCTCAAGATACCACCTCGGTCCTAAGGGTTCTAAAGATGGTAGAGACCAGTTTTCCCACCAGTTTTAACACTGTTGCCCATTTACTGATGTTCAGTTAGGCAGTCGCTCAATATAAAATACTGGAATTTAGCTGCATTACTGGAATCCAACCCAATATAGTTGGGACTCGCCTCCTTCTACGAAGTAGTAATACTTCCGAAGGAGGCTGTTGCACGTGTGAGGGAATGGACGCCCACACGCTCCAGCAGCCGGAACCCAACCCTGACTTCCAGCCACCCTAGGCGTAGGCTTGCCGTCCGGTAATCATTCGGACGGAGCCCGAGTCGTCGACGCTGCGTAGTGTTCTCCGTGTACCTCAAAGAGATGTCAGCAAATTTTATTTGTTCCAAAACCTTACAGATTCAATGTTATGGTTTAAAAAAAAAATACAAATGACTTAAAAAAAACGGCAGTAAAAAGTGAAAAATAACTTTAATTTCGGAAATCGGTGTTTCTATATAGTTGTATAGTTGTCTCTTTGTTATTTAACACCGACTTCCAAAATAAAAGTTATTTAGCACTTTTTAGTGTTTTTTTTTTTTACATTGAAGTCAGTTGTATTTTTTTTGTAATAAAATCTTTGTTTTACACTTTTTAGTTGTAGTACCACAACTAAAAAGTATCCCTCAGCCAAACTAAAATAGTGTGCAAGTTCTATAGTAAGGTCCCTATAAAATTTAATTCGAATAAGGCAAGCCCAGGCCTACCTTCCGGATTCATCATCAGATCAGTTTGATATTTCAAACCTCCTATTTCAACCTGATATTTGATATTATCAATTTGATATTTCAACCTGATATTAAAAACCTCTTCTTTCAGTCAATCATCGACTACACGTATAAACAAAGCCATTTTCCTTGTTACGTCAGCTTTGCTGTGATCATATGAGGAGTTCCGTTCCATATCTTCATTCATCATTAGATCATAACAATATTTCTATGCGACCAATTCACCAATTTGGAAGCATAACCTTTCAATTAAAAAAAAATCAAAATCGGTCCACAATTGACCGAGAAATCGGTGAACATACATAAAAAAAATACATTCAGCTGAACATAGAAACTCTCCTTTTTAAAGTCGGTTAAAAATCATTGAGCCCTGGCTAACTAGGGTTATCCTGTATCTTAAGAGACAGTGGTCAGCTATTAGTTTTATTTATATAAACAAAAACAAAACTTGTGGAGTATGACAGTCTACCATAGATTTGAGAGGAATTTGTGAATTATTAATGAGTAAAAATCTGGGCAAGTGTGAGTCGGACTCCCGCACTCAAGGTTCCGTACAAACTTTTTGCGCCGCATGTTGGTGAATGTCAGTGTGAGTGTAACTGCACACCCAGGTGTATATGGAGAACTGAGGGCGAGGTGTGCAGCGAAAACATATTTATTAAAATTACATAATATAGGTACAGATAATTAAACAATGTATGTGAGCAAAGACTCGGTTTGTGCATAATCCTGTTAATAAGAAACCATTCTGTCACTATTATCTTAACTGTGTATTTGTTAAGGTCACGGATGTTGAGTTCCTTGTGAGTTTTTTGTAAATGTGGACGCTTAGTCTGTTGAACTGAAATCTGGAGAACGACGTTTCCAAAAGAACGAAAAAAAAACATAGTTGGGTAAAATCTAAGCAGATAGATAAATTCTAAGAAAGATCCAACAAATTAATACAATGTAATTGTATAGTCTTTAAAAGAAACTTTGTGTCTGAATTTGTCGGTGTTTAAATTAAGAGAAATATTAAGTTTAAATGACGTAAAAGAAAATTAAATGGACCCATCATAATTATGATATGTTATTATTAGCATCGAAAGTTTTAAAGCCCCTTTATAACTTGACGAGGTTATCAACTTTAAAAAATATAACAGAAGTAGCTGCTGCATAAGTATCTACTTGTTACATATCAGATAGTTGCGGTTAATATAATTTATCGGGAAACTGCGAATCTGTAACGAATTATTTGAAATCATTAAAGCATAAAAAACAAGCATGGAAAATGTACCAGAACAATATCCATTGTAAATAAAACTCGTGTAAGAATGCGATGTACGTACCCTGAATATTCAGAGGTATACCTTTATATATAGCACAGTTAGTATGGTTTTTAAAATGAGTGAGCCCATCGTCTACGTACTTATAGTTGACAAGTTTGACCTTGGGTCGGCTTCCAGTCCAATCGATGCAGCTGAATACCTGTATACATGTAGCGACTGCCTTCCTGACCTCCAACTCCTGCCGGAGTCTGTGTTTCTTGATAGCTATAACCTAGGGGTCTTTCTCCGTCGGCGTTTTTGCTCCATCGTCGGCCATATCATCGCTTATCAGCCAGGTGAGATAGTTGCCAAACACTAGCCAATACATAGTAAAAAAAAAACCAGCCAGTAATAATTAGGTAATATAGTACCCCTTGGGAAGACTGATGTCAGATTTCCTGGCTTTCGATGATGCGTAACGACAATTCTCAGATATCTAGAAATGACAGCCGGGACCAGTGGCTTAGAGTGCCTACCAAGAGGCGGAGGAATCTTGGTATGATAAGATGGTCACCCATCCACAAACCAATCTTTACAGGCCTGTTGGTCTAGTAGTTAATGGTCCTGACTGCTATGCTGGAGGTCGTGGTTTCGATTCTCACCCAGGACAAATGTTTGTGTCATGAGCACTATCATTTGGTCTGTGTCTGGGTGTAATTTATCTATAAAATGTATGTATTTATAAATATATAAGTATGTTTATCAGATGTACTCATACCACCAGCTTTGCTTAGTTTGGGGCTAGATGGCGTTGTGGAATATTATAATTATTAATAATCTCAGCAAGCGTTGCTTGACCTTGGGCATCAACCTGTGCGACTGTTATTATTTAGCTACGAGTTCCTCTTATTTGAGTAACTTAAAAACTTAAATAAATTAGAATTAACTTACGAATATCAAAAGGTTAAGGGATAAATTAAGATATCTTTTTCTGTCTTATAACAATTTAATTTTTTTATTTTCATTATTTATCTACATTGTGCTCACATAATGAAAGCGACAAGAAATATGTAACCAAGATTTACATACTTCTTTAACTCATAATATGATTTAAAAGAGTACCCATGGAGTTTCTTGTACATTCTTCTCCATAGAGATCTACACTGAAATGTGCAATTTCGCTTCACGTTTTTTGATTGACTGACATTTTGACAATTCAAAAGTGCCTGTAAATGGTCTATTTGAAATAAACGTTTCTGATTTCTCTGCGCTAACTTGGCAACTCTAGGTAATAACGAACTGGTAAACCTGGTAACTGCCTCATTGGTCTCGTGGTCGCAAGCGCGACTGCTGAGCGTCAGGCAAAAACTGCTATTGGGTTTTCAATTACGAATTACTTTGTAGCAGCCCGGAGTTTGAAAGTTGGTGGTGTGACAACCCCGTGACTCGGAAAGCACGTAAAGCCGTTGGTCTTGTGTCTGATCTCAGTCTGGTCATGTCAGATTACCGTCCCATCAGACTATGAGAATAAAGGAACAGCCCTCCTAGTTACGATCGTTTCGCTTGCGTCGAACGCCTAGAGTAGGCCACGCCTGCGATTCCTTTGTTCTGACGTCATCTCAACGCTCAGTCACGTGGTCAGAACAAAGGAATCGGAGGCGTGGACTACTCGAGGCGTTCGAAGCAAACGAAACGATCGTAATTTGACTAAGGGGCCAGAGAGTGCAACTGTGTTTGCGCACGCACTTGTGCTCTGTAATATCTCCTGCGTATTTGGCTAATATATGTTAGGAGTGGTCATTCTTAACAGAAATTAACATAACAATAAAAACCGTGATCAAAATACGAAGGGGAGAATTAAAAAACTTGGTAAATGTAAAAGTCAGTATACGTATGTTTGTTGATCAATCGCTCTTCAATCATTGTACGGATTTGAATGAAACTTGGTACGCGACTAGATCTACTGAGTTCCCGTAATATAAAGTTAACTTTTATGTGGAAGAAGTCACTGGTAAAAGCTGTTCTTTATTGCTTCCGTCTGCCATCAGTGAACTCTACCAATTAGAGATCTTGTTGTTTAGATTTTAGTTTTGCGTTCAGGTGCAGTAGTGCAGTACAGTAATTAATTGTCAGTTTTAACATTCTCCTTCATATTCGACCACAATAAGGTAAGCAGTAACGTCATACTTCTAAGTAAGAGGAAAACCCAATAAATTATCAATTTTAAGTAATATAAGTAAATTGAATCTCAATAATAATTTAAAATAATAATGTCGAGATAGAAATTATACAGTTAAAAATGTCAAGGTAGCCATTATACGATAAAAAATTAAATAATAATAAAACTGGGTACAATAATTCTACAATTGTCTTATATCTTATATTCATAATCATGTCATATCTTTTTCGTCAAATGCTCCGAAACATTTATAATATGCCTTTTCCACCAAAAAATATCAACAAGCAGGTAAATTAGATACAAGGGGGAATTAGATACTATTACCAAATGTTATAGCAATATATGTATAGACTTAGCGAAAATTAATTAGGCCTAGAAACTGTATCTTAGATAGATATCTGTCTTGCGAGATTATTCGAAAGAGTTACCGTAGCCCTAGAACACAAAGGGCCACTGAAGGTACACAGGTAGGATTTAGAAAAAGTTACCGTAGCCCTAGAATGCAAAGGGCCACTGAAGGTACACATGTAGGATTTTGTCAGTAAAATCGGACACTTTCTCTCGCTCCACTCAGCATAGGCAAAAAAGAAGGTATAGTACTTAGTTTTGGATATAGGCCTAATACATAGGTACAAAAAAGATAATTTAGCGAAAGTTTTAAAACAACATATTTTATTAAATTTTTTCCTTTGTATCTATTTTTTTGTTTTTTTTTTTTTTTGTTCTTTGATATTTACTTCTGTGCCTTGCAAGTTTATGATAAATATGAATGTAGTTTTTTTGTGTTTCGAGTAACTGATTCATATATCCTAATTTGGGATATCCGATCGGCAAAAATTACGAAGTTTTGTCTTCCATACATACTTTTGTTCACTTTTAAGCCACGAACCCTTTAGGAAAAAAAAATCTTTCGGACAAATCAACTTCTTTTTAATAGGAACCTTAGTGCAAAATTTCAAGCTTCTAGACTTTCCAGAGTTTAGACTGTAATTTGTCTGATAATTCAAAATAAATAGTTTTAAGCTATTGCCTACCTTCCGTCGGCCGCGTGCTTGGTGGTGCGCGTTTCTTACTCGCCACCTAATTCGGCCAAAATTCTTCATTAATGTATTGATGTGTAATGGTATGTTAATATTCAAATATTAATTACACAAAAATTGTAAGCTAATATGTAACCGCATAATTTGTCCCGGGTGAATCAGCCTTATAATGTTCCCATTGCTGGGACTACGGCTTCCTATCCAGGGGAGGGAATGGGTCGTAGTCCAACACGCGGGCCCAGTGCGGATAAATGCCGGGTAAATGTCTCTACAACTTCGAGTGCACAGTATCCGATCGGACACCTTCTCCCAAGAATCCGATCGGAGACCTTCACCCAAGTAAACGATTGTGAATAGATAGAAAAACACAACATTTATCGTCCTCTATCAGTGTTTAACAACTCTCTCTGTGTTGCAGCCAGTATACCAAAATGCGGCGGCTGTCATGAGATGATCGTGGACCGCTACGTGCTGAAGGTGTCCGACCGCACCTGGCACGCGGGCTGTCTGCGCTGCGTGGAGTGTCGGGCGATGCTGTCCGGCAAGTGCTTCGCGAGGAACAACCAGCTTTACTGCACTGACGACTTCTTTAAGTAAGCCTCTTTTACTGGGTGGTGTTTTATTTGTTGTTTTTATGTGTATTCATCTGCTGCTATGCAACTGCATCTGATTAGACTGGAAGCCAACCCTAACTCAGTTGGGAATTTTAAGAAAGGTTAGCCAGATGATTGTCGCCTTTCTAACAAAGTGGAAAAAGAAAAAGACAAGTCAAATGCAGTATTAATTTGCTTTACTAAGCCTTATGGCATTAGTTTGTTTAGTACGCCCAAGGGTGCTCCTAAAATTGAAGGTACAGTCCCTTCGACCTTTAAAATTACTTATTCGCATAACGCGAGCTGTGTGGTTAAACTTGAGTCAATGGTAAACTTTTAAGTAAAATTCAAGGTCAGGAAACTGGAATATATTGCGTTTTTTTCCAGCAAACACACAACATTGAATAATTGTATTCCAGAAATTGTAAATCTTTTGATGAAATTTATGTATTTTCATGTATGTAATAGCGTCTGTCACGTTGATAATGTTGTTGTGATTGCGGCTGTTGTCCCAGGCGGTTCGGTACCAAGTGCGCTGGCTGCGGGCAGGGCATCCCCCCGACGCAAGTGGTGCGGCGCGCGCAGTCCCATGTCTACCACCTCCGTTGTTTCGCCTGTGCCGCCTGCGCCAGGACGCTTAACACTGGCGACGAGTTCTATCTCATGGAGGATGGGAAGCTCGTCTGTAAACCTGACTATGAAGCTGCAAGAGCGAAAGGTAAAATTGTGTATATAAAAATCTACTTTAAACTTTTAAGTTATTGAATTTATTTTGTAAATTTATCTTAATTAATTCATAAGTTCGTGGTTGTGTTAAAGAATACTAGCGTACCATGTTAACGTAAAAATCTGAACCTATTTTTATGCATCACTGAGAAATCAGAGTACCTAATGTTTACCGATAACTTCTGAAATTCCTAATCTTCTCTGTTCTATAAAGCAATTATTCACTCCTTAGGAAAAGAAAATGGCAAAATCTACATCAAAATCACTTCTAATGTGCAATGTCCAGGCGGCGAGGGTTCCTTAGACGGCGACGCTGCCAGCAAGAGGCCGCGGACCACCATCACGGCCAAGCAGCTGGAGACCCTGAAGAACGCCTACAGCAGTAGTCCGAAGCCGGCGCGACATGTGAGGGAACAGCTGGCCCATGATACTGGATTGGATATGAGAGTGGTGCAAGTGTGGTTTCAGAACAGGTTAGTTGATTTAATTTAATAAAATATTGATAGGTATTGTTTACTGTGGGAAAGTTTTGAGATTGGAAGGAAGATATTGCAAGACACGAGATCACGGTTGTGTTCTGTTCCTATCGGAAATTTGTACCGGCATCTTATGATCGCAGATGGACGTGGCACTGGAAGGGTGCGGTGCTACTAAAGATATGCAATTTTATCATCTCACTATAGTAATAACATTAATATGGCGTTGTAGTACTATAAACCGGGTTAAATTAACCATAACTGACATTTATTTCTTTATGACGTTGAAAAATTCGACATGCAACCTAGGTAACGCCTCTTTAAGCGTGCCGAATTCCGAAACATTCGATATCTGTAATCAATGTTAGTTGCGCAGGCAGGGGCACCTTCCGACTTGTTCAAGTTAACGAAATGATTTTGAAATGGTCAAGTGAATTAACAAGACGTAAAGAGAGATTAGAGCTTTTATGACCACGCAGAGCTAAACATTAAAATGTTCGGTAAAATTAATGTGATATGCGTCTGCGTCAGTTGTTTAGTGCTAGCTATAGGGAACTTAAACAGCGGTAAACTGATGATTAATTATTCGCGTTTAAGATAATATACTTTTATTATAAGTTACCTACTCTATCGATGTAATAAATTGATTTATAATTGAGGGAGCCCATTGAGAGTACGAGGACGTCATAAGGCTAAATAACAAAACAGTTAAATAAAATCTACTAATGAAGTAAAATACTATGCATATCTAAGATATCGTGGCCATGAGCCGGTGTAGGAGGCTACACCCATGCATTTGATCTACATAGCGTTTTAGAGAAATCCTGACGCGTAACTGGCTTAGAAGTCAGTCTTGTTACTATATTCTTGTTGACCTACAAATTGGAAAGTTTAAACTGGATTGCAATTGTTTACTTAAACGAAGTGAGGAAAATAGATAATGCAAGTCGATTACTTGATATTAGACTATCAACTATCCTATTGTAAATTAATGAAGTAGGTAATAAAATGGTGTCTACTGTATAATATCGTATAGTTTTCATATACAGATAAGTGGTTCATCTCCACAAACCAAAAGGCTACAATTAGAAAATGGTTTACAGCACTGTTGCATTGCCAGTTTTCAGCCATTTTCAGAATTTTGCATTGACCGTGTTCGCGGATATCTACTCCCATACCATTGAAGACCGTCGATTCTGACGTGTTCCATCACAAAGGTATCCTTACAAAAGGACGTCCTTCGGATATTTGCGTATTGTGTGTCTACGTGTTTGTTGGTGTGTTTGGGAGCATAGTCGCGGAACTATGTTGTGTCGCGCGCGACTGGCCACAGTCACGGCAGCGGTCACGCTCCGGTCACGCCCTGCACATCGGCCTCGCCTCGTAAATGTGGACGCGATATCACAATGCTCGACTTCTTTACTTTATGTGCTCGATATAAGTACAATCTACAATACACGCTCATGTTAAACATGTTGTTAGCGTTTTGCAATATATTGCATGCCTTTTAAAACTTCGTTTACCTACCATTTTTATAATCATGCTGTTGTGCACTTAGTTTTCTTGGGTTTTCACGTTGAAACTCTACAGAACTAATGGATATTTTTTTACGAAAAATACGACCGTCTTCCAAAAAAATTGGACTTCAAAAACTTCAAAAAAATTGGAAACCACTGTGTCTGAATTTGTTCCTTCATTTTTTGACACTGACTTCCGAACTTAAAGTTATTTTGCAACTTGTTGTTATTTTCGTTTGAAGTCAGTTGTATTTTTTATTTTAGTTTCATTTTACACTATTTTGTAGTGGTACCCAGTATCTTAAACTAAATAATGTACAAGTTCTTTTTTTTTTTAGAAATGATAGAAGCCCCAAACGGAACTCCTTTAAATTCTGTGACTTATAGATCCAAGAATATCACAATAACTACAAAAAATTGTTACATTTAAGTATTGCACTAGTATACCTATCTTTAAAGTTTAAAAGTTGGAGCTATAACTTGAACCCAATACAAAAATAATTATGAAGATCAGTTGTTAAACAAAAATTTTGCTCGAAGTTTTCTGCTTAAAATTTGAAAAAAAAATTGCTTAAAAAAAAACGGGGAATTCGAATGTAATAATTGGTAAATACAGGGTGTAGGTAGCAGGGTGAACTACACATACTATCTGTGTACCCCTTCAGAGCGTAACAGTGTGATGTTTTGTTATTTATGACATAGGGTACACAATAAATAGATAAGCGACTGCGGCAATCCCGGATCTAATCGTACCATCATTTATTATAGAGCCTATCTCAGATTTTCGTCATCAGATCTTCACCAAAAAATGGGATCACATGGCAGACCACCTTCGAACGCTTTACTTCCAAACTAAAAAAGAATCGTTATAATCAGCTGACAAGTGGCAAAGATGTGGCGAAAGGAATTTTTAGGCGAATCGAGAAGGGCCTTTTTTAAGTCGTTTAAAATATTATTTTCAATAATAAATCTAAGCACCGAAAAAATGCGTTCATTTTATCATCCTTGTAATTAATTGTCGATTTTTGTCTTAGCTCGAATTTTTGATATTACCAAAAATCACTATAATCGGTTAATATTTAGAGGTTGCACAACGCCGATAAAGTTTTCTCATACGGCTAGTACGTTATCAGTGTAGGTTAAAGGACATTGCCCGTCGTTCATACATTGCTCGCTTAAGAACCAACAGGGAGGTGTATTTACTCTTTGGGTTTTAGATAATGTATATATTCGATTAAACCCGAATTAAAATAACGGACACTTTTGAGAATTCTGAAAAAATCAAAAGTCCAAACACTTTTGGATTTTGAGGTTATAATTACGTCAATAAAAACATTCGTTAATTAAGTAGCAATAACTTAGCATTTATTACTGAATGACATTACTACCAAATGTCAAATGTTGTCTTCTGTCAATTCGTCAACTGTCAGTGTCGATATTATTGCTCGTTTTAAACAGCGCTTTCAATCGAGGTTTTTGATAAGGCTTATTATGGTTCCGCGACATCATAGCGAACTGTTTGTATCTAAAAATCATTATCGTATATCAAGTGTTGAGAATTCTGACGCTAGTCTGTGTCAAACTCTTATTAAGAGTGCTGTTACAAAGAATTGGCTGTATGAGCTATAATACCTTTGCCTATTAAAAACCTCAAATCGAACCAAAAAATAATAGAACTATCACCGAGGATTATGACGGAAGCTGAGGACGAAAGTAAATACTTTTTAAAATGTTTGCGAAATTAAAAAGTGTCCATTCTATTAAAACTATAAGTAATGTGTATTATTAAAAGAACTAGTAATTATAGTAAATATTTCATGCGTGTTGGTTCATAGGCCATTTTTCACAATATCCTTTTAATATTATTAATTTTTACAGTGGACTGCAAGTGTTACTAGTTTGTTGTTGTGTCTAGTAAAACTTACTTACCTCCTCTAAAACAAATAATATTAATAATTTATTTGTTTACAGAGGAGGATGATGTACTTATTGGCGTTGTGCAATCTCTAAATATTAACCGATTATGGTGATTTTTGGTATATGAACACTGTGCATGAGTGGTATCAAGAATTCGAGCAGTCAAATGAAAATCGAAAATTAAAAAAGAAGCATGAATCACCTTTACACCATTTTTACCTCTTATTAAATTAGTGAAATGGCCGTTTTTAGGGTTCCATACCTCAAAAGGAAAAAACGAAACCCATAAAGGATCACTTTGTTATCCGTCTGTCTGTCTGGACCCTTTATCTCGGGAAGCATGAAGGCATCGAGTTGAAATTAAAACCTTGTACTCAAATCTGCGGTCCCTTGAAGCTGTGAAAAAATCCAACTTATAAATAAAAAAAAAAAGATACGGCAGTTTATGTCATAAAAAACGTATATTTCGACACTCTCAAGGGAATCAAAATTCATAGGGTACTTCCCGTTGTCCCAAAATCCGCATAAAGGCATAAAGCAAGGTCTTATCTTATAGCACAGGTATAAATCTGAAAACAGTAAATTTGTGGTTACGTCACATTTTTTTTGTGTTTCGGAAAAATCTTCGAGACTCCATTCGGGAATTAAACTATTTACATATAAGTTTGTACGGAACCCTCAGCGCGCGAGTCCGACTCGCACTTGCACAGTTTTTTTAAAACGGGACACTCTTCTTGAGATTGGCTTAGAATTAGAAGTTCAAATAAGCTATTTCTATACATATCGAATGAGAACTAAAAAGGTTCATAATATTGAGGTTTTGTTTGAATATATTGGTAGCACTGGCAATTTTTTTGGAAAAAAATTGTAGATGCCTTGAAGTTTTTTTTTTCGTTTTGTTTTTTTTTTCGTTGACAAATGGCTGTTTAAGGATTTTTTCGTTAACTTCGGCCAGTTTACGTTTTATAAATGGGCTAAAATAAGGTTTTTCAAAAAGATTACATTAACTTCTTTGTTAAAACTTGCATGATATTTTTTAGTGAATGGATGATTGTATGGCCTACACTTACACAACAATTTATTAAATGTGTGTTTGTCTTATCAAGAGTCATAATTTTTGTTGAAAATTCTTCCATTAAACGGTCATCAAAGGAGAATGCTCTGGCTCCATAGAAAAAAAATCCAGCTCAGGCAGAAACGAGATTTATCTCAAATTATCTATAATAATAAGTAATAAAACAATAACCAGCTATATTCGTGATCCTTACCTACTTGCAAACAAATTGCCAGTTTTAATAATCAGGCGTCGATTTTAAAAATTAATAATATAATTAAGCGACTTATTCAGATTGGTCCATTAACTTATACGAATTACGAAGAAGGCAATTCGGGACAATGTATCAATAATCCGCATGAGGTATATGGCTGCACGCGCTTCACTCCCAGCGGACTGGGCGGAGGTACTTTAATTAATCAAGCTCTTTGTTGAAAGCCGCCCGGCCCCCCGCCGCTGCGCTAATAACAACACACGCAAAACATGCGGCGGGGGTGTTTTGTTTATACATCGAATACACGATTATTTGTTTAAATCGAAAGTAATCGAAGCGTTATAACGAGTTTGCGTTATTAAATCAAAGTTCAGTCATTATTCGAAGTGCCTCTCGTTGAAAGTAAATAAGGTTGCAGTTTGTGTAAAGCTTTTGTTCGAGGAAAGCTTTAACGACAGTGGGTTTTTTGAAACGGGTGAAATATTATAGCTATGTACTCAAAAGTTAGATTTAATTTTACTGATTGGTTTTTGATGAGACCAAGCTTGCATTATTAAGAGGTTATTAATACTCGTAATTCACCTTTCGTTTCGCTATAGGCCACTTATATTGTAAATATAAAAAAGGAACAGAAATTAAGCCATTTTTTTTATTGACATTAAAAGGAAATAGTCTTTATACTTTTATGGTCTTTACGGATTTATTTACAAGAGGCTTCTTTAAAAAACTGTTTTCTATTTTAGATTCTAGTTAAAAGTTTGTATATTATTTTGAGCATAGCCGTAGTACTGGCAATCAGTCATGCAAAAAATCCGATGACGACATTAAGTTTTTTTTTAATGTTTTTTTTTACAAATGGCGTTCAGCGCATTTTTTTGGGCCATTTCGACCAGTTTCTTTGTTATTGGCAAGTAATAAAAAGGTTTAGCAACAAATTTTAATTTAGTTTTCCTAATAATTGGGTAATTTTATCAAATCGTCTTAACGAGTTGGTAACACGCAAAACATCACCAAGAGATATTTGTAGGGTATAAATCGGTATAACAAAACCGAGGAAACTATGAGAATATTTATTAAATGCCTTTAAAAACCATTTGTCGACCATTATACAGTAATCGAATTCATTAAAGGCGACTCTAAAATGAATTGAAAAAAAGAGGCATGGTTTTTCAGTCTCCAGGTGATGGTGGACTGCTGCGAGATTGCAGTGCAGACCTCGAATATTGCTGGCGCTCTTTAAGTTATGGAGTTTCTTGCCGGTTCTTCTCCATAGGAAACGACCAATTTGGAACCGTGCACTAGCTTCTGACGTTTTATAAGTGCCCATGTAGGCCTATGTGAAATAAAAATTTTTGACTTTGACTTTGACTTTGACTTTGAGAGGAAGTGTAGCCGCTGTTTACCGTTTCTCTTTTTGAACCTTGGGACATTGAGAGTGAAGGAAGGAGAGGAGAAGGAAATGTAATGGAGTTCCATGCTGCTAACTTTCAGTCACGCACTGGCAGGGCAGCATCATTGGGGTACTAGTCTGGAGACTACGGGGACGCCCGAATCCCCCCTGGAAATGGCCATCGCGCCCTCTCGTCTGGCCCCCAACCAACACGATGGTACATTCCAGGATATTTCGACAGCTGGTGGGGCGGTGTGGCTGGCATATTACTTGGGCCCCTAACTAACTGTGGTTGGCTAGCGGCCGTGCCTCGGATCCCGCTACCCTCCTTGACTACTCTCCCGATATGTCTATACCAGTGAGAGTCTGGCTGGTCTGCATGCATTGGAACCGCTAATTCGACCCAACTCCATTGAATTGAACACACGGCTGGGCCGTTTGTCGGTACGTCTTTGGCCAATGGGTGGTCACAAGACGTCGGTCGAAACCTACCACCAGTTAATGTCACCTAATTAGTACCACCCGGGGACAACGTGTAGGGCCTAGCTATGGGTATTCTCCCACGGACGCGGGTGACTCAGCACCCAAATGCCCTATGTGCACTTGTAGAAGTACCTATTTAAAATCATAAAAACACACGTGTTATTGCAATAAAGGATTGAATTTAATACCTAGACGGGCCATAAATTTTGTTACATTAAAAAAGCAGCATCTTTTTTCTTTCCAAATTTAAATTTGGAACCATGCTAATTTCTGCTAAATGATTCAAGTATTGTATGATTGTATGTATAGTTTTGACGTTTTTCTGTGTAGTTTTTCCCCCCTAATTTCGAAAAGAAAATTGGAGTGAGGTATTAAAGAAAACAGAATTGCTGTGATTGCTCTGCATAAAGGAATGGAACCTGCAATCATTTTTAAAACGCTACTGAAGCTTGGTATCAGTCATATGTTTGTTTATCACCAACACTTCTCCTGTTGGCGATCATAAAATTTCAGGCCAGCCGCGTATCGCGGAGACTTTACGGGCAGTGAATGCTGTCAGGG
This sequence comes from Mythimna pallens, assembly GCA_961205895.1. Lineage (NCBI taxonomy): Eukaryota > Metazoa > Arthropoda > Insecta > Lepidoptera > Noctuidae > Mythimna > Mythimna pallens. Next base: position 15,833,763 of record OY540830.1, on the reverse strand, counting down.
CCAGAATTCGTCGAAATCACTAGTGGAAACAAATAAATATCTTGAAAGGAAGACATCCGCTAAAACGTTTAAATCGATGATAATGAAAATATCAAAACGTTTTTTTGTTCGTTAGGCTGATGGAAAATACAGGGATATTCTTTCCCAGGAATAGAAATTGTGGTCTTTGTTAGAGGACATGGCCTGCTCTAAAAATCATAATATTTGGAATGAATAAAAAAATATTTACACATTACATTAGCAGTGGACAACTTTTTAATGGATATTGCGTAAAGAGATCAACGCGTGGTCTGACGCTCAAAGGCTTGTGTTAAGACCAAGGTTAGACATTTTGAGTATTGAAATAAGTATTAATTTTTTGCTTAGATTTTCTATCACATATTTAAAATTATTCTAAGGATATATCATTCGTTTTTATGAAGTTATGATTATTTTTATTGTAACAGAGCTTATGGCCTCAATAGGAGGTTTAGTTTTATGTGTTAGATACATAGATTTATGGTTTTGTTGTACCTATAAAAAGAAATAAATTTTATAATAATCTAATAAATATATAAAATTTTATAATAATCTATCCCTTGACCGTAAATATATAATTTTGATTTTTTCACCTAATAGGCCCTGCTCATTATTTTTCCAACAGACGAGCAAAAGAAAAACGACTAAAGAAAGACGCGGGCCGCACGCGCTGGTCCCAATACTTCAGGTCCATGAAGAGTGGCAGCGGCTCTCCTCGACACGACAGGCTGCTGGATAAGGATGAGCTCAAGATCGATCTGGACTCGTTTAGTCATCATGGTAACAATATTTAAGTTTTTATTTTTTAAATCCTTGTAGAAAAAAATCGTTACATCGAATTTCGATTTTTTTGCTGAAGGGTGCAGAATCTCTAAAAACAAAAGTGCTGTACTTTTGTAAAGTAACGTTATCACGACGTATTTTATAATTTTACTGTTGCTGTGTTGTGTTTTATTTTATTGTTTTTTTTGTTGTGTGTTTCGGAACACATCACGTTATTTTAACGGAGCATCTACATTCACTCTCGAGTTTGAAGAAAATGTTTAGCTCATCTGTTTCTAAGTCTCTTCATCTACTGGTCTAAGACAAACGTACGTATAATTTCAGAGCTAAGCAACGACAGCTACAGCACCGTAGCTCTAGGCGGCGAGGAGGGCTCCCCTGCCGGAGGAGGGGCAGCGGCAGGAGGGGCTCGGTACGCCGCCACGCCGCCGTATCTACGCGCTCACTCACCGCCGCATCCGCACTACCACTACCCGCCTGACCACCTCGTATACACCAACATAGGTAAGCTAGTGTTATCATAACTTAACTTTTGACAGGCTTGTTGGTCTAGTAGTTAGTGGTCCTGACTGCTATGCTGGATTTCTGGGTTGGATGGTTGTTGGATGGATGGAAGTCGTGGGTTTGATTCCCACCCAGGATAAGTGTTTGTGTGATGAGCACGATCATTTGTTCTATGTCTGGCTGTAATTTATCTATAATATGTATGTATTTAGAAATATATAAGTGTGTTTAACAGTTGTCTCGTACTCATAACACAAGCTCTGCTTAGCTTGGGACTAGAGGACGTTGTGTGATAGTTGTAGAATAAAATAATAAAAAAAACTATGAGGTAGGGCTTCTCTGCTGAAGAAGGCGTGGTGGCAGCCCCCCCCCCCACTGCCACGCGATGCTGCTACCCTAGTACTAATGTACCTACATGTGTACTCACCACCGCATCCATACTAACACTACCTACCTGATCATCTCGTATATACCAACATAGGTGAGTTAGTGACATGATAATAAGGTAACTATAAGGACAATTCCCTTACGGGCAGTAGTGCGGCAGCAGGAATTCTCGGTAGGTACATCGCATTGCGCACATTCACACTACTGCTACCCGATCCTACCCAGGTCATCTCGTATGCACCAACATAGGTACGGCGTTGATGTCATTAAGTAGCCAGTAAACAAGAAAGCAGATAGTAACGACGGGGTTGCTACGACACATCAAATACTCATAGCAGTCGTAGCTATTGCTACTTCAGTAAATATATTGCGTGAAGTTTTTCCGATTTAAACACGTTTACGAGAACAAAATGGTAATTCTTACTGTTTTTCATATTATTCTTTAGATCGATGTTATTCTACCGTCACTCGACGTAGCTCTCTTGAAATCAAACTATAAAAGTTTCGTATTCAATAGGTCAAGCAATGAGTGGTGCTGGCATAGGTGGGGCAGGTGGTGCGGGTGGTGCGTCAGACCTCAGCAGCTCGTCGTCCCCGGCGGCGGGTGGGTACCCGGACTTCCCGCCGTCGCCGGACTCGTGGCTGGGCGAAGCGCACCACTATTCGCCGCGCGCCTTCCCCTAGCGGCGGCCGCCGCCGGCGCACGCGCAGCCAGCCCCGCCCGCGCCCCCGCCGCCGCCCCCTCCGCGCGCGTACCCGCACTTACTCGCGCAACCACTGGAGCTGGTGGTCAAGCGCGAGCTGTGACTGCACCACACTGAACCTTCCCACGCACAGGACGTTTATGAAAGGTAGTGAGTTTGGTGTGCCGCAACTCTAGCACAGATCACTACAACTGCTTGAACTCGTCTGACGTGACGGACAATGAACTCTCAGTGTCCGTCAATTTAAAAACTACAAATGTGGCATTGCTTTAGCAGAGCACACAGAAATGCACTGAAAATTGACTGAATTTGTTATGGCGGTGGTGGCTGCACATTGATGTGAGTGTAATCGGCGTTATTTGATGTTCACCAAGACTTGCAATTTTGTACATAAGAAGTTTATAAACTAACTTTAATACTGCATACAATAATCCCTCTTGTTTGTTTGTTACTCATCTTGAAGTTACTCCTGTGCTTACCTACGTATATTAATTGAGGTAAAATTTCTACATTTATGTTTTGTTAAGTATATTTGTTATTGTGTCGTTCGTTTAGAATTATTGTAAAATAATAAATATGTGTACATAAAGTACGAGCACAAGATAATGATTAAACGCCTTATACTAGCAAGGTACATGTTGTAAATAATATATGAATATAGAGTCATTAATAATTGTTAAGATATAAGAGTACCAATTATATTATATGTACATTATTATAATAATGATACAAAGAAAATGTAATTTACGTAGTTGTAACGCAATATTTATTTAACATTTGACAGAAATTATCACAATATTGTACATAGAATTAATGTAATATAAGTAATAATAGCTGATATAGGCAAGTCCATAGTGATTATAATACTTTGTGCAAAAAATCTAGTCGACAGATGAATGGTATCTATATAAATAATTGTACATCTAATTACAATAAAGTTTTATTTACAACTTATGAACTACCAGTACCGATGGTCACTCTACCAAATATTTACAACTCCGTGGTGGCCACTCCCCAGTACTGCTGCATGCGACCCTCGAGGTCTAATGAGTCTTGTGTTGATTTCTCCTGTATCACAGCAAAGTCATATTCCAGATGGTAAGGCATCAGCCGTTGCAGTGATCCGAAGTATGCAGCGTTTGGACCCCCGTTCGGTAATCTCCCAGAACCGAATCGAAAATCAGGTTTCAGTGCCGTGCCAAATGATCTCGCACTACCAAAATGCTTAGACAAGAACGGCACACCTTTCGATGGTTTTCCAGCTAAGTGTAACTGCGGACTACTTCCCGACAAACCTTTCAAGTTTCTGAGACTACTGACATTCGACTTGATCCCTTTCGACAGGTTGTCTAATTCCTTGTCGAATAACATTTGTGTGTTTTGCTCGAGCATGTACTCCCAACATTTGAATTGTTCCTCAGGGTTGGAGCCGTCATCTTGTCTGTGGTCTTCCTCCTTATCTTCCTCGACTCGCACACGTATGGCGCGAGCGACGCCTCCTCGACAACTCCTGCGTTCGGATGCTTTGGCTTGTGATCGTACGCTGGCGTAATGCTGATGACTGACTGTTTCACTTGGCGGACGGTCACTCTGACCACTTGGAGATGATCGGTCACTACTGGGCTTAGGTGGCGTAACTGAATGACAACAAGGTTCTAAACGAGAGCAGCAACAATCTGATCGACATACTGATTTATTACTGTTTATTGTCTGTCGTAATTCTCGCATTAGTAAGTCGACATCTGAGCGAGTCGCGTCAAAGCGAATAATTAACACTGATATGCAGTCCTCTGCACCGTAGCTTTGTGCCAGGTCCTGTAATCTTTTGGCCGCGAGCACAGGATTACGTTCAGCTCGAACTTCGGACACGGCAGTATCCATACTGACGGCATTCCAAAATTTACCATTACCTAGTATTAAGAACTCATCGTCTTCTTTAATCACAGTTTGTATGACGTCAGGGTCTGGGACTGTATTAGGATACCTCGTTGAATATCCTAGTCGTTTGTTATTTTCTATACCCAAACTTAGTGGTCCATTTCGTCTACTTAGTACTGCTTTAGTGTCTCCCACATTGGCAAGTCTTAGGCTATATTTACGGGCTGTGTGACCAAATCCGTTTTCTTGAGCAGTAATAGGCGATAAGTGACACATAATTAAACAAGCACCTTTTTTCTGTCCTTTTTCTTTTAATTCTCTGTGTGCAGATAAGACAACATATTTCATATATTCATTTACAGTTTCTTTTATTGATTTTTCTTCAAGCACGAGTCCAGGTATGCACGTTTGTAAAATTTTTGGCACTTCAATATCTGTTTCACCATCGATTATTGCGAACAAGCCTTCCCTATTGCAAAAGGCTGGCAGACGAATTTGGGCACAACATAGTTGTAACGATTTATTCGGGCATTCAGAGAAACCTGTAGTCCATGGTGTTGAACCATTTAACTCTTCGTGGTAACCACTTTTTTGTGTCCAAGGTAAGGAATGTCGTCCGGTAACGTCCACTAAACTAAGAGGACGTTGGCACCTGTAAGCACTAAACTGCGAGGGATCCACTTGTAACTTTTTATTACAGGATATATCTAAAAACTTTAATTGCTTTGGGGCAAGAAGTCGTAAATCTATAGTATCGAGTTCGTTATGCGCGAAATCTAATATTTTCACCGAAGCACTGCACGCGAACATCGGAACAGAGCGTAGTCTGTTCGAATGAGCTCTAACTACTTTAATATTGTTCAGTTGTGGTAAGTTTTCAGGAAGTCTCGAGAGACAATTCCCAGACAGGACGAGCTCTTCAATATCTGGCCAAAAGTTGATACATGTGTCTGGTAGGATCGTCAAACAGTTGTATGCAATGTGCAATATCTTTAGTCCTCTGAAGGCTATAATAACATCTGCTACTTCGTCGGTGAGACAGTTTGCTGTTAGGTAAAGTCGTTCTAGGCAGTGTGAAGACGGTCCTCTCGCGTGAGGTAGTCGACTTAGCCTGTTGTTTGTGAGATTTAAGACGCACATTCTATCACAGGCAGAAAAGAAGTTTTCTGGTAAGGATTGTATGCAGTTGTCGTGGAGGAGTAATTCTCGTAACGGTGACCTTAGTCTTGGCATGGAAGGTATGGAGGATATTTTGTTGTGTGCGAGGTGTAGACTGCTGAGACTGGAGAGCTCGCTGCAGAACAGATGCTCGGGTAGGGAGGTAAGCTGGTTGTTGTTGGCGTGCAGCGTGGTGAGGTCCGAGCAGCCGCTCAGCCACTGCGGGAGTGAGGTCAGCTTGTTATGCGAGACGTCGATTTCGACTAGGTTGATCGGTGGTACTGTTGTTGTTAGGGTTTCCAGTTCTGAAAAAAGAATTATGGGGTTTAAAATAATTATTATTTTGAAGGCAAAATATTCACATAACTAGGAAACAAAAAGAAGAATTATTGGATACAAAGGTAAGGTTAGGTTACTGTTTCTGTAGTGTGGCAAATGAATCAATTAAACAAGTCATTGAATAGAATGTGCCGTATAGAGGCAGCTGCTACTCTCCTTATAAGCTAATCAGAACAGGTAAGGGGGGAGGACTACAATTTTATACAACTTGGTAACTTACGATTATGTGGAGCTCGCAACGTCTTTAGCATGGCACCGTGCAACGCGAGATGCTGCAACGCGTTGTGCGCCGCGTACAACTCGCGGAGACCGCGCAACGCTGACACGACCAGCACTTCCACGCTGTTGTGGGACAGGTCCAAAGATACAAGGTGCTGAAAAGGTAGAAATAATAACTTATTATTATTGTTTATTAAATAAAACAGAATGTAATTAGAATATAAACGTATAAATAACTTACAATATAAAAACTGATAATAATAATAAAATATGTACGCTTTTTCCGGGCCATTCACAGGCCCGATGTAGACCAATTGGCGTCCGTAGCCTGGCTGCGTTCCGATGACCTCTTTGGGGAAACCGAAGGTTTTGTCTGTGCAATTATGGACGAAGTTATCATGACGAATAACTACCGGAGATTTATTGTGAAGGACGACACGGTTGACATCTGTCGGGCATGTCACCGTCCGGGAGAGTCAATTCGTCACATTATCTCTGGTTGTTCTCCTCTAGCTAACGGAGAGTACTTGCATAGACACAACCTTGTAGCCAGGATTATCCATCAGCAACTTGCTTTGAAATACTCTCTTGTGGAATCGGAAGTGCCGTACTACAGGTATGAGCCCGACCCAGTTCTTGATAATGGTCATATCAGTTTGTACTGGGATCGGTCCATCATCACTGAGAGGACTAGTGTAGCCAATAAGCCTGTGGTGGACCGAAGCGAGAGGCGTGCAATGATTGTTGACATATCCGTCCCGCATGACGCATGATAAACAAATCAAGTATATTGACTTGGCTCGCGAGGTTGTCGACATGTGGGATGTGGACTCGGCGATCATTGTGCCGATAGTCGTGTCGGGCAATGGCTTAATAGCCAAGAGCCTCGACCAACACCTTAGGAGGCTCGCGTTAGGCGGCTGGATCAAGGGCTTGATTCAGAAAGCGGTACTCCTGGACACGGCTCGCATTGTTAGGAGGTTCCTTTCTCTGGAGCCCTGACCGCCGGTAGCTTGGACCCTATTCCCGATACCGGTGGGGTACTATTTTTTATATTTTTAAATGTTTTTTTTTTGTATGATTTTGTTTAAAAAAAATATTTAAAAATGTAATTTATATGTGTTTATAATGAATAAAAAATATATACAAGCGCGTATAAAAAGGGTCAGAAAAAATCTCCATTCGAGATCAAACCATTCAAGCGATCCCATTAACAATGCCCAGAATACTGGCAGCATTGCCACGTTAAATGCTGTTCATTTGGTCAAAGAATAGCCAGGCCCTCTAAATATAATTATAACTTAGTTGCATGATGCAACTTTTCACTTTACAGCTACAATCTAATTGTGGGGATGTTGAATGTCAATCAATCCGTCTCATAAAGACCCGTTTAACACTAAATTGAGTACTCAGAAATAATGTGATGTTAATTAAATTTCGAGAGCTAGAATTGTAGATAATTGTTATAATCGATTAATTATTGAGTCAAAATGATTGCGCTTAAACTCATAATTCATGAGTAGAAAACGTTACGCGAGTTACTGACTCGCGTTTGAGAATATTAACAACACGATGTATTTTTTCTAGGTTACATGCCACTTGATAACTAAAAAAAATACACCTACTGATGGAATCTACAACATATTGGCCATGGCCTCCGTACTAACGGACATCCGAACCAATTTATTAACCTACAATGTTTTAGTATAAACAGTGTTTACATACCTCATAATTGCCAAGTATGATACTTCCTTTTAGCTTGTTGTATCGCAAGTCCACGGTGGTGAGGGGGGCGCGGTATTCAGATTTGTTTTCGTCTTCGGGCGCCATTTGTGTAATGCTGGACTGTAATGGGAAAACTTACTCTGTTATTTATTGAGACGTTACGTTTTAAGAAGTGGGTATGAATAAACTAGGGCTGGGGATTGTTTGGAAGAGTTGCTACGACCCTAGAACGGGTGAACATAGGAACACAGGTAGGTTTTAGTCAGTAAAAGTCTGATACTCCCTCTCGCTCCACCTAGAGCGGGAACAGTTATTACATAATTTCCTTCCAAAACTGACATGTACATTCTTAAAGTTCTTCTACACTTCTCTTCGAATCTGACTAGAAAAGACCTACACACGTGCTCATGGTTCCTATACGTAGGTACCTAATAATACCAAATGTGAATATACATTTAGAATAATTAGGAACAAACTGCCAAAAAGATAGTAGAATAAAATCATATATGAAACTTAATTTTTTCAAACAGTGTTTAACAGATCTTGCTAGACTTACCCCAAAACTTGCGATAAAGTTCCGTGAGGCTATCAGGGTCCTCAGGCGGGGCAGGCGAAGTACACAGTCCAGAGATCGGAGTTCGTTGTCGCTCACCTGAAGTTCTTCTAATCTGAAGATAGGAGAATACTAGATAAACTTTAAAGATACTTACTTAACTCATAAATCATTAATATTATGTGCAAAAAAAGTGTTCTGAAATTTTGGAATTTTCTAATATCTTATTGCAGTAATACTAAGGGTGCTTTCAATATCGTGCGGATTTCATCACGCATGCGGGATTCCTTCGCACGCGTAGCCCCCGCAAATGTCCTTTTTATACAAGTATTACGTAGAATACGCACGCGGGATGCGGGGCGCGATATCGGGCATTAGCCCCGCATTCGGAGCAATGCCGAATACGTGATGAAATCCGCACGATATTAAAAACACCCTAAAAATATCATACTCAACATCATGGCAAAACAAAATTACAGATATTGCCTAATTTTTTTTAAATTTTAACCGAAGATTTGCCACGTTGTGGCATACGATATTTTCAGTAACTTACTGAAAATATCATATACCACATATTATAATACTATCAGAAAATCGTAAAACTGCCGACACCTTTTCCACATTGCACCCGTCGATGTATTTTGGAACAATATTTTGGAAAATATAAGAGAGTTTTGGAAAATATTAGCAGTGAATCATTAATAACTATGTTTCTCGACAAAATTCAATTATCCTTAAAAAAACACAAATCTACAATGCATATCTCATGTAGTTTTTGTAGTATTAGAAGTGAGTTTTGTCCAATAGTGAGACAGTAATGGGCTGATAAATATATCCACTTTTTTAAACTATCTCCAGACAGACCAAATGTAAAAAGCAACAGTGTATGTAAATTGTGCAAAAGACACAGAGTTGAATGTACCTGCAAATTAGTAGATACTATGTAAATTGATGTTAGATACGGAGCCGACACAACAAGTCTATTTGATATCCAACGACGTAACTGAGATTGTATCGAGAACTTACGGACGGACTGCGGATAAGTCTGTATACGAGAATCTAATAAAAACATTACAACAATAACTACTGGTAACTAGAAAGTAACTCTCTTAATTACTATGTTTATTTCTAGAAACACCTAAAAACATTCTGGACATACGAGTATCATCTCCAAAGTGGGCGCAAATATTCCGAGAAGGCACTTAGACAAGGTCCTCTTGAAATCTGCTGTTTTGCATCTTTTGTTGAGTTGGGTAAACAAACACTAATGCATGAGGAGAATTAAATTTACTTCAGTACCAAAGTTTAAGTTTATCAAAACATATTACGTATTAAATATTGGCACTGAAGTAATGGTTGACCATACCTAATGTTTTTTTTTTTCAATATTTTACACGTATCGTCTTTTTACTCGACTTCAAAAAAAAGGAGGAGGATATCAATTCGGTTGTTTTTTATTTTTTATGTTTGTTACCACAGAACTCAGTAGTATTTAGACCGAATTGGCAAATTTTTTTTCCCCTTTATAGTATATGCTTCCAGATTGGTCGCATTTTTTTCAAAATACAGTTCTGATGATGGGATCCATGAGGAATTGAGGGAACTCCTCAAAAATTATAGGCAACTATATAGTGATTTTGGTATTTTCGTCAAGAACTTAAGCATTTACAGTCAAAAAGTAACATTTGATGAAGTGGTACTGATGAAGAAGACCAGAAATGGTCAACTAAACTTATCATACTCAAATAGATATCACAATGAAGATAGTTAAGCGACTATGACAATACAAATAAATGAATGATTCTGGATAGTTACGTTGAAAATGGTTATCATCGAAGTGATCTGATGATGATGATGGAGCCGGAAGGTCTGGAACTCCGTAATTAATCAATGCAACCTAGCCGTGTTTGGACTTATTAGAATTGTCATGAGATGTACTTTGGCTATAAGGTACTATCGAACTGATCTGATGATGGAGCCGGAAGGTAGGCACAGGAACTGCGTAATTAATCAATGTATCCTAGCCGTGTTTGGGCTTATTAGAATTGTCGTGAGATGCTCTTTGGCTATAAGGTACTATCGAACTGATCTGGTGATGGGGCCGGAAGGAGGAAGGTAGACACAGGAACTTTATAATAAAACAATGTAACCTAGCAGTATTTGGGTTAATTGGAATTGTCATGAGAAATAGGCACTCTATTTATAAGTGTATCACAACTAAAAAGTGTGATATAAAAGCTTTTTACAAAAAAAAGTAACCCTCTTCACCCCTTTTCACCACTTTTTCTTCCTTGAAAAAAGACATTAAAAGGATCAAAATATTTTAATTTCGGAAGTCGGTGTTAAATAAGAAACAAATAATACCGAGAAACACCGACTTCCGAAATTAAAGTTATTTTGATCCTTTTAGTGTTTTTTTTTTTCAAGGAAGAAAAAGTGGGGAAAGGGTTGCTGTCGGTTATTTTTTAGCACACTAATATTATAAAGACGAAAGTTCATATACAATGTATGTTTGTTACTCCTTGACGCTCAAACGGCTGACTCAATTTAGATTTGGCACACGGACAGACCATGTCCTGTAATAGGACATAAGGCCCTTTTTATTACTGGAGTATGTTTCCTTGGCATAATTTTCTACTATCAGGGCGCAGGCGAAGGCGCTGAGCAGAAACTAGTAGGCATATAATTCTTACCGAGGTTATATTAGTTACATAAGAAGCCGTACCCGTATATTTTTTAATACTTTGCGGCCTATCATTAGCCTTAGGGCTCATAGAAATCAACTAACAAAATCTGAATATGTTATTTATCCACAGTTCAATAATTACTAGTGACAACTGAAAGAGGGCCACATGTGATGGTTTTCTTATCATAAAATAGAGTATGTTCTTATAACCATAATATCGTTGCATCATTTAGATTCAACAATAGATTTTCACTATTTCGCAGCTCTTTAACTGAGACGCGCAAGTTAACGTGTGCCCCACTAGTTCGGGAACCGTGACCGATGGCAATTAAAAGCTTTTTTTTTACTAATAATTCTTATAAATTTAAGTAGTTCTACATTTGGAAGGAAAGTATCGTTTCTTGTGTTTAATTAATTAGTATCTTAACAAATGGCTTCCACGATTTCCTCTTGCAAAAATATCGAACGACCGATTTCTCAAGAATTTACACAGGACATTAACTTTAATATCATCTATAAATGAAATTTAATTACTTGCTTATTTGGAAACCTGATGAAAATCGGATCCTATTAGAATTGCTTATATTCTATAGATTATAATCAAGAAACACTCTCGAAAGTTCCTCTTTGTAGGTGCTATAAACTATTCCAAACAATAGCGCCATTACAAACAGTTCTATAAGTGATCCGGGTGTTGTTGATTGAATTTATTTACTTTTTATAGCTTAGTAATATAGTTTTAATAGCATTATAGATTCTAAATCTGTGGCCGGTGTTTAAAAGTGCCTAGTCTCGTAGGTCCTGTTCTGCAACATTTATAACCCATCAAGATTGGTGCCGCAATCTTCAATGATTTGTTAATTTATTATAATATACTAGCAACCCACCCAAACTTCGTACGGGTGTAAGAGATCTTGAAAATTCTAGGCTTTTCTCAACTATAATATGCATGTACATGCAACTAAATTTTTCTCATGAATCACTCTGTTTATTAGTGAAAACTGTTTTTTTTTTTTTTTGTTGGTAAATGATCCAATGACTTCTCACGCCTTGTGCGGAGTGGGAGGGTGTGTCAGAATTGCCTTCGTTCCAGGGCCCCGGGGTACACTTTCGCACCACCCATGGTTGTGGAAACTACATGAAAATCCGTTCAGTAGTTTTTAAGTTTATCACGTTCATACAGACAGAGATTAGCTGGGGACTTTGTTTTACAATATTCAAGGACTATTTTATTCAGCCTGTGCTGTTCCACTGCAGAGTAAAGGCCTCTCTCTCAATTTCTTCCATTGTTTCCGGCTTTGGGCCACTCCTTGCCAATTCCTAATGAAGACATCTAAGTTGTCCCACCATCTAAGTCCTGGTCTGCCGCGACTCAGTCACGCGATTTCGAGATTACTAATCTAAAAAGAGTATAGGTAAGTTTTACAAATATAATTGGTTTTTGAAATAGTAATTAGTTAAATAATAAATGAGCTATCTTTGTTTTCTTGAAGTCAGTAGGACGACCAATTTTCTAATTTTGTTGAATCAAAACTTGATTCGAAAAGACATTAACGCGTTTAATCTGTAATGACTATGAGTTAGGATAAAAATAATATGAATTTAGGGGTATGATTTGCTTCTAGTTGTAAATTAAAGGAATCTCACGAGGCTGAAAGTAATGTTTTTTTTCAGGAGTTCCTGTTCTGTTTCTTAACCAAAACAAAACGTCTGCCCACATAGCAAAACAGTTCACTATTATATATTTTAAAAGCCACAATTACAACCACTTCTAAATTATATGCCTTTTAGCTTTTGAAACACCTTTCTTATTAAATGTTTACCTCGCCGTGATTGTCATCTCCAGGTGACATGACAATGTGGACTTATAGAGCACCGAGAACGACACGTGCTAATTACTAGGTAAACAATTATTATGTACAAGTTCATAACTGTTGACCGACATAAAAAGGATTATACGGTCTGACTGTCTGACTTAGCGGTAACTTGAAATTCCTATGCTGAAGAAAATTACATGGTGTTGTGAATTTTCGTCAGAGATATGGGTTTCTGAATCTTCTTTTTTGTGTCTTTCGGCGTCAATATAATAATGAGTGGAATTTAAGAAATTAGTGTAGGTTTATGGCATACCGAAGAAGATGATAATGAGACCGAGATACTCTCATACAGTAAGTGTTGTAATAATGTCAAACAGGTTACAGGAAAAGTCTTAAACAAACATTGAAATTAGTTCTAAATTACACAATTAATGACTCACCAGTATTAAGTAAAATCAAATTATAAAGACGTATCGTAACTGTAGAACAAACTACAGGACCGAGTTTCAACACATTCACTGTTCCACCAATACATCGTAAATAATGAACGTTGCACTGTTAAAATTTTCGTGTTGCAATCGAAAAAGTGTAATTATTCTTTGGAATAAAAACAAATAATGCTGCTAACGTAAGGTGAGTGTGGGGCAGACTAACCGCAGTGCGCTGGCGCCGCCCCGCTGACCGCGCGGCTGAAGCAACTAGACTTGAGTACCTACTCGAGTCCAACCACCATCGATGTTACATGCAAGCATTGTTGTGCCTCTATCTATCAATGAATCTATGCAGTGCTACAAAACATGTATCATGTTTCTTCATACAGATTTCCTTTCGTCGTATTTTTGCAGATTATAATATTTTAGCTAAGAAATTAAGATGAATTTTGCTGGATAGTCAAATACATTGTTTTAAAAATCCCCGTCAAGGTATCCCTAAGAAGTGGTAACACAAACTTAGCTAAACAGAGATATAAGATATCCAAACCTTTTTAATGTGGGCCAATCGTCAAATGACTTACTTACTAAAACTCATACTGTTCCTTCGGGGACCCTTTTGTAAAACCAACGGTAACTCTTTCGTACAGCCAGCAGCCCTGGCGGGCATCGGCCCTAATTGGCTAGGTCAATATTGCTGACATCTTTTCGGGGCGCGTGTGGAACACAACGCGCCTTCGACCCAGGCTTGGTCCTTACCGGACAGCCGGACGGCGAGTCATCCGCAAGCCCATGCCTACTATCGTCCCTTGACTCCCGACGCAGGGGGTTTCTCCAAAATATTCAACCCTCAAGCAGCCATAAATTACTTCACGAAATCAAACTGCAGGTATTCGATCAATATAGTATAATACAACTTTAACATGTCTTTTAAACAAACACCAAATTATTCAATCGTCTGCTTTTTACAATTTAATTAGACATATGTTATAGAAGAATAGAGAGTGAGTATTCATTTAAATTATATTCTATTTTGATTTAAATTGCTCAATAATAAAGATTTAAAAAACTTTATTAATACAACAGTTTATCAGACGAACCGCAACCAACCAGTCAGTAAATTGTGTATAAAAAAAACTATTAAATGAATCCATAGCATTTTTACGTTCAATGTTCACAGCTTATCACGACTCTAACTACCTGTTAGGCACTATTGTCGTCCTACAAAGAACTTTAATTGCGAATACAAAACATAAATAAACGGAATCTTTATTACAGTAGAATGTACGGAAGTGGTAAAGGACGAATAAATACTTCAAATGACTCACAAACGCTTGATACGATCAAATAATTGTTATTAAGTATCTGTGTATATTGTGCCTTACCTCGACATTCCCTGTTATATGTTATTTCAGTTAATTGATGGGATATCTATTTTTAAGGATGACTATAGTATGGTCATGTGAAGAGGAGGGATGAAACGTATATTGACGCAAATGAGTTATTAGTATACATGTTGATGGATGAAGAAAGAGAGGGAGGCCAAAGAAAAGATGGATGATGATACCCAGGGAAATTACTGTCAGAGAAACTGAGAGACCTTTTGAACATTCTGAGCATAAGTTTAAATCTTAAATAGAAATTTAAATTAAAAGTTACTCTATAGAAAAATAAGTAACTATGATTGGAACAGAGGTCACTGGGGAAGTTACTGTGGTGACCACGTGATAACCATAATTTAAGATTATGAATATGTACAAAATATTTTAATCTACAACACAGACGATCAGAAAATGGTCCTGACCTCGAGTCCTGAACTTAGTTTTCAAGTTTGCTGTATGGATTTCAAAAGAGACTTTGACCACTGAGTTTGTTTCGGTGTTTCTTCTCAGGGTAGTCAGCTAGGAAATACCAGCTTCATCTAGTATAAATGGACGAAAAATTGTCGTGTAAAAGTGTTTTAAAAACCTATTTGCAAAATAAATATCATTTATTAAGTCCTGAGTATCACTGAAGTGAAAATGGTACATATTGGTTAATCAGAGTATTGGATTGATTTCTGTTGTCCATCGGTATTATTTAAAAATCATCTGGAAGAAAAGAAAATACATTTAAACAATTGAATATCGATAAGTAGTTAGAACGAATGTGCCATGCAGATTAGCTAACACTAACAGGGGTTGCAGTAGTGCGCAAAGTGAACGTAACGCGCACGGTCCGGCGAGCAGATGTAGATAGCCCCGCCCCGCGGCGCTGCACGTACGCAAGCACTCACTTAAAAAAATTAGCACACAACGGAAACTCCGTGTCTTACACTAACTTATGATGACTGCTTACTTGGACAAAATGAATGCGAGAAACTTAATTCGTTTCCGATGATAGAATCTATAAAGAACGTCAATTTGATCAATTTGAGATCTTTGATGATCAAAACCTGGCCTTTGGTTTAGGCGTTTACAGATAATCTAACTACAGCGTGGAGTAAGATTCGAAATATGATATGTCATATGTGATGTCGCTATTTGAAGCGACATAAACAATTATTGTGCCTATTAGCTTGCAATAAGCTCCCTTCATGGTCATGTGGTTTTGATACTATGAAAACAATTTAATTTGTAAAAAAGAAATTATGAAATAATTTGATGAACACAAGAAAACATTATAACAAAACAAACTACCTTCTGGAAAAATCATGCGCAAGGAAGATATAATTTTCATAATTGACAAGAACATATGGATATTGTTTCCTAAAGGCTAGACGAAGAGACATTTATCACATTTCAGACCACATTATAGGGACATTTTGGAACAGTTTTGCGAGTGAGTTCCCTTTCAGAATATAAGGACCATTTCGGAACCATAATTATCAAGTGAACGTTATTCCCTTTTAAAACTAAAGTACATAGATATCGAAACAAAAGGCCGAAGGCTAAGATTGATGCGAGAGGTGCCACGAGCGCCACGCTTCGTCAACCGAGCGTTACTGAATGAGACTAGTAATGATCGCCTAGCCAAACGTGAACACTATACTCTGCTACAGTCAACCAACATCTAAAATGATTGCGTTTAGCGTGATGTGGTGATGCCTCTCGCATTGTTTTTTGTGTATAATTGACATTGGAATTGAATTTTGTTCACTTTCTAAAAAAGAGAAGTAATTTTAAGATTTTTAGGCATATTCAGATTTCGGGATATTCGGATACCCAGATGCAGTGACGGCTTCAATCGTAGCGAGATCATTCGAGATTCAGAGAGACAGATCGAGATTCAGATCTTGAGAAACCCTTGTCTTTTTTGCAATAAATGTGAATTTAAAACCTATCTTGTTAATGCAGCAAGATGGTTGAAGCCATGATTTAGTTAGATCCCTAGGGATATAGCTATATAAAGCAACATAGTTGTAGAATCAATTCATAATTGACTTACTAGAATACGATTGCGATCTATTAATATCTTAGTTGAGTAATCTTATGAGAGGCCAAAGAAAAATGGATGGATTGTATGGGAAGTGATATGAAAGAACAGAGAGTGTTAGTGGTGTAACCACCACCAACAAGTAACATGCATTTTGAATATCCAATCATATACATTTATTTTACCGAGTCATGTAGGTATGTACTATGAATTAACCAACTTAATTTTTAAACGACTTCAAAAAAAGGAAGAGGTTCTCAATTCGGATGTTTTTTTTTATGTTTATTGCCTAAGAACTTCGTCTTTTGTGGACCGATTTGCAACATTTTTCTTCCTTTAATAGGATATGCTTCTAGATTATTCCCATTTGTTTTCAAAATCAATTTCTGATGATAGAATTCATGAGGAATCGAGGAAACTCCTTAAATATAATAGGTAACCATATAATGATTTTGCTATTAGCATCGAGAACTTAAGCATTTACAGTCAAAAAGTAACATTTGATAAAGTGGAACTGGTAAAAAGGCCAGAAATGGCCAATGGAACTTCTAAATATCACAATGAAGATAGTTAAGCAGCTATGACAATGCAAATAAATAAATGGTTCTAAATAGATATATTGAAAATGGTATCATCAAAGTGACGTGATGATGATGGTAGAGCCGGAACTCCGTAATTAATCAATATATCCTATCCGTGTTTGACCTTATTAGAATTGTCATGAGATGCACTTTGGCTATAAGGTACTATCGAACTGATCTGATGATTGAGCCGGAAGGTGGAAGGTGGAACGTAGACACCGGAACTTTATACTAAAACAATGTATCCTAGCAGTGTTTGTCTTGAAATATAGGTACTTTAGCTATAAGTGTATCACAACTAAAAAGTGTGAAATATTGTGTATATGTGGTGGTACCATAACTAAAGAGTGTAAAATAAAAATCTTTTTAAAAATAAAAAATACAGCCGACTTCAAAGTAAAAAAAAATACTGAAAAGTGCAAAATCATTTTAATTTCGGAAGTCGGTGTTTCTATAATAGTTTTGTCTCTTCGTTATTTAACACCGACTTCCGAAATTAAAGTGATTTTGCACTTTTCAGTGTTTTCTTTTACTTTGAAGTCGGCTGTATTTTTTTTTTTTGTAAAAAGTTTTTAATTTTACACTCTTTAGTTATGGTACCAGCACTAAAAAGTACCCTTCAGCCAAACTTAAATACTTTATAGCCAGAGTGCATCTCATGAAAATTCTAATAATCCCAAACACGGTTAGATTACATTAATTTATTACAGAGTTCCGGTGCCTAACTTCAGGCTTCATCATCAGATCGGTTCGATATATTCCCCCTCTTCTTTCAGTCAGTCATCGACTATATACACGTATAAACAAAGCAATTTTACTTGTTACGACGGTTCTGCTGTGATCCTATGAGGAGTTCTGTTCCATATCTTCGAAGTTCATGATCAGATCATAACAATATTTCTATGGGAACAACAGCATAAACTTACAATAAAAAAATAAAATAAAAATTATATCGGTCCACAATTGACCGAGAAATCGGTGAACATACACAAAAAATAAAAATAAAAAACATACATTCAACCGAACATATAACCTCCTCCTTTTTGAAGTCGGTTAAAAAAGAATAACCAACTTCACTACCAAACTAACAAAAAAGTAATACCAGAACAACGACTTCCGAAATTAAAGTTATTTTGGTCATTTTAGTATTTTATTTTTGTACTGAAGTCGGTTATTTTTTTTGTTGTAAAAAGTTTTTTATATAACTATTTACTAAGTATAAAATAAAAGGTGTCAGTTGTAAGCTTTTTGGATTATTGCGCAAGGGTCCTGCATGATAGAGACCCCGGGCGATTGCTCAGCTCACCACCCCTTAAAGCTGCAACTGCGCATATTTTGTAGGTATTATTTTGGTACGGTATTTGGAGCCGTACGTTCAAGGACCTTGGTTACGTCAGTACAGTTGCATAATTTGGCGTGGATTCCAGTTTAATCAGTAGTTTTAAAGAAAGTAATGAAAATTTTCGAGTAACTGTTATACCTAATTTCCGAAGGCTGAGTCTGTCTGAATCATAATAATAAGCCAATATTGTTCGCATAGCTGGGAAGCAGGGAGCCTTTTTTAGATAGAAAGTGGACCTTAATCCACCACGGGGGCCAGTGCAGTTTGGAGAAGGTCACAGTGCAGCTTGATGATTATCTTAAAATTTTCGGTAACACACAGCTGAGAATATTAAAATAATATTGGGTGGAGGCTAGATGGTATGCGAGTCAAAAAATAATAATTTGACGTTCAATTCTAGTACATAAAGCAATTTTATAACCGCCCAATATACATAATATAACTCTCAACAAAATTGTAATTTTCAGAAATTATTTATGGCATTTTAAAGTACCACTTTTTTATTTGATCAGTAATAGAATTTGTTGTTGAAAATTCTGCAGTCTTTTTTGCTTTTTGATCAGTGACGATTGAAAAAAAATGAAAGAGAAAACGTTTTGGGACAAAGGCAATAAGATGATAATGAATAAGTACCCGTGTATAAAAGATCAAAAAGCAAGAAAATTTATGTTTGTATCAACTGATATATACATACTAGATTTGGGTTTTAGAAAATAATAATTAACAAGCTAATTTAAACTGCAATCTACAATTAATAAACCAAAATAATGATATATAATAACTGATTTAATCTCTCTCTGCTGCTTTAATTACAGCTCTGTGTGGCTTGCTGCAACTCTTATTCAGTTTTGTATTGTATTTAACCGACTTCAAAAAAAAGAAGGATGTTATCAATTCGGTTGTATGTTTTTTTATGTGTGTTACCTCAGAACTCCGTCGTATATGGACCGATTTGCAAAATTATTATTTTTTTCTTAAAAGCTTCCAAATTGGTCCCATTTTTTTCAAAATCCAGTTCCGATGATGGGATCCATGAGGAATCGAGGGAACTTCTTAAATATTATTATATCGACAACTTAAGCATGTACAGTCAAAAAGTAACATTTGATAAAGTGAAACTGATGAAGAAGACCAGAAATGGCTAACGGAACCTCATACTCACATAGATATCACAATTAAGATAGTTAAGCTACTATGACAATAGATACAAATAAATATTCTGAATAGTTATGTTCAAAATGGTATAATCGAAATGAACTGATGATGGTGAGGGAGCCGATGATGATGGTGCTGGAAGGTAGGCAATGGAACTCCGTAATTAATTAATTTAACCTAACCATGTTTGAACTTATTAGAATTGTCATGAAATGCACTTTGACTATAAGGTACTATCGAACTGATCTGATGATGGAGCCTGGTAGGCACAGGAACTCCGTAATTAATCAATGTATCTATCCGTGTTTGGGCTTATTAGAATTGTCATGAGAAATAGGCACTCTGGTTATAAGTGTATCGAAACTAAAAAGTGTGAAATAAAAATCGTTTTTTAAAAAAAATAACCGACTTCACTTCACTAAAAAAAAACACTTAAAGGATCAAAATTAGTATTAAATAAAAAACCAAAAATACCGAGAAACACCGACTTCCGAAATTAAAGTTATTTTGATCCTTTTAGTGTTTTTTTTTTAGTGAAGTCAGTAATTTTTTTGTAAATAGTTTTTTTATTGGTACACTTCACCTTGAGAGTTGTAAAGTACCTATAGCTAATTCAGAAACGTAGTCATGTTTCTACAATGCTGCCCTTGATGTATTTTACTTTAAATCCTGTTTTCATAATCTCCATTAATGAAAAAAGTTCAATCTTTGCATTATGGTGATTCAAATTATATCAAGTAAATATTTTTCTTATTTTTTAATTTTTAAACCCTAACATCATTTAAATCCTATTCTAATGCTAATTAGACTTATTTTTTTCGGATGACATTTATAGGGACTTGAAATTTATGAAGTTAAACTATGAAACTATATTTTATAAAATCATAATTTATTACAATTTAAACTTACACAGTTCTGCTACTATTCCATATCAGCCAGTCTTAATTTCATATTATTTGTTATGAAGAAATCTCTGATATTTTGATTTATTTCATTTATTTCAAATGTGTCTATTTTAATGCAAAATATGATGCATCATTTCCTTCACTAGCGGTAATTTAGTTTGCATTAATCCTGGGCAAGTGTACAATATTTGCTTTTTCTTTGTAGTTTTTCATAATATTTTGAGAGATTATTGGATTAAACGAAAAACTAAAATAAATCACACTCGCAGGCACGTAGCCGCTTTGGGTGGTGCAAGCAATGATTGTGTCGTAGTATAGAATAATGGATTCCGTACGATAAGGAGTAGAGACTGTGGTGATAGCCGAAGTAGTAATATACCGGCAGGGTAGCCAAACAAACACTTTTTTGTATATGTATGTTAAAGACTAAATTATTAGAGAGGTTCAGTTACTAGCAGTCTCGACGGACATTGTCCTGCCCGAAAGTTAGCTTTTCGGCAGAAAATAAAATGACGATTCTAGCATGTTTATGATGCCTTATTTGATCCATTAAATAAGATATCTTTAACTTTAATACAAACATAAGTGGCTGTGTTAAACGTCACCATCGTTAATAGAACTACTGAATAGGACTTACTGTGTAAGCTGACATATTTCCGGGGGCAGTTCTGTGATACTGTTATCACTGATATCCAGGTGCGTGAGTGCCTGCAGCGTCCAGGCTTGGGCCGGCACGCCTGCGAGCGCGTTGCTCCGCAGCCTCAGCACGCGCACCGTGAACGCGCCAGAAGCGTGCTGTGCCAGCGCCGCGCCGAGGGACGCACGACCACCGCCGCTGAGGTCCAGAACATTTGGAGGTTGCGAGCTTTGAGTACCCTAGAACAAAATATAAGATATTGATTATAGGTTTGCTCAAAGATTTAATATTTACAAAATTTTTAGCACACGAATTTGCTTGCATGTGTTGACTACATTTAATCATGTATTTTGTGGTAGGTTTAGGGAAAACGCGCAGTTGTAAAGTTAGAAAAAACAAAATATAATTACGATATATGAGAGTCTACATTACAAAGTTACTAATTGTGAGAAAGTTTATGTTTATGAGGCATGAATGTTAACCAACCGAAAGTTCACATTTTTCTCTCAACGTGTTCGGTTCCAAGCTGTCCAGGAATATGTCTTCAGGGCTCGGCTGTGTGAATACATCCAAACTGTCGACCTCCTCTTCTTCACACTTCATTGTTTTTCTCTCTACCATCACAGTCAACTAACACTCACGCACAACACAAACAATAAACTGAAGAGTTTTGTGGTAAACGTATCGTTTTCGCTACATCAAATGACATTTTAAAAGCAACTTCAGTGAGACAGTGTTCGTCTGTCTCGGTGTATAAACACGCAGGGGCCGACGAACTCCTTTGAGCATTGTTATTCCCAAAGACTACAGAATAACTCCTGTACAGTTTATTATTCCATTCACGTAGCTGTTGCTTGCATAAATGGTGTTTTGTCCTTGATTAATACTGATTTCTAGAAACCATGATCGTTGAATTCTTTACCACAATAGAACTGCTCAATATAGATTTGACTGTTAAATTTTTAAATGTAAGTTGAGCGATAAAAGCACCGGTATTGTTTACAAATAAGTTACGTAGCACAGGTAATGAAAGCGAATTGTGCACTGAGGGTAAGCTCAGTGCGACCGACTGCGACCACCTCGAGTGACTTTTTACTTGTGAAGCGACGGCGTGCGCGCAGGCCACTATCACCGTCGCAGACGCAGCACACTCTGCACATCTCGACCGTGACATTTCTTTCAGGGTGTAGTGCACACTATTTTTAATTAACACACTTTTCATACCTTCCATCACAAAGCAAACAAATTCTCTCTCGTGTACAAACGTCTATCTCTAGAATTAATCAGATGATAACAATTTTTTAATGTACCTGACTTCGCACAAACTTTATAAATTATCTACATGTTCATGAATAATTTTACACAAGTCTTAATTACCACTAGCTACTTTACGAAGTAATTTGCAATAAACAAGATTTTCTTGAAAGTTATTAAATAAAACAAGTTTATGAGTTCTCCGATATCACCCAACTGTAACTGTAGACCTACCTACTAGTGCCACATGAAACGAGATTCTATGAAAATAGTACTATTAAAATTATATCATAGCATTCTGATGAATAAATTGTTGTTACACAACCCTAATGTGATTGACGTCAAATTGCACATTGAAACGTCAAAAGCTTGATAAGCTTTAGAAAATTTCTAGCAATTTACCGCTGTTAACTTGACGGTTCGTTAGTTTGAGAAGTGTACCGGAATCAAATCCTCAATCATCTGCTAAGAGCTCATATCTGCACGCTGTAGAGCGCGCGACGGAACTAAACATTAAACTACGTAAGATTTGCTCCAATTACACTGCTTGTACACTGCTTACCTACCCATAGGAAACAATTTGACTACACACATGTTTAACTTTGTGAACTGATTAGTTTTCTACACGCGCCTACCATATCAGGTTAATCAATATATTACAAACACGACACGCATTTGTAGCACTACGTACCTCTTTTAACCAGCAGAACCACATATTTCGCTCCCAAATAGTACTGAATCCGAGGAAGAGGTGATTCATGCTGTTATCTCCGGATACAATGTTACCTAGACAACGTGGCTTTACGCAGAGCACCAGTCTTTGAGCCTTGGGTTGACATAACTCAATGCTTCCGCCACTTAGTTCCATCATTTCCCATGTTGTACCTGAAAAGTTTTTCATAAGATTGTTCAAGAGGTCACAAAGAAATTACCAGATTTTGACAGGAATTAAAATGCTACTAACCGTAAGAATGCAGTCTAGATCCTATTACGTAAGCAGGTCTTGGTTTCCACTGCGGAAACACATGTCCTTTCAGCACATACACTGTACCCGAGCGAAGTACTCCTCCAGAGCGCGGAGCGGGCCCGGCACACCATCGCAAGGAGTGGCGCAGCTCTGGATCCACTGCTAGTCGCAGCCTTCGAGCCTGCGACCTCCAACCACTTGTTGCTAAATACTGCTCCTGGATCCGGAGAGGATATTCGTCCTGTTCCAATCGCCGGGCGTTTGCTCCACCGATTTGCAACCATAGCGACAGCTCATCGTTGAAACCGAGGTTTCTGTTTACTTCTTCTACGGTGGTATTGAGAGTGACCTTGATGAGCTTGCTAGGGGCATCGATAGCGAACGGTTCGAGGCCTTCGAAAATGCGTATCCATCCATATTCGTTAGCGGCGCGGGGTTTGAAACCTCTCGTAGAGGCGAGGCGGCGCAGCGACTTGCGCGGCGCAGGAGGCGATGAGGCGTGCGGCGGCCGGCCGGCGACCATGTCGCGCAGGTGGTGGCGGGAGCGTCGCGCTCACAATGCGTGCGCGCCGGACCCGCGCCCGCCGTGCATTACAATTGGGTCGGGCTCATGGTGGGGGTGGGAAACATGTTGCTCGGTCAGTCGGGAACATGACTGAATATAAATTAATGGCAATAAAATTCACGATAAGTACTCATCTACAAGTAGGTATTTTTTATTCACATAATTTAATGTACATAAGAAGGGAGACATATTTTCGATAGGAACAAAGACCAAGATATTAATTCTATACTTGTACTATATGCCATCACAAAATAGGCTATCTATGTCACCATGTCCGGACATAAATCGCGCTAATGGCGATAAAATGAATATTTATTTACTGTCATTATCCGCGTGTAATAAATTCCTGGCATCTGCACTATAACGTTTACGTCTTAATGAGAAAGAACAGCTTTTATAAAAGCTCAAGATATAGGTATCTCTTTCTCAATCATTTACCAATAACAAAATCAAATCAAATAAAGTATAAACTTCCTACGCACCGTTATTAGATAATCTTCAAAACACTCGTATTCAAAAGAAAGGGACGTTGAAACAACAAGGTTGGTTCCGCACCGGCAACCACCCCACCTGTGACTCACCTGCTGCGCAAGAGTTGAACCCTTCATAGCAAACAAAAATGCCAGAAAATAGGAATCAACTCGAATGATTTAAATTAGATATTAAGAGAACGAATAAAAAAAGGGTGGTAATTGGTTTTACTATATATGTACGTATTCAGAACATTGAGAAAAAGTAGGGATTCGGATAGTGTTCAGGACACAGAGAAAGTCCAGACAGGACGGACATCGAAATATAATGCCTGTAAAGAACTTGATAATTATTCGCATATAAATTCTTGCGTAGGTTCTAATGCTTCTTATGAGCAATACAATAGTATTTTTTCTTATTCTGCTACAAGTTTAGCCAAATTAGATTAAAAAAAGGTAAAAAAAAAACAAACGCATATTTTAAATTTTATTTACAAATGTTTATAATAAAAGCTTACTTACACAAGTGATTACTTAAAACCCTATATTTTGTGTCAACACTGCAGGAGTAGATAAATCTTCATCATCCGAGCTAAAACAGTTTTGATTTCCGGTGATTTCTAAATCCGATGCATTTAATGATGGCACCGAATTACCAGTCACCCTATACTATAACACATTGAGCTTTAGAAAAAGACTGTTGTGCTGGTATGAGTAACTATAAAGCACGTTTGCATACTGCATCTGATACGAATCCAACAAAAAGTCAGCCCGCAGTAGCCGTCGCAGTACTTGCAGACGGTAAGCAATGGGTAACTCGCCGTTCAATAAGGACCAGGGCTAGCCAAGTTACTATCGTTTCGTTTGCGTCGTACGACCACGACTGAGCGTTGAGATGACGTCAGAACAAAGGAATCGGAGGCGTGGCCTACTCGAGGCATTCGACGCCAACGAAACGATCGTAACTTGGCTAGGGGGGCTGGCCAGGATCGACGACGGCGCGTTTTGTTTTACGTGACCCTTAAAGATCTTACGCACTAAACCCGTACTCCTGCCATCCGAATCAAAACCATTTGCAATTATGTAAATAGAATTAGAGAACTCGCACCTCGAACTTTTTCTAAAACTCGATGTATTTACGACAATATTAAGAACATATAGGAATTTTATCTCCATGGATAGTTCCTGTGTATTTTATCAGTGGCGCAGTTACAGGTAGCGTTGCATACACCTTGGTTGCACACGTCTTTTGATATGGTCACCAGCTCAGGGCAGTTGGAGTAGAAGTCCATTTTGTTACAGGAGTTGGTACACAAGGTCTTGGACAAGCAGTGATTAGGACACTCTTCGCACGGCTTACCAATTTTGTAAGGGTACTGTGTTATACTGTGGTAGTTGCCACTGAAAACAAAATTTATTAAGGTAAGAAATTGTATTCGATTTCGATAGTAATATTTAGGTCAAGCTTCAAGTTTTTGAGTTCATTCATGACAAACAAAAATATAATTAATAATTTCTCTCTATAATATAAAAGAAAATATTGGTATACATTGACGATGTTCAGAACAGTAAAGCTATATTTTGATGAGACGTAGGTACTTGGGTAGAGGACAAAGCAAGACTCACAGGATTAGGTACTGACAGCTGACAGTAGTCAAGAGAACAGTAGGTAACATTGATAAACATAAATAATTATTTGAAAATAATAATGGAATAGGTAAATACAGGCCATATTTATATTTATATTATAAAACTGAAGAGTTTATTTGTTTATTTGAACGTTTTAATATCAGGAATACGTATTCGATTTGAAAGATTCCTTTAGTGTTACATAGAAAATTTATTGAAGAAAGCTATAGACTATACATCACGCTAAGATCCACGGGAGCGAAGTAGTAACCATAGACAGTTAGTTAAACATAGAGTCACCTAATTTAGAGAGCAATTTTAGGTAAATAAACAAATATAATTATATGCCTAAAGACGTATGTATTACTCATGCTGCTGGGAAGCATTATTTGAATTTATACAATTTAAAAAAAAAAAATATTGATGGGGCGGGTCACCTCAGGCAACGTCTTAGTGCCTTTTATAAGATCGAGCCTAGCATTTAGTTATTTTCCAAAGGGATAAAGGGAAATGAAAGCAATGGACATCCCTAAGCCAGGTACGAGTGCAAAATTTTCCTATTGATCTATAACTTTGACCTCCTTCTTACAAATGGTATGCACACAGGAGTAATTCCTAGTGTGAGGCAACGTTGTTAAAAAAAAGTATAATAGGTACCTACTATGCCATTTTTTTAAATGTTATAAACTAGTACTTGACTGCGATCCCATCTGATGGTAAGCAGCGTTGATGGTGAAGCGCACTAGTTTATTAAGAGCCTATTCACTAGAGCCTTGAAGACACCTAAATTATAATAGGACGGGAAGACCGCAGCAGGCAAATTGTTCCAGTCCTTCGATGTACGCGGTATAAACGACGAGGGAAACACTTACTCTGGACCATCGACTGAATCTTTTCAAAGATTCTATAGTTTATGATATTATAGAAATCATAACGTCGCATTCCACTATTATACGTTAGTACCATTACTAAGTTCCTTTAACCATTTAATGTGACCTCATAGTGTGACTCGGGACTAAAAAAAAACTTTAAGCTCACCCTGGACAGTAATGACACACGTAGTTATAGAAGTGTCCCCACGGGCCCCCCTTGCAGTGGGCCACTCCGCAGCCCACCTTGTGACTGGTGGCCCACACCATCTGTGTGTAGTGACCTATGGTCTTCAAGTTGTAAGCGGGGTTGCCGTACGTGAAGTTCTGGTACTCGAGGAACCATGTCTTGATAGCGAAAAACCTGTAAACATTTTACATGGAATATGATTATTTGGATATGCTTGTACAAAAATGTCTGTTCTGTCTTATTAGTATTTTTCTGATGTTGTACACTGACAGCCCTAAATCCATCTCCTCTCTTTCAGTCCATCCAAAGGTTGTCTGTAAGAAATTGCCCTGTGCGATAAGACTGTCCATTGTTCACTTATTTTTAATTATGTTTGTCCTTATTTTTGTTTATGTGGTGTACAATTAAGAATATAATAAATAAATAAAAATCTATTGAATAACAACACGGTTGAAGCAGTGGTTGAGCGATTGACTGCTGCGTTTGGTATTGCTGGTTCAATTCCCGCATGGAACAAATATTTATGAACGAATAAAGAAAATTAAGAGACACTGCCAAAATTCTTCACCGTTATTTTGGCAACTATCAAAGTTATTTTTCATTGATCTCAAAAGCTCCATTCTTATACTAATTAGGTATGAGTACATTTTAGTTTACATCATACTAGTATTGCCTAATAGTTTTTATTTTGATCAGGCATCAGATACCATTTAACCTTACCAAGATCTATGAAGTCACTCGGTAATATACAGTATTTTTATTACAGTTTTTTTTACAAACTACTAGTTGCTTGTTAATTTTAATCACGTCGTGTACAAATAACTTGGTCTAGTCGTCTTCATTATTTGCATAAGAATTTCCTAATAAAACTATAGTTATTATACGAGTACATGAAATAACGTGATACTACGTCTACAAAGCTGATGTGTATCTCACGCTAACTCAAACTTAGCCAATTTTCCCTTCAACCTCGACAGATTAAATTATATTGTACCTACGAAGTTACAATAATTAACCTGCAGATGTTTGTGCCGTTCTAAAGGGCAATCTTCCTACAACTATTATGTTTAATCATCTATTCACGAATTAACTATTATAAAACAGAAGTATCAGCACAGTCGTGAGTAGGCTGTGACCGTCGGGATGAGGAAATTTAGACTTTTTTGTGGAGACAAAAAACGAACAGTTATAATTCATTCCATAATCAATGTGTGCAATTAATAACCTAAGTATATCCTTGAAAACCTTCAAACTTATGAACGGGTTTCATATTGATTGCATAAAGTGTTTTGTGGCTAATTAATTTGACATTATTTACATCTGAGGTAAGATTAGTTCTGCTTTCGAATGCGACTGAAACTAATTAAATCAAAGCTTAGCAACAACTGATTAATTTTTGCCTATAGAACAGTTAGCAGTTAGATAATTTCCCAGCATGTGTATTGATTTGTGTCTTGTTTATAGAATACAGTTATTATTAAGTTTTCTTATATATATAAGTATTTATTGAAAGTTGAATAAACTGTACAATTCATTAAAATATAATCAAGACACTTAATGATCTAACCAATTAAATAAAGTAAAATAAACATTCACGTCAACGCCTCCCAAAGAATTTACGAATACCTAGGTACATATAATGAAATACTGTTTGTAAGTTTTTATCAAAGATAAAAACTGAGGAAACCGGCTTAAGCTTTTAAAAGGTAATTAAATAATTTTGGAGGCCAGAAAACAATAGAAATAATAGAGGAACAATTAATAACGTACCATGGTGTTTTCTGTGCGGCTACAAACAGATTCTGGCCACAAGTACCGAGATGTGGCACTGTGTTCTCCTTGGCGTCATTATGTGTGAGGAATCTACATTGCTCTGCATATTCTTGCGCCTGCCGCGCTGCACCCGCGTGCCATGACTGAAAACATACGAAAAATGATGAAACAGCAAAACTTTCGACAATGTAGTCCATAGGTCTCTTGTTTACGTTATAATAGGCCGAAGCCGTATTGCATTTTTCTGTGTGTATGACATCACAAAAATAGCGATAAGACGTCCCAAAATAATCGATTTTTTAATTGCAATTAGGAACGTAAATAATTGAAGAAGTTATTGACATACTTTATCTTTTCTTTAGGTGGGAAATCATCAAGTAGGTAACTCTTCACGCTCTGGGTTTAGCGAGAGCTAGTGTCAGACTTTTACTGATTTGAACCCGATTGTGTTGAATTATGTAGCATTAGTTCAAGAAAATATTGCACAGGTGATATGTTGTCAACAAGGCTCACAGAATAAGTAATTGAAACGGCAATAGACCGCCCATGTTAGCTGTAGTACCCATAAACGATCGGATAAAAGTCTTGTTGAGATGAGAACGAGAATCTGCAAAGACTGGGTTTTAATTTTGAAGTGGGAAATCATCAAGTAACTGCACCCGCTCTGGGTAGGCGGAAGGCGTCAGATTTTTACTGACTAGGTTTTTACCCAGCTGTGTTCCTTCATTGTCCTTAGCGTTCCAGGGTCATGGTAACTCTCTCGAACAATCACGCAGTCTTATTGACATAACCTTGGTTCATGTAGCATTATTTCAAGAAAACAGTGCACAGATGACGTAACTCAAAGAATACGACGTGTTGTTGAGATGAGACCATGAATTGGCAAAGGCTGGATGGAGCGAAGACCTTGCATGGTGGCTGGTACTCGCCGTTCTCCAAAATAGACGAGTCCAGAAGAGCCAGAAGAGCCGATGCCTACTAAGACCGCGAGTTTGTTCGAAAGAGTTACTGTTGCCCTGTAACTAAAGGAACGCAGGTGGGTTTCATTCAGTAAAAATCTGACTCTCCCTCTCGCTACACCCAGAGCGGGAGAAGTTATTTGAAGATTTTTCACCTCAAAAAAAACCTAAAAGGCTGGATAGAGCGAATACATTGTAGGGTGCCAGTTATCAGCTGGTTGAAAACCAACGATAATTTAGATAATAAATGGCGTATGATTGCAGATATCTTTGCCCAGCAAAGGATCTAAGGAGCAGTAGACTTATGATGATACAGTATACATAAAGTGTTCTAGAAAATGACTTCGTACGTTACCTAGTATTCTATTTATTTCGATAGGTATGAATGATTTGAGTGCTTCAATATCTGCCGTGGCGCCGGAGCGCCAATTTGTATGCCAACCGCGTCGGACACGGGGTTAAATGAATCTACTTGAGAGAAGACCTCTTAAATTGTATTTGATAGTCAGGTACACTTATCGACTAGCACTCTTGTATCAAGTGGGTAGGTTAGGCTATTCTAAAATATTACGTAGGTACCGAAGTTTTCCATATGTGTTGGTACAGCGTGTACTATTTTATAGATAGAGCATATGATTGGAGGGGTGAAATGGTCAGATATTAGATACTAGCTGCTGTCAGCGGCTTCTCCCACAAGAAAGTAGTTTTCTCCATACAAATTTTGGAATTTCATCTCCGTAAGGGGTGAATTTTGGAAAATCCTCTCTTAGTGCTCGCCTAAGTCATAAAGAGAAAAGCAAATTGCTAAAAAAAGCAAAAGCTTGTGCAAATTTTCACGTTTCTAGTTCCAATAGGTTCGGCTGTGCGTTGATATGCCATGCAGTCAGTCAGTTTCTCCTTTTTTTATACAACGTGTTTGTTTTATCCCATAACTCTAGGGTATGAATGAGACTATATCAAAGAATCAACTGGCATATGAATAATTTTCAATTATCTTTTTTTTTTCATTATCCATACATAATAATTCGATTATTAATGTAAAACACCCTTACGTAAAATATGACAGCGTAAATATGTAATGTCATTATTTACGCTGTCGTATTGTTTCTATAACTTTTTATAAGAAGTTTGGTAACGTCGCAAAAGTAAAGATTTGTCATACGGCCATACAGTGACAATTTTTGATTTAAATTAACTATGATTGATGATATCTTCGAAACCATACATTTTAGGACCACATATTGTAGGACTTTTAGTATTATTTTTCGTTATTGAATATAAACCTTGAGTTATGGGCTATCGAAAACAACACGTTATATATTCATTTTTGTGGTGAATAAGCTGATGACTCCGTACTTTACACTAATGAGTAGGTATTTGTGATTACAACCCTCTGCGAAACTGATGGACTCTGAGGGGAGATGTGGAATTTATGTCCAAGACATTGAAGAATACAGCTCGCATGGTTCAGTTCAACATACAAGCTGCGAGAGATGTAATGTGAAATAGCATGAAGTATCAAAATTAGAAAAATTTAGGGGCGAGCTTATTGCCATGGACTAGCTAAAATTATATACTATGGGCTCGAGAATCTAGATAGAAAACTCAATAGCGCTTTGTTGAAGCCGGTATATAACCCAGATGAGCCGCGCATCTCAAAGAGATATCACCAAAATAGACGAGATCCACTCGAGTCGATGCCTACTAGGGATGAGGGATTGTTCGAAAGAGTTACCGTGGCCTTGAAGGAATACGGGTGGGTTTTAAGCAGTAAATGTCCGATAATCCCTCTCGCTCCGCCCAGAGCGCATGCAAGCCATTGACCCACAAGAAGTACCCTCTTACTAAATAGAATACGACCTACTTGAAGTTTTTTTTTTATTACAGTTTAACCTTTCGTATTACATACACAATTAAAAAGCCATTGTGGCCCGCATACATATGCGTTATATCGCATACAACAGGTTAATCTATTTTTTACAAGTAGAGCAGCGCAGCGGTGGCCTGGGGGTGACGGCGAGTTCGTTTGTTAGTTCAAATTCATCACCAGTGCTCTTAAAGGAGTGAGGAAGCCGGCATCTCCTACACCCAAAATATCGAAAACATGTACACCAACCTACACTTGGTCCACTTTATGGTTTACGGCCCTTTCCCTCTCATCTCTATGGGAGGGAAAGGGCTTTCCCTCTGGAAAGCCTGAATCCCAGAAGTAGGAATATGATTAAACTGATTATTATGCTATCTATAAGGAAGCTTCTTGTTTCCTAAATAGTTATTAGATACATAGGCAAGCAAGCAAGGCAAGGTAATCCCCCTTCAGTCGTTTTTCCATTAATACATTGTATACTTAGTGCTTATGTAGGTTACGTAGTAAGCATCCCAATCACAAATGAGTACGTACCATTAACAACATATTTGCAGCGCTGGGCCGAACTTTTGTGCGAAAGAAGTTATGATACAGCACTATTTTTCTTCGCACCACCGACCGCCGAGGGTGCAAGGCATTGTCTGGTATCATATGTGGTGGGAACACTTCTGAAATTAAACAAAACATCCTACATACAATTGGAGACAATAATGTACCAATTGGTACCAAAACATAGACTAGTACAACAGACTAGCTTCTACCAGTAGCTTAACCCGCGTGAGTGTCCGAAATTATACCTAGAGAAGGTACTCCCGGGATTAAAAAATATCCTATGTTTACAAATTTCATTTTATTCTATGCCAAAATAAAAATAAATTGGAACAGTATTTTAAGCGTGAACACGGAACAGACAAGCAGAGTTATGTACTTTCGCGTTTACATATTTAGTCTAGATTTTACTCTATAACTGCCATAACAAATTGACCTAAGTATATCTTCTTTAATACCAATTAATATTTTTTAAATTCTGAAACCAAAACTAAATTAAAGATAAAGTAAGAATAGAAGTCACTTACGTCTGTTATTCCAGGGTTGGATTGTTTCCAGCTCTACAGCTATATTTAATAAAAGCAGAACTTGTATACAAAGTGCACCTCGTACGTACATGCTATAAAATGAAATAAGTTATGGTTAATATTTTAATATCTAAGGTGCACTACAATAACTTTTCTACACGCTACATTTCTTCTAAATCAATTACACCGTGAATTTCATTATACCGTCGAATACTGAAAGCATTAGGTGCCCATGGTACTGTTCTTCGCACGTCAACTTTAATTCGTCCAAATTGTTCTTTAATTAACCCATTTTAAAGGCAAGGAAATGTTGCACTTTAATAAATCATTGCCAATTAAATTTAGATGTGGTGTGTGATTTTGCTATGTAGAGCAAGAATCACTGCCGATTCATTGTGCTTACGTTGAACAAAATTATTAACTAGCATATCACTTTATAACTGTTAGTTCTACTATTAGTGTAACGTGAGAAGGAGCATTATCGCTAAATTAAAAAACGACATTTTCATTATTACGTCTGTAATACCAGCGATATGCGTAAATTTCAAATTTATAAAGTTACGATGCATGACAAATAAACAGCTCTGTTTTCTGAACTTTATTGCATGAATTGGCTAATTTAGTACTTACTTTCCGAAGCTATCAACGGCACTGTAATTTATGAAAAGATTATTGGTCCTGCAGGTTGTCTACATCACACTTCGACGGTTGATCACACGAGACTGCTACTTGTAACAAAGGTGACTGAAATCATTCTCACGATGAATATTTTTATTTGATTACAATCTCTTGAGAATTTTGTTGTTTTAATGGTGTGGCAGCCACAGCCGCGCGTCGCGAACGTTTCAATTGAAATAAGCAATCTATTCCATACTGACCACGCCGACCACTTCAAAATAAATGATCCTTGATAAACAATTCGCAGTCTGCCTCATACAAAAAATGACTGACAAGGCATGCACGATTGCAGAATATGTTCAACAGGGTTCTTTTGATTAAATATTTGCTTACATATCTTTGATTTTAAACACTAATTACGTACAGGTAATATAATAGCAGCTTCCAAAATACTAATTGAGGAAAACGAGTACGGTTGAGATCATTTCATGAATTTCATTTGCACATAGTTTTTGATGGAATTAATAGTTTGCTGTACGAAAATCTTTATTGGAATTCACAATAAAAATATAGGTAAGGGTGTTTTTAATATCGTGTGGATTTCATCACGCATGCGGGTTTGCCCCGCTTGCAGAAAATTTCAAAATGCAAAAAAATACGCATTACAATAAATATTTGTATGAAATGGACATTTGCGGGGGTTAATACCGCATACGTGATCAAAACCGCACGATATTAAAAACACCCTAAGTTATTAATCATATTGATATTGTTGGTACGTAAAAAAATAAATTTTACCCACATATTACCCTTTTCTAAGTGCCGAATTACATTTCATTTTACTAGAAATTCACTTCACTCCAAACCACATGAAATATGTGCACGATTTTTTGTTTCTAACCGTTTCTGTCCCATTATTGGGCAAAGGCCTCCCCCAAGCCCTTCTAGGCATTCTTCTCTTGCGCTTTTTCGAAGTAGCCCTCGTGGTACACGGCTAAATCATCCTGACACCTCTTTCTGGGCCGGCGTCGATGGCGCGGGCGCTTTCCATCTGCAGGAACCTACGCGTGCATCTAAACTAATTTAATTTAAAACGAATAGCGTGTCGATGACAAAACTATTTTTTTTTATTTTCACATAAAATTTCTTTCCTGGCGCAGTATTTGGCCACAGCAATACCGTCCACTGACGCTGTCATTAGGTCCCTACGTGAACAGGCAACAGGGCAGGTGACGCTGGATGGAAGGACGTTATATTTAAATTAAAGAAAACGAGAAAGTAATCCACATAGTCTCCACATTTACAGTAATAAAGTAATAAAATAAAATGTACAAAATTTTAATACTTTACAAAGTAAGCAGCAATATTTTCTTTGAAAAGTGTTACATTTTGCAAAAAAAAAAGATGCAAAATAAAAAAATCACCAAATAAAATATATACATATATACATAAAAAAGACAATTCAAAAAATAAATAAAATGACAAAAATTATAGTAGAGTAGGTCAATCCCAAGTTGTTTTGTCCTAAAGATACTCTTTTACAGTCATAAAAGCCTTCTGTCAAAGTATATACTTACATTATAACCCACAGTCCATCTAAGATTGCCATAAGTTTCAAGGAACTCTAAAACTTTATCTCAGTATGCAGTATCAACATTAATATTATTAGTATTTTCAATTTGTAATATATTGTTAACAATCCTACCAAACACAATTCATTCTTGAGGCTACGGAAGTACGGAACTCAACGGTAGCTGTCAAGTTTGAGCCATTCTTGCTTTTGACCTTGCAATTATCATCATTTATTTGTATTCAATGTATATTTGTAGGTATATTGAGGAGTTCGTGGCTAAGTAGCATGTCTCCTATAGGTAACTTACCAAATAACTTTTTCAATATTTAGTTTTAGCTAGATTTCTAAGCTTTGATCCAATAGTGAAAATTGTTCATAATTATGAATATTGACCGTGTTTTCACTTAATGTTAGGTGTAATATCGTCTTCACATTGTACCGATATTAATACTATGCATAATCGTTGTTACTTATGTCCGTTACATTTTAAATTATATACAAATATCTACATTCGTTTATGATTCGTTTCGTTTGCTGCCTCATCGACTGTTGCTCATGCATCGTTAACCTACCGTTCAGCGATTTATTATTTTCTAAAAAGTATAGTAATATTATACCACACTAAAAACTAAGTATCACAGATTCACTTAAATGAATTATTTAATTGTAGAAATCGTACCTAAAACTTTTTTTTATAAAACTAGAGCATTCGTAATAAGAAATTGTAAAATATTTATATATTACCTAAATTAAAAAATATATATATCTGCATATCACACGTACGGGCAGTAACATCAACTGGTTACCCCTTTGTTAAGGTATTTTAATGTGAGTTGGTGTTGTTCAACCATCCAATTAATGCAGCTGTCTGTTTTAAAAGTTATATTCTCTGCTGTATCATCATCATCATCATCCCCAGCCCCACTTAGCCCACTACTGAGCATAGTGGAACACTAAGCGCCGCGTCGTCGACGACTAGGGCTCAGTCCTTCCCGGACGACCGGAAGGTGAGCTACTACCCATTACTCGTCGTCCGCAAGCCCCTTCTATGAAATTGTCATATAATACGTATATGTAAATATTTGTGAAGTTATGTAATGTATTTTAAATGGTAAACCGCATGGTATTAACATGGTACATGGTTTAACCGGTAATACATGCTCCAGTCGGCAATCGATAACGTGCCCATGCGCATTTAAAAATTGGTGCTTATTCGAGCCTATCTATTTAGTTTATAGTATGACGGCGTTGTAATTTAGTTAGTTTTGCAAGTGGGGCAGGTTACCGACTGGGGCACGTACGCCTGGTTTACCATACAGGTACATAATTTTTATATTATATGTTTATTTATATTGTAATTAGTTAGCAGTAGGACACCGCAGAGTACCCCACTATTATTATACGCAAGTTCGTACGATCAATCCAAACATTGTCAAGTAGCCATCGCTGTCAGCGATAGGACTACCATAGATTTAAGTTTGTGTTTAAGTTTTGTATTTTGGTGTACAATAAAGTTTATTATATTCTATTTCCGATTACAATTTATTAAATTGAAGAAGTACAGGTGTATCTTTTGGGATTTCTGGGTCTACTCTGGAGTTATAACTTACCATAAAGATAATCATCAAAATAAGTTGCTATTTCGCAAAGATATCGCTGAACAAGTTACATAGGTATACTTTAAAAAAAAACCTCTTTTGATGTCAGTTAAATATGCGTGTTTTGTATAAGTATATCACTGGTTTAACTGTTAGCTTGGTTTTTTTTCATTCAATTAATGGATAAATACAATCCTACTGAAATTTTCAAAGAAAATCTAAGCGTCCTTTGTCGTACAACTAGCGGCCCGACCTAATTTCATAAGCTAAATATAATCAGCCTTATAATTTTCCCCCTGCTATGCTAGGTTTCAGGTGTTCGTCGGAAATATTTCTGTAACGATAGATGCAACAATATCACCTTAAATAATATAACCTTAAGTACTGGACCTGGTCATAAATTGCGGGTCGGAAAATAAAAAACAGAAGTTAAATACAGTTTTTTTTTCCTACGTTGCCTACCTTTTTCTCATTTTTTTTTTTGCTACATCATCGACCCCCTAACTTATATATCACACACACATTTTTTTATATATTTATATTCTCGTCTTTATGAAAGAGAAATGGGTCGTAATTCACCACGCGTGCCCAGTGCGATAAGATGGGTGTCACTATATCTTCAATGTTTTTAGTTCTAGGACATGTTGTTTTCTCCCGAATGCAAATTACATACATAAACTTTCTTTGAGTATCGTTATTTTTATTCATTAGTGAAAACCGAATCAAAATCTGTTGCGTCATTTTGGACAAGTTATCAGATAAACAGAAATACAGACGCGGAAACTGACTTTGTCTTAAACTATGTATAAATGTCCAACGCAGATAAATATCCAAGTCTTATTTACTGTATAAAGCTTTTATTTTCCTAACTATACCTATTAATTTATGAAATTAATTAATGGCCATGATATACTTTAACCGATGACATAACTATCTTTATGACACGAGGTTAGATATTATTGAGCACAATACAACAAGTACAATGTTTACTGTATCGGACTCATCTGCAATAGTGTTTAAAATATGCAGTACCAAGGACCTCTATCTCTCTCCTCCGGTAGCTTTATAATATGGCGTTATTTTTTTTCTTTACTATAACAGCCATAGTTCATTCTCAGTCCGTATTAAAAAAAAACGGAGATGTAATTCTATTGTACGAGTAATTAGAAATTATGCCTACTTTCAGACCGTTTACATTAATTCTTATCTTCGCTCTTATGAATATCATACCTTTGTCATCTTCTTTTCAGTGATTGTTTTATCATAATCATCATCATCATCATGTCAGCTAAAAACGTCTTCTATTTTCGTACATAGGTATGTATTTCCCCAATGCAGGTTTCACCACATCGACCGTCCTGGTGAATGTGACTGCAATATGTGTTCAGTAGATTTTTCATTATTTTTATTATTAATAAATAACTTATAATAAAAATAATACCTAGTAAATTAGGAAATAGGATTTTTTGATGAATCAATGAATAATACATAATAACTCTCAAATCGGAAGTGATTACCCAGGTAAGTATATAGTTATAATGATTAGAATTAATTTACCGCAGGTCAAGGTTTCTCATTATTTACTGTCTGAATCTTGCTTTTTATAAATTATTTGGCTTAGTGCTGTAGATGAGGGCCGGGGTCTACCGTACGTTATACAGTAGGTACCTTTTTCGTCCTCTCCCGCTCTGGGCGGAGCAAAAGGAGTGTTAGACTTTTACTTCCTAAAATTCACCTGTGTTCCTTTGCGTCCTCGGGTTCCTCTTTCGAATCCGTAGCGTGCCTGCATGGAGCAGGTACCGACCGATCGTTTTAAATAATCGAAAAGTCTACGTACATGAGTAAACTCAGTAGGTAATCGACACGCTGCCTGATTTACTGACTACTCTTTTTAAGTGATAATGTTGAAAAACAGGGTGACGAGCCAAATCGGATAGTGCACCAAAATGCTGAACCAACAGTGCAACATACTTGCGATCATTGCGATACAACAAAACGCGCCATCACAGAACAGGTTGTCAAGAAAATTGCTGAGATAAGACACTTTCAGTTTTTTACAATCGTATTAAAATAATCATACGATGGTTTCATTTTATTGACACAGCAAAATTTCTGTTTAACAAAGTAAACAACCAAACAACCTAGTTTGAATTATTTGTAACTATGCAATAAATCGCCACATTGCAAAAATCATGAATCAATAGCACAAGATTTCAAATCATTGAGGTATGCCTGTAGGACAGTAGCTGTCCCTTACTTAGGGCTCTATTATTTCTGAACGGAGTATTTAGAGTAAATGACGTGTCAGGCTTCAGCCTTTTTTTGCGGAGGGAAATCATCAAACGACTTCTCCCACTTTAGAGTGGAGCGAGAGGACGTGTCAGACTTTTACTGACTAAAACCCTATGATGCTTCATTTGCCCTTTGCGTTCTAGGGCTACAGTAACTCTTTTAAACGTTTCCACAGCCCAGCAGGTATCGACTCTACTAGGCCCTTTTTGTTGACATCCAGGCTTTCAGGCTAGAGTTTAAGAGCTGGTTGTAGTCACCGAGTATTTTGTAGGTACTGGCCCAGAACTCTTATTGACTTCGCGGCCCCGTAACAGTGATTTTATTTTTATATAAAAAAACATAGGTGTTTGTTTACCAGACCCTTTTAAAAAACAAGCTTTATCATTTAGTGTAACTTTAAAATGTTTCCGTGTCGTAATCTCGTAAATATACACGTTTGAAATCGTAACTTAAGGTCAGATTCGTGATTTTTTAAGGTTCCGTACCTAAAAAGAAAAAAACGGAACCCTTATAGGATCACTTTGTTGTCCGTCTGCCTGTCAAGACCCTTTATCTCGGGAACGCGTGGAGGTATCGAGTTGAAAATAAAACCATATACCTAGTCAGGTTTGCGGCCCCTGGCCCCTTGAAGCTGTAAACAAATCAAACTTCTAAGTTAACGAAAAAAAAAGATACGGTCGCTTATGTCGCAAAAAACGTACATTTCGACAGTTCGACATTCTCAAGGGAATCAAAATTCATAGGGTACTTTCCGTTGACCTAAAATCCTGAAATTTGGCATGAAGCAAGGTTTCATAGCACAAGGATAGGAAAAAATCTGAAAACTGTAAAGGATACCCACGCTCCATACATTTTTGGTCTAAATTAGAAAGTTAGGCCAAAGAAAAAAAAAATTATATTCAGTTAGAACTTGTTTTTACAATCATTTTTTATTATGGCAACAACGCTGTGGGACCAATACCCTCGGCTTTATTTGAGTTCAAAAATTATTGGTTTTCAATTAAATAAGTTCTTAAAAAATGAAATAACTCACAATAAACAAATAAAAAAAAAATACAGGTAGTCTGTAGTTGTTTCTTCAATTGTTTAAATTTTCAAAAAATAAAAATATCGGTGTATCCAACTCTCAACGCTTTATTTGTTTAAAAAAGTCATAATCTAATCAAGTAATATAGTAGTCCTCTGGAACCATAGTAATATTTTCTAATCCCAAAGACCAGGGACGGCGAATTACGGAGATGAGGGAGGGTTCACAGCAGTGTCAAAGAAACGCTTGAAAAGTGTTTCATGAACTGCCGGATGAATGCCTACATTTTCAGATCTAAATGAACCCTCATTTCAGACATAACAGGAGACTCCGAGGATTTTTAGGAATCGATTTTGATGCATTTGGCTTCCATGGAGATGACGGGGCTTTGCGTATGCGAAGACAGGGTAAGCATAATTATGTCATGATGGTGCGGATGACCGCTGTAAAAATGCGTAATTTGTACTTGAGTGACCATTGCTAAGGACTGGCAGGATGTAGTGGAGCCTGCTTTGTGCGAAAGTGGCACGCGAAAAAATCTACTATATGTACAGCAAAGGTCAAATGCTGGTCTAGGATCACATCGAGGTATTTAGCTTGCTTCTTTCAAGGGATCGGTTTACCATACATTGTGATCAGAGTGCGAGCTCACTGGACATGGTAAGTTCGGGAGGTTCCTCTACTGCATTCGTGCG
This sequence comes from Mythimna pallens, assembly GCA_961205895.1. Lineage (NCBI taxonomy): Eukaryota > Metazoa > Arthropoda > Insecta > Lepidoptera > Noctuidae > Mythimna > Mythimna pallens. The sequence goes on along the minus strand of OY540830.1, from coordinate 15,793,105 downwards.
GAAGAAAAGCCCGAGTGTCACTATTGTGTTGACCGCCCGGAGGGCACGGTGGAGCATACGGTAGAGATGTGCCCCGCTTGGGCAGCCCACCGCCTTGTCCTCACAGGGGCGATCGGCGGCACCGATCTATCGCGCCGGGCCTTGGTACAGGCCATGGTCCGGAGCGAGGAGGAGTGGCAGGCGGTCGCCTCCTTCTGCGAAGCAGTAATGCTAACAAAGGTGGCGAAAACACGCGCGAGCGAGCGGCCCTCACGTCCCAGCCGCCGTGATCCCGATCCCAATTTCCAGCCACCGTAGACGCAGGCTTGCGGACGATGAGCAATTACCCATTGTTCACCGTCCGCAAGCGCTCGCCGTCCGTCCGGTAACCGTCCTGACCGAACCCAAGTCGTCGACGGCGCGTAGTGTTCCACGCGCACATCAAGGCGATGTCAGCAAAACCGTAGGCGCCCAACAGGGCCGAAGCCTACTGGGGCCATGAGTTCGCTTCTGAAAGGAAAACCCGGAGGCCTAGAATGCAAGGCAACGAAGGAACATACAACGATAACCCACTCCTCTGACACGCCCTCTCGCTCCGCACAAGCGCGGGAGATGTCATTGGATGATTTTCCACCTAAAAAAAACGGTGGATTTTAGTCAGTAAAAGCCTCATACTCCCTCTCTCTACCCAGAGCGCGAGGAGTTATATCATAAATTGCCACTGGAAAAAAAATCCCAAGAGAGGCATATAGGCGTTAGTTAGCTAGTGCAACTAAATTAACACCTTGACTCAAACGCTCTTTATGATTTGTTTTATGAACCGAGACGATAACTAATAATAACTTATACAATAAGTCAGTACTTACATCTAGGTACTTACCTACATCTAGTTATTATAATAATATCTAATAATAAAATATACGGTTTTTTATATTTTTAAATGTTTTATTTTTGAAATATTTAAAAATGTAATTAATATGTATATTAATATACCACAGTGTCTCAAGACGAAAGTCTATGACCAGTGCGTGTTGCCAGTGATGACATATGGCTCCGAAACGTGGTCGCTTACAATGGGCCTCATCAGAAGACTTAAAGTCACCCAAAGGGCAATGGAAAGGGCTATGCTCGGAGTTTCCTTGCGTGATCGAATCAGGAATGAGGATATCCGCAAGAGAACCAAGGTTACCGACATAGCACGAAGAATCGCCAAACTAAAGTGGCAATGGGCAGGGCACATTGCTCGCAGAACAGATGGCCGTTGAGGCCGAAAGGTTCTGGAATGGCGGCCACGTACCGGAAGACGTAGCGTTGGAAGGCCTCCTACAAGGTGGACCGATGACTTGGTATCGATTGCGGGAGTCCGATGGATGCGAGATTCACAGGACCGTTCATTGTGGCGACACTTGGGGGAGGCCTATGTCCAGCAGTGGACGTCTTTCGGCTGAAATGATGATGATGATGATGATGAATTAATATGTTTATTATAAGTGAATTAAAGGAAATAATAAAGTTTATTGTCACAAAGAAACATACATACTTACATTATTAAATGCTATTAGGCCTTCTTTATGGACTTGTTTACGTTAAGACTATGAGACTGCGAACGAATCAATTGAAATATCTAACAATATGATACAGTTGAACCGGTCACTAGTTTGTAAACTCTAATTAAATGCACATCCTGCCCATACGTACAGTGTTTTGGGAACACATTCGTTGTATGTACCTATAGCTAAAGAGAAGAGGGCCTGTCAGTCTGTGTTTCCTGACAGCCACAACCTAGGGGTCTTTAAAACAAGTAGTAGGGAGCCCGGAATGCTAAATTTACAGTCACTAAAGTGTCATGGTTACCTATTGGATTGTGCAGATTAAGTTCTAAAACGAAAAAAGTCTATATCAAGTTTTTCATTGTAGTGGGGGGAAAGCGTGTAGGAATTTTCAAAAATGTAAAAAAAAAACAGTCAAGTCACATGGATATATATTTATGCTAACACGAGTTTAGAAAAAAAGAACTGCCTAGCAAAGGCCTTTCTTTCTCTTTTCTACACACGCCTGTGTATGGCCACTGTGTGCCGGTGCCTTCAGTAAGTCTTTCCACCTTCCTCTTGGTCTGCTGTGATATCATTAAGCTTTTAATGGGACCTAATATATATATATTTTTTTAATGGAAATACTAGAGTGCGTCAGACATTAAACATAGTGTATACGAGCTTTGTCTTTCTGATAACCGATAGGGTGAACAACCCGTAGCAATCACCTTAATCTAACGATTAACCACTAGGGGGTGGCTGTAAAAGGGGGTAAAAAAAGAAAAACAAAAGTTTTTCGAGTTTTTCAGATATTCAGAGTGAATGTTAAGTGAACTCAAAAAAGTATCCTATTTAAATGACTGACGATTTGCACATGACCAATAGTCACGACTGGTTTTTGTGTGACCTTGAGATTGATCTTTGTCGTCCTAAATGATAATCTGACAATTATATGATGGGGTGTTGTTAATCTGACAATTTGAATAAAAAATTTACTATAAAATAACCAAGCGACATTTCGAAAATATAAAAATGGTACCACTTACATTATAGAATGGTCATTAAAGATTTATATGAATTCAAGTATATAAAGAATTCAACATTTTCTATCAACATACAACTAAACGCGAGCATGCTATTTAAAATTCTTTTGTTATTATTTTCATGGATTTATTTATCTCAGGACCCTGAGGTCCTGGACCTTTGGAAGGCATACGAGGGGCCAAAGACAACTTGCAGAGGCCTTTTAGACAGTTTTCATGGAATGTGATACCAACCGACGATTATCCCTATACGTGCTATGCTAGTGCACCCAAGAAGAACCCTCAGTTGGTCGGAAACTATTGAAAAATATGGGGCTATGACTTTGGGAGGTTAAGTGGACTGGTTACCAAGAACTATGTTAAGACTGTAGCTCCTGCCTGAACATGTTAATAAAAAGGCAGCAATATTTTTCTACATAGTACGAGTACTTACCTTGTCTTAAACTGACGCGCTCGAGCTTTTCTGAGGATCGATTTTTTTTTACTAATCTGACGGGCTGCCCTCAATGCACCGCACTATATTAAGGGTTCATGATATGATTAACGCGCAAAATACCACTTGGGCGCCCCTACCAGAGTGAATAGGTTACTTCTAGATAAGCGTGCTCCATCGTCAATCACATCTTCGCTTATTATAAAGTTCGATACTCGTACCTAGTGGTCAAACGCGAGCCTCTCAATAACAAACAATAAAAAAAAAAAATTATGATGTTTTATGTTTTTATTAAATCATTAGATATATGAAAGCCATCGTAGAAATACGTGTGGCAGTCGAATGAAAAAAGAAATATAATCGAAGGTGTTATCATAAACAGTCGCATAGGTACCTACCTCATAATGCAATGTGTATTTAAGTAAGTACTTTAAAAATTAACAAAATCCAATTCCCTGTCCAGTTTAAGTGTAAGCACTAATGTCTCGGTGTTCCCGTCCCAATTAGCCTTAGATCGGTCAGGGTTGACCTCGTGCGGAAGGGGCAGCTTCAGGGAATATTGAGAAGATGTCACCGTGATGTTAGAGGTGTCTACGATTAAGTCTACGTTTTCTTTTTTATCTCCTGGCATTTTCACTCGGACGATAAGATTCTCGCAGCTAGCCGACCCTGGCGTTTTTGGGCCAATCTGAAACAACCAAAAAATATTAAAAGTTAGATATCTACAATAAGAAGTAATACCTACTAAGCTGTATGATCTAAGTAAACACATTAAGTTTTTGTTTGATTTAAATAACACGTTACTAATTGATCTTTTTTGCTTAGGTACAAGTTTAAAACTTTGTTATGCTCCTGTAAACATAATTATTTCTTTGGAGTAAGTATATAACTATATTAATAATCCGAATGATAGGTTATTAAGGATTTATTAGGGATCACAAACAACGGGTGATCCATGTGTAAGGAATTTGCCGCCATTTATGCGGTAAAATTCATGTAAAGAAAATAGTCAGATAGTTATTTAAGTGAAGTTCTGCACGAGAAAACAATTTCGCGTTATTTGAAAAAAAACATTATTCATTGTCGCAAATCCTACCTACGATAGGTAGGATTTCGGGGATCAGAATGGCCCTCTAGACCGTATGATTAAACACCACTGAATTTGTTTTATGTTAGGAAACAGCCGTGGAGGTTATTTTCCCGTGTGCTATTCCCAGTGACGGATTAAGACTACTTGTTGCCCTAAGCAATCTACGCCTGTGGCCCCCCTATCCGTATGTCGTCAGTTTTTTGTAAAATGAGGTGATGAGATGTACCTTAGAAGTGGAGTAAGTGCGACAACAATAAAAACCAAAGCATAATTTATTTATTAGGTAAGGGTTAAAGTATGAAATTGCCGATTTGTACTGAAAAATTCAATTTTTGTTTTATTACCTATACATTGCTGCCCTCTAATAGGAAGGTCATTTATGCCTTTGCGATAGAACTCTGGTGATCTAGATTCGACAAACTGTGTGAAAGCATTTTGTACTGCCTTCTGAGAATAAAACTTTTTATCACGTAGAAAATTGTCTAAACCACGAAAAAAGTGGTAGTCCGTTACAGCAAGGTCTGGCGAATACGGAGGGTGACGAATGGTTTCTAATTGCAGGTCCTTTAGGTTTAAAACGGTTTCTCGTGCTGTATGAAGTCTCGCGTTATCATGGAGCAATAATGGTGAAGATTGATTTATTAGTCGGGGCTGTTTCACTGCTAGTTTTGCCATCATTGTTCCGAGTTCGGCACAGTAGTAGAGTATCTGCCGTTATTGTTTGACCAGATCGAAGAAAGCTATAGTAAATAACACCATGCTGAGACCACCAAACAGTAAACGCGCGACTTATCAAACTAGTCCTAAAAATCTTTTTGGGTGACGTGAGAGTGAGACGTGATGCCCTAAGGACGGATATTTTTTGTGCTTCTTCTGGTGCCCCCCCAGACGTGATGCCTTAGGCAATTGCTGAATTTGATTAAGGGTTAATCTGTCACTGGCTATTTCATACATAGGTAACACTATCCTGTGTATTTTATGATTCAATAAACGGGCCAGCCAACGACAAATAAGTATCATCAAACTTTAACGTTTAAAACGATCTGGCCAGTTTTAGTAGGCCATTCATGAAGTGATAAATTTCTAAGATCTGGACCTGTACCATGACGTTAAAGTAAGATTGTTTCATTCTTATTTCCAGAGTGGGTAGGAGATGGCGCTAGACAACCTGTATCACACTGAAATAAGAATGAAACAATCTTACTTTGAACGTCATGGTAACCCCCCTGGCTACGACATATCTATCACGACAGAACTACACAGTTGCTTTTCGAAAACGGTATCCGGTCGATCTTTGATTGGAAATGAATCTAGATTTATCGGAATTACTCTAAATATTTCCTCTCTACTCAAAGACTCCAGTTAGATATGCTCATGTGTCAAAACATTTAAGTAAGTAAGTTACCTGAAGAAACACATCTTCAGCGGAGACGGACTGTTGGTAGTTCATGGTGTACTCAGGAGTCTTTAGTCCTCCTAGGCCTGCACCAGCCATTCCAAGGGTTTCCACCTCTTTTGCTTCCTGTTCCTCATATTCTTCAATCGTTTTCGGAGTTTTTGCATCTCCGACTGACGGAATTTTCCCTCTCGTTGAACTTATGTCAAAACCTAAGAGAGAAAATCAAAAGGTTTTAAATATAACTGTTACGGTAGCGGTAAGTTCATATACGTAACAGCAATAGGCCAATGCTGGTTCTGTATACTGGGTTCATACTTGGTACATAGATCTAGGTAGGTATCTAAGTAGATACCTACTGTCGCTAACAATTTATTGACAAGAAATTTCCTAAGACTGGTTATATCCTGGGAATTCTACCCAGGAGACATCTACGCTCGGTGACCGTACAGTCAGCAACTATTGACAAACCTACCTGTTACGAAAGTCTACCAACTTACATAGTTATTCTCGAAGGCGAAAAAATAAAAAAGAACGGTTGTGGAAATGCCGTACCTACTACAGTCACCACGTTTGGGTAAGAAAAATGAAAAGATAAACGTGAAATTGTATGTAGGTATTTGATAATAATAATTATTATATATTTTTCATTGTATACCTTATAAAAAATACAGGACAAACATTTATAAAACAAGTGTACAATGGGCAGTCTTATCGCTCAGGTCAATTTCTTAGAGACAACCTTTGGATGTTCTGAAGGAAAGCATTTAGATTTTCCGATGATTCAAGGACCTAAGTATGTGTCACAGAGCAACTGAAAGCATTCTTTAAGATAAAAAGCGATACGAGAAATAAATAATACAATAAAAAGCAGATTTATATAAGATTTAAAAGATTTTCTATTTGCCTTCGCCGGAATGCCCACATACCTACTTTGTATGTGGGCATTCCGGCGAAGGCCAATAGAAAGCCATTGGAGCTTAGTACGAAATTTAGAAACGTGGTCATACTTGCGCAAGCCAAATATAAAACTGATACAGTGATTTTGAAGTCGCTCAAGCTTATGCCCAAGATCAATTGCTTGGGCTCACCCTAGACCAGTCGGATAAGCTCAAGCGACTCTGCTGCTACCCGCTATCTTGATCTCAATCAAGATAGCGGGTAGTAGCATAGTCCATGATTGGAAGTAGAAGAGATTGTGCTATTGCAATTTTAGTAGTGATAGGAAGAAAATTACGAAGTTCTCAGGGAGCCCGCTGAAGCACATAGCTTACCACTGAGTTCCTGCAGTTATTTGTTTTGGCCAGGAAAAAGTGCGGTCGATATAAATCACCGTCTTCTTCGCAGTGGTATTATAAAAAAAAAAAACTGGGGAAGTTTCGACCAATCTATTTTAGAGACAGTCCCAGAAGTACCAACCACAATCGCTTGCATCTTAGTTGGATTGATCTTCAGCCGAAACTCAGTGCTTCAGCCACCTATTCGAGCCCGGTCTATGTTGATAGTAGGTATCAGTGGCCTCAGATAAGTTTCTGATAGGGGTTTGAGCATAAATTTGGAGATCATCCGCATACAGGTAATAGAAAGAAGATAGATAGTTGTTGAGTGGTAGTGTTTAAAAAAGGGCAAAGAGCAGTGGAGATAAAACGCCACCCTGCAGTACACGTTTACAATTTGATCATGCAGATGCTATATTTACCTATATTGAATGTAAAGAAAATCTGATAAAAGGTATAGGTATATTACCTGCAGATGGCAAATCATCTCCTTGCAAAACTTCTGGTTCAGGTGGTCTCAATAAGTTCGCGAGATTTTCCATATGCGCCGGTGAGAACTCCATTTTTATACCTTGCAACTTATTACAGGGTATCTAATGTATGTACACCGCAAAACAATTTGATTAACTCGGGTTGCACAATGCAAAATTATTTTTTATTCTATTACTTTTATGTTATGTTTGTGTAATCAATGCAACATCTAACGTTGCTAGGATACCAATTCCCGAAGTAATCAGTGAAAAGCATGAATATTATTTTATCTAAACTCTTGTTTATACTATCTGGATTGATTATGTCAACCTCAAAACCGTACCGAAGAGTAGGTACGATACGATACAAAAGGGTATGTTATCTCTTTCTACTAGTGTGTCCAAAAACTAGTTCGTATTAAGGGACAATTCTGTTCAAAAGAAGTTCAAGATGTTATTAATACATTTTAACGTAGATTTGTAGATTCAAAAACTATTAATTAATACGTATCGACACTACAGAAATTCAATGCAATAGCCCTAGACATCAAAATTTTAGAAAAAAATTTATCAGTTTAAAAAAAATTAGATCAGTATGTCCAAAAACTAGTTCGTATTAAGGGACAATTCTGTTCAAAAGAAGTTCAAGATGTTATTAATACATTTTAACGTAGATTTGTAGATTCAAAAACTATTAATTAATACGTATCGACACTACAGAAATTCAATGCAATAGCCCTAGACATCAAAATTTTAGAAAAAATTTCACTGCACCTCCTAGGTCCTCCAATTTCGGAGGAAAGTTTTTCTTTTTTATTAATTGACGATAAAATTAAACGTTTCAACGATATTTCGGATAGACTCAAAAATTTACTTACATTCGGCTTTCACCCTCAGTATTTATTGCAGGTTTTGCTCCAAATTTTATGTATATTCTTAACTATTCCCCTTTATGGAAACAACCACATTTCTTGGACAAATTTGATCAAACCATTCGATATGCTTTAACGTCGCCCTTTCTATGAAATGAGGCCCTGAATGACCGACCATGGCTACAAGCCACGCGACCCATCCATTTATGTGGGCTTAGCATCCGCAAATTTTCTAGTTTAAGTCTACCGGCGGCGTTCCTGTCTTCCGTGTACAGCACTCAACAGTAAACCGAAAGAATCTTAAATCCATCACTGGTTGACTGTGAAGTGTCGTGCTTAACCGACGCCGCACGCCGTGAACGCCTGGAAAGTGGCTTGCCCGGACAAGGCGTTGCCCGAGAATCCAGTCAGAAGTTAAAATAATAAATTAATAAATTACAAATTTAAGAATTCTCAATAAATTAGGTTTCAGGTTAAACGCGTAATTACGTAATAATAATACCCCCCTGCGCGCGAGGGGTAATATAAAATAGTGCAATGACGAAAATAACATTTAATTTGCTTATTAAATGTAGTAAATTTATGGTTACCCTAGTTAAAGACGGAGGTAAGAAATGGACACACTACTTCTTTCTCGTTGTCTTGCTCGGTACACTTTTCCCCTTTTTTTCTTGTCGATTAAAAATATGAACTTAATTATTGCTATGAAAATAAAGTAAACTTTAGAGTTTGTAATAATATTGCTTTGTAATCAATCCAGTAAGTCCGAAGGGTATAAAAAATCCTTGGTGAAACGATTTCGTAAAAGAAGTTATAGGCACGGTAGCTTTTTTTGAGGTAGGTAATCATCTAACGACTTCTCCGGCTCTAGGGCGAAGCAGGAGTGTGTGTCAGACTTTTCCTAACTTTTAACCACACCTATGTTCCTTTAGTTTCCCTATGCGTTCCAGGACCGCGGGCTCCTATTTTGAAAATCAACCCATGGCCCCAGCAAGCTACGGCCCTGCTGGGCTCCTACGGTTTTACTGACATCTCTTTGAGGCGTGCGTGGAATACTACGCGCCATCGACGACTCAGGCTCGGTCCGGACGACGAGTTACCATTGCTCTTTGTTAGTTGCGCTTAGTTTCGAGATTGAAACGTCGATGTTCAGTTAGGTAACACTTGTATTCTTTTATTCAATTTTGTTAATCTCTGCGTCACTGTGCTGAAGTTGCTGCGTAGTGGCAAATGGAAGAAGGCGAATTGTTCCTAACTATGAAAATAAGAAAGAAAATAGTTTTTTTTAAACTAATTATGACTTAAATAATATATTTAGCTAATTTAATTAAACCATAACGTTTTTACTTCACCTAGATTTAACTAAGACTCAGTAATACAAAGCAAAATAAAATAAGTTTTCTTTGCAAACCGTACTTTTCAATCAACATTTGACAGATGGACTTTCCTATTCTTATTTCGAACGCATTATTAGGTATATTTAAAACCCAAAAAAAAAAGCATTAATGGTTATGAGAGGTCAGTGTAGGTCTATATTTACTATATAGGTACTCTTTGGTTGGTGTAGGTAGATCAGTCAACAAAAGGCATCTATCAGGTTGTGTTTAATAAAAACCTGGATCTAAATAGAAAATAATCTACAGAGTCTACTCACATTTTAGAATATAATAATATTCCACAACTATATCGCCTAGGTATTGTATAGAATACCTGAAATAGATTACCTTGTACCTTTTTTTTAGGTGGGAAATCAAGCAATGAGTTGAGGGCATGTCAGACTTACTGACTAAAGCCCAGTCTTATGTTCTTTCTTTGCCTTGCCTACCAGGATTCCGGGTTTTCCTTTTAGAAGCTAACCCATGGCCCCAGTAGGTTTCGACCCTGCTGGGTTTGCTGACATCTCCTTGATGCGCGCGTAGAACTCGGGCTCGGTCCGGATGGCTGCACGGCGAGCTACCCATTGCTCGCCGTCCGCAAGCCCACGTCTACGGTGGCTGGAAATCGGGGTCGGGATCCTGGCGGCTGGGGGGTGAGGGCCGCTCCCCCACGCGTGCATTACTATTTCGCAGAAGGAGGTGACCGCCTCCCACTCCTACTCACTCCGGACCATGGCTTGTACCAGGGCTCGGCGCGAGGTCGTTGCCGCCGATTGCCCCGACGAGGACACGACGGTGCTCTGCCCAAGCGGGGCACACCTCTACCGCATACTCCACCATGTTCTCCGGGCGGTCCACACAATGGTGACACCCGGGCGTTTCTTCCACATGAATCCAGTAAGGATCTGCGCTATGCGGAAGGTGAGGACGCCATGACGTCTTTCAAGTCACTGCTCAAAGACTTTATACCGCCATAATTATGGCATTGTCAGCACCGGGTTGCGACAGTCGCTGCCGCCATTCCACCATGAGATCCCGGTCATGGAACTCTGATGAAAAATATTCAGTTAAGCGCCATCTATCTAGAACATGACCACTCTTCGGCTCGTGGCTTTCATCAGAATTGATAGAGATTATGTGTAACTACAAGACGGCAAATAGGCTGTATTGTCTTGATTGAGTCTGGCCAACGAAAGATGGCACAACAAAAATTGAATCTGTTCACTCTAGCTGTACGCCGCTCAAGCGGAATTGATACTTTTGATTATTCATGAAAATAATAAGTATATATGATGCATGTTTATTTAACAATTAAACATGTGCTATTTATTTAGCCGTGATATTTATGGCCGTTAGGGCCAAAAGGTTCTGGAGTGGCGACCGCGTACCGGAAGACGGTATGGTACGGTTCTATGGTGCATGTAACTACTAACTAGCGCCATCTATCAGTGTGCCTCAGAACTTCGTTAATATTTCTAAAAATAGATGTGTACTTCCACTATGCTCCAAGGAACTTAGATACTCCCAAATAAAATAGACAAAAATCTATATGTACTTAAAAATAATTTCTCTAAAGTGTAGATAAGTTTAATGAAATACAATTCCTTACAAGTCTATTTATTTTTTAAGGAACACAATGCTCTCAAATTATTGTTCTACATTAAAAATAAAATAATGATCTAAACAATTAATTACCAAACTAAGCACTAGTTTATCAGGCCAATAAGTTAAAATAATACAAACAATAACATTTAGTTTCATTTTATTATTTTAGGGTTAATGCACTAATTATACATCTAATGCATCAAAATTAGCAAATAACACATGAGTAGGAAGAAATTTAAGGGAAACCATCATCATCTTCTTCTGCCATCTCCTTGGCAAGCTCCAAATCCTGTTGTTCTCTCTCACGTCTCTCTTCAGCACTCTCCAGTTCTTTCCCATATGACTTGGGTGGATATCTCATTGCCTTGACACTCTGGTTGTGCAAGTCCAAACAGAAAGATATACGTTGGTGGAAGGCCAGCTGAGGCTCCCTTGTGCAATATATATCAGAACTCTCCTTGTTACTCATGTATCCCTTTTCGGGATCAAGGGTAGCCTCAATAACTCCATCTCGGATAGCTTTAGCAACAATAAACTCTGCATCTTCAGCTGAGTCTAAGCCCAGTTTCCTTGCAATGTCTTTTGGAGAAATACGTGAGTATGACAGTCCAATAGAACGGATGGCAGTTTTGATTACATTCTGTCTAAGACGAAGAATCAATGTGAAAGTGTGATCACTGCGGAACTGCGGGCCAAAGTTCTCAAGGACTTCTCCAAATCGCTGCAAGTTTCCAAGTCTTACTGCTTGAGTGAGTTGGAAGTAAGGTGCCAAAGCTTTTCTTAGAGGTGCTTGTCTAAATATAGCTCTTTCAGGAATATCTCCCAAAAGTAACTCCACAACAATAGCTAACTTCTGTACAGTTTGACGGAAACCAACAGCAGCAGTTTGAGGAGCCTTCCTCAATGCTTGCACCAAATGTTTGTGGGCATCACTGTACTCCAGACGAGCTGCCTTGATTCTTCCAAGGTAATACAAGAATCTTGCCCACTCATTGTTACTTGCATTTTCAGGAAAAACTGACTTACTTACAAGTTTATCCGCTTGATCATACAAAGAGTAATGCAAATAGTTACGCAGAAGACAGTTAATGAGTACAGCTTGACCTTCATAGTCATTACGCAGGGTCGAAGTACGGAGTCTTGCATGAAGTAATCCTCTAATAAGGTCTAATTTATTAGTTAGTTCAAACACTCTTGAATGGTAGAAGTAGCATTTAGCAGCAATCAAATCAAGGGTTCTTCTGTTTTGAGCCAGGACCTTATTCATCAGCTGCTGTGAGCATTCTGTAGCTTCTTCCAATCTGTTGGTGTCCAGCAGGCGAAGCAGCACCAACAGGTGCAAATATACGTCGACTTCTGGAACTGGTTGCTTGGGCGCACTACGAGAGCGAGGTGGTTCGATGTCGACAGCGCCAGGTAGAGGGTTCTCCACAAACGCAATCAATCCCTCTTTGTCAGCACTTGACGGATAAAGTTGGTTGAAAATAGCACGTAAAACATTGCCATTTAACTTCCTTCTGGTACTGGGAAGAGATCTCAAAACGCGCATAGCAAACCTCGGTTCCTTGGAAGTTACAGCTTTATCTATTTGTCTTACATGCTCCCTCAAATCTTGAACAGCAAGCACATCTGCATCTTTCTTTACTTCGGGTGTCTCTACATCACTAGCTGCTGCAGGACTTTCCACATTTTTCATTTCGACATCTTCCGCAGGAGCCATTTTATATGCTCTGTAACAATTTTCCAAATAAACACCAAAATCTTTACAAAACTACTGATTGCGATATTTTTCGACCCTTTTGTCAAAAAATGCCGAGTAACTATGAAACGTTTCAAACTAAAAAAAAGAATAACTTTAGTATTTCTCAATCAAATGTTATTGCGATCTCTTTCTTAAACATAAATAAAGATAAGACTAGCTTATTTTATTAATGCGCATACACGTTAAACATCCAAATGTAGTCAAAAACAATGAGATATGGAACACTTTTAAGAAGTAATAAGCTGTTCGGATACATTCCCGAGAAGCGTGAAGGATGGTATTCTCGTAATTGTGCCGGCAGTCAAAGTCACTACGTGTGTACTAAGCATAATGTTCTAAATTTTTGGAACATAGGTATGTTTCGAGGATGCTGTCATCAAATAAGTCAAACCAGCTACACTACAAAGCTTTTTCAAGCCTGCAGCACAGGTGTGTAAGGTACCCAGTCTTTCTATCTTCTATAGGATGCATTGTAGAAAATGTGCGCGGGTAATGACTTGGTTCCGCCATCACCATTCTATCATCGTACAAACCAACATACGGCGAGTGTTCTACCTTACATTGTGTTCACCTCTACGGTCCGTAACTCTTATTTGTTAGTGCTCTCGTTAACTTTGTCTGTGGATACTCAACAGTAAACCATCTTCGTCATGGTCTATAAACAGGGTGTTTGGTGCATCGTGTGCCAAATTGAAATGGTCTATGGGAGGGGTCATCTGCTATCATTTCAGACCCCTAAAAACTTTTCATGCCCTGTGGATTTTTTCATCGACTTTTTATCGTTTTATGAAAATAAGACCCAAATTTTTCATTCAAATACAATTAAAAAAAACGTATAAGGCGTAGACTCTGGATTTTAATTTTATTTAGATGTGTATAGTATTACAGTACTTTTAAATTTAAAAGAGTGACATTAGCTATTTAGTATATTTTAAAATAACTTGCAAAGTATTGGACTTAAATTAAAGCTGTTCATGTTACAGCTATTTACATGGCTATAAAAAAAAAACCAAAAGTGACCGGAGTCTTCCTCCTCCTACTCCTCGAGTCGTATTCCTCATTACTGAGGGTCTTGAAGTTCCCGCTGGATTAGCTTCTTGCTAATGGTATTTCGCCATCTGTGATGGTTCTTAGCGTCATGAAGTGCGACGTGCAATTGGGTGTCCAGTGTGGAGCGGACCTGCCTGCCTCTTGGTCGTTTACCATCAACCATGCCAGTTACGATGAGCTGTTCAAAGTTGGGGCCATTTTTCCTGGCAATGTGGCCAAAGAACTCCAGTACTCTGCGCATGCAGGTAGTCGACAGTCTGATCTTGATGTTCAGTTCACGCAAGACTGAGAGGTTTGTACGGAAAGCAGTCCAGAGAATCAGAAGTGGAACTTCTGATTCTCTGGACTGACCACATCTCGAAAACGTCAATGCGGTCGCGGTCCGCCTTCATCAAAGTCCAAGTCTCAGCCCCATAGCTGAATATGGAGAAGACTAGACAATTAACCAATTTAGTTTTAGTTTTACGTGAAATGTCGCGATCCCTCCATATGTCTTGCAGCTGCGACATTGCACTTCTGCCCATTCCTATGCGCCTCCGGATTTCCCTTTCACAAGAATCTGTGTTGTTGATGTTCACGCCGAGATAGATGTAGTCATCAACCACTTCAAGTGCAAGAGTTCCCGTGAGTTGCAGCTTTCTGCTTCGGTCCACCACCGGAGTCTTCCAACTGCCTCAAAAAAAATTTGAATATTAGTCCTATGTGACTCGATTACCAATTCTAGCGAATTCACAAAGTTATAAAAAGATTTTTGTGGCATGTTGCACATTACTAGCAAGAAGATAAATTAGAGATTTTTTGAAGAATAATAATAATATACTCTTTATTACGAACAACAAGACTCAAATTGTGTTAGTAAAAGACAAAACAAACTTACAACAATGTTAGTGACATTCAATTAAAAAAAAAAAATTATATTAAATTTTATACACACTCACAATAAAACAATCATCACTTCAGCACCCCAGCAGAGATACTGGAGCAACTATTTAAAATACAGCAGTCCAGTCTGCCAGCAATCATGCCCAAGATGCCGCTGGGACTGGCTCGCACCCTGCGCACCAGGGATGCACATCTTTTACGCATTAATGCATAAAAGCAATCATCCCTGATGCACTACAGAAGCGAGGCAGCCCCATTAACACCCTGATTATTATACTGCATGCGAAGGGCACTGTACGACTTTTGCGTAAATCGTACCCACAGGTGTAGAACGATGAACAAAAGGTTCTAAAAAGTGTTTTCTTAACCTTCGTAGAAGCACGCTTCAACCGGCGGGCAATCATGTTCGCTCTGATCGACAGTGCCCTCCGCTCTCTCTCAATGTCATCATCGTCCCTAAGGCTAGCGGTCAGGACATGCCCAAGGTACTTAAATGAGTGCACTCTCGACAAAGGCACACCGTCAATCTTTATCGGAAGTACCGTTACTGGACACTTTCCACCAGCCCCAAACACCATCACAACACTCTTTGCACTCTTGCAATGTCTATGTTCTGTAAAGAAACAACTTTTGTATCTACTCTGTTTTTTCCATAAACGGAAAAGCATCTCCGCAACTGTCATATTAGTTAAAACGTATGTGAGAAAGGATTTTAAGCTCTATAATAAACCTATAGAGTGTTTTTTTTTTTGTATCAGTCTTCCGTACGTAGCACCATTGCATTGTCTATAAGCATGCTTTTGTCTTTGGCTTGCCTATTCCATAAACTATAGACGAGACAAAACTACTAGCATTGCCTGTAGTTGCTTAACCAATATACTGTACTTGTAAAATACGGATAAAAAGCTTATAAATACTAATGTTACAATCGAATATTCTTGGATTACAACCATCACATTGTCGCAATAATTGCGTGTGCCAAAAGTTATAAGCAACGGACGCGCTTCGGCTGCAGGGGACCGGTTGATTCTTTACATAAAATTTCAATGTGTTCTGGAAATGGTTTGCAAAGAGGACGTGGTATCATGGTTTAAAGAATTGGAAAGCTATAAACGCATAGACGCGATGTGTACGTTATTAAATATGTGTTTGCCATTTGAACTGCGTTTCATTGGCACATACCTAGAGGAACTAGGTAAGCGGGACTTTCAGGAGTTGCGTGGTGCCGAACTAAGAGCCAACAACCCCACAGACCTGGCTGCGGACATTGGAGGCGCCAACACAGACCCCAGGACGCGACGGAAAATGGCATTGTATGTGTCGTTGTTACGCTCGTGTAATTTCGCGTGTGCTACCACATTGTACAATGCCATGGTCAGTTTGGAGCAGAGTGGCTTATTGAAAGGCTTGTACGGCGATCTCCTGGAAGAAATTTTACTCCTGTACACGATGGCGTTACATCATCCAGCGTTTACATTTGATCAAAAGTCACATTTTGGTGAAATATTAGATAAATTAAAAATGGAAGATCAGAGGATACAATTTTCTGAACCACAAGAGCATATAAATGTAGTGCCAGTGAGTGCATGCCATACACAGTCAAATATCACAGCAAACATGTCAATCCCACCGCCTAACTTGTCTGGCATGGGGCCACCGCCTGGTATTGTGTTTGTCAAAACCTCTGGGGTGCAGGTCAGTGTTGTCATATTCTTACACCACCTAGTGTTATGAAGTACTAATCCGCCTTAGTAATACAATGACCAAAATTATTCAGCCTGCAAATATTTGTTTATTGCAATCATATTTGTAAAAGAACTACCTATTTATAAAAACAGAATTTCATTCTTCTTTCTTTGAATCTAAATAGCGTTCTTATTGTCAAGGTTATTATTTGAATAAGAATTCATGTATGATAATGTTAATAGTGTCAACTTTAGCATTTAATATCTAAAATTGGAAGTTGTTATCAAATAAACTTGGCACTATTTAATTCATTAAACCCCAAGCGAACACCGTCATTCACTGTCTCATTGTCTTTCTATTGTGTCTCTAATTACAGTATTCAAAAGGTTAAGATCTAAGGACTAAAGTGATTTCTTTTGCCATTTTATTATGGTATCCAAAAGGTTAAGATCTAAGGACTAAAGTGCATTTTTTTGCCACTTAATTACAGTATTCAGAAGGTTAAGATCTAAGAACTAAAGTGCATTTTTTTGCCATTTCAGTGAGACTCGTTTAAACTATACTGTTAAAACCTTAGTCGACTGAAATATTTATAATTTTTTATTAGAATTGATTATAAACACTACCATCCATTAATTTGGAAACAGTAAAACAAATATGTCTATTTTTACTTATATTGATCTTAAATTAAAAATTAAACAACCCCTATTTTAAAATCAAATTAATGTTAGCTTTATTGAAGCGTTTACCATTTTCTGTTAATATCTTATTTTTTTCAGAAAAGAGTGGAATAATGGAAGGGAGGCCTTTGCCCAGCAGTGGGACACAACAGGCCCATAATAATAATATTAATAATCTTTTCTCATATTCTAGGCACTATTCATTTCTTTATATAATAATAATCTTCATCTAACTAGTCCCATTTACTCTCCAATAGTTGCTACAAATTTTCTGAGCTTTTTGTAGATTGCGTTTGCACCCTTTTAATGGGTTCATTCCAAATAAGGTCAAGTGATTGTGATTACCATTGTATCATTTTTTAAATCTTTTTATCTTTTTCCTAGTTCATAAAGTTATGACACAGTTTTGACAAATGCTTAGGATCTTTATACTTTTATAAAGTGGATCCAGAAACAATGATATTGCATTCCCTGGGTATGGCAGGTTCTCTAAGAATTTTCAAATAGTCTCATCCTTGTTTAGTTTTTGTTTTTGAAGAGATAGAAAAAGTACAGTCAAAGCAGTAGTTGATCTTTGAATACAGACAAATGTTACACAGATAAGGTAAAACTAACACCACCATTCACAATTGAAAGCATAGAAGATTTATCAATATCATCTTTTCAGTCGAAAGACCACTGTTGGACATAGGCCTCCCCCAAGTGTCGCCATAATGACCAATTGTTTTATTTTTGTCTAATCATAAAGTTTTGTAAATCTTAACTTTATTGCTAATTTGTATCTAATATTGTTAGGGATGTTTTGCTTTGTTTAAAAACACATTTCCTTCAAATTTAAGGACAGTAGTGTATATATATAATAAGAGGTACTTATTACGTTTTTTTTTCGATGTTTTTTTTTAACATTGAGTTTTTGCTATAATTATAATAATTTTAATTATAGGATATACCTATAATTATAATTATTGCAAAAACTTAATATTGCTCACAACTATAATTCTACAATTAAAAAAAACCATTTAATAGTTTAATTTATTACTACCTTATTACTATGTCATAGAAAAGCTGATTTATTTCCTTATTTTTTAAATCCTTGCTACAAGTTGGCTTATGCCTCTGCTTGTATCTGTCAGGGAAATAGTGGTCAAGCATGAACCTATCAATAATAATAAAAAAACCCCTGGTGGTTCATTCATTAATGTTTTCATTTCCATTAAAATTAATCAAATGTAAATAATTAAAATGTCTTACTTTTTCCATCATGGTATCTTTCAGTACATGTTTCATTATTATGGATGAATTTTATCAGTTGTTATCATTATGTAAACATCTACATATATGCAAATATACATGTAATAAAAGAGCACTACATTCATTTGATACATCATTTTGAAAATGATGAATTGTTTTGTTTAATTAGTTTGCTTGTAGCTTTAAAGTGACAAAATAGTGAATATGCATTGTGACTATGTATTATGTAATGTTTAAATTTAGTCTGTTATATTCCAGCCTCAAAGTACAGACACAGTGACTGAACTGAGTTCCCCGCCAGTCTTGACTGGGGCCGGGGGAGTAGTGCCCATGATGAGTGAAGTCCCACACCCTCCACCGGGCATACCACTCCCTCAGTACAATATGGGAGAATACATGGGACACACCACATGGCCTGCAAATATCATTGTATCACCAATAAACCAACCACTTGAGGTAAAATGTTCATTATTTTTCATTATTTTGCTATTTTAATGTGTTGAATATTTTATGTCAATTGATGCAAACAATATAAAACAAGAATAATTTTTTTTATAGGTTTTTAAATGATTTATATTCCAATAATATATCATAAAGTCAAGTCATTGGTAAAAGCAGTTTTGTTACTCATTATTTCTTTCAATGTAATTCAGGTAAGTTAGTCAAAGGCCCCTTGGTTTAAAAGAAATTTCATCTAAACATGTTATGTCCGGGTGTCACCATTGTGTGGACCGTCCGGAGGACACGGTGGAGCACAAGGTGGAGGTGTGCCACGCTTGGGCAGAACACCGCCGTGTCCTCTGGGTGGTCTAATGGGTGGCTCGCCGTCCGTCCGTCCGGTAACCGTTCGGACCGCGCCCAAGTCGTCGACGGCGCGTACTGTTCCACGCGCGCCTCAGGGAGATGTCAGCAAATCGTAAGGGCCCAGCAGGGTCGAAGCCTACTGGGGCCACGGCTAGGGTGAAAGTGAAACCCGGGGCCCTGGGACGAAGGCAAAGAAGGAACAGGAGTGGGTTTTTAGTCAGTAAAAGTCTGACACTATCTCTCGCTCCGCCCAACAGCGGGATTTGCCATAAGATGATTTTCCCACCCAATAAAAAAAATAAAAAAAAAGGCAAACCTCTTTGTTGTTGATGAGATATTTTTTAATAGCTTAAAAGAATTTAGTAAATAAAAAAAAGAATGCATACTAATTCTCTATTCCGCAGAAAAAGTAGATCGTACAATTTCATTTTCACCCCATTTGATAAGTACTTCATGGTCGTAATCCTGACCAAGAGGCAAATTGGAGCTAAATTGGACTATAATCGCTATTGTTGCATTGTATGCAGTATTGCGTATTATGTTGGTCTGTTTACAGATAATATGCGTTCATATGAGCTGAGCTAATTTTGACCAAGTATAATCTGATAATGATAAATCTCGCAAAACATTTAATTACTTTTAGTCAAAAAAGTATAACGTCACGAAAACGGCGCGCAATTCTCTGTCTGTCGGTTGTCAAAGATGCTAGTGCAGGGCGATGGGACGTGGTGACGTAGTAGGGATGCGCACACTCATCGACTTTTCAGTCTAACAATTAGACAATACTCGGATTAATATTACTAAAAGTTGCTGTGTGTCGTCTGTTAAAATGAAATCTCTTTTGAGTTTAGTTTAACTGGTTGCAGGTAATAAATTACACGGCAGCCAGTGGCGCTCCGACGTCGCCTCTGGTGTCGTCGCCGGGCGACAGCCGCGCCGCGTCGCCGCGCGCGCGCCGCCGCCCGTCGCGCGATCGCTCGCCGCCGCCCGGGCCGCCCGACCACCCGCTGCCGCACCAGCTTGCCGTCAACTTCGAGGGCCTGTCAGTCGCCGAGGTGGGTCCCTCTCTGCATCAACGCGGCCCCTACGTCGTGCTTACAGCAGAACTACTTCGCCAGAAACAGCCTCCTGCATTCATGCTGTTTTCACATGAGGCGAGTTTAGCCGCATAGTGTCGCGCGATCTTTATATCCACAAAGAGTCGTTCCCATTATGTTTCTTGTAAACATAGCAATGCATGTTATTGTATAATGTAGCTTTGTCTAGTTCTCGATTCTTTTTTTTGACAGTCAAATACGAATGTTAATATTCGTTGTTTATTTAAGTGCGATATCATGCATTACTGTGAAATTTGCTAGTGAGCAAACTGGATGCGTTCTGGCAAGTCAAGGTCCTGTATTCATCGATTACTACAATATCTTAATCAGTCAAAGACCGACCGTAGTTGCATAGAAGCAGCCTGGTTGCACACTTGGTAAATTGCGATAAAAACATCGCACCTTATAGCGCCAATCAAACGTTTGCTCTAGTATGGTTTTTTGTACACACTGGAAATTTATTTCACAAAATGCAAATTGTATTGGAAACAAATCTGAGCAAACGCGTGACTGCGCGCAGTGTGATTTAGAAAGGTGTGACTGACGAACGACATAATGCATGTAACAGCAATAAAACTTTTCAGATGCGTCATACTATTGGCGACGAACGGTTACGTGAACTGAGCGTGGTACATCAGCAGCAATATCGATCACTGGAGAAGCTGAACGGCGTGCGGCGGCTGACGGGCCCGTACATGGCGCCGCGCTCGTCGTCCGACAGCGGCTCCAGTGCCGCGTCGTCGCCGCCCGACACGCCGGCGCCCGCGCCGCGCCGCGCCGCGCCCGGGCCGCCGCCGCCCGGGCCGTTCCTGCCGTACCCGCGCCCCTTCGCCTACCCCACGCCGCCGCCCGCCTTCCGCCCGGCGCCGCCGCCCTTCGCCAACGGCGAGCCGCCGCCGTACGCCACGCCGGCGCCCTACGCCGGCTTCGTGTCTGTGCTGTACGCGCCGCCCAAGCTGTCGTGCTGGAACTGCGGCGGGGCGGGCCACGCGGGCCACGACTGCAAGGAGCCCAGCATGGAGGAGATGACGCGCGCGGGCGGCTACCAGCTGGACTTCGGCGGCGCGCCGCCCGAGCCGGCCGACAAGTAGGTAGCCGGACGCATTTCGCGACGTCCTTGTTTGATCTGTCCAGATTAGTACCAAAGTGTGAGGTCAAAAATTGTAAATAACGACCTCGGTCGGCCCGTACGGCTGTTGTCGGTACCCGGCGTGATGTGAACCCTTGGAACATGAAACCCGAAGGATTTCTTTTGACGTAGAATGAGATATTAGGTAGATCTATGACGTTATTATTACGAGCGCTTAGCGGACTAATTTATTAGGGGGATGAACTATCTGTAATGTTTATGAGTAATTGCACTTTCGATGTATTTTAGTAGGATTTGATGACATTCCAATGCTTTTATTTGATTGTTTGCATTGTAATATCTGATGAAATTAACAAGAATGTATCCAACAACAATTTATATTACATTGCATCATGAAAATTCATCATTTATTGAATACGAAACTAATATGCAGGTCTTCTATACAAAACCGCTTAGGTACGAAGCGTTTTAGATAAAATTTGATAAAACAACAATATTACAATATATTTATTTAATTTAAATTGAATATGGACACAAACATGACATCAATAATAAATTATTTACAATAAAGGACAGGTGGTAAAATGTATAAAAGGTGGTTCTAGAAGCAAAGAAACTAAACATGTTACTAGATAGGTATATTATATAAAGCATCAATTACTGTGGTAGCTTATTTCCAATAGTTGTGTGATAAAATGTGTGTCGATATTTATACCTGGACGTTATTATTATTATATAACGAACCCCATGAATATGAATATAGTGGTCGTAGTTAGAATGTTTGCAAAGGGTTTCGAATATTTTAATGAATAGACCATAATTAACCTTGAAGCCATAGAATTTATTGCTGTACTATAGAATACCTATTTAATAACATAATTATGTGCGGTAGTTACTGGTCATTGTGATCAAAATAGACCGACTGTATACAAATTTACTTATATAAAGCGGATACATTTAATTCTTTTTTATTTTTTTTTTGTTTTTCCAAAGCCTTTTCTATGGTATTTCTATCTATGGGGGTTTTTCAACAACCATTCCAAGTTGTTTCATCGAAATATTTGTTTGGTTGGCGATTGTTTTGAGGACCAAAAGTTACTGATCAAGATGCTGCTTGTGAAGTAAAGTAAATCCATCAATGAGCGTTTGTGCATACATGATAAGTTTAAGTCGGCCATTAATAACCTTAGTGCTAGCGTGTGCGGGGTCGCGCACTAGATTTAGTCCGTACTAATTTAAACATTCCTAATTCGGGCTGATTGATTCCGAACTCTGGTGTTTAATACGGATTCGCGTTTTATCTAGTGCGTTAATGGTCATAATTTGTTTAACGAGAAACCTATTTTAAAACATCATTGTTTCGATAATTTTCAAACGATTGATAGGGAAATCATAACCCTCCTTTAGCCTACTATAGTCGGGTAAAAAGGATGATTTTTTGAAACAGGTTTTGCGGCTTAAATACTATTTATTTAGCCAGTTGTGGTGCAAGCCAACCATATATTCAAAATTGTATGTGGTCATTCATAAATCTCATAACATGATGACAAAAAAAATACAAGATTTTCTGTAGCTACACTACAGAAAATCTTGGGTGGAGTGAGAGGGAGTAACATACTTTTACTGACTAAAACCTACCTGTGTTTCTTCAGAACCGTTCAAGGGTCGCGGTAACTATTTCGAATAATGCCGCAGCACGCAGGGAACCTTGCATTCTATTTCGCTTTGAACTCGAATTGGGTTGTGATTTAGTTGATTATCAAAATATAGACGAAACACTGCTGGAGGATATTATGTTGACTGGTGTGGTTTATAATTTTATTTTTAGATTTAATTGTTTGAACCAATGCAGAATAATAATGACGTAATTATTATTTTATCACCAAAATGCTTTTGTAATATAAATTTAAAATTTATTAGATTTTATTGTATTGTTTTGTTCAATCTGTTTTAAATATAATCTAAATGAGATAAATTGAATGATTTTGATCGCATTCATAAAATTTAAGAATCTGAATCATAAATTGAAAGTGCAATTATTTGTAAACATCTACACATACAGTTCTTGTGTTGAATTTTAAGGGAATTCCACCTGATACAGCAGTGTCTATATCATAGTTATGTTTAATTTGGCAGCTTCACAAAACTTTTAATAAGGGCTTTATATTGTAAAGTTGAAATCAAATAGAAAAATTGGTACAAACACATTCATTGATCAATTTTATTGTCTTACAAATAGTTAATTAACATGTCATTTCAAAATGAGTGCCATATATTGGTGTATAATATAATTTTCATGTTTAGCCAGTATGAATTCTTAAAATTTATTTAGGTGGTAGAATGATACAGTGAATAAGTCCCATCAATGCTATCTATACTCCATCTGTTTAGGTAATTACCTAAATGTAAACCATCTTGACATGTCTTTTATCTAAAAGTTGACTAAAAATTTTATCTAAAAATGTTTACAATTTGTTATTTACTTATACCGATGTTTGGTAATTAACTAAATTTGAATAATCTTTGTATGTCTTTTATGCGACTTTTTTAAAATAAAAAGAAAGTATCAAGATTGTTTACGTTAACTACCTAAACAAATGGAGTACTTATATAGTTTTTTTTCTAAACCAATTGCCCACAAGTCTCTAATTTGGTGTTAACAAAGTATACTTAATTCACCATGAATTAATACAAAAATAAAAAAAAAATGGCAAAAAAACTATTCATGATTCTAAACATTTAGAATTGTGATCAGAAGCAAAAAAAAAAACTATTTGAAGTAGGAGATCAGCATGAAACTGACTTTTTAAGTTATATGTTAATGCACATGACAATTTAGTACATCTTCATTAGTACAAATTGAAATTTGTATGTGTTGAAAAATTGGATTAAGATGATTAGTTAAGAGATTTCATTAAGTGACATGGTTTTATAAGCTAGTATAATAACATAATAGTAGAGGTACTCTAGTGTTTGTTTTAATTGTTAATAATATAATCAAAAGCAAGTGTTAATAATGTTAGGATAAACCAAATCTATCTTCAATAATTCATAACATTGCGGTGCTGCTATTGTATCTCATACATCTACTTGAGATGCTATGGAATTCCCTAAAATTCTTTGCTCTACCTTGAATTTCTCCAACAACTTCTAAATAATACAATTTTTTTTTGTCAAAATCATCAGAACTTGTAAATATGATGCTTACTTCTAAACTATTTAATATACAGTTCAAAGTCGAAATGTGACGAATTATATACAAAAGTACTGAATTTGTTTCCTTTGTCTCAAGACTGATCTCTAATACTTGCAAATTATTGGGCTTGTAACGGCTGATACAAGATCGACGGCCGCTGTAAGTGGAGCGTCGGATACTTTCAGAATACAGGACTGTTAGTTCAATGGTTGAGAAGCAGCTGAAGTAATATCGTGACTGGCCACACGTCGTGTGAATGAACCTAGTAATGTTAAACCATTTTATACTTATGAGTTGAACAAGGGATTATTTTGATCAAGCTCACGAAAATGCAATGCTCTTAATTAATGTTTATAATAATAGTCATTGTAAATAGTTACAACTATGTAAGAGAGGTGGCACGTCGCATCCGATGTGTTCACATTTTGTAAATAATTCAGTTTATATAAATTAGTTAAATATTTAGAGATTGACTATATTTGTAAATTACGTTGTAATAACTTGAGTGTCCCTATAGAGTATATTCGATTGTTTCTCTATGATCACTGTCACAAATCACAATTTGCATTTTGAAGTCCCAGTTTTTTGAAGAAAAGTTCAAATTAGAAGGGTTGTATAATTGTTTTTGCATAATTATAAAAAAAAGTAATGTTTTTTAATGAAGTCAGATGAGTGACGCGCATGGGTGGGTGCTGGGTGTTGTAGCTGTGGCCGAGAGACGCAGCTTCTGACACGGTTGTTGATGTTGTTCATTCATTACTTGACGACTGTATTCTCTTGTATTTACGCACATGAATATGTTTGCCGAGTTTTGTGCCTTCAACGCAGAGCCGATGCAAAGAGAATATATTTGTGTGCTATAAGTGATTAATTGAATAGTGTAACTGTTAACAGACCGTAAGGGACTATTATTTTGTAAGATACATGATATGTCACTCCTTATGAAGGTTGTAAGTTCACATAACGTAACTTTTGTGTTATTTATATCTTAACAATTTTATTATGATATTTAAAACAAGTTGAAGTATAGATTAAAAATAGAAAGAGTAACTTAATATTTGTAACTTTATAAGTATGCCTTTAGTCTAGCCCCAGTGTGGTTCCGTTGATGCAATAATATGATAAGCATTACATATTGCATATCATGTTAGAATATTCAGTTGAGTGTGATATTGAAGTGGATTATCTTACCGTTTGCGTCTGCTCAATTGTTTTCGACAAAGTACATTTTCAGTGAAATCGGTAAATGTGTAACTAAGAATTCGTTTTCTACATAGGCAACAATAATATTATAATGGTCGGAAATGTCTATGCAGCTTTACTTTGTACTAGTGGAGTATGAAAATATTTTTTTACTTTGTACAGAATGTTATAAATGTGATACATAATTTTTGACATAATTAGAAATTGTGATTTAGTAAGGTGTGTAGTTTATAAAAAAAAAATATGAAAAAAACTCGCTTTACTAAATAAATGATACTATTCTACAGCTATGTAATGTTGTTTTCCCACGTTTTTATATTTGGGTACTTATATATTCTAAGCTGTTGTACCTATTGCTAGTAAAATCAAACTTCAGGAAATAGAATGTTTCGGCCCGGTATTGTCAGACCTCTGTATCCCACCAATGCTGTGAATCATTTGCTTCCTGAGAAATAAACAACCAAAATCTACAATTTCGTGTTTTTATTACAAGCAACCTTGTTTATTTTAGTTCATTTCATTATTTTTCGCAGTGTTGCGGTGTATTCATGGTTTTTTAGGGTTCCGTACCTCAAAAGGAAAAACGGACCCCTTATAGGATCACTTTGTTGTCCGTCTGTCTGTCAAGACCCTTTATCTCGAGAACACGAAGAGGTATCGAGTTGAAATTATAACCATATACTTAGGTCTGCGGTCCCTTGAAGCTGTGAAAAAAAACAAACTTCTGAGTTAACGAAAAAAAAGATACGGCCGTTTATGTCGCAAAAAACGTGTATTTTGACGCTCAAGGGAATTAAAATTCATAGGGTATTTCCCGTTGACCTAGAATCCTGAAATTTTGCATGAAACAAGAACTCATAGCACAAGTATAGGAAAATATCTGATACCGGAATTTGTAGTTACGTCACAAAAAAAAAACGAGTGTGCTTATGACCACACGACTGAAGTGAAACTTCTTTCGCCTATAAGAGAAAGAGAGAAAGAAAATGTGCGCGCGCACTGCTCTCTCTTGCTCCTACACTGTGATACAGACAATAAGCCTGCAGTGTGCTTAGATATACGGGACGTATTTGGCTATGAGAGGAAGAGAGAAAGAAAATGTGCGCGCGCACTGCTGTCTCTTGCTTATATCCCCCACTTAACTTCCGTTTGCCTTGCCCGATCACACTTTTCGTAACGCTTACGTCACGCGTTCGCCAGCTTACTCCCCAAGTCAAGCGTGCGTAAAGAAGTTTCACTTCAAAAAAACTGCAATTCGGAAAAAGCTTCGTAGCTCAATTCGGGAATTGAACTGTTTGCATAGGTAAGTTTGTACGGAACCTTCAGTGCGCGAGCCCGACTCGCACTTGCCCGGTTTTTCATATTTATGACTGTGATACATTCTTCATTTCTATGTAATGTCGTTTCTAATAAAGTCAACAAGTCGTAGAATAAAGTTTTAAAAAAAAAAATATAACCGACGTTAAAAGTACCCCATAGCCAGAGTGCATCTCATGACAATTCTAATAATCACAAACACGCTAAGATGACATTAATTTATTACAGAATACAGAGTTCCGGTGCCTAACTTCAGGCTTCATCATTAGATCAGTTCGATATATTCCCCCTCTTCTTTCAGTCATCGACTAAACGTATAGATAAAGCAATTTTACTTGTTACGACAGTTCTGCTGTGTTCCTATGAGGGGTTTTGTTCTATATCTTCGAAGTTCATGATCAGATCATAATAATATTTCAATGGGACCAACTTGGAAGCATAACCTTTCATTCAAAAAAAAAAAACGAAATTGTCCACAATTGACCGAGAAATCGGTGAACATACATAAATAAAACATACATTCAGCCGAACATTGAACCTCCTCCTTTTTGAAGTCGTTTAAAAAGTAGTTATCTTTTTAACCGTAAAGTAGTTATTCTTTATTCTTGGAAAAATTCCGTGTGGCCAACAATATTACAAATAAATAATAATAAAAACCTCTAAAGATAGATTAGACAAATAAAACAAAGATAATTAATATTTGTATTTTTCATTGAAAAAGATCTCTACGCCAACTGAGGTTTTTTTTTTTTAGGTGGGAAATCATCTAATGACAAATCCCGCTCTTGGGTGGAGCGAGAGATAGTGTCAGACTTTTACTGACTAAAAACCCACTCCTGTTCCCTCTTTGCCTTCATCCCAGGGCCCCGGGCTTCGCTTTCACACTACCCGTGGCCCCAGTAGGCTTCGACCCTGCTGGGCCCCTACGGTTTCGCTGACATTTCCTTGAGGCGCGCGTGGAACACTACGCGCCGTCGACAACTTGAGCTCGGTCCGGACGGTTGCCGGACGATCAAACGGCAAGCCACCCATTGCTCGCCGTCCGCAAGCCCGCGCCTACGGTGGCGGGAAATCAGGATCGGAATTCCGGCGGCGGTTGGGGCATGAGGACCGTTGCCTCACGCGAGCGACCGCCTGCCACTCCTCCTCACTCCGGACCATGGCCTGTACCAATGCCCGGCGCGAGAGATCACTGCCGCCGATCGCCCCCACGAGGACACGGCGTTGCTCTGCCCAAGCGGGGCACACCTCTACCGTGTCCACACAGTAGCGACACCCGGGCGTGTCTTCCGCACGAATTCGGTGCAGGAACCTCCCGAACTTACCATGTCCGGTGAGGACCTGCGTCATGCGGTAGGTAAGGACGCCATGTGGTCTTTCCAGCCACTCCTCAAAGAGGGGACTTACCGCCATAATTGTGGCGTGCCCAACGCCAACTGAGGTGAAGTTAACAAATTTATACACTTCCTCCTCGTCATTAATGAAGGAAGAATTTTTTTCTGCTATATTTCTGATGGTCTCATAATTTTTTTTCTGCTCTTTAAAATTAATCTCGGGATTTGAGGCATATCCACTTTATTCTTTCCTGTATGAAATCAGTCTTAAGTACATAAATAACTCTACCTAATTACGACCTCTCCGGTTATAACACACAAGATTGCTCAGCAAGTGTTAAAAATGGCGATTTACAGCTAGGTAAGGAGTGGAGTTGGTGCTTTTTTAAGGAAAAGAAAATTCTGTAATCGTGTTTCCGATTTAGCATAACCGTTGCGCCAGATCCCTCACTATTTTACTTCTAGGTTTTTTTTTATCTATTATCATTTTAATAGTTACGACGAATCACACATAGGTACCTAAATCATAAAATTTATGGGATCTGTATGTAGGTAACATTTGTTAATAGTTAATAGTAAACTTTAAGTTAATATTATGATGAATTGTCGACTGATTAGCTCGCGTCGATCTAATCTGTATCCATCTCATTAATCGCGATTAATTAGTCATCACGTCTCGAAGTATACCGTGAACAAGCTAGCCTATCAATCATAGTCATTAATCCTAGGTCCTAGCTAGTATGTTTAGCTACAAGGTTTATAGATACAAATTGCTCATTTATATAGGTTGTCAAGTTATTAACCGTCGTAGATTGGGATCGCAATTCATTACGGTAAGGTCCCTCTTTAACGTCACGGCATTCTCATCTTCCGCATGATGCAGTTCCTCACAGGACATGGTAAGTTCAGGAGGTTTCTACAACGAATTCAGGAGGAAGAAATGCCCGGTGTCACCATTGTGCAAATTGTGCATTGAAGGAGATGGCCGCACGCGTGAGGGAACGGACATCCTCACGCCCCAGCCACCGCGACACCGTTCCCTACTACCAGCCACGGTAGATGCAGACTTGCGGACGTCAAGCAATGTGTAGCTCGCCGTCCAGGTCCAGCCGACCGGTAACCGTTTGGAGTCGACAGTTGTCGACGAGTTGTCGACAGCACGTAGTATCCTACGCGCTCTTCCAAGAGATGTCAGCAAACCGTAGGGGTTCAGTAGGGCCCATGCCCGCTTGAGCCACGGGGATTACTAGAACGCAAAGGGCATGATGAGGTTTAAATCAGTGAAAATCTGACACGTTCTCCTGATCCATCCTAGAGCGGAAGAAGTCATTGGATGATTCCTCTTCTTTGCGTCGTATACCTCAATGCTGAGGGTCGTGCCCTCCCTGCTTCATCACTTTAACTTTTATGATATTCCTCCATCTGTTTCTGTCTCTGGCGGTGTGAAGGGCATTGTATATCGTAGAGTCAAGAGCGGTGCGGATGTAGTCGGACCAACGTATTGGGCTGCGCCCGCAAGGCCTTTTTCCATCCACTTTACCGGTCACAAATGTGCCTTTCGAGGTTGCCACCGTCTTTCTTTGCAATGTGACCTAAGTATTGCAGAATCTTATAATATTGCGAAGACACTCTGACGACAGCCGTGAGGATATTTTGAGTTCTTGCAAAATGGATACGTTGATCCGAAATGCTGTCCAAGGGATACGGAGCATCCTTCTCCAGCACCACCTCCTGGCGTCGATGCGTTTGCGGTCTGCTACTACTACGAAGAAATCGAGAAGACTACTGTCCGTACCAGTTTGGTTTTGGTCTTAACGGAGATGTTGCGATCCCTCCAGACTTTACTAAGCTGAGACATTGCTCTCTTAGCCATGCCAATTCTCCTGCGAACTTCCCTCTCGCACGACTCATCGTTACTGACCTTCTAGCCCAGGTAAATAAAGTTGTGCACTGTTTCTAGGTAGGTACAACGCGCCAGTGAGCTCCAATTTTCCAGATCTATCCACCACCATGACCTTAGTTTTGGACCTGTTTACGGAAAGCCCCGTTTCCTCGCTGATACGCTCAATTCGGTTTAAGAGTGCAACCATTTCCGATTCATTTGCTGCAAGAAGAGTAGTGTCATCGGCGTAGCGCAGATTGGTAATTTTTACGCCACCAACTGTAATGCCTCCCTCCCAATTCTCGCAGGTACGTATTATGATGTATTCTCCAGATGTTGAACAGAATAGGCGATAAAATACATCCCTGGCGCACTCCTCGGCGATTTAAATGGTTTTGATGTTGTTTTATCGACTCTTACATCTCCCTGGCTTGAGCTGTACAGGGTGCGTAGTAGGGTAATGAGATGATCCGGTACTCCTAGTTCATGTAGGACCCTCCACAAGCAGAGTTGATGATTACCCAACTTAAAAATAAAAACCTTCGTAGATAAAATAATCATTTGGGACCGTTTTAATTCTGTTTAGTAATTAATTATGTTTCTGCGAAAGGTATTTCGTACGAACAGTCCATGAAATGTATTCTTCTGGATGGGTGACATCACATCCATTACTTAAGTAGACACCCCGTATCGTGTCTCGTCCCGCGTTTTTCCCCCCGTAAATGTTTGACAATAATTTATTATGGGTAGGTCCTTGCCTAACTTAATACGAAGCCCGTAAGTTTGTCAATCAGTCTTATCATGTTTATTTATTAAGATAAGAAGTTTTTTTCACAAAACCTGAATTAAACAGGTCTGGCACCCATCCATATCTTGGAAATGGAAACCTGGTCATAGGTAGGTACCTAATTAAATGTAAATTTAATAACAAACGCTCTGAAAAGCTGCTCCCCTAGCCAAGTTACAATCGTTTCGTTCGCACCGAACGCCTCGAGTAGGCCACGCCTCCAATTCCTTTGTTCTGACCACGTGACTAAGCGTTGAGATGACGTCAGAACAAAGGTATCGGAGGCGTGGCCTACTCGAGGCGCGAACGATACGATTGTAACTTGGCTAGGGGAGCTGATACTTGCCATTGCACATTCGTACCTATGGCACCGAATAAATAATAGTTAGGTATAGGTACCTACTTACAGTTTCAGTATCACGGACTTGCCTGTGAAATGGCAGTTTTTGAAACCCAATATATTGTTTAGGGGTCCTGTTTTTGTTAGGTATCGGTAGAATAGATTTTGGTAAACCCATGATACCTGATATTTTGTACGTACGCAGCTCCAACCACTCGCGCTGCGCCGTTATAGTCCAAATTCTGCAAGACAGGTGGCGCTAAACGCAAACGCAAGTGAGTTTTTCTTTTCTTCGTCCCTGATATTTGTAAAAAATAAAAGATATTGTTATAGGTTTTTTTTTTTTTTCGGTGGGAATATAAAAACCCACTCCTGTTCCTTCGTTGCCTTTCGTACCAGGGCCGACTCTTCCTTTCAGAATCAGACCCTTGGCCCCAGTAGGCTTCGACCCTGCTGCTGCTGACATCTCCTTGAGGCGCGCGTGGAAGATATTGTTATAGGTAAGATAGGGTAGGATGGACGTGTCCATATATTGGGATCTTAGCGAAAATATCCGGTGGTGGATCCGGTAAGGGTGGGCCATGAGTTTAAGGATCTGTGGGCTAACGCTAATTCAGAACCAACGCCTGATTAATAATACTTTTCATTTTGTCAAATAAACTGTTTTCGTTTATTCGCAAAGAAAACTTCGATTGTCGAAGCTTTCTTTTCATTGCAGTTTCAGTATCACGGACTTGCCTGTGAAATGGCAGTTTTTGAAACCCAACATATTGTTTAGGGGTCCTGTTTTTGTTAGGTATCGGTAGAATAGATTTTGGTAAATCCATGATACCTGATATTTTGTACGTACGCAGCTCCAACCGCTCGCGCTGCGCCGTTATAGTCCAAATTCTGCAAGACAGGTGGCGCTAAACGCAAACGCAAGTGAGTTTTTCTTTACTTCGTCCCTGATATTTGTGAAAAAATAAAAGATATTGTTATAGGTAAGATAGGGTAGGATGGACGTATCCATATATTGGGATCTTAGCGAAAATATCCGGTGGTGGATCCGGTAAGGGTGGGCCATGAGTTTATGGATCTGTGGGCTAACGCTAATTCAGGGCCAACGTCTGATTAATAATACTCTTCATTTTGTCAAATAAACTGTTTTCGTTTATTCGCAAAGTGTGCCTTCCTTGATCATTATCTTCAACAATGATCGATCAAAAGAGAGGTACAAGTTGAAAGTTGAGTAATTTCTCTACTGAGTCCTTATTACCCATTACAGAACCCTCCTTCTGTTTATGAGTCACCATGCCTAACTGATAAATCTTTAATTAAATATATTTCGAACACAGGTTGGCCAAAATTTCGCAGCACACAGATAGAAGCGTAATTTTTTGGTCGGGGCGTAGTGCAAAGAATATTGAATATTTCTTTTGTGTTTTTAATTATTTTGAAATTCTTATGGAAATAATAATAATTTAGTTGATATGTTATGCCCCAAATAACACGGGACAAGGGCAGGAAGATGATGATGATGATGATGAGTTGATATGTTATGCTCGGAAGCAGAAAAGTTTAATAATTAAAAGAATTTAGTTGGTAGATAAATGCTTCTGGTTAATTTTCGTTTATATCTAAGTACATAAATAAGCATACCTCTGGTCTTATGTAGAAAAGGTGAAAAACTAAGGAGAGCGACCGAACCGAGTTCAAAAATGTCGTGCACCAGACTGTTTTATTTAATATTTAATAAATATTATGGTAAGCCCCTTTTTGGTGACTGAAGCCCTAGGCCCCAACTAACTGGGGTTGTTGACAGAAATAATAACTTCGTGACGTTTACTGACACTGCCAACCCTTTAACTCTCGAGGCTCTCCGGACAATTGCATCAATTTGCAACTAGCTAGCACACGGTACACAGACTAAAAGGGAACCAGTAATATAAGGAGCGTCGTCGTCAAAAGACTGCCCCCTACAATTATCCAGTTGGACCAATCATTTATTTCTAAAACGTCTTGAACAATTAACTAACCCGTTTAGCATAGGCGGCTTGGAGCTTGTTTATATACAAGGGGCTTTAGGCTGCAGCCCAAATAATCATTATCTAGGTAGATCCGGTCATGTTTATGGGGTCATATTCAACTTCTACCAACAAAAACCACACGGAAATCTTTTGGCTTCCAAGAGTCGCGAATGCAGGAAACGTACAAATGATTATAGTGCATTGCAACCCACGGAGTAGGTGTCTAAGACTTAAAAAATCGGGCAAAAGCGAGTCGGACTCGCGGACTGAGGGTTCCGTACAAACTTACCTATGAAAACAGTTCAATTCTCGAGTTGAGTTACGAATATTTTTTCCGAATCGTGAATGACGTTACTACAAATATACAGTTTTCAGATTTTTTCCTATACTTGTGCTAGGAGGCCTTGCTTCATGCCAAATTTCAGGATTGTAGGTTAACGGAAAGTACCCTATGAATTTTGATTCCCTAGAGAATGTCGAAATATACATTTTTAGCGACATTAACGACCGTATCTTTTTTTTTTCGTTAACTCAGAAGTTTATTTTTTCACATCTTCATTGGATTGCAGACCTGAGTTTATGGTTTTAATTTCAACTCGATACCTCCACGCGTTCAGACAGACAGAAGGACCAGAAAGTGATCCTAAAAAGGTTCCTTTTTTCCTTTAGAGGTACGTAACCCTAAAAAGGTACTAACTGAAAGTGAAGACTGACTAATAACATAACTAATAACCATGACTAGAATAAAATAAGTACATATATATCGATGAAAATAAGTACTTACATATATAAAATGAGAAAGAATGAAGAAAAATAATTAACAATAAGACTTGTTTATTTGCAGATTATTTTTCTTCATCGTAAATTTCTTTTGATCAAAATCGACAGCGTTAGCATTTACCTCGTACGTAAAGGTCATTCAAGTATTGACAGTCGATGATGGATCACGGGCGTATCCTTGCAATCACATTGTGTTACATCGGAGTATCCTCATCTGACGAAGTTGTGCTTGCAGCGGCCGGGCACCCAGGCTGGCTTCCTAGTCGGTTTAGAGATTTCTGGGTCGGCCGCGACAGTTGGTGACCTATTTGCATGGCAGCAGTAAGCAATAACTACTTATTGGTGTGGTACCTACTCGTTCAGCATTATTCGGGTAATAAGTAGCTACGTAGGTATGTACATAGATCAACTTGTATCAACCTAAAGAGCAATTTCTCACTGTCACTAGAAATGTAACTAATAGAACAGAAGCGAATATTATACTTTTTTATTGTACACCAAAATTTAGGTGATTTTTATTATTGTAGTATCTCAACTTATAATTTTCCTTCAGCAACTCTGAATTTCATTCTTTGCGATGGTGATAATCCACACACGGGTTCGGTGGCAGTTAATCTAACCAATGGGCTATCAGCATTTCACACAGAGGATATCGACTGTCACAGTGTCATTTGTTCCTATTTCCTCGAATCCAGCTAAAGGTTAACTTCGTAGTAGTTTTTCTCTCTCGTATTAATCTCGTAATGTCGGGATTAATATAAGACGTGACCTAACCTAACCTAACCTAACAAAGTTCAATGTGGTCAAAATACAATTATCATGCTAGCGTAGCGAAGCAAGCGGGCTACAGCGCAAATGGACTACGGCTACGGCGTAGCTCTTTAGCTACGAGTGCTACGAAACCTTTTCAAACTACTGCGTGCTTTTCGTATTATTTTCAACGAACAGATTTTCAACTGCTACGCGTTTGTAAGGGTGCCTTAAATTACATTATGCAATTGCTGCTTTATGCTACGAGAAGACTTTTGCTCTTTATTGAAGCGTATTTATTAATATATTTGATTATTATCTATAAAATATTTAATTATGATTTTCTTTACGTTTGAATATGAAACATAGGTGACGGACATGGGCTTCAATCTATTGAATATTTTTTTCTGCAAATTTGATCGTAAGCCTTTCGCAATTCGAACGGCCTACGCCGTAGCTATTTCGCTACGAACTTTAGAAATTCCGTGTTTTTCGTATTATTTTCAAGGAATCAGTTATATGAGCATGGCATGTCTGGCAACTGTTATGCGTTATGAGTGTCTGTTAAATTACGTAGTCGTTGGCGTCCTCTGCTACGGGTCAAAAGAATGATGGCTCGTGCTCTTTTCTGTATTGAGTACATATAACTTTATAAGACGAAAGATATTCTGTACGTTTTCGAAAATTAATGGCGGCAGTAAAATGTTCACGAGGACTGGAATTAAAAGATTCGAAGATCGTTTAACCTGATTTTGCGGTTGTGCGTTTGTCACTTTTAAATCTTTGTAATTTCTTCTAAATATACATAATTTAGTTTAATATGTAAACGTATATGTGTATCTATTTTATTATAAAGTATCTATCAAGTTTTGTTTATTTTTATATTTGCACCTAGTGCAACCCCATTTTGTGTCCAGGTAATCTTAAGGTCGCCAATTGTGTTTTTATTATTATTATAAGGTTTCAATTTGTAAATTTGTAATCTTGGTGTGCATTAAAGTATATATAAATAAATAAATAATAGTGTGACTTAATTCAGTATTCGTGGGGTAAGTAATCATCGTAACGTACCCTGAAGCGCACAGGGTAACTGAAGGATCACAGGTAGGTTTTAGTCAGTAACACTCTGATACTCCCTCTTGCTCCACACAGAGCGGGAGGAGCCATTTGAAGTGTTTCCACATAAAAAGAGGACTAATCGTAATGTAATGAAAAAGGAATACATGGCCTGAGAAACCTCATCGTATGACTGACTATATCAAAGTTTCATTATAAAATATCTTACAACGAGCCAAGTTTTGAAGCCACCAATCCGCTCTCTACGAAACATATTTCCTAGCTACGATCTTGACCTTATTCATAGTCTTGGTCCTGCTTACATCACATCGAGAAGCTATCTTGCTGTGATTTAATCGAAATTGGAAAGGAATTTCGGGGTTTCATGACAAAAAAGTCGATTCCGTTAATTTCTGGAATAATATTTAATGTGCCATTGAAAATTATTACAGATCGTAGAGTAGTACTTAGTTAAAAGTGTTAGTAACTCGGGTATTACACTCGGGTGAGAGTGGCTCGGCACTTTGTTTACCGTAACGGGCGTTTTATATACTAAAAGTGCGGGCATTTTCTACAAAATGGTATAATGGCTATTCTCACTTTAATATTAAAAAATGCGAAATTTTTTGTACCGATTTAACACGACAGGAACATGGAATGCCTTTTATTCGAAGAAAAATGAACAAAATGTGCAGTTACGCTCGGAGTGCAATATTGCATTCAATAATTTATATTCAAATCTGACATTACAAGCGGAGTAAACCTATCCTATCGCGCATTCTTATCTAGAGTTTGTAAATACCTTAATAAATTATGAACATTAAGTAGATACATATAACATATTCTTCGAGAATATCTCGAAACATTGAATTATGTCTAGCAACATCGAACAGACAGAAAGTTTATGTTTAAATCACAAGTTCAGAGCTAACTTGTAGGGCACGTACCTCAGATGTTAGAAAGAATAATATAGTACAAGTTGCGTGGGCTTGTGTTGAGTCTACAACCGATACTTTTTATTTTCATGTTACTAGAAATTTCTGAAAACTTACAAACATCAACTTATAGATAGGGATTATTTTAACTCAAGTTTTACCTCCCACACAAAATAAACAATTGTTGTAGTAAGTAGGTAGTTAGCTCGTTGAAAAGACACTCGACATCTAATGTTTTCCAGGAATTGCTGCAAATAGCGGAGTATACAAAAGCGAAATTTATAAAGAATTATGTATGTACTAGCTTCTGCCAGCGGATTCGCCTGCGTGAAACTAAGCTTCTCCATACAAACGTTGGATCTCCATTTCATCCACTTAGGTGATGAATTTTGGGAAATCTTCTCTTAGTGCTCGCCTACGTCATAAAAGGAAGCCTTGTGCGAAATTTCAAGCTCCTAGTCCCAGTAGTTTTGGCTGTACGTTGATATGTCAGTCAGTCAGTTTCTCCTTTTATTATATATATGTATTAGTTTTTCTGATAAATAATAGCTTAAGAGCTTTTTTACAAAGCTATTATAATAATAGTCTACTTTTTTGTAGCCGTACACGTGAGCTTTTTTCGCTGTCAAAGTTAATGAAAGGTCACGTAACTTCATTCTAATTATAGGGTGAACGAATTATTTAAATGATAATTTATTATGTAACTAATTACTAACTAATTAGGTATCGCCTCTACAGTTTTGTCAAATTTATGATTACAGTATATTGTTACAAGTAAGAGTATACCAGATGGACTATGATTCCCAGCAAATAAAGGACTACCCTTCCTTCCCTAGGGAGTCGTAATAGGCTTCTAAGGGGTTAGGTTAAGGGGATGGGCAACCGCTTGTCCCTTCTCATTATAGTTAACAACATACTGCGACCACCTTTCCGATTTATTTTCATAGGACGTTACTTGTTAGTGTCTTTTCACACATCCTGTTTATCGGGTAAGAACTGTAGAAAAATGGCGCTGTGTACCTAACCCGCGGTCAGCTGCAGAGTATATGTATACGCCGTATAGTTATCGGGTAGCCATCACAGACAATTTTTCAACCAGAGCCTGTGATAGGAGAGCATTTCAAAATCAGTTAATTAAAAAATATATATATATATATATATTTATTACACATTGTTCCGATCTGTAAAACCGATGGGTGTTTTGATACATTTTATTCCTAGCAAATAAATCTACACTAATATTATAAAGAGGTAAAGTTAATTTTTTTGTTTTTATGATTTTTGTTTATAGGACGTAATCTCTGAAAGTATTGGTCCGATTGTGAACATTTTTTCAACGATAGAAAGTTGCTTAATTCCCGAGTGACATAGGCTATATTTTATGTATGTGGGCAAAGCTGCGGGCAAAAGTTACTTAAATATAAGAGTGATCATCTCTTAATTTTAAAAGTTTAAAGTTGGAAGCGTGATTGTGAGATTAGAAAAAAAAAACATATAAGGTCATCCTTCCTTACTAAATACTATTAATTATTTGTAGAAAACTCATTAAGCAAAAAAAGCTTATATTAGTTTAAATTGAATGGATTTTTTTGTTTATGTATTAAAATAGTAGGTATTGAAATCAAAGTGTCTGTTATAAGTTTTTTTTTGTAAGTTTAGACATTTTCTGATAAGTAGCTACGTTTTTATTTTATAAAACTTTTAGGTGAAATCACTTTATGGCACTTTATAAAAATAAGTTTCCTCAAAGCACATATTTCATTAGTAAGTACACAGATAGGATGTACTTACATTAGATAAAGATGGGGAGCAAATTGCGAGCGGCGGGCGCCACACGCGGCCTCCTTCACAATAAATTAAAAATTTAATTAAACTACCGAGTGGTCGCAACTGCTTGATAAACGCTTTTTACTTACTTTGCGACCGTTTATTATACAATGGAAGCGACATTTACAAGTGAGTATATCATTTTTAGTACGTGTAAACAAATTAAACTCAAAAATCTATTTGCAAAATGTGTTGATTATTATATCTTAATTGAATATGACAATTACCCGTCACGACACTGTGGCAGTATTCATGAAGTTATTGATTAACAACAAACGTTGGATTCGATGATAATTAATAACTGAACGAAAATCAATAACTAATACCAGCGTGAGTTAGTAAATGATTGAAATTGTTCTCATAATGTTGTTACCGTCCACATATTAGTACACAAGCCGTAATAGGTGTTACTGATTGTTTTGCGCTCCCATATTTATAAAGGAACTTTGTTTATCGTTCCCCGAAATTATTAACATCATGCCTACATGTTTTAAATTAAGTTTTAACTAGTTTCTGTCCGTAGCTTGTTTCGAGCATAAAAATAGGGTATGGAATTTGATCCCGTGGGTACTGTATCGTCGGCTGACCCCGCTGATCTCTAAGGGCAGGGGCGTTATTTGTATCGGATGTGAGATTAACCTGATCGTGTGGTTTACTGACTCTGAAAACGTCTTTAGTTTGATGTTTTCTTATGATTTTTATTTTTAGTCATCTGCTGTGTCTCGTACCTTTTGTTCATATTTTCAGGAAAACACTGAAAACATAAGATCAAGGTCAAGTAAGCAGGGAGATTTTCCATTGCTGATCACTTTTTATATATTCCTTTTCTCAGAAGGTTGATATATCGTACAATAAAGAGATGCGACCCTCTAATAAAACCCACGGGACACAGTAGGGACATTCAACCATACATCAGTGAAAACGTGATTAAAATCTGTCCAGTAGTTTTATATGATTCATGTGAATTTTCATGATAAACGCGGCCGGGGGAGCGATTTTCAACCTTTTTTCTTAGGACGCATATATTATATGGAACGTCACGTGGCCTGTAGGCCATGACCTTTTTAAAGGGCCGAATTATTTTTAGGAAATGTTTATATTAAGGAATATTAGATTTTCCCAAATAGTGTTACGGAGTTGTTGCGAGGAAAGCTGTGTACCCGGATAAAAATATTTGTTTTGATAACTCAAGATGTTGGCTGTTTGTGTCCCAAATCAATCCAAATCTGTTCAATAACTTTATTTACTCTATCTTTACGCTTTTTCACATTCGTGATACGGAATAGAAGGTTCCCGTCCTTAAAACTAATGTGAAAACTAAGGCCTAGGTTACTATAGAATTATATATAAATCGAAGCGTTACGTGCTTATGATTATGATACTTTTTTTCTTAATCTTGAATGCGAATGCCAAGTACATTACACAAAAATCGGATTGATCTTGTATACTCGTACTTAATTAGAGTCTAATTAGGCCTCTTATTACGGTTATTTTAAACCCGATGAGATACACTGCGAAGCCTGTTTGGCCTCAAGATGAGTTGATTGGCTTGATCCCTGCTGAGAGCTTTTTCTTTATATCTTATAAATCAACCTTTCAAAGGATCCCATATAACCAGTTATTATGTCCATTGATAATATGTATCGTATTGTAGATATAACGTTTCCCTAACAGTATTTTTTAAAACAAACGAACCTGACAAAATTGCTACCAAGTTATTTCTCACGGAACAGTTGAGTCTAAAATTCATAATGATTTAAAGTGGGAACATACAAAGTTTAGGTTTAAATACGGTCGTACGTTGTGCGGAACTCGATAAACAGAACACGTACCTGCAGTACTGGCATCTATCTTATTTCTGTGGCGCATTTAATTCACTGTACCTCTTCAATGACTCCGCCTGCATCGTGCACCGCTGCCGCTCGGTAAATTGTGGCGTGGGAGGTTTTGGGTTATATTCTTGCAACTGAAGTGGTTATTTTGTTTACTGCCACAGCCGCATCTAGATATTGGACGTCTATGTCTCAGTTGTATCTGAGTCGGAGAGCTTATATTTTTATCTGTTTTGTAATCTGCGGTTAACCCTTTATCGTCGGTTAAGACTGATAATAAACACCAGTTAAGAACTATGAGTTAACTGTTACAGAATTGGACGACTTGGTTAAACTGATAAGTCACGAATAGTAGAGATGAGCATGTTGTGACTTGTGGGAAGATGGCAGATTGAGGTAATGAAAAGTAAAGGATACGATCAAGATGGCCCTTTGTGTTACAAATAGGTTACCTAATCTATACATATAAATAAAATTGAAGTGTCTGTTAGTAACATCAATTTTTTTTTTTTACTAATTGCATTTTTTTTGAGTTTAGAAATCATCTAATGATTTCTTCCGCTGTAGGATGGTGCGAAAGGGTGTGTCAGACTTTTACCTTCTAAAACCACACCGGTCCTAGGACCACTGGTAAGTATCCTGGTAAGTAGCGCTAGTGGTCATAGGCCCTGCTGCAGCTCAGCAAAAACCCTGCTGGGCCAGTTTGCTGACATCTCTTTGAGGTGCACGTGGAATACTCCACTCTGTCGACGTCTTAGGCTCGGTCCAGATAATAGCCGGACGGCGAGTAACACATTGCTCGACGTCCGCAAGCCCGCGCCTGACGTGGCTGGTAGTTAGAGTCGGGGTCACGGCGGCTGGGGCGCGAGTAACTAAGGGTACGCGTCATTTTCCCGTGAGAACGGAATTTCAAAATACGGAATAAGTCGTCGAAACATTTGAACACTTTCACTGGCATATAACTTAAGCTATAACTTTTCAGCCGAAACTACTGGCTTCCTTTTATAACGCAATAAGTAGAGGTTTTTGGAAAAAACATATAGAGGGATGAAAAGAGGGAAGTTTGTTTGAACGCAAAAACTCATTCCGTATTTAAATTAAAAGTTCTCATGGTGAAATGGTGACAGCGACTGTCGCAACCCAATGCTGGGCACGTCATAATTATGGCGGTAAGTCCCCTCTTTGAGGAGCGGCTGGAAAGATCTCACGGCGTCCTCACCTTCCACATGACGCAGGTTCTCACCGAACATGGTCAGTTGGGGAAGTTCCTGCACCGGATTCGTGCGGAAGTAACGCCCGGGTGTCATCATTGTGTGACACGGAGGACTCGGTGGAGCATACGGTAGAGGTGTGCCCCGCTTGAGCAGAGCACCGTCGTGTCTTCGTGGGGGCGATCGGCGGCAACGATCTCTCGCGCCGGGCCTTGGTATAGGCCATGGTCCGAAGCAAAGAAGAGTGGCAGGCGGTCGCCTCCTTCTGCGAAGCAGTAATGCTAGCAAAGGAGGAGGCCGTACATACACGCGCGAGGGAGCAGCGCTAACGTCCCAGCCTCCGGGATCCCGATCCCGATTTCTGACCACCGTAAGCGCGGGCTTGCGGGTTGGCGAGGAATGTGTAGCTCGCCGTCCGACCGTCCGGTAACCGTCCGGAACGAGCCCAAGTCGTCGACGGCGCGTATTGCTTCACGCGTACTTCAAGGAGATGTCAGCAAACCGTGGGGGCCTAGCAGGGTCGAAGCCTACTGGGACCATGGGTGGTGTCAAAGTCAAAGTCAAGTCAAAGTCAAAAGTTTTTATTTCACATAGGCCTACATGGGCACTTATGAAACGTCAGATGCTAGTGCACGGTTCCAAATTGGTCGTTTTCTATGGAGAAGAACCGGCAAGAAACTCCATGGTTACTCTTTTAAAAAAGTGATTGTTTACAATATTTTCATATTACAGTATTAATAGACATTATGTAAGAACAGTGTAGACCAGTCGATATTGTACCCAAAAGCACAATAAAAATAATCATATATAAAAAAAAAAGTGAGTCGTAATAGGAAGTAACCTAAGAATTCGCGAAGTCCACAGTGTTCTCACATTCACATTAAAAAAAAAGAAGCTATATAAAAAAATAAACAAGAAAAATAAATAATTACAATTATCAATAAATGACATGTCAACAAATGTGAACAGTGTGAAAGTGAAACCCGGGGCCCTGGGACGAAGGCAAGGAAGGAACAGGAGTGGGTTTTTAGTCAGTAAAAGTCTGACACGCCCTCTCGCTCCGCCCAAGAGATGTCATTGGATGATTTTCGCACCTAAAAAATAAGTATGTTATATAAAATAGGCACCAGAACACAAAGGCAGCCCTACAAACACGTTAACTACCACTTAGGTACTTCCATAACAATAATAATATTAACGGTAATATTATCAAAGTTTATTACAAGTCCGCTAAGTAGCACTCTATAGCTGTTTATGTAGAAAGTTTCACCTTCCACGAAAAACGCTCTCTCAAAATAGAGGGTAAACACCGTGTAAACCCACTCTAATTACTAAAGTTACGAGGGCGACCAAGGATCGAAGGTCGAGGGTCTTCATCTAATAAGTGTTAGACAAATAGTCGCGAGGAGGTTGTGGACAAGGTTAAGTTATGCTTACCGCGGCTGGTCTTTGCATGGGTAATTTTAACTTAAATTCCTCCGTGCGTCGGAAAGCACGTGAAGCCATTGGTTCCGGCTGTAATTTGTAAATTATTTATTTCTTTCTTTTTTTATTTTCTTTCTTTCTTTCTTTCAATTATTACCGATAGTCAGAAACCAGGAAATCTGACAGCAGTCTCGCCAAGGGGTATCGTGGTACCAAATTGCTGGGTTGTGGAAGTTTGATAGGCCGTTGCTCCATTTAAAATCCAGCTGCAGAAACCGACTCCAACATACTTGGTGAAAGACAGTCACGATAACCATTTTTATTACGACAAAGTAATTGTTTCAAAACTCCTCTGTATTGCAGTTAGTTCTCCGCTCATTTATCTAAAATATACGGCGTATATTTACAGAACATGAGTTGAGTTTACTCGAGTTTGAGCG
Organism: Mythimna pallens; assembly: GCA_961205895.1. Taxonomy (NCBI): domain Eukaryota; kingdom Metazoa; phylum Arthropoda; class Insecta; order Lepidoptera; family Noctuidae; genus Mythimna; species Mythimna pallens. Next base: position 15,749,406 of record OY540830.1, on the reverse strand, counting down.
AACAAAGAGTACCTAACTAAATCCAGCTTTCCAAGTCGCCTTTTATGTATGACTTAGAATATTCTGAACAGTAGAGGAAGTAGGTGCAAACTTTCCATGTGCATACTTCAGTTCAATGCCTAGCGAGTGTTGATGTGGTGTGGACGCGGGAGGCGGTGCGCCGGTACTCGCAACCTCCTCGGATGCTTGCTGTCTGAAATAAGTATGATTTACCGTTAAACTTCGCATCTCCTTTCCTGGAATAACACAAACTTAGTTCTGAAAACTGTGCCATGTAGAGTGAACATTTGTCTGATTTGTTGCGCGCCGATATCCCAATTTAGTGCAATAACTGCGTGTGACGCCGCATTAGTTTACTCAACTGAAGTAAACATTCAGTTGAAAGACTTTAGTGCATTGTAACACCAATAGTCTGATGATTTGTGTCTATCAAGTAGGAGGGGAAGTTACAGTACTAATAGGTCTTTACCTATGTAATTGGAGATTCTATAACCAGCATTTTCAGAATTAATTATCTGTGGATTGGCGCGCAATTCGAAATTCAAATAAATTTTTATTCGAAAAACGTGTTAATTTAATTTCAATTTCAGTCATTTGTTTTTAGATAGTTTTTTGTTTTTGTGACATTGTGGTAGTTTTTGGCGCTATGGATAAACTGAAAATTCGTACAATTTTCGAATATGAGTTCCTACGTAGAAATACCGCAGCGCAAACAACACGAAACATTAACGACGTGTACGGGCATAACACTGCTTGCATAAACACAGTCCATTATTGGTTCAATCGTTTTAAATCTGGAAATTTTGAGTTGAAGAACGAGCCTCGCGGTCGGCCGGTAACTATTGTCGACAACGACGAATTAAAGGCGATAGTGGAAGCGGATCCATCTCAATCTACGGCTGAGCTTGCTGCGGGCCTTGGAGTTAGTGTCAAAACAACATTGAAGCACTTGCGTCAAATGGGAAAGATAAAAAAGCAGTAGTGCTATGCATGCTTCGACAGCGAGATTTACGTGTCGAAGCATGCATAGCACTACTGAATCGGCATAGAAACGAGGGAATTCTTAATCGAATTGTTACCTGCGATGAAAAGTGGATCCTGTACGATAACCGTAAGCGTTCGTCTCAGTGGGTGGATCCGGGTACAGCACCTAATCAGTGCGCTAAAAAAAAGATTACTCATAGGAAGATGATGGTGACTGTCTGGTGGACCAGTGCCGGACTTGTACATCACAGCTTCTTATGAGCAAATTAAATCACATCGTTTATTTTTATTTAAGAAATATCTTCCAATCAGAGTGAACGTAACGTACAGTGAGATTGAACTTTTCTCAGTGATTTACACAAAGAAGTTTCAAGCTCGAGTAGAATAATTAAAAAACTGCCAATTAAAATCTAACTAGAGAGTAATGTAAACAAGACTAACATTTCACAACCTAGTCTTATTGAGAGCTTTCTATCCGTGAACGTAGCTCGACAAATTGCACAGATAAATTCCCATTCATTAGTTTAATTGTCGATCGTCAATTACTACAAACCGACTGCTCGGACATGTTATTCATGCGTATAACATACCACCAATTAAATCCTACCTTGTCTTGCAATTGATATAAATGTAACGTCATGGATCCGAAATTATAATTTGTACATAATTAATTTTGTAATTATAATTTGTAAAAAAGCTGCGAACCAATTTCTCAATTGAAAATGCCTGAAACTATGCGCAAAGTCTACAAGCTTAAAATTTTGCATACAAGCTTCATAAACAACCCAGGCATCCGTCAAGGATTTTAAGAAATTCATCCTCTGAGGGGTCAGACCGGAGGTCAAAGTATGCAAACTAAGTCGCGGGTAACAGAGAGTGTATTAAAATGATTCGATGTAGACCAGTGCCGCATATAAGGAGCCACACTGGCTGAATAATATCTTCCAGAATATATGGTTAAATAATAATATTTCTACGTAATGTCACAAGTAGTCGGAACTTAAAAGGAGAAATAATGAATAAATATCTGTCACAAAGAAAAAACGTGGATATCACAGTACCATTATAAAGGTGAACGACTACACGATACAAGACTTATAAAAAGCCGAAAAAATTGTTTGTTTGGTGGAACGCGCTTATATCAGGAACTGCTGGTTGGAATTGAAAAAATATTTTAGTTTTGAATATCCCATTTATCTAACAAGCTGCTATATGTATAAAACATCGCGCTACAATCAATAGGTGAGGTTACCAAAGACACAGGTGAAATCGTGAGGGTTAGCTAGTTTTTTTCATGTAATTAACTTAAAATTATTATATGTATTAAAATAATGTAATTAACTGATTATAATTGTTGTAATCTATTTTAACGATCACACAACTCCTGTTACCAATATGTAAATATGTTTAAGATAATACTTGTAACAATGGTTAAATAAAGTTATTATTATTATTATTTGCGGGAATCAAATCGTCTTCTGTACAGCAATTATTAATCTCAAACCAGGCCCCCAGGCCTCAGGTGTCAGGTCACCAGGCCCTAAAAACAATTTTTTGGGGGCCTGGTGACCGGACACACAGGTTTAGTAAAAAATTTAGTTCAGGCACCAGTCTTTCACAAATGATTTTGGTATATTGTTAAATTAAAGTTTATTAAAGGTATATGTTTGTTACTTCTTCACTCTCAATCGTCTGAATTTGAATGACATTTGACACAGGGGTAGCCCATGTCCTGGACATAGATACTTTTTAAATTGGAAGTAGTCCCTTGGGATAAGTTCCTATTATCACGTCGGCAAAGCCGCTGGCAGAAGTTAGTGAAAGACGATATCAGTAGATAACTATAGGAAGCGACAAAGCTCGTTTGAAAAAATGGCTTATCGAGCAAGCTTTTTATTCTTTTGACGAATTTACGATTTAATTTAATTTAACTTTGACGCTAATTTGGAATGTTTTGACTTTTATTTTAATTTGTAATTTGACTTCGAGTATTATTATTATTTTTTCTTTGTAATTTCTTTTATTTGTTTGACATTTTTTATTATTTGACATTGTTATGTACCTAATCGTAATCATTTGTTGACAAATTTTATGTAACATTCTTTAAATGACTTGTAAGAATCCCTTACCAATAAATTACTATGACTATTTAGATTCAAGATTCAAAGCGTTTATTTCAAAAGTAATTTGTTAAAAAATGATGCTAATTGCAAAGTTTAATTTATATGTTATAAACTGAAAGTTCACAAAACAGTGGGCTGACTATAGCCTTATAATTAATGAGTGTGATCAAATCGAACTCTCAGGTTACCGCAGCTTTTGAAAAGTTATTTTCAGAGATCCCCATAATAACTACAAAATCTCTGAACTCATCACCCACTGCTGCAGAGTCTCTGCTTAAAGAAAATGTTAGTAATGTAGTTTGTGACATTGATTTTAATTTTGAACATGTGACTTATGTAGATATAATTAAAACCATTAACAATTTGAATATAAAAAAGACTACAGATTTATGGAGAAATTCTGAGGATGTTGAAAATTCCATTATTTGTTGTAGCTCCAAGTTTAGCACTTATTTTTAATAATTGTACTGATCGTGGCAAGTTACCTGAGTTAATGAAGTACATTAAAATAATACCATTGTTTAAAACCGGTGGTACATCTGACCCTACAAATTATAGATTTAATTGCTTAATGCCCATTTTAATGCTACCGGCCTTTAGTAAAATATTTGAGTAACTTATTTTATAGCGATTATAAAGATTTTTTTAATAGACATAAATTGTTATATACTAAACAGTTCGGTTTTACAGGGCGTCTTTCAACAACCGATGTGTTGAACTTTTAGGACATATTAATCCATGAAACATTAATCAGAAACTACACCATTACGGGATCTGGAACTCCTCCCTGGATCTTCATACTTCTTATTTGAGTAATAGGATTCAAAGAGTTGACGTAAACGGAAAAAGATCACCCGGGACTGTAGATTGATACTACAGAGCCGGGTGATCTTTTTCCGGGGGAACCCCAAGGCTCTTTATTTTATTTCAGGCATTTTTATTTCTTATTTATATAAATGACCTACACTGGTTTAATGTCAATAACCTGCTTCTTAAAGAAAAAAAAAAAACTTAAAGAAGTTTACGATGCCTCATGTTAGGCAAGTGGAAACTAGTGTGCTAACAAAAGGTAAAGAATTGAGTCCTGAAGACACTACAGTGATCTTGGGTATAACTCTTGATGCTATGCAAAAACTTAGCTTTTCCGCATATGCTGTTAGATAAATTCAAAATTTAACTGATTTAGAGACAGCCCGTTTAGTTTATGTCAGTTATTTTCATGGTGTTATGTCATAGAGTATTCTATTGTGGGGAAATGCCACCGATATCCCGACGATTTTTGTTTTGCAGAAAAGGGCTATTTGTTCAATTTAAAAATTAAGTCCCAGATGCTCCCTCAGAGATAAATTTTAAAATATTAATATTTTGACTGTGCCATCTCAGTATATCTATGAAAATATTTTGTATGTTCATAAAAAAAACACATGTTTAAAAATACAGTGATATTCATAACGTTAATACTTGGAACAAATACAAGTTAGTGGTTCCCGCAACCAGGCACAAAAAATAGAAGGCTCATTTAGATGCCAATGTATACACTTTTATAATAAGCTTCACAGTCCTATTCAGGAACTTAGCCTTAATAAATTCAAATCATTTGTTAAAAAACTTTGTCAGAAGGCTTTTTATATTGTAAAAGAGTACCTATCTCGAGTACAAAACGGCTTGGGATTGACATGCTCCAGTACGCACTAGAATTGTTGTCATTTCTTTTTTTTCTAAATTTATTTTTTCATTATTATTATTTAAATTGACTAGTGACTTTTTTCATTAATATATTGATTATTGTTATTTTACAATGATGACATTGCATATATATATATATATATTTTAAATAAATGAAAAGTGCTTTCTATTCGGTTAATACGGACCTTGCTGGCAGAATCTAAAAAATAAGTACCTACCCCAAATTTTGTTTTCTTTGGCAATGTTATAGACATCCTTCTAAATTACTATATCGGGACAACATTTAGGAATCCGCTGTTGGCTGTCAACAAGGTGATCCCTTGGGCCAGTGATCTTTAGTTTAGCCATTCACCCAATTATTCGACAGTTAAATTCCAAATTCAACGTTTGGTATCTCGACGACGGAATCCTTGGATGTGATGCAGACACAGTTTTAAATAATTAACATTTTCTTAATGACGTTATTACACATTTTTTATAAATATTAACTAAACTATACTAAAACCTAACTATGTACATAAATATAAAACAAAAACACAAAATACACTCAGGCGTCGAAATACACTTCCACATCGCTGTCATCTGGGAATGTGCCCAGAAGACTGCCACGTTGAATGGCAATGCTAATTCTTTGGGCAAAGAACGAGCCAGCCCTCTGGTCACGCAAAGTGTCGATCAGTCGGCGTGAAATTTCCTTAAAAAGGAGACGCGTACTCGGACCCCATGACCCAAGCGTTTCGACCCCAAACGACTCAAAACTGTAATTACCTATATGGTTACAGTAGCCGTTTAAGGGTCTCAGCAGCCGCAGCGGCAGCGCCAGCACAGCCCGTCGTACTTGGAACATGAGATGGCGCAAGGGTGTCGACACAGGTTGCGTCCCACACCAGAGGCCTATCCACCTTCCATGGCACCAACGTCATACCGTGTGGTCTCTTCCCATCGTCACGTACCAAGCCATTAGGTTCTAATACGGCAGGTACGCCGGCAGTGACAAGAGCTCGACGAAAGCTATTTTGGAAGTCGGTGTTTCTATAATAGTTTTGTCTCTTCGTTATTTAACACTGACTTCTGAAATTAAAGTTATTTTGCACTTTACAGTGTTTTTTTTTACATTGAAGTCGGTTGTATTTTTTTTTTGTTAAAAGTTTTTTATTTTACACTTTTTAATTATGGTACCAGCACTAAAAAGTCCCCTCAGCCATACTTAAATATCTTATAGCCAGAATGCATCTCATGACAATTCTAATACCTAATACCAAACACGGTTAGATTAATTTATTACAGAGTTTCGGTGCCTAACTTCAAGCTTAATCATCAGGTCAGTTTGATTGTTCCGTATCTTCGAAGTTCATGATCAGATCATAACAATATTTCTATGGGACAAATTTGGAAGCATAAACACAATTGACCGACAAATCGGTGAACATACATAAAAATACCTGCTCCTTTTTGAAGTCGGTTAAAAATCAACACCACTCGATAGGACAGGGACTTGATCTGAAATTTTCAAAATGTGAACTATTTTCATCCGACAGCACCGACAGACAACTGACTCTTTCCAAATTTAACACAATAGCACCAGAAATCTGAATTATTGAAAAAAAGCTATATTCCTCGTTCGAGGAATATTGAATTTTGAATTTTAATGATGTTCCGGAAAGATTGCTCAAAATTAACATGCGGCCATCACCTTAATTGGTTTCTGCTGTTTTGGCCTTAAATTAACATATTTTTTCCGTGCTTCTCATTTGTGGAAACATACTCATCGGCACGCGAATATCAACGACATCATCCGATGCGCTCTTGTCACCGTCGGCGTTCCGGCCGTATTGGCCAGAATGCGACGATGGCAAAAGACCGGACCGCCGACATGACGCGTATATCAGCACCACTCAGATAAACCATTTTAAAGAGAATTGAATGATCCAACACACGCGCCATCAGTAAGATATTTTAGTGCGTATGTCAAACTCTTATTTATCATGCTTATTTATATCAAACAAGTCCAATAGAAGCTAACCAATAGTAGATTTCCAAATTATAAAGTAATTTCAATTTGTGCACGCTAGTGGTAGTGGAACTGGACCAGCATAGACATATTCAATGATAGTATTCGTAAATAGAAGGCACTATCTAGGTAACTAAAGACATAATCAAGATACTATATTGCAGTTTGCAATATGCTAGGGCTCAGCCGATAACATATAATAATATCCTCCGAGACAGATAAGATAGGTATATCTACGTCTTTGTCCATTTTAACGACACACAACAATTTCGATGTATCGGTAGCTATTTGAAAGGCCATAGAGCTACACAGGAACAATCTCAAACAGGCAGCCATTGAAGATAGCTATTGTGTATGACAGTAGTTACGTATATGTGACAGAAATATACAGCATTGAGAATCCCTTTGTTGAATCGAAACTGTGCTGTGATCTGTTCGTAACTCCTAAAACATAAAAGTACGGGTAACCGGCTCGCTGACTACAAAACGGCATGACATTCACTGTGACTCGATTTAACTGCGACTGACGTACATTACCCACTGTGGCCGCACATGACGTAATTTCGTACCAATGATAACTATTCATTTGATTTCGCTTTGATCTCGCTGCTGTTTAACATTGTAATCTGCGGTTCGCATGTTAAGCAAATGTACCTAAGTGACTGTAGGTAGGTATATTAACAACAGTGAGGATCTCGAGTAAACTAGTACAAATCTTGCGGGTATCGCTCGCAGCTACGACCACTATTGACTCTATAATAACTTTCACGAGCTTTAAGATAAACACACGGCGAGGGCTTATTGATGGAAACATATCAATAAGATTCTCTAAACTTCGGCCAGCCTCGGGGGATGCATAGCTGCTATTTTGGCTTGTTTATATCTAACAAAAGAGACAAATTCATAAGAGTATAAATATCTTCTTGATATTTTAAGGGCTTATTGTAAAGACTAACAGGGTTTATACTGGTCTACAGTAGCGGTATTATAAAAATTCTCCTAAGCTCCATTATATCAGATATATGTATTAGCTCACCGAACCGTAACTTCCCATCGTTTTGATGAGACTAGCTTTATTTACTGAAATCCTGACCATTCGTTCGAAACTTATTTCCGGCTTCCTGAATCTGCAGTTATATTTATAAATTGCATTGAAGGTTCTTTTCGGAGAGTCGGTGCGTACACGTATAGATGTGCATGTATTTGTGTGTCGAAGATGTAGGCGTCTGTGTGTGTTGGTACTTTTCATCGCGAGGCGCTCGCAGTAAGCGTTCAGTTCGCTCGTACATGGGATTTGTACAGATTCCTCCCGTTCTAATCTAGGCGAAAGTAAAGGGAGAAAATAGAATTTTTGTATGTTGGTATTCGTATGTAAGTATTTCGGAGGATGAAAATAGAGATGAAATGTGCTTCAAGCGATTCGTTTCATCTGTGGAGCGTGATATCAAACGACGAACAACGTGATAACGGGAACTATTGGGCCAAAATATTGTCACGCGACCTTTTAACAGTCGAAAAACATTTGGCGGAAAGAATTCTCTTGGCGCAGATGTTATAAAGTATCAAAAGGTAATACGGTAATATTGGTTTTTGAAACACTAACAGTCCTCAGATAGTGTTGTATATTCGACGACAGTTTTTCTTTAAACCTTTGTTTTAGGCGCAAGCTTTCTCTGGTAAGTTATAGGTAAGGGGGTTAGGTATTAGAACACTTACTTATTACCTGTGTACCCTTTCGTTATCGTAATTGCTTAGGTATATATTATGGTTTCCTTTTTTTCAGTCACCATTGTGTGTCATTTTCTAATATCTCCACATATAAATCTAGCATTCACAAACACTCCGGGTGTTTGTCGGAACATCTATCTTTTGGATTACAAATATTTGTTCCGTGCGGCAACAGTCCGTGACCAAAGCACTATCGACCTTAACTTCCTCCTTATTCTCAGGTAAATTAAAAACCTTATGTATTAGGCTACTATGTAACTAGTGGACTTTATTTTAGTTCCATCATTCTGCTTAAAGTGACTCGTTTCGAACTTTTTAGTTATTTTTGTGGTAGGGTTTTTTTTTACAATAAAGTGTTTTATTTCCTACCTTTTAGTAAGTAATACTTTCGAAATTGTCTCTTCGAGCCTTTTATTTTAATAATTTACATGACTATGTCACGTAAAAATATATAATTTGGCGCCAAAAATCAAGGGTGTCATTAGAATCATCTTGATTGTGAGCGTGACACTTCACTTCATTTCATTTTACAACACCTCTCAAGCTAAAATGCGACAAGCAGTTTAGGCTCTAGGGCGTGCCAAATAAATATAAAATAGATAGGTACATACATGAACTCGAAAAACATAATCCTTCTGTTGCCGCAGTCAGGTAAAAAACGCCTTAACTATTGTCTAATAGATACCTAGATTGATTTTAGTTTGTACTTTATCAATCACATCAAGTAATGTCATTTTACCTGCATTCTAATCAATGTTTCAAACTTCAAAGCCATCAAAATGTCCGTCGTAGTGACTAGTGAGCTAGAGCTTTGACTGGTAGCTTTGACCGTTCAGCGTCAGCGGCGCGAGAGCGTTCTGTGGTCACCGGCCGCCGCGCCGCCGCGCCGCTCGCCTCGTGTTTACAAGATCCTTTTTGATAGAGTACAAAGCTTTGGACTGATACATTGAATAAATAAAATAGGTACGTTAACTAGGTATAAGATTTTCGTAAACCTAAATTTAGAATTTGATTAATAAATTCAATATAAATATTGGCTAAGGGTATTCGTGGCGTATCGGTGCGGCGTCGCAGTTGCCTCACGTTTCCCGAGCTGTTTGTGCACTGTGCACGTCATCTCACTTGCAAAGCTACTCACACGCTACGTTTGCATAATTCTACTATATCTACCTTTACTTTAAAAAATGCCAAACAAGTTATTCTATTTTATTTAAGGTAAAAAAGTATAACAATCTTAATTTTCATTGAATGTTACCGTTCTGAAGAAGTTCTTTTAAACTGAAAATTATTCATCTGACTTGTTGAAACATAAAAAACTCACTTCGAAACTTATTCAAGGTAAGAATCTAACAATGCTATTCATTTACTTGGGGTAGTTATGTACCTAAATGGAAAAAAAAGAATACTTAAGTAAATTTATGAAGATACGTATACCTACCTCAAGAACAATGCAAATACCTAATACAAAGGTGGGTCTAGGTGGATATTTGTAGTTTAATTGGGTGCTGAGAAGAAGCCGTGATACTGAAAACCACCATATAAAAATTTTAATTACAGATATTTTTGTGAATATTGTTTCAAAGGCAGGAGCCAAATTCTATCCAATATTCGGTTCATTGCTAGCTTCATCTATTGAATACATTTTTTATTACATCAAAATGAAACGCATAAGCGAGATATTTTTCTACGAAAATATTTGATCTTTGAGCTAGTATAATGTCTGCAAAATGCAAAAGGTTTGACTTGACAATGCCTACATATTTAATTCAAAAAGTATTCGTGACAGACATACATTGTTTTAGATATGTGAGCGTAATCAAAGTAAATTGCAAATATCGGTCGGCCATGTTGGTATGCCGCATAGTGCACACAACACTGACTCTATTGTTTTTATGTTGTACTGCGAAACCCTTTCAAACCGTTATACCGCGGGTTTTATACCGAGATTACATTATTCAATGGGAAAAAAATGCATTTTTGACAGCAAACGCGTTCGGCTTGCTTACGTGATATCCTACGTAATTCAACTTTCATTATTAACACTTGTAAAGCTTGTACATATATCTCCGGATTTTTGTATACTCCGTAAGATTGTAATAAATCTTTAGACGTATGGAATTCACAATATTTGGTGAATATATCATGTTCATGCGTTGTTCTGTCTTTTTTTTTCGATCTAGTAAATTATCAAAAACCTCCTCCCGGTCTGGGTGGAACGAGAAGGAGTGTCAGACTTTTACTGTGTAAAACCCACCTGTGTTCTATCAGTTGCCCTTTGCGTTCTATAGCCACGGTAACTTTTCCGAACAATCTCGTGGCCCTCTTCTGTCATACGATTATTATGCTTTAATGCCTATTTCCATTAAGTCGAAAGAAGATAATAGCAGGCCGTTAGGCTAAATCGCTTTCTTTTGTCTGTACATTAAGATTACCAGCGCAGCTTCGCAAACTGTTTTTAACTTATTCTTGTTCAGTGAATTCAGCAGATGTCAAGTGAGACGAAATCTTTCTTATTAAAATGAGCTTAGTACTTACGTAGGTTCATAACAAGGTTTTTATCGTCAAGTGATTATTGAAAAATTTAAGCTGATTGAGCATGTTAATGCCAGCAATTTGGTGTCAATAATTCCTATTCATTATACATTTTTAAGGTTATGACCTAATTACGAAACAGTAGGTAGGTACTGTCTAAACTTGACTGTTACTTTCAGTCGCATAAATATTTTTTTTTAGGTTGTGTACGTAATCATTCTTCACGCTCTGGGTGAACCAAGAGGAAGTGTCAGAATTTACTGACTAAAAACTACCTGTATCCCTTCAGTTTTGTTTTTTTTTTCGGCATGAGTGGGAAATCCTCATGGACGCCCAGGCTGCCTCACACATGAGCCAGACTGGGCAGTGTTAGACTCGTACTGACTCTAACGTATCTAATGTCTAAACTCTACGTGCAAGTGGCTTCACTCCAGAGCACCTTTCAGTGATTACAATAAGTCCCGTCAGTATCCCACAATAAGATAGGTACCCTTTGTATGCCAGGGTCACGGTAACTCTTTGGAACTTAAAATGATATTTGAATTTGATAGAAAATTAATATAGACTATGTAGCAGGAGTGCCGAAAATATAAAGCATTAAAATATTGTGTTCCCAGCTGATCTTCATACACACTTGTTCCAGTGGAGTGAACCAGGGGCGATCACCGGCGGCGATTTCTCGCGCCGTGCCTTGGTACAGGCCATGGTCCGGAGCGAGGAGGAGTGGCAGGCAGTCGCCTCCTTCCGCGAAGCAGTAATGCTAGCAAAGGAGGCGGCCGATCGCATGAGCCAACGGTCCTCACGCCCCATTCGCCGCCGGGAATCCGATCCCGATTTCCAGCCACCGTAGGCGCGGGCTTGCGGACGGCGAGCAAATGGGTAGCTTGCCGTCCGACCGTCCGGTAACCGTCAGGACCGAGCCCAAGTCGTCGACGGTGCGTACTGTTCCACGCGTGCCTCAAGGAGATGTCAGCAACCGTAGGGGCCCAGCAGGGTCGCCAAAGTTCTGATTCTGAAAAGGAAGACTCGGCCCTGGTACGAAAGGCAACGAAGGAATAGAAGTGGGTTTTTAGTCAGTAAAAGACTGACACTATCTCTCGCTCCGCCCAAGAGCGTGTGATGCCATAAGATGATTTTCCCACCGAAAAAAAATGGCGTGAACCAGATTGATCCGTAGTCTACCTAACTTGCTTGCTCACGTTTAACTCTTTTGTCATTTTATATGTGAATTAAATTAAATAGTTTTAATTTGTAATTCTAATTGTAGTTGATTATTTTAACCGTAGTTTAAATGTTTTATTGTGATATTAATTTAATTGTTTTTATTTGTATTTATATTGTTTAGTCTGTAATGTAAATAGTTTGAATTTATATATTTTAATTGTAAATAGTTATACCTACGTCTTTGGATATTTTAATTTTTATTATTGTACTGCACTTAAATTGTAATCTAGTCCAAGTCTAACTTACATTTAAAAATACTATGTATGTACGCATTTGTGAATCAGGTGCACGCCTGTAATTGATTTGTTTGCACTGGACCATCTTCTGAAAGTTAAACGGAAAAAATCTGTAAACAAATTGTTGGTAAAAAAAACTAAGGCACGAGATTCCAGGAGCCTACACTTCGAGACAGAGCTAATCTAATCTTCACAATAGGTACCTATTTCCATAAAGTGGTATTAATTTCTTGCGTCGACGCATGATTTACCAAATTTTCTTGTCTCCACACATATATTCGTAGATTTATCATGCGACTTCAACTCTTCAAGAACTTTATTTCTTTATTCTGGGATCGAGATAGCTACACCACAAATTGCCATACTTTAGTAGCGCTAACGTTTTGTAACAGAATTCAGAAGGTGTAGTGAATTCAAGTCACCTACTTGTTAATTAGATTCATTTCAGCCGATGAGGATACACACATCCATACCTAATTAATCGATGAATCGTTCTTTGGCTCACGAATAATACATATTCCGATTTGGTTTCCGTAAATGATTTCTAAATTGTCATCGTTCCTAATGAACAATATGTAAAGTAATTTAGTTAACGGTAATGTTTACTCTTGGTCTTTACTGGTAAATTTAAAATTGTGATTTGTTAATATTGTGTGTATTTGTTCGATGAACACCATGTTTCACTTACTGGTCTTAGGTTCAATTGCCTTGTGTACAGCCTACCAAGAACCTTGAGCTCTATAGTCCATACGACCTTAACACCTATAGTTCTATAGCTCTAACCTACCATCTATAATAATTGTGACATTACACATACCATATCATCCCAACAGAAGGATAGACGGGAAACCACGTTCGGGAAATGAGTGAATTCACTGCCAGTCACGCAGACCCACGAGACTCACGTGACATTAGCAGTATTATTGAATTTCCCATTTTAATAGATAGATAATCTTTTTTGTGCAACAGTGTCTTAAACTACTATTATTGTTACGTTGAATACGTCGAGCTATTTTAATCATTTATCAAATGTGACGTGCTACATTCTTCAGAAACTGCCAAGAATTTTATACCATTCATATATTGTCTTTTTTAGTGTTTTTCACATACGATGAAAAGTTTCTAGTTCAGGGCCCAGGTCCAACAGTGGAAGTTTTACGGATTAATGGATACGATACGGTACACCTTAGCATGATCCTTTCAACCCAAAAATTCGATACCTAGGTATGCCATGCCACACATTCAACTGAATAAAATATAATCAAAAGGTAAGGAAAAAATTTGGTCAAAGGTGACAACTTATAGGCATGTTCTTTCATCCTGGAGGGCGGTTTCAATAACTTATTGTAAACAAGACTAAGGGTCGTGTATTATGTTGAAATCCAATCTTTGAAATATATTTTCCTCTTACAGTAGAGTTAATTTTTTAAATTATTTTTACTGATATCTACATGTCTTTTCTATATATATAAAAGGAGAAACTGACTGACATATCAACGCACAGCCGAAACTACTGGGACTAGGAGTGTGAAATTTGGCACCAGGCTTTTATGACGTAGGCGAGCAGTAAGAGAGGTTTTTACAAATTTCACACCCTAAGGGGATGAAACGGGGTCCAAAGTGTGTATAAAGAAACCTATTTTCACGCGGGCGAAGCCGCTGGCAGCAGTTTAAATATAAAATTATTTTAAACTATCGGTTACCCAGAGTAGTAGAAATGTAGTTAAGTAGGTATCGTCTACCTAAATATAGTGAAATGTGGTAAAGTGTGCCCTGGATTATGAGAAACCTCTGCTTCAGATATTACAGTGCGATCCCGACACCTTTCCTTCAAAATACCTGTTACTGAGAATAATAAACCACAATATTTGAGACATATTTTTTCTGAAATTGCCTCTATTTTATTTAACTCAATAGCCTCAGTAAGTGAGACGATTAAATAATAATAGGTAATACTTCTTGTGACCGAAGGGCCCGCTTTTACCAAGGGCACAGGATAAGCATTGCCATAAAGCGTGGCAATGCACATTACCAGTCTAGTAGTCTAGTATGGACCTCCGCATCGCTAGAGGTCTATTTCGACGCCATAGTTTAGATTATATTTTTATTCTAGTGCATATGTTATCGGGAATATGTACAATTCGGTATTCAATACAATACCTAGGCAATGTATAGAATACCTAAATTATAACGATTGCTGGTAACATAATTATATATTATTATAGTTACTTAAGTGTTTTTAATTTGAATAGGTATAATACACATACATAATACATACGCACTCAGCTGAATGCGGACTTTTTCAAAAGTGCATAGTGCTAATTTTACTTATGGGATGTTTAATTATGTTCTTTTTTATCGTGCTTATTTTAGTGATCGTAAGTTTTCTAATACTTTACCTGTTTCTACCCGTGGGGAACCTGTAATTGGCTCAATGTCTCTTATACTATTTTTATTCTTTTGTTATAGCTGTTGGTTCTCCTATGATTAAATAAATATATATTATTATTATACTGGTACACATATCATTTAACATTTTAATTATGGCTCTGGACTGGTTACGACACGTTTGTTTGTAAATATTCGAATTTCAACGCCCTTCGTTAATTAGATAACCTCACTAACCTGGTTATTTGGGAAACTGTGTACCTAAACGAAATGGCTCTGAGATCAAAGGTCCTAGATACCTTGAGCTCCCAGTTACCCAGGTCTCACTGTTGTTAAGTAATATACATATTTTAGTTGCGATAGGAATCCGAGTCAGCTCATCTGAAACGAGGTAGGTATTTTTAATACTTATTTTTTATATCAAAGCTTTTGTGGTATTTCATAAAACTAATACATTTATTGTAATGCTTGAAGAAAAGTTCATAGGTAGATAGGTAGGTTCACCTGGGTATTGGCTGGTAACGAGATTACGTCTTGATCGTCATGCTGGCAGCGTGCACGAATATTGATCTGCGTCTGTACCTACACATAAACTATCGAATATTTACCAAATGAGGGTAGTGCTAAATATTCTACACACGATTGCCAGCGAAAGAATGTACTGTACTCATATATGAAGACTGTTTTGGGATAAAAGTATTATGTTTTTTCAATGTTTTAAGTAGGTATTTCAATACTTATGGAAATATCAACCCTAGGTATTTTAATTTCAAAAATTGTTCTTCTTTGCATTATATATTTACTACTTTGCAGACCGTTATTTTTCAAGATATAAACATGGGTATAATAATACCTTTACCGCATAGGAAACCATATATGGTTTGACATATTTACAGTTCATTTATTCTATAAATAATACAAAATCGGGCGTATAAACCCTAATGGGAATTTTATTTGTCATATCATTAGTAATAAAACAACGCTACTATTTTGTCTATAGTTACATGCCACTTTGATAAAACCTCATTTTTCCATACATTGTCAGTCGATGTTTACATATGCGTGCGACACGCAACTTTAAAAAAAGAAATAAAAATGAAAGGATGCGATCTTTGCGCGAAAAAAATGTTTTGCTGTGTGTCATAACCTCTATTTTGTATGCACTGTTATAGATTTTCACTTCCTATTCGATTTCACTAATTTTCAACACCAATGGTTTACGAACCATATCTGGGTTCGTATGCATTCTTCGCTTTTTTGCTTAGCCATATATGGTATGGTATGCACTCAAGCATGATTACTCATCAAGCACGAGGATATGGTTTAATTTAAGTGTCCTTTTTATTACTTTTTATTTATCTCTGTTCGTCTTCAAGCAAGCCATCTCGGAACACTTGCGCAAAGAAAGAAAGGCTCTTCCTCGTAAACGGGGTCGTCTATTGGCGAATTCAGTGACTGGTTCACCATCTACGTGCCACCATGTATATTCAAGACCTGGGATACCAATTCAGAAGAAGAAAATGAGAATAACTCCAGAAAAGCATCTGGACCTGCCTCTGTAAAGACAATATTAGACGCTTGCCAGAGTTGCAGAAAAATTGATAAATTTGTCAAGTTTGTTCAATGATAACCTATAAGTGTCCCAAATGTAAGGTATATTTATGTTATAATGATAAAAGAAGTAGTTTAATTAAGTTTCATCAATAATTTTGTATGATATTTTTTTTTTACTTAATTTTCGTCAGATATAATAAGGTTTTGTTAACACTTGTTATATTTGCTTAGTATGCTCACGAAACCATGTATGTTTTAGTGCTTTAAAGCTTTCATGGATAGGTACGAACTCATATATGGTATCTAAAAAAAATGAAACAAGTACTATTTTAAGAAAAAAAAAACTTAATTAATGTTAAAGATCCTAAAAAATCATTCATTATTTTTTTTTTTCATTTATTTAATATATCATGCAGTAAAGGGATAACCGTAATTCTTTAATTATTTATTGTACACTAAAACAACTTATAAAATAAGTAGATAACAAAGTTCATGTACAATCATAGGCGAGCTCAACTCAAAGTTGAGTTTTCTTCCAACAAACCATTGAGTGATAGTGAGAGATCACAATAGTTGTAAAACTGTAGCTGAAAATAATTTGAACCTTTGTTAGAGTTCGACTTTCATCTTCTGTGTAGATAGACAGGTAGGTATACAAGTATACATGTAATGAAGCTTTGTCTACAAAACTTTTTGTGTCGGCGGTGGTGATTACTCCAACCAGTCAATCGTCAAACAAGAATTTGTTAACAATTATGTGCTCGGTGTTCGTCGCCTTTGTTCAAAACATCGCATTGTAATGAGTTCGTGGTTTAGTAGGTATTCCCCGACGCCGACGCTGTCAGACCGCCCCTGAACCGTTCAGGCTGAACGTAATAGTTCCAATAATTTATTGTTCAAGGACTCGCAGTATTATTTCCACTAAAATTTGTACCTAGTAGACAATAATTGATGTCAAAAACTTTAAGAGCGCCTACTGATGTATTCGTGTATTTTTGTCATTTTCATTCAAGGCGTGAGACAATACCTTACACATCATAGGTATAAATTATTGGACTCGAACCCAAAACTTTGTGGCTGCCTACTCATATTTCGTTTGAATATTGGTTAGCCCCAGGCAGATTTTTTTTTAGCTGGGATATGATCCAAAGACATCTCTCGCTCTTGGGCGGCGCGAGAGGGCGTGTCAGATTTTTCCTGACTTTTACTGACCTTCGTTCCAGGGCCCCGGGGTTCTCTTTCGCACAACCCATGACCTCATTATGCTCCGACCCTGCTGGGCCGGTACGGCCTACGGTTTCGCTGATATCTCCTTGAGACGCGCGGAAAACACTACGCGCCGTCGACGACTTGGTTTTAGTCCGGATGCTTACAGGACGGTCGGACGGTAAGCATTGCTCGCCGGCAACCGCCCGCCTACGGAGGCTGGAAATCGGGATCGGGATCCCGGCGGCTGGGGTGCGAGGGCTGTTTACTCCCGCGTGCGGCCGCCTCCTTTGCTTTATTTCTTAGCAGAAGGAGGCGGCCGCCTGCCACTCCTCCTCGCTCATTTAATAACTTTTTCCACTCTAGGGTAGACACAGATGTGGTTTTATTCAGTAAAATTCTGACACGCCCTCTCACGTGTCAGAATTTTACTGAATAAAACCACATCTGTGTCCTTCAATTGCCCTTTGCGTTCCTAGGACGGGTATCATTTTCAGAATTTCCCCGTGGCCGTAGCGGGCATTGGCCCTGCTGGGCTCCAACGAATTTGTTGACATCTCTTTGAGGCACGTGTGGAACACTACGTGCCATCGACGACTCGGGCTCGGTTCGGGCGGACGTTATTGGACGGGCGGACGGCGAGCTACCCATTATACATTGCCCGCAAGCCCTCCCTGCCTGCCTTATACAGCGGCTGGGGCGTGAGGATTTTCGTCCCTCACGCTGCCTTTTTCGCTAGCATTAGGTACTCACACGCACGAGCACGAGCTCCCTGAAAATATTATCTACCTTAAAAGTACCGCAGGTATCATCATTTGTTATCACCATCATTTCACCGTAAACAAAATGCTATGTATCTTGTATGCATCGTATTCCCGCGATCCTCACCAGGTTGTCGACGTCGTCTACCTAATGGTAGGTCTTCCAACGTTGCGTCTTTCGGTACGTGGTCGCCACTCCAGAACCTTTCTGCCCTATCGACTGTTCCTCGAGCAATGTGCCCTGCCCACTGCCACTTAAGATAGGTATCATCAAGTACAATATTTTCAACTATTTTAATAAGTACATTAAATTAGATGGCGAAGATTCAAAGCATTTTATTTCAAATAAACCAGACACTTTCAAAATGTCAAGAAGTCAGTCAGGAGTCATGAAGAAGAATGTGCAAGAAACTCCATAAACACTCTTTTCAAAACGGCGAAACTTCGCAGACGTACCTAATTTATTTATTAGGTATAATTTTTAATAATATTTAAATAGTAAAAAAAGGGTGTTCTATCGTTATACACAGCAAAATGTTGATAGCCTAACGGCCAACTCATGACCTTGGCGCTTTGAGCGGAAGCTAAGCGCGGGGCGGCAAGCGGTAAGTGAAAAAGATTGAGGCACGCCACGAGACACCGCTCATAGCACCGCGCCTGTGGCCGCGCTCCCGCTTACCGATGCCGCCCTGCTCGCCGCGCCGCTCGCCGCTAAGACCGAAGTCGTGAACAGGCCGTAAGCGTGACTAATTCCGCCATCTTTGTAACTCACTTTCGTCGTGATCTCTTTGAGGTCGGTATATTCTATAAATAACTTAGACAATGGCGTAGTCAATAAAATCGCATTTCTAGGGACTCGTATCTGGAGGATCTATTGGTAGTTCATCGCTATACGCATCTTCTGGTGCACAAGTCTGAACGTCAGTGGAGAAGCACTATTTGCTTCTTCACTGATATTTGGTACTATTGAACTTTCTATATGTAATTTGGGTAAGTATAATTCCTTGGAATGTTGAAGCGAACTTGAAGTACCTACTTTCTTCATTTTAACGGATTCCCAATATGGAAGTAAGTTTGAAATATTTGCTTTATTGCCTTCACCCTGCGTAGCTGGAAACTAAGTATTTGCAAGACTTCTTTTGTTTGTAAGAAGGTCTCCAGACTTAACGAACGTTGGCAATTTTACCTATGTAGGTCATGAAACTTTATCATTTATAAAAAAAAAAGTGAAACGGTAGAACAATAAAAAATCATCCCACAATACAGAAATTCTACATCACTGAAACAGGTTTGTAAGACTATTATATATATACCTCGAAACGACCATTCGCCCTTTGTTTAAAAGAAACGTTTAAAGATTAACCCCATTTACAAAAGTTCTTTTACTGAAACCGTCTATAATTCGTGAAACCGTCTCTATTCTTGAGAAGAAAATGCAACGCTTATGTATTTCAAGTTCTTATGAACGAGCTAGGGTTCAAAGTTCGTAATAGTGGAGGCGGTAATTGATAGCTTAGCCGTGGAGTCGTGGTTAGTCTATCGCTTGAGAGCACAATAGTAACCCGTTTATCTTAATTGCCTTGCTGACGTCCCGGTTACCGTAAACTTCGATTACTTAATGCCGTAGCTCCTGACCCGAATGAGCGATGAGACAAGGGCGATCCTACCTAGCTGGCGACTGCCGCGTGCATCATTTAATATAAGATTAAAATAAGATAGCTAGAGGACTTTAGTCGTGTAGGGTAGCAAGGCGTAATCAGCCTTATGATTTTCCCATTACTAGGATTCAGGTCTCCTCTTTAGGACAGGGAATAGGCCGTAATCCACCACGAATGGTAGTTTTTTTTTGAGGATGGGGGATGGATGGATGGAGGAGGTGGGAAATCATCCAATAACATCTCCCGCCCTTGGGCGGAGCTGGAGGGCGTGTCAGACTTTTATTGACTAAAACCTACTCCTAGTTCCTTCGTTGCCTTACATTCCAGGGCCGGGTTTTCCTTTCAGAAGCAAACCTATAGCCCCAGTAGGCTTCGACACTGCTGGGCTCCTACGGTTTGCTGTCATCTCCTTGAGGCGCACGTGGAACACACACGCCGTCGCGCGTCGATGACTTGGGCTCGGTCCGGACGGTTACTGGACGGTCGGACAGCAAGCTATCCATTACTCGCCGTCCGCAAGCCCGCGCCTACGGTGGCCGGAAATCGGAATCGGAATCGTGAGGGCCGTACAGGGTCCTTTGTAATTTGAACTCATATGAGCAAAAAACACACCATTGTTATGTATTACCAATGTACCTTTGAGTTTTTCACTATTAGGTACCAAAGTATTCGAGAGTTTTCTACATTTTAATTTAAATTCAAAATAATCGCAATCGTAATCACGCAGTAACAAATAAAGCAATAGCTTATCATATTACCCTCATTGTGTAGTTATTAAGGTTATTTTTTATTAGAAATAAAATATAGAAAACTCACGAAAAATTCGGTAATAAAGAAGAACTCAAAGGTACATTGCTAATACATAACAATGGTGTGCTTTTTTTGCACGTATGAACTCAAATTACAAAGGGCCTTGCTGGATAGACAATTTTTTTCTGCTGAATCTCTTTTTGTTAAAAATCCCTTTGGAGTTAATACATGAATCGAGAGGTACATTGGTACAAGTTACGATTAGTATTATATTTATGGTATTCCCTGCATAACAGAACCGAGGGCCCCACTGGATGGTTGACGCGATTAATTGCGATTTCTATCAAATAGTTGAGGTACATTGAACAAACAAAGCAATGCAATGGCACTAGTTAATTCGGTCTAGCTCGAGTGGCCGCGCTGCTGGATCGAAACACATCAACGTAACGTGTATAATTATGTATAGTTTAGTAAGCTTTTGATATGATGTTTATGATATGTTCGTATTAGTTTATTTTAGTTTAAGATTATTTTGTATATTTTATTGTTGGGCCTCCGTTGTTTGATAATATTTATCATGTGTTTGTAGGTATATCTCAGAGCCTGGAGTCTTGGACCTTTGAAAGGCGTACGATTGGCCGAAGCCAACTCGCAGAGGCATCTTAGACACATTTCATGGAACGTGGTACCAACCGACGATTATCCCTGAATTTGCTGTGCTATTTGTGCTAGTACAACCAAGAACAACCCCTGGTTGGTGGGAACTATTGCAACATATGGAAAACTAATTTAAAGGGCTACGGTTTTGGGAGGCTTAAGCGGACTGGTTACCAAGAACTATGTTAAAACTATGGCAAGATCAGGCAGGGGCTTGAACAATGTTTTTGACTGGCCTGTTGGTCTAGTGGTTAGTGACCCTGGCTGATGCCGGAGTTCGTGGGTTCGATTCCCACCCAGGACAAATGTTTGTGTGATGAGCACGATCATTTGTTCTGTGTCTGGGTGTAATTTATCTATATATGTATGTATTTAGAAATATATAAGTATGTTTATCAGTTGTCTAGTACTCATAACACAAGCTCTGCTTAGCTTGGGACTAGACGGCGTTGTGTGATAGTTGTGGAATAAAATATATATATATAAAAAAAAAAATGTTATTAATGTGCTTCGATAAAAAAGGCAGGGGGTTGCTTACCTACGAAGTGACGTAGCAAGGCGAAGGTAACATATCCTGAAGTGCTAAAGGAGTGCAGATACCACGGTCATATCTGGACAATCCCGACAGTACGGTCAAGATTCATACCAGCACCTTACTGGATTATACATCCTTCTCCTAAGCACGTTTGTTCTTGCGAATCGTCACTCAAGCAAGTCAGCCAATAAAGAAAAGGCAAAAGAGTAATATTAGGTACATATTATGTTTAGGTACATATTAGTACGTACAATATTATAATTCTTATTATTGACGATTAAACAATAATGAAAAATTCTTATCTCAAAAAGTTTACTTGCCTCTGACCTTTGTAGAGTTTAACCAGTTAATTTGTTGTACCCACATTATGTAGGCATACAATTTGCATAAACAGTGTTATTTCATACCTACTGCATTCTATAGTAGAGTTAGAATAAAGTTGCGTCTTGCGAAGTGATTTGAAAATTTTGCATGAAAGGTACTTTCACAAGGCAGTTTTTCAAAGTTTGGGATTAGTTGAGTTTTGGGCTTTATTATGCGGAAGATTTTATTTATTATTCTGTACAACGAATCGTTGCATATTATGTGTATCGTTATCTGAGAAAGGAAGCAGGAGCCAGTGCCAAACCTTTTGAATTTACGTTTGCCAAAAACATTCTGAGATTTAAAAGTGTTGTATTGTAAGATGTAATTTGACCGGTTTGAATGTCTGCCATTTACAACATTTTACTTGCGAGCAGCATAGGCGACAAGGCGACACATATACGTGTAGTCACGTACTTACCTACTGTACCTAATAGCGCCAATTTTCTTCGTAGGAAACTTTATTATGTACGATCATGCTTAGAATAAAACCCTGTAGTTCAAAACATGTCCTTAAACAAACATTACCCAACAATACTGGACAATACTTAATATAATACCTTTTTGTTTTTTTAGGTGAAAAATCATCTAATGAAGTCTCTCACCCTTCGTGTCAGACTTCTACTGACTAAAACTTACTCCTGTTCCTTCTTTGCCTTCGTTCCAGGGCTCCGGGGTTCTCTTTCGCATCACCCATGGCCCCAGTAGGCTTCGACCCTGCTGGGTCCCTACAGTTTCGCTGACATCTTCTTGACTTAGTATAATGCCTAATGTTCCCACTATTATAAGCAGGTACACGTATAACTTATGCGACTTAGGAAGGAAGTTTCAGAAACCATCAGTAAACCTTTGTAAGTGTCCGGTAAATCTATCCAGAGACAACAATAGACAGGACATAAACGTGCTGCTCCGACGCACTGCGGGTCAATTGTCTCGCCAACAATAACTACAACACGAGGGGTGTTAGGTACCTACCTACGACACCGCGTGGGTACATACGACACTAGTACATTATCCGAGTCCGTGTTCACCTATTGACACCTATTATGCCCGAAGGCCGCACATGATAATTGCTTAGGTTGTTAGGTCGGTTTGAATAGGTTAGGCATGATCGTAATCCCAGAGATCATAAAAGTAGAGCTCCACTTGTTTATATATGGGTTAGGTTCGATATTTCTAAGTTTACGGTTGTTACGTTCAACCCTCGCGTAAAAGTAGGTGTGTATTTACATAATTCTGTTAATCTCGTTATAACAATATACGTTTGCATAATTTTAGAAACTAGCCTCGGCGAGTTATGAATGTGTTTTGATTAAATTTAAATCCTGTGATCCCAGTGTGTGCTATTATCCATGTATCAACATTCTACGTTTATGTAGTTGGTGGCCTGCTCGAAATAATGTGGTAACCAAATGTTAGGTAGGTAATTAACTCTGAATCACGGAAAATTCGTTATTAATTTTCGTCTTGTCAACGAGCTTTGAATATTAGTTCAACAAAGCGATAGTTTTGTGGTTGCGGGGTCTGTAGCGACATAGATTCGTGGCGAGCGGCCGGCAAGATGTGGCTACGTTTGAAGTTCAAAGAGTACCTATCTACTTCCTACGTGTTCGTACCCACCACTATTTAATGCAAATACTGTCTTATGGTAATGCAGAACTACCTTTACACTTCGTTTCAGGGAAAAGTAAAAATCGAATTGACAATTCTGAGTAGAAGGTTTTGTACCTAATAAATGTTTGTATGTATTGTGTATTAAGAGAAGTTGTGTGTACTTATTCTGTATTTGTGCCGGTGTGTACTGTGTATTCAGTCCCTTCACATGCACTGTTTAATTTAGATCACTAGGTATTAGTTCAGGTTCTATTGGGTTTAGGTAAGATTATTGTTTGTGCTACACACATACGTCTATATATGTGTAGGTACATGTTATTTGATTGAAATGCTTCGTGCCACTGATATTCGATTTGGAACTGTAAATGGTGCTCTAATTGCTTTAAATGTGTTACTTAATTACAGATTAAGCTGTCAGTTAAATTAATTTGTTAACATGTGTTACATAATGTGTCTGCTAAGTTTATGCCGATGTAGTCGAGCTGGTGAACTCTCTGACATTTGTTTTAGAATAGGTACTTACGTTGTTTACTAAGTAAGGTATGTAAATCTTGAGATCCGCTGGGAAATTTGTTGCGCCGCTTCTTCCGTCGAGGTTAAACGGTAAGAAACGGTTTTTGTTTTCGTTACTTTGAGACAATAAAGTTCTAATTTCAGTTAAATTTGAATGTGTAAATTAACATCAGGTTTTTAGGTTTAAAATTAGAATACAATATTTTTATCAATTCATTGCCGACGAGTACGTTCTATAATTTTAACTGGTTGATGATAATAGTTATTTGTTGTACAAGAGTGCAAAGTTGCTTTTTAACCGCGTGCTCAATTTTGATGACCGAGCAAGCGAAGGGTTCAAAAATTAGAATCTTGAGTGTTGGCGAGAGAGTCAAAAGAGCACGAGATGAAAAGTCTTGGCATTGGAGTGCAACCCGTAACTTTTCATCCCAACTCAGCGAGGAAATGACTAAATGCAAAAAAAAACATTCACAATTCAACATACTTTTATTTCAGTTTAGGAATTAACTACTATATTATGATAGGTAGGTAAGTGTTACAGAATAATCTTTAAATTATAACAAATAATACTTAGGTATAATTAATATAAATTGAAAGTAACGTTGCTACAGTTACTTAAGTTAAATGTAATATTTTTTTAGGTAGGTACTGTAATGTTAGTGTTAGTGAATTGTGTACTATTTTTTGGTAAACTATCTATCATACTTAATAGTTGTACCGATTTAGCGGATTCTCTTGGCGTAAATGTTGACGAGAGAGGGCGAAAGTTAGGTGTTTCGTAACGGTTCATTTCGATGAAGAAGGGCCAGTTCAAGGATCTGACTCTCTCGCTCCTCCGATGCCTTTACATATTTTCGACTTATTTTGGATGGAATCGTTTATGTATCCCTCTACAACCGCATTGGACTTTCAGCTTCCATGGCGCTTAAGGGATAGGAGATCAGCTCCTGAATCGGCCAAAAGTGAGGCTTAAGTTCGTCGGACACAATGACCCGTGTACAACGGGGGTTCTGGAAGTTCAAGAAAGCTTCTGAAAGCTATTTATCGTGGGATACTGCCAATTTTATTAGCAATTTTTTTAATTTTATTTTATTAGCTGTTGACACATTTTCCGTTGCGATATTGCAGAAAAAAATTGATCGATTTTAGTGTTAGGCAGGCGTCAGGCTTGATATTTCTTAACAATTGTTACGTATTTCTTGAGTAGATAAATTTAGTAATAGGTGTTAAAGTATGAAATTGCTGTTTTTTAAAAGGGGTTGCTTTGAAGTGAATCTTTGGATTAATTTGGAATTATAAGTTCAAATAAACTTTATATTAAAGGTACGTAATTTTTTTCCGAAATTAGGTATTTATCGGATTCTTTGTGTTTTGTATTTTCTGTAATATCGCAGTAGAAGAAGGTAGTAATGCTCTAGCAGATAAAAACGGCTTTTGTACTCAGATATCGAAAAGCAAAAATACTCTTTTCGAGATGAAAATGGAATTGCGTTGCTACGCTGCGTTACGCGGTCGCCCGCGCGGTTGCATGCAAAAGTACACCGACGCGGCTAGTGTTAAAAAAGCAGGAAAAGTTCCCGTTTCTTTCCAATTCCGTTGTTTTATTCAATGTTTCATTCGAAAGTTTCGAGAAAATATTGCAATATATATTTCATGTTTTTTTTTTTAAAAACAGAAAAAAAAAATAATATGAAAAAAACGGAAACTTCATGTTTTCTTTTTTCAAATACGGACTTGCTTTAACTTTTTCCATTATAATATGTACTAATAGAAGGCAAAAAAAAAAAAATTAAATTGAGATTGTGGCTGAGGAGAGCTAGATTGATAGATCTAGTATTTTAAGCTATTTGTATTCACCTCCTCTATATTTTCTTTTTTTTTTGTATTTGGCCCACTGAAATATATTTGAATTTCAATAAAAAATGTTTTTTTTTTTAAACATTTCAAAACATCAACCTAAACATTCGAAAGAATCCTGATTATTTTCAAATGATTCCTTCTGTTAATTTTTCTATGTAAAATGCGAAATAAAACCACAATTTGTTTTTTTCGTAAAAAAGACAAATTTTTATTTTCGCAATTTTCAACGCTAGTCGCGACTCACCGCGTGGGCACCCGTCGCGGGTAGTCGCGCCCCGCGCTCGTTTTGCTACGTAATAATAGGGTGCTAGAACTACATTACATACATTAAATATATCATTACAAAACAAGTATTTGCAGATGCGCAACACAAATAGGTACTGTCTATTGCACGTTTTCAGTATAATTAACATCTATACCGCGAAAATTTAGACTATATTGCGAAAATTAATTTAACATTACCAACGACCAGCCCACAACGCACCATACTGCACGCTTTTTATATGCCGATGATTTGGCCTTGGCGGCGCAATCGCTTACTTTCGCAGAAGTTGAAACTGCTTTGACACAGGCGCTCGAGTTTCTTGGTAAGTACTATGACAGTAATGCTCTTCGCCTGAACCCGTCCAAAACTCAATCTTGCGCATTTCATCTCCACAATAGCTTTTCAAATAAGTAGAAAAGTCAACATCACGTGGCGGGGTACTTACGTAGAGCACTGTAAAAACCCGAAGTTCCTGGGTGTGGCGTTGGATAGAGCGTTGACTTTTAACGTGCACTGCCTCAACACGAAGCAGAAGATTGGGTCCCGGAACAACCTGTTGCGCCGCCTTATATCTACCAACTGGGGAGCAGCACCCGATGCTATTTGCACAACTGGCATGTCTTTATGCCTCTCTGCTGGTGAATTCGCGCGCCCCGTGTGGCACCGATCAGTACGCGTAAAACAAGTAGACATCGCCCAGAACGAGACGTGTCGAATTATATCGGGATACCTTAAACCGACTGCGCTTAATAAGCTTTATCCGTTGGCTGGTATTGCTCCACCTACAGTACGTAGGGATGTCACTTGCGCGATTGAAAACAAAATTTAAGAATCCGATTCCCGACATCCCCTCTTCGAACACAAAACCGCCCCAAGTAGGCTTAAGAGCCACAAGAGCTTCCTGCGTAGCACACAGGCCATCGATGACCCGCTACCTAAAGAAAGAATAAAGCTTTGGGAAGAGCATCACCTACCACCATCCGACTTCTTGAAACCCCAAGAACATCTCCACCCTGAGTGCGATTTGCAGTGGCCTATAATATGGAAAGCACTAAATCGGTTGCGAACCCAGGTAGGCCGCTGCAAACACAACTTGGCAAAATGGGGTTTTATAGACCCGTCGGCTACACAATGTGAGTGCGGTGTTCCTGTTCAAAACACGAGCCACATATTAGAATGAAGAAGTATAATTAATTATATTTCGATAGAACGTATGTGCGATGCGTTGGCCGTTCGATCAAACAAACATTCGATATTTTGAACATTTGACGTTTTGAGTGCTCGATATATTGATCGTTCGATTTATTAACTACTCGATAATTTGAACGTTCCAGTGTTTAGATATTCGATTTAAAGTGTTCGATCAATTGATAATTCGATTATTTGGAATTCGATTTGGCATAGTATACCCATAATAATAGATCGAAGTTCTCCGTCGACACGACTACATGCAAATCGTTAAAGTTGAACTAGCGACGCTGTGCAGGTAATAATCCGGTTTCCGCTACGGGGACCGCCGCACACGACAAGCGCGCAGTCACGCGATGGGTCCCGCGCGTGCGCAAATGTAACGCAGCGTTGGCCCTTAGTCAATTAATTCCATTAGTACTTTAAATCTCTCATAGCATAATAGGCAAAAAGGCTTAAAAATAAAAAACACCAAATATTTTTCATATTATTTTATTCATTCTTTTATAATTGTCAGAGTTGTACAACTAATTAATCACAGTTGAAACAAAACATAACTATATATGTAGGTATTATAATTAATGTCTAAAATAAAATAAAAATCGGTGTTCGTTAGCGAGATATCGCACTTATTTTGTACTGGGGTTGTGTGCTCTGGCTGTCTGAGTGTACGCGGGCGAGCATCGTGCGCCTGAGCCGTGCCGTGTGACGACTAAACAACGAACGACTACTCACTCTCACCGATTTACTTATATCATCGAGAGTGACCTAGCATTCCATATTGAATTAAGATCAGTATCAGTAACCAACTTTGACAAAACTGACTTAATTCAAATCAAAGTTGACTTCCGACATCACAATTCATACTGCACGGACAAGTTGTAATGTTTGTATCTACAAACGATGCCCATATACATTTTCAAGTAATTTCTATACTTTCAAATGCTGTAACACGACGACGACATGACAATCTGCGTGTGTAGTGGCCTTACAATAATAATGCTTAATGCAAAGAACAATAAACAAGTGAAGTACACGCTTGAGACGGCGCAGAGCTGGAGGAGAACAGAACGAGTGCGCGTGCGCAACACTGCTGCACTGGCGGAAACTAAACGTTGCTTTATAAAATAGTTCAAAAACTTACAATATACCGTTGTATAAGACAGAAATATAAAATCGGACCCAAATCGCTATCGTAATTCGTCTATATTATGTATGATACTGGCAGTGTAATGATATTAATGAAACAATAAGAACTATGACATCCTACTTACATGAATAGTAATTAACGAGAATTGCTTTAATATTGATGTAGGTACTTGAATATTAATTATTTGTCTTTAGTGCAAACTAGAGGGTGAACTTACATTAGGTAAGTTATTAGAAGTCTATTTAAACCGAGTCTACAAAATCTTAGGCTCCAAACACATAATAAAATCAGTCATTTTAACATAATTCAGTATTATTCTAAAATTTACACTGATTATAACTCGATGTCGAAGTGAGACAGTTTCTAAAACCATATTTTATTATTATTATATTTTTACTATAAATTCTTAAAAATTAATTTATAAATTAATGACTTCTACAGGTTTCAACAACTATCTCACATCAAGACCGACAGAAATAGTATTCTAGCACAACACTCTTAATAAGTTATTGATATTTTCCTAGGTGCGACTAAATTTATATGTAATCATACGAATAAATAAAGTGCAAACACTTAACTCTACCGTCATTAGCTGCATCGATAATGCTAAGAAATTGGCACAGTCCCACTCACACTGCGCGCGCCGCCCGTCGAGGCGCGGCGCGTGCGCACTCACGCTCGACTACTGTCGCTTGCACGCGCCCACACACACCTAGGCTCTCACTCGCTCATAAATACACTCTCACGCTCACTCGCAAACGAAAACTCCCGCGACCATGACTACAGTTAGTTACCTAATGTTACGAGTAGACCGTAGTCGTTTCCAAATACTATTTAACTAGCACTACACGGAGACATTAGGAGAGGAACACCGGTTACTGTACAGTTCGCTTACACGTTAAAGTTAAATTAATAGTTTCACGTTTAATTAAAATCGGGGGTAGTCGTATCTAGATTGTTATTGTATTTACAGCCCCGTCGTTTAAACTTCACATAATATCGAATGAGCGTTATGTAACTCGACGTCCGAGCGGACCACCTCAAGTATTTATGTTATCTACCATTATTAAAATATAACATATTCTTTTATTCTATAACGATTTCTACGGAAGGGCCGACATATTAAGTGATATCACGTAAAGCTGTGGACTTACAAAATACTCGTATAAATTATTCACATTTATAGCACACTATCTACATACACCCACTGTTCAGATTCACGTCCGGCCCTGCCGCAGAAATCACTTTATCTCCATAACTTCCAATAAAATACTGACTCATAATATGGCTAATTCGAATAAAAACTTATATCAAATATTTGGTGAAGATGTAGTCTAAACTTTATAAAAATTAAGCAATTAAATAGGTTCTTAAACGATTTCTTAAGCTTAACATTTCTACTACAATAAATAAAGTCGTATAAAATTGATAAGAGATCAAGTGCGGCGGGTGGCGAGCGTCAGAGGCGTGACACGGGCACGTCACAGGCGCGACACGGGCGCGACACGGGCTCGTCGCAAACGCGACAAGGGCGCGTCACCGTCGCGTGTAGGCGCGGGACGCCCGCCCGCCGCGCTTGTTTATGTACAAAATGAAAGTGGGCGAATCAACGAGTAGCGCCCCAGAGACAGCAGGGTTACAGTGGCTTAGTGGAACAGTAGTGGGAGACAATTGACTAAATGAGCGGCGGCTGCGGGCGCCTACAGCTGCTCGTCCAGGTCAGGCCCGTAAAGGTCGGCCAGCTTGTTGAAGCGCGGCCCCCACGCGCCCAGGTAGTCATACTCGTGCGTCTCGTCGTCGGTACCTAGCACACAAGCGCCGCATTAGGATTGCATATGAATAATTTATTCGAACACGAAGACTGGAGGTGCCTCAATTTTTCGCTTCATACATTGTGAATGAATCACCGCAAGGCGCCGTCATAAATTTTAAAGTGGGATTGGAGAAACTAATTTTACGAGGAGTGATGATGCACGAGATTGGAGACTTACCGGAAGCGAGCGAGGAGAGCGAGCCGGCCGTGCTGCCGCCGCCCTCGTACGCGTAGTTGCGCAGGTCGTCGAATGGCGGCGCGTTGGGGTCGCTGTCGGCGCGCCGCTTGTGCTCCTCGATGAACATGCCTACGTTGGTCTCGCCGGGCAGCGGCACTCCCACACCCGCCGGCACGCCCACGCCCACGCCCACTCCCATCGGACCCACGCCCAGGCTCAGGCCCATTACAGGATCTACGTAAGAGTAAATAGTAAGACACTTATACCTAAATACTGTAGAAAAAATACATTTTTAGGTTTATTTGTGAGGGTTTTTCTAGTGAAGTTCAGTGGCTGTTTTACTTAGTGTGACACACAACTGAACAATGAGTGGAATCATTGAAACAGACACAATCTCGGTAAAATGAGGCTGAAAATATTATTGTAGGATTGACTACTTCAGTGAAGCTTATTGAGAAGATCAACTCAATACATTTGCTGCCAAATACCGCAAAAATATTGTAATGTGGTAAATCCGCATTCTAATGAAAAACAAAGCAACTGTATTTTGTATAAAAATCATTCTGAAATACTGGCAAAATTTTTGGTAGTAATAGTTTCGGTCAAACAAAAAGAAAGAAAGTAAATGTTTATTGTGAAATACCACAAAGCTTTACCTATATTTAATAATTTGATAAAGTTCCGGTACTAAATTCGTTATAAAATCCGTATAATATTTCGCAAGCGTCTCTGCTATATCTATACAGTAGTCATCTCCCCACAGACATTCGGAACAAAATATGGTCCCGGATGTAACGCTATAATCCCTTTATCGTCTCTTACGCTACCCGGACAAAATGCCGGGGCGTTAATTTGTGACCATTGCTCAACATATTAGGCAAATGTGATGAAGGGGTCCTGCTGGAATTTCTTGGTGAATTTTTCTTGGTTAATCTTTGACATAAAGTCGCAGCCTATCCTTAAATCAAGCTTTCAAGACCACAGTGTTCGTACAAATTTTAGGTGGTTGGTTAGCCTGTCAGGAGCCTTCAAAACAAAATGCATGACTGATCTACCCGAGGATACTACTGTTCTCACTAATTAGATTGTGCAAGACAGACCCGTACGTCCGAACATTTCCACAGGAGATTAAGTAGGTAGGATACAGTGGAGACATAATGTTTAGAGAGAATTGTGTAGCTATATAGGATGAATTTGTCAAGGGTGCCAGTGATTGCTATGCTGCGAGGACGTGAAAGCTAAGCTACGAACGACCAATAAATATGATTAGTGGATATCAAAAGTATCTATAACAACGTAGCATAGCACATCCCTGGTAAAAAGTACCTGAAGAAAGAATATTAAGGAATTTCAATCAAGTCACTTACACGGTAGCTTAGCAGGTGCATGATCAGGTAGTGGTCCACCGATGGGTATCTGTAGCGGAGTGATGTCGAAGGCCGTCATGTCGTCTTCGCCGCCCCCTTCGTCGTCGTAGTTGATGATGTTCTCGCGGACGTCGTCGTCAGGTCCAGGGTATTTGATGTGTGCCTCCCGGCGTCGGTTGTATACCACGAACACTAGTACCAGGACTGGTGACGAGAGAACATAGTTTTATTGACAGTTATAAACTCAGGCCAATTATGGCAATAACATAGAATGTTCTGAACAATTTGCAAAAGCGAATTAATGTCATGAATTGCGACGAAATGAATGAGTATGATTTGAAACACAAAAATAGAATTACACAGTTATGTGCATATTTCTAGTTAAGTTATTTTGGGGTGGAGTGGAGTGACCTGCTGCTCGGCCGCTCGATCGGTTCGCTCGGCTCGCTTCTATTCTTTTTGTAAATGTGTTATTCCTTTTGCTACCTGAATGTACCTGCTCTTTCTAGTATTTCCTTTTTATTCACTTACGATATCCTTTTCTATCGCTTGAAATCAAATGTCGAATCTACATTCTCTTAACTATCCGAAATCTAGGATTATATTTTCTTTATTTTAATTTTCAAGTATGCCTAAGAATCATGTTTGTGATTTACTTAAATATATACCTTAAAATTAAATTAAAAAGTTGCAGTTTCATATTCAGAAAAACATTTTTTATATGGGCTTTTTAAATTACAGATACGATGTCAGCAAATATTAAAACGTTTTTGAAAAAAAATACTCTTTTGGATGCAATATTGTTTGATATGAAATTATTTTCTGTACAAGAAAGTTTTAAGCATTTTCTGAGTAAAATCTAAACTTAAGACTCATATAATCTCTGCAAAATGTTCTTAAAAATATTATGGATGTTTTTTAAATTATTATAAAAAAAAACAAATTCTAAAAGCTTCACAATGATATAATTTTTCCTTGCTCTTTTATTCTCTGTTATAATGAAATTGATATATCATTATTAAAATAAATTCTGAATACCATACCTATGTTTAGTTCTAATCTATTAATTATAACGACAAATTCTATATTAATGTCCACAAGGCGCGCAACGATTTGTTACTCGGAAATTGATCATAATGGGGCCCTAACGTTTGGGACTGTTTCAGTTATTCCAATTTCCGTAAGATAGGTATTTAATAAAGGAAGGGACCGGGACGATGATTTCAGAACAGAGGAGACAGTTAGATACCTTCCTACTTATATTAACGCAATTATTCTTCATTTCTTCAACGAAAATGGTTTAAAAATACCGACTGTATTATTTAATTTGTTACTACTTTCTTATTGAGTAGAAATATATCTGTTACCGGCAATCTGTATAATTTGGGTAAGTATTCTATACAATACCTATACAATGTATAGAATACTTAGGGTGTCCAGGCAATGTATGAAATAGTTTTGTCCATACTGGTCCACCGGCAATGTGTAAAATAAATAGATTTTGGTCTATATTTATCAACGTTAACCGACCTACCTATAAAATGACGAGTGAATGAAATATGTTATATTAATTAAAATCAATGTGTATAAAATAAGAGGGCAGGGAAGGAATTCGCATAATTTTAGGGACCCACACATGAACAGGTGGTTTTTTTTTATAACCACCCGGAAATAGGAGCCTTACTTTAAATACCGCGGATAAAAATAGGACCTGAGTACTTATACATAATAAAATCTATTATTATATAACCCACACTATTGTACACGGAGAACTATTTTTGTTTTTAATAAGTTATTTAGTTAATTAATATTAATTTGGAATTTAGATGCTAAAGAGCTGACAACGAGAGTTCTTTTTTATTATTAGAATGACTGAAAATGTCTATGTCTTTAACACACATTACCGGCTGCGCATTCGGTATTGTATAATTCAGTATTGAATACCTAGGCAAAGTATAAAATAAATAATATTTCATACATTACCTAAACGTTTCATCTATTCTATACATTGCCTAGATATTGTATAGAATACCGGATTTTGCAGATTGCCGGTAACATATCAAATTGGTTTAATCCGTGGTTACTATTTTAAGAATATTTTGAAAACTTTATAAAGTAACGTAAGCGTATTAATTCCAATAGCATGATAAGATTTTAATCCACAAAAATAAACGTGTTGGATTAATAAATTAAACATACAAATTCCTATTTAAATAAGTGAATGTGAATTGTAATAATGTATGCTAAACAAAATATAAAATCGCACACATTAATTTAATGAAACGTGATAAAAAGTTATTGTGAACATTTGTTACGTAAACGTTGATTAATAGCACAAATGTACACGATAATGGCATGCAAGTAAACAGAATGTGGTGCTCACCTAAAAGCATGAACAAACAAACAATGATAGCTATAATGAAATCCCTGGAGGGCGTGATGATGCCGGAAGCCAGCAGCTCCAGCTCGCAGTCATGGCCGGTGTAGCCCAGCGCGCACACGCAGTCGTAGCGGCGCGCCGGCTCGCGGTCCACGCACGTGCCGCCGTGCCGGCACGGGCTGCCCCGGCACTCGTCCACGTTGACGCACGTGCCGGCCGCGCGCTCCGAGCCCCCGGGGCACCTACACACGTGCTACTGTACCTCACCTCCGCGCGACACGCCGCGCGCACTGAGCCCCCATATAGCATGCACTACGTATAACATCGAGCTAAACACGGCTACATATACACAGATACGTCTATAGATGATGTGAGTGCGTTAGTGATAGTGTGTCGGGATGATCGTCTAGTGGGACACGCCAAGCGTGACTACATTAGTGCTCACTCATGATAATAAGGAGGCAGACGAGGATCGCCGCGAGCGCGCCCATGCTGAGCTTGAGCGTGCGGCCTTCTTGCACGAGTTCGCAGTTCTCGCCCCAGAACCCTTCGGGGCAGTGGCAGCGGTAGCCAGGCTCGCGGTTCACGCACGAGCCACCATTGCGGCATGGGAAGTACAGACATTCGTTCTTGTCTACACATCCTTTGCCGTCCGGAGACAATACCAAACCCTCACCGCAACTGAACATCATTCCAATATAATATTATAATTTATAAGCATTAGTATAATTACATGTTAGGTAGATAAAAAGAAACATGAAAGTTAACTGAGATATTATATAGTTATAAATATAATGATTGAGGTAACTGTTCTATAGATAAATGAATATTGATGTAAATTATATATGATAAAATATTAAAAAGTGTTGAAAATAAAAATAAAAGTAGGTATATAATAAGTAAATAAAATATATAATAATAATTCGAAACTCAGTGCGCGCTTCAAAATAAAGGGTATAAAATAAAACATCGTAATTATGGGATTAATTAATGGTATCATATTCAAAGTAGAATGAAATGTATTAAAATAGGTATGTTTTAAATTAAAATCATTTACAGTTTAAGGAAATCACGAAATTGATCAATTAATATAATACTCATCGGGCTCAATTCGAGCTTAAGACCCATCAGTTTCTTTGAACGGACTATACATATACAATTAAAAAATCCAGGGATCGAACCTTAGTCAAATACTGCTGCATTTTCAATGATACATTAATTACAGTTTATATGTAGTAAATCAGTAAAATTACAATATTTAATAATTAATTGAAAAATAAAAAAACTCACGTGCACTCGTATTCATTCCAGAGATCGACGCAAACGAAGGGTTCGTTGCAGTGCACGTTGATGCACGGGCTGTTCGAGGGACAGTTCCGGTCGAGGTTTCTGGCCATCGTCGCCTGACCCCACTGTGTGCCGTTCATCGCCGGCGGTAGCGGCAGGTGCTTGCCTTCTAGCCTGATGTCGTCCAGACAACCCTTCTGGAAGTCAGCATACACCTCAAAGGTTCTAACACCCGTATATTCAGCTTTGCCTCCAGCATAGACACCTTCTTGCTTATCTACCAGTAGCCACTGGTGGCCCTCGAAAAAGAATGTTTCGTTATATCTTCTGCCTTCGCCGCCATCTATTTCAAGCATTGCAGCACTACCGTAGCGGCTGACACGAGCTATATGCCATTGGCCATCGTCGACAGCAACTGAGTTCAGCCATACATCTCGTTCCTCAGTTCGGAGCGAATTCAGATTATACCGGAAGTGTAATCGTGACTCTTTCACTTCAAGTATGCCGTACTCTCGATTATGTTGATCACTCACTCTAAAAAGTTCGCCGTGAGGTTCGCGTGTTCTAAACCGAAGTTGAATTTGTGTACTAAACCTGTCTGGTTCAAAACTTAGAGCGAATTTCACGTAACTCTGAGGCCGGAAGCTGGTAGGCGTAGTTGGTAAGTTACACGAAGGTCCTGTCCAACCAGGCTGGCACTGACATCTAGCTTCTGAGAAACTTCCGACGCAGGTGCCGTGCTCCCAACACCGAGAAGTAGTGTCCGCTTGATTACATATCTCGTCAGTTTGTGGACAGCCGGCAACGGAATTTCTTGATAGGCCTGGATGAGCTAAATCGTATAACTTGCTGTTGTGGATCAAGTTTCGTATGCATCCGTCAAATCCTTTGCCAATGGGCATGTATTGCCAGTGATAATGAGTTGGATCAAAATGTTCTATGTATAAACCACCAATTTGTAATGGTGCATTGACATTAAGATATTCATTAAAAGGAGGTATTGTTCCAGTGGCTTGACAGGTGGAGTCATCGAACTCTGGTGGAGTTCCGTCTTCCATTTCCTGAATGTCAGCTGATTTACAGAAGTCAACAATCATTCTAACATTTTCAGTGTCCCAGAAAATATCTATTCTATGCCATTCGCCATCATCTAAGGATTTCTTTGTCTTAACTCTTAGTTCTAAAGTACCAGAACCAAAATCGATTAGAAGTCTGGGATTGCCCCTTTCCAATTCCACAGATATGAAATCTGATACCATTATTTCTTCTGGCTCAGGAGGTACAATCGGGCCATTGTATAGCAAAACACCTTCCGACTTTCTCGTGATAAATTCAAAGCTTAAATGTGAACTATCACACATTTCCAAAGCAGGATACCATGCCCATCCTGTGCCCCTAAAGCTCCTGGATGTTTGCTGACATCTTGGTCCTGTATATCCAGGAGGACAAGAACACGTTAAGCCATATTTGCCTTCTATACACCTGCCTCCGTTGTAGCAAGGAGAATTGCGACATGTTTCTGCTTGAGTAAAGTTTCGGGCACCACATGTGCACTCGGCAATCACATCCACTCGCACGCCAACAAGA
The DNA here is from genome assembly GCA_961205895.1 of Mythimna pallens. NCBI lineage: Eukaryota > Metazoa > Arthropoda > Insecta > Lepidoptera > Noctuidae > Mythimna > Mythimna pallens. The sequence continues at coordinate 15,711,808 of OY540830.1, read as the reverse complement.
GCGGTTTTATTTGAATTAACCATGTAGGGCAAGTTACTGATATCCAAGACGTTTGTGCAGGATCCTTCACACATTTGATTTTCATATAAACATTCGTCAATCCCAACCATTGTGATGTTAATACCTACAGCTCGCTCAATTTCTTCACGGTGCATTAATACAATGCCGTTTAATCGGATAGGCTTATAATAATGAGCTCCGTGTGCAGAAAACCGAATATCAGTCACTGGAGGGTGCTTCTTTCTGAGTTGAACACTGAAGATATCAATATTTTCACGCTCGGTATTCAGTAAGTCAGCCAATTTGTCCTTGAATATGTCTAATTTGCTCCTTGAAACACTGAGAGTTTTATAATTCCAGACCCTGATAAAGTCCTCATCAGATATTCCTGATATTCGCATTGATCCAGAATTGATTATAGCATCATGTGATATTTCTTTTACGTATACAGTGACATTAGCAGGTACGTCTGTTTGTGTATGTTTCCGATCATAGACTTTGAATTTTAGATGATATCTACCTTCTCTGGTCTTGTGTCTCATTTGTATCATTCCTGTTTCTTCGTTCAAAGTGAAGTTTGGATGTTCTGAACTTTCCCAGAAGAACTTTTTATCTGGTAAATCCCAGTCATCAAGATCATATACATATACTCGTCCAATTTCAGTATCTGGAGCTTGACCTTGGTAACTATACACAAGAATTTCTTTGGAGCCTGGTTGCATTTTATTATCATTTACATCCCCAATTACAACAGTTAAAGTGCTAGTTCCAGTCATAGCAGGATTTCCATGATCTTTGATAATGATAGGAATAAGATATTCCTTTTGTTGTTCTCGGTCGAATGATCGTAATGATGACACTATAGCCATTCCATCACCATTGGCGCCTTTTTGATCTTGTTCAACTTTGAAAGAAGCTCGAATAATATCATCAGCACCAGGATCAAGTCTAAATTGGAATGGCGGTCCATTACTTTTTGATCGGTCATCATCATCAGTAGCTAAGATTTCAGCTACTTTTTTGGGTGTTATATGTTCTGTTAAAACAGGCCTGTAATCCTTTAGGAATGTTGGTGCATTGTCATTTATATCTTGAACAATTACTGTTAAGGTGGCTGTCGCAGTCCTAGGTGGTACTCCGTCATCAATGGCTAAAATTTTAACTTGATGTCTGGGCGTGTCTTCTCTATCTAATGAGCGTTGTATACTAACAGTACCTTCTTGGTTAATCGAAAATTGGCGTTTCCTGTCGGAAGACCTGTCGATAGCATATGAAACTTTACTCTTTCCACCTTGATCTGGATCAGTTGCTTTGAAGGTTTCTAAGCTTTTACCGACTTCGGCATTCTCATAAACTGAAACTTCTATGTTGGCTCTTTCGAATTGAGGTTTATTGTCATTGATATCTCTAAGCTTAACAACTACCCACGAATAAGCTACGTGATATTTGTCGTTGTCATTATCTTCTCCTTTGTCATTAACTTGTATCCTAAATCTGAAGCCATTACTTTGTAATTGGTCTTCATAATCTAAAGGCTGTACTATTTTTAACGAGCCAGTGCCGTCATTATTTCTAACCATAGTAAACTTATCAGCACCATATCCACTATTTTCAATAACTTTATACTGGAATTTATTTGTTTCATCCTCATCATGAACAGTAACTGTCAAGATAGGCATTTCAGGCAAATTAGTTCCATCTGTTTCATCTACCTCAGTAAACCATTCGTCTTTGGTGAACTGTGGCGGCATATCGTTTATGTCCTTCACTCTAATAGATGCCGTACCAGTTCCCTTTAAACCCCCTCCATCGGATGCTACAATCTGTATCGAATAATCTGGCGTCCTTTCGCGATCGAGACAGCATACTGCAGTTTTTATTACGCCAGTTTCAGGTTCGATTTCAAATATAGGTGAACCTGTTTCTTCTTCGATTACGTTTTTCTCAATAGAATACCACAGTTTAGCGTTATTACTTTCTGCGGGATCGTCATAGTCGATGGCTGTCATAGTCATAACGACCATACCAGCTGTGCCATTTTCTGTGACATTACCGAAATATACGCCTTGAGGGAAAATAGGGGCATTATCATTAATGTCTTTAAGATTGACTTGAACATCTGCGTATCCCACGAGACCTTCGCCTCCCTCGTCTTGTGCAAACACTGTGAACCTCCATTGTGGTCGCCCATTAGGCTGATCTCGATCCAACGGCTGTGGACAAATAAAATGTTAAATTCCCGCTTGCAATTAAACAACATCTTCGGACTTATGTAGCTAATTAAACTATGTACTATGATTATAATTTTCTAAAAAAACTGTGTTAATTTTGGGAATTAATTGGCATGGGTTAATTGGACTAATTAAATAAGTATTGTTACAGCAGTACCCTGTCATAACGATTACATTGTCCTATTTATTGTAAGTATAACAACACACATTTGTGATACCTATATAAATGCTGTTAAAAGGGTTCGGTAAATACAGAGATAGTGTTTACTTGGTGATCCGCAAACAAACCGATCCTAAACTCACAGCAAAGTTAAAGTTGCAAGTATCCTCTGCTATTCAGTAGCGAGGCGACCAAAAAGTATTCCAATTTTCTAAAGAGTAGGTAATTAACATTCAGGGGACATTCGGTTTTTCTCATTTCAGGAATATCTGTGTCCAACTTACGGAGCAAATGGAACGCAATAAATGTGTGATTGCATTGTGCATGCAAAGCGCGTCCTATGGCCTGCTTTCCTGTTCGCTGGCTTAGACATCAGGTGTTCGAGTGTATCTGCTGTGTATTAGACGAGATTCCTTTACAAATAACATAATTTTGATATTAAAAACAATACTTACTTTAAGGACGAATATTTCTCCAGTGGTACGGTTGATGTCGAATTTACTATTCGCAGGGTTATCAGGGTCAATGCCCTGACCGGTCAGGAAATAAACGATGTTCTGTTGTCTATCTTTGTCGCCATCTGTGGCAGTGACCTGTTTGAAAGAGGGAACGTGTAAATCTCTTGGTCTTAGGGGACAATACATTTTTATTAATTGCGCCATTGTTATTAGGTATTTTTAGGAATAGGTAGGTACAAAATAGGTCTATACCTATATAATTACCGTTTTTAAAACAGGTTGCAGGTTATTCTTTTTTCGATATTAGATATTTATTGGTTTCTTCGTGTTCTGTATTTTCTGTAGTATCGCAGTACTTATAACCATGAAAGCTAATAAAATTCACTCACAAAATGATTTTTAATATTAAGAGTTCCCACGTAGAAACTATGCATATACCTACGACTTTCTTCTAACAAAAGAACTCTGTGTTCTTGGTTTAATAACTTTCGTTTTGGAAATTTTGTCTTCTAGCCAACGTGAAAGTGATTGAAACCAAACTAGAGATCCCATTCATTAGCAGTTTTAAGTCAGTATATACCATCAATATTGCATAACGCTTGAGACACATTGTTTCAACTCATATTACAAAATAATGTGAGTTTTCCTAGATATCATACAAAAATCGTTATAAGTACCGCGATATTACAGAAAATACAAAACACAAAGAAACCAATAAATACCGTACCTTCCTTAAAGAGTTTATTTAAACTTATAATTCCAAGTCAATCTAAAGATATAACACATCAAAGCAACCCGTTTAAAAAAATGGCAATTTCATAGGCCTATTATATATTGTCGATTTCAACTTACTGTATGCGGTTGGGATTAGTTCAAGCAAAATTCCAAGAAAGCAAACAAGTATCACACATAAATCCATACCAGTTAGCGGTGTTAGTACCTTCAATACGAAGTTGCCTCCGGCTCTGCGTTGTGTTTGATGATGTTGTTTATAGCTAAAATAGTTAACAAGTTTTGCGATATTGATGAAAATTTACCAAGGGCTCTTAATGATCGACTTTATTATATCTTCAAATTTAAATATAATTACCCTTTGACTTAGTTATGGCTCTTGAACCCGGTTTCTAAAAGACTGATTTACACAAACAAACACGTTGTCAAAATCACGATAGCACCTGTGATTGACTAAATGTAATAACAACAGCCAATCAAATCACTTGACATGTGAATTGACAGCAAATTAAATTCAATAGGCTTTCAGAAACCGAGGCAGTAGCTTTCCAAATTAATATCCTGCTATCAATTGTAATTCAATTTGTACCCATGCGATCTATTCACACAGGCATACAAATCTGGATATAATTAAAGTATTATGAAGATTAATAAGTAGAAATTAGTGAAAAAGCTGGAGTTAATAGTGACCCCCACCACCCTCAGCCCCAAGTATGTTGTAGTCAAACAATTATAGGAAGAAAGTAATATTTGATATAAACGAGGAGTACGACCCCCGATCGCGAGTAGGAGGTGGTTCCCAGTAGATCCTCAGTAATATTTTGTGGAAAGTTATAATAAACTACTTATTTTATCTAATAACTGTCTCTATCTATTTATCTAGTTATCAATGGTCCCGCTTCAACAAAGGTTTCCATTACGAGAAGTAATATGTTGACTCGCTCTGATTCTCAGAGTTTTTCTTTAGGTCTAGCCATAAAACGTCCAAACAAATGAAATCTGAGGCTGAATGTGAATTACTATGTATTTTATAGTGGCGTAGCTAGCTCGGAAGTTCTCCAAAGTTTATGAACCCCAACACCCCGGATTGTTTGCATCGGCCCCCAGCAGCGGAAGCATCGCAAACTTTGTACTTTTTAAAGACACCGGCAGCGATGCCGAAGGAATTTTATCACTATTTGAGAAGTTTACGGTGAAGCTAAGTACTATTTTAGAAAGAAAATATCAACGACAAATGATTCTATAAATCAAAAATCGTAAATGAACATTCACGTATGGACCATTGAGAGATGTTTCCATTTCATAACAAAGCTTAATTGTTTATCGAGTGTTTAATAGAGAAATTGATCCCTTTAAAATTGGGATACGTAAACTTATGGCAACTGGAATGTCCAATTACGTCAGACTGGCTGGAGCGTCTGAAATGAAGAGGGTCGACGTTTGCGTAATTACTCGGATCATTTGCGAATCTCACTCCAATTACAAAAAAAGCTTGTCACTACAAGCGACTTGGGACGAGGGTTCCACTCTTAGAGAACGGTGAATTTCCATGATTGAGTATAAAAGTCAAGGTAACCTGCCCTGGAAACTGTTTCGTAGCACAAATTTAACCATTTTTTTCAAGTTTTTGTTCGTTAGGCATATGACTGTTATTTATAAAATATGTACATAGAGTACCACCAATAACTTGTGGTATAAACGAAACATGCTTTATGAAAATACCTTTAATGTCTCGTAAGTCGTCTGACGACAAGCAATTGTAGGCTACCTAAAACTTATCACCATCTGAATAATAAAACAGACAGTATAATGGCTGTTAAATAATGTTCTTTGAAGCATCACCTCAAACACAACACAGAGACCAAGTTGAGTAAAAGTAATTTCAAATATTTTGTAAAATATTTTCTCGATGTTCATGTTCTCATATGTTATTGACAGGACTCGAAGAAGTTGCAAACTAGTAAAAGCGTCTAGAAGAACATACATATATAAGTATATACTATCCATGCCATAAACTATAAGAAGGTACTGATGCGTAAACTTCCCCTAAAAGCTCTGCCAAATCAAAATACATAATAACTTACCTGTGAAACCTGTGGATTCAGATTTGGGTTAACACTAAAGTATGATACACGTTTGGTGTTAGTCAAATTACGATAGGAGACCCTTGCACCCTCAAAATAAATTAAAAGAATATTAAATAATACAAAAAGCGGATAAAGTATATAAGGGAATAACAAATTGTGACTGTTTGTATAAGTTAGTATGTAAAGCTGGCATTTTTATCGCTTCATTACAATCGAAACGACCTTTCCTAATGGTTTTCGAAGTGAAGAGAGGTGGTTCGCACAAATTTCACGCACAGCAATAACATGCTGCGTCGGCAGGTTTTATCTATGAAATGGACTTTTTTATGCTTATGAGCGTAACCCTGATACTGAGCAAAGCTCAAAAATTAAAATCGGTTTAAGTACCGTTTGCTGTTTCTAGCTGGGTACTTTTAAATTTGCATGTCACAATTTGAAATGTGTTTGCAGCTGCCGGTGGGAAGTGTTGTAAAGTGCGAGAGAAAAGGAATTTAATTTTATATAAGAGGGAATGGAATGTTTATGTCGGCTTCAATTGGGGTTTGAAGGCGTTTTTGGGGCTGCTGAAGAAGGTTAGTTGCGTAAAAGATTGATTAGTTTTTTACAGACAGAGATAGCGGATCTTAGGCGCTAAGCCTGGTCAACGCTTGGAAGAAGAAGAAACATAAAATAACAAAAACAACTTAAAAAAAACCTGTATAAGGGGGTGTGGGAAGGGGCCTGTCTCCTCGAGCGCCTGCGTGACGTAGGCGCTCCGCGTGAACTTGGGCGGCAGGTCATTGACGTCCAGCACGCGCACCACGACGCGAGTGGCGTTCTCGTTGCGGCCGTCCGACGCCACCAGCGCCAGCTCGTACTGCGACACGCACACATCACTCTCATGCTCATGCATCACACTCCACGCCGGTGCGACGTACTACGTCTCCAGTACAAAAATTGCTTTGTTTCTGTCATACATTTTTGAAACTACAGGTTTCAATAAAAAAAACTAATAGAGAATATCTCCGTCCTCTAAGGCAAAAGTGAACGAAACTCAATTATTCACGAAACTTTTGAGCACACATGTAAATATGTGGTTGTTTATGATTTATTACTTTTGATCCCTTTCATAAAAGTCCATTTTGTTGCAGATAAGCCACGGTACAATTCCACGACCGCAGTTTTAACGGATGTCGCGACTACGTGTAATATATCACATCGATACAGCATGATTTATATGTATCGAGCACTGCTTTTATTAGACCGTGTGCTATATTTATGTTTGAGTAAATAAAGTCATCAGAGAAAATGTTTCGCCAAAAGCCACCGCGAATTAATCGCAATGAAGAAGTTAATTTATGCCGCGCGAAGAACTTTGCTTTCGGGTTTCGTGCAATAATTGAAAAGTACAAATTTCAAACGCTCTCCCGGCAACTCGCGGCCAGCTGCCGAACTTCTCCTCATTATCGTTATAAAAATGGTAAAAGTCGACTTTGACTATAAAAATATATTTAAAAATGCTTAGTTTCCGAAGGAGCCGAGTAAATAAATATTAATAACCGCAAAGTGGTTGTTTTAGGAAGGTTGCGCACCGGACGAGGTATTACGCGACTCACAAGTTTTCGTCGTTTCAGTGCGAAGTTTCACTTCGAATGATGTTAGATCCATGATTTCAATATCTATCGTGGAATGGATTAGGGGAATTGCTAGCGACGTGAATAAGTTGCTAGTGCCGATATCACACCATGTCAAGTTTGATTACGCTAAATTGAACTTCTGAGCCGTAGCTAAGGCCAAAAAACTAATACTGACGCTATTTCCCTTATTAAAATATTTTGTATTGAACCCAATATCAATTCAACTACAGCAAAGTATGTCACAAGTCTATAATAACACTAGAACAATAAACAAGTCATAAAAAATCTGAAAGAAACGTTAAATTACGCAACGAGTATTCACCGCTGCGCTCTGGAACTGCTGCCCGGCGCAATCATAAATTTAGATGCAAAAATAAAATAACAAGGACACTAGCAAAAAAAGAAAAAAAACAACACTACGAACTCACAAACTAATGTCGCAAACGAAAAATCCCCATGCCATGCAAGCTAATGATATCTATGAGGGTCAATCCAGGGACCGCGGAGCCTCATTCGATTCTCTTTTGAAACAACCGCTGGGTTGTCGAACCCGTTCAATAAAGAATCGAAGTCGGCGCGAGTGACGTGGAGTCGGACCTGAAGCACTCGTTTGGGCAGATTGCGGTCGTCCTCCTCCGTGATCTGCGTGCGGTAGGTGGGCCGCTCGAACACGGGCGGGTTGTCGTTCACGTCCTTCACGTGAATCACCACGGTCGTGTAGTTCTCCTTCAGGTTGTCGGACGCCGCCAGCTTCAGCTCGTACTATTGTCATTTAATATTAACACATTACTTGCCATAGTCCCAACGTTATTCATCATTATCCAAACCTAGTTATGTTCCTAATTAATTAAAAAAGTTTCTTCTCGATTATTTCTAATTATAATCTGCCAGCGACTACCTTGAGACGTTGCTGTCATTTTGAATTAAATCATCGTTCTTTTTTTTCTATTCCGTTATTTAAGGAAACTCCTTTGACTTCTGTAATTACAATTTAACAAGGTAATTTAAAAAGTTTAATAGAAAGTTAAAAAAAGTAATATAATACCAGGGATAATTAACTTTATTTGGAGCTTTGTAATAATGGAATGAAGGAAATATTTTCTTAATGATCTAAAATGATTTGACGGATTTAGTTATCGTGGTAAAATAGATTAAAAATCAGCCGTTTCTCAGAAAAAGTTGTAAAACTTTTAACGAATAAAGTGTTGACGAATACGTTCGGGTATATAAATTGTTACCAAAAATTCACCAAGTCCACACTTGGCTTCGAAAATAGAGTGAGCGTGTTTGCGAGCCGAGGGAGTTATTGGTGTCATCTGTCAGTGTCGTTCAGTAATTTCCTCACTCGGGAGGGAAATGTTTGTTTCAAAAGTCATCTCACACACTTTATACAAGTTGGAGCACTGCATTAATTTGATTATATTATATTCTGATTTGTGAAAACCGGAAAATTCCATTACACGTTAATGAGTGGTTAACTTTGAGAATCTGCATTTGAGTTCCAGATAGGTGTTATGATTTCGGTCTATTAACGGCTACTATAATCTAGGCGCAGGTGAGCACTACGCTCGGTTCGACTAATGCTTCCAGTAAAATCCTGGTACGTATCCGTATTTCACCGGTGCCACTGCAGCGCCGGATCCAGCTTATGTATGTTCCCGAGTAATGGATTTACTCGTTTTATTTTATATTTACTACTGGAACACCTATACACCATGCAGTTCAGACTTCCAGGTGCTCAATAAATAAAGTTGTGTCGTCCGCGGAAACAAAGTCACACAACGCTTTAAGGGCGGAACATGACAAGCAAATTCAATTTTCCCACGAGCCTTCCACGTTGCTTTTATACAACGGAGAAGCGTTATTTCCTTCTAAATACATAACAATAAAATGTACTTCCTGAACATTTAAACGAAGTCTGGATCATTTAAAAGCAAAAGGAGTGTGGAGAGTAAACTGGTTTACATCCATAAAAGCTTCGTGAGAATCTGCAGTTTGATAGCAATACAGCCTTTGGCTTAAATGGGTATTAAAGATTAAATTATTTATCTCGTGAAAAGTTGGTGGAAACTTTCTCGAGGCTGTAACAAAGAGGGCGTTCTGATAGGCGAGCGGCGACCGCCTCCACGCGCCACGACGCGATGTTTTAAAATTGAAACTCGCCAAGGGGCAAAAACTAAGCGAAACACTGTTACCGTTTAACGCCGCCCGTTTATTTTAGCACAAAATTATGTTCAAAGGGCGATTCATTCTCTTTTGATCCAGCTCACCTCTTCTTTAATTACTACACAACATAAAAAGGTTATAGATATTTGGGCGTTTAAAAAACGTGGACGTCTGTGTGGAACAAGAACGCAAATTTCGTACTCTCAAAAACCTTTGCTCCTTTATTTCGGTATCAGTGTACACGGCCTGGGGCGTAGTGTTTAAGCACATATGGTATGCTATATTTATATACTTTACACCTGCGTGTTTGTATAAGTGGTTTATCTTTAATTATGTTGGCTTACTTAGTTATCCCTCACTTGTTTAATTTGGGATTTTGTTGATACGTGACATAATTGTTGATAACAAACTTAGGTATCCTCCTTGTCGGGAAACTTTAAGTTACGCTAATTACTTTACTAGATTTATTTTATATTATTAGCGTCTCAGAAGCTTTGCTGAAACTTAGGTAGCTACATGGATTCTTCAAACTATAGGGCTTAATGAAGCTCTGGATTAGAACGGATTTTTAATAAGTACTATTTAGTAAGTTTATTATTATTATTTAGAAAAGACTTTTGAATAACTCGTATAAGCTGAACGTTCTGGTGTAACTAGGGCTTTCAATACCGGTATTCCAGGGCCCCGTAATACCGTGATCACGGTATTACTAACATTAGCAGGTCGGTTTGTTGTAATAAGTAGTAGGATATTGCCTGCAAAGCTTGTAAGTAACATCCAGGTGATGATTTAGATGTTACTTACAAGCTTTTGCTTAGCTTGAGACTAGACGGCGTTGTGTGATAGTTGTGTGGGTGATTGCAGCAATTCTTGAAGATTTATTACTAATTGAAGTATTCCATGGTTTAACTCTATAATTCTTCATCAGATCTTTACGAAATTTAAATAGAACACACTATAATATCTATATACTCTTCCAAACAAAAAAAAAAAAAACTGGGGAAGTGCGAGTCGGACTCGTGCACTGAGGGTTTTTACCAATGAAAACCAGTTCGAGTCTCGAATTGACTTAGGAAGATTTTTCCAAATCGCAAAAATGTTTTTTTTTGTGACGTAACTACAAATTCACAGGTTTCAGATATTTTCTATACTTGTGCTACAAGACCTTGCTTCATGCCAAATATCAGGAGTCTAGGTCAATGGGAAGAACCCTATGAATTTGGATTTCCTTGACAGTGTCGAAATTCCTTTTTTTTTGCGACAAAAACGGCCGTATCTTTTTTTTCGTTAACTCAGAAGAGACCGCAGACCTGAGCATATGGTTTTAATTTCATATAGATACCTCCACGCGTTCCCGAGATAAAGGGTCTTGACAGATAGACAGATAAACGGACAACAAAATGATCCTATAAGGGTTCCGTTTTTTCTTCTCGAGGTACGGAACCCTAAAAATCATCAAGATCGGTTAACATTTGACTAAGATATCGCTGAACATTATCCGGAGCGATCAAGATAAAATAAAAATCAATTAGACAACTTGAGAACCTCCTCTTTTTTGGAAATCGGTTATTTCCAAAAAGTAAATAAAGCCTGGTTTGTAGATAAAAAAACGTATTTTAAAGGTTTTGATTAATGTCGGAATTGAACTTGTGTTCAATACTATGATTTTAATACCGGTATATCAATACGGAATTAAAATCACAGTCATCATTTTTTCAATACCGGGATCAACCGGTATTGCAAAAATCCGGTATTTGAAAGCCCAAGTTGTAACGTATATCTCTCGTTTGTTCAGTAATTCAACACGTCAAATAACGAATTGTCTATATATCGCTCGCGTAAATGTTCTCACCACACTATTACTCGGCGATACCAAAAATAAAAAATTCCCACATCACGACTCAACGAAACCGTTCTGATATCGATTTATTTATTTTCCACTTTATCGTGGTTACAGCCCCTCGGGTACCATCCGTCACTATAAAACCGCGCAATTGTTTTAAAACACCCACATTCCAAGCTTTATTATCACCCGTTATGAATATTAATCTCGGTTATTTTTCACAAATTTTAATGTATTTTGTATCTATTCTAATACGGATCCGTAATCTGAGGTGGGTAAATTAACTTATAAAACATTATTTAGTTTTTGATGGTGGAACAATTAACTAAGTTATAAGCGGCCATCAACCTTTAACACTTACGAGTAGACTATAATTTAAACACGTTCAACAACGAACTGTAATTAATAACAAAATAGAAAACCTACTCGCAGTATGTATACTTGTACATATTATTCAATATTGGCTTTCCATTAAAAGGTAGCCCATTAAAATATGTGATTCACGGTTCTTTAAACAAGAACCATTGAACCGTTGTTAATGCCATCCTGTGAAAACGAGTAGTTGAAAAAGTTTTTTTAGCTTATTGAAGTTGACTTTGTATGATGTATATCGGGGGATTGATATTGTATTTTTAAAATGTAGAATGTAGATGTTGGCTTACCCGTTTCCTGGTCTCGTAGTCGAGCGCGCCCGCCACGTAGATGGCGCCCGTCATGTTCTTGACGGCGAAGGCGCCGCCTATGTTCCCGCTCGTGATCTCGTATCGAATACGCGACGCTGCAACAAAATAAACACCATCATATATTTATGCACTCGCCTCAACCCTTCAGAGGATTATGTAAGCCTGCCTGCGTATTTACAGATCACAAAGATCAATATTTCTTCAGCTTGAATTCTCCCTTTTTATTGTCAGAGACGTTAAGGAAAAAATTTATGTGTCATTCAAGTAGATGCGATATATTAAGCGCGCAATTTTGGCACTAAGCGAATAAATACTGAAACACGAGGAAACTTATCTCAACAGACACTTCTAACTTAGAACACCAATTTCAGGCAATTTCTACCGCTGTCGACAAAGTAATGCGTATATTCAGCTACGTTTTGTTCGGTTATTTTGTATTCTAGTCTAGGCAACACTAGTAAAGGCTTATCTTTCGTTGGATGACGTTAACTGTGCAGATATAATTAAACTTTGAGTGGCAAGTTGAAAGTTAACTTTAATAATGTTAAAACTTCACGATTTGTTTCACAGTGACAGCATGAAATATCATAGCTCTTTCTTGAGAACGCGTAAATTGCTCATAAATTGGTTAGAAATAAAATTTTAAATAAAATCTAAAATCGTAACAGATTCACGAGTTCGCCCCTTAACATTGATTCTGTCGGGTGCGCGTCTGGTTTTATAAGATGTGATTTATTATTCATTTCTCGATATCACCAACTTGCTCATTACTGGCAGAACTTTCAAGAAGTATGAAATCTTGTTTTCATAAATATCACAGGATTGCGTATAAATTGTTAGATATTCGAGCTGTTGATACATCAAAGCTGTCCACAGGGGTACAATTACATTCAATCACGATCGACGGGAAGCCTCGTAACGTAGTTATGGAATGGATATTTTAATGTCAGCATATAACCATGTTGCGGGGAAGTGACATTAGTCGTTAAAGAATTAGACCGTTTAAAGGTCTACCTCAGGGCTCGGTGTCCGTGTCGTAACATTTCGCTTTGTTTATCGCCCGTAAAGTTGAGGCTTTCGTGTGTAACTTTGTAAGTTAGAACGATGGCCGCTCAAACCGCACGTTTTCCGTTTATCTTGCTTAAATAGTAATTCGATTTCCATTACTAGTAATGGTCAGGGTTAGCAGATAAGCGGTTGTGGAACTTAGAAAGGTCTGGGCCGGTCATGATTGTCGGAAGATTACTTTCATTGCGTCTGTGCTCGTAATTTGGGAGTATTTTTGTACGGCAAGTTGGGTAGGTAGGCAGTGGGTCGGATGATGTGTATTATCTCATTACGTCTCAAAGGCAATATAAGTAGTGTGCGTAAGTAACGTTGCCATTGGTCGAACTTTTGTTTCTTAGGGAAAACCAGCCGCCACAAGGTTCCCGGAGAGTGGGGCAGATCCTTAATCATCATATATTTATACTCGAGTCTTTAGTTAGCTTGCAATAACCAAGTTTACTATATACATTTCTTTATGTAAAAATGTTTTAGCACATACTGAAAGAGTTTCCGTTATAATGTATAATTACATAATATAGTGACTATATTGAGAGGTATTTCAACCCTACCCAACCTAAGCGATACAATATAATAAAAGTAACACAGGAAAGTAAAGCAGGATAGTGTCGGGTTTCCTTGGACTAATGACCCAGAGATTATTATTATTTTTATTTATTCTCTAAAATCTACTAAAGGTTATCGATATAAATCTCCCTTGCGGAAAATTTTAACGTTTCCGAGATACACGATCTTTTATTTTTAATTGGGAAGTTAATTGCATTTTCTTTTTAAATAATATCGAACGTTTTGACACTGTTTGGTAGAGAAATTTTTTCTTATGTTTAAGATCCAAGTTCTGTTTAATAAAGAATTTCATAAATAAATAATAATTTAGCGTTTCAAATATATGTAAAAACAAATCGTGATGATTGAGATATATTACTTTGACGACATAGTTTGGCGCTATGGCCTATGTGTCATATATGTATATGTGATTTTACATGTTTGTGAACATAGCCACGAAAAGGGAGTAATTCCTATAGAGTTCCTAATTTACTAATAATATCAATCTAATATTATAAATACCAAAGGTTGTATGTATGTGTGTGTTTGTTACTCCTTTAAGCTGAAACAGTTGAAAGAATTTTGATGAAATGTATGTATGTCGTTTTTCCACCAATTGTTTAGCTTGTTTTGAAATGCACCACCTCATTTTGTGTCCAGGTAATCCCTGTTCATTCCAGGTTGCCTGTAAGAGATGACGGAGTTCAATAAGGCCGCATATTGTCTGTTTTCAAATTTAAGGCTCAAATTATATTATTTATTATCTTGGTGAACAATAAAGTGTATATATATATATGAAATTTGGTACACGGGTAGACTGTATTCTGTTCGGGTATCCTATGGCATATATAGATGACAGAATACGGTCTCTCTTATCAGGTCTCTTTTTATCTCAGGAGTATGCTCCCTTGGGATAATTATCTACTTTTATGCGGAATAATCTAGTTTTCTTTTTTTAAAGGTGTGATATCATTCTATGACTTCTACCGCTCTAGGGCCGAGTGCGAGGGCGTATCAGACTTTTACTGACTAAAACAACACCTATGATCCTTTTTTGTCTTGCGTTCCAGGCCTCGGGGTTCCTTTTCGGACTACCCATGGGGGCGAATTTAGTTGAAAGATAAATTAAAAAAGCAAGTTTGCATTATAAAGATGCTATGTAGTAGTTTTCTGGATCTTTAAGTATCTGGGAATTGAATTCAAACGACATGGAAGCTTTTTTCAATAGAAGTCTTTTATATATATTGCTTTTACTCTACGTTTTAATATCCATTACCCAGCGTGTTTTAAAATGAATATTATGGCGTATTTAATGTTTGCCAAAATCACGCTCAAACCATGTGAAATCACGGTTGTGTACCACAAAGTTCTGAAATGCATACTAAATAAATAAAAACTCGTATAAATCTGAAAACTTTGTCTTTCCCCAGTTTCAATTCGTAAATGTGAGTGCATATAAGCGGTTGAACGAGTAGTAAATGAATATCCTTTCGCGTTTTAAATGTTATCTCAGTAAACATTTCGAAATACAAGTATCTACGCATAATAAATAACCTGAATACGAATGTAAAGGAAATATGTATTCATGCAATCATTATTTCATTCGCTGGTTTTACTATATAAAGTTTAACGTTGATAGCATGTTTTCGGATCATACTGCTGAAATGGGCTTCGTCTGTAAATGTTTAATTAACGGTAGATATTATTTGTTAATGTCAAAATCGTATCATGGCACAATACCAGCCATAATAACACTTATCTATACCAATATTGCACCTTCACCAACCCGCACTGGGCCCGCGTGGTGGATTATGGCCCATACCCTCTCCTAGAGAGGAGGCCTGAGTCCCAACAGTGGGAACATTATAAGGCCGACTATGCTATGCTATACCAATAATATAAACAGGAAAGGTTATAAAAATATTTCACCAATAGAATGCTACTTTATCGCTAAGTAACATAGGGACGCGGGCGAAGTTAAGAGGCTAATATAGTTTATTATATATTTATTACATAAGACAAACAAATTAGAACGATAACATTCTTTCGCCTTCACAGGCGAAAGATTGTTTGTGTTAATATAATGGTTGGTTAGTACTCCTTGACGCTCAAACGGCTGAACAGATTTGGATGAATTTGGCATAAGGAGAGACGAATTTGAGATACTCTTTATCCCAGTATGATGTTCCCATTGGATCATATATTTTATTTTCACGCGGGCGAAGCTAGGATGTGATAAAGTAAGTATAATTATGAGCGCGTTGTGGTAGGTAGGTGCAATTAGGCCGGGTGGTGACAGCAGCGGCGCGCTACGACGCGTCGTACGACACCTACACATTACGTCGCACTCGCTCCTAAACCTCGGTCTAAACCGAATAATGAACGCATACCGTAATCTTAGACTAATTAGCCTATAAAGTAGCACCCCTTTTGCCTCCTTTCGCGTCAGAATTTCATTATACTTACAAGAGCATCGAGCCTATTAATGAGCGGTTTCCATATTTGAATAACGTTTGTTTATTTTATTGCAAGCACGGCGAGATTGCTTCGAACCGCGGCATTGAAAATTATGAACAAGTATATTTGTTTTTATTATGATTACGAATAAATCTCTGTTAACCGAGATTGTGAATATCATAGATTTCAGCCAAAGGCAACAAGGTAGTCTTATAAAGTTGCAATATTTAAAGAAAAATGTTGAGATTTTTCTTTGTGATTTTATTTAATTTATTTCAGCGGAGAAATCCGAGGCCAAGAAAAAGTTATTTTCCTTCCTCGCAATTCAGCGTTTTTGCTTAGGAAAACAGATAGTTACAAGAGTCAATTCTAACTTAATTAAAAATAATTTACGATGCGATACCGGATTCAATAATGAGTGCGATATTAGATTGTTATTTACAAAAATAAAATATTTGATTTGATTAAATAAGTATTGCTATATAATTATCTATTTATCTAGTCAATCACTATTGATTGGCAATGTATATTCCATGGTATTTTAAAGATGTATTAAAACAAACATTTCTGCAAATCTTTTCCATAAAACGCAAATGGACTGAAACACTTCATAGGGGCGGCCTTTCCAATCGTATTACGACCACAAATTGAAGGATGTAACATTGTTCGAGCGTAACTTTTCCAAAGGGAACAGATTAGAGTTGGACATAAAAACGTCACGGTTCGCCAAACGGTCCGAAGACCAACCACTTTTAATTGTCATTTGTCATGGCGAATAAATGAAAGTCGTAAATTTGGCTCGTGCCATGTCAAAATGTACGATTTTCTTTCATAGAACATAGTATTCAATAAAGCCAGCACGGCGGTCGGCTCGCGGTAAATCACCCCGCCACGGACGTCCTTATACCTACGAATTTGGGTCGAGAAAGCCACTTCTTGGGTTACCGTCTTTTTCTTAAGTTCCAATAGAGTACACATTCGCTAGAGAATAAAAAACATTTGTCATCCCCATAAGGTATTTGAAAAAGGGGCCCATATTATAAGAATGAATGTATACCGATTGTACCTATTATATCGTAGATATGGTCACGGACATTTCATTTCCATAATTACTATTACAACAGCCATAAATTATACATCGAGGACATTATGCGGTTTTCAATTGATAATAAATCCTAAAGCGACTGTGAATTATGGCATTATCAAGTTAGTGTGAGTTGGCGAATCTCTCATGGGGTCACGATTACCATGCTAACTTAATTTTGCTGTACTTTAGCATAATTTCTAACATAATGATTTCAACTAAAGCAAAGGATCGAGGGAAGTATGTTTGAATTTTCTAATAACGGCTCGGGTATGTGACTATGGGAACGCTGGGGCCCATGGAGAATATTTTACTTTTGTTTCATTATCATAAATTCTCCGAAAGAATTGTGTTTATTTATTTATGTTAAATAACAGGAATTAAATTTCCTGAATCGTTCAATAGTTGCAAATAATCAAGACTTTTTACCCTAACAAGTTGGTAACAAGTTAACCTGTCTCTTATTTATATAAGGAAGCAAGGTAGCTGCAGTTACGAATAGGTACACAAGAATAATTTCTTCGCCACCATAAAAGTGAGATTGAGTGTCGGCCGTATCCAAACCGCCATGCGCCCGACTACATTGTTATGTAGCGAGATAAGCAGGGATATAAAAAAGTAAAACGTCGGGATTTCTCGGCATGTTTTCAGGGACGGGGCTCAGGGACCAGGGGTGTCATTTGAAGGGCGGAAATTGCAGGGAGACGGCCGGCGAGAGGTGTTTTAGTGGAAGTAAGGCTTCGGTCAAATGTCACCGGCAATGAGCAACGTGACCTCGCCGTTTCCCCTGGGCCTACTCATTTGTCTAAAGAAGACGCTGGAACAGTTTCATGATCAGCTTTACTGCACACGCACACCACTCAGACGCTCCTCCGACCATCACTCACTCCGACGAGGACAAAGTATTCGTGTCGGTGCTTTTGTCACCCGTCTCCCTGCTAATAACAATATGCTTGCCATTTTATTCTGAGTTATGGCCCGCGGTGAAACAAACGTAAATAGGCGGCATAGCTTTGGTAATTACTAATGTTCCGCAACTAGTTCCATTATTAAGTATGTGACTAATGTGATTACTAATGATTCTAATAACAGCCTCATATGTTTACATGTGTAGTAATACACTGAGCGAATTATTTCGGTGGTTACAGTTTTACGACCATTACCATCGTACAACACGCATATATTGCTCTCGTTTATATCACTAAAGCAACACAAGTGAAGCAATTATAACTGACTTAAATAACAATAAAGATATTAGTTAGGAATTATTACGTAATTTCAAATATCACTGAAAACCACAGCTGTGTGCCATTAGACATTTAAGGCGAGAATGTTTAGACATTTCTAAATTTTAAATACATATTGTGTACGAGCGTCCATTTAGTACACATGGTTCTCTGGCTTCTTTAAAAAACAGCGTTGGTAATGCGCACTATTTTTCATAAGCGCGACGTGAGGACAGAAGAAAAAGCCTGTCGGCCGGGGTTTACAATAAAAAGTTTCAGCATTCGAGCCTGATGCTCGCATTTCATTAGGCGAGAAATGAATGCGGAAAACGACGACATTTTTCTGCAGTATAAAACGAGTCTGTGTAATAAACGCTCAATGTATGCCGAGGATAAGCGCTCACAACAAACCCCTCGATATAAATTGGAAGACGGATAGATCCAGCTCCAAATCTGGGAGACGCAGAAGATCATCTATCACAATTTATCCCGGTCCAAACAGACAATAAAAGATTGTCTCGGGCTCATTACGGAGTACCCGAGTCGTCTGAGGGGGGCCAGTCGACACGGTAATAGTTTGTTAACTCGCCATTACACTGCTGGTGCTTATAGCTAAGCACCCAGCTTCGATTTCAAGATTGAATTTATGTTTAAAAAAAAACTATAACAGAATTTAATATGCACACTTTTTTAAAGCCAATTATTGTGCGCAGCAGCTGCAATTTTTTTTTTTGAGGATTTAACCGTAACTGCGTCCGATATTTACTATTCATATATAGCTAACTTAGGGCCGTATCCACAATTTATAGGAAAATCAAATTACATACTAAAATATTGTATATTATTCATAAAGTGCGTAGGTGTGTGTAGGTATTTGATTCAACGTTCAATTCATTTGGGAGCGATGTGTTATCATTCGCAGCTCTACGTATTTAATTAGGTTTTCAAGTTACCTCGTGTATATTGAAAATAATTCCGGTACCGAAAAAAAAAGCCGTAGCAATATTTACAGATTCGCACTGCAATACTAGTTCGTATATAACTAAGAAAAAGGCTGTGCATGAACTAGGTTATTTGAAAACTCCGAATTTTTAGCTCCGCAATTTTGTTTTTACTTGGTACATTTTGATTACACACGCTAGGAAGGTACATAACGTTACACAAAGAACAACAAGGCAAAAAGAAATAATATCCTTAGAAAAGAAGAACATACAATAAAAATGCCTTCATTTTCTCATAGGTACAACTTCGTGCGAAAAAGGGAGAATTACATTTTTCATACATCACATCACAATAACAATAAAACGATAATGGCAACTTTTATTTGTGCGTGTAATATGAAGGTTGTAAGTACAGGGCGGTGCGCCGTTGTTATCACCTCTGGATGCTATTACTGCGACAGGTATGAGCTACCTCAGTCAGTACCCACAGGCGCAATTATACCGACAACGTTTAACTTTAGGTGGAAGTCAGCGGGTATTGTCCAAACTGTCTTAATATACGGCCATGATCATAAAAGAAACTTTTACTTAAGAACACCTACACGTTTGTAAGTTCCTACTTCTACGTAGCACAATATTTGAGAAACGTTGAAGAGTTTTCTGCAGTCTAAACAGCTTCCAAGAAAGTTGCGATAAAGCAAAGGTTTTGCAACTTTGCGAACGCTCTATTTGAAACAGATAGATTGAAACAGACTCTAGTTATAAATAAGTTTTGAGCTCAGTCAATTAACTTCTCGTGAGCTGCTGTCTTGTCCTATATCTGAAATACAGACGACGTTGATTAACTGGATGAGTTTATCTCACAAAGTATCGCAGCCACGCGTTTGCTGATTCCGCAGAAAGATTGAGCCAATATATCTTCGTATTTATGGGAAGGCTTTGGGAGGCATCCCGCAAATTTGGCGAATGTTCGAAACATCACTCAAATCCTGTTAAAATTCGGAAGACAAGATTAGCTAGTCCCATGTAAACAAGGGCAATGTTATCGGATGATCAGATGGTTCGCTGGCGGGACCATTTCATACATTATTCATGAGTATTGTCTTCGCTATCCGATACAAAAGGCATATTCTGTTAAAACTTGCCATTTTCAGGGATCAAGCCCCGACGAAAAAGATAGAATAAAACAATAGATCATAACCCGTATTTAAGTGTATCAAGTTTATGGAGATAGCAAATACTTGTTTTTTGTTTGTGGCAAACTTTATTTTCACAGAAAAGAAAAAGAAGGAACGAACACATAGCTCGTAGCTATGTAATAAAAGAGAGCCTATAGGAAAACGGGTGTATGGAAAAGTTTTAATACTTAGTCGGGTTTTGTTACAGAATATCTGAATTACCCTTAAAGAGTAATTAGGTACCTGAAATACTAATAAGGCTGAAACTGAACTTCGTGTGCGTATAATTCACGTTTCCCATGTAAATCTCAGAAGGACTCCCGGCGGAGTTTTAATAGTCCTCTAAATAGCTCGGAGCCGAGGTAGGCGCTCCGAACAGTCTTGTAATTTGCTCGCTAGCTCCACTTCGGAAAATATGCCTACTTCGAATAGCCGTACGTTTACATTTACGTTCTAAAATAATGTGCTTAAGTCGAAGCATTTGTACTCATTTTCTACGTATTCGTCGGATCGCGAGTTGCGAGTAGGCCAGACGAGCGCTGTTTCTCTGGCTTATGTTTTTATCCTCTACGTTAATGTTAGCATTGAAATACTAAGTAATGAAAGGATGGAAAATGTAAACACAAAGAAAAACGGAAGAAGAGTTTTCTTCTTACTCTAGCAAATTTCGATGAAAATATATTTACATAATATTTATCCAAGTTTTCTCGGTTCGTTAACACAAACTAGGGGTGCTGCTGCATTAATTCTCTCGTAAGTTTTTACGATATAATAACTTCCCAGTGGGTCAGTGAAAAAAGAAGTTTGATCAATCAGATATAACATGAAAGCCATTGGTGCCGACGTATAACCTAAATCACGAAAGATGTGTGTAGGGACCTATTTAAATTCAGACGAGATGTGTGAAGGAAGGCTTGCGTGATTTATGTAGGCTTTGGGGCTGTGCTATTGTAAAAGTTTAAATATGTGCGGCCCGACAGCGCGTGTGCTGGCCCTGACGGCGCTATCAGGACCACAGCGCCACGACGCTGATGCCAGCGCCGACGTGACTCCATTTAACTTTGGAACCATCTGACATGATGGTAATCCGAACCTCAGCCATATTACGAAACCAAGCCATATGCGCCGAGTTAACTATTCATCTAAAACTAACACGCCGAAACTAAACCCGTTGCAATATTCAACAGTTCTGAGTAACAAAATACGAGCAACATGATGATTTTTTAAAGCTTTTTGATGTTGCAACATTAATGGACGAGATATTTATAAAAATGTTTTAAACATGAATCGCTTAAGGCCCCATAGAATTCACTCCGGGGTAATATTCACGGTGGAATAAACAATTGAAATTGGTGAGCCCACATTGAGGCAAGCGGCGCCGTGGCGGTGGTGGTCGGTGCGCTGGGCGCGAGTGCCACATCGCCACTGAATAATTCACGACGATTGAAGTGTTTAGGCGTGTGCGCAAACACTGTAATATTCATTTAACATTCATATTATCGTCGCACTCGTAAAAACAATCCCGCGGTAAAAAGAAATACTCCGTTGTTCGTCGGTAAACAAACACTGATTACGATACAATAACGCTTCGTTTTAGTAATAAGCTAACACACACACGTATATGTAATTACATAGGTACAGGCTTTTTATTTTTGCAACGCAAAAATTCTATGCGTGAATCGATTAAATTGGTCCTATGCTAATAGAATCCTTTGAATTAGTTTTAAAATTCATAATTAGACTGGTTCGAAATCTGTTTACTAGAATCCAATTTGAAAATTTAATAAAAAGAAGATTGGGTCTATTATATTATTCGATGAATATTATTTTCTCATTTCATTAGTTCGATAATATTTTATGCATAACCTGACTTGCTAAGTACGATATTGCGATTGACTCTGTCCAATTTGGCTAAATGTGTTGGTTTTGAAACTGGATTACCCACAATATAGTTCCACGAATTTGTATTTTCATGACTTTCCGATGGTGAATTTAATCCAGAGCTGCGGCCGCATCATGATAAAAGGAAACAAGCAAAGCCTGACGCTATTGAGCACTCTGTGTGTATGAGTATTCATGTCTGTGTTTTAGTGAATGTCTGCAGTTGTAACAATTTTACCACTACTGTACATGAAGTTCAATTAAATAAATAATGACAACAACCTCAAGAGATACATACATATAGATAACGCACAAACCTGGTTAAATGTAAAGGATGAATGAGAAAGTTCATAAAGCTGCCCATTTATCTACCCCTCTCGTCCTAAATTATACAGCATTATTCTTTTCAAAACAAGTGTAGCGGGGAAATGTCGTCACAGTTTTTTATCGCGGCGCTGTGTCACGGCAGCACGGTGGGCACACGACGGGATTATGCGCGGGACTTACAAAATATCTTACTCAAGCCTGTCCGAATTTATGCGGTTATAAATTGTTGGCATGAAACAATGTGTGAGCGCTGCGAGTCGGCCGCGCGCATTACGCCTATCGGCCTGGAATCTCACTGCGGATACGATCGTTCGGACTCATACGAATTATCTCGGTGACCGACACTGAATTCCCAAAGCATGAAAGCGGCATCAAATATGCATATAATGTATGTTATCGGTAATAATTCTGTCGAACGCTCCGCAGGGTTTCATCCATCAATGTGATCTGTAAGAAAAGGTGTCCTCAACGACTGATGAATTTAGCACTTCGTCTACTCTAATATTAAATATGTAAACGTTTTATAAAATGCCCACATCAATTCGAGATAAGTCTATATTTGCCCTAAACATGGTATAAAGTTGTTACAGTCAGGTATTATCGAGTGAGTTTTAATGTGTTAAAACTAATATTACAGGTGCAAGTTTGTGTGCATGTTAAGTATGTACGTTTATAATTTTTTAACGCTCGTACGGCTGAACATCACAGGTCGAGAATAGGATAATTCCTATCCTGAGATTATTTTCTGAATTTTTATTTACCGTGGGCGAAGCCACTGGTAGCAGCTAGTATACCTATTATAATTTACTCAATACCACTCTTCGTAACAATACTGCTCGAATGCCAATGTAGACTAAAAATAATATTTAATTTTAAATTTTGCATTTCTAGAACAGGTTTCAAAATTTATACAAAAAAGAAGTGTGTTGTTTTTGTTAGTATTGAACTGGAAGAAAAATATAAAGAAAAATCTGCCCTTTTACGTCGTTTTAGTCAAAAATAAAGATCCCGAACTGAGGCCTACTGTCGCTGAGTTGCGAATGGGAGACAGTATACATATTTTCGGTCAACAGGACCTTTATCAAATACACACTATGTGGCATGAATACCACGATTATTCTTGCTTCTAATACAGATAGTTTTACACAATATTTTGAACGCATATAGTATAAAATATTTTTTATACTGAAGCAATAATTTCATTTCTCAGATGTGATGAATCAAACCATCTGCATGACGCAGGTTCTCACCGGACATGGTAATTTCGGGCGGTTCCTGTACCGGATTCGTGAGGAAGAAACGCCCGGGTGTCACCATTGTATAAACCGCCCGGAGGACACGGTGGAGCATACGGAGGAAGTGTGCCCCACTTGGGCGAAGCACCACCGTGTCCTCGTGGGGGCGATAAGCGACAACGAACTCTCGCGCCGGGCCCTGGTACAGGCCATGGTCCGGAGCGAGGAGGAATGAATAGCAGGCGATCGCCTCCTTTTGCGAGCAATGGGTAGCTCGTCGTTCGGCCGTCCGGACAGTTGTCCGGACCGAGCTCGAGTCGTCGACGGCGCGTAGTGTTCCACGCGCGCTTCTGAAAGGAAAACTCGGGGTCCTGGAACGCAAGGCTAAGAAGAACATAGGAGTGGGTTTTAGTCAGTAAAAGTCTGACACGCCCTCTCACTCCGCCCTAGAGCAGGAGAAGTCATTGGATGGTTTCGTACCTAAAAAACAAAGATGTGATGAATCACAAACAAAATAAACAAGTTATTTGTCGGTTTAAGCCTGTTCATTAAAAATTCATGGCCTCCTTATAACACAGAAATCTTTTATAAAAACAACTAATAAATTTTTCCATTGTTTTATGCACAGAGGTGGTTGCAAAAAGGCGAAGCCAACAGCCGCACATCAAAGACAACAAAAATCTAAGGAGAATGCGAAAAGAAAACTTCCAAAACAAAGCTAATAAAACGATAAAAACAGCGGTGAATTTGTAAGAGGGCAGAGTAAAGGTCTTCTGAAACAATGTGACTCGCTAAGCAAGCCTCTTGCGGGCTTGATTGCGCCACGCAGAAACAATTCAGACAGATCTAACAACGTCGTTATAGCCACTTTTTGTATAAAAATATACGTGCATTGTGGGGGTAGCTTTTTTTAAGGAATTCATTTAATGATTTCTAGCGTTCTAGGGCGAAGCGAGAGGGCGGGAACTTTTTGACCCCTGAGTTTGTTTCGATGTTTCTTCTTAGAGTAGTCAGCTAGGAAACATCGGTCTCATCTAATTTAAATTAAGATGTAAAAGTGTATTTTAAAAACCTATTTGCAAAATAAATATAATTTATAGAGCTAGCTTAGAATAGGTACAATTTCATTGAAAATTTTCATATTTGTACATGATTTAATTGCAATTAAGATTTATTTTTAATGACTTATAAAGATTTATTATAAGTTTATTATTTGTTCTAAATTTAAATTAAGAACGTGCAAATTTATAGGAGTAGGTGGCGTTGACCCTTGCCTACTTCTTAAACTTATTTACTTAGAGCTACGTATTTCTCCAGATTAAGCACACAAGTATTGTTTCCACTATAATGTTCCGCTGAAAACTTCACATTTTAGGCACGCAAGAATAGAAACTTTAAATTCAAGACAGGAAGAGTTGAAGCGATTTCATAGCAACGTATTTCTTATGAGTGGCTGGGTGGATATGAATTTATAAGCAAACAAGATTCAAAAATTATGTGTATCGAAGTAGTTTTGCATTCCTTATGAAACCTACGTAAAGTAACATGAAACGCATGAAAATTGCTTCGACGTTGAACATTTTTAAAGAGTGGGTAAAATTCGTTTTTACTTTGATTTTGAAAGTGCGAGGAATAATGTTGTAAGTGTAACCGATTACTTTTAAGTTTGTTTACATCGAAAATTGAAGTAGTCTGTGGCAATGTGTAGATTGGCACTGTAATGTACGTCGGTCTCAAGTTCTTATCGAGGGCAATTTCCTGCAATCGCACTTATGCATTGCTTCGCACTTTGTCTGTTGTCAGATCATTTGTCTGTTCATCAGATCCGACACTTTACTAAACTTGTTTAAAATAATTTATTATTTAAATTTCTACACTTTTACTCCAGAATTATTAGATGTGAACTTAAAACTTTACTGAAACTTCTATTATTTTATCGCAACTACGCATTTACCGATCTTTCATAAGTTTATATTTTACGAACGACACACTATTGATTGTGTTAAGGCACAAGTGTTTATAAAAGAAAATAGATACAATTACCAAATAAATCATAAACTTTAATTTTGTTCGAAAACTGCGAACTTTTTCTTTTCTAATACGATTTTCGATAGCTTCGCCCATTTTTATCGTTTAGCAAAAAAGTAAAATATAAATTAGCTGAGATAAAAAAAATATACTTAGCAAATATAAAAACATTCACATATTAATAAAAACAAAATTTGAACAAATAAAAAGATGATTTTGATCGAGGCACTGACGATACAAATAGAAATAAATTTATTCTAGACAACAATATTATGACAAGCAACCTTACACGAGGCATTCATACAATATTTTAATACGATTTATATGTTACAACATATAAACGACTATTATTTCAGCATGGTGAACATTCTATAAAAATCCCTTGTCTCTAAAATTCAGTAAAATGAACTGGAAAATCTGTCTGGGATGTTCAAATTCTAACAAACGATGTGCCTACATTTGCATACACTGCATACAATTTACCACGGTATTTTTCATGTATTTTAGGCAATAACTATTATTAGAATTGGACCGAAACTTTAACAAAAATATACATTTTTGAAAATCATCTGTAAAATAAATTCATTCAAATCAAATGGACTATGGCTATATACGCACAATATGATGCAAATATCACACCGCAATCATTTGTAACTTGTAGTTTTATAAATGTTTAATTTAATACCATCATTATCTCGAATAACAGATGGCTATAACAAGTTCGAATTACAGTACGACAAGTGGTCAAATATATATTTGGGGTTAAAACGTTACTTTTATACAGAATTGCACACCTATTCACTAAGCAGACATTTTGCGATAACATTACATTCAGAACGTGGTCTGCATGCACATTGAATATTACAAGACTTCTCAAAAATATTTATTCATCTCGCGAACTAGAATCGAAAATCGTATTAGTGCCTGTGCGAGTTCGCCAGATTGCGCGATGTTCGTTTTTAATTAGTTTCTGTCGTAGTCTATTCGATGCCAGCGCAGCGCCTCTCAAAGAAATGACCGAGCATCGGCGCAGACTATTGAGCCTCACTGGGAAAAGGAGCTCACAAAAAAGTAAAATTGAGGAATCAAGTACCTATCTTTGGCTACTTACAAGTTTTCGTCGCGTGGCATTCAAACAACGTCGTCAAAATCTATTATGTACCTGCTCGCTCAAACAAAGCAATTACCAAAAACAAACAGGTTTCATTGCATTTACCAACTACGTAACTTTATTATTACAAGTGGCCAACAAAGTAAAACTAATTTTCAACACGTAGAGGTTCTCCATTAGATTATGTCTTTGCACTGGAGAAATGGAAAATATCTAAGTATATTTCTGGAACAAATCACAAGAAATTTGATTAACGCTGGAATGCGAGTCTGGCTGACACAGCAGAGAGGGCAATATTTAAATTTCCTGAAAGCTACGGAACCCATTCGAAGAAATAATGTGACAAATATACCGTGTCTTATACTTGCCAAGTACCTAAATGTCCGATTTAAAGTTATCGTTTATTGAATCTCTTCTGAAAATGTAGTTATTGTTAAATATCTACTTACGCACTTATCAACAAATTACAATATAATAAGTAATTACTAGAGAATTAAATGTAGTTCATTTTACAAACTAATATCAATTGCAGAGGGCATTAAAAGCACGATAAAATTATGAGTAGTTAAAAATGTAAAGTGCGTCAGCAACATTGTTTTGGTCTAAAATATTAAAGTTTAATTCTGCTTATCAAAGGTTTCCACGATGCTAAACTATTTTATTTTTCGCTAGCAAAGTGAAGAATCCAAACTTATTTAACATGAAACGCGTACAAAGCAATACACCAGTATAAACATTTCACGCTAAATGTCATTATGCTCCAATGCGTGATCTTGATTACATCGGTCGCGGTTGACGCGGTCGCTTTATCTCGTGCGAGGGATGCTGTGATAGCGACCATCCTTACTCGACCGACCAACACATAAACTACCATAACACTAACTGTCAAAATTATTATACTACTTTATGACCACGAATACATTCCAAAGCAACTCATTACTATGATAATTTTGAACGGGAACATAAAAAGAGATTAATTGGACACTCCTGCCGTCCAAAAGCGTAAAATTCACGATTGTGCCGGTTCATAACGGTAAATGGTGAAATAGGTAAGAGCTTTGAAAATATTTTTGTGTAGAAAATACTGTGTGCAGGTTAGCTGTTGGCTGCGTTATGAATGTGCAGCGCAGTATGGCCGCCGACTGTATTACAGTTACAACAATAAGGAGTACAGCGGACAATTTGCGCCACGTGCTCCCGCACGTACATCTACCGACGAGGATAAATCTCGTTACTTCACAAATAATCCAAAAATACACGACACTTTCGTGCTAATTTTACAAAATCGTTATCCAAAAGGATATATAAAACGGGGCGTCAGTTGTCCGCGTTTAAAGTCTAAAACGGTAATAAAGTTGTCCAGTAAAATACATTATTTAAAACTGTTCTGTCGGAGATATCTATTTTGATTATGATCAGTTTTAATGACGTTACATAAATTATATAGCTTTATCCGCAAAGGGATGCTCATGAATTTAAACACTAAAGTATGAACGATGTGTGCGAACACTAAATAAATATTGGATCATGACTCTTTCATAGTTCCAAATATTCGCATTTGTATTCATACGCTACATGTCATTTTATTTTCATAGAAAAGAACATTATGTTTTTTTATTTGCTCTATTTGACTTATAGAGGACGTGTAGGTATTATGAACCAAATAATGTTTACCTTATTTATGTACATAAGGAACTAAAACATTAAATAAGTAATTATAATAAACTTAATTATGTAGGTACATTGTATGTACAAAAATACAAAATACATTCAGGCGTCGAAGTACTCCTCCTACATCGCTGTCATCCGGAATGTATGTTATATTCTGTGGGAAATGTGTTTAGAAGACTGGCAGCGCGACTGACAATGCTAATTCTTTGGGAAAAAATGAGCCAACTCTCTGGTCACGCAATGTGTGTGTATTGTGTTAGAATTGCAGCCTATCGAATGAACCCAATAAATATGTAGTGAGAAACAAATTGTCGGTGGGCACGTATCCACTTTCAGTCTAAACCATTTGCAATTTTAATTAACCAGCACGACTTGCAATGAACATTCCTGTCCGCAATTGAAACGAATAGGTAAATGATCTGGTTGGTTTCAATTGCATCGGTTTTCATTCGGTAAGCGCACGAATCACGATCTTATGACTCACATAAACCAGCGCGTTTGCTGATTTATTGAACGCTTAAAGAAATGTCCCTCGTACAACTCAAGTGTTTTAAAACCAATTGAACAAACTATTTATCAGATTTATTATTAAACGTACCAATAAATATTCGATATCCCATGATCATATCGTGAGTAGTGGCGGCTCAATGGCAACGACCCCAACTTACGACACTTACGTCGTGGGTTCAAACCCTACTTTGTATAGGTAATAATAACAAAACGTGAAGGAAAACATCGTAAGGAAATGTTCAAGAAAAAAAAAATTGAAGGTATGTCGCATCTTTCAACCCGTACTGGGCCACGGAATAGATTAGGGCCCATTCCCTCTGCTAGGAGGCCTGATATCCAGCAGTAGGAAAATTGCAAGGTTGATTATAATTAAATATGTTATGTGTGTTATCCTATGATCGGTATACTTTCAAGTGCTCCGTCTTGCTCATCCCAATACGTGCAAATCAGTTAGAAAGTAATTTTATTTTAGAACACAATTTGTTTGAAAGCATTCACAATAGTAATTTATTCTGTGTATAAACGCGGACCGTTTTGTGGGCAATGAATTTAAAATTGAGTTTTGCAAATTACTCAAAGCGGACGGTATGACCGTCCTGATTTCACGATCCATCGAGTTACCGTCGAGTCCCGAGACTGTCCGACGTCCTAGGGTTTATAGCAAAGAAACGAAAATGGACAATGTAACGAGGCCGGTGTCGGATCGGGATGCAAATTAATACGCGCCTCTGGATCGAGCACATGAATATGCATGGATAGTCCGCTCGTTCCGGAATAATATCCGAGTGCCCCGGACAGGGTCCGACGCGCGCGCCGCCGATGTGGCGGACTGCCCACGCCCAGCGCCGCGAGCTTCGTCCGTGCAGATTACCGGAACACCATCAAATTACAAAAGCGATGTTAATACTACGGGATCAGCGTATCACCGCACTGTGATACGGTATTTCACAGCGCTACACCAACAATATCATTAGTATCTATTAAAATCCTTTGTACTACACTGGTCGAGTACCTAACAGCATTATATAAATCACGTACGGTACTGCGTTATGGAAATAGAAGCCTGAGCTTATGATAACACGGCATAATGTTGTGGTCCCCACAAAGTTTCCATATTTACTAATACAATAACCGCACTAAGCTATATCTCCAACAGAGCTAAAATTATAATAAATTACGGATATCGGAAAATTTATTTCCACGAAATGTTCGTGAATGTCTGTTGTAAGACGGCAGGCAGAAGCAATAACGCTCGTAAAAGAAGACAACTTCCTGCTTTCGAGATTTTCAGCATTCAGTTTAGAACAGCTCAAACGCATTCAGACCTAGATACTCGTAAAAGTGTACTTATTATTGAAAGTTGGCATCTTTCCACTTTACCTAAATATTGCTGTGCGGTACAATTGTAAGTAATAACAATTTGGGGAAAAGTATGGCGTGCCAAAAAAAAAAAGCTGATTTTCTGAGACGTTATTAAAATTCATGGAAATAACGAGTGAAGAAGTTTGTAACATTGAGGTAATACGGGTTCGGGAGACGTGAGAGTCGCGAGAGAGCGGCGCGAGCTGAGTCCGCAGGACGGATGACAAAGTGTAGCGGCGTGTGGCGTGGCTCGAGACGTGGAGTCAGCGAATATGCCATCGCGCCTGTTAGCACGTCCTGCGAGTGCGTTACCACATTCCGCCGCGTCACGACTCGCTCCACATTCCCCGCACCTCAAGGGAACAGGTGTCGTAGTTTATAGCAGCTCACACCATTCATTACTTACAGTGACGGTGTAGTCGGTACAGTTTTTGCGACCACACTGCAGTTAACGCTGCAGCTTTGTTTTATTATTTTCGTGCTTGTCTGCGTAATGTCTGCTAAACGTGCAATTAAGTTAGGTAAACGGACGGTGTGCAGGAAGTGCCAGAATAAACGACTATCCGCAATCTCTCGTGTTGGCTAAATGTAGACTTTCGTATATTAATAATGTTGGCTTGTTTAAATTGTTTTAGATTGTATAATACAAGTCAGTGACAGTAATAAAGTTGACCAGTTCATAACAGGTAGAAGTTTCATATTTCAATTAACCGGATCGCAGGACGGTGGGTGAGCTATATGATTAGTCCGTCGGGATCGCGTGGTCGGCGGTGGAAATGAACGATTTGACGACGCCAACTCAATTACGGACACCAGTAGAATTACTCATATCCCGATCGACTCGCATCGCTTGCTAATCCCTATCACCTGCCGCCGACTCTACCAGTCGAACTTAACTAATTAAACTACGCACTATCATTAGGACATTATTTAGATAAAATAATATTATCAAGTCTATAAATAGTTCTGAACTTTATTAATTTGTATAAGTAACTCTGTGTACAAAAGGGAGACAAGGTAATTAGCTGTAAAATTTCAATTAATTCTTCGTAAAAGCGCACTGCTTCAATTAAAGTTCTTTTTTCTAGGAGGTTGCGCCGCGCCCCGCCGGAGGTGAGCTCTATCTGCCTCCAGTATTCATTACTCTTCGACTCTACACATGCCGATGTTCGGTTTAATTAGTTTTTGTTCGACGATCAACGACCTACCCGCCTTTAAAGGAACGGGAAATTTAGTAGTCAAAAACTTTGGCAAAGGCAAATCAACCGATTTCTTGAGTCTTGTTCAAACTTTATGAATTCTTTTTAGTTATTGTTCGCCTATATTGATTAAAGAGAACAAGGAATTTTCCAAACCAGCTAACTTTTGTTGATGATCACAGAATGAAAATAAAGGTAAAAGATACGGGGTGGCCAAACCCAAAGTATACAATTTTGTTGACACCTTCCATTGGTGGCAAATTTTTAACCGACTTGTTTGTTACCGCAGATCTCCGTCATTTATGGATCGCTTAGTAGATTTTTTTCTCCTTAAAGGATATGCTTCCAGATTGGTCCTATTATTTTCAAAATTCCGTTCTGATGATGGGATTGATGAGGAATTCAGGAACTCCTCAAATATTATAGGCTATATATAGAGATTGTGGTATTTTCATCGAGGACTTAAGCATTTACAGTCACAAAGTAACATCTGATGAAGAAGACCTGAAATGGCCAACGGAACTTCATACTCACATAGATATCACAATGAAGATAGTTAAGCGACTATGACAATACAAATAAATGAAAAGTTATGTTGCAAATGATATTATCGAAGTAATCTGATGATGTTGGAACCGGAAGATGGGCACCGGAACTCCGTAATTAATCAATGTACCTATCCTAGTGTTTGGACTTATTAGAATTGTCATGAGATGGACTTTGGCTATAAGGTACTAAAGAACTGATCTGATGATGGAGCCGTAAGGTGGAAGGTGGACACGGGAACTTCATAATAAACATAAAACACTGCTAGGATACATTTATCCTAGCAGTGTTTGGGTTAATTGGAATTTTCATGAGAAATAGATACTCTGGTTATAAGTGTATCGCAACAAAAAAGTGTCAAAAAAAACCTTAGACAAAAAAAAAATAACCGACTTCACTAAAAAAAACACTAAAACGATCAAAATAACTTTAATTTCGGAAGTCGGTGTTAAATACGAAACAAACGATACCTAGAAACACCGAAACCAATTCAAGTGTGTTTTTTTAGTGCAGTCGGTTTTTTTTGAATAGTTTTTACAATTTCGTCTTCTTTATTTCAGACTATAAGTACTTAATTCAATTAAAATTCAATACAGTGGTATTAATTTCACTAATTATATTCTAGAGTTCCAATGCGTATTAAATTTTTTGGGTAACAAGTCAGTTTTGCTCTCAAACTCACGAGCTCCGGCAGATTTTTTTTTCTATTATATAAAAAAAAGTATCGTAGTCAATCCTAAATACTAAAAGCTGAATATTTGTTACTTTGATAGTGGGTTACCCGAGCGCATTGATACGAGTACTTAAGCACATATGCGAAAATTCGATGGAAAAACGATTAAACCGTTGATGTTGTTATACATATATCGAAAATTGCGAAGCCTCAATAATATACCCGAAATACAAGTGGTAATCTTTGTTTGATCAAAAAACATCTTAGTTGAAAGTTGTATACATTCGAGTTGGCCACACTGTATAAGCTTTAAGTAACTAACTATAGGTATCAAAAGAAATAAAAGCAGGTATAAAACTTTATTTTTATTACGAAAAATAGGAAAAGTAAAGCGAATTTGTGGGAGAAAAAATATGTAAAACGATGAGATGTGCGTAGAAAACAAACATGGCGCCGCGCGTCGCGCTCAAACACATTGATTTATTGTTTAACATGGATGTAATAAAATTTCACGGAAATCCAACTGCTGAAATTGCATTTGGTGATTGGTAATCAAGTGTTTTATTATGTTATCATGGTACTGAAAGTGTTTTACAGCAAATCGTTTTCCGCGGAATAATTTTTTCAGTAAAATATTGTAACATAAAGAATACAGAAAAAGACGAAAAATATGAGAAGATTAAGTACTTAAAGTACAACGTATTGCTAACAACTTTTTCATTTAATTACTTCGTAATAAATTGATAAGTTAATTAATAAGGTGACGTAACGACACGGCGGCTATGGACGGCTACGGGCAGCAAGTTGGCAAGGCGTATCGGCCGGTCGCACATGAATAATTAGGCGGCAAGTCGGGCTACTCGCCGCCGTTAAAAAGAATTATTTCGGCTAATGTTCGTCTCGACGGTTGGCGGCCCAGCGAGTAATTTGTCACAGCCCACAACCGTGGAGATGTTTATTCAAACGAGGAGATTTTATTGCAACGACATAAATCTTCGGGCCAACGAGACATGGAAGTGACATGGTCTCGAAATCGCGCGACAATGTGCTTTTTGCGTCCATTCTTGCCTCCCGACCCTCATATTACAATCGCATGTATTAATAATTTCTACATTAACATTCTTCGTATCGTAAATATTCTCATATCTTTCCTTATTGTGTTCGTGTAGACAAGTGTTGCGTTAAATAAGGAAATTATGTTTATATTTCACGATAGAGTTTTGCGAAACAGGTTAGCTTATAACTACAAACGACTGTCCAAATTTTGACAAATAATGACTACTAAAATTAGAAAAGCTTTTAACCATAGCATAGTGCAGCTCTTGTAACATTAAAAAAGAAATTAAAATGCGTATTATGACGTCCGTTGTGGATTATGCGATTTATTCATTTAGCTAACCGTGTGAGGTGCAGTCGTGCGGGAAGCAGGAGAGCGCCGCCACAACATGTCATTGTCGGACATTAATAAAACTCTATCCGGCACTCTATTTCTAACGAGCATACCACAAACTTCACCCACAGGGGAATATTCAAAAGGTGATGTAGAAGAGCAGAATGCGCACAGCGCATATTGACGCGGCTAATTATCGCGCTACGAGGATCGCCAGCGACCGAGGACTGTGCTTCAGTCGTAACCGCCAACGACGCCGCCCGCCACGCAACCCAAGCAATGGCTATATTTTTATGCAAATTTCAGCCAGTCATCCATATCTAAGCATCTTTCTAATATTATTTTACCCCTGTACGCTGTCATAAACTTTTTACGAACATAAACCCCTTGACGACGGTATGCTGCTGCGCCAATCACCCGACTAATGAACATTCAAAGTACGTTTGTATATTTCCCTTCGACAAAGAATTCCAATAAGTCACCGATGGCGTTAAATCCGGGATATCCGATTAGTTTTCAACGAACTGGGGGTCCTTAAATCTTGGATCCTGAATTAATCGACTGTTCCGTGCGTCTAATTACCGAGATAATGGTCCCGAGGTTTCAGCATCTCGATAATAAATACATACTAAACACTGTATCCTCGAGTAAGGACCGCACAGATAAACCTTAACATTCGGCCGTTTAAATTATGTCAAAGTTTCATTCAGAGAGTATTGTTCGGTTTTCCAGACATGTTTATTTTATGTTTGGAATATATGAAATCTAATTTCGGGACACTATCATAACATTTTCATGTTGAGGGTTAGTTTTGGTTTGAGTTTAGGCATGTATTAATTACATTACCACATTTCATATTGGTCCCTTCGGAGAAACGCGAAAGTCATTGTTAGATCATCAAGTGAGGTACAAAACTTAGTATTGTATGACGCAAAGCTTCCAATTTCTCGACTATGCAACATTCGTGAAATAAGACGCATATCAAATTAAGGGATTTTAACAAAAGTCATGGAATTTAAACATAAACCAAGAAAAGCATTAGAAATTTTTAATCTAAAATAGGTAACCATTTAACCAAGTTTTTAAGTAAATATGGATAGGAACAAGATTCACGGAAACAAAGACACGGGCAAAACTCTCAATTAAACCTATCGTTTGATTTAATCCCCATGTGTTAAGATAGCAGTTTTGGCCAAACAATCACAATAGCCATCACGAAAAACCGGTATATTTGAAAGAATTACCGCTGAAACCAAGACAACTACCATCTTGATATATTCGAAGCAAGCTTATCGGATATATCAATCGGATGTATTCATGAATGATAAAAACGGAAATGTAACGCAGGTGCTATTACTATTCAGTAGCTCGGCAGCATAAGAAATCATGACTAAGTAACGATTTGTACTTCGCTTGTATTCTTTACTATTGTATATAACTAGCTTATGTCCGCGGCTTTGCTTGCACCAAACCTCTTTACATCTCCTTAAGGGTTGAATTTCGACAAAATCCGTTCTTTTTCCTCGTCTGCGTCTTAAAAACAACACGTGTATAAAAAAAAATTTTGTACGTCCCAGAGTTTAGACTGAGTTTTGATGAGTCGATGAGGCCTCTTCTTTTATATATACAGACAACGTGTACTATGTTTACATACCACGCTAAGAGGATTATTCTACCACAAACTGAAATAAGCATAAGACGGCTTTAATGACGTATTTGTCTCGAGCATGATTGTGTTCGAGATAATCCAGATTACAGATTAATGGGATTCCTCCCCGGAGGTTAAAAATCAGAGGGATGTCATTACGAGGGAAATGATTGAATGTGCTCCATTTCACTATTTTTCCCGAAGGCGGGTGGCGAATGAACGGTATTATGTTTCAAGCTATAAATTACTTATTATAATGATGGGGATCGGTTATGTATTTTTATTTTAAGTGATTGCAGTCAATGAAGATATTATATTTTTTATCAACAATTTAAATAGACCGTTACTAAGTCAGAATGTTTTTTTTTCTTGGATAAAGGCCCCTCTCCACTTTGTCTATCTTTCGCGAGCTCGCGCTTCAGACTTACAATTCTGGCGAAATCTGTCCAGTTCATTCACCCATCTCTATCGTCGC
Source organism: Mythimna pallens (assembly GCA_961205895.1). Classification (NCBI taxonomy): domain Eukaryota; kingdom Metazoa; phylum Arthropoda; class Insecta; order Lepidoptera; family Noctuidae; genus Mythimna; species Mythimna pallens. The sequence continues at coordinate 15,675,279 of OY540830.1, read as the reverse complement.
CTGGGTCACTGCAGGCCACGATAGAGATGGCTCTCTGTCTCAGGGCACCAACTCTGTGCTACTATGACCCACAGTATGTCGGGCATTCGGCAAAAATATTCTGCCCAGTTTCATTTATGATGGGCAGCCTTTTGTGTCACATCAGCTGTCCTGGTTTTGTAGTATAGTGAACTCGCTCCTGTAACACCTAGTAAACTACGCTCGTTACGATATTCTCTCCCGTTGACAAAGCTTAAGTTTGGACTACTGGATGTTAATAAGAGACCATTTTTTTATTTGTTTAGTACATTATATTAGTCGCGCTGTGTTGTTTCAAGTGTAATATACTGCATGTTGCTACTATATAGGAACAATATTTCACCCTAAAAGTATTGCGTGTCTAAAAAAGGTTTCTTTTTGTTCACCCAATAGTTTCGGTTGAGTTATATAAATAGTGAAGTAGGATGCCAGTCTATCAGCACGCGTAGGTCTCAAGCAATTTGTTTACTTCACTTGATAATAACAAATTGCAGCGGAATGATTAATAGTTTTTGTCGTTTTTAATTCTCAGAGAAGGGTGGAGCAAGTCAGGAGGAAATTGCGAGAAAAACACTGGAGTATCATATTATTTTTGTGATGATTTTTCTTCATATTTTGGAGGGCGTCTGTGGTTTCACAACGTTAGTATTTCCCGCTATTTTTGTGGTCGGCGCAGAGATTAATGGCCGTCATGATAGGAACCGCTAACAAACAATATTTAGTTACCCATCTTTAACATAAAACCACTAAAATATCAACGGTTCGGGAAAACTTCATGAAATTTTTGTAAATGCATGTTTTTAATTACAAAAATCAAATTACATTTATAGTGTAACATTATATATAATATTGTTTTACTGGGAAACTAGAATGCAAACGTAGTTGAATGGAATAAATAGCTGGTACTTTAATTAAATAAACGTAGGTTGGTTTGTAACGTGAGGTTGTTAATTTCGCTGGAGTATTATTACTGGCCGACCCTATTGTGTCTAAAGTCAGCCATAATTATCAGGGCCTAATTAGGCTATAAAAGAGCATGGTTTGGCAGTCCCCATACTGTGGAACACAGCCACTCGCTCCACATCTGTGATACGGCTAGTTACGTACTGGATTTGTGTGGAGCCAGTATCGTTTGATCCCGGTTACCCTAACGGATTTCAGTTACCCATCTGCGGTTACAAAATATCCATTTAGCTTGCTTCTAAGATAATCTTTAAAATAAGCTAGCTAGCTAAGCTAGTTTATCATAATATCAGACTTCGTATCTACGAAGCCTGATATTATGATAAACTAGCTGACCCAGCAGACATTGTCCTGTATAAGCTATCAACTGTCATACGCGTGAATTTTTAAAACTCCATAGGTTAAATTATATTATTTTTACTAAAATTCAGCGCATCTTCCCAATTTTTTTCTTAAGAACCTTCTCCTGACAATAACAAACACAACAAAAATAGTGAAATCGGTCCAGCCGTTCACGCGTGATGGCGTGACCAAGGGAAATAGGGATTCATTTATATATATATAGATTATATAGATATAAAGAAATACTTATGTCGTATAACACCAGAGTTAGAACTTTCTGTGCAAATAAAAAAGGCTCCATTGTGGTATTATGTAAATGTAAGCTATAATAAAAGACATCTGAATTACGGAGTTACGCCTTACGCTCACATCAACGCTTTTGTGCGTTCAAACAGATGAAAACTCGGAAACAATAAGAAAGACTTGGTCGTAAGCCGATTATGTGAAAACCAGTTTACTTAAATAACATAATATTATTAGGATCTCATAATAAATCGCGATGTAATGTTAAAAAACATAACTTGTCATATCGCTTTATGAAGTGCCGGTTAGGAAGTCTTTTCATTATATTTTTTGCTGTTAAAAGCTCGTGGAGCCATTTACGTGATGTACATTGTTATCAGCACACATTGTCAAAGAGGCGTTTAAGCTTAGCCCTCAATGAGCGCGTGAGTACACACCGCACTCACGGATAACGCGCTTGAAAAATATCATGAGCACAATGACTGTCGAAGAAGAATGTGCCAACATTAAACATCCGGTGATGCTGGAAAAGTCTTTGTGGAATTTTAACTTTGACAAATACTGTCGAACACTTAATTAAAAGTTAATCTGACAAAAACTGTTATCCCAAAATATTTTCTCATTATGAAATATACATATTGTCTGTATTATGTTTGCAAAAAGTTAATCGGAATTCTAGCGGTTTATTAACTCGCTACGCTCCGTAGCAATTTGTTACCGCGTAGCAACTCGTAGCATGTTGCTACGAGACAGCTACGCGTCCGCCTACGCTATTTCTAGCTGTGCGCTACGAGAAAAGTTGGCTTCGTTCAAATCCGAAACTAGTCGGATAGTCCCCAAAAAATAAACAGTGAGTAAAACTATAAAAACGATATTCAAACGAGTATCTCTTGACAATAAAAAATAGGAAAGTTTTACGTATTAAGTAATACATAATTTCAATTTAGAAACACTAATTTGTTTCGATCATACGACGTTCTCTTTTTAATATTCGGAAACGAACAGATTGCCGATATGAAAGCGATGATAAATCTAAACGACGTTTGAGATATGTTTTTAATAGCGTAGTGAGCAACATTAATTTTATTGAAACGGCTCTTTTATTATTCATCGTCGTTCTTGAAATGACGGGAATGAATTATCGTGTCAGTTTAGCAGTTTCAAGCACGCATCCGGTTGAGTTAAAGTTGAGGAAACTAACAATGTCTCGGGAGTAGTGGAACACTTAATCAGTGAGGAGTATAACAGGCATGAAGCGTGAGAAATAAAGTAGGTAGGCAAGTTGAGACAGCTCGACAGCGCGGAGCGCGTCACGGGCGAGTCACTCGCGCCAGTAGCTCAACTTGCACCGAGTTCACCGCATTACCTAAAGTATCATGCACTCACACACGTTGATACGAAAAAAATAAGCTTCCGGTTTACTAACAACGCGCGCAACTTGAAAATTAAGTTGGAACTGTTTGAGCTGAGTCCGTAACAAAATCATAATGTAATTTGTCAAGTGTCACGGGATTGCGTACACAACTCACCGGAGAATACTACGCCGGCATCATGGCCATGTTTTTGCTCATATTGATGACATCGGTGCGGCGACTCTGGCCTGGTTCAGCTAACGCAATTTACCTTCATTGTCTCATTAGATTTAATCTACTTAGTATTCAGGACACGGTGTACCTTTTAAAATAATCCTCTATAAATATATTTTAAGACGTCCCTAAACATTTTAAGGACTTAATATTCTTATAAGAATCTATATAGCAAAGGATAGCAATTAATTTCACTAAAAATATAATACTTTCTCATCTTAACTTGCAAATGTCTCTTTGCGACTGAGATGAGAAACTTTCGAATTTTTAAATATTCATACGTAATTTAAATATAAATAACAGCTTTATGTAGATTTGTTGGTTATTCTGATACAAGATGACTTTTCACAATGTTAATATCAGCTTTGTGCTGGGTAATTATGATTTGTTAGATCTAGTTAGTCTGATGTTTTATAAGATAAAAAGTTATGTCTCTGGGGCGGAGGTACCATAACTTGTTAGTTAAATTAAGATCCCCGCTAACAAGTCCAGTGAGGGTTACATCCTTCCATAATCTGTCGCCTTGCCTACACAGATAGTGATTTTCCATTATTGCTGAGCGACGTTGACCGGTCTCGAGCAATAAGCATGTAGGGCGCACAGGGTCGCGGGGGTGAGGGGATGAGGGGCGGTGGTGTGTCGGACTCTGATCGTTTACGTCACGGCGAATTAGCGAGACAATCACTCAACGTGACGCTCAGTGGCTCGAGCGCCGAGCGGCCGGAGGACGCAAATGGAGGACTACACTGCAGACGATGACCCTACAGCTAAGGTTGACCCAAATGTGTCCTGAACGACACGACGCCTGTGACAACAGGCAAACGCTACCAGTTAGCGATATCTGGCCCAGCACTTACAGCTCATCAATTAGCTAAGTCGACACTGGACAGATCACTATTTGTTCAGTTCTCGTAAGGCACTGTATGCTCATTAAAGTCATCCAGAACATTACGGCCCTCATTTAATAAAATTTGGGTCTCCATAATATACTACGCCACGAAAAGGAATTAGGAACTTTAACATATGAACTATATCAGAACGTTATATGTAGGGGTTTTAACGAGCGACTATTTAAACATACGAGTGGTTACAGGCACGTTGTAATTTATCAAATATTTCAGAGGGTTTGTTAATTTATTCCGTTGTCAGCCGCGTTGACGTTGGTTTTATCATCCATTAGCGGCGGCTCCGAGAGCTCTGCGAATGTAATCGCGCAAGTTAAAGATGAGAGAAGCAAAAGACGTCCACAATTAAAGCACGTTATTAATGCGTTGGCTGCAAAATTAATTAGAGCAACGCGCACGACCGATAGTGCAAACTGCGGATGATTTATAACATCTATTCGAAAAGATACTTCCAGATCTTTGGATCGAGTTAACTCTAGATAGAAGTAACCTTATGATTTATGCGACGCTCAAAATTATACTGTGATTTATGTATAGCATTTTCTAAAGCGAATACAAAGAACTGCTCTCGCTCTTCTACTTCTATTCTTGGCAATTATAAAGTTTTCTGTTCGAGGTAGAGAATAATAAAAATTGTTGTGTTGTAAAGTACAGTTGAATGAATACTGTGCTAGCTGTCAACTGATGACTGATACCGGTTGAACACTTGTTAACAAGCACGCGAACTATTGCTTTATCCGTAAAATATGACGTTTCATATATTCCCACCCACTTTCAAGATGCAAGGAGATCAAAGTATCTATATAATATGCATGCCCATAACCTGTATTAATTATTAACAATGAATATTCTAGTTTGATTCATAGTGCTTTATAAATAATACATGAGATTTGGGTAATACAACAAATCTATAATTTAATTTCAGATTGACGTAATTGAGGTTAGCTTAGCTCGTAAAATACGTAATTTATAGATGGACCCCAGAGTACGCACTGTGATAATAAACGACGAATTAACGATCACATCGTTATTTATAACGTTGACGTTTGGGGCCTAGATTTTAATTTAGTCGACATCATAATTTATTTAGTAGAATCACGAAGAAAATTATTACGTGATGTAATTTGTGCTATTTGCGTAATTAGGTGTACGTAGTTCAATCTAGGGAGTTGGAAGCACGGATAGTGTCTGTATGTCTCATAACTCATTACCTGTGACAGGCAGCTCGCGTGCGGTGCCGACGGCGGACGGCGCCGCGAGAGCACCTGACGTTTATATTAATAAATACTTGTACTCGCTGTATTCGGTGTTCTTGGTGGACGCGAGAGAGCTCAGACGGCGAGCTTCTCATTACCGTCTGTGTTCGCGAATAATAACTTGTGCGGTAATATGAGTTTGGGAATGACATCTAATTAGTCATTGTGCTCTCTCGCCGCTTCGTCGTGATTGCTTTATTACTGGCGCTGTTTCGTCTAAGAAATGAATATGTTCATCTAGCTTGAATATATTCTATTTCCGTTAATAATACCTAGTATCGATCATCATTATTATCTAATAGCGTTCAGTAATAAAAATAAAACATGACGATTCGTGCTGTAAACCTTAGGTACTGTGGGCTGGGAGTTTATGCGGTAAATTTCGAGCAGTTAAAGTCCCACGCAGTAAAATGATAATCCTTTTACGACAGTTGCTGTAACTTCTTGTTGTTTACTACTGATTGAACATTAGCTAAATTATGTTGATTTATTTAAAAAAAAAAAACTACATAGCATAGGTACAATAGGGGCTATAAAGTCAAGTTAAAAACCAATTAGAAAGAATCGAACCACTGCATTTATTTGAACAATTAGAAAATTTATTGAACCATGAGGAAGTCTATATGTTCAAATAAATCTGTGTGTAATGTTCTGAGAGGGCCGATATCTAGGGTCGTCAGTCAATTTGGTTTGAGCCACATTGTTAAGCTTCAACATTCATTACGGTGAATCAATATGTTACCTGAGAATAACGAAATACATACAGAACTGTTACAAAATGTAAACGGATAAGTTGTTACATGTCGTATTGAGGGTTACCGTTTTGTGCTCACCAATTGGCGCCACTCTTTAGTGATTTTTTTAAAGCGTTGTTTAAGGACCTTTCCTGAACCTTTCCATGAAAGGTTCTTAAGCAAAACTTAAATATAAATTGGATTGAAATAATTTCTAATGCCTCGAAACTGAGAGTATATAAAACATCCATAGTGCCAAAATGTTGATGACTCATTTTGTTCGAATAAAAGAACATAATACGTTTCCGACAAAAAAACCTCTCTCGAAGCAGTGGTTAGTCGGTAGAATCGTACCTTAATTCGCCCCTATTAAAATATTATAGTAAAATATTCACAAAATCACATAAAAAGAGTGATGAGATTTGTAAGACACACACATTAGCGCCTCTAGCGGTGAATTCGAACGCGGTAACCCTCATTTGTATTAGATTCGGTCAGCCGTACGTCAGTGATACCCTTTGAATAAAAGAAACTGTGCATTAGGCGTTGGCAAAGTGTGCCTTTGCGATTGGAACATTTGCATCTGAGTCACTGAAATGTTCCGGAACAGTGATATGTATCATTTGAAACCTTTGGAACATCGGCTCAAATGAAACAAACGGAACATTTGGGACATCGGCTCAAATGAATCGTGATCTGTTACGTCGCATCATAGTCACACTGATACAGAGAAATGTTTATGGTATGTATAATTTGGAACGTTTGGAACAACGGCTCAAAAGGTACAAACACAAACACTGACTGTTATATATAGTGATCTGTTACGTCGCATCATACACTAACAATTTTATTTAATTGAATTTTGATTTAAGAATAATTTTAAGCACATGTTTTTAGTTCAGGTTATTAATTATATTTACGGCAGGTCGCATAAAGTAAAGAGTGTTTTCCAATTGTTCCAAATGATGCATTTAAAACATTACTGACTAAAATGTTTCGGAACAGTGAGTCGGTTCAGTAAAGAGTTACATACGCCTACTGAGCATGTTAGTTATAACACAAAGGATCTGTCAATATAAAATTATCATCTGTACCTACTTGCTATTGACTGTACTACCTACCTGGTTTATTGAGGTGGGAAATCATTAACTTCTCGCACTTTAGGGTGGAATGAGAGGGCGTGTCAGACTTTTACCAACGAAAACCTGCTTATACCTATATATTAGTTGTCATAGTTACCTATAACTCTTTCATACGTTTCCACAGCTGACTATACCTTCTTACCGATCGATGTTTTCGTGAGTTATAAAAAAAAAAACTTAAGAAAGATATCTTAAATGAGGTTAATTAACTTAGACCTACTAATGAAGGATATTAGTCCATATTTAAAAAAAAAAAAGAAAAAAAAACTGTATAGTATATACGGTTATTCAACAGTATATTTTCCATCGGGTGAAGAGTGTTTCATAATCTACAGTTATTCATTAATGCGTAACGACGTACTATATTCATATTTTTAAATTAAAATGGCATGCAGTTTAAATCATGATAGGTAGAACTTTGACGTGACATCACAGGCAAGACAGGTGTGTGCATGAGAAGGAGGAGCCTCTACTGTTGCAGCCATACAATTTGCAAATCAAAAATGCATATCGGAAGCATACACAGCGCACACAAACGAATGAATTTATCAATACAAGCTGAGATTCACTTTCATACCGCTCAATTTATACTGAATGTGGTCAATCAATTGGATAGTGAACGTAATCTTCATTCTTAAGCTTAATGGCCGGGTGTAGGATGCGGGGTCTGTGCGTTCTAGACAACAGCACTTATTCCCAGAGTCCGTGTAATGGTGCGGCTAAATTAACCCCCGCGGGACAGATATTAACTGATTATTCAACTGTATCTGTTGCTCAGCCTGTCGCAAACAACAATATCGTTTAAAAAACTTTTTATTGTAATCGCCCGATGACAGCTTTGTTCGTGACATTTTAATTACTGCCGAAATTTTCTACTCAAGAATAAAAATGGCTGTCGCTGTATTTTTATTTAGTTCTATCAGACCTCTCGAAATTTGCTTAAACAACTCAACGTCACATAAAATGTATCAAATTACATTTCGTAATGCCATACCTTTGTTAACTAAAACAATGTGAGAAATGTAAACCACGTTTGCTAAACTTACTTAACGAGAATAAGTTTCTGTTTGAAAAGCTTTCTCAGATAGGTACGGTTCTCTTAAAATTGTTCACTTGATTAACGGGAGACGGCGACAAAGTTATTCCTTCACGTTGTCTGCCATCTAAATCAATCTAGATCTACAGTATCATCTGTCAATTAGTTTGTGTAACAAATAAAATAAAAAATACCAATTCAATGGCAAATGTTCCTTGCTACGAGTTCCTACTATATTAAAAGGCGGCAAACAGACTGTCTTGAAAACAAAAATATTTTTACACGATAGATGTTACGAGCGACCAAGTTGCTACAGCACGTACACACACGCAATAAACCTGGCGCGTTATCTTTAAAAATATTTACAGTTCTCTGGCGCAAATAGAGTCATTATTTAAAATGAGACTATATTTCACAGAAAGCATTTGGAACGATTACACTGGTCCAGTTGCAACGCCAAATAAAATTCTAATTTGTCATGAAATGCGGTGAGGGTGCTAGTAGTATATATGTTTCCTCACGCTTAATTTTCTCGATGAAAAGAAACGGAGGCCGTTTAAAAGAAAGATTGAATCGGTACGTCTCGGGGACATCTGTTGGGAACGGAGATTTTAATACGAAATAATGCAGCAGTAAGCGCTCGTTTCAATACTACACAGGCTGCTATGAGGCAGTGTGATGCTACGACAAAAAAGCGAACTCAATAGATTATAATAAAATAATTTCTGAGAACACGTCTTCCGAGTTACGTTTTTTTAAAACTTATTTTTATGAAGCACTTCCACTTAAGCCGACTTATTGACCTTTAAAACATTGAAATTCTATCCAAGTGCGACCGAGGTCGTTACTTCAACTTTGACACTACTAACTCGGGCGATTTCAGAAAATTAAATTGTATGAATTGGTATTAAGGAAATTGAGAGGAGGCTGATGTTTTTAGGGTTCCGTACCTCAAAAGGTAAAAACGGAACCCTTATAGGATCACTTTGTTGTCCGTCTGTCTGTCTGTCTGTCTGTCTGTCTGTCTGTCTGTCAAGACCTTTTTTCTCAGGAACGCGTGGAGGTATCAAGCTGAAATTCATATCAAATACTCAAGTCTATGGTCTCTTGGAGCTGTGAAAAAATCAAACTTCTAAGTCAACGCGATCAAAAGATACTCCCGTTTATGCCGCAAATTTTCGACACTCGCAAGGGAATCAAAACCTACAGGGTACTTCCCGTGAACTCAGAATCTTGAAATTTGGTATGAAGCAACGTCTTATAGCAGAGATATAGGAAAAATTGCGAAAAGTATACATTTTTAGTTATATCATATAATAAAAATATTTTTAATAATTTTAAACTTACTTCCCCTTTCCTCATGAACGCGTAGTGGTATTATATTGAAATTCATATCAAATACTCAAATCTATAATACCTTTAAGCTGTAACAAAATCAAACTTCTATGTCAACGCAATCAAAAGAAACAGGAATTAAAACCGCATATTTTGAAACTCGCCACTACTCGCAAGGGAATCAAAACCTACAGGGTACTTCCCGTGAACTCAGAATCTTGAAATTTGGTACGAAGCAACGTCTTATAACACAGATAAAGGAAAAATTGCGAAAAGCATAAATTTTTAGTTACATCATATAATAAAAATATTTTTAATAATTTTAAACTTATTACCCCTTTACTCATGAACGCGTAGTGGTATTATATTGAAATTCTTAACAAATACTCAAGTCTATAATATCTTTAAGCTGTAACAAAATCAAACTTCTACGTCAACGCAATCAAAAGATACAGCAATTAAAGCTGCATATTTTGAAACTCGCAACTACTCGCAAGGGAATCAAAACCTAAAGGATACTTCCAGACGACCTGGAATCTTGAAATTTGGCATGAAGCAACGTTATAAAGTACACATATAGGAAAAATTCCGAAAATCTTAAATTTTTAGTTACATCACATAGTAATTTTTTTTTAATAATCATAAACTTACTAGCTGACCCATCAAACGTTGTTCAGCGATTAAAAAAAAAAAAACAGATGTTGGCCGATTCTCAGACCTACCCGATATGCACACAAAATTTCATGCAAATCGGTTCAGCCGTTTCGGAGGAGTTTGGAAACAAACACCGCAACACGAGAATTTTATATATTAGACTTGCTGACCCAGCAAACGTTGTTATGCGATTAACAAAAAAAAATAAAAAAATAGATTTTGGCCGATTCTCAGACCTACCCGATATGCACACAAAATTTCATGCAAATTGGTTCAGCCATTTCGGAGGAGTTTGGAAACAAACACCGCGACACGAGAATTTTGCTTCCCATTCCCTCTCGCTCCACACCATGGTCTGAACCAGGGGCCCGGCCCTACGAGAGGTCGCTGCCGCCGATCGCCTCCACGAGGACACGGCGATGCTCCGCCCAAGCGGGGCAGACCTCCACCGTATGCTCCACCGTGTCCTCTGGGCGATCCGCACAGTGGTGACACCCTGGCGTGTCCTCCCGCCTGATCCTGAACGGGAACCTCCCGAAACACCCGTGTCCGGTGAGGACCTGCGTCAGGCGGAACTCACGGTCACTCCTCAAAGAGGGGCACTACCGCCGCAATGGTGAAAACGGGTAGACCTACTTTTATTTATTTATTTAACACTTCATGCACACAAGTACAGAGGCGGACTTAATGCCAGCCTCTTTTAATTCCAGCATACGGGATGATAGCTCTAAAGAGTTTAGAAACTCCACGGGGTAGCTCGTACAATCTTCGAATGACATGACTGTATCGATGGAGTGGTACGTTGATGTATCGCTCGCTATTTCATCCAAGAGTCTTCGCGTTATCACAATGGCTTACTGCGTTGCGTCAAGTCAATGTTATCGTGATAACTTTTGAACGATTAGTCAAAATTACTTAGTGTAAAAGACAAAGTTTATCTATATTAAATACTTAAAACGACCATTTTATCAATTTTTATAAGAATTTGACAGATATTCTAAAATGTGCATGGTAAAAAATGTATCCAATTTAATTGTATTCATGGCTCAGTATTTTGCATATAGTGGCTACCACATAAGAGATAGATATATGCTATCGCGGACTTTTATTTAGAACTATTTAAGATAAACAAACTTACAGTACATTAACTTCATGTAACTCCAACGGTATAGGCAGCGCACGCCAAGATAGCTCTCAGGGAGCAAGAATTTTTCCGAACATACATAATGTTTTCATATATGTATTGACAAGGTACCGTCAGCTTTCCACATTGTTATGTTATGGATTTCATTTAGCAATAAAAATACCATAACTTTTACTTATATACCTACAGGTTTGTACGGAACCCTCGGTGCGCGAGTCTGACTCGCACTTGGCCGGTTTTTTTAGATAGCAGTATCAAGTGAGCCAGTGAAGACGGGATGGGATGTTATTTTATATTTTCTCTTTGTCTTTGCAGCAGAACGACTGCGATGTTTACGATACGACACAATACAGACGCGCATGGTTTGCAAGACGATTCCATTTCTAAATAGTTACCTATCTTGTGAGGTTGACACAAGACTCGTATTGTCTGTACATGGTGTACAGTTGTAACTTTGTCCAATGGCATCGAGATCTTAGCGGGTGTCATTTATTCTCAGTAATAACTCAAGTTGTGTCAGAGTTGTGCCGCATAAAATGTACACACACGAGTTTGTATATACCAAAGACACGCTTAGTTACACTTTTGTTTGAGCACATACGTTTATCTGCCTTTTCGCCAAAGTTAATTTCGGAAGGAAAAGAACAATAAGATTTTTTTCTTTTATTTCTGAAAATCTAATATGGATTCAGACATTGGCTGATAGTAAGTATAAAGGTTCTTTGTTACTTGTGTCTGTACATGAAGATGATTTCAATACGCAGTAGGTACCTTATATTATCTTATTTGTTCCAACTGTTCATGGTAACACAAACTCCTATCTAATTATTTTAGGATCAAGCTGTACCTTTTTATTTTCATCAAGTAGATTTAAATGTATGTAGATGTACAGAGTTACAAGTCAAACGTCAAACGTCAAAGAGAATTATTCAGTTGATAATAATGGCATGAAAAAAGCAAAAAATACTTTAAAAAGTAGACGAAAGTAATAAAAGATTGAAAACACTTTTCGACTGAATGTTAGAGAGCTCTTAAACGTTTGTAGGACCTACGGCTACGTAAGTTTTCCAACGACGAGAAGAATTTATAACTTCTACAAAACGAGATCTCGCCCTATCATCAATTATACCTACCAAGCCACTGAAGTAATTCAAATAACTTCTCCAGAATAATTTTTAATATAGAAAAGGAGGGCCAAGTAGTTCTATCATTTCAGCGTTTAACATTTTACAGGATTCAACAACTCTTTTGTTATTTGTCTTTTAATTAACTGTATATCTTCAAGGGTGAAAAGTTTCGCGACTGAAGGTACAAAATTTCTTTTTAATTCATAAAACGCTTGCAGAGATAAAAGACTTTAAAAAATTATTTGCACTACGTCGCTGGCAAAAATAAATTCAATTTCATTATTGAGTAGCACTTGGTGAAAACAAACGGTTGGACATCGGCGACCCCAAAAGATTTACGATGGAGCAAGAGAAAATTTTATTATACTTTCAATTCGTATCCACCTCCAAAAATAGTCTGCCGTGTGATATAAAATAGCAAGGTCCCGACTACCTGTACTCGCCGAGAGAATTTTCATCATGACCAGATTGCCAGTAATTTAAAGCATTACCCATCTTAAGTTAATTATATAATCAAGTCAGACAATTTGCGTCAGTAATGTCATTATGAAAAGGTACAGACAGGAAAGGTTGTGAGTTTAATAAGGGCCGTATTATAGGGGCGACACGGCGACGGCGACGGCGGTGTGTGGCAGCGTTGAGCGAAGGCGGAATTCTCCGATATAATGTATCACAGCCACTGTGCGAACTCATCGATCAAACGAAAGCGCTACAGTTGTGGGGCTGTGACGTCGTACGAGTAGGCACACTTCCCGCTTGTTGGGTGAAACTTTCGTGCTGCGACTAGCTCCATCGCCTGCGTCGCCCAGTGACGTTGTCGTTGCCAGCAGTATTCGTAACGTTAAATCTACTTGGCGCTACAAAATAATAACGCCAACGATTCTGTTTGGATAAGTAATATTTATTATGCACGTTGCGCTCTGAGTAATATTATATTTTTTCATCGTACTCTTTTCCGAATATTTGTACAAAGAGAATGATTGAGCACAAACAGGTAAATGGAAAAAATATGGAGTATTGCACGTAGATCCGTTGACGTGGCTAATGGATGTTTCAGTACTTTTTACTGGTTTTAAATGTGCCAACGGCAATAAAAAAAAAAACATTTTCTTTCTTTTTGTTATTTGATTCCGACCACTGAGCAAACAGCTTCCTGCTTTCTTTCAACTTTTCTAATTTTTGTCTCAATTTACGGTTCTATTTTAACAATAAAAAGATAAGAAAAGTCAAAAAGCTAAAAATAAGTAAAAAGTGGAGTTTTCAGAACTAAATAACTGGTTTAAGGTATTAAGGAGGCGTGAAACATGTCCCATGTTCTTTAAAACATTACAATTAATACGAAAGCTTACAGAATACACGGAATATCGTATTCGAACGAATGTCCTTCTCGGCTTTATTTATAAAAGAAAATGCTTATGCGGCTTATCCCAATGTAAAATTTATGTCTTTAATATCTTGAAAATGTCGTCATAAGATATAAAATACACAGATCTGTATGTTGAATATTATAGGTGTGTGCGTATCCGCGATTTTTATTTCCCAGCTAATCCCTTTGAACATAAAATCGTATTTATAAACGTTCTCTAGAAGCGTAGGTAAACGTATGGCCTAAAAAGCCCTTTTCATAATGAAATCGGTTACTACGAAGGCAATTTCAGACCGGAAACTACAACAATGCTTACTTTTTAATAACAATAATAACTACGTCAACAATTTCTTAGATTGACTTAAAAGAAAAAGGACAAAGCGTCAGCGGAACAAAGCGTGTGAACAATGGCCAAAGAAAAAAACATACTAAGTACAAAATGCTTTGTCAATCCAAGCTTTTAGCGCAATTCATTCAAAAAGATTGACTCTGATTTCAATTATGTTAAAAATTTGTTATCGATGGTCGGCCGCTTGTAATTATTTGATATGTTTATTATAATGTCTAAATCACGAAACTCTTTCAATGCGTCCGGTTAAAATTCCTCAACTCAATAATAAAGTTCAGTTGTCAGCGGAAATGTTGTCAATTTTCGAGAGCATGATTGAAATGTCATTTTTATTGTTTTATCGATGCACGTTTACAACATTATTTTCACACAATATAATATCTGGGAAGGGTAGCAAACTCCACGGCTTTATTATATTGATGGAAATCTGGTATTAGGTAGTTACGGGACAATCAACGTCTTGATTCAATTTCAATAAATGGCACAAGATTGAAACCCTTAATCTATGTATACAGCGCTCAGGTGAGGTATAGGTATTATGAAGACATACTTCGTACGTAATATCTTCTTTACTGCGTTATATATTCTTCTTCTCGAAGCTAATACCATTCGATTACAATCCATGTGTAAGGCGGAATATCTTCGGGACACAGCGAGTGATTTTCTTTGTATAAAGTTAAGCGGAACTTGATCCGATGGCATAAAATATAGCGGCCATGTGCGGGACTTTTTGTTTTGTTTTAGATGTTCTTTCCTTGTTGCAGTGTTGCCTCGTATTAGGGTCGCCTCGTATATTTATTCTATAAACACGCCACTTGCTATGTTTGTTTTCGTGAAAGGAGAATTTGGCACAAGTTTTATAAAAACAGTAGTATTCTATTGGGGAATTTATAAGGTCGTATACTCGTAGGTACGTAGGTATATGTGAAAACTATGTACTCACATTCATCGTGATCCTTGGCGGTGACGGTGAGCACGGTGTGCTGGATGTCTTCATTCTCGTCGACCTCCGCCTCGTACAGCTCCTTGTCGAAGTACGGCGGGTTGTCATTTTTATCGGCGATCCCGATACGGATGAATTTAGTCACTGGAAAAAGAAACTGACGTTACTCTAAAGAACATAAAAATGTTGAAATATAAATGTCGCGACAATAATATCGAGAAAATATCTATGCGTACGTTGAAATATAGTTCTCGCTTGTTTGGTTATAAAATAAAATGATGTATTGCGCGAGAACAGAAGAAAGCTTTCAGTGCGAAACTGACATTACGTATAGGGCGGGTGTGCTCTGAATACCAAACTATTGAAATATTTTACAAAATATTTTTCAACATCGATAAATAGTCAATCAGAGTTTATTTTCGTTGGATTTTATTGCGTTACTCTCGAAGTAAAAGCAATTTGTCCAAAAATTTACCATTATTACGCTCAAATAATTTTGTAATGGCAAAAGAAATGCCAAACAGCGAACAAGAACTTGTTCACGAATCACTGGTTATCATCTGAGGTCTCTCGCTCCAACAGATAAGTAAAAACCGTTGCGAGAAACTGTACGTCAACGTGAATTATGCACAGCTCTATGAGTTTGTGTGCCTACTCGCATTGAACGTGTTTATATACTCGATAGACTCCACATCTGAAGCCGCTTTCAATGTTGGCATTTTCTGAATATTAGACAAGTTCCAGTTCAGACAGCCACTTGACGTGCGTGCACAACGAATTGTTTTTAAAAGATATTAAAAATGTGAAACAAGCGCTTGTAAGCTGAACTAAAGCGCCTAGCGATCGCATTTATATCCTTTATTATTTTATTTACAAGGTATTATCTTATCTCAGAAATAGGGACAAAGTATAAGAGAAAATAACTTCACTGTGCAGAGCCAAACAATAGAATCCTTTAATTTCCACGTTGCCCATCCCCGAGATGGTATCGGTGTATTTTTCAACTGCTCTCCACTACGTTCATTTCCGTTTTGACAGACAGTCTTGTTAGGTATGTTTTTTGTGTAGTTTTATAGCAAATATTTATTTCTATTAGTATCTCACATAGTAGGAACGGACCAACTTGTACGAAAAGTATCAGTTAAGTAAATCTGCTGGAGTCCCTATGCATTCAGATAATATACATGCATATTGACTAACTTGATCTTGATCTTAGTAAAAGCTTTGTAATAGAATCCTAATTGGACGACATCAAATAAACTCTAAGCTGAGTTCTCGAGAGAAATCGTATCTAAAAAAAACGAATTCTGGACGGAAATTGCTTTCGTTTGAGGCGCACTCTAACAATGATAAATTAGGACCCCTCTGGGCAAAATGTCCGGCGGCTTTATTAGCAAACATACGGAGGCTTTTAAGCCCAGTCCAGTAATCTAGCCCTTATCTTCATTGACGTAAAGCCGCTGGCGACTCGGGAAACAATGGAGGTTCTACCGACCTGCCTCCGCTTAGCTCGACTTCATCTGTAACGAATTGGTGACAAAGCCTCAAGACACCCAACTAATGCAAAATAACAAATCAAATTATATTATGTAACTCCAAATATTAGTTAAACTTGAAATAATTGGTTTAGTTCTCCGGGAAACTGTGTTATGCTCAAATCCATTTGTAAGTATTTCAGAGCTGTTAAAGTTGACTCGTTTACAAATAATCAATTTTACATAAACTAACTACCAAACAATACAGGCCAAATAGCCACAAAACTATACATTACTTCTTAAAGCGGCCAAAAGTTATATGTCGTTTTGAACAGCTGTTTTTATTACCATAAATCCGGAAATTCGGTGTGCTATAGCTTAAAAGAACATAACGTTGAATTTTGAATTGAATACTAAATTAGAATGTTGGGGAAGTTTGTCGAAGAGTCGTTATGTTAAAACGGCGGTGTGCACGAGCCGTAATCCCTTACTACCGCTTAGAGGATGACCGTGAACCACCGCGCCGCTTTCCCCTTCCTGCAAAGCTGAGTTGAATTAGATGCTATAAAAACTAATCAGGGACGCTAAGAGCGGTCTAACGACGCCGAGAGCGACTTTTTGACAAACACGCGAGAGTCGGTCTAACCCAAACTTTGACGGGACAATTTTGTTAGCGAACTTTTCTGTCAACGGTCGCATAAACCGCCATCTCCCAGTTATAATTAAATAACCCCAAGTCGATAAAATCAATATACTTTTTACTCTTCAGTGTACGTTTTATTGGAAATTGACTTTTATAGACTTGTTTGTTTGCGTGAGGTTCCTACTTTTTCGTGAAATTAAAGTTGCTGTATACCTTACGTCATAATATGAGGAAACATCATATTAAATCAAACAGGGACTAAATGTCTTAACACTGTTATGAGACCCAGGCTCTACCAACGTAAATAATGTAGAACGGTACCGATCTCTTGTGAGAAACACATTATTCTGCTTCCCCATGTTGATTTACAACATCCGTAAGATCTCCCATGTTTTTCTTACGTTCCCAAATAAACATGAAAATTATGGAATCGATTATACCCGGCAACGGTAAAGCAAAGCTGATTATATTATCCTGATTGGAGCTCACAATACAAATAACAAATTTAGAAATCTTAAATTAGTGCATTGGGAATAAGCTTCGTTTCTCAATTGGTAACCACTGAATCCGTTTGATCAATCGCATAGGTTTCAACATTAGTATTCCCCTTGCACGGCAATCAAACGCAGCGGTACAGCGGCGTAACGAGCTTCCTACAAACTATATGCTGTAACCTACAGGATGTCAGAGCGGTGCTATCGCCCGTATTCATACAACGCGCCCTAAGGGTACATTGACACAAGCGCTAAACGCGTGTTGTACGCGTTAAGTTTTTGAGTAGTGTACACTAGTGAGTGTTTATGAAGCTGTTTTCATCTCCATTCCGTGTAATGACAAACATCTGTGAGCCCGTGTCGACGCGATGAGTGAGCTGCGGCCCGTGTGGCCCACTGAAACGAGCGTCAAACATTCCCCATCTAAACATAACTTAAGGCAATAAGCAATAACCACTTAATGCCTCGCCGAAGTAACACGTATTGTGCTGTTAACAATAATCATTACAAATGAGCAGTGGCCCGTGTACAGATATTTCTGAAACAATGTTTCCGCACAAACAAAAACAAGGGTATTTACAACTTGTGGCTTTGTACGCGAATCATTTAAATATTAGCGGATAATAGTTGTTTGGAGTTTCACAATTACAATTCAAAGTTTTAGTGCCCAAAAAGGATATATGTACCTCAAACTGTATTTACTAAAACTAAGCTGCAAATACATTTGCATAATCTCAAAAGTTCATACAAAACAAAGAAGGACTTGGCAGCAAAAATCCGTTGTGTTTTTATAGGTTTATAGACTTAGTAATAAATCAAATAATATGATAACTGAACTGAAAATCTGGTTTATTCTGATTGCAAAGGATAAAATCTACTAAATCCACTTTCCTAATTAAACCAGCGGTTTGTAGAAGGTGTGTCTATTTAGACTCAAAGATTTTATTATTTCGCCGGTCCTAAGATAACGATTTAAATATTCTATGAAGTGAGCTTGTTCATTAAAAATAGCCGCGACCCGTTGTCTGAGAGGCTTATCTGCAGGACACATTCATACAGCGGTGTGCTGATAATGAAATTCTTTATCAAGAGGTGCACGGAGTGGCGGGACGTGCCTTTACATCGCTAGGGCTGGCGGAAGGTCGAGTGCCGGATTATGGAAACAAAGTAGATACGACAATCTGTGCCGTATCGGTGGCTCTCCAATTTTTGGTCATGTATGACCTCCGAAATCTCTTCAAGGGCATAAAGCTCGCTTCTATGGCTACGAAAATGGACTAAGAAAAAGGTTAACTGTGACCAGTGAACTAGCAACCTGTTACAATGAAGGCCTTATTAAACCTATTTCGTTTATGCCATTTTGCTCAAAGGGGTAGGAAGGCTGATCAAATCCACTTAGTGACCGAGTAATACATACAAAACTGCATGAGGATCAAAACGCTACTTAAGTTTTTTTTTTTATCTTTATTTATAGAGTTTTTTCGCTAGTGCGAATATGTCACTATGTTGGTATTCAAATATAACAGTTAAAAAAAGTACAGTTAAGTTTTGGGTCAGTTTTTCTGAGCGAACTTAACCATATTAATTATAGGGATTATTTTATCTGAAACAAGATTTGATAAATTAATACTGTGCGCGCCAATTTGTGTTCTGAGCTATTGATTTCGGACACATCTCAGTAAAATATGATATGTGTCTTCATCTTCGTTACATGTACCGCAAATAGGTGAAGTTAACTTTTTCATCATAAAACCGAATTTATTGAGAGGCATATGACCCGAACAAAGCCTTAGTAATATAGGTAAGTCCTACCTGGTAATAAAACACTTATCAAACCACGGTGAATACGAAGGTTGCAAATGGATTGTTCTATACCAAATGCTAAAGTTTTGATAAATACGCGAAAAAGAAATATTCCTTTGACTTTTTAAAGCAGAGTTACTATAGGTACATATAAATAAAATTGAAGCGAATTCAAAACTTGTAATATCGAAATATTTTTTTACTAAATGCATATGAAAATATATATATTCGATAATAATAATTTTTAATAATAATTTTTTTTTTTCATTAATTTAATTTTTTGTCTGTTCATTTGCTAGTCTTCGAAACGACTGGACTGATTTTTACGGGACTTTCACTGACGGATAAGCTGATGTTGCAAAGACTAACTTAGGCAACTTTTAATTTTCCCGTGGGAACGGGATTTTAAATTACCGGATACGTCTTCGAAACGGTTGAACAAAATTTGACGGGGCTTTCAGTGTGCTATACGCACTGAAAGTCCCGTCAAATTTTGATGTTATAATGAGTGACTTAAGCTACCTGTTATTTTCCCGCGTGAACAAGGCATAATTTCCGGGGAGGGTACAACATAAACGATTGCCCCAAAAAAGGAGAGTGACGTCCTTAAAACTCCACGCGGACGAAGTTGCGGGCAACAGCTAGTCTTTATAGTAAGGGAAATAAAGACTAAGTGCATTTAGTTGGTATGCTAACAAGTAACAAGCACGCGCCTGGACCGCGCCCGTCAGTCTAGTCCGATTACGGACTGCAACATCGGGGTTCCGACTTCGCGCCTCGAATTCGTAAAAATCCAGCGTCCCTTTTGCAATCGTCTTATCTGATCTGCCCGAACTACTTTGGAAGATAAATGGGGATTGTTCTCTTTCAGTGAAACCGATTGAAAACCAGTGCTAAATTTTAAAATCTATTCTCCCGTGTGATAAATTCTAAGCATTTTTGGGATTTTCAAAAAGCGAATCGCTTTTTCGATAGTCTTCTATTTTATAGAGATTTATTTTGAAAGCAAACGTACTTAGAATAAGCTTCTAAATAAATACAGATTGAGGATTCTCTATAAAGCTTATTATGTTTCTATATTTAGGGCCTCACTTAGATTTAACAGTATATTTGAATATTTTGCACTGCTCAGAATTAAAACGCAATACTGCTTCACATCTCTGAAATAAACAAAACTGGTAGACTGTGTTTTTTTCTTTTACTGACCCTGGTACACATGCACAGCGTTCATTACTCCGATTCCTGTTTCAATTATTAGTAGGAACGGGATTTTTGCGAAGCTTTCGATCGTTTCAGCGGTTCGCTTTTTGCGTTAAACGGTGTGTATCGTAATGGTCTCGGAAACAATAAACTACGAATGGTATAGCTTTGCGATTTTGCTCATGACATAAAGCTGTGTCCACGCGAACTTACGTATAGACACGTTCGCGCTTACATAATTGGCAAAATATCGAGTTATAAATCAATGTTTGGCTTAAGTAATTGGTGGTTGGATACAAACAAACTAGAGTTTGGCTAGTTTCTCTCATTCACATGTGTTTTTATTTCGTTTCATTGGCCGAGTGACCACCGCCTCGCTGTCTCCATTCATCGATCCACCGCAACATTTAACGCTTTGCAACTCTCAAAACGGGTCAGTCAAGTTTAATGGACGAGTGTAAAATTCCTTAATTGGATTCATTGACGAGGTGTGCCGCGACAGTTTGTCATTGTCTTTGAGCTAAACTACCGGTTAGCCGAACTTCCCAAGTAGACAAACTGGGTAAACGCTAAGAGTTGGGACAGCCTTCAAGATATATTAGTTTACCACTTTAAATGGAAGCAATGAATTCCCATTTCGAACTTTAATTACCTAGGTATAAACAATATAATATAAACTTTCCGTTCGTTATTTCTTTTTCATTTCTTGATAGAATCAGATCAAACAACGAGTGTATAGGTATGTCTTTGCTACAAAAAACACAGATGATTATCACAAATCGGGTTTTGATTTCCCCAAGGATTGCTGCCGGTCGTATGTGTATGATCGCGGTCATTCCCGATATGCCACAGGATCGTAGGAGGAGTCCCAGCAGGAGCGTGACGCGGGTATCTGTAGATTGGCGATACAAAGGTAAATGGAAAAACAAGACATATTTACGAGGGTCCGTATTCTCACATTTTCACTACGAAGGTACGCGATAAACCCGAACTGCTCCGAATACGCAATATTCGATTCAGGTCGATATAACTTCAAATAAATCGGGAAACTTTAAGAATAAACTTCCTCACGTACCGTTACGATGAAGCGAATGATTTTAAAATATCAAAGTTGTTGTTGGTAAGTTAGTAAGGTCTATTCAATATTTCTGGGAAGAAGAAAAAACAATTTCCTAAAGGAATATGGCTCACCGGTGGAAAGCAATCGAATAATATTCAGATGA
Source organism: Mythimna pallens (assembly GCA_961205895.1). Taxonomy (NCBI): domain Eukaryota; kingdom Metazoa; phylum Arthropoda; class Insecta; order Lepidoptera; family Noctuidae; genus Mythimna; species Mythimna pallens. The sequence continues at coordinate 15,653,298 of OY540830.1, read as the reverse complement.
GAAGCGAACGATATGAAAAATGTTATAGATTTATTTGTAAAGAAGCGTCGTGGGCAACCTCGTAAAGGGTCGTAGAGATAATACATCCGTGTTTGACACTAACATACCGAACTATATTATTTACATAAGTGCTACGAGGAACATACGCATTGTTTGCTGAACCCAGTAATAGATGCATATTTAATAAGCTAAACTCGGGTTTTAATTATGCGTAAAATCTGAATAGAGGTATGTTGACACCTATGACAGCCAAAATCAAGAGTATTTGTGTACTAACTAATCATTATTTGATGTAATAAGTTAGAAAATTAGACTTTGTAAAATAAAATGTATTCCCAAAATAATTAGAGAAAACCGACGCAACGGCTTTCGTTGTGAACACATACTCGTAGGTATAAAACCAAGCGTTTACTTTGGACATGTTTCGAAAGTAGTCTTAGCTTTCCGAATAAATTGAGGTTTCGTGAGTTGTCTGAAAAAGCTCTAACTTGTCCCATGGGCTGTTTATGTTTGTGCGAGGAATAGATGTTCCCAACCTGGATGGGTGTAGACGTAGCCATCTTGGATTTACTGCTGACGTTTTTGAGAGTCGTAGCCGCCTTTTTCTAAAATAAACAAATCTTGTTTCTATAAACATATTAAAATGTTCATTCTAGGTACACACGGGTAGCTAATGCAAATATTGTGATAGGATAAACATAAAATTTTAATTTTCACTTTGGGTCCAACTATTCAATGTTTAACACTGAAACTTGTAACATGTGTGTTTAATATTATGAACACAATACAAACATGGGTTTAATAGATACAAATAAATTGGGTAAATTGCGAAACTTTTCGAATATTTGTATCATCTTGCAAAATTGCGTTGGCGTGAATTGGGTCAAAATATCATAATATTTACTAGCATGATATTAATGTGTGGGGAAGTTTACTGAGTTGCAACAATTCGTGCCGCAGAATAGCCATCAAGACGTTCAAGTTTAAGACAAACATCCTAAGTTCAAGGAAACCGATATATCCAATTACCTTCTTGTAGGTAGGTATCTACTGCTGAAACCATAAGTAGCTAGGTACTTATTGTATACATATAATTTGGAACGTAAGGATATTGAATTACGAGCTGTTCGGAAGTCATGTAGTGGGCGGATAATAAACATTGTGTGCGCGTCGGCGAATTAAACAAACAACGCGTTGTAAGTGCAGCACTCCATCAGCTAGCTACTGTGGAGGGAGGACCGAACCGCATAAAAGTCTAGCATATAGAGGAGTGTGCCACTGGCGGCCTCTTGACACGTTTTCATAATGATGATTCACTAGATTGCGTTTATTAGAGCATTTATACGAATTAATTGCGAAAACATGCATTTTCACAAACCATTACGCCGCTTAATGTTGTTAATGGATTTTATTTATATATTTAACACACTCAGAATATTCTATTAGTTTAATACAACAAAGGATAAGCGGCAAGGTGTGACGCGAGAGATATCGGAAATATTTCACGTATTTTCAATGGTGTTACAAGCCGTGATTTTCCCAAAGGCATATTTTCACAGCACTACTGTAAGAAAACTAATTTCGCGTGTTTGCCTGGCAGAGGGCGCGGCAGCCGCATTCCTAAGAAATGTGAGGATCACCCGGATCTGCGTTCATGTGTTGGTGAGATATCGGTATGTCTTACGCAGCTATAATCGTACCTCTCTCCGTTATTGCAAGTATATTTTTATCATTCTCCTTTAATGTGGCAAAAACGCGCGCGTGTGTAGGTAGGTGCTGGTCCGAATATTTGTTTCAATAAAGGGATTGGAAACCGAAGTATTCCACTATCGGGCTTTTTCAGCAATTAAAAGAAACGAAGTGGCTTCCAGTAACAAAACAAGTTAACAATGCTAGGCTTTGTGTTTGAATTTTAATTGATTTTTCATAGGTTCTTGTAGCGTCGCACAACGAGCCGGTATTTTTTGTCACAAACAAACAATATGTATGTGCAAACGCGTACTGCCCGTTTCATATTGCATTTTTTATTGCTCTCCCTGTTTTATAGCTTAGTTTTATTGTTTATATATGGGGCTAATCTGGATGAACATATGGCTAGTAACGTAGTTCACATAAAGTCCCGTTGTTTGAGGGTCGGTCCTGTTCGAGACGTCATATAGAACATGTGGCGAGTTAGAGGGATACAGTCAATGTTCCCTTGTGTTGACTGCGGTTTTGGGCCTTAAAGCTTAGCTACAGTGGATATTTATAGAGTAGTCGCACCGTCAGTCTAGACTGGTCATTTCTTAATTGTACCACTTTCTTATTGCAATCATTGTATTTTGAATTGTTTTTTATTAACATAGTTCTAATATACATACCCCGACAATAAATTAAACTGCGTGTACCTCACGATGTTCCCAGTCTGGATACCAAAAATTATTCGAATATATAGAAGCAGTTTGTCACAGGACATTATTTTTCATTTTCAGTATTTTCTAAATGTTTATGAAGTTTACGACTACAAAAAAACAAATACAACTGAGAAAAAAACCATATTCAATGCCATAAACATAAAAGCTTAAAACCTTAAAACAGTTAATGATTAATCAAGTTAAAGTGACAGTTGCCATATCACTGACGATCAAAGAATTTACTATTTTTATTATGCTTTTTACTTTGCATAATTACGTTTTATTTAAGAATTATCGTTATAACAATTAGCTTCGGAGTACTCCAACATGTTTTTAAACATTTATGGGGAGTGTCACAGAAACGCTGCTTTAACTATACGAACACATACGGATAGGTATGGGAACATCTAAGTTTGTCCGACCAATGGGCGCATTATTGTTCCAGCTGTCTAGAGTATGATAGAAAATCGACGCTTAATCTCGCAATTCGATAGTGCTCCTATACGTGTGACACTAGACGATAGACTTTTAAATTACTTGTACGCTACCCTACGTCTAGTCTGCGTAGGGCAGGTTGACATTATTTAATATCGACAATAAATGAGTGTTAAGTGATACAATAGTAATTGTGATTAATAATATTAATAATATAAAATATGCTTTGGTGTAATTGTTTTTATTGAGTATTAATATTAATGGCGACACGACGCTGTTGCTTTTACCACAGATTAGTCTACCGATATTTATAAATGGTGTTCTTTTTTATTACGATTTTTTTTGCTATTTAGTTTGATTGAAAAAATCTCATTTTTATATTTCGATTTCTGGATTTTTTTGGTAGTTTAATAATATTCCTATGAACTAGTACTACAAGTGTTTTAGACAAACTTAGTTACTAGACCTAGTAGTTAGCTTGGCTATCTTAAGTAAGTAACATCTGTCTACATCTCTTAATTGGACGTAATCCCAAACTTTAATCATTATCTTTTTATCTATCGTAAAATTCGATATTGTAAAAAAGTAATAAGTAATATCTCAATGTTGAACCGAGATTTTAAATTTAAATTTCAAATCAATGTCTCATAAAATTCGCCAGTAATTCATTACGCTTCTATATCCACACCGAAGATGAATATTACGCCGTGAGCCAAAATGAAAAGATATTATTATTCAAAGAGAATTTTCATTAAATATATTATTGGATGTCTATTACTTGGACCACCTTTTATAATATAAAGGGAGATAAATCAGGATAAACCAGTATAAACTAACTCGTACGCAGTCTGGATCCTTCTCGTTAGCGAATGTACAGCTGTTTTCAATAGAACGCATTAGTATAAGTGGGTTCGGATAGTCGTGGATTGGCCATTGTGCTGGATTGTGTCGATTACATTCGCGCACACACCGGTCCCCGCGGATTGAGTTATTGTCTCTGCGAAGGCGCCGACGGCTGGCCTCCCCGCCGCCGCCTTCGCCAGGGCGCAGGTGCATCACTAATACTGTTTTTCTAATATAATCCTATTTGCATGGAGACAAGTTGCTATTTTTTGTGCTAATCTGTTTATTGCAGCGTTATTGCTTTGTTTACTTTCTCAAGATATTACATACATTATTTAAAAGATTGTTTATGTTAAATATGCGTTCCGATTTAATGTTCTAGCCTAAGAACAGGAATTTTATGTTTCATATGCCTAGTGAGCTGCTGCTGATCCTAAGTTTGATGTATCGTGAAGTTTATTCAAGTGAGTCTAAGTCTTAGTCAGCACTTGAATTAGCCCTAATTCTATATCATATTGAAACTTGATTTGCAATATGGTTTCAATATTCGAGATGGCAATTAAAGGAACCACATATTATCCCATATCTAGCACGAAATTAGCGAGTTTGTACCATCTCGTTAGTATTATAATCTGCACAACTTGGTACCTACTACCTACCTACTCGATCACGGAGTTTCAGTTGGATGTGTAATTAATATCTACACGTCATGTTCAGGATGTTTCCGTTGGCTGAAGACGCAGAATCTTATTCAAGTCGAAACATTTATGGAAGTTTTAATATTTTTAAACAAAATTCCGTACGTATTTTTTGAATTTTTGTTAAAAGGAATCTCAAATTACGAACATCTGTGGTTCCTATGTCGTGTAGCAAGTTATTCTTATTAGATCTTTCTACCAAAAATGTGTAATTTTGCTTAAAATGATCTTTGTTATGATTTCCTTTCTTATTACACAAAGAAGGTTTCTCTTTGCCCTCCAGATAGCTACTATAGATTTTTACAGACGGAGTCAGATATTATGAATATTTTCCGTAACCTGCGCATATCATGGAAAAGAGCTTTGCGTATTTTAATGGATTTTTATGTTAGGTACACCTAATCCTTAAGGTTTAGTGATTGATAAGGGTACACATTATTACGCGATGGGCACGTACATATGCCTGAGTTATAAGGATTTGTTAATTTAAGGATTGGTTGTGAACTAAGTAGCTTTTATCTAGTTTTGCTCTAGTGGTATATCTCACAGGAACCATGCCTTTTCCGGGGCAAAATAAACTAATTAGGTGATAATTCTTTTCTTTTAATCATTGCCCCACACTAAGAATTACTACTCCTGTATCGTCAAAAATATGTAAACTCTCATACGCAAGACACCCAGACCCAAAACAACCATTTATAGGCAACAATCTCAAGCTCAACCACTGCGTGAACTGTGCTGTCGTCAATTATCACTGTTTATAACTTCAATGTGAATTAAGAACAGGCGATAAACGCATGAATTGTTGAGTAGTTGGTTGACAATAGAATGGGGCATCTAATTCCAGTGCCATATTTGATCCCTGTCATTTTCAGCATATATTTTACCCAATTATGTTGGGACTGGGTTCCGCACAGTGAAGAGCGGTTCATAGTCAGTATTTCACACAGAGATATTGCCTACCGACCTTTGCTGTCTAGTTACTAAACTATATTGATATTCTAAGGAAGGAACTATTCTTAGATTTTATGACGATATGTCTGACGCCTTTGTCGTTATTGATATGACCAGGCAGCGGGATGTAAAGTTTAACAGTTTATTTCTAATCTCCTTTCTATGAAACCACATCACATTTCTGTGATAGCTCAAACAAACGCTGAGTAACCGCAGAAAATGCACTCCGTGATTACTCTATTGTTGCCACCCGACAACTACCAATATACACAAAAAAACAATAAACTTTTCCCAGTTTTACTTGGCTCTAATAGTACCTATCTATAGATAGGTGTCAAGAGTAGTGCTAGCCCAATGATATCGCCCCCGACTTCCGAGTTGTACGTCGTGGGTTCAAACTTAGTCAGGCACTTTGCGTTGTGTAATTTGTTTTCATCACAACTGCTCTCGAAACGGTGAAGGAAAACATGAAGAAATCGGCTTGTGTAAAACCAAAAATTCGAAGACTTGTGGCATCCACCAAACCGCACTAAGCCTGATTGGTGTATTATGGTCCATTTCCTCTCTTAGAGAGGAAACCTGAGTTCCAGCAGTGGGAACTTATGAGGATGATTACGCTATGTAGATACCAAAGCGTTCACAAGAAACTGTTCAAAATTATGGTTTAAACTGCTTCAAAGTCTATCCGTCCACTCACACTAAGTGTTTAAATAGTTTCGAAGCACTAAATGAAACAGCCTAATGAATTTGTTCAAAGCCATTTAAAATTAGGCTGCTCGGCCGTAGAGTCTTGCCTACCAACAAAAATCTTGTTTTGATAACAATTTCACCCTTTTCCACCTCGTACACTACACACGAACGTAATAATTATAATTTGTAATGATTACATAAACCAATAGTTATTAATTTGATTAGTTTGATTAGGTACCTACCAAATTGGTTCGATAAATGAGGACACGTAATAAATGGAACCTGGCAATTAATCGGTGTCGTTCGAATTGAACAAAAACATAGTGTAAGTATCGGCTGATTAACTTCAACTATGAAAGGAAAAGACCTTGCTAATTGGTAAGAGCTCGACTAAATAAATAATTAATTAACTGTATTAGGTATAGTGAAAATATCGTATGTACTAATTTTCGACCATTTCTGCTTAACGCTATATTCCTTAAAGGAATATTATGTTATTTCATATACCCTTATACGCAGTTACAACATGTCCCAGATGTTCCGTTTACAGAGCACGGGAAGAAATAACATGTTGTGTTGTACATACAGTTTACTTTCGCTCTCAAACTCTTTTCTCATATGTACACACAATATGTTATGAGTTTATTTCATATACTTAGTGCAATACTTACATACGTGAAGTTTCAATGGCAACAAGTACGTAACACAGCGTTAGTAATATCGTGAGAACTTCCCCGAGCTGTCTTCAGACTTGTGTTAAATGAAATTTGGAATATTTTCATTCTGTGTAACTCACTAGCGGAACTTACAGGCACTTGTTATCGAAGTTACAGGTACTTTTGTACAAACTTACAAATTAACTCAATCAGAAATACAAGAGAGTGGAACAGTGCAGTGCAGTCCGCGTATATTTTATATTATCAGTTTATGTAGGTACTGTGGACGACAAACAGAAACTTGAACCTTTAATTAAACTGTTAGTTAGTCCTCCGAGTTCTTGTCACGGCAACCGTACTTCCCAATCAGAACATAATATCTTTATTAAAACAGCCTACTTTTAGACTTCACAAGATATTACGATGTGAGTTTTCGTCGAGAAAAAGCGTAGATACCAATAATTTGTGAAATAAATCTGGAGTATTTTTTTTCCTTATTAGGCAGTTATTTTATACAGGATGTTCGGGGGAGCTTGACGTTAATAAATTTCGCTGTAATGAGGCGCGGGTATAGATGCAAAGTATAATGCCGACAATGGGCTTAATGACCAAGTGACTTAAGACAATAGGATACGCATCATGAGTATAAATTGTAATTTATCAATTAATTTCATCAGTTGACACATTAAATAAAAATAATGTTCATGGGTAAATACATTTCACATAACGGCCGTGTCTTAGAAATCACCACCATAAAACAAAGACATAATGGTATGCATTATGGAGCAAAGAATTATGGTTATTTCGTTGTGAACCATATTGCAATAACTCTTCATTTCATTGAATATGAAATTGTAAAGCAAAAAATGTTTAGTCAATAACTTTGCAAAAAACTTAGAGGTAGTATTATCAGCGTATAGATACGTTTGTATGTGAGAAGGGTTCCCTGTTAGTATACAGGTACAATTTCAAATTGTAGCATTCATGAGGAGACGTGCGAAAACTTGCCTTCGTGCCGAATGCCAAATGGACCATAAAAAAGTCATAAATGACCCACCTACTCTACGAATGAGAAAATAAATAAGATTATTGGAAAAATCGTACCACTGGTTTTATATGATAGTTATAGTAATTTTGGTACTAAACTAAAGAGGTGATGTGGCTGTCGTGATTTTATTTCATTCATGTAAATAGCTGGAAGAAAAATACTGTCATACCTAAGTAAGTGCTATTTGTTAAAACCCAAAATATTTTCAGCGGGTCAACCATATCCGCGCGTGCATAAAGCACCGACGGCGCTTCACCGCATGGCGCACTTTAACTGTCAACGTTGATTACTATCACACACAAACACAGTCGGCAGCACACGTAAACAACTATTATTCATAATATTAAATCACTAAGCACAAGCGGTCTTATTCCCGATTCCGAGTGAACGGAATTAATTATCATTGAAGTGTGGGAGCCCGGGTGACGGCGGCGCGCGAGGCGGGCGGACGGCGAGGTGCCCGATGCGAACTGACGCGAGCCCCGGCGTGCACCCCGCCTGGCCGACGCGACCTCAACCAACATATTTTTCAATGATAAAAACAGTCCCCGATAATACTAATGGACACGAAATCTTCATTAACGATGACATGATAACTATAAAAATAACTAGTTGCCAAGAAACAACTACCAAACTACCCAACTTTGTTACGTTGTCTGGATTTTTTAGCAGTAACACGAACATTACTCCTTATCCTTGATATTATTTTATGCTTGTCGTCTTGAATATGCAAAATACATCATAGAATAATATCTGCGGTATTTGCGTACATGCGACTCCGAGCTGTGTGCGTATAAATTCCGATCACGAAATTAATTATGTTTTATAGCAGATTTTAATCAAAGCGATCCCTACAAATAATCAATTAGGCACAAATTAATGTATCGGAGAGTTAAAGCTATCTGTGTAATTAATTTGCACCTTTCGGACGGCAGGCCTGGCGATTAAGTCCGTCGCGATCGGCCCGTTAAATGTATAGTGTTGGAATCTGATAAGATTGCCATTAATCACGGAGCCAGTTCCGGCCAGGTTCCGCCGAGTGCGACGATCCATTAGTCAGGAAGCGAGTCGCGGTACGTGGGTAAACAGATATGTCAAACATCTCGCGAACGCCGCCCTGCGCCGGACGTACTTACGATAGCCTTTCCTAGTTTATATCACGAGTCACGACACATCCACGCGCACACAACACTACTTGATCAATTGCCTGAACTTTAATACGGAGAGATACTCTCTAATCTGGATCCCGTGAGGATCGTCAAATAACAATCGCCTTAAGGATAGCCTCGTGCCGTCTGCATACAAAACGATTAATTAACAAGGTCAACAAAATTTCATGAAAGCAGTGACTACAAACAACAAACTCGAAGAGTATATAAACAGAAAGATAACATTGCTAGGTCCGAAATGGGACCGTGTTCATTATTGTGGTTAAAATTTAATATTATAATACTTGGAACCCTCAAACTCGCTTGTAGAACTTTTATTTTGGGAAAAGTAGCTATAATCAAAACATTCAACCACGACTAGATTACAAACCTAAGTAATCACAAAACTTTTTGTATATTTATGTTACTTGTGAAGGAGTTAGTTATATCGTGGATTTAGAGATACGCAGTCTGCTTAAGGAAATGTGCTAATACAGTTTATTAAGGACTTTGGGAAAAAATAAGAAATTGCGGCAATTTAAAAAATAATAATCTTTTGATTCACAGGTCCAGAACAGATTGGAGGTGTGGTGGCACAGATTGGAGAGTGTTGAGAACCAAAACGGAGTACTGGTTCTACGGTTTCGGCGGTCTCTCCAATCCTGTGTCTTTAAACTCTCGCCGGAACGAGCAATGACCATCTGTTCCGACTTTCAGTACCTCGGGTCGCTCGTCCAAGGAGAGAGTGATGGTGAAGTAGACCAAGACGTAACACATCGGATCAATGCAGGATGTATGAAATGGTGACAGGTCACGGTAACAACTTGCGACCCACGGATGCCCCTCAAGTTGAAGGGTAGAATTTACAAGTCCATGATAAGACCTGCCATACTATATGGATCAGAATGTTGGGCTGTGAAAAAGATAGATGAAAAAAGATTGCATATAGCGGTGATGAGAATGTTGAGATGGAGGTGTGGTGTGACGAGAATGGATAAAGTGAGAAATGAGTATATTACAGGAAGTTTGAAAGTGGCGCCAGTTATTGAAAAGTTGAAAGGAAATCGGTTATCTTGATAAGGTCATGTGAAGAGTAGGTATGAAGGGCATATTATTAAAAGAGTCCTGAGTGTATATGTAGTTAGAATGAGATGAAGAGGGAGGCTAAAGAAAAGATTGATGGATTGTGTGAGGAGTGATATGAAAGAAAAGGTAGTTAGTGATAGTTTAACGGGTAACAGGACAGAATGGAAGAAAAAAACGTGTTGCGCCAACCACAAGAAATATGGGATAAGGGCAGTAAGAAGAATCTTTTAATTCACAAACGCTGCCAAAAACATTAACCTTAAGAAGGAAGATTTAGTGCAAGTAGCTTGTTACAACAAAATACTGCAGTGCAATATACTTGAGAGAATAATCTGTGCATAAGCCATAAATCAGTATTAAATACAAGCCAAATACTGGAAACATTACCGCAACAACACACCGATAAAGATCGTAGAGTAAATTGAAAAGTTACCAAAGTCAGTTTTAAATGAGACTATTCTGAACTGAACACGCATAGCATAACAAATAAATCTAAGCACTTTTAAAACTCTCATACATATAGATCTTTTTCCAAGTTTCACCACACTCGACTGTCTATTCCCCTCGGTGTGGAGGAAAATTTCTGTAATTCAGCAAATACAGCAATGATTAAAGCTTGTCGTTTCAATGAAATTGTAAATAAGCATCTCGGTTTTGATTCTGGCGTGAAATGAACACGCAAAATATAAATAACGTTCTTTTTCTCATTTTCGTTTGTACCAGTTGGTTTTTGACATGGAAAGTGAGCGTCGAGCGCTTAGTGGGACAAAATGGATGTAACTAATTCAAGGGTACCATAACGCTGACGAGGGTCTCGTGTTAGGCCGCTTCAATAAATACAAGATCATATAAGTTACTTCTTTTACCATAAGTATATTCGTTACATAATTTTCAGCAGAAATGACAGAGTGTGGTGATTGATTGCCTTAGATTCACTTAATGATGTGATCGTAAGGATTTAAGGCTGTTCATATAGCTTAGCTACGATAAATCAATGATAATATTTACAAAATATAAAGTCGATAAAGTTTTGCAACTTGTAATGTTGAGTGTAAGTCAAAAGGTTAGCAGGGTGAATTAGTTTATATGTGAAACAATGAGTGGTGTATCGACCATTTTGTGTTACCTCAGAAGTTGTAGGCAAGCTTCAGGCATTCTCGTTCAGTTAGCTTACTCTATACATTGTTGCGTAAAGTTTCATACAAACAATTAAGTGCAATAAATAAGGAAACTCTCCTCAAAACAGGTAATTATTCTGATCCCATGTAAACAGTTATTATTATGTTGTTACTATACTACGAAAATAAAAATAAAACCAATACTTATAAAACATATTTCGCAATAATAAATAAGAAATGGCAACAATGCCCTTTTAGCAACTCTTTTATATTTTCTTTAGTGTGCCTAACTTGTGATGGTAAACATATTTACTAAAAATTTTCCCATATTTGTACAAGCCTTTTTCCGTGTTGTGCAAATGCTTTTATATTGACTCAAGCTGGCGCTATTGTGTGGCGACGTCACGGGTTACACTCTTCTGTCTTTTACTTTCATATAACATTGAGGGATTCGAGTGAGGTCTTCGCTAACGACTCAACTCACACAATTGCTCCACTTTCACACTCCATGAGTATATTAGCCGGAGCCAATACCGTGGCCGCACAAAGTAATATTATATGTACAAGTTAACCACACAAATGTGATTCGGCATTTTTACCTTCATAATATCGAGAATTTGTGCGCGCCACCAAATACCCTAATATAATAAAAATCTTAAAGAATATATGCTAGGGACGGCCTTGTACCTATATTGCATAAATAAAAAAGTTTGCAGCTAATTTAGCTGTGACTCGTTTCCTCCGTCCCCTGAGCTGCTGCGATTATTCTTGAGAAAACAAAGAGAAATCACGCAAGGCTTGCGGTGTAGGGCGGGACTGCGGGAGCCAAGTGGGAAAATAGCGGAGCAGGTTGTTAATACAAGGACCTGACTACGACCAATACTTGGTTTATATAGTTACAAAGTATACGATGACGTGCAGGTGTAACAGATGACCCCGCTATGTATAAATGACATTCAGTCCTCTTCTGTACTTTTATGTGTATAAAGAATTCAATATTTATAATTTAAAAAAAAAATGTACCGGCCAATAAAGAGGATTACGTATAAAAAATGTGCAGGACGAAGTGTAAAGTCCAATAGAACACCGTTGAAAAGGGAGGATCCTCCGACCAGACGGATGTTAGGTCTGATCTAGGCAACTGCCCGATAGTTGATTTCGAGCTGTTGTATATATGTTCTAAAACACACGGAAAACTGTAATACTGCGATGCAGGATTTAATTTTTTTAGTTCCTATGTGGCATCATAGATGGCGCTACATGATAATTAAAGAACAACGGCGAGGAAATCGTTAAAGAAATTATTAAGTGTCAGCAAAGGTCACCATGATATAAACCGGCGAAATAATTTACTAATTATTACCAAATCAAACTAATGGTCAGTCTAAGTGTCGGAAAAAAAATCACCTAAACTGAACTTTTAATGTTGCCACTAATCACTAATCTTGGTCATGTAACATATTATGCTTTGCTTTATGTATTGCATTAATATACTTAGGAAAGACATTTCCACATTAGATAATAAAAATAAAAATAACTGTTTGTGCTTAGAGTATAGCAACACCGCCAGAGAAAAAAGCATGGCATTAAGATATTTCAACTGTCATCCAGCCTAATGTAGAAAAAAAAAACATGACACTATGACATGAAATATTGTTGTTCGTTCAAAAATGCGTTACGTAGGTATTATTGACATAATAAACGTAATCTCATCAACTGTAAACTGAAATATCTTTAATATGAGAACTCTATTAATAGTAATGTCTAAGACAAAATTGTTTAGCAATTTATTCTATATACTTTTGTATATTTTTCACCACTTGACGCTAAAAAATATGGCAGCAAAATTTGTTCGAGAATCTGCCATCACTCACACACTTATTTCACATTGGTCTGCATGAGCCTTAAAAAACGTCAAAAGAGCACGGTTCCAATTGGTCGTTTCATAGGGAGAAGGAAGAAAGAATAAGGTTCCTCTTTAAAAAAATAGTGTTTTTTACCTTATTACAATGTTAATAGATATGAGAGATCTGTGTAGACCAGTCAACACAATACAAGATAAGTACAAAAAAATGGGTTGAAATAGGAAATAATCAAGGAGCTTGTGATGGTCTTACATTTACTTTATAAAAAGAAGCTATAGCCCAGGTATTGCGTAGCCATCCACTATATAAGTAGTCTATTCAAAAATATCAGTTTTAATCACTAGGTACCTAATTATTATTTTTTATTTATAATCCCCGACACAAATCCAACTGGCGTACGTAAGAGGAGTATTGAGTTCAAACGAACTGTGTGGAATAGTCACACGACCAATGCGTTTTAATATCGTTAAAAGTCCAGTGTGCTAATTTTACCTTTTATTAGAGATGCGCCTTAATTGTTAGGCGACATTTCGCTGAACCGGCCATATTGGCAGATCGCGATTGAATACAGTGATACGATCGGCCAGCGTGCGGACCTCGGAATAGATTCTCACACGGGACTGCCACTATTATGCTAGTATATAAATTTCTATGGCACCGAATACCGCTTTGGCCGCTCCGGGCTGATAACTATTTTGTGTGTATGACCTCAAAGTAGTTTGGACGCTGTGAGGGGCCGATGTCGGAACAGAATATTGTGGTACGTGCCGTCTACAGCCGCGCACTATTTAAGCTGCAGATTTAACCTAGATGCGCAAAACCTAGATTCCCCCATTAAGCATACGTCGTTAATTTACTCGCCCCATTATCTTTGCACTATTTAATGTCTTTGGAACATTTCGTCGTATTATGGAGAGCTGAAAAATCTTCCTCGAAATTAATAAAGTGATTCCTACATTTCTGTCACAGTTCCAGTTTTTATAATGTTCTCCGAAATGGAGCGGTTTGACGTCAAACAGAACAGCGTGTTTTAATTTAAAACAATATATAAGGATTCTTTAATAAGAATCCTGAAACATATATATGTATTTTATGTCCTTTGAATGTTTAATAAAAGATGTATTTGTTTCCATAAATGAAGATACAATATAGTTAATATTAATTTGAATCCTAAATGGACATTTTTATAGGTCCGGGAGGTTATTAGTAAAATATTGCAAATGATTTGTTTACTGCCGAATGAATTGCTATTATACTACCACATTATTGAATAAGCATTATATACCTAGATATACGCAAGCAAGTAGTACATAAGTAGAGCTACAAATTTGGCTACGGCGTAGCGGTCTTAGTTTTTATTACAAACGTGAAATCAATATAAGTAGCACAGATTACTGTTATTTGTTACCGGATTACAGTGTTTCCGACAGTTGGCATATTACTTGTCGGTAACCTCTTATAACTTTCCGTATCCAGCGCATAAAGAAGGCTTGTCGATCGTAACACGTGATACGAATAATAGGATTTATATTTCTCTATCATCACAATACATGTATCTGATGAAAACATTTTATTAATCTTCAGATTTAACTTTTACTATTTAGAAGTTGAAGCCCACTATGAGTTAGTAGCTGCGTTTTCTAATTCCAAGCGATAATACAGGATTAATTATAATGAAAGTAATAATGTGTACGCCAGTATAATCATCAATCATAAACTAAAATACGCATACAATATGCCTACACTTCACTATGAATCCCTAGTTTAATGTAGATGCTCGTTTACCAACATAATAACCACACACGGACGGAAATGTTATTACAATACGTCATTGTGCACCGCGGTAACAACGTTTTGATGGCTCGCTACACTAACAGCGGGATAAGTCCACGGTCTTTATGAAATATTGATGACGTTGACAAGTACGACATAATTGTTGAGACGTGCTATGAATAGTAATTTCATTACTGGATAATAAGCTTGGTCGCGGAACAGGGCTGCTGGCGAGGAGTCGCGAGCGTTCCCGAGCGCGCCCGAGCCGCGCCACAACGCTCAGCAAACAGACCGCCTAATGGGATCCAGCGGCATTAAATTAAGTTTTAAAATTAACTTTTCAAATACCTTACTCTTTGTAACCCGTTAAAAGGAAAAAAACCAAGCCCTTGAAAGTCGAAGGTACCAAAGATTAAGTGAATGGTAGGTACTTTTAAATTTTAAGAAATACAACATTCTTTTGTATTTTTAAGCTGCAAGTACTTAGTGTAAAGTATTCATGGACTCTGTTTAAAAGAATAATATCTTGGCCCGAAACTTTCAAGTTGTAAAAAAGTTCTTGAAACGAAAGATAGAGAAGTAATTAATTAAATAAATCAAAACCTACTTTTTAATTAATTTGTGCGTCTTTAAAAGTGGGAAGTGTGTTGCGACTTACGCTCCTCGTTCCATAAGTGCTCGTTGCGCAGAATTTTCTAGTCATGCACATATGTGCAAAAACATCATTGGCCCCATCAACTAGGGGAAGTTTATTTTTTGTTACCGTGAAAGGGTGAAGTAAGCGTGAATGATATATATACTGTGTACTTTGAGTGATAGTGTCATCTAGTAAGCGGCACTCTGTATACCGTATTATCTACTCTCAGCGTTAGAAACAACAGCAGTTGAAACGATGCTGAAGATTAACCTAAAAACTCTGTGATCTGAAACAAAAATTCCTTGTCTATTCACAGTTCGCAGTTTTAGGCCACCGAATGGTCAGACCGCACAGTGCCATTTACGCAGCTAGTAAATCAGTGCTTGAACAAGTAACAAACACATGTGTCAGGTATCAATGTAGCCGGAGGGACGCGGACGTCCGAGTACACACTGACGTAGATATTGCAGTTGTGCTGATAACAATATATTCGGAGGGGGTAGTTGAGGCCACATTGTGCCTATGCAGCGTATGTAGTGTAGGTACACGAGCGTGGGTCGCTGACTAGGCGGTATCAATCTTATATCTCCGACCATACATTTTATCTACGCAAGACGTGGCAGCAGACGCGGCGATTTCTCCGCGTACCACTCTATGTATATTCTAGTTAACGATCAAATTTATTTGAGTTTACTCTTCTCAGGGTAAAGATAATTAATAGTGTGAGCAGCGGAAAAGGTGCCTTTGCGGTGCTAAGAGGAGATAAGCCAGCTTCTCCTCTCCGTGTGTGCTCGGTTCTGATACTTGCCTGCACTTGCTGATAACGAGGCTTTGACTTGCGACAGTACGTGAAAATGCATTGGAAATTTGGATGCTTAATGAAAATGTGCTCATAAATGTCTAAATCAGTAAGCGTGTTGCGTTAATAAATAACTTAAAAGCATGTGGAACTACACGTGCTCCAAATGAGTGCCAAATAAATTAATACAACCGAAATTACGTACGGTATTAAATCACACGTTCACGCTTACATAAAAACATCAATGTTTGCCCAATTTTGTAGTGTCATATTATAAGTAAATGATTCAATACACTGAATGCAAATTATGGTGTACATGAGTTTGCTAAATATGTATGCGGACTGATTGCGTACTCAGTAGGCGTGCGCGTTAGACACACAGCACAGCAGCGCGGCTCTGATAGACGGCGTCGATGTATGATTAATGGTAACCACACGAACTTACCAACACTGGTACAATAATAAGAGTAAGTTTCTACTGGAAAATGTGATCTCACTCACTACATACAAATTACCTTCGAGAATGCGGGCGAGAAACCCTTCCCAGTACCTATTCATATTATTCTTAGATGAACTTGGAAAATCTCTAACCGACTACATATAGAGATAACCCGGCTATGCGGGCACGTATTCAATTCTAGTAAAGATTTAAAATTAACACCACAGGCGTGCCAAATGCGAAATAAAATCCCACCAAAGTTTTTCCGCAAAGCTATGTTCAGAAAGTTATTTAAAAAGGTGCAAATACCGTTGTGGTTTGTGGACCGGGCAACCTTTCGAGTACCTGTAGAGGACTTTCAAAGCAGAAGCTCAATTTTATTTTTAATGTATATCTAACAAAAAGAAACTACAGACTTTCCTTTCCAGGAAAAATTTTGCAAACAGAATTGAAAATCAATTTAAACATTTCTGTTCTATGTATCTAGTCGAGAGAGAGCTTTAGTATTTCTGAGTAGAGTAAGTACAGCGCCGGCTCTGAAAGATAAAGGAATCCTATTATCCCTTGCTATTAAAGGAGTCCGACCTTCCCTCTCAAACAGATAATTAAAACACACAGTTGCATTTGTAATTGTTGTAGCCGCCACCGAGCGGGAAGACTCACTCCGGCGCTTCACAGGGTCGAATATAATACGTCGTACAAAGATTGAACACTTACGAAGTTTAAATGGCGTTTCACTTATTTAATTCTAAAGTAAAGGAAAAATCGATAAGTAAATAGGAGTTCGTGCGAAGTTAGATGCGGGGTAAGCACACGGCTCATTAAACTTCAGCCATCCACATTTGCTTACGTCTGGATCCAGGAGGTTCTCGACGCACGCAATGACACTTGTTCGTTTTATCGCCGACCTTTTAAGTCGTAGGTACTCAACCCACTTCCGACGGGAGACACAAGAAAAAGGACAACCATAATATCGTTGCCTACATTTTACTATTACTACCTACTTTATATACGAGCTAGCGTACAAGCTCAAAGATAAAAAACCGTATACTTACTTTTGTTGTGTTTTTGTCTACGATTGGTAATTTCAGATTTTTTCAGGTTTGTCAGGAGGAGCTCGTGGCTAAGTACATACTAACAGTCACTCGGATCGATTTCCAAGGTCAAGCAATGCTTGCCGAGGTCGGTCAGAGGATGAGTGAGCATCTTAAAATATCGAGATTCTTCCGTGCACGCTAAGCCGTCGATACCGGCTACCATTTGTCGATGTTAGACAGTCGTTACGGACAGTAAGAAGCTAGGAAGTCTGCCACCATTGTTGCCAAGGGGTATCGTGTTTCCCAATTGCTGGTTCGTGGATGGTCAGATAAACAGTCGCTCCATGTAAATTACTGAAATTTAGCTGCATTCAGTTAGACTGCAAAAGGGTAGACAGATTGATTGATAATTTCAGGTTTTATATAAAAATAACAGACATTTTAAAAAGCATTACAATAGATACCATAACAATGACATTACACCTAGTCGAACCTTAGAATAAAGCAATCTTAACTAAACGATATTGTAATAAATAAAGCCAGAAAGTAATATTAATGAAGTGATTCGTGCTTCATTATAAGAAATAATAAAACGTAAAGCTTTCATGGCTTAGTCTCGATTTAAATGTAAATTGCGTGGCAAAGGCTCAAGGCCCTGTCTCTGGTGGTCATAACCCCGTCAAAAGGCGAAGGAGGTTCATGTTTATGAAACGCTATAAACTCCAGAGTTACTACTCGCACTACCAATAGAAGACCACCACTAACATTCCGCCACAGCCATCGTAACTATTGTAATGAAACTAAGATTACTAGTTACACAAGTAACCTCCAAATACGGCCATGAATTTATTTACAATGTACCAGGATCACACAATCCTTAATATCGTTGATAGTAACAAGCTTAGAAATCTGTATATCAGCTCGTTCCTCTTAAAACGAAATAAAATTTTATTGTACATTTCCGAACCTTTTTAGATTTGGCCCGCATACGAATAAGGCAATAAATGTTGATCAGGACAACGAAAACAATTGACCGAAATCTATTATCAGCTATATTGCTGTTAGTGAACACAACTACCAAGTGTAGCTACTGGGCACCAGCGCAGACCTGCCGCATTGATTAAACTTTGTGAAAGAAAACAAATCGAATCCTGAATTCATTTTGTAAAGGACCGGCGTTATCATAGAAACGAGAACCGTTATGACAACAAATAAGAAAATTTTAAGATTACATTTTTCAGGAAAGTAGCAAGTTAAAACAATGTTTAAAATCCTTAATAGAAAGAGCAATAAGGAAAGTATTGTAGTCGTTAAATGTTTCTGGACCCCTTCAAATCCGTCAAAATCCTATTGAGAACAGCACAATGAATGTTGACTTCATCTTTGTGTTATTTTCTTGTTGCGTTCGGGGGCGAGGGCACTTGAATAAAAGATTCGCATATTATCCCGGACTCGGCCGCGGCACAATAGGACAGCGACAACGCACCCACTGTAATTCAGTGAGCGGCCTAGCGACCGCATTGTATTATTATATAGCTGGATCGCTACCGACAATCTAATTTAAAGGTGAACACAGCCGACATTCGCCACAACATCGTTCGGTATTGCACACTCAAAACATTTGAACACAATGAATTCCAAATGTAAACCGGCAGAGGAACCGCACCAAGTACCTGCGATAGGCACTCGCGACGTCAACGTTGGAAAACTCAATTTTCAGGAGGGTAAATACAAACAAAGTGTAAAAAATACATCGATATTTTAATTTAAGTTGTGACATAACAATACCAAAGGAAAAGTTAAGTCTATAAGGAAACTTTTTGCTATTTACAAGTCGGTGAACTTCAACACTTTGGGAGAAAAAATATATTTCCGAGTTCTACTTTATAAGTAGTTGCGGTCCTACAGCAAATAAAGGACTGGACACATCCGTTATTCGCATACACAAATGCGATCCCTTCTCGAATCCGGAATCAGAGTATAGGCAAATTGTGATCGTCACGAGAACGACTAAGGTCACGCGTCAGTGAGCTGACATTATTTGTCAGAGTGGATCGGAAAGCAATTTCGCCTAACTCGAGACTATTTGTCACACATAAAACGTGATCTATGGAACCGTCTCGCCGATACATCCCGCCTTCGACCGGCGCAGCGACCGGCAACCGGACTAACGTGAAAGGATTTTTAACGTGTGACATGATAATAAGATTTGTACCCTTCTTTAAGGTATCCGTTTGTTGAGTAGAGATACCATACGTGTACATATGAATGGGTGCCTAACTTTCACTTTTACCTAAGTACATAATAAAAAAGTGTAAGGTAAGGAAAAATTGTTGTGATACCGGATTGGTAGCGTGGCTATAAAACTTTTCTCTGCATCAAAAGAGAGGATTACCTATATCATTAGCCAGTATGTGTGTTACCTAAACATGCCATGTATTGGACGTGCGCGAACAAGTCAAATAACAGAGCAACAAGTCTATAGTGGTACGCGGCGGTAGTGTTGTCAGTATAATGTCAGGCTGGAATGGAGGGTACAATGCATGTCGGCTGTGTTGCCAGTGTCAGTCGGGCGGCGACGGGCAAAATGGTCCTTGTGCAGCGCTACCGGGATTTTCGGTTGGGGATAGAAAATTGGATTGGCTCGTTTCGGACGCGGTAAAACACTGCCAGGACTTTGGCATGGAAACTTATTCTAGACGACTTATGGAGTCCGTGTTTCTATATATATCGTAAGCTATAAACAATATGATTCAGCTGAACTTCGTATAGTGTATTATCGATTCAAAGTAAAAGATCTTCCAGATTATGAGATCATCGATAACGGGATACGGCTCGTTTCACTAAACACAGTGAACGACAACGACCCGGTGACATCGACTAAGGGTTACGAATTGTGAAATTCCAAAGTACTCGTCGTGCCCTCCTTGAATGTTGGAGGTGAAAAGTTTTTGATTAATGAGCAAAAAGCTTTCGTCTGCTTATGCTTTTAATTAAAACTTAAACTAAAAAGTTTAAGGGGGACATTGTGGAGCCACGCCCACGGGCTACTCGTTAATAGAACTGTTTGTTTGTGCGTGCATCGCCAGCTCGCCGCAGAATCGTAAACGTTTTGTGTATAGTATAGCGGAGCACTTAGTCGCGTGCAGGCACGGGCCCTCTGTGGACCTCGTTTGCCAGACATTCCCCGCATCGTCGCTAAGTACTTAATTGTGTCAGTGGTCCTGAGCACAGCCAAACTTAAATGAAATACCCGTGTTCCTGTAGAATAATCGCTTGCCATTAATTTCTTTGCCTTATCGAAAGATGGAACGACTAAACCGTGATAAAATGATCTAAAAATTGTTCAATCCTTTATTTTTTCATTTCAAGAAGTTTGAAGCTATTTATTTTAATGATTCAGTGAAACTGAATGTAACTAATAAGACTTAAAGATAGAAGTATACATAACTATGTTCATGCTTTAATTATTTTTTATATATTAGGTATAATTAATGAGTTGGGCTATATGTTATTTTTAATAGACCTATATTAAAAATAATTTCCAATAAACTGCCTGTACTTATTAAAGTTGTAGGATGTCATATGAAAAAAATATTACCTGCCTTTCTACCTTTTTTTTATTGAAATTTTCCCTTTACATTTATGCTGGAGTATATCAAACTACCTGCTTACTTTGATTTACAACGAGTAATTTTATCAGAAAAGTGATAGCAATATTCATGAAAATATTAGAACACAGAATAATATATCTATGCGTATTACATTATGATAATAATTTTAAATGAAGCTGAAATTTATAAAGGAAAAGAAATGTAACTACGTAATTACGTATGTTTTTAAGCATCCTAAAGATTAACAATAACATCAGATTTGGAAATTGAAAAGTACATTTTCCAAAAGGGCTCAGTTTGTGAACTTGTCAAAAGGAATTATCGCAGATATTTTCGGGAATGAAACACAATAACACGCAAATCAATTTATTATTTAATTGGAATACTTACTAAACGGAAAACTTTCCAGAGAAAATCTACTCAGATATTTCAAAGCCGTTAGTTTTGCATGATTCTGGAACTTTGTAGACATTTCTACTTCTCAACCTTTTCCGAAATGCGAACATAATCTGGTCGATGTATATTTTCTTTGATATTATCAAAGTCTTATTAAAGATTTATTTACCTTTACCGATTCTGAGGTATAAATTGAATAAGTAAAATATATATTTTTTAATATCAGTAATTTTTTGCCGTGGATGTTATCGAGTGTAAAAAAACCAGATAAACTTTAAAATCATACATGTGTAACCGTTAGATACATATAAATAAAAACTGTTATATATGTATAAAAGGGCCGTTTTTTCTCTAGGCGCTAGAGTAATAGTTATAGGTAAATAACACTGAATTAAAATATCAAACAACGATGAAATTTTGAATCAAATAGAAGTGGGTAACTAATATTAAAAAAAAAAACCTCTAAACGCAAATCATTTGTCCTCCTTTCCTCTTCACCAAAATTCTTTTTCATTGACAATTTTATTAAGAACTAGCTGACCCGGCGAACTTCGTACCGCCTAACAATCAATGAATGTAAGTATATCTTTTGATATAGTCAACTGATTGAGATGAAACAAAGCCTAAGTAATATATCATGTTATACACAATTTTGTCATACAAAAGTTGTCTACATCGATTTCGTATATTTTACGTGATGTGCGCACAACTAAAAACTTGTACAGACTTAATATACGTATAGATAGATGCATATAGTTATATAACTGTGTATATGCCTGGTTTTTTTTTGAGGTCGACACTTCTTGCGCTCTAGGGTGGACCGGGAGGGCGTGTCAGACTTTTACTGACTAAAACCACACCGATGTCCTTCAGTTGTCCTTTGCTTTCTAGAACCAGGGGTTTCCTTTTCAGAAATTCCCCGTGACCCTTGCTGGCATCAGCTCCGCTGCGCCCCTACGATTTGCTGAGCCTCAAAGAGAGACTTACTGCAATGGTTATGGTGTGCCCAGCGGTGGGTTTCGAAAGTCGTTGTCGCCATATCGCCATAAGATCCCACCGGAACTCCGTCCGCTATCCTGCGACTAGTCGCGGCAGCGGAGTTTCGCCTCGGCTTTGCAACTCATGCTCATCGTGCATGCGTGCAAGGACAGTTGCCTCTAGATCGCACGGCGGCATCCGGCAAGGAGGCTCGCTACTTCGCGGGAGACCGTGCGGTGTCCCCGCACCATCCGGGTGGCCATGACTCTCTGGAACGCGTTTAGCTTGGTTGCCGGTCGCTTCCGCAGCGATAGCGCCCACACCGGGGCCATTACCACTGGACCACCAACGCTCAACGCATAAAAACACATTACAATCAGGATATTGTAAAAACTTTCCGAGCTATATTCAAAGCATTCATAATAATGTTACACTGCTACTTCAACATTCGAAAACAAGAACACTAAACCATAATGAAGAAAATGAAAAGCCAGTTTTTGCTAGACTTACAATAGGTACAGCCACTAATTATTTGTTTCAAGAATTTCTTTAATAATAATCTTTATAAGTTTAAATACATTTGCGTTAGTGCTAAATAATATAAGTATAAACTAGGAGGGTTTACACAACACCGAGTGGCTTTCTTAAGCTTAAGTTTGTTATGTACACTCAAAACCGCACTCATTAGACAAGATCAAACAGTGCTAGCGTTAAATACTCTCTCATAAATAATCAAGTAAAACCTCCGACAAATTATACTAACCATACAGATTACGGCGTGCATACGTCTTAAATGGTGCACGACACAAAAGCGGTGTGCATAGAATGGATCTAAATACACATTGCACAACCCGAAAAAGCTTTGTATAACCAGCTCTCTTACATAAATCAACGAAAGATGCTTGAAATCGACAAATTCTATGTTAATGCCGACCATATTAATGTAGGGAGCCCCGTGATCTTCAACTTTAAATGATCGCTAGTTTGAACAACGACATTGAGACGGCTCGGTACCTTCTTGCGTACATACTAGGCATAAATCAGGGACGCAACATTTGGCGATAATTTAATATGACGGAAGAAAGTGGCGCGATAGGCCACGAGCGCCCTAATGTGAGGATATTACGTCACGCACGCATCAGCACTTTTGTCTGAAAAATGTACGCGACGTGGCCTATTATCTTGCCTGTAAATTTTAAGTCTAGACGTAATAAGGTCGCGAAGTATGCCTCACTGAACTTGAAAATTAGAGGAATTTATTGCTAACATCTGCCAGCGGCTTTGCCTGTGTCAAATTAGAAAATTATCCTAAGGGAACATACTCCCGGGTTAAAAAGTATTCTATGTGCTATTCCAGAACTTGTTCTACCTGTGCACCAGATAAATTTTATCCAAATCTGTTTAGCCGTTTGAGCGTGAAGGAGTAACTAACATACAAACTCGCACATAGATACAAACTTTCGCTTTTGTAGTGACTAAAATGATGTCTAAATGCTTTCATCAACCATTTTGGGTACGTAGTGTAAGTTGTAATATGAAACGTTGAGTTTCCGATCTTAGGTTTGTTTGGACAACCATTTAGGTACATCAATTTATTTGCTTCATACGTATACAATTTTCATCAGTTTGTTTGTTTTATTAGTACAACCAGGGTCAATGAATTGTGTAAATATCTACCTACATCAATACAATATCTGAAAATACAAACAAAGGCACAGAACAGAATAATAAGAAATGATCACAGCTATCATAAGCTTGTGTATTCCAACAGTAACGCAAATAATAATACCTATCTACAATAATCAGGAGCAAGAGGGCGGCGACCGGTAGAACAGAACGCCATTAATCTTCTCTATTCTGCTACTGGAAATATTATATTTTCTTGTTTTATCGACGTCTAAAGCCAAGCAGAATTTTTTGAAGTACCGTCTCATCTCAACGTGTTCGTAATACAAGCAAGGCACATAGACCTACACACATACGTCTCTCTATGTAATACATGTATAACATCACACGCCCCTACTTTTCCTGCGTGACATGATAAAGAAAAAACCGGGCAAGTACGAGTCTGACTCGCGCACTAAGTGTTCCGTTCTCAAAGATTTTTACGAATCGCAAAAAGTTTTTTTTTGTGACGTAACTACAAATTTAGTTTTCAAATTTTTTCCTATACCTATATATGCTATGAGACCTTGTTTTATGCCAAATTTCAGGAGTCTAGGACAACGGGAAGTACCCTATAAATTTTGGTTCCCTTGAGAGTGTCGAAATATGCGTTTTTTGCAACATAAACGGACGTATCTTTTTTTCCTTAACTCAAGATGTTTGATTTTTTCACAGCTTCAAGAGACTGCAGACTTGAGTATGTGGTTTTAAATTTAATTCGATACCCCCACGCGTTCTCGATATAAAGAGTCTTAACAGGCAGACGGACAATAAAGTGATCCTATAAGGCTTCCGTTTTTCCTTTTGAGGTACGGAACTCTAAAAAGATTTCTGAATATCCAATGCGTGGCGCAGGTAAAAACGAAAAGTTCACAATTTTCTAAATATTTAATTTTACAATAGGTCGCTTTTAAAAGGTTTAACAACATACAATTTGTAATTTATAGTACCACAAATTAGTTAACCAAATAGGCTCGCGGCCAAGAGCAGGCTATTTTATCGTACTTACGGATTATACTGAGTAATAACCCAATATCTATGTACAAATAATAAAAAAGGGAGAGAAAGTCATAGATTACAATTTCAAATTAATTCAAGAGACTTTAGTACATAAAATGTAGAAAAGAAATTAAAAGGAGTTTTCGTATTTTCTTTTTTTTAGGTCAATCATGTAAAAAAGGAACTAATTTACATTAGGTTTTACGACCGTAATTTGAGGGGTTAACAAAAAAGAGAGAATATTGTTATGTCTTAGTTAGACCGCTGAAAAACAGACACGGAATGATTTACACTTGTTTACTTAGAAACTGTTTCAAAGATAACCTCTTTAATAAGTCTGTTATATACGTTATTAATAATAAAATAGAGTGAATTAAGTGAAACTTGGGTATTGAACGTATTAACTATATCGGGGAGGGGAGAATGGCTCCGGCCTTGTTCCCAGTTTGGTTTTGCTTTAGTGGAATATATTAATAAAGTTTTATTACTGCAAATTACTGTTTGAATATTGATATCGAAGCTAACTGATGTTTTACATCGATTTTCTACTAATAACACAGGTAGACTACCAGCCTAAAGTATCTCATTTATATTTTCGTTATTGTCGCCACTCTTGTGAAAAATTAAAGCTAAATTCTCAGAAACAGCTTGGATATTATTCTGTCCAGTAAACTGAACGCAAGCAAAATGTTCCCTGTACCCAAATGGAACGTAGTAGGTATGTCAGCCAATAACATATGGTTTGACGAGCAGAAATACGACATACCGGCCAATTTTGACGCTGACATGGCATACTCTATGTTACATATGTAGGTATAAATAAAAATTTAAAGCTTCATATATGTTTAATTACAATTGAACGACTGAATAATTATTTGTGGAGCAATTATAGAATATCATTAGCGAGTAGAGCAATTATAGGTAGGTACGTACGAGCTTCCACGACAGCGTTGTTTTACAGTACACGTGTGAAGTGTATATGTGTACAGTATATACATACAGGTATCTGTAACGATTGAAACTGAGGAAGCTGGGAGGCAAATGGCGCAGGCTGTGCCTCATTACCGTTAAGAGGGAGACATTAATCTATGTTGATGAAAGTAATAATGAGCTTCGCGTTCCTGAAATCGGTCTGTAGAACTTCGAACAAAATAGTGTCTTAGGCCTTTTTTCTTTCAACTATTTTTCTGGGAGTTTTTGACAAAGTGTCCGTCACCATTTAAGATGACCGATACCTTTCTATGAATGTCATTTAACACGGTTAAGAGATCTAGTCAAATTCTCTTGTCCGTCCTTCCGATTCAAATCCGATATCCGATCGTCTTGGGTTGCGGAATGGTCCCAGGGCTGAGGGATTGTTCGAAAGATTCGCCACCCAGGAACGCAAAGGGCAACAGAGCGGACACGTCAATAAGTCTAACACTCACTCTCTCTGCACCCAAAGCGGATGAAATTGTTTGATAAAAAAATACAATACATCCGCTCGTAATAGTTATAATTTCCGCTTAACATATAAATACCTACTAACAGATAGATTAAAATGTCAAAAAAATCAGATACTTATGCACCTACAAGCGTAAGGTAGGTAAATAAATCTGTCATGTTTACACGCATCAAACTTCCAGAAGTTCAACTGGATGAACTAGGTTAAGGATCACAACGGTGCACCAGTTACAGACAGGTTGCTGCCACCTTCGAACGCCTGCACGACCTACTTTCCTGGTACAACTCTTACAAACTTGTGAGACGGCCAGTCTTTCATCTCCAGATAAACATGGCAACTTCTAGTTTCTAATAAGTTAAACCTACCAGTGTAATTTATTAGGAAGTTGTTGAACTTACGCTGCATTATTTGTACTTTCTTGTTTGCTATTATGGTTCTTGTCAGACTTCTCATAGTTGTTTGTAAGAAAACGGTTCTTGTTAATTGTTGGTTGGCCCATTCCCTCTCATAGAGAGAATTTATTAGATTATGTCATGGTGGTTAAGCAGTTGACTGTTGTGCTACGTGTTGCAGGTTTGATTGCCGCAATGAACAAATATTTATATAGCCTACAGATAGGTAGTTGTCCCGGGTCTGGGAGTGTTGTGCATGAGAGTTTACATATTGTGAACGTACCCACGGTAAAGGAGTAATTCTTAGTATGGGCCAGAATAAGTAATAGTACAAGGTAAAGGCAATTTTTTATTGCAATAATAAAAATATAATAAAGCTGAGAAGAGAAGCAAATCAAATATCTCGAATTAGTTTAGTACATGAGGTTGCTCCCATGTGGAATGTGGACTCGGCTGTCATTGCGTCGATTATCGTTACATCTAACGATTTGATGGTGAAAATCCTTAACTACCACCTGTAGAAGCTGTCAAAGTCAAGTCAAAACTTTTTATTTCACATAGGCCTACATGGGCACTTATAAAACGTCAGAAGCTAGTGCACGGTTCCAAATTGGTCGTTTCCTATGGAAAAGAACCGGCATGAAACTCCATAGTTACTCTTTAAAAAAGTGGTTTTCGTTGCGCAGTTGAATTAAAGACCTTATAGGGACAGAAGGCATAGCATACCCGTCTCGTTTTCGAAGTTCCTGACTCTGGCGTCTAATTTAAATCGTAATAAAAATACTAATATAGCAATGAAAATAATGATACAAAATGTTGTAAAGGTGTCTGTTTTTGTAAAATGTGGAACCTGCGTATGTTTTATGTCCTTATTTTATGCTTCGATCGTATAAGACCGTGCTACCGTTTCAATTTCCAGTTAAGGCTTCACTCAGGATGTCTATAAAATTAGGTACTAGGATATCATAAAATGGAAGCGGCGGAAGCCAACGTGCCATAAAAACCACAAACCGTGAATAATGCGGTGTTCCATGGCAATCAGCCATCTGAAAATAAGTAGAATATTCAAGAAGCAACGAATGTAAGAACCACTTTATGTGTAACTGATTGACAACTAAAGGCAAAAGTTGAAATTGCCATCTCAGATAATTTCACGGTAATTATTTAATAATTGATGGTATGAAAACAAATTACAACTCGTTGAGGGTATTAATTAGTAAATATCGAGCCAGTTTTAATTAGATGTGTGATGTTGTAGGCAGAGTAAATAAAATTAAATCATCATCACATCTAAACTCAACGAGGACAGTTCGGCTCGCATCATACATTAATTTCTATCTCCAAAGTTGTTTTTGTGACCTAAGTTCGTGAAATTACGTCCCCAGTCCCAGCTGTCGTTGTTTTAAACAATTTTCTTTTACATTTTGTCAGTATTTTTTATGAGCGTGATGTTCGTGTTACTTACTGGCTAACAATTTTCATAAATTACAAAAATTTCGACCGTTAAAAGATATTTAATACTAACAGGCGGTTTAAATAAAAATTGTACAAAGGAAAGCGTAAAATGCGTTGCAATATTTTTTAAAGCTTTCAGTTTTTATATTTATTTAAAGGGTATTTATTTTAATTGCCAAGTATTGAAAAGGACATTGCCCATTCATGTATGAGAATTGGAACGAGTGCTGCCCAGAACTGAATCGTAGTGCATTATGTTTCTTGGGGTTTGCGGACTGCATAAGGAATCTGTTACTATATATTATTTTTGTGAGTAAACATTTATAAAACCGGCCAAGTGCGAGTCGGACTCCTGCACGAAGGGTTCCGTATCGTCCTTAGCAAAAAAACGGCCAAAACTCATGTTTGTTGTATGGTAGACCCCCTTAAATATTTATTTTATTCTGTTTTTAGTATTTGCTGTTATAGCGACAATAGAAATACATCATCTGTGAAATTTTCAACTGTCTATCACGGTTAATGAGATATAGCCTGGTGACAGACAGACGGACAACAGTCTTAGTGATGGTCCCATTTTTACCCTTTGTGTACGGAACCCTAAAAACCAACTTAAGTTATCTAAAACTGCCCGAGAAACCTTAAAAACACTATAATACAAAGTCGGTGACCGATTTTGTATTACCATTATTTTTAGTCTAAATTGACATAAAGAATCACTTGAAAGTACTCCCACATCTGGGCATCATTTGGTCGATATCCAGTCAATATCTTTTCACTAAATAAATTTCCTCCAACGTTTGTCTTTGTATATTAGTGTTTTATAAATCTACACTCGTTCTCACTTGAACTGCCAGTTGGATTTCACAATAGTATTCGAAAAGGATTAAAACATTTATCATTGGAAATAAGCAGTGTTTACACGAAAGTCGGTATTAAACATACTCGTATTATTGCCTTAGTTTGAAATTCATATGATTTAAGAACTGCTATGATTAAGCCGTCATCCATCACGATTTTTTAATTGTTACTTAGCTAAGTGCGCTGAATCTTTGTAAACAAAACAAAAATGCTCGGCGTATGAGTGCGATTTTTCAATTTAGCGCATTGTTCAAAGCCAGAGTATTTCCGACACATTAGTGGCGGCGAGGGGCGAGGGAGATAGCCCGCAGCATCATACTTTTGCCGCCATTCCCACTTTTTTTGGTTTATGTTGAAACTGAAATAATGTCAACAGCTGAAACGCTTCAGTTGAAAATGTCTGCTTAATGCTCATTTGTATTTTATGAAATTCATACCCATTCAAACATCACATGCATGTATTACAAATTGTAATGAGACCTACCGACACACATTTTATACCAGTTTCCGTGTCGCCAAGTTCTGTTTAATTTTTCTTTTCTGCCATGTTTCCTTTCTCTTATTTTCATTTAAATGTGGGCATTCAAAATTCGTAGCGCGTACCTAAAAGCATTTTGGAATAAAACCTGATGAGAAAAAAAACTTTGATAAATCAGTTTGCTTGAAATATTTTATTTGTTTGTGTTTCTCTACATACCTCAGTGCACAATAAAACAAGATTACGGTTCATATGTTTTTTATCGCTGTTATCCGTCTTATTTTTGCTTTATGGGCAATTTGGGGTATTACTAAAAGTAAGCCTGGATCTAAAGTAGTTTAAGGGGAAATGTTTATTGGTATCGAATGATAGTAGTCAGTTAGTTTGTAGTAATACCTTCACAAATACGATCGTTACCTGCCCGCGTTACTATTTATGAAGTCGTTATTTACAGAGATTTAGCCTTGACACGTGCGTTCAACAATGTGCTTTAATATTAAAATAAATGTTACATTACATGCTCACCCTGTATATCTCCAAAATTTCCTTTCTGAAGAGCAATCTCCATAAAAGTAACGCCGTGTGCGCCGACGCCTTGTTTATGATCTAAAGCACGCCAGACTTTCTATACGAGCCAAAATCTGCTGACCTAATACCATCGTACTTTATTAACTAGTTAAATTAGCTTTTTTCGAGTGAGAACTTTAGACACCAAAATGATTATGTGACATGGACGTATTTCAATTTAGGATAACATATGATTTAAAAGACTATTATGAAGTTGATGAGTGAAAGTAGTACTAAACGATAACATCAGAAGGTTTCTTTAAGGGCAGAGGTCGCCACTATGTCACGGTTAAAGTCTGTAGTTGCGCTTGCTAACGACCTCTTTCACGCGACTAATCCTTTTGAGCAAAAGGGACATTTTAATACGAAGGTAACACGCTTAAATGATTGAGATATACTTTTCCACATTTTTACTTTTAATTAAAGTATTATAAACTCTTACAGAAACATTTTATGCTATTGTATCTATAACTAGACACCGACCAACAGATCCTACAATAAAGAGAGCCTAATGTCAATATTGCTATAATCACCACATTTACTTGGCCAGCAGACCAGTAATAGCAGTATTTTGTTATTAGCACATACGAGATCCCGGTGTCCATTCTATTGACCTTATCCCAACGTAACCTTTAACAACACCCAAAGGAAAACAAAAGGTCATTCTTTGCAAGAAACTATCAGACGAAAGTTATTTCTTACTAAAAGCTGAACTTCCTCACTGTATTGAGAAGTAAAAAGAGCACAAGCATGGTATTTAAATTCCATTTCCGTCGCGGCTACTTAAATCGAAAAGTCTCAAGATATTTCATACGTAACAAATACCGGAAACGTGTACACAAACTATGCTTAGAATTCCAGCTTAGTAGCACAGGACGTGCTCGAGTGACCGACTTTCCACCCTGCTGGTATCATCACACGACTTACGAAGATATTCGAGAACTATGTGCCGACATCAGAACAGCTGTGCTCAAAATACAGCAGGGCTTATGCCAGTTTTTGCATTTCATAATGGACGCAAAAAGTCGTACATTATTTATTAAAATGTGCGGGATTATCTCTACGCCGCCAGCCCTCATCACCTTCTCAAGCAAATAATTAAGTACGTTTAGACGCATGTTTATCCAGTTGTATAATGCGTTTCGTATTAAAACAGAAACATTGAAGGGAACTAAATTAATTTGCACAAAGAAAACGGAATGCAACGCGGCTATGCTTTTACTATAATACCTACTTCATACAAATAAAAAGTCTGGATAACAAAAAGTACTCGAACTCGCGTATGCTCTACAAATTGTATAGAAAATATAAAAGACGTAAGCTTCGAGTGAGCTAGCATGTCCATCGAGGGATCCGCGGGGCTCGAGGAACTGGAGAACCGGGCTACTGCCTTACGTACCGTGTACTGTACGTACTGCGCCCGTCGGTAATCGACGACGACGCGACGGGTCCCACCCGCACACAGCGACAAACGCAAGGAAATTGCTCTCTTCTGCCGGGAAATTGAGACGCTTCTCGTAAAATCGAATCCCTATATTCTAAATGCAATCACAAGGCAGATCAAACATTCTTGAATAAGTTTTTCAGTTTCCCCGATGCAACCATCTTGACTTGACTCAAAGGAAGCTTTCTTCCTTTTCTGCTTCAATTTGCAGTCGGCGTTGACGTGTATAACTTCCATAAGCTCTCTATTAGACAGCTTTCAATCATAAATATTTATGAAGCCACAATTATTGTGAGAGAGCACTTAATGTAACACTCACAAATGATCGCCGCACTTATCTTAAAACGTAGCGGAATAAATGTCTGAGAAGCTGTAACGTGATTAATCCGACAGGACAGGACAACACGACATATACAATATAGGGATAAAATGTTCCGAGAGGGAAATTGCAGTGTTTCCCCGAGACACTGAAATTGCGGGCCAAGTACCACGTTAACAGCATCAGTCGAAGAATATTGCAATTGTATGAAACAAAATGATACAATTTACACTTCCTTTTCAGAAAGAGATTGGCAATCTGACAAACTGAATGAAATACCTGTGTTTGTGTGATGACGGTATGTTCAGGGTTTGATGGCTTCAACCGATAAGAAAACTAAGTGTATACAAGTAACTAAGACGCTTCATTGTTTGGAAAATATTTTTGTATATTTAACAATATTATCTGCCGCTACAGCACTGATCAAAATGTAAACGACTCCCAAAAATTAAAGTAACTAAGTATTTAGACAAAATTTAATATTCAAGAAATTCCAAGCCGTAAAACCAGTACCCCTCAATAAATCCAGAAATTTGCATAAAGTTCAAATTCGGCAGAGCATTTTAAATATTTTTTGAATAACGTACCAAAAATCCAAATAAATCTGGCAGAACATTCCGACGTTTCGCAAAATAGCTGGCGAGAGCTGACTTTAACTACATTTCAACCTATAACTCATAAAAACTGCTGAATACAAAACAAAACTGTGGAGAATGGAAAAGAAAGGTATTGAAACTACAGGAAGAATTGTCCTGGCGAGAATAGCAGAAATACTAACTCGATTTTGTTTCCAACTTTTAGTCGGGTAGGTATTATAGTTTGTGTTCTTTATCGAGGGTAGTTTGCAATAAAATTATTAGCAAGAAGCGATTTTCTTACTACCACGGTCTACTCATCAGACTTATCAATCGCATATCGATACGAACCTCTTATTACGGGTTTACTCCCTGTATATATAAAAGCAGAAAATATATTTCCAACACGGTACCTAAAAATGGAATAATTTATACTCTAACCCTAGCTAGTAGAATTTTTTCAGGTCATATTTTAACATACTGCTAACGAAACAACCGTGTTGTCAGATATAGCGCCGGCTGACTGAGACGGAATTTAAAACTGTCACTGATAAGCACACTAACTCATAATAATGGTTTGAGCCGAACGCTCCCACCGCTCCCTACGCTCCCACCCACACTTGTAAGCTGTCCACCGTTACGACCACACGGATTCTAACAGTATTTATATTTTATGTATTTAACCCCACGTTAGCAATTAGTCTTAAGTGGGGTACTTAAAAATGATACACTCGATTTAGTATGCAAATGTATCACCCACCCGTCGCCACGTGATGTTCAGCCTCACGGGATCCTCGAATAAGAATAACTGATTATGAAATGCTAAAATAAGCACTTCACGTTTGATGAAAGTCAAATACAATTTTAGTATCTCTGAAGTAATGAAAGAAATAAATAACAAAAAAAAATTGGTTGCCTGTAAAGTCGGTATACGGGCGAAAGTTTTACGTGACAACGACTTTGAGTGGTAAAATAATTTTAATGTGAATATTCATTCGTATAGTAGGACGCGTGCCTTTCACTTTTTATGTCTGTCTCTCTCGCTCTTAGGCGGGCTAACCATGCCCGAGTGGAAGGGACGCGTGCCTCTCACTCGCTCTCATTGTGAGCGCATAACGTGAGCGGAGCGTAACGCAGATTCTTGAAGTGTCACCCGGCAAACCAATTTATAAGACGTTGTCACGTCAAAAATAATAAATTACAAAATCCAGAAAATAACTTTTAAAATAAATCTTCAGACGCGCAGCAAGTTCAATTTGTCCGTAGAACTTGGACATGCACCACCGTAGTCTAAAATATGCAGATAAAGTAGCGTAGGGAGCGTCAACGAAACTTACTTTTATTTGAGTTGCATAAATGAACGAGGTAGGTTTGTGTTACACAACTAGCTGAAGAGGAACCATGTCAACAGACTTCCTAACTGTTCCCAATCTTACTTCTCTCTACGTTCCTAACTTTAGAGCAAACAGACCTTAATTGTATGTATCTAGGTACGTACGTACGTACGTACGTACAATCTAGCACCAAAACATAGGTTTTTACAGGTAGGGTTCAGACCTATTATAAAGTTTGACCAGAAAATGTTTCCAAAATATTAAAGTAAATACCCGTTAGGAGGGCGCAGTAAGGGTATTAATATGTATTATGTGACAGGCGTGTTTAAAACACTCGTATCAACGCAAGCCATAACACTCGAGTGGAAAATAATTCTAGTTTTTCATGACTGAGTGTGTACAATTGTATAAATATTAGCTACCCTACCGCATAACCCTAGAAAATATACACCAAGGGAACATACTCCTGGGATAAAATATATCTTCTGTGCTATCCCAGGACATGAACTACCCGTGAGGCACATCCAAAACCATTCAGCCGTTTGAGCGTGAAAGAGTCACAAAGATACACACACACATAAATACATACCATACAAACTTATTTCTTTATAATATTAGTGTGATATAGTGTCATTATAATTTATATGCAAAAGCGCGCACAATTGAAATGAGACAGTTATGGTGCGTCATAAACAGCTGACAAGTGTTATCTGAGACAAGCCAGCCGCTCATAACTCGCGGACGCCTGGATCGATACGCGCTTGCCGCAAATCTATCCGAAATCGTGTGATGGTTTATGATGCTGCGAAATAACGCTATTTCGACGAGCGAAATTACGCTTGCGGTTGGTACTATTCAGCGCATCTCACAAACCGAGCCTGTTCACTGCACGTCGACGCCGACGCTGCACCGAACTTATACCTAGGTAAGTAGCTACTGCCGAAACCGTGTCCGTCTGGCACTACTCCCACTACGTTTTGAAATTACACTTACCAGGATAATTAATATTTTGTTAAATTTTAGGTTACATGATGCGACGCAGTATGCATTTGTAAATAGAAATTACGAGTGCCGGACAAGACTGCCGCCTTTATAGTAAAGAACAGTCGTTTTAATGGTGACTCAAAACTTTCATTTATATTTGCTCCCTTTTTACGATAAGACAGGCTCGAAGTCAGCTTGCACGACTTCCTTGAATCAATTTGTATAAATGCACAACAGCACTATCTCAGCTTGAACACTGCCCAATTAACACGAATATAATGCATGCATGCTAAGTTAGAACACACATTTGAATAATTAATGTGAAAACAATCATTAAGTAACAAGGAACTTCGAAGTAGAAAATGTTAACATGAAACTCGAGTCACATAAAGTGAAATTATAGACAGACAAGTAAGTAATATACTTAGCAAAGACTAAAATACGGTAAAACCACAATGTATTTACGTTTTCTCGTCATTCTCTCGTCGTTATAGCGGTGGTGACATGTGATGAATAGTACTTATAAGAGCGGTCCAATTTTGGGCATAAGCTTTATATTCTCCGCCTTTATAGTTCAGTAGTTTTGAGCAATTTCCAGCGCTAAACGGGCCACGTACTGCGGCCGCGCGCACAATGCATTCCGGTAATTATGCGAGAAAGGCTGCCAGCGTACAGTACTGAAACACAGGCTGCCGAGTTCACCAGGAGTTACGGGTCATCAGTATAGGGCAAGCGAAAAATGCACTACAAAGCTTTGTGTAAAGGAAACTATACACGAACGAAAACAAAACGAACGCCAAAGTGGAACATTAGGGGTGATTAGATTCAGACGTTTGCTACTTTGATGTTCCGTTTTTTTAATTGAGATTTACGGACTACACTTACTATAACTGTTAAAACTTTCGGACTTCTGTTCATTTTAATACTATGAATATTTAATGTTTCGAACTACAAAGGAATAACAGAGAACTAAAAGCTTTGAATATTTTACCTCCAAAGACATTTCAAATGTTGTAGGACTCATGTTTCAAACAATCATCTTTGTCTGCTAATTAACTCAATGTTGTTTTACGTCATTACAAATAATTCAAGTTCTACGTAGTCAGGCATCGTTGGGGCTGTGGAACGTCGTGGACGGGCACCGCAGCCTTAAACCAAACACACGCCGAAACGGACGCTTGAATGCAAGCATTTAGCTCTAGATAAATGGGAACACGGGCGCGGACGGCGCCCTCGAGCTTCGCAAAAAATAATTATTCCGCCCGCAATCCTCACACAAAGCCAAAACTCATTTTTAACGTCGCACGTCAAAATATCAGAGACGCCTCGTAGAAATAATATTTGCGAGGAACAGAGATTCTTGCTACCGTAAAATGATAATGTAATGTTTCAGCCCGGCCAACGAATCGAATAACATTATTAATTACCATAATATTGTCTTTGTAATAAATAAGGAAAAGACAAACAAAAAGTAGAGCCGCCAGTCTTTCTTATTTTCAAGAAATACTTTTCCGGTTCTAGTATTAGCGCTAATGGCTGTAACAACAACACTAAAAGGTGCTGAAAATAATGATGTCCTGTACGGTAATTACTGAGGTAGCTGGTCGATAACGAGTCGCGTTCAACGTTAAACGTTCGGCAGGTGAATGGTGGGCATTGAACACGGAAATGGTAGCAGCATCCGGCCGCAACAATCGACGTTCCCGTCCGTCAACCGCGCGCTGTGCAAGCACTACACGACCAGGGCTGGGCGTTTATTACCCAACATCGATATACATCCAACAAACATTCTCGCTACACCAACATAAAAATTGCTACGAGTTATTCCAGAAACTCTTTTATTTCGCTACCAGATATGAAACGAATTACAAATACGTGATTTTTATTGCTAGAGGAAGCACATGTAATGGAAAATTCAATCTTAAATGCAACTTCTGCCTAAAGGGCCGTGTTGCCCGATTTAGGAAATGCTTTAGGAGAATAATGTTTTAATATTGTGCGGCAAACACGAGTGCGGCGAGCGGCTTGTGTACTTTGGAAATTAAGCAGGAAAATGTAAAGGTCACGCGATGTTTAAAAGTGAAACTTTTTTCGTTGAGCCATGCAAAATATAAACGATAAAAATGCTATTCAACATGTCAGATTCTAGGCCCGAGGCTTTTCGTAACCTTAAATATTTAGGTTAATATTCAGATGTTTTTCGTAGTATGTTTTAATTTTTAACCTAAAGCGCGTTTGTAAAGAAATACTTAAACAAAGACCGCTTCTAAACGCTTTGTAAAGCTTCAAACAAAGGGACTTATATTTGGTAGTGAATTCTAATAAGTGGCAATATTGCTTATTCGATCAAATTCAACTTTTGAATATTTTTCCGTTTTTACCCGGTTACGGCGAAACCAAAATAATTTTGAACAATATATCGACGCTTGAAAGGCGAAACTGATCTAAGTGACATATTTAAAAAAAAAATTGAATCCTGATTCAAACGATGGAGAAAAATTTGCTGATTCCGAATATGTATATAACTCAATATTGAAAAAAAATGTCGTTTAGATCAATTCTGCATGTGTAGGTTAAAAAAAGTAGCAGAAACCGGCCACAAGAAGCTGTCGCCTGCTTCAGCTTCCTTTGCGGTGTTTGT
Organism: Mythimna pallens; assembly: GCA_961205895.1. Taxonomy (NCBI): domain Eukaryota; kingdom Metazoa; phylum Arthropoda; class Insecta; order Lepidoptera; family Noctuidae; genus Mythimna; species Mythimna pallens. Next base: position 15,615,536 of record OY540830.1, on the reverse strand, counting down.
GGCTGTGGCGTGTGGTCCGTTTGCGGCGACCCTTAGAATAGGTCACTGCATGAAATGATAATTATGTGTTTAAACGTTAACGTTTGATGATAAGTCAATCCACGTTTGGCGATACCATTAATGTAGGATTTCTATAATAATAAAAGGTTTAAATAAAGTAGGAACTTGTGTATTGTTCTTGTAAGAACAAACATTGCCCGGTTTACATTATTCCAGTCCAGCGATCGAATCGCTTTAGTGACGGATTTGCTGCACGACAGGACTCAAGTTGTGGTAGGTGGCCAAGGAAAGGTGAGGTCGAAACCTCTTAAATCGGAGATGGGAGTGGCTCAGGGGTCATCTGTATCCAACATTCTCTTTTCGCTGCTGCTGAATGACTTGCCTGATGCTATGACTGACGCAGAAGTACTCATGTACGTTGATGATGTTGCAGCGTTGGTAACAGCTGAATCAGTGGATCAGTTGGAGCAAAGGCTCAACGATGCCGCAAATCAATTGGCGTTATGGTTCCAGGGAAATGGTCTTGCTCTGAATCTGAAAAAGACCCACTTCATTCACTTTGTTCTGTCAGGGCGGTCTTCACGACCACTGGCGGTATCTGCGAGTGGAGTGGCTCTGGTTCAGGTGAAGACAATAACCTTCCTTGGATTTGAAATTGACGGGTGCCTCAAGTGGGATAGTCATATTAGCAAAGTGTGTGGTAAATTGGGTAGTGCATGTTTTGCTCTTGGCAGAATATCGCGAACGCGATGTACGGACCTGTTATTTCGCGACGGTGCACTCGTTACTCCAATACGGCGCTGAGCTATGGGGACGTGCTGCCGATTGGCAGCGCGCCTTCCGAATGCAGAAGCGTGCCGTGCGAGCCATCGTCGGGATACCGCAGGACATGTCCGCTAGACCCCATTTTGCTAGACTAGGTATCCTCACGTTACCTGCTATACTTATATATCAGGTCGCACTGTACGTGAGGATGAACCTCGACCTTTACCCAAAGGTAGGCAGCCGTCATTCATATTACACCAGAAGCAGGGGTCAGTTATCGACGGTCTCCAGAACGCTCACCAAATCTTCCAAGACGACTCATGTTATGGGCCCGACAGTTTATAATCAGCTGCCTGTAGCTGTTTCTAGTGCCCCAACTATAGGGAGCTTCAAAGCTCGCTTGAAAAAATGGCTTATCGAGCAAGCTTTTTATTCTTTTGACGAATTTACGATTTAATTTAATTTAACTTTGACGCTAATTTGGAATGTTTTGACTTTTATTTTAATTTGGTAATTTGACTTCGAGTATTATTATTATTATTTTTTTCTTTGTAATTTCTTTTATTTGTTGACATTTTTTATTATTTGACATTGTTATGTAATTAATCATTTGTTGACAAATTTTATGTAACATTCTTAAATGACTTGTAAGAATCCCTTACCAATAAATTACTATGACTATGACTATGACTATGAATCCAATACTGGATTGCTTACTGGAAAAATGTAAACGGGCACTGGAATGCACTGAATCCAGTTAACATACCAGTCCAGTAACTGGGTTGTCGGTCTACTTTTGAATCCAGTGCAAATGAAATAATGTAGACGGCCAATCCAGTGACATTCCAGTGCTGACACAGTAAGCACGTATTGGTTGTTTTTGCGGATTACTTGAATTAATTGAAAGTAATGATAACAGTTCCTTAAAGTTTTCTGCTGTCATTCTCAATGCCAGTTTATATTCAGTGGGATCTTCTAACTTCAGTTGATGCAAAAGTATTACTGACCCTCCTTTTTGATCTCTTTCGCTGATCCAATTTCTCACCCAAATCCGTTCCTTTTCTCTTAGTTCCTTATCAACCTCATTAATAACTTCTTGTAGCAAGAGTAATTGAGCACGTTTGAAACATTTTCGAAACTGATCACTTCTTGAAATCATTGTCACTGTAGTGTTCACACTTCAACAGCTTCTAAATAACTGGAATAATGTAGACGTTACAGATCCAGTCCAGCACTGGACTGGATTCTCGCTGAATCACTGGACTGGGATAATGTAAACCGGGCATAATACACTTAAGATTAAAATAAAACATTCTGCACTTGGGCACCCCGACTAGGACAGGTTGGTTAGAAGGGGATATAATAATGTCGCAAAACTGTATCATAACAGCATTCGAACTGATTGACTGCAGACTAGTATCAGTTATATCAAAAACGCAGCATTGTGTCGTAATTATATTTCATTACACTTTATCTATAAATATAAATATATCACTTTATTTATAACCGGCATGTCCTAGAACCAAAAATTCGAAGACATGTGACATCCACCAACCCGCACTGGGCCCGCGTGGTGGATTACGGCCCATTCCCTCTCCTAGAGAGGAGGCCTGAGTCCCAACAGTGGGAACATTATAAGGCCGACTACGCTATGCTATGCACTTTATCTTTCATTTGAAAATGATGATTTGCTTTTAGAAAAAAAAATTACTGCCGCCATATTATTTCACGGCACCATTTCATGATATAGTCGGTCAAATCATAAAGTGGTTAATTCTAAGATCTGGCCACGAAATATAGATTAAAGGCAATAACTTCTAGCTAAAACATAGCATCAAAAATTCCTCCGCATCGCTGTCGACTGGAAGTGTGCCCAAAAGACTGGCGGCATTGCCATGTTGTATGTCAGATCTCTGACCAAGGTAAAAATCAGCCCTTGGGTCACGCAACGTGTAAACTAGGCGTTTTGATAATTCGTTAAAAAGCGTATGAGAACTTGGACCCCATGGCCCAAGAGTTTCAACCTCAAACACCTCGAATATATAACTGTCGACGAGGTTGTTCTAGTTTACAGTCGCAGCGGCAGCATCATGGGATGGCGCAAGGGTATCGACACAGGTAGCGTCACACTCTAAAGACCTATCCATCTTCCACGGAAATATAAACATGCCATCCGATCTCTTACATGAGGTTTCAAAACAGCTTGAACGCTGACGGTTATAAGTTATTGTAAATATAGTAATTACGCAATTTTCTGTTAAGTTTATAAACAAAATACACACTATTATTCACTGCTTTAAACTGGGTAAAATATTTTTAATTTACGTGACACAATGGACGAAACTACGACTCGGTCACACTTTATTCTACTGGTAAACTGTTGCCAAAAAAGAAATACGTCTCATGTATATACAATGTACGTATGTTGAACGGTTCCCTCATAACTTCTACACTCATTATCATAATGTGACTAGTAAGGTATAGTTGAAAGCGTCTTCATGTTGTAAGTTATGCGACGCAACACTTGATTCAACACGGCGCCCTCTAGAAGACATAAAGATTTATGTAGTCTGTCTCAAAACAAAAGTGCATGTTGTTAGTGATGACATACGGCTCTGGAATGTAGTCATACACAATGGTCCTTATTAGAAGGATTCAAGTCTCCCAAAGGGCACTGCAGAGGGCTGTGCTCGAAGTTTCCTTGAGTGATCGAATCAGAAATGAAAACAACATCCGCAAGAGAACCAAGGTCATCGATATAGCCCTAAGAAACACCAAACATAAATGGCAGTGGACAGGGCACATTGCTCGCAGATCAGACAGAAAGGCCCTAGAGAGGCGACCACGTACTGGAAGTTGCAGCGTTGGAAGGCCTGCCAGAAGGTGGATCGACGACCTGATGAGGGCCACGGGAATCCGATAGATGCAAGACGCAAAGGACCGGTCATTGTGGCATCACTTGGGGGAGGCCTATGTCCAGAAATGGCCGTCTGTCGGCTGAAATGATGATGAAATTTTAGTTTTTAAACTTATTATTTTATGCAATATGTTTATGTGACCCAGTTAGTAGACAATGACAACGGCCAGGTATGTAAGATATATGTTTCATGCACGAATATGTTCTGCCCGAATCTATATTCGATTTGACGTATTTTCTATAAAAGAACTAAAACTGTCGTTGGAGCTAGTCACGATACTCAAAAAAAAATTATAGCTGTTCGAATAGAATCGTTTGATAATAAAACCGAATGTAGCGTTACACTACAACGTGTGATATGTAACAAAAAGAGAATTTTATTTGCACAAGCTACAATGTATGATAGTAGTACAGAATACGTATTCGAGATAGTTTATGACAAATACTCATCAAAGAGTTAAGACTTGGCAAAGTAAATCACATTCTAAAAACAAAATGGCCATTCCATAATGGACGGAACATTCAGCTTAGCAATTTGTTCCATTAATGTAATCGCAAACTTTATAGAGGTATTTACTGCAAATTAACTCCCAGCTTTACAATGGGGATTTGCATGACAATAAAGGGTGACAGTTTACTGATTGTAGTCTCTAATTATTAACAATATAAACCACTTCTGCTTTCGATATTTCAATTATCAACATTTAGATGTAGAGAGATGTAACTATATTCTAATGACATTATCAGCTACCAAAATTTTTACGTCTATCTAGAACTTTATATACGCAATAATATGCCTGCCTAGCCTTAAATCAAGTAAGTTGAGGTCGTCTCCCAGTCAAACCAGATAACGCTCAATACCAGTGTTTTATATGGCAGAAGACAGTGCCTATCTGAGCGCCACAACCCAGAACATGGGTTGGTTAACATTTATCTTTGGTAAGACTGGTGTATGATTTCTTGGCTTCTAACTTGTACCTAATGACTGTCAAGTATTTACAAAAAATGCCACAAAGAAATCCTCTTTTACATACGCAATAATATTATAATTATATATAATAAAACAAGTCGTCGTAACCATTATGATAAACAACAGAGTAAGTATACATTGAAGTTGACATTAGTATTGTATTTAACAATATGAACAAATGATACTAAAACTTTTGCGCCGCGATTTCTAACAGTCTGTAAATAGAAATTGCTCACATTTATCAAAGTAGGACTGAATAATGACTGTGTAATCTTCTTACGTATAATGTAACTTGATTTATGTGGCTAATATTAATACTTTTAAAATCGTACTTTGGTTTACACAATTTAATTGAACATTTTCTTATTCCATTTATTTTGGAGACTTATAGGAATATTTTATGATGCTATTTCATTTACATAGAATAATAACAATAATGCTGACGAGATCATAAATAAAATAAGGCTAGATTTTGGTCGGTCGCTAGTATCTGAGCAGTGAGTGTCCCGACCTACATTGTTTTATTGAAATCGGTCACGACGTTTGTTATCGCCTCAGCCTCCTCGAATATTTGCACAGGAGCATGTAGGGCACTTCTTTTATAGCAAATAGTCGCCGTTCGGCAATATACATTATGTATTTATTGGACCCGCCATTGTGGTTGTTGTAGCACGAAACTGTCTATTTTATTGTTTTGCGTGAAATTGTGTGCTTATGTGTTTGTGTATTGTTTCTATTTCGCTCGACACCTTTTCTGATAGCACTTACATTCTTTTTTTACGTCATCATCAAATGACTTTTTTCGCTCTTTGTGAAGCAAGAGACTTTTACTAACTAAAACCTACCTGTGTTCCTTTAGTTGCCCTTTGCGAAGGTCACAGTAAATCTTTCGAACAATCCCGCAGCCCTGGCAGGATTCCTAAACCTTAGCAATAGCTATTGATTGAAAATCGTAAGTTTTACTACGAGCAGGCTACGTAACTCTCCACCGACTATCACGAATGAAAGGCCTTTCATCGGCTAGTAGCTTCAGCAATTTAAATTGGCTCTGGAATCAATGAATTCTTTTTTTATTTTATTTAAAACGCGGATATGATCTGAAGAAGATACTTTTACTTCCGATTCGATTTGGATATTCCTGTTCACTTGTAACTTATTTTTATACTTATCGGACTGGAGGCGCTCGCTTTTCGCTGAAAGGTTCTCCTTACCTGAAAACAAAGAACAGTAATTGATTACTTGCTCTCATGAATAAGTCTGAAATATTCCGCTACAGTTTTCCTTCTACTCGATAGTGTATACGAGGTATAGCCTTCTAAATATTTAAAGTTGGTCTGACTGATTGAACGCTCTTTGAAGTGTAAACCTTTGATTATAGGTATGCAATATTTAAACAGGATAAGGAATTCAATTAAAATGTCGGAAAATCATAAAGTAAATTAATTATTAACTATTGAGTAAAATTTATATCTAGAAAATTTATATTAACGATCGAGCTATTATATAAGAATCTCCAAAAATTAATTAAAATGATTAGGCATTGGGAAACATTAACGTTTGTTGAAATTTTGTTTTTTATTTCGGTGGGAAAATCATCTTATGACATCCCCCGCTCTTGGGCGGGGCGGGAGATAGTGTCAGACTTTTACTGACTAAAAACCCACTCCTGTTCCTTCGTTGCCTTTCGTACCAGGGCCGAGTCTTCCTTTCAGAATCAGACCCTTGGCCCCAGTAGGCTTCGACTCTGCTAGGCCTACAGCTGCTGACATCTCCTTGAGGCGCGCGTGGAACAGCACCCGCCGTCGACGACTTGGGCTCGGACCGGACGGTTACCGGACGGTCGGACGGCGAGCCACCCATTGCTCGCCGTCCGCAAGCCCGCACCTACGGTGGCCGGAAATCGGGATCGGAATCCCGGCGGCGGTTGGGGCGTGAGGAGCGCTGCCTCACGCGATCGTCCGCCTCCTTTGCAAGCATTACTGCTTTGCAGAAGGAGGCGACCGCCTGCCACTCCTCCGGACCATGGCCGGTTATTTATATGCTAATATTAATACCTAAATGTTACTATCGTTTATTAAATTCTTTAACCAGGGAGTAAAACCTTTTGACTTTTTATATATTCACGCATTTCTCTGTTTCACGATTCTCTTGGGTCTGTAATTCTTTGGACAAGTCGTTATCGTTAGATATAAATTGTACATATATAGACCCACTATTCGATTGCCTCAATAAAACGTCACGGGGGAGTCTTGCCATTATCACCATTCCTTGCAAATATATAAAACAGTACGTTTTTATTAGCAGGTATTTCTACATAAATTAGTTAGATTTCTATTATGTTACAGAATGCATTTAATTGCATTCAAGAAATTAAATTAAGCCCACCAACTGCGTAGAATTTTGAAATTCGGGTGTGGCTTTTACTTTACCAGAAACTTATGGCGTTTTAATGAAATGTCAATTAGAACGGTGACTCCGCAGCGATTTAATTAATATCAATTAAATAATCATTATTTATTCAGATTTGATTTCTGTTCCGAAAAGACCCTTTGCTAATACTTAGGTACCTACACAAACTTGGTACATCACTACTTTTGGAACGAAAATGAAATGCAATATAAATTATAATTCGCTACCTACCACAAATCTACAAAACCAAGGACACACTTGAGTTTCGTTTTAATATTGTATTTTGGCTAACTGCAGACGTGGCACTAACGACATCTGTGTTGTAACCCGTGTAGAAAACCGGCAGCGCCATCTTTCTCTGTTACAGTAAGGTTGTACAGTTTTCAGGCACTGCGCCCTCTATAGGAAAACTATTCAGTAAAGTAGCGTGCTACTCGGGTAACTTACTGAAACACAGACACGCGGTGCCATCTAGCGGGTGGTTGTGGACTTATAAAGCAAAAAGGTTTCGAATAGAGATACAGATGGCGTTGTAGCTTAGGGCGGATTTAATTTACATTACAGCGCCACCAGGGGCGAAAAATTTAAACCGTTTCAACACATCTTTAATAGATGTCGCTGCTAAAACGATGATAAGAACTTTCTGAAAGACGAAATTATATTTATTTTCACTGCCTACGTCACATGAATGATTGATGTGTTGACAACCTTGATAACGAGCAAGTAAATACTAACGTGAAACATTTATAAATAGCTATTAGAGGGAATGGAAAATAAGCGTAACTTGAAATTGCTTTCATGCTTAGAAAGTATGAAGAATGTTGCCATTTAAATAACATCTAATCTTAAAGTGGAAAAAGGTGAAAATTGGTTGATCTTATAGCAATATTAAATCCTGCAAACACAGAAAGAAATAATATGAATGGGTATGAAACAAATCACATTGAAATGGTGCACTTTTCACGTTATCATGAGCTATAAATTACCTACATGTGCCTTGACTCGCCGCTCTAACATTATGCCGTTAAATTATAGACTTTCACAGTATTGTCACAGAGTAGTTTAAATTCCACGCTTGGAAATGTTTGGGTAAATTTTTTCGGTCGATGGTTCCCGAAAAAGAATTACGTGGGTATCGCTAAAGGTAACCCTAATTTAGCTTTCATTATGCTTATTTATTTGTGGATAGATAAAATAATTATAAAAAATACTTATTAAACTATAAAATGCTCATATAAAAGATCAAAAACAGCTCAGGTTTGGGAGAATGTGTGAAAAGAATGATCTGATAATCGATCTGTCATAAGTCTTTAGCTATCTTAGTTAATTATTGTCCAATCTTGTAACTTTTCGTATTTTACAGTTTGTTGTTCCCTATGTTCAACAGTGGACGTTCACTGAAATGGGCCATTGCAATTAGCTAATCGTAAATCACAGTGCGTTAACAAATAGAAAAGAAACTTAAAAAACAAATGAGTGCAATCAGGCAAAACTTTTTCCGGGTACGTTAGTCAATTTGGCAATTTGCTTTACCCTCGTAAATCTATCAACAAGACAAGAACTTTTTGCTCATTGAACTTAAAAGTTACGAAAACTGCAGCCAGAGTACATTATTTCGTGGAAAGATAACTTGTAAATAGAGTCAAGTTTGCAGCTAACTAGGCGATGTTATATTCTCATTTTGTGTGAACATTTTGCGTACCTATCTTTTGTTATATTAACGATACTTGAGAAGCTTCTAAAGATTATTCTAGAACTCGTTATGGACAAGATATTAAGCTATTTAATACTCATCATTTGTAACTTGGCTACTACTGAAACCTTACCCTTTTGTTAAGTTGACGTGGGTCACGATCGAGGAATAATTTTTAACCATAATGTAGGTAATGACCTACCAGCAAATTATTAACACTCAAAAAGGTTTTGAAGAATACCTACAAATGGAACATGACCTAAGTTTTGAAAAAGGACATTATTGTAACCAGCTTAGCTTTATGTGTAACTGTGGATCGTTAATTTCAGAATAATATTCTGAAATTACACATACTTAACAACAAGACGTTCTGAATTAGATTCGAAGAGATTGTAATGAACGGTTAACAGATTGACGATTGCAAAATAGATCTTAAAAAAGCATACTGGTAAGATTAAAACGGTTCAACTTCTAGGAAGTAAATCAACAACCACGGTACCCTACCTACCAAAATAATTAATTATGAAGAATTTCAATAGCACGGCCAAAAATATTTTTTAAGGGATCACTTGAATAAAAATAAAAAAAAAAACACGCAACACTAATTCATGCGATAAAATGGGATTTCTGAGCCATTTCTAGCCAGCCACATGTAACTTAATTAAAGACCACATTCTGTAAAAAAATGTTGTCATATTCAAATGCGACTTGCACAACCGCAGTATTATTCCGACCGAGAAAAATAGGTCCTACCACAATTATAACAAAATGACAGACAGTCGACGCATATACTTTAATGTTAGTCTTGCAAAAAAATATAATCCCAACGAATACAGACGAGTCTGTATATTATTACATTATCCTCCGCGAAACGTAGCGCGTCCATTCTGTTCGTAAAGTCGCTGGCGCTGGCTTTGACGCTACTCTACAACCTATAGTGCAGTTCTGAATAAAATGGTTGTTGCATCCCTCAGTAGCAGTGTACATTACGAAACGCCAATTAGCGTTATTTTCTGTGTCAGAAACAGAGTAATGATAATAGGATTATAGCGAAACGCGAAAGCTTGGACCGAACAGGTGGACGGGCGCGCCCAGCCCGACCGCATTGCGCTGGACGCCCGGCTGCGGTCGCATCTCGCGCCCAGATTTGCTAATTAATTCCAAACGCATACCGGCTTTAGGCGCCACTTAAATGCTACACACTGCTCTTCAGCAACGTTACAAGCGCGCCAGCACCGGCGCCTAATGCCACAATTTACCTACATGACCTAAAACCTATTTACGGAAAATGTTTCCTGTACGTGGCAGAAAAACAGGACGCTAGCTACATTGTGTTATACTCGTCAAGTAGGTAAATATTTTTATATGTTAATGGTCACGAGATTGGATGATTTATACATAAAGAACAGATATAAAAGATAGAAGAACTATAAAATGTTTTCATGCACGTTGCCGATTCAATGGAGCCTGGGTAATAATTTACCTGTACACTATAAAAAGCGACAGAAAAATATATAGTGATAAAGTATAGAAACGGAGCAATCCATAGACACTTGTTTGTATACTAGATAACTCGAATATCTCCCCAGGGGTAGCAAATAATTCTATAAAAAATAAGTTATGCCGACTATACTTCATGGAAGGATAAACTCAGGGAATGAAGTTTGAGAGTGGCTGGTACAAAGGGCATCAACAATCTGTATGCGAGCCAGAGGCTGAGAATAGAGGCGTGCGGCCAGCACTTATTAAATCTCGCATTATGTAGGCGATAGGGTGCCGCCGCACATCTTCGGGCTCGATGACGATTGCCACACACACACCCACAGGCGCTCCTCGACTCACAAAGGGTCCAAATTACAGCCACTCGGTTAGTCCGCGCCCTTGCCCTTTGTGTACCGGGCAGTATTGTGCTGATCAAACTGTTGTCTCGGTTTACCTCTACATTTACGTACCTATATATCGTGAAAATCCATACTGTTCCACGATACTAACACGTTGTTGTTCATGAACCCGTTAATCAACAATAAGCATTCATTTAGTGAGCAAATTATTATATTTGGTAGTAGGTAAATCCCGACTTCGCTTCAAACTTCAAATGGAAAATAGAACCGGGAATTGTATATAATTTGATGAAATTTAATTAAGTGGTTATCCTTTCCTATTCCAGTAATTGGAAAGGTCAACAATGAAGTAATCATATCTATGGGTATATACATAAAAATCAATTGCTGTGCGTTAGTCTCGCTAAAATGGGTGGACCGATTTTAATCATTCTTTTTTTTTGTATTGTTCACCAGCATACAGAGAAGGTTTAAAAGCAATAAGGTAGGTTGTCAGGTCGAGTAAGTAGCGTAAAGTAGGCAGGTAGACAGGTAGGCAGGAAGTCAGTTGACGGGAGTGAAGTCGCGAGTAAAAGTTAGCATTACATAAATATTTTCTAAATTCTGAGATAAAGTGTTAAGACGTATCAAGGTACAGTTTTAACCGAAAGAAATAACTGATTATTTTTGTGATAGAAAAATTCAGCTATAGCTATTCCGAGCACTGCAGAGAGGAAACGGTAAGCTATAGTGCTTAGTGCTATTTCCGATAAAGTCATTGTCTATATAGTCAATTTTACATAATTTATATGTTTTTTATTTTATTTATATAAACTTTTTATTTTTAGAATGAACTCGTATGAACCGGTCTCAGTCTTGTGGTGAACAGGTAAAGTTTTTTGATTATACAGTATTGTTTCTTCTTCTTAAAGTTGAGATCGACCGATCAATATGATTTAGAATTAGTGCGTGCATCTCTATGCGAGATCATCCTTAGTACACAAATGTTCGGACTGTCTTTGGCCACAAGGGATAACGTGAGCTCCACCCGATAGCATTAATACTAACGCTAATTAGCGACAATAGCAGACAGGTATATGTACTACAACAGATCACGTAATTATTCATAAGCTTGTCACACAAAACCCTTGATATCAACGAAATGTTATGAGAGAATCTACAAGGGAAGTGTGACTTATTTAATATTAATATATCGTAATCAGTATTCGACCGAAAACCCGCAAATATACCGTGTGACTGGCTGAACAGTAGACAGGAAGATTTATTTATACTCACACGTAATGAATGAAAATGTAAATTAAGGATTAAAAATCGTAAAGAAATCCATAATTAAATAATTGTGATAGCGGGAAATTTTAATTATACTGAATGTTATGAATTTCACTGACATAAAGAAAGAAAGAAAAATATTTTATTTGGCACACGTACACAGATACACACAATGTAGAAACAACATGTGAACACTTAAGATAAAAAAATAATTACTAACATTGTCTCACGCCTGCACCAAATAGGTCCAGTTCAGCAAAAATGCTAGACAACTTAGTGCCCTGACGCTGATTTTCAACTGAACCTTATTGAGAGTTTACGGTAGAAAAGTTAGTTAGCAGATACAGTCACGAAAATTGTTCATCAAATTGACTCAATTCACCAATTTGCCATTTTATACAGCACTTATAGTTATTACATTTCAAATTGTCAAATAATTTCTTGTTTCAGAAGAGTTTTGAATATACTTGAACAAGTTTAGTTTGTAGACGATTTTCTAAGTAATTAATTTCGTTTAATTTCAAGATTTGTTTAATCAGGCCAAATATGTAGGTCACATTTTTCATTATCCCTCATTCAACCAGTTAGTCTTCTTAAGACAAAATCAATAATACTAAGATATTTTCAGTCTGACCTGTTTTAAAGAAGAACAAAGAACAAATGGGATTGTACAAACCACTGGCGTGCTGAACAGCAAATTAAAAAACTTCGTTTGTAGAAATAAATACCTTTGCGGATTATTTCGTCTCTACTGTTCTTAGAGCCGTATAATTCTACAAATAAAATCTAATTTTGTTTGTGGAAACAACAGTTTTAAAGTCAGAAATAAATTGTCAATGCAGAATACAGAATGTAGTATTTGTCTGGGATTTACCAACACTGTTGCGCGTTGTTTAATTTTTTATTTTTTTTGGTTTCGCACCTTAAAAGGAAAAACGGAACCCTTATAAGATCACTTTGTTGCCGTCCGTCTGTCTGTCTGTCAAAACCCATTATCTCGGGAACGCATGGAGGTATCTTCAAACTTCTAAGTTAACGAACAAAAAAGATACGGCCGTTTATGTTACAAAAAACGTATATTTCGACACTCTCAAGGGAATCAAAGTTCATAGGGTACTTCCCGTTGACCTAGAATCTTGAAATTTGGCATGAAGTAAGATTACATAGCACAAGTATAGGGAAAAAATATGAAAACTGTAAATTTGTAGTTACGTCACAAAAAAAAACTTTTTTGCGATTCGGAAAAATCTTGCTAACTCAATTCGGGAATTGAACTGTTTTCCTAGGTAAGTTTATACGGAACCCTCAGTGCGCAAGTCCGACTCATACTTGCCCGGTTTCGTTTAGTGTTTCTTCTCAGAGTATTCAGCTAGAAGCCGCCGCCGGCATCATTTAGTTTAAACTGACGAAACAAATGATGTAGAAAATTATTTTAAAAAATCTATTTGCAAAATAAATATCATTTATCAAATTCTCCTGCTCTGTGGGAAGCGAAAGGGAGTGTCAGACTTTTGCTAACTAAAACCCTCCAGTGTTCCTTCAGTTAGGTACCTTTTGCGTTCCAGCCCATTGTTATAGCCCTATGTTTAACAACTCGTCTGTATTCCCGAAGGGATAGACTACTATTGTTAGGCACATATTAAACCCTCATTTTGTCAGTTATGTTTTCATCCCTTTTAATAAGACGAACCTATCGACATCAACCAGGCACAGGACTCTTTAGAACTCTCGAGAATTCTTCCTAATATCTCTCTAAACATTTCTTTCTTTTCTGTAAGATAATTTTTTATTAATATTAAGAGAACATACAAAACTGACGTTCAAACAAACATCATCGTTTGTTCAACCCACATAAGAGTGTATTTTTATTAAACTTCACTCCATAACAGTTTATCCTTTGATCCCGTCGGTTTAGGAAGAGGGTGTTTATTATGGTGCACCCATATTTGACAATGTGGTGACAGAATCGAGTTACACATAAAAGGCGGGAAGGAGGAGGGGGTTATGTTGTCCATGGCTATTATGGAAATTTTATTATGGGTGTCCTTCCGTGTAGTGTTTATAAGAGAATTTTTGCTTATTAAAGTTTGGCGATTCTTCGTGCTATGTCGGCAACCTTGGTTCTCCTGCGGATATCTTCATTTCTGATTCGATCACGCAAAGAAACTCCGAGCATAGCCCTTTTCATTGCCCTTTGGGTGACTTTGAGCCTTCTGATAGAAGGGCACATTGCGCGCAGAACGGATGGGCGCTGGGGCCGAAAGGTTCTTGAGTGGCGTCCGCGTACCGGAAGACGCAGTGTTGGAAGGCCTCCTCCAAGGTGGACCGATGACCTGGTGAAGGTTGCGGGAATCAGATGGATGCGAGACGCACAAGACCGTTCGTTGTGGCGACATTTGGGGGAGGCCTATGTCCAGCAGTGGACGTCTATCGGCTGAAATGATGATGATGATGAAAGCTCTCGCCCGCGGGAATTTGAAAAACTATCCAAAGGGAGAATACTCTCTCCAAATATTAGAAATCAATGAAACGAAATTTAAATCTTGTATTAAACGCACACTATGCAGGCAAGCATATTATAGGTTGGAGGATTATATTCAAGATAAAAATGCTTGGCTCAATGCTAGTCCAGCTCCACTACTTAGGGTGTACAAATTGATTCGTTCGGAAATTATTTTCTTTTTATATTTTTGAAATTTGAAAGAAATATAGTATTGTATAATGTACAAGCATTGTTTTTATTTTTCAATTTGTAAATGTGAGTAGGTACCATGGACCTATTTATTGTTTTTAGGTTATTATTGGACTTGTTTGACATAAATGAGCATGTTCGCAAAATACAAACTTTCGGCTTTCTAAATATTAGTGTGATAGTAAGTACATCATCTAATCTAATTCTCAAATCTAATCTAACTTAATAACATAGTTCACAGTAATTAAACAATTCATGTACAAAGGCGAGCTTAAGTCAACGATAAGTTTCCTCCAAGCAAACATTTGAGTGACGGAGAGAGATCACATTCGACGGTAGAATTCAGTGTACAATATAAACCCACATTAATATTTATTAAACCTACATACATAATAATAAATACAATTTAAAAAAATATATGAGTAAATAAAATAAAATATAGAATTATAAAATCAATTAAGTGATCATGCAAAATATAAGTATCTTAAAAAGGTATTACAAAAGAAGCCTACAAATAGCTATATCCCAAACATGTTGAATAATGTTTCATATACATTATATTTTAAAACCCCTCATACATGTATTATTTTTTACTATATTTATACTGTCCGAGTCTGCTAGAAAAATGTGAGTCACGCTCTTTGCAAACACGGTTTTTTTTTAGGTGGGAAAATCCTCTGATGACAAATTCCGTTCTTGGGCGGAGCGGGAGATAGTGTCAGACTTTTACTGACTAAAAACCCACCCTTGTTCCTTCTTTGCCTTCGTCCCAGGGCCCCGGGTTTCACTTTCACACTACCCATGGCCCCAGTAGGCTTCGACCCTGCTGGGCCTCTACGATTTGCTGACATCTGCCTGAGGCGCGCGTGGAACAGTACGCACCGTCGACGACTTGGGCTCGGTCCGGACGGTTACGGGACGGTCCATAAGCCCGCTTACAACCACGGTTCAGGATTTGCTTAAATGTTTGACTAAATATGTGACTAGATCAGGTCTCTCTTGAACTACTAACGCAATACACCTTTATATACGTACATCCTGTAAGTAGTACCTAATTTTAAAGTCGGCTACTGAATCGATTTCTGCAATTTTTCTTTATTTCTGCTTTCTTGATTATTTTAGGATAAAACATTACCTCTTAAAATAAATCTTGATTACTTCACTATCAATGTAGTGGCGTCGATGCCCATTTTACCTACAATTACGGTAAATAATTTCTTAAAAAATACTACCTAAATGCATCTAAGTAATAATTTAGTGTTTAATGTTTGTAACTCAATTTTCTAATTGTGTGTGGATTATTCAAGGTACATGTTGAATAACGTGATACAAATCTTTTATTAACTGGTCATCGACAGGGTTATAATTAGATTACCTTGCGGCCTGTGATATAACTAAATCTTATCAAGTTACTTCTACTAAACTAACAATGGAGTAATTGAAATTTGGCTACAAGTTGGATTGACATATTTTGCAGATATTTGATTGTATTAATAATTAAGATAGTATTGATTTGTTACGTACAGTTGATTGGTCTTCCGCAATATTATTATAATATGCAAATTGAAAAGCCTCAAGTTTCATATTGCTCATAATTTGGTTTAAAGAGAAAGATGACGAGCAATTCCGATATATTTCTACAGTATTTTTGGGCATTGTGCCTCATAACAATTTCTTAATTTAGTAATTTAAAATTTTAAAGAAAATGACAACAATTTTTACAACACAAACAATTAAAGACCAACCCGCATTCTAAAATTACCTTTTTTTTATTATTACTAAAGGAAAATGTAATTATCAACTAGGTTCATTGCTCTAAAAAAAGTTTTATTTTATATTAATATTGTTAAAAATTTGAAGTCCATCGCTTTATACAACCTTGTAGTGTTAATGTAAGACCTCCTTCCGAAGAACCACAAACTCCCAAAATACAAGCTTGACTTAGTTTGGAAGTTAGTAAATCATTTACTGCGTGCTACTGTACAACCAACCAGCGAACTGTGTGTTCATATCGACGGTTGAAAGGCTAATTGATCTAAACGAATTTTTTTTCCAATATTAAGTTATATACATATTCGGAATAAGCAATCTTTTCCCCGTCGTTTGAGTCAGGTTTCATTTTTTTTTTTTGAAAAAATGGAGCTTAGATCAATTAGCCTTTCAACCTTCGATATGTATACTGATTAAGATTGTACTTTTGGAGCGAAATAAATTATTATGAAAATGAGTTTTAAAATGAGTTTTTCAAACAAAAAAGGAAATATTAAAGTCCCGAGAAAACTATAGAACAAGGTACACTGAACTAGGTACAATATTTTTTTATAATTTTGTATTCGTAACTGCAGCGGATAATGAGAAAAACGAAACGGAAATCCGCAATTGAGGGCAGCTAGCGGTAACAGAGTAAAATATCTCAAACGTGATAAAACTAATCAATGAGTATGACGAACTTATACCATCATCATCATCTTCCTGCCTTTGTCCCGTGTTATTTGGGGTCGGCGCAACACGTTTTTTTCTTCCATTCTGCCCTGTCACTCGTCATACTATCACTAACTTCCTATGACGAACTTATACCAAACTCTGAAAAAGCGGCAAAATCATTCATGCAATATCCTTGAGTAGACCTGAACAGTAATACCACTTATAAACATAATTTCACACTTGTTTCTCCAAAGGGTGAGGCAGAAGTGGAAGAGAGTATACACAGATATCCTTTTACAAAGAAATCCATACCAAAAACGCATTAGTACCTATCTTCAATCCCTACACGTTTATCCATGAATTTAAGATAATGCTACCAACGTCATATAGATAGTTACCGAATTATTGAGAACACCGTAGTTTTGTAATAAATCTACCGAGATTATATAATCTTGATATATTGTGAAGAAATAATTTCCAATACAATAAATCCTATCCAATTTCGATAATTCACAATATGTCGAGATGGAAGAATTTACAATCTCATGTGATTTATTATGGGCTCACTAGGGCATCAGCCTGCCAGGGCTGTGGGATTATTCGAGAGAGTAACTGGGACCCTGGAACGTAAAGGGCAACTGAAGGAACACAGGTGGGTTTTAGTCGGTAAAAGTTTGACACTCAACACAACCCCCTCCGCTCTAAGCGGAACGAGAAATTAGTTATTTAATGATTTCCCATTTAATAAAAACTGGGTAAGTGTGAGTCGGACTTGCGCACTGAGGGATCCGTACCAACTTACCTATCCGTAAATAGTTCAATTCCCAAATTGAGTCTCGAACATTTTTCTGAATAGCAAAAGTATTTGTTGTGACGTAACAGTCTTCAGATTTATTCCAATACTTGTGCTATGATACCTTGCTTCATGCAGCATTCTAGGTCAACTAGAAGTACTCTAGGTTTTGATTTTCTAGCGAGTGTCAAAATATACGCCTAAACAGACCATAAACTGCTTTATCATTAGACACAAAAATTTCATTTTTTTTCACTGCTACTTTCATACCACACGTTCCTGAGAAAACGGGCCTTAGGTACGGAACCCTAAAAAAAGTATGAAGTTACGGTGATTGCCCGGTGAAAGTTATACACACAGTCATCATTGGTAGATGGACAGTCAGAAACCCATCCAAAAACATCTCAACTGTTCTAGCCTGATGGAATTGGAATATCTTGTAATTGGAGAGCGAAAGTCAAATCTCATACGTTCGGAGTAAAATATTGATACACACACTACAATCGTATTTTTTTGACTGGAAACTGACACAAACATGTTCACGAAGACAGTTGTCATGGTCCAGGAAATATCCTGATGTATCCGACCTAGTTTTATTTGGGATATATTGGAGAGAGGGTGAAATTATTCTTGACTACGAACAACTGATAGTACCTAGGTACCTAATCTTCTGAACTATATATAAATATAAAAATCGATTACTGTTCGTTAGTTGGCCTCGCTAAAATTGAAAACGGCTAAACAATAATTATAGAATAAAAATGGAATATAATTTTATTTTTGCTATGTTTGCTTTAATACACAGGTGGTTTAAAAGAAAACAGTAAAACAAATAAAAATTGCTGATTAAGTGTAATAATCGCCTTTTTAAAGACAGGAAGTACTCATTTCATGAGGAAGAACCGCGGGTGGCATCTAGTATTAAATCATAAATCATTTATCATTTATGAAGGTTCTACCTTGATATCTATGTTCGATTAACAAGACTAATTTTATCTATAACAATCTACCCATCCTACATGCTAAGAGTAATGAGAGAGTACATGGGCTTTAAGGGGAAGAAACTTTATGATGTTCAAAAAGTGCTGAATTCCAGCCTAATTTAGGTGGTTTGAATATATTTACTGAAGATTTAAATACACTTTTCATTAAATACAAGTACTGTAATTAACACAAACCATAAACTTTTTAATTTTATTTTCCCGAAGTAAATACATGTGAACATTAAGAAAACCGCCGGCCAGACTAGTGGCAGTATTCGTGGCTTAATGAAAGCCTCTGTAGGGTTTCGAAAAAGTTTAAAAGCCGTGTTGAGGTGGTACAGGTCGAGTGCGCGTCATAGCCTCTTGACCCGCGCCATGACGAGACGCGCCCGCGCCGCAAGGCCTGTCTAAATGTTCAATTATTTTGCTTTTTAATTCTTTTTTTGTGGTAATTATTTTACAATACTATAGCAATCATGAAAAACTGAGTACCATAGTCGTTTTCTTGGGGTTTTATGAAACTTATTGAGATATAGATACCATATGTATTGTGAGATATTTTTGTTCAAGGAAAACTGGACACATTTTCAAAGCCGCAGCGCGTGCATCGTACGATACTATAGCGTTATCTCGCTAAGAAGAAGACGACAACACGGGACAAGATTTATTGTACTTACTATAAAACAGTAGTCACTAAAAGCTTAAAGCAATAATACTCAATAATAAAAGTTATTAATTCAAAGTACAAACAACAATAAAGTCATTCGCCCCATATAGTAGATAATGTCAGGCTAAATAATTACAACTATTACACAAAAAAGAAATATACACACTTATTATGAAACTAATAATGCAGAAAAGAACTAAATCCCTACTAAGATATTGCCAAGTTTCAATTAAAGAGAATAAAGTAGTTCTGCGCCAACTCGTCCCTTACGGAACGAATTTTTTAAAAATTGGAAAAAATCTATCGAGTGAAGTTGAAATTGACATTTTAAAGCAAGACTCCGGAAGCTTTCTTAATTCCAAAAGTTTGGCCGTCATACTGGCTGAAAAGATGGCCGGAAAAGAAATGGGCACAAGGAGGGCCATGGAAAAAGGTGGCCTAATAGATTAGGAAGCTAATTGTGGAGAACTGAAGATTTATGACCTTTTAAAATAGCACTTTTAAAACTTCCAATTACTGTGCTACGTTCATGGGAAACATCGACCGAATACCTGGAAATACAAGTCTGAAATCTCTACTTTATTAGGAGCTCTATCTAATCAACTATATAGGTTACATCTCGATATGAGAAGAAAATCCTTTGCTCTGCGATGAGATAGACATATCTGATCATTATAAACATAATCAGCCTTATAGTTGCCCCACTCTAGGAGAGGGAACAAGGCGTAATCCACCACACGGGCCCAGTGCGGGTTCATGAACGTCACATATCTTTGAAATTTAGGTTTTAGGGCATGCTGGTTTCCTCACAATCTTTTCCTTCACCGTTTTGAGAACAATGCTGCTGATATAAATTACACAAAGTAAACCTGAATTTGAAACCACGACGTAAAATTCGTAAGTCAGGGCCGTTACTACATAGTCATCATCACTGCTCTGTGAGACAGACAAGCAAGTATAAATACAGGCTGCCGATTAGGATCTCCGAATTGTCTCATAGACGCACTGAATAAATTAGGAGGTTTCATTTGCTTCTGTAGAAAGATGAGCTAGATCGTAAAAAGGTCTCTATGACCCACGTACAAAGGTTCATCATGGACTGTGTGTGAAAACCATAACATAAAGATAAGATACAGGCTATCGATACGTTTATGTTTACGCATTATAGGTCACCACAATCAGCTTAAAGTATTATAAACCATAAAGTTCATTGGTTTCCATAATCCATTAATGGCAGCCAGAGTGTGACCAACATCCGTAGTCCGTTAGCGAGAACCGCAGACGGCCTCATACATAATCGGCATTCAATCATTTGACTCCCGATCGACTCCGCGCCATTTTGTCAATTTAATACAAAAGGTAATAAAACCACAAATACATCACTTTTATTGCTATCACGTTTGTCCTTTATATATTACTATTTACTGTTACTGCATAACTCGAATAATGTTAGATATGTTTAAACACATTGGATATGTTTAAACATATCTGCAGTTGATGTATTAAACATTTTGAGAATACTGAAATTTAAGGGCTTTATCACACTAGCGGTTTGCGAGCGGCTGCGGGGCAGGGCGGGCGCGCAGCGATTGCTTCGCGAACACGCCGCGGTTGTAGAGCGAAGACGTCGCGGACGCGTGATAAATTCGCAACGTTTTCAACGTGTGTTTGTAGCAAGTTAATGACGTACAATACACTCAATAATAAAATGGATTTCGACGAGGAGACTACTGGCTTTGTTACATCGAAGACGCGCCTCGTTGCCGGATCTCGTTGCGCGTCCGCAACAAATTCGCTGCGCATGCGCGGCGTGTTCGTTGCGCGCCCGTAACGTATTCGTTGCGCAACCGCTCCGCTTTGAGGACGCTCGCAGTCTACTAGTATGATAAAGCCCTAATTTAGAACATAATATGTATGTACGAAGTATTTGAATGAAACTTCTGTCCACTCCGCAGTCCGGTGTTAGTTTATCTCTGTACTTTATCGTCGACATGTGAAGCTGTCACAACCAACAGCTCAGATATTAATTATCTTCAGAAGTTAATAATTAACTTTAAAGTTCCTCGAGCGCTGAGTTTGGCACTTCATTCGACGTTGTATGAAGTAAATTTACTGTTGCAATTATGTATCTAAAATGTCGATGGTGGCCCGCAAACTTACATTATTACACTGTAATATTCGTGTTATTAAACGAGAACACGATAACATTAATAACCCTTTACACTGTTTCTATCGAACATAACAGTGAACAACGGGTACAAAAACACACCCAGAAATGTCAACTATTGCTTATTAATGGATAATTGCCATTGTTCAATCGCAATAATACGCCATTGATTTCCGGAATGACAGTTACTCATTTGAAACTTAAACATAGAATGGGGAGTAAGATTCAACTAAATTCAGTAAGCACATCACTTTCTTTGTAGCATCAAAGCACATCGTTTATGTGACGTCACAGAACAAAGCACTTCGAACTAAACCTAGACCAATTAATGCTACAAGTGTTTCCAACATGCAAAGTCGTAAGTAGTCAGTGTTCTGCGAGGAAATGGGCGTAACACAGAACGTTCCTAAGCATTGCTCCCCCAAAACCGAATGGATTTATCAGGTACGACGGATTTGAGCAGAATTTGTAAATCCCTTCAGTATCGCAACGCGTAAATTATAGATATACCCATAATCCAATCCTTAGGAAAGTAACGATAAAAGCTCAGAATAAAAAGAGCGATACAGCTTTTTGTGTCACTGCGAGGCAAAGGTAAGCTTGAAAGTAACATGAATAAAATAATGTTGGGAGGTTGAAAAACGTGAACAAATACTGTTGGCTGAATAAAACGTTCCACGTCAAATTGTAAGCCGCGATATGAGGCGAAACAGTTGTTTTTGTCACCTAGACGACAACAATGGCAGTAGATGCAGGGAAATTAGTCACGCCGCTGGTAACAGCTGCTGAAGTGCCGCGGGCGCCGGCTTAGTCACGGCTAGAACGAACACCACTATTTATTTAAACTTCATGCGTTAACTTGCATTTTAAAATAAAATATACTTTGTTAAGGGATTAACACGAGCTTTTAAAGCGAAGTTATATTCAGAATCTGATTTCGTTATTAAAATGTTGGCCTTTTCAATTTATATATCTAGTAAAAATTTATACCTACAGTTTATGTAGTAATTTTAATAATTTCACAAAATTATACTAGTAACATTTTTACTTAAACATAAGCATTATATTAAACATAAGCAAAGCCAGTTAACACAAGCGGAGGCGACCGTTTTTTGAAGTGTGCGCACCAGACGAACGCATTAGGAAGATTAAAACTTGTAAAAGCAAAGAAGCGAAGCAACTGTCTCGGCACTGTCATCAACTACACACGCTACGCAAATAGGAACACGCTCCGTACGCTCTACATGCACACTAAATACAATTATTCTCTAGTAGCTACATCAAATAAGGCAATCAATTTAACTGTAACTAAACCAAAGGTTAAATATATTTTAGTATTTGTATTGGTTTGTCTGCACTAGTTATTAAGTGAAATGTTTGTATGCTATTCGTCAAACGATGACAGTCAAATTATTGCTATATTGGTGATGGAACTGCACAACTTAAACTCAAGTTATTTCTCCAACATGCAACTATAAGACAAAGCATGATCAACTAGTTTGCTACCTTTACTCAAATACAAACATAGCAATGTTTTAACCGAAGGAAGATTTATATTGAAACATACCACCACACCTCCACTACACTCCTCACTAAATACTCGTTCTTACATGCACAAAAATAAGGACAGAAAAGCAATCTTTCCTCCATGTTCAGTTCTTTCCACCATGTAAATGTAGAAACAAAAGCGGGAAGGGAAAAACTTCATAATGACCGTTGTATAACGCTTTGTTAGGACACATGGCAACAGTCACGTACCCATCTAGAAATAGCACAAAAAAAGAGAAAAACACTACTTTAAATGTTGATACTTTTGTCCCGTTTATTATCACAAATGTGACACAGACATCGCTATGGGCAAGATTTATATTCGTCGGTACCAATTTCCTCTCACATTTTGAGGATACAAAAAGCATAATACTACTACCTTCGCAGAACCTGGAGTACATTAGGGTACCATTGTTTATTTTATGAAATACATTGCTTATGTACCTTATTTTAACTAACATGTGCTTCATTTTAAATTAATTTATAAAGTAAATTTTGTCGTTATTCAGTTGGTTTTGTAAAAAAAAAACGTGTTGCGCCGACCCCAAATAACACGGGACAAAGGCAGAAAGATGATGATGATGATGATGATGAATTAAAAATATTATGTGGTAATGAGTAGGTACTTATGTATGGTGACGCTATCGATTCCTCTGATTCAATTGCATTCATAGAAAGATCACCACAAAAGCGTATAAAATTGAATTGGAATTTGTGCGAGTTATTGATTGAAACTGCCATATTTCGCTGCTTGTTTGAACTCTTATATTCCTCATCAATGTATGCAACAGCATTAGTTTTTCATGTAATATTTGGGGAGCGACGCAACAAATTTAACCAGCTACGCTTTCTTATGTTCCTGCTCAGAAGCCGTGATATATCCTGTAATATCCGCATCTATCGCGCAGCATCCGCACACAAGGTAAAATGAAGCGAAAGCTCTCATTTTGTGACATCGTATACGATGAGGATCTATACTTGTGGCAAACTTCATGGAAATATTTAGATCATGTTCTGATGAAAGTTATTCCAAGAAAGTACCATTTTATCCGGATGCTACCAAAAAGATATTCTGTGAGTTGAATACAGATTGTCTGCCACACCGTACAAAATGTTACATGGAAAAAAATAAGGAAGGTAGGTATTTAATATATCCAACTCGGATGATACATTAAAGTAATGAGATCCAAGACAGTTTAATATAGATCAATGAAGATAAAGCACACATATTTGTCTAGAAATAGTATCAGAGCAATGTAAAGACGGGTAGTTTATTTTTCTTTCTTGGGCCTAAGTTGTTTCTCATGTCGTACCTTTTAGGTCTAAGATAAAAAAAAACTCACATTCTTCTACATGACTGTACAAGACTCGTAAATTGAATTCGAAATACTTCC
The DNA here is from genome assembly GCA_961205895.1 of Mythimna pallens. Taxonomy (NCBI): domain Eukaryota; kingdom Metazoa; phylum Arthropoda; class Insecta; order Lepidoptera; family Noctuidae; genus Mythimna; species Mythimna pallens. The sequence continues at coordinate 15,591,004 of OY540830.1, read as the reverse complement.
ATTATCATCTCTATACGTTACTTTATATATCAACACAATTATAACAGTAACGAAACATGACGTAGGGATATATTTCCCAAAGGAATATTCAGAGGTGTAAAGTTCACCAGTATTTTCTTACTGACTACAACTTACTCGAGATCCTTTAGTTGCCTTTACGTTCCAGGGTCGCGGTAACTTTACGTTGGAGTTCCATGTAACAAGGGGCGCACGTATTGCTATCAGGTACATTTTGTACTACGTGTATCAAAATAGACTTCAATAACTAGATTGAGCAAAATGATCGGGTCTCGCTCGTACACACTACCGGACAATACAGAGTGAGAGGAACGGAGATGACAGGATTATCATCAGGGACTATCTTATCAGCGGCGTAGCTGGGTGGCTAACGACCCTGGGGTAAAAACACTGGGGACCCTTTTTTTCCGTGGCAAATCATCGAATAACTTTTCCTGCTCCGGGTCGAGCGCAAGGGAGTGTCAGACTTTTACTGACTAAAATGAGCTGTCATGATTAAAATAGTGTTGCAACCTATTTTATTTAACTTTAGAAGCTGGGAGAATTTTTCGCTAGTTCAATAAAAGATTTGTTTGTCCGGTTTGCCCCCCCAAGAGCTGGAGGGCTCCAGAGCATACCCCGGCTAGCCCTCCGGTAGCTACGCTAGTGTTTCCTATAACGAGACAAAGCCTGAGCAGACCTTGGCCTGGAGAGTTAGATATGGGTCTCAATCGCACACACTTTACCGACATTAATGAGTGGGTGCTATGATGATCATCAGTGTCTTACCTATCATAAGCCAGAGCAGGCTGGCAGCGAGCAGGCCCAGGTCTGAAGAATTAGCCATGGATCTCGCTCGCACTCTTTACCGACCCGAACGAATTAGACGGACAGGGATGGCAAGATAATCATCAGTGACTTACCTATAATAAGCCGGAGCAGGCTGGCGGCGAGCAGGCCCAGGTCTGGGGAGTTAGCCATGGGTCTCGCTCGCACACACTCTACTGACACGAACCCGAGCCATCACACCGGACGCCGCCGTCGCACCACTCCCCGACAGATATCACAGTCTATCTTCACATTTGTCCATCCAAGTATCCACATTTCACATCAAAAGTTTTTGGGAAAGGATTCATTGTCCGTCAATATTTAATAATTCACAGGTTTCGACCCCCTCCCTATACGATTTTTAACTTCAGGGTGCTGTTTTAATTTCATAAAAGTCGTAATGTTTGTTAGGATAAAAAATTGGTTGCAGCCAATAATGCTGTGTGTAGTATATGATACCGTATTACCGTGCAATATTAGATATTACTTATTATTGTCGTAACATTTATTTAAATAGATGATATCAAGTAATTATGTAGCAGCCATGCATCGTCTGTGTGTGTGTAACACAGATGATGCATGGCTGCGGAATTGTTCGAAAGAAAGTTACCGAGGTCCTGGAACGCAAATGGCAACTGAAGGAACACAGGAGGGTTTTAGTCAGTAAGTCTGACGCTCCCTCTCGCTCCGTCGTGCGGGCGAAGTTACTGAATGATTTCCTACCAAAAAAAGCATCGCCTATATTAAATTTTAAAATACACTTCGCTAAAATATTTTGAAAGTTTATTTATAAATCTAAGCATGTAAACCTATTTAATCTCCAGACTACACTTAGTGGAAGACTAAATCCTTATCAAGATTATAGCAACTAATGCGTGGGTGTCACATTTATTTCTACTATAGCGATATCTTTTATTTCATCTGCTGTGTGGAACAAATGGCGACACAAGTTCCCCACACTTGTGTACCCATTTGTATTGTTGAAGTCCGAAATTAAATGCAGTTTAACACCGGCAAGCGAGCGTGAACTACAAGTAGATAGCACTCAAATGTACTCTTAGAGTCCAGCAAATAATATCTATGACACTAATACATTTTCTATGTCACACATAATGTAAAAGCGGTTCATCAGCAACGTTAATAACAAAACCGTTTGGCAAATATTTTGCTGCTGTGTACAAAACAGCGGTTTTAATTAACACACACAGACAATGATGTTTTGTTTTAATAACTATGAAACAGAAACCTCAATGAGAACAAATACATTTATTGAGGCCCATTTACTTTTAAAGTGGACGAATATTTAATTAAGTGTTGGATTGTTTTTGTGGTCCTTTTTAGTTGTTATAGTGGACGTTTAATTATCTCTTGATATGCACACAACATCGGAGGCTCCAGTGCCACTTGAACTAGAATCCAGAACTGAATATTGCACAATAACTCATTCAAAATTGGCGTAGAGGTAACTTTTTTAATTTACGGTTCAGAATAAATGCACGCTCCTCCGTTATTTATTGCGGGACACTGTTTGTAATATATTAATCAAAAATGTAAGAGAACGTTATCGTCCTTACGCTATCTTGTAAGTGTAATTACTTTAGGATTACATCGAAAATATATTACTTGTAATATATCTACCTTCCACTTTTATATAAAATACCTTGAGTACCTACTGTATTTTACTTTCACTGTAAAGGTACTATGTACGTATCTTTTGTCCAAGATATATTTTATTTTACTGATATCAGAATAAAAGGTATTGTTCTCATAAAGCCACAATGCTTTTCATATCCGCTGGGACGAAAAAAAAATTCGAATGTAAATTAAACAATGAAATATGCAACAACAAAATAACAAAGCAGGCCTTTACATCAGATTACTCAACAAGGCTTGGATACGATATTCAAACTAATCCTACAAAATTCCTGAAGCCCCCCGCCGCCCCTTCCCCCCATGTAGATACTATCACAAGTCTCACGAGCCGAGAAAGCTACTATTGTCAAAGTTATCAGCACATGTTAAAGCGAGATTTAAATAGTTTTATCCGCCGAACATAAGTTATTGTAGTTCGCTTGACTTTGACTAAGTTGAACTCTGCCTTTGAATCCAGATCAATCAATATTTTACGTTAGGTAGGTATATTATGTTACGCCCCGTAGCCGTTTGAATGGTATCGCAACCATTGTGCCATGCGTTCACCGCTCATGAATATGCCGCTGGCGAATGAGGAACGGTCAAAACAATAACCATAGGAACGTTAACAAAGGTTTTACAGGTGTCTGATTTTAATGAAGCGCCTATAATGAATCGTGCCTACGGAATTCAGTTAAAAACGGGGGAAAAGTTTTATCTCGACGTCATGGGTAAAGATAATGTTATTTCTTTATCTTTAAGTCTGTGCAAAAAAAAAGAAAATTACGTTGTCTCCGGTGGGTCCAGAGGAAATTAGAGGGCGCTACGCGGGGCTGGTCCAGTTATCAGTTGGTTAAAATGCAAATTGTTCTCTTTTGTTTGGCAGCGCCGATCGACAGAGCTCGCCTGCGCTAAACAAAAACATGGCAAAAATGCTAAACACTCATTTATAGGCGACGCAGACATATCCCCTTTCATCGTTTTAGCAGAATTTCAAAAGAAACTATTCAGTGACACTGCTTTCACTCCAGAATAAACGAACACTCTCCTGCAGATGTCTCGCAGTTTCAGTTTCACGAAATCTACGAAAAACTGAATAAACTTGTTACATTACTACATTGTTTTAGTTCGTTTTGCTTCAGTATTTTTCTTCTTGGTACATATTTATCTGCAATAGGATATTTGGTATCTACCGGGCGACCAAGTTCGGTCAAATAAAAATAAAAGTTGCGAAAAAACGGCAAAATAAGCCAATACAAGGAGTTTTCAATTTGAGGTAGGTATGTATGGGATTATCAAAAAGTTTGTGCGACATGCAAGATATTTGAATACAAGCTGTTGTCCGTGACTTCAGCTGCGTAAATCTGATAAAACTAAAAATAAAACATGAACAACGAAACTTTTTCAACAAAGTATGTTAAAATTACTTGTTATACCACCAGCTATCTGTATTGAAAAGAAAGGAAAGAAAAAATGAACATTGAAAACTGTTTTTTTGTTTTTGATATTTTCACCTGATACTAATTTTTTTTTTTTGTTTAGTAGAGTACTGTATTTATTGTTTTTCAAGTAATCTTTTCGTATTATATCAAGAGTTTACACTCTTAAGAATTATTACACTGTCACGTTATTTGCAATTACCCGTGGACATTATACAACTGAATTACTTTACTATCAATCTATTCGCATCGCTTTGGCTTTCGATTCTTTTTGTGATTGTTACTTTAAACGGTAGGAAAATGAAAACAAACGGAGCAGATTTATTAATATGATGGAAAAGATATTATATACATAGAACAACAATACGCTGTATTTGATAAACAAACGCACAATAGTAACCGCACTCTCGGTCGATTGAGAGGACACGCATGTCGGCGGAAAGAATTTATCCGAGCACTTTTAGAGCCCTATTGAATAGGAACTCTTAAATCAGTTTCCTTCACGTCTGTACTTACCCCTACAAAATAATATATTCGGAAAGTTCGTGAACGGAATACAAACAGGCGCGGGTCGCCTGGAGTGCCACTGCCGCAGCATGAAAGGACCCGAACAAAGAACTGAGGGCACCTCATGCGAACCTTACATTACGAGGACCTTCTTTTGATTTTACTTCAAACCATTACACACAACCTCCATTAATTTTAACCTCTATTACATAAAGTGAAAATCGGATTACAAACTTCAAATGAAAATTACGTAATTAAAACAATTTCCCCGAAACAATGGCCGCTCGAGCAGTATTCAATTGCTATAAAATAAATTCACGTTATTATTCGATGAAGCGTATCCGTACCCCTTTTACAGCGATCGCTACGGAAAAGGGGCGTAATGCAAATAATCGAGATTAAACTTGATTACAAAAGTCTCCCCCTAAAACGGCATAAAAACTAGAAGCTTTTAGATTACTTGAACCGCAGCCACAACAAAGTTTCAGAATAATAATTCACAAGAGGATTAGCAGTGTGGATAATGCTGTCGCAAAATAAATCACGGTTTAAAAAGTGTTTAAAAGGGGTGCGTCGTAGTGATTTGTGTGGTGAGCCATGACGCGGCGCGGGCAGGACGGAGTGCGGCCACGGTATACAAACATGGACCAGCGCCGCCCACTGCGCCACGCCTGCACACCCAAGATAAAAACATGCTGCCTTGCCGCTTCTAACGTGCCCAAGACATGACACCAATCCACTTAATACGCTAAACAATGTACTGTTACAATCACATTAAATTGTTCGCACCTAAAACAGAAAATTACAGCGGTAATGCGTACCAAATGAGGGGACGAAACCATTAAATATAAACAGGTCAGGTATACACTTCAGCGCGTACGCCTACGTAATATAGGGTTCGGTTGAAAGGGACGTACGTATTTCCATAATCGTAATCAAATGATTTATAAATATTGACCTCTTTGCTACGATATCCAAATACTGAAATCATATTTTCCGAAAGCTGTTTATTGTGATCTATTGTATTCAGTCTAAGCCTTTGATCTAAACCAATTTGTATTTTAGAGTAGGTAAAACAATACGGTAGTTTACGGTTAACAATATTATTTCCCTTGAGGAACTTACATTTTTAGTGTGGTTGTTGGTTTATATAAATGTCTAAGTATTTTACTGGTATGCCAGTTGTTGTAAACTTCATAATAATTCGAAACATGGAAAGAATTATAGCTCTAGGTAAAGAATTTGGAACATTTACAAAAGAGTGAGAAAGCTCAAAGATTCCGAGAGCCTCGAAGAAGAAAGCAGCGGCGTACATAGCTACAATGTCTATAGGGACTGTTGGTATTCATACAGTGTTTTAACCAACCCAGCCACATATTTATCATGCTGCGTCTGTAATAAAGTTTTCGTGGGGACAGCACACACTAGCTAAAAATATGGTACGTCGACTTTCTGCCTCTTTTTTATAAAAACAACAAAGGTTTACGCTTTGAATGTGGTCCACACGAACATGGCGATTTAACGCTGGGCGAATTTTAAAACTTGACGTCGTTCTTTTATACCTCGAACAATATTATGGAACTTTAAATACTTACTCTTAAACTTCTACTTTTATTTTACTTATAAAATTATGCTGGCAAATGTTTTTTTGTCTATAAGGGTTGTTTTGGGAGCATGTTTACATAATGTCCAGCTGTTTTCAATGGCCCGAGCGTATGCTGCCGGTCGGCCAGGATGGTCGACAAGCAATAAATGCTAATAATTTCTCGCGTAGATTTTTTGCAAGACTAACGGGATTTTTTGGAAAATCTTTTGTACATTTCCGTACATTAGCTGTAATTCTGATGAGTCTATTAAGTGTCAAGTAACAGTTAACATTCGGGGCGCAGAATGTCGCAACATAACAATTACATTGAGTGCTCGGCAGCCATGGCAGAGACATTTACATTGATATTAGCACATTATACTTATAGGTCACATGAAACTTATTATTCATGGAACTGACAAGCTATTTCGGGTCAATTCACACTATATTGCCAATATTGTTTCAGTCTCGACAGAATTTTAGTGAACCGTGAATATTTTGGGGCATAGGAAACTAAAACTGGTTCCTTTTTAAAATAAAATAAAGTACCACGTTGTGTAACATAATTTATTCGAAGTAGTTAAGTCTCTAATTACCTCGTTTCTAATTAGGCAATGAATAAAGAGATAATTTAATTAGTCACAGACATTAATGAAATATTAGAGCCATTAGAAAGTTCAAGTACCAAAGAATACTGTCAGAAAGTCACCGTTAACTTACTAAGCCCGTGTCTACACACTTAATCCCCCCCATAGATAATATTTGAGCCGCCATCAGATTTTATCTTTATACAAAAACATTTTCTTTCATGGTACACAATCGAATTCTGTGTTAAGAAGAGATAATAAGGAATTAATGTTAAGAACACCTTTTATGAAAAGAAATCTAGTGAACAGCAATATAGTTGGAACAGTAGCAGCGAGTCAACGTTTGACTTTCACTTAAATACATAATACTGAGACACGGATAAAGGCAACACTCACGTTAGTAATCCTCTCTGAGGTCGGTCACAATACTAACATTTTATCTCTACTTAAAAGGGATAATATTTACAGCTAGTGATTCAAAATGGAGCTCGTTTTAGCTCCGTACGCACATAAAAGAGCGTCGTTAGGAAATTAGTATTAATTAGATGTTATACTAAACTACCAGTAAAACGGGTACTAATATAAAGTTTGGGGCTTGTTTATATGAGCAATTAGACGGAAAACTTTAAAGGTTGTCACCTCGGAAGACGTGAGGGTCGCTGACCGCGGGGGAGGGGTCACAATCATGCGTCTTTGCATATTAAAGATGCCAATCAAGCTTGTGAGGCACAGTGCTCGTTACTTGAGGCGCTAAATGCTCCGGCCGCGGTGAGCCCGGCCTCAAGGAGCAGATTAATTACTCCCCGGGCTGCCAAAGTCTATCTCGACTCTGTCTGATTTATTTTTTCTTTTGGCACATTCCGGCGAATATTATATTATCTACTTCTGGGTTGCATTAGGCTACCCCTCGTTTCTGTATTAATCAAACTTGTATACGTACGGAACGATAAATATGTTTATGTTTCCATATTTTTATTGTGAGCCGAAAATATGTATAAGATAACAAATGTTTAGGTAGATAGGAACATCAGATGCTTATCAAACTACGTAAGTTATGAGGGTCAATTGGAGGAAAAGGTCTGATATGGAGATCGTGTGCAACCAACTAGCAACCTGTCACTACGAATGTACAAGTGGATCACAACAATTTCACTCTATGTGGTTCTGGCTCTTAAGAAAATCCTACCTCTGTATAAAGATATATTTCAGTAAATTCCATTATTCTCTTATACAGACAAGACAGCTTGCCAAGTTGACTGTACAATGCGGCTTCAATGAATACCAGATTGTTTCCCCGTCCCTGCTTCTTCATTTTAACGGTTTCCTATTGCCAGCCTCCGCTTTGTTTTAAGGAAGCGTTGTGCTCTCATTAGCGACCTAAAACAAGTTTCTTCAATCTTGATATGGCAAAATTGCGGTTTCTCGCGAAGCGACTGTCATCTAAGCTCTATAACCCTTAAGGATCTTTGGATTATACGAATAAATTAACTACACAGTACTACCTCTCGGTAAATCGATGCTCCACATCAGTTCTGAATTAATAATGTCAGTTAAGGTTCATAGATTATGTTTACAATTCGTATTACGCATAATTCACCGGTTGGTCGGCAGTTCGGCACAGTGCATGCGGCTTGTGTAATTTACGCACCTAATTACCGAGTCGGGTAACGATTTGATGCAAATGTATATTTACTTGGCCAATCATCTACTTGTACTGACGGAAATGTAAATTATATTATTATTTATTGTACAATTGTACATGTACCTTACACAAAAACTTATAAAAGAAGATCAAATATCAACCCAAATGATGCAAATAAAATGCTCGTGGTATTTCGGAAGACATTCTTTGCAGCCGGAATTTTAATGTCTAAAAATATCAAAGAGATGCAGCACGCATTTTACTCACAGATTAGATGACGGCACACAAACAGTATTCGATGAATTTTAGAGAATATGTGTTCGTATAAAATGTGCTTATTGAAGCCATGCTTTTACTCACACGATATTCCGAATATAAATATCTGTAGGATGAATCGAACAGCAAAAATCTAAATATTACGTGAAGGGATTACCACACATAAAGTCAGATCATGAATATTACACGCACGATAGCAATAATCCTGTAAGAGTTTTATAAGGATCGTAAAATTATCGTTTACGTCCATTACCGCAGCGTGAGGTTGGCCTTGTCTGATTGCTGCCATTCACAGAATACTGATCGCAGTTTAATAGCGCTACCTAATCGTGGAAGATACTTTGTAGGTGAGTGAAGTGATGCGGAGGGGAACCTCCAATTGAAATGAAAGAGCTACTCACGTTTATATTCATGATTGTGCTGCTAAGAGAAAATTATGTAACACGTCTTAACGTTTGTTCTGAAAACGTAATATCGAATAAACTTTTATAATGCTAATACAAAGTTTCACCAAAAAGCTTGGTTATGAAGTTTACATGAAACAATACCCAAACAATAAACAGGCAACAATTAAAGCTGAGTCAATTAATAAATGAACACATATACGAATCTTAACATATTAAATTAAACTTTTTCTTCAAAAATGATCATGAATATTGGAGCAATTGCCAAAGCTACTTTGTAATATTTCAGAGGCAGGAAGCAATAATCTGCGAACTAGGATGTGGAATCAACCTAATTATGTTCGACGCTATCCGAAATCGCTTTCATTTGTAACTAAAAACGTTGAATCAGACCATTTCCGATTACCATCGAAATTACACTATTAGCCGATCAAAGCGTTCTGTTCAGACGAAAAAACACGAAGAACTTACTCGGAATACATTAAGTCGGAGAAATGGTAAGAGAGGTGGAGGTTTGGCACATAAACAGGAAGTAATACATACATAAATTATGTAAATGCATACCTATTTATCGGGAAAAGGTAGAGGATTTATTCAGTAACAGACTGCAACAGGCTGATGCCCGATTCTATCTTACAAGTTGTTATTGGTTAAACGAACACTTTCGTATGTCCTCCAACATCGAAAGATCGAAGCGAAGTCTCCTATAATTTAGCGTAGGAGACACTATCATCCTTTGCTAGCTTTTCTAGATAAAAATTTATTCAGTCTTTTCAAAAGCTACGACTGTTGGGCGGTCCTTTAGACATAGAAACTGTAGATAATTCAGTGATACCGAACCCTATTTTTTTTTTTTTCAGAACATTTTGTGCCAATCACGGAGGGCCTTGATTTTCTCTTGAATCAACTGAAATTAACGAGTTATATGTATCCAAAGCCAACCAGGACAAAGACTAGAGTAACTACAACATAACTTTGGGACAAACGAAAGAATGTAATTACTAGGTATGAATACCACACAGACATCGATTTACTGAAGTAAACGGATGTCTGTGTGGATTCCTACGACAAAGGAATTCCTACGTACCAATCGAAAGAACTGTTTTCGGTGGATAAGAAATTTGCCGAGTCTGTGATTAAAGTAATAAAATATTAGGACTAGGATTTACCGACAGGCCCGTTTGCGAAAATACTTTACTACTTAAAAGTAATTATTCGACTCAAAGGATCCCATGAACAGTTTACGAAGCTGCGAATTTCTTCTACTTAAATACCAGCAAACAAAAATCATCGATTGGTTTGAACGAGGCGTGAAACCGATGAATATTTCAAATAGGTCAGCCGTGGGGTAAATTAAAATCAACTTCACCTAATTGATATAACACCAATTGTTCCGGTATTTTGTTATTGCTGAGTTTTTGGAAGTTAACTATATAATAACCTCAGATTTAATTATAAACTGAAGGATAATACCGTTTGACTAAAAGTCTTTAATTTGAGTGAATTATCTGTTGTGTAGAGCAGTGGTGGCCGAGTGGTAACGGCCCCGACTTACGAGTTGTAGGTCGCGGGTTCAAACCCAGCCAGGCGCATTACTTTGTGTAATTTATTTCAATATCACTTCTCTCAAAACGGTGAAGGAAAACATCGTGAGAAAGCCGTCATGTCCTAGAATCAAAAATTCGAAGACATATGACATTAACCAACCCGCACTGGACTCGAGTGATGGATTACAGCCCATTCCCTCTCCTAGAGAAGAGGCCTTAGTCCCAGCAGTGGGAACATTAAAAAAGGCTGATTATGCTTATTATGCTATCTGTTGTTATATGATACTTTTTACTAGGCGGTCTATCACAAATATCCAAGGTTAGAAGATAAACTCATTGGCAATTGCCAAGTAACAAAGAAATAATAAAATTGAACTACGCGTTCCTTATTTATGGGTCTCAAAGATTCTTCCAAATATAAGTAGGTATGGCATAAGAAATGATATGTTAATTTATCATACAATAAAGTGAACAAGCACTCAATAATAGCTGTTCTTGGTCATAGTTCAGTAGATTTGTTTTTACTACGTTACAGGTTTCTTTTCTCTAAGTAACTCTAGATCAAGATAAGGTTTCTAAATGTTGACTCAAAGTAAAGGCTGGAACTGGCTCAGAATAATATCATCCATATCTGCTTTTATCCGCTTTATCCTCATAAAACGAGCTTTTTGATCAAGGTGCTTTCATTTGTATGACTCCATGTACGCAAAGCGAGCCAGTCAACCAGAGGAAGTGGGACAAACTGACTGATTCTCACATTTCTACTAGGTTTACTTGTTTATTATTAATATGTAGGTACCTGTAGGAACCTCTGCAAGTGAAGGCTATTGTTCAAAAATTTACAAAGACCGACTCACTTTTTCTGGAGAAGAAAGTTCAATGTAATATTTGAATTTGAATACTATGATTTAAGTCAATTTGCTCAGTATAAATTAAACGGTCACTATCATTCTCTCTCTGAAATCTCTTAAATAGCAAGATAATACAAAAAACGGTAGCTCAGTAAAAAGTTAACAGTCCAGTTTTATCAGCGAGATAGCTAATGAAACAGCGTCCATTTAACTGCGGAACAGTTAGAATGACATTAAGGGATTTTGCACAACTGAAAGCTTCGAAACAACAGATCGGTTTAATAGTTCAAACGTGTTATGGGATCAAGACAAAATTAAGAGCTTTAGCGAACAATGCTGAAAGCTTACTGAAACTACAATAAAACAGTTCATATATAGTGAAATATCAATGTCGGTGTCAAGAGAACTGTCATCTTACTTATTCATGTTATTAATGAGACTACTCGTAGCGTGTCGAGCTCTATTAAGCAATGCGTAATAAGAATATATCGACACAACTCTGCGATGAACAAAAACAGTAATGGTTTACGGATAAACGATTCAGAGCCAACAGCAGACGGTTAATCAAGAGTGCGTAGGAGTGACAAATTAGTCTCTCTAAGTTGGGAAGGCCGGCCGGACACCCGGCTCTTATTAAAATAGCCATCTATTTTTCGATCCTTTTCTATTATCATGGTGGATTTTATCGGTAGTTGTTTGACATATTGGACTCAGCAACAGCCTGTCGAACAGTCTTTTGTAATAAAATATAAACGGAGACGCTCTACGAGGAAATCTCCCAGACGTCAAGTTAAAGGTCATCGGTGCGAGAAGAAAATGATAGATGGAATCCCGGTGTTCACGAAAGTAACGAGCATCGGCGAATAGAAGAAATATGTGAGGTCAACCGACTGACGTCGGCCACACGTTGTTGGGATCGAGCACAAAATAGATTACGGTCACCGCTTACAACTTTATTCAACCTGCGCGGGGCCCATTCTGAAGATCAATAAAGAAGCTGCTTTGATTTCAAATGAGCGCTGGTCGGTTAAGGTCCTGGATCGGCGCGCCTTTATAAGAGCACTTCGAGGTAACTGAGAAGTTTCTTTAATCTTCAAGGTAAAGAGAGTACTCTGATAAATGTTTCAATTAAAAGTTCCATCAAATTTTTGGTGTCAAACTACCAAGTAAGAAAATGTAGAGAAACCGACAAGTTCGTACCGTGAGTTTGTGAATTTCAACACTCTTACAAAGATATAAGTAACCTGTCGTAAATTATTATTACAACGCTATTGAGAACAGTAAGAAGCTAACAAGTGCAATTTATTAGAATTAAGAACTCATTCCGAACATCTCGCTATCTCCAAACCTAATAAACATTTCTAGAAACGGCAAAACAACACTAAAGTTACTGAAGTGTTACGTTTTATGAAATAAAGCCAATAAACCAAGACATTGAGAACTATGTAGTAAAATGATTACTGCAAAATTAAGTAAAAAAGAATTTAACGCTAACTTAATGGCGCAAAATAATTCGCACCTCCCATAAAGGTGCGAAATAAAATGGGAAAATTGCCATCTTCACTTGAGTGCTCACAACATTTTAAGTTCTTTGCTGATATAATCGGCCGTATTTAAATGCGGCAGTGGAGGTAATAAATTTCCCATTGACGACGAGACGAAGAATTGAACAAAAACCTCTCTTGTTGAATTCAAAGCCCAACAATAGATAATTTATCGTGGTCGGCTCAGGCATGCCGCTCTGCGTAAAATAAAAACGAAGGTATCTATCTTCAGGGGACCATAACTACTCTCATTCCATAAGGGTGTGTGCCAGTTTGCAATGTTACTCCGAGATGTATAATAACTTGGATCTAAATCTGCCATTATCATCCTCTAGCGCTTGCGGCAATAACGTGAAAAGGAAAATGATTACACCAACGAGCGGGTTTGTTCAACGAGAACTTTTTAACGCTAACATTAGGAAAACATAACCATCAATCAAAACATTCAACTGAAATTAATTTATTTTTTATGTTGAGCAATTCAAATAAAAACTAGCAATTACACTAAGTGGATCCGTATCGTAAAGGTTTCTGCACGCTAAGCTTAATTTCCAGGCGGATTCATCATTCTCTTTTACAATTCGTTTTGGTAAATTAGCACTCACTTCTTTACAGAAATCTCAAGCTGTCCTTCGGCCCCGGAAAGTCACATTTTATATTTATTCCCACTTTTTTCAGTTGTATAAATAAAACGAAACTCTGCTGAGAGATATTAACACTGAATGAATCTGTGGAGACTTAATATCTTCAATTTTTCTTCGGTTTCCTTTGAATATTTTGTTTCCACGAAACCAATCAGCTTTATTTTACGCGTAAGTAAATTTATGTTGTTTCATTAATCGTGAAGAAAAAGCGTTGGCTAACGAAATAAAATTAAATGTCATTAAGAAAATAAAAGTAAAATAAGTTAAATTCCTTTTGTAAGATGGCATATTCTTGATTTGCAAACATTTGGCAAATAAAAATAGGTAAGTGTTCGTGACTATGGTTACAAAAAACGAGGAAGTTAAACTCCGAGGGTAGCGAGTTACAGACAGGTAATTCCAGCCAATAAGGAAATTATCACGTAATTTATTTGGTGTCTAAATACGGCCGCGCGCTCCTTATAATTGTCTTTATCTACTATGCCTTATGATAATAGAAATTCGGATGGTTAGAAATTAAGACAATGACGGTTTTCGTTCAAACACATCTTTGTCTTACGGGATAAAGGATGTAACTCATTGCTTTAATGGCGTCGAGATCAATCCTTCGAATTTGTCGCACATCTACTGAAAAGCCTCGACTTGTCACTGATGATGACTGTTGGACCCTCATCTGTTACTTCCATTAATCTACCCACAACCGTATTGTGTATAAAATCAAATTATTCATGAAAAAGAAAATCACAATTTTTTTAAATAATTCCGTGTTAAAACTTAATATTTTACGTGGGCACACATTTATTTTCGCGATAGCACCGACCATGTCGTTTTTGACCGCGACGTGCGACCGCTTTACGATTGTGTACAAACATTAAAGGCTCTTATAAAATTCATAGTGTTCAACCAAATTATAATTCAGCTGAATGACCGCATTCGCAAACGTTACTCGAACGGAACCGTATATTCAGGGTTTGTAACACAAATATATGCACCATAAATTCGCACGTCCTTAGTCACAAAGTTTGATCGTTAACTTGTATTAAAGGAGATAGAAGCTGTCATAAACTGTGCTATAACTTATTCGGACTGTATATCGGATTGAACTAACACGAAGCATGCCAGAAGCAATAATTATAGTCTTAGTTGATAATAGCATACCGATTCGACTGTATCATCTCTGATTGTTGTCCTTGATGCTAGCATTGAAAAGCATCCGTGGGAGGAATCACAAATAACCTTTGGCTGCAAGTGAATTCCGTTTTTTTTATAGTCTAAAGGAAAACTAAAATTTCAGTCACGTTCAAATCCCCGGCGACGTCAGGCGATTATAGAACAAAAATCACATTTAATATTGTTACATTACCGAAAATATATTTCGACCTAGGGATAATTTCAAACTTAATTATGTTGAGAAGTTATAAATGAAAAAGTTTCAACTTTTTTCCATTATCGGGGGATGAAATAACTAAATATTAATGAACTTGATTTCAGTATAGGCATAAGCATAATCAGCCTTATAATGTTCCCACAGCTGGGACTCAAACCTCCTTTATATGAGAGGGAATGGGCCGTAATCCATCCCACCTGCCTAGTGCGGGTTGGTGGATACCACATGTCTTCGACTTTTTGGTTTTTGAACATGCTGGATTTATCAGCATGTTTTCCATTACCATTTGAGAGTAGTGGTGATGATTTAAATAACACTAAGTAAAGCGCTTGCCTGGACCACAACTGCTCCTGATTTTCTCTTGCTGCAACTGATTTTAGTTACAGAAAAGAAAATCAGTCAGCAAACCCAGCTGCATGTTTTTATTCGATTAAATAGATATTTCTATTTTTTTTTGAGCTTGCATGTTACCCTATGTTTAAGATATCATTAGTTATATAGGTTCAGCAATTTAAAAATACATAGGCCTGAATAACTTGGTAAGTAAATAATACTTGTAAATAGGCATTACAGACTTCAAAGTTTTTTTACGTTGACAAGGGTTCCTTCCAAAATTCTGAGCTCATTATAAATCCATTTATAATCTTGTGGCACAGATAGGTACTCAAAGAACACCCAACGAAGGTACTATAGGGGCAAAATCAGTATGAAAAAGCGGTAAAAACCTATCAATCTGAACACGTGACGAGATTTCCATCCATTTATCTACCACCGGTTACAGAGACGATTGATGTTTTCAATCCACTTCTGATAATTGTTTTAACTGAATTTCCGTAATGTTATATTTAAATATTCGGCAAACGCCAAAAGAGTTTCGGGTCAATGTAGAGAAATGTAATTGAACTAGAAGCAGATTAAATCACAGAACCTTTTTTTATTGTTGAGGGGACTGTTGGTTGTCCGTTCGACGAACAAAGTCAAAAACACGTTTGATAATATAAATTAATGACACTTTAATAGGTCAGTTCTTAGTAGCAACGGCTGTTTTCAAAATAAAGATTAATGAATGATCTAATAGACAGCTCGCTGCGGACAGTACTTCGCTTCATTAACATTAATGAAGCAATTATTCAGTAAAAGTACAATGCAATTATTGTCACGGAGGAATAATTTATTATTCGCGCATAACAATGAGATTTTAGCAAAAACAAATACATTATCTGCGTCCGTGTCAGTGGATGCCCAAGTGCCGTGGAGATATATTTTTCCGGCTCGCATTTTCACCGGAGCTCGCTTTTCAATTTATTTCGTCGTTTTAGCCGAGTGACGCCGTAATTACGGCCCCACGCCGCGCGGCTCGCCGCATAATCGGCAAGCTATTTTTTAAATTCGGCCGTTCGGCTACACGCGATGCCCATAATAACTGCGGAAATCAAGCGCATGTGTCTGACATCTCGGAAATTCGGTGTCACAGAGCAAAAAATATTCCCATAATATTAGAAACATCCACCTAGCGGATACGGATGCTACTCGGAGGAACCTGTGCCCGACATCAAATGATAAACGAGTGATCTGGCAACGGTCCGACTCACTACAGATTGTACGTATTTCGACAGAATATTTTGCGTGCAATCGATCAGGACGAGACGCGACCTTCAAGGCTACATTTTCTCGCCATGTTATCAACGCGCCCTCATAGCAAAGACTATCAACTAGAATTTTATAAGAAGAATGATAGCGATATAAAAAACAAAGAACAAGTTTAACATAATTTTACGGGAGAGTGGGCGCTCGCTATAGGAACTGTTGGGATTCGAGGCGGCGTTCAATTCTCCGCGCTATAATGCCGCGATAAAAGAGATTGAACTTACTTGGTCCGTAATAAGCACTCCCTGTTCCACTACGAATTACGAATAAACGATGTGCTATTTAATTAAAAATAGTATACATGTATCACAAATGAAATTAGGCGAGTCAGTTCTTTATTTATTTTGTCACATCTTAGCAGGTAGAGCTACGTCTGATATCATAATTAAGTTACTGGAGACGAAGGCGAGAGTGGTGGCGTCTCAAGGTTATCGGACTCTCCTCAGCGAGGAAATACCTCAGGATATTGGTTTCAACGTGTAAGGAGTTCAATCTCGTTGCTTCCGTTAGGATAAAGTAATCTTTGACGGCGATAAAAGCCGCTCTGTTTACCGATGAAAGGGAAGTCAAACCAATTTACGAAACTAGACACTGGAATTTTGGTAACAAAAGTAGCCAATTTATTTTATTTCTAAACCTAGTACTCCATCAAAATTAATGTGAATTATTTTATATTGTGATCTTAAAGGCAGGAGCCAGGATTGAAATGTTAATCGGGAGAATCTACGATAAAAAAAAATTATATCCTCATTGTTTATATTTATATACTTTGGGTACGTCAAACAAATAAAGATTTCATTTTCAGGTATTAAATCAATCGACCTGCTTCTTTTGCAAATATTTTGACATAAATAAACGATTCATAACACGAACTGAAAACAAAAACTGAATGCTTTACGTTCCAAGGATTAAACATACCGGGAGGCATTTGCGTAAAATCATATATGCCTATTGTTACATTCATTAATAAATTCTCATAATGTGCCCAATGATTCATAACAGGAACTAGGGATGATACATGGAGACTGTCTGTCGGAACCTACCCCTGATTGTGGACAAAAACAATAGTGTCTCAAAGACGGAGCCGGAGTCCATTAGAGGAAATGTGTTTATGACAAGAGTGTGATCAATAGAAGGCCGGAGGGTCGAGAGGTCGGAGGTTCGAGGATATAGCCACACACGGACGTTATTAATAGTCGCTCGTGGCCAACCCTGAATGCCACCGGATTTCGAAGCACTAAATATTGTATACATTTACTATGTATATCCGACATTCGATGTCTATTCACACGAAATATTATGAACTATTAATGGACGGAAGATAACTGCCTTAATTTGATGCATGTGTTGAACTGTCAAGATTGGCATCTTTGAAGGGTTTCTGATATATGTTGTACACTGGAGTTTGCTGCCGACGAGGGGATGTATGAGGCATAGCGATATTATCACAATTTACGATCCACAGCTATGACCTTATTATACATCCATTAGACATTTTTTGAAATTGCACTTAGTAGAATCTTTGACATACTTACTTACTTTTCAATAGTGGCAATAACAGGTAAATAAATACTCTGATTCCTTGAAAATAACAAATGTAAGAAAACATATTGATCTCGTTGAATATCTGCGCACATGATATATTCTAGTTTTGTATCGTACAAACATGTATTATATATTTTAAGACTGGTTTTTCGGTAAAACTTTAGGTTCGTAAACAGTAAAATAGTGGCTGCCGTCACGTCCGCACACGAATCAAATGCATTTCCCTGACACAGTGACTGAAAGCAAACAACGAGCGGCCTCGACAGCGCACATCTGTCATGTAGCGCGCAACATTCAATTCAGTTATACGAAAATACAGCAAGTACCGACGACACTTTCAATAACGCAATAAAATAAAGATGCAATAAAAGAACTCCACGTTCAATCGAATTGTTCGTCACTCCCTTTTGAAACATCGCATTCCCTGAAACTGTGCAGTTGTCCTAAATCGAATTGGAAACGATGCGGAAATCTGCCACTGTATTCAACATTCTATTCGTCCTCGAGTAAAGTATTAGTGAGGAATTTAATTTGTCAAGTATGATGCGCGTTCAGGTGCCGGAGAGTCGTTAGCGGAGCGCGACGTGCGACGTGCCGGTGCGCGGGACCCCCGACATACCAGCTAGTACAGTGTGTGCAGCCAGCCTTAGCTTACAATTTAGACGAATTACACTTACCACGAACTCGTAATATAAACTGACGGCACTTACAAACTTTACTTTTCAGTTACTACGACGAACCAATTTACGCGAAATATTGCATTTTATCTGCTTGATAAGTTTGTTTATTCAATGAAATTACTACTTTAAACAGAAGTTCTATGGTAAATGAAAACGCATGTTAAAATTCTGTGGGAAAAAAGACGCTAACCACAGGTAACAAATAACTGGCTAGATTTATGGCGGCATTTTAGTGGTAGGCAAATGGATGAAGCAGAGTAAGCAAGGAAATGGAAAACAGCAGATGTTGTATGGGTCTCGTCTGCCCATTAAACCGGGTTGAGGTGGAACGCGCAAATTCTAGATAAAAAGAGAAACACAAACACACACAGACAGCGAGGACTTAAAAATATAAAGCTGCATAAATTGGCACTTGCTACCTACTTGAAAAAAGGATTAATATTGTCAAGTTTTACGGTCGACAGGCAAAAAGTAGTTTTAAATTGCAATTTTAAAATATTTTTAAGCTAGAGACACAAAAAACACTAGTTATCTGATTATGTTTACCTCTACCGTCACAGATCACTAACATCCATACACGAAAAAACATTGCAAACGGCTACAAACTTTTCAATTTTGAACAGTTCAATAAACTGAATTGCCCGACGCAATCATCGTGTAGTTCCATAAACCAATTTCATACAATATAAATCAATGAAATGAGATTCCGACGACGCAAAGGGATATCAGTTTAATATTCAGTAACGCAGATCTAACGAAGTAGTCATAAACGTCAGTGGCATGCGTCATAATATGGAAAGTCGACATCCGAGGCGGATTCATGAGCTCTTTTATGTAACGTCACTTGAAGTCGTAGAAAACTTTCGAGTCGGTATATGAGAGTAACAAGTGGAACGGCAATCATAGTTCCGAGTGTGTTCGAGCGCAGACAAGTGCTGAGACGAAATCATTTTATGCATTGTGCTCAGTCAATCTGCGAGCGCTTAGCAATGCAATCTCTCGCATAATTCTTGAGCTTAATCTGTCCCGGAGCATCGCATCTCAGCCGTGACATCGACGACGACGAGAATGAAATATGGCTGGCTCGCTGAGCACTGCATCGAACATTAAATTCACAAAGTAACACTGTACAAAATTATACTAAACATTGATTCATTTTGCTAAACGCTAATTTATTGATAGATACTACTGTTAACAAATGAACAAGTTAACTAAATGCTCCATTTGTATATACCTACTCTGCCTTATGTACTTTCATGTGCCTCTCTCTATGTACATATAGAAACTATTTCACATTCGCTTAACCAATATTTTTGGACCAGGTTCAGTAAACGTAATATAACGTTCACACCCAATAAATATAAATCTAAGTTTCAAGCAACAAATCTAAATCGCTTTGATTTTCAATGGCCGAATAGCGCAGTAGGTAGCTTTCAACGCCTAGAGCGTAGAAAGATACAAATCGAAAAAGACCGATGAAAACATGGAAACTAAGTTACCCACCGCTCGTATAAATCCGACACAATAAAAGTACGCCTCTATCGGCACAGTCATTTATTTTTAACGTAGTCACGAGAGGTTTGTGAAACCGTGTCGATAGCATTGTTTTTTAAAAAGACACGACATAAACAATTCCTTGTCTCTTTGGAAGCGAAAATGGCAAATGCGTCAAGAACAGGTTTGATATAATGTCGGAAACATCGGTTGGGGAAAACATCCGGGCGCAGCCGCTCCCGCTACCGAGCACGCGCCCGCGCCCGCTCCACCACCGCGCTCCCACGCTCCAACGACCTCCAAGAAAGCAAATAAGCTCTAACGAAATGAAAATCAAATACTCAGTAGATACGTCGAACGTTTTAAAGAACAGACTTTGGTTAAAAACAAACAGCTTCATTCATCCTCATTTTTTGGCGAAAAAGTATAAATATATATCAAAGTGTTTGCTGTATTTCGATACGTTTGCTCAGACACAGGTTCACGTTACAACTCTTCGTTTAATGGCTGATAAATCACAATTGGACCAGTTAATAATTATAATGACGAGAACCTCGTGAAAGCTGAGAAAGCTAAGAAACTGAGTATCTTGACTTGGCTCGCGAATTTGTCGACATGTGGGAAGTGATCAAAGAGCCTCGACCAACATCTGATGAGGAGGCTCTCGTTGGGCAGTTGGATCTAGGGCTTGATCCAGAAAGCTGTACTCCTGGGAGAGGAGATTCCTCTCTCAGCAACCCTGACCACCGGTAACTTGGACCCTGTTCCCGAAGCCGGTGAGCAACTATTTATAATATTTTGAAATGTTGTTTTTTTAATATGCTTTTTTTAATATTAAAAAATGTAAATAATATGTATATATAGAAAACACATGGAATAATAATATTCCACAACTAGCACACAACGCCGTCGAGTCCCCAGCCTAAGCAAAGCTCATGAGTACTAGACAGCTGATAAACATACTTATATATTTCTCAATACATACATAATTATTATAGATAAATTACACCCAGACACACACAGAACAAATGATCGTGCTCATCACACAAACATTTGTCCTGGGTGGGAATCGTACCCACGACCTCCGGCATAGCAGTCAGGGCCACTAACAACAGGACCAACAGGTCAGTCAACCGGTCAGTCAGTTATAGATTTTATATGAGTATTGTCGCGATGTGTTTCGAAACTTCAGGAAAAGACTACAGAAATGAGAATCTGTTTTTATTTTAACTAGGTAGGCACAATATTAGTAGCTATGATTTAAATTTACCTACTTCAACATACATAACTATGTTTATTTATCTAGTAGATAAAATACACAACTATTTACTTATTAAACGATAAAATAATTTAATTGTTGACTCAAAGCTCAAGCGAGGCGAATGATAACAAATTCCTCTTATTATTTTTTATTAGGGGAATATTTCTCTCGTCGAAATGCTCTGAAAATGACTCATTCTCTGAAGAATACTGCTAAGCATCATCGTTTAATCTAACCGATCAAACGTAATTTGTTTGAATTTTTGAGACCGTTAGGGGCAGGATTTCGAAGCATTTAAAATATTATAAGGGATCTACAAATTAAGGTGTTTGATACCGCCTCTGTTAGCTTAGGTATTAAGCAAATTGTACCGCGCACCCGCAGGGTAAAGCTTTTTTTTACCGCTTACACTTGTTTGCCTGGCCTTTATTAAAATTCTGTTACTATTCAATTATGAATCTGTACCCGCCTAAAACTTGATTCCATTACGTCGACTTTATGTAATTTTTTCCTATCATTATTCTTACAATTCTCAAATAACAGATTAGGCAGTAAATGGAAACTTTAAGAGATAGCTGTTGTTTCTGCACCAGTACCTATGTCGCGAAATTCAGAGTAGGCTCTAAATTGAAATGTATCAATCTAAGCAGCTTGAGTGAGCGAGGCGTCGTGAACTCGCAAATACGGCGTAATAATTCAACGTTCACACAATACACAAGTTCGATTTGTAACTCGAGCTGCGATAAACATTTAGTTAGAGAGCAGAGGAGCAGCGGCGCGGAGGACTCTCTGAACACCGCCAGCTCGCGCCGCTCCAGTTGAACAAATTTGTGTCATTTGTTATAAGTACATGAGCGAGTTACAACTTAATGCAAACTGTCGTCAGTATATCATCATACGCACATCACAAAGAGCCCGATATTATCTTCCCTAATTATAATTAGTGACGATAAGTAAACACCATGTCATGTAAACACAATCAGGCTATGTATAAAAAAAAACAATTCGTGGCCGACAACTCGATACACACCTAGATAAAGGCTACGTTATTTCTTTTCAAAGAGAACCCGCCGTAATCGTTGACAGTATGTAATACATGTTTGTTGTATTACTGACAACGTTGTGATTTTGGTTTTCCGTATCGGAAAACTCAGTCAATTGCGATTCCACGTTTTTTCTACATTGTTTCCACTACACAAAGCTGTACCAAAATCGTATTGCAGCGTTCATACGGAAACTATGTTTAAACGAGAAAATCTGTCATAATAAAAACGAAGAGAAAGCGATTGCTTTGGTGGAACCTACATTATTAAAAGTTCTATTAAATACGAATTTAATTTATTTTCCAACAATATTGGTACTACTATTTCCATTTGTAATAATCGTTATACTTTATCGCGTTTACGTGATGGTAACAAGTTTTACAAACGTTCGACTCGTACAATAATAATATAAGCTATGTTTGTGTATACATATACGTTCTATATTGTTGGTCTCGGTATTACTAGTACCAGTGGTATCAGTAAGTTTGCGTTTCAATGAATTTTCCACATTTATCTGTAGCGCCGGACAACGGTAACTGTTACACGGTACGTAGCTCATCGCGGCTTTTTGTAATACTGCTGAAATATACCAATCGTTAAATCGCTTCATCAATTAAAAATTGCTATGAAAACAGTATTTAACGACCTATAGTAGTATCAATTTATGTACGTGCTTAACCGGACCCCGCTCTACCGTTTTATAGCACAAATAACTTTTTACGATGAATACTTTTTCAGAATAGTAAATGTACATTTAGCTCAGCGATCTTAATTTTGATTCAAGACTTTTTAGGAGGACTTTTTGTGATAAGCCATCCACAGCAATTGTAAAGCAATTCCAGTCTTTTGTGTAATATTCACAACAAATAGATTTTATCTTGAGGTTCTCGGTGATTATGTCATGAGTCGCGCAGATTCCTAAATAAGCAATTTACAAAAACGCTTTGAGAAGTGGCTGCGTCGTTAAGGCAAAAGTAGGTAGGAGTGTAGAAGCAACCGAGATGATGCAGATAAGGAGTTCCACAAGGCTTAGTAGATGGGTACTGTTGTGGCTAAAAGTTTGGTAATCTTGTCAGTCGTGTTGGCCGTCCTCATAAGCCGCAAGTTTCGATCGCTGCTATCTCCGTAGTTGCAGCCTAATTAGATTGGGCGGGACGTATTCCCAGAGGGAATACTCAAACGCATACAGAAAGTGCACAGCACACTGCCTCGTAACGACACAAAAGGTAATCTTAACTCCGTATAGGTACCTAATTGCAGTACGTGCATAAACTCCATAAGGCGGCAGAAACCAGATTTTGTTAGAGGAAATACCATTGCATTTCGCGTGAGAAAATATTTAAATTTAATTCAAGCTAAAAGGAGTTGTATAAAACTTGTCTATAGATAGAGAGGGTTGTATAAAATGGCAGTACATTAAAGTCTCGCGAGCAATCAACAGATTAAGGGAATTGTAATACATTTTGTGACAATAAAAGAGGCTGCAAACTGTCTTCAAGT
Source organism: Mythimna pallens (assembly GCA_961205895.1). Taxonomy (NCBI): domain Eukaryota; kingdom Metazoa; phylum Arthropoda; class Insecta; order Lepidoptera; family Noctuidae; genus Mythimna; species Mythimna pallens. The sequence continues at coordinate 15,566,964 of OY540830.1, read as the reverse complement.
CGATACAACAAACCATTTACGACTGTTTTTTCATCAATGAAGTAATGTCTCCCTCACAATAAAGAGAGAGAAATTGACATCGAATAATCGATGTCAATTTCTCTCTCTTTGGTGGAATTAAAGAGAAGGAAATGTTTTTTTTGTATTTAAAATTTAATTAAAGTTCATAGGGTACATAGTGTACACAAGTATATGTAGGGGAGCTTCTCATTTTCGAGAAGTACCACAGCGGCACAGCTGTGGTCATTACAGCTCCTCGGAGGCTCGCATGCTAATTAACCAGAAGCCTCTTAACGTTCAAGTTCACCGACATCCGCTTAACAAGTTATCCTACAGTTAAATAACTTCTAAAAGTCGCTCACAGATACAAAAAGCTGTCTGTTCACATATTAACCCTTTCGCCATACTTGTGTACATAGCTCACGGCCCGTAAAAATGTCACCGGTTCGGATCCGGCTCATAATAAAATAAAATACACAAACATGTATGTATGACGTGTTCAAACGCGATTTTCACAAATTTGTTCAGTGAATCATGTCGCGCTGCGAGTTTAGCAAACAGACGCGGACCGGTGTCGACAAATCTACTAAGTTAAATTCTGACTAGACTTCGTACACTATATTTGAATGTCTCATCCCCCAAAGTAACCGTAAACTAAGTAGATTAATGAAATTGCAGAACAAATAAAAAGAAGTAATTGAATGTATCTAGGAATGTGTACGCGCGCGTACATAAACTGTTGTACCCTATGCAATAACTCGCTTTTTATGTGACTATTGACCGAACTGGACTATAAGAAATCTAAAAGTTTCGTGATCCTCCCCAGAAGACCGATAAAACGCTCTGCAGAATGTCTGTACTGTGAATTACATTATGGCCGTTGTTAGTAGCAACAACAAAACTAAACATAAAGAAGCGGTTATTATGGTTAATTTGCAAACAAATGAATATTCTCTTTTAAACTCTCCAGTTTCAAATACAGACCCATTGGAACATGGGTCCAATGGGTCTGTATTTGAAACTGGAGAGTCTTTAAATAAATTATTATTATTATTTTAAATTATTAAATAAGATACAAAAAAGTTAAATACAGATAAAATAATCGTGAGTTTCTTAATTGCGATCTATTTTAAGATTTTTATGTTAATTTCACTTTATAACATGAGATTGACAGTATGACATGAAGTTGATTGTCCCTAATATATTGGTTAATAGGCGGTGAATTGAAGCGCTTCCCCTAATGACAGGTACAAGAGGAGGCGCGCACTCGTTGGCCCCAGGGGTCGCTCACGTCATCTTCATGGCACCTGCCTGTCAGACACACCGCGTCGGTCCCTGCGCGCCCGTGCCAATTGTTATACGCACCAGTGTAATTAAAACGACGAAAATGTCCCACACCTATTGTTCCCATGGTAACAAGGCAAACTTTGCAGTTGAACGGCAAATATTTCATAGAGACATACGTATGTACTAACATAATGGTGTTTGCGGGAGAATAGTTCTACACTTAATTAAACCAAGTCAAACAACTGCTCGTAGTTATTCTGAAGTGACTACTGTCTATACTATAAAGGACAGTAGAGACTTAATGACGAGTCGTCACAGCACTTGTCTGTTTAGGCGACTCATTGAAGGCTGATAGGAAACGCGCGTTTTAATCAACACAACCATTTAGTTGTTGCTTTAATAATAGCGCTTAGTTAAAATAACGACACAAAAGGTGATTACTCGATTATAGCGAAGAAGACATTTTATTTACTGTGTATTAAATGATAATAACGCTTTTTCAGGCTGCTGAGATCCTTGTGAGAATAAGTTCTCGTACTAAGTTTTTGTCCCACTTCGTGTAGGCGTTTCTTTCTATTGTTCCTTCGCTTTTTTAGTATTTTCCGTATCCATGGCCTCTTCAATATCCCATTCGGGCGCGGTTCGAGTGTAAGTATCATTACATCCCATGCAGCTGTTACAGTTTACGAGCAAACTTGTATTATTATGTTCCTAGCATCATTGTAAACTTTGCCAACGACCTTCAATTATGGCTGTAAGCACGTACGTCGTTTGGTTTTTTTACTATCTCAATTTCGAAGATAGCCACATATATCTAAGCGAAACTGTTATTCTTTAAATTCTGCAATAGTACGAGATTTTATATTAAAAGTCACCAGAGGAAAATGTACTATCTTATTTTTCCAATTTGCGCTGGATCAAACGTAAACCCCACTTTGACTGCAGTCGCCGTTCCGTATCTACTAAGACTTCCGTAGTGCAAACAAATAATATTTCTATTTATTACACTCGGATTACTAACGTGAGCATTGTTAGGGTTCCGTACCTCAAAAGGAAAAAACGGAACCCATAAAGGATCACTTTTTTGCCCACTCTCTGTCTGTCTGTCAAGACCCTTCATCTCGAGAATGCGTGGAGGTACCGAGTTGAAATTAAAAGCATATACTCGGGTCTGAGGTCCCTTGAAGCTGTGAAAAATTCACTTCTAAATTAACAAAAAAACAGATACGGTCGTTTATGTCGCATAAAACGTATATTTCGACACTCTCAAGGGATTCAAAATTCATAGGGTAATTCCCGTTGACCTAGAATCCTGAAATTTGGCATGAAGCAAGTTTTCATACCACAATAGAATAAATACCACATAGGAAAAAATCTGAAAACTGTAAATTAATTACGTCACAAAAAAACCTTTTTCACAATTCGGAAAAATCTTCGTAACTCAATTCGGGAAACTGAACTGTTTTCATACGTTTCATTGTACGGTAGCCTCAATGAGCAAGTCCAACTCGCATTTGTTTTTTACAAAACAAAACTATTAAAAATAGTATACCTGAAATATAGCAAACGTGAAAAATAACTACTGCGTGTACAAACAGTGAAAACCACGATTACACTTTTATCCGACGGTTCAAAGTACAAAAAACCTTGTCAAAGTGTATTTTATCTCGGAACACGATTCCTCATTAGGTGAGATAACAATACCCTTTGTTTGTTTTGACCGATAATTCTGCTTCAAGTTATTTGTACCCCGTAGTTATAAATATAAGATAATACAAGAAAAATTCTTTCAGTAGCATAGCATAATAGCATAATCAGCCTTATAATGTTCCCACTGTTGGGACTCAGGCTTCATCTCTAGGAAAGGGAATGTGCCGGAATTTACCACCAGGGCCCGGTGCGGATTGGTGGGTGTCATGTCTTCGATTTTTTGGTTCTAGGACATGCCGGATTTCTCACGATGTTTTCCTTCACAGTTTAGAGAGCAGTGGTGATGAAAATAAATTATACAAAGTAATGCGCCTGGCTAGGTTTGAACCCGCGACCTCAACTCATAAGTTAGGACCGTTACCACTCGGCCACCACTGTTCAGTTAGTAAGTTCAGTAAGAGATTTCAGAGTAATTATCCATCCGAATTATTTATTAAAATTTTATTTTTCTTAAGTTCGATGAACGCAATGTCTAACGGTGGTTTAAAGTTTCTGAATCTTTGGTTATAAATAGAAGCCGGCAGTTATAACTTGGACGCTGAATGTCGGGTACATTCAGCGTCCAAGTTATAACTGCCGGATTTGATAAGATTTAATTGCGATAAAAACATTTTTATGCATGCCTTTTCATGAAAAATTCTTAAAAGTCAGTTTAAAAATACACAATTGGTTTCATTCAGGCGGCCTACAACCAAATGTTAAATGAGTGGATTTTATGTAAACAGAAGTACTTCTAATAATATTAGCTAAACCCAGCTTACATAATTACGATTCATTTATCTTACTTTGTAGAGAGAAACATTTACAGAAAAAGCACTTCAGTTTTTAGGACAGATCCATATTAATAGAACAAGAAATCTGTCAGACTTTATGAATAAATTCTATCTATAACTATCTATGGATAGTCATTTCCTACGACACAATCTAAAAAAAAGCATAATTTCTAAAGCTATAATAAATAATACTTAAAAAAAAATACTCGTATTAACACGAGAAGCGAAAATAGACCAAAATATGGATAGAGTATTATCGTGGGGCCAGATTCATCCACGTAGCACACAACACCGTAATTTGGAAGAGCCGTAATCTATTTATATCCAACATTCCCCTGGGAGAATATGCCTAAATGGAGATCTCCTTTATACAAACGTCATTCTCGGAATTAAGAACATCCATGGTAAAATAAACCGGGTCAGAGAGACTGATACTTCTATTTGAGAAAATTTTCGGATTGATGTTGGGATAAAGAAATATTTGTACGTAATCAAAGATAAAATAATCTTTTAGAAAATGTATCGAACTTTTTTATTTTTATTGATATAAACCAGTGCTTGACTGCGATCCCTCCTGATGGTAAGCAGTGATGCAATCATTGATGGTGAGCCGCACTAGTTTATTAAGAGCCTGTTCACTCTAGCTTTGAATACACCTAAATTACAATTGGAACGGAACATAAATTAATAATAACTATCTTAATTAGCCCTTATCTAGAAACTAATTATAATATTACTTTTAATAACATGTTTTAAAGTTACCAAACCAAACTCCAAAGTTAAATATTTTCTCGTATTTTCTCCTAGTTATTCTACCACTATAGTAAAAACTCTCTATAATTTTCTCTAAAACTTCATTGCCCTAAAGCTTATTGTCTTCTTTAAAACTCTGCTCAAAAGCGAAACTTCAGCCAAGAGATCGTAAGGAGATAAAAAATGGAGCGTAGATATTCTCTAGGTCTTATTTAAATTCACACTTGATATTTCCAGTCCATTTGTATTAGGCGAGTAACTGATCGCCAGATTTATTCTGGGTATGTATTAACTGTCATGGCATCATGGGTCGATAATGTACGTGTCACTGTGTGTCCAGGCTTTGCAGGAGATTGCATTTAAAGCACGTAAGCTATCCGGCGTCAGCTGACCAGCCGCGGACATTTTGCATTTTTCGTGATTGACTGGCAGTTCAACGAGCCGCTAATCCAACGTCAGTTTTAACAAAATCCAACGGACATGGGAGATATTGATGAATTAAAAATAAATATTATTACGGGTTTTTTGAGGTGGGAAAGCATTCAATGACTACTGGCACTATAGGGTGGGTCAAATCAGTTCAGTTGCCCTTTGCGTTCTAGGACCACGAGTTTTTTCAGAATATCCTCGTGGCCTTAGCGAGCATGAGCCCTTCTGGGCCCCTACGGTTTGCTGACATCACTTTGAAGAGCGTATGGAACACTACGCACTGTTGATGCCCTGGGCAAAGTACAAGTCACCGGACTACTCATTGCTCGTCGTCTGGAAGTCCATACCTACCGTGACTCTGGTAGTCGGATTCAGGGTCACGGCGGCTGATTTGTGAGGAAGGCCTGGAGCGAGAGGGAATGGCAGGCGGTCGGTTATTGCATAAGGAGGCGACCACCTGCCGTTCCATCGCGCTCCAGACCTTTCCAAGTCCGGTGCGGACCTACGTTTGCGGAAGGTGAGGACGCCGTGATGCCTCTCCAGCCACTCTCACCGTCATGATTCTGGCGTACCCAGCGCTGGATTGCGACAGTCATTGTCGCTATATTGCCATGAGATCCCGCCGTAACTCTGTCAGCCATGCCACGATCTGTCGCATGAAGATGTAATGGCGGAGCCTCGCCCCAACGTTGCATATTCATATGCAAATCGTGCATGTGTGTTACCCCAGATTTCACGGCGGCAGGCCGGCAAGAAGGCTCGCTACTTCGCGGGAGATCGTGTGGTATGCCCGGCACCATCCGGATGGCCGTGAGACTCTGGGACTCGTTCAGCTTGATCACCAAAAAGAAGAAGATGAAAGAAAGAAAGGCGCGTGGACCCCTAGATTGGGCAGAAGCCACTTGAAGGCAGCACCGGCCCGCTCCAGTTTGTGAGCCAGACGTAGGAAGTGATCACTGAAATTCCATCGACTGTCGAGGACGAGTCCTCGATACGAAAATAGTACCATCGAACTGATTTGATGATGAAGTCGAAAGGTAGGAAAGGGACCTAGGAATAAAACAATGTATCCTAGCCGTGTTTCAGCTTATTGGCATTGTGATGAACTATCTGAAACCAGAAGGCAGACACGGGAACTACGTAATAAAACTACGTATCCTAGCTGTGTTTCGGCTTATTGAAATTGTGATGAGATGCACACTGGCTATAAATGGTTTTTATGTTATACGTATTATACAGATTTATTACTGTAAAACTTGCAGAAATAAATAATACCTTTGGAAGTCGGTTGTACTTTTTGTCAAAAACTAAGTTGCAGAAGCTACACTGCAGAAGGTTTTTTTTGTAAAAAATACTTTATTATTAAATGTTCATTGGTATACAAAATGCATCTAATCATCTAGGACGTGCCGCTTTGCTCACGACGTTTTCTTTTACAGTTTTTAGAGCACTGGTGATAAAATAAATCACACAAAGTACAGAGCCTGGACTGGGGGGGTTCCCACGACGTTATAGAAATCGTAAATCGGGACCACCACTGCTCTCTATTTATGTATTGATAACAAAAAGGTTATACACAGGATAACAAAATGTATGTCGTTTTAACCGGCGAGCTCAGTGTAGCGAGCTCTCGCTCTTCCGCTCCTCATAACTCTCTGCTACATAGTAACAAGCAGGTTCTGATTTCATAAAGGCAAATACGATCGAAAATACCTTAAAAAAATCACGTTCCAAATATTCCAACGCCAAAGTAGAATTCCCGCTTCCTGTTACGGGTGACCGACTTTTATTAAAATAAAACTTGTATCCCTCGGATCAGTATCGAGAATGTAATTAATAAATACGTAATTAAGTAATCACGCGTGAGTCGTATGACGGATGACAAATAGCCATTAATGTCACCAACGAATCCTATTAGCTGCCGCGCTGGATACGAGTGCGCAGAATTAATGTACTCTCAATAGCTTTATTAGCGAACCAATCAATCAGTTTCCAAGTCAAACAAACTACCAATCAACTGAACAGTGATCCTTTCGATACTTTTAATTAACCGCCGGGAAAAGTGATTTCTTAGCTAATGTTTGTACGTGTTTCTTGTGAATTATAAACTACTTATTAAGGTTCCCGCCACACAAACATTGTTTCGTGTTTATTCACGTGTTACAGATACATTTCCCACATTAGCTGTTAAACCTAAATAGGCACTCACTACGTTCCTTTTATTAATTATTCACACTAACTCGTTTTTGCTCTTACAAAATTTAATAATAAATGACCCAATTTCACAGACTTCAGAAACTATTAAAACTTTGTTATTTACAAAAGCGTACTTTAATAGAAATTATTATGTGTATTATATAATAGAAAACTGTCAAATGACTCGTAACTAGAAACGATTCGGTGAATTTCATTATAGAAACGTTTTCATGGACCTAATTCTATTTTACGACGTTATTAATTTTATATTTTCCGTAACTTTTTCGTACTTGAATATGAAATATAAATGATACACGGAATTAAACACACAAACGGTAACTGTATCATTTATAAAATTAAATTACACATTTGACACATAGTACAATACTGTATAACACACGTGCTCCTTTATGTGTAGATTAGCGGTTGTTTACTAACTTGTATGATATTTATACATCCATTTTATTAACATCATTAAATCCAACAGATAAATGTAGAAAAATTGTATAATTACCAGGAGGCTGATTTAATAAAATGATAAAACATGATATTTTTTCGCTGGTTCTGTTTACTACCATTGTATTTGTGTAATTGTAATTAAATCCGTTTCAGTAATAATATACCGGAGATCCCATGTATGTTTAATGAACCGGCTCATGTGAACCAAATATCACATACACACGGCTTTATTAATTCAATTTACAACTAATTTATTAATGACATGAAATTGAGAAGAAGCTAAAACTATGTCAAACCTAAAGTAACCAACTATGTTAGTTAGTTAATATAATTCCATAATTGACATAAGACATGCTTAGTTGCACAGAACGTACAAAATATATAGAAACTACGAGTACATAAGGTTTTACTTATCTCGGGGGCTACATTAGTATTTCATAGCACGCACGACATACCCAGACAATATGTGCCCACTGCCCCGTCCAGTTCAAACTACTAACTATGCTGACAGCAAAAAAACCTTTGAACAGAGTCAGGTAACCTGTCCTCGATAGTCCGTAATCCCTCTAAAATTGTGTTTTACCTCCATATTTGACGTTTAGGGACACAAGTTTATCCGTGTTGTACGGACAAAGAATACAAATCGCCTCTACCGGACAGTATGGGGACGATAAACGACTACAGACAGTAGGCTCTTGAATACAGTTTAGGTGTCCCCAAATTGGAGTCAGGTCAAACATGTTATTTCACGTTGGAGGAGCTCCGACTGGAGATGCTGGTAGAATAAGTCAACAACTATTGCTTTTGTGTGGCGTGTTTGTTGAATTGAACACGTTTGTTAAACTATGTACCGCAGTGTGTGCTCCCGGACTTGGAAGTACAACTGCTACAACATACGAAGCCGAAATCCAATTCGGAGTTTAAATAAATTAAGGAGCCAGGTTGTATAGCGATACAAACCAGCGTAACAAGATGTGGCATTGTTCCGCTGCGCTGACGAATTTATGCCGATACACCTGAACGAAGCTGATTTGGGTTTTTTCATGGGCACGTTCCACGAGAAACCGAGAGGCAGTTAAAATTCCACTTCCAATAGCTACTCATTCAAGCGAAATAATCTTTTATACCTAAGGAATGTTTAGAAGCGAAAGAATTTTACGGCGACGACATTCGCATGAAAATACTTTTCTACGTCTTTAAAATTAGTTGCTTGAGGAAAGTATTTTCCATCAGATAAAGAAAATGCAGGTTTACTATTTGGAAGCTATAACAAAGAACGCAAAACTTGTAGAACTTTGGACAGTCATTTGCAGGCGTTTCGTGGCGTATTCTTTAAGAATTAAAGTTGAAATGGTAATTCCTTGTTCTTTGGCACTTTATTCAAATTAGCAACTTATTTTAGGATTTCTTTATTAAATAACAGTTTCCGGATTGAGAATTGTGGTCAGAACATTAACAGAAATTACGCAGTGGAACAATAGATTTGTAATCGTCTTAAAACATAAATATCTATTACCTACACAATTCAAGTACCTAGAACAAGCCTAGCAGGCGATATAATCATGTAGATTACTGAAGATAATACGCAAGCCGTGATTGTAATTATTGGCCTATATAGTACATAATAGGATTTAGAGTGCATTAAATTCCTAAAACTATATACACCTGCTTAGGTAACAACAAAGCGTTTTACAACATTGTCAAGTACATAAATCTTCGTTGAATTTCGTAATTTAATGGCCGCCCCGTTTGTTCCACAACCATTACTTGGACCTATAAGCTCACAGCTAAGTTTTTCCTCCACTTTGCCGAAAGGCTCTCTTTGTTTTGGCAACTATTAAGTGGCCACAAGCCGTCTTTTACGAGAATCATATATATATTTCTTGTGATACATACGTTAGTGTGTTGAACGACCCAGTTTCTTGACAAAATTATAGTTCCGGCAAGATCGCAGAGTGTTTAGTATGTAGGTCGGGAACAATAAACAAGACGGATCGCGGTGAGTGAGGCGGCGTGCCAATCACCTGTCCCGCAACGAATATCTTAAGCTCAGGTTTAGCTAACAGATATGCACAACTAGTACCTATGCTATCCAAGTTGCCAGAACACATATTTCATTTGACTGATATCACAGCTAGGCACACTCCACATTGCACAGCTCCACGCTGCCACGGCACTGGTGCACGGGTTTTCCCAGGACTAATGTCTTAATGCCCCGCTCCTCTTACTTCAAAGAAAATTGATAGATACCTACAACTTATAACTATGTATCTAGCTAACAGCGGCTATATTGGGTTTCCACTTCTGTGGTTTTCTGCCGCCACTAATATCAGTTTTTTATAAATACTCATATTAGCTCGGAAATGTCTTTATAATTTTTTTATGTGGAGTTATGTACTTTTATTGAATTCTAAAACCATAATAATTTTAATTAATATGTCACGTGGCATATTAATTAAAATTCAATTAAAGCTAGCTTGTGATTAATAGCTATAGATGCAATTATTTTGTTTGTTTTTTGTTTATTTGTGGCTTTTAGTTATAATAAATACGTATACACACATATACTATACCCGGTAGTTAAGATAATTATTTACCTACTTTGTTAATTAAAAATCACACACAAAAATCACAAGTGTCACCACTGTGTTTCACTGAACGATCCTCATTAATCCAGTTTTCATGTGTTTCGGAATTGAAACTCGCGGGATTAGGCGGGCGGCTGAAAGTTGGGGGGAAAGCGGTGCGATCGAGACGCGGGCGAGACGCGTGGTCGCGGCGCGAGCTGGCGGGACACTGTCGCCCGGCCGCGCACCGCCACGCCACCGACACGCGCATAAAACGCCACACGCTAGCCTACGCACTTAACTCTCACGTTTTTAATTAAAAATTTTGACTATATACTTAATAATTAAATGACGCTCACAACAAATGATCACGCCAGCACACGCAGCGGTAAACTAGCTTCCACTTTTATATTACAGTCTTTATTTTTGATACTTAGTTACAAGCTTAATTGCATTTCTACCCTAAACTTTGCTCATTGCCGTGACAGCTCATGTAAATATTATGCACCTCAAAATTAACGAACTTTTACTAAATTGCATATATGTCTATAATCCTGTCATATTTCTGGATGGGAATTAGGGAAGTGCAACGATATGTAGTCCTTTATTCATTCATAATCAATAGATTGTACAATATTTCCATGAATTAAGTGACATTTTGGGATTTAAACAACCGCTAATAACTTTGCTGTTTATGAATATTATTCATTATGACTTTACTTTTTTTTCTGAGTACGTCAGGCTGTGCTGGGGCGGCTGCTGCAAGTGCAGAAAACCTCAAACAGCGTAAATATAATATCTATAAATAACCTCATCGGAAGTTATATGTTTAAGCCGTTTGGGGTTGAAACACTAGGGCCATCGGGCCCGAACGCTCATCGAGTTGTTCGTGATATCAGCAAACAACTGGTCGACTCTTCACGTGACCAGAGGGCTGAGCTTTTCTTCAGACAACGAATCAGTATTGCTACCTAACACGCCAATGCTGCCAGCGTTCTGGGCACTTTTCCCATTGATATCTGAATGTGGATGAATTTTTTGATGCCCATTGATGCTCAATAAATTTTTTTTCTTAACTGTTTGTAAACATTATTATTTTTAGTTTGTCTAAATTCTTATTAATTTATTAATATTTATTAGTTTTGATGTTAATCAGCAAACGATATGTAGTATTTCACCTTTTAAATGGATAGATACTCGTAGTTCGAATGTCTTAAGTCAATAAAATGTGAAATGAATGTCACTAAACCAAAGCGTCAGCTTAACCGACGGCTCACTATTATTTAGGGTTTAATTATACCGTCAGCAAGCGTGATTGCGATGTATTTGCTACATGCGTCACGTGTCGCCTGTACCAAGGATGGATTGTCCGCAACCCGGATTAAGTTAGCTGCGGCCACCGGCTTGCGGCCATCCCTATGAACCCACGTACTAAGTTTTTTAAAGAAGTCGACCACACGTTCGGGACTATGTAAGTCAATTTACCAACATATATGAATAAAACAAAAACTACAACTTCCCTTTTTATATGTAAAGTTCGGGGTAAGCGAGTTCCAGGTGCTAGTAATATGTATGCAAGCAGGTGTCGGTAGTTATTTGGCCATAGATAGTACTGACTTAATCCTACCTAAGTTATTTATGTTGAGCAAGTAGTTTGTGACTTTATCCGCGCGTGGAGCTTAGAGTAGGCCTCCATTCGATGCGTGGGCGGGCGTAAGATGCTTCATATGATAATGATAATAATCCTTAGTCTGAGTAGGATTATTATTCCAAGTTACCACCAGAAAGCTAGCTCTACGTAGTAAAACTAAACTCTCACATGGTGGACCGACCTGGTAAGGGTCACGGGAATCCGATGGATGCGAGACACACACGGCCGGTTGTCGTAGCGACACTTAAGGCGTATGTCCAACAGTGAAAACTTTTTTAAAATAATGATGTAATAGTAAAACAGTGGGAGGTGTAACATTGAATACAATTATAAACTATGCCACAACATGGAATGTCAAACCGATAGCGCTAGACATTGGTCCAGTGCTATAGGTTGAGGAATTGTCCTTCTGCACTAACTACATCTTAGCACACGACTGAACAAGTTAAAATGATAAAAATACAATTACTAAAGTTTCTACGAGTTCTTAGCCATAACTTCATACAAGATTATCTAACATTATATATACTCGATAAACCTAGACGTGGCCCTTTGAGGAAATACATAGAAAACATAAAGACAATCTTTAGTAACAATCAGGGTAAGATTTATTAAGTTGTGGCTAGGGTTGACAATTTTCTTCGAGTCTTAGCAAAGAAAACATAAGTCCTGCCAAGGAAAACCTGGGCCGTATTAGATATCAAAGTTTTATCGCCGACTTCCTGGCACATATCCTATGCATTTTGATAAAACTAAGTTCTGAATAAGCAAAATGCGAGTGTGTTGTTCCTTGCCATATTATGATTTAAATCTACTATACTGTATATAGAATCAACACAGAATTAACTAGATTGGTTTCTGGAAAACGTATATAAAATGTAACATGGTGAGTACTCGCTCTGCCTTTATATACCTACAAAAGAAAGCACCTTTAAACGTTTACATAAAAAAAAACAATATGCTTCTTCCATTCTATGATTTTATTAGGTATCTGAAGCTCTGTTACTCTCGATAACAATAATTACATTATAATCGTTGCAAAGACAGTCTTACGCCATTTTTTTTATTGATACGATGAATGGACACTGGACACGGATAAGTCACAATGATCCTCTTAAGTACGGAAGTATATGAATGTGGAAGTGAACACGACAACGCAATGTTTTTATTCCGTTGATGAATTCAAGACTCAACGTTAAGTAATGAACAATAACTAAATGATTTTTATGACATGATTTTAATTAATTTTATATGTTTTTAATTATGTAGGATAATGAATTTTGCCATTGAGGATAACAAATGTAGATGAATTTTGTTTAATCCATTTAGTTTTTATTTTATCATAATTAAACATCGTTGATTTTTTATATTTTTTTAACGTTACTTTTTTAACGTTATTTTTTTTTGTTAACTTTACTCCATTAGGATTTACTCCTGTGTCGTGGGTACGTTCACAAAAATGTAAACTCGCACACAATAAACACTCAGACCGTACAGATAGGTATTAATAGACTAGCGCGCCTCACCATCAATGATTGCATCACAGCTTACCATCAGGTGGGATCGCAGTCAGGCACTGGTTTATAAAAAAAAAAAAAATACAAACATTTGTTCAATGCGGGAATCGACCTCGCACCACGTAGCGCAGCAGCTAATCGCTCAACCACTATGCCAACCATGTCATCAATATTAAATAGTATATGATATATACTTATTGTGTCATGTGTGATCTAATATTGTAATTTTTATTCATTTCATTATTATGATATTGTGACGATTTTTATCGAATGGTGTTTTCAACTTTTTTATTTAACTTTTCTTGGATGAGAAATGTGAGCATACAAGCATTCTCATACAATACTAAATGCTCGACTCCGTTAGTATTTCTAGCAGCTGAAATTAGTAATCGCTATAGAGCGTGTGTACTCCAAATGCTGTATTGTTTTCATAGTAAAAGCCTTCAGTCAAAGTAAATAGCGGTCCATTAGACCCGCGCGTCGCCTGACAGCGCTGGACGTTTCCTTTACCAACGAAAACAATGCGCTTTACGCTTTTTGCAGCGCCGGACGCTCCTTGCAGTGCTTTGAAACGAAGAATGATACGCTCCGATATGCTCCATCCGTTGCCTCAGGTGTCTTATTTGTATAGAGCACACAATCCGATATCCAATACGAAGCCTACACAAACTCAAAACAAAAACAATTGTCCTACAATTTCGAAATCTCTTTATTTGATACTACCCTCTGATAAATAAACGTTGAACGGAACGACCAAAGCTATTGCCTCAACTTTCACAAAAAAAGTACAAACATTTCATCACATTTCACGGAGTTTTTAATTAGATTATTTCGTGAAGCTAAAATCCTCGCACGTATTGGAGAATTTTCCAACTTTGAAACATTTATAACGTTTCATGGGAAATTCTTACGATCAGAGATAGGCAGGTAGATACGAGTAGGTGGTACTATATCAGTTAATGAATAAATGACATTGTTCGCCGTCCATTCTTCGTTCGCCTAAGAATCAACAGGAACGTGAACTAACTTTATTTGTTCTAAATAATACATAATATGTTGGATTGAAACTAAATTAAAGGCTGATGATTTCGGATTTTGGGGTTGTAACTACGCCAATAAAAACATAAACTACGATAATAGTTAGATCCGAATTGATCTTTTAACGTTTCATTTCATACCTTTCATGCTATTAATTAGTCACAAAAGAGAAATATTTGTAATTATGACTAAGGGTGTTTTTAATATCGTGATATTTATGTATGTTTATTTTATGTATATACATTTGATCCCTTGTTTTCGTATTATTCTTTCTTCTGTATTATTTTTTTTATGCACCTGCCATGTTTCCTCTTCACTACCCTTGGTTGACTGGTAGAGAATGCCTAAGGCATTAAGTTCGCCTTTGTACCTTTATGTTGCATGAAGTTTTAATAATAAATAAATAAATAAAGAAAATAATCAAAATATGTTTATTTGGCACACCATGATTAATGAATCAACAAGTTTACAAACTAAAATTAAACATAAAAAATGTAGAAATAAAATTAACAATAACAATGTCTCACGGCTACGCCAAATAGGTCCAGTTCAGCATAATGCGAGACAACTACGTAGCAGTTGCCTGACGCTGGTTTTCAACTGAACCTTAGAGTGCAGGTACGGATAAATAACAAGTCACACAAATACAAATCATTATATTTTTGATCACGCATGCAGGATTGCTCCGTACGCGTAATCCCCGCAAATGTCCATTTCATACAAGTATTTATTGTAACGCGTGGAATACGCAAGCGAGACGCATTTTTTTCATTTTGAAATTTTCTGCATGCGGAGCAAACGCATGCGTGATTAAATCCGCACGATATTAAAAACAATTTTTTTTTTTTGTGTGACTTGGGGTTAACTATAGTAAGTATCTTACCGCGAATACTACATACACTTAACATCTCTCTTGTTTAGTCAAAAAGTGAATAGTATAGTGATCGCATATAGAAGATAGGGGCCAGTCTATCACCATATTCCTAGCGTACATTCATACTCCATGCAGGCCTAGGAGTCGAACCTAAGACGATTAGTAGCCGCGCTTTAAGAGGAAGTAAGCCTTTGTAAATTAAATAGGATTAAGAGATGATATGGGATCGAGAGTGTTATTACTATTAAATGTCAATTCATCAACTGTCATTGTCATCACATCTTCTTCCAGGTATTCTTTTCATGAGCCACCTCGAGGCGGCTCAAGATTTGTAATTACGGCAGTAATATCTAACTGTACCGAAATGGACAAAGAGCTGCCTGTAAGAGCTATAATATCCTGTACCTGCCATTAAAAACTTTGAATTGAAAACCAAAATAATGACACTGGGAAATTAGACCATATTGAATTAGTTTCTAAAATGTTTTCGAAATTATGCGTGATTTTTTAAATTCGTAAAGTCGTATAAATGTAAAGTAAATTATGAAAAATAACTATTCATTATTGTAAAGGTTCAATTTTAACAATGTCTTATGCGAATAATGGAGTTTTTCTACTATTTCATTAGGAACCAACTGCCAAATTAATTTAAGTTTGGGATGTGTAATTTCATTTGACAAGTTTCCGGCCCCATCGTGGTTGGTGACATACGCGGTCATGTGGAGGATGAATCTTACATCTATATGTATATATGTACATATCCGTAACTGACAGGGAACACAAGCCTAAACCAATACACTGAAAATAGAATACAAGTAAGATCTATCAAATTGTTCTATTTGTTTGCACGATTTTATGTCTCAGGATCGCTTATCGAAAATCAAATTAAAGGGATACGTAACTAAAGGTCATTTTTAAAAATCAACCCGTGTTTAAAGTATCCTAGAGTACCAAAAGGTCAAAAATCCACGCAGATGAAGTTGTAAACAATGGTAATATTATCTACCTAATATAATTAGTCCCACTACTGGGACTCAGGCCCCCTCTCTAGGAGAGGGAATGGGCCTTATCCACCACGCGGGCCCAGTGCGGATTGGTGGCTGTCACATATCTTCGAATTTTTGGTTTCAGGACATGCCGGTTTCCTCACGATGTTTCCCTTCAACTTTTTGAGAGCAGTGGTGATGAAAATAAATTAGACAAAGCGCCCTACAACCCGCACCCTACAACTCATATGTCGGGGCCATTACCACTCGGCCACCACTGCTCCTTGTCTACCTATAGGTAGCTAAACAACATAATAGGGAAAATATGCGCAGTGAAGGACACAGTAAACAACCAGTAATATTATTCAGTCACTTGTCTCGTTCACCGATGACGGGTTTGCGGAAAATCTAACTCTATCCGTCTTTTGTTGAAAATAAATTGGCTACAATCTTCCGGTCGCGACGCACCCAATTTTTACACGTTTATTGAATTTTTATGGTTATTTTGACCCATTCATCATTCTTTACGACTTGCTACCATAACAAGACTGCTCTAACGAAGAGGTGTCATGAAAATACATTACTTTGAAATCTAATGCTACCAGTTTTCCGAGAAAAGGAGAAAAAACTACATTATATTTCAGTGAAACGTAGGGTAGATTTTAAAGGAGAATAAGCTTATTTACTTCAAGTGGTAATAATGTTAAAACGTGTTATTAGAAATGAATTTTAAGGCTCTTCAATAGACATCTTTCCCTTTTATTATTACAAAGGAGACCTCATTTATTTTGCGAAATTAAATTAAATTTAATTTCACTTATTTATACAAACACACCAAAATTATGTATTTTAGGGGCTTGATATAATATTATATTACTCTAAGAACTTACCTTTCGAGACGACGAAAACAAATTCGAAGTTCCAAAAATATCCAGCTTACCTGTAACAAACAAATGAAAATCAAACTTTCATCAATTATTTCGTGTTTAAGTTATAAATGAGACCTGGTTAAATGTAACAATGGCAGACGGAAGCACACAGCGGCTCGGATATTCCATGGACAAATCGACGGCTAGGAAGCGTGACGTCGCGTCAACGACCTGATGCCGACGGCCCGACGGAAAATATGATGGTCGCACAATAGCCTGCAGTGGTGGAGACGTCCAAATCATTATTTATTGTTTCGTTAACGAGCTCGAAAGAAACGCTGCCGGATCTGTGGCTCGATGCCCGCTCGACGCGCGCCGGAAACACTGACTCATCCACCCGTTATATTTCGGCTGATACATCTTAACCCCTTTTTAAATTAACGTACACGTTTTGCGAACTAGGTACTAGCGGTGCTATTCAATCAGCAAGCCGCTGAGATACTAATTCTGTCAACCGAGAATAAGGTTTGTGGAACTAAAGCAAACATTAATGTGTAGCAAGACAGTTCGTAAGATGAACGTGCAAGATTCCTTCTGCATACATATGCAAATCGAGTAAGATATCTAAATCTTTAAATTGAATATATGACTGTTTGTAATAATGCTATTTTCTGTCTAGTATTACTAAAGACTATGATTGCACCATTTCACCAATCAGATTTTAGAACAAGAGGCGGTTCTTAAATTAACAACTAATTAGTTCTGTGTTAATAACAAACGTAATAGATTTTTCTGTTTTTAACGTCTCTTAGAAAGAAAATTAATTTTAGTATTTTTACGGAGATTCCCCGTCAAAGACAAAATATAAACAAGACCGTATTTGATCCAGCATGAACACGAAAGAGAAAATAAAATAATAAACAACATTTCGCCGGTATCCTCACTGATGTAAATGCGTCGTCTAATTATCATCACGACAGTTCCTTGCGGAGATGGCAAAGAATACTTAACGCCAACGCTTACAGTCTTGGCACAGTTTTCTTGGTAGACCCACTTTTTCGTCTCATGGAAAATATAGAATAGGAAAATCTTAAAAAGTTTTTGCACTCACAACAAGGACATCTCAAAGTAGCACAAGAAATTCACAATTATATTATTCGTTCTCGCACTAATTATAGCGAACCTCTCTTTGTGGCCTAGAACAAATAAAATCTTATTAAGTTTTCAGATTTGTTTCCACATTATCTTGCAAGTGAGACAGTTCCGAAGTTTTTCTGTGAACTTACTAGGGGTATCACTAACTACAAAAAACTTTAATTACTGTTTACATGCAGAGTTGAATGTGGCGAATTGTTAGTAGCAGGCAGGCGGCGGAAGTCGCTTGAAAAATTTATTACATAAGACTTTGATAGAATTGCAAGATGTTAACCTTGTTATGCCGACGACGGCCGTTTCCTGTCGCCAGTCACTGGCACGCTGATGTCTAATGGAGTAAAGACTCTGCAGGGAATACCTACTCATCGCGCTTATGTACAACTTTGGAAAAATCTTAAAGTAATTTGTTTTAGTTACGCTACTTCCTGGCAAGTTCAGATGATTACATAAAAAAAATGTTAAGTAATAGTTACATAGATAGGAGGACTCGTATATATTGTGACTCGTAATATTAAATATTATACAAGATAGAAAATGCACACTGGTACACTTAAAGTTGCAGTTATGCACACTAAACGTGCAGTTCGAAGTGAATAGCTAAATAGCTGAACCATTATTTGAATAAGTAAATTCTTACCATTTGCGCTGTTTCAAGTAATGTAAATAATAATTTATCACCTATTAATTTTAATGATCCTGACGCTTAATGCAAAATTTTTTGTGAGATCTAACTTTAAACAAACAAAGATGGACTTCATCCATTACCTAAATGGCCATCACAC
The DNA here is from genome assembly GCA_961205895.1 of Mythimna pallens. Lineage (NCBI taxonomy): Eukaryota > Metazoa > Arthropoda > Insecta > Lepidoptera > Noctuidae > Mythimna > Mythimna pallens. The sequence continues at coordinate 15,547,918 of OY540830.1, read as the reverse complement.
CTAATTGCAGGTGACGTGAGTGTACACGAAATGAATATTTATGAATGTTTTCAGCAGTAGTGACGGAGACAAAGTCACGTCTTGCCGCGCACTCGTAACACCGCGAAAACATACATGTTACATTATTAAGGTTTCTCACTGTATATGATCTCACTCGTCAAAACCATCAAAGAGCGTGGTAAATGTTCATATAGAGATTGAAATGAACATATGTCACATTTGAACAGGTGTAGATAAGAAACACATATACATAAAATATCTACCTGATGTCTCTAACCCTGACAATTTGTTGTAGTATATCAATATAAGTGAAACAACGTATTATCAGTAAAAGGTAAACAGTCTTCTTAAAATATTTCAGGTAACTTGCGTTTAACGTGTTTTTAATCAATATAAGTAAAATTTTTGTTTCAGCTTTTCTGGTTAGGAAACTAGATGCGTTGAACGGGGATTATTTCGTATATTTTAAGTTCGACTCGAAACGAACTATGACGAACAAAAAAATCCATCCAATAGTCGAACGCAGGCGTGTTGCATTCAACATGTTTGCTTCGCTTCTTCTATTCTGATGCACAATTGAAATCCGAGCAAAAAAGCATTTTGATTAGGTTTGCCGCGAAACGGGTACAAAGTAACCGATTCTTATAGAACATTTTAGGTTTTCTATTTTATCCACATGTGTATCTTGTTGTCTTTATTTTCTCTACTTTTACAGATAAACAACCACAAACCACAACAATGAAAAAGATATCAATCTATTGAAACCTAGTTAATGCAGTATGTTTAATTAGTTAAAGTACATAGGTGTTGCCATTTTATTACCTATAATATAGGTACTTTTAACAAAAGTAACAAAAACCCATTCCTATCTGGGCACTTATTTCTTAAAGGCATTTTTTGTGGAGCAACTGAAGTAGTGAAGCAGATCACCGGATTGAATTAGGGTGGCACATTGTAAGCACTCAAAAGTTTTTCGATTAACAACTAATTGATTTAAAAAAATGGTGAGAGTGAGGAGGCGAGAGGCGACGAGACCGCGGCCGGTGACACACACATCACGGGGTTTACCGAGCTCGTAAAGACATTTTACACGCATCGGCGGCTGAGTGCCGAGTTCGTAATTCGCTGAGGCACCAACCGAGACAAGAATGAGCTAACTTTTGGGAAGACTGCGGGCGAATGAGAAAACATTGGAGAAGTTCCTGCCAAGTGATAGACAAAAACGGCAAAATATATGTCGGGGCTTAGTGAAACACATATCACTGCAGAGTTTCGAGATACGCCGTGAATAACAATAAGTATGCCTCAACTTGTGCAACCCACAGCGGCAGATATCATCAAAACTTGACATGTGATTTATGTATATAGATAAACTTTGGAATTATACAAATTAATCCAAGTTGTAGGAGCAAAAGTAATTAGTCGACGCTAGCTCCGCAACAGTAGATATGAATTAGAAAATTGCAAATCGTAACTACTCTCGAGATGAATAAACACATCATCAGCAATTTATAACCGTAGTGGAACGAGATGATTGCAGGCGAGCAGCTCAATAAGCTTCAAGGAGGAAGTTAACGCAGAAACAAGGCTGGCATATGAAACATGGCGGGTGCGGCGCAGTCGTAATAAGCACCGCTCAACCCGATCATAAATAAAAGGCGAGCGGCATAATTGGTGCTTGAGCCGCGTCATCGGCAGCTGGCGCATGCGGTACGCTCGCCTGACGACTCCTCACATTCGATAAAAATATCTTCAACGGCCCCATCTAACCGCCGAAGCACCTACGGAAGCACGTTCCGACTCACCTATGCAAAACAACATTAGAGTTGAAACTACTTACAATTTTCTCTCCTCGGTACCTCGAAATTTCCTCCGTAAACTTTGACGTGTGAAACCGAATACGTACGTATATAAAACAATAGTCTTTCCTTTAAAATAATACGATTTTATTTTTAAATTCACCTCGTTCAGAGATTTTTCGCAATTTATCAAAACGATATGTCTGTGCGAGGAAGTTGCGACGATGACGTCGCACGCGACCTCCCGCTACCGGCGCTGATAAATCATCGAACAGCTTCAAATGAATTTATCTTACATCGAAATGTAGTATTTCTTCGCTATCATTGTAATTTTTGTCCCGTACTTCGTACATGTCCGATTTTATGAAAGATAAACTGCTATCAATATTACATATTTTATGTCACAATAAAAACCCTTATTTTACTTTAGGAACAGATGTTCACAGAAATATTCATCTGGAAAAGCTTATAACAAGGATATGATAATATTTCCAAAGTATTAAAAGTCGCTGGACGTTGGGGTCTTCATAAATATTTAAAGAAAACCATAGGGATTTTAACTTTCAGGGCCACAGAAATCTGCTGCGAAATTAAATATGTATGCAATGCAAATTCATGGTTCTTAGAACGAATGTGTAAACTATCAATACGAATCGAACGAATGAGTAAAACATAAATAATTGAATTGTATAGGATTAAGAAATGCGAAAATATTTAAAATTCTGTCCTACAGAAGACCTTTATCGAATGCTACACAACAAAAAGTCCTGAAGAAAACATAAATTATGAACGCTGAGAAAAACGTTAGGAAAAAGTTTCGAGGAAAAACAATTACAGCGCATAAAAACAATCATACACGACCTCGTTGAGAAATAGTTCCATACTAAAAGCAGAATGAAAAAAAATTCTCGTAAAACGAAGTAGAAAAATGGTATGAACTAATAAAGTAAAACAGTCCCGCACTGTTCGAGATACGACAGTGAAACAGACAAATAAAAACAATTTAAAACGGCTAGATTTATGCGGCTCCATTCTCAATGTAGACTATTATTCAATTTGAGTTTTTAATCTCCTTACACTATAGCTATGAAATATGTACACTGAAATAGCCATGCCCTGACATCACCCACGTTCATACTTAGAAATATAATTGAAAAAACCTGATCGAAGGTCATAGTGATAGTATGAATTATACAAAAATCACGAAAATCTGATACGGCCGAAGGTTAGATGTAGGTTAAAAAAAAATGTATCTACAAGTATGATTTACATCACTATTAGCCCACGTTTACACATGCAAGTAAACTGCATCTGAGTTGAGTTACATTGTGGGGCATGAACGACCGATATTATACCAATGTAGTTTTTTTTAAATAATTTGGCAAAAAGTATAGAATCAAATCACGAATATATAAATAAAACTATGTAGCTTTCCCTTAAGCCATCCTTTATCCGAAGATACCATAAAACCCACAAAAAATTCCATAACAAGGTAGATATTAGGGGTATCTACTGGCTGCTCAAAAAATTGCGATCTCCAATCCGTCTGTCTACCAGCATGTTCACAACGACAACACCCCCTATAACCGTTATTTGCAGTGTCAACGTCCTTGTTCAGTAGAGGACCTTTAAAGGCTATCTTCGTAATCATGAATAAAATAGTACCTTAATAAAAATAACGCTTACTTTAAATCCTTAACCCGTAAGGCGTCGACCGAGTTATCTTACTACCTCACCATTTTGTATCTCATTATAATCCCAACGTTAGTCAGATGACATTGAAGATTTAAACAGAATCGTTTATCTTTCAGAGAACTTTCGGGACTGTTCGTCAAAACTTAATATTGGAAATAAAATTTGTTTTCGCCTTTCTAGAGCTTTCGTCCATTAGTCAAGTTTCAAAACGGTTGCAGAAACATGCGCTGCTGTCATTTAAGAGTTTACAACAAGCAGCTCCTGCTTAGATTAATTAAAGTGTTTAATTGGTCCTCCAGGAGCAGGTACTGGGAGATGTCGGGACACGTCCTGAGAGACGCTTTGTTATCAAAGATCACAATATAATTTTCTAAAATTACAGTTCAAACAATTCTGAAACCTTGAAAGTAACTTTCGACTTGTATTACAGAATATTAAGTAGCAAAAAAGGGTTCATTTATAATATTGTTATAATTAGGGTTATTCTTTCGAGGCGAATTGTTGGCTTAGTTCTACTTCGGTGGCTTGAATCTTTTATGTTTTTAATTTTATTTTGTCTTGACAAATGACATACCTACTCTTGAAATCCCGGACAATTTACGAAACAATGTAATTATATATCTTTTGGAATTAAAATCGTGGTGTTACAAACGGAATGTAAAGCACGACTATTCTCTCAAGTTTTCGTAAAATGTGATTAAAAAAGATTAATACAAGTAAAGTAACAGAAGAGCCTTTAGCACTTACTATAATTTAATTAAAGTCGTGACGTATATACGGTCAAAACTTTGTAATTTAGTCCCTCATCTCATATCGACGCGACGGCCTTATTAAAAACATTATGGGAACAAACGGCGAAGTTACGCAACGTGCATTACACGAAATTATTTGTTCCAAGAGAGCAACGTCACGGTTACCGTGTTATTATTTCTGCCACAAATACGATGTGCAAAACATAGGGGCTGAAAGGGGTCTCGCTGGGTACATTTCTAATGGCACCCACCTACCTAATCTTAATTAATAAATAAGTAAACAACAGGTCGAGTTACGGAATGGGACTTAGTTTAAGTAAGTGGCTGCTTAAGCAATAGCACGTTTTGAAATTTGAAGGTGATGTTTGTATGCCTGTTCGTAGTAAGATGTTCGTAGCTCGTAGCAACGTGTAGCATTTCGTAGCACCCACGCTACGAAGAGCTACGCGAAGCTACGAGCATCTACGATGCGTTACGAGGGGCTACGCGCTCGGACGCGTAGGTCGGCTATGCCCGGCGTGGCTGCCGCACGCTCAGTCACGCTCCCGCCGTCTATCGTCGACACGTAGGACGCCCCTAATTGATATTTGCTCTAACGAAGACGTACTCAGCGTTACAAATTCTATATTCCGACGACAGTGTCGACCGCACAAAAGAAGAATAGCCGGTGAAAACCAACAGCTGCGGATTGAGGCTACACAGTTTTACTTTGTTTCATTTTGTTCTACTTTGCACACCTAGATCTAAGCTCGCAATGTATGAGCTCGACACAAACTTGGACAGAAACAAAACATTTTAGAATCCTTTAACATAAAAAAAATGATTAAAAGCATTTGATTAAATCGTTAACGTGGGGATGTTACGCGGAAAGATTACACAGCAACTGTTTTATACCGGTTTTAATCGTTTTACCAGAGACATTCCAGTCCTGTGATCAAAGTCGATTTAATTAAAAATCTTGCAATAGACGGTTGTCTAAATTCCAAGCAACGATGAGATTTTTTCTTTTTGTAAAAGAAGGTTTTAATGAAATCCTATTCAATTTAGGTGGCCTACGCCGATACATTCTTCGCGTAAAACATTTTAAGTTTAGCGTGTCAATTCATTGTTATTGTACGAGCGATTTATTTGAAGGTAGTCGTCAGAACTGTGCACACGATCTGACTAAACAAACTTGATATTGCAACACAAATAACACATAAACTCGTACGTGATTTAAATACGCACGTGGAGGAGCCGAAGCTGTCTCTACCTGTCTCATACAATTCGGCATAAATTCGCCGGTAAAATCTGATTTTATTCAAGGTGGAGTTAACAAATGCAAAAATATATCCTCGCAATTTCTTCCACGAGGCCGCATATTAAATTAGACTGAAAGGAGTAAAATAAAAATGTAAAACGGATCCGAGTGGAGCGGACGCGAAAAACCGGGTTCGAGTCAGTAGCAGCTCACGATTAGTGTTCCGTATAATAACATTTCTTATAAAAATAACATCTTTGCCGTATCTTGAGCAACGGCATTTCTCTTGTTATCCTCTTGTTATTCTGACGCTGCACCCCTGTCTGTTATTGGGTTTTATTTAGTATTGAATAACCTAATAACCTGCTAGCTGTTTGTGTTAACAAACTCAGTGTGTAATTGGTTGCGAGGCAACACATAACACAATTTTGTTTTATCACGAGGAACACTAGAAAACAGGTGAGGATCGTAGACAATAGAATTTCCGTTAAGTGATGCGATGTATCGAGTTTTACGCTGACGTCCCTGGGAAACTCACCGCTACTGCGCCTCTAGCATACTACACCACAAACGAGAACATTGTTTTAAATATCAAACCAATTTGTAATAAAATATACTCAACATCCTCCAACAGAATTTCAACGAACCTCGGTAATTGATAATTATCGACGGCCAGTTCCTTCTACAGAGCAGCTCTGATTTATCAACACGTTAAATAATTAACATTTACAGTCGTATCAACGAATATACTTCGTGCATTTCACTAACTGACGTAACTGACAAAGGCACAACAACATATTCAATTTAGTCTTTCTCACTTTGAGTAAAATCTTTTACTCATCTGTCTAAAGTTCACTTGAAATATGCTAACATTTCAAGCGCAAATAAAATTGCTCACTTACAACAAAAGAAAACACATTTATTATTATTTAAAAAACGATTTAAAATAATAAACTGAAGAGGCAAGCGCCATATTTCTATCGTACTCATAGCTGGTGGCCATTCATATCCTTGTCACTTTGCTTGGATAGATAAGTAGGTGCATAAGCGCATGTGCACTTGTGCAAGGCAGAGTATGCAAGCGTGCGTTGTGCCCGGGGCGGGCCGCCGGACCTTATTTATGAGGTTACCCCTCCGCCGCCGCCTCCGGCTCCGCCGTCAACTGCTTTACGAGTTGGCGACGCTCGTGGGCGTGAACCGCCGACGTAAATTTATCTCTTGCGCCCAGACGCGGAACTCGAGACGACGACCCGTTACGAGTGTGTCCGCGTCATAAAATGCCTCTTCGATGAATAGAACAATAGCTACTAACTCTCAAGCGTTATGGGGCAAAACTCGTAAAATGACCACTCTTCATCAAAGGACAACTTCTAACACTGCATAGGTAAGCATATATGTATGTGTAAGTCGGAATATTGAAACATTCCCCTTGGCACCACACCCACCTGCCGGCGGCCTTCTCGATAAACTCGCATAAAAATTACTTATTTCAAAGTGACATAAAAAGTAACTTCTTAATTAATGCTTTTCTAAGAGTTAAAGATAATAACGTTCAAGTGGCGCCAGATGTTGACGAGTGTAATAGCTGAGTTATGAATTTTAATGTCTGCTCGACGAAAATCGGAATGAATATTGAACACAGTAAAAAAAAAGAAATAATTAAGCTCGAGAAGGATGTTTCCGCCACGGAATGGCTCAGCAACTCTCGGAAGGGAAATTTACGACGAACACTGAAAAATAATTAAGATAGAATCTCATTAGGGGGGTACACAGTGTGCGGACATAGTCGGATGACTACACACTAAACTAGCGACGTCTGGCGATGTCCGCATTTGATAGTTCGCACGTTCTGTGGACTCAGTTATTAATCATTTAAAGCAGAACGTAGTGAAGAAAGTTTATTAATGATCAAAATATCAAATGCTCCATTTGGCATTTGACGAGAACCCCATAATCACCAAGCTTGTTCAGACAAGATAAACTATCTAACTTTGTCAGCAGAACTGGTTTTTACTAGACTGTTCTGCTTTTTAATATGCAATAAAATCCATTCATAAGAACGAGGTTAAGGATACAAATGCACATCGAACGCATTGAAGATAATAAAAGTGCCGCTGATAGATATATATTTGGACCAGTTCCAAACAAAAAGCGAACTGTCGTAGATCTAAGCATTAAGGCAAATGGGTAATACGATTAATTGTAATTCTTGGGCCTTGAAATTAAGAGCCCTATCTAATTTAAATATACATTTTAGCGGAGGGACTTCGTAAGTAAAGGCTGTGTTTAATCTAAATACATCACATAAAATAAAAGTTGTAAGATATTCTCTATCTACATCACAAACTTCATTGTTAACCGGATTTGTACAAAAGCAGGGATTGCCTACCTCTGCATTAAAGACCGAACTGCGAGAATGAAGGTAAAGGTCTCGTTAATTCTGATTCGCGATCCCCCTCGGGAACAAAGATAGAGCTCCTATGAACTGTAGAGTCGCCGAGGGAGCGACTTTATAAATGCCATACGGTTACACACCTCAAAGCAATGACTGGTGCTATCAGCTGAACGACTGCCATGTTCTAGTACCGAACAGCAGGTACGTCGTTTAAGTCAATGTATAAATGCTGTTGAAAATGGCAGCAACGTCTACCGTGTGCACACGATGGATGTGGTGTTTATGGAAGTGCTAATGCGTTCTGCGAATTGTTACGTATTCTGTTCAGGAATGTGGGTGGACACACAACGGGACGATTGTACATCAGTAGGAGCCCTGACTCTCTGAGTTTATGTGATGGCAGCTCAGAGCAATACCGCAAATTGAGCGAGCAACTACACCTTACGCCTCGCTACGTGCATTAATGGTGCCATAGAATTCTCTGTGAGCAATAAACACGAAGTCCTGGTGCTTCTGCTTATGCGCCAATGATTATTGCTAGATACCATATCTTGACTGACTGCTATTGACCTTAATTTCATTACGATATCGGGAGTTTAGTGTTCATCGGTCAGATGCAACTTAGATGAGTAAAGTTTAATCGCATGCTAACATGAACGTGCGCGAGGTAAGTAATATTAAGGTAGTTGTTGCATCATCTGCTATAATTACTGAAGTTCTTTGATCATAACTTGTAGGTAGGTGATAGACCTTCGCTGGAGCGTTCAATGACAAAATATTTGCACTAATTTTGAAATCTAGGCCCAGAATGAAAAGCATAAACAACATAGAGCAATGATCCTTTCAACCCTCAACAAATCGGATTTGTTGCAATGTAAATTACGTCTACAACTGAGAATCGCTAAACGTAGCAATTTCAGCGCAATTACTACGACTACTGCATTCAGCGCTCACACCTATTCCACGGTGGGGCTTTCTGCCAAATTCTAAATGTGCAACGAAAATTTGACAGGAAATTGATCATGCGTAGGTACGCAGACAGGTAGCCAAACGGTGTCCCTGGAGAGTCGCGCTGCAATCATGTGCCTGGCTGCATTACCGATGGCCAGTATGGCGCCGAACCCCTTTGTGTACTCATTCGAATGCTGCTCATATCGCCACGCTGCCACACGCCACTATGGCCCAATAGCGCGAACAACACTCCATATTAAAGGCCCCAAATTGCAGTTTAATTTATTCCGGACGTGTCTCGGCAACGGAATCGCAATAACCGGCAAAACAATACCGCCGTTTATAGAGGGCTGTTTGATTGCACTTACAGCTATCTACAACTACTGGAACTATGTTTCATCTATAAACGGATTATCTAAGTTTCCTTTCAAGCTTGTTTAGCTCTGTATAATTGCTTACATTCTAGAAACATTTTCCCTTTGCTCAACTTTTTATCTACTTACATTATGTACCTATTATTTGTAAACTATACCTCTATCTTTGCTCGCTCACTATTGAAGGAATCTCAATAAAGAGCAAAGTACTATATCGGTGAGTTCCGAAAGTTTAAAGTTCTCACATATCAAAAAATGTCTATTTGAAGTTGGAACTTGTGAGGTTTTCTTCAAAAGTTTGACAATATCTTGATACTTTTGTTCTCGATATTCTTGTATGTGTTTGAAGAAAATTTAACTACAGTGAATTACTTGCGTATGCTTGATAGCTGTTCAGAATCCCAATATTTTCTAGCTTGACTGGTTTAGGTTTGAAAGGAATTGGAGAAGAAATTCAAGACTCTATTCCGAAACTATCAAATGAAAATAGCGCTGGAAACGTGAACCTTACCCAACATAGTAGATTGGAAATGTTTTGAGCTCCTCATACACACACACATAGCTATGACACGAACCGTAATAGAAATATTTAAAATACTTCATCCCATTCCAAGCAGAATATCCCGAAGTCATACTAGTTGTAGTTTAGAATCCATTTCAGAAAGGCTTCCAACTGGGACTGAGTGTTATTAAGCTCCTGTCGAGTCAAGTCCCTAATTACAAAGCTTTTTGCTGTTTTCCCCTTTTGCAGATTGGCGACTTAAAATACAAAACTAAAAAACAGAACAAAAATTAAATGGAAGACTGAAAGAAAATATTTTTCTGCATAATGTTCACCACTAATTATGGCTTTTAACCAACCAGCATAGCAGCCAGTTGTAAAATGAATGATGTCGACGTTGATGACCTAAATGTAGCTGCGAAGTGTCCGCGTTTGGGGCTCGAAGACCTGATTAGAAGTGAAGACAAAAACAAAGTAACTTTTGCCAGCGACTCCGCCCGCGTGAGAGTAGAACATTATCCCTCATATATACTAATATCCTATTCGCTATCCCAGGGCTAAGAGAATGTTTGAAAGAGTAATCGTGGCCCTAGAACGCTAAGGGCAACTGAAGGGTTTTAGTCAGTAAAAGTCTGACACGCGTCATCTCATCCTCATCTCATCATCAAATTACCTACCTCGAAAAAAAATTGCTATCCCAGGACATGGTCTCTCCGTGTACCAAGTTTTATTCAAGCCTTTTCAGCGCCATTTATCATGCTCACCTTTATAATATTAGTGCGATATCTATGTTTCTTTTGCTAAATATTTATTTTTTAGTGGTAACTATGTGCTAGCAGTGTCAATACATTTCTCTAATTACCAATATTCTATTATGTTGTATTATTTAAATACGCATCATCGCTATGTATTACACTATAAAACTGTTTTGCGTCCGTTACGTCACAACCTCAGGTTCAGTTGAAAACCAGCGTCAGGCACTACTTTTCGGGCAATCATGCTAAACTGGACCTATTTTGGCGCAGCCGTGAGGCACACAATTGTATATATACATATATATTTAGCGTTCTTTTTTTTACGTTAACTATCATGACAATCGAATAATTGTCTTTCAACGGTCTCCGTTGGGGTCTGGGGCCATCTCGATCCGCTACCCTATTGGGGAAACTGTCCTATTTTGTGCTATTGCGTGTGCAACGTATGTTTTCGAAAACCACATGAGTAGCAATGGGCACGCCATGATTATGGCGGTAAGTCCCCTCTTTGAGGAGTGGCGGAAAAGACGTCACGACGTCCTCACCTTCCGCATGACGAAAGTCCTCACCGGATATGGTAAATTCTGGAGGTTCCAAGAAACGCCCAGGACCATTGTGTGGATACGGTAGAGGTGTGCCCCGCTTGGGTGGAGCACCGTCTTTTCCTCTTGGCGGCGATCGGCTACAACGACCTCTTGCACCGGGCCGGAACAGGCCATGGTCCGGAGCGAGGAGGAATGGCAGGGCGGCCTCCTTCTGCAAAGCAGTAATGCTAGCGCAAGAAGCAACCTCACGTGCGAGGGTATGTATGGCCCTCACGCCCCCACCAGGATCTCGACTCCAATTTCCAGCCACCGTAGACTTGGGCTTTTGTTTTCTTTTTTTTGCTTGCGGGCTTGAGTAATGGGTTCGCCGTCCGGCCGTCCGTTAACCGTCCGAACCACGCGCGCCTCAAGGATGTCAGCAAAACCGTAGGGGCCCAGCAGAGTCGAAGCCTACTGGGGCCATGGGTTCGCTTCTGAAAGGAAAACCCTGGAACACCCTGGAACGCAAGGCAAAGAAATAACATAGGAGTGGGTTTTAGCCTGACATGCTCTCGCGCACCGCCCAAGTGCGAAAGAAGTCATTGACATGAGTAGCAAAAATTTCAACCTCCTCTTATTTTAAAAATAATATTGAACCGGTATATTTATTTATTTGTACGCGTAGGATTCCTCAAAAAATAAAAACATGTCAAACCCAAACAATTCTAAACAAAAGACCACAAGAAATTTTATAAAAATGAACAACATTTTCATTTGAATAACAGAGCGGATTTTCTATGAAACAAATCTGATATACATATGATCATTATTTGACGAGATGCAGATATAATAAAAACGGATTTTATAGCTGTGCCGACCTGACCTACAAATACACTCTGACAAATGTTTCGGAGAGATGTCATTAATTGGAGTAAAATTGTTTGTTCGATAGTTTGTTTGCGCAACCAGCACTGAAAGGAACGACGCTGCCGGTTGGCTCTGACATGAGAAACGAACCGCTGCTACAGAGCCGGTCGATTCATGTTTGCCATGGTATTTCATACTAACTACATTTCCACTAACCTGAATAAACACGTACAAAGATTATAAACCAAGCATTTCACTTTTATTCGGACTTTTATGTACACTATATTCACGAGGTCTGCCTAGTCAACCAATGAGCAAATTTTTTTTTTTTTTCACGCTAACCACTCTCTCTCCAGCAATATAAAAGTCTAAGAGAATGTAAATAGAAAGCTCAACTGAAATAGTAACCGAAAGCAATAAACTATTGAAGAAAGTGCCCATAAAATAAATTTTGGCTTTTTAAGACCTTATTTTATCTTCTTAATTCGAAGCGATATGTTATCGTGGCGGAAATTAAAGCCAACCTATCCTCGATCCTGATGGATGATATTTTAGAAAAAAAAACATGGTGCAGTTTTTACGAAAATTGAACGAGTTATAGTACCATGGTGCCGAGCTCCAGCCGTATTAATGAACGGGGACGGTTACGGAACCGGAGCGAGCGGCAAGTAAAACTTCTCCGCTATTGTTTCGGCAACTATTAAAACTGGTACCCATACCTCTAAGTTCGCTCTTGGATGCACTTTGCAAATGTCTCACACTTTGAAAATTTTGTCTGGTGGAAACTTGTATCGAAACTTTCAAATTTTCCGCGGTGGAATGAAAATAAAGGCTATTATTATTTGAAGATATATACCACTAGTCTAAACTACTGTCTACAAAAAAAAGTCAAATATTAATCTCAGAAAAGTGGAATAGCGGCGGAAATATTCAGCATTTCCTAAGCTAAGTAGTGAAAAAAATAAGTTTCACTTATATATTTTAAAAGGATTATGGGGTCTTGTGTGGTTTGCGATTTGTCTTCTTAACGACTTCCGCAATGTGACGCGTTTGGAGGCGTGCGCGACGGCTGGCTGCTCACGCAGCGTGCCCGCCGCGCTGCCGCTGCTCGATCCTCACACACTAACCACTCGCACGTTCGTCGTCATTTTTCATCTCGACATGCATATTCAACGCAACAATAAATCATTGGAAGCCATCCTCACACAGCCAAACGAAATGACCTTACTGTTATGTCGCTAACTGTGAAAAATATCGCACGAAATGTATGTAAGTAAACAAACGAAACCGAAATATTACGTTAATAATTACCACCCTTTCGAGTCGCTGATAAATAGCGTCATTATTATCACCAACGCGTTGAATAATGGTTCTCTCTCTTGATATTTTATTCAAATAGCTAGCCAGCCCACGAATATTCTTTTTATGAAGCTCACGATTTTTTGCGTTTCCCTTTTACATTTTGCAATCGCTACTTTACTTCTGTTCTGGGTGCTTTCATCGAAATAATAGCAAAAAAATACACGGCTAGCTCTTTTCTGCTTTTATTAATTAAAGTATAACTTACCTTATGACTTATCTGGTTCACAAAAAACTTTTAATATTATCGTCGCCAATGTCCAAAATGTTGTCACAATTTCGGGTAACCGTAAAAAAATACCCGGGAAACAGCTGCGGTCAAATTAATTTGGAGTCGGTTAATATTTTCGTATGTGAATATGAATAACACAAACATGTGGAAGTTTATGACCATTAGAAACTTTTGTCGAGTGTTCCGCATAATTACATCGTCGAGCTGTAAAAGGACAGTTCCGTTTTTGTTACATATCACGTTCGCAAACTATGTTATGCGCTTCCATTTTGCTAAACATGTGTCATCAATTACACTTTAGTTTTAGTGTGGGTTTGCTTGCTTTGCGCTAAAACTGCCCGATCAATTTAGCCTATTAAATTAGATGACATATTCTATTGGGCCAGCCCCGATATCCGGGAAGCCATTTACATAATTATTGTCGCCGATGCACGTGGCGCGCTCGACATGGCTCATTTTACTAATCATTGTTTTAGTACACATAAGCAATTACATGAGGTGAGTTTAATTTGGCTATAATGATGCACAATGATTAATTAGTGCAACGTGTCGGCTATACATAGAACGTTTAAATACTGATTTAGTTTTATTTAGAAACTGACTGAGCTATCATAATGCAGCTGCTGAGAAAATGAGACGAAAACAATTCTTTTAATTTATAAATTCTATTGTTTGCATAGCGTGACACGCTTTTAATTTTAAATTCCTGAAGACACCTGGTATAGAAGCCGAGAATCGCAAAGACAAAAAGGTGAAGAATACCGAGATCGCATGTTTTATGAAAACTTTAACTGCCGAGAATATATTTATCTAGTTATGTTCCTTTTTAAGGTTCCCGACCTCAAAGGAAAACAATAACGTTTGTAGCACGAACATTTTAATGGTGGGGTTGAGTTGCTTCTTTTCAAAGAAAAGTTGTATTTATTGCACCGTGTGATGAAACACACAAATTCGTGTACTGAAATCCTGATATTGTTTCTTGTATAAACTCTATTTAATCCAACAAACACTTAGATAGATTATGTTAGTAATAAAAGCACCTAGGTAGGAACTGTAATATACTAATTAATTAATATTTATGCTGGGCCATTTCTACTCAACGCAACGCTGAAATAGCTAGCGGAATTCATTTTAGCTTTTAACTTTAGCACCGGCTTCGAGGCTTTATATCTCAGATCAACATAAACAAACCTCGGGTCGATATCATTTCAAAAATGTTAATCAAATACTCGCCGGCCAGGCATATTAAACTGTGCTGTATAGTGTAAGGGTGCTGTTGAAGGTCATAAGCCTAAATCTTGTTTATTCATGACGTTAGAGTGATTTGGCGAACATAAAGTTGGAGTAATGAGGCGTGACACTACCTGTGCGTGGTGCGGCGAGCGATTTGTTAGCAGAACGAGGCCAACCCTTGGGATTCCCCTCCCCCGCTCCGGGCCGCCCGGCTCACCCGCCCCCGAAGTTTCTTAGAAGCTCAAACATTAAGTACGGGATGGACGATTAAACGGCTTACTTGAGAATTACATAAATATCACAGACGTCCCGCTGACTACCTAACCATATTTGGATTATGACTAATTCTTAAAAGAGATTTTGTATGGTACGCTGAACTTTCAAATTGTAAATCCTCTCGCAAAGGAAGAAATAAATATTCAAAAAGGAATCTACTTGCTGCAAATACGAAAAAGGTTTTAATTCTACGACCAGTAGGCTTAATTTGAGTAGGTCCTATCGGAGCGATCTTCACAAGGCGACAAGATCTCTTTTAGTTCATCTCGACCCAAAATCTTTTTGTAGAAGGGAACAGTTAGGTACCTATGTAAAGGAAATACAATAGAGAGTATTTGTAATAAAATAGACGGGTACAGCTAATTAGTTTGACAACAAAGTCAGGCTGGTGGCATTAAGGGTTAATCCGAGTTGAGTTCTAACCGGAACGAAACGGCAAAGTCAGCTCGAGTCCCAGCTCCCACAATTTTTCTCTACCTAACCTAGGTAAAATCTAAATCTTTCCGCAACCACAATCTAATAGGATTAAAGTATCAAAAATCGCGTTATTCACCGAATTCGATGATGTGAAACTCTCTCTCGAAAATAAACTCTTATCCAGTTCAAAGTTTATCGTCAAATGTTTATACGAATATGTTTCATGTTCATGTGCAATATAACTTTTTGTTGAAGCAAACTACACCGGTTAAAGATGGGTGGGTTACCCTAAAATTGTATTATCCAAGAATGGACGAAATATTTGGTTGTTAATTTACAACGAAATCTGTAGAGTTGTAACTCTTAGTCAGCGATGGGCTGACACAAACATTTAAACAAACTTGAACAGTTTTAATTGAAGCGCCCTCGTCATGGCCCGGGCCGCGTGCCGCCCGGCTGCTCTATGTGAGCGGTTACGAGCACAACACTATTCTCTATAGCAACGCTCGCTACCTTCTATCTTCTAAAATAAACTTGTTCTCGTATCTACAAGGCTTCTTATGTTTTCCATTACCTAAATTAAATTCAATTCGCTGTTGCGTTTATAGAATCATAAAGAGACTTTGGAGCTTTCTTTATCTCTATTATCTAGGCAAGGTTAGCTGAAAGCAAATAATACATATATTTTAAAACAAATGCGTAATATATTTGAAAGATTTCGCCATAACCGTAAAGTAAACATTTAGTTTGACTTGTATTTGAAATTATTTTAACAAAAACTAAACTGTGCACATTTTAAAATGCTACTGGTGGATATACTCTTTTGTAATTTAAAGTAAGCCTTTTTCAAATATTATATGTAATTTAAATAAAATGGTATGTTGATTAACATGTGAACAAACGGCTTCTGTGATAGCGTTATTTAATGGAGGCTGGCCCGGGGCAGCCGCCGACACGCTCGTCCGACGCAGATTAATTATGTAAATGAAGTTTGGGCTGCAGATGCCGATAGAGAAAGGTTCCCTTACAAAATGTACCGGCCGCCGCCACATCGCGAGTTAGACCGCTCTCAAAACTTCGCTTCGCCTTCAATAGGCCCGATCAATCCGAGGCCCATTATCAGCCGGCATGATTCACACAATTTGCGCAATGGATCAACTTGGCTCAAGACGGAGCCGCAAATCCGGATAAAGATGAAACGAAACCGAGGAATGATTGAAATTAGACGAAAAGTATACATGCAGCTGTACGCAGCTTACCGTACTCCCAAAGAATGTTTCGCCGAGCTTCTGTACGAATTCGATTTTACATTCCACTACCCTAGTAGGTACATTGGCTGCATGAAATTCAGAATTTACTAAGACAATAGTGACGAGAAACAGACAAATAATACGCATGACATAAAAAGAAAAATGTTACCTATTTTCTTTAACGTGTACAAAGGGATCTTGAAAATATCACATCTCTGGTGCCTGGTGCGAGTTATATCACAGTTTTAAGACACACTTTTTGCTTTTCGTCTTGCAAAAATATGTTTCGTTTTCCTACCTGTAGTACACTTTACCAAAGCACTTTCTTATTCTGTTTATTTTCAGGATAAACTGAGAGGTATTCATCAAAAAAACTAAGTCAACTTTACTATTTGAATACGTGAAGTTACTATGAATTTCTAATTTCAAATAAGAGGTTACGACGTTAAGTAAGCTGCCGCAATTTTTTATCCATTGACAAAATCCGACCAGAGCATTCATTAAAATTTCAAATGGAACGCCAGCTTAGTAAACTACGAAAACTCTTTGAAAGTTTGTAAATTTCTACCAAACTCCCGATGTTATTTTCATAATAATCCCAATAAGAAATAGCTTCGCTACAATTTTGGTAAATTTTGTTATTTTCTTGGTCAAATGTATTCCAGATTTATTTATGATTTCTATTAAGTTGACAGGACCAGAAATCAGATACCTATGTTTATTTCAAATAGACCATTTACTGGTTTTACTTTTGAATTGGAAAAGATTGACAGGTAGAAAACGCCTTAAGGCATTAAGCCCACCTCTGTACTTTTGTGTGCATAAAGAATAAATTAAATAAATAAATTATAATAATATAAACTATCACACAACGCCGTCTAGTCTCAAGCTAAGCAGAGCTTGTGTTATGAGTACTAGACAACTGATAAACATACTTATATATTTCTAAATACATACATATTATAGATAAATTACACCCATACAGAGAACAAATGATCGTGCTCATCACACAAACATTTGTACTGGGGAATCGAACTCACGACCTCTGGCATAGCAGTCAGGACCACTTACCACTAGACCAACAAGGCCAGTCAATTGTAAAAATGACAATCAAAAAAAGTGATGCCAAATTGCACGTTCCAAAGCTTACATCTCTATGGAGAAGAAAATGCAAGAAATTTCATGGACACTCTTTTAAATCATATTATTATTAGAAGAATATGATGACATATTTCACTGAAACGTGGTCGCTTACAATGGGCCTCATCAGAACACTTAACCGCCCAACAGGAAATGGAGAGAGCTATGCTCAGTGTTTCCTTACTTGATCGAATCAGATATAAAGGTACAATAGAACTAGGGCTACCGACATAACACGTAGACTCACTAGATTTAAATAGCCGTGCAGGGCACAAACTCGTGAAACAAATAGTCTTAGGGGCCGAAAGGTTCTAAAGTGGCGTCCGCGTACCGGAAGACACAGCGTTAGACCTCCCTCAAAATAGACCGATGATCTGATGAATATCGCGGGAATCCGATGGATGCGAGTCGCATAGGAAAGGTCTTTGTGACGATATTTGGGGAGGCCTATGACCTGTAGACGACGTCTTTCGGTTGAAATTATGCTGATGATGATCATTATCATGATGAAGTCGACCAGCAATAGAAACAATTAAGTGAATTGTGACAGTCAATAGTAAACTGATATTTGTGGAGAATTCGAGAACATCAATTTTTCTTACAAAAAACGATAATTAAACGCAACCGCGAGTGGAAACGTTCCGAAAAGTATTTATTTTAATATAAATACTTTTATAAAGCCATTATGAAAATATTAATACAGTCAATGTATTTGTGAAACATTTTACAAGATTCATCAACAAATATTTCAATTAATATCGTTTTAATCATATGAAACGATATTAATTAAAATGTGCAGATACTATGAATATCGAATCACTTATAACATCATTTGTTTTAGTGAAGCACTATGAATGTAATTATTATAAGGTACGTTGCTCTTTGAGCTAAGCTTTTAAGATTTAGGTGAAGGTTTTTATGCCCTATTTGATAGTAAATAATTGAAAATGCAACACATTTGTCAATTAACCATCATCACCATTCATAATTTCAGCCGAAAGACGTCCACTGTTGAACATAGGCCTCCCCCAAGTGACGACACAACGAACGGTCCTGTGCATCTCGCATCAATCGGATTCCCGTGACTCTCACCAAGTCATCGGTCCACCTTGTGGAAGCTCTTCCAACGCTGCATCTTCTGGTACGTGGTTGCCACTCGAGAACTCCACCACTACCATGTTCAACATTGTGAGCGACCACGTTTCAGAGTAATATATCATCACTGGCAACACGCACTGGCCTTTCGTCTTGGGACACTGTAGTATGTTGGAAGAAACATTTGTTATTAAATTACATAATTGTCACATTTTGCAACTTAAAGAAGATGATGAATGTAAAAACATTAAACACAATTTTTGACAAGCCTGTTGGTCTAATGGCCAATAGCCCTGACTGCTCATTCAGTTACTGGTCCGATTCCCACCCAAGGCAAATGTATGGATGATGAGTACTTTCATCTGTTCTGTGTCTAGGTGTAATATATCTATGATATGTATGTATTTAGAAATACACAAGTATGTTTATCAGTTGTCTAGTACTCATAGCACAAGCTCTGCTTAGTTTGGGACAAGATGGCGTTCTGTGAAATTTCTTGAATATTATTATTATTATTTAATGATTTCCCACCCAAACCTAAAAAAGAGGACGAAAACAGTTTATTTTTTGTAGATATTAAAATGCATAACGCATTTCTACCTCAGTTACATAAATAGACTAGCACTTTGCCAGCGACTTCGTTCGCGAGAATGTTTTCATAAAAACTTTAACACCCCTGTATTTTGAGGGTAGTTTTGAAAAACTAATAATGATAATCTTTATTATTTATTTTCATTAAAATTTGTGCCAAGTTTCTAGTTTATTTATCCAAGAATTAGGAATCATCCATACAATCCTTAAAACGTAGAGGACATTTTACTATTCTTATTTATTATTTACTTAGAATACTTATTATGCTAACTTTCAAATATATTAAAGTGAACGAAATGTGATTTTGCATATTTGACAAACGAGATTCTTCCTTTCCACCCCTTAAATAAGGTAGGGCACGCCACAATTATGCCGGTAAGTCCCCTCTTTGAGGCGTGGTTGGAAAGACCTCACAGCGTCCTCACCTTCCGCATGACGCAGATTCTCACCGAACACGATAAGTTCGGGAAGTTTCTGCACCGGATTCGCCACTATGTGGACCACCCGGAAAGTACACGGTGGAGCACACGGAGGAGGTGTGCCCCGCTTGGGCAGAGCAACGCCATGTCCTCGTGGGAGCGATCGGCGGCGGCGATCTCTCGCGCCGGGCCTTGGTACAGGCCATGGTCCGGCACGAGGAAGAGTGGCAGGCGGTCGCCCCCTTCTGCAAAGCAGTAATAATGCTAGAAAAGGAGGCGGCCGATCGCGGGAAGCAACGGTCCTCACGCCCCAACCGCCGCTGGGATTCCGATCCCGATTTCCGGCCACCGTAGGCGCGGGCTTTCAGACGGCGAGCAATGGGTGGCTCGCCGTCCGAACGTCCGATAACCGTCCGGACCGAGCCGAAGTCGTCGACGGCGCGTACTATTCCACGCGTGCCTCAGGGAGATGTAAGCAAATCGTAGGGGCCCAACAGGGTCGAAGCCTACTGTGGCCACGGGTAGTGTGAAAGTGAAACCCGGGGCCCTGGAACGAAAGCAAAGAAGGAACAAGAGTGGGTTTTTAGTCAGTAAAAGTCTGACACTATCTCTCGCTCCGCCCAAGAGCGGGATTTGTCATAAGATGATTTACCCTACCTAAAAAAAAAAATTATTTAAAAAAAACCCTTAAGTAAGGTAAATGAAACTTCTAATAAAAATAATATTGTATGGTTCTTTAATTTTGTACACTTCCTTTTATGATGTCGGTGAGCACCTACACAATAAAAGGAAGCCTTGTAAAATTTTCGTTTCGGCTTGTTGTGTCGTTGTGCATTGATATAGTCAGTTTCTTCTTTTATAATCAATAGACTAACTTCTATTAGCGACTTCACTCGTGTGAAAGCAGGTTTCTAAAGACAAACTTTGAATCCCCCTTTCTTCTCTTAGTGCATAAAGTTTTAATAAATAAATAAAAGGAAACTTTGTTTACAATTTCAGACTCGTAGCCGTAGTTTCGATTATGCGTTATGTGTCAGTCAATCATTTCCTCCTTTTATATAATATAGTTAGAATTTCAAACTTAGAATCTCTATAGACTGTTCTACATTCTACCGCTTTGGCATGGCTCACAAGGTTCTCGGTAATAGTTAGTCCAAACAGCCACAGTGGTGCATAGATAACAAACGGTATCTGTCGGCTAGAATAACATTCCGAAAATAAACAAGATATTCCTAGCTACGTTGCACTCACTTTTGTCTGAATATAATATTTTAAGGTTCCTTAATCATCACTGTCATCTTCCTGCATTAGGGCAGGAAGATGACATGTTATTTGAGGTCTGCACAAAAAAAAATCTGCCATTCTGCCCTGTCACTTACTTTTACTAACTCCCTTTTCTTTCATATCACTCACACAATCCATCCATCTTTTAAATTTCTTTAGGCTTTTCTCAATGAAACTGTTTTACCAAGTCTACGCTGCACAGTGGATCGTTTCATGCAAGGTAGACGTCGCAAATTCAAATTTTATAAATAATAAGTTACTATCTATCTACTTATACTAACATATCAATAAAGATTTATTTTATTTAATCGGAATCATCGGAATCCCGATCATCAGCTGTGTAGTCAACACTGTGGAATAATAGTAACGTGGAAATGATAGAGTCAGGGTACAGTTGTGGTTCAATGAGGAAATCTAACATTCATATGTGGTGCTTTCCTGAACGTACTGATAAGATCCGTAGATAATATTATCCATAACATATTTAATATATCCCTTTTGCTATTAACTGTAGACGTTTTCTGTGTACTACATAAAAAAGTCAACATTCTCTGATTCAAGCCTCTTGAATTTCTTCTGAAAGCTGTCCGATAGGGGCAATACATTTTTCTACTGAACAAAAAAATTTTAAGTAAACATATGTATACAAACATATAGGCAACACAATGTAATGCTTATAATAAACCTTTCTTTGCAGGATCCCACTGATTTCCATTTTTTCTCAATTTTCAGGAAAATAAGTTTTATTTTCAACTTCAGTCGAACACAACTTACAATGCTGTCTTCATGTTTTGTCGCAGTAGATTTAGACTTTATAAACTGCAAAATTCTTTCATTTCGCTCCGTCTTGCTTACAGAACCCGAATCTTCAAATATAAGTCAGGGATGTCAAGACTATTTGTGATTAAAAAAAAGCCTAACACGTGCCAAATCAAACATTAACTGATTTTAAATAAATTAAGAGGGTTGTAGCTTTCAAATAATCTAGGCTTTATAGCATTACAAAAGGTATATCCACTCAAATTTTGGTTCAATGGAAATATTTTGACGTCGATGTTTTTCCTTAATAAAAAAAATACATAAGTGTCATCATTAATATTTTCCATTTTTTCTGTCACTCGGACACATTAAACTCATAAAAAATTGATCACAACACTGAGACGGAAAAGTTTTAAATATAATTGTTTTTTCATGTTCCTTTAAGTATGTTTGTTAATTTAAGTATGAAGTACTTAAATAAAAATAAAGAAACATCCAAATTAGTATTGACGGTTTGGAGGTAGATCATTAATAATAGTGTTTTTAGAATGTAAGGTTATCTCTATATAATTAAGACTATAAAAAAATCGAAATTAAGTAATGAATTTCCGACATCTAGTTTGTATGGAACGATCCACTGTGTGCTGTTTGTATGTCTAACACAGACAGGGCGGTGGGACTGTCCGAAAGAGTTACAGCGGCGCTGGAACGCAAAGGGAAACTAAAGGAACACAGGTGGGTTTTAGTTAGTGGGGGGGGGGGACTACACACTGAGGGTGGTCGCGTCCAGGACTTGGCATAAACTGGCGCTACTACTTTGCGGTGCCACTTTGTGATTGTCTTTGTATATAGGTACTAACATTAACTTTATAAGGTTTCTTGTGTTACTAACATGGACTTTTATCTGAAATAAGTTATATTATTATTTCCTTTATTTCATTTATATAAACATATTAGTTACATTTTTAAATATTTCAAAAATAAAAAATAAAACATTTAAAAATATAAAAAACAGCATCCCACCGGTATCGGGAACAGGGTCCAAGCTACCGGCGGTCAGGGCTCCAGAGAAAGGAACCTCCTAACAATGCGAGCCGTGTCCAGGAGTACCGCTTTCTGAATCAAGCCCTTGATCCAGCCGCCTAACGCGAGCCTCCTAAGGTGTTGGTCGAGGCTCTTGGCTATTAAGCCATTGCCCGACACGACTATCGGCACAATGATCGCCGAGTCCACATCCCACATGTCGACAACCTCGCGAGCCAAGTCAATATACTTGATTAGTTTATCTTTCTCGGCTTTCACGAGGTTCTCGTCATGGGGGACGGATATGTCAACAATCATTGCACGCCTCTCGCTTCGGTCCACCACCACTATATCAGGCTTATTGGCTACAATAGTCCTGTCAGTGATGATGGACCGATCCCAGTACAAACTGATATGACCATTATCAAGAACTGGGTCGGGCTCATACCTGTAGTACGGCACTTCCGATTCCACAAGAGAGTATTTCAAAGCAAGTTGCTGATGGATAATCCTGGCTACAAGGTTGTGTCTATGCAAGTACTCTCCGTTAGCTAGACGAGAACAACCAGAGATAATGTGACGAATCGATTCCCCCGGACGGTGACATGCCCGACAGATGTCAACCGTGCCGTCCTTCACAATAAATCTCCGGTAGTTATTCGTCATGATAACTTCGTCCATAATTGCACAGACAAAACCTTCGGTTTCCCCAAAGAGGTCACCGGAACGCAGCCAGGCTACGGACGCCAATTGGTCTACTTCGGGCCTGTGAAGGGCCCGGAAAAAGCGTCCGTGAAGTTCCTTGCTTTGCCATACTTCCCTGCGATCGTTAGTGTCAAGCACTACCGGTTTGCGCCAGTTCTCGTTAGCCAGGGCGAGCGGGGTGAGTCCCTTGTCCACTGCCACTACATCTCGATGCATACCCACGTCGGCAGCTAGGAAATATTCCCTGAGACTGCATACCTCGCGGTTGTGTAGGGTCTTAGCATTTAAAAAACCTCGACCCCCACACTTCCGCGGGATATACAATCTCATCACCGACGATCGTGGGTGATGCATTCGGTATGCAGTCAGCAGTGTGCGGACCCTCCTATCCAGGGCGTCAAGTTCTGTTTGAGTCCATTTGAGTACGCCGAAAGAGTACATCAATACCGGCATGACCCAACCGTTGAAGGCGCGCACCTTGTTTCCGCCTGAAAGAAGGCTATTGAATACCTTCTTCAGGCGTCCAAAGAAGCGCGCCTGCAACGATTGCTTCATGTCAGTGATATTGATGCCTAGAGCTTCCGACATACCCAAATACTTATAGGTTTCGGTTGGAGAGAGGGATCTCAGGTTTATGGAATCCGTGAGTTGGGTGCCCACGGATTCCACAACCTCCCCTCGCTTTACATGCATGACCGCACATTTGTCCACACCAAACTCCATCCTGATGGCACTACTGAAGGTTTCAGTTATCTTCAGTAGCTCCATCAGTTGCAGATTGTTGGGGGCAAAAAGTTTCAGGTCATCCATGTAAAGTAGGTGAGATATTACCTGACCACCTCTCTTCAACCGATAGCCTAGACCTGAATTCTCCAGCAGTGTACTTAGAGGATTCAAGGCTAGGCAAAACCAAAGTGGACTCAAACTATCACCCTGGAATATACCTCGCTCGATCCTTACAGGTTCGCTATTCCTCTGGGTATGTCGACATCCTGGATAGCGAAGGACCGTACTCCATTGCCTCATACACGACATCAGGAAGGTGCGTAGTGTTGTATCAATTTTATACAATTCCAGCACCCTCATGAGCCATGTATGAGGAACAGAGTCATAGGCCTTCTTATAATCTATCCAACATGTCGACAGATCCTTTCGGGAACGTCGAACCTGTTGGCTAATGGTCATATCGATGAGGAGTAGCTCCTTAGTACCGCGGGACCCATTCCTACATCCATTTTGAGAGGCAGACATGATAGCGTTATTATCTACATGATGGTTAATCTTTGCTCTCAAAATGGATGTAAGAACCTTATAGACTGTCGGCAAACACGTAATCGGTCTATAGTTTTTGGGTTCCGCGGTGCTACCAGATTTGTGGAGCAGGTGGGTAACTCCTGTTGTAAGAAACTCGGGTAGCGAGCCAGACTCCAAGGCGGTCTGATACTGAGATGCCAAACGAGCGTGCGATCTTTGAAACCACTTTATCCAAAAGTTGTGCAGTCCGTCCGGCCCTGGAGATTTCCAATTAGGCAACGGACGGACTGCACGGGCCACATCTTGGGGGCTAATTGTAATTGCCCCCATTTCTGGGATCGGTTCGCATGCTCGTTCGACCTCTCGAGTCCAACCACCTTCAGTATGACTGACAGGCACCGACCAGATGTTACGCCAGAACGAAATCATGGCGTCATCATCCGGAAGGCGCGTGTCAGCCACACCTTGGTCCGGCTGCTCCCAAGCTCTATATACCCACCTTTCATTACTCCGGAATGTGCGATTCTGGGTGTACCGCTCAACCCGCCGCTTATACCTTCGGATACGGTTTGCCCATGCGTACACCTTCTGCTTCAGGAAGTCGATGCGCTCTGTGACACAGGACATATAGTCTCGGGGGCTGATGTCAGTCCCCGAAAACGCCCGTCTCACAAAGCGCATCACTCGAGGGCGAGTGTTGCCCTCCCTGAAGCAGGTTAGTTTGCCGATGAGTACTCTGGCCCCACCAATACGACGCTCGATCCTGCACTGCCAGGCCGGCACAGCTGGTTTTGGTCGTGTAGCTACGTCACTGTTTGGAAATTTGACGTGAGCTACACGACATGCCGCTACAGCCGCGCAGTACATTATCGAGTGTGTATCAGTGAGATCTTCGCAGTCATCAAAATAGTTTGACAACTGCGAATCCAGAGCAGCCACCAGCGCCTTATTCTTATTACACATGGGCAAACGAGGTAATCGCGGCCTAAGTTTAAGCGGCATGTTGCGATACTCCCGAATAGCACACTCCAAAGCACTCCTCAATTCATTGTTAGACTGGGTACTTACATGTGTAACCATGTCAGTGCTCTCCTCGTCAGCGTGATTGGGAAGATGGTTGGACGGTGATACCTGTGAAGGTACCGCCGTCTGCGACGAAGAGGCAATGGCATGGCTACCCATTTCCGTTCGGAGGCGATCAAGTACAGTATCGTCCAACATATGATTACGCTGGATGACCCGCACCTGATCCGATAGTCGTTGGGCCGAAACGTTGACGGCTGGCTCAAGCACCTGAAACAAAGAGAGCATCCGAACACGGTACGCGGTCAGGTTGTTTCCTCCCTCTGTAGCCCCATAGTATGAGCGCATGACGTTTTCATTGATGGATTGCGTCCATCGCATGCGCTGCACACTTCCGCCGGGAGCTGGGACCCTATCAGAGGCCGGTGGGCCTCGGGGTCCTAAGCCACTCGGCGGCCGGCGTCCTCGCCGTCGACGCGCAGGTGGTGGTGACGTGGGCGGCGAGTAGTACTCGTCGCTCGAGCTCGACGCAGCTGCCGCGGCCGGTGTCACAGCACTCGCAGTGGGGCTGGGTTCCGGCGGCGGCGAGGCGGAGCTGAGCGACGAGGCCGGAGGTGGTAGGCGTGCACGGCGAGCTGCGGCTCTCGTCAACATGGTTGTATGATTTTCATTTCTGCTAGGTTTCGTCTATTATATTATCATTCATGCTGGTGACATATGTCATCTGTCTGGTTTATGGATTTTTTCTCTTCTCTTCTATGTGGTATTGAATATAATTATATTGTTTTTAGTTTTTTTAAGTAGTGGAATCTTCCTTAATATTTTTATTGTTGAATTTTGGTTAGAATGGGTCCAGAAATCTATATTTTAAAATTTAAAACTGTGATTGAAAAAAATACGACTTCTGTTGACATCGGGTGGTATTATTATTATTATTAAAAGTCTCTCTCACTCCACCGGGGTGGGGAGTGATTTGATGACTCTCATCTCTAAAAATGACTGTATCTATAAATCCACAACAGCAAAATTTTCACAAATTGCGTATAGATTTTGAAAACTTTAGCTGCTATCATGACAAATGCATAACAACAAAAACAATATGTTCAAAATAATTTTATTGCATATAGGGCATTTGGGCCGCATGTCGGATGAGTGGTGGGCTAAAAGAGCCACTTATTGAGTCCCACTAAACGCAAGGCGACACCGCGGCAGACCAAGGCGAAGGTGGAGAGATGAACTGGAAAAATACCAGAGGGTCTGGCCTGCAACGGCCGAAAGACAGACTTGTGTGGAAAAGGGAAAGGGAGACCTTTGCTCAGCAGTGGGACATAAATGGGCAATAAAAAAGGGCACTTGGTAACTTATAAAACATCAGAAGCTAGTGTGTACCCCAACCCAATACCCTTTTTTTTTTTTCAAAGTGTAATTTTTCTGTAAGGTGTCACGGAACTCTGTGCGATTCATCTCGCACTTGACCGGTTTCCTTCCTACCTGTTTTTCATGATAAGTCTGACACGTGTCATACCATTAAATCTTTAAAAAGAACGTCGAGTGGAATAAATTTTTGTTTCCATACTTTGGTATATATATAAAAATGATTTTTATTTTCCGCATATATTTTCTGCGTTTCAGTGTTAATAATGACTAAGCTCTAAACACGAGATTCATTAACATAACGTGATATTATCAAAATACTAGCTAGCTTGTACTAGTTGCTCCCGGCGGCTTCGTCCGCATGATAGTAGAAAATTATCCCAAGGGAACATACTGCCGGGATAAAAAGTATCATATGTGCTATTTCAGGGCCTGGTACACACACATATGAGACATAAACCTGGTTGTTGGATAATGAAATATCCTGTGTACCAAGTTTCATCAAAATCCGTTCAGCCGTTCGAGCGTGTAACAAACACACACACTTAAAAACTTTCGCCTTTATAATATTAAGTGTTATTTCTTGGACATGACTTCTTTCATATACATTATGTACATAATTGGATTTAAATCTACGAGGCTTCGGTGCCCGAAATACCTGATAAACTGGAAAGGGGTCTTTGTACTTATCAATAAGAACAACATCTTACTGCAGGACCGTCACGAAAATTTCATTCTCAACACATTGTTTTTTTTTTATTATATTGTCATCAAGTTACCTACCTATGATTACTGATTTTTTTTTTAATCCAATAAAAGCAGTATCTTACCTTAGTATGGAAATTAAATAATACATAAATAAATATTGACATCTTGTTGTGAAAAATTATAATTACAAAATAAATCCTACAATCCTCGAACTTAATAATAAAAATGTACATGACAACTAAGTATGGGGAACCCCCAAAATTTATTGTATTTTTTTTTTCTATTTTTTGTGAAAATCTTAATGCGGTTCACAGAATACATCTCCTTACCAAATTTCAACAGTATAGCTCTTATAGTTTCGAAAAAAAAAGTGGCTGTGACATACGGACGGACAGACAGACACATGACGAATCTATAAGGGTTCCGTTTTTTGCCATTTGGCTACGGAACCCTAAAAATGATCGTAAAGAAACATACTCCCAGGATATATCGCACGTGCTATTCCAATACATGGTCTACTCGTGTCCTCAATTATTATTTTCATCGAAATACAATAGAGAATACAAACTTACGCCTTTATGCTCGTAATACCTATTAGTGTGATTAAGTTGTTTGAATCGGGCTTTACGCTTGGATTAATATAGAAGCTAATCATACGTGTACAAAACACTATGATAACATACCTAAGTGCCTATACAGCACAGACATGAGCACAACCCTACCTATGTTACATATCAGTATGTAAGGGTCTATTCAATATAGAGATAGCCACACAGGTACAGGAATGGGAGCTATTCCGATATTCCCGAGGTTAACACCGGAATGTGGAGGATCTAAATAGAGGTGACCAATCAGCTGGTGCTTTGATGTGCTATAGCATGCTATGTGGCTACCTGAGATAACGAGATACGTTACAACTACGAACAAAGTGGCCGCCTGTGGCTCGGTGACCGTCTTTGATACCTAGTCGATAGAAT
The DNA here is from genome assembly GCA_961205895.1 of Mythimna pallens. Lineage (NCBI taxonomy): Eukaryota > Metazoa > Arthropoda > Insecta > Lepidoptera > Noctuidae > Mythimna > Mythimna pallens. The sequence goes on along the minus strand of OY540830.1, from coordinate 15,518,945 downwards.
TAAGCAAACGATATTGCTCGACTTTAGGTGAACGTCCTTTTCTTTTTTTTAACATGTTGCCCCATAATAATAGTTACTCCTGCATCGTGTGTGTTCACAAACATTTAATGTCACATACTCAAAACACCCACACCCGGAAAATCGTGCGTGGTGGCGTCAAATACGCGGCTAAAAATATCTTTCACCGAAACTTCGATCTTGACTTTTGTCTTTTATTACCGAACCAATCTCCTGCTCTTAACACGATTGCTTATCTAATTCGGAATTCCGGAAGTAATTCACGTGTCACCCATTAAGTATCAATACGTAAAAGATTTTATTAAATTATCGACGCTGGCAAGACCCTTTTTCCACTAAAAGGAGTTCGATATTGTAGTGTTGCGTAGTTTCAGAGAAAGGTATTGAGTGACAGTAAACGTAGGCAACGAGTAACAACAAAAAGTTAACAGTTGTGAGGGAGCCAAACACTCAACACGTTCGCACTGCAAACATCACCGACTTGGGTAATTTCGTTCAACGCGAAAGTCACAAGAGGGTCCACTCCTCGCACACTTCCATTTCGAAAATAAATGAGTTAATCAAAATAGAACGAGGTCTATGCGAAGAAAATAAAGTAAGACAAATAGGTGCCATTCAACGCATCGAGTCCATTTTACGCATCGTTCGTTTGTTTGCTTGCTCAAGTGCCGCCGCCGAGGTGAGCGAGCCCAGCACTATGGCACAACAGACGCACAACTACTGTTGGCTAACGCGTTGATATATTTCCCGTAAGTGTATGAGCTAATAAACGTATTTTCTCACGGAGATGGCAAAGGTTTTACTTTCGTTGTCGCCTGGGAATAAAGTATTAACGAAACTCAAGTTGACTTTTATCAGACAATCGAGTTATACACTGAAGTCAGGTCAAGTACGAGACAAGGTGGAGGGTAGGGCGGTTAGTCGGTTGGTCTAACGAGACTAAGGTCCCATTTTTTCAGATAATGTGAAGCGATTAAATAAGTTAAAATGAAGCTCAACTTTTTGAACTTGATTCAATGTGATCTTATGATCGTTAGATCTAGCTTAGGTATATTAGGGTATTACAATTTAATATCAATATATAGAATATGGTTGAAGTAATTTGATGTAACGTAAAGCACTATCAATCATATTGTGCGCGGCGGTGGCGGGCGGCGGCGGGCGGCGCGCGCAGTGTTCCACACCGCTGCCACTGCTGCCGACGCCGACGCCCGGAGACGATCATTCATCACACTTCGAGCTCTCTTAAGTGCTTTAGTGCACTATAATCAACTCCTTATATCGGCATTTTGTTAAGTACACTCCACATTATCATAATTAGCTATATAAGGGCTACTACAAATTGCGTTGATTGATAAGCTCATCCTCTTTAGTTCGATCACATTTCACCATCATTTTCATGAGACTTCTGCAGTTTTACATTTCAATATATTCTCTTCTCATTATCTTCTTTTCTCTCTTCGTCATTCCAAAGCCTTATCTTCGACTAAAAAAAAACAACCGACTACAATGTAAAAAAAATGCAAAATAACTTTAATTTCGGAAGTCTTTTTTTTCCGGTGGGAAAATCATCCAATGACATTCTCCGCACTTGGGCGGAGCGCGAGGGAGTGTCAGACTTTTACTGACTAAAAACCCACTCCTGTTCCTTCGTTGCCTTTCAAACCAGGGTCGAGTCTTCTTTTCAGAATCAGACTTTTGGCCACAGTGAGCTTCGACCCTGCTGGGCCCCTACGGTTGCTGACATCTCTTTGAGGCACGCGTGGAACACTACGCGCCGTCGACGACTTGGGCTCGGTCCGGACGGTTACCGGACGGTCGGACAGCAAGCTACCCATTATGCGCCGTCCGCAAGCCCGCGTCTACGGTGGCCGGAAATCGTGATCGGAATCCCGGCGGCTAAGGCGCGGGAGCCATTGCCTCGAGCGTGCACGTGCGGCCTCGTCCTTTGCTAGCATTACTGCTTCGCAGAAGAAAGCGACCGCCTGCCACTCCTGCTCGCTCCGGACCATGGCCTGTCCAAGGCCCGGCGCGAGAGACCGCTACCGCCGATCGTCCCCACGAAGACACGGCGGTGCTCTGCCCAGGCGTGGCACACCTCTACCATATGCTCCACCGTGTCCTCCGGACGGTCCACACAATGGTGACACCCGGGCGTTTCGACCGCACGAATCCAGTGCAGGCACCTCCCGAACTTACCATGTCCGGTGAGGACCTGCGTCTTGCGGAAAATAAGGATACCGTGTTGCCTTTCCAGCCACTCCCCAAAGAGGGGACTTACCGCCATAATTGTGCCTGTGTGTGCCTGAAGCCTGTGTTTCTATATAATAGAGTTGTCTCTTCGTTATTTGACACCGACATCCGAAATTAAACTTATTTTACCCTTTTTAGTGTCTTTTCTTATATTGAAGTCGGTTGTATTACTTTTTTTGTAAAATATTTTTATTTCACACTTTTTAGTTGCGGTACCATTCAATGAAACTTAAAGTGTGCAAGTTCTATAGAATTTAAGCAATAAAAACATAGCATAACCACGGTTAGGATAAATTGTTTTATTATGGAGTTTTCGTGCCTACCTTCCATCATCAGATTAGCTAGATGGTACCTTATAGCCAGAGTGCGTCTCATAACAATTCTAATAATCCCAAACACGGTTAGGTTACGTTGATTTATTACAGAGTTCCGGTGCCTACCTCCTAGCTTCATCATTAGATCAGTTCGATATATCCCCTCCCCGCTTCCTTCAGTCAATCATCGACTACACTTTTTTTTTTGTAATTGATATAAACCAGTGCTTGACTGCGATCCCACCTGATGGTAAATAAGCAAGTATAATAAAGAAAGCAATTTTACTTGTTACGATACTTCTGCTGCGATTCGACGAAGAGTTCCTTTCCATATCTCCGAAGCTTATCATAAAGATCATAACAATATTTCCATGGGACCAACCCTTCAATCAAAAAAATATTTTTTTAAATCGGTCTACAATTAACCGAGAAATCGGTGAATATACATTTAAAAAAAAATACAACAGCTAAACATATTACCTCCTTCTTTTTGAAGTCGGTTAAAAATAGAAGTAATTCCTATTTCAGAACATTTATATTTTATGAAAGTTTATATTAAGTATTAATAAAATAATTTATATTCAGATGAAAATCTGAAATATTATAATAATAAAGCTGCGGTGAAGAAAATATCCGCTGCCAAAGTCAAACACATGAATTTTTATGAACATAAACATTTTTCGTTACGACCCGAGCTGATGGTCGTTAAAACTCTTATCCATAATCATGCGCGATAGAACAAGGAAAATGTCATTCGTCATGCTTAAAGAGATTAGATAAGGAGTTCGATTCGCGAGATCGTTAGTAAGTGCGAGTTAAAGAACTCGGGAATGGGAGTGATCGCACTCCGTTCCACAAAGCATATGTGATTGACATACATTCACCCGACGCGACGCCGACGCACCTGAAACCTAACGACCTCCATCCCACCACTGTATACGACTTTTTATTATTTCTTTTCTGTAAATATCTGATGAAAGTGATCTTGTCATATTTATTGAAACACATTCATTGTACGTAGAGCTAAGGATTGGAATTCTCTGCCGGATTCTATGTGTCCTGATAGCTGATAGATACCTAGAGGTATATAAGTGAATGGGCTCTTAATAAACTAGTGTGCCTCACCATCAACGATTACATCACTGCTTCAAGCACTAGTTTATATCAATTAAAAAAAAGAAAATAGTGATCGGTTTAGGCAAGCATTGCTCCATCGTTGATGACATCATCGCTTACCATCAGGTGAGATAGTGGTCAAAGGCAAACCATTAAAAAAAACTGGGCAAATGCGAGTCGGACTCGCACACTGAGGGTTCTGTACAAATTTACTTATGAAAACAGTTCGATTCCCGAATTGAGTTAAGAAGATTTTTTTCTAAATCGCTAAAAAGGTTTTTTTTGTATGACCTAAATACAAATTTACAGTTTTCAGATTTTTTTTCCACTCTGTGCTATGAGACCTTGCTCTATTCCAAATTTCAGGATTCTAGGTCCTCGGGAGTACCCTATGAATTTTGATTCCCTTGAGAGTGTTGAAATAATACACGTTTTTTGCGACATAAACGCTGTATGTATTTTTTTTTCTTTTTTAGAAATTTGATTTTTTCACAGCTTCAAGGGACTGCAGACTTGAGTATATGGTTTTAATTTCAACTCGATATTTCCACGTATTCCCGAGATAAAGGTTCTTGACAGACAGACAGGCGGACAACAAAGTGATCCTATAAGGGTTCCGTATTTTCCTTTTGAGGTAGGGAACCCTAAAAACATAGATATCTAATTTAAAATCACCAAAGTAATTAGTTTCAAATTTAATTATATTTACATAATAACCACATGGAAATCACATTTTCGTTAATTTCTTCTGCTAATCACAGATGAACGTCTGCCATGTTGTAAATATTTACACGACAGTAATTAAACAGCCATCTAATAACTTACTCTGGTAACATGGTGTAGGTAAGAGAGAAACTATTAAACGCGACCACGAATGTTTAACGTGTGAGCAAAGCATTATTAAAATTAATGGCTTTATTAAAGCGACCGCGCATCAAAATATGTAAACTATGCCGCACTATCCATATGAATGGGTGTGAGCTGCGGCAACGAATATGACGGCAGAACCCATATTCGGAGCCGACAACGGTCGACGGTGGCGCGACGGAGGCGTAGCATATTAGGGCCTCACATTCATCCAACCCGTCCCGAATACACGTCTTTATCAAAGACGTTATTAAACCTCCCATCCGTAGAATACGTAAGACGGTGAATCGATTTGACTAAATTACCTTAGGAACATATAGAGTACACACTCCATATGGTCATCTCGTAACACACTACGTACGAAAGATGACGATACGATTTCTTTACGAACTGCCGAATAGGTCAGAAGGACGTTCTCCAACGCTTTATCGTGCGAGCCATTTCTAAAGATTGAGCGGCGAAAGTGTCCATGAAAACATAATATCTCTCAAACTGCTGACAGAGTGTCGAGGTTTTATAGATTTCACGAAGTGGAAAAATTCGTTTTCTCTGTTTCAAAATTATTTTCTCACGCCCCCAGCTACAAACAGTTCAATAACGTTGCGGCGAACGGGCAAAAGCGCAAGTTCGTTTAATTGCAATTTAGACTAAGCCCAGCGATCGCCACATAAGCTGGCAAACAGAACAGAGAGGTCGAGGGTCTGCGGGGAGACTCAGATATAGCCCCCGAACCGAGTGCACTCACTGGTATCTAGTTTCGTATAACAAATGGCGGAGCAAACCACTCAACTAAGCTAGTGCTCGCTGCACAAGAACTGTTCGCCGATGTCGACCACCACTACTGACGCTTTAAACGTACTTGACATACAACACTCTGATTGCATTATTCTATCGAAGCAATTATTTGTTCGATATTAAGGTCAAAGAATTCAGTCGAAAATTTGAATACGATTTTTTCATAACAATAATATTTTATATTAGCAATTCAATCAAATCAGTCACAGGTGCGAAATCATTTCATTAGTTAATGCTGAATATTAAAATCCAATACAAATTGTATGTTGTAATCTGTACACGATATATAATGCGAAGTAACATATTGACACGTTGTAGTTGACTAATGAAACACTCCGATATGAAAACAATATCGGGTTAAGCTTAAAAGGATTGTATATGGTAGAGGTGACAGGTAATGGGGAAACGCATTAAGCCACCTACGAAGCCAAACGGTGCTGCGCGGCTCGCGAAATAAAATGCACTAATGATTGCCGGAGCCACGTCCCCGTACTCCGTAACGACCCCTCGCGATTAATACTTTTTTATGATTCCTTTGCGCATTATAATTGAACATAGCCAGATACTACTCGAATAAACAGCTTATCTTGTGGGATAAAGAAAATATAAGCCGAATGATTTAACATTATCAAATTACATCTCTTCTTTCAATATCCGCGTTTACGCAATTATTGATAATCGAGCAGATCTCCGGAAATTACATTTTTAATGACGACGTTTGTAAATAGAATTATAATAATTACTAGCCATGATTCGAGCAGTTATGATGCTACAATATTCAAAAGTACGGAATGTGCAAAACCTGTCGAACGTCAGCGCACTCGGTGCCGCGCGAGGCAATGCGGTGTTTGATTCGTACTCTAATATTTTTTTCTCTAATTATAAAAGGAATTGGCCAAACGGACCCTAAGAACTATGTAAGTACTTCTGGATAGTGTGCTATGGTAAAGGTGTACCTTTACCGACTGAATGTCGAGACATCGATATTTTTCTGTATTAACCCTGCACGATTTGCTTAGGGGGAATTTCCACGGACATTTACTTCAGCCTGGGGAACAGTTTACCATTAGCACATCGGCACCTTCATATACTTGTCGACGGTATCGTAGCTGCCAGGCGGTGCCGTCCGGGTGCCGTGAGCCGTGCGCCGTACCCGGGAGCTAACCGCGCCGTTCCCGGCACACCTATTTTTTATTTTTCTTGACAGAACATGAGTGCGTTAAACAGACGGTATATAGACTGCGTATTAAGCAATGGAGGAGATTCCATACCTTGAGTGTGAATTTAGACGCTTCTAGCCACTTCAGAAGAATAATAATCTTGCATTTTGACTTTAACCGATATGAACATTTGGCGAGTTATGTCAAAAACTTTAAGAGTTGACTTCTTGTGGTCTCAAAGAGTATTTTAAATTTTACTGAAACTTAACCCATACAATCACCACCGTCTTTGTTCTTAATTACCATTAAATTAATACATTGAACATCAAACTATTCTTCAGCTCTTGAATATGAGTAGTTTACCACTGGTTAAGCCAAGCGTAACGTCTAGTTTTGGACAAAGGAATATTCGCTTTCCCAGACATTCGCTCACCTCAATGATCCGTCATTCACAGAAATCTATTCACACCTGATTACATCGTCAAATCCGATTTTCTGCAGGATTTTCGTTTGTCCAAAGAGTTTGAGGCTCAAATAACATGCAATTTTCATTATGAACCTAAAAGCTTGGAGGGCGAAGGCGATTGAAAAAAGTAAATCGAACTCAATTTTAATACAAATACATTGAGAATTCCCAGTTTATTTTAGTAATCTTCTACAATCATCTACAATCACAGTTAAAGTAAGTACAATGAAGGTACAAGTGGAGTGTGAACAGATAATTTTAATGATTCCCTGGTATTATTATTTCAGGGTCCGTACCTAATGGAATGGGAAAAGTTTGAAGAATGTAAAGGTCCCAAACAGGCGGAGTGCGGCAAGTTTGAAATCAAAAATTCACAAAATATGTCGGACGTAGTATTCCTGCTGGACTTTCCCAGGGATTGCCCGGCTACCTCGGTACGTATTTTAATTAAAAATATACAAAAAAAAATACTATCTTGCTACATATTTCAGTAACTAATTTCCGCTGTAAACAGGCTAAAATTGTGGTTAGTACAAGAAGCAACAATATAACAAAAAAGTTGTGGAACTATGCGCTGAACAAACCCTGCGAACATTTTGTTTTGGGCCCCATTCTCGTTGATTCGTTCAATTTGACTAAGAATTGCAAAGTTAACAAGGTAAGATTTTCAGATAAGTATCAACTAATTTCGCAGAGCCGTCGTAAACATAAAATTAAACGTGATTTTATACACAGGGTCGCTACGAGATACATCTCGACTTTGTAGCGAAAGCTAAGATGTTTTTGGGGACGAGTTTTTTTTACGGCGAGTACATATTCAAGACCATGTCTTACAACAAGGTAAACAACTTTTTCTGTGTATACTCCATGTTAAACATCAAAAAACCTGCTTAAAAATTAAAGACATTTTTCCATTAAGAGATTTATTATTTAAAATTGCACACCGGTGCCCAAACGTATGTATTAATGGTACATAGGTTGGTATACAAACGAACATTAGGCATATCTTGCACCAGTTCGACTATGAAACGACTACTTGCATACGCTGGGGACGTCTAGAATATTTGATAGAAAAATCGGAGCCATTTATCCGCATTATTGCTTTCAGGAAAATAATGCTGCAGTTCATTTTTATCGTCACATAATAAACGTATATTTCAGGTCTGAAATGTATTAATTGGATAGCCCGCTTCAGAAGTTGGGCGTCGTTTTTATCAAAGTGGCATAATTATCGTGTTTCATTTAGGGCACCCCAGACCCGTGACTCGCGTCTGAGTTAATAACCATATAATAAAGTTGGCGGGCGGATAGACGCGTAATATAACTAATTTCCGTGTCGCGATTAAAACTCGTTAAAAATGGTAGCCGGGAGAACTGGAGGCTGTCACCATTACCGCCAAAAGAGGAAAAAGAGATTCGTATTAAAATGCGCTGGAATTTTGCAAAACGGCAGCATACACGACGAAAACAACCGGCGAACATATTATTTTATGAAGTTTTTATACCTCGCTTACGAACCGCAATTCTTTGTAATCCTAGTGTGCTCTTTCAAACTTACAAACATTGTTAACGTGAGTACGTCGGTAAGTACTCACTTGTTCCATATATGGGAAGGACCCTACTAATATTATAAATGTAAAAGTTTGTGGTTATGGACATTTGTTACTCGTTCACGAAATTACGACTTACAAGTACATATGAGGTACGAGTTGAAATGAAACTTTAAAGTAATATAGCCTGTACATCAAATTTATTCTGTTGTATAATCATTTATAACAGGGAAAAAATAATTTGACCAACAAAGCCGCTGACAGATGCTAGTATATGCTAAATAATCTTGCACAATAAATTATGAAAATGACAAGAACCTACTGGAGACTTATTTCCCTCCCAGCTTTCAATAGCACCTAATTATATTCAATGACGCTCCATGATTTCTCCATGATTTACTGAAATTGCGCACAAAATTATAAGCCCTACCATTCATTGCGAACACAATACGATCAAGTAAATTCTGTTCATTTTAACAATGAGCGGTTCGCAGATAGTTTTTAATATCGGTTAATTGATACCAACATTAAACATGTAATAACAGAGAACATAATCACTCCACAGTTCACTAATTAATTAATCATTATTCATCAGGCCGAATTAATTGATTTAACTTTTTCATTTATAAATAAAAAAATTTTTAAGACCAAATAACAGTTGATGGATGTCTAAAATCCGTACTAAAAACAAAACACGACAAATTCATCTGTTTGTGAAATTAAATAAAGGGAGCGTAGTTAATATATTTTTAATGAGCTGTAATAATTACACAACAAATTACTCGTCTTAGCAGAGCGAGATCTGCGAGTAAATCTGGTCGGTAATGGCGCGCGGTGGCACCTGGGCGCCTGGGCGGTGGCCCGGCGGGCCTGTGGCGGCGCCTCGCTAATTTCCTAAAGCACAATATAAATTACCGCCTGAAAACAATGACGACCGCGCTAAATTCGCGCTGCCCGCTTGCACTGCCCAAATTATAATGTACACGCTAAAAGGATTGTTAGCTTTATATAAATCATCTCAAAGCGACTACAACAAAACAAATGAAGTGCTCGCTACTTTTTTTAAATTAAAATTATATCTTGAAACCAAACCTCTCCTCTAGCTCTAAATGGTGTAAGATTTACTCTTAATTCCGTTGACACAAAGGTGTAGTCAACAGGAGGATTGTAACTTTGCATAATCTTCAGAGTTTCCGTCTGCTGCTTCGATTTGTGTCGAGTCAGCCAGTTAATTATTTTCCACGGACAATGAATTGCTGAACTCTATTCATTATCTTGAAATGATTCGACATTTTTTTTTTATAAATTTTGATTTTGAGCTTATTTTTGAAAGATGCCAAGCCTTGTTATTTTGTCGTTTGTATAGCGACATTGTTGAAACGGGGAAGTTAATCTACATTTTTAGATGAGCAAAAAAAGTTAAGGAAAAATGCAATAACTGAATGGAAGCGGACCATTTTCCGGCTAAACAGAATAGAATAAAGTACGTGCACTTATTTACAGTAAGTACTTAGAAGTTGTGCGTCTGCATGGTTAGTATAAGTTTCCTATTCTGTGAACATTTTGGCAACACGCCTAAGCTATTTGCAAAACATATTAAACATCTCTATTCGACATTAACAAATGGGCTCTCATAACATGGTGTTGGTGGGTAGCTAGGGACAATAAAACACTATGTATCAAAGTGCTGACTTTATGGTCGCAAATGTTAGCAACACACTTACTTATTCATATCACCTAGCCAGGTACAATTGGAAACGGGACTAGGTAAGGCGCACCGATATAAAATACTATGTAGCTACGTATAGCCGCATTACAGCCACGAATGCTGTTATTCACATCCAGAATAAATCAGGTCTACCTACTCCACGATAATGCAACGCGTTAGCATGAGTACGCTGAGTTAGTCAGTACACACGACGAGGAACTGGCGATCTGCATGCGCGAAGCGCACGCGCAAACATAAATCGTCAATCGAATGAATTCCGTATGAGCGTACCTATTGTATTGGAATAACCGATTGGTTGGGAAGAGACCGCCTATTTAAATGCGTGACCCGTCATTAGGCACGCAGACGGAGTGCTCCGGGATCGCTCAAGTACGTACGCGCTAGATGGCCTCGTATAATCGACCTGTTAACGTTTCGTCGTACATATACCTAGCGTACCCAACCTTGTTTGCCGTCATTTATTTTTACTGCTTACTAGGCGGAATTCGAAGGCGACACGGGCAGCGGCAGGCGATCGATCGTCGCCATCTCACGGCTATACTAAATGTACGACCTGTGATACCATATCAAAGGCAGAATTATTCATTTTATAGCTTGCCAGCTACCATATTTAATTGGGTTAGTAGCTCCGTCGTCGCGTAAGACAAACAAGATCAGTATTCCGCCATGATATTTAGTGCGATAATGTAATAAAGACCTCACGTACTAAGCGAGTTACCATGTCGGATGTCAAAGCTATTTTTTGTTGGCGACGGCGACACTCCGATAAGACTATTTCAGTGATTTGTTGGGGTTGTAGGAGTGAAGATTAAATTAGCCCTGTGCTACGTTATGTTCATGTTCTTTTGTAAATTAAATAAGGCAGACTTCTTGATTAGATAATAAAACGATCGATAAGTGTGTTGGTTTCCAAGAATACTGTTTGATCTTAGACAGAACAAAGTTAAAGAAAATTATGTCTGTAGTTTAAAATGACGAGCTCGTTACGCTCTTACTTTTATTAGTTATCGTACAAAAGTATCAATATTTCATATATATACTCACTCTGAGCCCCGATAAATTGAATCCAAGCTTACCTGAAAACAGAAAATAAAAACAATGAAAAACAATACCCTAAAACATTATCCTAACTCCTATTGAAAAAATCAATCAATAACTTCCCAGGCAAAAAATAATGAAAGCAGATTTAAAAAGAGATTACAAACGTTTTACTTTAAATCGCTGTTTGTGTTTTAATCATGCTCTAACAGCTGAACGGTTTTGGATACAATTTTGTACAATTTCAGAATGGATTCTAAATTTAAACCGGACTCTTTATATTCCAAAAAACTAAGGAATTTACAAGCGGGTCGCAGACACAGCTGTAATAAAATAAGTATTTCTAATACGCAGACCTGCGCATAAATTCGCCTCAATGTTGTTGGAGATCTAAATAATAAAAAGGCCTATACCATTTCAAGGTCACATTAGATATGTAGACAGCCTGTGTTCTCTTTAGTAACAGGCTCATTGACTAGACTCACCTCACTCCGCTTCTAAGCTCTGACTCAAAGATGTTCTTTTCACCAAAACACTTGTAATTTTGTTCATACACTAATAGGTATTATTCAATGTAAATAAGTTTCAGAGCAGACAACCACATAAGTGCTCCGAAGGCTTAAGAAAGGTTTTAGAGATACGAGTCTCTTAGGGTACACAGTATTATGCTGATATTATACAAAAAATTTCAACCAACGAAAGGATTTGGTTGTTGAATCTTGAGGCCTCTCGCAACAGCTATAAACCCTAACATAACCCGTCCTACTTATACGTACAATGGTTATATGAGAGCATACTACATAGTATACATATAGTATGCAAGTGCAACATTATCCAGGAACTTAAGAACTCTACACAGGAGTATAATACATAGTAAGGACTGATAGTTCCAAATATAAAGGCATTTAATAATACACTATTATAAACAAAATACTTGTGGAAAAGCATATAATCATAATTTTTCAATTTAAATTTGTGGGTTGGTAAGAAAGGAAATTATCGGGAATAATAAACTCTCTTTTTCAGAATAGATAATCGAGTATCGGGACTTTGAATCTTGTATCGGCTGAGGATAGTCTATGTTCGTGTAATAAGATGTCACAAAAGGTATGAATCATAAATAAGCTTAGATGTTATCAACAAAACATATAATATAATATCGTAGTTTCTGAAAATCTGGTAGGTGTATCTAAAAGTATTAAACTAAAATCTAATCTAGAACTAAGCGAATAATCGAATCTACAATCTAATCTCTGAACATAACGGTGTTCCCAATAAGTATATACAAATTCAAAATTCCCAACTAAGTAATGCTCAAAATCGTAACTTAGATTTTCAAATATTCCTGTTAATAACATAATTATTAGAGGCTCTCAAAGTAAAAGGTTGTTTTAATACCTACCTCTCTTTCGTAATAGTATTATTCAAACACTCGAATGTAGCTTTTAAGTGCTTACTCTTATTTATCGAGCTGGTAGCCTCGCAAAACATCATAATAAATTAGGTATATGGCATAAAAGCTTTTGAATCATTGTCACTAAATACCTCAAATAAACGGCATTTTATGCAGAATATAATTTCCATTGTTACTATTGATATATTTGAAGCTATTTTGGACTTCAATAGGTTTTATTCTGTCAGTCGTAATTTGTCGGTTGTAAATGAGCTTCATATATTCGATGAAAACACGGACGTTATTACTGGAAAACCGTTAATTACACTATTAAATGCTTACACAATTAAATGCAAGTGCAATTAGGTGAATGGTTTTTTTATCATTGTATATTACATTTGAACGTGTTTTGCCTTGAAAATATGACATATGCTATTCCCAAATCTAACTGAAAAAACACAGTCACTACTGTTGTTCCAGACTTTTATCTAAATCGGTATGGTAACGTTGGGATGGTCCAGCTTCCTCGTAAAATCACATAAAATAAATTCTCGATAAAATCGAGCCTATATAACCAAAACAGAGACCGGGAATAAAAAAGAAAAACCGAAACAAGTACGAAAACCCTCATTCCGTCACAAATAGATCTGAGTTCAATGCCAAACAATATCACCACGGGACAGTCATAACACGCCGCCTCGAAGTACTTACCTACACTATAGCTGATAGTTTGAAAATAATAAAACATAGCCAAGGAACAACACGGACTTAATAAAGGAGATAATCTAGGAGGAAGATGGAGCTAAAAACCTTCTTCTTTTGCTAGATGGAAGCATAATCTGCAATGTCGCGCTAAGCCCCGGATGGCCCCTAATGATTCGCCGCGCAAAGATAATCGGAATTGCCTAAGAAAATAACCGTTGCGACGCAATTGCAACAGACTCTATATAAATGCAATCCCGCAATCGTTTTTTTTATCCGTTCAAATAATCGTTTTCCAGCGTGGCTTCTATGTAGCTTAGGTTCAGCGATGCGACACAAGCTCCTAAACGTTTCATTCCATCGATGAAAGAACTACGCACATTTATAGACAAGTGGGTTATTCATGACCAAGAATAAAATTTAGTGAGGGTTTACCGGAAAATCTCTACGTAATAGCGAGTAAGTAAGCCACCTGGGTGCTGAATTCCGGTAAAAACTTGCGTGTAAATCACTCCTATATACAAACCATAAGGAAAGAAAATCCAAGCCTCGACTGTTACGCATGTGGTTACGCAAAAGAACCAAATACGACGACGCAAAAATATAGCGACGAAACTGAACAAAAACAGAAGCTAAGCCTGTCCACAAAAAAAATGAAAGATGAGTGGAAAGATAGGGACACGATTGTTTTGATTCCATGTCATGTTGGTAATGAAACAAAAGACAGTCCCATCCGTTGAACATTTTGCAATATACGAAAAAGCAACGTTAAAAATGAATACGATTTTGTTCAAAGATGGCCTGGCAACTTATCAACAGTTACGCATCATTTCGGATATTCACCTCGCTATTGGCTTGATGACACAAAGCCACAGCAACCACGACCTTATATAAAACAGAATTCTGCTAAAAACTTGAAAAGCGTGCCTCTGTATAAAACTTTTTTCTTTTATATGGAACAACGAACGCTTCTTTGTAATTAGTCCACCCTGGTAACAGAGCAGAACAACGCCGCGAAAAATAAGAAAAAATAAAACATTAATCACTTACATGTGGTACAATAACGATAAATATCACTCCACTTTACCCAAAGCTTTTACTATCCGACATTACGAGAAAAAAAATCTTTAATAAACGAAACATTGCCACATAACCACACGTCACACAAACTCTTCGAATATTGGTTTTTAGACACATATGAAGGTATTTTAGATGCGAAGAAAATACATTGAGGCAAGAACAATGTCAATATAAGAGGAAGCGATTTGTAGCAATCTCAGGGTACAGCACTTTACGTCAAACGCCGTCAGTCAAGCCGCCTGTTTTCCTGAGACATTCAGTAATACGAGTTCCCCTTTGTTGATATTCACGAGAATTGTATTTAAGAAATAAGTATATCAAGTTGTACCTATGTGGGTTTAGCCGACAGCTTAAGGTGCTACTACATTTGCGTCTAACCTACTCATAGCTCTACCCAAAGTTCCAACGTCGTATGCTAGTGTGTTCCAACGTGGACCACATCATCACTTACTAACAGGTAAGATAGTAATCAAACGCTAGCATGTCAATAATGGGCGGTTCCAAAGAGTTACCATCGCTCTGGAACGCAGAGGACAAACGAAAGGAACGCAGGTGGGTTTTAATCAGAAATAGTCTCACACAGCTTTTGGACGATTTACCCACCCTAAAAAATAAAACAACAATAAAAAAAAATGTCAAAAAGGGGCGTAAAAGTAAACGCTGCATATTTTTTGTGTGTTTATCCAAATGGATACCTACTTTCATTCACCTGAGGAAAATAAAGGAAATGTTTACTCACGATGGCCGTGTTAAGACAATAAGGAAGTCGTTTCCAAAACGTCGACTATGTTCAAGGCATCGACCGGAAACCAATACGACGGACAAATACCACGTACATAACGTGAAGTGAAGATCATAAATTATCTGCTAGATTCGTTTAAGTAGATTACTATAAAGTTAGTAAGAGCTAAGCACATTCTACTCGTCACGATGAACGCTAGCCACTAAATAAGCTACGTGTCTCCTATAAACAATATGTACGTGTTTCGTTCGAGTTTTCATTTCGAGCGGAAACAGCTCTGCGATCGCAGCACACCTGGAATTGATCCCACCGTGAGCTCCCTTCGAGGTGCACCAACAAGGTAACCAGATTAAAGAGTGCAACTGTGTATAAACTGCCACATACTGCGAGAAATTTTCTGTGAAAACTGGTTAACTCACTGAATAAGCAGATTATTTTTGAAATGTACAGTCAGGGAAAGAAATTAGGGATATAGTTACCGTGGCCCTGGAACACAAAGAGCAACTCAAGGAAACAGGTGAGTTTTAGTCAGTTAAAGTCTGACACGCCCTCTCTCACTCTAGAGCTGGATAAGTTATTTGATGATTTCCCACCTCAAAGAAACGGAAATAAGTATTTAGTAGGTTGATAATTTACATAAATTTGACGTGTTATAGCCATTTTCCACGACTGTTAAAAATTATGTTGTATCTATGGACAATTTAGACAAGCACAAAGCCCAACAATTTTCTGAGACTATAGATAGAAGTCAAAAGTACAATTCGCTTATTTTCTCATTCTGAACAAAAGTAAAATCATTTTATAAATATAACAAAAGTTCAGAAAAACAGCATAAAATAAAGTTATATCATTTCCCCCAAGTCATTGTTGGGTAGTCACGCGCACATTAGCCGCGCTCCACACCTGTCGACGGCACTTGCCACGAGGGACCTCGCCACTAACTATTTCTTTGTATTTCTCTCCCACAACAACTTTATTTTATTCTTCTCCAGGCACCAATAGAGCAAAACGAATCTCATCTGTCTGAAACCGCTTACTCGTAAGAAATCTCTACTTACACAACGAATTTTTCAGCTGTAAAAAATAAGCCGCGAATTACATAATATTTTTTATGGATCACTAACATTCGTCAAGCTCCATAAGAAGTAACATTGATTTTTTGCTAAACATTAAAGATATTTTTTGTTGGAGTTTATTTTTTGGATTATATGTCCAAACGGTGAGTCGTCCTTGTATGAACGTTCGACGCCAGCACACGGCATAATTTATCATGATTGATTCGTTCACCTTCGTGTGCTTGTACCCCAGAGACTCTCGCTTTGATTTATCACATATCTATAAATTACCACTTACACTGTGTACCTATTTATCATCTGGACGCCTACGTATAAATCACCTTTAACCTAACCTGCGTTTGGGTACGACAACAACTATTTTCATATGTTTTAATAACTATTCTTCAGAGTTGTTTATTTATGATGTTTTCTCGCGCAACACTGAACTTTCACGAAACTACGGAAGAGTTTCAGACTTGTTCGCGTTCTAAGAATGGAGTGAAGAACAAAACATGTAACTGGCTGCTTCACGGCGGAATATGTGTGTACATTACATAGCTGAAATGAGCATTTTTATAAAGTAGTATTTCTTTGTACAAAATGCAGCTTGTAGAAGAAGAAAACGTACATTATGATATTTTAAGAATTGTATAAGATTACTTTAGTCTTAATGCTTTAAAGCAACAAACAATTTGAGGTTTCGTGTACTATCCTCGGTAGATATTATTTAGATAAGCAAAACAAAAATATGATAAGTAATATGTTAGGTACATATATCTATCAGTGTTTTTACATAAACTTTTGAGAGCCTTTTGCACAAATAAGGTACGTTTTATGGCTGGCGCATAAAATCCGTATAGGAGCTATTCTATCGGAAACAAAATTAAATGCAACAGCAACGGACATAAACCGCGTTACTACTAGACAGCATTTAACAGATTAAAGAATCCTACCACGAATTAGTTTACTCACATGGGTACAGAACTGTTAAGGCAAAGCACAAAATTCAGCAATTTAGTTGCGCGTTTCATACACAAACCGCTCATATTTTACATGTTCAAGCGCTTTGAGTCTGTGAAGAGCTTAGAATTATATCAGCCGTGCCGTGGAGTCACGCCCGACGTATGTAAGTCGCTACAGATTCTACTAAGTACTAAATAAGTATTCCGAAACCACACTTCCACTTATTTTCTAAACAGAAAGCACGTTTTAAAGACTTCAATTAACGTAAGGTATCGGTGATCCACTCGATCCTAACAACCACATTACAGCGACCTATCCACTTTCGTTAGACTTTATTCCCTATATTATCTACAGCAGACAAGAAGAGTGTACGTGACTCCAGCAAAAGGGAAACGTTCCGTTAAAAATCGACCTTCATGTATACATCAAAGAACCTGACCGAATTACTAAAAAGGCTCTTTACAAACAGAAATTGAAATCACTATAAAAAGTAGCGAAAATAACAAGATGACCACGAATCCTTTGCCATTACATATTTACTATATGCGACATAACATGCGCAGTTACAATGTATTTTATGGTTACAACACGATAAAACCCGTCTTGGCAACAGAAAAACGAAGAAAAAAACATATAAATGTTCAGTATGGCGATCATATTCGTAGCAATAAGTAACCATAAAGACGGTATTTCATATAAGCCAAGTGCCTTGGTGTTACGACTTGCCGGGAACGTGAGCTGAAAGGCTTGCGAAGACAGCGTTTATTGGTACACCTGCTTACGGCGAACATTTTCGACCAAGTGTTTTAAAAAGGCTGTCAAGAGCTTGAAGCGAGAAGTTCCGCCACCCGGCTAAGTGTACTACACTAGTAAAAAAGTACACTATAAAAAAAATCGGCAGTACATACACAAGTACGAGTATACATAATTATAATTATGCCATATCTGTGTACAGTTGATACAGTAGACTTTTCGCTAAGTTTGTTAGTTTTTCCTTGATAAAATCATTCAGAAAAACGTTATGTGAGTCCTTCATAGATTTTTGCTTTGCACCAGTCAAACATATGTCACAAACAGACAGGCTGGCCGCCGATTCCGATTTCATTATTCAGTCAAGCGAACATTGGAAAATCTAATAAAAGCCGACCATTTTATATTCACGTAGGTGTATATTTGATACCTAGCGAGCAAAAATAGTACTGTATACATTGTTCTTACTGTATTTAAGTTCTTATACTTGTAATTTAACAGTATTTTGTATTCTAGTAACAGTTTTGCAAAGCTCAATACAAAGAGAATAATTTTCGTACTAAAACATTATATTTACCGTTGAAATTAAATTCAAATATACGAACTTTCACTAAAAAATATATGAATAATTTATAGCACGCAATATTTACTTTGTTTGCATCTAGGTTATACAGCATTTAAATAAAATAATGTACGATATTCGTATGTACGTATATCTTATGGTTTTTCATTTGCACCACGAGCCGTCGCAGCGGTGTACGATTTATTACAACAGCATTTAAAATTGCAACACAGTATCCCATAATAACAATATTAAATCATAACATATAAGCAACACCATAATTCTGTCCCCTCATTCATTGTTTTGTGCGACAATAAACAACGTATGTTTTTCTATCATTCCGAGAGTTATTCTATTGGGTATTTATTACAATAATATAATTTGTGTTCTGGTATTTTTGGCCCGTTGGATAGCCAAAAGAACCTCTATATAAAAGTGTTTGCTATGCGAGACAAAACGCGTAAATAAAATATTTTATCGTATCAAAAATGTTCCATGTTGTTTAGGTTTCGTTTTAGTTCCATCTGTTATTACAATATAGAGCGCGGAATCTGTTGGGGCGCCGTTTTAACTTACGCCATATCAGTTTCGTAGTACATTACAATTGCACGTGAGCTGAAAATGCTAGTGGAAGCGGGGAAATTGAAGACACCCCAGTTGTGTTATATATTTTAACACCTGCTGTGGTGGCGAGGAAACTGCGAATTTCAACAAAATTAACTGAAATCTTCGAGAGATTGCGAGGTGTAAAATTATACGCTCATGATAAATTAATGAACAATTTCGTCTGTACAAACATTCCTTTTAAATTTAATTTCAACTGGTTTCAGAGATTCTTTGAATGGTCACACTGATTCAGCAGCCGGTCTGCTCTTATTTCATTCACAGGTTTTAATAATGAATCTACGAGATGTCCTTTGCAAGGGTCTGCCGTTGGCGTAGTGTGCCACTTTATGAATGAATTTAAAACTCGGATGAAAAAAAAGCCGGGTGACTTTTATATTAATCTTGTCTTATTAAATGACAATTTAAAAGCTTTTGGAAGGATGCAATGTTTGTATGAATTATGATTATATTTTAATTGCCATCTGGTCCGTGGTGTAGAGGTTCGCACTTAAGACAACGGTGTAATGGTCGCGGTGAAACAATAACATCCTCGTTATTAGGATTCACACCGCCCGCCGCCGCCACCGTAACAGCGCTGCGGTGCTACTTCATTAATTAGCGTAGCTTCAACCACTTCAGCTTTGCGTTTACGTTGAAGAATTTAAACATTCCCCTAATTTCACTTCAGGAAATCTCACAAACCAACTCGGGAACAAGTTGGGACTTTAATTTATAAATACATGTATATTGAAAAGAAAAGTATATTTTCTAAATGGACAGTATTTGACAGACAATATGAATAATTTAAAATATTATAATAAAAAAGGAAATGGTACTTGAAGCTGGTTGTAAAAGTTTATTAAAAATATATTTTTATCACATAGTAAAATGTAGGTAGCCTCAGAGCTATTTACCAAACACCTTTAAATGAAACGAGGATTCATATTTCGGTGGTAGGTACCTGCGCACTGCGCACGTGGTAATTCTACGGGGATTATATTTGTATATGGTATAATTTGAATAATAAATACATATGTTTAGAAGGGGAAGCTACCTTTACGGCATAGGTATGTTTACATACCTACCTTCTGCTTCGATTTATTTATTTTTTTCGAATTAGCATTATTTTTTACCTATTGGTAGGTAACAGTTACCTACTTAGATACGTTCCGTTCCGCACTGGTGAATTAATCAATTTGATTAACTGGCACCTTACCTACGAACAGCAATCAAGATACTTTATTTTTCTGTCAAGACTTACTTTTCGTACTTATTGTATTAAGGAAAAAAGTTAAATATAAAACTATTAAATCTAAGTTAAGCATCAAATTATGGACGAACTCAACGCAATAAACTCCAAGAATTTGCAGCGCGGTCGTTTTGACAAACTCAATTTTGAAACAATAAAAGTACTTCGGGAGAGTTTATTTTCGCGACGAACTCAACACGGAAAAGTTAGCCCCAAATGGTACAACAATAACTTTCGCCTTTCAACTTGACGAAACGCTGCATTTGTTCAGAAGTCGTATTTACTGACGGCAACTTGTGTGAAACGGCATCTTACACCCTCCTTCACAAGCCATTACGTAGCCACCGAGCCCCGCAGCCCCCGCAGCCCGCTCTGCGGAGCACACTGCTGCCTATTGGCCCTTTACAACCTCTCTCATTAACCAAGCCTTGAAAACTTCCAACATTAGCTAATTTACCCGGCGGGACCGCGGTACTGCTTATTGGTTTCACACATACGACAACCTTCATCCACATTAACAAACCAATAATTTGTTACTTTATAGTATTCCAAATTATTCATATTATATTTGGAATTTACTATTTATTATAGCTTAGCCATATAAGTCATACAGAGATTGGAGCGGGGCTCGTTACTGTACAAATATTTATCTATAAAATATATGAATGGCATCGTTACGCTACAAAAGAGCAGTGTTTTTACTGAAGGTAGTATTATCAATCATAGCATTTCTCGTGACATAAGTGGACCCTCCTCATGCGAGCTCAAACTTCCATTACTCATGGCGCCACGCCCAAAACTGATACGGTGTGCCCCAGCCCCCAGTTCCAGCCCCCAGCCCAGACCGGCTGACAATAACCAGTGAACGTTACTTAGTGCCGAGTGCGGCTCAAACAAAGAAACATCAAGCGGTTCGAATGCGATAGTTTAGCGAACGAATATCTGAATTCAATCACTCAGCTGAATCAAGTTACGAGCAAGTTACACTGTATTTTTATTCTTCTGAATAAAAGGTGATTTATATTCCAAAAGTGACTTTCTAAATTCCTAATTTATCACCTGTCTGCCTCATTTTGGATAGGCATTTAAAACACCAATTAAAATAACGAATGGTGTCTTAAGAGCCCAACTTTAATGCTTCAATTTTCAAGTCTGCCGGTGCTCTGTAAAAGATGGTTGTAAAACCATCTTTTTGTAAATCTTTTGCTTAGTCAAGTTTTAAACTCACACTGTATAAAACGATGCGATCAGTTCGCACAAGTTCCTTGGAACAAGTGCCCGATAACTGCGGAAAAGTTAAACCTTTTAACTTTTAAAGGATTTGGATTTAGTAATTCGAAACAACTATTAAAGTTGGTTCGTTTGGCAGTCGTTCAAGATATTATTTATTCCACTCGAAGACACAATATCGCTGCGCTAGACATCTTACTACTTGTAAACGTCAGCAATGAAAAGTGACGACGTAACATTTAACAAGGCACTTTCGCCGTAAATGCAAATGTTCGAATTTGTTATTATAGTGTTTTAATTAGAGTCGCTTAGAGCGTGTCTCAGTAGGCAGGACCGGCGCGCTCGCTCGGCTCTACCGCTCTGAGCGCTCGGCCGCTCGCCGGCGAGCGATGCTCTGTTTTAATTAAACTTACGCCAGGCCGCCGATAGCTTTCCGTATCTCCGTTTTATAGCCTACAAATTCAACTGGAATATTTGTGCACAATCAAAAAATCATTAGAATGCAATCAGACAAATAATGAACGTCACCACACGCGTCACGTTAAGAGCAGACGAGCCACGAGCTTAATATACACAAACGAGATGGGGTAAAGTGATTTTTATGACGGCCGAGGCGAGTGATTTCTGGAACTTATGGCGCCTATAAACCCGCTCGTGTCGACTTGACGATTTAGCAAAAATTTCGCTTCTCACCCCGCGTCGCCGCATCGTCTTGTAGAAATCTTTCAAATTACCCGAATTCGTCTCGGGAATAGATGTAACTGTAAATGACAAGGAAAATTGTTGAAACGTTCTGTTATTACAAATACAATGACATAACGAGGCTGCAATAACTTTGGCGTTTCACACAATTTACCTTCAATTCAATTAATAGAATCAAAATGTACTTACATATAATAGATTCAATTAAAATTGTAAATAGTTTCCAGTAGCGACGCAACTGGTAAATGAGTCGCGAGAGAGCCATAATAAAACAAGCAAACAAGGGTACAAAAAACAAAAATACTTAATAGAAACGATGTTAAGAACTTGGAACCGTAACATTCAGTTTGCAGCATATTTCCAGCTAATTACAACTCGAATGCAATCAGAGCGTACCAGTCGGCAGTCGGCACAGATTGTTTAGTAAAGGGCAATATTTAATAGAAGCTGACAGTGATCCTCGGCAGGCAGTGCACTCGGGCGCGTCCTCATCACGAATTCCCGAGGGCGCAACGTTAAATGTAGGCCACCAAGTTCCCGCCGCCCGCCAAGCGGAATATTGCTTTGTCACTTGGCGACATCGCACAGCTTCTCTAAGCCCAAGTAATTGGAAATAGTTGAAATAGACGACTTATAGCAACAAAGCTCCGCCCAGCGCCGGCACTGAGTCGAACATCTCAGTCCGGAGTCGCATTGTCGCCACTAACTAAACTCCACGGAGGCAATTTATGTCTCTGTGATGTTACGCCCAAACTAACGAGCGACTTATTCCACGAAAAACTTTCCCAACAAAAACACCGGCTTTATTTAATTAAGATTCCTGTTCTTATTACAATATATAACTAACAGTAAACAAACAATCAGGAAGTCTAATTAAAATAGTCGCATAAATAAACGATAACAGTCACCTCGGGAACTAGGGATCGAATGAAAACACCGCAAAACGGACCCAAGGAGACCCGACCGGGTAAAAAAATAAAATTTGATGGTGGTTGGTTTATTCGTTTAAAAAATAAAATTTTATATCGATCGTAACATAGCAGCTTTTCTGAATAAGGTAAAGGTTTAAAAATGTGTGTAATCGAATTGGCAAATCATAAAATACTTTCATATAATATTCAGTAAAATAAAATTGAATGTACTGGAAGAGGTTCTTGGGAAAGTTATCTACTTTTTACAATGTCCTAAACGAACTTACTCAGCTTTAGTGATGTCATTTAAATGAACTAAAGGTCATTAAAGGAAATAGTGTATGTGTAATGTAGTGCATTGAAAAAAAAATGTTAGCTAACCAGTTTATCAATATCCTATAGACAAAAATAAAATATCACTGTTCAGTGAAAACAATATCAGAATTGGTGGAAAATTAAATGAGATATGTAATTGTAAATATATCATATATCAATCATAAATACTTGGGGGAGGGCTATGTCCAACAATGGACGTCTTTCGGCTGAAATGATGATGATGATGATGATTATATCAGTCTCTCTCATCAAAACACTGTTTTCTATGGGGGCCGTATGGTCGTGATGAACTGTGAAGTCCAAATCGACATCGGACTTCTCTTTCTAATTAGCCGCTTTGATACTTTATAACTTCGTTGTTGATGAAGATGTTTTAATTTTTTTTTAGTATTTATTTATTAAATCTAAAATATTTGATTTAGCAAATAAATATTTTTTATTGCTGAGATTATAGAAGCAACTAGATAGATCGAAAAACAAAATATTACAAAAGAAAGTAGACAAAACTTGTGCATATACCGGTAAATCTAAGCACTATAACTTCATAGCTCTGCTGCAAAAGGTATCGAAGTAATTCAAGGCACGTCTGTTTCATGAAACGAGACGTTGCACCCCAAATGCATTCCTGATAGAAGACAAAAATACTTATATCAAAAATAAACGTGCGTATTATGTCAGCTATGAGTTTATCTCAGAACATGTAAATGACATTATCCGATGATTATCATGTATTGCATAATAATGAGATTAGGATCATAACATCAAGTGTCTGGTGTTGATTGATACCAGGCTTAAGCCGCAACCAATCAATTAACCATGAGCTAAAACCAAGGTCCTAATTACATTTCGACGCGTACTTACGTTATATTTTAGTATCTATGAACACAGACTTCGCCTAATTGATTTATTGGTAAAAGCTAGATATTTTCCAGTCAGGCCAAACTTCGCCTGTTATTCTCGGGAAACATGGAGCCTTATTTACCAGTAACTAGTGTTCCATAGCTGCATTAGGTAATAATAGTCAAAAGCTCCCGCCATTATTTACCAGAACGCAATTCCAAAACCAGACCAGGGCTACATAATACTGAAAACATCCACAATATGCAGTTCTGACTTGACAAGCGAACCTAAAACCCCACGCTGCCACCAGACCAAAGATGCAGTAAATAATAGACGATTTAAGATTAACTCTAGGCTTTCGAGCGTCACAGCTCGGGAATCAATATTAATGCAATAGTAGTGCCGGTAATATGTTTAATGCTCAGCTCTTGTTTGATGTAGCAGCTGCATATTACGTACTCACTACAGTGCTAAGATCTAAGCAACTGAAGCCATTAACGGAGCTACAGGATTACAACTAAGACGCACCAAAATAGCTGTTAAAACGCCTATAAGCCTCTGTATCACTCGTAAGTTTAATCAAGATTTTCTTCCTCTTAAGATGTTACATACTTTTGCTAATAAACGGCAAAGTGACTCCAATTTAATACGACAACGTCATGCCAAACACCGAATACGTGTTAGCTTAATGCACCCCGAAAGGCCCGCTGAAAATTGCTATTCTGACTACCCGCAATGGAGGATAATATGGAAATACACGTTTACAGCCGTATCGACATTTTCGACTACGACAAAGCCCATTATGCGTGACAAAATTGATCATGACTTTTGACCACGAGTGTGCCGTTCAACAAAATTAGAATCGTCTCCATTTAGATTTGCATACTTAAATCCTGTTATATATACAAAGGATTTGTGATTTTCAATTCCAGCAAAAATAAAATGCAAAGCATTTTGTGTTTTACTGTTAGTTTTCCAAATCTGAATGTATTACGCAGATTTTAATTCAGTGTGACTGTGGCTGTAAAGAAACATTTAACAGAAGTTGTTTAGTGTGCCAGTAAATAAATACAAAGCTTCAAGTCGAATGCCGTAACATTCATCGCAAGTGATTGTAAGTACGTGCCTAACATAAATATAACTCGTACCTACTATGCTCTAATATAAAAGTTATTACAAAACGTTTTGACTGTAAATAAAGTGGACACAAACAAAGCCGCAACAAAAATGTATTGAGCTTTGAATAAAATAAATGTATGAAAACACATAAACTTGCTGAGTGTGCCATTGTATTTTTTATTAACGGATTTATTTACGTACTTCAACGTTCCAAGGAATAAAATATAAAGGTACAAAACCGTAAAAAATATTTTGGTCGACGCCAGACAAACCTAAATAAAAAAATTCGAACTATGTTTCAAACATTCAAAAGTTTCACGCGAGCCCATCAATCGTTATTCTGGTATCAAAGTGATTTAGGGAAATGAAAGAGCGACACTTTTGTATATTTACGTAGGATATAAAAACTGATATAAATTCATACAACTGAAAATAAAATCTGCAAAAAGCGGATGCTGCAAGTTGTTCTTGATTAATTGGTTGTTATACAATAAGAAAATCCTTATGTTGGAACCACGTGGTCGTGTACTGATTAGTATGCTCGTCACGTGTGCGGATACCGCGCCACGTCTCACCACCACCAGCTGCAATATGCTGAAATTGGTACGTGGCCCGGAGACACAATATTCTAGCTCCTACCTAAATATCGACCTCACGTTTTATCTTTAATGATAATATAATCCATCTCACATTTCAGCAGTTACAACACGCACTATTTCAGTGAACATAAATACCACGAATTAGTATTCAGAGCGTGCGAACCAACACAACGCTGCGATTGAACGCCGGTTACTTTAACATTTATTGCATGGCATGAATTCTATTACGGAATATAGAGGTAATACTAGATCCTAAAGCTAGCTATTGTCTCCGCGAGACGGCGATAGGGATGAGTAGCTTAAACGGATTATGGCCCCCGGGTGACGCCTGATTATTCTACTGCTTGATTTACGATGATGCGATACGGGAACACGACGACGACCTCTTTACCTAATATACAGAGTACACTCAAATGGATAATTTATCGTGAGCCACGTGTCTATACTATCAATTCGCCACGAATCCCGGCGACAGGGACCAGGGACAGGGCAACATTGTGAAATATGAGACCCACGTGTCAGCAGCGAGAAGGGTGTGACCTCCACGACGACACAACACTAAGCAAGCGCGCACATCGAGCAGTCCACGAAGTTTCCACATTACGTATATTTACAAGAGAGAAAGAGACATTTAAATGCGGGTCGTGGCTGTGATTAGCCCAAGGACCGGATCGCCTGCCACCCTACGACCCTACATCTGCGCACGTGAATTGAACGATTCCTTCAGCTGCCGACGTTTTCTCAGTATGTGCCTTTTATAAGTCGTTTAGGATAATAAAATAACTTCCGAGGGCCCTCACCTCGATATAGGAAGGGGATCCATTTTAAATCTACATAATGCTTTATGCTACATGGTCGACTGACAGGTAGATTCATGATACGTTTCGAGCCATAAACGCTTACGCATTTATCGCATATGCGTTGTTAAGTCAACGCCATTAATATCTGCCATACCCGAATAAAGTTTAAAGAGCCTATATTTTTATGACGTTGACCCGCGTTCAAATATAAATTTGTGATACTGTAATATGCTGTCAACCTTTCGTCTCAAGTTCATAGAAGGTGGAATATTTGTGCTTCATTTGTAAGTCATGCCTTTGTAACCCTCTGGGGTTCAGAACAAAGAGACAATCTTCTCATACAATGTCTTAAAGGACAGTATCGACCACTCCAACTTTGTGACTGCGGTTAATTAGACATACCAAACATATGTACGTTACATGATTGTATGTATTTATACACTTTAGAGATGAGTTCTTGAAATCTGTGCCCATTAAGTGTTTTTGCCTTCGGAAAAGCATCCAATAGTTTTCCTAGATAGATAAAAGTAATATTGAGGAGTATAAACTGTTTACCTTCCGTAAATAATCGCTTTTAGGATCGTTGACCGGTGCAAATCAACAAATTATTTTCCTTCTTCCTGAACCATAAAAAAAACAAAATTCTTTCTTTTTGCGCTTAAAATAAATCGAGATAGCTTCCTTCGTCTCATTATAATCCTTAAACTTTTTCCCCTTGGTTTGTCAGAATAAATAAAAATCGTTTTGGGTAAATGCAGAGAAAAGCCAGACGCTTTTTTTTGCGTGTTTTAGAATCCTACAAGTTTCGTTTTGATGTTTGTCTAGCAGAGTTCAGACAAAGCTGAGTTTAGGAGCTACGCTGGATTAAACATCTGTAATTTTGAAAATAGAAATTGGTCCCAATGTGAGTATAAACTTGACAGACAAAACCGCTTCAAAACAGCGTATGTAAACCGATATGTCGATTCGCTACAGCCAATAGTCGTTCGTTTTTCGGACGTCCATTTTCGAATTCATTTAAATGCAACATTTCCAGTATATATCTATCGTCGCAGTCCCCCGAGTGATCATCTCTCAACCCTCGGCTGCGATTGAAAACATCGTGCCACTTGTAAATCATGGTTTTAACAAGGATCTTTTGACGTAAATGGGCCCATTTCATTTATTAAAATGGAAGAAGCTTTATTTAAATTTGACTAGTATTAAATGGGCTTAATTATAGCATTGGTGACATTTGGGCTTAATTATAGCATTGGTGACATTTTTTGGCCCGATTGGATTTTTGTTCCGCCATTGATCTACATAAAATAATAGGATACCTATTTTTTTATATTTTTTTTATTATTATTGATAGGCTCGCGTTTGACCACTATCTCACCTGATGGTAAGCGATGATGTGGCCGAAGATGGAGCACGCTTGCCTTGCACCTTCTCGTTACTTCAGTCTCAGTACCTACCTATTTCAGACATCACTCTCCATTCTACTAACTTTATTAAGGTTTCTTCTCGTAGGCACCCTAATTGTACCCAATTCCGCTCTTATTAACTTCAATTTAATATAGGGACACGATATTACCTACGCTCCAATTAATGAATCGTTATTTAATAATGATAAACATACCTGAGTTGGGTTGGTTGTCGGAGTTGGGCCGCGCCGAGGGTGCTCCGTCACGTGCCTCCACCTCCAGAGCGTAGGCTCCCTGCTTCTCTCTGTCGAACACCACCTTTGTGAAGATCTCGCCGGTCTGCATGCTGATCTCGAAGAAGTCCTTCCCCTCGTTCCGCGGAGAATCAACGATGTAGTAGTATACCTAAAAAGAACAAGTGATTTATTCATAAAGTCCGATACTCGTTCCGCATATTTTAAGACATCCAGCTTCTTTGTTTACATCCACAAACAGAAGTAGCGAACCCCTCATAAAAACACGTACGGACAGGCAAACTGGAAAATCCCTTCTACATGCGTCCGTAATAAAACGTAGCACTGGCTTGTCACAAACTCATAGCAGAAGTAGTAATATTACACACGGGGTCATGACGAAACCCATTCACGAAATTACAGTTAACTTTGTGTAATATGGCATTTCGATATCCGCGAATGTAATATAACTGCCCCTCGAGGGATTCTACTGAGCTCGCTGTCATTTACACTTATGTATGTCAAAGGGTTAAGCCAAAAATGAAAAAATCTGTGAGACAGATTTCCGGATTTACCGAATACCATAGACCTCGGTATCAAAACTGTCACTCGCTCATCATATAGATTTCGCTGGTAGCGAAGCCTGCCACCGTTATATTTGACACGCGTCCAATTAGATTCTCCAACTTTTTATTCACGGATAACAGGTGAAAATGATGTCAAACGAAAAAATAATAATAGCGGAAACGCGGTTTGGTCTCAATGTGATTAGAATTGAAAAAAATGTTTGGAAAACTGTAACAGCTCAAGTTTTTGTTCAATTTAGGGAAAAAAACAAAATGCAATGATTTGACAATTATTTTATTTTAATGATTAGATCGTTTTAATGTTAACTAGCGACCCGCCCTAGCTTCGCTCGGGTATTACAAATCTTTAAAACTACAATATGCATGTATTATACACTTACACCTTTCGCATTAATGACTCTGTCTAATTCGTATTAATGTCTCTCTCTGCATGAAAATCCGACCAGCAGTTTTTGATTTTATTGCGTCTATACAGACCGACAAGGGAACCACTTAACGAAGATATCTGTTGAATAACATAGTACGGTGTTCAAAACCAACGATAATAAACGGAATGTAAGTATCAATAAAGATATCTTACTAACCGAGAAGTGCTCCGTTAAACGCATCTGTTTAAATAATAGATAGGTTTCAGTTAGGTGCTGAGAACTGCTGAACAAGCCATTATGTACATACCACCTTCCTTACATTGTGCACTAGTGTAGTACAGTATATGTTAAACGCAGACTTTAGGTACCCTAATGACGGCAGTAATACATGCAAGCAGCTCGGAACTATAACGAAACAGGTTATTAGACTTTGAATCTCGTATTTCGAGCTAAATGTGTGTTTCTAATAAGTGAAATTTAATGTAAAGCTGAATCTGAATATTCCATTTGAGTCAAGAACTTCGTAGAATTCCTGTTTTGTCCTATTCTACTATTCCTACTAAGAGCTGTAATAGGTATTAGGTTCAGCTGAAGAGTTGAATTCCCATGTTCTGTGATTCCTGATAGCTACAACTCCCCTAAGTTGTCTTTAAATAAAGAGTGAATAGGTTACTTCTAGGCAAGCGTGCTCTATCGTCGACCGCATCACCGCTTACCATCAAAATGAGATAGTGGTCAATCGCGAGCTTATCAATAATAATAAAAACTGGGCAAGTGCGAGCTGGACTTGCGCACTGAGGGTTTCGTACAAACTTACCTATGTAAATAGTTAAATTCCCGAATGGACTCTCGAATTTTTTTTTTGTAAAGCATAAAAAGATTTTTTTTTTTGTGACGTAACAACAAATTTACCGTTTTCAGATTTATTCCTATGTTTGTGCTATAGAAACTTGCTAAATTTTAGGATTCTAGGCCAACGAGAAGTACCCTATGAATTTTGGTTCTCTTCAAAGTGTCGATATGTACGTTTTTTGCGACATAAAGGGCCATATTTTTTTTTTCCGATAACTTGGAAGTTTTTTCATATCTTCAAGAGACCACTGACTTGAGTATATAGTTTTAATTTCAACTTGATACTTTCACACGTTCCCAAGATTTGGTCTTGACAGAGAGACAAACAGACAGACAGACGGACAACAAAGTAATGCTCTATGGGTTCCGCTTTTTTTTTTGAGGTACGGTACCCTAAAAATACTAATATAATAAAGGCGAAAGTTTGTATGCATGTATATATGTGTATGTGTGTGTGTGTACGACTGTTACTCTTTCAAGCTCAAACGGTTGATCGTCCCATGCCCTGGAATAACACACATACGTTCCCTTGGAATAATTTCTTACTTTGACACGGGCGAAGCCCCTGGCAGAAGCTAGTACTTTGTATAATATATTCGTAGTTACATCTACCTACACCTACTTGCTTGAGCGTTTCTGAAAGGAAATAATTCTGGCTTATTAAAGACCACATAAAGTTTCCGAAGTAAGTTG
This sequence comes from Mythimna pallens, assembly GCA_961205895.1. Classification (NCBI taxonomy): domain Eukaryota; kingdom Metazoa; phylum Arthropoda; class Insecta; order Lepidoptera; family Noctuidae; genus Mythimna; species Mythimna pallens. The sequence goes on along the minus strand of OY540830.1, from coordinate 15,487,861 downwards.
AAACATTTAATATTCAAAAGCTCTTAAAGATTCCTATAGAAGTTCATGGCACCAATGAATAAGACGTTCTCGAGTCTGAACCCAACATAGTAACGTTATAGCTTAAGTAAATCTTGCCGTACTACCCTCCGATCCAGACAGATGTACTACAGCTGGAAGTCGAAACGTCTGGAACTGTGCCTCAAACTTAGAAATAACAGCCCCAACGCCCCCACCCAATTAGTGAATCGAATAACAGAATACTTGGCAAGTTTCTAACGTCCCTTATAGAGGGAAAAAATACCTTAACTACTTCTAGCGAGCGGTATTTTCTCAAGTTTAAGTATTTTTTTTTCAATATAAAAAACATGGTACAGGTATGTAAATGCATCTTAATCGCTAACTAAACTTTGAACCGATTTTTAAATTGATTAATATCATTCAAGCAAATCCAAAAATGAATATGACCATGAAAAACTTTCTTTGGGGGTGGGAAATCATCCCGCTCTGGGTGGAGCGAAAAAATTACAGCTTTTTACAAACTAAAGCCCATATGTGTTTCTTGAGTTACCGTTTGCACTCCACGGTAATTTTCAAACAATCGTACAGCCCAAGAAAGACTACAATCAATATTTAAGATAAAACTTATATCAGGGCCAGTCAATATTTTAAGTGGGTAGCTATGACATCAGTGACAGGCGTGGGCAAGCCAGTCTGGGTACCTACTACCTACTCATAAAGTTCGACTTTTAAAACTCGACGGACAGAATATCGCCGCAAGACTACAGACCACAGGATGACTGAAATACATCGCCTCGAGTCTATTACGCCTACTTTAAGGTCTACCTCGAAACTTTACTTCAGAAAGAACACGAATTATTTACTAAGTAATTAAAGATTTAAGAGGGGCTCGTAAAAACACCCTGATTTATGGACGAACAAACAGGTTAACCGTTAACACCCATTAAGAAAGTAATTACTATTTACAATAGAGCGAAAATTATGACAATAACAAGCAATTTTCGTGTTCTTGCCATTACAACCACTTCCGCTGAAATAAATGGATAAATTCACGAAACTGGTGAATATTTGCCGCGGTATTTTAAATGGCATTTAATAATGAGCATCGGAATTCAATGCCAGATTCTCGTAGAAAATAATTTTAGAAGTACCTACTTCGTGCCTTCGACTTAATTGGAAAATTAATAATTTTTTGAAAGAATACAAATTTAATGTTAACATAAAAAGAACCATTTTTTGTTGGTAAAAACAAATGTAAAAAAAGACATAAGCAGGTAGGTGTCGCAACCGACACCCTTGCCAAGTTATATAATGACTTGTATTAAGAACAGTGGTACAAATTAATACATAATAGTTTAAACATTTTAGTACGACTAAATTGCAAGCAGAAGAGTGTTTGTTCGCTTTGTTATTTTACGATCGTCGATCAACAAAAGCATAATAAATTGTAAAGTGACTCTTTGGCGTACAAGCAATGAAGCAATGAAGTTTTCACGTCGAAACATTAAACAATAAAAATGATTATCCAATTTCATTTTGCCTGTGCCTAGTTCCGTAACTCAATGGCTATGCGAACACAGCACATATTTTCATATGAGAGCGCAATGCAGCGGAGTTACAAAGTACACACATATACTAAACGAAGGCAATGTATTTAATTATTCACGATTGCGCACCAATCCAAAGCGCAATCACAACGGGTGAAAATTGCATTTTTATTCCCAGGCGCTCCCGAAAATTATAGGCACAGTAAATTGTAGCAGTTCCATTGCATATTTGTACAAAAATATATAACGTGCTGAGCGGCGGCGTGTCTCTGCATGTTATGGAGGATTAATTAAAATTGTAGGTTTAAATATACAGAAATACTTTACGCAACGATTGTACGGTAGAGCACGTATAACGACGAATAAAGAACGACAAAATTATTATAACTGACTGTAACCAGCATTCAGATACTTTACCATGACGTTTTTAAATCGTTATGAACCAGATGTGAGAAAGGGATAGTGATGTACGGCATCTCTCTCTCACACCAAAATTATGATGATTTTAAGACGTCATTGTAGAGCCCAGGTCCGGGCTGTTTATAGCAGAGGGCGGCCGCCAACAATAAGACGTTTTATTATCGCATAATTGTATAACGTGAGAGGATTTAAAGGATTTATGTAGGAGACGAAACACAAAGGGCTATAAAATATAAAACGTATGAAAGTAAGTATCATGGAGCTTGAATGTTGATATCAAACCCGCGTTAGTTTACATAGTACATTCGACATTAAAGTTACAAGTACCGACCCGGCCTTATCGGCACTGTTAGGACGAAAGGTCAACACGGATTTTATGATACATAACAACAAGTCACGCATCAGTAAGTGTGTATAATAAGCACATAAATAGCCCTTTCGTGTATTCTGTAGCGAGCGGCTTTCATTAAATGAGTCGAAAATTTTCTTTTCGCGTTCGTATTAGCTATTGAATATTGACAACTCCTTTTTATAAAATACCTATTTAGCTTTCGGCATTACATTAACGCTAATTAAGGATCTTATTATAGATTAAATTATTTTTTTAAATATTATTTTCTATCGCAACATAATCAAGATTATAAATGTCTTCTTTAAAGACAGACAAAAAAAAATAAAGTTCATAAATGGTGCACCTTTTTTTGAGGTGGAAATCATCAAATGATTTCTCCCGCTCTAAGGTCTAACGAGATGACAGACTGTTACTGACTAAAACCAACCCAAGTTCCTTTATTTGACCTTGCGTTCTAGGGCCACGGTAACTACAAGATGTACCTACACCCATATCTTATGAACTTTAATTTTGGATGAATTTTTATTTTAGTTAAACAACTTCAATACGAAAATCACTATTAACCTGAAAGTTTCGTTGGATTAAGACCGGGTATTCTCTATGAAAACTAAACTAGCCTATAAATAATATATTAGTTGCTTCTGGTTAAACTAACGCTCGAAACGCTTTAGGAGAAGCACTTCCATACCGATTAAACAAGCAAATTGATTACACTCTAGACATGGTAATACATAGGATGCGATTCCCCTTAAGTCACTACAATGCTGTAGAATTCTGAGCTTCAAAATGGCTAAAACTAATAGAAGTAGAAACATCATGTACCTAACTTTATTTTTCATTGATCATTTAAACGTGAGAGATTGGTAGATATTTGATTATTTAAATGAAGACACATTGTGTCTTAAACCTACATAGATAAGTTGTAAGAACATATTTCAGCCTTTCAGCCCCAAGCGTCGCCACAACGACCTGTGCGTCTCGCATCCACCGTTTTCCTGCTACTCTCACAAACCCCCCTAGCCAAGTTAGAACTATTTCATTTCTATTCTCTTCGTCGGCCACGCCACCGATTCCTTTGTTATGACGTCATCTCAACGCTCAGTCACATGGTCAGAACAAAGGAATAGGAGGCGTGGCCGACTCGAGGCGATCAACGAAAAGAGAATCTAAACGAAACGGTTATAACTTGGCTAGGGGGGCTGGTCGTCGGTCCACCTTGTGGGCGGCCTTCCAACGCTGCGTTTTCCGAGGCCCGGTCGTCACTCTAGAACCTTTCGCCCCCATCGACCATCTGTTCTACGAGCAATGTGCCCTGCTCACTGCCACTTTAGTTTGGCGATTCTTCGAGCTATGTCGGCAACCTTGGTCTTGGCCTCCTGCGGATATCTTCATTCTTTATGCGATCACTATTAAATTATCTAGGTGTTTAGATTATTTATATTAGTTACAGAAATAGAGAAGTGTACAATGACGCCAAGTTTCGATTTAAAATTTAGTAACTTGACAGTTTAAAGTAAAAACGTTTTGTGAGTGTGAATTAAGAGCGACCAACCTAAGCTATATTCCTATACAACCGCTCTTACGTGATCATGACATTATTACGCATCTTTCTCTAGATATTTCGGAAACACAATATCTTATAGATATTGTAAGTGAAATCAAAACAGTTTAAAACTAATCCAGTAAAGTACTCTGAAAATTATATATCCCACCAAAAACATTTCATGTAAAATGTTGCCAAGACGACCACATCAGGTTTGCCCTGTGAAAAAGATATCAGATCTCATGTAGAGTCAAGCTTCTGAATCTACACGGCCTAACTCTACCGACCCCAACTTCACAAATTCTATATTTCCGTAAAAATTTATGGCTTCGCTGTTTCGCTACCGTCGTTGAGGTGATGCGAATATTTAGTTTCTGAAGTAAGTAACGAAACAGCCAAGCTATACATTTTTACTGATATGTAGAATTTGTGAAGTTAAAAGAGAAAACGTAGGTAGTGCCCTGGCGCTTCGCTTGGCTCGTCTTGGCGGGGGCACAACTGTGCCCCCAGATTTTGCAAGGAGTTTCGCCCATCATAATGTACTCATAGATTAAAAAAACCGGGCAAGTGCGATTCGGACTCGCGCACTGAGCGTAACTTACCTATGAATACAGTTCAATTCCCGAATTGAGTTATGAAAAATTTTCCGAATCGCAAAAAGTTTTTTTTTGTGACGTAACTACAATTTTACAGTTTTCAGTTTATTTTTCCTATAATTGGGCTATGAGATCTTGCTTCATGCCAAATTTCTAGGTCAACGGGAAGTACGAATTTTGATTCCCTTTTGAGTGTCGAAATACAATTTTTTTGCGACATAAACGGCCGTATCTTTTTTTGTTAACTCAGAAATTTGATTTTATCACAGCTTCCTAGGGACCCCAGACTTGAGTATATGGTTTTAATATCAACTCAATAACTCCACGCGTTACCGAAGACAAATAGACGGACAACAAAGTGATCCTATAAGGGTTTTTTCCTACCCTAAAAATTAAGAAAATATCTATGTAAGTATATAAAGTATGAATCGAGACTTTGAATCAACATTTTTTTTTCAAAAACGTTTGAGATTTTAAAAAAACACGTATTTCCTGGAACAGCTTTTGCGAAATATTCGAGTGAGTGACGGAATTACTGAATGCCACGTTCAGGCCTTATCTCTTTTTTCTCGTTGCCTCGTTATCAAACATTGCGTTGGACTACGAAGGATGAAACAACAAGCTTTTAAACTATGATCACGAAATATTTCTTATATTGGGGTAGAAAACGTAATTTGCGAAAATAATAAATGGTTTCTGTACGCCATGCTATTGTAGCGACATCTATGGCGTCACATAAGAACTAATCCTGCATCGCGCAATTAAAGTTCTCCGCGCGATTAGAATTTAAAAGACAGCCCGAAATCATCTATCGGGCAGCTGCCCACCATTTGGGAAGTTCCTGTACCGGATCCGTGCAGAAGAGACGCCCGGGTGCCACCATTGTGTGGACCGCCCGGAGGACACGGTGGAGCACACGGTAGAGGTGTGCCCCGCTTGGGCAGAGCACCGTCGTGTCCTCGTGAGGGCGATCGGCGGCAGCGATCTCTCGCGCCGGGCCTTGGTACAGGCCATGGTCCGGAGCGAGGAGGAGTGGCAGGCGGTCGCCTCCTTCTGCGAAGCAGTAATGCTAGCAAAGGAGGCGGCCGATCGCGTGAGGCAACGGCAACGGTCCTTACGCCCCAACCGCCGCCGGGATTCCGATCCCGATTTCCGGCCACCGTAGGCGCGGGCTTGCGGACGGCGAGCAATGGGTGGCTCGCCGTCCGATCGTCCGGTAACCGTCCGGACCGAGCCCAAGTCGTCGACGGCGCGTAGTGTTCCACGCGCGCCTCAAGGAGATGTCAGCAACCGTAGGGGCCCAACAGGGTCGAAGCCTACTGGGGCCATGGGTGATGCGAAAGAGATCCCCGGGGCCCTGGAAAACAAATGGCAAAGAAGGAACAGGAGTGGGTTTTTAGTCAGTAAAAGTCTGACACTATCTCCCGCTCCGCCCAAGAGCGGGGGATGTCATGAGATGATTTTCCCACCCGAAAAAAAAAAAAAAAAAAAAAAAAAAAAAACCGGTGCCCATTACTTCGTCCGCGTCAGAATCGTAAAAAAACACAATGGCATTTTTGGTCTTAATTTCAAGAAGTTACTTCTTTTTCTTAAATAAAGCCTTTATTCAGTCAGTTACTCCTTATATCATCAGCTATCTACCAATAAAAGTCCCGTCTCAATCGATCCACTGGATTTGGAGATTAGCTAGAACAAACAGACAGGCAGACAAAAATTTTAAAATATTACTTTTTGTACAGGTATCGTATATACTTTCATATGCATGTATTAAAAACTGTTATTTTGATATTACAGACACTTCAATTTTATTTATATGTAGGTATAGATGTAAAGACGCAAAAGTAATGTCTATCTCTTCACGTCTCTATTGAAAGTGAGAAGGCATTTAGATGAACTTGGTACATATCTTAGAATAGGTCATAGAATACCTAAACTTTATCCCGGGGGTACGTTCCCATGTGACAAATTTTTAGTTCCATCTCACGCAGGCGAAGCCATCGGCGATAGCTAGTTTGAAATAATCTCCAAAGTATGCGAGTTATTTTAGAATATTGCGTTTAATTATTTTACAGGTATTTTGACCGTTATTACGGAAAAATAACGGTTTAATTAATTGATGAACCTAGTCAAACGTAAACATATTTACTGTTCATTGATTTATTAATTAGTCATAGGTATGAGTGATTACCCATTGTTTTAGTTAGGTATGCTCCAAATGAATACAGTTTGTTTTAAAGTTTATGTTTGTATGAAAGAGAAAACTCACTCCTGCAAAAAAACAACGATTTTCTTCCTGAAAAGGTTCGAAAAGTTAAATCTTAAATTAGTAGTGACATAACCGAAGCGTGTAACTGTGTAGCACCTAAGTGATGAACGAATATTTGCATTCGAAAATATTAGCACATTTTTTGACATACGCATTCGCAAGAAACATGCGAATGTTTGGCAAATGTTTCTGACAACAAAAAGGATATATTGATTAAATGGATATAGAGGACAATACAACTGATGTAATTTTTTAATTTTATATTTGCTTTAATTATTTTCTATCACACACACATTGAAACAACATGTCAACCTTAAATCATAACAAATCTTTTCGAATGAACTATAAGCTTCGTTCAATCAGTCCGCAACGGCTCTGTCATGTTCAGTATAAAATTGGCTGACACGAAATTTCAAACCTGTACGACATTTTGCGCGCACTTTTTTTGAAAGTCAATGTCCGTATTTGCATTCGCGAATATTGAATTTGAATAATCGCATTTCGCGAATGTGACAAATCTAACATTCGTTACATCACTACTAGTTACACATGACATTTCCTATAACATTTTAGACACATTGTTCAACTGAGTAATAAAACTAGTGAAGATATAGGTCATTAGGACAGATTCTTGGTATGTGGTAGTCGGCCAGACCAAAGCTCTAGCTTACCATGTGGATTAAGGCGACTAATAAATCGTTTCGTGTGTTAGACCGGCTCTCTGATAGTGGATATTAGGATTTTGAGAGATTTACAAAGATCATGCTTACCTTTACGAAATTAGAAATTAGCTAATTGACCTTTCGGCTGTCACGTGAACACCCGCGGTTCACTTCAGAAAAGGCCTCTGCATTTAATTAAACTAAATAGTTCATTCCCTCACAATTTTAATGTTTTTTTGAAAATATTACGAACAGTCGAAAGGTTAATACGTAGCTGAGATTTTTTAGTCAGTAGGTACTGATCATGTACATCTTTGTGTAACTTAATGCAACATAAAGCAGTGAAGGAAGAAAACATCGCAACGAAACTAGCATAACGTGTGACATCCACCAACCCGCACCTGGCCCGGGTGGTAGATTTACAGCACATTCCCTCTCCTAGAGAGAAGGCCTGAGTCCCAACTGTTTGACCATTATAATAAGACACTACATGGAGATAGCGTTTTGTCTGTAGAGATTTAAAACGTGCATACATAAACTAGGTACCTGGCTACAGACTGAGTGAGCACAGTCAATATTGTTATTAGCAGACAGAATACACTGCTGTCAATGTTCCAGACGTAATCCCTTAGACGCTCTTACGATCGTCACAGACAGGTTAAGGAAGATCTATCGTTACTGAGAACCCATGTGCAATACATCGAAATATAGGTATGTATACCTACGTAAAGGCTAGATACGACGTGTTTCCAAAACTAGGTTAGGTAAAAATCGGCTTGTATCTAACTGTTCATATGCAGGGACAAGACACTTTAGAAACAGAAGGAACGATCAAAAAACTACTTTACTCAGAGATTTTGCAAATTTTCATACTTTTACTATTTATTCTACATGCAAGAATGATCCGGAGCCAGAAGAAGAAGCCGGAAGAGATTATCACCTCTTTCTGCTAAGCAGCAATGCAAACAAGTAGGCGCAACCGTGAGGGAGCGGACACCCTCACGATCCAGCAGCCGCCGCAGGAGACACCCCGCAGGACAATTTCCTGACTCCGTTGGTACGGACTTGCGGACGAGCATGAGTAGCTCGCCATCCGGTAAGGACCTAGCCCGAGTCGACGGCGCGTAGGGTTCAACGCGCGCCTCAATGAGATATCAGCAAAACTGAAGGGTACGGTGACCAGTGTAGGATAAAACGATCTTAAAAACTAAAGTTACGATCGTCAAACACGTTTCCTCGCAGTTTTACGAATTTTATACACCTCTTTGGTAATCCTAAGTTCAAGCACCTAACATCTCAAAAAAGTCGTTTTCACCAAATTATTTTTTAAGCACCCAATTTAAAAAGAACCAAAGCGTACCTTTGTGTAAAGACTAACCTTAAGTGTGAGGTTAATGGGGCAATAAAAAGGCATTTAATGAATAATATACAAACAGCCAAATGGTTGTAGTTAATTTTAACCTTGGGAAAAGATATAACCGCGGTATTCCCCTTTCTACCTTTTTTTGAAGTGCTTGCCCGTAATATTGGAGACTACTACATACCTACCTACTACCTACTATGCGTTCCAAATAAGAATAGGATCGATTTTCATGTAGTGACGTCACGTCATACTTTCAAATCGTTGAATTAATAGGGCGCGCAAAACAATACATTTAAAAAAAAAAAATTATTTACAAACTGTGAACCCAAAAAAGTTTAATCAGAAGCCAGTTCTTCAATTTTGCCAAATTTCTTGCGATTTGACAGTATGACAGAACGTCATGCAATCGATCTTATTCTTATTTGAAATGCATTGTACTGTTCTAGTTACATACCGTTCAAGTACCTACCTAGTTACATAAAATTATCAGACGTGTAGTAGGACTATAAAAATATCATAAGAATTCTAATCAACAATATTTTTTCACATTCATAATATGATTTTTCTAATTTTCATGACAGTGATTATCGTTGGTATTAAAAACCGGCCAAGGGCGTGTCGGGCCACGAGCAGTGTAGGGTTCCGCACGCTACATGTTTATTACTACGAATATATTGAAGTAATGGGTTAACGGCCAATAACGTTTGAAAACGAGCTCACATAGGTACACGATGGTAATTGAAGAAAGAATTATAAAATTCGGGTCTGGGTGTCTTACACTATGTGAGTTTACATGTTTGTGAACGCACCTACGATACAGGAGTAATTCGTAGTGTGGTACGTTTTTAAAACAAAAATTTGTCGCTAAGGTGAAAATATCTCGACAACGTAATACTTTTGGACACCACCTGCACCCTGGGCCCATGCGTTGACGCGTGCAGAACACAACGCGCCTTCAACCCAGACTTGATCCTTATCGGAGAGCGAGCGTAGCCCAAGGCGTCTCTTGCGGCAGCTAGGGCGCTTACCTCTTTTGCTCGCAGTACTGCTTCGTAGAAGGAGGTGATTGATTCCCATACCCTATCGCCAAATACCATAGCATGAACCAGACGACTTTCACCGTAAGCTCCACCGTGCCCTTCAGGTAACCCCCGGATTATTAATGATAACACCCGGGCGTTTCTTCACACCAATTCAGAGACAGAAATCTTACAAAACAACCGTGTCTGGTTAGGACCTGCATTAGGCGGGAAATGAGGAAGCCATGACGCCTCTCTTACCGCTCCTCAAAATAGGGAACTTATCGCTGCGATTGTGGCCTGGGCACGTCTCAATCGTGGCGATAAGTCCCCTTGCTTGGTTGCAACAGTCGCTGATTCCAAAACGCCTTGAGATCCCGGAGGAATAATAATGAGGCTAACATAACATAATATTGAACGTCACAGAACTTAGGTGCGGAAGGAACCTTGAATATCCACACGCATGTCGCAAATTCGAAAATGGTAATGGTTCAGCACTGACCCTTGTTAATATGTCATTAGGTAATTGGACATGACGTTTACCCACCTTTTATCACACCCAAGGTTGTGCTATTTATAGAAATTTGAACATTCGAAGTCAAAAATATACTGAATAAGAACCTGAATAAAGAATATTCAGTTCTACACATTTGCGTTGCATTCATTATTGATATGCTTTTGTGATGCTGCGTTTCATTATTTCATTCGGGTACGTAGAAATTCAAAGCAATAGACAGTCACTAAAAACAAACGCACGGAAGCTAATCACATTTGAATATGTCGATATTTCGTGGGTCGAGACTAAGCTGTACAGGATGCGACATCGTCATCCGACATCCGGCCAATTTGACTTCATCAAGCTATGTGCTGTCCAAACTTAGCTTAGCTATCCTGACTGAAGGAAAACATCGTAAGGAAGAGAACCTGAACTTCATTACACAACAAATTCTTTACCAAGTAACTTCTCTCGCTCTAGGGTGTGGCGTGAGGGTGTATCAGACTTTTACCGACGAAAAACTTTCTAACATTCCCGCAGCCTAAAAAGGCGTGGTATTCATGTGATTCACGTGAGGTTAGGCAGGGGTGTGCTAATTGTTCACATAGTTCACCATTTACGTCACATCCCATTTAATAAGAGGCGAACCCAATATACTACCGTTTGGCGGTAAGTCTCCTCTTTGAGGAGTGGCTGGAGCGGCAACACGGCATCCTCACCTACCGCATGACGCAGGTCCTCACCGGATATGGCAAATTCGGGAAGTTCCTGCAGCGGATTCAGGCGGAAACAACGCCCGGGTGTCATCATTGTGTGGACCACCCAGAGGACACGGTGGGGCACACGGTGGAGGTGTGCCCCGCTTGGGCGGAGCACCGCCGTGTCCTCGTGGAGGCAATTGGCGGCAGCGGCCTTTCGCGTCGGGCCCTGGTTCAGGCTATGGTCCGGAGCGAGGAGGACCATTCCTCCTCGCTCCGGTCGACTCCTCCTGCGAAGCAGTAATGCTAGCGAAGAAGGAGGCTGCACGCGTGAGGGAACGAAATTCCTCACGCCCTAGCCGTCGTAATTCCGACCCCGACTACCAGCAACGGTAGACGCGGGCTTGCGGACGTCGAGCACTGGGTAGCTCACCGTCCGGCTGTTCGGTAATTAATCGGACCGAGCCCAGTCGTCAACAGCGCATAGTGATCCTCGCGCTCCTCAAAGAGATGTCAGCAAACCGTAGGGGCCCAGCGAAGCCGATGCCCACTAACTAGCTAGGACCGCGGAGAATTTCTGAAAGGGAAACCCGTAGTCCTAGTACGCAAAGGGTAATTGAAGGATACAGGTGTGGTTTTAGTCAGTAAAAGTCTGACACGCCCTCGCGCTCCACCCAGAGCGCGAGAAGTCGTTTGGATGATTTCCCACCTTATAATATATACAGAGTTGATATGACATAGGGGCATTAAATTACACTACGTATACTATACGTTTTTAGTATTAATTGGATACGGTAGAAAATAAAATATAAATAAAAATGAGTTTTTTTTTTTCAAACAAACTAAATAGCTTACAAATCAGAGTAAAACGCAAACACCCTTTGTAAATAAATTTAACTGACCTTAGATACCTAGGTATTAAAGCGGCAACGTCGCACGCGCGCGGCGCGCGTGTGTTCTCTCTCTCGTATGGGCGCGGTCGGCCGGCGGTGGCTTTTATGTTAGTTTTTGAAATACGCGTACAACATCAATAATAACAAAAACACTACATTTTTAAATTCTCGATGTGTCCTCATTCACATTAATGCACAAATTATACCGACGGAGAATATTGTTATTTATTTTTCTAATTAAATCACTGTCCATCGCTAAGCACTTTAATTTGTGAAATGCTAAAATAATCCTATTTTTTAGTTCATTAATTGTATTTACCTCTGAGGCATACACTTCACCCTTAATGTACCCCCACAAAAAGAAATCCATGGGAGTGAGGTCTGGAGACCGTGGTGGCCACCGAACAGGTCCGAATCGACCGATCCATTGCTGCCCAAACATTTCTGTGAGCCGCTCCCTGGAAGCCATCACAGAATGTGGAGGCGCTCCGTCCAGCTGGTACCACAACTTGCGATAAACGGCTAAAGGCAGTTGATCAATGTACTCGGCCACAGGACCACTTAACAATTCTACAAATTTCGCCGCTGTAAGGGTGCCGTCAATAAAAACTGGGCCAATAATATTATTATTATGGATACCAGCCCACACATTGAGAGAAAATCTGTACTGGTGTTCAGATTCTCGAAACACGTGTGGATTTTCCAAACTCCAGTACCGGAGGTTTTGCCGATTCCAGATGCCATTCCTGACCGGCAAGTCTCTCGATAACAAAGCTTGCACCTTCCGATATTTATAAGGTTTGCGTTTGTTACGTTTTAGAACCTTGTGTATGGTTCTATGACAAACCCTAAACTGCCGTGCGGCTCTGTGGAGACTCGTTGTCGGGTTGCGGGAAAAATGGCCTAAAATTCGTTCTTCCCAAGCAGCGGGTATTTGCCGCGGTGGCACTCCCTCCTGTTGCGGCACTATACTTTTATTTTCCCGTATTCTCTGTACTGCCAATTGTATGGTGCGGGCGTTTCTAGGGCAATTGCGGCTCAGAAGCTCGGCGTCAGAATACACAGGCATTAAAATCATGTCTGTGTATTCTGACGCCGTGTAAGTTACACGAGGCATTGTTGAACACTTTAATTACACACACACACACACAACCAAAGTTTAATTATTAGTTTATAATAATTATTACTATTATTAGTTTATGTGTCGTATCACGATAAAAGCAGTCAATCACAAAAAAACACTAACACTAAATAATAATAATCCCAAGTTACTTGTCCTATCACAATAACAAAATCACAATTGTTAGCGCGCGAGTTCGAAAAAACGAAAGCGGCGCGGGAGCTTCCGTGTTACGTAACCTAAGTACGTTCCCAAAGGGTTGCGTCGGCGAACTGAAAAAACAAGTTTTTTAGACGCCCCGCCCCCCTTACCACTGTCCTTGTCACTCTCGTAATAAAAGTGCAAGTGTGTGTATTTATCGCTTCCCTGTTTGCATTGATATCTTTTAGCGAAAATATTTGTTTGTACTTGTGACTTGCATCAGAGCGGCAACAACGCATCGTAGGTTATACTCCGATTTATCGTTTTAAGGTGCATGACCTATGCGTATAGACATAATCAGCTGTTAGGAAAAATACATCGTGTTCAAACGGAGCAAAAACTTAAAAAATCATTTGCGACTAAACTACTGCTCCTATTTAATTGATTTTTGGTACAGAGCTTGACAATGGTACCTAGTATAGGCAGTTTAAAGGAAAGCCTATCTGTCGTATCAACTTTGTATATATATTTTATCGTTAATCGGGTACACAGACTTCGGGTTATTACTGAGATTGCAAAGAAAACTAAATAGCACTTTGGCCGGCTCGGGAATCATACCCAGGCCTTCTACTCAGCAGAATTAAACATCTACGATACCAACGAGAAAATCGTTCCTGGATCTACGTAATAATGCAAATTTCAATTCAAAAGTGAATTTTTATAAACGCACGGTGATTATAAAAATTCACTTTTGTAAACAAAAGGATCTCGCTCTTTTAGCGTATTCGTTTTAAAACCAAATTATTTAGCAATCTTACCTGATTATTCGGAAAGGTTCCATCTTTGTCGATTGCGTTGACCTGCGTCACCTTGGTCCCGATGGGCTCTCCCTCCAGCACCGTCTCCTGTTCCCGCTCGGTGAAGAGAGGGATCTCGTCGTTCACGTCTTCAAGCATAATGTAGACCGTCGCTTCTGAAGCCAGTTGTTGGGCGCCATTGTTCTGGATTAAGAGGAAGGGTTGTAAATGTTGTAGATTTCCTACAGAAGAACAGTCACTGCAGAATCAGCAGAATTGGATCTCTTAAAAGAGGAGACCATAAGATTTTAATAATAATAGAATTTGTTAACCTTTCCTTTATTTTTAAACCTATTGGAAAGTGTTTTACTAATTGACATATTGATCCAAAGCAAAACTAAAGTGAATCGAAGGACTGGAACAATTTGCCTGCTGTGGTCTTCCCGACTATAATTTTAACTATAATTTAGGTGTCTTCAAGGCTATAGTGAATAGGCTCTTAATAAACTAGTGCGCCTCACCATCAATGATTGCATCACTGCTTACCATCAGGTGGGATCGCAGTCAAGCACTGGTTTATATCAATAAAAAAAAAAACTATGAAAAAGTACGAATTTCAGACAAAATTTTAAGGCGAGCTCGAATCATTAAAAACTGTACCTACCTATCTAATTATTTAAGGCTAAGATTTTTTTCTTTATAATATTCTCCGAAGTACTGCAAAACACTATTAATAAAAACTAGAAAGTCAAATAACGATTCACTAGACCTTCAAAAGAACTCTAGGGATAGACCTTGACTACTAAGTACCTACTTACATAATTAATGAGGCAGTGAATTTGTGATTAAACTCAAATTTCACAGAATCATTACCAATTAAGTAGGTACGTTAGCGAATAAATAAAATTTTATGATTTCGAAATTCGATATTTCTTCCGACCACAGAGTAGTGGTACATAGGCGGACTTAATGCAACAAGGCATTCTCTACCAGTCAACCTTTGCAATTATATGTTGCAACCAAATAAACCATAGAGAGAATCAAACGCATGTAAACAAAACATACATTATTTTGAATATATTATGTCTACGAAGACGCCGTTTCATAAAATAGTTCACTTGGAGCTATGATAATTTCGAATTGACATGGAATTATAAGTTCAAATGAACGTTACTTAGAAGGCATGTTATTTAATTATTAGGTTTTATACTAAAATTATATTCTAAATAAAATTTGCATCATTTTGGAATACGAGTCTACCGTGGAAATAATGCGTTTCAAATGGTTACTTAATGACGTACCTACCTATCTATACCTACGCTAACGAATGAGCTGTGTAAATATTCAATGATTTAATCGTTTTCGTTTGAGATTATTTTACAAGTTACCCTTCTTCACCGAGCGGTTTCGGGATAAAATTTAAGACATTGAAAGCTAATAAAAAAACAGATCGTTTATAAGAAGTTACTCGTAGGTTACCTACCTTAACTTCTAACGTAATTGGCAATACCTGTCTTTTCAAACGCATTTTTTCCAGTTTTTTTTTTAGGGGGGAAATCATCTAATCATCACTTACGAAAAAATACTTTCTCTGAAAATGACGAAGCGTTTTTTTTTTCATTTTGAAATTAAGAAAATTTTCGATAGTTGCCATACATGTTAGTTTTGATTTAGATGGCAACAGACTATCGCAAGTAGCAAGTAGCAGTTGAAAGAAATTGCGTAGATATAATAATCATGGCTGAGACTACGGAGGAGCTTAATACAATTCTCGATGACTTAAGTAGAGCTTCCGAAAAAATAGGTCTAAAAATAAACATGGACAAACCGTGGCACCCACTCCGATCAAGATCGGAGACTCTACACTCTCGTAGTTGTAGATGGTTACGTTTACCTGTGATAGACAATCAGTTGGGTAGTAACTTTGAGAAAGAGATCAATCGTCAAATCCGACTCGACTGGGCAGCACTCGACTAGGAAGCTGGGCGGTATGTTCTCGTCCAACACACGCAGTGTCTCAAGATGAAAGTCTATGACCAGTGCGTGTTGCCAGTGATAACATATGGCACTGAAACGTGAGCGCTTATAATCAGAATCAGAAGGCAGTCACCGAAAGGGCAATGGAAAGGGCTATGCTCGGTGTTTCCTTGCGTCGCATCAGGACTGAAAATATCCTCACGAGAACCAAGGTTACCGACATAGTCCGAAGAATCGCCAAGCTTAAGTGGCAGTGAGCAGGGCACATTGCTCGTAGAACGGATGGTTAACGGGGTCGAAAGGTTCTAGAGTGGCGACCACGCACTGGAAGACGCAGCGTTAGAAGGCCTCCCACAAGGTGGACCGATGATCTGGTGAGAGTTACGGGAATGCGATGGATGCGAGACGCACAGGAGAGTTCGTTGCGGAGACACTAGGGAGGGGGGAGGCCTATGTCCAACAGTGGACGTCCATCGGCTGAAATGTTATTGATGATGAGGCTATCGCAAGCATTTTCTTCCTCAATCACAATATCTGAAAACTTAAATTCGATTTTTTTCCACAATAACACAAATGAATTAATTAAATAAATAAGTTTTTCATTACTCAAACTCGGAAAGTAGGTCTGAAGTTACCTAAGGAGGGGGTTGAAAGTAATACTTTTCAGCCCTACTAGGGAGAAACGTTTTTTACTGACAGCTGTCAAATTATTTTAAGAAAAACTAGTTATTGTCACATTTCTATTGAACCATGTCCCAATTTTCTATAAAGCCACTGAATCACAGCGCGATGTAAAATTGAAATAACATAAAGATAAGTAAATATTACTTAAAGAATATATTTTTTTAAATGAACTTATAATTTGCTTTAAACAATTTCTTTAAAATAACATAGATTTGGGCAAAATATTTACCAGCTTTTTAATTATAAAATTGAAAAACAATGGCTGAATAACTAGCCTAACTAAGCATGTTGAACCTAATCGTAATGCTATAAGAGTCAGTTTTCAAGGAAGTGTATTGAAAAAGAACAAATTAATTAATAAAATGTTTATTTAAACTTAAAATTCCAAGTAAATCCCAAGTTTCTTAGTTCAAAGTGAACAGTTTCGTGGAACGGCAATTTAATAGGTATTAAATAAGTAAAGAACCAATAGATTACCGATACAATGACCTCAACACTAGCGAAATAGAAAAAACTATTTGACAAGACAAAGACCATAACCCAATTTCATGACGTTGTTATGTTTCAATGTTTCATTATTCACACAAGGGTATAGGTTTTTAATACCATATAACGTAAATATAAACGGTAATAGCTCACCTCAACTCGGATCGTAAGATTATATTCCTTAATACTCTCATAGTCGAGTGGATGATTAACTTTTATATCGGCCCAAGTAAATCCGTTGTCGGCCCTTTGTTGTAAATAGAATGTATGGAATTTGTTAGTCTGGGCCGTGGAGCCGGGCATCAGCCGGTAAAACACGGTCGGGTTGTTCTCAATACCCGAACTGAAAATATACAAAACGTTATAACAACAGTTTTATTTTACACTAAATATTAATAAATGGGTCACGGAACACAAACAACTACTTTAAGCACACGACGACATCAAATCGATGCCTCCTAAGCATACAGTCGTAACATATTTTGATTTATATTGACTAAAACTGTAATATAAAAAATAAAATAAATATTATTTCTTATTGCATCCAGCGTCTGGTACTATGATCTTAAACTGATTATTGATTACATAATGCAAAAACATCTTTAAATTTGTTTCACAAATTACTTAAATCGTTAACAATTACAAAAATGGCTTTCCTGAAAAAAATACAAATTTTACCTTACGACCATATGCGTAGCAGACACCGAAATATTGCAAATGTTTAAATATCATTGATTTGAAATTAATAAAACTAAATAAAGAAGGCTTTAATTAAAGGGACAAACGTTAAAGGCTATTTCTTTTTACTGGTCTATATAAATAAAATAAACAGCTGAATCCCGATAACTCCTTTACAGTTTGGTAAATGTGAATTTTTTGAGTAACCTCAAAGGAATAGGTACTAAAAAACGTTAACATGAATAAACTCCGTAACGAACTTTTTATTCGATGAGTTGGTAAATAGTTTAAAAGCCGAGCTGCCCTCCAAATTGTTTGGATACCTTAACAGATTGCTGGAATGTTTCGGTGCAATATTTTACGTGAAGGGTGTTTCACAACAACAGATGAACTATGAGTAAACGATTATAAGGTTTGAAAAACTACTGACATAAGAAATAGACTGGCAAACAAGATTTATGAAAGAAGATATGATGTACCGACCCTAAGTAAATTGGTATAAGATCAGGAGCATGACATTCCAGAGAAACCTGCATAACTGGGAGCTCAAAGAACTTAGATATATATTTATTTTTCATTCATCAGTTCATCAGCAATTTATCACTGAGTGTATAGGCTATACCTTTTACCTACTTTCATGAGGGCGAAGGTGCTGGTAAAGCTAGATACAGATCTAATATTTAAGCAGTTTCTCAAATAATCAAGTGACGTCTCATTTAAAGAGAGCCCCGCGAAGCAATTCGAATATTTGCAGACAAAAGCGTCGCAACCTATCCGGAGCAATATTCTGAATGTAAATTATATATTCATTAATTGTCTCACTTACTGAGGCTATTGATACCTACAGTTATCTCTCTAAATCTCAAAAAAAATATCTGACCTATTGAGGTTTATTATCCTCAGTAGCAGAACAACGTAAAACAGTCGGCAACTCATAATAATTATCAGTTGCTGAAGTTTCTTACTTATCCAGGGCCAATTCAACCAGGTTTCATTGTATAATGATATCCTTCTACAAGATTCTTCTACTAGACTTCTATTAGATTCAATATTTATTGTGTTATTGGCAAAACCAATTGAGACTAATGAACCAGTCAGGAAAAACAAGCGAAGTGCATTAGTAAACATTACCACATCGTATAATTTTATTTATTTTCAATCAAACCTCTAACAAAAAGGAATTAATTGATCAAAAGCGTGATAAACCTGAACAATATTCGAACTACATGATATGGTTCATAAAAGAACAACCACACATATTGTTTCCGACTCTGTATAATTTAACAAAATTGAAACCTATTTTAACGAAGCGAGCTATACTGAATTTCGTGCTCATCACCAATTTATTCAATCGAGGTACCGACTATTGCGGTGTCGAACTCGGTTGCGGATAAAAATGACAGTTAGCTTTATCGACGTAGTCAACATTACCAAACTGTAAATGAATTACCTATAAGCGTTTGCACTGTTCAAGACTGTCGCAGATTAAACGACAGTCTCAAAGATAAAATGTAGAATGGCTCCCATTCATGCCTCAATGCGAGGTGCAATTTGACGTTTCGCGCACTCATTTCGAGGCTCCCGGTTAAAGCAGCCTCGACTTGAGGCGACTTTTTAAATTAGTAAGGTGAGTTAGTAATGGTTTCGTCTTTGTGTATTATAATATTGTAAGTTTGAAATATGTGTTGTTTAGGACGAACAGATAGACCATAGAGATGTGAACCAAACTTGCCATCGACCAGCACTCTGTGATTGATGCACTAAGAAATTGAACTAATATTGCATAACAGTTACATTATATATTATTAACCTGTGGTACATTAATGATGCACATACATTTATTTATTTGAAATGAAAAGTTGTCAGCCTGAGATACTTACTTGACGCAGGAATATAATGTATCAAAATAGCTTTACCTAACATTATAATAATATTTGTTGATACCTAAGTACAGATCTATTTTAATGGATTCAATAAATTATGACTGGTTGATGATTGCAATGAATTCCAGAATCAAAAATAATCATAACGAGAATTTATGTCAATCAGTATTAGGTTTAATTAATACGCTTTATTTAATTATTTAAAGGAGTACTAAATTCAATACTTAACTATTCCAAAAATATAAATTTTAGCTTGGTCATCTCCTTGGAGGTAAATTAGGCAATCAAAAATTTCGATTTTTTTTTAATAGCAAAAAAAATTTTTTTTTTTCATTTATCTTTGCACACAGTTGAAAATGAGGCGGTTGAAACTAAAATATATCAATTCCTAGGTCAACAACACCAAAAAATTAAAATAGTCAAGCACTATTTCAATTCAGTGAAATGAATTTCTGACAAATAAAAAGTATATGAATGAACAACTGCCTACAATCAATCTACGAACTAAAACATTTTAAAGTATTTCTGAACATGCTACTTTGGACCTTTAAATTAAGAATCTCGAATGAATTTTAGTTAAAACTTTGAAATATTTGAATAACTCATAATGCACTGATGCCTACATGCAATACGATACACAGACTTTAATATTAGTTATGTACCCCTTCGATACCTCTCACAATATTATCCAAAAACATCTATTTATATAATATAAAAATAAATCGCGGGTCTTACTTCGAAGCATTTAAGGATAAATAAATTACATACAAGCTCAAGAAGACGGTTGTTTAATTTAAAAAAATAAGGCGAAATAATAGATTTGCTACTAATAGATGTTCTTGAACAATACAACACAGTGTTCCCCATTCCACGTAAGCAGTGAGCCCTTCTAAATGCACGCTTGTGATGAGTCACGACAGTCCGCGTGTGCCATACGATGCATTTGATGTTCTCGGACAATGACGTGTCATCGTAGTAAGACCACCAAGTGAGAGGCAAACGGTACGAGACGCACGCGGCGCACCTGCTAGCTGCACGGAGACAACCCTCCGACCTCGGCGCATCAGAATAAACCTCCTTGTCCGCACAAACCACCACAAGGAACAACAGTAAACAAGGTTTAAACTCATGCGACAAATCAGATGGTTCACCGTAAGAAAGCAACGTTCATCAACGTGTTCTCTTCCTCTTCAAGCATCAAAGCTCAGTCAGCACCTTCGCTTCGATGTTTGAAAACAAAAGCGTCAGCGCCAACGGACGACACCTTCTACAGTGGGAAAGTGTCGCACTCTAAAGACTTCCCAACGATTTAGCTTTTTATTACTGATACAAGAACCTGATTATGTTCTCGGGTTCTAGTACCAGCATTAAAAAGCAAAGCGTAACGTGAGCCTCGAGCGCGCCACTGAGTGCGCGGGCGTGCGCGCGGCGTGCACACTGCGTGCAGGTGACGGGGCTGCGTGCGGTGCCCGTGCCGAACAGTTACACGCACCTTGCTTTCACGGACACCACTTTGGCACCCACGGGCAAATTCTCTCGAATGTAGATCGGGCCGTACACCGTGTGGTCCCACACGGGGGGATTGTTCGCGCGATCCACTACGTCTATCTGGACCTCCACGGTTCTGGACAAGGGCGGGAAACCCTTGTCTTGAGCCATAGCCTCCAACTTGTAAGTTTCTCGCTATCGGGGAAAAATCGATGGAAACAGACAAAACCACGTCGTTAGTAGTGTTAAGGAGTAGAGGTGCGGCGGGCCCGTGGGCCCGCTGCGCCTTATACCAACCTGGCTTTCACACTGGTCACTACGGTACCCACTGTGACATTCTCTTTGATGTGAACGGGGCCATACGTGGTCATGTCCCAGATGGGGGGCTTATTGTTCCTGTCTACCACGTCTAATTCAACGTCCACGTCTGCGGAGGAGGGCGGGTCGCCTCTGTCGGAGGCGCGCACGCGCAGTCGGTACCTGTCCCGCTACAGATACACGGGTCAGAGGTCAGCGGGGAGAAACAAAACATAACACAACTAAAATATAAACACATAAGTACTCATCGCTAATAAACAATTAAAATAATTAAAAAATAAACTGAAGTACGGTTCACTTCCACATTATTGGCTGTTTGCAAATGTTTTATTTCACAGTATAATGTGCTAGAAAAGTAAAAGCTTACACTCATCTTCTCACATTCAGTAAGCCAAAATAAAACATAGAAGAATTAGGTTCTATAAGAGTAAACTTGTGTCATTACGTTCGCTCGTCGTCTGCTCCCACTCACAGCACAGGCACTGTCGTACTTACAGTAGAGAACATTCCTTACTGTTGTAGCCAATATTAGATGGTGCAAGAAATAAATTGGAAATAAAAATGTTTATCATATTTTACAAGTTTCGTCTGTACAATAAGGAGAAAGACAAACTGTACATTAAAGGTAGTAGGTACTTTTTACAGTAATCAAACTAAACTAATCTTAAAAATTAAAAAAAACGTAACGAAAAGCAGGCAAATGCATGCAGCTCTGCATACAAGACATGGCGGAAAGGTCAGGTTGTCATATGAATGGTTTGGTGACCTCTTAGTTACTACAACGAAACGACACTCATTGAAATGGATATATTACAAACGATGGACGTTACGTTAAACTGTACAAATTTGGAATCGCGAACGTTGCCCCTTTCACAGAAGGAATATGTCACAACTGGCCAGATGGCCAAACTGCCTTGTGGGCAATCTGACCATCTCAAACATTAAACTAATATTATACAAATTATGTTAATAGCACTGCTGCCCTGGAAAAAATCACAATTATCATGATATCACTATTGCATATTATGATGTTATATTGCATGAGTAGTCGTCTACAGCTTAGCGGCCGGACTCGAACCGACCAGCGGGAACTATCGCTCCGCAAAATAAAATCAGATTAGTAACAAAACATGTACATAATGCATATAATACTGATAGGTATGTTAAAAGCGTAAGCTTCTGAAATCAATTAATCGATTAATTACAATAAAAAAAAAACTTTGAAACTAGTTTGTGCGAAATATACAGAAGTGCTGTTACAGAAACTGTACATGTTTTAGAACTAAACACAGGTTCAACGGTGAAATATTTACAGCAGTATAATTTCTGGTACAAGGTAAGTATTATACACAAGTTGTATTCATCTGTAAGATAGTTAATGCAAGATGGTGCTGCGGAAATAAATCTTAACGAAGATTTAGTGCGGAGCCGACGCTGGCGGCAACTCAAACTAATTGTGCTGCAAGAAGAACAAGCCCCCGACGGCTGCGGGGCCCGCGGGCCCCACACTGCCGTTCAATGGACAACTACTCCTCACAGCCAGGATTTACCCCTCTCCACAGCAATTTACAGCAGCGGTTAATTTAGAACTATTTACAGTTAAATAAACTTAAAGTAAGTGCCAATTGAATCCTAAGGCCTGTAGGTAGCACTCATCCACCAAACTTTGTAGTAAAGTTGTTCCCTTTCATTCATCAATCTTATCAAATGCTCTCACCACGTGATCAGTGTGAAGTTATAAATAATAAAGCATACTTACGTCGAGTGGCTTCTTTAAAACGATCCAGCCCGATTCGGGCTGGATCTCAAAATACTCTATATCAGCAGGATTATAGGGTGCGCTCAAAGTGTAAACAATGGCCCCGTTATTATCGGCATCCTCGTCGGATGCGGATACTCTCAATATATTCGTGCCTATACTGGCGTCTTGTTTTACGTTCTCCACATATTTCTGTAAGACACATTATAATGACAGTCAACAATCGCGATGGATCGCTGAAATTCATGCAAACAGAAATCTAGTTGTGATATCATGCAATTTTGTGCTTAATTCTACTGTTATGTACACTATAGCACTTACTTGTCTGTCGAATAGTGGGGGGTTGTCGTTAACGTCGGTGATCTCAACAGTAAACGAGCAGACACCCTCAAGAGAAGGTTCTCCTTGATCTGTTGCCTTTACCGTCACAGATACGAATTTTCCGTCGTCACCTTCTCTGTCAAATACTTTGTTAGTTGATACTTCACCAGTTTCTTCGTCAACTGTAAACTTTGTGCCTTTTTGATTTGGTTGTTGCACTATTGAGTATTTCACTTGGCCATTGACGCCTTTATCTTCATCAGTCGCGTGAACCTTTATAACAGGGCTACCGTTTGGAGCGCCTTCTTCTACTTTTGGGAAATAAGTTGGACAATCTTTGAATATGGGCTTATTGTCGTTAACATCTGTGATGAACACGACGACGACGGCAGTAGAAGTGTGGATGGTCGCGTCTCCGTTGACGCAGCAAGCGCCGTCATCCATAGCCGTCACATTGAGTTCGTATTTGTCTCTGTCGAGTGATATCGCCTTGTTGTGTAGTCGGATGACACCAGTGATTTCTTCAATTACGAACTGCCCAGAGCTGGTGCCGCCACCGACGAAGCCGAACCGTACGTTATCACCATCTTTGTCAGAAGCGACGACGGTCGTCACGAGAGTGTTAGGCCCAGCATTTTCATCAACGTTCGGCGTGTACACTTGTTGCGAGAATTTTGGTTCCTCGTCATTTTTGTTTTTTGTATAAACTCTGACCGTAGCTGTTCCAGTTTTAGCTGGTTCGCCTTTGTCTTTGGCTGTAACTACAAACTCATAATAAGCGTTATTGTTGTCAGCGTCCAGTTGTTTGTTATTAGTGATGATTCCATTCGAATCCACGCTGAAGTGGTCATCTGAAATAAGATGCAATTCAATATATTAATAAAAATTTGCAAAAAAAGATTCACATATATTTTTTGTTTTATACAACTGTGCCGCCTAACTAGCCTTTTAAGCTTGGTGTGAGCTTCTACACCCCATCCTCCCAATTCTTAATTTTACCCGGTTGAAACAATAAAAATAAACATGACTCTAATAGATGTAAAAAATATGCGTGACGTGTTGTTTTAAAAACACCACCCACCACCACCCACTATTTTCCTCTTGTGGGTGTTGAAATCCTGAGCACCTACAAAATCGCCAATAATTGTAGGGCGCATCTACAACCGTATTAATTATATTTATAAGTTAATTAATAGGTATTGTATGTAATCTACTAAGTACCAAGCATGATTCCAAACTTGGTCACGGTTTCATAATTTCTGCGTTAGGGCCTGCGCCCCGCACCTGAGCACCGCTGGCACTGCCCTAGTTAATATTATAATTTAAAACTAATTGTTTACCTAATGCCTAAATGAAACACTGACGAAACAACATAAAAACTAAAGTAATGTAAACCCAGAGAAAGAAAATGTAAACAATGTATGTAGGTACCTATGTTACAAATAATTAAAATTCATGCTCTACGATTATTAGGAAATGTAAAATTTACGTAATATGTTACTGGAAGATCATTAATAATAAATGATTGTAGTGGTTGTTCAAATTAAAAGTATTCCTGACTGTCTCTATAAATCATTGTTCACTAAAGTGCAAAGGTCAACGACCGCTAGTACGTACTAACAACGCCATCTATCGCCTTGTTACAGATCCAAGAGGTTTCACTACAACGCACTAGATGGCGTTAGCACTCGCTTAAAAGTACAATTTGTAGTAGTGTTTACCTGAAACTAAATATTCAATTTCAGCGTTCTTTCCAGAGTCAGCGTCCATGGCTTTGACCTTGAGTATGCTGGTGCCTAGTGGAATATCTTCATCAACGTTGTGCGCCTGGTAGTCGGGCAGCTCGAACTTTGGTGCGTTGTCGTTTACGTCTGTCACGCGAATTGTTAGCTGTGGAAAGTTAAAAATAAAATGAATATACATATTATAAATGTGTTTCACAAGGTTTAAGGAATTTGAAGCGGAAAATATTGGACCAATTTCCTCATTTATTTCATATGCTCATGATTTGTAGTATTAAGTTCAATAAGTACCTAAATAATATACCGTTATATTGGTTTTAAGATTTTTCTTCTCTCGTATGACTATTGCCTTTTAAATAATCTTAACTAGCGGCCCGCCCCAATTTTGCACGGTTGTTAGAAATCTATGGAATTCGCGACTTTTCTCTACTATAATATAGGTAAGTACATATAGGTAGGTACGTATAGGTAGGTAGTAACCGTATGAAAATCCGTTCAGTTTTTTTTTGAGTTTATCACGAACATACAGACAGACGCGGTAGGGAACTTTGTTTTACAATGTGTAAGGAAAGATGATCAAGGAGACTCAAAAGAATAAAGTCTCAAATCAAACTACCTACTCATCTGATGCAAGGACAAAATGGTAGAAAATACAAAATTATTCTGAACACACCTCAACAGAAGTAGAGAATCCTCCAGAATCTTCAGTAGCAGTCACCACCAGGGAATACACGTGAGGTTGTCGCAGGTCTTCGAAGTCCAGTTCCTTGGCCAGCTTGACGATTCCTGATGTCGGACCAATGTTGAAAGTACCTGCTCCCTGACCCTGGGCCTTCAGGGTGTAGCGGATCTCGCGGTCAGCAAACGACTTGGCTTTAACTGATATTATGCTGGAATAAGGAAAATTATGCATTTTAATAAGAGGTAAACGTAGAGTAGATGGCCACAAGAGTTGTCTATATATATAAAAGGAGAAACTGACTGACTGACTGACATATCAACGCACAGCCGAAACTACTGGGACTAGGAACATGAAATTCTGCACAAGGCTTCCTTTTATGACGTAGGCGAGCACTAAGAGAGGATTTTCCAAAACGTCCAAAGTTTGTATAGAAAAACCTAATTTCACGCGGGCCGCTGCCGCTGGCAGGAGCATGTTCTTACAATAAAAACATTAAAGGTAGAACTACACTGCGCACACGTGTGCCACACACGCCTTACGAGTTGTAGGTCGCGGGTTCAAACCCAGTCAGGCGCATTACTTTGTGTAATTTATTTCATCACCACAGCTCCCAAAAACGGTGAAGGAAAACATCGTGAGGAAACCGGCATGTCCTAGAACCAAAAGTTCGAAGACATGTGACATCCACCAACCCGCACTGGGCCCGCGTGGTTGATTACGGCCCATTCCCTCTCCCGAAGAGGAGGCCTGAGACCCAACAGTGGGAACATTATAAGGCCGACTATGCTTACTACCTGTGTACCTGCTGTCAAAAGTATCCATAACATAATCTAAAGGAAGCTGATGCAGATGCTGATACCTACGCAGGCTAGCTGAATTCTCCATATTCAATAGACAGATTACACATTTTACTCAAATAAATCCATGATAAATAAGGGCTTAAAACTCGATTGATTAACTTCACTACCGGACAGCCTGATTTCGAATTCAATAGTTCAACCTGATCCTCATAACAGAGCATTTAAACTTGCTATTAACATAAAATTACTGAACAATCAAGTAATAAAACACCAAGTTTATTTATTTTAATCAGATCGCGAGATGGACATCAGTCTGACCTAGTTTCTGTTTTTAAACGGACATATGGCAGTTAGTGAAATTTCCACAATTAAATGTGTTAACGCGATCGCTGTTAGTATTAATTTGGGACAAATCAAAGATCAACATTGTGTCCAGAGACAGAGGGGAGTGTTCCGCGTGATTATTTTACGACTTCAATTAATTAATGGATATGTGCCATCATCTATCTCAAGACCCATAGGAAACAGGATGAATGAAATAAATGTGTCGATCGTTACACTTAGTCAGTTTTAATAGGAGAAAAAACGAGTGTAAGAATAGTCCCAAAAGTTTGAAGACATACGACATTCACCAACCCGCACTGTGCCCGCGTGGTGGATTACGGCCCATTCCCTCTTCTAGAGAGGAAGCCTGAGTCCCAGCAGTGGGAACATTAAAAGGCTGATTATGCTATGCTAAGAATAATACCTTACTACCCATTAGATATTTTCATTAAAAATATGTTTGAGTTGTCAGGATACTACGTATTTTAACTATAATAGTTTGGATGATAGCCGTAACAATTAACACAATTTCCAACAGTAAACATTTCCATAGCTATACTAACTACAAATACCTAAAAGCTAAAACAAACACTAACTCTACTAGAATAAATTATCCCAAAAAAACAGGGTTGTTGTCAGATACAGAACCTGTTTATTGAAACTAACAAATAAGAAGGGACAAAACTGTATCCACTACATAACGGGGACAAGTAATCTATTATACACAATTCACAACTTTCCGGGAAAATAAACAAAAACAAGTGATTTGTTTTCGCTCTAATATGACACACTATAAATCTATGCGCAATATTCTTATTTTATCTTCTCACATTCTTTCGTCTAACTAGAATGATGACATACTCAGGAAAACTGATATTAAAACGTTTTAAGAACCTCTAGAAAGACGCTACTTCGAATTTCCTTGCATGATCCCTATTAGACATAGTTTTTTATACTCGCCATTTCTTAATTCGAACGTAAATCGAATTACACATTAATTCTGTCTACGTTCAAAAGAACATATTTTTTAGCGCTATCTTTTCAGCAAATAACGAGAAATCCGCGGAAAACACATTAGGAAAAAACAATTGCTTACATTGCTGACTAATAGATATCCTATTTCCTATCCTTCTAACATTACGAAGTGAAACTCTCTTTGGACATTTAGACGTTTAGATGTTTATATTGAGTGCATAAGGAATGGTTGTCTGAAAGATATCGCTGCCATCGAAAACACCGCCATTGTACCCTTAGATTTAAATTCGTGTAAAAACGTTGTGTAACTGTTTTGGTTTAATTTACCAATATTATTTGATATTTGGTATTAAGCAATTCTATTTAATTTTTTATTTATTTTATCCTATATCCCGTTAGTACGCTTCTGCGGGGATTATTTTCGATGATCATGCGAGAACTCCCTGAGAAAGGCTGATAACGTAATAAAAATGGTATCTTACTCTGAATCTTTCTTCTGGTTCTCGGCAATTTCCGCTTCGTAGCTGGGTAAGTAGAACTGGGGAGCTCGCTTGCCGCCCACTATGCTAAGACGCTCCTCCGGCGTCGACTGGAACCTTCTCTCATCAACACGGCCGTTCTGGAAATGGCAGAAAATATCAATGAATTATTGACCACCAACTTTTAATACAGGACGTACGAATTTGTAAGGACAGGGAAAAAGGAAATGCAAAGTAAAGATTGATTGTGAGAAAGACGATATGACTAGAAAAGAAATAAGAAACAAGATGAGGGAAGAACGTAGGTGACATTCTTCCCACATCTTGTTTCTTCATCTTTTTCTTAACATCCGACTTCTTGAAACCGGACTTGGACGAGGCGAAACTGGAAAGAGGTGGCGAGACGACCTCGAGACCTACCGCAAGAACGAGGGTTCGAGATAGCTCAAGAAAATACATGGAAAGATTAAAAAACTGGGCAAGTGCGAGTCGGACTCGCGCACGGAGGGTCCCATACAAACTTATCTAAGTAAATAGTTCAATTCCCGAATGGAGAAAGAAAAATGTAAGTTTTTTTTTTTGTGACGAAGACCTTTGTTATAGCACAGAATATTTCTTAAAGCACACTTTACAGCAAAAAAAAAAAAACTAATAAAATTTTAAAAAAAAGAGCAAGGGCTTTAAGCCAAATTTCGAAATTCTCGGTCAACGGGAAGTACCCTATGAATTTTGATTCCCTTGAGATTGTCGAAATATACGTTTCTTGCGACAGCCGTATCTTTTTTTTCCGTTAACTTAGAAGTTTGAATTTTTCACAGCTTCAAGGGACTGCAGACCTAAGTATATGGTTTTAATTTTAATTCGATGCCTTTACGCGTTCCCGAGATAAAGCGTCTTGACAGACAGACAAACAGACAGACGGACGGACAACAAAGTGATCTTATAAGGGTTCCGTTTTTACCGAGGTACGGAACCCTAAAAAGGAATTTTAAAGTTTACGCTAAATATAAAAAACGTGCAGAAAAATGACAAAGACAAATAAAGAAATCCTCCGTTATGGTAGTGTTTGCCCTTCACGTTGTGATCATAAGGCAACAAATACCCCCTCTTACTTGTAAAAAGTTTACATTTGAAAAAACAACATGTCGTTTTAATTTTCATACAGATGAAGTAAGACGGAAATATTGTAAAAAGCCTATGAGCAATATTCCGGTTACAAACTTCAGAGAACAGAGTTCGGTAACTCTGTAAATTCAAGCTGAAAGTAAAATCTCGACCTTATTTAAATGCCATGTTCCTTGTTGCTCTTTCATCTGTTTAGAAATTATCCCACCCCTAATACGAGTTTACGTACCTAAGGTTTGTTGTGCAGCTGAAAAGTCGATAAAAGTACCCGGTAGATAGCAGTAAACTCGTCGACATATCTGGTGAAATATCGATATGAACCTTTACATAAACCTTCGGGAAATATAGGCATGATGTCGTTTTGATAATCCTTTAAGCCGTGTCTTTGTGTGTAGTACTTACTTTGACTGCCATTAGAATGCGCATGTAACAACACATTCTAATGTTGTTGCAGTATTTGGCAGCAAATATATCGAGTCGACCTTCTCGGCAAGTTGAGGTAAGTTAGTAAATACTACAATAAAATTCACCGCTCTATATTGCCTACTGGGGCCACGGGTAGTGTGAAAGTGAAATCTGGGGCCCTGGGACGAAGGCAAAGAAGGAACAGGAGTGAGTTTTTAGTCAGTAAAAGTCTGACACTATCTCTCGCTCCACCCAAGGGGGATTTGTCATAAGATGATTTTCCCACCCAATAAAAAAAAAGCTCTATATTGCCGAGATCGCGCCTATTTCGATGATCACATATGGTTCAGTAGTGTAAACACTTGAGATACAAAACTACACCAATTTTTCATCACAAATAATTAAAACAGCTACTGAACATTACTCGGAAAAATCCCATCCAAAAACTATGTAATTACAGTATGGCTACAGATAACATCTACTCGATATTTGTACCCAGGTACCTCTTCATCTATTCGATTTCCACAGTAAACCCAATCTATGCAGAGCGATATCTCGAGGGAAGATACCGGTCCCATTTGTCAAATGGGACGAAACAAAATACTTATAATTATAATTACAGTTCTATCCCCAATACAAATGGGCAAGATTTCAGTGTGTCCTATCTGATAGACGACGCAAAATACTGATTATAATCATGATTACAGTTCTATTTCCAACACAAATGATCAATTTCCAAACTAATAATCAAGTACCTACGTAATCAAGACGACTCATGTTATTATCCATATTGTGTTGCGAAACATAACACAAAGCTGAGTTGGTACGCTCGCTGCTCAAGAACCTCTCAACATTATTGGTAGATATAATGTTTCCAATTTTATATTCACTTAACCTTCAACAACGATAAAAACCACGTTTCAGGTAGATATTTTTCAGAATAGGAGCTCGTTTCAGTTTCAATAAAGTTTTTCACAACGGAAAACTGTTAAAGTTGCGACTTTTATTTTATCGATATAGGAAAAACGGAAAAATCATTTGCACCACTAAGATATTTTACTTCAAAGGGGGCATTAGTAGAGCTTAACCATAAAGTAGTATGGTGAGCGCATGACTCATAAAATGTTGTGTCATGTGCATATAATATTGAATTACTTAATTAGGTCAAGAGCGGTTTCTTTTTGCGAAGAAGAAGCAATAAAGTCTGACTGAAATATGATACGGGTGAAACCAGGCCAAGACATAATATTAAACTTATTTAATCTACTAAACCGATGAAAATTTTAACCTATGTATAGTTAACACACCTAGTCGTTAGCAGAAATTAGCTACATAGTATTACAACTATAGTATGCAAAAATTAAATAGACTCGCTTGCCCGAATACAAATCCACCCGACAACCCAACTTCCCAGAGACGGTGGGATGAGCCGCTCTGCAATGTAGTCCTGGAAAACCTAATGCTAACATCAGCTACTACTGCGGAGCGTGCGCGCCTGCCGACTGTGAGGAATTGGGAGTCAGGTCTTTGGCTTCACGCACAGCCGTCGTCGAATATTGGCACCTTGTTCGACGATACTATTTTCCGCCTAGCTGTTGCCCTACACCTTGGCCCTCCTTGCTGTTCTCCTCATCGCAGCCACTGTGGCGAAGTTGTCAACAGCCTCGGTTATCACGGCCTGTCAGGCAGTCGAAGCGCGGGACGCAAAGCGCGGCCCGCGAACATTAACGACATTATCCGACAGGCCTTGTCACCGTCGGCGTTCCGGCTGTTTTGGAACCTCATAGCCTGGCACGCAACGATGGTAAGAGACCGGACGGTATGTCTTTATCCGTGGAAGATGGGTAGACCTTTAGTGTGGGACGCTACCTGTGTCGACACTCTTGCGCCATCCCATCTTCCTAGCTCATCGTGCTGTGCTGGTGCTGCCGCTGCGGTTGCGGAGAACCTCAAGCAGTGGAAATATAACAACCTCGTCAGCAGTTATATTTTTGAGCCGTTTGGGGTTGAAATTCTTGGGCCGTGGGGTCCGAGGGCTCATACGCCTTTTAAAGAACCATCCAAACGCTTAGTTGACACTTCGTGTGACCCAAGGGCTGGCTTTTACCTTGGTCAGAGATTAAGCATTGCCATACAACGTGCCAGCCTTTTGGGCACACATCCAGTCGACAGCGATGCGGAGTTTTATAAAACCATACTTTAGTTAGGAGTAGCCTTTAGTGTATATATATATATAGTTTTAATATAATATAATTTTGTATATAAATAAAACATGATATGGTTCAATATGCAATTTGAAGTAATTTTCAACTAATAAACAAAGATATCATCACACCATTTTAATTTTAATGAGCCCACAGCATCACTGCGAATATTAATTGGATTTAAATATAATTACCGATGTTTCGCCAATATGTTTTAATTAATGGATTGTTCGCAGGAATTCTTAATTAAATATATGAAATGTGAGCACTGACCTGATCTTCAGCTTTGACGTAGAGCACGTATTCCATGTCGAGTTGGAAAGGGTCGGTTCCTCTCGTGCGCACCACGCCTGACCGCTCGTCCACCTCGAACCTGCCCCCGGTTCGGTCTCTGACGATGAAGTAGTGAATGTTGTGGTCTGTGTCGGGATCCCTAGCCTGGAGAGTGAATACGGGAGTGTTGGGAGCGGCGTTGAGCTGCACCACAGTCTGCATCGGCAGCGGCCGGTTGATGAAGTAAGGAGGCTCATCATTAACGTCCTTCACGTGAATAATCACTCTCTGATTGTCCGTATCTGAAAAACCACAATGTCAAAGTCAAACAGACTCCAAAATACGCATTACCAAGTCAAGTAGTGTTTGTCTGAAGGCCTCTTAGCACTACTATCAAATTATTAAGCTATCTGAAGTGTACTTGAGGGGTATTAAACCGCAGAAATTAATTAGCACGCAAATGTGAAATGGGTGTTAGATTCTATTCGAATTTTGAACTCGCTGTCGAGAAAATCATCATAAATTTTCATGTAAAATACAGACATATATCTTGGTTAATCCTGTTAAAACATGGGCGAGCATACATAATATGGTATGCATGAATCAACAGAGAGGTTTTACTATAGTTTTGAGGAAAAAGGCTGTGCAGTTAAGAGTATCATGTTTGGATAACGGTAGCAGGGGGATGGTGCAGCCAATATGCCGTGTATGTTAAAGGATAGTGGCCTGTTTTTCTCTCGTGTGCAGGACAATTCACTAGTTTCTACGGTAGAGAGTTCGCTTATCACATCGTCGGAACAGTTTCATGCGGTTTGCAGCGAGTTTTACATTGTTATTTTGTAGCGATGCAGTCTGGGCCGTCTGATACATATTGTATAGTGTGCAGAAGTATATTTAAATTCTACAGTAGACAGTCTGGTCCCATGAATCCATCAAGTAAACACATTTTCGCAGATGCGCATTTTATAGTAGATACCAGGGATGTTGTGGATATGAAATACCTATCGGATCTGGATACAGATAAGGAAATAATATTATACCGGTTTCAGATCGGTTACGGATATGTAATTATTTCGGATTATCCGACATTTTCGGATTACAGATATTAGAATTTCAAAATTATAAAAGTCAAATACAAATCGCATATTTTGGCTTTTATTTCTAGTCTAGATTATCATTTGTTTTTTCAATCAGCCATAGTAATTATTATTATAGCTATTTTTAAATCTCCGCCTTTATCAGAAACTTTAATATATCTGATAGTTTCGTTTCCGGGTCTCCTTAACGTCACTGGTGTATCTACCAGGAATGTTATGGAGCATAAACATAAAATACACTTATCATAAAGCAAGTAATTGTATTAAATATAAATAGGGTAGAGATACTTACATTTCAGTGCAACTAATTGGTTAGCATGGAAAATAAGGAAAAAACACATTAGTGACCTTCACCATTTAGTTAATAGCACACATTATTAAGTATTATACAAATAGATCAGCAAACTTTACTTTATAATCAACAAACACAAAAAGGGTAATTTATAAAATAAGGGTGTAAATATTAAATTGAGAATCGCCACTTCACACTTTCTATATTATGATCATTGATATTACTAACTAAGAGAAAAGATTTATATTTTAGTTCGTAGTTTCAAAATTGCTTTCACAAATAAAATACTACTTTATCACTGAGTAACATATGCTAATATTCTCTAATATACTTACCTACAAGCAGTTCCTTCCAAGCGTGTTCCATATAAATGAAGTTAGTTAATAATTAGATATTAACTAAATAAAAACAATCCTAAAGTATTGTGCCCATCACACAAACATTTGTCCTGGGTGGGAATCGAACCTACAACCTCCGGCAGAGCAGTCAGGGCCACTAACCACTAGACCAACTGGCCAGTCAAATTAGAAGTTAACACAACAACAACGATATTAACAGTTAATATTCCAATTTATGATTATAAATTACGATCAAACTTCGCTCTTATAAAGTTACTTTCCTTTTAATTATAGATGTCTTTTCACAGTCTTAATTATATAATTTTTACGAAAGACAATATCTCCTATTATTGTTATAGTGGGTCCTATCCCACGAAGGTGGTGTCGATCTTGGATGTGCGTGTAAACTCATGTACACTTCGTTCCTGTGTAAACACAGTCGACACAGTGTTCCAAGTTTAAGCACATGGAATAAAAAGTCATCAAACAAGTTTAATATAAAATATCAGAGAATGTCTTGGTGAAATAAACCAGTTGCAATTCTGAATTTCATCGATATTTTTTTCTATTGCATGTGCGTGTAGACTCATGTACACTTCGTTCCTGTGTAAACACAGTCGACACAGTGTTCTAAGTTTAAGCACATGGAATAAAAAGTCATCAAACAAGTATAATATCAAAGAATGTCTTGGTGAAATAGACCAGTTGCAATTCTGAATTTCATCGATATTTTTTTCTATTGGATATGGGTGTAGACTCATGTACACTTCGTTCCTGTGTAAACACGGTCGACACAGTATTCCAAGTTTAAGCACATGGAATAAAAAGTCATCAAACAAGTATAATATAATATATCAGAGAATGTCTTGGTGAAATAGACCAGTTGCAATTTTGAATTTCATCGATATTTTATTCTATTGGATATGCGTGTAGACTCATGCACACTTCGTTCCTGTGTAAACACGGTCGACACAGTATTCCAAGTTTAAGCACATGGAATAAAAAGTCATCAAACAAGTATAATATAATATATCAAAGTATGTCTTGGTGAAATAGACCAGTTGCAATTCTGAATTTCATCGATATTTTTTTCTATTGCATGTGCGTGTAGACTCATGTACACTTCGTTCCTGTGTAAACACAGTCGACACAGTGTTCTAAGTTTAAGCACATGGAATAAAAAGTCATCAAACAAGTATAATATAATATATCAAAGAATGTCTTGGTGAAATAGACCAGTTGCAATTCTAAATTTCATCGATATTTTTTTCTATGATAACTAGGTTAATCGAACATACATACACAGTTAGAAAAGGTCTTTCGAAGGTGCAATCTTGATTCACAGTACTGTTATCTATCCTAACAACATTCCAAAAAAAGTAGTATTTGCGGAAATACTGATTTTATAAGGTCATTCGCCCTACGCAAAGAGATTTAAAGAGACACAATAGAGCAGCTATCAGGAGAATTGTCTTAAGAAACACTGTCATCCTATGCCTGAGTGACGCCATCTAGCTTTGAATAGCAATCACGCGAATCAAATTTGTCAAAATTTATATAAATTTAACTATAGCTCTGTAAGTGGCCAGGGGCCTTACCATGAATGTTAAAATGTCAGTCTTACGAACAAAAACAGTGATGGAGCTATACACTCCATATAGCTCCATCCCTCTAACAGTTCGGTTTAGGTCGTAACATTAATCACGTTATGAGCTCGTGGTAGAGCCTCAATGTGTGCTAGGTAAGATTAAACTTTTCAGCAATAGATGGTGTTATCACAAAATCAGCAAATGTTCTAGAACCAAAAAAAAAATTGAAAAATTCTAAATAATTACTGCGTAATGCCAAGAATATTTACGAAATTAAACAGAAGTTAGGTCCAGTCATTTTACCGTAACAAGATTTGCAATAGCGTATTGCGCAGTTCGGCATATTTTCTCAGAAAATGATTTTCTTTTAGTGCATTTATCGGATACAAACACGACTTGACGTGTAGGGGGACTGAGCGACTTATGACCACTAACCACTATAAAATAAGTATCGGATTACGATTTTGTTCGCTATGTCCTGTCTATTGGTAGTATATATTTAATGTCTTTGACCCTACGAAACTAAACAGTCTGCCTACGGTGACGTGACAAGCCATAAACAAATATAGAAGTTTTTTTTTGAGGTTGGAAATCATCTAGAAAAAAAAGGTTAATAAGGTTAGATTTTTTCAATATTTAAGGAGGATAGCATAGCATAGCATAGTCGGCCTTATAATGTCCCAAGGAGGATAGTCCAAAATAACCCGCGAAATTATTATTTTTTTGAGGTTTTTACATTTTGCAGGTCAGTGTTAAATAAAATATAAAAGAAAAAAAAATCCTTATGGTTTTTTTTTTCGGTAGGTAAATCATGTTATGACATCCCCCGCTCTTGGGCGAGGCGGAAGATAGTGTCAGACTTTTACTGACTAAAAACCCACTCCTGTTCCTTCGTTGCCTTTCGTACCAGGGCCGAGTCTTCCTTTCAGAATCAGACCCTTGGCCCCAGTAAGCTTCGACCCTGCTGGGCCCCTACAGTTGCTGACATCTCCTGGAGGCGTGCATGGAACAGCACGCGCCGTCGACGACTTGGGCTCGGTCCAGATGGTTACCGGACGGTCGTTGGGGCGTGAGGACTGTTGCCTCACGCGATCGGCCGTCTCCTTCGCTAGCATTACTGCTTCACAGAAGGAGGCGACCGCCTGCCACTCCTCCTCGCTCCGGAGCATGGCCTGTACCAAGGCCCGGCGCGAGAGATCGTCGCCGCCGATCGCACCCACGAGGACACGGCGTTGCTCTGCCCAAGTTGGGCACACCTCCACCGTATGCTCCATCTTGTCCTCCGGGCGGTCCACACAGTGGCGACACCCGGGCGTCGCTTCCGCACGAATCCGGTGCAGGAACTTCCCGAACTTACCGTGTCCGGTGAGGACCTGCGTCATGCGGAAGGTAATGACGCCGTGTTGCCTTTCCAGCCACTTCTCAAAGAGGGTCCATATGGTAAGACGAATTCAGAGGGTTATATTGAACATTGCAATTATTATAATTCCGTAAATAAATACGTATTATGGCCGCCAATCACATTTTAATCAACATATAACCTGATATTGACCCGCAAAATGAAAAAAAAACTTATAAAAATTTGATCGTCTCGATCGTACGAAAAGCATATTTCACAACGCTGTCACAAAATTATTTAATTTTGCCATGAAAATAAAACATTTTGTGGTAAATTCACGCTCCGTCTTTTATTTACAAGCATCCACTTTAGGCCTAAAGCATAATAGAATACTTCAGAGGGGGCCACTTGTCAGTTGTCTAATAAAACATAAAGAGTAGGGTCATTCTGAAAGCTACGAACATCAGAATACAAACAGCGCGTATTATCAAACATAGCCTCTAATACTTCTGTAGCCAAACGGTATCCTTTTTGTCCAATGGGATTCTACTAAATCCTCGGTATAAATCCGTAGTTTGCTGTAATCCCATTCCGTGGCCCATTTAGGGTAGTTTCACACACAACTGAACATTACAATACATTGACCTTAGCATTGTCTTATTGAGATTTTATCCTCACGGTAACAACCTTATTTAGGTAATTTATCTTTAGAAATTAATGTCGTACTAGAGTAGGTATTTATTTTGTTATTTTTAACAAGCTTAGGTAACTTTCCCACCTACTCATTGACCTTTCAATATAAGTGGGTGACTGTAGACATATTTATCTAAGTACATATTTTATATTTTCATGAGATATTAGGATAAGAACACGATACTTATTGAACTCGTAAGTATGTTCCTATGATAATTATACTTTATTCATTCTAATGATAATAATTTTAAACTAACAACATCATCATCATCTTCATTTCAGCTGAAAGACGCCGCTGGATATAGGCCTTCCCCAAGTGTCGCCACAACGACTGGTCCTGGGCGTCTCGCATCCATCGGATCCAACGATAAATCACGATCTGCTAATCGCTTGCATTTTACTTACTATGTTGTACTTATTTTACGCACAGGTCCGTAAGTTGTGGCAACATTTAGGGGATGCCTATTTCCAGCAGTGGACTTCTTTCGTTCTGAAATATAATGATTTCTTTTGCCCTTATCAAAACGGAATATCTATATATATAAAAGCGAAATACCACTCACTGATTAATCACGAAATCTCAGAAACTATAACACCTACAAACTTAAAATTTGGCAGGTAGGTTCCATATAGGGTGTAGACATCCGTTTAGAACGGATTTGACGAAACTCCAACCGTAAGGGTTTAAAACGGGGGTTGAAAGTTTGTATGGAGAAACCTATTTTCAAGCGGGCGAACCCGCTGGCAGAAGCTAGTATCTATTAAAACAGAACAGTACGCTCTTATGCCAAACATAACTAACTGAGCGTAAAGAAATGATACCCTCGGAAACTACAACGGGATATTCAGAAACTAAGAAGTGAAAATCAACATTCTGCTTTAAAGGGAGACCTTTGAAGCGGAACCAGATTAATCGGGAACTTTTATCATAACGCTATTCCTTTTATACCGCAACAAACAAAACACTATCACATAATTTAAGTAACTCTTGACAACAGGAGGGAATAATAACCAAGCCAGGAACCGTTTGTGGAGCTCCCCACAAACACTGGAGCAATGCCAAATATCTCAAGCATATGTAGTATACGAAACTATTGATATATAGCTAGGTGGTATTTGTTTTGAATCTGTGCCACCTCAAATCTATTCGCTTTTTATTTACTCTCCAAACGTGTGCCTCTGGACAGACCAATACTATGTTTTGTTCCGTTTGTTCATCACTACGTTTACGTACACTGAATAAACAAAGCTATTGTTAATTCAGGAACAATATCTATTTTGGCTCTTGGTAGTATTTCCTACTATTCACAACTTACAATAGGTAAGTACTAAGTTATCGAAAACGACTTGACAGTAAGTGCCTAAGACTCGGAATCAAACTCCGTTGACCCGACCCTACCCTTAGTTTTGGCATCTCGCCAATCGCTGATAATAACAGTCCATGCCAAGATAAAAACCGCTTTTCAAAAGACAGTTTGTCAACATGGAAGCAATTTGCTTAAACTGCGAAAACGTAACAATTCACAACTTGAAGACAATCGACGGCCAGAGTCGATAAAGCTCACAATTGCACTTCTGGTTAGTCACGGCTGAAATAATATCGAACATTCAATTTTCATTCCTTGATTGTTGAGAGAACAGAGGCATAAATGACACTCGTCGGAAACCGTGAAATATAGCAGGTTTTAACACGGCGGTGCAGGTGTGGGGCAGGCAGGAGCCTGGCGAGCAGGTGGCAGGCGGGGGTCTAGACCCCCAACCCCTGGCCCGCCCGCCACGCAAAGCGCATGCGTACACTACGCCAGCGTGTTTTCCTCGTGACCATGCACGACTCAGCTACAACTGAACTCTCAGTCTATACTACTTTGCAACTTGAACTTCTTTCATAACAATAACCTGCAACTGTTACTACCATAACGTACCTAAAAAACGAAGTCGGACCTCACTAAAGAATACGATTTACGCTTCTATAACGACCAAACAAGAAAATCATTTTTAAAACATTACACAATATGGCAATCCATAACGATATTACAGACTTTAATGAAAATGGAACGATCATGATGAAAATGCGGATCGATTTAATATACTAAGTACACTTTTATATCAAAGCAGTCGAATCAGCGTGCACTACAAACAAAATTTATTCAGTCTGAGCAGAAATGCGCATGCAAAGTGGGTATTACTTGTAAAGCGCTCAATATGAGCGCAATGCTGCACGACTGCACGGCAGACAATGAACTGCTGAAACTTTAATAAGTTGGACGAGGTGTGGGCTACGTAGTAATGACAACCTTGATCTACGTGCAATTTCATTAATTCATTGTCTACTGGGACTCGTTAGCTGCCAAACAACCGTCCATCACTAAACGGATTTTTTTTTTACTGGTCGACTTTAAATTGATATGCAAAATGGAATATGTCGCTCAATGTTTTCTATTTTAAAACAGTTAAAAGTTTTTGCGCTACCAACAAAGTACGTGTCAGCGGGGCTTAAACCTGGATTTATGTATTTGGATCAAACATTGTAATGTGTGTTATAATTGAAATATTGTAAACACACAAAATTGAGATTCTACGTGAGATTGTGTAATTAAATTGTTTCATCGTTTATGGAAACATGTCTCTAAAAGTATTCAAAGGAAGGAAGTCGTAGTTTCGCATTAGAACTTGTGGAAGGTTTGACACTACACACATTCATACCACTCACAGCCACGCCTCTATTAAGTTGAAAGCTTCAATACTAAATCGAGACAATAGTTGAGTCAATTGAGAGTAGGATACTGAATCAATTGAGAGAAACAAGCCACAAGTATCAGATTGTTAAAGCTACACAAATCTTATCATTGACCCACTATACAATGCTGTCTTTTGGCACTAAAAGTCGCCATAAAGAATATTTATTTCTCCGAATAAATCGACATTTAAAACACTCTTAAGAGGCTCCTTTTCCACTCACCTATCGTCAACATCGAGCATGGTTTCAAAGCTCGTTACTTCATCTAACGCAATCCAACGTGATGTTTGATCTTCATCAAACATCGCGTTGGATTGCGTTGCCTATTCAGGCAACGCTAAAAAAGAGAGATAACGCCTGAAAACTCTGTTAGCATTCGGTAATTCCGTGATTTACTCGAATTACAAGGTTAAAGACTATGTCGAAGACACGCTTGTTTGGCAATGACTGCTTCTGCACATGTGGCCCCCTGGTAACTCATAATATTGTGTACATCTATCTATTAACTGCTCCACATTTGTTGTAATATATACATTTTTTCTTTTCTTCCTACACATTGCTTTTGCAATATTTTTTATATTAGTAGACGCCAACCACATAAATTCGTTAGTAATTTTCTTTTTGTTGACATGTCATTTATTGATAATTGTAATTACTTATTGTTCTTGTTTTTTTTTTTTTATATAGCTTCTTTTTTTTTTAATGTGAATGTGAGAACACTGTGGACTTCGCGAATTCTTAGGTTACTTCCTATTACGACTCACTTTTTTTTTTTTTAAATATTTTTATTTTTATTGTGCTTTTGGGTACAATATCGACTGGTCTACACTGTTCTTACATAATGTCTATTAATACTGTAATATGAAAATATTGTAAACAATCATTTTTTTAAAAGAGTAACCATGGAGTTTCTTGCCGGTTCTTCTCCATAGGAAACGACCAATTTGGAACCGTGCACTAGCTTCTGACGTTTTATAAGTGCCCATGTAGGCCTATGTGAAATAAAAATTTTTTGACTTTGACTTTGACATTATTTCACAAAACTCGTTCCAGGAAATACATAATTAATTTAAACCCTTAAAAGTTTTTAGAAAAAATTGTTGTCAATCAAAATCTTGATTAAATTTGCAAGGCTTCTATAGTTTTTTTTTTTTTTGAATTTTTGAGTATTTTATGAAGTGTCAAAGTTCATGCATAATAACAGATTTTCAGAGGTCTTTACTTGTTTAGTTTTACACAAATTGATTGATTTCAACAGAAGCCTAGATAATATCCACAAGATACTGTGTTTCCAAAATATCTAATGAAAAATGTGTAATAACGACATAATCGCGTAGGAACGGTTGTATGAAATACAGTGAAAATGTATGTGGAATTGCATACCCTTAAAACCATTGGCGATAGAGTAATAGGAAGACAAAAACAATATAAAAAAGCTAATAGGAAAGACAGATGGCATAAACATACGAGAGCTATGAGTATATCATACTGGGAAAATAAGCCCGAAAACTTTAACAAACATTTTAAAATTTGAAAGAAAATAACATTTTCAATGTAGACGGTGAAAATTCGAAGCACTGAAGCAGAAAAGAGGCGTACTCTCGTCAAATTGTTATAGCAATAACTCTTAAATCTTTTAATGAAAATTGAGACCGAATGAAAATACTCTCAGACAAAACCAAGCTCATAATCTCTGTCGGTTTAGCCAAGATTCAATGGATGCCAAAGCATTTCCAAACCACGATTAAAATTATAAATGTAAGGATTAACAGTTAAGAATAGATTAATTGTAGTTCACAGTTTGATGGGCAACTAATTAAGCCTTACAAATTTGCAGGACCTTCGGTTGACTTTTAGACGACATTAGGTAGATCAAACCCTCACTTAAAATTTCTTCCCAACTACATTTTTGTTTTATTTTTCAGATTACACTGGTTTTCGTCATCACTTCTATTTTGTAAGGGACATCGTATAATTTAGAGTCGCTCTGTGTTAACTTTAGCTTAAAGCCACAAAATGAAGTTGGAAAGCCTTTGTTCAGCCGTGGACTGTGACAAGCTACAACACTAAATAACCCTCCAATTGTTGAAAATTAGATTTTAAGTGTAGAAGTCCCCTATCATAACGCTTTACACAATATTTATGCGGCGATTTATCACTGGTGATAAGGTGGTTATTACAATAATTTAGGCACGTAATAACTTAATGGACCACCATTGTTTCATATTTCCACAATTTCACATTGAGGTAAATTAACTCGAATTTCGTTACAAACTACGAACGCCCCAACTGCTCAACGAAACATCATGTTTCAAAAATGTAGAGCGGTAAATGCACATTATTCAATATTTCCTGAAATTCAGTTGAACATTTTCAGAAACTAGTTCAACGTCGCATGTCGTTATACTTTATCGTATATTTTTATACGATTCATATGGTAGTTTTAAATATTAAAATTCTGCATATTTTATGGAGGTACCTGTGTATTGTGAGTCTATAACATGTCACGTCCATGTTTCATGACAGAAAAGCAATACCTACATTTGAAATCAGTTATGAAATACTTTCGATGTGGAAGTGGCGATTTCTCTATCCGTCATAGTTCCCATTACCAATTGAAGAAACAGATTCGATGTTTACCTGAAAGAAGAAAAATTGAAAGCGTTAGTAATCAGTTAAGGTAACGTTCCGTTGGATATTTTCCTGTTTTCAAAGGGACTGTATAAACATTTCTGTAGACATTTGCGTAATAAGTCGCTACGTTAGCATAATTCAAATCAGCGTCTTCGTTTCTTGGCGGATTACGGATTGTTCGCTACCTACGTTATTTTCTAGGATAGAAGAAATTTAAAGAATACCTATTTTTAATTAAACACTTGTAACGTGATCATAGACATCAAACAATGCTCACCGTATCATTATCGCTCTTATAGCTTCTGCCATCGTCGGCTAAGTTATTCCAATTGAATAAACTCCCGAGATAAAAATTATCCCTATTATTTGTTTGTATTCCAGGACATAGTCAACTCGTGTGCTAAATTTATTTATTTATTACAGCTTGGAGAACTTACAGCTAAAATAAACTAAAAATAACAATAAATTTCAGCCAAATCCAGTCGTTCATCCATTTTCAGCGTGAAGGAGTAACGTGTGTATGTTTATACACACATTACATACAAACTTTCGCCTTTATAATAATAGTATGATTATTCTATCGTCCTAAAATCTTCATGGATTTGTTAGTTTTCAAAACTTTGAAAGCGATAAATTTATTTATAA
The DNA here is from genome assembly GCA_961205895.1 of Mythimna pallens. Classification (NCBI taxonomy): domain Eukaryota; kingdom Metazoa; phylum Arthropoda; class Insecta; order Lepidoptera; family Noctuidae; genus Mythimna; species Mythimna pallens. The sequence continues at coordinate 15,443,981 of OY540830.1, read as the reverse complement.
CTATATCCGGTTAACGCGCATAACTGTGGCATATGTCATTATTGTGCTACACATCTCATTTAAGTAATAAAGAGGTGACACAGTTTGATGGAGTTTTGACAAGAATGTAATGTCGCTTCGTCCATTTGTCGACCCTAGAGTGTTCATTCATTATTAATAGACAGCCAAAATAATGTTGGGGCGTTGTTTAAATTCCGCCCACCTTTCTATCGTCTATGTTCTCGAAAATTCATATGTCAAAGAGAGGCAAGACAGCATATTGCACTCAACGTCCTTCCTGAGTGATGAATATTCAAGGATATTCGCCTTTTATTGTGTTTGCCAGCAGCCGGGCCTCATAACCTGCTCTCTCTTGCAATATCCTGGCAAAGGGGAACCCTATAACTTTCCATCCTGATATTTTATCAGGATGGAAAGGTGTGAAAGGGCTTTTTTCGAAAGTTAAGATAATAAAACCGGAAATTGAATTTTAGTTTCAGTGTAATGAACATAACCATTGTGGTTGTAGATATTTATAACTGATGCCACAAAACTGTAATTGTGCTAATAGGTTAAAAATTATGGTGTGTGTCGCAACCGCTATTAAATTGCACATTGCACGGTCACTGAACTAAAACATTGTACGAGCGAGTGGTCGTTTCATCCACAATTATAAATGTGGCACATGCCATGCTAGAGCTCTACGACGGAATCCTCGCTGAAATTGGCACCGTCGACGAAGCTGCTAATTAATATTTAGTTTATTGCAAATGTGTGAGTGAATGATCGGAAAGACTAGGTAATTGCGATGGCTCACATAATTAAAGGCTAGGCCTACGTGGAGGTGGATGAGCCGTAGGCAACAGCTGCGAATTATGCATCCCTTTAAAACCATCATTTTCTTGATAGGTTCTTTTTGAATATATCACTGTAATTAATAACAACTGGCTTGTGTGGCTTCGGCCACGTAAAGGTCGAGAATTATCCAAATAAAACACACTCCCGGGATAAAAAATATCATACATCATATTCCAAGATATGGTCTACTACGAAATTTGGCACACAGTGCCAAAATATTAATATTATTAGAATTAAATAAACGCAGAAGATGAATTGGTTGCACAAGCAAACTAAATAATGGAAAGCATAACCATAAACAATAGCTCGTTATGTTTCGTATCATGAAACGAATCAGTGCTGAAACAGTGTTTGTGTAACTTTCCTATTGACTTATGAATAAAAACTCATAATTTGTAGTCATTATTGGAAATGCCTATAATATAAGTTAAGCATTGCGTGAGGCGGTCAATTTGTTGGGTCATTTGAGGGCGCCAGTGTGGAATACGGGTTAGCTATGAGGGCAATTAAAACTGCTTGGTAGGGCTTCATTAAGCCACGTTACGATCCTCCCTAGCTTTCAAAAATGACGATTATTATTTTCATGCCACACTTTCAACAAAAATTCGTGCGCTTACTTTTCTAATTATCGGTTTGTACCTACTAAAAGTTCTCTATTGTAAATAATAGCGGCTGAGTGCTTTGCAGTGGCTTTAATTCAAAGACGTCATAACAATCAAATCAGTACTCAATCTTCGTAATCAATTATGGTCATAAATATTTACGAATTACTCTGAACTTCTCAAGTGGACGATAAACTACGATCATAAGAATCTTTTTTGACCTTGATCGTATTACAAACCAAATAAAATTAATTTTAAGAACCTAGGTGTTTAAATAAGAGCGCGACAGTCGTTAACTTTAGAACCGGTCACCTTACCCATAAAGTAATCATTGAAATCTTTCCATTTACGCTTTATTTTAATTTAATGTTCATTGCAAATCCACGTCTACACATATTCATGTCGGTAAGTCCCCTTTTTTTGGAGTGGCTGGAGAGGCGTCACGGCGTCCTCATCTTTCGCATTATGTAGGTGCTCACCGAACATGGTAAATTCGAGAGGTCCCTGAACCTGATTCAGCTGGGGAAACGCCCGGGTGTCGCCATGGTTAATAGCAAAGGAGACAGCCGCACGCGTCAGGGAAAGGAAATCCTTGCGTCCTAGCCGCCGACACCCCGACCCCGACTAGAAGCCATCGTACAGAAGTAGGCTTGCGGACGACGAGTCGACGCCTACCGGCAGCTCGCCATCCGGCCGTCTGGTAACCGGCCGGACCAAGCCCGAGTCGTCGACGGCGCTTAGTATTCCGCCAGAGGCCAGCTAGTCCGAAGCCTACTGGGGCCATGGGTCGACTTCTGAAAAGTTTAGGTACTCGTGGTCCTGGGACGCAAAGAGCAACTGAAGGAACATAGGTGTGGTTTTAGTCAGCAAAAGTCTGACCCCAACCGCACGACTTCCCATCTTTAAAAAAGTCTAGATATGTATTTATCGTTTTAAAGCGAGTAATGGAACGAAGTATTCTCGGAGTCAAAATCACATAAGAAACAGTATACCTACGTCATTGCAAAACAAAACGTAGACGTAGGCAACTCAGCCGTTAAACTACAATGGAACTAGACGTCAGTACTGAAGCCGCAAAATTGGGCGAAAGAAACTGACTGGATCTCGAACAACAGGAAGGCGGTAGTCCCAAGAGATGGACTCCTTTCCTCGTGACGAGTTGGACTCCTTTTGTACCTAAAGGATCGGTTAGTTATACTTAAGGACAGAGAAAGGTGGCAGAACGGGAGGAAGGCCTTTGCCAAGCATTGAGACACAACAGGCTCATAATAATAAAAAAATAAACAGTGACGTCTGTTTATTTTTTTATTATTATGAGCCTGTGTGTGCAGAAAATCGATGTCGACCCCCAAACCCCATATTTCTAGAAGGTATTCGTTTAAGGCAAGAGCATGGCTATTAGACTAACAATATCAGTCAATTTACGAGGGAGGGCTATATTTAGCAGTCTGTTACCGCTGAGTGTAGGGGCTGAATATAAACATTAATGAGCTGGTGTGGAATTAATATACCTACTTAATTTGATTATTTTACCTGATCCAAACAGCTACACATTACCTACCCTGTGTTATGAGAATCCTTGATCCAAATCATGTAGAGATTTCATTTTGTTTACCCAACTAAACTCAATATTGATATCAATGTGCAAGAATTCCAATAAAATAAGCAATCGCTGGTTCTGAATTGAGAGCTTTCAATTCAAAGATTAAATGAAAATGGGGGGTGTCGTTTCATTTCAAGTGCTACGGGCTCCGGGAATCAGGACCAATAAAGCTTTAGCTCAGTTTGCTCGCTGCCCTTCACCTAAATTTTTTCACGCGAATTCTCATAAACCAGTTTTATTTCTATAATAATCTAATAAGCGAAAAAATAAATCTTTATTATATATATCTAATAATATTAGTACATATAAACACTCTCTTGCATAAAATACATAAATATTAACTAAACTATACTAAAACCTAACTATGTACATAAATATAATACAAAAACACAAAATACACTCAGGCGTTGAAATACTCCTCCACATCGCTGTCATCCGGGAATGTGCCCAGAAGACTGGCAGCATTGCCACGTTGAATGGCAATGCTAATTCTTTGAGCAAAGAACGAGCCAGCCCTCTGTTCACGCAAAGTGTCGATCAGTCGGCGTGAAATTTCCTTAAAAAGGAGACGCGTACTCGGACCCCATGACCCAAGCGTTTCGACCCCAAAAGGCTCAAAACTGTAATTACCTATAAGGTTACAGTATTTGCGCCGTTTAAGGGTCTCAGCAGCCGCAACGGCAGCGCCAGCACAGCCCGCCGTACTTGGAACATGGGATGGCGCAAGGGTGTCGACACAGGTTGCGTCCCACACCAGAGGCCTACCCACCTTCCATGGCACCAACGTCATACCATCTGGTCTCTTCCCATCGTCACGTACCAAGCCATTAGGTTCTAATACGGCAGGTACGCGGTGACAAGAGCTCGACGAATAATATCGTTGATGCTAGCGTGCCGTGCTATAAAGCCTGCGCTCCTGTAGCAGGACAGGTCATGGTGTCCGAGGCTGTCGACAGCTTCGCCACAGTAACACCGATGTGGAGCAACACAAGGTGCGCCTAAGCGTAAACAGGTTGCTATCCGAAATGATGCATCATCTATCATAGTGCCTATGGTGGATGACGGGAGTGCCTGAAGCCATAAGCCCGACTCTCATTCCCCCACAGCCAGCAGACGCGCACGCTCAGCAGTACTTGAAGACGTGTTAATTAGTTTGTTACGTATAATACTGCAGAGCGGCACATCCCACTGTCTCTGTGAGGACAGAATGTAGGGCAAATCCGTGTTGGGACAAGCCATTTTCCAAGCGTAAGCGCATCGGATAAACACGGTACCTCAACATCAACCAGTGAGGAAGATAAAATATTCCTGGTTAATGTATCAGTACTGTGCACCGAGGAGAAGAAAGCTGGTAAACTTATAATCGAAATTTTGCGGGATAAAAAATAAATAAATTCGACACCTTATAATACCGACAGGATAAATCTTCATGGAATTTCCGTACCCTGAAATTAAAGCTTTATTGAGTATAAACGAGAAAATGGTCGAGATTGTTGCCAAAGGCTATGAGCGAGTCGAGAGGTCCGCACCACCCGATTTTGTGAAAATGAAGCGGAGATAGGAGAGTAAGTCAGTTCACATCCCCTAAATGAAAGATCGAGCTACGTAATCTTATTTATTCTCTAAACGACGTTTAATTGACAAGTCGATTCAAACCAAAGTCGAGACCTAACACAATCATATCGCGGAGTCACAAGGGAGCTGCATCGCTTTAGTCATAGAGAAACTTTAATGTGCTGGTATAACTTTGTTTCTATATTCCTAAATGTAACTAAAATTGAACAAACCTGACTCACTTTCAGCGGGGCGAACGAACTTTCCAACTTATACAAGCCACAAAAAGTAATGTTTTCCATTACAGCGTAACATTGTGAGAGCGCGCCAAGGGTATCGTGCATGCAGATCTTGATTATATTGATTTACAAGAGATGTCCTCGGATAACCAATGTCTCGTAGAGCTTTGTAATAACGAGCGCGGACGGAGAGCTTGTCCTTCTTAGGTAAGGACCTGCGCGAGTTCATTTTGTTTTATACCTTTGTAATATAAGCACTATATCTTCGTCAACGTACCTTCTTGTAACAGGCAGGTATAACAAATAAACAAACGGTGTCATAATGGAAAAAAAATGGTACGAAACGTCAGTTACGACTGAACCTCACGCCATTATGTGAAAGGGCACAAAACACCGATTCCGGACAATGGACAGGCCCACGCACGTCACATCAGACAAAAAGGTTCCCGTAGAAAATATTTACAGAAGAGTTACACATTGTGTGTGCTGATGTAACAAAGAACACATTAGTTCGAGATGAGCTATCGTAAAAATCTATGTAGCTGAGTAAGTAATTAATACCCAGTGTTGAGTGTACTCAGGACGTTCCTTATTTACCGATAAATCGATCAGTACAAAAAAGTCTGACTGAAGCGTATTTCGTCCACACTCTCTCACGGAAAAAAGAAAGTAAAACCATGATTATCCAATTTAAAACCCTTTAATAATAGTAGGTGTGTATTTTAATAATAAACTTAAAATTGAGAAACTTAAAAAGGCCAATGCAAACTATTGACATGTTTTACTGTTTTCTTTTCGCTAGAAATTAAACCTAGGTTATAAGTTAGAAGCCAATACGAGGAATCAATAGCAAAAAGAACCAGGTCTTTAAACTGTAACCGAACAAAGATACGTATAGAAGCATTGCTAGTATATTTTTGTCAGGCGTTACCTATTTTCGTTATATTATAATGAAATGGAAATATAATACGTAATATTTTGAGGTTTTCATTGATAAAACAGATTAAATTAGTTATTACTGTCATATTTTTTCCACACTCACAGTTTTTCATCTCTAAAACGAGTAAAAAAAAAAATGATAAACGAATTGAAAAGATACGCGTTAGTGTTGTGATAGTGGTTGACACTATTTAATGCGTACTCACCATAAAAACTGAAAAAAAAAGACTATATTTAACTATGGTAAACTTAAAATATGAGACATACAGTATTTTTATTTAAGAAATATAACGTTTGATAATGGTAGGCATAATTATTTTTGCCATTGATTTATCATACAGTACTTTAAGATATGGTTTAGGTTTCGCTTTTGGCGAAAAGAAAAAAAAAATGCTGGCATGTATGGGAAAAGTTTAATTCCCCTTTCAAGTGTAAATATATTTATATATTTATTTTATCTTATTTATTGGTTTACGGCCCATTCCCACTCCTAGAGAGGAGACCCGAGTCCCAGCAGTGGGAACATTAAAAGGCTGATTATGCTATGCTATGCTATATTTAATCCCCATGCGGTTGAGTGTCGTGTTGGCCCATTGGTTAAGGAAACCGCCTCACATGTTTGAGGTTGTGGGGTCGAAACCGGGTAAGTACCAATGTGAACTTTTCAATTCATATATACTTTTCTAAGTTTATCTAGGTCATTTTTTTAATGGTGTAAAGTGCTTGACTACGATCCCACCTGATGGTAAGCAGTAGTGCAAACGTTGATGGTGAATCGCACTAGTTTATTAAAAGCCTATTCACTCTAGCCTTAAATACACCTAAATTATAATCGGACGGGAAGACCGCTGCAGGCAAATTGTTCCAATCTTTCGATGTACGTGGTATAAACAACGATGCGAAATTCTTAATCCGGACCGTAGAAGTGTTAACAACGTAAGGGTGGACATTCGCCGTACGTTGGGTTGTCTGATGCTATAGAGATAAGTGCGTAATCACGTCATCTAAATCCTGCGCACACTCTCCAAAATGCATTCTGTAAAATACCGAAAGGCTGGCTACCCTACGCCTGTGCTCCAGCCTTTGTAGATTGGTGTTAACCAAATCTGGATCACCAAGTAGCCTCTTCGCACGCTTTTCTACTGAATCCAAAACTATCAGATGGCATTTTGCAGCACCAGCCCATATGTGGCTGCAGTCTGTAATCGACACACGATCGGACCTGTGCTTTGTAAACATTAGAAGCTGTCCCGGTGTGAAATACCGCCGGACCTTTGCAAGAATGACAACATTACTTTTTTATGTGGGAAAATCATCTAATGACATCCCCGCTCTTGGGCGGCGCGGGACTGTCAGACTTTTACTAACTAAAACCCCACTCCTGTTCTTTCTTTGCCATTCTAGGGCCCCGGGAATCTCTTTCGCATCACCCATGGCCCCAGTTGGCTTCGACTCTGCTGCGCCCCTACGGTTACTGACATCTCCATGAGGCGCGCGTGGAACACTAAGCGCCGTCAATGGCATGGGCTCGGTCCGGACGGTTACCGGACGGTCGGACGGCGAGCTACCCATTGTTCGACGTCCGCAAGCCCGCGCCATTGCCTCGCGCATGCGGCAGCCAGCTTTGCTAGCATTACTGCTTCGCAGAAGGAGGCGACCGCCTGATATATATTGACACCCGCTTGCCGCGAAAAGTATATAAAGCCGTTTTTCCCGGTTGTCATTCGTAGATCTTTGACAGTCTTATGATATTTAAATAATTTTTCGAGGGAAATACTGATGTCGGTAAAAAAAAGAAAATTTCATTCAACATTGGATTATGTGTATTAATCACGGACACCTTATCGTCCAAACGCGTCTGATCCATTTGTCGTTAGTGGCGCGTCATTTATAAGTGGTCTAGCGTCTCAGACCAACGACTAACTTTATTCTGCTAGCCTACCCTGACAAAGAAAATTTGAACTGCGCTAATGCTAGCACAATTAAGCCCTCCTAAACTTCAACGTCTCGTAAAACAAACTTTTCTGTAACATCACCACTTCTTTTGTAACCACGCTAGAAACTTCTTACCCTCGGCTTACCACATCTAAGATAGCTAGATTATTCTGTAATATACTCTAAAGACGTCTAAAATATTATAACCGCAGGAGCGCAACCACTAACACCATCTAGGTAATATAACGTAATAAGGGTAAAATTACGCTCGTATGCGGCAGAGCAAACTAACGCTTTCCATTTGCCAGCACTTAGTGTTGACAAACTTTGTGGCGACGAGTAGGTTCACACGATAGGGCTTCTAGCACTGCGGCACTGTTCGAAAGAGTTACCGCGCTCCAGAAACGCAAAGGGCAACTGAAGGACGGATAGTAGACACGGGTAGGTTTTAGCCAGTAATAGTCTAACAGTCCCTCTTGCTCTACCCACAGCGGATTTCCCACCTCAACAAAAATGCTTCAGGAACACTGTAACGCCGCTATTGAAACGAGATAATAGAAGAGAAACTTAGATCCATGCGCATCGATAAGTGCCGATGCTATGCAATATTTCAGTTACAATTGAATCGAAGCAAGAATGTACCCAGAGAGCGATATCTGCGGTACAGTGTGAAATGACACTTACAGAGTAATGTCACAGTAATGTAGTGCAACTACAGTCTGCAGATATTTACATTGGTTTCCCGATAGTTATAGTTTAGGGCGTATCTCTAAATACTACAAAATCTATCTAAACTAAAACGCGCAGTCCATATAAGCTCTTTGGCAAGTTTAAATTAGGCTTATTATTATAAATATTAGCAAGTACCTGAAGTGAAAAGAGATAATCTTACAACGACGGTCCGTTTCCACATTTCCAGAATTAAAGAAAAGAGTGCTTCATCCGATATATCGGACGAGATACACAGAGCCGTACAGCGACTCGGCTGCCGCATGCCGTGACGGCACGTGCCGACAGCGCGCGACTAATGATATAGGTACACCGGACTGCTAATACCAGCAGTCATTTATTATCTCCTGGTACCTGCACGACGATATGCCTGTAATAACGGTCTTCTGGGAAACTCCTCCGCTACTTCAGACTAATAGCTTTAAATTATTGGCCTATGAACACGGTACGCAAGGTGCAGTTGCTTACTGTTGATATAAATTTAAGTCTTTAATTAAAATTTGTTGCATGATCCTATGTAATCCAGTTTATAAATTAGCATACCATCGTATAAGCATTGTTACAAATTGAAAATCTAATTTATGGCCTACAGTGCTAGAAATTTTGAACAACAATACTTAGACATTTCTATTTATAAACACAACCAAAATGATTAAATTCAATTGTGTTAGCTCAGACTTCGTAACGTAATCCTAATCATAAATATCGAATAGATTCGAACCTTTCTATATAAAATAAAAACACGTGGACCGTAACATGAAAATTCGAAACCCATTCAGTATTGGTAAATAGCTAGGATAGCAGAACGTGAATTATTTCGAGCTGCGGGAAATTGGTTCACTCGCGAAAACTCGCGCCGTACACGATGGGACACTTTCATTACTGCGATGTCCGGGGCCACCGGTTCAATGTCCGGTCCACTCTATTTTTAACACACCCTTCCCTAGCTGGACGGTACAGTACACTGCACATGTGTATGTACGAACAATGCGCCCATTCCGATACTAAACTTTGACCTTTCACGAGAAGTAAATCGTTACAATCCGAATAAAAAATTTACGAGAAAAACAAAGTTCACACAATCCCCTCCACTGGCTAAACTAATTAGCATTTGCAGTCACGTATCGGAGTAACTCTGTTAATGAAGCCATTCAAGTCATTAGCGAGAAGCTCGCTACACACCCTGTAGCTGCACTGTCCACTTAAGCTGAAGTTGCTCATGAAAAATGTACCTAATGCATCTTTAAAAGTTTTCTATTCTCCTACATAAAAGTTACCGCAGAATGTCAGGAGAGCGTAGCAGCATAACCAGTTACTAAAATTCTTCTCAAGTCATTGTGAGAATAAAATTTTAAAATAGTAGTTCATTTTGATACAAGTGAGAAAACGTTGCAGCCGAGGAATATGCGCCCGAGCCGAAGGTGAGGTCGTTAGATAGCGAGAGACTAATGACAAATGCCCACGTGTATCAAACGACGTTTTTCAACACGCTTACTCGAAAAAAAAAAAAAAAAACATAAACACAAGTATATTATTCAATAGTACTTATCTATTTATTATTTAGTCATTATCACTGCGAGGAATAGTTCACGGATTCTTAGCGGAGCGACAAGGTCGATTTTCGTTGGGCTGCCCAGTGACCGACCAATGTGGGGACTGACTGCCCGGCGACCAACCTGATAATAATATCATTTGATTTGAATTTATTACACATATAAATGTAATAGGCTTGGGGGCTAGCTGGAGCATTTTACCGCACTAGTGCGAAATATATTTCATCGCGTTCCTAAATGCAGTGAGGTCGGAGCCAGTTTTCGACAATTGAAAAAGAATTATGTCGAGATTCTTTTAAAAGAATTAAAACAAATTAAATACACCTATGTTTTATATTAAATGATGTTAATATGTAACGCACAGAGGATGTACTAACAACCCATTGTGTACTTGCAGAATCCCTTAATCCTGATACATTACAGTATAATTATAAGGTGTACTACATTAATTAATTATTTTACACCATTTTGCCTCGTGTCATAAGGGGCGACTGAGGGTTTATGGCAGGAGGGCAGCGGTTACTTAGCTCTGGGATAATAACATCATATTGTGATAACCAATCTGCTTACCTAACGAAGCGATTATGCTATTATCCTTGAAAACTGTTATTTACGAACTGTTTTATTTTTCAGGAGCAGGTTATGTCTTCGTAACTAAGTTAATTATTTAAAGGTCAGCATGAACAATTAGAACTCATATGAGATTTAATAAACTAAAACTCGACATTTGTAAAATATTTAGTATGTCATCTTCGTATTTTTAACCGACTTCAAAAAGGAGGAGGTTATATGTATGTTTTTTTTAAATGTATTTTCACCGATTTCTCGTTTTATTGTAGACCGATTTTGAAATTTTTTTTTTTGATTGAAAAGTTATGCTTCCGAGTTGGTCCCATAGAAATATTGTTATGATCTGATCATGAACTTTGAAGATATGGAACAGAACTTCTCATAGGATCACAGCAGAACCATCGTAACAAGTAAAATTGCTTTGTTTATACGTGTAGTCGATGACTGACTGAAAGTAGAGGGGGAATATATCGAACTGATCTGATGGTGAAGCCTGAAGTTAGGCACCGGAACTCTGTAATAAATTAATGTAATCTAACCGTGTTTGGGATTATTAGAATTGTCATGAGATGCACTCTGGCTATAAGGTATTTAAGTTTGGCTGAGGGATACTTTTTAGTGGTGGGACTATAACTAAAAAGTGTAAAATTTTTTTTTTTACAAATAAAGTACAACGGACTTCAAAGTAAAAAAAAAACACTGAAAAGTGCAAAATAACTTTAATTTCGGAAGTCGGTGTTAAATAACGAAGAGACAAAACTATTATACAAACACCGACTTCCGAAATTAAAGTTATTTTGTACTTTTCAGTGTTTTTTTTTTTACTTCGACGACGGTTGTATTTTTTTATTTTTGTCAAAGTTTTTTATTTGAATATGCGTATCTATTTAAACGGTCAAGTTGACACTACACTCATACATTGCTTTTGCGTTGGATATTTAGTTCCTCTTATCTGCAATGTTATACGATTTAATGAAACGTCACATAGCCTAGGCCTAGATACACTAAAACCAAAATCGACACCTCTCTTGTCCACCCGGGTGTCGCCACTGTGTGGACCGCCCGGAGGACACGGTGGAGCACACGGTGGAGGTGTGCCCCGCTTGGGCAGAGCAACGCCGTGTCCTCGTGGGGGCGATCGGCGGCGGCGATCTCTCGCGCCGGGCCTTGGTACAGGCCATGGTCCGGAGCGAGGAAGAGTGGCAGGCGGTCGCCTCCTTTTGCGAAGCAGTAATGCTAGCAAAGGAGGCGGCCGATCGCGTGAGGCAGCGGCCCTCACGCCCCAACCGCCGCCGGGATTCTGATCCCGATTTCCGGCCACCGTAGGCGCGGGCTTGCGGACGGCGAGCAATGGGTGGCTCGCCGTCCGATCGTCCGGTAGCCGTCCGGACCAAGCCCAAGTCGTCGACGGCGCGTACTGTTCCACGCGCGCCTCAAGGAGATGTCAGCAAATCGTAGGGGCCCAACGGGGTCGAAGCCTACTGGGGCCACGGGTAGTGTGAAAGTGAAACCCGGGGCCCTGGGACGAGGGCAAGGAGGGAACAGGAGTGGGTTTTTAGTCAGTAAAAGTCTGACACTATTTCTCGCTCCGCCCAAGAGCGAGATTTGTCATAAGATGATTTTCCCACCTAAAAAAAAAAAAAAAAAAAACCTCTCTTGTCCAAATAAGATTTAGACGCTACAAAGACACAGATGAACTTCCACCAGTTCCACCGCACATAAATAAATAGAATTTCACAAACTCATAATTTTCTTAGAAGTCGGGTTTTTACCCGACTTCTTATTTCGAAATTACTCCGCAGCAAAATTACCATTAACTTATTCCGTAATTTAACTTAAGGATGTGGGAGTGAGAACAAATTATAAGAGCGTTAATAATAGTAAGATAAGCAATTTGTCTAGTAAGGCAGGCGAATGCAAAAGTTCTCCCCCGCTCGCGCCTCGCTCAAATCAATAATTTCGTCTCCGCACCCTCGGATTCGCTCCACCCGAGCATTCTTCAGTTTTCTTCCCAAATCTATTTTATAAATAACGGTTTTATAATAAACTTATTAATTGATGTATTTATTTTTCACATTTTTTTAATCTGATTGTATTATACGCGCGTGATTAGTCACGTTCAGACTTCTTCCAATGTGCTAGAACATCTAAGAAAATAATGTTTTTAATTATTTACATGGATAACACACAATGCTTTTTTCTTAAAAAATTAATCCTAAAAATAAAATAAAATATGTCGTCGAAAAACCACCTTATTTCTGTCAACTGATAATGAAACCAAAAGACTGGCGTCATTGCCACGTTGTATGGCAATGCTTATTCTATAACCAGGATACAAAAATAACAATAAAACATGTTTTCATTGAGTATTTAACTAAGCAGGTAATTCATAAAACTAATTCACAGAACAATTTCAATCTATCATAATACCTTAATGTATAAAGTAATGTCCACAGAGTACAGTTGGATATTTTTTGTTTAGTTTTGATGGGCGACAATCGAGAAACGTGTAAAAAAAAACTACAACCGTTATTTACGCTCAGACCAATTTCCCATTACCGTGTTCAAGCAAGAGACATTTCAATACATTACGTAATGTTCGATGGAAAAAGAAATTATCAACAGATGGGTAGGTACCTACTTATCCAACTAAAATTATAAACAGATGGGTAAGTACTTATCCAACTAAAATGTGTGTGTCAAAATAAAGGAGACGAGACTGTGTGAGGTGATTTCTCAAAAATTAAATTATTTTTCTACAAAAAATCCGGAACGACTTTTCAGTCCTTTTTATAATTCTCTTACACGGTTTTCTTTATGCAATGCCTCCGACATTTCCTAGGTAATTTCACTTGTAGACGGTTGTTTGCAGAACACTATCTCTCTCTCTCATAACGCGGTTCCAGTCCCCACTCATTCAGCGTAAACAAATAATTTACACAAAGTTATAATTAACGTTGGTTCAATAACAATACCTATATAATACATCAAAAGTTTAATTATGTGTTTGTGTTTACAATTATTAAAGCAGCAAAGGCGCGCAAACCGCGCGCCAGTAGAATATTAATTGATGCAAAAGTTGATTTTCTTTCGATAAATGATATTTATTTGGCAAATAGGTTTAAAAAAACACTTTTACACGTCAATTTTTTTTTTCGTCATTTTAAACTAGAAAAGGCCGGTGTTTCCTAGCTGACTACCCTGACAAGAAACAGCGAAACAAACTCAGGGGTCAGTCTCTTTTAAAGTCTATACAACAAATATGTAACGGTCAAATCACATGAGAACCATGCAGATTATGTCTGAGATCGTCTTTTGAAGAAAGAGCCATACAGATTTGAGTGGACCTGTCCAGTCAGTGCAAGCATTTATCAGTATTCGCAAAGCTCAACTCGGGACTACTAAGGAGCTCAACGACTTGACGAACCAAGGAAAGGCCATTTGAGTAGGCCGCAGAAAATACTCAAATTGCCAGACATACGTTAAAATTACTGAAAAGAAAAAAAAAGCAATCAACATAGTCCTCAAGTTCACAATCAAATCAAAAATCAGTTTTCTAATTTTTAGAGCCTATTTAAGCGTTCTCAAACGTTATTCTAGTCCGTGGGGATCAGTATATTTTGGCACCAGGTACGGAACTAATTTACTGGCGGTGTCATAAATCGGTAGTCGTCTGTTTGCCGTCACACGTAGCATTTAGTGTTCGGAACACGCCCGCAACGGGTAACAAAACACACGACCGACGAGAAACTTAGTAAACTCATCAGCTGGGCCCCCGAGCACGCGCGCTAGGTTTACTTGTGAGAAAACTTTCTTATATTGCACCAACTTGCCGGCACCTATCATAGCCAGAGTTTGGAGCAGCTTGCTAACATGTATTTGCACTAGAAACAGCTTTTTACTCATTCCGAAACCGCTAATGCTTTAATTAAACCGCACCAAAATGTTAAACGCCTTTATGCTAAACCAAACGATAAATTATGCTTTGTCAGCATATTTGAAAAACTCTTCAAATTCGTAAAATATAAAACGCAAACAAACGTTCCTAAATAAATGTGTATCTTGCACGAGCCCCACATGTACTTTGCGGTACTTGTGTCGAGTCCCATCCCTCACAGCTCACAGACGAGACGTCTCAAAAGGGTGTTTTAAAAGAATGCGTGCACTGACGCCGAGGGATATCGTTCCAACCTCTCTTACACTACAAAATCACTCCCCATTTTCATATACACCCTTTCAGGTACCAACTCCCACCACTTCAAAATATTAACATGAATACGTAACCACCATAGAAATATGTAGAGGCAACATTTTCCCATTTTCAGTCTTTAGAACCTCGTGGCCTTAATATTATAAGACGTTATCAACATAATTTGTTTAATAACAGCGAAAAATGAGGACAGCAAAATAAAGGTGCATTTCTACCCACTTTGCCGGTGAGATGGAGGCAATTTACTTGGAAAGGATTTTACATGGGCGCAAAGAACAGCCGAGGACAAAGCGGAGGTAATAAACCTTGTTTCAACGGAACGAAAATATAAACAAGGGCTTACTTATGTAAGTGTTTCAGTTTCAACAGACACGTTTACAAAGTTAGTGTTCAACAGTTGTTATAAATGAACCATGTTTTCCAAAAATCCAAAAAATACATAAAGGTACAATTTTCCTGAAAATACGACGTATGGAGGCAGCTTTCATCTTAATATCTACTATCACAATGAACCTGAAACTAAAAATATGTTATAAAAGAACCGTAAAAAGACGTTATAAAAAATTGTGATAGTATTTTCACTTTAGCGTCTAGAACACACAAAGAACTCGTGCATTTATTTTTACGATCACCTAAAATAGAAGTTGCTTTTCGCACAAAAGAACATCAAATTATATTTAAGCTCATAAGGCAAGGTACGAGAATTGTATAAGATACAAATTGCAGCTAGATTCGCCAGGGAGTGTACCACAAAGTATCGCATTAAGTTTACACAGCTCTTATCACGGCTACCAAACTTTATTGCGAAAACCCAGTTTCAAAGTATTATAGCTGAACTTTTATTACGCGGTCATTTTGAATGTTATGTACAATTTCTGTAAAATGAACTCAATTATGCAACAAAAGAAACATGTACTTTCATATTATAGTAGGTACTTTGTTTTAGAAACGATGGTTAATAAAGGTAATGAAGCACAAGTAAACCTAATAAAGTTTTAATTAAGTAATTTATCATATTTTATCATTATTTATTTTTGACATGGATCTTGCCGACTTTACAATATGTCCTATGGTGATAAATATGATAAGTTTATGGATTTTTATAGACTTTCCCAATTAGTAACCAAAGGTCTAAGGTTCTAGAGTGGCGACCGCGCACCGGAAAACGCAGCGTTGGAAGGCATCCCACAAAGTGGACCGACGACCTGGTGAGAGTCGCGGGAATGCGGTAGATGCGAGACGCACAGGATCGGTCGTTGTGGAGACGCTTGGGGGAGGCTTATGTCCAACAGAAAATCGAAGCCTACTGGGGCCTTGGATTCGCTTCTGAAAGGAAAACCCGGCCCTGTCATGAAAGGCAAAGAAGGAACAGGTATGAGTTTTTTGTAAAAGTCTGACACCCTCAATCGCTCCTCCAAAGAGCGTGAGATATCATTGAATGATTTTCCAACCTAAAAAAAAAGTTTACGGGATTGTTCGAAAGAGTTGCCGTGGAGCAGGAATTCAGTATAGAAATGTATGACACGCCCTCTCGCTTAAAAAAAAAAGTAACAGTAGTGACGAAAATACAAAGTATTGAAATAGTGTACCCTGCATTTTACACCTTCATCAACTGGCACCACATTTTAGGAACCTACTCCCCAATACCAATCCAGTTCATCACAATACTTACACCCAACAATTATGATGTGCGACTAAGGGTATGGCTAGCACAAAAGATCCAGAAGGGTCGAAGTGCTCTGGTTTAGGGCCAGCCCCACAACAGGATAAGATAAGGGTATGGCAGTTTTGCGTACATAGACAAGCATAACTAAACCTGAGTCACAAGCTACGCGAGTTCCAAATAAACTAATTTGCTAAGAAAACAATGGTCGCCAATCAAAACTCCGCTACTTGTAAAGCGCTAACGAAATTTTAACTCACCGCCGCCAACTACGAGTTTCACAAATGAGCAAAATAACAAGTGGCTGCTACGATAGCTAACAATGAAATAAGAATAAGATAAACCTGACTCTAATCTATAAAGGTTTTTTTTAAGCACTTACTTAAATATTACAGTACTTACTGAAACTACACTAGACTATTCACGAGAAACATAATGCATTGTAAAACCGTTTTTGACCTAAGATAACAGTGTAGCAATCACAAAATTGTCCTTTCTAAAAATAGGGAGGCTGTATCGTTATAATAATCTACATTTTGTTTGCTTTGTTTCTTTTTCCTACTTCTGAAAAGCTCGCGTAAATCTACAATCCGAGTGAATCAATCAATCAACAAGTAACCACGAATAGTGATTGCAATTTTGTAAAATCTATTACTTCGTGTTCGATTCCAGCAATGTTGCATCCGCTAACTATGCGTAGATAAAGACACAGAATTACATTGTTTTCATTCCGAAATTAAGTTTGCAGGATTCGTTTCTACAGCGTATTTGTAAGAATGTAAAAAACACAATTGGTGTTCTATCGTTCTGATTCAGTGCTATATTGTTAATGCGACACAACCATTAGATGACCCTATTCCCTTCACAGTACAATCTGCCCCGGGCGCAAGTTTCCTACAACACAGCGAGGGTCGCGACCGCCAATAATAAAATCGTTATTATTGATTTTACTGTCGAGAACAATCAATTCGTAAACCGTGCCGCCGTCACGGCTAAATCGACGGTATCCGCCCGGCTCCCCGGACTATCTATACTAATAAAGACGCGAGCCTGTACAGTGACGATAATCCCCAAAACTCCTGAGCCAACTTTAATTAAAAGCTACACTGGGCGCTGTTTCCTTGTATTCTTTGTCTACGTGTAATGGCATACAGATTAGGACATACTGAGTGCGATAACAGACGAAGTAACATGTTATTATACTTACAGCAAAGTGTCACGGATTTTAGCACGGATATTTATTTTAACAGGGGACAAGTATGCTCTCCTTTCTAGTAGAACTATTTCCATGTGTCGCCTCCCTACTGTGGCAGCCACCAGCACAGCTACGGGCTACCCCATGCAAGGACTGCAATGCGGAACCAGAACTATATTTCATTTTTAGAACGCGAAACGGTCGCATTAAATCGTTCCTATTGTTAAAATAGTATTTTACGACTAGCTTAACGAAGCATGATAACGTATAAATCAATTTTACTAAAGTAAATGACGGATTATAAAAAGTAGTATGTAACAAAACCGGTAAGATTATTAGAAATATCTACCCTAAGAGATTAAATACAGGGTGCCACCGAAATCAAAACTATCAAAACATTTCTATTGCTATTCTATTGTGAGTATTGTATTGTATACCCAGTCAAACAAATAGCCTGGTTCCTCCAAATTGCTTTTCTACTACACACATTACCACATGCCGGGACAAAGTAATCGCGGTACGTATTATTACTGTTCTTTTATGGTATTATTTCACATACGGATGAGTTTCCGCAAAGGCTTTCAGAATATAAAAGTCTCCCTTCACGGCCGCACAGCACTCGCATACGAGATACGCTACTTATATCGCGTGCGTTCGACAATATTTCTTGAGGAATTCGTCGATATATCACCGCCGGCCTCCCCTCGATAACGTGCCTCCTAGTTTCCGTTGAATGGACGAAACAGGGGTTAACATCTCAGAACATTCGTTTAGAAAAACTTCGTTTGGCAATAAGCCTGACGGACTTAGGAAAGCTACCAACCAAATATGTGTTTTTTTTTTTACAAATATGTGTGTAATGTGCGTACTGTTCTATTTTCTAGTACCTAAGGTATTTGACTTTATCAAAGTTCTATTTAAAATTCTGTTAAGAAAATATTTTTTTGAATGAATTTCATGCCAGGGACCCATCGGTCAACGCAAAAATTAAATTCTAAGTTCTTTTAAAAATTTTGTACACGCTAAAAATGAGGACGGATTATCACGGCAATAGTCCCATAATATGCGCTTGAGGTCACTGTGTGTAAACAGAAAGATGAGCCCAATCAGTAAATCACAACCCTTTTAAATTCACCCACCATGGTCACAGTCACCCCGTCCGTGAACATGTATGTCATAATCTTTTTCTTGTTTATATTATTTTATACAAATTGAAATGTGTCTTTTTAACATAGGTATAAATTGTCACATTACGTCTTTTATAATATAGATACACATCCTGTATACCCTTCCATTTCTCAGTAATTTCTCAACAACTTGCTGAAGGGGAGCAAAAAAAAATTCCCCCATTTCCTGAAAACATTGCAAATTTTTAACGTCGAAACTTGGGCAATTGCAAAACCAGTATAAAACAGTTTGAGAATTTATGTATATTCAAACTTATTTAATTAATGTTTCAAAATAAGTTCAGTCTAAGTTGTTAAAAAAATAGGAAGCTTACAGAAAGCTTTTGGTAATTTATCTAGGGAACCCGTCTAGATCTTCCGATAGGCCATCCTAAGCTGTCCTGCCCAAATCAAGTGCCATTTAAAGGGATAGGGTTCCGTGCAATGGATACATTCTGCAAATCCTCGTGTTAAATTAACTAGCGCTGTGCATGGGATTCGGCGCTATCTAGCTTTACTAGTGACTATTCGAACATAAGTTAGTGACATACTACTAGGTACATGTACAGCCAGGGGTCAAAAGTGCAGTTTCACCTTACCAATGCTAAAATGTCTAAAATTTCTATGTAGAAGAGGGTCAATGGTTCATGACTGATTTAATTGGTAGCATAGAATCTGAAGTATTGAATAAACTAGTTAAGCAATTTTAGACACTTTAGCATTGGTAGAGTGCAACTGCACTTTTGATCACACATTTCCGACTTTACTTTTATCTCATCTTAGTTAATTAGGGTATAAATAAATTGCAAATATTCGGATGTCATTGTTTTTAAAAACGATATTGTAATCTAGAACAAAATAAGGTCATTTTAATTACTGGCATAAGTTAAACCCCGTGGATAAATTGCTAATCCCTTAATAAGATGAACATAATCAATAACAACAACAGTAATTTTCCATACACAACCCACTTTCAAAGGGAATGTTTGCGATCTAAGATAGATAAGGGGATGAATAATCAGTGAGTCTAAAAATAGGATCATTAATCCCTCGAAGACTTGAACGGATCTAGAACGTACGCTAATACTCTTTGAAATTAGTTTTAATGGATGATTGCGCACAAAATTCCGTTGGTCTGCGTTACAAAACGAGGTTTTCTTCTTTGAGATAAGCCGAACAAATAAGAGGGGAAGGAACTAACCAATAAGTTAATAGACTTGGTATCGCAACTGCAAGATCGATCGCCTTGACTCCTCGAGTCCGATTGAAATGAGGGCGCCTCTCCACTTGCAGACGTTCGGAAAAAAGGAACTGGGAACCGTATCAATCAAGCAATAAGCCGCTAATCTAATAAAGATGTAAACATAAAGCTGCCTCATCGGAGAATGTTTACCCAGTGCCTCTCAATTCGTCTCCGCTTTGATGTGGAGTCACCCTAAAAGCGGCATGTTACGTCTTATTCGATTTCGCGTCACGAGCGGCGCGCTACATTCGCTATTCGAGATAAAACTTATATTAAGAGTTACTATCTTCCTACGTTACGTTTTGATGGGTCCATTTACGTCCAAGTTATGGTTCGCCTGAAAGGATGTTTTCAATGGCCGAATGTGTTTTAGGATTCTTGGGTAGGAGATAAAAATGAATACCATAAAAATCATAAAATGAAAACTATTTAGAGATAATGTCACATAAAAAATTTAACAACCCTTGCCATCATCGCTATCTAAGTCTAAGGCTTTTTTTTAAGATGTTGAATAAATTAGTGGATTTTCTAGTTAGGTATCTATACATATATTGCGGTACATCTGCCTAAGTATAGAGTACTCTAGAATTAGCATCGGCGATATACACAATGAAAACCGAATTAAAATCCACAACAAAACATTTAAAAGGGGTCCTCATCCTCACTCCATTCAAGGCCATTATTAATTAGAGCGTCCATAAATTTTGCATTCAAAAACGTACAAAGCAATCAACAAAATAAAGCCGTCGCGTAAGATCTTAATGAAAACGGGACGTGAAGATAAAGATAGATGAAGATACTGGAGTTGATGTGTCTCAGAGGTCTTCGATACTCTATCGATAAACGGGAGGAAATATTGTAGCTAGCCAAGCCACCCTTGAAATCGCTTCCCCGTCGCGTGGACGGCTAAGGGGCGGGGTGAGGGTGCGGGGAAGGGGCATACAATGCGCGGCCGTTGACACGAATCTCCCGCACTATGTTTATGTATCCCATTGGATTTTTTCCCTACGCGTTTACCGTGAACGGCTGCTCACGAATGGACCGTTTTGTTTTTGGATTTCGAACACAAACAAACCTATCGAATTGGTTGCAGAGCGTTCGAATTTGGATTGCTAGTTTTTATGTGGTTTTGGGAATGATTGAGTATAGATATCTTAAAAGATTATTAGCAGCCTATTTAAATCATAGAGGATAATGAAATACTCCTAAATGTTAATATTAAACAAACATACCAAAATCATACATTACTACGGTACGTATTGGGCACGCCTTAATTATGGCGGTAAGCCACCTCTTTGAGGAGTGGCTGGAAAGGCAACACGGCGTCATTACCTTCAGCATGACGCAGGTCCTCACCGGACACGGTAAGTTCGGGAAGTTCCTGCACCGGATTCGTGCGGAAGCGACGCCCGGGTGTCGCCACTGTGTGGACCGCCCGGAGGACACGGTGGAGCATACGGTGGAGGTGTGCCCCGCTTGGGCAGAGCAACGCCGTGTCCTCGTGGGGGCAATCGGCGGCGGCGATCTCTCGCGCCGGGCCTTGGTACAGGCCATGGTCCGGAGCGAGGAGGAGTGGCAGGCGGTCGCCTCCTTCTGCGAAGCAGTAATGCTTGCAAAGGAAGCGGCCGATCGCGTGAGGCAGCGGTCCTCACGCCCCAACCGCCGCCGGGATTCCGATGCCGATTTCCGGCCACCGTAGGCGCGGGCTTGCGGACGGCGAGCAATGGGTGGCTTGCCGTCCGACCGTCCGGTAACCGTCCGGACCAAGCCCAAGTTGTCAACGGCGCGTGCTGTTCCACGCGCGCCTCAAGGAGATGTCAGCAACTGTAGGGGCCCAGCAGGGTCGAAGCCTACTGGGGCCAAGGGTCTGATTCTGAAAGGAAGACTCGGCCCTGGTACGAAAGGCAACGAAGGAACAAGAGTGGGTTTTTAGTCAGTAAAAGTCTGACACTATCTCCCGCCCCGCCCAAGAGCGGGGGATGTCATAAGGTGATTTTCCCACTGAAAAAAAAAATAATAAAAAAAACTACGGTACGTATAATATATTAGGGATTAAAGTGTGAAATTGCCGTTTTTTAAAACGGGTTGCTTTGAAGTGACGAAGTTTTAACTTTGGATTGATTTGGAATTATAAATTCATAAACTAGATATTAAAGGTACTTAAGTTATTCTTTTTTCAAAATTAGGTATTTATTGGTTTCTTTGTCTTTTGTATTTTCTGTACAAAGTTGTACTTATTTCAAAGCAACCCGTTTTAAAAAACGGCAATTTCATACTTTAACCCCTATATAATACAACTAGCTTCTGCCAGCGGCTTCATTCGCATGAAAGTCGGTTCCTCCATTCAAAATTTGGGCCCCCGTTTCATCCCCTTAGGGGGTGAATTTCGGAAAAACCGTTCTTAGTGGATGTTTACACTCTATAAGAAACCTACGTGCCAAATTTTAAGTTTCTATGTGTTATAGTTTCTGAGATTTCGTGGTATTACGCTTTTATATAGATAATATTCCACAACTGACACAACGCCGTCTAGTCCCAAGCTAAGCAGAGCTTGTGTTTGAATACTAGACAACTGATATATTATATATTTCTAAATATATAAATATGTTTATCATTATTATTATAGATATATTACAATAATTATTATAGATAAATTACATCCACAAAAAATGATCGAGCTCATCACACAAATATTTGTCGTGGGTGGGAATCGAACCCACGATCTCCGGCATAGCAGTCAGGGCCACTAACCACTAGACCAACAGGCCAGTCACGTATACGTACCAGTTCAGTTTCGATTAGAAAAGCGATACATACAAATGGTCAATATAATATCAGTAACAGATCTTCACATTTTCTAATAGAAAACATGAGATGTAATGTAAATAATAGTCATGTGTAAATGAGGCGTAATGCTGAGAGCAAATGAGCGTAACTTAGAGATGGCAAACCAAGATTTCAAAGGTAAAATTGAATGCAACATTGAATTTTAACTTTAGTAAGACAAGGCTGCGAGATTGTTTGAAAGATTCACCGCGGCCCTGGAAAGCAAAGAGCAACTGAAGAAACACGGGTGGGTTTTAGTCATAAAAAGTCTGTCACTCCCTCTTGCTCCACCTACAACGTGAGACGTAGGTATAACTTCCAAACAAAAGCACAAAAAGCTGTACCTTCTACAATGTTGTTGACTCACAACTATTCACTGGAAGTAATTATTATGATAATAAGTTTACAAGATCAAAAGCACGGAGTGTCAGACTCTGTCTGACGTCTCCCGACGTATGACTTCGACGTCAATCAGCACAAAGTCGTCATCAGACGTAATTGTTTATTTTTAATCCCGCGATGTCAGCTCGTGCAATAAATGTTCCTCGCGCTATAAACACACGGATACGCTACCAAGAATTGAAAGATATCATTAATTAAACAAACAATGTCAAAAGTCATAACTACAGTGATTAACACAATAATAGGTACACTATGACATGGTCACTCAATAATTAAACATATTTTATTTATTCCAGTATAATATGTTCCTAATAAAATTATAAACCTTTCCACGAATTTCTTAAAATTTAATTATAAATATATTTTCATAATAGGTATTAATGACATGTATGTCATGAGTACCTATTATTAAGAATTTTTAATTTTGACCTGTAGGTCATGAATTCAACCGTTTTAACCTACAGAATATTATGGAAAGAATTAAAAGACATATCTCACAAACGTTTCATACTGATATACGTATGAATGGAACTAACAGGTACACATACCATACGTTGATTCTATCAGCGTTCGGACGAATAGACCGTAACAATCCAATCTCGCTGGAGATCTAGGGCAACTCAAAATTACTAGCCTAATTCTTTTCGGTCACAACGTGGCGTGGGTGTCGGGCCGGCTACCAAAAATCGCATGCAGCGCGCAACTTCAATATTCTTTGATATCCTCGTGTTCTGGTATTCTTTATTGTCTTAATATTGTACAATAGGGATCCAGAATATCTACTGATATAACCAATGAGGTTTAAACCATTTTTTAACCGACTTCAAAAAGGAGGAGGTTCTATGTTCGGCTGAACGTACCTTTTTTTTATGTATGTTTACCGATTTCTCGGTCAATTGAGGAATGATTATGAAAATTCTTTTTTATTGAAATGTTATGCTTCCGAGTTGGTCCCATAGAAATATGGTTATGATCTGATCATGAACTTCGAAGATATGGAACAGAACTCCTCATAGGATCACAGCAGAACCGTCGTAACAAGTAAAATTGCTTTGTTTATACGTGTAGTCGATGACTGACTGAAAGAAGAGGGGGAATATATCGAACTGATCTGATGATGAAGCCTGAAGTTAGGCACCGGAACTCTGTAATAAATTCTTGTAATCTAACCGTGTTTGGGATTATTTTAATTATCACGAGATGCACTCTGGCTATAAGGTATTTAAGTTTGGCTCGGGGGTACTTTTTAGTGGTGGTACCATAAAAATTATAAAATAAAAAACTTTTCACAAAATAAATACAACCTACTTCCGAAATTAAAGTTATTTTGCACTTTTCAGTGTTTTTCTTTTAATTAGATGTCTGTTGTATTTTTTTTTTTTGTAAAAAGTTTTTTATTTTAAGTGAAAAGTTAACAGTTCGTATGATTTATAACAGAATTTTAAAAAATATTGCAGATATTCCAGGCCGCTCAAAAAGTTCTCAACGTAAAAAAGTTTTCAATAAAATACACTATGTCTAAGGTTCCTTAAATTCCTTAAATAGCGTATAACTCAAATGAAAGGGATCGTGTTCCCCATGATTAATTACTAAGAATTAAACAATTGAACTCAGCGTATTTGCAGTATGGACAGCGGACAGTGGCGCCCGATCTATTAAAAAACATCATCAGTCATCAGTGCATTTACTCTATTTATAGTCTCAATTACTATGTTACCAACGAAATGAAGAATACAACACGTAACTGTTTATTTGTTAGTCCCCATGAAAACCTCTGAATAGGGTACCCACGTTACCTAGTATACATTGCCCACGGATCTTGTGCTATTGTTTGCAACTTGATACAGAACTTCTAAGTTTCCAACCACCACCCTTCCTAAGTGTCATTCATGTTTAATTATCTACAACGTAATTGTACACTGTACACGTATATCCTTTTTGCACAGTTTCCAGAACGCCGAACAAGCTTATACTTGGAAGAGAAAATTATATTTGAACTAAAACTTTGGCCTTACACTCGTGGATGGAATCCTTTTCATAGAATGTGCTCAGTTAATAAATAAGACAGATATTAAAAGAACGCCGTTGAATTTCATTTTATTTTATTTTTTTAATTTAGAGCTCTTTTGTAAAATCCTCTTGTCGACGACTTGCTTTGTTTTCATTTGTGAAATTGTAATCCATTGTTTCGTGTTTTTAATTTTTACTGTAAGCACTTACTAATTTTTTTCTATTTTTATGCGGCATTTATATTTAGAATGAAGGACCTTTAAATCCGTATTTGATCTTGTTCATTGCGTGTATTCAACAAAACTTAACAATATCTAGTTATTAACAGAAACAGTTTCCCATATCACCTTTATCCAAAGGCATTGCATATATAATTCATCCCATTCATGAATATGAACAGCCTGTAGACACAGGTGCAGTACAACTTCTTCGTAGTAGTTATATGTATACGAGTACATGTACCTACACATAGAGCGTAGATTACTCGAGGTGCGAACTATCTAACTTAGTACGATGCACATTTATTATACAGATAATCTTAAAAGTTGTTGTCACTCGCTCCACCTTTCAATATCTAAATTATAGATACTGGCAGCAGGTAAGCACCGGAGATTGAAAGGTAAATAATGTAGTTTTAAGTATGTTCACGAATGTATGTCATTTTAAATAGGAACAACGTTTTAAGATTCACAGATGGATGATCTCGGCTACAATTTACAATTAAATGCCCTCACGATGTAAGTCTTAATTCTGAACAAAGCGGAGTGGCGAGTTATCACAGCTCCTAATCGTCTAGGCGGTCACGATTTTACTATTGTGGGAACTGAACTAAACAACATCGGGCCTAATACGTCACGAAAATACATTTCTTTTACTGGGAAAGAGAAAAGGACTCGTAATGAATTGAGAGAATTACAAAGAAAAAGCGATTCTTTACATTTTTAGCTTAAGGTGGTTTCTCTATAGAACCTAATGTAATTACTATTATATTATAGTACAGGAATAACTTCACCCATCTCAGTTGAATTCTAACGACGGTTTAATGGAAACCGACGTAATCTAGAACCGCACTCATCAGAAACGTCTCCTTCCCTCCTCGATTGTGCGTTCAACACTGAATTTGCGCTGTGTAAATCACCACAACAGTTAATATCGATCGCCGTGGGTTTCCATGTGACCACACCGTTACACACGCCCGGCCGCGCATGGTAATTGAGCCTCTCACTTCCTTCCGGAGACCTGCCCGCTCTGATGACCATTGATACGCACAAAACGGGAATTTATAAACAAACATTTTTTGTACATTGCGATTTATGATTATGAAATGGTGATTTGATATATTGTTTACAGTTTAATTATTCTACTAGCGACCCGGCCCCGCTTCGAAACGTGTTACAATTTTCGTCTTTTGCACGTATAGAGTCCTTCATGAGGAATAATGAGGTATATTAGTAACGCATGAGTTACTAATATACATCATTATTCCTCATGAAGCACTCTGACTATTGGTGAAAACCATATGACAATCCAATCAGTAGTTTTTAAGTTTATCACGGACAGACAGACATACAGATGCGGTAAGGATAAGTTTTCCTAACGTTGAAGTTGGCTTCAACTTCCACCAGAATGCTGTATTTTATTGTATAGTGTATACCAATATTTCACATGAAGTTTCTGACCATCTCACCTCCGCAACGCAACTAGCACGAGATAAAAGGTACTCAAAGGATCCAACGTTCCGTGACGTGTCATGGATTCGCAACACAGATACGACCCTCTACAAGTCTCAAAAGGATCCTAAATTTCAGAATACATTACAAACGGACTTTTATTGAACAGCTACAGACAATTTTGTTACAGCTACTTGGATCGCTTTACTATAGTAAATTAGCTAGGGTGTAATTGTATACAGAGTATTTCCATCAGAATTAATCACATTATAGGGCGTTGAGTATGTTTGAGAACCGAATTAGTACACGATTGAATACATCTCAGGCGAATATAGCTGTATTAAGTACAGGTTTGTTCATTTCTATCGGAATCGGAGCGGTATTAACAGAGATCGTTGGAACAGTGCTGTTACAGCTTAGTCGAGACGTTCAAAATAGTATCTATCAGATTGTGTCGCAGACTCGTCCAGCTTATACAAACTATGTATACAAAGGTGTTTCTGCGTGTCTGTCTCAATCGATTCAGGCCACAGTATAGTCTGAGACAGTTTCTATATTTAACAGCTTTAAAATTGTTTCTGATTTGGATTGCATGAAACGCGCTGGATTCACTGAACTTATTTTACATATATTAGGTTCTGCTAGTGACTTCACTCGCGCCAAAAACAGAAAATTATTCTATAAAATAATGAAAAACCATTTATTTGCGCCAAAATGACACAATCTTAAAATTAGCTTAAAATCATAATCTATATAATTATGGCGAAAATATGCGTCACAAGCGCGCACAACGGCCGAACGCTCAGCATAAAGCCGTGCGTGGCCTCATGCATAATGCGATCATAGTAACATACTCTGGGACTGGGATAAAAAGTCCTAAGTGCTTCCAGGACATGGTGCACTTGTGTGCATCCAATTCCGTTTAGCCGTTTGAGCCTGAAGGAGTAACAAACATACACACACATACAGACTTTCACTTTTATAATATTAGTCTAATGAAAAAATATCATGGGTTCAGTAAAACGTAGGCAGGAGAACTTCTTTTAAATCCTTTTTATCTTTTACAATAGTAATACTGACTGTTTTAAAATGAGTAATTACTTCAATCAAGTTCGACAACCTTAGTAGCCCATAAATGCATAATAACCACGTCCAATTACTCCATTCGTGTTGCTATACGCCGTTTTGCATACCATCGACAATATTAATTTGTTATGGACTATGCTTACTGACCATGTCTATAGATAGTACATCATATCGCTTGTATAAAAGTGGTGTCAGGTTGTAGCAATAGTTCTCTCGTGTCTACATGTGCCGTCGCCCGCCCCGATCGATGTCTGACCCCGTGCTATGTCGCTCTCGCCTTTAGCACCGCCTCTTTTGACGGGTCACAGGATTCTTCACTCATTCCCTATAACTAGCACCCCTAAATCAAAGAAATTGTATTTCTTTAGCAAGTAGTTCACGAAAATTTCACCAACTGTAAGGACTTTACAATTCAGTAAAAGAAATCAATTTGGAGGAACATGTTTTTAATTCAAAAGTTTTATAATCAGATTTGTTACCAAACTTGGATGTTAGTTGTTACAGAATCGATTGGAATAAAACATCTTAGCACTGTGTACATTTCCATATTGAAGCAATCATAGTCACACAATTCAATTTATTCAAGTTCCATTTCCGCCTCTCGCCCACTAACGCAACCGCTCATCTATCTACACCAAGTCTTCTCAGAAAAAAATAAACGAAAGCTCATTGGTCGATGAATACGTAATATGCTTGTGCTCTCACGGTATTGTTCGAAAGGATAATGTTCAAGGGATAAAACCAATATAGAAGTATCTGTCCCATGCATGGGTAATAAATTATTTGTACTTTTGATTAAAAATCCTTAAAAGCAGCTTTAATAATAGCTACATGTTTTACTTTGGATATTAATATTCAATACCATTGTTTTCAGAATGGTTTTTTTCTGTCGGACAGTTAATTGTATGTATGTATGTGTATTGGTAAAATCTTACCAATTATTATGTGTGTAAATCCAAAACTTTGCGGTAAATTATATTGTGGCGGTTCACTGTTTTTTTTTCTGAACGAATTATAATATTCCGCGTAAATATATATGATCGCAGTACATACGGATAAATCAAGATAACATTACCTGGTAACATAATACAAGATCATAAAATATTCTTAGGAACGTGTACGAAAACCATAACACCTAATACTGCCTACGTGTCGCTTCTGTTTATTCAACGGGCAGACTAATCTATGAGCGTAACGCGCACGTGTGGCAGAGAGTACGGCGCGCGGCCGATCGCATTGTTTGGGGAATTTCATACAATATGGGGCGTAAATATTTCGACAAACCTAAAAAGGGAGCGCCTATAAAAGAACAAGAACCGATATCCGCTGTGAAGGATATAAGAGCCAATTGATGATGTTTTATTATGTCAACAATAATATGCTTTAGCGCTTTTGTGAGTAATGTTTAATTACATTAATGGATTCTAATGTTACATTAAAATTTAAACAGCTTCAGTAAAACAGCGATAAACGCGTTGTGTATTACATACCTACCAATAAGAGAAAACAAACTAACGAAAACAATAAGTAAATTAAGTGTACCTACCATGTAATAATTATAGTAAAAATTAAAACAAAGACAACAGAGTACAGACCGACCAAAGTCGTGTTTGTTCATTACAACAGAATTCTGTGGGTGCAATGACGCAGCAGTAGGGGCGGTCTCACTGCCACTCTTGTGCGACAAAACGCAGCGCAATAAAAAGTCGGCGACGGCATCGGCAACTCACACGTGCATCCGCTCGCCACTGTGCGAAGTTATTTATACATGCACCGAACTAAGGCCTTCGGCGCATACCATCAAATGCTTACCATGTCTTGGGGATTTTACTTTATATCAACTTAGAAAGATTAAGGATGCGTGATTTATTGCTTCTGTATTTTTAGATATTTTGTACTATTTATTCCGTTTTAATACCACTCAACTAATTGGTATTCGCTTAAACCCCTGTTTATTTTCTATTCTAGTTTAAAATTCAGTTAAATCCAAAAAAGTATTAATTTAACAAATGACTAGGAGGGCGAGTCGATTGGAATATTCGTTTTGAGCAGTGTAATGATTGTGAATTATTACTTAGTTGTTTGTTCTTGATGTAATTAATAAAACTAAGTGAACAGTTTGAGTTTATCTTAATATAGTCCTCCCAGTTGAAATAGTTTCCCTGAAGATTCCAGACCGCTAAGGCAACGAGATTTTATACTTCAGAAGACATTTGTTAAATTAATACTTTTTTGGATTTAACTGAATTTTAAACTTTTGATTACTAGCCATATTTATAAATAAAATATGGCTAGTAATCAACTTTGTTATATACCTACTTAGTTCTTTACACCTGTATATTTTATTCTTTCAAAAACAACTTAAACTAAAACAATTTATTTACAATTTAAATATATAATATATAACATGACAAAATATCAAAAAAAAAAAACAAATCAACAATATACAATGGAATATTAAAATTTACCTGCCGATGCCGTAGTTATTATTAGATGAGCACGTAATTATTTACGTCTATCTATCTAATAACTATATTCAATGCTTTGCTTTATTAAAAAAAAAAAAACAATTGTAAAATATCACAGAAAATCACAGAGTATAAAGCAGCTAAATGATGTTTAAATATTTTTTTATATTTCAACAATTAGAATTTAAATCATTAATTTTTCGAAACAGTGACCAAACTCACCCTTTTTTGCAGGTAAAAAATAGCAAGATGATTCTCTCTTGACTCTTACTTAGTAAAAATATTGAAATAAAGTGAATTTGGAAATTTTTTGCAAAGGATATTACGATCATATAAAAATATTAGGAAAAAAAAAATTATTTGATTATGTTTGACTGAGCTGACTGTACCAAATTCAAGTTACTGGTATTTGTTCGTACATTAAATTAAATTATTTAAAGACTGGTATCCGTTCAGAATAGAAAATAAAAATGCGTTCAAAGAAGTTTCAGTGGTATTACTTTTTTTTTTAAATAGATTAGTACTTTTTACGGGGCCACTATAGATAGTCAAATCATAATTGCAACTTTCAATTTCACGAAATAAATAGTAGACATACCTTTTTATCATGTATGTACCGAAGTCATAATGAATCCTAATTACATTATACTTCAGTATATTTATTTATGGAAAATAATTATTCACGAGTTCATATGTTAATTCATTACGTACGAACGATAATTACTTCCTAAGTACGATTTCAACATGGAAGGAAATTAAAAACGTGATGAATAGCACATTATAAGAGTATTCTCTTTTCGTACTTAAACTAAACTTTACAGCTTCTTGGGTAAGTAAGGCAATCAATACACAAAACAGCACCAACATTCCTAAGTAGCCCATCGCTCCTCTGTAGTTTCGACAACTAATTTAAGAGTTCTAGGTTTAGTCAACAGTTTAAATTAGGTACTAATTCAATTATCTCGTAGTTAATCAAAAGTTCGACGGCTCTGGGTGACCCAGAGCCGTGTGACTTAGAAGCGTGACTAAACGACCTAACACCCGCGAGCTTCGATTTAATGACCAAACGTGTCAAGTTATTAAAAATCATCTTCATTTAAGCTTATAAGATAAACATTTTTTATTTACCCGCCGCCGGTCGTCCCGGCTTAATTATGATATCAAAAGTTGCATCGTCAGCTTTGTCTATCGCGTGCAAGAGCCCTATCTCCCTCTCGCTCCAAACGCAGGATGAGCTCAGCCCACATTGCATCGCCAGCATTGACGATTAAACACGTTTCTATGCACGGTCTCGTATTTTTATGTAACGGCCATAGAATAGATCCTCTGAGAACAACAGAGCACTAAGCGAGCCCGCCTGCATTACTTACAACTCGACGCTATCATAAGCTCTGAGAGTTGAACAGGATGATGTAGCAAAACATCTTTCGATATCAATCCAAAAGATATGTAATTAGACTTGTATAAGTGGGATTTCTAAATAATATACACGAGTGTGTCAGCGCTCTATTAGCGGTATCTTTCGGTATGCACGTGATGATGCGTCTACAATATCTCCAAAGGTTCGGTTCAGTGAAGGGCGTGAGAACATCGGCCGAGCTCTTAAGCCGCGTACACGCAAATGAAGTGCAATTTCGCCGGAGGGATTGCGGCTAAGATGCTCGCGAGCCGAGTGCCCAACCGGCGATGACTGGGGGGCTCCGGTCACGAAATGCATTGTTGCAGATAATTTCATTAGGTGCTCTATTACGCCCTCAAACACTCTCAAAGTAATGCTGACTTGAACAGATAGACCGCGGGAAAGCTGCTTAGTTTCATCTAAGATTTTGAACAATGTACGCCCCTACACTCTTGAAGACTTGAACAATTGCCAGTACGGTACTCTTGTTAAACTTAATGCTGTTTCAATTTAACACAATTAATCAAAAGTGCAACGTGCACCGCTACAGCTGCAATAAAAAGAAAAACTAAGAGGAAGTTTATTCGTGTTTGCAATTCTGTTTTACTGTAAATTCGGATTAGAAAGCGTTATTTTGTTACAATTAAAGATTATAACCATTGCGTGCATTATCTTCGAGAGCACCATCGATAGAGACTCTCAGTAACGTGGCGGGTTAAGAGGTCGTTTAAGCTACATTATTATTCTTTACCTATCATTGGGCTGCCAACAACTTCCTATCAGTATAAAAACGAAATGGTTTTAGAATAAGTATTAAAGATTCATTGCAAAATGTCAATGGATATAGAAAACAGTTACTTTAACCAATTATCCATAATAAGAAAACTACAATCCTTATTTGTCATATTGCGTTCTGCACTAGTTCGAAGTGCTGTAGGAACCAATTCCCTCGACTAGTAGTTAAGACTCTAGTCTTTTCCAGTGTTGCCACTTAGCGTGATTCTCGAATGCTTTCTGTGAAGCCTCAACAAAAAAGGATTTATGGTATGAAAGGTCTTACTTAATCATTTTTAATAGTTCCACCTTGCGCTTTGCGGAATGGTACACAATAAACATAATTTGTTTCTGTGTAATAGGTTTCGCAAGCCAAGGTTTTAGTGGTTAGTTGTCTGTGCTGTAAGCGATGAGATGGGCTATTAAGCTGTCACTGTTTATTCACAATAGCGATCCGAAACTAACGCACCCAGAAACTATGAGAGCATGAAGATAAGGAAGTAATCAGCAATAAACATTTACCAATTCTAATAGTCGATATCATAAACCAATACTAAAAATATTACGAACCAACTAACCATACCCGTAACAGTAGGTGTCAGGACCCCTGCGGATTCTAAATTTCGATCGCGTGTTAGAATAATGTTTCGGAATGCATTTTAACAGATGAAATAGTGAAGCTTAACATAATATTAATAAATCAAATATCTTTGGTACCATAACTTGCATTTGAATTTCATTGGGAAGGCTTACAGTGCATGGCATCCAGCGTATCTACATAACCAAAACAAATTTATAAAATGTCCGTAATGTTTCGTGACGACCACTGTCCGTATCGAAACTAGAACCTCACACCATGTTAGCAATTGAGGTTTATTATAATCGGCCAAATTGTGTGTGCACGACAGCAGCCGAAACCCGTTAATTTTCAGCATCATCTGCGAGCCGCGAATCAGAGCAAACGTTGAGCGAGATAACGAACTGTTGAACAAAGTCTATGATTGTGCCAATTTAGCGCCCAATAATCCCAAAAACAGCGCGATCCGACATGTCACACTAGTACACTAGTCTCCACTCGCACTCGGCACAATTAATCAAAATGTTTAAGTCGTACAAAATGCAAATTAAAGGGGGTAACGCGCTCCTTAATCATTCAAGATGATGAATGGACCATTTCTGCCCATATGGCCGTTCGTAGAATTAAGCATGTTATGATTTAAATCAGACGTATTTGTAGTTTCCGCTGCTAACTTTTATGGATTTTTCCAGCTAACATGCGGTTATTAAAACTCAAAACTTGTTTTTTTTTTTAAGAATTTAATAAAACAAGCTTAAATAGAGCTTCTATTAAATTTTAGGTAGAAAATATTGACTTATGACTGATATAAAATTCATAAATCAACAGTAGGAATGTTTAGAAGAAATGAGGAAAGAACAATTAAAAAGCATGTAGCAGCATTACTAACATCTGAAGATTAAATTGATAGTAATTAGACGTGGACATTTATAAGAACGGATAGCAGTTATTATTTTTTACCCGGAGTTGTGCAAGAAACGAGTAGCCAGTAAAAAACTTTCTCACGGCTATTTCCGTGAGTTATTTTCACATACCTATTAATGTTTTTAAAACGGACAAACGGTGGACAAACAGGCGTAATTTAATCCAATCCATTTGTTAACTGTATTTTATGGATCGATGGCAATGTCGACGAGGGTCAGTACGATGTTATGCCCCTTACGATATTTCCCATGGGTGTCAAGGAGTCTGCTGATAATTGCGCCCAGATCCCCGAGGTGTTGTAAATCTTAATGAAGCCACCGAACGTAGACCCCAATCTGCCGTCTATCCTTAATAAATTCAACGTGAGCTCGTATACATTCCCGTACTGTGGTATAACACAGCATTCATGGTTTCGTTTTATTATAAATGTTGACGAATCTACAAATCACCAGAAAAAGTGTTCAAAACTTATATGAAGAAGAATCGATATTTGGGTAAAATATTTTTCTTTTAGCCACTCAATTAGAACGTTCTCATTTATTTTTAGTTTTATATGAAATCAAGAAAGCGGCCTCATTATGTGGCAGAAACAAAACGTCTGATACAATAAAGATCCCCATATGGCCAGAGTTGGTTATTAATAGAAGCAACTGCACTGTGTATCGGTCGTTGTGTTCGAGTAAGACGAACGCGGTGCGTGAACCTGCCACACCTCTACACTAGAGGTGTCTCACTTGACGCACACTTGATACCACACCACATGCTGATATGACATTATGAATAAATTTTATGTCAAGCGCGTTAAAAACCACAGACGCCATGGCGTGTGCTTGACAGACATTCATGTAAGTACCCACTCGAGCGGCTAACTGTATATTTTGGTAAATGACTGTCTATTAGACACGTCACATTAGTTTAGAATTTGTTAATATGTTTTGAATTTTGATACGGTTTGATATTTGTTCTCAAAACACTTTCACCGTGTGAGTGAAATTAAATACATTTCTCTATGAGCTGTCCCACCCAAGTACCGTGTCGTTTGTTCTGAAATGTAGGTATGTAAGTAGGTACTCATACTATACTAACTGTATTTGCAAAACTAGCACTTGTACAACCCCATACATATTTGCATATACACTAACTCGTATGTAACATAGGATTGGAACGTTCAAGTTGAAAGCGTCTTGCAAGGGCCACCCCATTCTTGGTAGGGGGGTGAACTTTAAGCCGTCTGGTACAAACTGTGAATGTCAATCGTGGATGTGTTTGGAGAGGTCTCGAGAGCGGCCATTGCGAAACCGAACAATGCGGAATGAAGTGCATGCACGACCGCATTGCACGCGGCGCGCAGTGCGATCCTTGCGTCGCACGCTCGCAGCTCCTGCCACACCTCGATAGCACACCGCGTCATGTTATATAACCGAAGTAAGTATGTTATAAAAGCATAAATAAAAGTTTCTAACAAGCTCTTTTAGCTGCAGGCGTAGCGAATGTGCACTAAACTAACTTTGCACGGTGGGCAAAAAATGTTTAAAAATATTGTTTCTGCAGTCACTGTGAAATGTGGGAATAAAAATATTTTTACCAGAGGTAAAAAAGAGTTGAGCATGTTATGAAAATAAAAACTAATCGTTATTGAAGCCATGTATGTACCTACAGTTATCATCATTGGATGATGTTTTTGTTTTTTTGAGACAGACAAAATTATGCAATGCTGTGTGCTGACTGGACTGCTCAAGTACGAAGTCTATGGTTGCTTCAAAGATTTATACTCTACTTCTGCGAAGCAGTAATGCTAACGAAGGAGGCGGCTGCACGTGTGAGGGATCGGTCTTCACGCCCCAGCCGCCGCTATCCTGACCCCGATTTCCAGCTTCCGTTTGCGTGGAGTTACGGACAGCGCGCAATGTGTAGCCGTCCGGCCGTCCGGATCGAGCTCGAGTCGTAGACGGCGCGTAGTGTACCACACGCGCTTCAAAAAAATGCCAATAAACCGTCCCAGGGGCCCAGCAGGGTCGAAGCCTACTGGGGCCATGGGTTGTGCGAAAGAGAACCCCTGGTCCTGGGACAAAGGTAAAGAAGGAATAGGAGTGGGTTTTAGTCAGTAAAAGTCTGACACGCTCACACGCCCACGCGCCACGCCACGAGCAGAAGAAGCCATTGAATGATTTCCCACCTAAAAAAAAACAAAAAAAAAAACATCTCCAATTCTAAATTGAAATAGGTAACTATAGCCTACCATAACCAAGTCTAATCAAATTAACAAAAGACAAAGTATCGAGAAATCCCTCCTTAGCAAAATAAGCCGTAACATTCATAATATAACATTTGAAGGTGCCGAGGTCATGTGAAGAGTGATAGCAATAGGCACAAGCATCATACAGCGTTATAAAATGACACGCCTGTTAATGCCTTTATGCTTGCGTGTTGCCCGGTCCGATGTACTACGACCACGACGTAGGTACTCAACAAAATAATAGTCGAACATCACACGCGGCGATCCGATTGACGGAGATATATTGCGACATTAATCAACTATAATCGTTAGTTGAGAGAGCATCCAACACCAAAATTCTACGTGTTACTAACCTCTGATTTACGAGCACGTTTACGTTAAATCGATATCAGGAGACAAATTTGACGGCGCCTCACTCGAAGGACAAATTAAGGGTCGTTTAATGCTAAGATTAGAAAGGACTAAGGTTGTACTATTTCATTCTCACAGACAGAGGGAATCCTTTGAGATCAGACTCGTATCTTTATGTAAAAGAGACGTTACGCAAACGTGATGGTTATAATTTTAAATTCAAATACAAGACGTAAAAAGACCAGCAATTTATTACTGGGCTAACAAATTATGATAATTTAACATTGGTATCTAGTGTGTAAACGCATCGCGGTCGCTCGCAGTTTATGTAGACGAGAAAATGACCGCAATCAAATCACAATCAGAGTGAAAGCCTATAAATGGGCAGGTCGAGATCGCAGCATCCCGCACCGACGCCTCTGCTGTTTACCAATGCGTTAGATGTAATTATAGGAGAGATGTGTGCGCATCACTCACGATCACGACTCCGTACACGCTGGGCCAGTAAGTACACATAACTACATTGAACAAGCATTGATGTGTTAAAAACACTTGTCCAAGGCGAGTGCTGTTTCTTAGCAACTTTCCCAACAATCACACTACATATAATATATTAGAATTATGGGCGAAAGTTAGTATTTACGTGTGTATGTTTGTTACTCCGTCATGCTCAAAAGGTTGAACGGATTTGGATGAAACTTTTAGTGAACGACCGACACGTGATTGGCCGAAACCGTAACCGAAAATTCGGCTACTCTTCCAGTTTCAAAACTGACGTGGAACTGACAAGAATTAAAATGAATACTTCGATATAGTTATTGTTTTTGTTATATAGTTATAACTTTCAACTTTAAAATTCTAAATATATTATAGGTAATAAACTCCTAGCTAAAATAGCTCCTAGTTATTGCCTTTAGTGTATATGTGTATAGTTTTATTTTTCTTGTTTTAGTACTTTATTTACTAAACATATACTTAAATGAAACGACGATCACCCAAAAATAACATACATGGAAGAAAGAGACAGACAAATAGGTCTCTATCACAGTCGTCAGTTCAAAGATGTCAGTTTCAGTAGTGCCAAATATTCGGCCACAGTTTGGGCGAAAACGCTGTTTTGATTTAATCTAAGGTGAAAACGAAAGTACAATCTTGTACATCAGAATAATATATAGTCCACATAATTATATTTATTACCATCTGACTCGGCCAAATAAATATCAAAGAAAAAATTGGGGGTTGGGGGTAGGAGGGTAAAACATTGTTATTATTATTCTCAGACCTACTGAATATACGCACAAAGTTTTGTTACAGACACTGTGACACGAGAATTTTATACATATATCTATGTATATTTATAACGGGGTGAAGTACTAATTCTACGCATGCGAAACCACTAGCAGGAGCTAGTATTTAATAAATCAAAGTATTTTCGGTAATAAAAATCTAATAAAAAACTTTCATTAACAATTAACAATCGAACAAAATCTTTAGGGCCCAGGTATGCAAAAACATTCTTTAGAAAAATTGCGGTCCAGGTATTTATTAAAAGTTACCCCTCTCAGTCTCTATTGCTAACAATAAAATATATAACCCCAGAAATAATCAGGGTCGACCGCAGCGTCCACAATACACATCTGAGACGTATTTTGATTAAAATAAATGATGGGGTGAGCAAATTATATTAACGGCTCAAGGCTGACTCTAGACCCTTCAGAAGAAACGAAAATTACGAATGGAACACGGTAACATTAATTCATAGAGATATTTGTTTGTAAGTACACATGCAAAAACAATTTTTTCTCATACGAACTTCGAAAACACTTCAAATATAAACAGTACGATTGCAAACAAGTAGCTTAAGAAATAACTTTCACATGACCTCAGCCAACACAACGTTTGCATCGTTCTAATTAAGACTATTAGCACTTATTAACAATAAAAATGCATCCTCATAAAGCGACCGTGAAAAGTAAAAAAGATACAAGAGCAGATGTGGTGTGTGATGATCATAGCTTTGAGGTCAGCCATAGGAAGTGCGCATACGTAATTGCGGCGAGTGGTCACAATGAGGGGAATTGGCCTGTAATGGTCAGTGCGATTGTTGTGCGAGCGACGCCCGCACCCATTCCCATTGATTAAATGACGACTGAATTTAACAAACAAAGCTCCACAAGCGGTCCGTAACCGGTCCGCGTCGGTCTACTATATTGATATTGCCATTCATGCGTTAAAGTACATCAGGAATATATTACGATGGTGCATGCATGAAATTCTTTTGCCTGTATTTTCCTCTGGCGTCACATAATAGAACATGTAATCTAAAACAGACTAGGCCGGTCTCTAAAACGTCTCCCGACGGCCAGACCCCTGTCCGGATGTGCCAATTCCTAACCGACGACGGCCCGCCTGACGTACGTTACACCAGCTATCGTATTCAATTATCGATTCGACTTGACACACTATTGCATCGAAAACCCCAAGCTCGAACCCGATATCCGATACAACCGATTCTCGGAAACCTAATTTTAAAAGCAGCACCTGAAAACAGTTCTCCTTTTCAAATGAAGAGATTAACGAAGCTAATAAATTGAAGAATACCCTTTTTTTAATTAAGCTGCTACTTATTACTAATGCATTTGTGTATTGTCATTCAATATACTAATATCTAAACTCAAATTTGATTGAACACAATGGTGCCAGTCAACGAATATCTCCAAATGACAAACTGAGTAGTATTCTAAATTGTAGTACATTTCAATTTTATACATTTCGGTAAACGACAGAAAAAGTTATTGTACTTTCAACATAAAGTCGAAGCGAATTGAACTACAAATAATAAAGTGAGTGATCGACCGCGCTGACAGCCCGTTTGATACACCATGCTTTATGAAAGTAACTATCAGAGCGAAAACCTGTAGAAAAATTCGAATGAACGATGCTGTGCAAATAAAAAAAAATCGGACCATAATATATTCCAGAATAAATGAACACATTTATATGACTCATAAAATAAATATTACAAAAAGCGATTTAGTTGTCTCGTTGCATCCTGATAATTGATAACTCTTGGGACTGAATGTTCCTTCTTCGTTGCACTGCGCCATCCTTCTTGCAGGATTAAAATGCCACCCCAGTTCACGGCGCACCTGGGAGGTCAGGCCGCTTTATTGCAAGAAAAATCTACCACCGTTTTACGACATCCATTATACATATACTACCGTTTAAAAGTTGGCAAGCAAATCTATTTTTAAACAAAACAAAACATCTCCGGCAATACACGGTAAAAATTAGTACTTAATAAAGTTAACTTTTACGACCTTTTACGATTGTTTATACAATTATATACAAGGATGGATTCCCACATTCACAAAGTTTTCACAAATTCCTTGATTTTAACGAAATACGTGTTTTATGACTTAATCCGTCGGGTGTTTTCTTTTCATAGTATTGTTTTATTGAACATTTTTGATGATTTTAACTTTTTGGACCTTACTTTTTACTTAGTCGCACTTGAGCACTGACAGGCGAAGGTTGTGTTATTATTATTATTAATATTGCCTCTATTCAAAAGATTATAACTACAGCTTTTACCGTATTTTTTTTTCTGAAAATGGCTTAATGCAGTATAATTTGTACTCTTGTTGTGGAAGGGTACCATGAATTTCAAATTACGATTTTTGTATAATATAATAGTTTCTTTATACACGAAATAAACTAGAAAAAAGGACATAATAAGAAAAATCGTAGACCCAAAATCCAGAAGATCGAGGGCTTCACAAGAGTTCTCTTTAAATTGAATCGACACTTAACTGCACACAAAGTAAAGCAGCTCAGTTTCTGAAACTGAGCTGCTTCTTTACTAGACGTCTGCTGTCTTTTATTCGTTTTTATTAAAATTAATAAAAACTAATAAAAGACAGCAGACGTCTGCAGAACTAAGAGAATGTGTTGCTGCTAAACAAACAAAACTAACAATTCAACATAAGAAAAATAGTCTAAAATGGGCCAAGGCGCATAAAAACTAGGTAATAGATTAATGGAAATATGTCCTTTGGAGTGACCAACCAAAGTTTCAAAGTTTCAGATTTTCGGGTTCAATGGAGGGGTGATGTACGAAAATCAAAAGAAGAGAGGGCTTCAGAAACATCAACATTGTTTGTGGTTCGGGGGTATTTTGGCACAATAAACTAGAAAATCTTGTGAAAATATCTGGAAGACTAAAGAAAGAAGACTATTTAAAAAAATTAAAACATTCTGCCATACCTAGTGGACTGAATCTCATTGGTCCTGGAATTACTTTTCAATAGGATAATATAATTCTAAGCATTTGTGTAACTGTGCCAGAAGTTTATGAACAATATTTTTTTTTTAAATCATGTCATGGCCATTTCAATCACCTGGCCTTTCTTCTATTGAACTGGTTTGAGATGAGCTATATAGACAGGTGAAAAATCTATCTCCAACAAGCTCAGAACACATAAGGCAACTATTGTAGAGCGAATGGAACAAGTCACATCAAGGTTAGCGAGAAGAGAATAAAAGAAAAAGACAGACACTTCAATAGAGCTAAAATATATTTTAATTGTTTACATATTTTTTATTTTGTTTAAGTTAGTTTTTCTTTGCTTTTTAATTTAAGAAAATAAAAAGTAGATGACTTTGTTTTCTTTTATTTAATTATATCTGGCTGCTTCCACCTTTTGATTGTGTATACCTATCACAGCTCCTTACCAATCCTTTTCGATTTTCCTGTTCGTTATTTTTATATCTGCGTTTCCCTAACTTTTTCATTGAATAATGCTATCGCGAAGCCAGAAAAAAAAAGTTTTGGACGGTAGTATAAAACTCTTTTATGTATAGGAAAACATTCTTCAAATAATGGGACACTTAACCATTTTTCACTTCAATAATTTTTTGCAAAATCAATGCAGACCTCTCCAAGGTAAAAGTGAATGAGGGTTCTGAAAACACTTCAAAGTGTTTGTCGATTAGTTCAAAGAGAAGCGTTGCTGGAGAAGAGTAGGGAATTAATTTGCCAATAGAGCACGCGTTTCAGTAGACAAAGGTGCTTTGACGAGGCTCCCTCGAGTACTTCGTCACGAACCGACTTGTGGTGTGGGCCGCTGCACGAAAATGTTTCATCGGCGCCTTTACTTAGCTTAATGTGGTGCTTGGAATATAATAGATCCATCAACTAAAACCACACACGCTACAAAGGATCTAAAATTGGTTTTTAAAATTTAAGGGGTATTCTCACAGGTAAGTAAAGAAAACCTGCCTGCTCACTATTACATAATTGAAACAACTATCCACACAATAATGATAATGATTAGATTCTTGGCGAGGCCCGGGGTACGGGGTGCTTTGCCCGCGGCTCGGCTCGCCCACCCACCTCGGATGCGCCTGCCCCGATGATGTAATTAAACAAAACCCTTCCCGATTTATTTTGATAACGTCCGATAACACTCGGCTGGACCACGGCGTATAAACTGATGCTCTACTTTGATTTTTATCTTTAGATTGTTTTTTTTTTAAGTAACAATTTCAACCAATTTTAGGTTATTGGTAATTGGTACCATACGCATCGGCGAAAAAACTGTAAAGTTGATATACTGTTGAAATGAACCATATAAAAAGTGGTTAAGAGCTCAAGTGTGATTCCAGATTAAATAAAAACAAAACATAAATTGTGAAGATTCCACATCTACGTAATTGTCACGAATTACGATGCGTAGAATCGGAAGCGAAGCAGAGCGGAGCGGCCGGGCCGTGCGACAGGTCTCCGATTATCCACGCGTTGAGCACGGTGGCTGCCGTGGTCACAATGCAACCTGCTACCATTCCACCTGACAGCCATTATACCTAATGGACATTCCACGCGCGCCGGACACTCGTGCCATCGCTAATTTACGACAGATGAGGCGCGCTCTTTATTTATAGAATCTAATCTGTCTAGAATACTAGGTCCTAGAGTTAGTTCCAGAGCAAAGAATGCTGCTACTGGTTGTTGAGTTCCTTCTATTTTATGAGGATGCTAGATTTTTTTCAGATAAAGAAACTTGTGCGAACCCAGCGTATCTGATATACCTACGAACTTGAATGACTAACAAAACATTTCAAGAAGTTCATTTAACGAAGCAACCAGATATTTACTTTTTTTTGTTCCTAGTTACTTAACATGTACACAGCTAACAAATAATGAACACTACCACAAAATGTACTTTGTTTCTTTCAAAACAAACAATGAGAGAACGAAATGATCAGTTTCATAAAACTCAACAAAATTTTGATACAAGATCCCGTAACGGTGTAGAGCGTTGCTCAATTGAAAAAAACGTTACAAAGTAAAAAAATTAAGAGATTATTGTTAAATTTAAAAACAAAAGGGTCTGAGAGGCAGCAACTGCATACCAATCACGTTGTTGGTAATCGGTAGAATTAGGTAAAAGGGCCTTTCCTAAAGCTAGACACGTTTCGAAAGAGTAAACAATTAGCTAGTCGTGATGGGAGCGACAGAGGCTGTCGGTGGCTCGTGAGTGCTCGTGACCGGGTACCGCGGACCTGACCACGGCGTCATGCTCCACTGCGCCATTCGATCCGACAGGTGCATGCGGCACGTATACCTACCATATTTACTACATTAACGCTTTATTTTTAATACAAAAATCGATTCCTTCTAACTTGTCCTGTAATGCCGTCATCAAAGCAAAAATGCAGTGTGTCATTGTCATCATGACTTACTCAATATCTTCGTTCCTGTTCAAGCTTTTTACATTTTTCAATCTTGTCAAATAAGTTTACTTCTGTCAGTTATAAAGTACTTTATGTTAACTTATCCTGTATCATGATAAGTGTAGTACATTTAATCGGAGAGGCAACATGAAACGAAACAAAAGCTTTGTCACGGTAACAAGATAAGTAACATGTAATTAAACATCGTCATTAGTAAATGAAAGCGAACATTAACAGAATTTTAAAGCCGTTGCTGTTAGACCGTATAATACACATCCCGTACCCTTTCCACTCCATTCTTCCCTGTCATTATCTAAATTTGCCCTTGATAGAGACATTAAAAGATGGAT
The DNA here is from genome assembly GCA_961205895.1 of Mythimna pallens. NCBI lineage: Eukaryota > Metazoa > Arthropoda > Insecta > Lepidoptera > Noctuidae > Mythimna > Mythimna pallens. The sequence goes on along the minus strand of OY540830.1, from coordinate 15,400,135 downwards.
GGATGGATAAAAAATGGAACGACTTGGACGAAAAAATATTAAATTGCGTTACACCTTTCCTTTCGGAGACGATTTGATTATGTTGAGAATTGTTCAATATTGAAACTTTTTGTTAACTCACGCAGTCATCTATTAGATTTTTGTATTTCGCAGAACGTATATGCATACGAGTATATGATGTATAAGTTGTTATCTCCTTCAAAAAGATTTAATAGTTTTGTGTCCTAGAAAGTAACAGAAAGTTTGTGAAATTCTATCACGCTGATTTGAACACATTAGCTAACAAAGCGACATTTAATATCAGATTATTATCAGGGTAGGTACACATTATGTTCGCGAATATGTTCAGAAGTTACCTAGTTTTTCTCATTCTTTACTAAAATTTAATTTTTAAGACTTACCTCCATTTCCTGCGTTGGTGATTGTCACCCAGAAGTCGATAGTCTTCTCAGGTCCCAATTCCTCATAGTCCCACTTCTTTTTAACTTTCACTACACCACTTGGTTCAACGGTAACCCACGAATTTTCGTCCCGAATTTTAAATGTCTCGCGATCAGTTTCTTTTTCTAAAGTGAAAACAGCTCGTCCCTCTACTTCACCGTCTGCCTCAGTAAACTCAATTCTTTTCGTTGGTCTTACAGCCCGTGTTACACGACGCTTCTCACGATGTAAAACTGGCAAATCTCTTTCGTCACGAATAACAAAATCCAAAAAGACTCGTGCTGGTCGACTTTTACGTTGTGGAAAGCCAGTATCATGAGCAATCACTCTTAATTCTGCGTCATGGCCATCTGGTTCACCTGCTAATATAAGTTCTCCAGTCTGAGGAACTATAACCACCAAATTGCTGGGCGATTCTAAAGAATAGTACACTCGATCTCCATCAGCATCGTAAGCTTGAACTTGTCCAATATTGGAAAATCTCTGCCAGTGTGCGGTGCCATTTGGACCATTTTCATCAGTAGTTCCATTTACAGCAAAATAATAGATGTCTTGGTCAAAACGTGGCTCGTGATCGTTTTCATTGCCCACATCTATCCGAACAGCCAGGTTGGCCTTATTCGCTCCATGAATGTCTGTTGCTTGAATGGTAATTTCATACAAATTCTTCTCCTCGGCGTCTAAAGGTTTAGTAGCGATCATTTCAACATCACCATCGGTTACAACTGACTTAACTTCCGAATTATATTCGGTTTTCCCTTTCTGTCGTAATGAAAATATACCATCTTCGTTTCCTTTAATGATTTTATAAGCCAGTGGACCTACATCGACTAGGGCCGTAGCTCTAATAGGTAGAACGTCCACAACGGTACCCGGTGGTGCATTTTCTGAGATTTCTCCTATCAAACCGTTAGTAGCGGTGAAATGTAGCATCTGCCGTCGATCCATTACTAGGAGATGGATGGCATGAGCTGCACTGCTGTAAGGAGTTTGTTCTAGTATGGCTAGATTGACCGGCTGATTGAGTAGGGGTGTTAGATCAGCAGTGGTCATAAGTAAGCCATCATCGAGGAGAGTGAAGTAAGGCGCGAACTCTGGATCTAGGAGCGTGTATCTGGAGTGGTTGCCTATGAAGTGTCTGACGGCGTGCCCGGGGCGCACGTCGTGCGGCACTAGGGTGAGCGCGCGCGTTTGTAGCACGACGCTGAGCGCGCAGAGCAGCGTGCCGCCCGCCAGCACTGTTCGCGCCATAGCTCTTACGGGGATAAAGTCTAACTATCCCGACATTTCACACCTACAACAAAAGTTTAATTTAATAACCACATCTTCAAAATATTATGTTCACTAAATCTTGGCTCCTGTCCAACAGTAGAATTTTTGGACTGAATGATAATGATGACAATCTAACGCAATCATGGTTTAATCGATCTAATTCTTTCTCGACGACTGTCATTTTGAGATTAAGCCCGACCATAAAGGAAATCAGGAATCCATTTATTGGATAAAACGAGGTACTTTTATAGGTAATCGAAAGTCGTACAATCAAGTGACATTGCACACTAAATGCATAGACATTTAGTTCTCTACCTTAAATAGCCTAACTACTATCCTAAATTCACGTGATAGATTTTGGGTGATTAAAACCCAAGCCGAAATAATCGTTGACGTGAATTTTATTGGTTTTCTATCACATAACCAGGCGAAAAAACATAAAAAAATCTTAGCTGAATTTGATCCTTATCAGCAGCACTATCGATCGATACAATATTACGTTTGGTATTTTCATACAAAACGGGTTCGATGCCCTGGGTCCAGCGAAAACAGTTAAAATTTAAATTACAGTTTTAGTGTTCTCCGAATTGGGTTCATGAATAACACTCAAATACGTAGTCTCTAAACAGCTAGGTATTAATTTCTCATAGCGTCTGGTTCTTGGCGGTAAGCGTTTTTATCCCAAAAACAAATTATTTGAATCAGAATATACCTACCTATTACCACAGAATAAGAAATAGTATAATATAAATAATACCAAAGTTGAATAATAAATTAGGTACTCATATGAATTTTAATTTTTTTAATTTACCTACTTGCTAAAAAAGACAGACTGTATCTACAAAACCGGACCTCTACTGTTTATTAGTTTCATTGAATTTGTTTGATCGATATTAAGCAAGGTAAGTCCTGTACTTTTGGGTTCAATGAGATACCTACTCAAGAATACCTTAGAGATAAGCACGCGTGTAACGTCATTCATGAATGTTTAAACAGTCGCTCCTCAATACAGTTTGCACAAATCAAGCAGATTTCTACTGATTGTAGTTAAAATGAATGTCTGAATCATGTGATAGTGTGTTGTTAGTAGTAGCGGGCACGGGCAGCGGGCAGACGGGCTAGCGCATGGTGTACGCGACGGCATGAAGACGTCGCCGTCGACGGCTCGGCTCGGGCGGCATCGACGTAGGGCGGCGAGGCGGGGCGCACACATGCGGAGCTTTATTTAGGCGGCGGCGGGCGAACGCCGGCGTCTCGCGACCCGCCGCCGCCGCCGATCAATACCCTCGCTGCGCCGTCGCGCGACGCTCAGCGAGCGAATCTCAACTCTACACGCGCTCCCGTTCACGACACACCATCAAAAATTCACACACTCATTTTAGTGAATAAAAGCAGCCTCTATTTCCACGAAACTTCACAAATCTCCAAACGATTTATGAAAAGAACCGCTGAAAACACCATATCAATGCACTATTCAGATTTCCGACGAATATGAGCAACTACAGTAGAATAATATTCATTTCAACCGCATTTTCTTCAATTACAGGAGCCACAGAACTTTGATTAATTAATTATTAACAATGCATTATGAATTTCTTATCAGAAACAAAACTAACGTAACGCGTAAACATGTGGTTAGAATGTAAACAATTTAATGAAATGCCATAGAATTCAAATATATCACTCCCGATTTACGATAAAGCTAATATTAATTTATCATTTTGGGTTATTTCAATAAACAAAATACGTACTTTGTGAAAAACGCAAGAATTTTATATCGATATCGTAGCTTTTGACAGATGCGCGCCGATAAACGAGACACAGACCGGGCGCAACGACGTCGAAATGCGACTGGCTGATGGCGGAGCGCGGCGCGCGCGCGTATCGAGCGCCCTCCGCCCGACCCCGCCACCCTCGCTTCTACAACCCCTGATTGTCCCGCCCGGTTACTGAAGCTTTTTGGTTCTTAGCTTTTACCCCTCCGCGGCTCTGCGTGCCTCGCTATTATGGGCATTACTGCATGCACTAACGCGGTTAATTTCTCTTCAATTCTTTTATTATGTAGGTATTAGCAGTTTCAATTGTTAAGTCAAACGTTATCAACACCTGCAATGTGACTAACCAATGAAAGGAAAAGCTCCGTCATTTTATGATACTGCACATTCTTTAAACTTAGTAGGCATACTTATTTACGATTGTCCCTATTTGCACCTTACTGTGCCAATTATATTATGTATGACTGACTGAGCCTTAGATAGGTAGGTAGTTTTGTAAGTTTTAATAATTGTAGGTATTTATTAGTTTATTAATAAATAAGTTTTCATTACGAACACCTAATAAAAACTTGAGTCGTATAATTTTAGGTAGGTATCTATCTTTTGATTTAGGCTGTAAAAGGTTTCCCATTATTGCTTTAGCCTCTTCTCTTATGAAATCAGGCCGTATCTGAATCTGATGAAAATAACATTCGTCAGCAGCGTTCACTCGAAATTACGCGCTATTTGGCCAAAAAACCATGATTTTCAAATCATTTTATATCCATTAAAGATTTATTGTACAAACATGTGACTTACCAATAACATTTGGAAATATTCTTGTCTAAATAGTTAAGTAGGATTTTATTTAAATTAATAGCATGCTTGTCAACTATATTCACATAAGTAAATAGAGTTTTTTTAATTTTACTTTCAGAGTCAATTTCGAAGCTTGACAACTTCTACAGTTTCTACAGTAAAAGAGTTAATAAACAAAAAATACGAAACAATAACTAAAATAAATAAATCACATTTTTGTACAATAAATCATTAATGGATATAAATGGTTTGAAAGTCATGGTTTTTGGCCAAATAGCGCGTAATTTCGAGTGAACGCTCATAAGCTAAGCGGCCACTGCATCGGGATCGGAGCGTACGGAGTAGGGGTGTTACGGATTTGGGTTGTTGCGGATGCAAAAATTTCGACATCCGCGAACGCGGGTTCGGAAGCGGATTTCAAGTTTTCAGTACAAATCGGCAATTTCATACTTTAACCCCTAATAAATAAATTATGCTTTGGTTTTTATTGTTGTCGCACCAACTCCACTTCTAAGGTACGTTACATCTCATCAATGTTTTTAGGCGGTTAAGGTTTAAAGACCGATTCTAGATATTATAGATTCTGCAACAGAACTCTGCTTCCGCTTTCGCGTCTGCAGAGTTCTGTTGCAACACTATTAGAGAGCCACATCCACGGATGTGGATGCAGATGCGGATGCGGATTTCAGGATTTTTATTAAAAATATTCCAATTTTAAGTATTTATGTTTTTTTTTCTTTTAATTATTTATTTGTTCATTTATTTATGTAGTTACACACAAACACTTAAAAATGAAAAGAACAAAAACTGATAGAAGACCACAAAGATACGTACGGTAGTAGACAGGCGCATCAAGTTATTACAAAACGACTTTTTTCAATCGAAATTGAACTCTGCGTTAGACATATAATAGAAAATTGTTTGATAAAAGAGGCATCTTTTTGCCCATAAAACACTAAAAAAAACATATTTCCGACTATTTTTAAATGCGTTTGTATGGTAAAAGATGTGTATGTAAACTATCTTCCTCACGCGAAGGTGCTCGTGTAGAATCTTGTAAACCCTTTCCGAATCAGTCAGCAGTGTATAGGTACTGAATCTCTTCGTATGTAATTCGCCTGTTTTGTTGAATAAATTTTTTTACTGCCAGCAACCTTTCTTCCGTGACAGCCGTCGTAGAACGACCATTCCTTTGTTCATCCTCCAAAGTACGGAAACCGCACTTGAACTCACTATACGTGGTAGGTGATTGCTGTTTACTATGATACTTACCGCATCCGCGGATATCGAGATTTTTGCATCCGCAACAACCCTAGTACGAAGTGTACGAGGCGTTGGTATTTGCAAAATGCCGATAGGGTGCATCTACTGATTTTGCATCGGCAATTTCGGTTTTTTTTCAAAGAAATCGAGTTCAGGCGAACTCGATTGTTCACGTGTTTTCACATTATGGAGGGGAGTGACGAGAATGTTGTTATCATTAATTGTTTATTATCAGCAGAGGAAAGAAAAACAAAAGAAAACCAAAGATATGGGTTAATAAAATAAACTTAAAAAGGCCTACTTTCGGAGAATTATGATTATTATTATGTTTAAGATTGTAAAGCTCTTCATATCTTTCCACTAAAGTAATTACAACTTCTTTGATTATCGTTAATTGTCGCAACAAACACGTCAGAACTCGAAGCTATCGGGATCCGAATGGTGCTTGCGTTCACTGCGGATGATGTCATCGGCAGAAATACCGATCTCTGGCGCAGTAATGCCGATCCAGTCAGGGACGGATTAAGACTACTTGATGCCCTAAGCAATCTGCGCCTGTGGGCCCCCCTATCCGTATGTCAACTAGAATCGGTCTTTAAACCTTAACCGCCTAAAAACATTGATGAGATGTTACATACCTTAGAAGTGGAGTTGGTGCGACAACAATAAAAACCAAAGTATGCTTTATTATTTTATTTATTAGGAGTTAAAGTATGAAATTGCCGATTTGTACTGAAGACTTGAAATTCGTTTTTTTTTCATATAACATATTTAAAAAATCAAAATAATTAACATTATCTATTTATACATTGCTTCCATCTAATAGGAAGGTCATTTATGCCTTTGTGATAGAAATCTGGTGATCTAGATTTGACAAACTGTGTGAAAGCATTTTGTACTGCCTTCTGAGAACAAAACTTTTTATCAAGTAGAAAAAGGTCCAAAGCACGAAAAAAATGGTAGTCCGTTGGAGCAAGGTCTGCAAATACGGAGGGTGACGAATGGTTCCTAATTGCAGTTCCTGTAGAGTTAAAAAGGTTTCACGTGCTGTATCAGGTCTCGCGTTATCATGGAGTAATAATGGTGAAGATTGATTCATGAGTAGGGGCTATTTCACTGCTAGTTTTGCTGTCATCGTTCGGAGTTCGGCACAGTGGACATCTGCCGTTATTGCTTGACCAGATCAGAGAAAGCTATTGAATAACACCATGCAAAGGCCACCAAACAGTTACCATTGTGTTCATAATGGTAAGCTTTGCTTTAGGACACTGTTGCGGCGTTTGACCTGGGGCCAGCTATGGCATTTTTCGTTTACGGTTATCGTAAAGAATCCACTTTTCATCACATGTCACAATTCGATCCAATTTTCATTCATTTCTGTATCGATTTAACAAGGCAACACAAGTTTCAACACGCGTTTCTGCAGATCAATCAAATCATGAGGTACCCATTTTTCATATTTTTTTTATTGTTGGTAAGGTAGCGTTAAACCATGCCGCTAATTCCTAGGTACTATGGCTCGGATCGGCTTCCACCATCTCTTTCAATTCATTATTCACCTGTGTGGGTGGTCTTCCACGTGGTTCGTTCTTCAAATATCACTAACAACCACTACCACTGACTACTTTGTAGTTGTCTGGCATTTTTGCTGAACAGGACCTATTTGGCGCAGCCATGAGGTACAAATTGTTTTTTTTTCTTCTTAGTTGTCTTAAATTTTGTTTTTACAGTGTGTGAATCCATGTGTGCCAAATAAAATATTTTTCTTTCTTTCTTTCAAATAAAAGTTTCCATCACGAAAGCGTTTAAACCAAAATGGCACGGTGCATCAGAAAAAATATCTATACAATAGCAAAAACGCGGATTAAATTTGTCAAAATTTAAAATTATTTAACTATCACTCGGTAGGTGGTCAGGGGCTTTACCATGATAATGTTAAAATGTCAGTCGTACGAACGAAAAAGAGTGATGGAGCTATACTATAGAATTTGTTCGCTATGTCCTGTCTATTGGTAGTATATATTTAATGTCTTTGCTCCTCTCCAAACGCAACATTGATATTGCGAGCTGTTTCTGCCGCGCTAGTTCCGCGTCGGAACTCGTATTTAAAAATCACTCGAATTTTCGAAGAATCCATCTTTCTTGTCTAAGCTGAATAAAAAACAATTGAAAGTCGATAATCGAATGTTGCACATTTTTTAAAAGAAGAACTTCATAGGTACCATGTAAAAAAGTTTCACTCACATATCTCAAACCATGAAAGGTTTTATGTCAATTCGAAGTACCGGCAATTTCATACTTTAATCCCTATTATTACGTATGCATAGAAGCCGGCCGGCACAATTACTCAAAAAACCAAACCATTTGATTGACAAAGATTTGCGGGGTCGCCAGGCGGGGGGGCCGCGGGGTAGGTGTGGTTTGTGATTGGCTGATCGTAATTCCGGTGCATTTGAGTTGCCGAATGCACTAGCGGGCAGCGAGTGGGCAAGCGGGAGCGGGATTATGACCATAGGCCGGACTCTATGCTTAAAACGCGCGAATTTTTAAATTAGTCCTAGAAACTTTTTTTGGTGAAGTGAGAGTGAGACGTGTTGCCATAAGGATGGATTTTTTTTGTGCTTCTTCTGGTGCCCCCCCCAGACGTGATGCCCTAGGCAATTGCTTAATTTGATTAAGGGTTAAACCATCACTGGATCCAGTGCACACAGTAGGTACTGACCATATAAATCAATACAAAGCAACGAATCCCTTCGCTCCGCACGCTCCAATTCCGAGGTAGTGGACGCCTAGCTTTAGGAAAGTGTATACAAAACTCTACATCTCGAAAAACATAAATGAAGATCGGATTGCCGCTTTCTCGCCTATTTTGTTACCTAACCTACTTCAAAAAGAAGGAGGTTCTGTGTTCGGCTGAATGTAGGTATTTGTTTTTAAGTATGTTCACCGATTTCTCGGTCAATTGTAGACCGATATTAATTTATTTTTTATTGAAAGGTTGGTCCCATAGAAATATTAAACTTCTAAGATATGGCACAGATCACAGATCTCACTCCTCATAGGAACACAGCAAAATTGTCGTAACAATTAAAATTGTTTTATTTATAGGTACAGACACCTGCAAAATTGCTTGGATACCTTAACGCCTATTTTCCCTTGCACGTTAAAGTTCAAGTTGTCGAAAATTAAACTAGACGGCGTTGGTTTCTTCACAGCTAAGTAGCGACCCAAGGCAATCTCACAAAGTATAAACTTGACTTTTAGTTCAACAAATAATAGACACATGCGTCATCATTGTCGTCAACAACTGATTGTAGTTCATAATTTTATCATTCAAACTAGAGTCATGTTGACCTAGCGGTTTAGCATGTGCAGATAGATGCGTAAATCAATGAGCCGTAAGTTCAAATCTCACGTAGTACTCACACTTTTTGTAAGTTATGAATAACAAAGTAAAGAAATCGGTAGGAATATTATATCAAAGCTAACAAGTAGATATTTATTTGTAATATAATATTCAAGTGGGTAGTTACTCAGCAAAACGAAAAAAATGCTGGTAAACAGGCTTATCAAACAAAAGGCACTATTAAATAAATAAAATGTTTATTTCTTACAATTTATTATTCAAATTTAACAATCACCGTTTATTAATCACCGAATAAGATATTATATATAATTTCTTATTGAGGCCATAGCTTAGGCATTGGTACAGGCCATGGTCCGGAGCGAGGAGGAGGGGCCGGCGGTCGCCTCCTTCTGCGAAGCAGTAATGCTAGCACAGGAGGCGGCCGATCGCGTGAGGCAACGGCAACAGTCCTCACACCCCAACCGCCACCGGGATTCCGATCCCGATTTCCGGCCACCGTAGGCGCGGGCTTGCGGACGGCGAGCAAATGGGTGGCCCACCGTCCGACCGTCCGGTAACCGTCCGGACCGAGCCCAAGTCGTCGACGGCGCGTATTGTTCCACGCGCGCCTCAGGGAGATGTCAGCAAATTGTAGGGGCCCAGCAGGGTCGAAGCCTACTGAGGCCATGGGTAGTGTGAAAACGAAACCTGGACCCTGGGACGAAGGCAACGAAGGAACAGGAGTGGGTTTTTATTCAGTAAAAGTCTGACACTATCTCCCGCTCCGCCCAAGAGCGGGATTTGTCATAAGATGATTTTCAAACCTAAAAAAAAATGTGATCCAGAGCAATCTGCAATCTTGCCCTTTTATGGTTTTCTTTATGCAAGGATTTCAAAGCATGCCTCCGATAATGTAGCTTTTCACTAAGTATGAAGAGCAATACAGATAGAGTCAAATGCTTGTGTCAAATAAACTAGCATAGTGGTTCGTCGACAGATGTCCGTTTTCTTCGTACTCCCTTATCATGGTTTGACGCTGCAATATGTTTATTAGTTTTAGTCTGCCAGCTTTTTGATGGTGTTTTAAAGAATCCTCTTCTTCAAATCGTCATATCCATAGAACAACTGTTTTTCTCTGCAACAATAAAACATAAATATATAATACCCAATAATGATTATTATATAGGAGTTTTTTGTTATATAAAAGAGTTAAAAAAAACTACTTACGTTTACACTAGTTTATTCTGGCTACTTCTGACAAGTTTTTACCTTGATTATGCTTAGCAATTATTTAAGCTCTTTTTACTAAATCTATATAACAATGCATATTTACTCATTTTGGTAAAATAAGTAGACATTACACCTGGTTAAAAATAAAATTGAACGAAAGGCGCTGGAACAAGATAATCGAAATTAACTTAGCGAACAACCAATTGAGCTAAGCCATAATTTTTTGGTCTAAGTATTATTTATACTCCATACTACCTACTAGTTATTATTTATAAATCCATATTCAACCAACCCTCTCAAGTTTGAAAACTAACACATAGATAATCAAATATTTATAAATTGATATTAATTTTAATATCTTTATCTCTTTAAAATAAATTATTTCAATATTTAAAGAAACAAAAAGAAAGTACAAAAATAAGCATTAATTTAGCAAAGCGAGCGACGCCATCTATTAACAGTATAATGTAATGTTGTCGATAGCAACATTTCAATCTGGTTTACGCTAGATGGCGTCATTTCTCGCTTCACACGATTTTATCTCTGTACTATCCATGCACTTTTGCTTTCCGATTGGTCCCATTTTTTTCAGAATCCAGTACTGATGATTGGATCCATGAGGAATCGAGGGAACTCCTCAAATATTATAGGCAACCGTATAGGTAGTGATTTTGGTATTTTCATCGAGAACTTAAGCACTTACAGTCAAAAAGTAACATTTGATGAAGTGGAACTGATGAAGAAGACCAGAAATGGCCAACGGAACTTCATAGCCCTCCTTTGTACTTTATGTTGCATGAAGATTAATAATAAATAAATACTCGCATAGATATCACAATGAAGATAGTCAAGCGACTATGACAATACAAATAAATATGTAAATGGTTCTAAATAGTTATGTTGAAAATGGTATCATCGAAGTGACTTGATGATGATGATGGAGCCGGAAGATCGACACCGGAACTTTGTAATTAATCAACGTATCCTAGCCGCGGTTGGGCTTATTAGAATTGTCATGAAATGCAGTTTGGCTCTAGGGTACTATCGAACTGATCTGATGATGGAGCCGGAAAGTGGAAGGTAGACACAGGAACTTCATAATAACACAATGTAACCTGGCAGAGTTTGGGTTAATTGGAATTGTAATGAGAAATAGGCACTCTGGTTATATATATATATATATATATATACACACAAATATATATATATATATATATGTGTATAGTATCGCAACTAAAAAGTGTGAAATAAATTGAAGTCAATTGTATTTTTTTTTTTCTAAAAGGTTTTTTATATGCTGTTTAAGTCACCACGCACTAGCACTGGCAACAGTTGGAATATTTCGGATTGGAACTTGTGACTATAAAATAGAAATTCTCGCTAAAAAGGTAGGTACTCAGATAGTATGTATTTCGCTCACCGATCACTTTCACCTAAGGTTGGTACCTACCTACATAAAGTTATTATGTTATTGTAAAAGTACCTACGTACTTGGAAAACATATTATAATTATCACTAATTATAATCTACCTAAGATTAGTTATCTCGGATTGGATTACGTTCAATAAATCGTTCTAGTCTGTCCTGTAGGTATTGGTGTAGGTTCGGTTTTTATCTTAGCATACCTACTGCAACAGTGAATGTAAGTCCCATCATAGGAGAATGCCTAGAGAGACGGCAATGCGAAACACCCTTAGTTCCCGTAGACACAGGTGCTTCAAAAAGTATAACTATGCCCTACAGCAAAGAGTACCCTACAGGCCGGAAGCCGAAATCATACCACTGTTATGGCACTATCTCATAGACATGATACTGTCCACTAAAGCAAGGTCGATACTTACTAGGCTTGCGAGAAAATTTGAAAGAGTGACCGTATACCGAGAACGCAAAGGGCAACTGAAGGATACGGGTGGGTGCACCCACCCTAGAGCGACTCCCTTCTGATGATTTCCCAACTCGAAAAAAAAACGATGCATTTCATATTGATGAAATATTGCCTAGTCTGGGCAGTGAAAAGAGGCTGTCCATGACGTCACCTCGTCTGTTAGTGCCGTGATCTCGCTCGCGAAACAAAATATCTTCAATATGAAGATATAACAGTGATGTCGTCTGGTATTATGTTTTTATTTTTCCTGTAGGAAAATCATCCAATGACATCCTCCGCTCTTGGGCGGTGCGTGAGATGGTGTTAGACTTTTACTGACTAAAAACCCACTCTTGTTCCTTCTTTGCCTTCGTTCCAGGGCTCCGGTATTCTCTTTCGCATCACCGATGGCCCCAGTAGACTTCGACCCTGCTGGGCAGGTGGCGTCTGGACCCCCTAGGTTGGGGAGAGAAGAGAAGCCGCTTGAGGGCAGCTCCAGTCCGATCCAGTTTAGGAGCCAGACGTCGGAAGTGCTCCTCGAAATTCCATCGGCTGTCGAGGACGAGTCCCAGGTACTTCATCGTCGACCCAACGCCGATGTGAACTCCTCCTACCGTTATTTGGGAACCCGGTGGTGGCGCATTCCGAGGGCCGTGAAAGTACATGGCCTCGGACTTGTGCAGTGCCACCTCGAGTCTCAACTGCTAGATCCTCTCCAGGACTGTCGCAACCCTGCGCGTCGCTAGTTCGACCGCCGCCTGGTACGACTCTCCCTGCGCCAGGACCAGCTTGTCGTCTGCGTAACAGACCACGCTGACCCCGTCAGCCGTCTGGGAGGTCGCCGCGCAGCACGTAGTCGTATCCGATGTTCCACAAGGGCGGCCCTAGTACTGATCCCTGCGGAACACCGCACGACATCTCTCGCCGTTTCCACTCTCCCTGGTGACCGGGGTAGATGATGAACCTGTCTGTCAGGTAGGCCTCGATTACACGACAGAGGTAGTCGAGCACCCGGTGATACCGGAGTGCCCTCCTAATGCTACTCCAGGGCAGGGAATTCAAGGCGTTAGCGATATTCAAAGACACTGCCAAGACACACCTGCCCTGGGACACCGCATGCCCCGTCGTGGGGCCCTCACGACGGGAAATGGCGTCTACCGTGGAGCGCCCCCTGCGGAAGCCGAACTGGCCGTCCGCAAGATCCGGCCCCACCCGTACTAAGTGCACGACGAGGCGGTTTGCAATAACTCTTTCGAAGAGTTTGCCCACTCGTCGAGCAGCACGATGGGCCGGTACTCGGACGGTGAGTCCGCAGGGCGCTCCGGCTTCGCGATGTGGATCAGTTTCTCTGTCTTCCAGCGAATTGGGAACTGGCCCCTCTCCATACTTGCGCTAAAGAGCTCTCTTAGTCGAGGCCCGAATCTAGGACTCCTAGGTCTCTCCATAGCTAGGACCCCGGCTTTTCCAGGCAAGCCATCGGGTCATGGGGCGGTATTCTTGGCACTCAGCCTACGTACCGCCACTCTCATCTCCACCTCAGTCACCTCTGGAGCATTATCGTCGTCGTCGCCGTCGTTCGCCGCAGGTGGCGGAACCATAGGCGGGGGAGTGTTCCCCTCGCGCAATCAGATCAGAGATCAATCAGAGCGCTCATCACACCCTCCACAAGCTGGGGCCGGAGACTCTGCGTCAGTGGGGGAGCCCAGGGGCGGAACTTGTCTCGCACCACCTTATAGGGGCGCCCCCACGGGTCTCCGTTCAGTCCCCAGCCACACGTTACGGGCCTCTAACTTGGCCCGCTTGATCTCCGCTAGGAGGGTGCACCTTGCCTCTCTGTATCCCTCGTACAGCTCCGCCTCAATGGCCTCCGCATCCAGCGGTCGGATGCGGCGCCTGCGGCGTCTAGAGCCTCCGGCGACCACCAGTACACCTGGCGTCTGGTATGTGTCAGTAAAGCCTCATACTACCTGCCACAATTGACGCAGAATGGTGCAAATAAAACAAAAAGTAAAGGAAACAATTATTATATTAAAACAGTAATTTTACAGACTAGTATAAAAATAGCCAAAGCTAGCACTGAGCAATATCATTTGTGACTTTAATAAAAATAGTAAATAATATATTTTCTTATATCAATATAATTAATAGCTGTTATACATAAACTCTATAATATAAGACAGTTCCAGGCATTTGCACTGTGTGCTTAAATTGTGGTAACTAGGCTACAATGAAGCTATAACTAAATATGATGGGTAAACTGCTTGGGGGCGACGCTATCATTTGTATTCTTGTATCTGATCTCTTTGATGGTCAGTTGCTTTCCTTGGTGTATTCTTTGAAGATGACTTCTCATATCATAAGACCGTGAGAAAGAACGATGACACACGGGACATTGTGTCTTTCCAGCGTGTGAATCCTTGTGCAATGTCAATGAAGTTGGATGCTTGAAACCTTTTGGACACAGCTGGCAGCGGAACTTAGCCAGTTCTGATTCTGTAACAAACATTAACATTATGTGAAGATAACAAAAATCTAGTGAAAAATTACATTAATGAAATAGAGTGATGACACTTTTTTGTTTACAAATTATAAAACTCTCATTTAAGCATTCTATTTACATTTTTATGAGTTTCTCTCACATGAGTTCCTAGTCTTAGTTAGAGGGAGATTCTTTAAATGTGATAAGATATTTATACACATTTGTAACCACTGTTATATCACACAACATTAGTTTTGAATTTACTGAATATGATCAGCATAATATTTTAGAATTGTTAAATTGCAAAATGTAACTTATTACTAAATTAAGCAATAAATATTTGTTGCATAATTTACTAAAAATGCACAATACATACCAGAATTGCTTTTTTCTGATAAATCTTCAACTGAAGTTGTCTGTGTATCAACTTGCATCTCTTCACTACTAGTAGATGGGGCTGGTTTCAACTTTACATTCTCATCAGATTTTGAAGCTTCGGGTTGCATTTCAACAATACCATTTTCATGTTCGGCATTACTTTTGTTTGGGGTGTTTGTCATTGTCAATGGTTGTGGAATGTACTCTTCTCTAGAGCTCTGCATTGTGGCTAAGTTGATTGGTTCATCAGACAACACAGGCACAATATCCTCAGTCATTCTACTAGATTTAGAACTTAAATCTAAAGAGATGTTGTCTGTGATTCTCAACTGGCTTTTAGATGATTCATCCTCCATATTATCAGTCAAACCCTTAACCTCTAAGAGCTCAGCAGTTATAAGAAATGATTCCAATTGTTCTTGGAATATGTTCACCTCACCATGGTACATAAAGTTGATTATAGCATTGAGGTCTTCGAACTTAAAGTTTCTGAATATAATCACAGGATGTTGACATGGGTTCTCTTTGAATATTTGCTTGAAATAACTACTACAAGCAGATAACAACATTTTGTGTGCTTTGATTTTGCCACCATCACAGCACAGCGTAACATCCACTAGGTCGTTTTCAAAACGGAGAACATTAAACGCTTCTGTTACGTGAGATACGTAATTATTCCAGCGTAAAGAGAACTGCGGTGCATTATTCATCCTATATCTGGTATTTAACAAAAACACTGGTGAAATATCGAAATCACTTAATCTACTAATGAGTTTATCACGTTGTTGCGATTATCGAGCAGATTTGATAATGGTCAGTTTACTTTTCCGATGTTTCGAGTTAAAAATTTAAGTTTCTCTTTCATTTACACAAAAATTGGTTGTCAATACAAATGTCAATAAGTTTATTATCTGTCATTTTCATTTTGTTTTCCCTACGTTCCGAATTGCGTCAAAAGCGATAATATCGCGAATTCGACCAACGCGCAACGTCACAATTATCACTCAATAGCACTTTTATTTTGTGACTACTAAATTTGGTCGGATTCGCGATATAATCGCTTTTGACGCAATTCGGAACACGGGGTTTATGGTAAATCCTTTATTGCCAGCATTAAAATTGATTTCTGTGAAATTAAAAAGTTAAAAACTGAGGAACTGAGTTGTGCTTCAGAGAAGTATTTGCTAATGTACTTGGTAACGACTACACTTTAATGGTTTAGTTTAGAATTATTTTCCATTTTTCAGTTCTAAATAAGATAATTAGTGAGTTCCTTTTTTTTTGTTATTTACTAAACATATTTTGAAGTATTCACTATGATTTTGATATTATCATATTCTTTATTGAAATTAACTAATCTTTTTTTTTAAGGGGGAAATCATTCAATGACTTCTTGAACTCTGGGTGGTGCTTGAGGGAGTGTCAGACTTTTACTGACTAAAACCAAACATGTGTCCTTCAATTAGCCTTTGCGTTCTAGGACTACGGGTTTCCTTTTCAGAAATTCTCCGCGGTACTAGCTGTCGGACATTGGCCCCGCTACAGTTTGCTGACATCTCTTTGAAGAGCACGTGGATCACTACGGGCTGTTGACGACTGGGCTCGGTCCGGGTTATTAAACCCCGAGCGAACGCCGGCGTTCGCTCGGGGTTTAATGGACTAATGTTACGAAACAATCAAATTCTTAATTTTTTTACCCGATTGCAAGAAGGGTTACGTTTTTCACACGTATCTTGTATGTATGTAATAATATAAAAAAAATTATTACCTCATATCTTCCAAACATAAAGCTACTATGCTACATAAGCGTACTATGAAAGCCTGGGAGAAAGTTATTGAAAGGCGACTGAGAGAAGAGAGTGAAATTTCACAGAACCAATTCGGTTTTATCGGTCTGGGTACAGCGGATGCCATTTTTGCTATTGTATCGTATCGTGTCGTAGTATCGTATCGTTTTTTGGAATGTGGGGCAATGGGCAATATTTTTGACAATATGTTTGACATTGACCACAGAGTACCTTTATACATTGACAGTAATACAGTATCACAGTATGACATTTTAGAGTTTTCACGGGTTTGATTGAGTTGGTGATAAAATCACATACGGTGACTTATTCTCAATATTAAATAAATAATTTCGATTCATTTAAGTTATACGATTCCATAAGTCGTATAAAACCAAATCTATTAAAAAATAAAATGGTAAGTCATTACAATCAGTGTAGTGGAATACTTGAGGTTACAGTGGTATCAGCAGTACAAGGAAGTGATTTTATTGTAATTTTTAGCACGGTCGGGTTAAAGTTCGTACTACAGAAGAAGAACGGGCGAGAAAAGAGAAAGAACGTCAAGAAAAACTTAAGGTTTATAAACATGCTATGCAAAAGATATTTCATAAGGTTTGTATTGGAAGATGTAATGGTCCTGGGAATTTTTATCCTAATCCATAAAACAGTTAGTACAAAATTAATACTTTTATCTCAGAGGGAAGAAGGCGAACTAGACAAGGATCTGTTAGAGTTAACTGGAAAAGTGTTGTCATCCAACCCAGATATCTATACACTATGGAACATCAGAAGAGAAATACTCATAATTTTCAAGTAAGTATTCAAATTCTTATTCTATAAAAGTGACCTTCATCATCATCATCATTCCCTTGCAGAATCAATAGTATTGGGATATGGATTCCAAAAGCTTACTAATAATTGTCATTGATGACATTATAATTGAACACATAAGGGCCGTGGAAAAGATTGGTGTGACCATTTTTCACAGACTCTGTAATAAGGTATGGAAACCAGGAATATGGCTGAAAGAATTATACTTATTCCGCTTCACCAAAAAGACTTATTGAATAAATGGTACAACTATGTTATTGCACTAATTTCCCATGCCAGTAAGATACATCTTTAATAAACTGCTGAAAAGCTTCCTATATAAAGAAATGGCACCAGAACGGGCAGGATTTTTAAAAGGGAAAGGAACTGTGGAACAAAATCTAACAGTCCACCAAATCAATGAAGTCTCGGGAATTTCAACAAGATTGATATGTTCTTTATTGTACACCAAAAATACAAATTACATTAGGAACTTAAAATTAATAGGGTGCTACAATGGGCAGTCTTCCTTTGTTGCAAATGGAAACCAAAACAGCTAGTGCAAATGTTGAGATGCCTGTATCAAGATGGCACTGCATCAGTGAGGAACAATGAAGTATTCTTCTGATTGTTGACAGAGCTAATAACTACTTACCTTACTTAACGCAAGTAGTGAACTGCAATGTTGTTGCAATCTTAGGTGTACCTTGGGGCTCTAATCTCAAATCAGGGAAACTGTTTTGAAGACATCAAATGACAAATGGTTCTTTCCAGAGTGGCAATGTATAAGCTCAAGAAAATATGGAGAAACAGAAAAAGCTACAAAGATCAAGCTCGTTAAAACATTACTGTTTCTTTGCTGCTGAGACATGGACTCTACAACAGACAGAGACGAAAAAGATTGACGCTCTGGAAATGTGGAGTTGGAGAAAAATGATTGGGGTTTTAAGACCGAGTTTCGAACAAACGCCTCCATTCTTGAGGAACTGGGCGTCAGGGAGCGCTTGTCTATGTCGGTGCGCAATGTGCGCAGTCGTATTTTAAAATACTTTGGCCATATTTGCTGACGTGGAAGCAACTCCGATCACGAACGCCTTGTTATGCAAGGAAAGTTGGACAGGACGAGGCCGCGTGGGAGATCACCGATGCGAAGGACTGACCAAATCAAAGCGGCTGTTGGCAGCACATTGAATGAGTGCGCCCGGATGACTGCCACCACCAAGAAGAAGAAGAATGACGTTACAGCTGTTTAATCAAATTAATTCTATTGCTACAGTTGCAAAAATTTAATATGCAACTATAGCAATATGCAAAATATTCTTTTTTTATAAATTTAATTTATTATATTAATAGTAGAGCAGTGGTGGCCGAGTGGTAACGGCCCCGACTTACGAGTTGTAGGTCGCGGGTTCAAACCCAGCCAGGCGCATTACTTTGTGTAATTTATTTCATCACCACTGCTCTCAAAACGGTGAAGGAAAACATCGTGAGGAAACCGGCATGTCCTAGAACCAAAAATTCAAAGACATGTGACATCCACCAACCCGCACTGGGCCCGCGTGGTGGATTATGGCCCATTCCCTCTCCTAGAGAGGAGGCCTGAGTCCCAACAGTGGGAACATTAAAAGGCCGACTATGCTATGCTATGCTATGCTATATTAATAGTATGTCTATGTAACATCATCAGGAAGGGCAAGTCTAAAAAGTGCTTCTTTTTACAATAATTTACAGAAAAAACTATGATAATGAAGAACTGTCTCAGTTGTATGATGCTGAACTGCATTTAACGGAGTATTGTTTGAAAATAAACCCAAAATCGTACTGTGCTTGGCACCAGCGGGAATGGGTGCTTACTACCAGGGCAGACCCCAACTGGGAAAAGGAACTGGCCCTATGCAATACATACCTGAAGTTGGACGAAAGAAATTGTAAGTTTCTAGAAATTGTGTAGTGTTCCAGATTTGATTAATATTTGAAAAAATATTATACAATACTACATTATTTATAATAATAATAATAATAAATTTATTGTCTCCAAAAAATACAAAACAAAATTATTGTAGACGTTATTGACATTCTACTTAAGATACACATGTTAGTGAGGAACCTCTGTGTCTGAACTAGATAAAAGAATCCGTATTTCAGACATCAGCGCTCTTCCCTAGATCTATGCACCACTATGCAAAAATACGTAATAATAACCAAGAGACTATAACTTTCGATCATAGGTACCAATTTAAGACAATTTAAAAAGGAATTTAAAATCAAAACAATTACATGCATTAGAAATTAAAATTACAATATAAAATTAAAACAGAATAAGAAAATTAAATTAATAAAAAAATAAAAAATTATAAAATCACATAATACAATTTAGACATCAAATCAAATTTTTAAATTAATTGTATTGGGAAAAATAAGAAATTAAATTTAAAATAAATAAGTAAGTGAAAGACGAATGTACGACCTCCTGTGTGTAATGTGCTGAGTGAGTGTGTGTGTGTGGAGGGTGAGTAGTAAAACTACTGTGCTATTGAAAGTAGGTTTTCAGTTTCGTCATAACTTAGTTTGTGGATGTAGCTAATTAAAGTAGTTTTACATTTTTTTCTATTTAAGGGATATATATCTTTTTTATTATTTATTTTCTCATACAGAAAAGGGCCCAAAAAACAAAAGAATTTGCGGGCGTATGGGCGTTTAAATGTCGGCGGTTTATTTAATGCAATAACATTTCGTCTACGCTTAGACAAATAAGTGGACCTGTCATAATCCGTGTAAGCATGCTGACGCATAACTGCTTGAAGTATGAAAAGCTGCCGGACCGTGAGAACTTCACACGATTGATATAGAAGATACGTCGGAAACCGATACGGCTGAAACGTGCAAACTTTCAAAATAGCTCGTTGAGCAACTTCTAGTGGTTTTAGTATGGTTTTCGACGCACCGCCCCACACAGTAATACAATACTGGATTACTGACTGAACAAGCGCTAGGTAGACTCGCTTTATCAGTTTTGGCTCGGCTGCCTGTCGTAATTTTTTAAAAACGTATATTAATTTACGTACCCTGGAAGCAACCATATCTATATGAGAACGAAATGATAGATTATTATCAATAAGAATACCTAGGTATTTTATTTTATTTGTATTACTTATGGTAGGACAGGAACATATGTTATTATTACAGCAATTGTGTGCTATTATAGTTAAAGACGAAGATGGTGGATTCGTGTTACTCATAGAGAATTTGATGAAATGTGTTTTGCTAGAATTTAGGGTTAAAAAAAATTTCTGTAGCCAGTGGTTTACTATATT
The DNA here is from genome assembly GCA_961205895.1 of Mythimna pallens. Taxonomy (NCBI): domain Eukaryota; kingdom Metazoa; phylum Arthropoda; class Insecta; order Lepidoptera; family Noctuidae; genus Mythimna; species Mythimna pallens. The sequence goes on along the minus strand of OY540830.1, from coordinate 15,379,378 downwards.
AAAACCGTTTTGGGCAATTTTAAACACGTTCTCCCAAGTATCCGCCGAGAACAAGAGCACCGTATCATCCGCGCAAGAAATAATTTTACCACCGGTTAAATTAAGGCCACAGAGTTCATTAAGGTAGACGAGAAAGAGAGTAGGACCCAAAATACTACCTTGAGGCACACCAAAAGACACAGGAAGGTCAGAGCTAAGGTTCTCATTTATTTGAACACATTGGGACCGATTTGTGAGGTAGTCTTTAAATATTTTGTGTTGATTTCCTCTAATGCCAATTCGTTTTAGTTTTTGCAAAAGCAGAGGCACAGAGACCGTGTCGAAGGCCTTGGCCAAGTCCAGAAATATGCCTATAGTCTTCCTCCCCGCATCCAATTGTTTTACCACGTAATCCACGAGCTCATGGGCAGCATCACTTGTCGACAATCCAGCTCGAAAACCAAATTGATTTCTAGAGAGATGGTCAATCGTATTTAGATAGTTTGTCAGTCTTTTGTTGAGGATGCGTTCCAAGAGCTTGGAAACCGATGGCAAAATTGAGATGGGTCTGTAGTTGGTGACAAGGCTTTTATCACCAGATTTATGAATCGGGTGCACCACTGACTTTTTTAGAACAGTAGGAAATATTCCCTGCGTTAGACAAGCATTGAAGATATATGTAAGTGGAGCAGCAAGAGAGCGTCTATTTTCTTTGAGTAAATTGTTAGGAATAGAATCCCACCCAACAGAGCAGGTATGTTTTAGTCCCATGATCAAACTTTGTATTTCGGTCTCGTCTGTTTCCAGTAAAACGAATGATGTTTGAGAGCACTTAGGTTCTTTAGTTTCAAAGCGAAGATGGTCAGGATTCACACAGTCTATGGACTTATCTGCTAAGTCTTTACCCACGCTAACAAAGAAGTGATTTACCTTATCCAACGATTCTCTCTCGTGCCCCATATTTATCAATTCAGTCGCGTGTTCTTTTGCTTTCTTGGTGTTTGTAATAGTTTTAATTGCATCCCATATTTTTTTGTTATTATTGCCCGCTGTTTCCAAAAGTTGCTTTTCATATGAAATTTTGACTTTTTTTAATAAACTGTTGCAGAAATTTCTGTACCTTGTGTAAATAAGTTTGAGTGCGTCATCATTTGGTGACCTTCGTAACCTTAAGTGTAACTTGTCCCTATGTCTCATGCAACGGATCAAGCCTGGAGTTATCCATGGTTTAATAATTCTATTACGTTTGGATAATTTAAGAACCATGGTATTTGTCGCAATCACACGTTGAATTTCAGTAATAAAATATTCCATGGCAGAGTTGGGATCCGAATTGGAATAGACTGATTGCCAGTCAATTTGAGATATTCCCAGATTTAGCTTATCAACATTCACTTTGTTGACGGAGACATGTGAAAATATTTTTGCGTGCCTACGATGAAGACACAACAACACAGCTTGATGATCAGTGATTGTTGAGTGCAAAACAGCAGTGAGCGCCTGAAATTGGGTTTTAAGCATCACGTGATCGAGGCATGTTTTGCCATCCCTCGTAGGAAGGGTGTGTGCTGGCAAAATACCATGATATGCACATAAGTTTAAGTAATCTAAAGTTTTTGGACATTGAGGTTCACGACAGATATCTATGTTAATATCTCTAGTGACACAGATATTTTTAAAGGAAGAGAGGTCACCTAGGATGTTATTAAGTGAAACAATAAAACCTTCGGCATTTCTATTTGAGGGAGATCGGTAAATTGCCACTATTGCAGTTTCATGACCGATTTTTAGGATAAGGCAATTACAGTCCTGACAAGGCGGCTCCTCGCAAATAACAGGAAGACTTGTCTTATGAAAAACTGTAACTCCATCGTTTTGATTGTTAACATTTCTTGACGAATGTTGACTGTAACCATCTATGTTTGGTATAACAGGGTTGCAAGATAACCAGCACTCAGTCAAAACAATGACGTCACACTCAAAACTAAGCCTAGAAAGAAATAACTCAAATGTATCAAAGTTACGAGCTATACTGCGTATATTTTGAGTGACAACAGTCAAGCAATCATTAGGGTGTGGAATGAGGCTTTTGCAATCCTCGACGTCACACGTAACGGATCTTGACACAGATATTTCATCAAGTTCTTCAGATACGATATCAAGCATTTTTATCAAAATATAAAAGCAAGTGGGTCGATTTCATGTAATTCATGCAAATTATAGAGACACCGTTAAACACCGACAAATAAACGAAGGGGTTAAATATTCTTTTATATTGTATAGGGATGTAACCATTTTTAAGCTATATATGTTGTAAAAGGTATACGTATTTGATGTATGAGGAATTACAATTATGTATATTATAACAATTAGGATAATTAAATAGAGGTTATGTGTTAATGTACAGTGTGTTTGTGTACTGTAGAACAAGATATGCTAATAACAAAATAAATTATTTAAGAAAATAATATGCAATAATGAACATTCTAAATAAGGTAAACAAAAAGTTAAAGATACAAAATGAAAAACGTAATGATGAACACATAGTCATACTATGGACGGTTCTTCATTCTTAAGTTTCGCAAGGTCCTGTTCTTCGTTAATGCGAATATGCGGCATACCTTCCTTCTTTCGTAAATATATTTTCCCATACGAGGTCCAACAATAAATATATTTATAGGTAGTAGCAAAATCACGTGCAAGGAAAAATAAGCGCCTGCCCTTGGGAGTTAGACAGTCTGAGATGAAAATCGGCTTTTGAGGGCTATCTGGGCTGACTAGCTTAGTATTTAACTTATCAGTCTTTTCAGTCAAAGTTAGTTTCTTGACACTATTTAATACACTTTCTTTTGTTAGCACTGAGGTGAATTCAACAACAACTGGTTTTAGCACGTTAGGTTTCGCATGGGGCCGGTACACATCTTTTATATCCGAGGTTTGTAATTGAATACTTAGAACTTTGCCTATCTTCTTCACCACAGTGCATAAACCTTCTTTCGTTTCATTTTGCAATTTAGGAATATTTCTCAGTTCTATCTTAGCTGAACAAGACTGCTTTTCAAGATTTTCTATTTTATTTTCCAAGGAATAAATATAAGATAGGTGTTCTTTGCGTTCACTCTTGAGGCTTTCTAATTCTTTGAGTATGACGTCATAGTTAGTGGACAAAACCTGCATAGATGTATTTATACTATCGTTCTGGCTTTTTATTTCTGCCAGAGATGATTCCAAACAATGTAATTTTGACTTTTGTTCCTTAGTAAATTTTGCAAAAGACTCGCGAACTTCCTGCATAAAATTACTTAGGTCCGTCTCCTGCTCTTTACGCTTCATACGCCTCATATTTATGTTACTCTGGTAAATAGTACTTCGCAAACCAGCTACGTTTCCTTCCATACTCTCTGTGTCAGTTTCCGATAAAGTTGGCTGTGGCGGCGGGGTTCGTTTAAGCGACATATTTGTGTTATTCTCTGCAATAGTACTAGGATAACAGCAATGTATAGGAGGTCAGCCAAACCGAGCAGCAGTGCTAATTGTGCGGAGCGAGAGAGCAATAGCAGTTCACCAGGAGCACTGATACGTACCTCCCAGCTTTGACAGTGACGCAGAGCCGTGGTCTTGCGCGAGCGCAGGTTACTGGGCGATCTTCGTCACGCCCCCGGAGGCGGGCAGTGGTCAAGTAGTGGGCGGGAGCCGAAGAGGTGGTGCTGGGTGTAGTCTGCAATGGTGCGTCACAACGATGGGTAACTGACGAAGTTTACGCGCGTGTGATCTCAAAAGTTATGCACTCCTATTTTTATGTCACGATTTAATTCAATTCTTTTTAAATTAATTATAAAATAAAATTACACTGCGGGTCCACGTAAAGGCGTCTGAACTCCTCAGAGGTCCGGGGGGAAGAGGAATTTACTTAGACAGCATTTGTTTCTTGTGTTCTAATCAGAGGAAGTTTACTATCTGTGAAAATCAATACATACTTTATAAAAATGAAGCTCTCTTTCTCCTGGTCACGCTATTATACCCTAAGAACTACTGGACCAATTTTAATAGTTCTTTTAGGGTTCCGTACATCAAAAGGAAAAAACGGAACCCTTATCACTCACTTTGTTGTCCTCTGTCTGTCTGTCCTTTATCTCAGGAACTCGTAGAGGTATCGAGTTGAAATTAAAACCATATACTCAAGTCTGCGGTCCCTTTAAAGCTGTGAAAAATCAGATTTCTGACTTAACGAAAATAAAAGATACGGTCGTTTATGTCGCAAAAAAACGTGTATTTCGACAATCAAGGGAATCAAAATTCATAGAGTACTTCCCGAAGACCTAGAATCCTGAAATTTGGCATGAAGCGAGGTCTCATAGCATAAGTATAGGAAAAAATCTGAAAACTGTAAAGGCCAATGCAAACTATTGCCATGATTTACATTTTTCTTTTCGACAGAAATGAAACTTAGGTTTTATGTTAGAGGCCAATACGAGGAATCAATAGCAAAAACCTATGATCCTTTAAGAGTTCCGTTTTTTCCTTTTGAGGTACGGAACCCTAAAAAATATATAATTAAGGTAGGGTAGGTAAGTAACGTAGGGTAGGTAACTAGGTAGGTAGGGCAGGGTAGGTAAATAGGTAAGATTAAGTAGTTAGTTGACGGTAGCGAAGCCGCGGGTAAAAGCTAGTGTACACTTCTCATCAGAAAAATCGAAACACCTTGCAATTTTATGTTTGTAAGGATTATCAGAAAAATGTGTATATTTAGGAATGTATGTCAAATGTCGTTTAATAGTGAATAATATGAGGTTTTCAAATCCTAATGTTAATGTTTTAAATTAAAATTTTCTTAGGTTTCGTATTTTGATTAAAAAGTAATTTTTATCCTGTATGGAGTCTGAAGAAAATTGATAAAACAACACACTAAATAAAATAAAAAAGTAAATGAAAAAAGAAAACTAAGAAACGTTTATTTAACCTTTTGACTTTGTTTTTTCTAGTGAAATGTAACTAATGGATACAGTCTTTATACCATTTTACAATATATCATTAATGTAGTTTTACATAATACGAAAAAGAAACACAGAACACTTAATTTATTATAATTATTTTGTACTTAAAAAATGTCGTTTTCTTGTCGGCTGTAGACGACGGTGGCGTGTTGATTACGTTTTTCGTCTATACCCGACCGTGGCGTTCAAAAGGTTAATAACTGGTATTCCCTCCCCGAGCTCTTATTGTGGCATTCCATTCCTCTTGGATTGCATTTTGCAGCTGGCTAAGTGTTTCTGGGGCATGATCTCTTGCACGAATTTGTCTCTTTAATCCATCCCATAGATGTTCATTCGGATTCATGTCCGGGCTTCTTGCTGGCCATTCCATAATGGAGATACCGACTTTGGTAACAATCTCGTATAGCCCTAGCATTGTCATGCATGAATATGAAACTGTTGCCAATAAAATGTGTATAGGGCATCACGTAAGGCTTAAGACATTGTTCGATGTACCGATGACTGTTTAGTGCAGGCAGACGTGACCCATACACAAAGACAAGCTCTGTCTTACCGTCAGCGCGGATTCCTCCCCAAGCCGTCCACGAATCGCCACCATAGCTGACCTTTTCTTCTATGCAGCATTGTGCAAAGCGTTCTCCATCACTTCTGTAGACCTTGTTCCTTCCGTCGTTACCATACAGCATAATTTTACAGTCATCAGAAAAGAGGACTTTGTTCTACTGGAGGCATGACCAATTAGCGCGCTCTTCGGTGGTCTAGTTAATATCGGCCCATTTGCTGGTTTATGCGGTACCAGTCCACGTTCCATCAACCTTCTAATTGTAGAGTCAGCCACCCTACGTACAACATGAAGCTGCTGCTACAGTTGAAAAGCATTAAGGCGTCCATTTCGTAAAGAAGTTGTTACCATAAATTGATCATCTCGCTCAGAAGTGACCCGATTTCTGCCAGATCCTGAACGGCGCGTGTGGCGGCTTCAGCGAGCGAATTATCCATATGTTTAAGAAAAAAAACTTTTCAAAACGTCCCAAAGTCACAGAAAACAAAAAGAACAAAAAGTTTTAAGAAGGCTAATTTTTAGTTTTCAAAGGTGAAATGTACTCCAACTCTAAACACACATTTGTCTCAAAACAGTGTATCATTTCATTTGTAGGATATACAAATGAAATTCTAATTTAGAATTTTCGTTTATCACTGTACAGTCATGTGATATTTTTCATGGAATGAAAACTCTTTTGTTAAATTAGGACAGAAACCATAAAAACGGAAGTGTTCCGATTTTTTTGATGAGAAGTGTATTATAAATCTTGTACGCACAATCAATGTTGTGTTCATCGCAGTTACTTCAAAACCGGCATCCTATCCCACCATAGGCATGCAATTAAGCATATTTCAAATTAGTGTGGAAATGTGCGCCGGCCAGCCCCCATCTTCTTAGTCAGTAAAAGTCTGACACGCCCTCCAAAGCGGGAGAAGTCATTGGATGATTTCCACCCTTAAAAAAAAAACCCATCTTTTCAATTTTTTTTTTTAGTGTTAGGCTGGATCGGACAGCCCCCTTGAAACTGGCGTCCCCCCACCGGGAATAGAGAGCAGTTGTGGCAGAGTGGTAACGGCTCCGACTTAAGAGTCGTAGGTCGCGGGTTCAAACCCAGCCACGCGCATTACTTTGTGTAATTTATTTCATCACCACTGCTCTCAAAACGGTGAAGGAAAACATCGTGAGGACACCGGCATGTACTAGAACCAAAAATTCGAAGACATGTGACATCCACCAACCTGCACTGGGCCCGCGTGGTGGATTACAGCCCATTCCCTCGTCCTCCATTCGTAGGGAGGAGGCCTAAGTCCCAGCAGTGGGAACACTATAAGGCCGACTATGCTATGCTATGAGCATTTTGCAGTCTTGCAGGTTGGGCAACAACCTTACCTTAGTCGCAATGACAAAATTGGCCCACTAGCTCCAAAATACACTATCCCTACCCACTGCTAGATATTCGACATAAACGCTACTTATTAACAACGAGTATAGTTGTAATATCAATATGACTTATTCATTATTTTTTAGTTCACACCTGGGATTACAGAAGATTTGTTGTCAAACAGTTCAAACCATCATTGAAAGATGAGTTTGATTACACTACTGAAAAACTAATGGACAATTTCTCCAATTATTCTGCATGGCACTACAGAAGTAAATTGCTTGTAGAGCTTTATCCTGATTTAGAAGGTTGGTATAAACACAAAAAACGATATCTCAAAATATTAATTACAATAATTATAGTAACCTTTTAGTTGAAAGCTGGTGGCAGATCAAGACCACAATGAAGTTAGACTACAGACAAAGAGATAAGCTTAGACTCATATGCTGACTGCAAATAACACATAGATATATGAAAAATTATTGCTAGCCTTCTTAGCTGAGCTCTTAGGTATAAAAGATTTCCAGCTGGAGCCTGTTTTACATTTAATGGAGGCAAATTACCAGCAGTACCCGCAGGTAGTTGTCATATTTGATTGGAATTTAAATAAAAAAAAAAAAAACGATCTGCATGCACAATGCCTGCAGAATAGCCACGCCGGTGGCTATTTTAATTTTTTTTATATTTAGTTTTTTATATGATCAGTTTCAACTGACAGCACCCGTTCACGAACATGACGCGACTATTAGCACCATTCAGCACAACCATTTTGAAGAGAACCAAATAATCCAACACACGCACCATCATCAGTGAGACATTTGAGTGAGCATGACAAACTCAACTGCCATGCTCATTTATGTCAAACAAGTCCAGTAATAACCTAAAAACACATTTATACCATATTTACAAACTTTGAAAAAAAAAAAATGCTTCTACATTACATAAACAATATTTTCAAATTAAAAATATATAATTTCCAAACGAATCAATTTCTACACCCTATGCTGTAATGAAATATTTTTTTACTAGGTGGGCGGCCAATAGAGGACAGTCACCATAAACATGAGTTGAAAATGGTACAGAGTGCAGCTTTCACTGACCCAGATGATACCAGCGCGTGGTTTTACCAGAGATGGGTTCTAGGTAAACTATTTACTGGAATTATGTCATAAAAAACCTGAATGTGTTCCTTTGCTGTAGAAACGAGTCTTTTTTAATTATTAATTCTAGATTGGGACAATAAACTATGTAATATTAGCTTCTTTATGTGTTATTTCATCTTTTTGCTTGTCATATAATAAATACGAAAACGAATGGACATAAATTCTAAATCACAAAATTCTAATTTACAGGAGCTGTTAGGACAAATATAGAATTGGCAGTTTATGTGGTGTCGCCATTAAGAACAACGATAGCATTTAGTAAGCCCGTCAACCAGTCATTTGTAGCTTCAAAGACGCGTCTATTCTTCGGAAACGAACTAATAAACGGAGAGTGGCAGTCTTTAACAGGACCCCAATATGATGTTTTATGGGTTTTAAAACACAATGCAGAAATCACTGAGGACTTAGATGTAAAGGTAATAATTTTATAATATTTTTATTATTATTATATATAAACATATTGGAAAGAATGGACTTAAGTAAATAATAAAAACATGGATAAAGAAAAATTTATAACTTTATTGTAAATTTACACTTCGCAGATGGAGTATGACAGGGAAGAAGGAGATGTACAAATAATTCCTACTATTAAATATAATTCAAATACTTATATTGGTAAAGGTGAGATAAATTTCGAGAAAAAATACTCAAAGCCAGTTGTTGAGGAGCTAAATAACCAGCTGGAGGCCTGTCGTCAGTTGCTGGCTATGGAACCCGAAAATAAATGTAAGCATAATAATAATAATGTAATTACTTGAAAATGATATGTAATTTGCCTCGGTTTGGTTGTGTTTATTTGAGTTTTCCACTGTTGAGTATAGCAACAAATTAATTTAAGGCCCGTGGCGGTGTTGCCAGTACATGGAGTCAAGAAAATGCATCCAGCTCTATGGTGTGTACCTCACCTGGCTACTGTTAGGTACGCAGTCAACCATGCATTTTTTTGACATCATGACCTGGCTACGCCGTCAGCATCCCAGTAAGGCACGCCTTCTAAAACCTAAAAGTTATCGAGCTGATATGTTAGATTATAATTTAAGGCCCGTGGCGGTGTTGCCAGTACGTGCAGTCAGGAAAATGCGTCTAGCTCTATGGTGTGTACCTCACCTGGCTACTGTTAGGTACACAGTCAACCATACATTTTTTTGACGTCATGACCAGGCTACGCCGCCAGCATTCCAGTGAGGCACGGCCCGAAAACCTAAAAGTTATCGAGCTGACATGTTAGAATAAGGGTCAGTTCACATCGAGTCGCGACGCGATACGACGCTGCGCACACATTTTAAGAAAATATAATTTTATTTACTACACGAAAAGATACACACTTCAGATCGCCGTGCCTCGCGGCAGAGCGCTGCGTGGTCCAATGTATTCTGAATTCTCACAGTGAAATGTATATTTTCGTGTAGTAAAGTTATATACGCAGCGTCGCTGCGCGTCGCGTCTCGGTGTGAGCTGACCTTAATCAAACGAGACTACACACCTTAATGGCGTTTTTGCTTACATATTTGTAGCTATTTTCAACATTTTGTACTATATTTGATGCAGATTCGTCCGAAGTTGATTTAGATTTACATGTTTTTTCTTTTTTCAGGGACTCTTCTTACCACCACAGTTTTTCTTCATTGTATTGATTCAAAACAGCATCATAAGGAAATAATAGACAATTTACACACATTGAAAAGTATTGATAATTTGCGGGCTGGTTACTATGATGATTTAATTACTAAATGGAGTATAGAAGATCAACTTATACAGGATTATAAAAAAGATAGTCTAGATTTCAAAATTATGTTTGCTGACAAAGTTAATAGTTTGCCACATTTGCAATACTACAGTCACTGCGAAAACGTAGATCTATCTAATCAGAATTTAACATCAAACATTTTGCCTGCCTTAGAATTGCTTCAAAACTGTAAGGTAAGTGTTATTCAATTTGTATAAATACAAATCAATTGTTTTCATTATTTTATTATGTTTTTTTTTCAGTTTTGGCCAAGCCCAATTTATTTAAACTTAATTTTTTATTTTACAGAAATTATCATTAGAGAATAATAAACTGACGACATTAAAAGGTTTCCCTAAATTGCATCTGGAGGAATTGAATTTAACAGGGAACAGTGATTTAGTTGAAGAAGTGGAGTTATTTAAGGAAAGATGCCACTATTCAGTGATTTTTTGAAGAATATGTTGACACCTTTTGGTGGTAAAGATATTTAAAAACATGTATATTTTAATAATTAATATCTTAAACTTAATCATATTGTTAAGCCTTTGTAACACTAATGTAGATGGGAGCCAGATGCTTCGAACACACCATTGTGCAATGAACTGGAAATTATGGATTGCATTTTGCCACTCACATACCCAGCCACATGCCTAATTATGTAGCCTAAAGTAGTTGACCATACCACTTCTACAGCTCTGTATTCCAATTTTTTGTAATAAAGGCAGCAACCAAGTAAATCACTATTGTTGACAAAGAGAATGGTCCAAATTATAATCATAGTTGATAGTCGAACAGAAATAAGTGCCTACCATTTTGATTTTTTTCCAGCAATGTAAACAAGGTTCCAATATTTTTCTAATAATTACTACAGATTTAATGTCAATAACTTAGCCTATAATAATAATTTGTAAAATAGGTAAAAATCTCTCTTACATTATTGGAAAAAAAAATATGTGTGTTTTACATACAAAAAAACAATTGTTACATTCTTAACTATTATATAGTGCAGTATTTAAAGAACTTATTTCAAAGCACCTTGTGCTTGCAGCTTCATTCAAGCTGTTGATTTTATACTAAGCTTTGATGTGATTATAATTGTTATCTTATTGATTTTTTAAGTGAAGCAGTAAGTAATTATTAAGAGCTATCACTTTCTTCTAACTTTATTATTTGCTATAAGTACATAATATTTCATGATTGTGTTTTAAAGATCAATTGTAACAAAAAAAAAAAAGTTTTTAACAATTTACCAACTAAAGGTGAAAGTACTTATTTCTATTAATAATTATTATTTAAAATTATGGTTACTGCAAAAATATCACCAAATATCCTTATCTTTTAGCTGCATTCCACTCAAGTTTAGCCAGCTTTACATTAAGCTTTTGTCAAGTTATAATATGTATTTGTATGCTTTTTCTCTAATATGTAAGTAACTACTTCTAAAATGTTATAGGCCCATTTTTTTGTGTTTATATCATTTGTTTATCAACAATACTCTCCTCTATTTAGACATTTGATTGTTTATAAAAATATATCTATTATTATTATGTTTTAATAACACATATTTTGTATTGTTTGCACATAAGTCTATGTATAACGTACTTTAAACTTGTCAACATTTAAATAAGAATTTATAATTTAACACAGTTTTGTGACAAGCAAGTCATGCTAGAGCTAGACAAACTTGCTGGGAGCTACAAATGGTTATCCCAACAGACTGCCTTTGTAGGTGTGAGTGAGGATCATAATACAATGAACTTAAGCTCAAAAGCAAGTGAGCACCTACTGTCAGTTACAATAGTCCCAAAGATTTTATGAATTAATAAAAAGGATGCATTCAAATGCTGTGACACTTCCAAATAATGACAGGACAGGGCTTTAATTTCAATAATGTTAACATATTTATTTATATTTTATAGGGTTTATCATGTTGAAATCTATAACATGGAAATAAATTATTATGAAATAAAAAGTAATTTGATATTTTTAACCTCTAAAGACAACTTACCAGATCTTAAGTTTTTTAAAGTTATACACAACCTCAGCAACAGGTTTTAACAATATGTCCTCATCCCAAAATAATTTGCCGCATGCTTCACATAAAATTGCTGATTTACTTAGAGCAGATAGTTTACTAGCATTATGTATGTCAATGTCAACTCCTTTATTTGTTGTCAATACACTTTTTGAGTAAACATCTGGTTGATACAAATCTTCATCACAATCAGAATCACTCAGGAAATTGTCACAATAAGCGGTTTCATCATCATCATACCCACCCCCATAATTGTCTGTTTGATCAACATTGTCAGGTTTCATCACTCTTTGGTATTCAGTACATATTTTTACAACTTCATCTGAATTTAGTTTTCTGAAATCTTTACTATTACAATTTATACAAAAGCTGAAAAGATTGTCTTGTTCCACTTTTATGTTGAAATTGTTGAATATTTTTCGTAACTGTTGTATAACTGTGTCTTTACCAACTTCTAATATAGAACTTTGTGGAAAGTTTGTTGTTGGTGTGTGTTTAAGTTTACATAATAGTATCAGGCGTTCCTGTGATATAGCTAGGTTTATAACATCATGCCATAACATTGTTGATGGTATCACAACTGTGTCTATTCCACAGTATCTTAAATAAGGCATTAAATGAGACAGCACAGGTTCCACTAGAAATTTGACCTCATGAACTGATCTTGATTGCACCATAGGTACACTGGTCAGAAACCTGTCTACAACTTTAGGTTTCTTGGTACATTTCTTCTTGCTTTCTAACATAACATCATTGCATATTTCCTCAAAATTTATTTGTTGCTCTAAACATAGTTTCTGAAGATATTCATATATTTGTATGAGCACATGAGCATCTAAAGCAGCATACAGTATTTGGGTATTTCTCAGTGGCCTCAATTCCCAATTAGAACATTGTTCAGATTTTTCTAGAGGTAGGCCAAAACATGATTGTACTAGACAGCTGAGGCTATTTCCCACATTGTCACTGTTACCTGGTAAGGTAAGTCCATTGTTAAAAAGACTCTTCCACAGAGTGCCAAGATCTAGCAGCCCTTCACCTTGTACTTTAATGTTCCCCAATCCTACCAAACATGATTTCATTTCTTTTAAGTCCTGTTCTAGTCCAAAACCTACTTTTATAATTTCTGCATTGTCCAAAAACTGTTTATGGAAAGTGTACCAAAAACTTTGGTATTCTGGTTTGTTCAGTACTAGAGTGTCTATAAGATAAACTCTACTGGTAGTGGCAATTTGTATTAATGCTACTTGAGACTGTGTAGCTCCAAATGAAGGCTTCCATTCACAATCAATACTTACAACACTACTCTTAACAACATCTGATATCATTAGATCATAGAACTTTTCACCTGTATCAATAAGTGTAATCTGATCTTCAAGTAGACAAAACTTGTAATACTCCTGAGAAATTTGTGGAGAATTCTCATTTGTATCCCAGTCCTCTTCTACAGGATCATTCAAAGAGATTTCTTTGAGTGCCAGAGGTAAGTCACTCTCAGCCATGTTTATGTAAGAGGCCCACTTGAGAGCTTCACTTCGATCATATTCAACTAACATTTCAATAAATTCCTGGCCAGAACCAGCATTTTGTTTCAGTGAATCTTTCACTAAGTCTTCCCATACTGATGAACTGACATTATGTTCTTGATATTTTTGATGTATCAAGTATCTTAATCCTCCAGTTGTGCGATTTTTGCTGAGATTTTTACATGTCTCTATGGGAATGTTAAACTTATTGCATAAACGAGCCACCAGTTTTCCAAGTGGCTTATAGTGGAGTTTATCATATCTGACATGAGAAATCTTATTGTCATGGATGTAATGTTGTACATATTCTCTGATACTAATTGTTTTGTCCAGTAATTTATCCAGAAAAATTAACAGAGGCTTTACCTGACTAGGGCATTCATTTAAATACTCATCAATTAAATTTGACTTGTCTTGCAGAATCAATGGAAACACAAGGTCTTCAACTGGTATTTCATCAAACAATTCCATTGATATTACAATTTGCGATGCTTGCTTGCAATTGTCCTTACTGACCATATCTTTCACTATAGGTAGAATTTTATCTTTAATTGTAGATATCCTGTATGTTTTGACAGTCAGACACAGAAAATGTTGGTTCCTTTGTTGTGTAGCTATATGGAATGCAGGCAGTTTTAAATCATCATCTGGTAGAATCTCACTTGTCTCGGACCACTTCAATAAAGTTTCCATAATAAAATAGGGTAAAGTTTTTGGCTTGCAATCTTTGTAATCATCACATTTAATAACAAAAACTAATGCTAATCTATATCGTTCTTCTGCACTCTGGAAAAAGGATTCGATGTGAGTCTCTATAGCAGGACTTCTCTTCCATGTTTTCCAAGTCACTTTTAGTTGCTCTAGCCACATTTTAGAATTGTCATCAAGATTTACGTTCAGACCTATTGTCCGCAAAGAATCTTCGATTGAAGGTACTATTTTAATGGATTGATTCTCACTGACTAGTTTATTAATATCCATCGTAATAAATGTCTATAACTTATTCTTCTCTAACAATATACTGGTACAAAGTTGGATCGTTGGATCAGCAGTTCTTATGACATCATTTTAGTTTCAGATGTTGATGAATATAAACTGTTTCTGTCTTAAACTATTGAACACAATTATTGGTAGCACATTAAATAACTATTTATTATTGCTGTTTACTGGAACTTATGTTAATTAATCTTCGAATACCCTAACTAGTTCTCTCTATTTTGTATTTTTTATTAGTGTCGTCCTGTCAGTTTGACAATAATTTATGTTGTCATTCTGTCAGTAGTGATGTGCCGAGTACGGCTTGACTCGAAACAGACTCGATTCCTGCTGTGGACTCGCTGACTCGAGTACAAATTTATTTTGATTCGAGTACGCCAGACTCGATTCCAGGACTCGAGTACGCTAGACTCGATCCCAGGACTCGAGTCCAGGATACGAGTCCAGAATTCGAGTCCAGGATACGAGTCCAAGATTCGAGTCCAGGACTTGAGTCCAGAAGTGTAGTCTAGAAATTCAAAACCAAAAGAGTCCGTTATTGATACTTTTTAGAACAAAAAGGAAAACTTCAGAAAGCATGTAGTTTAGGTTTAGGATAATGACACAACGATTATTTATCAACCATTTTTATTGTAATCAAATATTTCTAAAGATTATATTACAAAAAAACATAAAACATACTAAGGAAGTATCTAGAAACTAGAAATGAGATCAAGATTTATTTGTTTAATACAAATCAAAAACAGATCCTTTTTCGTGTAATTGTACGCTTATAAAAAAATGCAGGGTCAAACTTATGTTAGCGTCATTTCATTTCTTAAGTAAACACAGATCGAGTACGAGCTAGTCAACTTAACTCGAATTCTAGACTCGAGTCAGCTGGACTCGCATAATAAAATTGAGTCAGTGAGTTCAGAATCGATTCTTTCGGACTCGAGTCCTGGAATCGCGTCTTGCCCTCGAGTCCTGGAAACGAGTAAACAAGACATCATCATTATCCTAATTTGGTTTTGAATTTCTAGACTACACTTCTGGACTCGAATTTCTAGACCCGAGTTATGGACTCGGGTCCTGGACTCGGTACTGGACTCGAATCCTGGACTCGAATCCTGGACTCGAATCCTGGACTCAAATCCTGAACTCGAATCCTGGACTCAAATCCTGGACTCGAATCCTGAACTGGAATCCTGGACTCGAATCCTGGACTGGAATCCTGGACTCGAATCCTGGCCTCGAATCCTGGACTCGAACGCTGGACTCGAGTCCTGGTCTCGAGTCTAGGACTCGAGTCAACATTCGAATTCCACACATAGAACTCGAGTACTGGGATCGAATGGTGGAATCGAGTCATGATTCGAATACCGTATAACCTGACTCGATCCACAAATAAAAACAGCGACTGGGCACATCACGTGTCATGTCACTTTATTTTTTTTACCTGCCCTGCGTTCAAAAATAACCAGAGTAGGGTAGAGTCGCTACTCCAACTGTTCAAAAATGCTTAGAGTTGCAATCCAGGGTCGTTCTTTTATAACTCGAGTTAACCCAATTAACTCTAAAGGGCCTATTACACTACGCCTTATTCAGCACACGATATTCAGACTGTCTTAGAGTGTACCTAGTCAGTTCGCAATTACACCAGACTGAATAACGCGCGCTTAGTCGCTTACTCATTCGCACGCAAGACGTCGACTTTGGCGTTTGTTATCGCACCTGCACTTTGGAAGCCCCAAATGGTTGCCGTAGCACTTACTGCAACCAGCTTGACTGTTAATTTAAATTATATGTACTAGCTTTTGCACGCGGCTTTGCCTGCGTACATAAAATTAATATAACTATGCCACTCAAGAATAAAGCACCTTGTAGGAGGCCTTCCAACGCTACGTCTTCCGGTACGTGGTCGCTATTCCAGAAGCTTTCGGCCCCAACGGCCATCCGTTCTGCGAGTAATGTGCCCTGCCCATTGCCACTTATGTTTGGCGACTCTTCGTGCTATGTCGGTAACCTTGGTTCTCCTGCGGATATCCTCATTCCTGATTCGATCAAGCAAGGAAACTCCGAGCATAGCCATTTCCATTGCCCTTTTGGTGACTTGAACTCTTCTGATGAGGCCCATTGTAAGCGACCACATTCTCATTAATTCATGTAAGGCACAACCAGCCCAACCGTCACCTCTGTCGTCCCGAAGACACACAAAATCAGGAACCCTAAAAAGAGATCCAAGCTTTAGCCAGGTCTCCGACACGGCAAAGACGACGGGTTTATGACGATTTATAAGGTATATGATCTCGTGTTTTTTCCTAGGAATAGATCTACAGTTCCACTGAAGGATTTTTTCTATTTTGGCGAGTCCAAGATTCGAGGAACGAGTTGAACAGCTCAACTAAAATAACGACATTGTCCGGTATTGCGTCACTGAATTTTGATAACATGTTTATGAGGGCGCAAGCCAAAAGTTCTATTAGGTTATCATTAGGAGTGGGAAGAGGAGTTGTCTCAGTATAAGGAGAGTTCAGTTCACAACCATTAGGCTGAGAAGATTTAGGAGAATCAACCATTGACCTATGGGCTTGGGAGTCATAAAACTTGCCCAGCTCTGGTCTAGGTCTTGGGGAACGATAAACTGTCTTAGTGTAAGACGTTTTAACAGGAGATGCATATGGAGAGGATGTAGGAGTGATAAAATGAGCTGAGAAGAGGAGAGGTTCAGAGGGAGTTTGGGATGGTTTGAATAGGGAGTGACCTGCTGTTACATTGGAGTATAATGTTTTCGGACGGGGAAACCTTACCACTGCCTCACTGTATCTTCAGACATAACCATTTTAATTGACTTCTGTCACGAGTCTACTGGACATCTATCGTCAGAAGCTTTGTTGTTTCCGCCATCACACGAGAGGCAAAAAACCTGCGAATCTGGGATAGTGTAAGTATCTTGATGTGGTAAAGTACAACGGTAACAGCGGGGCTTGGACCTGACACAGTGCTTATGTGACCAAATCGTAAGCAGTTCCTGCATTGGATTGTGGGAAGATGATACACAGACACAGGAAGTGAAAAGTTGTAACAAAATACCTTTTCTGGAAGTATCTGCCCAGAAAAGGTCATTACTACTGTTGAAGATGGAGACCAAGTAACTGAGTCCTCTTTTCTATTTTTAAAATTAATCCTTCTAGTCTTGATAACTTCTCCACAGTTGTGGGGAGTTTCAATGCCAAGGACTAGTTCCTCAAGAGTCCAGTCAGTGGGAATATCTTTAACAACTCCCATGCGGGTCACTTGGAAACTAGGAATAACAGCTGTGAAATTGTTGTCTGATAAAACCAGATTGTTCACAAAATTATTGGCGTCATTGTAGGTTTTAAAATCAATAGCCATCCTGTTGCGTCCCATAGATTTCACCACTGCCTTGAACTACCCCTATAAAATCTTTTTTATAAATAAAATGGGCAAACTTCAAAGCGTTTAAGGTTAGGCCTTGTTTAGGGTCTGTCTCCATCCTGGAGACAAACACCTTGAAGGGTGCCCCATCACTCTCGCTGTAGAGCATCTTGGAGTCGCTCTCAAAACCTGACTTTGTGTATACAGACTGAATTGAGTCAAACGGCGGCTTGTTTCTTTTTGCGTCGACAAAGATCTCAGGTCCTTCGGGGTGCTTTCTGAGTTCGGGTCTTTTGCGACAATCAGCAGAGTTTTGAGACGACTCCACGACTTCCATATCTGGAGGAGTCCCTCCACCCCCATCAGAGGGTTCTTCAGCCCTTATTTCCCTTGGGAAATGAGTGCTAAAAAGCTTAAATTTGTTTATACCAATTTTATAGCTATTACCACACCAGTAGACACAACACTAAAAACAGATAAAATAAATCGTGAGGTTAAGAATCGCGTGCTAAATCTCACCCAGTCGGTAGCAAGTCCCCTCTTTGAGGCGTGGTTGGAAAGACCTCATGGCGTCCTCACCTTCCGCATGACGCAGGTTCTCACCGAACACAGTATGTTCGGGAAGTTCCTGCAATGGATTCGTGCGAAAGCGACGCCCGGGTGTCGCCACTGTGTGGACCGCCCGGAGGACACGGTGGAGGTGTGCTCCGCTTGGGCAGAGCAACGCCGTGTTCTCGTGGGGGCGATCGGCGGCGGCGATGTCTCGCGCCGGGCCTTGGTACAGGCCATGGTTCGGAGCGAGGAGGAGTGGCAGGCGGTCGCCTCCTTCTGCGAAGAAGTAATGCTAGCAAAGGAGGCGGCCGATCGCGTGAGGCAACGGTCCTCACGCCCTAACTGCCGCCGGCATTCCGATCCCGATTTCCGGCCACCGTAGGCGCGGGCTTGCGAACGGCGATCAATGGGTGGCTCGCCGTCCGACCAACCAGTAACCGTCCGGACCGAGCCCAAGTCGTCGACGGCTCGTATTGTTCCACGCGCGCCTCAGGGAGATGTCAGCAAATCGTAGGGGCCCAGCAGGGTCGAAGCCTACTGGGGCCATGGGGGGATGTGTGAAAACGAAACCCGGGGCCCTGGGACGAAGGCAACGAAGTAACAGGAGTGGGTTTTTAGTCAGTAAAAGTCTGACACTATCTCCCGCTCCGCTTAAGAGCGGGATTTGTCATTAGACGATTTTCCCAACTAAAAGAAAAAAAACCAGTCAGTAGCAAAATTCAAAAAGTACACCTCCAAGCAGGGTACAATAGGTTGGTGTAAGCGGCCATAAATGACACTTGCTTGACATTGACAGTTGAACTCTTCGTTCACGTTGAAAAATGCGAATGTAGAGTATCTACTCTGATGACGTCATTAGAGTTAACTTCAACCTCAAAGAACGCAGAGCAGCTCGTATGTGAAGGCTATACTCGGCTATAGACCCACGATGTTGCTTAATCTTACATCAATGTTTTCTTATGTGATAAGTTTTTAACGTTAATATCTTTCGTAGTGACATTAGAATACGGATCTAACACATTAATTCATATTCACATATTGTTTTTGTAGTATTTGGTGGCAAATGTTGACTCAGCCTTCTTGGCAAACTTAGCTGAGTTAGTCAACACAAGTCTGTGAGACAACGCTACAAAAATATTTCAGTTCCATTTTACCTAGATCGTACTAGTTTCAATGATTCCACATATTATCCGGTCACATCGGTCGGTTATTGGATAACAGGTTGTTCTGGGGAAAAATGCAGTAGGAGAAAGAAAGAATTAATGGAAAGAATTTTGTTTGGATGCCTCCAGTATCCAGCAAGTAATTGTTTAGCTCAGAAAAATTTTAAAACATCACATTTGCTTAAATATATATATATATTTCTTCTAACACATTGCTTTTGTAATATTTTTTATATTATTAGAATCCATCCACCATAAATTCGTTAGTAATTTATTTTGTTAACATGTCATTTATTGATAATTGTAATTATTTATTTTTCTTGCTTTTTTTATATAGCCACTTTTTTATAATGGGAATGTGAGAACACTGTAGACTCCGCGAATTTTTAGGTTACTTCTTATTACGACTCACTTTTTATTATGGTTATTTTTATTGTACTTTTTAGTACAATATTGACCGGTTTACACTGTTCTTACATAATCTACTTATACTGTAAGATGGACTTTTTGTAAGAATAATATTTTTTTTAAAAAGAGTAACCATGCGTTTCTTGCCGGTTTTTCTTCATAGGAAACGACCATTTTGGAACCGTGCACTAGCTTCTGACGTTTTAAAAGTGCCCATGTAGGCAAATGTGAAATAAAAAACTTGACTTTGACTTTGAATGTTATGAAATTGTCAGTTGACAACAAGTTTAGTGTAAAACAAACGGCAGTTGACAACTGGTACTCGACTCTACTCTACTCTACTTTGGTTATTTTTGAACGCAGGGCTGGCGGATGGCCAGGCCGGCCGGGGCGTGAACGCGACCATAATCGAATTTAAGAGATTATAATGTATTTCGGAACGCGGCGTAAAATATATGTCTTCGTTTGACAGCAATGAAAACGCACAACAAGCACAAGCTGGTTGTCAGTTTCGTGCGTTCCAAACTCGACATTTTTCTTATTATAACCATCAAAAGAGGTATGACTAAGCGATTTATTTGGTGCAAATAAAAGACAGTTAAAAACATGCTATGCTAAAGAATTAACGTTCATCTATACTCGACTAACGTACAGTGACTTTTGTTTTTGCAATTTGTAAGAGTTGATGGATTAGATTCAAGAAATTATTGTGTGAATCGTGTAGATCATCTTCTGTTTAAATATAAATTACTAACCATTATTTATTTGATAAATTTGTTTTCAATCAAATATAGAAAATGGAGCTTTCTGTAGAAGGTAAAACTCCCGAGTATATGGAATTGGCTGGAATCAAGTTCAAGCTTAGTTTGCCGCAGCTAAAAGATGACCCGAAGTTAAAAGAACAGCTTTTGCAAGGAATCAAAAATGGTAACATGGCTCCTTACTACAAAGAGGTTTGTACTGACCTTGGCTGGCCATTTGATCAAAAGTTATTTGATAATATGGCAAAGGAAAACCAGGACAGGTTAGGCAAGTTCAAAGAAGACGATTCAGAAACACCTGTTTGGCAAGATCGGTAAGCTTTTAATTGCAGTTTCAGTACAGTATTGTAGATTTCATACCAGATGATACTCATTGATTTCAGTCACATCAAATAATCATATCCCATCCAATCATCAACTGGAGTTAGCTGTTGCTATATCTATTTAAAAATAAATTCTAAAATGTTCTAGGTTAGACTACCTTTGTTCTATTGGGGACAAGGAAGCTGCTACTGCGCTGGCTACCACTAAGTATGAAGATGCAACACTGACTACTAACAGACGGCTGGATGCTGTGTTTGCTTTGTTTAGAATTGCTTACTTCCATGGCTGCAATGTCAAGGAAATGGGGAAAAATATAAACAAGGTATGGTGTAATTTTCTTAAAAATAATAATTTGATGACTTAGCAGATATTTTTATATATTTATATATTGATTGATTGCTTAAAAGTGAGCAGTTAAAGCATGAATTGTTCAAAGTCACTCAAAGTATAAAGTCTTGAAAACATGTTAGAAAAGGCAAGATAAAGAAAAAAAAATGTCTGCATTTTTTTTAATGAAACAAAACAGTGCTGCAATCCTGCCTGGTGGTAAGCAGTGATGGAGGCATTGATGGTGAACCACAGTAGTTTATTATTATTAGTCTAAGAATAATAATTAAGCGATATAATAATATTTATTGCTAATAAGTAATGTAGAGTAAGTGTGTATAGGTTAGGTGGTAACTCCAAATAAATCTTAAAGACTTTACACACTTAATTTGATCTTTATATAATTTTTATAACTGTTTCAGGCTCATGAGCTTGTCGACAAGGGCGGAGACTGGCGGTCCAGGAACAAACTGAAGGCATATGAAGCTATCTACTGTCTGGCAGTCAGGGATTACAGCAAGGCAGCAGACTTGTTCATTGACTGCGTGTCCACATTTGAATCTTACGAGCTGGTTGATTTTGGTGAGAGAGTAATTGGAATATGCATGAATATGCAATAGTTGCATCCCATTGATTAAATGGACTTTCTATTATAAATATTTACTGAGTGTCTCAATTGATGCTTGACTAATCAGTTTCATTATTACCGTCAAATGGGGTGAATAGGAACAAAACTTTAGTTAGATAAATATAATAATTGATTTCTATCAAAGCGTTCGTTTTTATTACAATTAATGAATAAATAGGAGGACTTAAATGCTGGGAAAAATTGTTAATTAACACAAATATCCCCTTCAAACTTTTGTTCCTATCCACCCCTGCGTTCCTATTCACCCCATTTGACTGTACTTATTTTCATTAGCATTCTTAAGTCGTTAATTGAGTTAGCTCCCTGAAAAATTTAATTGCTGCGTATAAAAAGTGACAAATACTTCAATATTTAACATTGTAACTGCCTATGTTGGATATATACGACAAACAGTCTTGCGTTTATTCCCCCAGGGTCGCACATCCACGACCAAATACTCCATCTCAGCTGTTCTGTTACCTATGGAGATTCACAAGTCGATCCTGGTGAATAGGACACGAAAAAACTCGTCAGACCAATCTCATGCAAGCGGTTAAAATCTATATTGAAATTGTGCAGACTGTAATAAGATAAATTAAATAGTATACTTGCCAAAGCTACTCTAACCTTACTCTATTACTTTTACAGGAACAATCATCCAATACTGTGTGCTAGCTTGTGCCCTGGCTCTGGAGCGCCACGCTTTGCAATCAGCCTTAAGGCGTCAGGGAGCAGCGGTGCAGGCCCTCCGCTCTCGCTTCCCCGAGCTCAGGGAACTGGTTGAGTCCCTACATGAGTGTCGCTATGCGGACTTCTTGAAGAGTCTTGCTTGGGTACAGTATTAAACACTGCTGATTTTTGTGAATGTGGCTGGTTGCTTTAGGCTAGGTTAACTTTGTTAGTCCTGGCGCATTCCGCGCTGTAGGAATAAAAATGTGCCTACGGGTCGCTGCCCTACTGACGTGGTTAATTCAGTAGAGTATCACACGCGTGTTCCCTCTCCTAGAGAGAAGGCCTGAGTCCCAACAGTGGGAACATTATAAGGCCGACTATGCTATCACACGCGTGTTCGCCGCTTGACGCGCGCTAACAAAAAATTTTTTTGAACTTTATCGAATATTCTACCGAGTTTTTGTTTCAAATATTTGCGATATTTTTCACGCAAAAAGTCAATGACCTTAAAGATCATTCAATATAAGTAGACCTCCCAGTACCTACAGCTAGTGTCTACCTTACTAATGTTAGGTCAATATTATACTGGAATTAAATCTTACCAAATGTTAATTATTTTGTATAATAAAGTCTTAAATGGCCTACCACCTTTTAAAAATTACATATGAGCGCAAAACTAACGCACACATAAAACCAACTAAGTTATATCCACTTCATTTTATTTTATTTTATTTGTTTAGATATATATGTAAATGTAAACAATCTCTTGACACTTATATGAGATGATTTTTTAAAATACATTTTAAAGTATGGAGTAGAGTATAAGTACATATAATCACAAATAAATTAGGTACCTATCTACCATATAATTTAGAAAAGCTGTATACCTATATTTTAAGTAGTAAAACGTAGGTACCTATTTCCCATTTTCAAAAACACAACGAACCCTATAACAAGAGCGGCGTATTCAATTCGCGAATTGAGTTACGAAGATTTTTTCGAATGGCAATTTTTTTTTGTGATTTAACTACAAATTTTAGTTTTCAGATTTTTTGCTATACTTGTGCTATGAGACCTTGCTTCATGCCAAAATTCTGGATTTTAGGTCAACGGGAAGTAGTATCTTATGAATTTTGATGGCCGTATCTTTTTTTTTCGTCAAATCAAACTTCTGATTAGAAGTTTGATTTTTTCACAGTTTAAGGGACCGCAGACCTGAGTATATGGATTTAATTTCGACTCGATACCTCCACGCGTTCTCGAGACAAAAGGTCTTGACAGACAGACAACAAAGTGATCCTATAATGGTTCCGTTTTTTCCTTTTGAAGTACGAAACCCTAAAAAGTAATTTATAATTTCAGGTGGAGACTCAAATCTGTGTAGACCCAGTATTCAGGCCCCATTACCAGCATTACGTGCGTGAGGCTCGCATCAAGGCGTATGTTCAGCTGCTACGCGCGTACCGTTCGCTCAGCCTCGATAACATCGCTGACACCTTCGGCGTCTCCCGAGAGTTTGTTGAGGAGGAAATCTCCAAGTAAGTGATGTTTCTACCATACTAGTAAAGTTAGTTCTATAAATTAAAGAAAAATCAGCTGCACCTTCAGCTTCACATCGCGGGACACCTTCAGGCTTCTCCTGGGCATCTACTGAAGAAGAGATTGTTATCCTGGTTTTCTTGGGTGGATGTTTAAATTACTGTTACAGTAGTTTTATCATAGTCTGCTACAGAATTCGACACGAAATTGCCGAATTCAAGTGAACGTTCTCCTTGCGTTCAAACTGATCACTTTTTTTTCATTCAGAGTAGGAGTGAATGACGCCGAATGCCAAAATCGGACGTTGTTTAAATGATTTGCTAATGAATTCATTCATCAGTTTTCTGTCCCGTCTGTAAAAGATGCCGAATGAAAGACGTGAGTAAACGAAAAATGAATCGTAATCAGACGATTCATTTTTCGTTTACTCACGTCTTTATATGAAGATAATAAAAGAAAAAAAAACTTCGATGAAGCTAAAATTTGTACTTTGTTAATACAAAGTAAAAATGTTAGCTTCATTGTATTAGTTAAATCTATACTAATGATTATTTTAGTGTTGGGTAGCCCATCTATCTTAGCTTAAACCCGTCAAAAGAAAATCACAACCAAAAAATTGCCCTAGTGTCCGGCAGCTCGTCTTTCCTTGACTCTGGTAGCGGTCGAGGTTATGACGAGGCAATTTTGCTAAGAATATCTGAAAGAGATCCGGTTATCCCATTCAAAAACAACGACTGGCCCTGGCAACATACAACACGCGTACACTCCGGACTGACAAGAAGATCACCGAACTTGAAGAAGAATTGAGCGGGTTATGAAGGAGTATTGTAGGATTATCTGAAGCCTGAAGACAGAGGGAGGCCACCATAATTCTGAAATCTGGTAAAGACGGGTAGAGACTGTTGTAATGTAACGTGCAAGGTAACATGAAAGGAGCATTTCATAAGTTTGAACGCAGCGCGCGCACGAACCGAGCATGTAGTGCGCGTAATCATGCGCGCGTAGTGTGCACGGTTTGTACGCGCAAGACCTCGACACACCCCGAGGACGAATGAAGCCATGTATGAAGATGTATCTAGAGCCATGCAAGGTTATAAGACTCACCTCACCTTGATCATGGGGGACTTTAACGTGAAATTGGCCAAACGAGACGGTGGCGAGGTGCGATTGGGGCACTTAGAAGGAAAACACTGGGATCACATGCTGGCTAGTTTTATGGAGAAGGAGAAAGAAAGAAAATTGCATTTATGGCACTATAAAAACATTAAAATTAAAAAAAAAGTAAGCTGAATAATTCCTAAAGGGCCTCAACTCAGCATAATGCCAAATTTAACACAAGGCTACCAGCTGACGTTTCAGCTGCAGCTCATGAGTGCCATATACTCGAATAGAGAAAGTATACCTACATTATAAGTCTAAAAAGTGCGGTGCAATTAAATTTAAATTTTGCAATTCTTATCATAAAACAACAGTACAAAAAAAAAACGAATTTATAAAATAATGAAACTTGGATATAATTTAACAATATTAAAAATAGTTAAAAATGTATATAATTAATAACATAGGTAAAATTTAAAAAGCAAAAAAACGTATAAAATTTCTAAAATGAAAATTTGTAAAAATTGATAACAATGCTAGAATCGATGTAGGTACATAATTGATAAGAATAATAAAATATAAAATGTTGCGTTTCAAATGGCTGACATGTCGGCTCGGACATCTTAGAATACAATTCAATTTGACGATTCAGTAAAAATAACTTGGAGGAGGCGGGATATTGTTCCAAAATTTGGAAGCTGTACATCGGAAACTGCCTCTAAAAGTATTATTTACTGACGATAAATTGTATTTACTTTATATACGTTAGTCTGTAAGGTATGTATTTATGGGCCAAGATGCCTGATAATTAATTATTTATTATTATTATTTATTCAAAGCCGCTGACTTAGCTGGGGAGTAGAAAGCTGTTGAGAGCATTTTTTTCCCTCACCAATTACGAGTCCATGACAGCCTACCGTATAAGTAAATCCTTGATTAAGGCATCTACATGATGAACTCCTTCAAAAAGGGTGAACATAGGAAGTGAACATGGCAAAACCCTGATGGTGCAACCAGGAATCAGATTGACTTCATCTTGTCGACAAGTTCAATGATGTCTGTGTGATCAACGCGGTGAAAATCGAAAGATATCACTGCTTGGTAAGGCTGATTAATATCAAGCTTGAAAGGTCGAGACCAGTGATGTCTGCGCTCCGTCCAGCACAGATTCAGATCCAAAACTCCGAGAGCTTTCAGCTCGAACTTCACAATAGTTTAGAGTGCCTAAGAAACTCCGTCGACGGATATAACGATGGGTTCGTGGGAACTGTCCATACGGTCGTTTCTTAGTTTTTCAAGACTCGCCGTACAAATAAGAACAAGAGGTTCTCTGATCGAACTCTCGAGCTCGTGTGTTTACAAGAGTCTGTCTATTAGGCAAAGCCAGTTCACGACACTGAAGACCGACGATAGTAGGTAGAGTCATCCGTCAATTCGAAGCTTCTAGGAGAGAGCGAGGCGTTCTTTGTAGAGTTGTACACGTCAGACACTAAACCCGCTGCGAATCTAGCAAACGACCCCAGAGCTAGATTGACCCGACACTATAGCGAAGATATCCAGCCGTCAGCCTTTAGGATGGCTCTGAAACAGCTTAAAAACAACAAGGCGTCGGGCGAGGATGGAATTATGGCCGAACTTCTGAAGGGTGTGGAAAACCGGATTCCGTCATACTCGACGGAAAAACGCCACAGGCATGGAGCAGAGGTGTGGTGGTACTCTTCTTTAAGAAGGGCTATAATGCCTTGCTTAAAAATTATAGGCTCATCGCACTTCTGAGCCATATCTACAAGCTATCACGAACTGTTTCATGCGTATGTTTGACGATTTCTAGCCTCTCAAACAAGCTGGATTCCGAAAAGGTTTCAGCACCTTAGACCACATACATACTCTGCTTAGAGTTTGTGGACAACGAGAAAGCCTTTGATTCGATCAAGACTTGGGCTGTACTGCAGTCTCTCCTACAGTGCCAGATTGACTATCGGTATACCTCAAAACCTATCCTCTTGCAGTGGGGTGCGTAACTATACACGGTCGCAATGAAGGATGTATTCAAGGTTCTGGATTAGAGAGGGCAATCATAAATAAGGGACAAGCATTATTGTTCAGGATTGGACACTCTACATTCGAAGTTGTGGATGATTGAGTTTACTTGGGAGACGGTCCAGTTGGGTTAGGTCTAACTTCGAAAAAGAGGTTAATCGTCGAATCCGACCCGGCTGGGTAATGTTCGGAAAGCTGCGCGGTATTTTCATTGTGTGTTGCCAGTGATGACAATATGGCAATGAAACGTGGTCACTTACAATGGGCCTCATCAGGAGGCTTAAAGTCACCCAAAGGGAAATGAAAAGGGCTATGCTCAGAGTTTCCTTGCAAGATTGCATCAGAAACGAAGATATACGGAGGAGAACTAAAGTTACCGACATAATCCGAAGAATCGCCAAACTTAAGTGGCAGTGGGCAGGGCACATTGCTCGCAGAACAGATAGTCGATGGGGCCGAAAGGTACTGGTGTGGCCACCACGTACCGAAAGACGCAGCATTGGAAGGCCTCCCAAAAGGTGGACCGATGGCCTGGTGAGGGTCGCAGGTATCCGATGAACGCTTGACGCACAGTACCGGTTGTTATGGCGACATTTGGGGGACGCCTATGTCCAACAGTGGACGTCTTTCATCTGAAATGATGATGATGGTGATAGCTAATCTATCGAGGATGGCTATTGGCTATATAACATCACGCCACGACCAGTAAGAGCGGAGCAGTAACCAAAGACGCGTTTGAAGTCGCGAGGAATAACTAGATTTTAATATAAGATCAATAAAAAAATACATCTTTGTTTTCTTTTATTTGATTTTACCTGGCTGCTTCCAGCTTTTGGACGGTAGTGTATGTTCAGCTTCTATACGCATCATCATCTGCCTAGAGTTGCAGCACAACCATGTTGGTTTAGGCTTCCAATTTTAAATAATACCATTTGTATTTTTTTACATGGAACAACTTCCTTACTACTTACGTCAGATAAGAACCGTACATAGAAGTTCGCAACCGACTTATACAATATCCCTTGGTTACTAGTAGTACTTGGGTACTAGTGGTTAACTTTTCGGGTTTCTATGGGCGGGTTTCTGAATTGAGTATTTTGAGTTAAGTATGTCTCAAACCGTACTTGAATGCCAAATTTTGACAGGTTTGTAGGCTAGAGTTTGAGAAATACTCAACTTCAAATTCTTAAATCAGAAATCGGGGGTATTTGTTTTACTTTTATATTTAAAAATTGACAAAATCACATGAAATTCGAAAAAGGTTTGTTGTATACCGAATTAACAGATGGTCCAACTTCTCCCCTTCCCTCTCAGTCCACTATTTCAGTTTTTTTCTTATATCTGTATGTCTTTTTCTAGCTTCACAGCAGCGGGTCGCCTTCAATGCCGCATCGACGCGGTCGCTGGCTGCGTAGTGACAGGCGCGGGCCGCGGCGCCGACGCAGACCGCTCGCAGCTGTACCAGGCGACCATACGCGAAGGGGATTTACTTCTCAACCGCGTCAAGAAGCTAGCTAGCGTCATCAACTTCTAACACTCATGTCTGCTTGGTAAAATTATTAATATAATATAACCTTTTTAAGTAATTATATTGTAGTTTGATTTATTAGGTTGTAGATGTTCCTTCTTGACTTTAGAACGAATTTGGTTTTGAAACTTTTACTAATGCTGAATGATTACAATAGCCTCCCGTGGTTGGAATGGCGATACTCAATCGTATGCCAGAAAATCTGGGCAGTATCTACCTGCCACTGTTACGCTAATTGACTAAGGCCTTATTCGTGAGGTATCCTGTTACTATTATTACCGATACACCTAATACACGATGCTCAACAAAAAAAGATGAAGCACTAAGACGCCACTGTCTTAAATCTGACGAAGCTTCGTCTTCTGTAAAGTAAGTATTAAAACAACTACTTATTATAATTTAGGATAGTTAATTTATTTTTGTTAATGTTTTTGGCTTGGACACTAAGTCCTTTAAGCCATGTCTTCGTATAAATAGTTAATTTGTATACCATTAGATTATGGTTGTTTACATTCTTTTGTTTTTGTTATATTTGGCAGCGAATGTGTGTTGTATGTGTGTGTGTTCTCTTAATGATTTGATATTTTTCGTAATATTTATTAGTTTATAATTTTAGCATATATATATATGTACTTTATTATTATAAATAACTTATTTTTTATTTTATTTTATTTGTTTGAAGTATCTGTTATTAGTTTATTGTGAAAACCTACCACAGTGTTGTCTTTTTTAACCCAAAGGTTGATTGGTAGAGAATGCCTTGTTGCATCAAGTCTTCCTATTTACCACTACTGTACATGAAGTTTAAATTAATAAATGTATCAAGTCAACCTTCTCGGCAAACGTCGCTGAGGTATTCAACACTTTAATACAATTTTCAGCTCCGTTTTGCCGAGATCGCGCTTGTTTCAATGGTTCCACATTTTTTCCAGTTGCGCAAATACTTGAGATACAAAACTGCACCAAAATTGCCAACATCACAATGTCCACTAAGAATCAATTTGCGAATAATTAAAACAGCCACTGAACTTCATCATCATCATCATCATCATCATCATTTCACCCGAAGAAATCTCGCCAAAAACTCTTTTAAACTCTACCTATCAAGAACACACAGAGTAGCTTAGTAGCTACTCTGTATGTCCTAGTGGTTATGATGAAGCTGAAGATGAAGAATATACCTATATGACGAGAATTAATTATTTTAATTAAGTGTAGGTGTAGATTACACAGTGAGCAGTGGTGGCCGAGTGGTAATGGCCCCGACTTACGAGTTGTAGATCGCGGGTTCAAACCCAGCCAGGCGCATTACTTTGTGTAATTTATTTCATCACCGCTGCTCTCAAAACGGTGAAGGAAAACATCGTGAGGAAACCGGCATGTCCTAGAACCAAAAATTCGAAGACTTGTGACATTCACCAACCCGCACTGGGCCCGCGTGGTGGATTACGGCCCATTCGCTCTTCTAGAGAGAAGAGGCCTGACTTCCGGCAGTGGGAACATTTAAAGGCTGATTATGCTTATGCTATGTAGATTACACTTCAAACTTTAGACTCCAATACATATATTATTTCTGTACGTGACTTATTTTTTTACAACTCGCTGACAGATCTGCTCCCCAACTATGTCATGATAATGAAGGAGATTTTGTTATAAGCAGGTGGCGTTCTAGTTTAGTGTTTTCCTAAATCCTATGGGAAAAGGGCGTGAACTTACGAGTATGTGTAATGTATATGTATCAACTCGTTTTAACAGCTGTACTGTTCAATACAACGTCACTCTGTATGTATTCTGATATTTTGGCCACATTTCACTTACCAAGCATCCTTGTAAAAACTTTTTATCGTAGTTTCGTATATTTAAGTAATCAGGTGGATTTCGTGAGATAAAAAAGTAGATAGCTAACTTAATTAAAGCTAAATAAAAACTAAAAAGGTAGGTGAAGGTTGAAGGTAAAGGAATAACAAAAAAGAAAATAATTATTAGTATAATAATTGATTTTTTTAAATAATTTGAATACTTTTTGGACATTTACATAAACATTTAATAATTTACAATGATTATTTATACTGACATGACATGACACCATCATATTCATGACTAATACTACTCTATAAGATCTATTTGCAACTTGATATAATAATTAGCTCGTAGGTGCTATGAGAATTTATTCTAGACAACTAAACTGGCACGCGAGACCTATCGCCTCGCAAGCATTCATTAATACTAAGAGTGTATGCATGATTTATAATTTATAAATAATTTAGTAGGACATTTATACACAGATAACTAGTCTCCGAAGTATAAAATACATATATAATTGTTTAAAAAATAATTATGTTTATTAGCAACTGGACTACGGCGTCTAACAAGCATTGAGAAAATGCATATTTGGAAAGAAATGTAATATAAATGTGTGTACATAGTCGTGGTCAGTCTGCGTACAGTGCCGGTGATACTACATAGTATATAACCGTTAAGTACTAGTCAACGTCTCGTCAAACACCAGTCGCTCACATTTTTACAAAGATATGTTGAAGTATTCTAAAGCAATATATAGCTATGACTCTAAATACTTATAACTATAGACCTCAAATGCAAATACTTTTAATTTACATGATATGAATATGTCATTAACCTCTGTTACAATTAAATGTATTGTAATACAATATTAAATACCTAAAGACAGCAATAGATGCATAGGTATTAGAATTTCCAAGAATTATTTATTTCGGTAGTTTCATATAATGTGCAATATGTTTATTCTTACGGAATAAGTTTAATTTACATTTTTAAAATTTCCACTGACAAACAGAAGAATGCTATTGTTATCAAAGGAAACTATTACGTTATACATCTGGTTTTCTCAGTAACATCAATCATTTGGAATGTGGCAAAAGACAAAATCATGCATATTGCACTCCAGTTGTAGTCGTACAATATAATATATAATTAAATTCAAGTTTATAACTACTCGTTCATTACGATACTATTATACAAATTATGTACATTTAATTTAAAAAGATATAGTTTTATGAAAATTATTTAATTTTTGGGATAATTTATATTTAATTTTTGATGTCATAGCACATTCGACTGCATCAATGAGACGCCATCGCTTCCGCCGAACGCTCCGACATGTCGGACACAGCCTCCAAATGTGCACTATCACAGAGTAATGACATAAACGTGGAGCTCACGACGAGCCCCCGATTGCCCCAGGCCCGTACTCGTGCATAATAAGTTACTTACAGTAATACTAGGCGTTATAACACGTGGAATAACAACGGTACATAGCGCTACACCTCGCACATAATTACGCTACAACAGCTCGCCTCGTCGAACGAACGTCCGCACTCTCTCACTAGACTCTAACTCTTTGTACAATATAGACACGACGTCGCGTGGCCGCCGGGCCGGTCGAGCCTGTGCCGGCCGGCCCTGTGGAATGTACTGCGCTGGGCCCCACGCCCTACACGGTGAGCCCCTCGGTGCGCGCGGGCGGCGGCAGCGGCGCCAGCGGGTGCGCGTGGTGCGGCGCGGGCGGCGACGCCTGCGCCGCGGGGGGCGCGTGCTGGCCGTGCGGCGGCTGCGAGCGGTACTCGTTGTCCTCGCGCAGCTGCCGGCTCCGCTCGGCCAGCTCGCGCCCGCGCTCGGCTAGCTCGCGCATGGCGGCTTGCCTCTCGTCTCCGCCTTCTAGTGAAGGTGGTCGCTCCAGTGGTGACGCAGCGCCTGGTCGAGCACCCGCGAATGCTCCAAAACCGAGAAGTCCTGGAAATTTTCCAGCTACACCGTTCTGCCCCGCGCTTTGCTGTATTACTGATATTTCATTCAGCTGTTGACAAACAAAAATGTAATTATTAAACTTGATCTTTAAGAAATGCTTAACAGTATGGCTGTCTTTTTCTCGTTAAGATCTTTGGTCTGCTTACCTTCTGCTGCATGCCGTTAAGAAAGGGCGCGGGCAGGTAGGGGTAGAAGAGGTCGGGGCGGCGCAGCAGGTCATGCGGCTCGTGCAGCGGCCGCGGAGGCAGCTCCAGCGACATGCGCCGCCCGCGCCGCGACGCTCCGCCGCTCCACATGTGCGTGCCCATGTGCACCTGAGGGACACGACTTCAATTAGCTTTACCGAACCAATGTTATTGCACGACAAAATTTCTACGTTGACATTGGAAATGAGACTGCTGCATGTATACACAAGTCAGTACTTAGTATATCTCAGAATGAGACACTGTTAAATCTTTTGCACTCGAAGCATATTAAACCGTTTTAGATTCGAAACGGGTAAAGAAAGAAGTAGTAAGCTCTGAATGAATATCTTGGATGGATTGGGACACTAGAGAATTATATAAACTGGTCAAGCAGGATTCGTATGAAACTAACCTTGAGGTTACCCTTCGTGGTAAAGGCCTTCTGGCAGACGGCGCATCGGAAGGGCTTGTCGCCGGTGTGCGTGCGCATGTGAATCTGTAGCGCAGACGACGACGAGAAGTTCTTGCGACACACTCCGCACAGGTGCTTGGACGACGTCGGTGGTGGGGGGTGTGTCGGTACGCTGGGTACTAGCGAGCAAACGGACCATATTATTTGGATGTGATACAAGTTGTTACGGGAGAAGAATTCATACAATTCGATTCGTACTGGCTTCACTTCGGAAGTTCAACAAGAATCTGCATTTCCAAGTTGCGTAACTTACCACTGGGCCGTTTGGGCATCGGCGGCATGTCGATAGGTGGGGGGTGTGTCATTTGCGGCGGAGGATGCGCAGGCGGTGACCGTTTGAGGTCGAGTTTGTCGGGCGACGAGCGGCGGTCGGGGCTGGGGTCTCGGCCATCATCGGCACCACTCGAGCTCTTGTCGAACCCGGGCGGCACGTCGCGGATTTTGTGCGTGAGCATGTGCTGCTTCATGTTGCCCTGAGGACGATACAAACATATTATTGCATTTAACTGGCAAATTTACTGAAAACTAAAGTGTGTAAGCGTAACAACTACTACAAATCTAAACTTTAAATAGATCTATTAATTATCAGCAAAGTGTACCTATCAACATTAAGCGCAACAGAAAATTAATTCAATGTGTTAATTATGTAAGTAATTACTCTTAAGTGTTACGTAACTGGTTTATAGTGAAACTGAACTGTTTTTATAACATAATCTATTAATTGAAAAAAAAATTCAATGTCAATAGGATGGTAGGTACACGAGTTAAAAGTTAGTCAAATAAAATTATGATAACTGAACAAAAGAACCGACTGTACACCAGGAGCGCTTAAACTTTGACTTGGGGAATTAAATGACTTGATTAAGAAATTAAAAAGGTCATGCAAATTATGTAAGCAAAATAAAAAACGCTCTTGATATGGTCGCTCCTCGGCCAGGCGTCACTCTCGCATACCGGGTAAACGAAGGCGTTCCACAGGTCCAAAGCAGTGGCGTGCGGGGGGCGGGGTGCGCGCGCGCGCCTACCGCACCGGCAACCGCCGCCACTGCTCTGGAACCACAAATACACAGGCGTTACACACGCACCACACGCACACAGCACCGTGGGACAAATACACACAGTTATAGGTACACACTAGGTCATTTTGACTATTTCCAATCATTTAAAAAAAACTTTGAAACGCTTCAGGCTTTGAATTGAACCATCCAGCAGTTTTCTACAATCTTTCAGTCTGTGTAGATTTTCGTAAGAGGTAAATTCGTTTCAGATTTTGTTTACATGATTGGATATTATGACAAAAATAAGTGTAGGGCATTAACATCGCACAAAGATACCAACAGACATAATTCAAACTACAGCGGGGAGCAAATCTAAAGGGGACTACAATATACATATAAATAATATAAGATTTTGATTATAAACTCCAAGAAGAGGTCACAAACTACTGAGTTAGGCTTTTGTGAGCTCCTCTTAAAAAAATATAAAAATTATTATTATCGACAATATTTTATTTAGTAATGAAATGTATAACCTGCCTGCCCTAGTAAATACGATCAGTAATAATTTACGAGCAGTCATTGGTAGTTTTCACGTGTCTTAAACATTTCAAAAAGTGCAAAAATTCTCATAAGGTTAAGTTTAAAGATAATAAAATCACATTTACTTACAACTAAAAATGTAGGTTTCATGTTTTTCGACTTTTCCACGTTTTTATCAGTAAGAGTTACAAATAAAATCATTAATTGCTTTACTTGGTGTGAATTTCGCCTATTTATAAAAGACTGGCATCTGCCAGCATAAGGTAGTTTCTCCATAAAAACTTTGGACCCCCGTTTCATCCCCTTAGGGGATGAATTATGGAAAATCCTCTCTTAGTGTTCGCTTACCTACGTCATAAAAGGAAACCTTGTGTAAAATTTCACTTTCCTAGTCCCAGTAGTTTCGACTGTGCGTTGATATGTCAGTCAGTCAGTTTATCCTTTTATAAACTAAAGGCTGTCCCAAAATTAACGCAAGATTTGAATTAAATAGAAAACAGGTTTTTTTAGGGTTGCCAACAAATTCACAATTGGCGGCAAATTCAAATCTTGCGTTAATTTTGGGACAACTTTAGTTTTAGTAAAAATCACAATCTAAAGACTAAAAACTGTGTTTTCTATTTAATTCAAATCTTGCGTTAATTTTGGGACACCCTATAGATATATTTTTACAAAAGTCGCCATAGATAACATAAATTAATTAGGAACGGTTGTATTATTACAAAAGATGATAAGTTATATTAAAATATGAGGCCATTAGATCCATTAAATATTGTTTAAGTAGCTAATTCTTATTCACCGATGATATTTTATTTACCAGTGATACGGGGGTGGGGGGGGGGGGGGACACATTAAACAAAATGACATTTTATTTAAATATTCATAATTTTTTATACGGTATATGTAATTTTTATATGTTTTGTGTGTTTATGGAATTTTTAATTCATATGTCTTGTACAATATTGCGTAAACGCGTTGCGCCGACCCCAAATAGCACGGGACAAGGGCAGGAAGATGATGATGATGTCTTGTACAATATACAAAAATATTCTGTTTTATTGTTTTGATTGTTTTTTAGTATAATGATTTGAACTATTTCTAAATGTATAAATGCTGATTGAGAAAACTATCGAGTACCTATTAGTTACCTAGTTTTTGTTAATCTAAATTACAAGTTTTTGATTAAAGTTAACGTAAAACCCGTAAAAACAATACTTGAACAATAACGGTTTTACAAGAAACCTTATTTACATAATTTTAAAAGCCACAATTTAACTTTCCTTATTAGGTATTTACCGTCTCACGTAGTTAATCATTGTAATCATGGTCTGTCGAGTTTTATCAATATATTTTACCGATTTTACCGACCGTTTGAGCAGAAGTTAATTATTTTCACAATGCCGCAAAACATCTCGAGTTCTCTGTGAAAAAGCGCACTGTACCTATTGATTATCCGACTATTCTCGATGGTCTTCTTCTTTGGTCGTATTTTTGGCATCGGTACCTACCGATGCCAAAAAGCTTATCAAAAATAATGACGAAAGAAATGAACCTTCATTTCTTTCGTCATTCTTTCTGATAAGCTGGTATTGGTGTAATTCCTTACTTTATATAACCATATCCTTTACATATTACAAAACAAAGTCCCGCACCGAGTCTGTTCGCGTTAACTCAAAAACTACTGGACGGATTTTAATGCGGTTTTTACCAATAGACAGAGTGATTCATGAGAAAGATTGTACAGGTATATATTGCTTGCATGTTATGGTATATAGAAAAGCTAAAAATTTAAAAGATTTCTTACAACCGTGCGAAGCTGGGGCGGATTGCTAGCTTCTAATAATTCCCTTTTATTTGGCGTACTCGGGTAAGTAAATGCAATAACTATACAATATATGACTTGGCGTTCTTAGCATCTGGGTCATTATTTCTATGCTGTGGCGGTTAATAACTTTGCCTGTACCTACATTAGTTAAAGGGTTATAAATCGCTAAATTGCTACTGAATTTATTAAGCTGTTCAACGGCGTATAAGCTTGGGTATATGGATTTATTTAATTGCGGATCAAAGAGCATATAATCGCTGTGAGTTGCTTGTAGCAATTGCAATAGATTGGGTCTATTGATGAAGAAAAATTGGTTTATAACAATATCTAGGTAATGCTTCCGATGCGATGGGTAAGCTGGCATTTTATTTTGTTTTTTAAATTGTTGATAGGCTCGCTCGCCACTATCTCACCTGATGGAAAGCGACAATCGAACTTTAAGAGAAACAAACTATGTCGACAGTCTCTCAATCTTATGAACGCTTTTAAGAAAACTTTTTTACAATGTGTTTTCAACTCTCACATTTATTGGACGTAACTTTAAATATTGTCAAAAACATGAGGTTTACAGTGGGTAACGGTTATAAATTCAGTTTTATATGCATAAATACAATGGCGTATGAAATATGGGTGTTTTTATTTATAACCAAAAAGCATTAGCTCTTTTAGTGACGTTATTCGAGTCAATAAACTGAGTACCTACGACTGTATCTACATGTAGTACAAGAAGATTGGAATAATCGATAAATAGTTTGGCGCGTGAACTTTCGTCGGTGCAGTGTCCCCGACACTTATTGTAATTTTAAATGTGTTCGTATGCAGTTGGTTCAGGCACTAGCGGTTAACGCCTAGGGCCGCCATCTTTAAAATCGCTAACCCGGGACCATGAGGTCTGGTCCCTGGATTTAAATTGAAAACTAAACATTAAATTTTTATGAATTTTACATTTCGTTTATTGTTTTCATGTTATTATTATTATTGGTAGTCTCGTGCTTGACCACTATTTTATCTGATAGTAAACGATGATGTGGTCGACGATAGAGCACGCTTGTCTAGACGTAATCTATTCACTCTTGACTTATGTTATCTATAAAAGCTCGCTGTAACGAAAAAGGCGATTGGTATTTTTAAAATGAGTTGTCCGTCTCTATTTTCGTATAAAGCTTGTTTTCCTGGGTATTGTTTGAATGATTGACACGTTTTTTATTACCGTGCCGTATTCATAATAAAACGCTTCGCCCCCCGATCCGTACCGGTCATTGAGTGCAACCCCAGAATAACTCGCCCACGGTCGATATAAGGTCTGAATATAAAAGTCGGTCAAGGTTTCGCCAAAATTGGGATATATCGGTTTAGAATAAAAGTGCAAGCACCTCTTTTGGGGCTTTGCAAGCATTTTGGCACAATAGCTATATTTGTAACTTCATGTTTTGTTTAAAGGGTACCGTCCACTTTTAGTACAGACACCTAAACTAAAGGGGTTAGTTTCTTTTGTGGGATTCGTTTTAGTGAATGGTATCCCGACTACAAACGTACGTTTGGATTTGTTAGTACGAGTACATTGTCAGTAGTTTAAGTTGGTGTAGGAACAAGTGCGTCGGTCTAGTTAGGCCTCCGAGGAGAGCGACATACTGCAATAACCGAGGCGTTCGCAAGCATGCGTAGGACGTGACAGGTTGCTGGCTTGTCTCCCACTACCATCACACAGAACACGAACCAGTTCCCTCCAGCTCAGTAATATGGCATACCAACATACGAAGTTCCATTTAAACGCATTTCTTTCTCGTACATTCCTAAACATTCTAATGATTAAAAATTCTGTTTGGGAGCCTAATTTTCTTATAAAGTATAAATAAATGTTAAGTGGACCGTCCCGGCCCTCAGCGTCAGTTAGCTCGCTGACAACTACTGATGGTTTGGCGTTAATATTTTAATATTTAAACTGTTGTTTGTTTTTTAAACTCCAGTAATTTCCAAGACACGCGGCGCCAAAATGTGCATCATATGTTTTTGTTTTCAGATCTAAGTAGAATAAGCAGGTGCGTAGTGTTAAATTTTTGACTATCTGAAGATACCATAGGCAGAAAGAATTGAATATTTTTGATCAGTAACCTTTTAAACCATCAAGTATTAGTTATTTGTTTACGGTAAAATAGTGGTACGGTGCAGTAAAGTTACTTAGGCATACAAGATAGTAGGTCTTATCTATGAAATTGCGGTTTTTTAAAACGGTTTGCTTTAAAGTGATCTTTTGAACTTGTAAATAATCTTTACATTAAAGGTACGTTATTCTTTTTTCGAAATTAGCTATTTATTGGTTTCTTTGTGTTTTGTATTTTCTGTAATATCGCAGTACTTATAACCATGAAACCTAATAAAAAAAACGTTTTTTTCATATTAAGAGTTCCAACGTAGAAACTATGCATTTCAAATGGCAAGCAATATCAATGACGTATACCTACGACTTTCCTCTAACAAAAGAACTCTGTGTTCTTTGTTTATTTGCTTTCGTTTTGGAAATTTTGTATTGTAGCCGCCCTGAGAAGAAAAGTTATTCGTGAGATAAAATTTCCAACGTGAAAGTGAAACAAAAATAGACATCCCATTCATTAGCAGTTTTAAGTCCGTATACATCATCAATATTGCTGCATACCTACCGCTTGAGACACATTGCTTCCACGGTAGAACTCATATTACAAAAAAATGCGAGTTTTCTTAGATTTCATAAAAAAAATGTTGTTTAATTTAGTGCATACATTTTAACAATAAAACAGCAGATGAGTAACATCTAAAAGATGTTGTCATATTAAACAATCATTCAGTTTATCGCGTTCATATAAACAGATAAACGCGGCGGGAGGCTTTGTTTTATAAAATGTGATACATAAGTCAAAAGACATATACAGTCAAGAGTAGAGGTAGAGTCCTGACAATGACTGATAATGATGAAATCATTGTTACTATAAAGGTGTAAGCTAGTACCTAGACAGGTAGTAGATAAGTCAAATGAAAATTCCGTTTCTCAAAACTGGTCACTAACAAAATAAAAAAAACGTCCGGCATTGCTATTAAAGTTAAACTGACATTTTATATTTGAGGACAATTTATTTCAACTTATCAAAATATAACTCAATAGAAATCTGGTACCTATTGCTAAATTGACAATTAAGTATAACGATAATTTATCGTATTGTACGCTAATACCTAATGACAACTTGTCATCGGGGTCTATAAAGTGTTATGAGTCAGCGTAAGGAGTGGTCGTGTTGGGAGTAACATCACTCAGTTCCTGTCCAATAGGAATTGTTAGGTATTTAATGGTTTATATTGTCATGTTGGATCATTTTACTCCGAAAACCGTTAGATTTTGAGAAGCGTTTACTGGTAATGCGATTCTGAGTAATGGTAAAAAAATGCGTGTTTAATTTAAAGGTTACGTTTAGAAGAATTAAATTAATAAGAGTTATGAGTACATGTGCATGGATGGAAAGGTAGAGGTGAATTGTGTGAGGAGTGATATATTTTTTTATAATTATGCATAGACTCGCGTTTGACCACTATCTCATCGATGTTAAGCGATGATGTGTCCGACGATGGCGCACGCTTGCTTAGAAGTAACCTATTCATGACTTAAAGACCCCTAAGTTATAGCCACCCAAAGAGAAGGGAGAAAGAAAAGGGAGTTAGTGATGACATGAAGAATGACAGGACGAAATGGAAGAAAAAAAAACATGTTGCACCGACCCCAAATAACACGGGACAAAGGCAGGAATATGATGATGAGCACACTTGTATCATATTAGTATTATAAAGGCGAACATTTGTGTGAGTGTGTGCGTTTGTTACTTCTTCAAGCTCGAACGGCTGAACGGATTTAGATAAAATTTGCCACTCGGCTTGACCACGTGGTCTACCCGTGGATTCCAGGACGTCCTGGAATGGCACTTAGGATAGTTTTTATGTCGGGAGTATTCTTACGCAGCTAATCTTTACATAGTTTTTAAAAGAAAATAGTGTTGCTTGTTTAATGTTGGTAATTAACTGCTTTATAAGAGTTTGTCTTAGCTTTCCTCTGATCCATTCGAGAACCTTCATGAAAAAAAACAGTAACAAGTAGGTAAAAGAGTATTTACCTACCTGTATGAAAATAACAAACGTGTATCACATGTATATTTATTACGATTCGTTGGAAGTTATCTGGGCTTCTGGGTCACTAGAAATGTAAATCATAGATACGTAGGTAAGTCGGTACCTCAGCGATGGTACCTATATTTGTCAGAAGAACTTAATTAAGTCACCCGACGTACGCAAGGTGCCTTTGTGGGGTAAATTTTTAACCTCGGCGCCATCGTAAATAACCTATATTTTATTGATAAGACCCCTGGTCACTTTCGGTAACATACGAAAAATGTTACTTTGTCAAGCATAAATAATCTTTTTATGACGAGAAGCGTAGGTAAAGGCTCAAGGATTTATAAGCAATAAATATTTTACGACATGAATTAATATTCCGATCGTTTTCCGTGACGTTGTTTTTATGACTTATCATTTTTGTGGCGCGACGCGATGGAGCGTCGCAAGCGCAGCTTTACACTACTCGCTTGAAATATTGGCCGAACCGAGTATAAAACTTGTATCATCATAAAAATGCTTTTAACAACCTTTATATTGTCTAAAATATTGAATTAATTCATTTCGTCCGTATCTACCTGCTAATAAATGTTTCACATTATTATTTAGTTGTTTGTATAATATCTATAAAGCAATTTTCTCAGATGTTCATTAGTAAGTTTTAAGTGCGAACATTCTGATTAGTGAAGTGCAATTAGACAGTTACAATAATATGTTATAACGATAACATGACGTGTTATAAGTACTTATACTAAATGAGGAGCCGAACGTTTGCATATTATTTGGTAATGACCAGCATTCAAGTAGCAAATTAGCGTTAATGGAGATAAGGAAATATCATTAATAATCATATATTTAAATGTTTATATTATTTTGCATTTACTTCTGTCTCGCGCTATCAAAACATGAAAGTAGTTAAAAATATGGAAGACAAAGGTAAGTTGTAATAAAAAAGTCGGTTTAAAACTCCAACCATCAATTTTTAGACACGGAAATAATACAGGTGGGTACGGTACGTATATTCTCATTTATGTGTATTTTAACGGAAGCCTATTCAGAAATCTTTGCGGTTTGCGTGCATCTTGCGGTCTGGGCCTCTTTCTTTGATGCAAAGTCAGTTACTTGAGCTGCTCTTAGGCCTCATCTTACTAATTGAGATGTTAACTGTGGTTTAACCATAAAAAGAAGAGACAACACACAGGAAAAGGCACGTTACCCTAGGAAAAATGTGGGCAGGATACATTTTACATCGATTAATGTACTTGGTGCCCGTATGATATGCAAAATAAGTTTTATCACAAAGTAATAAATTAATGAAATGACGTACAGTTCAATTTGCGATTATCTATAAGGCAGCGAAGTTGAATAATAAACAAAGTTTAATTATCTGTAGATGGAATCGATGTTAAATGTGGCCGGCACACGGCTAACAAGTGGTTGCATTTGTGCTGATATGAGACGCATTACCGGACAGGCTGACATTAATATAAAGGTAGACTTTTTAATTATTACCGATTCATACACGTTGAATGTGATTAATAAGGTAGTACATAGTTTTGATTAAATCGGAACAAACGAGCCTACAAGTTTGCGCAGTTAGTCGTCAATTACTTCTCAAGCCGGCAACAGCTCGGATGGGAGCGACGGAGGAAGACAACAGCTAAAACTAATGCGAACTAGAGGCGCCGACTAGCGACTTGTAATTACTGCCTGCAAAATTAATGCACTGAAACTTGGATGAAATGAAACCGGCGCATGAAGTTAGTCGCGCACGGCGTCGCTTGTCGATGTCTCGCCTTCAACTTGGAATACGACGCCGCCATGCCGCTAGCGCCGTGTTATTTATCAAACGCGAACTATATACGTCCTGTCGCCGTTATACTCTAACTATACCTACCTCTTCTAACTACTGCTTGTATGCAAATAGAGGTTAGGGAGTGCATACATTTTAACAATAAAACAGGAGAGGAGAAACATGCAGAACTATGTTTAAGTTACAAACAGAAATGAGCTCAAAGGACTGTTTTCTTTTCAAATCCCGCGTGATTTACAACTTTCATCGCTTTTAG
Organism: Mythimna pallens; assembly: GCA_961205895.1. NCBI lineage: Eukaryota > Metazoa > Arthropoda > Insecta > Lepidoptera > Noctuidae > Mythimna > Mythimna pallens. Next base: position 15,336,607 of record OY540830.1, on the reverse strand, counting down.
CATTTTTAATTGTTTTTTCACACGGGTCAGTAGGTACGAGTAAAATGTATACAATTCATTTCTAGGATCTAAGAAAGAAATTAAGAAGTTTTATCCTATTTCGATATCAGGAAGCAGAAAATTAAAGAAATTATTAACCTAGATGTACTACGTAGATAGAGCCGTGGATTACTAGATACGTTATATTTTAAAATATTTTTATTATCAATGAATTTCTTTAGATGTAGTGAAAATTAGTGGAAATGTCGTAAACATGTACGTCTAGCTATTTGTGTAACAATAAAGTATGAACTGGCCAAAAGCCAAATTTACTCAATCTGAGCTACGAGTATGTATGTGACTAATACCTACATGATAGTCATATCATGGCATTGTTAGACACACAAACATCAGTCGACAAGTAAGATCAAATATGCTGTTGGTACCTAAGTTTGTTCAGTTGGTTTAACTTCAAAACAGAGATATAAATATCAAAGGGATGAATCTAAGGTATAATAAGAAGTGGTAGAGACAAACCTTGGTGGAGAATCCGCGGTCGCAGACGGTGCACTTAAAGGGTCGCTCCTTGGTGTGGCTCCGGTAATGTATCTCCAGAGCGGAGTTACAGGCGAACGTCTTGTAGCAGAGGTTACAGGTCGTGTTGCCGCGCACTGCACACAAATAAACCCATCGTTCAATGCGGTTTCGTTGCCACTAATTGTACAACAGTCGGATCGCACGATTATACTGTTTCATTATCAATAAGAGTTAATACTTGCACATTTAGTTTTGGTCGGAGACTTTGACGTGTATTCGAGCGCCCGGTATTTATTAGTGGTGGGCAAGGATCAAAACAAGGAAATGGAAATGCGGGCGACCGGGGCGGACCAAAATATAAGATCCCGCTATCGCATACCTGCGGGAGGGAACGCGAGTCCGAGCGGGCTGAAGGGCGATCCTCCGAGCGCGCCCAGCGCGGCGATAGGCGTGGGCGGCGACGGCAGCGGCGAGTGCAGCGGCAGGCGCGGCGGCGTCGACAGCGTCGACATGCTGGGCGATGGAGGTGAGGTCCGCGCGCTCCGCCCGCTCTCCGAACCTGTCGCCGATGGGAGGGAAGCCGTTGTGGTGATGGTTTTTATTTCGCTTTCGGACGCCGAGGCGCAGACGGAGAGCGGCGAAGTTCGACGATCCTTCATATCTAAGTCGTCGTCGAACTCCCGAATAGCGGGCTCGCGCTCGTCCCGGCCGCTCTCATCGTCGGTCCCGCGGGAGTCCGCCCGTCGGTCGCCGGGAGTGGTCGGAGTGGGGAACAGCGGGCGCGGGAAGGGGCGCTGAGCTTGATAGTCGCTGACGTCTGACCCGTTACTCAGTGATGGAAAACCCTCAATATCGATACTTCTCATTTGATCATAGGGGATGTGGGCGCGTTCGCCTGTGTGAAGTCGTATATGTTGGTGTAATATGGTAGGATCCGAAAATTTCTTATGGCAAACTGGACACTGATGTAACATTTGAACTGGAGGTTTAATGCGATGAACACCCATATGGGTTTTCAAATTGCCTTTAGTCGTAAAAGAGCGGCCACACAATTTACAACGGAAAGGTCTCTCGCCTGTGTGCGTACGATAATGCATTTGTAAGGCACTCTTGCAAGAGAGAACTCGGTGGCAAACAATACATTCGTTGGGATCGGACACTTTATTGTCAATATTATCAACTAACTGTTGGAGCTTTGATGTTTCAGAAGTTTTGGTAATTTCTATTAAACTTTCCCAAGAGTTATCATTGCTGCCTGGGCGGGGCAGAAGTGAATTATAAAACATTGGATCACGTGCCAGATCTCCTTCAACGACGTGTTGAACAGAGTTTGGAAAAGGAGTTAAACTACCAGAGGACATACTGCTGGGAGACTGAGGGAAAAGAGGAAACGAAGGAAAAGTACGCAGTCCCGTTGCTATTGAAATTGGCCCGGATATCGGTGAATTCTTACTTGAGAGATTTTCCGGTTGGTCTGGATCGGGCTTCACATGAGGACTCTCTCTGCCGATTTGTTCTTCATTGCTATATTTTGAATCCATGCTGCAGTCGTCGTAGGGCGATGTTGATGGATATCTGTCTTGTTCTTGATCCTGTGTGGCATCATTTTCATCAGGTTCTCGCTTAGGAGATACACGGTCAACGTCTTCAAAACTGGAATCTCGATGACAATCATCGTCTTGCGGTTCAGACTTAACCTCGGGTGCTGATCGAGAAGGGCTCGGCGCGGATGGTTTACTGAGATCAGCCGGAGCGTCTTGTTCCTCTCGCATTGCGAACAGTGGGTGAGGTGGTAGTGGTTTGTCTCCGAGCGGACGAGGTGGTAGTAAGTCATGGTGTGGGGGTCTGTACAGCGGCAAGCTTGGCGGAAAAGGAGCTGGTGCACCCGGATTGAATTGAAGTGGATGTGGTGGCATGCCAGGAATCGGTCCCGGCGACAACTGCGCTAACAGCGGGGGGTGGTATTTGTCCAAATGTTCTGGTATTGGATTGGGATTCATCTTGACATGCGGAAACTTTGCTGTGTGTCTTTGGAAATGTACTTTGAGATTCCCTTTGGTTGTAAATCGTGATCCACATACATTACATTTAAAAGGTCTTTCACCTGTGTGTGATCGAATGTGGATTTGCAGTGCAGAATCACTCCCAAACACTTTTCCGCAGTAACGGCAGCGATGCTTGAAAAATGGTTCATTTCTTCCTCCAGATTTTCCATCATAGGGTGACATTTTTCCCGATTTACGGAAAGCGAGTTCATCGGCAAGATTATTGGCTAGTAGGCCTTGTGACGCATTGTCTAGTACTTCTTGTGCTCTCTTTTGTAACATTTCAAGCGTATTAGGTTCGTTGAGAGACGGTGGCGGGTCGTTGTTTGTGATTATTGAGGACGCTAACGATGAGGATATGGAACTGTACGGTGGATGGGACATCACCGGTGGAGATGGGGTTGGGAGTTTAGGAATGGAGATAGGTTCCGTCTTAGGTGTGAGATGCGAATGGGTTGACGGTAAGCTTTGACTAGTGGGAGGAGGTGCGACAGGAGTAGGCTCCCGTGGCGGACGAAGCGGCGACGGCGATCGAGCGGCAGGTATCGGCACTGGCTCGGGTTCACTCGGCGGCGGGCTCGGGAGCTGGTCGTCTTTTCGTCGCGTTAATGACAACTGGTTTTGTAACTGGCGTATTAATTGTAGCTGAAACACTTGTTGGTGTTGTAGCGTAAATAACGTGCTTTGTAGCACTGCCAGTTCATGTAACGCGGCTTCATTATCTGCGTTATTCGCCATTGTAGTTGCGGCGAATTGCGCTACGGCAACTTTTGTATTTTGTAAAGCTTCGAGCGTAACGTGGCCGGCCACCGGGAAGGGCAGGCCGACCGGCGGCACGTCGGCTTCAGGCACTTCTGCCTCGCCGTCTTCGAGGCTGTTATTATTTTCTGCATCTTGTCGATGCCGTCGGACTTGTTCTAATCGTTTGTTAGGTCCGTCCATTTCTTCGTCACCGGAAACGACCATTTCCTCTGGATCGGAGTGCATTCTCTCTTCGCCCATTTGCAATGCTTTCTCATCGCACAGTCGCTTGTGGTACAAGAACTCGTGCAGGTTCTCGAACTGTTCCTGACAGCGCGGGCACATGTGCGCCTCAGGTCGATCTCTCGCCTCGTCGGAGACATGGTTGATCTCTTCTTCTGAACAGGATCCCGAACTTTCACCTAGAACAAAAGAATACTACGTTAATGCCATATCCTTGAAGCACTTGCAATATGAAATGTGTGAATAAACTGTGAGAGTGCATGAAAATCTTTCTAAGTGTGGCAGGTTTATGTCACAGTTTGAAAGGATTATTTTAATTTCAATTAAATTGTTTCTATTTGGAATCTTCCTTAAATTATGGATAGTAGTGTAAGTACGGGTATTGTTGAGGGCCATATTTTAATATGTTTGCATACCTAATGATCTCAGGTACCTATTGTAAACAATGTATTTACTGATAGATATTATAAGCAGACAAAATAAGCTTATGGATATGAGTTAATAAAAATAATAATGACCGTTAGCAGATATTTCTGAACTACGTAAGTAAATAAACAAATAACCTTGCCGATGATTGAGTTGTTGTTAATTTATGGTTTCAGTTTAGGCCTAAGTCACCTGCCCCAGCAATATCTAAACTATCGACAGTACCTAACTATGTCTTTAATCCTACAAATGAATATTTAGTATTTGTTGTATCGGCTTAACAATCCAGCAAGTTATTTAATTAAGTTTTAACTGGAGGAATTCAAATGTATTTGTAGCATTCGAGTAAAATGTAGTTTGTTTATACCTAAACGTAAAAGGAAAAGATGACTGATATACTATCAGGGGAGAGTCCCAAACGGTGGTTTTGTTTGATGTGCACGTCCCTTTTCGAGGTAGAAAACTGCTGTCACAAGATTTTACTGAATTCCCACGAGAATATAAAATTCGGGAGAGTCAAGTTGCGACGCGGAAGATGCGGAGTCTTTTCTTTTTACACGAGATGACATGATATGGGTATAATATTATTTCATACGGATGAAATATTTTGAAACAAAGTTATAATAAAAATTGACATAGGTAATCGTGTGAAACTGGGGACTGAACTGAAGTCGATACAGAGAATAAGAAAAAGCTATATTATTATTGTTTAAGTAGTTTATAATAAAACTTATCACATTTTATAAGCCATTCTTAAATAAAACAATAATCAGCGTAATAAAACACCTAATTATCAATTTACGCGCCTATAGGTCCAGTTGTCTGCTACTCGACAACAGATGTCGCTAGTTGCAGCTTGTCACGGCAGCGCCCCGAAAGCCGTGTTTAGTCCGAACTTTGTGACAATAGACACGAGAAGGGTAGAAAGCTAAAAATATCACGATATAACATTCGCATCGGCTATGTAACTTTTATTTGAAAGTTTTGCTTCGTGAATGTGAGTGTGAATATAATGGTTTTATTAGAATTGAACTTAGTAGGTAGTTCATTATTTTGTTGATACAATAACGCATTTTATTGATTTAGTTGCAAAGTATGTAGGTAACTTAGTTATGTTTTACAGGCTACGATGAACAAAAAATACATTCTGAAAACTGCTTCTTACTACTGCTTCTTGCTTTCGTGTCTTTTACCAACAAAACTTATAAGATATTGTATCTTTTTTTTATCTTTTATTGTATCGGATACAGCTAAGATGACATTCTTTTATAACAAGCTGTTTTTACTGAGAAATATCAATAGGTCCTCAAGCTAGAACCAAAAAGAATTCGTGTGACCGAAGACTGAGCAAAAAGAGTTGTCTCTATTAGTTTTGAGCTATTTTAAAGTTCATGTCTCAGCTGTGATCGTGATTCGGTTGATGTAATAAGGAAACCATGATGATCACACTATTATCATAGAGGCAAAAATTTGTATGAATATATGTGTGTAGCTAGGTCCTATAGCTAGGTTTGTTTGATACTGCTTCATGCTCACACATCTGAACGGATTTGGTACACGTGTAATAGACCATGCCATTTTTTACGTGGGAAATAAAATGACATCTTCTGCTATGAGTGGTGCGCGTGGGAATGACAGATTTTTCACCGTATCCTTTCAGTTGCCTTTTTGTGAGGGCCACGGTAACGCCATCGAGCAATTCGCAGCCCTGGCAGGAAGACCAGCAGTACTATCACGAGCTACGCGATCCATTTCACGACTTAAACTGAACAGTTAAAGGGATGGAGCTGTATAGGGTGTAGCTGCAGCTGTAGTGTGCAACTTCATCTCTTTTTCTCGCTCTCATGACTGACATATTAATACGTCATGTCATGGTAAGTCCCCAGGTCCTACAGTAGCAAATAGGATAGCCAGGTTCATAAAGAATAGTATAGGCTATATAACATCATGCTATAGAATATAATAGAATTTTATTTTGCAAATATCATTCACACCACATTGCTTCATTGCTTACCATCAGGTGGGATCGCAGTCAAGCACTGGTTTATACAAATTTAAAAAAAAATATGGGTACACAATATTTCTTAAGAGATATTTTAACTCAGCCACATTTTACCATTCGGCATGCAAATATTTAACATTATTTGTATTATTTTTATTACATTAAAAAATACCATATCAATTTATAAATTACCATTATCAAATTTTTATTTATCAATTTAATTCAGTATCTATTTACAGGTATGTATGTATTAAAAATTTAAAATATTATTATATTAAAATACCATGTCACTACATTTAAAAATCCAGATTATTTAATAAATTATCATTATTATTACAAAAAATATTATTATTACTATGACACACGGAAGCATGGAAGTAACTATAGATGCGGATGAGACCGCGGGGGACCAGCTAGGCAGTAATAGACGTACCTATAAAATATACTATCATTTTACCAGCGACTGTTCACGAGAATGTTTTCATGCAAACTTTAACACCCCTTAAACTTTTTTTTGAGGGTAGTTTTGATAAGCTAATAAAGACAGTTTGTATTATTCGTTTTGGTTAGAAACTGTACCAAGTTCCAGGTGTATTAATCTAACAAATTAGAATCCTTCATACAATCTTTAAAACCCCCTAAATTGTTCTGTTAGAGGTAGTTCTGAAAAGAAATAATGACAACCTTTATTAACCCCCGACGGAAAAGAGGGGTGTTATAAGTTTGTCGTGTCTATGTCTGTGTGTCTGTCCGTGGCATCGTAACTCTTAAACGAATGGACCGATTTTGTTGCAGTTTTTTTTATTTACGTACGTTACTATTTTTGCTAACTTTCAAGTACCTATACTGATACCCGGAATAAGATATTTCATACAAACGAAATTCTCCCTTTTCTTAAACGTTATTTACCAAAAATCCTTTCTTAGTACAGGCTCGCCTACTTCATAAAAGGAAACCTTGAGCTAAATTCCATGTTCCTAGTCCCACTAATTTTGGCTGTGCGTTGATATGTCAGTCAGTCAGTTTCTTCTTTTATTTAATACTAGCTTCGCCCGCATTAAAGTGGGTTTCTCCATACAAACATTTGACCCCTGTTTCACCCTCTAAGGGGTTGAATTTTGGAGACTCCTTTCTTAGTGCTCGCCTACATCATAAAAGAAAAACCTTGTGAAAAATATCACGTCCCAGTGGTTTTGGATGTCCGTTGATATCTCAGTCAGTCAGTTTCTCCTTTTATTTACATAGATAGATGATAAAGAATAAGAATAGAATATATTATATGATAATAGATATCTATATTAGAAGTTAGTGATAGCATGATGAGTGACAGGGCAGAATGGAAGAAAAAAACATGTTGCGCCGATCCCAAATAACACGGGACAAGGGCAGGAAGATGATGATGATGATGATGAATAGATACCTATATTGTTTTCGTAGAAGGTATGCCTACATCCACAATATTATTTTAAATATTTTTTTGTACCTTTGTACTTATTTTTCTTGCTATTCTTACACGTGGTGTCTACATCTTTTTTTTCCAACTCTCCTTTCGCTGGTGTATGCTGAAAGAGAATTCTTCAGAAATACACGCACATTTATCCGTACTTAATATTATAAATTTATTCTGTCATTTACGCTTTCACGATTAAACTACTGAACTGATTTTGATTAAATTTGGTAAGGAGTAAACTTTAAATAGGCTACTTTTTATCTGGCTTGACCTTGGATTGTCGCGTTAATATTGGTTATTGTGGACTCACGTCTACAATAACCAACATTCACGCGGACAAAATCGTGGGCGAAAGTTGTTAATAAATAATATTATGATATTATTATTTTTAAAATTATGTTATAGCAAAAGTATTAGGTAATGCGAGGGACATAAGTTTCATTTGTCATTAGAGAGTAGGTACACATACCAAAACCAAAAAATATATTATCTATTAATTATCTGCTAATTCTGTAATTTTCCACTTATTTAGAATCAATTAAGATAATCTTTAACAATAGGTACCTAAATGACAAGTGTAGAGGAAGACCGGAGATCCACTGGATGGATTGCGTGAAAAATGGTAGTGATTTTTGAGATGATGGCGAAAAGAGATGGAAAAATAAAGCATGTCGTGCAGACCCCCAAGTATATTGAGATAAGAGTGTAATCGGAGGGCGATTCTGGATCACCAGAAGTGCGGGCTTGTGGACGGCGAGCAATGGGTAGCTCGCCGTCCGGTAAGGACCAAACTCGGGCGACGTCACATTGTGTTCCACGCGCCTTAAGGAGCCGTCAGTAGCATTGAACGCTGCGGTGCCTGTCAGCTTCGCAGGATTGTTCGAAAGTCTTACCGCGGCCCTGGAAAACAAAGGGCAACTGAAGGAATAAAGGTGGTTTAAGCTACTAAAAGTCTTACATTCCCTCTCGCTCCAACCAGAGCAAGAGAAGACAATTGATGATTTTAAAAATGTAGGACGATAATGAATGATGATGTTGTAACAACAGGTGAGATAGTGGTCAAATTCGAGTCTGCCTACCATAAGCATATTCAGCCTTTTAATGTTCCCACTGCTGGGACTCAGGCCTCCTCTCTCTAGGAGAATTAATGGGCCGTCCACCACGTGGGTCCAGTGCGGGTTGGTGGATGACATATGTCCTATGATTTCTGGTTACCTTGCTATATTTTCCTTCACAATTTTGAGAGCAGTGGTGATAAAATTAATTTCACAAAGTAACGCTCCTGCCTGGATGTGAATCCACGTACAACTCGTAAGTTATCACTGGGCCATCACTGCTCTTAGATCAATGGAAAGATGTAAGTGGAACAAGAAAACATGTTGTTTTTATTATTGTCAGGCTCGCGCTTGACCACTACATTATCTCACTTGATAGTTAGCGATGATGTGTGTGATTCACTTTTTTTTTGTCTGAGCAACATCTTGACAATTCAAAAGTGCCTGTAATTGGTCTATTTGAAATAAACGTTTCTGATTCCGTCGTCGACTATGGAGCAATGACCCGCACACAAATCGTGATACTGACAGGAGGATGGTTAATGATAATGTAACAAAGGACAGATATATAGGCATCTAGGTAAGAGACTGTTTTTAAAACCGTAAAACCACTTGAGTAAATCAGCATGTCCTTGGATCAAAAATTTGAAGACATATGACATTCACCAATTTCTGCCCATTACTGCCCATTCCCTGTCATAGATAGCAGGCCTGAGTCCCAACAGTGGGAATATTATAAGACTGATTATGCTAAGAAGACTACTTATTATATATTATAATTTTTTTATTGAGTCCGTATTTTGAATAATTTTGTAGTGTAGTCCCGGAAACTGACAGTTCTAGTTTCAAAGTTCCTTTAATATATTCTATCATATATATCTCGGTTTATATTTTAATATGTAAATCATATTGAATACAATAGAATAGGTATATGTATTTACAAAGTGAGTACACCGTTAATTATTTTGAAAAAGTTTAATTTAAGGACTCTACATTTGCTTAAAATATAAAACAGACTCATCGTTTTTTAATTGTTTTAAATTATTTATTTATACAGGTACAGAAAATACAACGACAAATATTTTATAAAAAAATAAGATAAATGAAATTGTCTTTTTTGAAATGCTTCAGTTAACTAAAGACACATAATACAAAAATATACTGATAGAAAATATGACCGACAATATACCATAAGTTACTAAGGTAATTTTCTTCAATAAGTTAGATTTCTATGACTAGATATTAATTATAGTATCAAAATATGGTTATTGCTTGATTGATTTTACATTTACAATTTACACTTTGTACTCTGAAAGAATTCAAAATCCTCTTAGGTAGGTATATTTAAATGCATGTAAATTTAACAAAAATAGTGAAATATTTAAGTGATTATGGCTCTATGATAATATATTGTTAAGAATTTTTGAAAATAACCGTTAATAAATTCGATTCGTTTGATATTTTTCCGGTTCATTTTTGAATTTGTGACATTCAAAAACTAATAAGTATGTAACATATACCTACTACGTAAATTATTCGTCAGTTTGATATATCGGTAGTGGGTATATTTAGTATCTGCATACCTGCGTCATTATATGTTTATATTTCCACTTAATGAGAAACATAAAATTAAAAAATTATAAATATCTAGGTGGTGAAATATAAATTATACGTGAATCCTAACTTTTGCAAAATTTTAAGATTTTAAAACAACTGGTGACCGAGAATTTATAGAATACCTATTATAACTGAAAGTCACAAACTATTTTGGTTTAGAAAAGATAAAGCCTAAATAAAAATTACTTTGTACTTATTTAAAGAATTCGATCCCAATTCCTTAAGAGATAAACAGTAGAGTTAACAAAACAAATTCCTGTATTATTGAAGTGATACGATTACTCCGCAGAGGGTCAAGGATGCCAGAAGAAACTCAAAGGTGCATTCGGCGTTAACAGCGCTTATCACGCGTTTACGGCTTACGTATGCATTAACGCAACTAATAATAATTAGCAGCTTATTAACAGCACGCCGATTCTTAACTATATCACGACATTCACGACTCATCGATACTTTTTACGGAAGACTTTTTTAATTAGCAACACAGGTGTGTCGTGTTTACAAAATTTACCAATAAACAAAATAATGTGTGTACAAAGTACCTTGCATATTAATTTATTGAGATTCCACAAATCGAACCAATCGACCCTACTAGGTAGGAATATTGTTAAATTAAAGATTTCCAAATATGTTTTGGTGCATAAATTTTTCTTATCAGCAATATTTTACTTTCACCGATTTAATATTTTAAATGTATCTTTTATAGATATTACCTGCCAAAGTCACTTGGCCGGTGGCTGGTACAGGTTGGAATATTCGTTTCATAATACGCTTTTTTTTGTGGAAGTTTGTGTTTGAAAAGCGAACGAATAAGTGAGCACCGACACAAAACATGATATAATCCGGGATAATGTTGCGGCGGGGGATTAAATAACTCATTTGTAGCGAGATGCCGGTGCGTTTAATAGTTAGTTGTAAGGAGAAGGATTAGTGGTATCTGTTTGTTGGTATTTGGCAGTGCTCCGGTGAGCGGAGCGGAGGACTCGGAGAGCCTGTGTGTCGCGCGCCGCCGCCGCGTTACGCACAAATATAAAAAAGGCTTTAACGTTTGCGGATATTCATTGCCCGACATTGTCCAACTTTTCCACAAAGCAAACTTATCAATATTGAGCGTCCCTTTTCATGCTAAAGAAACATGTTTACAATTATGTGGAGACCATTGGACTGCCAAAGATTTCGCCGCAGCATCGACTCAATGTAATGTGTTTGAAGCAACTAGGTGTTGTTAAATGTTATTACAATCGCCATTAAATATGTCGATGCTAATTAATGGACTGACAGAAAGTCTATAATTTATACATCAACAGTAATTATTATTCATCATTCAAGGTAAATGAACGGCGGTATGCATAGTGATCTTTCATTTTAGTCCGAATTAGAACCGGCTTAGATATTTAACGAGTTTTGTTTTTAATTTATTAGTCGATCAAACAAATAGAGAATATAAGTATTTCATAAGAATATGAATAGGTTATTTCAATCGTTAGCAGATAGAATGTCTGTAATAAATATTTTATAGAGCACTCGTAAAACTAGCAATGAGATAAGCCGACCATAGACTAGCGGCCGCTATAATAAAGTTTGACAACGTGTCATTCTCTTCTATAAAGACATTTCTCTCTGATCAGTAATGGTCGGTTAAAATTATATTATTATCAGAGTATTAATTACCTACGCTTTTTAAGCAAAACTGAGAAAGTATGTTTAATCAGAACTTATAATCGTTTCATTTAGGAAGTTATAAATAGTAATTGGTAAGTATGTATACGTATTTCATTTAGTATGTATCAGTCAATAAGTTGACATAAAGGAAGTAGATACTCGACTCAAGAAACTTCAACTCAAGGATTTAGTTTCTATCAATTTACCTATTTTTCAATTAAGTTTCAAATTCCAAATGAACAATTAAAAGGAAATTGCTAATGATATTTATTTTAGCAAATTGGTTGTAAATAACACTTTTATTACACGTCAATTTAAATTAGATGAGGCCGCTGTTTTCTAGTTGACTACCCTGACAAGAAATACAAAAACCAAAAGCTCGGAGGTCAAATTGTCTCTTTTTAAGTCCATTCTTTTCTTTTATTAATCTAAATTGGTTAAATCACATGAGAACCATGTAGGTTATGTGGTGTGGTGTGTGTGTGCTGTTCATTCTTTTGACAGAAGAATCACAGTGAGTGGACCTGTCCAGTCAATACAAGCATTTGTCAGTATTCATGCAGCTATGACTAGCTCAATAGCTACATGACTAGCTTAACAACTAAGAAGCAGGACTGCTAAGAACACAGACTAAGAAGCTCAACAATTTGGTGAACAATACCAAAATAATGACATTTGGGTAGGCCGCATAAAGTACCTAGGTAGGCAGATACTCAAACTACCCGGAAAACGTTAAAATTACTAAGAAAAAATAATCCAAAAATTTATACCAAATATAAAAATTTCAAAGTAAATATTCATGTTAAATTAAATTTATCAAATGTCATATTGTAAAATAATAATATTCATCAATGTCAAAATGATTTAAAAAAATAGGTAATAAAAAACGTGTTAGAAATATTGATGGGTAAATTACTAAGTTTAAGCAAACCAAGCTTTAGGTAGATATGCTTAAGCGATTAAGTTCTGGTACCTATAAAATAATTACATTACTTTTAGTAAAACACTAATAATTTGTTACTATATATCAATAGCACAAAATCATTTCTTTGACTCTATAAGAAAACAAAGACAAGGGTCTATTAGAAATCCCAAACATCTAATAGACTTGAATTTGACTGTGAAACCAAAATGCTCCATTTACAAAAGCTCAGTAAAATCAGGAAGTCGAACCGGAAGTTGAGAGGAAGGAGGAAAATCGAAAAAACGATTGTTTAATATTAAAATTCTCACGCTTTAAAGAAAAGCCTATTAAGAAATTGAATTGAATCCTGTTATAGGCCAGGAATTACGTAATATAAACATGGCTATTCACCCGCTGTGTCAGGACGTGACATTATTTTGAAGATAACGCTACCAGAATACATTGACTGAAAATACACCTAATAAAAATTTCAAATGATTGTTATATTGACCCTTCACAACGTTCGGTATTATAAATAGTTATAAATGACAATGTGGTCTAAAAATAGAGCCTACAAGGTTATTATTTAAAGAACGTCATGGTAAAATGAATGATGAACTGTGAAATCATTAAAACGACGGACAGCGCCGCGGGGCGCTACGGTAATGCGCTATAAAAATTATAATTAACATGCAAATATATATTGTGTCTTTATTAGACAAATATTAGACTTTTATGATGGAAAAAATAATTTTGTATCGTCAGAAAGTCTTTGTAAAGTGTGAAAAGTCAACTTTGTGTAGGATTGATTACCTACTTCAATATCTTTCATCAACATAATCTTAAAATGACAGTCTTGCTATAAAGAAAAATATTAATTTAATGAGATTTCTGAGAAAATAAATGGATCCTAAAATGTATCCATTAAACGTGTCTGATAAATTTTATAGATATATTTTTCTAATATTAAAATATTCTGCTGATAGCCGTTAGATATGAATATTTTGAAAATATACTTAAAATAATAAATGTTAATTAATTAAGGTATTCATCTGTGTCAGTGGTTTAAAAAAAAAAGCCTTTTTTTAATAACATTAAAAAGCCATTAATATTTTATGTTATTTAAAATATGCAAGAAATAAATAAAAGTTTACTATAAAGGTGTTAACAGAGAGTTCATGATACAGGTGCCGCCCGGGCCGTCGCACAAGCACACACACATGTCCTATTTGTTTGAGATAAATAATCATGTTCCTCTGAAGACCTCCACTATCATAAAACTTTATTTTACAACCAAAAGTCTACCTATTCCATCAAACTCTGAAGCCACTCACTAAAATTTCCATAATTTTAACAAAATTTATAATAAAAACTACAATCTAACTGCCATAAAATTGTCCTACAATAAATATAACTAAAATATTGTTTAAAGATACAGTAAAAATGACATCATAAATTATATTATAAATAGTGTTTCAATGATATCTGTCCAGATTATTAATAGTTGTAGTCATAAAACTGGACACGGTGGCTAATAGTTTGAATGCAACTGAATAGCCTACAACTAAATGCTGAGCCACAACAATAGCTTTCTATTTATACTCGTGGTAATAAACATCTGAAATTCGACCTATTGGTTGGTCGTAACCGTTTTTTAATTGGACCATTTAAGATATTTAGCGCGCGGCAGTGCGATCGCCAAGTTCGCCACAATGTAACCGGCACATCAGACTTTATGCTCGCAAACATATCTATTTATTTTTACATCTTTCTCTTCTCGGAAAATCTAAACTGTTCCGGTCTGTTACAAAAACACCGGCAGTTAGAGAGCCTTCAGATTTACAAGTGCGTTAATATTATAAATTATTCCATGAAATATGTGACATATGGCATTATTTTTTACTGTATCTGAACTGATTCTAAAAATACACTTTTACTATTGGAACTTTAAACACTTCAATGTAAGCTTTCAAAATTTTCGTTAGGTAAGCTTCTCTGTTGAACTAAATAGTAAAGCTCTACATACCTCCCTAATAACTTGTTTCCTTTCAACTATCTACAATATTATTGTCAAGTGTGAAAATTCACTGCACTGTTTACTCACCCCGCTGGTGACGAATTTTAGTGCTCACTTTCTGATGTATGCCAAATTTTATCGTCGCTAACTGAATCATTTTATCGGTACGACTATCAAATCGTGGATTCAACAATAACGTATCGACAAAAACACATGAAATTCCTCCTCAGAGTGGGGTCACAGGACGGTATCGGCAGGGTGAGATGTGGCGGAGACGTCGTGTGTGATGTGGTGAGATGTCGGAGTGGAGGGTTAAGTACCGATGGAGACGCGGCGGACGCAGGAGGGCTTGACGCGCGGCATGGTGTCGCGCTGGCGGCTCAGGGCCGGCGCATGGCACTGCTCGCACGGCTGCACTCCACGGGACACTCGCGCGGCGCCGGCTACTCGGCTCGGACGAAGTACACTGTGCGGAGCGGACGCGGCGTGTGACCGAGCGCACCACTCGCCATCTGAAGCGGGACTGAGCGCGAGGCGGCGGGCGGCGGGCGGCCGCGCGCGCGCACCAGGTACACGGTTATGACAGGGAGGCGGGGCCGCGCCCGGCTCATAAATCAAACTTCGCCCATTCGCACGCGCTACACGGGCCCCCCTCCTCCATATTCCATATTCGGGGCGGGGCATATTTTCATAATCATAACGCCTCATATTCATAAGCGACATGTGGTCGCGAGGCCAGTGGCGGCGCGAGCGGGTGGGCGGCGCTGACGCCCGCTAGATGGCGGCCGCCGTCGCCCCGCGAAGCCTCCCACACCACACACACTAATTGAACTTGCACGTCATAACTTTTTGTTTGTATTCAATGATTATTAAATGGCTTTTTTAATTGTTGGGAGATAAGTTCTTGGTAATTTACGAGTTCGAAAACTTGTTGTGTAACTTTGTTAATAACTTACTAGTTGATTTGCATTTATAAAATATTAATTTTGCTTTTGTTGTTTTAATGAACTTTGCAATTTTGTATTTTTTTGCTTTACATTTCTACATGCAGATAGGTTGGCTACAATTGATGTTATTAAATGTTTTCAGTATAATTTACAGTGTTCATGAATAATAAAATATTTGAACTTTGACTGGTTAGGTTACCTACACGTGTTAGGAAAGTATTTAATTAATTATAATTGATAACTCATAAATACATTTTTGTTTTTTATTTTCTATTTATTTCATTAGTTGGGAAGAAAAAATATGTAGGTTCCCTAGGTAGGCTAGGCATTGGGCAAGCCACAATTATGGCGGTAAGTCCCCTCTTTGAAGATTGGCTGGAGCGGCAACACGTTGTCCTCACCTTCCGCATAACGCAGGTCCTCACCGGACATGGCAAGTTCGGGAGGTTCTTGCATCGGATTTAGGCGGAAGAAACGCCTGGGTGTCACCATTGTGTGGACCGCCTGGAGGACACGGTGGAGGTGTTCCCCGCTTGGGCGGAGCACCGTCGTATCCTCGTGGAGGCAATCGGCGGCAACGACCTCTCGCGCCGGGCCCTGGTCCGGGCTATGGTCCGAAGTGAGGAGGAATGGCAGACGGTGGCCTCTTTCTGCGAAGTAGTAATGCTAGCGAAGGAGGAGGCCGCATGCGTGAGGAAACGAATGTCCTCACACTGACGTGAGGACATTCGTTTCCCCTCGGCGGCTCTGGAGCCGCCGAGATTCTGACCCCGACTATTAGCCACGGTAGACGCGGGCTTGCGGACGTCCAGAAATGGGTGGCTCGCCGTCCGGCCGTCCGGTAGTTGACTGCACCGAACCCAGTCGTCAACAGCGCGTAGTGATCCACGCGCTCCTCAAACAGATGTTAGCAAACCGTAGGAGCCCAGCAGGGCCGATGCCCGCTAGCTAGGACTGCGAGGAATTTCTGAAAGGAAAACCTAGGTCCTAGAACGCAAAGAGTAACTGAAGGACACAGGAGTGGTTTTAGTCAGTAAAAGTCTGACACGCCCTCTCGCACCACCCAGAGCGGGAGAAATCGTTGGATGATTTCCATCTTAAAAAAAGGCATGTTAAATTGTACATGTGTAGTAGGTACCTACTTATAATGGGTGACTACAATTAACGTAAATAGATTCCATATAATTTTTTTAATGTCTGCGGCATCATCAACAGCAGTCATTGTTACGTCAGCATCTCATTATCAAATCCTCGCAACCTACTTCCTCCTAAAAAACCGGGCAAGTGCGAGTCGGACTCGCGCACTGAGCGTTCCGTACAAATTTACTTAAGAGAACAGTTCAATTCCCGAATTGAGTTACGAACATTTTTCCGAATCGCAAAAAATGTTTTTATTTTGTGACGCAACTACAAATTTACAGTTTTCAGATTTTTTTATACTTGTGCTATGAGACCTTGCTTCTTGCCAAATTTCAGAATTATATGTTAACGGGAGTACCCTATGAATTTAGATTCCCTTGAGAGTGTCGAAATACACGTACCTACCTATTTTTGCGACATAAACGGCCCTATTTTTTTTCCCGTTAACTTAGAAGTTTAATTTTGTCACAATTTCAATGGACCGCAGACCTGAGTACCTATACGGTTTTAATTTTAACTCGATACCTCCACACGTTTCCGAGATACAGGGTCTTGACAGACAGACGTACAACAAAGTGATTTAGTAAAGGTTTCGTTTTTTCCTTTTGAGGTACGGAACCCTAAAAAAAAGAAGAACAATAATTAAAAAGCATCCCAGCAGGACTCAAACTAGAGACTCATTCTAACAATATCATGGGCAAGCGTATAAAATTCTTGCTACCGACATCTGTAACTAGATCCATTCAACCCAATTTTAATTTCTGAAACAAATTTACGAGGAGTCGTTATGAAAAAGCGAATGACGGGAGCCATGTCAATTGTATTGTGTGCTTTAAATTAAATATAACGAATACGTGTGACTGTAACCCAGCCGCTCGATATTAATGTGCTCGAAGCAATCTAGTCGATTCTGCCAGTCATCGACTAAGCCCGATACTATTTCCTTCATGTCATTTGCCTTGGATGTAGGGTGGATATTTTTTTTTAATTAACGAAACTATGTAGCAACCAGCGTGGCTGGATTATTTTGTAGCCGGTATGCTACTGGGTTTTTTTGTTGGCGGCGTTGATTTGATTTGTTCTTTGATTGTGCTGAATTAATAGTTATTGATAGTGAATTAGATGGTAGGCTGTTTTGGAAAGGTTTGCTATCTACCGAGTTGAAATTGTGTCTTTAACTTCTTCTTCTTCCTGCCCTTATCCTATATAACTTGGGGTCGGCGCAACACGTTTTCTACTTCCGTTCTGTCCTGTTACCCGTCACACTATCACTAACTCCCTTGTCTTTCATATCACTCCTCACACAATCCATCCATCTTTTCTTTGACCTCCCTCCCTCTCCATCCATGTATACATGTATACTCAGAAATCGTTTAGTAAATTGTTTCTTTAACTAATGGGTGATTTTATTTACCATTTTAGAGTTGACCCATTTTAGGGCTCTGCAAAACCTATTGCCTAGGTGGAAAGGTATTGTACTCTGCGAGGGCTGTGGATGGTTAGAAAGAGTTACCTACCTTGGCACTCTCAAAGGGCAACTGGAGGAACACTGGCACACAGGTAGGTAGGTATATGTAGTCAATGACAATTTAACACTCCTTCTTGCTCGATCCAGAACAGGAGAAGTCTTTTGTTTATTAATCACGTCAAAAAAGAAGGTATTATATGTGAATGATATGTTCCGGTATTAAGAAATCCACAAAACTTCTTTAACATATTAGAGATATTCTAGTTACGAGTTAGTACTGCTTGTAGAGCAAACGATACTTAACAATAACCAGACAAAGTAGGATAGTTAAAACTTTTTCCAGTTTAGTGATAGAGTGTACCCAAATAAGATAAATATTTATCTACACAACTATATCGTTCCGTTAATCTACGTTTGTTCTAAACCCCACTAAATTAGCGGGTTGCTATCTCCCCTTTTGACTTACGAAATCCCACATTATAATAAAAGAAACGTATTAGATATTTCAGGAGCACATTAACCGCACTATAATCGCCATTCAAAATAATTAGCCGGGAGCTATGTTGTTGTTTTTAACCTCAGTCGACTAAATAATTCCTGTTTATGATGACACCTAATCCCTTATGAATTTAATGTGAGTTCCCTGAACGGCACTATGGAGGTGTTATTTCAGATCCATCAGTGCGGCAGTTAAACAGAAATAGCTCCAGTAACACAAGTCACATACGATTTAAATACACAAATTTTTGAAAACGTATGTTTATTTAAGCTAAAGCACGCGTCGCTCGGCGGCCGCCTCCCGAACGCTCTTGTCTTACGTTTATTTTATTTGTTAGTCTTACAACATGTTACACATTACTAGAAATTCATAAAGATAACATTTCCAAATACCCACTACCTGCTCATTATCGTTGAGCTACATTTTACCGCTAACAGGTCGAGTTGGCGGAAAAAGTGGAGTTAGAGCTGTATAATGTAGGTTTATGTTAGGTAAAACAGGGGTGAAATTTTTAAATTGACCGTTGAAATGATGGCGGTTTGAATAAGCGGTGGGTGGTGGTGTACGGCAGACGTAGCGTGGCATAGCTAGCACTGTTGTAGTTTCGCGTAGCAATGACGTAGCACTGGTGTAGCAGTGCCGTAGCATTGTCGTAGCGGGCGCGCAGCAGTAGCGTGGCAGCGGACGAGCCACGCCAGTGAGGGACGCGGCTCGGACGCGTTCATAAATTTGAATATGGAAGTGAGTTCTAATGGTGTCGCTGTTTATTTTTACTGCACCCCCCGAGCCGTACGCCCGAATGCGACGCCGAATTTATTTCCATGCATTTTAATATCTCCCTCTGAATAGCTATTGCCATTTTCACGCGGTTTTATTGCGAACTCTATAGTCATGTTATGTTCTTTGTTTTGTTAGGCCCGCTTTACGATCGAGTGCGATGGACAATATCGGTCGATGAAGCCTCGTAAGGTTTCGAGGGAGCATCGAGTGTAATTAGCGCCGGCCGGAACGTTCATTGAGGCGACAATAAGAGTGTACTGTAATCATGTAAATTTCCTCGTTTATGAAGCAAATTTCTGAAGGTATACCGAGTCGAGTATGTCAGTATTAAGTCATTAAAAGTGGACATTGATTGATTGGAGCTTGTGCAAAGGGCACGCATCGCGGAAACGCACGCAACTCTTGTGTCGAGCACTTGAGTTTGTTCATTCACTTGTTTACACTCCAGTGAAGCGTAACTCATATTTCCTTTTGTACCGACAATCATCTAATCGCATGAATGAGATAGCAGCCTATGGCGGGCTAGGGATGAACTTCGAGAGCTTTTAAGTGACCCCTCGCTTTTCATTCTGTATTTGAACGTACTGCTGATTTATTTAATTGTTTTATGTGCTAATGTCATTATTACGATTCGAATTATGTTGTTCAGCTATTTTTTAAAATAACACTTTATTTTTAATAAATTGTAATACCTATTCATTCAATTCCAAGAAATAATTTAATTAATTGAATGTAGTCTTACTAGAGATAAGATATAAATAATTTTTCTAAGCGAGATCAAGTTCTACACTTTGTTGCCTCCACAAGTATGAGAAGTGGTGAGACTTGCGTGTTAAGTCATTATTACGTCCTACCTCAGACATTGAGATGAAATTTTAATACCGTAAATTATACAGAAAAATATTGTCGACGCAGCTCGTTTACAAACAACACTTAACTTGTCAAAATGATGGCTGTATGAGAACAGCTCGCTGGCTCAAATGCGCTTTGGCATATTTTTACTGAACACCATAATTATGGTTTGTAAAACTAAATGTGAGTTTCATCTTTATCAGTTTTTTTTAATATACTTGTCGGCCTTCAAAATGCGAATAAGGTACCTGAAGGTATTAAGGCCTAGCTAAGGGAATTTTGTGATAAAATGAAAAATATCCAATATAATCAACAAGTTTTATTATTAATCAGTCATGTACTTAAATTACCAGTGAATTTTAACATAAATGAGCATCTCCTGCTTAAAACTTAAATAATAATAAACTTTTTTATAAACTCAGTCTGTAGGCCTTATTATACTAGGGTATGGTAAAGAGGCCTATACTTTAATCTATATAAAAAAGCACTTAAACTCTATAAATTGGTATTTTTGAGATCAATAATCATATAATTAAGGCAATAGGAACATAATGATCTTAGAAAATTAAATAAATTGCCACTTTTAGCAACCATCAGGACACTGAAAGTCATCAGTATCTTCTGCCGACAGCCCAACACACTCTTCATGATACCATTTCGAGCATCGCGAGCATTGCCTCATTGCATCATCCATTCTGTCTTCTTCGCAGGCATGACAGTACCAACTCACTTGGTTTTGTGTGGCTTTCATGACGGTTGACTTTTTTGCAGATACGATTTTATCTTTCTTTGGATTTGAAGTCTTTTTAGATTTCTTCTTTTCTGTTCTATCTTTTTTCCCTTCATTGAAATTCTCCTCTTGTCTAGTTTTCTTCCTTTTGTTACTTGTCTTTCTTTTCTCTTCATTATATTTATCAAACAGATCTTTTGTGACTGGGGTACCTCGATAATTAATGGCTTTAAGCCTGATAGTCGGTGTTTTCGTTTGAACTTTAACAGGCGTAGGCAGGAGATCATAAAATTCATTTCTTTTTGATTAAATGAGTGGCAAATCTTCAGATTCCTCTGAACTAGAGCTTGTACCATAAACTGTGGGGTAAAAGTTACGGTGCACGGTTGGATCTCTTGAGGTTTGCCCTGTTGATGTTGACGCTATTGCTGGTGATTGCTTAGCTTCTTCTGGAGTCGTCGGATGACCACAATCAACAGGGGTAATATTTCCTCGAGGAATATCGGGTATTGGAATCTGTGTTAAAATTGAAGGATTTATTTTTAGAATATACATACATATTAAGCAGTTTACATATTAAGCAGTTTAAAAAATAGAAGTATAATAAGGCCTATAGCAAAATTTTATAGGCCTTAATATCCGCCGACCACGTGCGCACAGAAAACAAAATAAATAAAATTTCGATCACGACACATCACTTAATATGGTAAGGTAGGGCAAGCATACACTAATTAATAAAAACACAGCCAATACCGGTATGTAAGTATGATATTTCAAAAATTACTTACGTTTTACTGGAGCCAATTTTAATAATTCGTGCAGCGTGACCGCTCCTTACAATCTTATCGGCGAAACTGGCGCGGGGGGCAGTGACAGAGCGCGTCCGCCGCTTCGCAGTGACTTGTATACGCACTATGCATGTGTGAGTGTAACCTTGATCGTCAACTACTATATTTCGTACGATTTTTGTCATTTAGGCTTTGATAACCGACAGGCCTCAATACCCGCGGGTACCTTATTCAAAGTTGAAACTACGAATTTAATTGTAGTTTTATGTTTATGTAGATAATAATATATGGCGTTTAATATACGTGTGGTGAGTAAATATGCATACAGAACCGGTTCTGAACGATTACACGGTTGTTTGTTAAGTTTGAATTATGGTGTCAATGCTAGCTGACTTTGTTCTCTTTATTATGAAGGTGGTACCAGACATATCACAAATTAATGTTATTCTTATGGGAAGTATCCGCTGTACTGATAGTGATCTCGCATCAGTACCTAGCATTAATCTTTATTGTTTAGTTATGTAAATATGGACAAACGGTACATACATAATGTCATGTTTATAATCTTCACTGATTGACGGTAGCGCCACTTGGGAGTCCTTCACTAACTACCCCTTGATTTCAAAGTAATTTCGAGCCTTTTATGGAAAAAAAATAATAAGCGATAGTATACGCTTTTTCCAGAAAGGGGTTTTCCCTTTCCTAATTTAATAAAAGTATTTTTGATCATATATTAACCCCTCGAAGGCCGATTGTCCATACGACTGTACGACTTGAATGACCTTGAAAAACGCTTAATTGTCGTTTTGTACACACGTTTGTACGATTTTTTAGCCGAAACTTTTGGTTTCTATATCTTTGTTTTTTCTAAAAAAATCCAGAAAAAGTTTTATTAATTTATTTTTTACCTTTTTTTGGTGATTTACGTAAAAACGCGCAATTACGTAATAATTATACCCCGGGGCGCCCGAGGGGTGAACGTCCAACTCATGAGATACATTTCCATACAACCTTCCATGCTCTTTCGTTATTATGATGTTAATATTATACACATCTTTCTCTAGATATTTTGGAAACACAGATTAGGTATATCTTGTGGATATTTTCTAGGTTTGTATTGAGATCAAAATATAGTTTTTTGCAAAAATAATCCAAAAAAGACTTCTGAAAATCTGCTATTTTGCGTTAACTTAGGCCGTTCATAATGTAGGTACTCATAAATTAAAAAAGTAAAAATAATATATTTATATAAACCTTTAAAAAAAACACGTACTTTCTGAAACTTATTTTGTGAAATATTCGAATGAGTGTCTGAATTACTGAATGCCAATTGAGCGTTCATGAAGACGTTATATCTCTTTTTTTACGTTGCCTCTTTAACAAATATTGCATTGGATGAAAAAATAAGCTTTTGAATCATGCCCAGGTTGATGATAGATGCATCGGGAAGGCCCTTTAGCAACTGTTCTAGTAAATCAGTATTTACAAGTTATATTTTTTTAAAGGAAACGTCCGTTCCCGCGAAAAACGGTGGTCTGCTGGATAATAAATTTTTAAAAATAAGCAGTTTTCTACTCATTGTATGTATTTTTAGTTATTGTTTTCTTGTGTGTACAAAAATAATACAATAAATACTTAGCTTCTGCGAGCGGCTTCGCCCGCGTTAAGTCGAAAATCCTATACCAATATGACAAAATAGCATTATATATACTAAAAAAGATTTTCTGTTCGGTGGCTTTTGAGTTTATTCATTACAAACAGAAATATAAAAAAATCCTCCTTATTATATTAGTATAAAGATTGTGGAACAAAATGCGATCAATTGGAACACTATCATTCCTTTATTTTGATTGTCATTTACGATTACGAACGACTCATATTTAAAACATTCTTAGTTGTCTAAGTTTCGGATCAGTGTGTACACTTTCATAACAGAAGATCAGTCATTTGAAGTCACAACGTCGGATGTGTCCGAGCTTTAAAGGGATAAGTAGTGAACAAGTCAAAATATAAATCTGCTCGTGGGGTGTGTGGCGCGGGGTACAGGGTGGTCTGGTGTCTCCGCTGAAATATAAAAGTGTTCGGGGGCACTCAACGGCCGGACGCTCATATTTTGTTATTTTATTTATATTAAAAGTAATGGTTCGCCGCGAGCCATAATGCTCTAGATGGTTTTTGCGCATTTTTCTCTTTTCTGTGTGTCGTATATTTTCACTTAAATGACGTAGGTACGTGACCGTCGCCGCTGTTCGCTTGTATCGTGCTTTATGTAACGACCCTAATGTATGGGGAGCTTAATAAAATTACATTATTTAGTAGCAATTGCTCATTAGGAACAGATTCCTATTTCAGTTAATGGGGGCAAGAAACTGATAAGTTAATGTAGTATGGACTGGCAAGCAAGAAGTATCTTGCTTGCCACTTGTATATATTTTATACGTCTTAGATTATATTTAAAGCAAGTTCGTCTGCATGGGACGCGACAGGCTTGGTATCAGATCCATTTGTAAAACTTACCCCTTGGAATTAACACTGCTATAGCTTCCCCATCACGTAAAGGATCATGAGCGATAATCACTTAAGTACAAAGGTAACACCTTAGTATATCTTACCTACACACATAGGTACTTACAAGCTTCATTATATAAATAATTCTATTTAATTACCTTCGCTTATATAGTCCTCGTTCTTAGATAAGGTAATGTCTCAAAAATACAATGTTAAAGTACAAAGCACGGCCTGATTTATTAGTGTATAAGCACACATTAATGTTAACAAAGTGTATCGAGCGCCGAGTGGTGGTGTGCCGTGGCCGTGCCGTAGACGTGCCACACCGACATAGCGCCGTCAATTTACCTACCATAGTTTTATGCTATCATAAACAAGAAATACAGACATCTTCACTATATTGTAATGTAGGAAAACGGTGGGCGCCGTGTGAACCGAAAGCGGGCAAGCGTCCGGGAGAGGTGACCGTATGGCGTTTGTCGTAGAGGTGATATTCGTGGGTCGTGCGGCGTGCTAGCAAGTGCGGGTTGGCAGCAATCTGCACAAGCAGAAGCGAGGTGTAAGCGAGGTGCTGTGGTGGTGCGGCGGCCGGGGCATAGTGCACCCTGCGCCGCCGCCGCAAGGGCCGGTTCGGCGCAGCGCTGCGCGGCGGCGGTGCTCTTCCGGGGAAGGCACTATCTCGGGTGCAGCGGGGAGGCGACACCCCCTCGTAAATAACGCGCGCTGGCGAGCCGGCGAAGCACCCGTGCCAGATTCTACAGCTAGAAACAGTTAAACGCTCATAATTTCGTGCTGGTTAAGCTTATCTTTGTCTCGTGTACGAAATTTCACTGTGCCGTCCCCCTCGCGCGTTTTCGTGGACATATTTTATTTGTTGCAACACAACGTTCTGTCGCGTCCGGGCCAAAGTTATAATTGTAGTTCGACATACCAGTGCAGCTTCTGCATAAAGTTGCCCAGCGACGTTTACATTGTTGAAATAACTTTATCTGGTTAATGTTTTAAGTTTACTCACTTTGATTTATTCCGAACTCTCAGCTAGATTAACGATGCTTATTGGAACGTTATTAGTATAATGGTTTAGCGTTTTCATTTCACTTTCATGTTTGTGCTATCAAAGCACAGTACCTATAGTTCTTTTTCACGCTTAAAAAGTTTAAATGATAGTCGATTTATAATTCAACAAGGGTTACCTACATAGTCGCGTGGTGTCAAGTGGGTGTTGGCTGGTTAACTTCGCATAAACATTTATGCATAACTAGAGTGTCGTATAAGTTTTCGCATAGATGTACGGTGAAAAGGCATTCGAGCATGGTATGATAGTGCGCCGAGGGTGCGGGGGTGGCGTCCCGGGCGCCTTTGGGGGGACAGAGCACGAAGGGGGGGGGGGTGTTAAGCCGGTATCATCCCGCCTTATCGCGGCGCGGCGGTTTCATAATAATTTTAATACTCCGGGCGGCAACCCGCGGATTTCCGGCGCATACTTTTATAAGCGGTTTTGGTTCCTCGAAGAGGCCGGAGTGGCGCGGCGCGGGTGACACCCTCGCCGCTCGCGTGCATGCCTTCAATCTCCGCGCGGTGACTTGCCGCTGAATACACCCGCGGGAATCTTTTTACTTTTCTTTTGACGTTTATTGCCGCGTTTTTGGCTTGTTTACGTTGTTTGTATAGACAGATTTAATTTGTTAAATAGGTGCTCTTTAATAGATTTCTCTTGTGACAGTTAACTTAATTTTTATTTCGTTTGTGGATGTTTGCAGAGCTGGTGTAATTTAAATTGATAGTGTTTTTTTAATGACAATAAAAAAGCTTTGTAACATTTTACGTCTATATCAATTAGTTAGCAGAAATAATAAATAACCACTTACTATACCAACTATCGTTAGACGTATTAGTGATATTAGGGCCGCAAAAAGCCCCTTCATTACCTCTCGGCCAGCGATATGCGAGATCAGCCAATTTGCCAAAATGGATATAACAAATGACAGGAGTAATAGAGGCGCTTGAGTGTAACATTAATAGAGAGGCAGGTAGAGCCGGGGGGCGGCACTAACGACCGTTTTTATCCAGGGCGGGCGGATGATGGATGGACCTACTTCCGGCCGCGACGTCCGCACTTCCGCCGTTCCTTTTGTATATTTATCAACATTAATTTCAATGTGCTACAAGATATATTTGCCTGTTTTACTAAAGGATTTTTCAGGGATTGTACGGTACGAGTACGATAGCATTCGAATGGAGTATTTCTTGCTAAGTATATGAGAAAGTCTGAGTGAGATATTTTTATCTGTTTAACTGACTGGAGTGTACGGCTAGATATTTTAAGCATAAACAATCGAATAAAGTTTAATTCATTAGTGTTGCGAGTTATTTTTGTGGGGCATACACACGAGTGCGCAAAAATAGCCGGATGATAGGCTAATGATGAGGGATGTGGCTAACGGTTGCTTTATTATGGACTCTCCCCATTTAACATGACAACATTATATCCCGAATTAATGCGCATTATACTCGGACAGAGCTTTACGAAAAGGGAGATTTGGCTAGCTTATATTATTCTTGACACCTTTTCATCATGAGGTATTCTGTTCGATGATAAGGGAAAAGGGTTTTCTAATAATTATAACTTTTTTGACATATCTTTTGTATTTTTTGTGTTAAGTTAGATTTAAAATATTAGTAAACGCTGCTGTTTCTTTCCAGACGTAGAAAACGTGCTCGAAGCAAAAAAAAGTATCCAATCGAATCGTAGCAAGCAAATATACAATATTTTTTTTTTTTCGTTGAAAAAATCATCTTATGACATCCCCCGCCCTTGGGCGGGGCGGGAGATAGTGTCAGACTTTTACTTATTAAAAACCCACTCCTGTTCCTTCGTTGCCTTCGTCCCAGGGCCCCGGGTTTCGTTTTCACACTACCCATGGCCCCAGTAGGCTTCGACCCTGCTGGGCCCCTACGATTTGCTGACATCTCTCTGAGGCGCGCGTGGAACATTACGCGCCGTCGACGACTTGGGCTCGGTCCGGACGGTTACCGGACGGTCGGACGGCGGGCTACCCATTGCTCACCGTCCGCAAGCCCACGCCTACGGTGGCCGGAAATCGGGATCGGAATCCCGGCGGCGGTTTGGGCGTGAGGACCATAGCCTCACCCGATTGGCCGCCTCCTTTGCTAGCATTACTGCTTTGCAGAAGTAAGCGACCGCCTGCAAATATCCAATATATGCCTTACTGGCATATCCATGATCAGACTTTTAATATGCCCACTGCTGAGACTCAGGGCTCCTCTCTAGGGTGGAGAATCGTAATGGGCCGTAATCCACCACGCCGGACCAGTGCGGGTTAGTAGTGGATGTCACATGTCTTCGACTTTTTGGTTTTAGGACATGCCGGTTTCAGCAAGAAATTTTAAATTCTTGACTTCATAGTTTATGATCGATATTATTTTTAAGCTGTTGTTATTAAGGTTGACAAGGGATATCATCAAAGTCAAAGTCAAAAGTTTTTACTTCACATAGGCCTACATGGGCACTTATAAAACGTCAGAAGCTAGTGCATCATCAAATAACTCCTCCCGCCCTGGGTGGAGTGAGAGGGAGTGTCAGACTTTTACTGACTCACACGTGTTCCTTCAGTTGCTCTATACGTTCCAGTGCCACGGTAAATATTTTTCTGTCAATCCCGTAGGCCTAGCAGGCATCGCCCTTAGCGGATCTCGTCTATTTTGCTGACAGCTCTTTGAGGTACATATATACGAGTAGGTACCTACTCGGATATACCTGTAGTACATACCGCAAATACGCATACTGAAAGTAGTATGTTCAGAATCAACTACTGATTCGATTTCAATTATGTTTAAAACAAGTTATTTTTTCAACATCTCATCATCATTTCAGCCGAAAGACGTCCACTGTTGGACATAGGCCTCCCCCAAATGTCACCAAAATGACCAGTCCTGTGCGTCTCGCATCCATCGGATTCCCGCGACCCTCACCAGGTCATCGGTCCACCTTGTGGGAGGCCTTCCGACGCTGCGTCTTCCGGTACGTGGTCGCCATTCCAGAACCTTTCGTCCCCATCGACCATCTGTTCTGCGAGCAATGTTCCCTGCCCACTACCACTTAAGTTTGGCGATTCTTCGGGTTATGTCTGTAACCTTGGTTCTCCTGCGGATATCTTGATTTCTGACGCGATCACGTAAGGAAACTCCGAGCATAGCCCTTTCCATTGCCCTTATTTTTTTATTCATAAATAATTCTTGATAAAAATATTACCTATTTTGATAAATCTTGATGGCGCCATTAGAGTGTTTGTGTGTATGGAGAACATAACATCGGTGGTATGTTCTATCAGTGTAGTGCGTCACCCATATTATTTGCCAAAAATTAGAATAACTAATTTCTAAAGAAACACTATCTAAGTGCATTTAAGTAAAATTTCAGCTATTGTAATTGGGTATAAGGATGAGCATTATTTTAGTTAAATGTTGTATATCGAATGAACTACTTACGTTTCTTGCGGACTAAATTCTCGTTAGTTTGAAAAGGGCATTTTTTATAGCTTAATTTACATTAATACATAACATACCTACCAACCTATGTGTACGCAAGTAATAATAAACACTGTTAACAAATTGTAACACAAACATAAAGATAGGTGGTGTTCGTCGTTTACTACCAAACAAACCAGTTCCACACAAAACATCTCAAGATAGATTTTATCAAGAGATAGCTACAAACTTGGGCAGGCGCATAAAGTTTGTGATAGTGTACCTACGATTAAAACAATGAGACATTCATAACAGTTGTAGGTAATAAGGTAAAGGTTTTTTTATTTCTTTAAAAAATTAGGGACTTATTACACACAGCGTATGTCAGCCCCATCGTACCCTAAGACAATTATTACACGAGATCAATGGATCAGGGCCATAAAGTCGAACAATTTTCTCGCATCATCGGAAGTCTTGATGGAATATACCTATATTGTTCTTGTTCAAATTCAAAACCATGAACAACTTACTCCTATCAGCCTCATATTGAACACATCCCATTAACAAATGATGCATATCTTCTACCACTCCACACACCTCACAGTTGGGAGAGGTTATCTTTTTCATTAAGAAAGCAAATAAGGTAAAGGTCTAAAGTTATTTTTTTTGTACAATATTTTATACTAAAGAACAAATAACTATTAAAAGGAAATCTAATTATTTAAAGAAGCAGCAATTTGTAGTTCAAATATAAGTATAAGGTAGAGTGGGGGCGGGATCTCTTTCTTACATACGTAACCGGCGTGTAGTGTAGTGGCGGTGACGTCACATTTCAGTGTCTGCATCCTTATTTTGTTACTTGACAGTTTACCCTTTGGATGGAGTGTGTAAGAAGTGATATAAAAGAAAAGAGAGTTTGTGACAGTGTGACGGGTGAGAGGACAGAATGGAAGAAAAAAAAACGTATTGCGCCGACCCCAAGTAATATGGGATAAGGGCAGGAAGATGATGAGATAATGATGACAGATTTCCTTTCCACAAGATTTGAAAGATTTCTAATATTTATTTGAAAAATTATTTCTATTAGTGGTTATAATAATAAAAATTATTTTCAAGTAACATTGACTTATACAGAAATATAAAAAAAAAGAATAATAATTAAAACAGTCACAATTAAAATCATAGTTTGTAAAGTTAAAAGCCAAATCATATTATAAAATTAATGCAAATAATTAAATTAAATTAAATTGAAATTATTTAAATACAATTAGATAATAAAATAAAATTGTAAAGTTAGTAGTGTCTGTGTTGTGGTAGTTAGTTATGGATAAAGATAATTTTTGTTAAAAATACCTAAATAAAAAGAGTCGATACAGCAGCAGCTGCTGACTCATATGTTTTAGCCACCGATTGTTCTTTTGAAAAAGACGTTAGACTTACCAAAAATGTCTAAAACACGTTTTCAGGAAATTGTTCTGAGTGATATATACGTATTTAGAACAATTAAAATACGAAAAAGAATTGCCGTACTGTCGCATAGCATAGTCGACCTTATAATGTTGCCACTTTTGGGACTTAGGCCTCTTCTTTAGGAGAGGGAATGGGCCGTAATCCAACACACGGGCCCAATGCGGTTTGTTGGATGTCACATGTCTTCGAATTTGTGGTTTTAGGACATGCCGGTTTCCTCATGTTTTCCTTCACCGTTTTGAGAGGAGTGGTGATGAAATAAATTACACAAAGTAATGCGCCTGGCTGGGTTTGAACCCGCGACCTACAACTCGTAAGTCGGGGCCGTTACCACTCGGCCACCACTGCTCTCAGGTATGTCGCCTATCTGTAGGTAATTAGGTATGCCTAGGCCTACGTGGTCTTATCATAAAAGTAGACAATTAAAGAACCTTATTTTATGATTGTGAACATGAAACTTTATTCTTATTGTAAGACAATTAGTAATATATATATATATATTGACACGTTTACTCCAATGTGTGACTTTCATAACTAATGTACGAAACAAACAAACTATAAAACAATTTAAATAGCAATTTATGCAAATAACCAAATGAATTTATATTCGCGTTCATAACACGGTTTACATCGTGCGCCCTCCGTACTTAGCTACGTACCTATCTACATACGACTTAATTGAATTTATAGGCACGTCGTCAAATGAATATGAGTAGTAGACTCACAATGTTTTCTATACTTAACTTAATGATGACTTATTAAGTATTCGCTGCGCCTCTGTAGAACGGTGAGAACCTCGTAACATAAATTTTGCGTATTATTTACGTTGACAAACGTGCATTATGAAATTATAATGTCGTGATTGATATGCGGCGAGGCGCACGGCCGGGCTGGGACGTGCGAGTTGCTGTCCACACGTACCTTATTGTACTAAATACTTGAGCGACGACCGATGGACACTAGCGCCGGGGCTCAGATCACTGCCAACTTTATTGCTCCTTTGCTCTAAATACCATTGCTTTATGACCATATTTACACTTATAAATAGACATCAACTTTATATTCCTGTGAATAGAATCTACGTCACACATCAAACATAACAAGTGCATCCGCGTACAGACAGATTACTAAACACCCGCATATTTTTACACCTGCACTCACACTGATCGATAGAAAACATGTAAGTAATCTAATATATTAACCTACTTACGAGTACCTAATGAAAAAAAAATGAGCAGTTGAAATACTCACGAATTGTATGTCGAATATTGAGGTCGAAAAGTCACAACAAACATAAGAAAACTTTCGATTATAAAATATATTTAGAGCATTACGAAGAAGTGTATGATCTACTTACACATACATTGACGTAGTTTCGTGGATAGATTCGCGCGAGTCGAAATAAAGCGAGCCAATCAATATTAACACGCCGCAAACAGCGTAAATTGTTGCCTAATGCCATACACGCACACACCCGCGGCGCCGTTCGTGAACTAGCGCCTACACTAGCCAGGGTGCTCCCTTCGAGCGCTCGGAAAATAGTTTTCCTTTTTCAGCGTAAGGCTCAGTTTCTGAGTCTCTATGTTAAGAACTATAATGCAGATAAAATATTGACAGCTATTCATTAAAATTGTAGTTTAACAAGAGATTTACTGTAGAATAATAACTGTTAAGGAAATGTTTTATTGCTTCTCAGCTTCATATGGCAGGCATAGATTTATTTCAGAAACTATAACGATATGAGGCAGTAAGAGCACAGGTGTACTGTATCACCCTGTATGCATTGCGTATTACATGTACACAAGAAGCGGCGCACACAGACAGCGCCCGTGTCGGGACTAACGCATCACGCACACAGCGCGCGCCGGCCGGCCTGTAATAACTCGGAACCACAATAAATCAATGTGATTAATGTCATTAAGCACTGTGTGCCGGCCTCTCTATATTCCGTCAATATGCACTGTTTTACGACATGCCGCGCCACGATAATTAGTCAGCTTTGTTAGGACCGTTGACGAATGTTATATCCGATCCCAACGCTACGTAGAGAAATTAGAGCAATAAAAATATGTATACGAGCGCCATCTGCGGTTCCAATGTACGAGGAAAACTACGGCGAGACAGCAATGTGACACGGTAGATGAGATCAAAGAGAATTTATAACGGAGCGTTCATAAACACGTCACTCGCGCAAAAAATGATCTCTGCTATTTCTCAAACTGTGAACAGTCGGCACGCGGAGATTGATAACTATTACCATTTCTTGGTCAGATTCCCGAGACGCATGTTTATCATACGTCCGTTTGATGGATAGGCCGTAATTATTACGATTAGAATGGCATCGCAAATCATGGGAACGGCGAGGACAGGCTGCACTAGTTGACATCGTTATCGCGCTGCAGATCTCGATTGTTGGCTCTGGGACCATACGGTTGTGTTGCGTTCGGAACGCGCGACCAGTTTCATACTTTATTTCATCTCTTGTTCACGGCGCATGATCAGTGCACGATGCGTGGCTACTCCGTCGCGAATGTATCCAGCATCGACTCGGTGGCCCATTTAGATCTACGATACTACAATTTGCTGACGGACAGGAGTCGCGCGTTGCCCGCTCTGACTTGAAGGCAGGAATGTCTTGAGCACTGAACGTGATCGCTCAGTGATTGTCCTAAATTGATTGTGTTCCGACATTATTCAATTCTATCACGCACGCCCAACTTTGGAACTGTGTTTTTTGACTGACAGTTGTATCTTACCTTATTTTGCTTCGACGTGATTTTGCATGTAAAGTAGACACCGGAAAACAATTTTAACTCCACTAAAGCCCAATGTGCGAAATAAATGAAAGTTAAATTAAACAACTACTTTGTACGAGCAAAGAAATAATTCAAATTGCTGCTTTTTTAAATGATTTTAAATTCATACATAAACGGAAGAGATATAAATAATGGCCCCGATCGACATCATATACACGTTCTCACACTTTTGGTTTCAAATGAAGCTTTGGCTCTGGTCTGGTAAACCTGGCAAAAATAGATTTGAATTGGTAACATAGTCTTAATGTGGCGAGGTGAGGTGGCGGTGCTATTGTGGCGGCGGTCAGGATGCCGATGACCATTTCGGTTGCACGCTTGTGCTGCAAAGTTCGCAATCAAATAAATATTTCGGCACAATTAAGAAAGCGCCGACGAGGGTAGCACTCGTGACAATCGGCTAACAGTGTGCCGTGGAGCTTCCTTTGCGTCTTCAAATATTTGATCGTGGATCTAAGTTGGGAAAATAATTAAATTTCAAATATAGAATAAAACTTTTTAGATGCATCATGCTTGGCTAATTAGTATTACTAACCTAAAAAATCTATTCCTAATTTGTGATGTTAGTTTGTTTTTGAACGCAGAACATGCTGACACGTATTTCGTAAACATTTGGCACATTTATTTGGCCATGCACTTTCGCTATGATGTAGTTAAGACACTCTGCCCGCACGGCATCCTCTCTACGCATCTCCGAGTGCGTGCTCTCCGCTCTGCCCACATCCGCTGAAGTATTTTGTTTATTGCTAATGCGATTTTATTTTTTATTGCTTTTTATTTATCTTTATTCAGCGATTGCGGTTTATTGTATTAAAATAAATAAGAATTCTTGACTTTTTAATTTTATTCGAGGCGAAGTACACGACAGTGCCGCGAGGAGAGAAAGAAATAAATTTTAATAAGCGTTTCTTTTTTAAGGCGTGATTCTTCAGTTAAAAGCGATTTATTTTTTATATAAACTTGAAGATAAACCGTATTCATTAGAGATCGACTGGAAAGGGCCTAAAATAAAAATAAACGTGATCAAGTTGGTGTTGTCGCTGAGTTATTGTCGTTAATCAGCCCCTCTTCTGAAGGCATGTTGATTGGAGCCCAGGTCGGTGCGTATGGATGAGCGGCATTGTTCTCTTTATTAACATTTGGCTTAATTATACCGATCATATAGAGGCATTCTTTGTATTTACTTACCGCTTTGCACCTTTTATTCCTTAGAGACATCACTTCGAGCCTGGATCTTGATACGAAAGTATTAAGGTTGCAAATGGACCCAGACCGAAACCTCTTATTTTCCAAACAAAGTTGCCTATAAGTAAAAAGCTAAAGCTGTTAGTGTGATTCTATTTGTGAATTATCATTTAATTATTTTCTTTAGAATCTGAAACAACGACTAAGTAGAAAACAATTGTTATGCTAATAAATAAAATTGAAAATTAAATCCGAGGGTGCAGTCCTTTTCCTACAACAAGACTATTCACAAATTCGAGGTGTATTTCTACGAATTTGTTCACGTCCAAGACTCCAATCGTGTGTTACCCAACGGAAGTACATAAATAATGTTTATCGATCGATCATCGCCGAGCAGAGTGACGCACTCGTTAGATTTATGCCTTCATTGTCAGAGCCGTAAACTAGATCTCCATAAAAAGGGACATTTCCTATTTAAAATTTATATTAAAAGACAATGGTTAACAAAAAGTGGGCGCCTCTTCGCGAAGCAGCCCGGCTGCGCGTGCGTCGTCGGCGCCAACTGCCAAATCTCTATCGGACGCGCGTAAATTACGCCTTTTTACCTGGATTCCTGTTTTGACATATTTAAGGCATTAGTAATAATTATGAGTGCTCCGGCTCCGGTAATGCCTGTGTGCGAGCCAGTCAGTTTTGACACTATCTTAATGACGGACGTCGGGTGACAATAAATATTGAATCGTTATCGCTCACCTATCCGTGGTTGCGTCACTTGGGTTTAAATCCTAAAATAGACCTCCCAAATGGTTGGATCCACAGTTTTGTTTGAATTACTAAGTTTTTTTAGGCATTTCAGGGGTTTCAGCGTTGTTTGAAGAAGTGTAGAAGTATCGAAACTGGGTGATGACATTAGGTGGCTAATTGCAAGTATTGGGGTGAGTGCAGAGGTCAGCGAGGGTCGCACATCTGCCGTGTTTGTCCACCCACGCGCTCGTGCAGTTAACGAGCGTCGTCCAATAGTTTTAATTGCAACCCGATATCTGCACTTTTATGTCATTGCAAATAGT
This sequence comes from Mythimna pallens, assembly GCA_961205895.1. Lineage (NCBI taxonomy): Eukaryota > Metazoa > Arthropoda > Insecta > Lepidoptera > Noctuidae > Mythimna > Mythimna pallens. The sequence continues at coordinate 15,301,194 of OY540830.1, read as the reverse complement.
GGAAAGATTTGCTATTAGAAGGAACATTCGCGAGACTAATGAGAAAGTATTGTTCAATGTGAGTCATTCACACTAACTTATGTGAAAAACAAATCTAAGATGTCAAACAATTACAAATAAATTCTTCAACATGACAATTGTTAGATATACCTGACCTAACTAAAAGCTCAGCAGTAAAAAAAGAATAACTGGGATATCCGAAAAACCGATCATGTGTTTCGGGTGGTATGAATAAATCAGATATAGCGAGACTGGCGTAGGCGCCTGCCCGGAGCATGGGGAGATCTCCCCGCCGAGTTATAAAACCTCTCAAAAGGTGAACTGAAAGATTCGTGCGTAAATATTAAGGGTTTACGATGGCTCATTCAGTCATTAGAGTGCGTCTTTTGTTTATAACCGCGTCGTAGACTTGTCGCTATTCCGAGATAAGATCTGTCTAGTCGGGTCGTCATTATTTATGTGAATTTTGACAGAACAGCACTCTAAGGGCAGCAGACTCACACTAAAATACTATTATTTATGGCAAGTGTGGTCTGCCATAAATTACCCTTCATCGAATTAAGACAAAAGCTAGTGCCGATAAGGCGCGCGATTAGGGCTCGCCTCATTGTTCTGACGGATGCGGTACTGATATAGCCAATATTTTTCCACTTTTACGACTTCAATACGAGATTGCTTTGTTCGTGTAGCGAGTAAAGTCGTACGTACTTATGGAATTTATAATGTCTAATGGAAGTATTCGTTATTCCTTCGTCTATATCTAACATAAATGTGTACAAATAAAATTACGATAAATAAACAACGAAAAGCTTTGGACATGTCGGACGGATATAAAATTTATAACCCTTAATAGGCTATGGAGGGAAGGGTGGATGAAATACGGTTAATGATAAATCCACAAATGAGATTTGCCGGACGTCTGGCCACTCAAAACTGTCGCGCTATTGTCACTGGACACTCTCACCTTATATTACACAGATCAACTAAATATGGCGTGTTCATTTCAGTGCACAGGGTGTTGCCTTTTGAAACGCGTTGTATTTACTTCATGCAACTAATTTTCTATTTCCCAATAGTAACAAAACAGGTCGATTTTGAATTGTTGATGATATTAAGTAGGGACTTCAATGTTTCATTGTCCGATTTAGATTGTCTTTCTAATTTTACAATGCTGATTTGTGAATTTGAATTTGTTTTTTAATGCTTAAATTTACATAATTATAATTGTCTTGAATTTTTATGTCATTGTTTTTGTTAAACTTTGAATTTAACATAAATAAACGTTATAATTAGAGTGGTATTTTTTTGTACTAGCTGCTGTCAGTGGCTTCGCCCGCATGGTTGTAAAAAAATATCCCAAGAGAACATACACTCGGGATAAAAAGTACCCTATGTGCTGTTCCAGGACATGGTTTACCCGAGTACTAAGTTTCATCAAAATCCGTTCAGCCGTTCGAACAGTCACATACTTTCGCCTTTATGATATAAGTGTGATAAATGCTAGAGAACACAGCACAGCCTAGCACTTGAGCTATTGGATAGACAGGTTGCGAACAAATCAACTTGTTCGATATCTGATCTATCATATAAATGTTTTGTGGGATAACATGCAGGCAACATGCGTGCTTCTCTCTTTCCGTCTTACATTTGCATGCCTGGGTCAACTGATCAATCATCATGTATTTTTTCAGGTATTTAAAAATGTATCATAGTAAAAACAAATTGAATGGTAAACTTTTTATTACAAATGTCGGTCCTATTGCGTGCTTTTAATTCTCTCTGGTCTCGGAGATAAGTCCTTACACGCGTAAGAACTCTTCAAGTTAAAAATATACATTGTTACCTTTGATTTTGGACCTAGGCGCTTGTACCTTTTTTGGGTGGAAAATTGTCTCGCAGTCTAGGTAGAGCGTGAGGGAGTGTCACATTTCTTCTGACTAAAATTCACCCGTATTCCTTCTGTCACCCTTTGCGCGGGTAAGTAATATAAGGTAAAATTACAAAATCTCTTGTATTTACAAGATATAACAACTGAATCTATAATTTTATTAGATATCGATAACGATCAGTTAATATAATAAACGATTGATATAATTTTCAAGTAACTAATTTTTATAAGCATAGCATTGATTACGAGTATTAAATCTTTAAATATACCACTCGAAATATATAAGAATTATTTAGTCTAATATAAAAGGACAAAATCTTTTTATAAATCATAATGGCTTCTAACTTAACCTAATCCAAATGATTCACCAACATTAGAAGGGGATATCTTTAATGGTCACTGTTCTAACATAACCTAACCCACATGATCACTTCGTTCGCTCGCCATCGCGTTCTAATAGTCACTATTCTAAACTAACCGAATCCAGGCGCGACTTTTAACTTGACCTAACCCAAATGATTCACTAACATTAGATGGGGTTCTGGCGCTTAGCGGCCGCTGCCACGGCACGCTCGCTTCACTCGATCACCTTTACGCTTTAATGGTCACTGTTCTAATCTAACCTAACCCACATACATGATCGCTTCGTTCGCTAATGGTCACTATTCTAACCTGACTTAATAAAAATATTTTTTTAATACGCCGTGCCAACATGTAATACTAACAGTGTATTATACAATACAGCTGAGATAAATATATATTTTAAACGATAAACCTAATGATTTTCGATGAAATAAACTTTATATCCAATAACGTTATACGAAATAAGTTTTAGAGTATATAAATTTTATATGTAAAGAAATTATATAAACAGTTGGTATATCTCACGTTTATTATATTTTGTGAATATTATTGAAATGTAAATATACCAAATAACTTTCTATGAGACGCACCCCTTTGTAAATCAAAGAAAAAAAGCTCCCAATTTTTGCAAATATTTTTAAATCGTCACTCAGACGTCGATCAGCCTGTAGCCTGTCAGTGGTGTAGGTGGTGATGATCCAGATGGACGCGGGTCAGCAGCTGCGCGGTAATTAAGAGGTGGCTGGAAGTGGCATGCGCCGGCGCACAATGCGGTTCAATTGAATGAGAATAATCTTTGCACCCACGCGTCTTTTGTGAGCGTGGGTGGACCGATGACCGGTGCGTACACGCTCGAAAAGTGGCTCTACTTTGCGTTTTTGAACTTTATTTTACATTTTAACTTTTTGATTTTTGTGACCTTTCACGACAACGGCTTGTAAATGTTTTAATGTGTATAGACTACTGTCAAATTAGTAGGTAGTATTTATGCTACTACTTTTGTTCGTATCTAGAATTGTATCTAGGTAATTCCATTTCAACCTTACTGCTTAAAGAATTTATTTATTTTATTGATTTGCATTAATATGAACAGCATGCTATTGTCATTTTGAATGCTATTTAAATGGTTGACATTTACAACATTTATAGGTACTTGGTTATGTTAAATTGCATGCAGCTTACGACTACATTCGCATTTAAATTCAAATGTGAATCAATATTAGCGACGCGGTTTCGTAAACAGACTCGTATCATAATGACATAAATTAAAATCAACAATGTGAATTGCAAATTACAGAAACACACGCACACAAATCTTTGGTATGAAACTGTCATAACTAAGTAGAGCATATTCTGTGCCAATGTCGTTTCGGACAAAAGCAAACAATTATTGCAAAAATTGCTTTAATGATAAATTGGTGACCATTTCTAATGGCCGCTGGGCAATGAGTGATTCGACCCGGAATCGAACCCGTGCAGTCATAACGTCCTCGACACACAATGACGCTCTCTCGATGATTTATATCTTAATTGTGCTCAATACCGACATTCCGTTGAAGGCGGTTTTTATATTATACTCATAATTCTTTGTTATTTCATTCGATAATTCAATTTTGTTGGACATCGATTCACCTGGTATCTTATTGGTATATCGCTAATATATTAGAGGCAGTAATATTCTAGATAAGTATTTAGTATTTCCTGTCGTAAAGGATTCATTAGGCACAATAAAAAGTTACATCGAGTTAACCTTTATGGGTTTGTGTCATCACGGGATTTGGGTTTTTATGATATTACATGAGAATGGGGTTTTGTTCGATTCCAGTTTGACTTTATATATCGACTGACGAAATAATCAACCAATAACCTATGAACTTGTAGCAAGATCAAAGCTAGATTGACAAATTAGCGCCAACATTTATCGTTCTATATTCAGAGTGTTGTTTGTCACCGTAAAAACCAAACAAACATAAAAATGAATATTATCATTCAGGCCATTTTTCAGCAAACTGAAGCTGAATTATTTCTGGTTACATGACACCACTCGACATTTAAACCCTGCATAACCCATAGGGATGCTACAAGATATCACACCTGCATAACCCATAGGGATGGGCAGAGGCGTATCTTAAGAACAATCAAATTTTGCCAGTTATGGTTGATGTTCATGTTATTCAATCAACATTTTATTGGATAATTCGTATCAAATATTGTATAACAAATTATTATGCTAAGTCTGAATCATATTACTTTATTACGACGGAAATAAAAATGTCTACGACAAGATTCCAAATAAAGAATTCAAATCAGGAAATAGCAACATTTCATGTCATGTATGAATAACTGCAAATAGATATAAGTGTGTATTGTCAATAAAAGTTGTAAAGAAAACTAATAGTGACTTCTTCGCTACGTTACGAGTATTTTACCGTTTTTACGTTAAATCAGGGCTCACGAACCGTTGGTCTGCACCGACACTGCGAGTTTTTATTACCTGTAGCTTTACTTCCGTGATTGCTTTCTGAACGCTTTTTTGTTTGCTATTTAACATCTTGAAGTGCACTATTAGAGCAATTTGTTTTGGTTTTTATTTGTTTATCGATGATTCTGTTGCTAACTTCCAGTTATCTCGGAAAACAAATACTTCCAATACGTTTATCAGGATTACTGAAGATGTCGAATATTAACCACATGATAACTAATATTTTTTGTTTCAACATCTTTTTTAATGAAATCTAAAAATGTTTGCGACGTCTGCGACTGCCGGAGGCACGTGGGGTTCGTCTTACTATCGGTATCAATATAGGGGAAGTAACTCTAATATTAAAGTTATTTATTGTAAATCGCTTCCTTAGCGAGCAATATCATTGTTTTTGTAGCTCGTACAAACAGCACAGTAGTATGCGGTTTGTTTGTGAAAACTGTGTATGGTTTGCAGGAAATAAAATATGTACATATCTATATATAGCTACTAAGTATCTATAGGTTAATAAAAATGCTATTTGTAGAATATGAACAATGGACTCGAACGTCATAAAATGTACGCCAACAATAAATAGGTTGAGATCGCAAATAGGTACTATAATTTTTACGATTTAAAGGAATTACTAAAAAAAACATAGTTTTCAATCCCGTTAGGTTGTGTGAATATAGTTTATTAGAGTATCAAGGACGCGACCGGCGACAGTGAGCAGACGTTCGCGCGGTGACAATGCAAACGCGAGGGGAGTTTGTTTGCCCGCCGCGGTATGAATAAAGATATTCTCGTTATTTGTACTACAGATGTCATGTAATTTCATTGTGTCGCTCAATATTTAGTGTAAACACGCGGGGCGACTCCCGGGACTCCACTGCGCTAGATAACATCTCATAGTTCCGATGCAGAACGCGTATCACACAATAAAAACACATTTTTATGTCACAAGAATAAAAATATTTCTGCCTCGCTAATAAGGGATTTGTACGAGATTATTTGCGATAATATAAAAGAGATTAAGTCCCGTTACCATAAATACGTTAAAATTGGGTCACACGACAATGTGAATGTTTTCATTGATTTTGACAACATTTATTTTTTACAATTTTTTTCGATGACAAAATAGTGTAACACATTTAATACTATTTTTTTTACTTGATTTTGTTCAATACCTCGCAAAATATCAAGTTGTAAAGTAGTGTAACGTTCAAAATTACAAGATATTTAAATGTGTTTTGTTCATGTCTTAACAATCAAGATGAATTCTGCTTCAGTCTCGAAACTCTGAGTTTACGTTGTTAATCAGATGCTTTACTTAATTATTGAGTGAGACCCTGGCTCACGCAATTCAATATAACAAAGGCTCTCCACATTAGTACGCAGAAACAAGTTTCAAACAAATATAAATATTTGATTGTCATTTAAATTTTACTCATGTGTCAACGATAGAAAGCCTCCATATATTGTGAATGATTTATCACTCTGTCTATCTAACTCCTAAATTGAACTAATATCTGAACTCGCCTATTCGCAACTTAAATTGGCACATTACCTTTTGAAATGAAACCTTGTAAATTATTTACGCCACACTCCTGTCACTGCGAAATTTTCCAAGCCACATTCGAACATCGATATGGTGTTAATAAAATCATGTCAGTCATAGGAAATCGGGACAAGCAAACATGAGCCCTCCATTAAATGATAATCCTGCCAATTTATCGGCAGAGCAAAAAATATACGGCATTGTGATGCGACTTGTCGAACATGAAAATTATTTTATATAAACACATTGAGTATGCTCGGCGCTCCCCGCTCGCAGATTACTCGGATCCCCCATCTTCCTCACTCGTCATCTGCTGACATATTTTTTAAAATGGGGTGACGGGTAATGGAATAATAATAAACTGGAATTTACTTTTTGGTCATCGTACTGAATCAAAAACAGAAAGGGGTGTGAACATATTGCTCGTTGTAGATTGTTTTCATTGTCGTCCAACGGACCAATACTGTATAATCAACGGTTGGATAAAATGAAATGGAGTTCTGTGTCTGAGCTATTTGTCGCATGTTTGACACCAATAACAGGGTTCGTCGCGCATTAAAGCCACCATATGTCGGTCATATCAAATTTATTTCTATTATTTTATTGGTTTGGCCGATGATTCCCTTCATTACCTTTATTGGAAGTCACTGAGTGAATTTGAATTTATGGTCAGCGATATGGGTGATAGCTGAATGACTGTAACAAAGTGAACGAAGTAATAAAGGTAATAAATTGGTTTCACGAGCCTCTACATACCGTCCACTATTATTTAGCTACACGCCATTAGAACCTTTCGGTACAAACCCTTACTAATATATGTAACTTAGCTAATAACTTGGATATACAGTCGGTATTTGTGCGCTAGGTATATCCCTCGTCAAAAGACATTTGGTGTACAGCCGCAACACCATGTAACTATATTAAGAGGAGTACAATAGCTCCATCAACTGTATGAGCTTAAAATCATCCATTTAAATAACGTTTTTAAATAAATACTGCGTAGATAATAGGAACAATGCAATATTTTGTCAACTGCCGACTGCGGGCCGCGGAGAGTGCACCACTGCGTGAAGCGGAAAATCCTCGGGACATTTGAGGACATTTTTTGTGGGATAATATCCGCACGACATTGTCAACCGGCTATTTAATACATCAAGTAACACAATACTTTAAATACGACTAGATTTGTGCAAAATTTGAAATTGTTACGCACAGTGATTTTGTATTACACGATTGGATTAATATGTTCATGTTCGACCAAATGCCGGAATTATTGTCATGAGCTTTGTTGTATTGAAGCCGGTACCTATTATTTAATAACGTTAAATAGATATCTGTTTAGCGTTTTTAAAGCAAAAACGCACCGCCTTTTATGTTATGATGATAATTTTCTTAAATAATATATATCATTAATATTAACGTGGTAAACATAAAAGTTGATAGCGCAATAAAATTGACAACAAATGTACTAGAATTATGGATTTCAATTTTTTTGTTTATCCCTGGAGCTAAGACATTTCCACCCTTGTACATTTACCAAATTGAATAGCTCCGGTGAGTCCCGATGGCAGTAATTCTCTATTGAGACCCAATAAAACAAGATATGACAAAAATATCCGATTTCATAAAGCTTTGGTTTCGTGACACGTAATATTATATTATTTAAGGGACATAATTCCGTCTTTTGTTTGTGGTTCCTTTCCATGTTTTATGTCACCAAATGAGTCGGCGCACACTACACGAAAGTGCTTTCTCACATAATACACAAGTTTTATTTTGAGTTTTAAACCAGGTGTTGTGTTTCATATTTTTCGATATATCTGTAAGTTTGACTGGATTTGCGTTTATGAAAAAAAAACTAAAAGTTTACGTAATTGTACACACTTTAAAATTGTATTATACGACTCTAGGGACTTTTCTATACAAAATTTAGAAAGTACATAAAATACAGTAAAAAGTTTATAGCTTTAGAACACAAACACAATAGTCGTGCTGTGTGTAAAGCGTTTGTTTGTAAGCAGGTACTTGTTGGTAATATGACAAGAGAAATTATTGGTAAAGAGGGCTTGGCTTCAATGAAAAGGAAATATCTCGACAATTATGAAGCATTAGTGCGCTTGACAATGGCGACATATTTTTTGTAAAGCTTTCATGTGAGCCTCAAACAAAACACACAATACAACCTTCTCTCTATATTTGGGACGGTTTAATTAATTATACAAATGTACAATAGACGCTTAATCTTTTGAAGTCGGATTAATCAATAGTTATGTAAGAACAAGCTTGGAAGATCAAGGACAGATTTTATTTTTTAAACTTAGATTAAGGACTTGTTAGAAGACGCACAGGATCGGACGGTGTGGCGACACTTGGGGGAGGCCTATGACCTACAGTGGACGTCTTCTCACCGAAAATGGTAAGTTCGGAAAGTTCCTGCAGAGCAACGCTGTGTCGTCGTGGGGGCGATCGGCGGCGGTGATCTCTCGCTCCGGGCCTTGGTACAGGCCATGGTTCGGAGCGAGGAGGAGTGGCAGACGGTCGCCTCCTTATGCGAAGCAGTAATGCTAGCAAAGGAGGCGGCCGATCGCGTGACGCAACGGTCCTCACGCCTCAACCGCCGCCGGGATTCCGATCTCGATTTCCGGCCACCGTAGGCGCGGGCTTGCGGACGGCGAGCAATGGGTGGCTCGCCGTCTGATCGTCCGGTAACCATCCGGACCGAGCCCAAGTCGTCAACGGTGCGTACTGTTCCACGCGCGCCTCAGGGAGATGTCAGCAAAGCGTAGGGGCCCAGCAGGGTCGAAGCCTACTGGGGTCATGGGTAGTGTGAAAACGAAACCCGGGGCCCTGGGACGAAGGCAAAGAAGGAACAGGAGTGGGTTTTTAGTCAGTAAAAGTCTGACACTATCTCGCGCCCCGCCCAAGAGCGGGATTTGTCATAAGATAAGATGATTTTCCCACCTAAAAAAATAAAATAAAACAGTGGACGTCTTTCAGCTGAAATGATGATGAAGGACTTGTTAGAAAACTTTTTTACTTTAAAAAAGCTAATAATTAAGAGATATACTTACTACTTACTTTACTGTTACTAGTGGTACTTTACTACTAGTGGAACTCGATTCCATTCGATACAGTTCTCTGTCTAATGTTTGTTGAATCAAATGCTCAGTGCATATAGTACGGGTTTCGAGATTATTCGAAAGACTTATTGTGGCCCTAGAACTCAAAGGATTATTTAAGAAACACAGACCAGGTTTGACACTCCCTGTCAGGAGATCGCGGAGTGGGCTATGTATGGATTTTCTACTAAAAATAATCTAGTATCATACTAATATTTTACTTATATGCTATAGTTTGCATGTATGTGTGAGAAATTCTTCCACCTTTACACTCAAACGGCAGATCACATCTAGGAATAGGACATAGGAATCTTTTTACTCTGGGAGTATGTACTCTTGGAATAATCGTAGAATTTCACGCAGGCTGGCACACGATAGTTCACAATAAAAATTACACATTACTTATTTAGATACCTATAGATAGATAATTTCTGCCTTCATATATCCTGCGTGAAAAGTGTTTTCTCACAAGGGAACGCACCTACTAAATTACTACTTACCTATTATTTAGATATAAGCTTATATATGCGGCTTTGCCTTTGTGAAAAGTGTTTTACCTGAGGGAACGTAAGTATCTTATGCCAGTAGAATAAAAGTATTCTTTGTCACAATCCAAGTCATGTTTTACCCGTGTACCAAGTATCATCAAAATCCGTTCAGCTGTTGTGAGATTAGAAAACGTTGAAACTTTCAAAAGTACAAACTAACACATGTCCCATATTAGCGGGTCTTAATATTAATGTCTGAAGATAAGTACAACTTGAAATGTTTCTACTAGATGGTTTTCTTTGACATAGATATAATGCCTGTGTCATCACAGCGTTGCCGTAGCTTCGTCGTAGCATTATCGTAGCGCCATCATAACACTGTCGTAGCATTATCTGTGTGTTTTCGAAGCACTGTCGTAGCAGCATCGTTGGTTTGTCTTAGCGTCTTTGTCTTTTTGGCAAAGTGCTAGTTAGCGCAACGCAGCTCAGCACCCCTAGCCAAGTTGATAATCTGCAATCGTTAACGCTAGTCGAAAACTAAACAAATGTATGAGAATGACATTATCTAAACTTTAAGTCACGTGGTCAGAACAAACGAATAGAAATTGGTAGCCAATTTCACATTGTTCAAAATGATAGAAAGAATTGTTATCGTTTCTACAATGTTCAAAGCTACATCCTTTGTTATAACCTGTTTGACGTTTGTAGGAACGCTCGCCATAGACTAAAGAATAGGTCGTTTTTCTCGACTCAGGCGCGTCAACATGGCTACCAACTTACACACAATTGCTGACACCGAGGCGTTACCGATTGGAGAACGGAATTCAACAGGAAACGGTTGTAACTTGGCTAGGGGGGGGGGCTGAGTATTACAAAAGATCCTTGTTTTTCACGATAGCCTACCGTTATACTTCAGAAGTGTATGGGGAACATACACTTCTGAAGTTAATCCTTAGGCTTCATCTTTTCTCTCACGGTACTGCAGCAATTATTAAGGTATTTGAGACTGACTCTAAAACACTGCTTTGTCTCGTGGTATTTCTAGCTGCCCTATCGGCTGACTTAAATTCTAAAATATCTACATGAAACCGTCCAAATTATTCATAGCGCCAATTTCACTAATTAAACTAAACAAGTAAGTATCTAATGATGATACGGACGACTTAAACGTGCTGATTATCTTCAAGTATATTGACGAACATTGTCCATAATTTATATTCAACAATCCCAGTTCTATTCATGGTGTGAGCTGACGTTATAATAAGCGTGTGTTACATGAAAATTCTCGCATGCTTCGATCGCTAATGGTACGAGTATATAGGGCAAGATATAGCGCTGGCTTGTTAGTTTGGCTCCTTACAACTTGTTATAAGCTTGGTGTAAACACGCGTGACGGCGGTATCACGTCATCAGGCACGCGAACCCGCTGCGCGATCACTCCTCATCCCTATAATACAATTATAAATGCGAAACTGGTCGCGTTTGTTTATTTGTCAGTAAATCACGCGAAACCGGAGGATTTGCGAGAAGTATGGCCGAGGAAATGTCGTTATTGCATGCTGAGGACGGCCCCAAATCAATATTTGTTTTTATGGCTGCGAAAATAAAACGTCATGTGCATAGTTAAATACAATATTTTAACTTGGGAAAAGAAGAACGTTATGCAAGGGTTACAACAATTTTTGTTATGCCATTTCTATAAGTTCTCTTTTTTTTCCAACTTTCTATTCGTGGGTAAGCTGGAAGAGATTTCTTTAGAAATAAGCATCACCTTTGTACCTATTTTTCTGTTTTCGTCTTGTCTTTACTTTATATGTGTGTGTACATAAATTTATGTTAAATAAACAAATTGTATTTATGCAATTAGATGTATCTGAGTAATGATACCTATCTAACGAACTGTCAAAAGGATGTAATTTCACATACAGCTAGTGCCTATAATAGTGTCTACGGAGACAAATATCACTCAAACAGATAGACCCATTTCAAACTGTGACCGTTATTACTTTTGCTACACTTATTCTTGCAGTCCGTTCTTATCTTCAAGTGAGCCTTTTTATAAACGTATACCTAGATTAATTGATATAATTAGGCCATTATAGGTACGTACGATGAAACTCGTGCTAACAAGCCGCAGCAAGCGCAATAAAATGGTTGCTTGCATCTGTATTGCAGAATGCTAAAAATGACGAAAAAATCGATATTTATGTAGGTAAGGTAGTTCATTGCGTGCACAGGCTGCGTGCGGCGGGCACATTCGACTTCGTGCATCACATCGCCACCCTAATTAATATAAGATCTCAATTAAATTGCGACACATAAAGAGGAGCGGAATTTTTACACACACGCTTAATATATGGCCAGCGTTTTGTCTCAGAATAAGGCAATATCCACTCAGAATCTGAGAACTCGTTTGTCCATGTCACATGCGACTTTATACAAATAGAATAAAATGTATTTTAAAATTTTATGATCCAGAGATAAAGCTGTGAAAGTGCTATCGTGTTTTAATCAAGATTAATTAATGCGATCTTTTTAAACTTTATTACGCAAAGAATTGAAAACTAAAGGGTTTTACACTAGTTAGAAATGCTATCGGATTTGCGGCTATATTTTTTAGATTGGATGATGTAAACTTTGCTTAACTTATGTGTGGCGTCGCTTGCGGCTACGCGCAGTTATCTCAATAATTGCCTGGAGTTTTCTATACATTTTTCTAATACACAGGCTGTAACTTATTAATTATTTTAAAAGAGACCGCACATTAATTTTCTACTGAGCTTAATTGACATCGTTTTTATTATGACTGAACAAATAAAATATTCGGGGTCTGAGTTATAAATGTTCACTTTTCCCTTTAATGGTGACCACGTTTAGTTTATTCGGGCCGGTGTCGACGCCGAGGCAAGGTCCTGACCAAGTTTTGAATCGTAATAATTTCGGTTCAGATTACCGATGCTGATAGGGCGTCATCTCACCTCTCGCCAGGGACAGACTTAGGAGATTTTCGATTCATTATGGGTTTGTCATTTTTCAGTTAATGAATTGTGTAATCTGTTTCGATGTTGAAGCCTAACCGAGAGTCATGTTTAGTAATGTTTATGCCTGATATAAACGGCCGCGACGTTATTTTTTCAGGTTAGAACAGCAAGCAAGTTCTGGTAAGCTTAAAGAAAAAACTGCAATTAGTTTCGAGATCTGACGTAAAGAAATTACGTGTGGTGCATATATTCTGAAAAACATTTGCATATTTGTTTAGTTGTTCATTCATTGAATTTTATCATTTCCTTATGTCCAGTGACAGCTAAGTCCACACCTGTAGTGGCAGTGGTGGAAGGCCACACGCGGTCGCGCGGTGCCTGGGCACGAGAGGGGGGCGGGAGCATGGGAGGGGGGCGGGGGGCGCGGTTCATTCATGTTGTTAGATCCGACCGCTCATAACTTAACTCCTAATTTATTCGTCTCCATTTACAATCCAGTTTTGGTGCAACCTTCTTCGTAGCACCTTGATTTTTACTACGACTTTTATTAAAACTCTATTTTTTACATAAACTAAGGTGTCGTTAGCCTCATGTGGACAGTTTAGAGGTAACTAAATAAGCATTGGTTAATTCGCTAATTAGATGCATCAAACGCAGCCATGCCATGCATGTTTTCAGACAATGTAAAGTCGTAAATCCTCCTAGTAATTTCAATGTTGTAGAAAAATGTGTCTCGTATTTCAGAACTGCCCTGCCAAAAAGGCATCTAAATAGACATGTCTCGAACAAACAGCTATCGGCTATTCTCTGCAGCATGCACTATAACTTTACACCTGTACATAAACATGTACATAAAATAGTGTAAAGGCCCTTAGCGTAAACAACGCTTGTCGGACTATCCATTCATAAAGTCTTATAAAAGATAAATATACAGTTTGTAACGTAACAATGAAAAGTACGGGCCGATGGAAAATATCAGATTTCTTTCCAATCGTCAAAATGTTCGACGACAACGAGTTTGAATCAAAGATTTTTTTTCCGATATTTATGTTTGTCTTTAATTTTTACTCCTGCGCCGCTGTCCATTTCATATTGGACGGGACGGTGTTAACGATCACTATATAAAATTTTATTTCAACGCATCTCGCCTTGCTTTTTGTGTATTCAACACATCGTTGATTTTACTTTTTATTAATCACTCGTGAGTAACAGCGTTTACTTACGTGTTGTATGGGAATAATGTGTCCGTTTGTTTAATTAAATTACCTGATTATAAGCACAGATATTAGGATTAAAAATAACGATACGATTTTTGGGGAAGTCAGTAGATTAGGTAGCATTTACCCTGATTTTATACGCAAAGTGTTTTTACTGAAATAGGTATGTTAATTATGTGTGATATTTAATGTTTTGTCAGGTCAGGAGCTGTAACAATCAACGCGGCCCATATCTTGACTTATGTCATAAGGGTTCATCATATTGAGGCCAGCATTCATCTTTGGCCTAATAACAACCAAATGGGATCATTAATTCACCAACCTGTTTTGCAATCGTGGGTGGTGATTTTGCCCTCGAAGTTTAATTACTAAAGTCTACGAGAGAGCTATATATGTAGTTGTCATGGAGGACCAGTTCAATGTTCGATGGCCTTCGTAGAGCTTCCGAAAGTGTGGGTCTTAAAATGAACATGGACGAAACCATGGGTTATAGTAAATACCGACGTCCCACTTCTAGCAAGATTTTTTCTACACTCGAAATTGTAGACAGTTATATTTACCTGGGACCAACTGTCCAGGTAGTCCAGTAAGTCAATATTTGAGAAAGAGGCCAATTGTCGAATCTGACTCGGCACAATGTCCTGGTAGATACTTGATATCTTCTCATATACCCTTGCTAGTGGTGACAATGGGTCTCATTAGAAGGCTTAAAGTCACCCAAAAGGTAATGGCCTCTCCATTACCTTTTGGAGTGTTCAGAGTTTCCTTGCGCGATCGAATCACAAACGAAGATATCCAAGGACAGCTTACCGAGGTAGCCCGAAAAATCGCAAAAACTTTGGCAGCGGGTAGGGTCCATTGCTCGCAGATTAGATGGTCAAATGAAAGGTTCTGGAGTGGCGATCGCGTAACAGAAGACGCAGCATTGGAAGGCGTCCCATAAAGTAGACCGATGACCTGATGAGGGTTTTGGGAATTTGATGGAGCTATGGAGCACTTAAAGGAGCCTATGGTTAGCATTGTTCAATGCTGAACATAGTCTTTCGGCTGAAATGATGATGATGAAAGAACTCGACGTTTTTCGGACATTTGAGTCTGATTCGGAAAAGTTAGAGTAGTAGAGATTACCCAGTCTGAATTTCGATTAACGAATCGAAGTGCATGATAGCAGTAGTGTTCGGTTGTACACTGGTGCATTATTCGTGAGTTAAAACCCTCAGTCCAACATTTTTGGTCATCCTAAAGTACCTGATACTAATATTCTTCCTCAACTAGGAATAAATACTGTTCACTCTTTCTCAGGGTTTTTTAGGATGTCTAGCAGTAACAGCAGCATCCAAAAACACGTGCACAGTAGCCGCACTGGATAAAATACACAAAACCAAGGTCATGGTCAAAAGCCTTGTACCTTACTCAGTAGGGAGGTCCAATATAAAGCCAAGAAAAAAATGCGTAGAAGGTTCACATTTGACCTGTACATACTAGTTTTAGGTCTTAAGAATTACTAAGAAGCCCTATCTAAACATGACCGACCAGTCAGTATCAGAAAATTATCGACTAATCCTTTTGACTTTAGTATCACTTTGCTAGAAATTATTTATCAAAAATAGATATCTTAAGTATCTACGCAAGGTATGTCCAGATTTATAACAGTATAAATTAATTTGATTTAAAAGCCAAGCACGTTTCTGAAACAGATAAACAATTATTCTACAATCGATCGTATTTAATACTGCGTTCATTTAAACTGGATCTGCCGCCCACGCCAATAAACAATTTCCATTTTAATTAATGAAATAGTTGCTTGCTTCCATATTCATATAAATTCTCTTAATGTCTTAAATTAATATTGGGAGCTAAGTAAACATTCGGTTGCGTGGGACGGCGATGTTGAATGCTTATGAGAATTAGGTGAGCATAACAAAAAACTCGTTCATTTTTTTGGAAAGTTTGAGTAGCAGCGCTTTATATATTTAGGTGTGAAGTAAAGTTACTGGGAGTATGCCTGATCCGTGTGGCTTATCTAGTGGATTTTGGCACAGTTTTCCTGTTAGGCTATACTTTTTGATGAAGCTGCTGGTGCTGCTGTGAAACTTTAATTGACTGCGAAGTATAGAATAGGAAAAATGTGATAAAACGATGTTGTGCTCAAAACAACACCAAATTGCATATATGATAAAACCGCGTCGCCCATAAATCATTCCAATATCGTGTTAAGTGAGTGAGACACATAAAAGCAGCAGCTACAAAGGTCGCGAAGATTTGTGCGAGCTATCTCCCGCGCGCGCGCTTTCGTGTAGGCCGATACGCGCACCGCACTGCACCGGCCGCGCGACCGCGCGCCATCGCGCCGCGCCGCGCCGTCCCGCGCCGACATCTACACACATTAAATATATCCATTTAATGATTACAATTTCTCGTTATAATTTATTTAGGACGAAGCATAACAAGTTTTCGAATCAAATATGTCGCCCATAAAGATGCTGACTCCGAGGGTTGGACTGCCAAACCCGTTAATTCTACAATGATCTTTTGTCCGATGCGACTCGACGATGAAATGGTCTCTCGTATCATGGATGTAAGAATTAAAACCGGTCGTTACGTCTCAGACTAGAATGATCGTTTTGAAACGACTCGACCGCGCCTCGCCAGGAGTTAAAGGGTTTCATGAGCGTGTGCCGACGATAAATGAAATATTTCTTCTTCAGAATAAATTAAAGTCCATAATCCAATTCCGCCGAGTCGCCGTAAGACCGTTCTTATCGAGTCCTTAGAGGGGAACGGATAGATCGAGATCGGCCAGAGAGTGTGAATGAGAGCATTACGATCAAAAAGGGAGGCGGCGGGCGAGGAGAGTGAAGAGGCTGTTGGATAATTCTTTATTCTTTATGAATATGTGAGCTCGTTATCTGTGGGCTGACGTGGCCCGAGACATTCGCGGTGGCGGCTGTGTGCGTGGCGCTGTGGCGATATGTGGCGGTGTGTGGCGCTGCGTGGCGCACACTGGTGCGTGCATGCGGGCTGCGGAGCCCTAGTGCTGCCACTAAATAATACATAGGTATCGACAGCGCCGTCTGCGAAGAGCGGCGGGTACACGACCGGATCAACATACGGCATCGACGCCAGATTGAACGATAGTTCCCGAGGAACTGGTTATCGTTATGGGGCGACTGGCGGATGAAATTTATTGGCAGCGCGTTGGAGAAATGTAGCGAGCGGAAGGGGCTTGCGATTTTAATTAGGTAATGAATGTCGATGCAGATCTGCATATCGATTTAACGGCTAGATTTATCCGTTCGTTCCATGTCCGTGTTTCAAACTCTAACTAAAACCCCAATTTAACGATTTGTACAAATAGATGGATAAATTTATTGTTTGCTGCAGAGTACGCGGACAGAATGAAATTCCATTATTTATAATGGCTGTTAATAATGCCGAATAAAATGGACCCATTTTTATCGAATAGGTATCGACCTTTCTAGTTTTTATATCACTGATGAATTGTTGATACGACCGTGACCCTTGAACTCCGTCTGTTACCCAAACCACTCACCGCAGAGCTGCAATATCTTCGGATGTGTTAAATTTAAAAAGTGTGAAAGTGTAAGTGTCCTTAAAATTCCAGTTGAAACATCATATTTTTTACTGTAATCATTAGGCTACCTACAAAATAGGGAACTGATTTTTCCAACACCTAGGGTGAATGTGGTGCTCTTGACCAGATTTAGTCCCATTTGCTGGAGTGCCCAAAATGCCCGTGCACCTGCAACCTTGACCAACAAAGCCTCCGATGCTGCAAAAGTCGTGGCCACATACCTGCAATATAGTACACGTTCGTTCGTTGATACACGAAGAAGATTTTTCACCTATTTCAAAAATTCCTAATTCTCAATTTTAGTAAGTAGCAATTTTAATAAGTTAACTAGTCATTAGTATAGGTCATAGAGTTTTTATTTGGGGTATTAATATTCTACCAAATGAACACAAACTATGTATCTTACCTTCAAAATGAGTACCAGTAGCAACTTCGTAAAGCAACCTGAGCACATTTCAGCCCGACTCTTTGTGACCTAAGTTAAAAATACGCTCCCAACTTTGTGATGCTACATATATTCTTTGCAATTTGTTTCTTTTAAAAGCTCAAATGATAAAAATAAATAGAACAAAAGTATGAAAGGGGATCTTTTGGACGGCACATTTCTCTTCAAAATTGACGTTTTTCAGAAGCGGTCGGTTTTTAACGTTTTAATTAGGGGCGCACATTACGGCACGCCATCACGCTCGCCCCTCGCCTTTGCCTCACATTTTTGTATATTTCCGTCTATTTGGGGAAAATTTTATTTTTCGACCACTGTGTGCTATTTCTGTGACGCGTGCAGCCGGCGCGCGGTCTCCATGTTAAATCTCTGTGGGAAACTTGTATAACATTCATTCCTATCTGTGTGTATTATACAACTTGTTTTCTTTTTTGACAAATAATAATATTTACCTTTTCACGTCTGGCGACGCGAGTCGTGCTACAAATCATAGATTGCATGCGCACATTTTTTTTTTAAATTATTGAGTGTTGTCATAAAAACGTCAAATGAAGAGCATAGATAATAAAGTAGGGATCAGCAGTCTTAAAACGTTATTAATGTGCATCCAGCAGGAAACGAATACTGTGACGGATAGTGGTGACGACTGACACTTTCCTTCTGTTTGGTAAAAAATAAGTTGGATTCTTTCAGAACGTGCGCATGAGTGCTACTCTGTCATCAGTGAAAACATTAAACTTGTAGAACATTAACTGTGCTATTCATTTTAATATCTTTATAAATGAAGTTGAGATATTAGTTCTACCAATAGGAGCTCTTTATTTCTCACCAAGTTTATTATTCTTAACATGAGTGAAATAGCTATTTATTCAATAAAAATGAGCAACGATTAATACATTTTAGTAACATTAAATACTGAAAATATTTCAACATCTGATTTTAAACTGTAGTAATACTACGTCACGCTTTAAAACAAAAGCAGTTTATTGCGTAAATTATGCGCACGCGCAACTGCCTTTATGATGATGATGCCAGCTTCGATCTTGAACTTTTTTTTTATAAAACTAGGAATTCATATTAGAAATTTCTTTTGTATCGTGGGTCATTTATCATATATATATATATATATATATATATATATTATATAAACTGATATACACAAACAGTCAGACTCCAAATAACTATTAGAAGGCCATACAAATATTATTTTGTTACGTGCGGGAATCGAACTCGCAGTACTCAGTGTAGCAACTATCAAGGTATTCAATCACTAATACAAATTTACACTATGTATATGAGGCTGATGGTCAATCTGTTTAAGTTTACCATCATCATCGTCATAAAGGAGATGCTTCATTTGATATTTAAATTAGTAAGTTATTATCAGTCCGAAAACTATATATTATACACGTAGTACTAAAAAAACATAAAACTATACCATTAGATTCCAAAATCCTAGCTATAAGAAGAAAACACAATGTTGCTTCTACCACTCGGGTAAAAACAGAATTTGCTAAATGTCAGTACGACAGACGCTCGTCTTTCTTATATAAAAAAATGAAAAAAGAAATAGATATCTATACTAAACCATTTAAAGAATGGAAATCGTTGCTGGTGTGTGCCGTTAAAAAAGAATATAAGTATGTAGAATATAATATTGCTCATTTTAAAACAATTCCAACTTAAGTTCCGGTTTTTTTTACTGGATAAACAAGTTATGTTATGATGAAGCAGAGAATCTGCTGTTAAATCTAAATAAAAATTAAATCTAAATTAAACTGTTCCTATTTACACAAACCTCTTTCCATGTAAATCAACCCTGCACCCACACACACCCTTTCACTCACAAACACACACACACACACACACAGACCCGCACATAAGCACACACGCACGAACACTCTCACACACACTCACACACACACACCAACAGATTTATGATAAAACTAGAATTAGACTATTGATATTCATTTTCACTCTTGTAACTTATTACACTTGTATGATATAAAAGAGCGGCGCCTCCTGGTACAGGCATCTATATGCTTAAAAGGGGACGCCACCAACTGAGGAACCGTGTATAATATGTAATAACGAAATAAACATTTTTGATTTTTGATTTTTTTGATTTGAAAAGTTATTTATGAAAATTTTTGAAAACAAGTTTAATTAATATTAAATTTTCTATAGAAAGTGATAAATTATTTTCTCTTTATCTTTAAACGTTTTTTTTCGAAAATGTTCGTAACTATTTTTTTAGACCTAGGTTTACCATACGTCTACGTACTAAGTTTAATTAAAATAGCTGCATTCAATTCCAAGAATAAGGAACTGGCAAGTGTCAGTTTGTATGAAATACCGTGAGAAAAAAAAAATTAGTTTTTATTTATTAAGGTAAAACTAAGCTAAGCTTCTGTGTACAGCGTTTCTCATAAGTAGTTCTTATGTCTAAATCTTACACAGTCGCCGAGTGGTAACAAAAAAGACTATAGTTAAAACATTCAAACCTAAATTTTTAAAATAACACCATATTCTAAATCAATACTAATAAAATATATGTGTTTAAGCAAACAACAACAACATAAACACAAAGTTGCAATTGAAATGAGAACATTAAAAGTAACAAAATAATTAAACACGCAAATAATGAAAGAATTAAAATAATAGAAATAGTCAAGGTTTTGAAAATAATTCTGTCTATCACAGCATTGACTTTTATCAAAACCAACTGAAGATGTTTCCTTAAACATTCTCACACAACCTTACAAACCTATATACTTATATCTTTACGTAAACATACGTACCCACTATGCATATGTAAAACTACGTCGATATTGTGGAGTCGCGTCACGTCACGTCATTTGTCGTCGTTAGCGATGACGCATGGCGGCGCTGACCCTGGCGGTGACCCACTCCATCACTCTTCCATCAACGCTGACGTTCTGATGATGACACTGGCTTTCTGTTTGGGACAACTTTGATGTTATTGTGTATTTTGAGATTTGAATAGGAATTGGTAATGATTGGGTGTATTTACGGTTAGGTAGGTAGCTAATTAGAATGATGGAGTTCCTTGGAGGAGGTTTTCATCTGCGGAGGGGCTCTTGTATAATAAGCAATTCGTCTTATATTAGGATTAATTTTAAATTATTTTGCTCCGAATAGGATTAAGTTGAGTTTTTACTCACTTTGTTCTTTTATTATCAAGAAAGGAAAGGCTTTTTTACTGTATTATTTAGCTATATAGATTGCTTTAATTTAGATCTGGTAGTAGATTCCCTATCAGATGGAATATGTTCTTTGATATAATGATTAAGTACTACAGCCACCTAGCGAAGTTACGGCCGTTTCGTTTCGATTCTCTTGCGTCGAATGCCTCACACTTCTCCGATTCCTTTGTTCTGACGTCATCTCATCGCTCAGTCACGTGGTTAGAACAAAGGAATCAGAGGCGTGTCCTACTCGAGGCGTTCGACGCAAGAGAATCGAAACGAAACGATCGTAACTTGGGTAGGGCAGGTTAGGTTAGGCAGGTCTCTTGCAATGCCTTACCTTACCTTCCTTAGGTTTAATTCTCGTGTAGGTATAATCCATATTAATGTTCTATTATTAAATGCATAGATAGCAAAATAGCAAAGGGAACTTGAATTGGATTCGGCTTCACAAATCGAAATCCTATCCTTCGTTGCCTGCTAACTGCTAATCTTCACAGAATTCCACTCCTTGGAACCAGCAACTCCAACAATAGGCCTTAAATGAGCATGGTGTAGAATTGCATGACTTTTCACTCTTTCGGTCGTACATATCGGTCAGCTTTATACTTACACTCCTAAGTATTTCAGCAGTGATGACCACTTACCACTGATCTCTCTCTCTGTTCTCACATATGTTGGTCTCATCAATCAATGGTAAAGCCTGGCGAACTATTGCTAGCCTATTCTGTCCAAAAAAAAATGACAAAAGGTTCTCACTCATCCATGGTTACTGAAAATACCTACTGAATTTTTTTTTCTGTTCACTATGATACGTATTTTCTGTTCTGGAATCATCTGAGTTCCTCAATTTATGAATGATTCAAAATAGATATGTCTATTCCTTCTCATAAAAACCAAAGCAGGTGGCAAAACAAATATTCCCAGTGTACAATAGCTTTCTTTTCGCAGAAATGCTTATACAGTTAACATTTTTGCAAAGCGTACATACCTCCCACCGCGGAGCGTGCATGCACAAATGCCAAAAATCTATATTTGTATAATGATCTTGTATTGAGTAACGACGACTGCCATTCACTGAATATTTTCTAAAACTGATTTATGGCGATATGCAACCGAACAATCGTTCCGTGTTGACTTACGATGGCTCAGACTGAGGTTTTACAGCTACCCTTTCAGTTCGGCTTGAGACAAACCCTTTCAGAAACGGGGTAATAAACTTTTATTATTATATTTGCAATACCCGCCGAAACAATCGTATCCTGCACCCCGTCGTTACTCGCCGTAGAAGCCAACCAATTAGTCATGAGTACAAAAAACTTGAATTATACAAAATCAGTCCCAAAAAAATGACACGTTTACAAAATTTATGGCACGTCCGAATGGTCATAAGCATTTTTTGGCTATTATTTAAATGTTAATAAAATTTTAACACTTTGGAAGGACGTTTTTATTATCTTAAATTCTGCAGAAAGATACCTATACAATATCAGCTTTGCCTATTTAAATATTTGAAGTAGAGCCAGTACATGACTTGACTTTATGGTTTTTACTGGAAGCTTGAACTGCGCAACTGTAAAAACATAACGTGTAACTCGCGTAAGACAAGTGGTCCAGTTTGTAGCCCCGTGTCATGTTGGTGACAGTTGCATGTGAGTGACACGGTAGTCATGCCACGCGCATGTAGTCATTTGATATGATATTATACTATTTTTGTAGGAGCGCGCGCGCCCCCTCGCGGGATGCACCGCGATGCGCCCGGGTGCACGCAAATGGTGCGTGGAGATGTGTGACGTGAACTCAGTGCGCCTTCCACCCTCGTTACCACAACGTATCAGCTCATACGGACATGTGTAGAGTTGCGCTTAACTTAACACCAATTTCTTATTAACACTCAAATCCAAACTTGTAATTAACATTCCTTGTCGTATATTTTTCATTGTATTTTTGTTTACTCAAAAGCGCATACAAGTTTACTATATATTATGCAGACAAGATATTTTCACTCAAAAAATATATGTAGCATGTTACAGAATGTGAGTAGTAGCAACTCCATCGACTTGTTTTTCCGTCGTTTAGCAGAACCAAAAATTTATTTAATTTGCCGCATTATGCAAACCGAGACATGCCTTTCATTATTCTTGGCGTTTCGATTCCATATCCGAGTGAAATAAGTTTTTGTGTCGTCCCGACACGCTCCAGCGGTTTGCCGTCGTTGTATTGTTCCCGGGAGCCTGCGGTTTTAAACAATTTCCATATCGATGTAAGTACACGCCGAGATGTGACACTAAATACTTTATAATAATAGTAGACGACAATTTTTTTTTGCGTTCTAAATAAGTGAAAGTGAGGTCGTGTGCAGACCCGAACGCTGTGTCATTCTAAATCACCGTCTTTGTTATGCTAATGTTCGGCGATTTTACAGAATTTCGGCAAAAGGGCTGTAAGTGAAGTCATTGTCACCAGTTTTGGCCAGTTTCATATGCTAAATGTTCTCAGAATTTTGAATACTTTTGTTTTCGTTTAAGAAGAGTGGAACGCTATCCGTATTTGTGTATGCAGATTGTATTATTGAGTTTATGATGGTAGCTAAGGGCATGGGGTAGGTGGCGCGGTGGCGGGCGCTGGCGCAGCTCGGCGGCGGGTCGTCCCCGGCCGTCTAATGAGCAAGCGTGTTCGCCTCAATTGCACACAGCACTCTTATTCACCGGCAATTTATTTCATTTTTGCCTCTGATCGCGCCTTATTGAGCGTCTTTTAATCTTTTTGCCTTCGTGGGTCTATAATACGCATCCTGTTAGTTGCAAATGAGACACACAGCGAACATGTTAGTGTTGGCTCGCTCATGATGTAGCTACGAATAATTAAAATTTCTTAATGCAGTTTTTTATTTAATTCAAATGAACTTCATGGGAATCTTTTGAGATATTTTGCTTTGTTGTGCATTCTCTTTTGCTTTATTTGTGATACCCTTTATTGCGAGAGATATTTCGAAACACCGATGCAGCATCTTATGAATCAAAGAATTCATTTGAAATTCAATTTAGTGTGACTTTAATGTATTGACGAGTTATGGCTTATTGAGGATACGAAGACATTTCCCGAGGCAATAGGTAGTGTTATGAGTAGAAGAGTCATTATTATAATAACAATCTCTGAATCGGTGCCAAGTGCTTGTCGGATACGAGGCGATGGGAGTGGGTTGCTCCGCCGACCATTTGTACCAAAAATACAAACAATAAATTTTTGTTACGGTTGTATGATACATAAATCATACAATTTTAAACAACTTCATGGATTTCCACAGTCTGAAAAATGTGTAGGTACCTAAAAAATTCAGACATTTTCTTTCATATCAGCACCAGTCTGTGAGCTTTTATTTTTTGCCACATTGAAAACTCTTAAGAGAAAAGTTTTAATGTCTAATTTAATAGTTATATTAACAAACTCCTTATTAACTTGATTTTAGGTATATTAAATTAAGTTAATAATTTACCTTTAATAACGATATCACCCACTTCAGTTCGGTTATAATTTAATACCGGTCTGTCTTCTTGTTTATTTAATAAATAAAAAGTCTACAACACCCAATGGGACGATGTAATTTTTGCTTGTTTTTGTAACATTTTATTACGTTTGGAAGACTGGGGTAGAACCGTAAATTAAATGAAAGATCCGTCAGTTCGGGAAGAAGTAAATCAAGGCGGACGGATTGCCCCTAATAAAAATTATAAGAGGCACAATGCCTCGAATGTGAGCCCGGACCGTCAGGAGCTGTAAAATCTTGCTATGTTTGTTTATGGTGCACTAAAATATGTTATAAACTAGATAAGTATAATCTAAATAAACTAACGTATAATTAGTATCATGATATTTGTGTAGAAGACTCTCGACATGGCCCTTTAGAGCTGTTTTATGAGGAAGACTTTATGATTTATTTTCCTAAATATACTTCCGTTGAATAAAGTTTTCTATAAGAACTTCCTCGAAACCAAGAATTAACAAAACAAAACATTTTAATAGCAAATATGGCGTGGAAGCGAACAAATAAACGCTCGGTAATATTTCTTTGTTCGCCCGGCCAATGGTGCGCGGCTGACGTTGACATGTCTTGCTGAGCTTTTTTTGATGGTCTTATTATATTTTTTGGAGGCACTTTTTGGAAGATCTTATTTGTTGGTCCAATACCTGGTCGTAAATCTGTGGGCAAGTATGAGAATGAATATGCAGGTGTGCCAACCCTTCTGCCATACTTAGGTATACAATACAAAATGTATATGAAGATTTATATAAATTACAATGGCGTGCTGGGCTCGAAGCGTTCGACAATAACTAATAAAGTGAAGTCAAAACAAAACAGTTTATCACACACATATTTTACAAGAGCATTATGTAGATTGTATGCCTATTATTACGTTACATATGTGTGGAACGCGGATTCGCCATATATTTCCCAGTAGACAGTTTCTAATCATAGGCAGACGCTATTTCAAAAACAGACTATTTTCGTCAGTTTACTTTTGTACTCGTATTTAGAAGAAGATGCCCCATTTATTACATTCACAAATGTAAATGAACGCTTTCGAGGTACTCGTTTACGTGAGAATATTTGTATTTATTTTATTTATGGCGAGCTGCGCGCCAGGGCGATGTGTTTAAATATCTGTAGATTTTAAATACGAGTTCAGATGGAGTAACTCAGGAATCCATTAGGTTAATATCTGTTATCTTTTGTATAGATTAGTCTTTGAATTCGTTAGTGAGTGAAATTAATTTGTCGAATTTATATCTTTGTAGAGTAGCTTTAACGAATTGAAATTCTTTGATGAAGTGTAATGCCTTGCCGATGTTCATTTTTTAATGGAAGTTTATATTATTTATAAGTGAAAGGTAAGTACTTACCTAACAAACGCATTAATTGGTTATAGCGTCAACATCCACATCGTTATTGAATGATGAATTACTTATTATAAAAAGTAATAAGTTAATGAAAAAAACGTTTTCGTAAATTAAATTGCGTGGTAGCGAAATTATTTTGACGAGGGCATTTATTAGTTCATCTTGTGTGGCAGAAATGAGCGGCCATTAGTCGGCGACGACAACTGTATATTTCACCTATTTCATTTCTTTTTATTTTAACAGGTATTTAGAAAGATTCAGTAGTAAACAAAACTTGTTGACATAAATTGACTGACACTAACTTCATTATTCAAAAGAAAATGTGAAAATATTATAGCGAGCTGGAATTTTTTAGGGGTTATTGACTTTTTTATGCGCTGGAATCCAGGTTCTAAATAAATTTATCGAACAGAGTATGTGTAGATATGACATTTTCTATGTAAAATGTGACGCTATTTTATGAAACATTTGCAGGTTGGTAAGATATTTATTTTCTAAAACAGTCATAAGTTTTTCGGGAAAATAGGCAATTAGAAATGCACTTTTTCGATTGTGAAATTCTTGAAACTAAACTCGCGAATTCGCAATAACACTCAAAAACATGCTAGGCGCCTCTAGGCACACGCTGAAACAAAATAAACAGTGAAATCTGCACATCTATCCGTGGTTTACTCCACACTACGGAATAAGAGCATGACTCATTAGAATGTACTTGAATTATCGCTTTATAAGATGTTCTTTCTGATGTCAACTTTAAAATTTACGAACGTAAATTATTGTCGCATGTTCGTGACGATTACACACGTGCTAACGAATTTATGTCTCATCTTGTCTTTGCGTACTTTGCGAACATTATTACCGTCGGAAATCAGTATTTTCGGTTGTTTATTGAATCTCAAAAGAACTGTGAAAGAGGATTTGGTGATGTTTATAAAGTAGAAATGAAGAAAGAAACAGCCTCGAGGCGGGTTATTACAGCTCTGCGTTTTCATTCCGAACGTCAACGTGTCACCAAACGGCCAGTATACAAAGTTTCGGGTGATTTCCATCGCAAAATGTTATTTATCCTTTTAAAATGAAACCAAACATGTGGATATATTAGAATGAGGTAAGGTTCTGCAAGTATTTATCTTTCCTATATTTATGACCAAACATCTGCACATTCGTATGTAAATTACAATAAATCAGTTTACTGTTTGTTCATACGTTAGAAATGAAAGGAACCGAACAGTTTATTTATTTACAGCTGCAAGTGGGAGTCGGTATGAATCTAGCATTAATACCTGTTATACCTCCCATACATACAGTTCTGACACACGTACATCAACACGCCCGGGTCCGTCTGCCACTTCGTAAAACATAAATATTATCGTGGAGAAGGCCGTTCCCGATCGAACTTATTTTTCCGTCTGCCGACAGTTATTTCATATAAATTAATGGCGCGAGTCGTCACGGCGCAGACGCCGAGCTCTATTTATAAACTGACGAATGAGACGCGCCGAGCGCACGCGCACCACGCTCGTCATATTCCAATTACAAATAGCTGTCATCGTCTGTACATGCCCAACATGTTCTGTTTCTTGTATTCAGACTAACTGTATCTTTCAATTTCACATTTCAGATTAAAATTAAACTTAGTAAACATTGTTTTCATTTCACGTGTGGGCGATTCTCGCGATGCGAGAGAGTGAAACGGAAAATTCAGCTTCACGTATATACGTATGTGTATATGAAGACGTCGGTCGTAAAAAATAAAATTATGAATTATGATATTTGGAGCATCGAGCGTCTCTGTTCGTCTTTGGAGCAAGAACGTTGGCGTGAACGAGATGCAGGCGGCGGCGGTGCGGCGCAGCGTCGTCGGAAGGGTTATTATGTATGAATTATGATGACGCCGCGGCTCCGACGGCGGTAATATCGTTATGAATATGCTGAGCTCTGCTCGCCTATTGGTTTACAGCATATCCGCCTCGAATGCGAGGGAACGCCTCTGGTGGCCTTTTTTATTCCTGTATTGACATTCAGTTATGCACATTGCGAGTGGCGATGCACAAACTGTAATATTTCGCCTGGTACAGAGATAAGTCGAGCGAACGAGCGGTCCGCCCGAACATTTGGGATGCAAATACGTCTGACTGTCGTATGTAAACGAACTTATGCTACTCATGCGGTATAGGCTCCCGCTATGAGGCCCACTCAGACGTTTCCTGCATTATATCAATTTGCATTTCAGCTGCAATACCTACAGCTACACGAGCTGAATATGTAGACATGGCGTTTGTTATCATATTGTAGCAACGTGTTCATTTACTTGTTTCACAATGTTTGGATACATATCGCTTTTGAACTGTGTATTAAATACTAAAATAAAAATACAATTTTTTATAAATGGCCCCTTACTAGTTTGAATTCTTTTATCATATTAACTAGATAAGTGACTTTTCCTGCCTTACTTAACAAGGAAAAGATTTTGGAAATTGTCCTCTTATTAGACTTATGTAGAAGAATGGAAGAATCCTATGAGACAATCCAGAATGGCTTTGTCTGATAGGGTTTTCTTTTATACTTGTATATCTGTCAGCTTTATGGAGTTTCAGATAGGTTAGTCGGTATCCATGAATAATGCATATTTAGGTAGGTACTGAAATATCGAAGGAGATCGCATGAAAAACGTACCGTGTTACCATGAAGGCTGGTTGGTCAAATATATTTTTAAGGGATTTTTCAAAATTAGAATAGGATTTTAATTTGATTGTTGAATAAAAATAGAATAGTTTTCTAAAGCCAGATATTTTTTAACTTAGGAATATAAATGGTGGTTTGATAGCTTTTGTACCTATAGAAAATATGTGAATCTGCCATATTTGTTCTTTAGATAACAGTTGTTTGACTATTGAAAAATTAAGCCATACTAGTGAAAAAAGCTAATTGGCTTAAACTACGTTATTAAGTATTTTCCTATGTACGATGTAATGCTGTCTGGAAATGTAGGTGTTGTATCAAAATATTCCTGTCCGGTTTCTCTTCATACGCAGAGCCACGCCCCCAGCCTCCATCTAGCCCTCTACAGCACTTACTAACCATAGCCCTTAAAAATAGTTAGTACTTACCTAGTTTTGAAATAAATTTGTTATCGCGTTGTGCCAGCGTTTACCTTTTTTCAGCCAATGTTGAGTTGCAGTTACGAGACTATTATATCATTTACATAGAAAGCATACATAAATTCGCATCCATTTTCGTAAAATATTTATATATTTAAACTTTATGTACAGTAGTTGTAGTTGGACGGACCTAATGCAGATATTCCCTAGCAGTCAATCAATAAATAATTGCGTATATTTCAATAATATGTAATAAATACTTGATTTATGTCGGCCTTGTTGAATTGAGGACATCATTGAGGTTTTAGTTGCTGAAAGAAATGTAGAAAAAAATATACATATATAATAAAATATTTCCGTAATATAACATAAAAATATATTTACCCTAGTGAACGTTACGTAGTAGTACAATGAACTCTAAAATTCAGTGCCAACGTGTGATCGTGTTGATCCGGTAGCTGAGAATTGCACAGTTGCCGGCAAACTTCCAAAATGATCGCGGTACGCACTGCTGATGTATGGTGCCAAATTGCAATCTTGAATAGTTATCTTACTCGGTTGCTACTGATCTAATATATCTTTCTATTAAGTCTCTTGTTTCGTAGTTATCTAATATAATTTGAGTTAAGTAATTAGTCTATGTATTGTCTAGTTATTACCGCTTGAGATGCAGCGGTGGTTAACGGAACAGACTTAGTAGTGGTCGTGGATTCAAGCCCCGGTTGGCTCTTTATTTTGTGTTTTTGTCATCATGTCAACATCGTGAGGAAACCGGCATGACCTAGAACTAAAAACTCGAAGACGTAATGTGCTATCCACCAACCAGCACTGGGCCCACATGATAGATTACGGCCCATTCCCTATCCCAGAGACGAGGCCTGAGTTCCATCAATGAAACATTATAAAGCTGATTATGCTATGCTTAAGCTACTGTATGTTTTCTAATAGGTGGACATTGACACTACATAAACCAAGAACGTTTATCTATTAAGATTGATTAGCTTAGCTTCGAATATATTATTCATTAAACAAAAATGTATTGCTACATATTAAGAAAACAGTCGTTTGTAAAACAAATCGCGCTGTACAAAATTTACTGATGATCTGAATTCCTATTTTTAGCTATGACAGGATATAAACAAGTCATAAACAAATGATGTGATAATCATTCATTGCGAAGAATCTGCGAACAGTAAAAGCGGACGTGTTAAATTGTGAACACGACGATTGCAAGTTTATACAAATAAACGGCGGCGAAATAAAATCAAACGCTATTTATTTCGTCAATGTCATTGCCACATGGACGATCGAAACACGTAACATCGCTGTAAGTAGGATGAGCACCATTTCGTAAATAATGTCGCACTTCTTAAATAGAAACGACCGTTATAATATATCTTCCAATATTTCAGGCAAGAACCGAATTCTAATTGTGTAAGCCATTGCAAGATTGTTTCTGCATTTGAACCAGAAATTAAATTTATAGTAAGCAAACCGAAATAGAATAGACAAGAAATGTTCTGCGGGATTGTTCGAAAAAGTTACCGAGGCCCTAGAATGCAAGGTGCAACTGAAGGAATACAGGTGAGTTTAAGTTAGTAACAGTTCCCTCTGTCTCCAGAATGACAGAAGTTTTTCATGATTTATGTAGAGACATCTTGTTACTCTAGTCGTTGTAAGCCGCGCCATGTTTTCCCATATTTCGTCGGTATCGATATCGTAACGTTATCGTGCTGTGTGAAAATACTCGAACAGCGCTAAAACCCCCTGTAGCAAGTGTTCCGCGGACAACAGTGCTAAGATGCGAGTGGTGCGGTATGGTATGACTAGATAAGCGGACATTATGGTATCGAGGGCAGGATATATTTCCGTGTGTTGGGTAAAGTGGGTTGCTCGACCCGATGCGTGGCTCGTGGCATTCACCTTGTTGGCGTGGGGCCAATCAGCCCCGCGACTGGTCGCCACCCGTGTCCCTGCTCGGTAGCACCGGTGTGCCACACGCTGGAATTAAGAAGCGTGTTTATTGGATTGCTATGTGCTTGTTCGCTTCTAATACATTAGTCAGCGTGTGAGCGTCCTAATTTCGCCACCAATAAATCACAGATTGTTTGTAAAACGGTTGCGGGAACTTTTAAATTTTCTGTTACGTTTCATGATTTATACAATGAGTCTTATTAGTGTCGGCTAGGATTTTTATTGTACCGTTTTCCGTTTGCACTAGTTTGTGGGTCAAGCAGACTTGCCTACGTGTCAATCACTATGATGGATGCTTGGCACCCGACGTATGTACCTACGATCCTAACATGTTTTGTGCCAATATTTCCAGCCGATGTTTTCCTTTACATTATACAGACACCATTACTATAATTCCTCACAGACTGTATGATTCAATTTGCTAGTTATCTTCAAACCTGATCGGACACGAGACACCACAATCATGCGCAAGTCCAATATTGGACACATCAAAGCTATCGCCATTCCTATCCCAACAGGAAGTTTTCATTCTAATTAGATTTCTCGTAACATCCAACATGTAATGAGTATATTAATTGCGCTGGAATAGTTTCTCAGTAAAGTTGGCAAGCTTTAACTAGACTGTATATAGGTTCGTAAGTTACAAATGAATACGTTAATGAATCTCAGTGCTATGGGCATCCACCATGACGAACAAATTACATGGCACGTAACAAATTTTGATTCGATAAACACTATCTACAAGCGCAGGTACTTAACTCTGTTATTTACTACTAAGCAGAGCTGTGCTCATTCATTAGGGGCATATAAACGAAGTAGGTGTGCACACCTATGGACGTAAAAATAATGTTACTTTCTTATTGGAATTAATTTGTCTGTCTATTCTGTGGTTGGC
Source organism: Mythimna pallens (assembly GCA_961205895.1). Lineage (NCBI taxonomy): Eukaryota > Metazoa > Arthropoda > Insecta > Lepidoptera > Noctuidae > Mythimna > Mythimna pallens. Next base: position 15,269,004 of record OY540830.1, on the reverse strand, counting down.
TAGCTCGCTGGCTGCTTTCGTGTGAAACCTGTGAGTGTGTCAAATTATAATACAAAGGCGTCATTGGGGAGTGTAATTAATAAAAAGCATTGCAGTGAAAATAATTATCCATTGTTGGGTCCGCCGCTGAGCTGGGCCGGCGCGGGCGCAACACCACGCTCTCAGTTTGGCAAGCTATTAATTAACCGAGTACTTGTAATCTTTCCAAGAAGTAATTATGCATATTATTTTTATTGCTCCATACAAATAATCCGGTTTAATGGAGTATTGTTTTATTTAATAAAATTTAATTTTTATGTTGCATCATCACCGTCATTCAAGGTATATATTGTATTGTAAGGTTGCTGACATTACCTGCGGGATTGTTCAAAAGAGTTACATTGGCTCTGGAATGCAAAGTGCAACTGAAGAAACACAGGTAGGATTTGGTCAGTATACATCTGACAAACCCTCTCGGTCCACCCAGAGCCTGAGGGGTTATTTGATGTTTTCCCACAAAAAAAAAAAATGATGCAGGTTAGTTAAAATATTTATTGCGGGTTCCATTAAATACATGACCATAATAATAAATGAGAATGAAAACTGAATAATAACTGGCCTGAACAAGCGGAGGCTGAATCCGAATGACATCAATTTTGTATTAGTCATAATGTTTAGTTACAAAGTTTCCAATGCTACGAGCTCAGTACTCATTAAAATTTTAGAGCCGTTTGCACGTTGAAAGTCCTTTTAAAAGCGAATAATTTTAGCATGCAAAACAAAATAGGGATAATTATACAAAGTAGGCTTAAATAGATGCGATTAGATAATACATGTTGTTGCTGTATCTCTGTTGATCCATTGCCGGGCGTAATGAATGTTTTCATGTGACCGACTGTCGTTTAATGCAATGTAATTAATTTTACCGTAATCATTGGTCACTTCTTTACGAGGAATACGCGACCACTCATAGCTAAATGTCATTAATATAAAAATAACTTCAATAAAGAACAATAGTGGACAGGAATTTCTTTTGATAACGTACAAATTGTAATGGCCCGATAAGAGATCAGTTACAAGTATCTGCTTACCTATCATCCTATTAGCCTGAGTCATCTGCTACAACTTGTGCAGATTAACAGCTGATACTCTATAATTTTCAGATGACCAGAAATTTAATTCAACGTAGCAAAAATGTCGTTAATTTAATTAATGTAATGTAACAGCTGCAAATTGTTTTTATTACTCGCGCCGGTCATACGACGCGGTCGAGGGCATGTGGACCACGATCAACACCTTATTGTACTAATTTTAAGTAAGAAAGAAATAGATACAGTAACAAGACACGCATGTCTTCAATGAGTCTGCTTAATTATGTTACTCGGTTTCGAATGTGTAATTTTATGCGGCAAGTGCTCGGAACGATTCAACTAGGGCGATGTTCTGTCGGAAGTTAGCAAATTATCACTGGCTCGTAAAATTAACGCTTCTTATCGATCGAGAAATGATTTCAGAGTTAAAGCCTCCATACGAATTTGTACATATTGTGGGTGCGTAGAAGGATTAAAGTCGCGCGGCACAGCGGTCGACATCACGAAACTTATTTAAAAGGTAACAAAATGTTTTCAATTTTATTGCTGATTTTATGTTGAATTCTTTAAACATGTAGGTTTGGGTGCGTGCGTACGTGTTCATACCCACACCAGGCCGCGGCGCGTTACGTCAAGCGGTAAGTGGCTCTGGGCTAACGCAGTAGAGTGCAAAACCGGCGACGACTCACCGGGAATCTGAAATTTGCCTGCTGGAAGTGGCAGTTCCGAGATAAGATCTCACGATGCCGCAATAAAAAGCGTTCGTACCTCGTCCGTTGTGTAATGTGCATTCAAATTGCATTGTGCGAGAACTAATTCGCCTTAGGCCGATTCGCATGTTACGATAAACACATGTTTCGATTAAGTTTTACGCTAATGTCTCGTGCTTATTACCTATTCCACTCTTTCGCCCCAAACCAATTGCGTTACACTCCTGCTGTTATCATGTGCCTACCCACATGACAACACACCCCTCGCGACTTATAAACGAAAGTAAAACCTAACGAAATTACAGCTTAGGTAAAATCGTTTCTTTTTAACTACGACCAATTTTGAAGCTTTCAGGAACAATATATATAAGTCCGAGAAGTAGAAATATGTAGACAATTTAGATAAGGTTGATGTGAACGTTATTGTGCTTACGAGGGCATTTTGAAGAGACAAACGTGGCGCACGAGATAAGGGTATGACAAAAGCTATTGTTCTCTCCACCAATTACTCGCGGCTCGCGAATTACCTAAGCCTCATATATAAATTAAGCAGCGGCAAACAGCGGAAAGATTTCTCTAGTTATACGCCAACACAACAATTATTCGTAAATCACTTTACTATATGTTGAAATTTACGAGAGCTCGTTCGCTGAACCGCCGACCCCGGCTTTACCGTTCGCGCTGTACCACGCGAATACTAACTGATGGCGGACCCGGTAAGGTTTACTTTGTTATTGTTCACCCCGCGACTCTACGGAACATGGAATTCTGTAGCAAAAGAGAATATGCATGGCGATTTCGTGATGAATATTCATTTCCTACGGGGCATGAAATTTATTGTGTTTTACATTTATATTCAACTCAGCTGTCTTATGTAACGGTAGCGACGCGGGATTAGCGAATTGTGAACGTTCACATTACGATTGTGTCGCACGATTCTCATTCGTGAGCGGTTAATTTTAACCGTCCTTAATAAATTAATGAAAACTCTGCGTGACTTTCTAATGACGTATATTTGCAATTGTTTACCGTTATCGGATAACAGTAGCGGAATCATTATTTACTGACCGCGCATACATGCTAATGCAGCTACATTATAAAGTTGAAGATGCCTGTGCTTGCTGTGTTCTTGACGAGCCAGAGGAGTGGTGTGGATGTGGTGATTGATGCGCAGTTATAAGTGGTGCGTCGCCGCGCTCGGCGCTCCTCGCTAGGCGGCTAGGCCGGTCGGCGGTCTGGGCGCAGGGCAGGTGCTCAAATTATTTGACATTTGAAATAAAATTTAGGGCGTAGTTAGTCATCGGCGATCGAACTCTACGATCGACACACTTGGCACCTGTCGAATATTTAGCGCATAAATCCATAGCAACGGTTCGATCGCGCCGCTCGCTTGATGGATTCTGAGCTATATTTAATCAACGCGGGCGCGACACGCCGCCGCATTGTTCTCTCGATTGGATTGCTGAGCGTCTATCGATACTTATTTTATGAGGTGTCGACGGAGATTCATTATAGCTAACGCAATAAAATAATTATTGAAACATTCGATTAATGTTAAGCGGTACAGAACATGACTTATGTATGATGAGTGCGAAGTGTGATATTCATGTTTTACACGATGAGCGGCGCGAGGGGCGGGCGGCGCGAGCGTAGGGCGGGCGGCGCGTGATTGCAGTGGTCGCGTCAAACAATTGATTAGTCGCATAAACTCGGTTTGGCGCGCGCTAACGATGCATCATCCCGACTGATAATTAAATTGTAAATTAGCTAAGCCGCTGCTAGCGCGCCGCCAGCGTGCGGTCGCCGCCGCGTGCCTAATCCACACTAGCGGTTTGACGTTTATTGATACTTTTCATGTTATTACCTATATTAATTTTGATTTACAACCGAACCCTTTGTTGACACGTACGACAGATAATTTCGCTTCAATAAATGTATTTAGCGCGGACTATAAATAAATCTATGTATCCATAAACACACAAATTCGTTTGGAGCAAGCTTCGCACGCGTTGATTGCGAAAAATTCAATCTTGTTTCATGGAAATTTAATTTAACATACAAAATGAAAAGCTCTCGTTGGATATGAATCGATGTCGGCTCACTGACTGCTCGCCTGTGTTTGTGGACGATCTGCTTTGTGTGCATATTGTAATCAATTGTCGAATTGTATCAATTTGAATTCACAATTTGCAATTTTGACGCGAATTTCATTAATTTGTTAAAGGAATATAATTATAGATTGTTCAGGTTATGTTGATACGTATGTTTTGGGTTTAGTCTGCGGACATGTTTGGCAGGGAATTAATTGATGTCATCTATTCTATAGATTTATAGTAATTATATACACCTGTATATTTTTATTAGGTCAGCAAATAAAAGAGTAATAAGAGAATAAGAATAAGAGAGCAGTGGTGGCCGAGTGGTAACGCCCCCGACTTACGAGTTGTAGGTCGCGGGTTCAAACCCAGCCGGGCGCATTACTTTGTGTAATTTATTTCATCACCACTGCTCATCGAAAACATCGTGAGGAAACCGGCATGTTCTAGAACCAAAAATTCAAAGACATGTGACATCCACCAACCCGCACTGGGCCCGCGTGGTGGATTACGGCCCATTCCCTCTCCTAGAGAGGAGGCCTGAGTCCCAACAGTGGGAACATTAAAAGGCCGACTATGCTATATGCATCAAATAAATTCGTCCGCTCTAGGTGGAGCGAGAGAGTGTGTCAGACTTTCACTGACAACAACCCACCTGCGTTCCTTCAGTTGCCTTTTGCGTTCCAGGGCCGCAGTAACTCTTTCAAACAATTCCGCATCCCTGGCAGGGTACAATGTGATGGTTCAATGATGGCTCGTTAAGGCGTGCTGTGTGGGAAAACAACGCATCGTCGAGCTTGGTCCTTACCGGACGGCGAGCTACCCATTGCTCGCCGTCCCTAAGCTCACACCTAAGGCGGTCCGGAATCTCCCTGCGACTTCCGACTCGGAGATTCACCTACTCTTATCCCAGTATATTTAGAGGTCTACATAACATACTTTATTCTTCCCTATTTAAGTTTACCTGTGTTTCTTTCGAACTTGCCCACTACCCCAACATCTGTAAATCCTAAAGCTTTCTTCGTCTCAACACCACAATATATTCATCGTTCATCATCCCGCCGTCAGTAATCGTTGTAGCACGATTAAGTTACACAAATAAGTTTCAATCGCTGGTGTTCGAGTGTTCGCGCGTCTATCCGTCACATACCTACCTGCCTCGGTCGCTGCATCGCACATAAAGTATATTTATAGCAGTTCGTCGCACCTACCACAGGGAGAATTCGCGTGCCGATGCCTTGTCAATAATCGTTAATAGATATTTCAGAAGACAATGCAATCGGCTAAGTATAGCCGCTGTGACTAACGTCCCGTCAACTCAGCAGTACACGCATGCTCAGCTCTGTTAATCTTATTATGGCAACAGAATTTATTTGCTATGCCATGGAATTTGTTTGACACCTAACGTTTCATTTCACTGTCTATTTGTATAGGTTTAGGAAAATAGTTTCTGGGGGATAAGAATAGGATTCTATGGCTCTTTAGGTGGTGTAAGACGTGACTTTAGGAGACTGGAGACTGTTTTAGTTAATAAGTAACTTTACTCTGAACTCTGCTATTTATTATACATCTCATAAAATATGAAAGAGTGGCCTGAGCTAGCCAAAACCCAATTATCTACAACAATATTTAAAAAAGATTTTTAAAAATTTTTGTTTGTAATGAACACACTGAAAATCTACCACTTAGAGAGAAAAATTATTTTACCTGTAGAATGCTATATTTTATCGGTGTTACATAGATTGTATATTTTTTTTTACTTCCACGCGGGTGAAGCCACTGTTAGAAGCTAGTTTTTTATACATTTATTTAGAAGCTTTTGAATTCCTAATGTTCCTATTAAGTGAAATGGATTGTGAGATTAGACAAAATTATGTCTTATCGAAACAAAGGTCAGGTAGTCTTAATATTTAATTATCTATTTTTAGATTAAGATAAGTTGCGGGGCAAAAAATTGCGGACCCATATGCCAGCAGCCGTCGGAAGTCGTAACTCACAGTTATGATGCGAGCGACACACTTTCATAAACATTGTTTTTCTTCGTTTCGCCCCCAATATTTATATTTATCAATCCATCTACACATTTATTTATAGTCCAAAATAGCGAGCATCCGAGGGTGCCCCGGGGGCCCGCACCGCCGTCATTACGATTTATTGTTTTCTCTGGTCATAGTTTGGGGTCGCTCCTACAAGAGTCCTTAGACGGATTTTAAGATTACTTATTGTTGACCAAAAACTGGCTAAGGTCCCCCACGAGTGTATTATAGAAGCTTCAAAATTTATTGTTTTCCTCTCGCGTTACCACGTTTTTCATAAAAGTTGTTCGATAAGAGTAAAATAAACAGCGCTGGTTTAATTGAATGTGTATTTGCTGTTTTTGTAAAGTACGCTGTGTGCGTAGGCATGTCCAGGAATAAAATAAAATCGATATCAGAAACTAGATTCAGTTTGATTTGTTGTCACCTGTGTGGTTCTATTTTCGGAAGCAATATTTCACCTAAATTTTATTTTTATAAGCTTACGGCATGAGTGACGTCTATTTTTGAAGTTCGCGCATGTGGACTCGATAGTCAAAATATTCTTGGGATTATAAATTGTTGTTGTGGAGGAGGGCGTGAACAAGTAATAATATAATTATTTATCTATAATGTGAGGCGGTTTATGTTTGGCTGTAACAGATCGCATGGTTTGAGTGCGACATCTGGCGTCGAATATAAGAAGGCGCGCGTGCGCAGATCCATCGTTACCGACCTTTGCTTTGCTGAACTTTGCAGGTGTTAGATATGAGAATCCGATCTGGTTTAGTAACTAAATTAGGAGATAAAAATGTTGACTGCTCATTGTTCGAGTGGATGCTTTTTGTTGTAACTTCGTTAATTATGTTATCCAGAAAAGTAAAGCTTAACTATTTATTACTATTTTACATTTAATTGAGCTTGTTCAACCTAGGTAAACAAGGAGTATACCTACTTAAAACAGAACGAATGGTAGCAGTTGGGGGAGAGGTTCCTGTCCAAACATGGACTTGATGACATGATAAGTAATTTCTCAAATAATTTTCATCCAGCTTTCGCTTCCACACACAAATGTAACAATATCCGTACAATATTTAACGTGCAGTTATGGTTGCAGGCAGGGGCCAAATGTCTATTATTTAGTGCACACTATTTTTGTCTCTCCACTAACAAAGCCCCGGAAACGCAAAATTGTTGGTGTCAAAAATTCTATTTGACTCGTGCCACTGTGTCTGCACCTCAGTGCACTGACTTGTAGCACCGACAGACAATCTTGATACTTATGATGAAAGAAAGAAGAAAGAAAATGAATTAATTTGGCACAACATAAGGCAGGAACATTAGTTATTTAAATACGAAACCAAAAGAAATGATGCACTTATTTAACTTTATCACATTGATATTATATAGGTGAAAGTTTGTGGTGTTGTGTTGTTACTTCTACACGCTCGAACGGCTGAACGAATTTCGATGAAACAACGTACACGGGTAGACCATCTAGCACTACACAGTCCTGGAATAGCACATAGGATGCTTTTTATCCCGGGAGTATGTTCCGTTGGGACGATTTTCTACTTTTACGCGGGCGAAGCCGCTGGCAGCAGCTAGTTAAAAATATTAACAAAAAGGGTTTATGTAAAACATATCCACACGGTTTACATTATTAGTTATTTATTAGTTTTTACAAGGAAGTTATCCAATGACTCATTTAATAATAAGAATATGATGAACAGATGTTTTGATTCTCGGTAAAACTATGTAGGGATATCATATAAGAAAAATCCGAATGTAAATAATCTAACAATAATCTTCATTAATAGTAAGATTGCTCATCAAATATCAAAAACCTCAATCACGGTAAGAAACAGCAGCGTCTCAATACTTGACATATTTATGTACACTGTAGGTGCAACGCACGGGACATATGGCGCACCAATTTATGAAGCCGAGGGCCCATTACCATTTTAAATATTATTTTTAGGGAATTTCGTGTCAGATCTCACTCGTCGCCGGCCCGTATATTAAGAGATGTGATCCTCTGATTAAGTCACCCTGATATTTGTGAACGCCAGGATTTTCTGTTAATTATGGAAACAGATATAACGTGACTTCATTATATCATATATGTTAGTTTGTTTTTAATGAATACTAAAACATATTATCTACTAAATAATTTGAAATAATTAATTCATATTATATTAAAATACCTACTATTACGATCTACCGGTATTATTCGCAATGCTAATGAACTGGTTACTAAGTGAGTTTCATTTATTCAAAAAAATGACTAATGTCATTCCAATTGTGGGCTGGGCTGGCGCAGTATTAGAGCGACTGGCTGCTACGCTGCTTGTCGCGGGTTTGATTCCCACACGGCATAGGTCAGATAGTGGTTTCGGGTCTGGTTTTCTTTTGTATGTAAGTTTACATGTGTGAAAGCACGCACAATACGCGACAATTCCTAGTGTGGGGCAATATTACAAAAAACAAACAGAAGTATTCATAAACTTATTTCGGTATAGGATGATGTCAAATCGCTCATTATGCGACAAGGATGACATAACTGAAAACTTGAGATTTATTAAATAAAATATTATAACTAAATAATTTTTTTCTTCATCGGATTTATAAATATATTTCGGTAAGTATAATTTTTTTACTTAGAAACAGTTATCACAGTCGCAAATAAACGAAATTTTTGGCGCGTAACGATAGCGTAGCAAATACTAGTAGCATACTTTCTATAGATTGTGATGTTTATAGTTATTTCCAAAGTATGTTTTATGACGTGTAAGGGGTTTGTTTAACTTCACATGTTGACGCTTCACAAGCAATTAATAGTTTACCAGAACGGCTATGAATGGTGCAGTTGTGGAGTCGTGTAAAACAAACAAAGCTGGGTCAACCGCGCCGTTAAACTTTATGAAACGGAAGCCGTCACCCGGCCGGCGCATGTGCGCATGCGCTGCGCGGCTCCACTCCCCGAGCTGTCAGACCGCGCGTGCGCATGCGCCCACCTCCCGCACTACGTAGATCCGTCACTAAACAGTTATTTATCTCGCATTTAATTCCAAATTTGGTCCGCTCAGACTAATAGCTTACAACTTCACCTCCACGTTTACACTTTTCTAACCGATTGTATCCGAAGTGTAAACTCTAAATGTCTAATTAAATGCACATCTACTTACACATTTATATATAGGATTGTATACCTAGCTGCTGTTTGCATATAACAATGGTTTGCATAATATAACGCTCTAATTCCTTTCTATTCATAATATAAATGAGGTCATTTCACCATTCGAATTTCATCTTTAGAATCGGATCTACTAAGAAATGCCGCAGGTATGAGTAATCTGTTCTGTCAGTTGATTTCTTTATTCTAAAATATGATAAAGCACCTGAATCCAATCGCGTATTGTGAGGTGGTGTGCAGCGGGCCGTGACTCTGGCAGTGCCACCGGACATTGTGGCGCGGCGACACCTTGTACACTCATTGTACACTCTCGACAAAAACTGTCACAATGTTGTTACAAGTTCACATTATGATAAATTGTTTGTACCCACCATTTTTTGGATGACTCGTAACATCTTATTGGAACGTTGTTATTTAAGAAGTGGAATTTGTCAACTTGTTTCCTTGTATTATCATGGCATTAAAAGAATATTTTTTTGTCTTATGAGAATTTATAAGTAAGTACAATCAGTCGCGTATGAAGTTCTCACATTTAGTATTCGGCTCGGTGTCGTATCGAATGACTTCATAAGCACGTTGTAATCGATTGTACTTAACGAATAATAAACAAGTACAATATCAAACGGAAATATCGGGTTCGTCGCCGCCATTATATTCGTAATAAAAAGGTTACAATGTCACATCGTTTATTTTAACCAATGAAGTAACGTTAGGGAGGTTTGTGTTATTTATTTGTACAAGTTAACTAACATTTAAATAACATTATAATAATCATAAGCATATTATTACAATGTTCCTACTGCTGGGACACAGGGCTGCTCTCTTTCTAAGAAGGAAAGGACCGTAATCCACCACGCGGGATACGTGCGGGTTCAAACCCAAGCAAGCGCTTTACTTCGTGTTATTCATTTCAATACACTGATTTAAAAACGTGAAGAAAAAAATCATCGTAAGGGTTAAAAAAAAAGTTCTAGAATCAAAACTTCAAAGACATCAACCAACTAAAATTATACATATTTAGAAATAATCGTATGCTTGTAAATTCCAAAGGGCCAAGCACAGTTGTTTAACACGCACTGTCGACGAGGAGGTTATCAGGTCCCAAGTGATAGAGGGCGAGCCAATTGCCCTTTAGCGTCCGCAATTCCAATCCCTGCTGTATCTGAGATTTTTCTAACAGAAAAATTCAATTACTTTCGTCTCATCGAATTGTTAAGAATCAAACGTAGAATTTAAATGTCAGCGGCTGCGTCTGGTAAAACAAGATTCGTAAGAAGACAATTAGGTATACAGTGACATACAAATCTGTAGATGACACTGTTACTCATTTAAAGAGGAGCAATATTACTTAGGCATGAAATCACATCTGCTTATGGCACTTTTTTTTTGGTGGGAAGGCATCTAATGACTTTTCCCGCTCTGGGTCGAGCGAGTGGAAGTGTCAGACTTTCACTGACTAATACCCACCTAACACAGCTGGGTTCCTTCAGTGAGTCTTTACGTTTCAGGGCCACGGTAACCCTTTTGAACAATTTTGTAACCCTGGCAGGTATCGACCTTACCGGGTCCTTTCAATGTTGCTGACAGCTCTTTGAGTCGCGCGTGGAACAGTACGCGCTGCGTCTTGGTTTATCGGACAGATACCGATTGCTCGTTTTCTGCAAACTCGCGCCTACTGTGGCCGGGGAGCGTTTCTTGCGACGGCTGGGGTGTGAGGATGTTCTCTTCCTCACGCTTTCCACCAGCTCCTTCGCTCGCATTACTGCTTCGGAGAAAGAGCTGACTGCTTCTCATTTCCTCTCGCACCATACCATGCAGGACGCGAGAGGTCACCGCCTCCGAACGCCTTCTCGAGGAGCTGGTCACACCAGAGCGCTGACACTCCATGTAAGGAGCAACACCAAACGCACTCTCGGTGAATTTATATCATGAAATTCCGTCCCACATATACAGTATACAAATCCTTTCTCCATAAATAAATAATAGCGAACACACTACAAAAATAAATCTCAAATACGAAATTCCCTTTTGACGGAATGCTGAGTATAACCGTAGCCAAAGGAAATATAAATGCTGTCCAAAGGCGAATATGCGGCAATCCCTCACACAAGTGGGTAAGACGACTTGAATTTTTAATGTTACACTCAGACCGTTGCAAACCGTAACAGTTTTCTTGTCATTGGTGGAGTGGAGATGTGAGATAAATTTTGCAGAGTGGCCCCATCTTTTCGTCTGACATCAATCTTTAATGTGAACACGGGGTACACTCTATACGTGGCGTGTCTAATACTATTTGTGTGCAAAGTATGAAGCTTTCACTTTGAGAGCCGACAAACGAGGTCCATCGGTTCACGCTAAAATAATATTGGATTTTAATAAGCGTGAATCGAGGGTAGCTGTGCCAAATGATTGAAGAAAATTCAACCGATTGTGAGTCTAGTACGTTTGCTGAAACCATCAAACAAGATGTAGGTAGAAACCGTTCACCTTGAAAGCGTCAATTAACTTCCTGAAAGTCGGCGATAATAATGACAAGACTAAAACAATAGTTGTATTAGTTTTTATTTTTCGCTTGTGTCGAAGGCCATGTTCAACAATACACAAAACAAAGTTGGAGCGATTCGTCTCGCCATATAATTTCAGTAATCAAACGCCACGTCACTACGAGGCGCGGTCCGGAATCGATTAAGCGTTCCATTTCCGGTGTTTTTATAGGGAATAATTATTGGAAAACTGATCAAACAATCAAGGACTGCTAGTTTCCGTCGTTCTACTAAGATATTAAAGAAAGAAATCTACTCATAGAGCTGTGGATAATCTGTGGATACACTCAACTGTGACCGCTTCCTCGATAGATTTTTATTTCTTCTTTGATAATTTGTTTTTACATTCAACGTGACGGTATAGTTTTTCCTTATCGCTAAGCGTAGTCGTCTTGTTGGAGCTCGGCGATGGCGCAGCGCACCTGCCCGCTACTCCGATGAAAGCCCCGGTGCTGGTGGTTTAATTATTATCTTGTTTTTATACGATTTAATATTGCGACTAGGGAAGTAGATCACCTCGTTGATTACGAAAATCTTTTTGTTATAGTTTTTAAACAGTGTCCAGTGGAGCGTTTCGTCATTTTTCGATCGGTCATTTATGCTGTCTTCATGGATATGAAAGTATTTCATAAACATAATTATGAAACCTGGGATTGAGTTGGACAGGTACAATCGTATTATGTAAACAGATGTCTAAACTGTGATGAAGTGATTTCAAACGGTTGCTTAATGCATATCATTTATCATTATGTTATTTATTATAATAATATTCGGAATATATGATGGTATTGGTGGAGTCGCGCGAGAGTCTACTTAGGGTTGTCATTTACTCTTTCCTATCATAGATATTTTAAATTTATTCCCAGAATATTTTGATCATTAATTTTAATGTAACTAGTAACTATCTCATTATCTTGCACATCCTGTTTTAGAACTATATAGTTATTTTCAGGTGTTGTTAACAGCTTTGCTATAATTATTCATTTGTTATCTATAAACCTAGCTGGCAAAGTCATAACTGCAGGTTCATATAAAGACGATACAACGATGGCTTCAATTCTTCATCATGCTTAGGTATACTAACAGCACTATTGACGTTCTGTATTGAAATGACGATGGCTTTAATACTTTTGTTGGCCCCTGATGTAGTGATTAAGTGACGACTATGAATACGCTGCTAATGGACTATTAACCTCAAGCCGCTAATTATTAATATTTTATTTTTATGGCCGCCTCTGTCCACATTTTAACGACCACTTTCCGGTTCTCGTATACAGTTGATATTTTGAAATGTTAATATTTGCTTAGCGTTGATTGAAAGGTCAACGGTTTTGTCAACGGTATTGCTTTAACAAGCTCTATTAGTTCGGGACGAGACAGAGATATGGTTACAAAATCATCTCGTATTATATTTCGATGGCGGGCGAAGTGATTTTTTGTTATTAATATTAATTTTCATATTACGTTATGTGTAGGAAATATGATATTTTATGACATATTCAAATTTTTTGACAAATATTAATTTTAATGCTGTCATAACACCATCAATAAATCGGACATATTTTTAGAAATAGATGGGACGATCAGTTAGCATATTTGTTTGACAATATTAAACACATGTCCTAAATCATTTTCGTGCATGATCCGTCAAACTTATCCTGTATGTCAAGGGTTGACAGGAGTTCGTGGCATCCGCTCCGGTCGACGGATAAACCATCACAATATAGGGCAACTCTAATGGTAAATGCAAAATAAGTCCTCCGTTAACCACACAAAGCTCTATTTGTTTCTAACATATAAATCACACATATTGCTTTTCTAGTAGCGGATAATTTCACTGACACTTTTCAAAAAGCTTAAACTGATAGTTGGTTCCTCAGAATCGCGACTTCACTCGTTACGTTTAGAGTTGCTTTTTGTTTGCTTATCGATATCATAACTCCAACAACGGAAGGAATAGCTCAGTGTGTGGCTGTGCATTTGTGTTATTAAATGATTTATGAAGCAGGATTACCGGGAGATTGGTTAGTTAAACCATTTTAGGGGTTATTAGTATAGATATTGAGTTTGAAGTTGTGTGTGGAGTGAGGTTGTTAATCATGCACGGTAGCCGTGTGTTGATCTCGGTGTAATTGAGTTAACTGACGCACTGATGACTTATTTGACAGAGTGAGTCGTCTGTTTTACCGTTGTGTGTTATTATAATCTATTGGGGATTAGCTGCGTGTTTATATTTGTGCGCAACGGTTTATAGACTGGGTTTTTAATTAGGTGCTTACTATTAACTGTGAAATTGAGTTGATCGATTTTTGACATGCATCAATGACCGCTAATTAAACATTTGTGATTTGATTTAATCAGGCTGTTTACAGCTAAGTAGTTAACGTTAATTAATTTAATACTGTTTTGATTCAAACTCAGCACTTGTTGACGAAAAAGAGTTGAATGCAGTGTTAATAAGGTATCTGATATTGGTTTCCATATATCCCGCTATCGATTCATCTGTGGCGCATTATGTTTCCACATCGAGATATCAAATTGATAAGTGAGGCACATTCGCAGCGGGAGCCGGCGGGGCGCGGCGGGGGCGCGCGGGGCCTGCCGAGGCATTATGAAATTGGCCGTACGTTAGATGCCGTTACTTCCGATAAAATATAACCTGCCCGCCTGCTCATATTCTGTCGGACGAACCGCCTAGCGTTTCTCAGTGTACTCACGTCCGAAACAACCATCATTTTACCTTATTAGACAATCAATAACACGTCAAATAGCTTAACGTGTTTAATAGTTATGACACAACAGGTTTAGCCGCGTGTGATTTATTTGTACAGATAAGATAAGGAAAATTTGTTTTCACTGAAATGTGACGTTACGTTACCTGGTGAAAGTTGACGTTATTCAAATTAGAAAATGATGTCCACATGTGTCGTTTAAACCCATTAAACAAACATGTCATATTCATGGGAACCGAATATATTGGTTGCGACACTTTTGTCATTGGATTTTTATTGGAGTCAACTTATAAGTGTGTGTAGAATGTCACGTATTGTTAGATCAGCTGTTTGTATTGTACGACATGACCCACATAGCGCATGGGGTGAGCATATGATTTGGGTCGTGCGTTCGATCCCTTGATCGAAATGTGTGTTAACCTACTGAGAGTGGACTCTCGTTGATAAATGATAAATTATGTTTATTTTGCAAATCCTTACATGCTATAAAACAAAGCACTCATCATGTCTGTCTGTCTGTACGAACACGATATACTCAAAAACTGCTGAACAGGTTTTCATGCAGTTTTCACCAATAGATAGGATGATTCATGAGGAAGGTTTAGATGTGTAATAGCATATTGTACATGTAGTAGAGAAAAGAACAAAAATTTCAAATATTTCTATCACCCGAGTGCAGCTGGGGCGGTTTGCAATCAGGTAAATAAAACCTTTACACGTAAAGGAACACTGAAAAAAACAGGAAAGGTTAAAAGGTTTAAAGTCTTTTTTAAAGTCCATGCAAGCAATGTATGACAGTCCCGGGCCTTGGTACAGGCCATGGCCTGGAGCGAGGAGGATGGCAAGGCGGCCGCACGCCGGTCGAACGGACTTCTTCACGCCTCAACCCCCCCATTTCCAGCCACCGTAAGCGTGGGTTAGCGCTTAGCGGACAACGAGTAAAGGGTAGCTCGCCGTCCGGCCCTCCGGTAATCATCCCGACCAAGTTCGAGTTGTCAACGGCATGTAGCGTTCCACGCGCGCCTCAAGCAGATGTCAGTAAAACCGTAGGGACCCAGCAGAGCCGAAGTCTACTGGGGCCATGAGTAGTCTGAAAGGGAATCCCGGGATCCTGGAAAGTAAGGCAAAGAAGGAACATAGGTGTGGTTTAAGTTAGTAAAAGTCTGACACGCCCTCCCGCTGCTCCCTAGAGCAGGAGAAGTTATTGGATGATTTCCCACCTTAAAAAAAGTGTAATGGTCTACTCATATGAGAACCATACAGATTAGTATCTAAAATGGTATTTTTTATAGGTTCGCGTGATAACCCTTTTTATTTCTTTTTTGTAAAGGGAAATCATGAAATGAATTTTCCGGCTGTGGGTGGAGCGAGAGGGAGTGTCAGACTTATACTGACTAAAACTCACTTGTGTTTCTTTAGTTGCCCTTTGTGTTTCAGGGCCACTTTAACTCTTTCAAACATTCACAATAATTCACGTTAAGTAGGCACTAATTTCTGCCAGCGGTTTTGCCTGCATAATAGTAGAAAAATATCCAAAGGGTCAATTTTTATCCTGTGAGGAAGTTCACGGGGTAAAAACTGATATCCAGTGCTATTCCAGGACATGGCTTATGTGCCATATGCCAAGTTTCAATTCCATTCAGCATGAGGAAGTAACAGACATACAAACATTCAAATCTTTCACCTTTAAAATATAAAGTGTGATTGAGCAAAAATGAAAACTGTTCTAATTAGGAATTGATACTGGACGCCGTTTAGGTTGTTTAAGTTTTATACCATAAAATATATTCAGATTTTTTTTAAATTATGTGGTAGAGGACTTAAATATTAACTATAAATACTTTTATATTAAACCTAACTATGTAAGACATATAACTTACATATAATACAAAGACACAAAATACACTCAGGCGTCGAAGTACTCCTCCACATCGCTGTCATCCAGAAATGTGCCCAGAAGGCTGGTAGCATTGCCACGTTGAATGGCAATGCTAATTCTTTGGGCGAAGAAAGAGCCAGTCACGCAAATTGTCGATTAGGTTGTTTAATATTATGCAATATGATGTAATCTATTTTATTCGAGGTTTCTTATGGTGTAATGAGTTTATCAGTGCTTCAAAATCAACTGATTTTAATTATAATTAACTAAACCTAGTCGCTATGTCACGTCTTTCATATACCCACCTAAGTACACCATTTTCGTATTATAACTCGAGTTAACTGATGTAGCTAATTAGTTTGATCTAGTAGATGTGAATAAACAGAGTGTATCGTAGAATGCTTACCCTCGCTCGCAGGAAGGCTTGCACAACACTATCTCGTAATGAATAAGACTCAATTCAGTGGGCTGAGTGGTATCTCTCACAACATCAGATGTGCACCACTATATCGTAGGGGTAACAGGGGGTAAGTAGGGGCGGGGGGAGAGGTGGATGTTCAGATACCTACTCGGCGTAAGGTCAGAGATTTATGTTCTCATAACGCGCCGTTCCTCGCCAGCAAAACGTTCAAACGTATTGATTTCATTTTCAACATTCATTTTTAAATAGTTCTGCTCTTTAACCGCCACCAAGCACCTCTACAAGTTATGTCTGCTTGCTTCAACTACACTTGAATATACTATGAACCGAGATACCAATCAACAACGTCAGTCGCACTAAAAATAAAATTTATTTCACGAGTCAGGAGAATGGAATAATACTTATGTTAATGCTTAATAGGTACTTAAAACACAAAATTGACCCGAAAACAAAGCAATAAATAATATTAAATTAATATAAAGTGGGCTATAAAACAAAAATGTATTCGTTCAAAGATTCTTCTCGGAATGCGGCTATGTGAGATAAGAATATATTTAGCTCAGATGCTAATAACAGATAAAAAATATGAATTATTTAAACAAATATAACGATGGATTTTTAATTAATAGAAGAATTAATTAGGTAGTTAACTGTCATAGTAAAAGTTCCATACCAGGGTGGTTTATGGGTGTCTCTTTGCCTTCACATTAATAACATGCTTGCTTAACATCTACTCTGTTGGTCATTCTAATAAGATACCATTCGAATATATAAAAAGTCTATTTGGATGCAAAAGTCTATGCATTGTTTCGTAGGTCAAGAAGAAAAGAACCCATAGTTTTCAAATTAAATGAAATTTTAGAATAATATTAATATTCTTTGCCAACTTTCGCTGAAACGCAAGTGCACGTTCTCTTAGATACCTAAACTTGCAATGGTCCCGTCATCGTTTTTTAATTATAGTTAGTCTCTCGTTGTATCACTATCACACCTGTGATAGTAAGCGATAATGTAGTCAGCGATGGAGCACATTCACCTAGAAGAAATCTATACACTCTTGACTTAAAGACCCCCGGGTTCTAACTCTCAGGGAACATAGACTTCGGCTGAGAATTCAAATCCTTAACTGTACTCACAATGAATGTGTTTCCGTTTGTGCGTATGGGTGGGGTGTCCATCATGTATCGGTGCCGCTTCACCGTCTGATAGTCCGATGTTGGAACGGTTTTGATGGAATTAAGTGATGCAATTCCGATGCACACTCTCTGAAATTCAATTGATAGAAAACCGACAGACTAGCAACTCGGTGTCTATGTTCAAGACCTTAAAGGCTTGTCTCGACGAGTGCATTATTGCCGATGATCCTCTTGGCTTATTTCTCAATTGACTCCAGTGCATCAAGCTGGTATCTGGCAGATTCATCCCAAAGTCGAGTGCAGTATAGGATATCTTTACACAATCGAATTTGCGCTTGATAAAGTTTGAGCAGTTATTCGGGTGTAAAGTTACGTGTCACCTTTGCTAGGATTTCTAACTTTTTGGCAGCCAGCTGAGTCTTTGCTTTGATATATGGCCCAAAATTGAAAGTGGATGTTAACGGTATACCAACAAGATCAAAATAACCAGTGATTGGTACGGTTACACCTCGGAAAGTTGGAGCAAGGCAAATTGTTATTTTTCGAAAAAGATACGTCTGGATTTTACCAATTTTGAACCTAGTAATTAGCCCCAAATTGGTACAACCCTATTCAGAGACCATCTTTAAAATCAAGTTTAAGCGCTCAAACATATATACTTCTCGGGGAGACCAGATCTGTGACCCACTATCTAGTGCATTGGACACATAACACTTAGTGAGAAGCACCAAGTAAGTAGGCTTAAGAAGATAAGGTATGTGCTGCAAGAGCAGAGTACCGTCCCCCGGAGGACTCCGTTATTATTAGTCGACCAGACGAGCAGCAATCGATGACCACTTGAATGGATCCATCGTTCAAGCAGTCTGCAATCCAAGCACACAATCCAGTGAGTAAAAGAAAGAAAGCTTACCAAGAAGGCTTTTGTAGCAGGCCTATCGAAAGCCTTCAAGATATCGAGGTACATGGCAAGTGCTTCCCCGTACCTATCAATGGCCTTACTCCAGATGTGAACGGCATATGCTAGAAATCCCCAGTTGACTGATTTCGACTAAAGCCGAATTTGACGGTTTCTAATGATGTCTTTATTTCTAGATACCAGGAGCTTGTTGAGCACCTACCCGTTCCATGCTCTTACCTACAGGGGATGAGCATAACTGATATGGGTTTTTAATTTGCCGAGTCAGCCTGACTACCCTTCTCAAATGCATAATCTACTAAAATGCACTCTAAGAATATCGATACTTTATGGTACTTCCACCAAGTTGAGGCTCTAGACAAGCGTCATTCTGGCTATGAAGCCAATATAATGTCATCGTCAAGACGTTCTAAAAGTCGGGGTTAATGCTGTGATAACACATAACTTATATATTTCGGACTTTCTGGCAATTGTTACTCCAATTAACCAAATTGCTGACAGGTTATGTATTTACTGATGCATGAGTTAGTCTTATTTTATTTTTGCTGATACTAGAAAAGGAGGTCTTATCTTACTTAATATATTATTAAGTACATTACTAACATTACACTAGTCGGTCATAAGTTTGCCCGCACAGGTGCCGTTGACACCAAATCGTTTTGTCTTGAAGCCATTGGTGGGCTCCTATCGCGAGTAACTAAAAAGGTGTCGTTAGTAATGGTTTTTGAAACATCATAAAGATGTCATGGTGGCTGTTACCTGATTGTGGCTATCGCTGGGCGTAATAGGGCGCGCGTAAAGTTAGCCGCCCGATATCGTGGACGCGGGCCTTAAGGAATATTTACAATAGACTCACACTTCGAAAATCCAGACAAATAGTTTTGAAACGTAAACTCCGAGCCAGATTTCTTTCAGTTTTGGCACTTTTTATGTGCGTTTTACCAATAAATATCAGCCCTTATGGCCGTCGCTCAGTCAGTGCACGCATGAATGAGTTTGAAAGTAATAAAATATAATTGATAAATCCAGCTTGTCAGGTCTTCGTGTACAATATTTCAACAATTTGTTCGCTGGTTAACCTGATAATTCTGCATCATCAGCAAAAAATGAAGCAACATAAATTCGGGTAGAGTTCGGCGGTAGTGAAAGTATCAATATAAATTTTACTTTGTTTATTTAAAAATTTGATACGATTTAAAATAGTATTTTATTATTTACGTAAAAGTCATCTAAAAAAACTGTAAAATGCATTAAAGAAAAATTATATCAAAGACGATTCTAAAGATATTATTTGAAATGTGACACAATAATTTTCATTTTATATCGACATAAATAAAAACAGGCGACAATGAACGTTCTTGTATTCATTTTTTCCGCAACGAGGTAAAAACTAAATATTGTCATTTGCTGACCAAAAAATATTCCGTGAGTCACTGCTGTTGTTGACTGTACACAACTTTTTAATCACTTCATAAGTCACCAGCCGAGCATTGTCGCCGCTTATCAGGTAATTTTTGATAGCCACCACACACTTAACACTTGGAATTGTTTCGGATAGTTGTTTATTTATTTTAATGGCACCTCGGCCCTTAAAGAGCATTCCACTAATCAAGGGAAGTGCACTCTCAAATGAATATGATGTGCAGTAAAACTAATTGAGAGTTATGCACCGGATCGACCTACCGACGTGGTTTAACTGTGTACCTACAGGCGTCATTTAAGAGAGTTTGTTTTAGAAATTATTGAATGGTGTACCTACAGGCGTCATTTAGGAGAGTTTGTTATAGGCATTATTTAATTTTCTTTTACTATTCATAGGCTCGCGCTTGACCCTTATTTCACCTGATGGTATGTTATGATGTGGTTGGCGATGGAGTACGGTTGGCTGGAAGCAACCCATTAGCTCTTGACTTAAAGGCGCCCAGGTTGTATAATAGCTATTAGGAAACACAGACTGCAGCAGAAGCGATTTGCTGAGTGATTGGCTGCTGCGCTGCGGGTCGCGGGCTCGATTCCTGCACGGATCAAATATTTGTATGGCCTACGGATAGTTAACCCAGGTCTGGGTATCTTGTGTGTGTGAGTTTACATATTTGTGTGCGCACCCACGATACTGGAGTAATTACTAGTGTGGGGCAACGATTTAAAAAACAAATAAAAAATAAGTATAGTAGAACCATCAAAAAGAAAATTCTATCTCATAAATAGTATTAGTGCCCTGTAATATTTGTAACAATGCTTGCAATAACACAGTATTGATCAGCCGAATCCCCCAACAATATTTATGCTTGATTGCCCATTACTATCGGCAAGCGGAAATTTTAATTTATGCGCTACAGAGATTGTTTGTTTTTATATCATCGCTACTTTTTGCTGCAAAAACGTCTCTTCAATTGATCGAGGAAGTTACGAAAAATTTACTTTTGACAAAATAATAGACAAAGTCTAATCGATGACCGCAGATTCGAAGACCCGAAAATTTCAACAGTTGGCATGACCGGTCACTAGGTATTACCTCATAATATTTATAAGTGGATCACTAGTGATTTTAGAAACGTCACTCAACTGATATCCGAAACCAATAAATTTCATACTGCAATAATTGGCTACGCCCAGAACCCTAATCTGCGTGGAGTGACTGAGCAGAATACTGCACTGTGTTGCAGACTTTTTTCTTTCAATTAAAGCCTTTTATCTTCCCGATGATTTACGATGCTTTTGATAACATTCGGTTTAGGGAAATGAAACATGCTTAATTTGTTATCGATGTCGTTATTAAAACGTGAATGCGTAGGTACCCGAATATTTTTTGTTGTTCCAACGTTTCGTATAATTATTTTTGTTTGGTTTATAATGAAGAGTCGGCGATAACAATATCGATTGTTCATGGATCGGGCGGAAGTGGGAATTTGAACCTTGTCATGGCGAGGCTCCGACAACCGTGACTGAACCCACAGCGTTTCACCTCACATTTGCTTTTATATTGTTCTTGGTTCAATAGCTGACCCAGCAGTTGACTTTGCTGGCCGATGCTTATAAGAAAACCGATTGTTCATTATGGTTTTCCGTTTCTTTCCAGCTATACTTCAAGCATTCAAACACATAGCTGAGCTTGTCATCGATGTAGTAAAATGAGCGGCTCGCAAGCGTGTCGGCGCGACTGTTATCGAGATCTGAGTGTTCCGAGAACAGAGAGTCTGCTACCAAATATCATGACTGTCGTCTTACAAATGAGAAAATTTCGCTCTAATTATTTATGAATGTGTTATCGTCATATCTCCGGAGCTCACGATCCAGCCTCCGTGCGCACGACACGAGCAAAACCGCAATTAGCAAATGTGGCTTTCTTTGTTCTCGCTCGCACGTTTCGCCTTCGTTTCGTATCTATTACTATAAGTATGTATTGCGAGAAGAGTAGTCGACGATCGTTAATAAACCTCCATTACTTTCATTAAGGGATATCTGTGGACAGTCGCCGTATCGAGATGTCGGCCGGCCGTCATGCCATCGACACAACGAAATTAAACGCGATGACGCTATCGAAGCGCGCGCATCGAGTCGAGCCGCTGAGCGTTCGCTGCTCGTTCTTCGCCGCTATCCGCGCTCGCACTTAATTGCAAAATGCCAATGAATGTCGATAATATATTTTAATCGCGACACCGAGCACTGAACGCGACGTCATCTACGTAATCCTAAATCTCGTTATGGACACGACTCGAATACCTAGGCATCTGTTATAAATTACGTTTCAGATTATCGTATGATCCAATCGTAAATTAAGACAAGATACATAATTAAGGCGAATAAATAAAATGGTTGGCATTTCGACGGGAGCACGTTCGATTCTGCCTCGCGATATACTCTCCATTTTGAGCTATCAGCCCTTTTAATAAAGTGTAGTTTGATTCGTTACATTTAATTGCGATTCAATCGCCAACAATATTGAAGGAGTCGAGGAGTGCGGGGGCGAGCCCGGCTCTGAATGTCACGACAAGATTTTTAATTACGTGGAAGATATCATCTAAGAACTGCATCCCATACCATACGAAGAGACATCGCGAAATTACAATTCAATAATTATATCTGCGGCAGAGGTTGAAGAAGTATTTTTAATTAGTGACAGCTTTACTACACGTTAACACGAAAATATCGGCCAGTGAGTAAGGTGAGCCGCACGTGCCGCGCGCGGCGGCGGCGCGGGCGCTGCCGCTGCCGGAGCGCAGCCGGAGCGCGGCCGCAGCGCGGCGGGAGCGCC
The DNA here is from genome assembly GCA_961205895.1 of Mythimna pallens. Lineage (NCBI taxonomy): Eukaryota > Metazoa > Arthropoda > Insecta > Lepidoptera > Noctuidae > Mythimna > Mythimna pallens. The sequence continues at coordinate 15,246,035 of OY540830.1, read as the reverse complement.
GGCAGCCGCGCCGTCCCGGTCGCCTGTCCAATATGATTCCCGGTTTATTTTCGTTCTTCTAATGCGTCTTCGCTGTCGTCCGGAGGACAATTAAAAATACAAAAAGTGAAACGTTTGTTTCAGACGTTCATTGTCTCCGTTATTAATAAATTCATTTTACTGAGTTGAAGTCGACGTGTATTTTGTTCGCTTTAAGTGGTTTCACATTGTTTTATATTTATGTGCGGTTATTTTTGGTACAGACATTATAATGCAGTTTGTGGGGGAAGATGTAAAACGACTCACTCTTGCTCCATTAGGGATATTTGAAACTGTAGAGAGTGCACTCATAAATTCGCTTTTGTTAGTAATAACCCGGTGCTAAGAATAGAATGTATTGTTATTATATTTTACTTTACTTAACTGACTAAATATGTCGCGTCTCCTTCTCTCATAGGATATAAATAGTTTTATGAAACGAATCAGCCGAAGTGCGTCGACGTATCTTCTACTCGTATATTTATTACAATGTACTTTAATATAAAAAAATATTCCTGTGCGATATAATAATTTATTTCAAATAGCTAGGAGGCGGCTGGCTTACCGGATCATACCCATCTTTCTACAGAGAAAGATAGGTCCGGATGATCCGTTAAGTAAAAAGCCCTACAAAGGGTCGCAGGATATTAGCAGCTTTGCTCATCTAACGACCTACAACGCGACGGATTCGTGGTGAACTCACTGCTGGTACGCCTGTGCGTAGACGTCGTCGTCACGTAGCCGACTACGTGACGCTCTCGTAGCGGATCCAATGTTGTTACGCACGAGTACGCAGTACGCAATGCTTATGTAGCGGTGCTGCTCTTGCTACGAACTGCTACATAGCATATGCGTAGCAGCTTAGCTGGTGCTACGCGATGCGGATCCACTGCTGACACGTGTGGGTACCTACTCATTGTTAACGTAGCGGTCTCGCTGATGCTATGACCTGCTACGCGACAGTTGTATAGCATCTGTGATGACAATATGTGAGGCTATATGTTACCTCAGTGCCTAACTGCCGCAGTAGAGCCTACGCAGTGGCAAGCCAAGAAAAAGTTCGACCTCCATAACACTGGATAAACCGATTCCCCAATGTGTATGTGTTAGGTACAGACCTAACACATACACATTGGGGAATCGGTTTATCATACATAATTATCTGATTGAAAATATTATAGATTCTATATCTGAAAATTCATGTAGCATTTTATGGTACTTCATTATGTATAGATACTAGTGTAGTTGTGTGTGCTACGAGTACATAAAAACATTTAGCAGTACAAACAATAGTATTTTAGACCCAAGCGTTTGAAATGGTTTTGCCAGAAAATATTTTATTTTTATGGTTAATTTTATATAGAAAGTCTAAATCTAAGAATGGAATCGAGCCGTTTCAATCGGACACCTTTTCAGGCAGTTGAGACAGCAGGAAAACGTTACGTTACTTTGACGATAATATCTAATAACAAATAACGAAACATTTTGATGTTCACTTCGTTTCAAAACTTGTTCCCAGACAACAAAAATATTTAAATTATAATTTGAATCTTTTTAATACTGTAACTAGACTGGAAAATAGACGATTTATATTTCTGAACTTTGAATTCTTACATAATTTTATAAGCAATAACATTTTGTGTCAAGTAAGTTGAATTTTAATTGAATTTCGCGTAGAATTGGAAAGAAGCATTTTTATGGATGACGATTTTCATTTCGAACTAGCTTCTGCTAGCGGCTTCACCCGTGTGAAAGTAGATTTCTCCATACAAAATTTGGACCCCGGTTTCATCCCTTTAGGGAGTGAATTTTGGAAAATCCTTTCTTAGTCCTCGCCTACGTCATAAAAAGAAACCTTGTGTAAAATTGCACGCTCCCAATCCCATTAGTTTCGGCTTTGCATTGAATATATATATATAGATAGATAATTAAACACTACGTAGTTTGGTCCTCAATTTTCATGAAATAAAATGTTCGATCATACTCATTGAGTTAATTTCACCAACGAAAATAAAACGAACAAACTATTCAAGTGTTCAACCCTTATTCCTGAAGACCCTGTGTTAGGAGGCTACCAATCGCTGATGAAATAGAGACTTACAGTGTCCAAAGTGTTTTCATCTGGGATGGAACCTTTTATGAGAATTTATCTGTGTTGGGTTCAGTATATAGAGGGTAACCATATTGTCGTTATACTATCAAACTCTGGATTAATATATAAATTTTGACCTGGATACCTTACCTTAAGATTGTGGGTCATAAAAGTACCTATATATTTCCGACGCGTAAAACAAAATGTAAAAGTATGTCACAATGAAATATGTGGCTATTTTGTGTTAAGCAGTCGCTAAGAGTCCGAAGCACGTCCTCTGTCTCACTAGCACTGCATTTACTTTACTGCTCTGATATTTTACAGGTAGTGCTCTTAACATACTCGTACGTCTCGCTTTTATAGTGCGCACTACGCCTTATGGTCTAATGTCACGTGAGTCGCTGATTCCGCTCGCCACTTCTCAAATGTACCCCATTTCAAGACTAAAAGGAAAATTATTGCGCATTTAAAGTACTCCATTTAATTAACACAAAAAGATATGACTTTGAATTTTACGAGTTTTTTTGCGCATATCAAATGATTCATTTGAATTACTGTGCTCGGAATATGACTAATTTTCAGTCAAGGTCTTAGATTGTTCCAATTGTTTAAGTACCATTTCAATATTTACGCAAAAATGGCAAGTTTCAACCGAACGCAGTCTATATTCACGCACAAAGCCTATAGAAATTCCTCATAAATTTTCCATTAAAAAAGATAGAGAGGCTCCGCAACAAAGTGAAACAAGATCCACTCTACTAATCCGACAAAAGCGAGCCTTGTTGCCCTTCAAATTTATTTATAAGAAAACTCTCGGACAAGTCGTTAATACCTATAAAGTAGGGGCGAGAGAGGCGCGAGCGAGTTTATAACTCACGTACCGAACTTTACTCGCCGACACATAAAATAATAGGTGTAAAAACTTACACGAGAATGTACTCAGTGCGCGGACGAGGCTGGAGATGGACGGCGCCGGCAGGAGACTCGCTACACATTCATGTTCACCGCCTAATACCGCGAAATATTATCCGACCACCAACCTTTAGCTATACGCTTACCTATTTTATGAAAACGCTTTATCTGTCTCTACAGAATACTACAGCAAGCTTGCGATTGTACGCTATTGATGTCCTTCTGTTAATTCAAAAGTACAAGCAAGGGATACTCGTAGTCTTTGTATTCAGTAGTTTATGATTATGACGAAAAAAACTTTATCGTATTTTATTTTGCAATAATTGATAAGCTCGCTGGTGTAGTAGCAGTGGTTAAATCACTGTTTTACCTGATGGTAGGCGATGATGTAGTCGACGATGGAACACACATCAGCCTTATAATGTTCTCACTGCTAGGACTCAGGCCTCTTCTCTTTGAAGGAGAATGGATCGTAATCCGCCACGTGGGCTCAATATGGGTTGGTGGTCTTCGATTTTTTTTCTAGGACATGCTCGGTTCCTCACGATGTTTTTCTTCACCGTTTAGAATACAGTGGTGATGAAGTAAATTACGCATGCCTGGCTGGGTTTAAACCCACCACTTACGTAAGTCAGGGTCGTTAGCGCTGAGCCACTGCTTGATCACGTTTACTTAGACGCTTAGTTATAAATTGTGAAGTTATTCACATAAGGTCGTCATTGAAGTCTAACGTGCCTATATTCAAATGGGTCAAAACTCGTATATGTCACGTCTTCGAACTCTATAATTTTTGACAACTTATTACCTATATTACCAAAAACATTAGTTAAAAAAAATGTGTTCATTAAATGAAATATATAATATATTATTTATGGACGGTACTTAAAAAAATATTTTTTAATGTTATTATAAGCACGTCACAATTTCTGAGATATAGCGGTGTTTGTTTGGCCTGCCTTGCAATACCTTTTCTCTGTATTTACAAATCTTTCTGCAGCTAAAGGAAGGAATATTTGCGGGCTCATCAAATTAGGAGAATATTGAAATACACAAAATTCGGGAGCCTTTAAACCGAGGTAGAAAAAGCAGCCTGGAACTTTTACAATAGTGTCGTTATTACATTTTCAGGCAGTAAAAAAGTGATAATTACAAAGAGATTGTTGAAAATTTATTCCAAAATTATGAGCGTATGGGTGTAAACATTATGTTAGTAATAATGCATTTTTGCATTCCCAATTAGATATTTTTCCAGAAAATCTTGCTAGTATAAGTGAACACGGTGAGCGAATTTATCAAGATTTAAAATAATTTGAACAAAATTAGCAAGGTTTTTAGGACCAAAATATGCCAGGTGGTTATTGTTAGTCTGTTGTGAGAGATACAGATGAAAATGTTTCTAAAAAAGAGCAAAAATTACCCATTTTTAAATTTCTATTGGTTACTTAGAAGTAGTTATTTGTGAAAAATCTTCTTAATAAGTATTTCAATTAACTGATGTGCTGGATGTTTTAAATATTTTTTTCAAGATGAAATTAGGTACCCGAAGTAGCATCGGTAAGTCACCTCTTTGAGGACTGACTGGAAAGACCTCACGGCGTCCTCACCTTTCGCATGACGTAGGTTCTCACCGAACATGGTCAGTTGCCACCCGTCCGGGTGCCACCACTTTGTGGACTGCCCGGAGGACACGGTAGAGGTGTGCCCCGCTTGGGCAGAACATAGCGGTGTCCTCGTAGGGGAGATCGGCGGCAACGATTTCTCGCGCCGGGCTGTGGTACAGGCCATGGTCCGAAGCGAGGAGGAGTGGCAGGTGGACGCCTCTTTCTGCGAAGCAGGAAGAGATGAAAGGATGATGCCGCATGAGCACGCGCGAGGGAGTGACCCTTACAACCCGGCCGCCAAGATCCCGAGCTCGATTTCCGGCCAACGTAGGCGAAGGGTTGCAGGTAGCTCGCCGTCCGACCGTCCGGTAACCGTCTGGACCGAGCCCAAGTCGTCGACGACGCGTAGTGTTCCACGCGCGCCTCAAGGAGATGTCAGCAAACCGTTTGCGCCTAGGCTCAGTGGGGTCGAAGCCTGCTGGGGCCAAGTGTTTGTTTCTGAAAGAAAAACTCGGCCCTGGGACAAAGGCAAAGAAGGAACAGGAATGGATTTTTAGTTAGTAAAAGTCTGACACGCCCTCGCGCTCCGCCCAAAAGCTAGGGATGTCATTGGATGATTTTTCCACCTACAAAAAAAAGATACCCAAAGTAATATAACCGTATATATTCAATCTCATGGACAAAACTCATGTTAACTAGTGAAATACTTCAGAAGATGAGAATCTTGAAGCCCTTTGACAGCTGGGGAAACTGGTCAACAACACTTGCCTTGTGCAATCTCATCTACCATGTCGGTCTGTTCTCTTTTCTATCTTTTTTCCCACCGGATTCCCTGAACGTATGTGATCTCAGAGCTGCAGGTTGCATTCGTCTTGCCTTGTTCTGTATTGTTTACTAGGTAAGTATGCAAATTCAATAAAAACAGCCAGTATTTATTGTCATTTTGTTCCACAGGATATCCTAAAAAGAAAGAAACTGAACTCAACGAACTTTAAAAAAATCGTAAAAAAACCAATTGTCGTCGAATATTTTGAATAACTAATTTAAATACAGCGAATAAAAAATAAATGAATATTATCGTTCAAACAGATATCACTGACCGAAAAAACTTATTAATTTGTTGAGTAGAGCCTTCAACCGGGTTCGTTTCGAAACTTTAATCAGTACAATAGGGCCTGCATAAGAAACTTATTATCTTGCATAAATCATGTTAATGAGCACCTTTCGAGCATTTCGTATCGCCATTAATTCAGATATCACTGCGGAAACAAACGTCGGTTTATCCCGCCATCTGTGGCGCATGCGCGCACCGGTAATCGTTAACCCCGAGGTGATATTATTTTGAATATCCATTTCCTTTTACATTATTATTCAAATCATCCTTAAGCGGGGGTTCTAGAGTTCAGTTTACATAATTTCTGTTGTTGTTATTGTTACCTAAGCATAAGATGTATGACACGAATTTGAATTCGGAACAGATATTGTAGCGAGCCGCGGGCGACGGGCACGTGCGTACGCGCACCTTGCACAACATTCGGCCTCTAGACATAAAATTAAGTAGTATTTTATTTATAGTGCATTGTTGCATGGTATTTATAGTGATATCATGGGCTTGGGGACTTGTTGGTATCTTCTTAATGCACTATTTACTTAAGTAAACACGTTTTTCGCACCTCTGATCTCGAAACACGTCTTCTCATTGTATACGGTGTTCAATTACGAAGGAAGGTCTATGTCCAGCAGTGGACGATGACAATTACGAAAGTATTACAACGAACAACTCTTTATTTCGCTGTCTTTATTTTGTCGTATCAGAGTTGACAATGTTATTTAAATAAACAATGTCGTCTCAGCGCATGTGCGAAGCTGGACTGCTTTATTTATGTACATGTGTAAATATTATGTAGAAAAGCTCATTTTTAGCATTCATGCGAACCTGTTATCCTTCCAGTGACCGAGGTCAATCAGCAACTACATCCAAACTATAAATTTCATTTAATAAGACACAAATACAACTTTGTGCTCGTTTTTGAATCGCCAACCAAAGAAATTTAAATAAAACACTTTTATCAGATTCGACAGGTGGAGGCAGGCTGCCTCTTGTTCTTTTTAACTTCGCTGTAGGTTCAGGATTAGCTAGTAGCTAATCGGTCCCCGATGCGGAAGGGGGATGTCTTCTATTAGTTCTCTACATGATCTATGATGACTAGATGATGCAATTCCTTTTTCAGCCATTAATATTCAGAACGTTCACGAACATTTTAATTCTCTCTTTGATCTTCTAAATGTTAACTATCCGTGTTAATTATGTAACATCAAATAGTTTTCTTTTTAGGACCATTTCAAAAGTTTTACGACTTTTGATATTTTAATTTAATGCATGTCGTCGAAATGTTTTTGAACTAACAAATAATTGGTACTATTGCTACAGATGCTCTTAAATTAAATAATGTTTATGTTTTTCTAGTATTGAAATTGGAATTTCAAAACTATAAAAATGTTAGCACACATTCGCTTAATTTTAAGCTTTTAGTTAAAGCCGATTTGTTAAATAAAGGGAGAAGTTTAAAAAAGCTAATTTGTGGTTAGTTGGGATATTTTTCAATACCGCTTCCCATAGAAAGATAATCATGCGGTTATAGGATAACGTTAAAATTGTCCTCTTCTGGGGCTCGGGCCTCCTCTCTTGGACAGGGAATAGACCATAAGCTACCACGGGCCCAGTACGAGATGGTGGATTTCACATATCTTAAATTTGTTGGGTTCCTTTGTGTCTGTCTGTCTATCAAGACCCTTTATCTCGGGAACGCGTAGAGCTATCAAGTTGATATACAATTAAAACCATATACTCTAGTTTGCAGACTCTTGAATCTGTAAAAAAATCAGACTTGTAAGTTAAAGAGAAAAAAAGAAACTTCGGTTTATGTGGCAAAAAACGTACATTTCGACACTCTCGAGGTCGAATCTTCAAAAAAAAACCAAATTCATAGGGTACTTCCCGTTGACCCAGAATCCTGGAATTTGGCATATAGCAAGGTCTTATAGCACAAGTATAGCAATAAATCTGAAAAATGAAAAACTGTTGACAAAAATTTTCGTCACATTTTTTTTTTCTGTTTGGAAAAATCTTCCGAGAATGGAGTTCCGGAATCGAACTATTTACATAGGTAAGTTTGTAAGGAACCATCAGGGCGCGAGTCCGACTCGCACTTGTCCAGTTTTTTTATTCAAGGACCTGCTGGTTTCAAAACGACGTTTTCCATTCAGTTATAGATTCCATTTATTCACACATGTGTGCCAATTCCTCACTTAACTGTTGTGTCCTCACATTCCCACATCACAACTGAACTTTCCTCATAATCAGCATAACCGAAGGTGACAGTGCTGTAGTTCACACAGAACGTCGCCAACCACCGCTGCGCAGGCGCAGATTAATATTCATCAAGTCTTAATCAGGAGCTGACAGCCCACCCACGTCTCAACAACGCTTACCATTTCCACCACCATCAGTATACCATCGTCATACTAATTTAACAAACCTGGCAATACACTATGTGCAATAAATATTTAAGATTAATCTGATTGGCCCGCTACAACATGTTAGAATACTAATGTTGCCAGTATAAAGCAATGTCTAATTGTGTTGGAATTTCTCTTTTAATTCGCTGTGTATAGATTTTAGTTGCGGGTTAATTAGTATAATTAGCATGGACGTGAAGAACCTGCTAATGTGACATGATTAGAAGATGTGTGAACTAAATTCTATGAGTAACAATGAGGTTTCTTGCATTAGAATTGTTGATATTTTCCTTAAAGTGCGCAGAGAGCATTTCGTGTAATGCCGGGTGTTCTCAGTCTCTGTAAATAATATGCGGCTGAGGAATAACGTTAAGATGAGACAGCCTTCTTATGTCTAATTTTATTTTCTAAACATAAAACAGAGTATTTTTTAAAAGCATAATAAAAGATAAACTAAAAACTAAATAATGAAAGGACAAAAATAATAATAACAAAAACCGGGAAAATGCGAATCGGACTTGCGCTCTGAGGGTTCCGTATAAAAACCTATGAAAATAATTCAATTCCCGAAACGATCTTGAGCATTTTTCCGAATGGCAAAAAAGTTTTTTTTTGTGAAATATCTATAATTTTTTTTCTAGGCTATGAGACCTTGCTTCACGCCGAATTTCAGAATTCTAGGTCAATGGGAAGTACAAGTACAGATAGACAGACCCACAAACGGACAACAAAGTGATCCTATAAGGGTACCGTTTTTTCCTTTTGAGGTACGTAACCCTAAAAACAGGTAAACATAATTTTGCTTAGGTCCTTTGCGTTGCAGTTATAGGCCTGCTCCAAGGTTTTCAGTAAGATCCGTTTTTGGCTTTATAACTGTACATATATATTGATGTCAAACTACCATTTTCAAAGTCAAATCAAGAGTGAATAGGTTACTTCTAGGCAAGTGTGCTCCATTGCCGGCCACATCATAACTTACCATCAGGTGAGGTAGTGCGAGCCTATCATAATCTACACTAATATTATGAAGAGGTAAAGTTTTTTTTTTTTTTTGTTTGTAGGAGGTAATCTCTGAAAGTACTCGTCCAATTGCTAACACTTTTTCACCGATAGAAAGCTGCTTTATTCCTGAGTTACAGAGGCTATATTTTTTTATGTACGCGGGTGAAGCCGCGGGCAAAAGCTAAGAATAATAATAAAAACAAAAGTGTCTGCAACACTATTTTGTGTTGAATAATGCAATAATATGACCTGCCAATACTGTTTATTAGATCAGGCATTCGGTTTAGTAATTCCAATCTACACAATTTACTTGTACCTGTAGTTACTCATGTTGTTATGATCGCATAGTAGCTTAAACTATTCGAATACACGCAGTTGCACAAATAAAATTAAAATTGCGCAAAACTTACTAGGTAAGTGGTTATATTTTATCGACAATCGCTACACTCTTAAAAATATCATATGTTGAATCATTTTTTTTTAATTCATTGGATTCTATTTTATTTACAACTATTTAAAAGCTATTAGATATAACTATTGTATTGGTTTTTCGCGACTGAGTAGACAAAATTCCGCTTCCGTCACACTTAATTATGCTGATCGGTTGTCGATACAAAACAAGAACGTCCCACTAACAGCAGCTTCTATTCTAAAACAAATCGACATGATCTACCTCTCACCAAATATCTAGCTACGCCAATACTGAGGGTATTCAACAATGGGTATTAGCTGAAGATTCGTTAGACTTATGCACCTATCGAGTTACAAATTGTATATCTAAGATCGATACCGGCGTAATGAAGAGGGCTCAGCATTTAAATACATTTGCATATTAGACTGCGTTCGCTCTATCACAGAGCTATGCATCGGACAAACGTGTTCTGACCATCCGACTGACTACTTCAGTTACTATTCAGCGATAAGCTGCGAATATATCATTGTGTTTTTCAAAGACAATACACAAATATTCTCTTTTATAAATAAGTTTGTATGACGCATTTAACCTCTGATCGATGATACTACATAACGGAATGTTTCACAAAAATACAACAATTTTAATAATTATAATCAATGTAAACAGTCTAAATGGTCTAACTAATACGTACTCATTTTCGTATTCAAGTGAAATAGAATGACGTAATCATCAAGAAACACAATTAACGGAAATTAGGTACTTATAGCAATTAAATAGCAAGCAGGTTACTAATAAAATAAATTATGTTGATGTGATGCGACATAAATAAGTAATTTAATTTTAACTTAAATAAGATAAATCGAGCATTTAATGAAGTGCCTGTTCGACTGTATCGCGAACTATTAATTATGCAGTTGCTAGTTTGAGAGACGTTTGCATACTTATATTGTTGACATTTCCCGACCTTTCAGCTAGAGGAAAGTGGAAACTTTCAAGTTCTGTAAGACGGGTAATAAATTAACTATGTTATGCGTGACAATTATATTGATTTAATGAAGAACCTAATTATAACTTACATTTGTATTGTTGGAAGATCACGTGACGTTGACTGTCAGGCTACAGTATTGTTCGAGAGAGTTACCTGGTCCTGGATCACAGGCGGTTTTAGTTAGGAAAAGTCTGATACTTCCTCTAGGGAGGACTTATTTAATGATTTATCCTATCTCAAGAAAAGAGTTTTTATATCTTGTTATTTATTGATACAATATTCATCATCATCATCATCATCATCATCATTTCAGCGTAAAGACGTTCACTGTTGGACATAGGCCTCCCCCAAGTGTCGCCACAATGAACGGTCCTGTGTGTCTCGCATCCATCGGATTACTGCAACCCTTACCAGTTCATCGGTCCGCCTTGTAGGAGACCTTCCAACGATACGTCTTCCGGTACGTGGTCGCCATTCTAGAACCTTTCGGCTCCAACGGCTATCCATTCTGCGAGTCACTTAAGTTTGCCGATTCTTCGATACAATATTAATTTTAATAAAGCAATTTTTATGCAAGAACTAAGTCCTGGTAGCAGCTTCATCTGCATGATAGTAGAAACTTATCCCAAGGGACAAGAAATTTAAGACATGGTCTACACGTGTACCAAGTTTCATCAAAATCCGTTCAGCCATTCGAGATTCAAACTTTCGCCTTTAAAATATTAGTGTAATTCTGTGCTATTCAAGTGTCCATTTAGTGGTACAGGTACGTTTTTTTGTTAACAAATCAGAACATGGTGTATCAGCCGCAAATATGTTTGGTCATTGCACGTATCTAACAACGTATGGTACACGTCCGCACAGATAGCGAGGTAGCTGGGTCGCAGCGATGCGCGGCTCGATAGCGACACCAATTAATATGCAATGTCGTAGCACTCGTAAACTAGTCACGAACATATGCCAATACGGTGGTGCAGTTAGGCAAACGCTATTTGTATAATTCGGACGATTTACTTGCCGGGCGCCATCTTGGGCCACGCACACCGCCATGTGTTCACGTCATAGAGGATTTCTTCCCTCTAATTGAAAAGGAAATACAGAAAGTTACAGAGACGGAATAATATTAACATTAGTATGAATAATAAAGCCGTTTAGTAAGCTTGTTTTATTAGATTCTCTTTCAAAAGTGTAGTAGTAGGTGATTTAGAAGATTAATGTACAAAATATGTTAGAGGTATCAATATATCAACACGCCACTAAATTTTCAGCTCGCACGAAATTCTCAGAACATTAGATAATCCATCCATTCATACATTATAACTATTTGGTGTACCAAGTATTTAGAGAGATTTATTTTAAAACTCCAGATTTTTTCGTATACTGCTGACGCAGTACTACGTAAACGCATTTTCATATTTTCCACACATGTGTAATCAAAGAATTTCCATTCTATTACTTTTCATGGTAGACAGATATGTCCCTATTTTAAATAATCGGAATAAATACTTACAAGTTGCCAACCTCATTATATAACAATTTTCCTCCATAAAAGCATATTAACATGACTACCAAATTAGATAATCCATCCATTCATACATTATGAAAACGCATTTTCATATTTTCCACACAAGTGTTTTCAAAGGATTTTCGTTAAAGTTACTTTATTCATGAAATTAAATGAAACCCCATGACATGATGTATCTAATTTCTAACGAAACGGACTTATTTTGTTGTACTCGGGGTGAATTCACAAGGAATGTATTAATAAGCATAAGCATAATCAGCCTTTTAATGTTCCCACTGCTGGGACTCAGGCCTCCACTATATGAGTGGGAATGGGCCGTAATCCACCACGCGGGCCCAGTGTGGGCTGGTGAATGTCACATGTCTTCGAATTTTTTGGTTTTAGGACATGCCGGTTTCCTCACGATATTTTCCTTCACCGTTTTGAGAGCAGTGGTGAAGAAATAAATTACACAAAGTAATGCTCCTGGCTGGATATGTATTATTTATAATTATTTATATATGTTATTACTAATAAGTTAGGATAAGCGCATTTATCGCATTAGAAATAAAAAAAAAACTGTAAAGGTATACTTACCTAGATGTAAGATAAAGAAAGAAAGAAATAAATATTGATTAGTTACCTCATTATATCACAATTTCCTACCATAATAGCATATTAGCATGATGTTCACGTATCTAACAAATTATTAGCGGGGACCCAATAATACATTAGCGCTTGTAATCACAGATAGAGCAGAGGAGCGTTGTGCGAGCGTTATGCTAATGCCGGTATCACACATCGGCGCAGTCGCCGCCGTCGCCCCCTATCGGCGTCATCGCACAGGCGCCGGCGCCGATCCACACACTACTACACAACTGTCATAAGCAGCTAAACTTCATTATCAATTACAAATTATTCATGCCCATATCGGTGATCGGAACTTGCCATTCGATAGATGCCTCTTATACGAAGTCGAGGCGCCGAGCATAATAATTTTTCAATTAAAACCACATTAGCGTTGTTTTAGCGGAAGAAATTCTTGTTTATTAACAGGAAACGATTAATATTGGAATGATATAAATGTGGTAATCGAACTTTCATTGACGCATATTAAAGAGTAGCTTTAAAAATAAACTTGTTTAGTTGTCAGCATAACTACGGAAAACTTGAGAAGAGTTAAAGAAAAGCATTAGGTACCTAATGGTACACTCGTACACATAAACACAGTCGCGGCACAAAACACAGCGTCGTACAGCAGGTACGAGTAGGCTTCACTCGCTGACGTTAAAGCTCGGAACGCACAGCATAATAATTAGTCATTAGAAAGTAGGCAGGGTGGGTGGGGGGAGGGGGCGGGCGCAGGGGGCGGGGCTCGTCTGTTTCAGCTTATCTGAAATTACATCTTTTATGGGTATCCGCGATTATTCCGCGCTGCAGCGACTTGCGGCGCGTTACTACCGCCTGGAAAACAACTCCGCATTACCATTGGTGTTCTACATAATCCCTACTATTGGTTTTTATTAGATTCTCTCTACTTTCACTCCTCATTTATATCTTTTTTTACAAACATTAGATTTAATGACAATGTTATCAGTAAGCCTCCCTTTTGTCTCCTAACCAAAGAAGCGACAACGGAGATCCTCGTTGCTTTTAAAACTTCTTACCATTTCTCCTGCTCGCGTCTACATACAAACCGTAATTTATGCGCGGTACTATAAGACAAGAATCTGGTAAATTCTAATATCCTTGTTTGTTACACAAAAGCGCTGCTTACAACAACAGACAAACAATTCAGTGGAGCTAACTTGAATTCATAATCAAGTAATTTATGTGCACGGCGAATAAATTAGCCGCTCGAGCCCGCGCGCCGCCCATAACTTACCCCAATAAATTGCCCAAAGCGGGCCAACTTCATTTTATCTCCAAATACTAATAAGTACTCGTACTACCTACGTACGCGGTTACGCCGACTCGACCTTTATTACGATTTTATTTTTTAGCATTCAGGATATGAGCAACGATATATGAGCGTTTTATGATAGCGATACACGATCGACACCCGATAAGCGGCGAGCGGCTGTAAACCGCTGTAAGTGCGCGGAAAACTTTACGAAAATGTGACTTACGATCCCTTAAAATAGAATTACCATTATTGTATTACATTTTTAGCGCTTTAAATATTCCGAACAGATGGAGCGGCCCAAAGGTTATGGAAACGAATTTGTTCCTTGTATACTTCCAACATTAAACAAATTTTCGTGAGCCTCCCTGCGAGCCTTACACCGTTTGTAACCTGCTCGTGAACTCACGTATCAGGTAGCACCTGCTTTGCATAAGGCGTCATGTCGAGAACCCCACGTTTAAAGTGTAAATTTTGCGATTAAAGTATAAAATTGTGCATAAACACTTTGAACAAAATGCGTCTCGATAAGAATAATAAATATGCGATGGCAATTTATGTAACAGAAGGTCGGTCCAAGGTGACCTTATTTAATGCCGAAACTATTTCAGTGAGGTACTTATCTACATATTTTTAACTACCCGCTGGTTGTTATCTACCAATTCGGCTCTATTATAAATACAGACACGATGACAAATTGGTATTGTGAATATATTTGTACCGAACATCAAGATCGAATGTCTAATGCATAGTTAATGCACTTCTGTTGGGTTTGCAAACAGCACTGAAGATTCTAAATTCTGAAGAGAAATGCGAGAGCACTGTCTACTATTTTAGAAATCTTCTAGAGTGTATTTATACACATGAAGCATGACAAATAATGAATGAAACAATGTCTTGTAAGTCTGTAAGTTAAAAATAAAAAAGGGCGATTTATATTTACATTATTCAAGCACTTTCCACCCCAGCAAAAGTTGTCACGGTGTCCAAATCGTCCAATAGAGTCGACAATAAAATTAACATACGCTTCGGCGAGGTGTCACGCCGCAGGAAGTATAGTGTAATTTGTAAGCTTTGTGATTAATAAAGTGTACTAAGTGCGGCCCCAATAGGACAGATTAGCGGCCAGTTTATCACATCTATTCCGAGTTAACGTCGCGTGACGGATCTCGTTTGAAACTCATAAAGAGTCCAAAGCAAAATATACTCGTAGATAACGCTTACTTTACGTCTCGGGCCCTTTTCCACTTGCCAAGTTTACGCCAAGTCGGCCGGAGGGTAAACTCACAAGTTTATTTAAGTTTAGTACTATTTTATAATTAAATTTCCACTTTATAATCGAGTCAGTGAACGAGCTGCGATACCTTTCAGTGTTAGTCAAGGAAATCCTTTCAGTTCATGTTTTCCATGACTTAGTAGAAATTAAATGTTTTGTTCATAAATCATTTAACTTTATGAGTTAAATGATTTATGAACAAGTTAAGTTGAAAAAGTTACGTTTGGTCACAAAGTTAAAGTGAGATTTTACATGAAGTAAGTAAGTAATCGACAGACAAAAGTGTGTTGTAGTAAGCCGTGCACAGTGGAAAACACACTTGTCTAGCTCACATTTGGACAGATTGATGGAATTGCGTCGGTCGTATACGTAGAACAAATGCTTATAAAATAGCTTTTATCAGATTTAGCAGTGACCTTTTGTTACTAATAACAACCTTATAAAAATATACGCAGACGTCTGCAAACCGTTAATTATTCGTTTAATTGTGTCCAGTCGGACATTGTATCAGATATTTAGATCAAAATGCTATACTACAATGTTTATATTATACATTAAAGATTAAAGTATCTTTTGCATTTGTATCATGGCAACATATTACATTTATAAAAAGCCATAATACTTAGTGTAGACAAAGCATTATTTTATCAGCGGGAATAAGTCACGTTCCCGGCGGTATCTCCCGCAGGCTCACATTATGAAGGTGTTTACTAAGGATTATGGATACTTTGAATTTACATAACATTTTCTGTCATTTGCTTATCGCTCACATGACAATTCTTGTGCATTATACATGAATATATTTGACAAGTTTTAGCAAAAGACGGCGTGGAATAGGAATCCAAGAATGTGTGCGCGAAAGCCGGCGAGAGAACGTAGCGCTCGACGCTCGCTCGAGACTCGAGTATTGCGATGAGCATTTGAATAATCGCGCTGTGTTCAAAGCGGGTATTATATGATAATAATTTCACGCGCGAGCGCCTCCCGGCGGGTGTCACCCCCCAGCCCCTTCGGCCTCACCCCGCTACGGCACGTCGCCTCCCAGGAATGTGTGAAAAAAAATTACCAGCACCATAGATAATAACTGAATAAAATTTATCGGCTGCGACTGGACGCAACAAATTTAACGCCGATATCGACTGCATTTATTAGTAGGTCGATAGTAGTCCTCCGTTACGTTGTAATTAATTGACTCTACAAACGTTAAAAATTGGTGAAGTGTTAAAATATGTTAGGGTTGCGTCCACCGGTCAGCCCTTCGTTACCCACAACATAGGTATGACATATTGTGATGTAACCAAATGTTATTTTAATCTTGAACTCTGACATTTCGTTATCATACAATGTTTTGTACATTCCTGAATATTAAACTGACGAAAAAAAAAATTAAATATTAATTAAAAATGTTTTTATTCATTCACGTAAAGAATGTATTTAACGATGAGTAAGTACATGTGTAAAATGTTAAGAAACATGCATAAATTGACTTACTATTACTGTAGCGTTTAAAAGGCGTTAAGTGAAATGTGTTAAGTTGTTAAATGAACGTATCATAAAATTATAACGCATAATTACATTACATAATGGGCGTCGTAAAATTAGTAATTCATAACAGTGTTGTTTTTAGATGGTGTATCGGACGCGAGTGGCGGCTTGATAATATTAATATGTTTATTAAACGAGGCGAGCATGGTGAGTGAGCACGATGGGAACCCTCGCTGCTCGCTACAAGAACGCTTCCACGCATAGTTTTCTTAACATATGCTCAGGATTCGTATCTTTATGATACTATCTAGGTTTAGCTAATAAGTTGAATCAAAGATTTATTACTCACGAATAGTTTACATGTTGAGTATTTATGTTTTCTTTCGCGGAAAGCTTTACTGTAGGGTGCCCAAACATGATGTACCTATGCAACTTTTTTGCCACCATGTTGTTGTTTGATATCTTTCTGAGTTGCGATTTTGTTTATTATATATATATTTTTTAAATTTTATGACTATTAACTTCAGTCATTGTATTTTAAAGTCTCTTCGTGAATTGAATAAGGACCATTTCGTCAAAACATTTTTTCAGGGTAACGAATCAACAGACCCCTGAATTCACGAGATACGACAGGCCCTCAACGACTGCCAGTCAGACCTCCACAATTTAGTTACTGGGTAACACAATAATCCTTAGGCAGACTAATGGTTAGACTTTCTGGCGTCTGACTACCTGCAATGACTGTTAAAGATCTACGAATGGCAACCGGCTTTAGGTGCTTAAAAAATTCACATTGCTATTTGCCTAGTTTTGAACCCGCAACCTCATGCAGAGGTAGGTGCCTGAACCATTGGTCCATCACGAAGCATGAGTAATTTAAATATATAAAAATATCTAGTAAATTTAGTTTTATAAAAAAATGAAAATGTCTGGGCTGTCGCGGACGCTGCCCGAGTCCGCCATGCTCAACAACAGCATGCTGCGCGCTATGGCCATCGACGCCTTCGACCCTGCTGTTAGGAGCTCCTTCGCGGCTATGCAGACTGAGTAAAGGTGCTGCGGCGTGTAGTCGTATCCGGACTGGTACGTGCACCGCCGCACCCTGCCACCCGCCTGCTGTGGTCGCATCTGGAAAGGAAAGGTTATCCCAAAAAATCGCGGTGAGACGTGCGAGGTGCCGATGTACACGAAATTCCGAGTTAGCCGCCTAGTATTGCAGCCAACACTGAAAAGTTTGAACTTATAAGTTGAAACTTTTCAGTGTTGTCTGCAAAGATCTCTATCTCAAGCCTGAAACAAGAAAAATTATGTTCATTGTAGCCCTGTGATGACGACAAAGCCTACAGCCTTCCCCTTTAACACCATTCATGAAAAAGCCATGAAATAAATGCGATAAGGAAATGAAAATTTAAATATTTAGTTTATATTATCCATCCACGAGTTTCATATCAACAAATTAATGACTTAACCAAACAATGTAACGCTAATAAAATACGGGTGTCATAATAGCACTCAAAGCTCACCTGTACCGAAGTACATTACAATTTCACGCTTCAGAGGGAATACTACTTTAGTTGATAAATATTTGTCTGTCCACTGATAAGCTACTAACTATGGATAATTTATACACTTCCTTTCAAAACGATAATGGTTAGCTTTTGTGGTAGTTATACGCATTTAAAAAAGCGAATAACTATAAACCTATAATTAACTACAAACTTCATGCACCAGTAAATGTAGACATTAATTTCCACACTAGTTTATCTATTTGGGCGCACAACCCGCCTTTATCTGTCATCATTCTCCACGTTTTTAGTATAAGACAAGCGTAATTGTTAAATTATCTCCAACAGATATCATATTAAAGGTTAGTGGAACAAGGTTTATTTTCCTATGACAGCAAATGACCATGCATGGCGTTTCAGAAAGCGCCGAATGCGGGTGGAAGGCGACTTACGTATTGCGTTTACTCGAAATTATTTTAATATGCAAATAAGAAAATGTGAAGGAGAATTGTGTTTCGACGTTGTTGGTAAAGTCGGTTACGCAGACGTATTCTTTAAATTAATGGCAGTGCGAGATTAGAGTACTGCTAACTGCTTTACATGGAGCGGCTTACACGCCGGGGCGCGCTCGTTTGTTCCGAGAAACAGACAAATGAAAGCACATAATTACTAGGCCGCCCCGTTCTAAATGCAACAAGGATTAGAATTTACATGAGCGCGTTAACAAGCACGCGTATGGCATTTATGACTTTGATATTTAAATACATGGATATGCTGCAGGACAGGATACTGTGGCCTGCATCGGCAACATGTGTCCTATATCTATTGTTACTCATTTATCAGCAGATCTCGAACCAAGAATTAGATCCAACGATAATGATTTACAACTTTACAGGAACAATAGATAAAGGACTCGATCGTCTAGATCTCAACATAATAGATAGCCTTAGACTTAAACCATAGTTTTAACAAACCTTCAATATATATATATTGGGATCAAACATTATCTACAATATCTGATTCTTACTATATAAACATAGATTTTCCGGAAAATGTTTATGAAAACACCATTAAATAGACTAGCTGATGGTCAGATTTTAAGGCGAATAACAACTGGGCCACATAAACGGGCGCATTGCTCGTAGAACGGATGATTGATGGGGCCGAAAAATTTTAGAGTGGCGACCGCGCACCCGAAAACGAAGCATTGGAAGGCCTGCCACAAGATGGACT
Source organism: Mythimna pallens (assembly GCA_961205895.1). Lineage (NCBI taxonomy): Eukaryota > Metazoa > Arthropoda > Insecta > Lepidoptera > Noctuidae > Mythimna > Mythimna pallens. The sequence goes on along the minus strand of OY540830.1, from coordinate 15,226,582 downwards.
GATGAGCTGGTGAGAATGAAGTGGATGTGGATGCGAGACGCACAGGATCGATCGTTGTGGCGACGCTTGGGGGAGGCCTATGTCCAACAGTGGCCGTCTTTCGGCTGAAATGATGGTGGTGGCGATGAATCATGAGTCTCTCTTCTGGTAGTGTTTTAAAAAAAACTACTTCAAAATGTAATAGCACATCTTTACTCGGTGAACAGGACAAATGAAAGGCTAATCTTATAACTTATACATTTCTATATGCATTAGCACGCGAAGGTATTTTCATTAGCAGTTAGATTTAGGTTGTTAAGCATAATTATTAACATTGTAAACTGGTCCGATCACGTCCAGGTCGATGACATTTCTGCAAGTAACAAGAATACCGAAGTCGGAGATGACGAAGAACAAAATTCAGTTCCTAATTCGGATTCGTACGATAATTAAACCGAGGTATTCTTTCAATGTTGATCCAATTAGCGTGTGTATGGTCAGTAGGGCGGCACGGTGCGCGGCGCAATCCCGCGCCGTCAGCAAGACGCGAATATGAGGTGATGGATGAACTCCCAAGCTGCTTTGCATACAATGGAAAAATGGTAAAATAAACCCCACACCCGACACGTTACTATGAACTCTAATTAAAACAGCTATGCCAGTTTATGCCGTTTTGTTACGAATACAACTTCCCATTTCTCGATGCATTGTGAAACATTTTAGTGATATTTATGACCTTGTGAACCGACCGTGTAAATTTTAATAGTTATACACTTTTATCGGCGCTATTAGCTGTTACTGCGACTTGTGTAGGTATCACTAAAGGTAATTTAAAAAGTCGATTTATATTCGATTTTCTATTTACATCTCGTTTTCAAATATTGTGAATTGCGATAATGTTCTTACCTAATTTGGTTATTACAGAAGATAACAAATCGACTTTATATTAACCAACATACAACGAAAAACTAGCTGAGGAAAAATATTTAAATTCATCACTATTACATTGTAGGCAGCTTATCTATGATCTCGAGATCTGACACGTACCAATATTATGACTTTACACTCAAGATAGCTCCTATTGTGAATTATAATTACCCTAACAGGCAAATAACGTGAATAATATACCAGAAGGTGTGTATTTCTAAATTATTAAGTACTTATTGTAGACATATAAGAATGTATAAATCTGTGCCTTATTTGATAGAGGTACGTTTCAGCGTTTTTCTCGTCAGGAATCGAAGCGTAATTATAGTCGGCGCACCGATTAACATCTGTCGACTATTAAATAAACTCAGATTATAAGGGTTCAATCAATGTAAGTAATTATTCTTATCCGTCGGATGTTCTCAAAGCGGCTGGCTCGTCTGCGGAATAATTTTCTCATGATTCGCGAGGAAATCAAACTGCCCTGCAGCCTACCCGTTTATTAGGCAGTCACATTGACGAGACTGCCTAATGTACATCACTACGACTCCACCATGTAATTTATTGCTCTTATGTAAGCGGTCTGGAGGTTTCCTTTTACATGGCTTTGTATCCCATAATACGTAACAGAACTGCTGTACATATAATGACACAATACAACAATAGTGGAAATAACGCGTTCATGGATTTCATTCAATAATAGCTTTAAAGCCAAACTCATCAGAGAAAGCTTTGTCCGAATTCTTCATTCTAGTAAACAGAAGCTTACGTTGCTAAACACACAGAATGAGTTAGCTATTCCTAGAACATTCCTGATCAATCAGTTCCAATCGTTATGGGGTGTTACGGGGATGAGTGTGTGACCGGCGCGGCGGTACGCTGTCGGCTCCGGTGCTCTGGCAAAAAGCACTGATGCTAACAGAACGATTATAATATATTAGTTCGTCTTTAATTGCGCCGATATAATTACGGCAGTGCGGTGCGCATACGTGACAATATCCTGACCGCTCAGCCACCGTCGGCGCGATATTAAGAGGAATAACTCGACTGAGCCGATCGAATGTTTCGCGATAATGAGCGGCGGCCGCGATCGAAGTGTCATTAGGAAGTCGTAACCGCCGATGTGCGCCCTCAAGTTATGTTAACCTTCGAGCACCGAGCAGATTAATCTTCATAATTACACGCATTCAGTGGCTCTGTATGGAGAGTGTTAGTTATAACTCATTTGTTTTTGCTAAGTGTATTTGGACGGGTAATGCTCAAAGTGATCTTCTTTCGTCGTGGGTGCGCTTTTAATTGGCGTTTGAAGAATATGTTTAACTTAGCTGATTGTAATTACTATAATATGCTCTGCCTTCATGGAGGAGGACGAGACAGTGGATCATTTGCTTCTAAGTTCCCCTGTGGTCGCTGGATTCCTTGGGGCAAAACACTACCCTGGGAACCTAGGTACTCTCCGTAAAATTGTCAGATGTTACTAACAATAGTACCTACCAAGGCGTTGCTGGCCTTCCTAGAGGAGCTGGGATGGATAGAATAATACATTTGTCCCATCCGTACACCAAATACGTGGTTTGGACGTGGAGATGCGGACACCAGCCCGACATGTATACCTACATAGTGTGCTCTACAGATATTTTGTTTTGTTATCAGTGCACAATTTCTGCCTAACCTCTATCAATCAAGAATGTGCACATACCTATCGCTTACTAACCTAGAAAATGGTTTTCCTGGCTTAGTTTACACCTCCAACTATAAGATACTGTAAATGAACACTATTTAATTAAAATCTCTATGTACAATGTAGCGCAATCTTGTTCTCATGGGTAATAATACTTGTGAAACAATTTTGTGTCCGAGGTTCAATTCAAAGGAACGACATTAGACGTGATCAGTCGTTGTCGGCGCGAGGAAACGGGGTAATTTCCTAATGATTCAATGAGGTGATACTTACCCATCGTGGGAATCGAACCTACACTTGTGAGGTTAACTTAAAGGGAGAGCGCTCGAAGCAGCAGCCACATTATAATAGAGCCCGGAGACATTAGCTTGATAATTGTGTTTGTATGGTAATTAAGATTGACGTATTTAATTGTGTACATTCCGATTTTAAAAACATTGAATACATCAACATACACGGATAAAATTATGAATTAATCCTGATAGGGCGGCACCTCTCAGTCGCGCGACATACTTCGGCCAGATAAGGGAAAAGCGTCGCTGGCTTATAAATGACTCTTTATTAAACGTGAAAGGAGCGACGTCGGCTAATGGGCCGATCATGCGCTCCCATTAAAGATTATTTAATATTCAAAAGCGGCCGACGATAAATCACGATCGCCCGCCATGCTTCTTTGACTACACCCTGCACTTTTGTTCAGACGAATCTTTTATCTATACATATGTACCTACTTAATTATTTTTTTAAATTAATACTTAGGTACATAAAAGGGATTTTATGTGGTGTGGCGTTTATTACCGTGGAAATGAAGGTGGATTGAAGTAAAACTCGTCTTAAAATGGACATAGTGTAACATAAATGGTATCAGAAGCTGTTATGAGCGTAAAAGTGTCGCAAATTGGCGTCTGGCGTCAGCTAGTTATGCTCGCTGGTTGTTGAGCTGCCGTGTGTGGCCGCCGATAGCATCGGAATATCTCTCCGGGAATGCCTTCAATCGTATAAGGCAGCGTACGATGCCATAACACTTGTTCCCTCTGATGTTAACAGCGATAGCAGTTCGCAGCAGCGTACTGTGGCCGCGGGTTATTAACTCAACCAATGATCCATTCACGTCTCGTCCTTTATAGTGCAACAGTTTTTTCAAGATGTCCCTGCATTGTTTTTGTATATAATGAACACTTCGAAACACGAGCTTTTTCTTGTTCAGTCGCATTCTTATAATTAGAATTGCAGAATCACCTATTTGCCGTACACAATCTTGTTCTGATAAAATCTGCGCGAACGAAGAACACAAGAAAACGAAGGACAGTTTCGAATAAATTGATTGTCATACAAGTTATACCTTCGTGTGAGGATAGCCTTTTCTATTTTTGGGGACAAATGGCAAAACAATAATTCGTACCCTTGTGCGACTGAGCTAATAACAATAAAATAGAAAGTCGATCACGAAACGCGGCTCGGCGACTGGTTCAATCAACGCGAGTCAGATTTATTTTTATGAAAATTGGCATAAAATCGGGCGGGTCAGCGGGGGCGCAGGGGCGCAGTGGGCCCGCGGGACCGCACGCCCGACCGTTTACTGCATATCGTTTCCTACGAGCTCGCCGGCCGCTCTCGGAAATATTGCCAGCGGTCATAACTTTTTATATGCACCGATGACATTGCAGAAAGTGGCGGCTGTCTCGACATAACTACAGAGCTGTTAAATACCCTCAGGGTAATTTAATTGTTGATTAACCAATTCTTAGTACACTAAAATAGGATTTACTCTATCATTTGGTTGGTTTAATTAGCTTGATGAAATGATTGTTGATATTTTTTTCTTAATATTGATTAGCCAAGTTGGCCTGTTTTTCACAAAAGATTCAAGATCATTCAAGTTTTTCACACTACTGGCTTCACTATCACACTTTACCGCAGCTCTATATCGCGACGGGCGCACAATGTCTGTGTGGTGTTGATGTGTCAAGCGGGTGTCGAACTCGTAAAGACGTTTCTCTATTATCGTCCACTCAACTTCGTAGCCCTTACCTTGGGGTCCAACCAGATCGTCTCAATGTGTCGTGAAACGATATACGATTAGATGCCCATCAAATCTCGTATTGTAAATATCGATGGGTCTGTTCAATCGAAAAGTTTAGGAGCTGACTAAAAAGATGAAGATATCTGCAGGAGAACCAAGGTTGCCGACATAGCCTGCAGAATCACTAAACTTAAGTGGCAGTGGGCAGGGGACGTTGATCGCAGAACAGATGTTCCATGTGGCCGAAAGATTCTGGAGTTGCGACCGTGCACCGGAAGACGCACCGTTGGAAAGTTTCCCACAAGGTGGACCGATGACCTGGTGAGGGTCGCGGGAATCCGATGGATGCGTGACGCACAGCAACGTTTGTTTTAACGACACTTGAGGGAGGCTTATGTCCAACAGTGGACGTCTTTCGGTTAAAATAATGATGAATGAGATCAAAGTAAGAAGTCGGTATCCATGACAGAATGAGTAGGAAGCATGTCGTATTTCGAAAATTATTTCATATAGTTTACAGGTACGGCTCGGCTAGACAGTATTGAATAGATTCTTGTTACTCTTTATTGTCGTAGTGACCGTGGTGAACCTAAAATCTCAAAACCTAGATAACAAGACGGGCCTTTTTCTTTTCTTTTGAAATTGTCTGTGGTCTCAGTTTGTTTGACATTCATTTTGCCTATCGCCAGAGTGTGCCCCCCGGTGTGAATATTGTCGGACATCGCATTAGAATCCTCACGACTTGATGATTTCGAAAGTATTCAACGACTATATTCAAATAATATTTAATGATACAGCATTTTATTTGTATTTATTTTGTCTGGTTAGGTTATTGCTGTTGACAATAGCTTTCCATGACTTTACAATTGGCTCTAGGAAAATTAACCGATCAAAACCAGACTACCAAAACACGTAAAAGTTGTTGCCATGTCAGACAAGAAAGGGAGTTGAAAAAAAAAATTAATGAATATAAAATACCCGTTTAGAGGTCTGTAAAGTTCCGCAAACCACCGTTGATAAAAAACTTTTTACAAAAACAAAAAATAACCGACTTCACTAAAAACACTAAAACGATCAAAATAACTTTAATTTCGGAAGTCAGTATTTCTCGGTATTGTTTGTTTCTTATCTATCGGACTTCCGTCGTTTACGTCAGTTCTGAGGTAACAAACATGAAAAAAAAATACAACCGAATTGATAACCTCCTCCTTTTTTTGGAAGTCGGTTAAAACGGAGGACCCATCGACAAGATGAGTGTTGTGTCTGGTTCGGGCAACTCCTCAATGATGCTGCGCTTCTCAAACCAAATGACATGAACGGGAATTCATAGAGCCCAAACAGCCTCTTTATGGCCGTATTTTCAATGGCTTCTGGATTTACCGCTACACTAGCTTTGGTCAGCGGCTTCGCTTGTGTAATCCTAGAAAATGATTTAATTCTATTATTATTGTGGGCTATTCCAGGATTACCCGTGTGCCAAACATCCACATTTCTTAATTATGCTTAAGAGTAACAAACATACTTATACATTCGGCGGCGGCGATCTCTCGCGCCGGGCCTTGGTACAGGCCATGGTCCGGAGGGAGGAGGAGTGACAGGCGGTCGCCTCCTTCTGCGAAGAATGGGTGGCTCGCCATCCGATCGTCCGGTAACCGTCCGGACCGATCCCAAGTCGTCGATGGCGCGTACTGTTCTATGCACGCCTCAGGGAGAAGTCAGCAAATGGTAGGAGCCCAGCAGGGTCGAAGCCTACTGGGGCCACGGGTAGTGTGATAGTGAAACCCGGGGCCCTGGGACAAGGGCAAAGAAGAAACAGGAGTGGGTTCATAGTCAGTAAAAGTCAGACACTATTTCCCGCTCCGCCCAAGAGCGAGATTTGTCATAAGAGGATTTTCCCACACACAAAAAAAAAACATACTATACATAAAAGAAAACTTTCGCCTTCACTAATAACTAACACTAGTATGATTTTCATAGAACTCTCCCTTTCCCCGCTCAGTTGTCGAAAAATAGTTGATAACAATAAAATGGCATGCACGAAACAAAGCACGACATAAACTTTTACGTAGCACATAAATCTGAAAGTTATTCTCACGGGATGATAAGGTGGGGACCGCGGGATCGCCGGGATCGCGGGTTCGCGGGATTGTGATGGGCAGGGGCCCGCACTAACTTGTAGAGCTCGCTTTTGCAAATGATAAGTAATATTTTATTGATGCCGGCAAATAATGTTTGATATCTTTATACGAGGGGTGATCAGTATGGAGTTGAGCGTTAATTTAGCTATGAACTGTTTGATGTTCACTTGATGTAGTTAGAAGCCATTTGTCACTAAAACCAGTAAAAAAAGCTGCACATTTAAAGACTACCAAGATAAATTATTGTCTTCACATCAACTTAAGAATTTTTAGTTTCTATTAAATACAAACGAGTATATATGAAGTTTATCAGCACTTGATAAGATCTGATTGTGAGCTAAGTTATTGTAGAGGAAACTCCTTTCATATCATGAAAAATGATATTCATTCGTAGATAAAATCGCAGATTCCCAGGGGCCGACGTTTGTCAACTACTTAAACGAAACTTTCATTGAGTCAATCTTGTGTAAAATATTCAAGATTGGGGTGAATCTGGAGACGATGCCGGTGACGGGTAGTTTGATAGGCAGGTACTTATGTGACGTCATCTGGGAAATGGACACGTGCCCAGCAGTCGATTGAAAATATGTTGAATTCATTATTATGAACAAGGATTTTTTACTAATGTAAAGAGTATTTTTCAATCAAATATATAAATAAACTTTAAGTACCTACGTATAAACGTCAGCTTTAATTAAATAATGCATCAAAGATAGTAATAAAAGGATTGAAGGCACAAAATACCTATAAAGGTACGTACGTCGTCGCTAGCCAAGCATTGCCATAAAAAGCCACTCGTCTAGGAACGTGTCATATATTCAATAACACTCCCCTGCCGGCGGCTAAACCCAAATTTTCAATCTTGACAGTTATCATTTTACCAAAGCAAACTCCCATAATATTTGCTCTCGGGTGTGAGGCGAGACGAGACTCTTCGAATTTCATATTTATTCGCGGAAGCAAACAGCGCGGCCCGCACCCACAGCGGAACTGATATTATTGTGCATTCCGTATAATATTGTTTGCTATTTGGCACATTCTCTGTTTGTTTTCGTCTCTCATATGAAAGGGGAGCTATGGACGTGCAAACAGATGGGTGACACGAGCACTCCTCAAGCTTTTGTACCGGGAAATGCTATTAGTTTGAAAGTTGAAATGTTAATTTTATTTTAAGTTTATTTTGCGACATTAGTTGTAATTTCAGTAGTGGCACAAACATGTATAGGAAGCATAAAGCGTTAAATCACTATACGTGATCATAGGAGCGCAAACATAGCGTACGTTGGGAATATGAAAGCGAGCAATCCATTAAGTCGAAGCGGCATGAATGGCGGCCGGAGTCTCGGAGACGCGACTGCCTCTGATAACCCATAATACGCTGATATTTTTGCTTTGCTCATATGTTGGAAGTAATGGCTCGTGCCTGTTAGCTGACTGTGGATACGCTGCGTAGCTTCTTATTATCTTTCTTATCATATTTTTGAAAATGTAACATAAGATGAGAACCAAGATACCTAATTGTGACGCTCTTTGCCTAATACATAAATACTACAACAATAATACAAAAAACTGAGTAAGTTTTTTTTTTCATTTTCCTAGCCTGTGTATGTCGTACGGGCATGAGCATTTCCTATAACCTTAAAATTATTAAGTTATTTTTTTTGTTTTATTATAAAATCTGCCCGAATTGTAAAACTCTGAAGGTAACCAGCCAATTCTCAATGTTTTTAAAATATAAGACTACACAACATTAAGGCGAAGAAAATAAGACCTTATCCACATTAAGATCGAACAAGAATTGTAAACCATAATATATTATATTTGGCATATAAAAGGCTCGCTTATCTAAGGGGTTTGACTGGAAACGAACATAAAGGGTGATCCTCTGTGACAAATACCGTGATATACCGCGTGACAGTCGTAAGGGAAATATTTTTATAAGATGAAACATTATTATTTTTGGGGACGCAGGGATCAGAAGTCGCTTCGATGGATTTGGCAATGTTCCTACGCTGTGTCAGCCAACACGGTTTTGTGGCTTTGATTGCGCCCCACCATCTGTAGTTTGTTAAAGGTATTCGTAATGTTACCATTAAGTACAAATCATTGTTTCAGTTACTCTCCTATTGTTGGCCTATTTTGCGTCGAATTAGTAACAAACAAAACACACAATCGAATGATACGAACCAGAGCAGTGACGACAGGAAACGGTTAAACGTTTAAAGCCGTTAATAAAACAAATTAATGTGCGTTAACCCTAAAATTGGACAAGTTCAATGCAGAGGTCGTTACCACTATAGGAAATTTATCCCTGGCAAGTATTAACACTGAAATCCGTTCGTTGTATTCAGTGTCATTAAAGTTATGTGGCGGTGGTGTGGAAAAGTGTGTTTTATGCGTTGGCGGGTTAGGGCGGGTTTGTGTTGCGGGGCGAGGCGACAGCCAATCAAAACATACAAGGAGCATATTGATTCCGAGAAGTGTCGCTGTTAACGTGGAGGCTGAAGCTGAATACATTAGCCGGCGGCGTAATGAAGTCTCGTGCTTGTAAACAAACAGCAGCGCAGCCCGGGGCGCGGGCGCACCACTCCTCGCTTACAGGAATTCTATTTCCACGACAAGCGTCATGTGCTAATTAACTGCTCGCACCTACGATATTGAGATATCGTCGTCGATCCCGCTGTTGTTATTAGCAGACGTAGGCTTATTGCTTACCCACTGTTCCGGTACATGTCTTTATTGAGGCTCTATTTACGGCTCAATATTGTTCTTGTAACCTTCCTTGTATGTTTCCCATAATATATTTTGTGTGAATGTAGCCAATCTATCTCGACTCTAGTCATAATTTTAAATTTTTGTGGAAGGCTCTTTTCTCGTAGACACTTCGTAGCAAACCGCTACGAAAGTATAAAATAATAATCCTCCCGACCGAATTGAAATCGATCACGGTAGCCAGTCTCAACAGAGATTAGCCAAGTAGGAGATATTATAGTGCACAAGTGTGGACTCTAAATATTATTATTTTGAAAAAAACGTTGATTGTTGCTTAGCTTTTTGGCTAGTTTTTAGTTACATTAACAGGCCAAGCCAAGTCAATGTAGCGTGTGTAGTTGGTGTAGAGGGGATGTTATGAGGAGAAATTTCATTTTCCTCTATCTGCATAAACTTTCTCACTATTCTGTAGGTGTTCAAAATTGCAGCTTATTGTTATTACTCCCATAGTCTGATGGGACGACAATCTGACACGATCGAAGAGTGATCAAGCGCAGAACCAAGGCTTTATATGTTTTCCTAGCCGCAGTGGTGTCACAGCTCCAACTTTCAAACTCCGGGCTGCTACAGTAATGTAACCCATAATAGGAAAACCAAATAGTACATTTTGCAATGGTAATACATAACCTTTGTGACTATTGTTGACATAAATAAACAGAAAATGCGTACTTAATTAATAACGGATGCTTCTCGTTTTTCAAATATTCATAACAAAAGCTTTGCTGACACCAAAATGAGTGTGACATGAAACGAGGCGTCCACTCAAGTCAACGACACATGCTCATAGTCATCCAAGTTACGGGTGTTCCACATACAAAAATAAACACGATTATTAAAGAGAAGCTCTTCGGAAACCACATAAAGTGAAGCGCCAGCTGCCGCTCACCGCGCCGCGTATGATGAAAGAGTTGATCCCGCTACCCGCTACCCGTACCCGCCACCGGCCACTGTATCACGTTTCCTGTTATGACTTCAGTTTTTAATAGGCCTTTGTCAAAACCATTTTATTATAAAGAAGCGCTAACAACTCTAAATGCGTCGTCCCTTAAGAATTTTTGTAAATACGCCGCATGGTACGTTGACGTTTTATTGTCTATTCTTATTTTTCTTTTTATGAATGTTCACACATTGTTTATGGATTCGAGATGGCGGAACGGGATGAGATCGGGTGAATAGAAACCTGCCTCGAATTATATATTACCCGCACTGTTGCTAGCCGCCTGATAGCCAATATTGTATTTATCACTTGTAACACGATATTTATTCCAATATATACAACCGTCGTGTAAGTAAAGTCGTAAAGAAAATAGATGCAAAGTAATCGCAGCAACTTTTGTACTGGAGTGGAATTGGAAATTTGACGATGTCTGACAACTGTCCATAACTTTAACATAAACAAATTTATACGAGACGAATAATTTAGTGCGATGACCTGGGACGTCGCCGTAACCCGTAGCCGCGTACGATACGTATTTCCTATGACATACTCGTATCATGCAAATGGAAAAGCGCGACGAATGGCTCATAAACTTTGCTATTTGTTCTGTTTACGATAACCGCGGTTTTATAAAATTTTATTACGTGTTGGAGGAATTTCGCGTTTGCTGTATGTCGGCAACGCGCGTCGCTGTAGCGTTGTTGTCGCGTGGTCGTCACGTATTCGCATTGTGTCGCGCAACGCCTGCATAAATCTGTCTGTGGTTTCGCTAACAAGTGGGCTGATTACCGTAATATCGGCTATCATCTATCACACTCCCCGATTTTATTTTGTCCATGCATGTCTTGTGTTAATGTCATGTATGCTGTCCTAAATTATTGCTAAGACGCCCTAAGCCGTTGAATTCCCCTTGTCACCAGTATGCAAAAAAAAAAAGAAGAAATTAATCATGTTAGTACTCGCAAATAAAACAAGTCGGGCCTTGAAGTCACGAAGCGCTATAAACGCTCACTAAACTAGATTAGTAGGCAATTTTCGGTAGGTAAAACAGAAGAATTATATGGCAATTAATTTAATGTTAATGATAAGTAACAGACATATAAAAGAATATAAAAATTGTCTAAAATGCAAATTAAAATAATCATAGGGATGTTAAAAGGTGTAAGGCCACAAGTGATTGAGATAAAAATGGACGAGCCGAGCTTTGTAGCGTGACACATTGACGTTAATGCGAATCGACACTTAATTTTCACTAAAATATGTATGTATTAGACGAGTTAAAGCCATACATTATTAAATAGTTACTCAACTTCTGTTTGAATTTTAACAATTGAACAGAAAATATTGCAATAATAATAAGAGTCACGACATGTTCGCGAGAATTAGTCATTCTGGCAGCGAGTCAAAATGAGGCAAATTAAATTATAGCTTCATTCTAAGATTTCGACTATTGTTTTAAGATGATCGTCAAGATCCCCTATGTTTTGTTAATTGTGAATTGTCACATTCTCCATTTTGAAGGAACACGATTAAAAATTTTCATTTTAAACAATTTGTTGAGATTAAGATCACGCTGAAAAATATTATGTTGTTAACATTCCGTCCGAGATGATGTTGATTTTTGGCACAGAAAAAAATGTTATGTGTGGCAATTTTACAGTCGTCAAGACAAGAGTCATATTATGAGGACGCATAATTGATTAGTAGGACAGCTGTTGTCGGTTTTCTTCGTATGCGACCACTTAACATTGTTCTACAATAATAGTACCTGCTCTATTATAATCTTTGAACAAAAAAAAAGTTGCAAACATTGTAAGGGGTGGCGCACGCATGAAGTAGTGAATCTCTGAACACGCTTTCGGCAACAAAACTTTTTCCATACACTTCTTCCGATACATAAATTCGAACCCAGATTGCTACTTACATGATAATATACAATTTCCATCGAATTGTTTTATGGGAGAAGAAAATATTTCTGACTTCGATGATGAAAAAAACATGCTTATTGAATATGTTTGCTCCGCAACTATATTTCGTCTGTCTTATTGATCTCCTTCAAGATTAGCATATGGACCAGAAATATTTTTATGTGAGTATCATGTCCCTCGTCTAGTCAATTCGTAAAGAACAGAATCATTTCTCTTATCTCCAAAAAATACTGTGTCAGTAAAAAAATAGGAAGATCATCTTTTATTGATAAATATTATAAAACTATCTGCTTGTGATAATACTTATACGAGTAGATAGTATAGTTGTAGTAACTTAATAGGTTTATGTATGCCTTGATGTGAATACAGATTTATGACACTCGGAGCAAAGTAACTCATGAACGAAGGACTTGTTTGTATTACGAGCGCTCAGCTAATAAACACGTCTTAATTTCTCGTTGAATAGTGGCCTATTAAAATAAAGTTTTAAAATATGGAACGCCAGATTTTATTTACGTCTTACAATTTATGGCGTATGGATGCGTGACGTGGTCGGTGGCGCGGGCGGGTGCAGGCGGGCGCAGGCGCGCGCGGTACGGGCATGCGCGCGCGCATCTCCGACATGCGTATGACACAGCGCTGACGGTTATATTTTCCAGACGATTTATTACATTATAAGAGTGGCGGTGCGTGCCGTTAATACGCTCTCAGATACATAAATAGTAGTGATTTTATTTTGATGTCTTACAAGACAAGCGACGACGTGTATAATTGTTGAGACGTGTCTCTTAATACCCCTTGCCTATTCTTAGTCATAACTGTCTGTGAACGATACTTTATTAACTTACCGTTCAAAGTTGTGAGCGGTTGTGACGTAACATACACCTCGTTTAATGAACGAGTGCGTTTCATTCGGGTGTTATTCTGTGAAACTGTTTTATGTGGGTTCGCTCACAAATCAGACGGTTCATTGCGCATTATTTTCTCGACACAGTCGTCGACACCTCATTGTTTTGAGTTTTTCCTGCGAAGCTAAATCAGGCACTTAATTGAAATAATATCACGTTAGTGGCCACATAAAGACATTACAAAGCGTCGAGAACAAAAGCTGAAGTTTGTGTTGAAATCACAAAATATTGTAATGCGAGGTATAAACGGATAATTAAGTACCTACATATTTGAGTCACTCTGCTGAAAGGAGAACGAGGGTTTCATCAGAAATTACACCTTAGTATCCAAATGTGTACCTGGGATTACATTTTTTATATTGGCAAATATAATATTATGCATTTTTATATTTGCTGACTGACTGATCCATCAACACTCAGCTCAATCCACTGAACGGATTGCGCTAAAATTTGGCACACAGAAAGTTATTATGCACTTTGTTAGGAGTTTTCATAATTCATCCCCAAACTATGTATGGAGAAACCTACTTACTTTTACGCGGGCGAAGCCGCTGGCTAAAAACGGGAAACTATTGCTAAGACTTTACTGTTCGTCTATCTGACATCAGACTGTATCTCATGAACCGTGATAGCTAGACAGTTAAAATTTTTACAGATGATGTTTTTCTATTGCCGCTATAGCAAAAATACTAAAAGCAGAATAAAATAAATATTTAAGTGGGGCTCCCACACATACAACAATCGTGATTTCTTGCCGTTTTTTTTTTCTCGATATTAATTCTGTAGTACGGAACCCTTCATGTGCGAGTCTCACTCGCATTTGGCTATTTTTATTTTTTACAGTAAAATTCAATCCTGAGTAATTTCAATAAGAGTTTAAGTACTTACAAGTATATGTAAAAGTTATCGTAAATTCCTCTTGTTCACAAAACGCGGCAATAATAGCCTCTTTTCAGAAGTAATGTTACCCCATACAACTGCCAGATCGTCTCGTACTATTCAAACTCAGTCGCTTTAACTCAACCAATCTTGTAATTCGTCTGCATTTAACTATACTTAAGCAGTAAGTATAGCGTATCCGTAAAAATAAAATGAAATATGAAATTATCCCTGCAAAAGTTTTTTTTTCCTTTTTAATTGTTATTACTAGCCCGTATTGTCCTACTGCTGGACAAAGCTCTTCTTCCAGTCCTTCCAATGGTCACGATTTTTCGCTTATTCTTTTCAATTCTTAAAGAACACATCCAGGCTGTCCCACCATGTCTTTCGTGATCTATCGCAGGTTCCATGTAACTGTAGGTATCAGTGTAGGTAATAATCCTGTGTTTTAGGGCTCATCAGGCTTGCGCGTCGCGTCGGGCAGCCTTTTAAGCCATATCAAAGATTTTAGTCCAACAAAATATATATTAAATGTTATTGATATTGTAGGTTGGTGCACCGTGGCTGCTGCTATCATACGGCGCTATACTGTCTCATCTCAATAGTCCCTTACATTCATTTTCTATTAAAATTAAACTTATAGACAAAAATCTAAGAACATAATATCATAAGACTGATAGGTATTCATATTCATTCTGATGTAGAGCTTGTACTTAGGTTCCATATAGTTATGTTTTGTTGTTTCTCTCATAATAAATTTAAAATCAACCCTGCTAAAACAAAAACTCCATTCCATTCAATTATTTCGAAAGCAGTACACTCCCTTAAAACAAAGAATGGACGTCTGATGGATAAGAAATCATAGCAGACGCTCGTAAACGGCGTGCAGGGTGGCAAAGCATATTTCATATCGCGTAATGGAGAATTTACAGGCTGTCGGAGCGAAATGACTCCCAGCGGTGCGGCCGGCAGTACGCCACGGAACTATGGCGCGCGAGAAACATGCTGTAACTGAAATCTTTGTTTTGTAGGCGGCCGTTGAGTGTGGATATTATGTTTTGTAAAACTAGATTCGAGAATTTCTGAATTTGCATATTTTTTACATAATTATAATAAATCGTCTACATGATACCTACGAAGCTTTAGGAGACGTACCACGCGACCTACAAGCAAGGTTGATGTGGACCCAACGCATCGTACCTACACCTTGCGTTGGGTCCGCGTCAAAAGTACGCACACATATGAAAAAGACATGCGATTTAACTATTAAAAAAATAAAATAAATAGAAATAACCTTTCCATTATATTCAACAGGCCATTTTTTTTTATTGTAAGCTAGAGATAGTTCACTAATGCTGGTGTGGAGTGCGACCGTCGAGACACTTCCCCGAGCGTCCGGCGCGCGATCACCATTATTATTTATACCCTCAGAAAAGTACATTTATAACAATATTACGCCGGACCGCGCCCGCCCTCGGAAAATGATTTTCCCATTTTCTGAAGATTGCAGGTGTATTATATTTCATGATCGTTATTTATGGTGAGACTTTTATTACAAATGCGTGCAATGTCTCTATCCGTTTTTTATTGCCGCCGAATTATTTGATGGAATTCTTATTTTGTGACAAATACAGATAGGACTATTTATTGGCTATCTTTTGTGATATGTGTATCGGATAAGAACTCGGTTATTGCTTTTCGCCTGTGCGTTTTATTATTGACAGCGCTTTTTATTCTTGTTGCTCTCGTCGTAATAAAATCAGTTTGATGTGAGACAAGAATGTTCGAGCTGTTTATTCAGGGTCTACTCTTTGTAAAGGTGTCGAGACAACACCCTTTTGCGATTCATAATTTCGCAAACAGCGGAGTATTCTCAGGAGACGGATATATCCGTCAGACGCGGCACCCTCAGTGAGCGCGGCCGAAGTCCGAGGCGTTACGAGGCTCCCGGGACCGCCGGCCGCCGATCAACTCTGTCCATAACCAATAATCGTAAATAAACGCAGCTCGATCCGCGCCTTCCTACTCCTCTATGTAACTCACAGAAATTATAACGAAAATCGCACAAGGATTGCTACAAAACTTTGTGAACCCCGGGGAACTGCGCCTGACGATAGATTCTCTAGTATTTTCTTATTATAAACACAGAAATACCTTCGGCGGACGTTCTGATGGAATGTTAGTAATAGCAACTTAGCAAGTAATATTTATATTACAGGAGAATAGGATGACTAAAGCCTTATAATAAAATATCTTGCAGCGATTGGTCGAGTTGACTATCGTTTATTTTTACCTGAAGCTCGCGATCCCGCGCATCTCTCCCTATTAAATTTTGTTTGCATTTATTTTAAAGGTGCGACGCTCGAGAAGACGTGGTATGTGAAAAATTACACCTCAGCCCAATATTTATGGGTGATATTCGGCAGCGGTTCCTTTGTGAGATGAGGGTGTATAAATAACACCTCTTATCGCGTGGGAGCCTACCCTTAAATGGGATTTATTTTAATTATATTTATCGGTAATGCTCGTTGAAAACATTTTATATCCTTTGAAATCTTAGTCTGATCATTATAAGATCATTGCTGAGATTAAAAAAAAACAAAAGGTAAAGGTGGTAAGGTTATGACAAAAGTAAATTAAATAAGTATCGAACTAAGAAGAGTCCCTGAAACAAGCATTTTTAAGTTCTACTATCCAGCTGAATGTCATTTAGTTCCATGACGTTTCTGTGCGTTTAGTTATTCTAGTGAGAAACAGTATAAGTTATGGAAACGGGGAGCACCGCCAGTTATTTTTACCGGCGCATAATCGCCGAGTATGACCATAAATTAGTTCTATATTTGGTGGCACGTTGTTTTGCATACAGACAAGCCGTCTGCACATGCGTGCGACATCAATCTCAATTCCGAAATATTTTTCTGTCTGCGGCGCAATGAGTCGCATCGCAGTCGCATTTGTCGCAAGTGTCGTGTGATATGCAAATTTTTCATGATTTCCTTTTAAAGCAATGTTTTAAAAGGTATATAAAGGTAAAGTGTATAATTAAAAATCAGTGTTTGCACAAAAATGTTTGTATTAAAAGTTTTAATTAGTTAAATCAGGGATGTGACTGTTTCGGGGTTTACCTTTCGGTTAAGCTTAAGGTATTAACTGCCCGAATCGTTTCCACTGCTGGTAGATATGCCTCCTCTCTGTAAGTGGAAGTGGTAGGTACGTAACGACCGTTTCCACTGACTTGAACTGCTGAGTCAATAGAAATTATTTTGTAAGCTGTACACCGACTAAATAATCAAATACAGTAACCATCTTCCCATCAATGTAATAAAGGTTTCCCAGATGGATAGGTTGTGTGATTATTACCCACTTAGGTGCAGGACGGGACTCGGGAGCAGGCCGTCATGTGAGGAGTTTCCACGTAACATCTTCGAGACGGATGGTCGGGGCTTACGCACCGGAATAATGTCTCGATTACTCTCCCACTGTGCCGCAAGTCATCAGCGACCAACGAACTGACGATGTTTGGCACAACCGCATACATGGTAGTTCTGCTGTCTTTTGTGTTTATATACCTTTTTAGAGGTATGTGGAACAGAGTGTAAAGTCCCACACACCTCCGTTGAAAAGGGAGGACCCTCCGACCAGACGGTTGTTATGTCAACTACCTGATAGATGATTTCGGGCTGTTCTATATGTTTTAATCGCGCGGAGAACTTTAATTGCGCGATGCAGGATTAGTTCTTATGTGACGCCATAGATGTCGCTACACCTTCATCAGTATCTAATGTTCCCCAATGTTTAACTCCCCCCTTTTTGTTTCTATTCTGCCTGGTGAGATCTCTGGACTTTAGATATAAAACATGTATTTCTATAATAGATTACATTCTAACGCGGCATTAATAACACTCGTACCGCCTTTTAGTTGTTAGTTGGTGATAAATGTACTTATATTCCATCTACATGTGCCTTGTATTCTGCCAGTAAAATAGTGTAATAGTTTCACACCGCTAGTCGCTTGTAACTTGCGCTAGAACTTTATCAGCTGACTAGTGGGGCGACCGCGGCGAGGGGAAAATGATTGACGGCGTCGAGAAATTTCATTTTGCGGCTTGTTGAGGGCCTCTCTGAAGATTCGACGTTTCCACTGTCAAACCTGATTGCCTTCTCGAGTATCTTTGTGTTGTTGCTCTTATGTTACACTTCATTTCCTTCATTTTGTTCTATTAACCACGAATGATCGGTCATTTGAGGATTTCATGCGGCGCGGTGGTGAATTTTTTATGCGATTTCAATTCAAATGAATATTAAGTGGAGGGCTTACTTCGGATGCACACTTATTCCATTATGCTTCCATAAATTGTGCGATAAGTCCTCCCTACTTTTAAGTTATGTGAATACAATGTTTCAAATACAAATATTCTTTGAGACCAACTTGTAAACAAATCCCAATACGACCTTTTTGTGCTCATTCAAATGTCATATAATTTTGCATACAATATTTTCTTAGGGCGAAATGAGAACAAGCCGGTGACAGGGGAATTTAATAATGACAAAATAATACAAGGTAAGTTTAAGGGCAGCCCTTTCTGCTGTCCGTCATACGGAGCGCTATTCATGCACATAATATTTCTGAGATATTTGCCGACCGCCTAACGACTGACTAATTTATTTGCGCACAACTATTTTTAACTTAATCCATAAAGATGAGTTAGACGCTTCAGTCACCTACACAATGCTGCAGCGAACACCTGCAACACACACTGGACTCACACTAATCCACGAGGACACAGCACGTTTATTATTTTCCTGAATACTAACTATTGCTTCATAAACCCATTCAAATTATAATCGAATTGATTCAATACAATGGAAAGAGTTTCTCCGAGTTAATCGCAGACACGATGACAAATGCATATCGTTTCATCTCTGGCCCGGAGATTAATGTGCGAGAGAGGCCGAGCGCTAGACAAAACCTGCCGCCTGCGTGTGCGCAACCAACTATTCACTAATTCGACCCGCGACTGCAACTTAAGCGCTCATACCACATCCATACTGCGCTTGTAAGCAATGCCGCTTATTATTTATCTGTCAACTAAACACAAATTGACAGTCGCAAGTTAGGCGCCAGATAAACGGCAGATTAAACCTTTTGTTGGTTCCTTTAGAGTCCTTATCTCCGTAACTCTGTCGGCTATTAAGACGTTATTTAATTTGTCGGTGCGACCCGCAGAGACAATAATGACGTGATCTACATGTAAGAACTATAGTTTGATCTAAAATTAAGTGAGATGAAAGAGAATTTATATTTGATACAAAAAATATCAGTAAAGTATCGAGCATTGTCTGAGTGCGGTGCTTTGTTGGGGACAGTCGACACAACTGTGTGAGCACACAAGTATTCCGCTCGATTAACGTCATAAATGAGAGAAATGTCGGATCAAAAGAATAGCAGGTGTGCCTATTATAATAATTTGTCATTTGTTCTCTTAACGGCCTTTTGTCATTTTGTTCACCATAGCCCGCTTATTAACATTGTACGCTGTTTTTTCTTCCATTTTGATGATTTATTTAAGGTGTATTGGTATAATGATCACGGGCTTACTGGGTAATATTAGCAAATGTGTCAATTAAGAGTAGTTTATAGCACATCACTGATGAACTTTGTAAAATTGATAATTATAATTGCAAAGCTAAATATGGCGTTTTATTGGTATGCGTATAGGTATCCTTTATATCTTATGTTTATTCGCCTCATTGGTCTACAGTTTACATGTACGGCTTAGGACTGATAACACTTCTGAGGTCCTGAATTTATTGCCAGGGTTGAGGAGCATCCAAGGCTGCGGGTTTGTTCGAAAGAGTCACTTTAGGCCTGGAACGCAAAGGGCCACTGAAAGAACACAAGTGGGTTTTAGTCAGTAGAATTAAGGTGCTTGGTAGAGTTTATTCCTGCTAATAGATTATTTTAATCTGTGTGTTTTTTGATTACGTTCGGTAGAGTTCATTATAGTAGTAAACAGTGATTTGCATTTTCAGAATAATCCTTTTCTTGAAGACTTTCTTTAGATACCTACTTTAAAATAATTTTGGCTTTAAAAAAAAATTGTTAATAATTGCCATGTGGCAATTGATTATTATATATTCCTGCCTGAAGAATTGCCAAACCTTGGCTTGGACGCAGTTTTGGTACTAGTAGGCCTCCCACAAGGAGGACTGATGGTCTGGTAAGGGTCACGGTAATCCGATGGACGCAAGACGTCCTGTCCATCAGTGATTGTTGCGATATTTGAGTGGGGCCTTTGTCCAACAGTAGACGTATTTCGGCTGAAATGATGATGATGATGATGATGATGACTTGATCAGAAGGGATATCAGACTTTCGGGTTTTCGACAATTCATCCTGCTTATGTTCTTTATTATCTTTATATATCTTCTGTAGGTCACCTAACTCCTTCTAAACGGCTTGACCGATTTTTACGTAACTTTGTGTGTATATTTGAGTGGGTCCCAGGATCCAGGACAGTTTAAAAATACAATTAGACTCGGTACGTAGCGCTGCAATTTGGTTCTCAATTTATTTTTCTAAGCGAAAATCCAGCTTCCAGGCAGGACAACGTCTGTCGGTTTTGCTAGTGTACATATTTTTCTTCTGTACGTGTGTATGTCACTGAACTCTTCCAAAACGGCAGGACCGATTCTGATAAAGTTTTTGTGTGTGGTCGAATGAGTCCCTGGATTGTTAAAATTCAAAATTGAAACCGAGAGGTGGCGCTGGAATCATGTAATAGATTTTTTTCTTACACAAACCATTGTCCAGGCAGGACAACGTCTGTCGGGATCGCTAGTCTAATATAAAACTGGGATAAATAATAAAAAAATACCTCTTAAAATTATGCCAATGTCACAGAACATTACAAACTCAAAAGAGAACTGACCTCACATCCTTTAATAAAGTAATAATATTATGATATAGGTATCCTTAAGTAATAAAAAACAACGTCTGATATATTGTTATTAGCTCGGTTGAAATCGTTTTATTATTGTTTCCCAAATGAAACAAACTTTAGGGACCGTTAACTGAATAACAATGACCAAATATAATCCAAATCTAAACGCCACAGCTTGGCTGACGGAATATAAATGTGAGGCTTGCTGCCTTGTGAACCGACGACGTGATGCGTCGGTATTAACACAAGCCTGCATTAATGAACACATAAATATTATACTTTCACACACCTACATACACGCTACACTGTCACTGTCTAACGTATCCGTGTATCCATGAACAAGTTAGCCATCACGTATTCGCATTCAGCCGAATTATTTAGAAACCATAATTCCTTTACAACTGTTCAATGTTTATGTGCGTGGCGTAAAAATTCTCGACGGGCGAAGTCGTACTTAAACCTTATTAGTGACGTTTTATCGTTTAAAATTATACAATTTCATCTGTATGGCGTATGTTTTATTGAAATCGAGATAATTAATCGACAATTACGATGCTGGACGTTATAACGCGAGGTATACCGCTGTGCGCGCTGGCGGCCGCCGTTGCTTAGGAACTAAATGTTGCTTATAAATCGGTCGCCCGCTCCCAGCGCGCTGCGAGCTACACAAATATTGACATTTATGCACATATTGCTCCATATACGTTTTTTATGATTGTAAAATATGAAGCTAGAGCGCTACGTTTGTTCGACTCTTTAGGTCGATACTCTCCGTAAATAGTCATAGACATTAGCATAATTGAATGTTTCTCGATGTAAATACAAACTATTTGGATGTTTAGTTTAAAGAAGTCTTTGTTTATGTCGTTTAATTTGTAGTTTAAAAAAGGCAAGAGATTCTCAAATGCGTATTAAATTACACAAAATATAGATGCTCGTAGTGCAGTAAAGCTTTATGAGAACCTACCTACATCTTTGCCAAGTTTTTAACGTTTATAATTTTTTCCGCTTTGAAACTCGTTCACAAGCTACACTCGTTTCTAGAGCACAAAAACGATTAACAGAGCGTATGTCATTAGCTGTTAACATTTCTTTGTAGATATTTGTCGCTAGTCAGCTTATCTGTAACGAGATAACATCGATTGAGTTCGTGACTGTTCGTCATCCAGTCGTCAGAACTCGTCATAGAGTGTGTTCCTGGACTGGAAGCGGCAGAGTTTCCCACGTGCGCGGTGGGCGGCGTGTGCCGAGCGCACTCCGATCTGATAACATCCCTCTAGACAACATCCAGTCGCTTTATCTGCAGACGTGGAATCAATTCAGCTCGCAGAATTATCGCAGCATTGCCTCTGCCTAATTGGACATTTCCTTGTATGCCAACCTTCGATATAGCATTTTAATTTACTCACCGACATTTTATTGAACAGGAAAAATATAAAACACTAAATATAAACACGAAGATATGTTTATGGAAACTATTGTCGCGTTTTTAAAATGACGCGACGGTATAACAACAGAAATATAAAAGTCTTTATATCACAATTAATCACCACTTAGTGGAAGCTGAATACTTGGTTTTGTGGCGTTGAAGTGTGGACTGTAAGATGAGAGAGATAAGGTATTGTTTTGTGGAGGGATGGCCGTGTCATATGCGGTAGCAGGAAATACCGTAGCGGAGTCGTGTCAACAAAAAATCTAAAAGCTCGCATTATGCTGTTAGCCGCGATTTAACACATTTCATATTTGAGACGACTGCTGTTGTCTTAGGCACTTAATTTTATCACATAATTTATAGAACAGCTTAACGTATAGACTTACAACATGTATTCGTGTGCCAGGATTAATCGACACTGTTAAGTACTTTTTAAGCCTATTGTTTTTAAACGATATTTCGGGATTTAATGAGATCCCTCCTCTTACAGTGTTGTTGGATCTATGAATTAATTTATTTTTAAGGTAAATACTTATTATGCGTATCTATACAAAAATGTTAATAGGCATTCGTTGATGTTATGAGTGACGCACTTGACCCTTGAGAATAAATTATGGCTAGCTGCTGCCAGTGTTTTCGCCTACGTGAAAGTAGAAAATTGTCCCAAGGGAACGTACTCACGAGATAAAAAATATCCATTTTTATGATCTGATCTCTCGTATGCCAAATTTAATTAAAATCCGTTCAGCTGTTTGAGAGTGAAGGAGTAACAAACATACACACACGAACTTTTGCCTTTATAATAATTATTCTGTGATAGATAGCCAGTCATATTTTAATGTATTTCTAAATAGAAATTTAGCGGATGATAAAATATTTATGAAAGTACCTTTGAACTTATCAATAACTATGAATTTGAAACAACGCTGGTAACAAACAAGTGACAACATGACATTTACGCATTCATAAACTGAATTAATTGAAAATATAACAATGTTGGTTTCACGTCAACGTTGTTATAGTTATTTAAAAAAAAATTGTAAAGGTGACCTTTTTAAATATTTATTATCAAACTCGTCTTTTGTATAAATGAAGTTCTATTACTGGTTACTAATGTTTGGATTGATGATTATGCTATGTTATTAAATTATTATAAAGTTAGGGATGATAACCACTGCGGGATTATCCGAAAGAGTTACCGCGGCCCTGCCCCCCTAGCCAAGTTACGACAAGTTACGTTCGATTCTCTTGCATAAAACGCCTCGAGTATGCCACGCCTCCGGTCTCTTTGTTCTGACACCTGACTGAGCGTTGAGATGACGTCAGTACAAAGGAATCGGAGGCGTGGTCTACTCGAGGCGTTTGATGCAAGAGAATCGAAACAAAACAGTCGTAACTTGGCAAGGGTTGCTGGAACGCAAAGGGCGATTGTAGGAATACGGGTGCGTTTTAGTCAGTAGAAGTCTTACATTCCCTTCCGCTCCACACAGAGCAGTAAAAAAAATACCTAGCTCTATAATTTTTTGGGAAAACTGAGAACTATGATTTTTCTATGAATTCCAGCTTTCTTCAGCTTGCACACCCAAATTTCGCTAGTTACGTATAGTGATTCAAAATTATACTACGGAATCATAGATAGGTACTACCAAGATAAAAGCATTGAATGACCATAGAAATAGAAATGAGCGGGGGATCTGTGGCAAGACTATTAGACAAGCGATGGACTGTAAGGATGAGTCGTTGAAGAGGCCCAATTGGGAAGCGATACAGAGGAAGACCGCACACAAAATGGGTAGACGACATTATTAAAACAACTGGTTCTAGCTGAAACTGCCCAACAACATAGGGAAAGCTGGGGTACTAGCTTCTGCCAGCGGCTTTGCCCGCGTGAAAGTAACTTTCTCCATACAAACTTTGGAACCCCGTTTTACCCCCTCAGGGGTGGAGATTCGCAAAATCCGTTCTTAGAAGATGCCTACACCCTGGAACGTACCTGCCAAATTTTAAGTTTGTAGGTGTTATAGTTTTTGAGATTTCATGATTAATCTGTGAGTGGTATTTGCTTTTATATGCCATTCCAGAACCTTTCGACCCCAACGGCCATCCACCGTTGGGGTCGAAAGGTTCTGGAATGGCGACCACGCACCGGAAGACGTAGCGTTAGAAGGCCTCCTACAAGGTGGACCGATGACTTGGTAACGGTTGCGGGAATCCGATGGATGCGAGACGCACAGGACTGTTCATTGTGGCGACACTTGGGGGAGGCCTATGTCCAGCAGTAGACGTCTTTCGGCTGAAATGATGATGATGATGGTATTTCGCTTTTATATATAGAGTATGATCAAGATTCATTTTAATTTATTTTGCAAGGAATAAAATGCTTTTATTTATTTGTATGTCCTAAGTCCTAATCCTGCCTATGGTTTCAAACTCAAACTTAAAAAAAAAAAATCACGTAGCCCTACATGGGCACTTATAAAACGTCAGAAGCTAGTACTCGGTTCCAATCGGTCGTTTTCTATGGAGAAGAACCGGTAAAAAACTTCATACTGTGCACCCGTGTGCCAAATTATATCTAAGTCCAATCAGTCTTTGATTATACATATGGATGGGTGGAAAGGGAAAGGGAGGCCAAAGAAAAGATGGATGGATTGTATGAAGAGTGATATTAAAGACAATGATATTAAGGACAGAATGGAAGTAAAAAACGTGTTGCGCCGACCCCAAATAACACTGCACAAGGGTAGGAAGATGATGATGAATCAATCTTTAAAAAGCGTAATTGATTTACAAACACTCAGAAAAATCGACTTTCTCATAGTAGGTGTTCATGGATAGGATATACACTAATAGTGTAGTATCGCATGTATCTAAACTAGTTATAGGCTTTAGCATATCCACATAGAAAACACCCTTAGACTTGTCACTCTATAACGTTGTCCTAGAGTGAAAAGTGTTTTTTTTTAAGGTGGGAAAATCATCTAATGACAAATCCCGCTCTTGGGTGGAGCGAGAGATAGTGTCAGACTTTTACTGACTAAAAACCCACTCCTGTTCCCTCTTTGCCTTCATCCCGGAGCCCCGGGCTCCGCTTTCACACTACCTGTGGAGAGTGATAAGTATTGTCATATCAATCTGGGCGTTCAGTCAAACTAGATGCAGCTGAATATCAGCATTTTATATGGAACGACTGCCTACCTGACCTCCACAACCCAGTTACTGGTTAACACGATACCACTTGTTAAGAATAGTGTCAGATTTTTCTGACTTTTTTTGACTATCCGTAACGACTGTCTGATCTGACATTCTGGCAACAGCTTAACGAGCTATTGAAATACGGAAAATAATAATAATAAGGTGGTCAGAAAGCATTCATCTAATGACTTCTCGCACTCTAGGGTGGAGTGAGAGGGCGTGTCAGACGTTTACTGACTAAACCTCACCTATGTTACTTCAGTTGCCCTTTGCGTTCGATATTCTAGGACCACGGCTTTCCCTTTCAGAAGTTGACCCATGGCCCCAGTAGGCTTCGTCATGGTGAGTCCCTGCGGTATAACTGCTGTTATCTCTTTGAGGCGCGTCTAGCGCCATCGACGACACAGACTTGGTCTGGTCGGTTATCGGACGGCCGGACGGCGAGCTACTCATACTCATTGCTCGTTGTCGCAAGCCCGTGCCCTTCGGTGCAGCTAGGTATGTTAAAGCTGATGATGGTGGCCACCCATATGCAGATCGAACTAAGCTTGCAGGTTGCCCTGTGCGGCGGTTAGTTTACACAAGCTTGAATGTTGCCATATATGGATACAAAAAACAACAGCTCATCAAAACATGCGTTTTGCTCAAATAATTGTGCACACATCTACATATTTTAACATTTTATTTACCGTTTTAACAATGTACCTATCTCATAATTTGGTAGCACCTGTTTTTTTTTTTAATGTATGTGGGTGCGTCATGAAGACAGGAGGAAGACAGGTACACATTACATTATTTCAACAATTTATAGGCTTGTAACTGAAGCTGCTCAGTAGCAGGCCATCCTTTCTGCATAACACTTTCTATCACAGACCTTATCATTTGTCGAACCCTCCCAGTATAGTTGGGGTCGGGTCTCATTGTACGTCTACTCCAGAGAGCTTAAGTATAGTACTTAACAAGGTCTATAATAATTTTATGTTTTGTATTTTTTTTGGAAACAATAAATTTATTATTATTATTAAATTTGCGAACGTTTACATTAACGAGATCGATTAATTACAAAAACTGGCACTAGGCCCTAGGTCGACAACACAATGAATGATGTTGAATTGTCAAAATGAGAGATATTGGCCATTTTGTTTGGTTTACGCACATGGGTGTTAGAAATAGGTAATTATATGTTATATCTACACTTCACCTTCCTTATGAATCACTTTGTCTATTGGTGATAACCGTTTGAAAATCTGTCCAGTAGTTTTTGAGATTATCGCGAAAAGATATATAGACAGACAGATGCGGTGGGGGACTACCTCATCTCTGTGTCTGTTCCCATAATAATTTAAGAAGAAAGAATAAAGGAAAAAAATAAGGAAAGTACGAAAGGATAGGCTTTCGAAAAATGTGAGTGGTTTCCCTCTTCTCTCTGGGTCTACAGGTGTGATATTACGTATATTCACTTATGTCCTTTTGTGGAAAATGTTCAGTTAGAACCACAGGTGTATTATCTATTTATTATGTCATTATTTTTACTCTCCCATCTCATCAATACTATTCGCAATAATTAACATCTCCTAATTATGTTACAAAATAAATGTTTTACCATCCCCAGAATTAATGAAGGGTGCATCAAATACCTACATGACTGGTTTGTTTCTAATGATGATAAATTATAGTTTAAAACATGGCTATTCAAGGTGTCCTAATAAATTAATCTTTCTTCTGTCACACTACATTGAAACGGCAATTAAACTGTCGAGCGAAATTACCACACAATGTGTCGAGTATATCATGAGATGACGTCTGAAGTATGCAGCGGACTGAGAACTAACCATCCTTCATACACGAGTATTCTGAACTGTATACAGGATGTTTCGTTAAATGAAAAAGTTGGGTTGAGAGCTGACTCTCAGTAATAATGATAAGGTATCTGAATTTTCGCTTGATGATATCTTATCTACACATCTAAGCACTACTAACTACTAACCTTTTTTTTTTTCGGTGTGGAAATCCTCATGGATGTCTTCCACCCTGGGGTAGGTGGAGGGGTCTGTCAGGCTCTTACTGACTAAAACCACCCCGGTGTTCCCTCGTACACTTCAGTCGACGGCTGCGGTTGCAGTTTGACTTTCGCTGCCACTAACTACCAACTTAACCTAACCTAAGTACAGGTACGTAGGTACAAATGTGTTTGGACAGTAGGACTAAACAGGCCAAAAAAAAACTAAATATAAAATACTTGTTGGGGACTCCTGTTAATTTTTAACTTTATTTTAAATTTATTACATTGTTTGTGGGGCAGTGGTGGCCGAGTGGTAACGGCCCCGACTTATGAGTTTATAGGTCGCAGGTTCAAACCTGGGTTCACCACTGCTCTCAAAACGGTGAAGGAAAAAATCGTGAGGAAACCGGCATGTCCTAGGACCAAAAATACGAAGACATGTGATATTCACCAACCCGCATAGGGCCTGCGTGATGGGTTACGGCCCATTCCCTCTCCTAGAGACGAAGCCTGAGTCCCAGCAGTGGGAACATTATAAGGCTGATTATGCTTATGCTATTATGCTACATTTTGTTGTAGCAGCAATACACATTCTGCGAAAATTTCAACTCTTACCGTTTATGAGATATAGCCCGCTGACCGACAGATGGATAGACAGACAGATGGATGGACAATGGAGGCTTAGCAATAGGGTCTCATTGGTACCCTTCGGAAACCCTATAAAATAATATTGATGTTTTTATAACAATGATTTCAGGATACATTGTGCTGTAGTCACCTAGGAACGGAAGCTTTTCGACTGAGGTGATGAAGACGATAGTACAAACAAAAGTAAAAGAAAAAATAGATGCAAAAGATAACTCAACATTCTCGTACACAAATCAGCCAATCAGAAACGTTGATATCAAATAGACCATTTTTACACTTTTGAATTGTCAAAATGTTGGTCAGTCAAAAAAAGTGAAGCTAAATAGGAACCAAACCATGTTATTTTCAAAACCGCTTGTAATATTTCCAGCTACTACAATGTTCCTTCGTAATTACAACAGCTGAAATTTATAACCGTATTCCGCATTTCGCCATTTTCAAACATAGGAATTCGTTTAAAATTGCTTCAGCCACCTACAAGATTCCTGAGGCTGAAATATGTTATTTGGTTCATGCTGCCAACAATTACTGATGCATCTGATCCATTTTAAAACATTAGCATATTTCAGTATTAGTCATAATATTTAAAAGGTGCTCAAATTATAATGGGCTACAGATTGACATATGTGACGTGTCCCTTACTGCTGAAAATAGTTTAGCTTACAAATACTTTGTTATTGTTATTTCTCAGTTTTTTGGTGTGCTGGTCTCCATTGATAGTTCCACCTGCAAGACAGGCTAAAGTATGGTACTTAACGTTACTGGCGAAACGCAAGACAATCCATCACTAGCGATGCAATCTTTATTTTTTCCCTCACGCTTCGTAATGTACTGTTCTCCGACTATTACTGATAAAAGCTTGAATGATAAGTATCGCTTCAGTTAGCATACAATACGTCATAGATCAGCCTGTATCGTGTGCGGGCGCCTGCGCCGGGCGCGCGCAGTTCTATGACAGCGGTTATGAAGCCGCTCCAGAATGCGTTTAATGAGCACTGCACTAACTTATACACAACACGTTCATTTACGCTTTTTGGAATTTCATTCACTCCCCCTCGTTTGATATGAAAAAGAAAGCGTTAAATTAATTAGCAGCAGAATGCCTGCACAATGATCTACGACCACTGGAAGATTTATACGAACCGACTCTATGGCTTTGTAATAAATTATTATTGTATTCGAGTTTCGGATGTTTAACACGCTAACGTGTTCATATGAGACAAAAAAATAAAAGGGGCATATGGAAATATGAAAAATAAACAAATTGAAGTTTTATCAACTTGTCTGTACAATGAATTGAGCCGGACGCATGAATACAGTTTTCCATAATATTAAAATATAGTCCACACTAAGAAATACATCTGTGCCAAGCTGTATAATAATATCGATGGGTCCATAAGAATAGTAAATCGGTTTTTGATGCATTATCCTGGAATAAGACACAATCAAATAGTCGCAGAACATAACTGAACACTAAATTAAATTCAAATAATTTCTAATAGATTCAGTTTTGAATTTAGACCAGCAAGAGACCTTGCCGAGCGAGTGAAATAAAATTCTTTATGGTAATTTCTCTTATCTGAGTTCGGTTCGGATTCATAATAAAATGATGTTCATGCATTTGTAAAATAATGTCGTAACATGATTTTAAAAATGTCACGTGGCTGGCAACGATGAGGCACGCCGTCAGATATTCAACCAATATTTATTACAATTTCATTAGTCACCCCGTCACTAGTGAATACAAGATGGTTTCTTCAATGTTTTTTTTTTATACCTGACCGAACCTAGCCCTCCAATAATATCTTTCGACGTGATTTAAGATAAGAGCTTTTAGTGAAACACGTTACAAAATATTTTTTTATAAAAACATAAACTGACCTCGTTATGCTTGTAAAAATATTATCATTCGATCGTCCTCTGCAAAATTTACAGCCTCTTGGTTGCAAAATGTGATAAAGCTTATTAAAAATTGTACTCCTTTTCGTATAAGTTGTACATGTTTAAACAGATCTGCTTTGCCTGTATCCTATATATCAACACATATCTTCAATGACCTATAAACTGATTTAAAAATGGGATGTTAAAATGTCGACCCAGTCCTATTCTAGCATATCTGCAGACTGAATTGATTAATTTGGCTCGCAGTGCTACATGTGAGCTTTAATCAAAATTTCATTTTAAAGTCACAAATCATTGGATATTTCCATTTATATTTCCAGCGCAGTTAAATATTAAAGTCGGTTAACAATCTGCGAGGCTCTCAATTATGCATTCGCAACATCTATTCAATGCCGTATCTACTGAAGTTGGTAGATACCTACATGCATATCACATACATAGCTGTTGTTTCTACGCGCCGGGCCTTGGTACAGGCCATGGTCCGGAGCTAGGAGGAATGGCAGGCGTTCGCCTCCCTCTGCGAAGCAGCAATGCTAGCGAAGGTAACAGCCGCACGCGTGAAGGAATGGACATCATGCCCAAGCCGCCGGGATCCCGACCTCGATTTTCAGCCATCATAGGCGTAGGCTTGCGGACGGCAAACAATGGGTAGCTCGCTGTCCAGACGTTCGTTAACCGTCCAGATCGAGCCCAAGTGGTCGACAGCGCGTAGTGTTCCAAGTGTGCCTCATGGACATCTCTTTGAGGCGCGCGTGGCAAAACCGTAGGGGCCCAGCAGGGTCGAAGTCTACTGGGCCATGGGTTCGCTTCTTAAAAGAAAACCCGGGGTCCTGGAACTCAAGGCAAAAAAGAAAAATAGGAGTGGGTTTTAGTGAGTTCCCACCTAAAATCGAAGCTATTGTTTCTAAGCAGATTCGGTATGGTTTCGGATAGCCGTTGGGGCCGAAAGCTTCTGGAATGGGGACCACGTACCGGAAGACGTAGCGTTGGAAGGCCTCCTACAAGGTGGACTGATAACTTGGTAACGGTTGCGGCAGTCCGATGGATGCGAGACGCACAGGACCGTTCATTGTGGCGACGCTTGGGGGAGGCCTATGCCCAGCACTGGACGTCTTTCGGCTGAAATGATGATGATGATGATGAGATTCGGTATTGGTGTAAATCTGAATATTATGTCATCTGTTCACGCAATTCATAGAAACTAAGTGAGGGAAAGTTGTTACACGTACTTGTTAATCTTAATTCACTACTTAGTTTGCGGATGGAGCATTGTTCACAATCGTGTGGAGTGAAATCAGCATAGAAGTTGAATCACGAGAACTGAACTTTCGAGACGATCATAATTGTTTTGATTCGTTCATTTGGTAAATTTTCTCTAGGAACAGCGGCTAATTATAGTATTCCATATCAGCAAGGACTCATAAACGTAATCAGTCTTGTAATGTTCCCACTGCAACCTTCTCCCTAGAAGAGGGAATGGGCTATACTCCCACGTACGCCTCAAGGAGATGTCAGCGAACCGTAAGAGCCCAGCAGGGTCGAAGCCTACTGGGGCCAAGGGTTTGTTTCTGAAAGGAAAACTCGGCCCTTGTATGAAAGGCAACGAAGGAACAGGAGTGGGTTTTTAGTCAGTAAAAGTCTTACACACCTTCCTGCTCCGCCCAAGAGCGGGGGATGTCATTGGATGATTTTCACACATAAAAAAAACACGTCGACGTAATCTGTGCGGGTTGGTTCCACATCTAGTGCTATGAATTTTAAATTTATGAACGAAATACCTAAATAACCTGATATTTGGGCTTTTTAAGTGATCGTTCTCTGAATATGCTGTGAAGCAGTTAGAAGTTTATTTTTGGGAGCAAGCCCATCAACAAACGATTGCTATTCGTATTACAATGCTTGTACTGAATACCAAACAAAACGAATACTATAATGGCGACTTTTACGTAAAACCTTAGATATTCAAATATGCACCGTTGGAGAGTCTAGATGTATATTTTTAACGAGCCAATCGGTATCAAGGTTCGTCATCAGTTACCTACGTAAACTAAGTAGTTAACGTAGGTAACTGATAGTACGTACACACACTCTGGTATATTTTAATATAATTATATTACTGACTTTCCTTGATAACCTTGAATTCAAATAATAGATAAAAATATTCCATAACTTTCACACAACACCGTCTAGTCCCAAACTAAGCAGAGCTTGTGGTATGAGTACTAGACAACTGATAAACATACTTATATATTTCTAAATACATACATATTATAGATAAATTACGTCCAAATGTTTTGATAACCTCTTGAATTGAATTCAAATTCAAAAGAATTCAACAGTTTATTGTAGGGTAAGTTTTACATACATACTTTAATTCAGATTAGCATAATCAGCGTTATGATGCTCCCACTGCTGGGAGTCTGGCCTCTTCTCTAGGAGAGGGAATGGGCCGTAATCCATCCACCCACGCAGACCCAAATTGGTGAAATTGATGTTGGTTCGCGAATTGGTGGACGTGTTTCTACGTGATACTTGGACATGAAGATTTCTCCTCACGATGTTTTTCTTCAGCGTTTCGAGAGCAGTGGTGATTAAACAAATTAGAATTAATGTGCAATGCCTGGCTGGGTTTGAACCAGCGGTCTACAACCCGTAAGTCGGGGCCATTACCAATGGGCCACCCCTGTCTTTATTCAGCATGCATTGCATTGCATGCATTATGTTTCACGGGAAGTGGGCTCCTGACCTATGTTTCACGTGAAGTGGGCTGCTGACCTATAATGATTCACGGGAAGTGGTCTCCTGACCTATGTTTCTTGGGAAGTGGCCTCCTGACCTATGTTTCACGGGAAGTGGGCTCCTGACCTATGTTTCAATTAAGTACTGAAACATATTTGACGACACGGTTGTTGCACTGGTTGAGTGACTGGTTGTCTTCTGCGTGTTGTGGATTCGATTCCTGCACGGATCAAATATTTGTACCTATAGCTTACAGATTGTTATTGCGAGGGTAGGGACAGGAGTTATCCCTAGTGTTAGACAAAACACTGTTTTAATTATTTTTACATTGTTACATTGTGCCATTAGATACATTGCTATTTAGCAAACCCACCTGGGTTTTAGTTAGCAAAAGTCTAACACACCCTCTCAAACCACCCAGTGAGGGAGGGAGGATAGTCCACCTCTAAAAAAGGTATCGAACTCTACAGCGCAATCATCATACGCCTAGAGTCCAAATATAAAACGAGTAATCAATATTTCTCATCGGGCATCAAAAACTACACCAAAAATTGAATACGTCAATTTGTTAGACTTTTTTCTTAGTGAGAAAAAGTAGCTGTGCATAATTATGACAAACGAAACAGGTAACAGACTATGAAATTCCAGGTAGAGGCTCTCAATAACAGTTCCCAAAGTATTCACATTCACACGCACAATGACATGTTCGACATGAATAAATGTTCCCATAGCATCGATGTAGACAAATTATGTGCAATATCAATACGTTATGACGCAAACAAGGATATTGTTGTAGATGGAGCGGTGCCCGGCCCGCAGCACACGTACCTACCTCTACGTCTAGAATGCTAATCACGTTACCATTCGTCCGAACACATCCACGATCAAATTGACTCCGTGACAATGTAACGAGACCTCCCTCCCCCCCCTCACAGACCCACCATCCCATACAACCAAGGAACGTCTACGGCTCATCACAATATGGATGCTCTGTACGTAGGCCTGCGACCGAGTTTACATGACACGCACTAGTTTTATTACCCTCATGTTTCTAAATGGCCCTCATTTCGTTTCAAACAAATTATTTATATTTTACTACATGGACAGATCGTTTCCCAATCAACTGTTGACCTAAAAAGCATTTGTGTAACGCAGTCAAGCGTTGACAAATTATGTAGACGGCATCGATGCGCCTGCGCCGTCAATTGTCATACAGAGGACCTGCGCACGCACATGCGCTAAATTAACATTATTCATAAAACAGTAAACAGATTAGATATACAAGTTCAAAAAATAAAGGTGACAAATATCCATGTCTGTGGATATTGAATACAATACGCATAACGTCAAATGCCCTACAAAATTATAATTTAAAGTATTAAAATTCACTGAATTAGTAGGTTAGCGTTAACT
This sequence comes from Mythimna pallens, assembly GCA_961205895.1. Lineage (NCBI taxonomy): Eukaryota > Metazoa > Arthropoda > Insecta > Lepidoptera > Noctuidae > Mythimna > Mythimna pallens. The sequence continues at coordinate 15,192,135 of OY540830.1, read as the reverse complement.
TTAAACAATGACTTTAAAATTTATAAAATTAGGCTATTTCACATTAAAATACTTAAAATAGTACATGCACCAGTGTTCGTGTCATATCCAACTGATTTTAAAACAATGAGGCTATCCACAAAAGGAACATTGAATTTATCTGCCCACGCGAAGCCCAGTGAACCTCATCAATATCAATTAAATTAATAAAATGGTTATAAAATGTCCCAATGACAATAAATATCCACTATTATTGGTCGTACTGTAATTCGAATCTAATTGATTGTTTACTTCAAATAGCTCCAAAACAATGAAGTGAATCATAGCATGCACAGGGTGCGCTCTGAACATGAATCTTCAGGAATAAATAAATCTCGAAATTTATTTCACGCCTGCTGTAATCTATTATGAAGTCACTAAGGAAAAGAATAACCTATGAAATGTGTAAGAATTCAAAAACGGTAAATGTATTATTAAGAATAAAAGAGTCATATATTATGGAGCAACACAATAGATTTGTTGAAGCACTTTGTGGCTGTGCTAATTTTTTTTTACGGTAATTTATCACAATGCACAATATGGCCGAAAACTGAAGCCATTAACGCTTAATATATTCTAGTAGACGTTAATGTTGCCAACAGGCATACGACACTATGTCAGAACGTTCACGACGACCGCGATAATAGGAGTCACCTTTAATTTCTTCATTCACAAAATGTTCGAATCAACGAAAACTATGTAAACACATCAACTAAAGTAAAATATTATAAAGATATGATAAAAGTCACAATGTAAAGTAAACTTGTAATATTTGTTGTGTTTCCCGAGTATTTGGACACTCTGTTGTGTCCGGGAGTTGCCTGCGCCGGCGCAGCTGTTAAGATGTTGATTTACGTGGGTATAGAGCGCGGCCAATTATCTTATTAGTGGCCAATTTATCGTTCGTCACATTAACATATGGATGAGACAAGTTCGAGGGAACCAGCTTACAATAGAAAACTTATGCCACCAAAACAAGTCAACCATATAATAGTGCTTTGAATAAATATTTTGTATTATCGTTTTATAAAATGCTTTTGAGGGTTTTATTTTATCATATATTTTTCCAGTTGTATGTCACTTAGTTGATAGAATCTTTCAATAAACAGAACATGACAAAGTATTTATATTTGTATCTGCGTATGTACTTAGCAACTGCACCTTGTAATTTTCATTTAAATAGGGTGACCTAAAAGCATCGAGTGCTCGGCCTAATTATTATTAGTGTTGATCGTAATCATAAAAATAATACGTAATGTTGGCAGCGAGCAAGTCGGAGTGGCGGAGTGGCTGGTTCCTTTCCGTGATGGGTATCACCAATAATTCGCTTATTCCACTATCTGCGGGTCAATATTTTCTCATGAAGCGCGACGTTTTGTCACACAAAATAACGTGTTTTATCGCCCAGCGCTGCTCACTAAATGTTTTACGGCAATAACAATAAAGAAAAACAAAAGCATATTGTCTGCTCTCCCCGTGCATATTTTCTTTCAGAAAAGAATGACATTGGTGCTGTTTTATTAATATTTATTCGTCGTGTCCAAAATACTTCAGCCACTCGAATACCACCTCGAGTATTTAGTACCAATTTATTAACGGGATTTCCATGGCTGTTCATGGTGCATGTGGCGATAAACTCTGTCAGTACGCTGCAGCCTGAGCATACCTGACTTATCTGGTAAAGTTTCACTTTGTTAATTCGACCTGAAAGCTGTTTCCCTCCTGAACTTTAGGAAGTATCTAATACGAGACTACTTTGAACTAAGATAGTGTTGGGTACATACTTATTTATTTATTAGTAGTTTGCTAAGTTATCAAAGGTTGTTCATTAAAACATTTTATTAAAAAAATATTCTTGTATTTTTATGAGCTAAGACGGCAGTAATTCCGCGAAGTCATATGTTCCTAATAATAATTTCATATCGTTGGGAGCAGGCGCTCAGTGACCGTAATGCGCGGAACAAATGGCCCTCTGTGCACTTCTGTGAACCTTCCCATTTGTGCCGAGCCGACCACTTCCAACGCCTTATTTACTCATAACACACTAAATAATTCCATATTACTACATTCAAACATTAACTCCACTGTGGCCGAATTACGTAATCAGTTTTTATTGTAATATAATAGAATATTTACATACAATACATAGTTAGTGCGCAATTTATTTATTCATATCTTTCCAAAGGTAATAGACGATTTAATTATACATCGATTGACAAATATTTAATCATATAAAACAATCAGAAATATTCATTAATTCAATCGTAGAGCGTCAAACAAAATGGAAATTAATAAAACTTTGACCATAAAGATTTACATATGTCTGTGAGCATTAAACGCACGTACACGAAATGTAAAGGAAGAATGTCATAACTGTTTCAATGAAATATGATCGAAATATGTTTGATATTCAAATAAGCGCGGGAGCTTCCGCTGAGTGCAATGGGCCCCGGTCCGGTGGCCCCCGGGCCGGGGCCCGCTCTCAGCGACGTCCGCGGACTCTCACAAATACTCGTATTTTACGGCTACAACCGAACTGAATAATAACACGCTACATTAGTTTCCCATTATGCCTTCGAGACAATAAAATTTGCCCAATTTTACGATCACATTAATAATTTTATGAATGGAAGCAAACGGTTTAAATCTTTAGATGCGATGAAATGAATAAAAAGCGTTTCCGACGGGGCGATGGAGGTCGTCTGCTTGTAAATTAAAGGTGTTAAAAAGTAATAAGGTGTTGGCGTATATTGGTACCTTGTTGTTATAGAGTGAGAGGCTATGGTGCCGGGGTTGATGTAAAAGGGTAACGTACGAGCCGCGCTGGGACGCGAGCCGAGTGCGACGGAAGGCGGTCGGTTCCCAGGGTATCACTTGCACGAACACCGGACGCTGTCCGCTCACTAGGACTTACCTCTACACAGTTTCATTCGATATAAAATCTTGCTTATCGATTTATTAATAAAATAATATTTCCTGAAAAAAATCATAATCTCGAATTTCGAAGCTCTTTTACTTAATTGCATTTGAAGTAAATATGTTTGTTTCATATTGAATGAATAAATGAGTGATTTGATTTTAAAATACCTTATATAATGTATACAAATAACATAAATAATATTTATATTAAATATATTTCGGGCAAAGTGGGTTACAGTACGTTTTTAAATTAGTTTTCTGCCTACTTTTGGATTCATTGTTATTGAAAGTTAAAAAGGCGATAACCACTTATCGATATTCTGTAATCGAAAAATAATCAATTACAAAATGTCGATACCTCCCGCCACTGGCTCACCACTTTGAACTATAAGGATGTGCAAGTGAAGTATACGTCTCTATCAAGTTACGCGAAATGTAACCACAAAATCAGCGGCGGCCGCAAGACAACGGAAGCCACCGCCGAGGGGCCCTACTCTCTCACGTACCTGTGACTTATTAACATACACACAGAAATCACTATGTTTACAAACTGACAGCCCATAAACTATTCAAGTTTCTATTACAAATACTTGTAACCATCTATTATTCACCCCCCAGTCAAACCAACTTACTTACATATTTTTTTTTTATTATTTCACTTTATAAATTAAATCCATTCTTGCATAAAACAAATACTAATTCAGTGTCTGAGCCAAATTGCAGTCATAAAAGTGAAGACCATTTATAGCATTATTCGAAGGCATATCGAAACCGTGCTTTCTATACCGAATTACACTGCAGTGCAGTGGAATTGACCCACAAGTGGGGTGTTATAAATTAGTACAAAAGTAATCGTTTTTAGCAACTAACAATTTTGTTTTGTATTTATTATTCATAGTCTTTTTTACATAATTTTTAAGCAATTTTATTTTAAAAAAAACTTTTGATCTTCTGCAAAAATGCAGAATGTTTTGGTAAACGGTAAATATACCCCGTAACACTTGGGAAATTCTCGTACGTTCATCATATCCATTAGGCGTCGTAACATTTTTCGTTCCCAATCTCAAATTCGCAATGCAATATCCTATCGAAATGTTTACCCACCTTTTTGGCTCCAAGTGTATGTGAGGAGTTATAGGTTTCATTTGCGGGCGATAGACGACAATTTTCAATTTTCTTGCGCGTGCGTCCCATTTGAATATTTTAATTTGGGGGGCGGCGCGACTATTTCAATTTATTTTATGAGCCCCGAACCCAGAAGGGGTTCTCGCGACGCTCTCGCACCGTTTCAGATTAGTAAATATTTGATAGCTTTATTGCTCGACCTGATATATTTATACATGCTTTTAAAATAAAGTTGGCTTAGAACTGTTTATCTGTAAGCCCTATAGGAATTTATCGTTTCGTACAACCAAGAATTTTCGTAGTGATGGATTAAATGATTTGTTTTTTTTTTTAATCTTTTGGCACAAATTACCTAAGTATTTAGTATATACGACTATATAGGTATGTTTTCTTAGGTGGTCTTTTCACAAGATACTGTTAAGCGTCTCTATATTAAAATGCAATATAAGTTTCGTTAATATAATTAATTTGTTCGCCTTATTGATCATTAAAGGATTAGTAGATGGCCGTTTGATTGCTGCAGTATAATAGTATAATATAGACGTGTGCATGTGTGAGTGCATCGCGGGCCGCCCCGGTGCAGGGGCCGGGCCGCCAGTGTTTAACCTCACATAGCTATGTTTCATCTAATAGAATTGCGAGCTCGTTATCTGCTCAGATTAAAATATTCAGTATTTGAGTGATTTCACGTGCGAGTGAGCGGCAAAGGGTTGACTAGTCGTTTCACCCGCTTTGAACACTTGTGGGGAAAGCCGCGCGGGGTTACCAGCCTACCTACCTATTTTGCATATGAGGAAGTGTCGTGCTGAAGTAACTACCTACTACGCACATCAATTTAACAGTTTAACGTTAAAAATAACAAATGATTTAATTCACTTGATTAATTCTTTAATTACAGTTGAATTATGAACGCACTCAAATGTCACGAGATATCGTTAACCCAATTATCGAAGGTGAAAATAATTGGGAATATTTAATAGGCGCGGCGCGAGCGTTGCATCAAACGGTGATGAAGCCGCAACACTCGCACAAACAAATGAATTGTCGATTTTCACTGGCTTTTTCCGGCGTCTGGCTCCATGAATAATTCCATTTATATAATGGCATCGACCGCATCAAATATTTCATTCTGAGTTTTGCATATTTAATAGTGACAAAAACAATGTCCGGGGATATTTTACAGGATATACGAACCGCTCGTTTCCTTTGCAAATGTCATTTGTTTTCCATAATAAATCAATTATTTTAATTGGAAAGCTTTTAAGTCAACCGTTACAGTACTTCTGTCTATTTGTGACACTATTCACTGCAGTAAAAGTTTATCCACGTTTTTCCATCAGAATGTGAATGGTTGTGTTACGGCAATCCTATATAAACAAGCGGATGCTGTCGACAGTTAAATATTGCACTCCACCCATGAAGATCTAATTTTATGAGTGAAATTAGTTATTCACCTGTTGTTGCCATTTATTATAGAGAGCACAATGCGAGCGGCAGCGAAGCGAGCCGCCCGCTGCCGCACCCACCATTATTTGCGGATAACTACATCAAAATCGGCTCGCGTGGGCCACATGCAGGCGAGAACGCCACGCTGCCGCCACAATGCTGCCACACTGCCGCCACAGTGCCGCGCACCGGACACTATTATGTCTTCTTCACTTCTATTAGTGATTGCTCCGTCATGCCATCCAAACTCTACTAACTGCGTAAAGCGTGCTTAATTTGAACATTCAGTGATTGGATAATAGGCAGATAAGTTTGGAAAACAAAAAAATAACCATCTCACCATCGCATCAATTTAGATTTTCGTTTTAGCTTAGATGGGTAAGTTTTTATAATTTTTGAAGTGGTCGATTGGTTTCGTCCATATAATTCGTGGGGTACGTGACCATCTTTTTTTTTAAATTGTATTTATAGTGCGATAGCGCAACGATCCCGCTGCGTGATGATATTCCATTCAAACAGGTTCACTGTTTGAGATCGATTTTGGTCATCATCGTCACGTACTTAATGGTAGTTAGTGGACACCTCATGTAATGCTCTCTAGCAGATTACCACACTAATATTTGAGGTATCTAGAAGTACCCACGTAGCTATTTAGTTAATAGTACAAATAAAAAAGTAATAAAACAAAAGAGATGTTGGTATTATTGTCTCAGACAAGTTTAATCTTTAATTTAACCGTCGACATATAATCGAACCGCAGGCGATACTCATCCGTGACTAATCGATTACAGCGCGCTACTGGGCAGCCCGCGCTTCACTCATAAACCATTCTTGAAAAACCTCCGCAAACAATAAATAACTTTAACGTAACACAATAAGAAACTCTTTCACCTATCAACTTTCTGAATTATATTATCCATAGTGAACGAGCAATTATAATTTTGCTGTAAAGCTATCGATACCTGATAATTTACAATTAAAAATAGGATATAAATCGTGTTGAACAAATCGTTTGATGTTGTTATGATGCCCGGTGAGTGCAAATCGAAAAATTATCATTATTAAGCTGATATTTTATGTCAAATGAGCATTTAAAATTATCATTGTGACTGTACACATAGCGCATCGTTTATGGTGACTGTAATTGAATAAGCCTACTTGTTCATTGCAATTTTTTACCAGATGTTTAATTCTACATGCCATACTTCACAGCAATAAAGAGAATGCTTTGTTTTTGTTTATCACAGTTGGTTGCATGGCCAATATGAATCACACCAGATTTTTTCTTTATCCGAGGGTATGGGAGCTGCATTGTATTTTCCGAGAAGAGCTAACGTGGTCCGGGCCCAACGCGATACGGTAGCACGTATCTCGATGGGCGACAATTTGACGGACGGATCGAATACAGTCAATAACTTGGGCACAATGAGCCTAAATGCCGACCTGTCTCGCATCGCCACTACGCGTGACCATTAGTGCTCCTCCTGAACAATCTTGATGCTTTGAGCATTCGAATAGAAACATTTGGTTTAAATTAGGGCTTTGTGATGGTGATGCTTTTAGTATTCTGTTCAGCACTTGCTGCACAACATGCCGTGTACACTAACGAAGAATAGTACATTAAGTTAAATACTTGTAGTTTCAGAGAATATCAATCTTCTTTATGACTAATTTCAGCATATTGGTTTTCTTTTTGCCTAGGCACCATAACATCGGCGTAGGTAAGATGTTTTTGTGAGATTACGTAAAATTGCGAGCAGCTTAATAATAATGCCTTTCACTTAGAAAATCTAACATAAGTATTTTTGTTATTTAGGTTGTGTGGACGTGTAGAGGGTCGAAGCCTACTGGGGCCATGGGTTGTGCGAAAGTGAACCCTGGAACGAAGGCAAAGAAGGAGCATAGGAGTAGGTTTTAGACACTAAAAGCCTGACATGCCCTCGCGCTCCGCCCAAGAGCGAGAGAAGTTATTAGATGAATTCTCATCTAAAATAAAAAGCATACCTACGCACAAAATATTTTGGGAACACATTGATTGTTCATACAGCTAAGTAGTGGAATTCCGTGCTGCAGTCTGTTTTTCCTGATAACTATTACCTGGGGATCTTTAAGCTAAGCGTGACTAGGTTAGGTGCCTACTTCTAGGGAAACGTGCTCCATCGTCGACCACATCATCATATCGACACCCGCATCGAACAAGGCAATATCTCGGATTACAGCCCAAACAAAATTCAAACATAGCACTATCACTTTTTGGTTGGTTTTAAAAATGACTGAATTAATGTTATAACCTTGTTCGTTGCGGGTGTCGATATGTATCCTCATCATCTATATGTATACTTTTACTCTAAATAACATTTTCTTTTTATGCACCTACCATATTGTCTCTTCACCACCCTAGGATGACTGGTAGAGAATGCCTAAGGCATTAAGTCAACCTTCGTTCTTTGTGTTGCATGAAGATTAAATAAATAAATAAATAATAAATCGCTTACCATCAGACGAGGTAGTGGTCAAGACCAAGTTGATCAACATGAAAAAATTGAAGTTAAAGTTCGTTGCCCGGTTTGGACGACACAGATGAGAAAGAGTGAGAAACTTATCTGACCGTTTGTAACGTTAATATATATTATTTTCAGTTAGTAGTTTCATAAATTCTCAAGGGGCCCAGTACGGCTGAAGCCTGCTAGGACTGCGGGAACGTTTATAAGAGTGCCCATAGCCCTAGAACACAACACCGTAGGCACAGGCTTGTGGACGGCGAGCAATGGGTAGCACGCCGACCGGTCGTCCGGTAACCGTCCAGACCGAGCCCAAGTCATCGACGGCGCGTAAAGTTCAGTTAAAGGGATGTCAGCAAATCGTAGGGGTCCAGCAGGGTCGAAGCCTACTGGGGCCATGAGTTAAGTGAAAATGAACTCCGGGGCCTTGGAACGAAAGGCAAAGAAAGAACAAACGAGTGAGTTTTAGTCAGTAAAAGTTTGGCACGAGAAGTGCGTCATTAGATGATTTCCCACCTAAAAAAAAGCCCTAGAATACAAAACGCAACTGAAGGACGCAGGTGGGTTTAAGTCAGTAAAAGTCTGATACGTCCACTCGTTCCACCCTATAGTGGGAGAAATCATTTGATGATTTAGGGAATCATCACAGGTAAAAAAAAACATTAATATTCCAAAACTAAGCAAGTATCAATTTCACTAGATCACAGTTCGTGTATAGCTAAAGAAAAGTTATTATTTTCTGAACTATGGTCATTAAAATTTCTGATTAACAACGTTTGATCCGTGTCGATAAGATGACGTAGCAAGTCCTTCTTATATTGTCCTTTTTCTTCGAGCCGTAACTAAATGTTTATACATTTTTTATACCTTATAGGTAGATATTAAAATATTATGCCCTTAAATATCAGGAATGCATCGACACTTCTTTTATTTCACTCACTTTAATAACTTTTTAAATTATACTTTTTGTGTGGTGGACGAATTTTTGGGAAACATTTTTTTTATGATACAGGTGCGAGATATGACGGTAGATGTAGCTGATTAGGCAATAAGATGAATAAAGGTTGTTAAGTACGAATAAAATGACATACTTACGTACTGTGATACGTGAGAATGTTGAACCCTTACAGTACACAGGCTGGCTGAAATAAAACTTCTGAGTGCTTTTGATTTGTCATACGAATTTAGAAGATTAGGGTGGGGCAACGTTGTTGACATAATTTTATTATAATTGGAAGAGTTTATAATGTTACTATCGAAAAATGAGTCTATGGTTACTTGAAACAAATGAATGAGGCTGTAAGAAAGAAGTGAGAAGTGATATGAAAGAAAGGGGAGTTAGTGACAGCATGACGAGTGACAGGACAGAATGGAAGAAAAGCACGTGCTGCGCCGACCCTAAAAAAACGGGACAAGGGCAGGAAGATGATGATGATGTTAGGTACTGACTGAAATAAGGAAAAATATGCGTAGATACCTTATGCTGGGCCGCGAGATAGTTCGAAACAGAAGGGTTTTCGTCACTAAAAACCTGACACTCCCTCTCGCTCCACCCAGAGCGGTATGAGTTATTTGATGATATTCCACCAAAAAGAAAAATAAGACGGCTTAGGCTGTCAGATTTGTTGTAACTGCGAAGATAATATCGGTTCAAATAAAATATGTATGAAATATTATTTATTTTATACTTTGCCTAGGTATTCTATACCGAATGCGTAGCCGGTAATGTGTGTAAAAAAAAAAGAGCAGCGAAGGAAGTGATGTAATTTTAGGGCACCCGGACACGGACAGGTTAGGTTATGGTTATTTTTTTATCACCACCTGGAAATAAAAGCCTTACTTTAAACCCTACTGTCAGAAATAGGACCCGAGTACCTGACTAGTAAGCAAATTACATTATGTTACTTAGAGCAAAAAAAAATAATTAATTTTTCTTTAATTTTATTATGTTTATTCAAGTCCTATTTCTTGTCTGCCGAGTCCGGGTGGTTATAAAAAAAATAAACCTAACCTAACCTGTCCGTATCGGGGTGCCCTAAAATTACATCAATTCCTTCCCTGCTTACGTTTTTTACATACATTGATTTTAAGTAATAGAACATTTTTCATTTGCCCATCATTGTAGGTCAGTTCACATTAATAAATATAGACCAAAATCTATATTGTACACATTGCCGGTGGTCCAACAGGTACTCTATACAATCCCTAGGAATTGTATACATTATCTAGGTAAAGTGGACAATGGACAATAATAATCATAATATTTCATACATTGCCAGGACGCCCCAGGTATTCTATACATTGTCTAGGTATTAAATACCTGAATTATACAGATTGCCGGTAACTTAAATATATGAATCAATACAAAGTATATAGCTTTAAATAGAGTCTAATCACAAACCATGCAGTATGAATCTAACAACATACCTAAATGCTGCTCTGACCGTTCGTCCATACTACGCACAATTGATACTTATGATACTAGCGGCTACCAGCGGCTTTGCCCATGTCTTGTTCAGGACTTGGGATATCCGTGTGCAAAATGTCACATCCAAATCCGCTTAGCCTTTCGAGCGTGAAAAAGTAACAAACATACACACAAACTTTCGCCTTTATAATATGAGTGTGATGTGATGTGAATGTGAAACTGTTGGAACTTCACGTTTTGACAAAGGCAGAAAAATAGTGTGAGACTTTAGTTCAGTTTAGAAACAAATTCTGTTTTGAAATAATGTGTCATTTCATCCGGATATTCCATTTTGAAAGCCCCTATCATTATTAGGAAGGTTGCCCTTAATAATTCCTGGGAGTAAGTAGTTAAATTTAAAAATCACGAGTAAATCTACCTAGGCTGTAAACATATAAGTTTATAGGTTCATATTTGTATAATTTCCAACTAAATATAGGTATTAAATTAACAACCGGATGCACATTCGCTGTCGTCAACTTGGCCGGTCTTGTTGATTCTTATCAGGCGTTAATATGTATCCAAATTACTGCAGCGGAATCCGAGTGATGTAGCCACAATATGAATAGGTGGGCACATTAAGAATGGTCCACATATCGTGTTTGTGCGTTTAGGGCAGCCTTCACAATAAGACCCCACCTCGCGGCCACGGCGTGCGGCACGAGCCCGGTATAGAAACTAACCATTCGTCATCCATTATTCACGGCCTAAATTGCACAACTTTAGAGCGCCATTTCTAAATGACATCTAAATCTGTTACTGTATTAACATTGTGAATAAAATTCATACAATCAATCTACATAAATGTCCGTGAGCGTCCGTCCATTAGTCAGCTGGAGCACAAAGGGCACACGCTCGTCTCGTAAATCAGTCGCATGTACTTGTATTGAGACTGCTTGCCCAAATCGCTCTCAATAACCAATGTATGCGCCGCCCGCGCGCCCGCGCGTTCTCGCGTCCCCGTCGCGTCGCCGCCGATGCTGAACTTTCCAGCCATTAACGACCCCTTACGAACAACATTTGTCATTAGACGGAGGTCACGTCAATGCTTCAATCTTGAACCGCTTTTAATAAAATTTGATTACTTATGGTAATTTACAAACACTGATACAGATTATTCTAAAGTCGTACTAAATCAAATAATCGAATATGTTCTTTAATCGATTCCGATCACAGTTGGGTATTGAATTAAGCACTATAATAAGCCATGTTCTTAAAGTTTATAATGAAGTGTGCGATGTCCTGACCTCTTCACATGCATGCAAGTGATGTTGCGCCACTTGTAACTTTACTTGCGATGAGGCGTCCTACTGCGAGCGGGCAGCGTCTACTGATTTAATTAGTAAATTACATAATTAGAGGTCGATTTGCTACAATGAAGTGTATAATTATTCAAAGTGCATATTAAACATGCCCTAATCGGTTATTAAGATATTAAATATTAGACGTGTTGTCGTATAGGGAGCGGGTCGCGCGGCGGGGGGCCCTCAGCCCAGCGGGGCGCGCTACCGTCCGCACTCGCCCGCTCGTCCGCGCGCCTGGCCTCGTCGGTCCCAGCTAATTGTTATGCTCGACCCCTGCTACTGCCTGACACCTTACAGCACTATGATAAATGTTTGCTAATGCTTCCTAACTTATGGTGTCACTTCCTTATAGTAAAAAAACTGGGCAAGTGCGAATCGGGATCGCGCACTGAGGGTTCCGTACAAACTAAACTATGAAAACAGTTCAATTCCCGAATTGAGTTACAAAGATTTTTCCGAATTACAAAAAGTTATTTTTTGCGACGTAACTACAAATTTAATTAAGTTTCAAATTTGTTTCTATACTTGTGCTATGAGACCTTGTTTTATGCCAAATTTCAGGATTCTAGGTCATACTCTATGAATTTTGATTCCCTTGAGAGTGTCGAAATATACGTTTGTTTGCGACATAAACAGCCGTATCTTTTTTTGTGTTAACCCTGAAATTTGGTTTATTGCAGCTTCAAGGGTCCGCAAACCTTGGTATACGGTTTTAATTTCAACTCGATACATCCTCGCGTTTCCGAGATAAAGGTTCTTGACAGACAGACAGACCAAGGTAAGGGTTCCGTTTTTTCCTTTTGAAGTACGGAACCCTAAAAATGGTCTGAAAACATTATGTAGTCACAGTAACAGCCCGCTGTAATCATCATATTTACTGAAATAGTGCGAAAGAATCAAAAAATCATTTTTATATTTATTTAACAAAATTAATAAAACTAAGAAGGCATATGAACGTAAATATCTTTTTTTATAGACACACCCCATCCATAAAGCATAAAATAATAGATACAGTAGAGTATCAAGTTACATCAAACCGCTTTAAAAAGAGGCTTATCTCGTTATCTGTTAAATATTGTCGCCACATCTCGGGCGGCGCGGGCGCACGCACAAGAGGTGACGAAGTCAACTTTGAAACTCAACGTATTAAAATAACGATGGGAATAAAATAAAAGAGTACTTATTTATGCATAATAATGTTTTCGGGTGAATAAAAATGAGGGGATCCGTACAAATATCTAAATAAAAGAGTGTAACATCATAAAGCGGCAGGGCCGGGTCGGTCCGGGCCGGTGCGGCGGCGGGCCGCTCGCGGCCGCTAGATGCCGCCGTCTGATTGCGCCACGGTACCACCGCGCATCATTTATATCATTTCATTGCGGCTGTTTACATTTCATTCATAAGCCAGATTGTCCTATCATAAAACCTAAGTTTATATTGCATTTTATTATAATCCGTTTGAAGGTTGTTTGCATTCATTTTGACTTCCTTTGCAATAAGAAAAGTTTGAATTGCTGCAAGAAAAGAGTTTATACGGAATATCTCTTAAGGTTACATTTAAATGGATTTCACATGATAAAATAAAGAAGTATTTACATTTGCATGACAAAGTTGTCGAAGTATTCTTGTCCTTTTAAGGGTAGAAATTAAAATATGAATATAAACACTGTGTGATATTGTGAACAGCGATCGTATTGATTATTTTTTATTTTAATAAGTCGGCGTGTTTGTGTCGCCGCTGCTACCCGCTCCCGCTCCCGCGCCCGCGCCCGTACCCTCCCCCGCCTCAGCCGATGCTCGCACGTTACTTCTTATTTATTGACCTATTAGAGATAACATTAAGATCAAGATGCACGGCCAAGGACCTTTGTTATAAAAATGTCTGCTTCATTATTCTTAAAAAAATTAACGCGAGGATTAATGTGGAATGGATAAAATAAGGACTTATTTTAATTGTGCTATAAATATTTCGAAATGTTATTGTGTATGTTTTTTTTTCATACGCTATATTATAAGAATTAAATAAAGTACAATAGCTAAGTCCATACGAATAACTTTATAATACGGTGGTTTTAAAGACAATGTACAAAATGCCATATAATCCGTTAAATAGCATAAACTAGTATATCTTTAAGATTAAAGTATTGACAATGTCTGCAAAGGTGAAGATCCGACCAGCACAGAGTTCACGACAGAGTGACGTTTACTTACTTCACAAAATAGGTCCACGCTATTGTCATCGTAGGCAAACAGATGGTTGCGTCCTCTCGTTATAATTTTTCCCAGATTTTTTAATCCACGTAATTTAAATCAATACTCATTATAGCCTTTCAAAGGACCGTCATCACGAATTTTAACACAGAAACAAAGAACGTGTTTTATAATCTGATTTTTAAAGGCATTTTAAGTTTTATGGCTCTCGTAGCTTGATAAATAATCAGAAATGTCGACACGGTTCCATAACGAAAATCCTTTTTAAATGTGCAGTATATTGAAATAACTTTATCGATAAGCATCTATACTTTATATCTGGAAAGGAAAAAGGTCGTAGATATTCGACACAATACAATCACGAGCAGATGTTTATGTTTGTCTGTTCTAAACTTAGCGCAGCAATTTAGATCTCTTTATTATCATGGCTGAAGTGTTGAAATAAGTTTTGAAGTTGTAACACAAATCAAGTTTCCGTGGCGAAGCATTCGTGACTGTAGGATAGCAGTGCGGCGACGGGCGACGACGGGCGGAACTTATAGCTAACGGAAGTTGGCAATAACCCGGGACGCTTTACACTCGTTTATGACTTGATATAATCGTTATAAAAATGTAAATATGTCATTATAGCGAGTGGAAGCACTGTTATCATCAACACCGTCGACCCGCTAGGTTTCGCGAGCTCCATAACATCTTCGTTCAGCTAATCGAGCACATCTTCGTGGGGGGTCTTCCAGTCTCTATTTTATGAACCGGTCACAACCGCATTGATTTAATACAAGCTTAATTTATTTACGTCGTTATCATAAGTTGTGTGCTTATGAAAGTATTCACAAGTTTGGGAAATGCGCAGCATAGCTTGACACCCGATTTAGATTGATTAAAAGTATTAAACTTTACTACCGGACAAACCTGTTTGCGTCGAGCTGTTATCTGCATAGTATTTAATTAATTAATAGTTAACAGGGAACGATGCGGGGAAGCATCGCCACTTATGGTATGGGTGTTAAATCCCATATATAAAATGTACCTATGTACGTCGGCCACAAAATATTACGAGACATTCCTAAATTTATATTGTGTTAATTTTATTAGCAATTCAGCTACAACAATTAATTAATTTTAAATTCGTATACTAAGGCAATTTTTAATTTAGTCACCGGTTTACTTATAAATCATATTATTGGCATTAAAAGTCGTCATTCTAATTATCTAGACACACGGCAGTGTCTCAGCCAAGTTCGCAAAGCAAAAAGGCGACACACGAATTATTTCGGGCCACTTTCTACCCCTCCATATCTTTCATCATTTCATCCATTTGATCTACACGCTTACAATTTTGCATGCATCTTCTCTTTTATTGACTAAATTTCAATAAAAAATACTCTTACTATTTATGTGATAGTGGCATCCAAAAATCATTATTTTTGGATGCTCACTCACTCTCTTGGCTACAATACTTTAAAGATATTATATCCATGTAACTGCAGAATTCGAAAATGGGTAGAAAAAGGTAATTGGAGGTAGATACAGAGAATATTCAGAAATCATCTCATTATCGGTTGGTTTAGAAGACAAGTTATTAATGCAGTTTACTTTCGAACATGATGTATGGAACTGATGAATAAAATAATTTTATATTGGTTTTTTAGGGTTCCGTACCTCAAAAGGAAAAAACGGACCTCTCATAGGATCATTTTGTTGTCCATCTGTCTGTCTGTCTGTCAAGACCCATTAATAAGTCGTAAGTTTTGGGAACGCGTGGAGGTATCGAGTTGAAATTAAAACCACATACTCAGGTCGGTGGTCCCTTGAAGCTGTCAAAATCATATTTTTAAGTTAACACAAAAAAAAGATACGGCCGACATAAAGTCGCAAAAATGTATAAATCGACACTTTCAAGGGAATCAAAATTCATAACGTACTTCCCATTGACTCAGCAACCTGAAATTTGGCATAAAGCAAGGTCTTATAGCACAGATATATATATGGAAACAGTAAATTGGTTGTTAAGGTCACAAAAAAATAAACTTTTTTTGCGTTTCGGAAAAATCTACGAGACTCCATCCTAGAATTGAGCTATTTACATAGATAAGTTTGTACGAAAACTTCAGTGCGCAAGTCGGACTCGCACTTGTCCAGTTTTTTTTTTCATCCAGTTAACTTGAAATAATCGAGAACGTATTTATGAACGCCATATCAGTTAAGCTGTCTATTTGAATTGAACTAGAGTTCGGACTTGGATCTGATAAACAAAAATTATGCTTGACAAAAAGTAATGATACCTACATGATGTGAAAAAAATGCCAAGTTCTTTACAGCGGCTTAACTTATTAAAGAAGTCAGATGTAACTGATTGTAAGACCAAGTTCTCTCGAGGTTTCTTAAATCATAAGTAGCCTGTGTCATGAATAACATTCTTCAGTTGCTTTAACAAAAATAAAATTATGCTCTTTTCTATTTAATAACGTAACTTGGCAAGTTGAAACACATTCACACTAAATTGTAAAGACAAAGATTCAAGTTCGTGGATCGATCAGCAATGTTTGCTGATGCGTGTGTGCAGATGGCTTCGCAGTTATCTGGCGCAAAAAGGCCGCGACACTCATCAGTCGGCTGCGCCACAGCATCTTTAGTGCTGCTAGACGATAAACACGATTGTCCTCTCATGTGGATATTATTTCAGCGGACAAAGTCCCTGCTTACCATTGGTTATTAGTTTGTACCTGACTATGTATGGATCTCAGTTATCTGAATAAATATTATTATAGACCAAAAGATTTTTAAGAAACTATTCAATAATCATGATTCATTGCTAAATATATGTGTGAAAACTTGTCTGAGAAAAAGTAAAATATACAATTAATGTTGTTGAAATTGATTGTGCGTTACGCACTATTTATGTTACAAATAATTCGCAATTTTGTGGCAGCAATAAGCTGTTTTAGCATAGACCAGCTTACTTATGAATCCATCTAAAACTAAAATGTATGTAATAAATAATTTAATCAGCGCGACGGATGCATGACATATTATCTACGCTTGCCTCTAATGTCACATGAAGCACAGACCAGGCCAGAATTGGACTGTTAGGTACTTAAAACTAAGCAGATTTATTCGTGATCATGAATTTTGAAACATTAGTAGGGAAAATGGCTGTTTTACTCTTTTAAATTTCAACCCGTATAAAAGTAAGGTAATAAAAGTAGCGTAATAAATATCCAAGAAAGTTGTGTTAATTTCTTCTTTACACGGAGTAGATTAGGTAGCAGGCGCAATCGGCAAAACTTCCCTGTTTTTAATTTTCTTTAAAACATCCACTTTTTTACTTTTTATTTTCAGTGAATAGGTGGAAAGCTTTCTCACTTCCAGCAAGGTTATTTTTCTCGAAGGATGTAAATTGTAATACCATTTTGAACTTTATTCTCTTTGTCTGAAGCTTTATTATTTGGAAACAAAACATTCTTCTTTTACTTTTTAATTGCTAAGTAGACGGCTAACTTTATCGACTGCTTCAATTGTTTTTAGGAATTCGTATCCCTAATTCATCTAGACTGTATTTGAAAAGCTTTTATCCTTTATACAATGCCTCTTTAATTACTTGACTCACAATACGAGGGGAGATGAACGCGGACACGACGGGAATTATAATAATTGCTGAAGTATTTTGACGTTGAAAATGATACATTGAGCGATAGCTTTTCGAGTGTAGACAATGTTGGGGTATCGTTTCGCTACATTCTCGATCATGGGAAAATTACCGATGGCCGGACAATCGGTCGGTCGGGTCGGGCTCTGCGGGCACTGCGGGCAGGCCGCCGCTCGCCTTATCACTCCGCGGCCCATTGTGCGCCGCGGCTTATTCCTGACATTCGCAATATTCCATGCCGTTCGACAAATACTCTCTAGATTACAGTAGGATGATTAGAATGTTTAGTACCTACCGACAATATTCATTCGTCCCGTACCGCCGCTGTTGGCTGATTTATACAGAGATCACTTCGTAGAAAGTTCAGCAATATTGCCGACTCATAACTTTGTCGTTATAAAATGAACAAAACTATCGAGATGATCGGCGCCCATTCCTCATCGCGAAGAATTATGACACAAAAAATAAATAATATGAATGATTACAGCCGAGATTCTCGGGACGCCTTTGTGGGTGTATCATAAAAACTGATCCTGTTATAGTTTGCGAAAGCAATTAAGTTGTAAAACTTAGTGGTCTCTACTGTCTTAATGAAATATTCCACTTTGATTATTAATGTCGGGCATTTATTGGAGCACAATATAAATCGGATAAAATAAATATTATGCTAAGGCATCATTTTTATTTCGTTACGAACGATCAAATTCCTGCTATAGGTACCTAATTAATATCGATATCAAAATAAAAGAGAATGAAAATCAGACCCTTTTTATAGCTTAATGAGAAAGTGTTGGTTGTATGGCTTAAATACTTAGATATACGAATGATATCATTGTTATAAGGAAACTCATTTACTCTATCCGAAGGGGAGAGGGTGAAATGGCAACTGCACTCTAAATTAGGATTAGATATTTATAGTTCATTACCGGGTGAACTGAAAGGAAGTAATCAACGAAAGATACATGTATGTGATTCATGTATATTCTTGAGCTCCGAACTGCTTTATTTATTAATAACAGGTTCAATAATTTTATAAATAAGTATGCTTATTGGCACGTCTCTACTACCTGTAACATAGACTTGAATCTCAAATTAAGTATCATAAACACATTATAGAGGACGTATTAATGAATTTCGTAGACAGTCCAATTTAAACATATTATACAAAAACACCATAATAAAATAATCGTACACATTAATTAGGTAGGAAATTGATTACTGACTGCCAAAATACAGCAGGGGTGGTCCAATTAGCAATTATTTAGGAATTAAATGTAGTATGAGTACAATTCAGTTGAATTATTGAAAGGTAACGTAATATTAATAAATTTTCCAAGAGAACGCAGGCTTGTATGTATAATGTATGACAAACGAACATGACATGTCTCCTGCTAATTAATGTAAGCATTGCGCAGGAGTTAATTAATTGTCGGCTACCCATGTAGCGCATGAAACATTTATAAAATTCATAACAGAGCTAATTATGAAACATGGCCGCGCCTGCGCTTTGCGCCACCCGCGGGGATCGCCTGCGCGCGCGCCGAGCTCCACTTTAGTAAAAACTAACAATTCTTCACTGACTTTTCTTGTTTATTAAATTACTGTTGTACATACTCTATAGATATTCCCACCACGATCATAAATCGACTTTGTACTTGAATTAAATATTAAAATCTCGTGTAAAAACTGTGCTGCGTAGGAGACTCAAATACCGAATTTTTTACTTATTCTGTTTCACATAATATTTTATATCTACTTATAAATTGTTGTTTGTCATTAAGGCATCAATTATGCTCTAATTTGAGACTTATTCAAGTATCTTTTTAAAACAAAGAAGAAAGTTAAACATTTCAAAGTTAGATAATCATCTTATCGTGAACGGTAAAAGGTACCTACATAGGTTATATGTACCTACATTTTTAGTGCTTCAATTATTTTCAATTCTTTGAATATTGTATTGAGAAACGACCCAAGAGGAGCCAAGAGGTCGTTACCAATTATCCTCTTGACTCATTTGGCTCGTTTCATTATGCACTCGTCGAGTTAATGTTTCAAAGTCTGGAGCATCGACGCCGTATTACTAGCCTGCCGATTTTATAACGGTTGATTGAGGGAATATGCGTTGGAATTGCATAACTTAATTCCGAAAAGCGAAAGCGGTGAAACGGTTCACCATCGGACCACCAGATGTAAGTACAGTGATGCGCCACCGGTATCATCTCGTCCAAACATACAAAACATTTTAGTAACACAATCATTGTGCGTATAGCTAAAGAGTGGAATTCTCTGCTGGAGTCTGTTTCCTGATAGCTGCTACCTAGGGGTCTTTATGTTTAGAGTGAATATGTTACTTCTAGACAATCGTGCTCCATCGTCGACCACACCATGGCTTACCATCAGGTGAGATAGTGGTCAAGGGCGAGCCTATCAGTAATGTCATCATACTGTTCCACGCGCGCCTCAGGGAGATGTCAGCAAATCGTAGGGGCCCAGCAGGGTCGAAGCTTACTGGAGCACGAAGGTAAAGAAGACAAAGGAGTGGGTTTTTAGTCGGTAAAAGTCTGACACTATCTCCCGCCCCGCCCAAGAGCTGGATTTGTCATTAGATGATTTTCCCACCTAAAAAAAAGTAGCAGTGGCATAGCTAGTGCTAATGGGGTCCCATATCAAATAGGTATTTTAAAATAGGTCCTACCAGCATAGAATTAGTGCCTTAAAAGGTCTCAAAAAAGAAAATGAGCTTGTAAATTGGATCATTCTGTAATTTATGAAAAAGCTAGAATGAGCAGAGTGAGATAAAAACTATTAGAACAGCCCATCATATAGATATTATTATTCATTTACTACTGACCTCCTATCAATAAGGGAATTTAAGATTGTGGATGAATGAATTACGAATTATGTCACATGTCAGGGCCCTGTAGCTCGTGGACCCTGTATCTTTGATACGGCTGATACGGTGGTAGCTACGCCTCTGCTGAGTAGGCTTAAGAGCTGGAAGAACTTTCTTTGTAGCACACAGGCCATCCTAGCATAGCATCACCACTTAAAATAAGGGTCAAACTGTGGGAAGAACGTCACCTATCACTATTCAACTTCTTGAAAACCCAGCAACATCTGCCATCATCATCTCATCATTTACCGGCCCTTATCCCGTGTTGTTTCGGGTCCGTCGTCCTGTCCCGGACTTGTAGATTTTACCCTTCAACTTGGGGGGCATCCGTGGAGCACAAGTTGTTCCAGTGACCTGTCGCCATTTCATACATCTTGAATTGATCCGATGTGTTACGTCTCGTTCTACCTCGGATAACATCTGCCATCTGGCTGTGTATTGAACCTTTAAGGAAAGTATCAAATCGGTTCCGGGATTGTTCGAAATATTTACCGTGGCCCTGGAACGCAAATAGCAACTGAAGGAACACCAAAGAGAGGTCAGCAAACCGTAGGGGCCTAGCAGGGCCGATGTTCCCTAGGGCTACAAGGTTTTCTGAAAAGGAAACCCGTGGTCCTAAAACACAAAGAGCAGCTGAAAGATACAGTTGTGGTTTCAGTCAGTAAAACTCTGACACGCCCTCGCGCCCCACCCTAGAGCGGGAGAAGTCATTGGATGGTTTCTCACGTTAAAAAACAAAAATAGGCTGTCCAATGGAGTGCGCTGCCTATGTTCAGAACGTGAGCCACACGTTGGAGAGCCCCAAGTGTCCTTACACCGGCACTTTGGATGACTTAATGAATGCCACTGCAATTAATGTGGCCACCTACTGAGTGCATGGGCACGGTTGGCGCAGTGGTTAAGCGATGGGCAGCTGCAATACGTGTCACGGGTTTGATTCCCGCACGGGACAAATAGTGTGGCCTACAGATAGTGTTCCTGTATGCTATTGTTCCTGTGTGATAGTGTGAACCTAGTCTGGATTAAGGAATAAAAATGAAACACAATTTAAATAGTCCCATACTCTAGCTAGGATAAACTTTCAAGCCATACCTACTCATAATATCTTTGTAGTTAGCAGGCCCATAAAAAGGAATCAGTCATTCAGAAGTCAGAAAAACTAAATTATAGGAGTTAAACGCAAGACATTCACCGAATACAAATAAATTCAACTTTAATAAAACAGACAAACTTAATGGAAATATAATAATAATAAATATCATTTATTTCTCTCATAAAGGTACATTGTAACAAGTTTATTTTAAAAAGGACATTTTAAAAAATGGCCGGTGAACCAACACGCATGAAATATTTACTATAATTACTAGTTCTCTTAATAATATAAATTACTTATATTTTAATAGAACGGACACTTATTAATTTCGAAAACATTTTGAAAAGTATTCACTTTCTTTCTTAGCTTCCGTCATATCAATTTGAGATTTTTAATAGGCAAAAGTACTATAGCTCATACAGCCAAGTCTATAACAGCACTCAATAAGAGTTTGACACAGACAAGCGTCAGTATTCTCAACACTTGATATACGATAATGATTTTTAGTTACAAACAGTCCGCTATGATGTCGTGGAACCATAATAAGCCTTATCAAAAAACTCGATTGAAAGCGCTGTTTGAAACGAGCAATAATATCGACACTGACAGTTGACGAATTGACAGATGACAACATTTGACATTTGATAGTAATGTCACGGCGCGCGCGCGAGATTTTATTATTATATGTATGTACTGCATATGCTATACCTACTTTATAATCACACGAAAATGAAAAAGTAAATCCTTAATAAAACCCTTGCATGTCCATAAGACTCCCGACTCTTAGAGTTAAATGTCAAGAAGCGCGCATCTGTCGTACTTACATTCAGTAATATTAAGTTATTACTACATACCGAATGTTTTTATTGACGTAATTATAACCTCAAAATCCGAAAGTGTTATGATTTTTTCAGAATTCTCAAGTGTCCGTTGTTTTAATTTAGGTTTAATCGAATATATACATTATCTAAAACCCAAAGTGTAAATACACCTCCCTGTTGGATCTTAGGCGAGCTATGTATGGACGACGAGCAATGTCCTTTGCCTGAAGTTTCCGAATCGCAAAAAAAGTTTTATTTTGTGACGTAACGACAAAATTACAGTTTTCAGACTTTTCTCTATAATTGTGCTTTGAGACCTTGCTTTATGCCAAATTTCAGAATTCTAGGACAACGAAAAGTACATATACTTTTGCGACCTAAACGTCCGTATCTTTTTTATTCGTTAACTTAGAAGTTTGATTTTTTCACAGCTTCAAGAGAGAGATCTAAGTATATGGTTTTAATTTCAACTCAATAACTCCACGCGTTCCCGAGATAAAGGTTTTTGACAGACAGACCGACCGAGAGACGGACAGATAACAGAGTGATTCTGTAAGGGTTCCGTTTTTCCTTTTGAGGTACGGAACCCTAAAAAAAGATATTGGTTACTATAAAAATATTTGAAATCATAACTCCCGTTCTCTGTGAAAAAGAAAAAAAAAACTTGTAAACCGTGAAAATAAAACTGAAAGGAAAACATTTCGATACCGCCGGGACTCAACAAAACGCATTCAAAACCATAAAATTTCCCTGATGTAAAACAAGTAGTTACAAGCCATCTGCAACATCGGCACGTATATGGCGGTTGTTTAATATTAATCAGCGAATTAGTATGACTAAACTAACGAAATCAATTAACTCATTTTTTGCACCAAAACCCGTCCTGTTCAAAGCCGTTCCAGGATTTCGCGGTGACAATCAAGTTCCGCTGTCGGTGATAAAACAATACAATGTCGTGTCGTGTAAATATTTAATTCATTCTTTAAATGTCATTACAATACTTAAACATACTTACATAAGAATATAAGGAACGGACATTATGCGTTTATGGTCTTCTTTGGACGAATTCTTTACGACATTTTACGGCATTGATTCTTTTGAGGAATAAAGGTCGCTCTGAAGAGGTATACATATGTATATTTTTGATCAATACCT
The DNA here is from genome assembly GCA_961205895.1 of Mythimna pallens. NCBI lineage: Eukaryota > Metazoa > Arthropoda > Insecta > Lepidoptera > Noctuidae > Mythimna > Mythimna pallens. Next base: position 15,168,533 of record OY540830.1, on the reverse strand, counting down.
GTATGCGGGTATTACCATTGCGTGCCAATTATATATGTAAATACATACATAGATACACTTTGTTATTCTTAGCCATTATGTTGGTAGGTAGAAAATCTACTGATATTTTTATTTAGAGACGCTTGAATTTAATTTTTCAGTTAAGTCGTGACCTTCGAAAAATTATTTATAATAAGTGATTGCGTAAAACATAAAAGTAACAGGTACTTCGTTTCTGATAAAAAAATTAAGATAATGTTTGTAAATCAAACATTATCTTAATTTAAAATTAAATAATTAAAAAGTAATCTATTTATTATTATTTATTTATTGAGGCCACGTAAAATAATTGACAAGAATTTCTAATAGTGCGCAGATTTGAGAATAAGCACAGTAAACAATATAGCTTATGCTCTCGCCAGCCAGCCAGCTTTGCCCTCGCAACAAACGAAAATTTTCCCTAGGGAATGTTGTACCATCTGGATGAAAAGACTTTTTTCCGCTATTGAGGCGTGATAGATTAACAAACATACAGATTTTCAGACATTTATAATATTAGTGGGATAGGATTATGTCTAAAAACAGTTCTCTTTAATTTAAGCATAACGCTTGAAAAAAGGTGTGTAATCCTGAAAAAAGAAAAAGAAAATTGGAATATTTTTCGAGGTAGGTAAATAATTGGGAACCAGCATTAGACTTAAATCCGGCTTCGCAGTAGTAACGTAGAATCAAAACAAACGTGACGGAATGGCTTGCTGTTGACCGTATAGGCAGATAAACCGATAAATTCCTAAATACAAAGGCAGATCACGTCACTAGTAACGGTTTTCATATTACGGTTATTCTGCTTCTGGATAAAATTTGGAAATTTAGAAACCGTAACAATAGCAAAAAGGTACACGTGCCGGGTCGTACTTGGCTTCTATGCAAACATCACGCGCCGTACTTCTTTTTCTTTATCCACCACGCCGATAAATGTTTAAGGCATTTCAATAATTTCGAAGAATAACAATTTATAAGCATTCCTTCTTAAAGTAAACCATTTTAATATCTAAAGTTATTTGATTTTAGAAGATCATCTTCCTGCAGGTATGCCCCTGCTACTAAGTTAGCACTTCCTCGTTGCAAATTTCAATAGGTAAACGTATCTGGGTACCGTCCAGATGTCAGAATTCAAGTACCAGGATAACTTTTATGTAGCAAGAAAATTGGAGAAAATCATTACAATAAAGTTTTCCTGTCGTTGTTATGTTAGCACAACAACGAAAGGAAAACTGTAATGATAAGTTAAGGATTTGTTTAGACAGATCCTTAACTTTCCTAGAAAAAGATGACTAAGTTAAATGAAAGAAAATGTGAAATATGCAAGACTACTACCTACGAGACAAATTATTATAAATGGTAAGAATTAAGCAAGGCACTGACAATGCCATTTATTTTGCCTTGGACAGAGAATAAACATTGCCTTACAGCGTGGCAATGCCACCAGTCTTTTGAGCACATTACCAGTCGACAGCGATGCGGAGGAATTTTTTTAATACCATAGGTATTTTATATTGTTTTTAGTTAGTTATACATTAAGGGTTTTTATTTTATTTAATTATAGTAAACAGTATTAGCAATTTGTAAATAAATTTAGTTCTCAATACGTACAAATCAGTTACAGTTTGACAATATTAGTGTTGTTTTCTTTGATGACCAACTTTTCAAACATAGAAGGTAATGAATCTGGTACTTACTCCAAAATTCTTGGTTTGTGAAAGATATTATCTTCCCTAGTTGCAGTTTTTTTATAAATTTTATATTCCGAAGTTAAGACACTCTTTTATATATTTCAAAGTTTAGATTTTTGTGGAGCATAAAGTAAGTACGTTTTAATTAATTAATACATTTTTTAAGTGGATGACATTATTGAAAGTAGAATTTTTTAACGATGAAATGAAGTTAATTTATTGCCTTCACAAAATTCTGCTTAGGAAGAGACAGCATAAAAAGAAAAGTTTAAGAAAGAGTAATTTATCAATATTGGTATTGTTAATAGAATAGAATTTTTTAGTGCCTAGTTATTTTTATAATATTATAATATCGAAGGAGATCGCATCAATTATTTTTCTTATTGGCTAGCGGACTGGCTAGGTAAATTTACATTTTTAAGGATTTTGCATATTTAGAATAGGATTAAAGATTGATAGATGAAAGAACTGTTTTTTGTTTTTAGAAGTAATTTTTTATTGCAAATGAATTTTGAAGCTAAAGGAAATACAAATTATTACTGCGAAGTGCTACCGTTACATATAATTTAATTTCTTCGAGTACACATCCTGGGTACGAAGGCCTACCTACTCTAACTAGGTAATAATTTAATTAGTCCTTTAGCAGTTAGATTGTTTTCGCAAAGTGTTCTAAATGAGACAGCATGCAGGCCTAGATTAAAATTCTTTTGGCCTCAAGGAAGAAAAGTTGACTGTTGACAAGTTCTGTGATTAGAAAAATTATAAGCTTCTTAGGTATCTGATGAATTGTAGAAAATCCGTTCTAAATTTTGACAATCCTATACCTAGAAAATACGGATACCTAAGGAACTTTTTTGCGGAAAAGATAAATGAAGGTCGGTTCTTAAACTACAGTTTATGTACTTATATATGTGTTACACATCTTAGTTTGCCAACATCCAGGGCTTATGGCTAGTTCAGACCAATGGGTCTGAACTTCAGCGGAATTGCATGATAAGCATTAGGGAACTCAGTAGGATTTTATGTGATTCTAAATCAAACTAATTGCCCGGAGGACACGGTAGAGATGTGCCCCGCCTGGTAGAGCACCGCCGTGTCCTCGTGGGGGCGATCAGCTGCAGCGATCACTCGCGCCGGGCCTTGGTACAGGCCATGGTCCGGAGCTTGGAGGAGTGACAGGAGGTCGCCTCCTTCTGCGAAGCAGTAATGCTAGCAAAGGAGGAGGCCGCCCGTGCACGCGTGAGGCAATGGCCCCCGCGCCCCAGCCGCGGGGATTACGATCCCGATTTTCGGCCACCGTAGGCGCGGGCTTGCGGACGGTGAGCAATGGGTAGCTCGCCGTCCGACCGTCCGGTAACTGTCCGGATCGAGCTCAAGTCGTCGAAGGTGCGCGTTGTTCCATGCGCGCCTCAAGGAGATGTCAGCAACCGTAGGGGCCCAGTAAGGTCGAAGCCTACTGGGGCCAATGGTCTGATTCTAAAAGGAAGACTCAGCCCTGGTTTAAAAGGCGACGAAGGATCAGGAGTGGATTTTTAGTCAGTAAAAGTCTGACACTATCTCCCGCACCGCCCAAGAGCGGGGGATGTCATTGGATGATTTTCCCACCGAAAAAAACAATCAAATATTAAAATATCGTAACGCATAGGTAATAAGCAGAGGTCGGAATTAGGTAGAGTTAAACATGTACTTACACCGATTTCTTACAGCGAAAGAATAAAGTGTATAAGTATGCCTAAAATCCCGAGATTAAAAATTTCTTCCTGCATTAATGACAAGAAGGAGGAAGTGTATAAATTTGTTAACCTTACCTCAGTTGACGTAGAGAAATCTTTTTCAATGAAAAATACTTTTAACACTTTTATGTTAATTGTCTTTGTTTTATTTGTCTTATCTATCTCTGAGGTTTTTATTATATTATTTATATATTAAAAATAAATTTTTCACACGGGATTTTTCATTAGAAATCCCGGGAAGATCTATATTATTATCATTACGATGCAAGTACATGAATAACTCTACCTAATTCCGGCCCCAGATAATAAGTTGATCATCATCATCATCATAATTTCAGCCGAAAGACGACAACTGTTGGCATGGGCCTCCCCAAGTGTCACCACAATGAATGTGTATATGTGAGGCATACTTAAACATCAATATATAGGTATCTTTTAGGTGAGAAATAATTAAATAATTATTATTTGTTTGTTAATTATTTTTGATGACTATGAAAAAATTCAAGGAAAGTATACAGAGAGTAGGAGGAGAGTTTACAGACTGTAATCAATAGCCTGAAATCTAAGTAAAACAGTTTTAAAAATCAATCAACGGCTCAATAGCTTATCTTTCCAATCGAGTAACAACAATCGCACTCAAAAACAAAACAACTCCAAACTAACGGACTTCATGCTCGATAAAAAGATGCAGTTGAAGCGTGCGAATTCAAAAGTTTATCTCACCTTACTATAACGACAAGGACGGCGAACCTGCCACCTCTCTCGCAAGCCATGAGTTTTGCATAGTGGCCAGTGGACACCTTACATCAAAACAAGTGAGGTCTTGAGCGAGCGGGGGCGCGCGTCGGCGGGGCGCGGGGCGCGGGGCGGCGTGGGGCGGGCCGGGGGCGTGCGGTGCAGCCTGCGCTGACCCCACGCCTTGCACGATGCACTCCGCAACACTGCACTACTTGCATCTCGTCACAACAGACAACCCACCACTAACACTCAAAAGAAAATCCGACAAAACATGGTTTTATAAAAAAAAAATCATAATAGCAAATATTAATTGAACAAAAGTTTACTTCTAATTAAAAACTAATAAATATTCCAAATTACAGTTCCGAGAATATTGGAAATTTATAAAAAAAATTAAGATCTGATTCTACAATTTCGTCCTGAAAGTTCTGTTACCGAAATAACTATAAGCGGTTACAGTAAGATACCAGTAACGCCATCTGCCGGCCGATAGCAGAACTACACTCCATTCAGTTTACAACTTTTACAAGCTTTGAGTGTTATGACTACACTAAACGATTTAATTATGTAAATTAATATAATAACACCTAGTTTTATAAAAACGTCGTATAACTTTATTTTAAAGTTATTTAATATTTTGTTTGGCTTTGTAGAGTCAATAAGAATGTCTTTTATTTTTTTATTTCCGAACTATTTTCTATTATGTCCCTGGTTTTTATGGTCGAATAATAATTAGACTTCTAACAACGGAGATATGTGTTGTAGTATTGTAACGTGCAGGTATGCAGTTTGTTTACAACTATGACGATGCACATTTACAATTAGTAATTGTAACATCCGCGGATATGGCGTCATTTACATGCAAATACATCGACATTATTACTAAAATGAACATCCTGTCGCGCCGATCGATTTGCATATTTTTTTATAATATCAGGAAAAAATAACAAAAACGGCCTTTGTGAAACGGACGACAGACAATTGTTAGGATTTCCGGAGCAAAAGTAAATTATTCATAAAATTTAATCAGGACGGTCTCATAATCTATGGCGATGATAATTATGTGTTATTATGAATACAATGAATTTATGGTAGTGTCAGGCTTTATTATATGCGTCACGTGATTGTCATCTTTATGGGCAAGTTTCCCAACATCATTGTCAAACAATTATAGTGTTCTAAAGTACGTGAATTGTGCTGATTAGTAGGTACCTACTATTGAAATCAGGATCTGAATATGCATCAGTCAAGCATGCTGCATGGATGACATGTCTTGTCTTTTCCCATGTTAGGTATGTAAGCTCTGAGTAATCATTTATTATTCTAATAGATGTATTGATGTTAAGAGGTTTTACCGACCGGGATTATTGCCATAATATATTTATCATTTATCCTTGATAGTGGCTGTTAATAACATAGAGAAAATAGGCCTTGTTTATAAACAAAAAAAAGTAAAACAGTAATTGGGTGGTTCTTGATACAAAATGGTTTTTGGCGGGATTTTTTCGAGCTAAGTTCAGTGGCTGTTTTAATTATTCGCAAATTGATTCCTAGTGTACACTGTGATGCTAAATTGGTGTAGTTTTGTAAGTATCTCAAGTGTCTGTACTCCTGGACAATTTGTGGAATCACTGAAACAGGTGCGATCAGTAAAATGGAGCTGACAATTTTAATTGTAAGTAGTACCTATTGACTACCTCAGCGAAGTTTACCAAGAAGGCAGATTCGATTTTGAGGCTGGTTGGATTTTGAGGTGGATCATTTGCTGCCAAATAGTTTAAAAATATTAGAATGTGTTACATTCTAGTACTGTCACTATGAAAGATATTATCATTAAAAACTTATCACGCAAGAAAACATGGACATAAGACTGGGCAACATGATCTAAAGACCCCAACAGATTAAAAAATAATAATACAAAAATTTTCTATGGGGAATTTGAGTTTGGAATCTGATAAATCAGTACCTAGATATTTTTAAACTTAGCATATGGTAAACGAGTTTTACAAATAAGGCAGTTCAATGGACCTAGAACACTGAAAATTAACACAGTTTCCTTTTATGAAGAATACAAAGAGTAAGAAAAGATTTTCTAAAATTTATTCTTTAAGAGGATGAAACAGAGGTCCAAAGTTTATACCTATATACACAGGCGAAGCCGCTGGCAGAAGCTAGTTATAAATAAAACATACGTACAAATGTATTGATTCATTCGATTTTCTGAACAGTTAAAATAGAAGAGAGTTTGTTAAGTAGGTACACAATAGGATGAATTTCTGCTTTTCTTGAGACCGTTCATTGAACTGATATCTAGTCTCAGTATCTACTACATGATGGAATATTGCAGCAACCAGCTTGAACATTGAATAAAATGACTATTTAAATTCTTTAATATTTCTTGTTATTTATCAGTACAGTAATTCTTTAATTTACTCGAAACATATTTTTCTGACATTGTTTCACTACTTTATCATTTGAACTTAAGTCAGTTGCGACCTCTCGCGCCGGGCTTTAGTTCAAGCCATGGTCCGCAGCGACAAGATATAGGCGGCGGAAGCCTCCTTCTGCGAAGCAGTAATGCTTGTGGGAACGGACATCCTCACGCCCCAGCCACCGAGATCCCGATCGCGACTACCAGGCACCGTAGGCGCGGTCTTGCGCACGATGAGCAATGGGTAGCTCGCCGTCTAACCGCCTGGTAACCGTACGGACCGAGCCCGAGTCGTCGAAGGCGTGTAATGTTCCACGAGCACCTCAAAGAGATCTAAGCAAAACCGTAGGGGCCTAGAAGGGCTGAAGCCTACTAGGGCCACTGGAAAGGTTACCCGTGGTCCTAGAACGCAAATGGCAACTTAAGGAACATAAGTGTGGTTTTAGTCTTTGTGTCTGACACACCCTCCCACTACGTCTTAAAACAGGAGACATCATTGGTTGATTTCCTACCTTAAAAAGAAAGTAAGTTTTTGAAAATCCACAGCATGACAAGACGAGTATCCGTGCCAAGGTTACTTAAGTAAATAGAGTAGGTACCTATCTTAGATATGTATGAGTCGTGATTCTTTCATTAAAACGGTAAACAAAAAGAAAAGTTTTACCTTATAATAAGTTACCTAACCTGACTCAAGCTCACTATCTCTCACTATCAACTATAACTTTGAATCTTGTTTGTTTTTTGAACAAACGATTTGTTTATTATTTATTAAGTAGATAACTAAGCAACAAATAAAATTGATTAAGTTCTCCTCCAGGCGATTATTTTCAAAACTTAAAATTGGAGTAAGTTTCAAAACATTTATATCCGATTTAGTGTCGTGGAAACTGTTTTATTTATTGTACACTTTTATTTTTAGCTAATAGATAGAAGAGGACATGGACTTACGCTCGGTACACAGTTATCTGCTGGACTAAATTCTAGCAAGATGTGCCACAACACCTGGTTCTACGCCTTCCGCACTCAGTCCATCCCAGCCACCACCGGACCCTACGCATCTGAAATCAAGAACCTAAATAAATATAAACTTTAAATTTGTTCACTATAAAAAATACAGTAAAAGCTTAAAATTAATAGGATGTAACAATAAGCGGTTTTATCGTTAAAAGCGATTTTTACAGACAACCTTTGACATGGATGGATTCGACAAAGAAGGTGATGCAGGTAGCTCTTGATGTACTATTTACATATTTATATTGGTAAAATACATAACTAATAATTTACAAATAATTCAAATCGAATCTGTATATATCAAACGCAAAGTCCTGACTCACTCAGTACTTCCTCCTTCCTTTTATGATGTTATACAAAGAATAATAAAAGGTTTTCTAAAATTCATCCTTTAAGTGGATTAAACGGTGGTTCAAAGTTTGTATGATGAAACCCAAATTGCACGGCAATGTAGGTTTCATTCTTTACAAGATTAAAAAAAAAAAGTTTATTTTTTAAATTGATATAAACCAATGCTTGACTGCGATCCCACCTAATGGTAAGCAGTGATGCAATCATTGATGGTAAGGCGCACTAATTTATTGAGAGCCTATTCACGCTAGCCTTGAAGACACCTAAATTATAATCGGACGGGAAGGCGGAATCAGGTCATGCATTTTCTGCGCACACTCTCCAAAATGCATCCTGTAAAATACTGAAAGGCTGGCTACCCTACGTCTGTGATCCAGGCTTTGTAGATTGGAATCAACCGAATCTGGATCACCAATTAGCCTCTTCGCACGCCTTTCCACCGAGCCCAAAGCTGCTAGATGGCATTTTACAGCACCAGCCCATATGTGGCTGCAGTACTCCACATATGATCGGACCTGTGCTTTGTATAACATTAAAAGCTGTCCTGGTATGAAGTACAGCCGGAACTTTGCAAGAACGCCGAGTTTCCTTGCAGCTACCTTGGCTCTGGATTCAATGAACCGCCCAAAATTAAGTTCTAAGGAAATTTCTACTCCCAAGAGCTGAAGGCGGTCGGTGCACTCAAGGAATACATTCGGAAAAGCAGGAGCCAAGATGAACGGAAACTTATTTAATGAAAAACGGCAATTTCACCTAATATATATGAAAGCTGAGAAATATGCACATATACTTAATGACGTTCAGATTATCATATTATTTTAATGCACATCTCCTTGAGGCGTGCGTGGAACAGTACTCCAACTGAGATGTTCGTGTTGACGGCGCGTACTGTTCCACGCACGCCTCAAGGAGATGTCAGCAACCGTAGGGGTCCAGCAGGGTCAAAGCCTACTGGGGACATGGGAGATGCAAAAGAGATCCCCGGGGCCCTGGAAATATGGCAAAGAAGGAACAGGACTGGGTTTTTAGTCAGTAAAAGTCTGAAACTATCCCGCGCTCCGCCCAAGAGCGGAGGATGTCATTAGATGATTTTCCCAAACGAAAAAAAAGAAGAGATGTTCGTATCTGTGAACAAAACCAAGTTATAGTCCTTAATCCTGTGCAAAATACAGATCTAATGTCATCTACGTAGACATGGGTTTTATTCTACAAATTATAGAATCTTCATCTGACATGGTAGGCATGGCTGGTCTGGCATGATATGGTGGTGGCTCTTGCTATGAAGGTAGGCAACGGCTAATCCTATTGTTGGCATGATTATGCTACTATAAAAAGCCACTAAGAAACTATAGATCGTAAAGTGGCGAGTGCTAAATTGATGAATACATTAAATGGCACTGGGTACCGAGAATATAAGTCGATGGTACCGTCAGAGAAATGATTAGTCATGTGATTAAAGTCACGAGCATTTACGTAAGTTGGCAGTAGTATCATCACAGCATTAATGTTTCACAATTCTCTATTTTTACCAACTTTTTTTTTTAATGATATAAAAAGAATGCTTGACTGCGATCGTACCTGATGGTAAGCGGTGATGCATACCTTGATGTTGAAGTGCACTAGTTTATTATGAGCCTCTCCTCTCTAGCCTTGAAGATACCTAAATTATAATTGTTTGAGTTTTTCGTGTATTTTGTTTTATTTATTATTAATTACAAACTTAAATACAATTTGTATTATATTTATGGTTTATTTGTTTTTTTTTCGCACTTTTTAGAGTTCCGTACCTCGAAAGGAAAAAACGGAATCCTTATAGGATCACTTTGTTGTCCGTCTGTCTGTCGGTCAATACCTTTTATCTCGGGAACGCGTGGAGGTATCGAGTTGAAATTAAAACATATTCTCAAGTTTGCGGTCCCTTGAAGCTGTGAAAAAATCAAACTTCTAAGCTAACGAAAAAACAGATACGGCCGCGTTTTTTTTCGCTTAGATTTTTTATTTCGATACTCTCAAAGAAATCAAAATTCATAGGGTAGCTACTTCCTCTTTGACCTAGAGTCCTCTTATTTGGTATGAAGCAAGGTCTCATAGTATAAGTATACGAAATAATCTGAAAAATGTAAATTTGTAGTTACGTCAAAACAAAAACTTTTTACGATTCGGAAAAATCTAAGTTTGTACAGAACCCTCAGTACACGAGTTCAACTCGCACTTGCCCGGTTTTTTACACTATTGCACCTACTGTCTCTATACATTTGTGAGCATAAATATTAAGTAAAAAAATGAATAATTTGAAGATTACCTACATAACCATTACGGTAAGTATATCCATTTGATGTAAAAAATATCAACAGTCAGAATTGTTGTGACTTCAATATTCATACAGGCAGTTTAAGTTCATACTGGGAGGCAGTCGGTTAAACTATATTTCCCTATGTGTTCATACATAGTAATAATATTATACAACGTTACTTTCTATACTTTCTTTAAAAAATAAAAACTATATCGTACACATAACACACGTACAAAATACACCCAGAACCGAAGCAACTGTCTGAAGGCCATACACATATTTGTTTTGTGTGGGAATCGAACCCGTGACAAGCAGCGCAACAGTCACTCGCACAATTACTGTGCTAACCGCGTCAACTAACTAGTTAGACACTCAAGCGTTAGACATTATCTGTTAGGGCTGAGATCGATACACGCCGCCGGTAGACCTATTATAATAAGCAATATATTAAAATATAACATGAACAGAGTAACAAACGGTGTAGGCAGGGTTATGGAAGTAGATGTTATCGCCTGCGTCACCTGAACGGAAGCGAGACGGTGTCACTAACACAAAAACCACATTAGTACCCCAATTATAATTGTAATGTTATTTATGCACGTTGAACTATCAAAGTTTACAAACAAGGGGATTATCTCTTCGTAGATCACATTTTGTTGAGTGAAAACAGAAACGCTCGTAGGCGTTATTTCAGGTTATATCTTACTTAATTCAATTCTTCTACTATTCGAATGATAGAATATGCGAATATTGTGCGTTATAAGAATTCTCTGAAGCCTGTATCAAAAAATTTCCAAACATATTGGTGATGGGTGGGCTACGAAAGAGCTAGCTAAACTCGTCCAGATGTTTCAGCGGCAAATTATTTCTTGAACAGTAAATCTTATTTGAAATAAAGTATCCGTGTATTATAAACACCTGCGTCTGAATAAACACACATGCAGGTAAATCAGAATGGTAAATGACTAACTGTAATATAAATATCTGAAATAGTAAAACTAGTAACATACGTTCAAATCAAACAATCTTTCAGCCGCTTCCACAAAGCTTAGCATTTTAAAATGAATACGGTGAAGATCGTAAAATATTCGATAAACAGGGCGTGTATGTTTGCTTTCGCCGAGTTTAACATTGCTATTAAACAGTCGTGAAATGGACAGAAATAATCGGGTCGATCCGTTATATCGCATCATTCGTATGACGGCGGCGTCGGCAGACGATGCCCATTGCTATGCTGGCGGTGCGCGTGCGACTCCCGCGATCACACGATTACTTTATTCCTCAAAACTTATACGCAGACAGCTAGGTACGCAACGGACTGCTATCGCTGTACAGCTGTTTTACATCCAGCAATTCCTTCCGCTTTGAAAGCTTTTAATGCCCAAGTGACTATATGCTATCTTGAACCTATTGTTATAGGGAGTAAGAGCCGCAGCGATGTTGAAAACGCGCGCGTCATTATCAGGCAGTTTGGTTTGTGACGTGATGACGTGGCGGCGTGAGTCCGCTGCTGTCGCGGACTTTGTGAATGTTTGATGGCGGTGGCTGCGTCCCGCACCAGACGGCTTTGTTTTTGTGAGTCGCGACGCGCGCCTGCCGGCCGGCCTTTCGCCGCCGATTCTTTAAATCGACCGAAACAATACTGGGAACTAGGACATTTCGCATCAAACACATACCTGCCTACTTTGAAGATGACGTATGTTCGTACACGACTACGCCTGCTTTTGTTTGCAAATTAACGTTAATGTAAATAACAGTCTTCGTACAACGCTACAGCTAGACATAGAGGGATGGGAACGGCCGGCTGAGCTTTTCCGCCAATCGGAGTCATATAAAAAGGACTTCTACTAAACATGAATGACTCCTCCAAGATGGGATGTATCGCATAGTAGTGAACGTTTTAATCGCGTGATTCAGTTGCGCATTAGGAGCGCGGGGCGCGGGGCGAGGGCGCGGGGGCGCGCGGCTGCTCGTTGCCTCCCGCGGCGCTGCGCCCGCTCCGCTACTTTTTATCCGCGCATGCTCGGCTCGTGTCTTTTTCGCTCTTCCCGATTGGAATTCGTTGAGGGATCGCCGCTGCCGGTGGCAGACGTCTTGTGACATGTCAGCGGCGGTACGTGCACTGCGTACAAGGCAATTAACCAGTCATCTCACTCGAATCCACCAGTCGGGCGGAATCTCCTCGCAGTTCGAGAGTTGTTTCTGAGGAGGCTCGTCTTTATTCAAGGAACTACCGTGAACATACTTCGACACAGAAATCGTTAATTGATCTCGTTAATTGTCCTTTTTTGGCACAACATCTTGTAAGTATTTTACTTGTAGGGTTTTTACCATTATAAAGTATTGAACAAATGTCCTCTCAAACTCAACGTTCCAAAGTGTTTTAATTTTAATGTTTTTGGGTCTCTTTGTACAGCAGCTTTACACCACGTAATTGTAGCGGGATATAGATGACGCAGGTTGTGTGGTAAATCTAGGTAAATGTACGACGTCAACATCATGCAAATATCTAATGTTGAACACCTACTCATACGAAATTCCAACACCATTGCGTGATCTGAAACGCAATCTGACATTTTCCATGCGAACCGAAAGAAGAGGCTTTAAAAAGTATTCGTCGAGGTCCTTGCTATTCGGGTGGTAGCATAACAACGACAGATCTTACAATAGAAACTTATGTTTGACAAAAGGAAACGGCGAACTTCGACGGAGCGTGTGAATGAAAATAAAAGAGAAAATAATGGAGACAAATCACGGCGACCAACTTAGATACAGCGGGCCATGTAGGTACCTATTTCTAATTCATTGACATGATCCTGTTCCTACAGGCCGGGGAATATTAAGTTAACTAATAATTTTGGCTTACAACCTTCCTTTTATTCGAAAGGCACAGCTAATTAACAACAATAATAATTGACATAACAATGAAAGCCACAATATCAGAAATAGAATGAATACAATGTTAAATTGTATTTATTAGAGTTTATTATTATCACTTTTTGAACAATAAGTAGGTGCGTATAGACAATTATGGTAAAGTCTGGTAAAGGTGTCGCCGAGGTGCCGACCGACTACTACATGTGTTACCGACTTGCATAATGGATGCCAGGGCTATCCGCGCGGCGCAACTAACTTAAATATATTCTAGCTGTACAGTTTACCTAGTCAGTTTACACCAAATAGCCCTTATTGCTACCTCGAACTTTTCCGAAACATATGCAATTTATTTAAGGTTACTTAAGAAGTCTCAAAAGGATGTCATGATCATTTTTCTGCATTAGATTAAATTATTTTGTGCTTTTGAAAGTCCACCGCTATCCACTGTTGACCAACAGTTATACTCTCCCTGACTTACAACGATACTTAATATAATATTGGTCAAAGATACGATGAAAGGCTAATGGCAATCGACAAATTATATTATTTATTGTCAATTTGTTCAACAATTCATTTCCCTGACTGTACACGGCTATTCAAATAAATAGAAAGTATGAAGTAAATAAAATTAAATAATCACAGACTGTGCCAATATGTTCATTTAAATATGTAAATGTACTAAGGATACCTCTGTTCTATTATCACGGTGCGATTGTAAGCATAGTCACAACCTACTTATCATATCATTAATATTAATGCCAACTTATTGGAGGACACAAAAATATGAAAGAATATTTTGGTGAAGTCGCAAATATGCGGCCATAATATTAAAAATAATAAAAAATGCGTCCGTCGAATGCCCCGGTGGTAGCCCTTGGAATAACAGAAAGAAGCCGCTTGCCTTTCCATTGAATCAAATTCATATATTTTGAGATTCAGTCGCCAATTTCATTTGTACCGATAGGAAAAAAGCTTTCATAAAACACTACTTTTGTAAATTTTTTTTTTTTACATTAGGTACTTGTCAAAATTCTTCAAAACCTCATTACACACATGCCAGATCTTTACTGTTGAGAAAAATCTAAACATCGGTAGGGATATTTAAAATTACCATACATGTTTATTTCTAAGACTGCCATATTATAAGTTGCATTAAACAAATACAGATAATAAAGAATATATAAATGCATGAAGTTTGATGTCCAGCTGAGAACTGTTAGAACACAGTGCTAGGCAATGACACATATTGTTCTGACGGTACATTCCGCGGATTGTTTTATTGGATTATGCGGCGAGGCCGCGAAGCAGCTATAACTATTCAGTGTCGTCTTTTGTGTTATGGAAAAACTTGTTCTTGAACCCATGTAGTGTGAAAGTCTCGTTTATTTGTGCAGTTTAATGTTACATATGTACACATATTATCGGGTGCGCGGCGAGGCTGTCAGCGCGATGCGCGCGCGCACCTCTCGACGATGCGCACACGCCGAGCGTTGTTAGCGCATAATGCCAAGCTCAGATCCTTCATCATTACCTACCTACTGTTTTGATTTTTCACCTTCGTTAGGTTTACCTTCCATTTTTGGGTACGTGTTATTTATTTTAAAATGGAAACTAGATAGGTATGTATTTTTATATTTACACAATATATGTAATCCATATTATATTTATGTAAGAATTGTAAATAAATCAATTGATGCATAAATCATTTAAATAAAAAGAGAGTTCGTTCCTTTTGCTACGGCATCCAACCGACGAAGTTCATACAACGGGGTACAGAGGTTTCGAAATTCTTTCCTAAAAAAATTTAAAGATCTAATTTTATATGAAAACTAGCTTCTGCCAGCGGCTTCACCTGCATGTAAATAGTCTTCTCCATACAAACTTTGGACACCCGTTTCTTACATTTAGCGGGTGAATTTGATGCCTTGTTGCATTAAGTCCGCCTATGTACCTGTACATGAAGTTTAAGTTAATTTAGGAAAATGCTTACATATTTTTTGTATACATCATAAAAGGAACCTCTGTACAGAATTTCAGCCTACTTCAGCAAACCGTAGGGGCCCAGCGGGGTCGAAGCTTACTGGGGCCACGGGTAGTGTTAAAGTGATTCTCGGGGCCCTGGGACGAAAAAGAAGCAACAGGAGTGGGTTTTTAGTCAGTAAAATTTTATTTTTAATTGAGCAAAAAGATGTGTCAGAGCACCTTTCCGCTCAATGTCATTGGATGATTTTCCTACCTAAAAAAAGGTCCTAAAGTTTGGGTTGGGCGCTCATGAGTCAGTGAGTTTGTCAAGATTTTGCCTTTTATATGTACGTTAATAAGTTATTTCTCTTTTTATAAAATCTTTGATAAAAAGTCATCGGATTTTCGGTAAATAAACGTGAATTTCAGGGTTTTTGTAAAATTGGTTTTGAAAGTTTGTATGAAAATTCGCAAGTTTGTTGATCAAAAATTAATTAAATATTCCAATTATGGATATAGTAATTGTTACCCTAGGGGTGAAAGTAACTTATATAATTCCGAGAAGGAGTTTGGTGTCCGAGCGTAGCGAGGTCGCCAAACTATTGGCGATCTCGCTACGCTCAGACGCCAAGGGAGAGAGAGAAAGACGAGGGACTAATAAGTCTTTAGCCCGAGGTAAATACTGTGCTTTTCATTACGAATACAAGGAAATCAAAAATAAAATAAAAAGCTTGTAAAACTAGAGTAGTATGATTTTAGGTATCTTTCTTCTGATTTAGGCGGTAAAAAGATTTCCACTACTGCTTTGGCCTCTTCTCTTATCAAATCAGTTGTTAAATCCATATTTGAATCTGATGAACTTATCGTGTTAATAAAAATGTCTGCTGTACGGAAATGTACCTAAACAAAACTCTACAACTCGAAAAACAAATGAAGATCGGATTGCCGGATTGCCACTTTCCCGCCTATTTTGTTTTTTTTTTCTGTGGCCGGCCAGCTATTCAGGCGTCATTTTTCATTTTCAAAAAAATTGTCGAATAAAATAAGTCTTAAAAAACGATATTCTTTAATTTATACTTATCTGTAGGTTATTTCAATTTTACATCATGCTGTAATTGGCTGTATAGAAAGTTGGATCATGGTTCAATAGAAATGTGAAGATAGAATTAGTTTTTTTTTTGATAATTTTATTTTAAAAAAGACAGCTGTGTCAGTTGAAAGTGATTCTCCCTAGGGATGAAAAGTATTACTTTCAACCCGCTCCTCAGGCAACTTCAACTCTACTTTCAGAGTATGAGTAATAAAGAATCACAAACGCAGTCTAGTGGGGTTTCTATGGAAAGTTCGAAATATACGCAGATGATTACTGGTAGGTACAGTACCTAAAATCAGAAGTCATAGTAGGTAAATAATATTATTTTAAGTAGTGTCCCGACCATGTGAGAGATGGACGAATACAAGTTACCATTTTAGATGGAATATTTTGAATTTTATTTAATTAAAAATTCAATTAGGTGCTTAAGGTGTACTCATAAATGTTAGCTACTATTTAATTGCAAAACAAACGGAACCCTGCGAAACCTTCTCCAGTCGGTCGTCGACTAATGTTTATTTGGACATATTTATGGCTATAGTTCCGCTTTTTGTGCAGATGGAAATATGTGTGGCGGATCGCACGTCTGCGTGAGATTTCGGACACCTCTCCGCTTACTAAATTTAATATCGTCGGCTTTTACGCCGACGACGAAACAAAAAAAAACTATGAAATCGCCATTGTGTCGGCGACACGAACGGCAGTTCGCGCCTACCGGCCACTCATGAAAATTATTTTGTTTTTATCGCAAAATGTATGTTTATGATAACACCTGTTTCGCTGATGCCTCCGCGATCGGTGTCAGTCGAAGCTTGTCTCGATTTTTTGCCAATTTAAGGACTATAAAGACGCCCGCATCGCCAGCTAATTTTAACCACTGTTCACCGAATTACGCATTCGTTTGCTCTTGATCGAGGGTCGGAAGTCTCCCTGCTTTACTCGTCTTACGTTTGATAACAAATGAAGCTGCAGTTATTCGCTACTATATATTTGCATTTTTTGTATCAACGTTTACGATAGATGAAGCTTACGTCTCTGTTCTCGATTATTTAGCGAACAAATACTTAGATGAAGATAATAAATTCATATTTATTAACAAATCAATCTCATAAATCTGAGTTTATGTCAACTATAATGATGCGGTTGTCAAAGGCCAGCCGCCGCGACCACGGTCCAGCTTTTTGCATAATTACGTCGATGGAATGCCGTCCCTTTAATATGATAACAAAGAAAGATGACCGACTATATGATTGTTGAAATTTATAGCCATCCTCAGCAAGAGATGTTAGCCGCTGATTGTGCGAACTATGGAGTCTTGGGAGCCATTGCTCCATTCTTTATATTCCAAGCGCCTGTTCTACGTATATCTTTCATATTTACATGAGTTCAGGTTTACAGACGACGATTTATTCATAAATTATAAATTTAACAATATCCCACTTAGTCTAAACATGGGTATTATTTTAACTTCACGGTAATCGTGGATCTTGTAAAGAGCGCAGACATAGATTAGGTGCACGAGAGTGAATATGTCTATTGGCCTGTTCGAATTGATAAACAACATGAAATCAAAGATAGCGAAACCCTCCTTAGCGTAGACCACGAGTTATATATTTTCGTAACGCAATCCATAAGAAACACTACAATAATCGTACATTTCTCTTGACAATGTTCCTTTGAATAAAGAGAGTTAAGGCGAACAGATACAATGTCGAAGATTTGTTTACTCAGCGCTAAGAGGCCAGCATTGCGTGATTACCTCCCCGGCGCGACTGCTTGAAAAATAGACTTTCCTGCGCAGAAATATAAGGAGAAATTTGCTGTATTGCAAACACGACTCTGTATCTATGTGCAGATAGCGCACCGCCTCGCAGCCGCTCTTGTGGGCTTAAATTAGTACGTACTCAAATGTCATCGTTCACTATGATATCGCAATCAAAATTGACGTGGGAAATATGCTCGTTTGAGACTGAGGGCACGCAGCTGATGTCTATAAATTGTATAATAAATTATATCAATCGCTCTGTTAGATACCGACGTTGCATAATTCAATCATAATGCTGTCAAAGTATGCGCTGTCCTTACCGCGCCGTATGCGCAGGTTATGAGCGAATGTCTTAAACATTGAATATGGAGAGCGGCGATAATACATTATGGCTCGATGCTAGTAAATGAATATGTGATGTAAAAAGTGGTCTGTACATGTCATAATAGCTGGAAAAGCTAAAGCAATCGAACAGGTAGCTCACAGTATGCAGTGTCCGGGTGCGCATGCGGGATGCGAGCGCTCGATCACCACCACCTTCCTGTTTTAATATCCACTTTTTATACACTACACACACCTGCATTAATTTAGCTGAGTAGATCAAATATCTGCACAATAACAGTACCGAGGTAGCCGTCAGTGAAGGAACGCGAGATTATCCTCCAAGATACATAACTTGGTAAAACACACGATTAAATAAAAAATTATACTACAAAAAAAAAACAATATGACTGATTTTATACTCTAAGGACCACTTCTTATTTACCCATAACCATTTCATTCAGTAAATGTAGGCAGAGAGCCACAATCTCACATCTAATTATGAATTTCTTGTAACGATTGCATCAGTAGAAAATAAGAAACAAATGAATTTTGAAGCGTGCATACATCAAGACGTATATTTACTTTGCTGATAGAATATATTTGTTATGTATCGCGATCTGAATATCCCAGAGGCCTCCTGATTGTATTGTGTAAAGAGCCAGTACTCGACTTACAAAATTGACATCCAAATCAGATTCTGATCTGATTCAGAGCTCGCTCCGTGCCATTGAGAGATCGGCGCAGGCCTTGCTAATCAGCTCCCGACCAACAAACTATAACCTACCTGTTGCTTGCGCCGCATCTTTATCCTGCTTCAAATGCTCTCAAACGAAGACATCTTTAAACTAATTAGGCAGCTTCACGTATAAGCCTATGCGTACTTTGAATTTTGGTATAATATATGTACATTTTCGAAATCAATACCCGCCCATAATGCTTGTTGTGGTATTGCTGTGGATGACATTGTCACACTAAGCCTTTCGGATTAAAAATTATTCGGAAATTTGCCAACGTCTTCGAAAATCACACAACGTGTGTTTTTGCGGCAATTACAGAGACGTGCGGAGCGGTCGCCTTCTTTGCAAACATGTCTTTGATTTATATGTCTGCTTTCGGCTCACGAGATGAGAGTAAAATATGAGCCGACCCATCAAATATTCAGCCTTTTTGGGACGCGGGAGCGACTCTTAATGCTCATTATAATAAAAATACGATAGTTCATACTGAAATATATATCGTACATGTTGCCTACGTTGGTATGTCAGTCCCATTTTGGAAGTTAGCAAATCCTTATTTGTGGACTGAACCGTTTTGATACTGCTCTTAAATAAATAATTACATGGCATGTGGTTTCGGGCTCATAAAATAGGTACTAGAATGGAACTGAATATGCTATGTAAGTACGTCGAATAACAGACAGCGACGAGGTGGAAGACCAAAGCGAAGATGATGAGACAAACTGGACTGTCTTCATGATAAATTGGACCACAACGGCGAACAGCTGCTAGAAGTGGAAAAGTATAATAATATTAGGATTATTAGGAGGTCTTTTCCCATCGGTTGACAATTATGTATGGTCTCATCAACCGTACATGTACTTTGCAAACACAGTAACCTACTTGGATGTCATGCATCACAAATATTATACTATAGTTAAGAACGTTTTAAGCAAGGCACATTGAGTCAGACTACTATAGAGCTAACCATTGGTCAAGAGATAGAATCGGTAAAAATGGACCTTGTTAACCATCTACATTTTAATATGACTTTAAACTTGACGTGATTATTTCTGTGTACTTCGTAACTAAACCAACAATGACAAAGTGGTAATGTACGGAGCCAGCAGCATTTGCTCCTACAATAGTTACAAAAGTAGGAAAACCAAAGTGTAAAGAAAATAAGTTTTTTTCAGCTCTACAATTCTTACATCAAAGTATAAGTGTATCTACAATGGTTATATATGTAGCTCTTAAATAGATAAGTGACTCTTAGATATACAGGAAACTTTCAAGCAAATAACTGACGTAAAAATACTATTTATTTTTCAAGTATCTAGACACTTCGGTCTGTGGGAGACAAGTTGGTTATATTTCATCAGGACTTGTTGTCACATGATCCGCGGGGAGATTCATCTTTAATTGGGTGAACCGGGCCTTTCTGCCCCTTTACATTGTGGACCTTTATTAGAAGCCTGCCTGGGACAATGTCATACCTACCTGTACGAACCGTCGAGAATCAGGTTATTCTTTAACATCGAAACATATTAGTTTGTATTTTTAGCGCGATGTGCTTTTGTAGTGTGACTTATTTTGAATATAAATTAACATTTTGGCAATAATTTGGGGGTTGGAGTTTATTGGTTGTCGTAAGAGTATTTTACTTATAATATATGTTATCAAGTACCTACCTACAACTCAATTTAAAGTTCCGTTTATGTTGTGTCCGCTATTTTCAATTAAATAAACAGGTGACTTTAACTAGGGCTGCGGGTTTTTTCGATAGAGTCACCGCAGGCCCGCATAGGACGCAAAGTTATTAGATGATTTGCTCTCGCTCCAGCCAAAGTGATGTGTAGTGCCCCGGAGTCCTCTTTCGCACAACCTATGGACCCAGCAGGCTTCCACTCTGTTAGGGCCCCATAGTTTGCTGACATCTCTTTGAACTTTGAACACATACGCCTTTGACGACTTGAGCTTAGTCCGGACGGCGAGCAATGGGTAGCTCGCCGTCCGCAAACTCACGCCTACGATGCCTGGAAATCGGGGTCGGGATCCCGCCGGCTGGGGCGTAAGGGCCGTTCCCTAACGCGTGCGGCCGCCTCCTTTGCTAGCATTACTGCTTCGCAGAAGGAGGTGTCCGCCTTCACCCAAATTTCCTCTTGCTCCACCTAAAGCGGAAGAAGTTATTAGATGATTTTCTCTCGCTCCACGCAAAGCGGAAAAAGTTATTTAAGTTTTCTGATGGTTAAAACCCGGGAATCTTTACGTCAAGAGTGAATAGTATAGGTACTTCTATAGGTAAGTGCGCTCTATCTTCGATCGCATCTTCGCTTTCCATCAGGTGAGATAGCGGTCAAGCGCGAACCTATCAACAATAAAAAAACAAACAATTAAAAAAAAAATGTGGAGTATGCATTCCTACTTGGTTAGAATTATATTTATTTAGATGATAATTTCACGTTCAGAGTCCCTCAAGCACAAAACAATTTTTCAGGTACCTAGATAGCTGGATAAAATTAATTTGAATAGTTTTCATATCTTGTCAGTTAAGATAGTAAATAATTACCCATATTCACACAAGGCATGGTCACATCACAGGCATGGTCACGTCAGCCGGCGACCATTACGCCACTGTCATCGGTGACTCGTGACGCGCAATTAAAATCAATATTTATAGCCTTATTAGAACACATAAATAAAAAGCTGACATTTTTCAACATGATGGCCGCTGCCAGTCTTCAAATAAATCATGGCGAGTTATGTGATGGCAAATGTCAATATACCCGACTTGCCTTCAATGGAAACCACGTTGGGATCAAAAGTTTTGTGTTCAAAGTTATTAAGCAAAATATCCACCACCACCTGTTGTTTGCGACTTTGCCCGCTTGAAAGTAGAAAATTGTCCAAAGGGAACATACTCCCAGCATCCTATGTGCTATTCCAGGACATGGTCTATCCAGTTACATCGAAACCCGTTCAGCCGTTCAAGCGTGAAGAACGTACACAATTTGTTTTATAATATTAGTGTGATTAACATACAGCTTCTGCCAGCGGCTTCGCCCGCGTGAAAGTAAACAAGCCTATGTTACTCAGTGATATACTACCTGGAAGTATTCTTCTGGTGAAAGAATATTTAAAATCAGTTCAGGAGTTTTTGAGACTATTCATTATGGTACAAACAAAAATATAAAAAAAAATCTTTCCTCTTTATAATATTAGTAAGTATAGAAAACTGCCCGCGAACTGTAACTTTTTATTTTTATTTTAAGTCCTGGAACGCAAAGAGCAACTGCCGGAGTCTGTGTTCCCTGATAGCTACAACCTAGGAGTCTTTAAGTCAAGAGTGAATAGGTTACGTGTCAAACGCGAGCCTATCAATAATAATAAAACAAAAAAACTGACGGGACGCAGGTGGGTTAGTAGGTAAACAAAAGTCTGACAATCCTTCTCGTTCCACCTAGAGAGGGAAAAGTTATTTGATGATTTTACGCCACAAAAAAAGTCGTTAGCTTTGATGTGTTTAAAAAAAAAACCTATAACAATATTACGGAATACAGAATAGGTAGTTTAAAATCAAAAATCCACGAACTTTAGGTACCTAGTGTAGTTTTTAGTTTTTAGAAAGGCCCTGCTGGGCCCCTACGGTTTTCTAAACTCTTTGAGTCACGCGCAGAACACTACGCGCCTTCGACGACTCGGGCTCGGTCCGGACGGTTACCGGACGGCCAGACTTCGAGCTACCCATTGCTCATCGTCCACAAGCCCACGCACTAACAGTAATTCTAACCACAACGACTTGTCGTTGGGATAACGCTCACTCATTTTGAATAGTACCATGTTATTATTGGTATACTAATTAATAAGGTTCTAATCAAGGGTCCGTTCCCGTATACTAGATCCTTAGTGGAATATTAACGTATAACCTCTATGGTCACAACGAGTATGCAGTAATCCGAGTATTCTAACAAGTTTAGCTTTGTAAGATACTATTAAAGCATCAAGTTATTCATCGCTACATAGAAAATATTCCGTGAAAAATTAATTGATACCAAATCTAGTAACGACTGGTGCTCAAGCTGGGAAGCCAAAAGAGTACGTAATAGATCACTTGTACTAGTTTTTATCTCAATATAACTATGTTGGTACTGTTACGTATTATAAGCAGCTAAATATCTGTCTTAAAGATGAGTTTAGAAAATGTATAAAGCATGTATCTAAATATAACTATCCATTTTAAACATAGACCTCATCTAAGTTACAGAAAGTTACGACTACGAACAAAACTTTCTCATAAGTGAAACTTAAACAGCATAAAGTAAGATGCGTAATAATAAAAAGGCATTTAATTCCTCACGCACCAAGACGGAACCCCGAAGTAATGGCACGGGGAGGAGAGCGCGCAAACGTCAAAGATTCTTAACTAGGACGAGTTAAACGTATGACGGTTGTAAATTTCATGTCGCTTATTCAATTAAGAGTCGTGGATTGAATGACATAAAACTTCTGAGATAGTGCAATAAAATACTTGGCAATTACGGGTCAGCAAGCAGAGGCTCAGTGCCTGCCGCGGCCTGCCGCACACGCCAACCGACACCGGGCTTACTCGCGCCGCCACTCCGCCAGAACCGCCATTGTGATTTTGAATGTTCACTTACAAAAATATACGACAACCAGCCACAGAAACTCGCGTGCTCCTCTAGGATAAAGAGGAGAGTTGAGTTACGTGCTTTACGCCTAATAAAATACATTTGTGTGAGCTTTGTCATACAATAACATGGACTTAGTATAGGCACCTTTATCTACACTTGCCTTTGTTTTAAAGAAACATGTACATGTCAAAGAAAAATTGCAAACGCCGTAAGATTGTAAAAAATCGCGTGAAATTGTAAACAGATTTTTCTAAACAAGATACGGTCATGTTGGAAACTAATGAATTTGGATATGATTCATCGTACACAAAATTATTTATTCATAATATATCGAGAAATTATAATCTAATAAATATTTATTACAATCATACGGAGTCTGAAATTTTCCGGTGACATATAATATGTAAGTAAGTCATTCATTTAAAGCAAATAAAAAATGGAAACACTTGTCTTAAATGACGGAAATTCAAATCATTATAGTTATAATTGTGCCAGGTAATTTTTATTGCATAAAATCAAGTACAAATCAACACGTCTCAAAATCCCCGTCAACTATTTCCTTGTTATTCTCAATAAGACCATTGTATGGAAATCTCAACATAATGATAATCATTAAATTTCAGTCATGATGGCGCTCATCAAACTGACGTTAAGTTATGATGATTCTCGGTATCGACAAAAACATATCGATGGAGCCTCATTATTAAGTTTAATTATGACAGTTCGCCATATATGAATGGTTTACTTGGTCGTGTCTGCGGCCAACCGACTCAAAAAACAGGCATTCGTCCCATAACAGTTCTCCTATATAGAGCAACTTGACAGCTTATAAAAAAAACTTTGTTGTAGCTACCTACATTATCTTAGACACAGCGGTGTCAACGACTTTTGATAACAATGCAAGATAATGCAGCATTTTTTGCATACAGATGTGTCCGCATAGAAATCGGACTGAATAAGGACAATTATGTTGTTTCAACGATAACTTGGCACATTAGTCTGTGCATCGCTATGTCGCAAGGCGTCGCATACATTAGTGTATTTCGTCTCCTAGTTTTTATCGATTCTTATGTCCAAATGTGTAGTAAGGACCTGGGCGGCTCGGACGACCATGTTTAATTGCAGCTATTAGAACAGATGGCTTATTCATTTGTAGAGCAGTCGGTCGTTGCGCTCATGTCGTAAACTGGCGATTCGTTCCCGTTCTGATGTTATTGTAGCGTTTTGTCTATGCTCCGCCATTTTATTGGGCCATTTTGTTGTTTCTCTGCTGAAGTTCTAAACGTGCATGCATCAATGTGTATGTTTTAGTCATAGTGGCCGTTTCATCTCTGTTACCTAGACATATGTTAAGAAAAACCATTCGATTATGTGATGACTATAAATACTAAGACGTAAGTACGTACCTACCCTAAAGATTTTGAATATCAATTTCGATCAAAAGAAGATTTTCAAGTCCAATTTAAACTGATGTTGTGACTGTGTGCAGTCGCAGTTCCTTGATAAATTGTCATCAAGTTGTTTCGAAAAAATGTTTAATCGTGATGACACCTAGCTAGATTTCATAGTCTTCAGCTATTTAAATAATCAGCTCACAACATGGTAACCCTCATTGATGTTGCGAATTTAATTCACACTAGTATTATAAAGATGAAAGTTTGTATGTTTGTTACTTTTTCACACTCAAACGGCAAAACGGATTTGGATGTTGCACAAGAATGATTAATGTCGTAGAATAGTATATCAAATAGTTTTTGTCTCACTATTTTTTCTTTCTGTCCTCCTTGGGATAATTTTCTAATTCCACGCGGGCGAAGCCGCTGGCAGAAGCTAATTTTGAAAAGAGACGTATAAAACTTACTAAGAAACTTTCAAAAGGAAAAATATCGTTATACGTTAATTAACTTACTCTCGAATTTTTAATTATATTTACGAATTTTTCTTTAATATCTTTAATCCTAAATCAAAAACAGTAAAAAAAAAACTCTAAATATACCTATCCACCTATTTTTCTTTTAAACCAAGGTATGGTTTAAGTAACAAACAGCGTTTGGAGTTAGCTTGAGAGTTTAGAGTTAAGAACGAAATACTGCTTTACTGCCAGGGCATTAAAGTAGTGACAAGTTTACTAGTAAACCAACTCAGAAATCGAGGGTTAGTATCTAGTTACCTATTTTTTGTTTGATATGTTATTATCGGTTTTTGATGTCCTGCAAATAGTACAACCTAACCATTACCGTTCGATTTGAGATGGATCACATCATCGCTTACCATCATGTAAGTTACAAGCCAAACGTTAACCTATCAATAATTAAAAAAGTGACTTCATTTGTGTTTGTGAAAATGTGAAATTTTAAATGCTAGGTGTCTACTATCTCTACAAATACCGTGTCAAAATAATGTGCTACACAATTTAGAATTTTAGATCGTAATTCTAGTGTCCCAGAGGGATAATGTTTTAGCTGGAAGACTGCTGACAACGTGGTATGTTTCGTCGTTCAAAACAACTCAATTAACATTTTCATTGTGGCTAATTGTAGTGATAAGGACATGTAACCACTGTCACACCTCGTCAATGTAGACACAGCGCCGGGGGGACAGCATTCAACAGTAAGTGACCAGTCACCACTGTAATAGGAAGGCTTTTTAAAGCTTTATAAGTAAAAAGGTAGACGAGCAACCTGGCGAAGGCCGCGGGAAACCGACAGATGCGAGGAAACAAGACCTATAAAGAAAGAAAGAAGACGAAGAAGAGAAAGACTATTAGGGTCTGGCAGAGGACGTCTTCCGGCTGAATAAAAATGAGGATGCTCTCTATGTAAAAATAAGATGTTAATTAGTTCGTAGATCTCTTAAAATTTCAAATCCATACATATTCACCTTTTCAGTCCTACTCATAAACATGTAGAGAAGTTCACTCGCTCTGAATAAATGAACAACAACTCAGGAGTGTAGGTTGTCATCATTATACTACATTTAAATGTCAAAACGTACATAATAAGTGTTGCACTTTGCATGAACATGTCCACGACCTATTCGAATTCAATTTTGCTTACGTGAGTGGTAAAAATAAATAAAGGCGAGTGAAGCTATGATACGAGCCGGGTTGCGAGTTATAGCTCCCCGTGCGACGCGGCGGTCGTTCAATTTCTCTAATTAATTAACGATCCCTTAGATAACACACGCTGACAACCTTATTTGTGGCGAACAAATCTTTCAAACATAAATTTTAGTGTACACGCTCTAAACTTGTAAACTCTATGCACGTCTAAGTATCTACATGTACCTACGAGGCCCGTAAAAGATAAATTTATTATCCTACCAGCAGGTAACCGCACTCTACTGTTACTGATAATTCACACAAATTATATCTCACGATCAAGGAACCTGTTGTCGCGAATCACATACATATTTAGGTATTCCCTAAATGTAATCTTTACTAATCCACGTTGCATGATAGGTTTATAGCGAATAGCAACAATGTATCCGCGTTTAGAAAAGTGCGTAATTGAATATTCACACGGCGTGTACGCGACCGTTCTCGCACTAAATATTCGTGAAAGATTCACCCAACAATTTACATTTGTCACATAAATAAAAGAAGCATGCGGCCTCATTAGGCGACAGCACGCCGAGCCGCACCGCTCCGCTCCGCTCCGCCCCGCTCCGCTTCGCGCCGCGCCGCACTGCTGCCGTGCACGCCGCCGCGCCGCTACCGTGTCCCACTCCTCACCGTGTATTTGTCAGGAAATTTCCACATAATTGCTCAGAGCTCAGGCGACTCTGATTATTTTATTCATTCTTTTCCTAAGGGTTAGAAGGGTTAGCACGATTCGATACTTAGCAAGATGCACTGAGAAATCAGATGAAAGACGGAATGAATTCGTTAATCCATTTTACGTTTTTCTGTGACTTTTCTTATCTGCTTATAACTTTTTGGTTTAATATTTTATTTCAACTAAGTGGTAAAGGACAAACTAAGATTCTATTAAGTGTATAATTTATTTCGGGCCTACACTATCACAGGGAGAGTGTCGTGGGCTCGGCCGGCGAGGGTCGTGGGCATCATGGCGCCGCTATCAGCTGGTATATAAGCATCGGTCAATTTGTTCACCGCCTGCCTTTATCTTTTATGAAGATTTTTTGTCATCCTATTTTTCACTACAGACAAAGTTATGAGGTTTTAAGAGAGGTATATACTTTTATTGCAGTAATTAAGATATGAAGTTATATTAGAGCTTTTAACGTGAGCGAGATTTATCCGAGCCGTATATTTTTTTTATGTTCATAACTTTCTGTCCTTGTAATTTGACTTCTATCTATGAATTTAATGACTCGCTTGATGAATTTATTGCTTGAAGTAAATTAATACGATGTGCAAGGCAGTGTATATTCGAATAAAGTGCGCGTAGCTAAAGAGTTTAAAAAAATAAATAAATTGTCTCGATTGTTGGTGCTTATAGTAGACGAACGTGTCAAATATAAAGCTCTAGAAATGCGAAAGTTATTCCAATTTCCACATAGTTGGGCGAGTTGACTACAACTCATTGCTCCGGTCAGCGGATCCCTTCTCAGTGTCGCAAACATGTCACAACCGAATTCGTGACAGTAAACAGCCGGCCAGTGTTATCAGCATGCAAAGGATGATATTATCGACAGTAGGCATTATAAATCTGAACCGCTGTTAGCTGCCATATTGACACGGTTCAGTTTACGACCTTGGGAACGGCTAGTCTCGAACCTGACCGCGAGAACCCCCACCGACCCAGTGATAGCTACATAGAAATAAGATAACGGTAGTTACTCATGTATAGGTTATTATGATTTCAAACTTCACCTAAGTAGGTCAGTACTTTATTTGTAAGTTAAGATTTCCTAATGTACCTTGTGCTGAAAGCATAATAAAAGCATAGCCGTTGATTAAGCGCTGGTTGCTGAGAGTAGCCTATATAGAGGTTAGAGCAGAGACTGGAGAGGTTTGGCCTAAAATTGACCATAGCCAAAACTGAATCTACATGTTCAACGGTCTCTCCAGTGCTTTGCCCTTAGCTCTCGCTGGAACGCCCATACTGATCTGCTAGGACTTTTGGTACCTCGGGTCGCTGAAGGAGAAGGCGAGGCAGACCAAAACGTAATGCACTGAATCAACTCATAATGGATGAAATGGTGACAAGTCACTGGAACAACTTCCGGCTCACGAATGCCCCTCAAGCGAAAGGGTTAAATCTATAAGTCCGTGATAGGACCTGGAATACTGTACGGATCAGAATGTTGGGCTGTGAAAAAGACGAATGGAAAACGATTGTATGTAACGGAGATGAGAATATCAAGATGAATCCATAAAGTGAAAAATGAGTAAGTATATTAGAGAAAGTTTGAAAGTGGTGTCAGTGACTGAAAAGTTGAAAGGAAATCGTTTATCTTGGTATTATAATGTTACTAAAAGAGTCATGAGTATACATGTGGATGGATGAAGAGGGAGAGACCAAAGAAAAGATGGATGGATTGTAAATGGAGTAATTAAAATAAAAGAGAGTCAGAGATAACGTGATATAATGGAAGATAAAATGTGTTGCACCAACTAAAATGGAACAATAGTGAGAAGATACAAATACAAAAGGCAACAAACATTGGTTGGATACAAGCTTTGGCAGTTTCGCCTGCGTGCAAAGAGAAAACTAAAGGGAACATACTCCCGCAATAAAAAGTCCTATGTGCTACTCCAGGACATGGTCTATCTCTGGGTCTAATTTCATTCAATTTATTCAGCCGTTTGAGCGTGAATGAGTACCGAACAAACATATACTTACAAACGTTCATACAGGCTGCATATAAACTTTTCTCTTAGTGTAGATTTGAAATAGCTGATGGATTTGAGTTACAGACTAAATTCCACCGAAGTTCTTTCAGTTGCATTCTACATTTCAGAGCCACGGTAACTCTTTCAAACAATCTCGCCGACTGCCGCAGATGTCCATTCCTATTTGTTGATTTATTGAAAAGGTTACCATGACAATGCTTAAGATAAACACTTTGGGCGCTGATATAACTAACCCTCAAATCGTATGTTCCAAAAAGACACACGTAGTTGGAATTTAAAATTGAATAATTATGAACACAAATTCTCTCATAATAAAAACTCTCCCATGGCAATAAAATATGCTTGGAGACAATGATTGAAAATACGCCTTACGAATAAAAATATACTTGTTAATAATTCTCATAGCGGTGGACTTATCATTGCTTAAATAACTCGACAATAGGTACGAACTAATAAAATATTCTATAAACATTGTGACGGCTCGCAATACAGACGCCGAACGACGATTCTGTGAAGTCGTTTGGAAAGCAGGCTGTGATTTGCAAGGTCACGCGTATAACACGGATGTTCCCGATATTGAAATGTACAGACGTGCTTTATTCACCTACATATGAACACATGTAACTTGAAAAGATCCAAGCCAAGCATTCATCTCTTTATTAAAATAAACCTTATATGCGGCACGGAAGTCATCGTTTCGTTCGGTGAAAACTCGCAGCTTGAACGTTGCCCAATGCGACAGTAGTATGAGAATCAAATACTCATATTGAATACGAAGCAGACGAACGGTACGACACTTCGTATGGTAAATTCCGTATTGCGAATTATTAAATTATTTATGCCGCATATCGCGGTGCGCCGACTACCGATCGCTGAACCACAATATCGGGAATCCCTGTTCGCTACTAATGCAATAATTTGGCGTATTTTGCAATCGCGTATTGAATATTGAATAGTTGGTAAATAGTTTATGTTCTGAACGTGGATTTCAGAGTACGTGATCCGGCGCGGCGGCTCGTTGTGAAATTGCACGACACACGGATAACATACGTTAACAAGTGGTCGTTTCGAATAAAATTTTATGTTCTCGTTGTGTTTAGATTTATAACAGATACGCGATGGATCTCTCGATATGCAGTGCATTACGGCACTGCGGCACATGCGCTGCTGCGACGTAGGAGTTCAAACGACATCGCACTCAACCCAACGACTGTCAATACGTCTTACATTATTATTTTAATGCTAAAACACCTATTATTGCGACCCACGAATTAATCGAAGTGTGGTTTTATTGTAGGAATAAGCGTGGATCATATCAACGTTTGAATTCAGGTAAAGGTATTCATAGACACGAGAACGCCATTTAATCCATGAGCTTAGATATGGCACAAGATTTCTATGTGACCTTATTTCAAAGTCAGATGCAATAGCATGGATAACTTGGATGATTGATTATTGCTATAACACTAAACTACGTCAAGAAGCTTACAGCGGAAGTTTATATGATGATACTATTTTTTTATTTCACCTAAAGTTTACTGTTCCAAAATTCTAAACTCTCAAAACATTAATTAAATTAAATGCTTAAAAAAAAAAACTTATAATTTCGATGATATGATCATAATGATAGTCGCGGGACCAATCATCGTAGAAATATCTTTCGTCTGATATGATTTGTTATGGACCTATTTGAGCCCTCAAACTAATCCAAAAACTACACACTCGTATATGTAGCTTAAACTATCTCTTGTTAGTTTCTGTATTAACTTCAATTTTCGACACAATAAGTTCTCTGTGTCGATACGATATGTCCTTACAATGATAACGAAGGATATCGCGTGCGTACAATCGCAGACCAAGTAGAAATGATTTAATTTGTTCGCGGAGTGGCTCCGAGGGAGTCGAGGAGTCGCGGTTATAGACCCGTGCCAGCTATCATTTATAGTTATTTTGAAGACAAAAGACAGGCAATAAACAGAATGTTGATTTGAAACAAGAATGGATTTGATCGTATGTAGAAGCAATAAAATTGGAAAGTTGTATTTATTTTTATACGAAAGTAATTCGATAACAGAAGGTGCTAACATACCATATTTTTTGTTGATGTTAGAATTTGTATGGTCTGCACCTAGCAGTAAATATAGTAACAAAGTAATACCCGAGCTAACAGACAGTAACACAAAAATGCATAAACTAGGGGCAGAGAAAAACAGAGACTAGTTACAGAGGAAAGTACAAAGTAGTATCAGATAGTAACAAAAGAAAGCAGTATCTAGGTACTAGCAGCAAATGAATGCAAAGGACTAGCATAGCAAGGGAAAGTACAAATTAGTAGAAGATAGTAGTAGTGGAATGTCAGAGCCAGTAGAGAGTAGCAGAGGTAAGTACAAACTAGTAGTAAAAAAAATATTGTGTTAACTAGTAGCAGAGGAAAAACTTACTACTTAGTAGCAAAGTAAAGTACAAACTAGTAGCAGTGGATTGTCCAAGCTGGCAAATAGTAGAAGATGATAGAAATTAGTTACAGTAGAAAGTTCAAACTATACCTATAGTTATATATATAACTATAGAGCAGATATAAGAATAGGAATGCTCGAATTACCAGCAAACAGCGGAAGAAGAATGCTCAAAGTTACTAAACAGTGGCCTCATCGGTGCGAGAAGAGGACACCAACAGCATCAACCACGATGTCCGACGTATGATTTTGATAACTATTAGGAACTTGCACAAATATTCTCGAAATTAAGTGTAAGAGTTTGTTCAGAACTATTGTGTAATATCTGCACGTTGGCGCTGCATTGCGTGACCCGACTCCCCAGTGTTGACTTAATGGAGTGCTCGTGAACAAATTTAAAACACGCCTTGTTATGACTTACATGATTTATAATTACGCTCCTGTGATTGTTAGACAAACACGAAACACTTTATTATTATGAGGGTCGTTTACATGCTCAACTGAAAATTGTTTCACTCACCACTACGTTTATTTTCGACATTACATGTGACTTGGATTACCAAGTCACATGTAGGTACCAAGTGGCAGGTTAGTATTATGAATATCACATTGCAAATATGCTAGTCTAGTAAGTAAACCTACCTATACTATGCCTCCATAGTTGAAATAAAACTTGGCAGATAACGATGATGAATTTAAATTATATTTGTGAACAAAAAAATGTTCTTCACTGTGTGTATCTATGTACATTCAGTCAGAAAAGTATCGGGAATAGATGATTCGTTTATGGTTCCAAATTCAATTTTTTTTTTTTGTTGTTGGTAGATTGGCCCAACTGTTTTCCATTTTGGCGCAGAGTTTGAGTTGCATCAGTTATTTATATTAAATACAGTGCTGTTTTTAGTTATATCATAACCAGTGTGTATTGCGAATTTCATAATGGACAAAAACATCGAACAAAGAGTTTGTCTTAAATTTTGCATCGCCAATGGAATTTCGTGTTCGGAGTCACTGAAAATGTTACAGAAGGCTTACGATGAATCGACTTTATCAAAAACACGTGCTTATGAATGGTACAAAGCGTTCAAAAGCGGTAGAGATGTGATGGAAGATTTGCCTCGCTCTGGTAGGCCATCAAGGTCTTCAACTGAAGTTCGATCGCAAAAGTGAAGGAAATAGTGACTGAAAATCCTCATTCAACTTTGAGAAAGATAGCCGCCGAACTTTCTGCATCTCACGAGTCGATTCGTACCATTTTAACTAATCATTTGGGTATGAAACATGTTACCGCTCGGCTGGTCCCAAAAGACCTGAATCTTCTCAAAAAACTCAATCGCATGAGAGTCACTGAGGACATGCTAGAACGAGTCAATTCCGACCCAACATTCATGAAACGCATTGTTACTGGTGACAAGACGCGGGTTTACGAGTTTGACATGCAAACTAGTCAACAAGCTTCGGGGTGGTGCCTTCCAACTGAACCGAAACCGAAAAAACCACGCCAAAGTCGATCAAAAGTCAGTCATGTTGACTGTTTTATTTGATTATCGTGATGTTGTGCACTCGAGATTCTTGCTGGAAGGTCAAACGGTTAATAAAGAATATTATTTGAGCGTTATGCAGTATTTAAGAGAGCAAATTCGACGAAAAAGGCCAAATTAGTGGAAAGATAATGCGTCGAAGCACAAGGCTATCATTGTGAACGAATTTTTGACCAAACACTCAACAAATACCATAGAGCAACCACCATATTCACCAGACATGGCTCCAGCCGACTTCTTTCTTTTTCCTAAACTCAAATTATCACTTCGTGGCACCCGTTTTCAATCGGTAGAAGACATAAAGGAGAATTCGCGGCGAGAACTGAACTTATTCCGGAAACAGCATTTAAAAAATGTTTTGATGATTGGATTATTCGTTGGCGTAAATGTATCGTTTCTGAAGCAGCATACTTAGAAGCTGATAAAATAAATTTGGAGATTAGTCAGGTAAGCAGGAAATATTATAGTGCTCAAGTGTGTGCGCAAATATAGGTACCTACACTCTGTTGTTTTACTGACACGATTGGGAGAGATCACGCTCAGAACCGACCGACGACGCGGCGAAGGCTTTACGTGCTTTTCGAGGCACGGGGTATCACACCGCCAGTTTTCAAACTCCGGGCAGCTACAGAGTAATTTTTAATGAAAATAACCCCATAGCACTTTTTGCCCGACCCGGGAATGGAACCCAGGATATCACGCTCAGCAGCAGCGCTTGCGACCACGAGACCAACGAGGCAGACCGAAAACATATTGTAATACGAAAAGAGCAAAATTTAACCTTAAAAATAAACAAACGCTGAATAATAAAAGAATAAAATATCTTAGGGTCTCGCAGAGTTAACCCCGAGGCTAAAGCGCGGGCGGCTTGGGGGTTCGTAATTGAAAAATAAAAGGCCGTAATAATAGAATTTACATTACGTTCTTTCCAATGACATACTGTCTGTCTTTGTTAGAAACAGCATTGACTTCAAATACAAAAGTATTATTATATCTGCAATAATAGACACCCACCCCAAGTTGTAGATTCCCTTTTTTTACAACAAATCTAATTAATGGTAATAAATACGTTACGTACGTTTTAATGAATTTGTGAACAAGCATGGACAGATCATCATCATCATCTTCCTGCCCTTGACCCGTTTTTTTTTTGTGATCGGCGCAACACGTTTTTTTCTTCCATACAGCCCTGTGACTCGTAAAGCTATCACTAACTTCATTTTCTTTCATATCACTCATCACACAATCCATCCATCTTTTCTTTGGCCTCCCTCTCCATCCAAGCGTGGACAGATGAATTTCCGATTAAATCTATTTCAATTTTCATATTTCTTCAACTTTGCTTACCATCAGGTGAGATAGTGGTCAAACGCAAGCCTGTACGTAATAAAAAAAGCTTACATTGTAGCATCATACTATCGAACTTATCGAAAAAGACACAGTAGGTACAAATTCATCGTTGAATTTCGTCACTTTACACTAAATAGATACGCTGAACAAAATCAAAGCAAGCCAACAATTTCGATCACATACCAAAACGGAGTTCCCAAACATTTGTATGCAGATATTACGGTACAGTAGGATTGTTTCGTGCATCGCCCGACATTTCCGTACAATAGATTGGCCGAGGCGTGGTACAGCTAGTTAGCCGTAAAGTGAGATGTAAATATGCGCTGGCGCAGGGGTCACACATTGACTATCTATCCTGCATTGGGAGCGGGGAACGTGGAACAAACAACTAGCTACATTTGCTGGAATTTAAAATTCAGGGTTTTTTTTTATATCAAAAACAGAACTAGTAACGAAACAAATCAAGCTTTCATTGCGGTTGCATGAGTAATCTTCACTAAGAGTGACAACCAATCAATACGGACTAGTCAACATAATAAACTGATTACAACGTTAGTGATCAGAAACAAGTATTATCTTAGATGTTTCACTGTCAATTAGATATTTGTACGGCAATATTTTAGTCGTAGATAGACTCATTAAGTCTCTTACTCACTGGTTTAGTGCTCAAATATAATCGTTTACAGGCACATGGCACGGGAGGCGGTCTTATCCGATTGGGAAAATTGATAAACTTGAATGAAAATCTAAATCGAGAATCTAAGTTTATATTCTGTACCCTGCTTTACGAGATTCATGAGTACACAGACGTAGATTAGCCTAACGACATATATATAAATAGAACCCACTAGTAACACTATAATAATTGCCTACTCGCATTTTATCCGTGCTATCATCTGCGAATCAATCAAGTCTGATCCGTAGTGTCTTACCGAGAAAATTTATAGCGTCTTCTCCTACAGATATTTGCATATTATCTTAATGATGAAGAACCACCTCTTGGCCACTTATCGCCTTATATTCCAATTAATGTTGGAAATATGCGGCAGCCCCTCGCGAGCGGTGTTTTATTAACCTTTCATAATGTACGCCCTTTATCGCTTTATATTAAATCGCTTTCATGTGTTACGCTTTTGTAAAGTATATTTTATAAGTTTTCATTAATCACTTACATTATAGACTTGTAATGTATTTTACGCAGCCATTCCAGTCTTCTGATGAGATTAGGAGTTTATGTAATCTACCAAGGTTTTGAAATTCCATCTTTTTCGGATTTTATTAGTTTTGTTCTAGATCATATAAAGGTAGAACGTACATCGACATCGATCGCTAGGATTACCATGCCAAACTTATGTCATTTTGTCAAATCTCGAATTTTGGCAATCTCCTAGAGAATTTGGTCGACAATACCGTATGGTGTATTTGCTACATGAATTGATGGGCAATTTTTTAGGGATCAGGGAAAAATCTTACTCGTCTAAGCTGGTACCTATAATACGTCTAGCTGTTTGCTATATTTATTGTATATAGCAAACACTGGCGTATGGTGGTTTATATAAAACCACCATACGCCAGTGCAAAAAGCTTCAAAGGTATAAAAAACATGACTTCCAACAAATTTCAGCTTTGCTTATATGTCTGTATGTATTGTCTGGAACCATAACCATGAACCAAAATAATGTAACTATTTACAATTCCGCCAACGGCGTTAAATAAAGTAGATTGTACTATTTCATTAGCAGCTTTATTCGTAGCATTACAAACACTTCAATAAAATATACTTTTATCTGGCAAGTAAGTATGCAAAATGTGTGTAAAGGTAGAGGAGAGGTCCATAATTATTCTGAGCGGCATACGTGCGCAATGGTGTAAATAATAGGCGCGGGCGCATCGCCCGCTCCTGGAGCATACACCTAATTAACCCGGGACGTGACATGCTCGAGATATAAATTTTAAATCTGCTTGAAGTAAAATAAATAGACTTCTGCGGGGTACAAAACAAATAAATCAGGCAAAGGTAGAAATGTTAAAGAATGAAGCCAATGTAAAATAATAAGGATAATCCATTAATGTTGGAATTTCGATATAATAAAAGATTGAAAGTGATTTTTTTGCATAATGAATTGTGTCAAGACCTTGCTAAAAGTATTTATTGTTTTGATCGATTTATTCAGATCGACACGTAAAGATCGTGCAAAGGCATAGTATAGTTATTCAATTCAGATACGCAATAAAATTACAATGCAATTTGTTAAAAAGAATATATTGGTGCTTATTAACTAAATTATTTAAATTAAAATAGGGTTGGTTTACTACCTACCTGCTTCGTGTCGCTGATGATGCAACATTGAGACGATCGACTGTGTATTTTATTTTCGTCAATCGCCACTGTGGGTTGTTGTCGTCGATCGATAACTCAAAACCATGCTCGAATTTCGTTTAGATATTTATCGATCACTAGCTTCTGCCAGCGGCTTCGCCCGTGTGAAAATAAAGAAATCCGGTCAAGTGCGAGTCGAACTCGCACACCGAGGGTTCAGTACTAATTTAACAAACTTCTCAAAGCTTTTTCTAAATCGCATAAAGTTTTTTTTTATTACGTCACTACAAATATACAGTTTTTAGACTTTTTCCTTTACTTGTGCTATAAGACCTTACGTCATACCTTTCAGGATTCTAGGTCAACGAGAAATACCCTATATATAGGTTTTGATTTCCTTGCGAATGGCTAAATATGCGCTATAATCAGAGCATAAGCAGCCTTATCTTTAGATTGCATTGACTTAGAAGTTTAATTTGTTTACTGCTTTTACTGCTTCACGGAGTATCAAACCTAAGTATTTGATATTAATTTCAGCTTAATAACTCGATGCGTTTCTGACAATAATAATTTTGGCAGAGAGACAGACTGACACCATAGTGATCCTATAAGGGTTCCGTTATTGCCGACTTTGGTTTTAAAATTAGTAAGTAGGTACGCACAATGCAAAAAAATAAATAGGTACGAATACTTACAGAAAGCAATGGTTGCCCAGTCGTAATGGTCCTGACTTACGAGTTGTAGATCGTGGGCTCAAACCCAGCCAGGCATTACTTGGTGTAATTTTATTTCATCATCAATGCTCTCAAAACGGAGGCCGAATGTCATAGAATCAAAAATTCGAAAACACGGCCCGTTCCCCACGCGATTACGGCCCATTTCCTCTCCTAGAAATGAGGCATGAGTCCCAGCAGTGGGAACATTATAAGGCTGGTTATGCTTATTATGTTAGGTACGTTTACGTTTATTTTCGACGTCTCTGAATAACTAAAATAACATACTTATCTACCTATTAGTCGAGTCTATACAAAAGTTTCATAGGAGTCTCCTACGGTTCAATTATTAGATGCTAATCAAATCTCTCTCCTATAAATGTGACAACCGACGCATTTCGTTTCTGTCAACGATCTCTCAGCCATAAGCGAGGAGGCAACTTTATGGCCAATAGTAGATTTTGCATGCAATTTTAAGTTTTTGGGTACAGGTTGTTGTTTTTGTCACTTGCTGTAATATTTGTAATAGACTAGTGCAGGCTTCACCTACGTGATAATAGAAATTTATTCCAAAAGAATATACTCACTAGATAATAAATAACATTTTCTGATTTGATTTCTTAATTTTTTGTTAGCGACTCCAGAAATTAAAGTTATTTTGCATTTTTTTGTTTGTTTTTAAAGCCAGTTGTATATTTTTGTAAAAAAAATTACTTTCAATTTTAGGGTTCCGTACCACAAAAAGAAAATACGGAATCCTAATAGGATCGCCGGGGTGAAATTCCACTTCCGCGACAAGTCGCGGCATGGCGGACAGAGTTCCGGCGAGATCTCATGGTGAAATGGCGACAGCGACGGTCGCAACCTAGTGTTGGGCACGCCATAATTATGGCGGTAAGTCCCCTCTTTGAGGCGTGCCTGGAAAGACCTCACGGCGTCCTTACCTTCCGTAACCTTCCGTAGGACGCAGGAACCCGGGGCCCTGGGACGAAGGCAAAGAAGGAACAGGAGTGGGTTTTTAGTCAGTAAAAGTCTGACACTATCTCTCGCTCCGCCCAAGAGCGAGATTTGTCATAAGATGACTTTCCCACCTAAAAAAAAAAAAAGGGTCTCACCAGAAATGATTTTTTTTCCGTGGGAAAATCATCTTATGACATCCTCCGCTCTTGGGCAGAGCGGGAGATAGTGTCAGACTTTTACTGACTAAAAACCCACTCCTGTTCCTTTGTTGCCTTTCGTACTAGGGCCGAGTCTTCCTTTCAGAATCAGACCCTTGGCCCCAGTAGGCTTCGACCCTCCTGCGCCTACAGTTGCTGACATCTCTTTGAGGCGCGCGTGAAACAGTACGCAGAAGGAGGCGACCGCCTGCCACTCGTCCTCGCTCCGGACCATGGCCTGTACCAAGGCCCGGCGCGAAGGCGCGGCGGCGCAGCCCGGCGATCGGCGGCGGTGATCTCGCCGCCGATCGCCTCCACGAGGACACGGCGTTGCTCTTCCCAAGCGGGGCACACCTCCACCGTGTGTTCCACCGTGTCCTCCGGGCGGTCTACGCAATAGTGACATCCGGGCATTTCTTCCATACGGATCCGATGTAGGAACCTCCCAGACTTACCATGTCCGGTTTATGGCGGAAATAAAAACAAAAAAACAAATAAAAATATAGAAATATAATACATATCGCTCTTTGGTTTTTAAACAATGATTTAGTCTGATTCAGGGTCCTTCTTTGAGGAGTGGCTGGAAAGGCAACACGGCGTCATTACCTTCCGCATGACGCAGGTCCTCACCGGACACGGTAAGTTCGGAAAGTTCCTGCACCGGATTCGTGCGGAAGCGACGCCCGGGTGTCGCCACTGTGTGGACCGCCCGGAGGACACGGTGGAGCATACGGTGGAGGTGTGCCCCGCTTGGGCAGAGCAACGCCGTGTCCTCGTGGGGGTAATTGGCGGCGGCGATCTCTCGCGCCGGGCCTTGGTACAAGCCATGGTCCGAGGCGAGGAGGAGTGGCAGGCGGTCGCCTCCTTCTGCGAAGCAGTAATGCTTGCAAAGGAGGCGGCCGATCGCGAGAGGCAGCGGTCCTCACGCCCCAACCGCCGCCGGGATTCCGATCCCGATTTCCGGCCACCGTAGGCGCGGGCTTGCGGACGGCGAGCAATGGGTGGCTTGCCGTCCGACCGTCCGGTAACCGTCCGGACCAAGCCCAAGTCGTCAACGGCGCGTGCTGTTCCACGCGCGCCTCAAAGAGATGTCAGCAACTGTAGGGGCCCAGCAGGGTCGAAGCCTACTGGGGCCAAGGGTCTGATTCTGAAAGGAAGACTCGGCCCTGGTACGAAAGGCAACGAAGGAACAGGAGTGGGTTTTTAGTCAGTAAAAGTCTGACACTATCTCCCGCCCCGCCCAAGAGCGGGGGATGTCATAAGATGATTATCCCAACGAAAAAAAAAAAAAAAAAACTCTGATTCAGGGTTTTCTTTTTCATTAGAGTATTCGTATAATCTACTTAATCCTTTCCTATTACTTTTCCCACTGCTCTCCTAGTTTTGCTGTTTCCACTTGTCCCGAAACAACTGCGATTTTCAAACATTCCTATAATCTGAGTTAACCAGATGACATCCTGTATACACGAATACGATCCATTCTGGCAGTTGTATGGTGAACATAGTAGCAGCTACCGATCATCGAGTGAAATATATAAATCGAAGCGTTATCATCTTCGGCGATCACCGCAGACGGCTGCGGCGGGCAGTCGAGACATGAAATAAATATCCATTTCCATACTCAAATGTAGGCAGAGTGCAGGGAGGGCGCGGGCGCTGCATTGCACCCGGCGACTGATCTATAACTTCTTATTATTATTTGAATGAGATCTATTGATCCGCGAGGTGTGCAACCCGCAATCCGCTCCGACGACGATCATTTTGTTCGACTGGAACGACCGCTTTTGAACTAACTTGACGTTACAATGGCGGCCACTGACGGCAATGATTTAAAATCTGTTAACAGGACGGTTCTCTTTTTAACGATTGGTATACAATTTCCATAAAAGGTTTTCCAGATTATCTCTGTGTTCGAAATACATTTCACATAATAAGGCATAACACATCGCTACTTTAAAATAACTGTGGTTCACTCAGCTAGTTCTAATTGTGACGAGAGCGAATAATGATATCTGAAAAGTGCTGGAAACTCCACTTTAGTGGAAACGACTGGACTCATAGCTGTTAAGAGTTCATTCCTAATCATAACATAGCAGAATAACGTTGTTATTATCAACAACATTCAACCGAAACACATCCATTTCTGGACGAAGGCCTGTGTGCTTCCCGAAATCTTTTAGATCACCACGATCATGACAGCCTTACCTACGTTTTATTATCCTGGTCTTAACCATATTTCTTAAAATATATGCAATACAAATATTCATTCGTGCTTACTTTTTTAAAAACTCTTTTTTTCAAATAGTAAGCACGAATAAGTATTTGTCAAAACTGGACATATTTCATCTATAAATAATAAATAAATATTCTAGAAAATTTTCATAAGTTACACGTTAAAAAATGTACCTAATTTTTTTAACGTGTAATTTATGAAATTGTTATTAATCTTGTAGATAATGTCACAAACCGGAACATCAACATCAAGTTTCCATTATTATCAATATACAAAACTACAAATACAAATAATTTATTTCCTTTCACAAATTAGGTTGAAGACCATTTGTGGTTGAAGTGATTCTTAAGACAAAAATTGCCTGTGTTTGGGCTTTCGCTCTTCGGACACTTTGCTTAAAGTTGCGTGGTGTACCAACAATTGTAATTTTATTCTGTAATTTTATTCTGTAATTTTATTCAGTAGTTTTACAAAAAGAAAAAAATTGCCAAATTAAAAGTAGATGAAAATTAACAAAAGCAAAATTTTTATTTTATTTTATTGCTAATAAAAAAAAAAAAATATAATTTTATAAAGAATAGTAGTAATGACAAAAATTAATCATCGAAACGGAGTGTGACCATAATTGCTTCATAAAAATGAGTAATCAATGTAACCTATTCAGTGCCTATTCAATTAAAAACTTTATAGCGTTATTAATTTTCAGTAATAGTATTGCCTAAGTAAGTTTATGATCAGCATCTAAGTAATTTTCATTAAAATACCACATGTAACTACGCAATAAATCTGCAATTTAATTTAAATGTTGTTATTCCTTTTTGTTTTAATACCTACATATACCAAGCAAATGTATTGTTAATACGTTAAATATGCGTAATTATAAGGTCATTTTTTCTACTTTTTTATATGCTTTTGTTAGTATCTAACTAGCTATACCTACAGGTATACCAGTCAATCTAGCTGGCGCATCGTTTTGATCAAAACTAATATTAAATTCTCTGGCTAATTATGTTACAGGATCATATGTGCATTCATATAATAGATACAATTTTGACAACAAATTCATTCGAAACGGAAAAATTGTATTTTAAAGTAATAGTAAAAATAAAAAGGAATTGAAAATAAAACAACTTCATAGTTAATTTCAAAAATTATAAATTGATTATACATGATTTGATTTAAATAAAGTCAAATATTTAAATCCAAATGTAAAATTTAATACAAAAATAAAGTTAAAATAAATTGAAAACACTTTTTACATCGATTGACCTTCGGTACAGTTAGTTGAAGGAGTGATTACGAGCCCAGTGTCGAGAGAGCCGGCACAGCTCGTGCCAATCATCGGTGATAATATAATGGCTCCGGTGCAGGAAGCGCAGTTATTCGCAACAAGCCTCGCGCATGGGGGCTTTTAATCAACACTTTATTGTTTAATGACCCCTCGTCCCAGGCTAAATTAAAAGGGTGACGGCTCAAACCCTATTGACGGATATGTGTGCAGAGTTAGTTGAATATTTGATGATAGATAATAGCGATGCGTCAAATAAGTAACCTATGTAGATATGTCGCAGATTTCGCTAGCTGTGAAATTGTAATAAGTCAGGCACAAACATATTTTTTAGGTTCCGTACCTTAAAAGGAAAAAACGGAACCCTTATGGAATCACTTTGTTATCTGTCTGTCGGTCTCTCTGTGTCTGTCTGTCTATCGGTCTGTCTGTCTGTCTGTCAAGACCATTTATCTCGGGAACTCGTAGAGGTATCAAGTTGAAATTAAAACCACATTCTCAAGTCAGTGGTCCCATGAAGCTGTGAAAAAAACATACTTCTAAGTTTACGAAAAAAAGATACGGCCGTTTATGTAGCAAAAAACTATATTTTGACACTCTCAAGGGAATCAAAATTCATAGGGTACTTTCTGTTGATCCAGAATTAGTGATGCAACGGACGTGTCTTAACGAAAGCAGAAACGGAAACATGTCAAAAGCATTTTAGCAGAAGCGGAACCAGAAGCGAAAGTGTTAATACTATAAAGAAAAACACAATTTTATTTTTTTAGGATTTGTTTAAATAAATTTGTATTTTGGAGTTTACTTACTATACCCGAAATTAAACATAAATCATATCATAAATTAAACCAGTTCCGCTTAATAATTGTTCACTGGCTACACTTCTGGGGGGAGCTGATATGTATTGGTGAACTATTAGCAACAGAAGAACAAAACAAACAAGTAACATACGTTAAACGTCACGAGCCGCGGTGATGCGCAGAATGAACCAAAAAAAAAGTTAATATAAACAAAGAAAGTCGCTGCAATACGTTTGTTGTTTCGTGCACTAATTTTCTACGATTTTAAATATGGCCTAAAACCTGATGAGTCATTTGATCGACTTCAAATTGTTTCTACGGATGAAGGACCTTCAAAAGCGGTTGATGGTTGATCAACCGCTGCTATAGAGAGTTCAAACGCGGTCGCCTTTGGGAGATGAACAAAGGAGTGGTCGTCCTACGACGGCTGTCATGGAAGAAAGTGTGCTGGCAGTAAAACAATTAATTCAAGGAAACAGGCTAATTACATACTAAGAGATTTAGCAGACACTGCAGATTGGTTCGGGAAGCTTTCACAAGCACCTTCGCGTGATGAGGATAGTTTGCCGCTGGGTGCCGCACAACCTCACCGAAGCTCAGAAGCAGGCTCGTGTGGAGTGGTGCCATGATATGATTAAAAAATTTAAAGCAGGCTCGCCTCGGCGTGTTTAAAATATTGTGATAGGTGACGAATTCTGGATTTATCAGTACGATCCAGAAACAAAGCGTCAGTGATAGTTTG
Source organism: Mythimna pallens (assembly GCA_961205895.1). Taxonomy (NCBI): domain Eukaryota; kingdom Metazoa; phylum Arthropoda; class Insecta; order Lepidoptera; family Noctuidae; genus Mythimna; species Mythimna pallens. The sequence goes on along the minus strand of OY540830.1, from coordinate 15,124,454 downwards.
GCTGTTTCAAAATGTGAAGCGATCGAGAAGCGCAGGGAAAATTTTGATCGCTAGTTTCTTCACTTTGACTTCAACTTTTCTTTGAGACTTTCACTTTGAGATCAAAGTAGTATCAACGCCGAATGTTATATTATAAAATGCCTGCCAGAAGTTATGTCTGCAATGAGCAACAAGCGACCGAACACCGGGCTCCGCTGGGTACTGCTTCACCATGACAACGCGCCCGCGTACTCAGCGCTCAAAACGAGGAACTTTCTGGACACCACACTGGTCAGTGTCTTGGGGCACCCTCCTTACAGTCCTGATCTGGCACCGTGTGACTTCTTTTTATTCCCTGAAATATACATTTAAAAAGATACAGTTTTCATTTCCGGAAGACGCGCTAGCAGCATTCGAGAAGGCCGTGGAAGAGGTGTCTGCTGCAGACTGAGAAAATTATTTCGAAAATTGGTTCAGACGCATGAAACTTTGTATAGAGGCTGGTAGAATTCTTTGAAAAGATTTAATAAAAATATTTTATCCATAAAAGTAATATTTTTAGTTTTTCAAAACTTTCTGAGTGTTCCAAGTACGGAACCCTCAGTGCGCGAGTCCGACTCGCACCTGCCCAGTTTTTTTGTTGCTGATAGGTTTGCGCTTAACCACTATCTCACATGATGGAAAGCGACGATGTGGTCGACATATTCCTGTGTTAGAATAGAGCACAACCACTTTTATTGTAAAGTTTTAGTCCAGTTTCATCACCAATACACGCACAGGACCGGTCGTTATGGCGACACTTGGGGGAGGCCTATGACCGACAGTGGACGTCTTTCGGTTAAATGATGATGATACACTCAATATACTTAGATACTTTACACTATTAATCTATCTCCGCAAATTGTGCAGAACTAAACGAAAACTATAATATAATACTATGTGCTTTTAACGCGACTGCAAGAAAGGTTATTTTGTGTGGAAAATCATCAAATTACTTCTCCTTCAATCATCAATAATACAAAAATATGTAAATAAAAAAAAATGTAAGGAAATAAAAACCATATAAATATTTGTAAAAACGCAAACATTTAAAACAAAAAGAATGAAAGTTATTGTTATATATCTATATAGTGTTATATATCCATAAATGAGAAGATGAGTATTTTTTTAGAAAGTCTTTTATGCTTTGAAAATTTTCTTGGATTAGCCAATTTGGTAAGTAAGTAAAAGCAAAATGTACGGTAGAGTCGGTCAGAATCGTCTTAGGTAGTGAGTTATATTTAAATAATGCCATATTATGTCTGACCTGTATCTATACAATTTAATTCTAGGTACTGGTAACTCTAAATATGACTGATTAACTTTACGTTTGTTTGAATCGTGTTTATTTTGATAGAGTTTCATATTAAAAAAGTGGTTTCAATAATGTACAATCACGAGCAAAACGATATATACGATGTCAAATTTTTTATCTGTTTTATCTTCTGCCTTTCAAGAAATAAGTATACGACAATTCATTTCTATCACCTAACCATCAAACAGATAATTTGGGACATATTTTCATACTCGTCTTTCTCGAATGGCCGCAGTTGAATTATATAGAAAATATGACAATGTATATATCTTATTGCTCGTGACTGTACATGCTGGTAGCAGTTAAATCTTAAATGTTCTCTGATCCAAAGACAGGTCGGATGATTCCACTGCTTGTTAAATATTGTACTCAAGCATATCTTTTAGGGTATTATAACTTTTGATACTTAACTCTGCTTTGTATCCCCAAACAACCATATACCTTATTATATATCATATTCTAGAACATACATACACTTGGTATAGTAATAATGTCATATGTTTAGAAATTGTTTCTTTTACCTTCTCTAAAGCGAATACAAACGTATTTTTATTTACAAATGTTATCCACGTGTTCTTTCCACGTGAAATGTTCGTCAATTGTAATGCCTAAAAATTTGAAATTTGGTCATGTATATCTGTGCTACTGTGTACTGGTTTAGAAAATACCATAAAGTCCTTACCAGTATTAGGTAATATGAAATCTAACTACTGATTAATAACACGACTACATATTAAAGTTAATAATCATAATTATAAATTACATGAAATAATCGTAAAAGGTAGTTAAACATTTTGATTACTAACTACTAATTAAAGTTGCAATCACAATTACAAGATTACTTTTTATAACTACACGTTTAAAATAATGTTGCGTATAAAAAAAAAGTAAATATAATTTGAATTAAGTTGATGTTTTCTGAGTAAGGTTGATTTTTTGATTACTGGTCAATCAACACAACAATAATGATTATGTAATAAATACAGGTACATAATTATCTACGACTTCAAGCCTTGAATTAAATTATACATGGAAATAAACGTACGTGAATTTTTTATACAGTCAGATTACGTTTTTTTTTTTTTAAATTAAGTTTTAGAGCCTGATTCAGTTTTGATAAATCAATAATTCCAACTCATTACTTGTTTATTTAATTGCAAAAAATAAGTTCTTAGTACTCAAATAATCAGTAATTATAACTATTAGATTACAGCAATCAAATTAACAACTACTTCATGTAGTTTGATTACTGTAGTTAAATTACATGTAATCATAACTACATGTAGTTAACTGATTTTAATCGTAATTAGTTATCTGATTACAAAATAGTAGTTAACTACGCCCTACACTGGTCCTTTGTATATTCGTGCATCATGTGATCCAGTTGTCCCACATGTACCTATATCTTTCTCTGCGTAATTTAGTGATGATTTCCTCTCACCCACATGTCATGATTTATTGGGTGCTGATGGTGGTCTGACTTCATGATTGTTACTAAGCACCTTTTTTACTGTATTTACAATTGAGTGGATCGATAAGACAACCATATACATATGTAATTAGTAAATATGAGTGAAGATTAAAGTAAGTAGCACAAGTAATGCGAGCGTCGACGCGTCGCGTGCCTCCCGCTGCTTAAAACGTCCAGCCTACGAAAACGAAGGAGGCTATCACATTTTTTCTACCTTTAATATTATCTTGGTAATTTATTTATTTATTTAAGGATCACCAATGACTGTTAAAAAATTAAACAATATCTTTGAAATAAATATTTGTACACGTATCCTAGTCCTATAATTCACACTCATTATAACCACAGCATATGCATAAACGAGTGAACATGACTATAAATAATTATGAAAATATTAAATAAAAGTAATTGGCATGATATAACATAGAAAAAAAAATTTACAATATTAAAGGTCAATTAATAAAATAAAAATAACGTTAAAATTAAATCTGATTAGAATACGCTTGTCAAACAAAAATACGGTTATATACTCGTATATTTTAAAAAAATACTATATTACGATATTTTTAAATTCAATAATTAATTTTATTGTTGTATTGATAAATTAGTAGTATTCTGTCTGAAAGTATTTATACAATTTTCTTTTAAACGAGTTCAGAGATTTATGTCAATGTCAGCTTTGCAGTATTTAGTGTTGTACAGTTTTGTAGCCCGTACAAGAGGAGAATTGTCACCCAGGTTCGTTTTGCGCGGAACTTTTTTGAATAAGTTGTAGGTATGGGACCGTGGTAATCTAATAGAGACATTAATGGTCACTCTGGACAAAAGGTTTAGCTTGGAAGACATCACTTTATAAAAGAAACAAAGATCCTGAACTTTTCTTCTATCTTAATAGTATTAGGCTTAGGCAAATATCGCCCTAGACAGAGAGGTTTGGAATTAGAAAAAGGAGGCCATTTTCCATCAGTAGGACTCAAAATAGGGTAACAAAAAAATATATTATTCTTTACGGATACGGAAGAAATATGACTGAAAAATATACAGCAACGTCAAACACGCCAAAACCAATCGGGCATATTTTTAATATTTTTTTCAAAGACGTTTTGATTGATTGATTCCAAAGAAAGTCCAAGAATAGTGCGAGTGTAAACCGCGTATCCGTTTTACTCCGTCGAGGTCGTTGGCGGCCATTGTCGCTTTATAAAAAGTAAGAGAACTTAACAAATGTCACGCTAAATTTCACCGTTTTTTTTTATATGTATACTCATCAAATGACTGGTCCCGTTCTAGGGTGGAGCAAGAGGGCGTGTCAGACTTATACTGACTAAAGCCCACCTGTGTTCGAAGACCACGGTAGCTCTTCCAAAAATGAGGCAATTGGTGGCAGCGGCCTTTCGCGTCGGGCCCTGATTCAGGCTATGGTCCGGAGCGAGGAGAAATGGCAGGCGGTCGCCTCCTTCTGCGAAGCAGTAATGCTAGCGAAGGAGAAGGCTGCACGCGTGAGGGAACGAATGTCCTCACGCCCTAGCCGTCGTAATTCCGACTCCGACTACCAGCCACGGTAGAGGCAGGCTTGCGGACGTCGAGCACTGGGTAGCTCGCCGTCCGGCTGTTCGGTAATTAACCGGACTGAGCCCAGTCGTAAACAGCGCGTAGTGATTCTCGCGCTCCTCAAAGATGTCAGCAAACCGTAGGGACCCAGCGGGGCCGATGCCTGCTAGCTAGGACCGCGGAGAATTTCTAAAAGGGAAACCCGTAGTCCTAGTACGCAAAGGGTAATTGAAGGATACAGGTGTGGTTTTAGTCAGTAAAATTCTGACACGCCCTCTCGCTCCACCCAGAGCGTGAGAAGTTATTTGGATGATTTCCCAACTTAAAAAAAAACTCTTCCAAAAATAACCGCGGAAATTTACCGTTTGCGATCTTAAAAATCTAAGTCCATATTAGGGCAATTACCGCAAATGTTCATCAGTTTAAAACTTTAATTAAATCAATTTTTCTTTTAATTTTGTTTCACTTTGTCTCCTAAAAATTGCCAATTGCCCCATTGGCAATGGGGGGGTCATTGGCAATTTTTAGGAGACTGAAAGTACTCTTGAACAAGGACCATTCTCTGAACGATTGTGTGAGTTAAAAGTCTTCTATATAAGTGTACTGTGTAACGTGTACACACATACAATAACTCATCATGAGCCATGAATACGCAGAGGAGATTGTGAAATGGTTGTATGAATTTTAATTATGTACAAGTATCAAGTAGTATGTAAGTGTAGTATTTGAGTATCTAGACTTCCAGTCTTACCGGATCAGTAAATTTTAAAATAGGTGGAAAAAAGCTGTCCGTTCATCTGACACCTTAAAATGGTGATGTTTTCTAAAAACTCTAAATGAAATCAAACCATTAATGTATTTGCATAACACAGGTCAAAATGAATAGTAGTTTACTGTATTAAAACCAATTGTGTGAATAGAATTCCAGACACACTAATAAAGTTACGCTAGTAATGTTCAATAAAATCAAGTTCAAATATTTCATTATAAATAAATTGTTTTTTTTTTTCATAAAAACGCAAGTCCATAGTTTTCCTGCTTAGTATTAAAGGCATTTGATCCCTGACTTTTAATGCTTCACCCCCGGCATTAAAATTATGTGTATATTTGTATCACGCTCGCGATTGTAGGGCCTCGACGAGTCGTAGGTACAGGGAAACGTACACCGCTCGTCAAGGTCTTCGCCATCCACTTAATGTATTATGATGTATCAAGTTTACAACACTATGTCCTACAGTGTTCTTTGACTCGAGCACTGCGATTCAATAAAACATCAGATCAGAGTAACTAAACATTTATATTTGATAACAAAAATAGCAATCCGCCCTTGGCGTTAATTACGCGAAACCTGATATCACTCTTATTTTAATGACGAGCCCTAAATTATTGCGCTCTGCAAAATTCTTAATTATATCTCTTAAATTTCTAAGTAAAATTTAGCCTAGAGCGTCGGCAGAACAGCAAAATGATATGTTTGTAAACAACGAAAATTTTACCGTTAGGCGTTAATTAATACTTTGTGATAACAGTCCGCCTGCATGTCTGTATGGCGGCTATAAATACTAGCGATTCCATCGTTTTAGTAATCGTTTAGGATGGAGAATACATAACTTACTGTTAATTTTTATTGAATGAATGATAAATGATATTTATTCTGCAAATAGGTTTATAAAACACTTTTACACGTCAATTTTTCTTTGTCATTTTAAACTAGATGAGGCCGGTGTTTCCTAGCTCACTACCCTGACAAAAAACACCGAAACAAACTCAGGGGTCAAAGTCTCTTTTAAAGTCCATACAGTAAATATGTAATGGTCAAAATCACATGAGAACCATGCAGATTTGTCTATATTATGTATGTTTAAATATCACATTCTATGCTTTGATTAGGTTAGATAATGGTTGTAAAAATATCGTTTCACGTTTATTCCCAAATTGCGAAAAACTGGTTTGGTTTTGATTCAAATAATGTAAATCTAATAAGATTAATTAACTACTCGAAATAACAAACAAAACAACCTAGTCACGTCGAAGTAGGTGTCTCCCTACTTCTTATACTACATGTCATGCCACGCACGGAATATTAATTACACAGTTCATAAAAGTAACGTTAAACGCTTAGGTAATGTGTTAAAAGGAGCCCATCACCCCTCCAATTAGTCGGATAATGACGGTGTTCAAGTTATTAAATTAATAAGGGGAGGTCGGATAACGTGAAGTTGTGACGGTGCCTCGCTGCCGGCGTGTCAGGTGGCAGCGAGCTCTGCTGTCCCCTGTCCCACACGCGTGCATCATATAACGAAATAGATCATCTGCGCACTTTATTTTGTGAGTAAAAAAAACCTCGCTCATCCTCATGTTCACAGATGTATGAAGACAACTAAGTATGAGTTCCATCACAAAATTCTAATTCACTAAAAGAGCTCTTACGTAGCGAGTAATTACCGTAAAAGGTCTTAAGCATGAATGTTATGACGGCGCTTATGAAAAGTATTTCACTCCTAGCATAACGAACCTGCCTTTTGAGAATTTGAATGCTCACCACACAATAAATTTTAGGGCGAAAAGGTCTATGGATTTCTTTGCATTTCGCTATTACTTTTTGTTTTGTATCCCTGTCGAAATTATAAAACTCGTATTTATTTACTCAGATCTTTTTTGACATGATAATAATTCAGAGGGAAGAAGTCGAATTTAATAGCAAGTTAAATGATACGTGTCCTGATTGGAAAATGTATGCTTATTCAGGTCGAGCGCGGCTGCCCTCCGCGCCCTCCGCAACCCTCCCCAACCCTCCACACGCCTGATTTGAAATGAATGGTAATAATGGCCGAGCATCCCGTTCGCATCGTTTTGTATGATTATTCCAGATTAATTATTTGTTGGAATTTTGCTGGCTAATTTTTTGGAACGAGATTTTCCCGCTTGGCTTGACGTTTTAATTCTAACTCGTCATGGGGAGAAGATTAATACACTATAGCTATGTATGCAGGTAGATATAATACTTACGTACTTACAAAATATACAGTTGGAAGTCGTCATTCAGAAGAGGACACATTTTCGAGTTGATTAATAGGATGAAATTGTGTCTTGTTTACTTCGATTTGTTATTTCAATTTGGGGATTTGATACTTCGCGTGATTGCTAGGCTGGCATTTACCTTGGACAGAGGATAAGCATTGCCATACAGCTTGATAATGCCACCAGTCGTTTGGGCACAATTCCAGTCGCCAGCGATGCGGAGGGGTTTTTCGAAGTCCTATCTAAGATTGTTTTTAGTTTGTTTTAACTAGTTCAGGGTTTATAGGTAATTATGGTAACTTAAGTATGTAAAAAGTAGGTATGTATCAATATTGTTAAATACAGTTTGCCATTTAGGGAAGAAGTAAGGCATAGTTGTAAATAGGGCTTGCAATCCCGCAGCTTATTCAATCCCGCGGGATTGATATGCGGAAATACTCAATACCCCCTGCGGGAACACGTGGGATTCCGCAGCTTTGAAATTATGTTAAAAAAATCAAATTGAAAATACAGATTTTTGTGCAAAAATGTTATACGGTTAAACCTTCTTCATGAATCTATCTTTTCAATGGTGAAAACCGCATGAAAATTCGTTCAGAACTACTGAGTTTGACAGAGACAGTGAGGGACGTTATTTTATAAATTAAAAATATTAGGAATCCATTGAAAAAAACAAACCATACATCTTATACCTACGTATGTTTCGATTATTTTCGGAATATTTGGTTATTCTGTTTCGATATTAGATTGATTGACCTATGAGTATAACTAGTAGCCCGCTCAAATTTGTACGAGTGCAAATTATACACGAAAACCTTTCTCGTTTATTGCTTTTTACATTAGCATTATTCTGTGACATTAGTTAAAATCGTTGCGTGGTTTGGACAAAAATAGCGGAACAGACAGACGTGAAGAACGACTTTGTTCTATACTAAGTGGAGATAGACACAGTATGACACAATCGGTAGTATGCACTACATCACTATTGAATCACGTTGTAGCTCGACAGCGGTCCCAGGGGCCCCTCAACTAATGCGAATATGAAATCTTTGTCACCCCTTGATTCCATCATCCATTTGACGGCAACGTGACACTAGGTTGACCCTGTGTCATTCCAGCTTTACGGAAAAATGTATTAGAGAACCTTAATTCATAGATGACGACCGAAAATGACGCAAATAAATCAAGTATTTTGGACAATCCAACAGAATACTAAAAATACCTCATTAACAGAACCAATTTCTTTATTTGTCGTTTATTCTGCTTTGTTACGCATTTGCAAATGAAACTCGTTCCTATCAAAGTACACAAGATGCTATTTTTGTTCAGCAAGCAAGCGATGTTTGTGCTCTCTCCTGGTATCTCCCAAGGGGCCTGAGCTGGCACATTCTGACGACTGTACTAAGTAGAAAGATAGCACAGAATTAAGTCGGCCAATTATCCCGTATTGGATTTATTGGTAATCTCTGCACGAATGGGCGCGAGGGTGCGAAGCGAACCAACTTTTGATGATGGCTCTATCGGCATTATGAACAAAGTTGTTGCAATTTTTATGTAGGTGGATTTATTGTTTGCCTTTCCTCTCTTGTTTCGCCCTCAATTGTGCTCAGACAGATAAAAGAGAGTCCAGAAGCGATTTACTACAAATAAATCAATCTTCCGTCCAAGTATTCCCGTCCGGCTTAGCTGACTTATCTCAGTTAATAACCTTCTCTTTGTTTATGTTATAGATGCAATTATTTTATACTAGTTTCTGCCATCGGCTTCGCCCGCGTTAGAAGCGTTAGAATCTGTGGTGAAAGACTTTTTTTAAACGTCCCAGTTGTTTTTGAGTTTATTTGTAACAAATAATCGTACAAATCACTCCTCTTAATAATTAGCTAAATAATATAATTAGTATAACAAGTACAGACTACGTACTAATTTCACAACAGCGAATGCATCAACTAATGTTGTGTGGTTAATGTTTCCAGGCGTCCTGATTTGCATGGGAAGTCCCGATTTTCAGAGGTCTGGTGACAAGTCCCGATTAACTCTTGATCAAGCCGCCAAAGGCCTGTAAGATTGTAAATTTAAACAGGTAAAACGTGATCGTCCTCATATAAGTACGCTGTACTTCTAAGATGACATCTGTATGCGTACTTTTATGCTTATATGTTGAAAAGAAATCTTAGCCTTTCAGAAGTTTTTTTTAGGGTTCTGTACCTCAAAAGGAAAAAACTAAACCTTATTAGGATCACTTTGTTGTCCGTCCGTCTGTCAAGACCCTTTAACTCGGGAACCCGTGGAGTTATCGAGATAAAATTAAAACCAAATACCCAGGTCTGCGGTCCCTTAAAGCTGTAAAAAAATCAAATTGCTGAGTTAATAAAAAAAAAGATACAGCCGTTTATGTTGCAAAACACATACAAGATAATAAAAATTAATTCATAGGGTACTTTCTTTTGACCTAGAATCCTGAAATTTGGTATGAAGCAAGGTCTCATAGCACAAGTATAGAAAAAAAACTGAAAACTGTAAATTTGTTGTTATATTACAAAAAAAAACTTTTTTGTGATTTGGTAAAATCTTCGTAACTTAATTAATTCGGGAATTATAAAGGTAAGTTTGTACGGGACCCTTAGTGCGCGAGTCCGACTCGCACTTTCCTGTTTTTTTTTTAAGGCTGGTGTGGTCTCGTTTAGTTTTGCTGCCAACGAATGATCCACCAAGAGACTTAATAAGTTTACTGTTTTTTTTTTTTTGTGGCAATTATAGCAGCTATGCCGATTTGAATACTTACCAAAATTTCGATTATTTTGTCTTTCATTCTGTATTTTCAATAACTGGACTTGGCAGCACTACTTCTGAAACACTATATTTTCTAATATCGCTTTTAGTGCTAAGACCGCCCATTGTTACATGTGGTTACACCCTATACATTTGTAAGCTCCTGTTATAAAAAAGACGCAATATTGTATACACTTTAAAGATTTATATTCTATTCATAATTTAGCCTGAGAAATGATATTAAGCTAACCTTGAATATCAAAGGTAATAAGTAAGGCCCGTGCCTCACCGGGACGCCATGGCAGCGCTGCCAGTTCGCCCAACCAAGAAAATGCATGCAGCTCTATGGTGTGTACCTCACCTGGCCACTGTTGCCCACGCAGCCAATTCATACAGTTTTTTGGCGTCACGGCCTGGCTACGTCGTCACGGCGTCTCAGTGAGGCACGGCCCTAAGACTCACTCCCAACGCCGCTTGTTGAAAAAAACCTATAATTTTCCGGCTCAAACTTTCTGTCTTTTTATTCATTTTCAGGATCACAGTTTTTAATCTGTACATAGTCAATTGATAACACAAAACTACGACCTACTTCAGGACGTAGAGCAAAAATAAAGGAAAGTTACGAACTATAACAAAATGCTAAACGAGCATACAGTTCATGATGAAAGTACCAAAAAAATGAGTCAATTGTGACTAGAAAATTAATTTGAAATGAATTTTATAAATTTATTTTTAGCCTAATATTTCTTCTCCTTTTTCGATTACATATTTTTTGTTATAAATTAATAATTTGGTACCTATTGTATGAATTAAATTTATATTATTAGTATTATTATGTATTATGATGGTTATACACTGTCAACCAATCTATTTCGTGTCGTTCAGTCCATCCTAAGTAGGTCTGTGTAACTCTTCACCGACTCACTGTTCCGAAACATTTTAGTGTTCCGAAAGATTGCAACGTCAGTAATGTTTTAAATGCACCATTTGGAACACTGAAACACTCTTTACTATAAGTGACCTGCAGTCTTTTAAAATTCAAATTAAAACGTAAATAAATAGTGTACCTAAATATAATTAATGACCTGAACTAAAAACATCTGCTTGAAATTATTCGTATATCAAAATTCAATTAAATAAAACTATTAGTGTATATGACGCAATGTAACAGATCACGATTAATTGAGCCGATATTTCAAATGTTCCAAATGATACAAATCACTGTTCCAGAACATTTTAGTGATTCAGATGCAAATGTTCCAATAGCAAAGATGACACCTTTGCCCACGCTTAATCCAAAGGTTTGTCTATAAGAGATCGCCCTGTGTGATAAGACCTCGCATTGTACCTACATTTTTTTTTACAACTATCACACAACGCCGTCTATAAATCTTTGCTTGTTTTTATAAATATTTGTACCTACTGTGTTATTTATAAGGTATACAATAAAAAATATAATAAATAATTTATTTTATTGGTAAGGTCGCGGTTGAACACTATCATGAAACACGCTTGTCTAGAATTAACATATTCAGCCTAAATACATAAATAAATAATAAAGGCACCAAGAGCCTGATTTAAGAGCAACTTACAAAAACTGCTGATTTAAAAAGGTTAGATATTTAAAAAAAACAATAACAGCTAGTGTTACAGTGTTGCCGAAAATAATCATATTCTGTTATAAAATTAAATGTCTACAACAGTACATATATATACATGTATAAATTAATACAACTTTTTTCATAATAAAGTTAAAGGTTGACCTCAAAATGAACCCTGTATAATACGGCATAATATTTTTAGTAACACTTTTACCCTTGTCCCAAAAGTGCCTGTGAATATTTTTGTGAAGGTGTCAATCCGTATAAAAGAAATTGATATATCGACATAAAAGCAAAAATATGTATATTAGTAAAAAAAACTTAGTGATACGTCATAGCCGTCACACATACGCATTGCCTCTAGGGTATTCCATAAAAAGTTTGCAACCCACCCTCGTTGTTGTACTAACATCGAAGTAAAATGTTTTGTAAAAATTTTACCATCAAATGTATGAAAAAGAATTGTATAATTTTTACTAGATATTGCTATAGTTAAGTAAAAGTGGAAAGTTTAGGCAAATCAACTAAACTAGGGTAGTTGCCCGAATCAGACATAACACCCGTCTGGTTGGAGGATCCTCCTTTTTCAACGGTAATTTGCGGGACTTAACACCCCGTTCCGCAGACCTCTAAATATTAATACGTAACTGGAAAAAAACCTATCACAAACGGAATATAACTGGATCTTGTGCTCGTTGTTCTGTTACGGTTAGTCTACATCGAGCAGCAATGCGCAATGTGTTTCGGAACTTTAAGAGGAGAGTCCTTTAAAAACACATCTTACAGTTTTCAAAATTTCTTAAATTACACCGCTCTGTGCGAACAGTTTCACCGCGAGATATTCATATTCCTATCCTTAATCGACATTTTCTATTTGCAAGATTTACTAAATTTTAAACAATTATATTTTTCTCAAAATTAAGGATAGGTTTGCAAACATCTCGTGGTGAAACTTTTGGCACATCTAGTTAGGTTCTGCATTATTTTATTTTTTTGTGTATTTCAGTGCGGTGTATTTTTAAAAATTGTGATAACTTTAGATCCCCTTTTAGGTATATCTTAAGGACTCTCCTCTTCAATGAGAATATAAAAACAAAAAACAACACTCCTAGTGGTTTTAAGAGCGGAAATAATTCAAAATCAAATACTAGCTATATAGTAGCTTACTATAAATGTAAGAATCACGTTTACCAAATACATAAAATAGTCCGGTTATTTTTTATACAAAAACACATTTAGGTATTAATTTTTTTATTGGTTTTTGCTTATTACAGTTTCGAAGAGTAGTTAAGCTATGTATCCTTTGTTTAGGTCTCTTTATTTGAAGGATAATTTATTCCTCTGCTTCCTCTTCTTCTGGTTCTTGTTCCTCTGCTTCCTCTTCTTCTGGTTCTTGTTCCTCTGCTTCCTCTTCTTCTGGTTCTTGTTCCTCTGGTTCCTGTTCCTCTGTTTCTGCAATGTTCTCGGAATCTTCCTTCACGGATTCATCATCGTTTTCTGTATCGTTTGCTCCTGCCCCGGACTCTGCTATCTCAGATGCTTCTCCTACATTGCTTCCTTCTTCCCCATCTTGGAATTCTTCTTCTCCATCATCATCAGAGTTTATTCCACCGTCATTCTCTTCATCGGAATGTTTACCATTTAATGCTGTGTCATTATCTTCCAGTTCAGAAACGTTTACTGGATAGTTAAGAAGTCCATGTTCATTTTTATCAGATTGGGGGGTCACCATCACAAATATTTCTCCCTGCTCGTTTGATGTTTTTTTTAAAGCCCAAGCTGGTCTGGATGTAGTCGGTACTATCCAATTAATATGTTTTTCATAATCGTAATACTTTGATTTTACATTGTCTTCAAGACAAGTACACTGGCATTGTTCATCAGCAGAAGCAATGTCATAACCTCGCTCTAGGCAACTTCTTATACAAGTGTATGTTTTTACGAAGTCAAAGCACTTATGGGTTCTGTGGTGTCCATAACGTAAAATTGATGTTTTGTTGAAATCTGTAATTATTGAACCAGAATCATATACAATAATACGTTAAAACAAAAATGTATAGACCGTTTCGAATAAATAAGTAGATTGACTCTAGATTCAGAACAATCTAGATTCAGCAGGACAAACAAGACTCTAGCAACAACGTTAGCTAATTAAAAACAATCAAATGACTCATGGTATCACTAGTAGTACGAGTCATGGCTAGCCCCAACAGGGTTCTGAGGATGATAGGTAATAGAGTGGACTGTCCATACATGATTCACAGCTGTAATATAAATGTGACGTGTTACTAAGACTACATGAGTTTTGCTCGAATTCAAGATTTATTATAGATTATTGATCGAAATTGTTTGAGTAATGAATAAACAAAATGTTTATTCATATAAGTACATATTACATTAATGGTTTATTTGCAACTATATATTTTCTTTGTATTTGCCTGTTTTCGTTATTACATTGCATTATTACCGCCTGTGTACTTTCGTGTGCATAATATCTCTCGTGTTTTATCCAGATTTGTTTACAATTCTGACATCTTCCAGAGGCATACTATGCCCATTGACACTCAAGTCCGTGCTTTCCGAGGCATGGAGGAAACTCGGTATATTATAGATAGTCACCCATCCACGGATCAACCTCGGCAAGCGTAGGTTAACCCCAAAGTTCGAGCTCAGAGCTGTGCGCCTGTATTAACAACCATACAGATTATTACGGGTTATTTAGCCAAGCGGAGCGCTTGGCTAAATAACTTCTCTATGGAGAAGAACGTGCAAGAAACTCCATGCTGACATCTCCTTGAGACGCGCGTGAAACAATATGCGCCGTCGACGACTTGGGCTCGGTCCAGACGGTTATCGGACGGCGAGCTACCCAATGCTCGCCGTGCAAACCCACGCCTACGGTGGCCGGAAATCGGGATCGGGATCCCGGTGGCTGGGGCGTCAGTCAAGGAAGGAACAGAAGTAGGTTTTTAGTCAGTAAAAGTCTGACACGCCCTCTCGCCCCGCCCAAGAGCCAGGGGTGTCATTGGATGATTTTCCCACCTAAAAAATAAAAAAGGTCCCTACGGTTTACTGACATCTTCTTAAGGAATGCGTGGGTCATTTCGCACTTTCGAAGACTCGGTCTCAGTCCGGACGATTACCGGACAACCGGATGGCAAGCTACCCATTGCTTGTCGTCCGCAAGTCCGCGCGCACTGTGGCTGGTAGTCGGGTTCGGAATTAGCATCGTGGTGGCTGGGGCGTGAGGATGTTTGTTCCCTCATGTGTTCGGCCGTCTCTTTCGCTAGTATTACCTTTTTTTCTTTTTTGTTTTCGAGGGGAAACCTTCAAAAGGCGCCTGGACTTTGGGGATAAGTCCGGGAGTGTGGGATTTTTACCTCACTAAAACCACCTCGGTGATCACCATCAACACGTAGAAGGGGCCCCGTTACCTCTCAAAAGACCATTCCGGAACCCCCTCTGTGCAACGCCTGATTCGGCACATCCCTGAAGAGACTGTCTCCCCTGAACCTCATTGTGCACGGCAGCACGTGATCACTGTGAATCACTCGATGGACGAGCAGAGTCCCCACTCTGAGCGCCCGTGGTTCCAAAGTCCCACTTGTATTGGATGGTGCCAGCAGGGTTTCGGCGTGTTAAGCATCAGGGCGTTTGCCTCCCCGACGCCTTCTTCTCCGAGTGGGATCGGCTCTTTCACGATCTCGTTCAGCGGCCTGCTTCTGAACCATCACCGGCTCACAGAAGGAAGCAACTTCCCTCCAATTTTCTGAATCCACCAGCATAGCCCTCACTACTGCTGGCAGAGACAGATCTCGCCCGATCCTGGCGACCAGGACTCGTCGTTCATTGGCCCACGCTGGACAGTCTTCCAGCGTGTGCTGGGCTGAATCCGAATTGCTGCCGCAATGGTGGCAATTTGCCGTGGCCTCTCGCCCAATTCTGTTCAGGTGCTCACCGAAGCAACTATGCCCGGTCAGCACCTGAGTGAGTCTGTAGGAGATGCCCTCCTTTCTTGTCAGCCAGGCTTCGAAGTGCGGCAGAACGGCTTTGACAACGCTCTTGCACGAGAATTGCGGCTGCTGTAGCCGCTCGCGCCACCTCTCGAGCGCGTGTCGCCGTTCCTGCCGCCTCGGCCTTACTACAGTGATTCCCGGCACGCTATTGCCACTTTGGCGTATATCACGAATCCGATTGTAGACTCTCGCGTCCATATCCGCCAGGATGTCCAGTGGCGGAAAACGTGCCAAGAGAGTTGCCGCCTCGAAGGATACCGTTCGGTACCCATCGCTATTACCTACTGCTTCGTAGGAGAAGACGACTTTCTACCATTTGCCCTCGCCCAGGAACATGGCCTGAACCATAAACCAGAGCGATTTCTTTGAGTGACGTTCTATGGCGATTTTTATTATTTGCAAATTGATTCCTAGTAGGTATTGTGATCTAAAATTGGTTTAGCTTTGTATTTCAAGTGTCTGCGCAACTGAAAAATATATGGAATCATTGAAACTGGGGATCGAGCAATCTCGGTAAAATGGAGCTAAAAATTTAATTGTAGGGTCGATTACCTCAGGAAAGTTTGCCGAGCAGGTTGACTTGATTCATTTGCTGCCAAATACTATAAAAAACATATTAAGAATGTGTACATCCATATTCTAATAGTAAACCAATTAACTATTCATACGAAGACATTGATTAAAGGACTTAGTATCCAAGCCAAAAACGTTAACAAAAAAAAGTGTTTTTTTTTCGTATTTAAAATTTGTTTGGTTTAACAAAAAGGTCTAATGTAGATGTAGATTATAGTACTAGTGCATAATTGTTATCAAAAAGTCACAGTTTGGTTACAAGTGCCATTATATACCTAAGTGTAGTGCAATTATAGTCACTTTCTTAGCAAGTGTGTTTAAAAAAACCTTATAGTAAGTTTTGATAAATTCTTACTTCAGGAACTCTCTATCGGCCATAGGTTTACCTACTGGGATTTTTTTCTCAACTATAGACTTTATCTCATTACAGTGGGAAACACAGACAACATTTGTCGAAGAATTAACTCGACGTTACAGAATGCTAACAAAAGTCAAATATTCCAAAATCAACCGACATAGATATATGTAGATGGAATAGAAATACATTCAGCCGAACATAGAACCTCCTCCCTTTTGAAGTCGGTTAAAAATGAAACAAGACGACAAATCGGTGTTTATAAACCGAGTATTGGTTCTGAATATTAAAAACGACGCTCTTTAAATTACGACTATGATATCAAACCTATGTACCTTGAAGCATGCTGTAGCCCCCTTTTCTTGAGGTGAGAAATCATGAAATAATTTCTTCCGCTTGTAAGAGGGCGTGTGAGACTTTTACTAGCTAAAACCCACCTGTGTCTCTTCAGATGCCCTTTCATTTCCAGGACCACGATGATTAATAAACATACCCGTGTGGAACACAACGCGCTGTCGACTCCGCCAAGCCGGAGTCCGGTCCTTACTGGACGATCGGACGGCGAGGTACCCATAACCTACTTGTCGTCCGCAAGTGTTGTAGCCCCCTTTGATAGCTTTTGAATCAGCTCGTTTATAACCTTAAATCCTCCTGATCCTAATTATGTACTTACCATTAGTTTCGTCTGCATTTATTATAATAGCGAACAATTTTAAAAAAAAAAAATATAGCAGAAGTGAGAGTCCTTCCATATTCAAACGTTAATGACTTATTTGTGGTAATTCATTAGTTTTTCTTTTAATGCTAGTTTTAGTACCCTGGTAAATTACAAAATTAATGTGGTGTAAAATTAATTGCATTCGTGAGTAAATCCTTTAATGTAACCTACTACCTACGCATGACATTTCAGCACAAGTCGGTGCGATGTCTGCCTGCACTGCGAATCTTCAGTGTTCCTTTCTCTCCTGACTCAGTCTTATGCTGAAGAAACTCGGCAAAGGATCTTATAATATACACACTGCAGTACTATCAACAATTACAGTTCTGCTTTACTTCTGAATTGAAAAATCAACAAATGAAAGCAACAAGCTTTTAATGACCTAAAAGTACTAAATAAACCTTACCTACAAGAAACATTTTTGGGCACGCCACAATTATGGCGGTAAGTCTCCTCTTTGGGGCGTGGTTGGAAAGACCTCACGGCGTCCTCACCTTCCGCATGACGCAGGTTCTCACCGAACACGGTAAGTTCGGGAAGGAAGCGACGCCCGGGTGTCGCCACTGTGTGGACCGCCCGGAGGAAACAGTGGAGCACACGGTGGAGGTGTGCCCCGCTTGGGCAGAGCAACGCCGTGTCCTCGTCGGCGATCGGCGGCGGCGATCTCTCGCGCCGGGCCTTGGTACAGGCCATGGTCCGGAGCGAGGAGGAGTGGCAGGCGGTCGCCTCCTGCGAAGCAGTAATGCTAGCAAAAGAGGCGGCCGATCACGTGAGGCAACGGTCCTCACGCCCCAACCGCCGCCGGGATTCCGATCCCGATTGCCGGCCACCGTAGGCGCGGGCTTGCGGACGATGAGCAATGGGTGGCTCGCCGTCCGACATATAAGCTAACTGTCCGGACCGAGCCCAAGTCGTCGACGGCGCGTACTGTTCCACGTGTGCCTCAAGGAGATGTCAGCAAATCGTAGGGGCCCTGCATGGTCGAAGCCTACTGGGGCCATGGGTAGTGTGAAAACGAAACCCGGCCCTGGGACGAAGGCAACGAAGGAACAGGAGTGGGTTTTTAGTCAGTAAAAGTCTGACACTATCTCTCGCACCGCCCAAGAGCGGGATTTGTCATGAGATGATTTTCCCTCCAATAAAAAAAAACCTACAAGAAACATTTTAGATTTTTATATCTTTATAAAGCTTTCAGTACAAACTCTCTGAGCCTTCCGCATTTTTCCCGCATGCTTCCTCGTGGAATATTTAAAAAAAATCGAATTTAAGGTACAAGTTGGTAGCCGACTGCACGCAGCAGCAGCAGACGTCATGTCGTCGCTTTATGTCGTCACGACACTTCGTTGCGTCATGTCGCTGCAGTCATGATTTCGAACCCGACGGCAACAGCAGATGGTATCTAGTTTGTTCCAAGTGCTCCGTGAAACAAGATGATGAAGTCTGACGTATTCGAGAATGTGAATTTTCTAAAATCCTCTCGTAGTGTTCACTTTCATAATAAAAAGAAACCCTATGCAAAATTGCACGCTCCTAGTCCCTTTCGTTTCGACATTGCATTGATATCAGCCAGTCAGTTTCTCCTTACATATACAGCCATCGGCATTTTAAAAAAAAACGTTTTTAAACATTAATCAAAGCAAATAAATCAAATTGGCAACACTGACCCAATTGGAAATCATTCTACTGTGTAGAATGAATTAAGTCTTCTTAACCAGCCAACATGGCTAAATATAGTCCACAAAAAAAATATTCGTTGAAGTCACAACCCTCAGCATTGAGGATAAACGACGCAAGAAAGAGGAGTCTTCTTCACCAGCCACGGAATTTAAAATAAAAATGAGTATGGTTAGCTTAAGATAATAATATAATTATCAAGTGGAAATGTTATCTCAGCCATCAACTGCAAATTCCACTAAGAACTGATATCAGAATGTTATTTTACGACTGAAGAGACTGGTATTTAGAGGAAGGAAAACAAAGTAAAAAAAAATGGCACCAATGCTGGTACATACGAGCTGCCGACAGCACAACCAGTAAACAGCATCAAAAAAACTTTACTTACGTATAACTAGAAGGCGACACTGAAGACGGGTCGACGCCAGTATTCGAATTACCCAACAACATTACCGCCGTCAAAATGCCACCATCATCATCATCATCATTAATTAATTAATCGAGTTCCCTGCGGCGCTAGGGCTCTAGTGGCGCTACACCTAGCAGGATGCGTTCTGGAGTTACTGGGGAACAACTGCTCACCTTCCACTACAGAATTTGACAACCAAAACAAATTGAGTTGCTCTTGAAGAAGGATCTTACGGTTCTGACCAAACTTACGTACTCGTATATATAAGCTCTCCGGTAAAGTGAATTTATTTAACCTTTGATACGATAAGATGGAACTCTAGGAGGCTAGGTGTAACGGTATTGGTTTTAAATGGTCTAAATTGCTTCAAAAAAAAAAATTCTATAGAACTTGATCTCAACTTTTCTAATTGCAAATTATGCTTATCTGATAATACCGACAGAGAACTGACTCTTCCAAAATTCAATGCATTCTTATCCATGGTATTGATAAATTAATCAGGAATATTTTACTTCTATACTATTGATTTTGATGTGCAATGCTTCAATGAGGCTGTGGATGCCTTGAGACTCGCTTACCTGAATCCACCCGATAACCCGGTGACGGTAAGATAAACAATTCTGGAAACTATAATAGTTCATCATCAACATTTCAGCCGAAAGGCGTTCACTGTTGGACATAGACCACCCCCAAGTGTCACCGTAACGACCGGTTCTGTGCGTCTCGCATCCATCAGATTCCCGCGAACCTGAAATTATTTTAAGAAAAGCTAATTGCCACATTTGCGACTACTACGGAGCGTACACGCCTGCCGGCTGTGTGTGAGGGTGAGTCAGGTCTCTGGCTTCACGCACTATTGTTGTCAGATATAGAAACCTTGTTGATAGTACTTTTCATCTTGCGGCTTCCCTACGCCTAGGCGCTCTCTGCCTCCTCATCACTGCTACTGTGGCAAAGTTATCTACAGCCTCGATCACCATATACAGATTTTGCCCGACGAGCTTTTGTCAGCATCGGTGTTCTAGCTGTATTGGAGCCCCATGGCCTAGCACGCAACGATAAAAAGAGACGATTCCTACCCACTCCCCCTAGCCAAGTTTCGATCGTTTCGTTTGCGTCAAACGCCTCGAGTAGGCCACGCTTCCGATTCCTTTGTTCTGACGTCATCTCAAAGCTCAGTCACGTGGTCAGAACAAAGCAATCGGAGGCGTGGCCTACTCGAGGCGTTCGACGCAAACGAAACGATCGTAACTTGTCTAGGAGGAGTGCTTTTCGAGGTAGAAACTCTTGGACCGCGGGGTCCAAGTGCTCATACACTGTTTAAAGATTTATCCAAATGCCTAGTTGACACTTCACGTGCTCCAAGGGCTGGCTTTTAACTCGGCTTAAGGTTAGGCATTGCCATACAACGTGGCAATTTCGCTTGACTTCTGGGCATACTTTCAGTCAACAGCAATGCAAAGGAATTTGATCTATACAATTAGAAGCAGTTTTTGTTTTAGGGTATATGGTATACTTAGTTAAGTTTTTTAAGAATGTTTAGTTATTTGTATAGGTACTGTAGCTATAATTTGTTGTGAATATTATATTTTTGTGAATATTTCAATGTGAAAAATGAATGAAAAAACAGTGCAAGTGCGAATCGGACTCGCGCACTGAGGGTTCCGTATAAACTTACGTATGAAAACAATTAAATTCCCGATTTTTTCCGAATCGCAAAAAAAGTTTTTTTTTGTGACTTAAGTACGAATTTACAGTTTTTAGATTTTATCTTATACTTGTGCTATTAGACCTTGCTTCATGCCAAATTTTCGGATTCTAGGTCAACGGGAAGTACCCTATAAATTTTGATTTCCTTGAGTGTCGAACTATACGTAAGTGTATGGTTTTAATTTCAACTCGATACCTTCACGCGTTCCCGAGACCCTTTAGTTTTGACAGACAGACAGACGGACAACAAAATGATCATATAAGGGTTCCGGTTTTTCCTTTTGAGGTACGGAACCCTAAAATGATTTAGGGAATCATTTGCGTTATTACAATTGACAGTTGTGGGTTAGCTAAGCTTATGCTTAGCTAACGCCAAAATAAAGGTTTATATAAGTGTACAGCTTACTATCTTTCATTTTGAGGTCTAAACGCCTAATTATAGTGAACAAAGATTCTGTTGAAACTGAATTCGTCGTAACCCTTCCATCTACACACAGAACACTGGGTGCGCCCCAGTGTGACGAAGCGAGCTTTCTTCCACAGATTTTTAATGAAACGACAACTCGACGACAAACTATGTATAATACTTGTAAATACTATAATAAATATTATTGTATTTATTATAGTATTTTTAGTATACTATAATAAATATTATTGTATTTATTATAGTATTTTTAGGTTTAAAATAAGCACTTTTAGATTCCGTGCAACTTTTAGATTTTACAATTCTTTTGTATTGCGTATATTTTTTGAAATGCATTATTTTTATTTAATTATTTTACTATTTATGTACACACAAAAAACAGAAAAAGACAATACAAAATAGACAATAGTAAAAACGTTCTGCTTATTTCCAAAGAAAGTTCTATTTTCTTTTTATTGTTTTTATTTTTATTAATATTTCCAATGTATAAAAAATAAGTATTCTGGTTACAAGCACTTTAATACCGTGTAGTTCGTCTTGCTACTCTCTAATTGACTCGCTAGGCCCTGGGCACTAAGCAAGCGGTCTTAGTGCGTTTTTGTGGTAGCAGTATTTTTTTTTTAATTAGAGTAGCATAGAATAAACTTCCTTATACTTTTCATTATTGTGGGAAATCATCCAAATGACTTCTCTCGCTCTGTGTAAAGTGAAAGGGTGTCAGACTTTTACTAACTAAAACCACACCTGTGCCCTTCAGTTGCACAGTTGCGTTCTAAGACCACGGGTTTCCTTTTCACAAAATACCCGCGACCCTAGCAGATATCGAATCGAGCCTGCTAGACTCCTAGGGTTCGCTAACGAGATATTGAGGAGCACGTAAAAAATTAATTATTATTAATTAAAATAACTGGACAGCGAGCTAACCATTCCTCGTCGTCCGCAAGCCAGCTTCTACCGTAGCTGGGTACTCGGAGTCAGAGTCTCGGCGGCTGGGGCGTGATGTCCGTTCCCTCATTCGTGCGGCAGTGTTCTTCGGTAGCACTACTGCTCTGCAGAAAGAAGCGGCCGCCTGCCATTCCTCCTCGCTCCGTACCATGGCCTGAACTAGGGCCCAGTGCGAGAGGTCGCTGCCGCCTTTGAAGAGTAGTGTATAATAAAAAAAAAGAAACCAAAAAAAGTCATATAATTGGTTTCCATATTACGATACTATCCCATATACTTAATTATATATATGTATCTGGTTACCTACTCTCTTTTTTGATTACTTTTACGCTACACAAGTGAGATTGCACATATCCGTGAGTTTTCTTTTGAGATTGGTAGTAGCCATTTCATTGGAGTTTTCATCAAAAAAGTTTTTTTGAGTAACAGAAATCTTAACGTTGGTGAGACCTAGAAATCCAAGCCAAAACCACTATCGCGTGAGGCAGCGGTCCTCACGCCCCAACCGCCGCCGGGATTCCGATCCCGATTTCCGGCCACCGTAGGCGCGGGCTTGCGGACGGCGAGTAATGGGTGGCTTGCCGTCCGACCGTCCGGTAACCGTCCGGACCAAGCCCAAGTCGTCAACGGCGCGTGCTGTTCCACGCGCGCCTCAAGGAGATGTCAGCAACTGTAGGGGCCCAGCAGGGTCGAAGCCTACTGGGGCCAAGGGTCTGATTCTGAAAGGAAGACTCGGCCCTGGTACGAAAGGCAACGAAGGAACAGGAGTGGGTTTTTAGTCAGTAAAAGTCTGACACTATCTCCCGCCCCGCCCAAGAGCGGGGGATGTCATAAGATGATTTTCCCACCGAAAAAAAAAAAAAAAAAAAAATAAGCCAAAACCACTAAAGGTCTTCATATATTATTTTTTGTGGTCTAATAGCTGTTTGGATAATGTCAAAAAATAAAGATATTATTAATAGATTTCTCTTATTCTACGTTTCATTTTTATTTCAACCAGATACAGCGACATAGCCAAAAACTGTGGCGCCGCAGATCAATTAGTTCTCAGTAATAAACAAAGCAAATACGTTCGTTATGAAAAGAATTCGGCTGCCGCCAAATTTCTTCTGCCACATCAATCAAAATCATACTGATAATTAAATCATCATTTGGGTGGCCATAGAGAAGTTAGTTCTCAGAATTTCGTCTCAGTCCAAAGTCGTCCCTCTCCGATGTCATTATCACATTCCTGATTTATTAATCAGACCCTGAATGCCAAGTGAAGTGATACCAATTCGTTTATACAATATATAGTTTTGCTTCGAAACTATTCATTACAAAAACCACGAAGATCAAACGATGGATATTGCTTGGAATTGGTTTCGCTACATACATTAAAAACCGATAATTTGGCGATTCACGGTAATTATTTTACATAGAATTATTCACCGGAAACCTTCTTATACATATTTTACGAAGTCTTTTACATACGATGTTTGATATAAAACCAATATAAGTAGGTAAGTACTACGCTAGAACGTTTACAGGAAACTTAGCGAAACAGCGATAACCAAATATATTCAATTTCATGTCAATTAAATCTAGTTATTGTTTTACTAATTTATTTTTAATACCAACGTGTATGTTATCACACTTTATCATTCGTGAGCAAGTATTTGTTTTATATTGTTGGTGTTTTAGAAAAAAACTATGTCAGTTTAACAATTGTTTGTGGATTGAAAATTAAAATGAATGTCCAGATTACTTTAGCTTTGTTTCTGATTGCTTCCGTAATATCTCTCCAGGGTGACGGTTAGTTTTCAAAATCTATTGTTACTTAAGGTTACTATTTAAACAAATTAATTAATTCGCTTTCCAGTGTTCCTTTCGCAATATAAGCATGAGCATCACTGAATACTAAAATAGTGTTTTATTAAGTATAGATTACAAGATGGAAGATGTCTTTAAGGTTCTGGAATGGAGAACGCTAGGCATTAAAGTCAATGGAGAGTACATCACTCACCTTCGGTTTACCGACGACATAGTAGCCTTGGCAACCTCAGTAGAGCTTCCAAAAGAGTGGGACTTAAAATGAATATGGACAAAACCAAAGTTATGGTTAACATCTATATAACACCCACTCCACATCAAGATCGGAGACTCTACACTCGAAGTTGTGGACGATTATGATTACCTGGGACAGACGGTCCAAATGGGTGAGTCTAGCTTCGAGAAAGAGGTAAATCGTCAAATCCAACACGGTTGGGCAACGTTCGGGAAGCTGCGTGGTATCTTCTCGTCCAATATACCACAGTGTCTCAAGACGAAAGTCTATGACCTGTGCATGTTGCCAGTAATGACATATGGCTCCGAAACGTGGTCGCTTACAATGGACCTCATGAGAAGACTTTTATTTTTATTTTTATAAACTAGTAAGACAACTGAGTAAGTAGTGATGCAATCACTGATGGTGAGGCGCACTAGTAAAAAACTTAAAGTCACCCAAAGGGCAATGGAAAGGGCTATGCTCGGAGTTTCCTTGCGTGATCACATCAGAAATGAAGATATCCGCAGGAGAACCAAGGTTACCGACATAGCTCAAAGAATCGCCAAACTTAAGTGGCAATAGGCATGGCACATTGCACACAGAACAAATGGTCGATGAGGATGAAAGGTTCTGGAGTGGCGACCACGTACCAGAAGACGCGGCGTTGGAAGACCTCCCACAAGGTGGACCAATGGCGAGGGTCGCGGGAATCCAATGGATGCGAGACGCACAGGATCAGTCGTTGTGGCGAGCTTGGGGGAGGCCTATGTCCAACAGTGGACGTCTTTCGGCTGAAATGATGATTATGATGAATATGAAAATTGAGTCTACGTCAATTGCAAATCCCCACACTAAAATGACATATTAAGCCAATACTGTGGAAATAGCATTGTAAACTGACCTAGCTGACAGGCCTGTTGGTCTAATTGTCAGCGGCCCGGACTGCTATGTCGGAGGTCGTAGGTTCGATTCCCACCCAGGACAAATATTTGTGTGATGAGCACGATCATTTGTTCTGCGTCTGGGTGTAATTTATCTATATTAGGAATGTATTTAGAAATATATAAGTATGTTTATCAGTTGTCTAGTACTCATATCACAAGCTCTGATTAGTTTGGGGCTAGATAACGTTGTGTGAAAGTTGTGGAATATTATTATTATTTATTATTATTATTGCTGTTGCTATATCTGTCTCTGCCTTATTTTTCTTACTACATAAGCAGCTGAGCAGGTATATTAAACTTAAAAAAAGTTCTATTATAAACGCCCCACTTCAATTTTAAATCGCTGGTTAAAAATTAAATTTTGAGATTTACCAAAAAAAGGGCGAATTTACAATAACATATTATTATGCACACAATGTAATGTAGTTAGACAATGTCTTCCCTTCGACCGGAGATATTAACCGGGTCTGATCGATTAAATGATGATATTTATCTTGACTGGCCTGTTGGTCTAGGTCTGTGTCTGGGTGTAATTTATCTATAATATGTATGTATTTAGAAATATATATGTATGTTTATCATATATCTAGTACTCATAACACAAGCTCTGCTTAGCTTGAGACTAGATGGCGTTGTGTGATAGTTGTGGAATATAAAAAAAACCCTCGATGATTCATTATGTGTCAAGGTTATTACTCAGTTTCATTTTCTAATCCATAGTCCTATTAGTTTAACTAACAGATCAGCATGAGATCATGCACAGTAGAATGTGGCCACCGCTGCCTGTAAAGGACACACAGTCTCGCTCCACCCTGGAGCGCGAGAAGTCATTGGATGATTTCTTACCTCACAAAAATTGAGCTACCAGGATTATTACGTCATAGAACGTATTATTTTGTAATAGGAAAACCGTAGGGCTGTGATCCGTGTTAACATGTGAACGTATAGGGTGATGATATACTTATCAATTTTTTTTAACCAACAAGACACCTCAGTAAAATGATAAATAAAAACTATTATTAACAAAATAGATGGAATTATGTAAATAGAAATTTTACGCGTTTAGACGTTTTTAAAATTTTATAATACTTGAGATCTTTGTTACTTCTTCCAGGTGTCAATGAAATAGCTCGAAAACACTATGGTTTGAGTTTTCATTCCAAATGCATTAATTATGTTAAAAGTTTCACTTGTATGACTACATGCAAGAGCATTGGTTTTCGAGTATTTAGACTGGATTATCGCTGTACATGTAGTTGTCATGAGCTAAAAACCACAACAATACTACCATTCTTTAAGTGGCGGACCAATGGCACTACAAAGACCTTGCCTAGTACTCAGAGTCCAAATCTATATCACATCGCTGGCACCTTGTCGCCAGCAAGGTCTGAAACTACCACACCTGAACAGACAACTACAACTGCAGCAGCAATAACTTGTGAACCACCGAAAGACAATAATGGCGAAAATGCTACCAATATAGATGATGCACCTAATACCAATAATTCAGATGCAACAACATCTACTTATGAAACATCGCCAGGTAATGAAGAAAAAAATCCTACCAAAGCAGACGATGATACATCAGGAAAAGATGGTGCTACTGATGCACCACAAAATCCTACAGAAGCAGGAGATACTCCAACAGACAGTCCTGAACCGGGTCCCGAAGAAGAAGAAGAAGAACCAGGTCCATAATAAACAATAACTATCAAATTAAATTTACATGAATATTGCGTGCACTAATACATTATGTAGGTATGTTAGTGTTTTAGGTATTCATGTAATGGGTCGTGTTACCCAATATAAATGGTATTTGATAAAATTGTTAATTATTTTTGGATATCTTTAACATCGATACCCATCGGTCGCAGATCTTTAGAAGGCGTACGAGGTGACGAAGCCAAGTCGCAGTGGCCCGTTTGATATTTCAAATTTGTCTATTGTAACTGGATACGGGCGCGGATACAGGTGTTCAAAGGTCCCCACGGGTTTCGACCAAAGGGAGTCTGAAACTCCAAATTAAGCAATACGATAGCTTTAGCTTAAGCTAGAAAGAAAGAAAGAAAAACAATGTTTTCACGAGAATAACGCCATCTTAGAACTAAATCAAATCGAATCATCTTTACTGTGGATCATAGGTAATTGTACATAATACTCTACGAATGGCTATGTCCCACCCTTAAGGCGTACAATACAATGTAGGTAAGTACAGGCCCCAGCAAAAGTGCTTGGATACCTTAAAGCCTATTTTCCCTTGCACGTTAAAGTTCAAGTTTTCGAAAATTAAACTAGATGGCGTTGGTTTCTTCACAGCTAAGTAGCGACCAAAGGCAATCTCACAAAGTATAAACTTGACTTTTAGTTCAACAAATAATAGATACATTCGTCATCATTGTCGCCAACAATTGATTGTAGTTCATAATTTCATCATTCAAACTAGAGTCATGTTGACCTAGCGGTTTAGCATGTGCAGATAGATGCGTAAATCAATGAGCCGTGAGTTCAAATCTCACGTAGTACTCACACTTTTTGTAAGTTACGAATAACAAACTAAAGAAATCGGTAGGAATATTATATCAAAGCTAACAAGTGGATATTTATTTGTAATATAATATTCAAGTAGGTAGTTACTCAGCAAAACGAAAAAAATGCAGGTAAACAGGCTCATCAAACAAAAAAGGCATTAAAAAAATAATATGTTTATTTCTTAAAAAAAATTATTCAAATTTAACAATCACCGTTTATTAATCGCCGAATAAGATTATAATATTATATATAATTTCCTATTGAGGCCATAGCTTAAGTATTCGTTTCCAATATTGGAAAGAGGATTGAAGCTTATGTAACCTTAACAAAAACAAACAAAAGACCAGATAATTTTATCATAAAGGTCAAAAGGATTAAATGTAGGCTAAAAAAACTATAAAATTACACAACAACATATCAAGTGTTCATAACTTTCTTCAGTTGTTTTAATTACGAATATTAAGTTAAACACACATAACAAGGTCTCCAGTTAATACAGAGAATAAGTACTGAGTAAATATTAATAAATCAGTATTATAATTATTTATTATCTTGTAGCCACAAACATAACCGTCCGTGTTCACTGGACTTAAAGTTTTTTCATTAGTAAATATGACATTACTCTAATCAAAGTTTATGTGATCCAAAGCAAACTGCAAATTTGCCCTTTTATGGTTTTCTGTAAGCAAGGATTTCAAAGCATGCCTCCGATAATGCAGCTTTTCACTAAGTATGAAGAGCACGACGGATAGTATCAACGCTTGTGTCAAATAAACTAGCATAATGGTTCGTCGACAGATGTCCGTTTTCTTCGTACTTCCTTATCATGGTTTGACGCTGCAATATGTTTATTAGTTTTAGTCTGCCAGCTCTTTGATGATGTTTCAAAGAACCCTCTTCTTCAAGTCGTCATATCCATAGAACAACTGTTTTTCTCTGCAACAATAAAACATAAATATATAATACCCAATAATGATTATTAGGAGTTTTTTGTTATATAAAAAAGTAAAAAAAAACTACTTACGTTTACACCGGTCTCTCTGGCTACTTTTGACAAGTTTTTACTTTGATTATGCTTAGCAATTATTTGAGCTCTTTTTACTAAATCTATATAACAATGCATATTTACTCATTTTGTTAAAATAAGTAGACAATACACCTGGTTAAAAATAAAATTGAACGAAAGGCGCTGGAACGAGATAATCGAAATTAATTTAGCGAACAACCAATTGAGCTTAGTCATAATTTTTTGGTCTAAGTATTATTTATACCCCTACCTACTAGATATTATTTATAAATCTATATTCAACCTACCCTCTCAAGTTTGAAACCTAACTCATAGATAATGGGGTGCTACGACAGGAAACCTCCACGCGTGTCCGCGGGCTGTAGTTCCCTTATGGATACGTCCAGAGCGAAGGCCAGTTCGCGGGACGGTGCACCCTGGGAGGCGGCCAACGATTCCCCTTGGGTACTTCTGCCTAAGGGGTCTCGATTTTCGCCTGCGAATATCCTGTCCGAAGGAACTCTTCAACGCGTGTCCCTCTGCTATAGCAGAAGGCACAGTGGCGAAGTAAGAGCGGGCTCGGTGTGCACTTACCCTGCCACCGAGCAGGCAGGAGGAAGATTTGCTCTTCCTTCTGCCACCGTTAGTCTCGTAGCCTCAGAGATTGTCCAAGGTCATGTTTCTGACTTTCGATGGGGGTCGAGGGTCCTGGCTTAACCGCCCGGGCCGCGAGGAAGACAACCTCTATAAAAAATTACCCCAAACCTCCAAGCGGCGGCGCACCGTGAGGGAGGTTGTTAGCTTGGCTAATGGGTAGCTTAATTAGTCTCTAGTGCGAACCACTCAATTTGAGCCGGTACAGAATGTTTTTTACTCGTGGGAACAAAAATGAATATGTCCAAATTTTTTAAAACCCCAAGTGACGAGGAGACGGAGAGCGATGCGCAGTCGGAGTCCGATGCGGCATCCAGAGGGAGCTCGAAGGGCTCGGAGGGCGGTGGAGTAGAGGGAGACTCCGGGAGAAACGCAAGTTCCTACCGGAAGCGCTCCAAACCGGGGGACGACGGGTCGTTCTCCGAGGGTGAGAAGGGCTCGGCCCCAAAAATCCCTACCAGTAGCCGCGGTGTGGGCCGAGCGCGAGGAAGGGGGAGGGGGCTCACTGTCCAAGAGTCCACCCAGCGAGCTGAAAGGCTCGCCGTGGAGGGACGCTACCCCAGAGCGACCAGCACTGAGGCTGACCCCTCGGGGCTGTCTGGCAGTGAGCCAGACGCCGGAGGCGACTCGGCTATCGATGAGGCGCTAGAGAGGCTAGAGTTAGTCCTGGCATCTGGCCTGAATAGCGTAGCCAAAAAAAGGGAGAAGTCCTCCAAGAGGAGTGCTATCTCCCAGGCCAGGACCTCTCTCCAAGAGGTAGTGGACCCCATCCGCAGGGGGCTTGCCAGGCTTCGGGCCGACAACGCTCGGCTACGGAAAGCCCTGGGCCAGCAAGAGCTGCCAAAGGACGACTCTTGCAGACTGGCAGGGGAGCGCGAGCGGGGGCAGGGGCAAAGTCAGCCAACGCGCCAGCCCGAGCCGGAGAGCCAGCTGCTGACGCTGGTGCAGCGGGAGCTGGCTGCCTTTCAGCAGCAGCTGCAACAGCAGCAGCAGCAGTTCCAGTTGCGGATCCAGCAGCAGCTGTCCCTACTGGAGGGCATTGTGCTGCGCCCCCCACTTGCGGCCTCCGGCCAGCGAAAGGCGGCGTCCTATGCTGCCACTGCTGCGGCCACGGTTGCTGCGCCCAAGCCGGGCCCGTCGGGGCAGGCCGAGCGCGGGACTGTGGTACCGCAGTCCGCGAGGTCAGCCCCTCTGGCCAGAAGACAGCAGCAGGGGAAGCAAGCCGCTGCTGCTGCCCCTCCTCCCAAGAAGGGCAAAACGCCGCCGGCCACTAAGGCGGTGGGAACCCCTGCTGTAGCGGCAAGCAGACGGCCTTTGCCGCCTCCCCCGCCTACGGAATCTCCGGCCGAAGCCGAATGGCAGGTTGCTGGAGCCAAGGAAAAGGCGGGTAGAGCGGATCGGGCCGCAAAGAAACGAGAACGGCGGCGGCAGCGGAAAAGAAGGGCCATTGAAGCCAGGTGTCGCGCCCCGGATTCTACGGCTGTAGTGATTACACTGCAGCCGGCTGCGGAGAAAAAGGGCGTGACCTACGGCGAGGTCATCCGGAAGGCGAGGCGAGCGGTCAACCTTGCCGAGCTCGGAATCACCGGGGGCTTCCGGATGCGGCATACCGCGACTGGTGCCCTCATGCTAGAGGTCCCCGGGGCAAACAGCGGCCCTACCGCAGACGCCCTGGCCGAGAAAATAAGGACGTCCTTGGATGCGGAGGAGGCCCGAGTGTCCAGGCCCACAAAATGCGTTGACATGCGCATTATGGGCCTGGATGACTCAGTGACGGTAAATGAGGTTGTGGCCGCCGTCGTCAGGATAGGGGGGTGCCTGGCCAACCAGGTTCGGGCAGGCGCCATCCGTGCTGACGGCACGGGCATGGGGTCGGTGACGGTGAGCTGCCCTGTGTCAGCGGCCAGGAATATCAGCGGGGAGGGCCGACGGCTTTTGGTGGGCTGGGTCTCCGCACGGGTAAAACTGCTGGAGCCCAGACCTCTACGTTGCTATCGCTGCCACGTGGGGCACCACGTGGGGGCCTGTTGCGCAGCGGAGGTGGATCGCAGTGACCGCTGCTTTCAGTGCGGTCAGCCCGGTCACAAGGCCATCACTTGCAGTGCAGCGCCGCACTGCTACGCATGTGCAGCGGCAGGCAAGCCAGCCGAACACCGGGCTGGGGGCAGGTCCTGTGATCCCCCCGCCAAGGCCAAGGGCAAGGTCCCGAGGCCCATCCCCGCGAATGTGCTCGCCGCTGCGGCCGCCAAGTTGGCCACCGCCGCCATCACTTCCGCAGACGCCGCCGCGGCGACCACAGTGGCAGGGCCCTCACAAGGGGCTCGGGAGGAGACTGTAATGGATTGTCAATAATAGCTCCATTACGTCTCCTCCAGGCGAATATCAACCACTGCGCCCCCGCTCAGGATCTGTTGCTCCAGAGCATGGCGCAGTGGTCGATAAACATCGCCGTAGTCTCCGAGCCGTACTACGTCCAGCCCAGGGCCGACTGGGTGCAGGACCTGAACGGCTCGGTGACCTTAATTTCGTCGGCCGCCGCCGGTACCCCGTCCCTCGAGGCCGTCACGAGGGGGCAGGGTTGCGTAGCGGCACGGTTCGGGGACATCGCAGTCGTAGGTGTATACCTCTCCCCGAACCGAACTCTCGCCGATCTCCACATCTCCCTTCTGGAGCTGAATGCCGTCGTCGCTGGGTTTGGTTCCCTCCCCGTGGTCGTTTGCGGGGACTTCAATGCCAAGAACCTGGCTTGGGGTTCCCGGTACACAGACCAGCGGGGTCGGATGGTGGAGGACTGGGCTTTGGAGCTAGGCCTGGTCGTCCTAAACCGGGGTTCTGTCCCCACGTGTGTGCGGATGCGGGGCGAGTCAGTGGTGGACATTTCATTCGCCAGTCCCGCTCTGACACCGCGTGTCGTTGACTGGCGCGTCATGGAAGGGGTGGAGACGTACTCAGACCATCGATACATCCGGTTTGACGTCTCCGCCCAGTCCTCAACCGCGCCGGTCCAACAAACCCCGTGTGGTCCGCGTTGGGCGCTGAAGCAGCTGGACCGGGAGCTCCTCCTGGAAGCCGCGATGGTACAGGCCTGGGTGCAAGCACCGGACAGGCCTGTTGACATCGACGTCGAGGCAGAGTGGTTCCGGGAGGCCATGTCGCAAATCTGCGACGTGGCAATGCCCCGAGTCCGGCCAGGACGTGCCCGGCGCCAGGTGTACTGGTGGTCGCCAGAGATCGCGGCACTGCGTAGCGCGTGCAATGCCGCGCGGCGCCAGTACGCCAGGCACCGCAGGCGCCGCATCCGTCCGCCGGATGCGGAGACCAGAGAGGCGGAGCTCTACGAGGGATACAGAGAGGCGAGACGCACCCTCCGAGCGGAGATAAAGCGGGCGAAGGTAGAGGCCCGCAACGTGTGGCTGGAAACTCTGAACAGAGACCCATGGGGGCGCCCCTACAAGGTGGTGCGAGAAAAGCTCCGCCCCTGGGCTCCCCCGCTGACGCAGAGTCTCCGGCCCCAGCTTGTGGAGGGTGTGGTTAGCGCTCTATTCCCCACGCGAGGGGAACACTCTCCCCCGCCTATGGCTCCGCCACCTGCGGTGTCCAACGTGGACCACGACGGCGACGGCGACGACATTGCTCCAGAGGTGACCGAGGTAGAGATGCGAGTGGCGGTACGTAGGCTCAGTGCCAAAAACACCGCCCCAGGACCCGATGGCCTGCCTGGAAAGGCCTGGGTCCTGGCCATGGAGGAACTCGGGCCTCGACTAAGAGGGCTCTTTAGCGCATGTATGGAGAGGGGCCAGTTCCCACTTCGCTGGAAGACCGGGAAACTGGTCCTCATCGCGAAGCCGGGGCGCCCTGCGGACTCACCGTCCGCGTACCGGCCCATCGTGCTGCTCGACGAGGTGGGCAAGCTCTTTGAAAGAGTAATTGCAGACCGCCTCGTCGCGCACCTAACACGGGTGGGGCCGGATCTTTCGGACGGCCAATTTGGCTTTCGCAGGGCGCGCTCTACGGTGGACGCCATCATGCGCGTGCGAGCCCTCACGACGGGGGATGCGGTGTCCCAGGGCAGGTGTGTCTTAGTGGTGTCTTTGGACATCGCCAACGCTTTCAATTCCCTGCCCTGGAGTAGCATTAGGAGGGCACTCCGGTATCATCGGGTGCCTGACTACCTCTGTCATGTTGTCGAGGCCTACCTGTCGGACAGGTACATTATCTACCCTGGTCACCTGGGAGAGTGGAAACGGCGAGAGATGTCGTGCGGTGTTCCGCAGGGATCGGTACTAGGACCACCCTTGTGGAACATCGGGTACGACTACGTGCTGCGCGGCGATCTCCCTGACGGGGTCAGCGTGGTCTGCTACGCAGATGATACGCTGGTCCTGGCGCGGGGAGAGTCATACCAGGCGGCGGTCGAACTAGTGACTCGCGGGGTTGCGACAGTCGTGGAGAGGATCCAAGAGTTGGGACTCGAGGTGGCATTGCACAAGTCCGAAGCCATGTGCTTCCACGGCCCTCGGAACGCGCCACCATCGGGTTCCCAACTAACGGTAGGAGGAGTTCACATCGGCGTCGAGTCGACGATGAAGTACCTTGGACTTGTCCTCGACAGCCGGTGGAACTTCGAGGAGCATTTCCGACGTCTGGCTCCCAAACTGGATCGCACAGGGGCTGCCCTCAAGCGGCTCCTGCCCAACCTAGGGGGTCCAGACGCCTCCTGCCGGAGGCTATATGCAGGAATCGTTCGGTCCATGGCCCTTTACGGGGCACCGGTATGGGCGCCGTCTCTTCGAAAGCGACCGGCAGCCAAGCTGAACGCAAGCCAGAGGGTCATGGCCATCCGGATGGTGCGGGGATACCGCACGATTTCCCGCGAAGCAGCATGCCTCCTCGCTAACCAACCACCGTGGGAATTGCAGGCAAAAGACCTTGCACGTATGCATGATCTGCGCATGGAGATGCAACGCCGGGGCGAAACTCCGCTGCCGCGCCAAGTAGCGGCATGGCGGAAAAACTTCCAGCGGGATCTCATGGTGGAATGGCGACGGCGACTGTCGCAACCCAGTGCTGGGCACGCCTTAATTATGGCGATAAGTCCCCTCTTTGAGGAGTGGCTGGAAAGACCTCACGGCGTCCTTACTTACCGCATGACGCAGGTCCTCACCGGACATGGTAAGTTTGGGAAGTTCCTGTACCGGATCCGTGCAGAAGAGACGCCCGGGTGCCACCATTGTGTGGACCGCCCGGAGGACACGGTGGAGCACACGGTAGAGGTGTGCCCCGCTTGGGCAGAGCACCGTCGTGTCCTCGTGAGGGCGATCGGCGGCAGCGATCTCTCGCGCCGGGCCTTGGTACAGGCCATGGTCCGGAGCGAAGAGGAGTGGCAGGCGGTCGCCTCCTTCTGCGAAGCAGTAATGCTAGCAAAGGAGGCGGCCGATCGCGTGAGGCAACGGCAACGGTCCTTACGCCCCAACCGCCGCCGGGATTCCGATCCCGATTTCCGGCCACCGTAGGCGCGGGCTTGCGAACGGCGAGCAATGGGTGGCTCGCCGTCCGATCGTCCGGTAACCGTCCGGACCGAGCCCAAGTCGTCGACGGCGCGTAGTGTTCCACGCGCGCCTCAAGGAGATGTCAGCAACCGTAGGGGCCCAACAGGGTCGAAGCCTACTGGGGCCATGGGTGATGCGAAAGAGATCCCCGGGGCCCTGGAAAACAAATGGCAAAGAAGGAACAGGAGTGGGTTTTTAGTCAGTAAAAGTCTGACACTATCTCCCGCTCCGCCCAAGAGCGGGGGATGTCATGAGATGATTTTCCCACCCGAAAAAAAAAAAAAAAAAAAAAAACTCATAGATAATCAAATATTTATAAATTGATATTCAATTTTAATATCTTCATCTCTTTAAAATAAATTATAAATTATTTCAATATTTGAAGAAACAAAAAGAAAGTACAAAAATAAGCATTAATTAAGCGTTAATCATTTGAAGCACAGCGACGCCATCTATTAACAGTATAATGTAATGTTGTCGATAGCAACATTTCAATCTGGTTTTATGCTAGATGGTGTCATTTCTCGCTTCACACGATTTTATTTCTGTACTATCCATGCACTTTTGCTTCTGAATTTACCTATAGTGATATTACATGCATGTCAACAATATTAAAATACATTCAAAATTATTAGATTGTTGGGGTAACAAATTTCAATAAACAAACAGTTTATAAATTAATGGAGTCTCTCGTATACAAAACGCATCATGACCCAGGCAGATTATATTTTAATAGTTATTTGTCGGCAAAGAAGTCTTTCATAGATTAATAGTATTTGTTCACTAACAGTTCATGGAGTTTCTTCTTAAATGATTTTATTTCAGTAATTGCTCATAAAGGCCTTGGAATATTATTGAATATACGCGGAGCCGAGCAGAAAATACTTTTGTGTAAGAAATGAGTCTTACTAGGAACTATGTCTAGCTTGTCCTGATGCCGTATACGCGTTCGATATTTAAATAGATTAGTATTATTTTTGACAAAAACTGCGACATCAAAAATGTAGAGACATTTGTATGATTTTTTTTTAATGGTTCACCTGTTCTGTTTTCTGTAGGTTGAAAATTGGCCTGACACACCGTTTCTGTGCAATGAACGCACGTTCCTTATCAACACTATTGCCCCAAAATAACAAACCGTATCTAAGGTAAGAGCTGACGTAACCATGGTATTAGTTTTGGTAGATTTGCAATTTTTCTTAGTCTGTGAATAATATGAGAACTTGGTTAATTTTTTATAGACATAGTCGACTTGTTTTATCCCCATTATTTTGTCATTCACGTATAAACCCTATACATTTTGTTGTTTCTGTTTCTTCAATGTCTTTATCTTGATACTTGAAATTTAAAGTACCCCTACGTCGAGATCTTATTTTAAGATTCATTATTTTGGTCTTGTAAATATTAATCATTAATTTATTTGAATTAAACCAGTCATTTACTAATACTAAAGATTCGTTAATGTCAGATTCTAAGTCAATTGTATTGTCAGTAGTGAATAGTAGAGTGCTTGCTTTCCTTATCTCTGTAATCTGTTGCCTATTAGGTAGATATGATTTTATGAGATTGTATGCATTGCCTCTCACACCATATGCATATAGTTTATTAGAAGAATATTATGGTCAACACGGTCAAAAGCTTTTAACATATCCTTAGATATTGCTACAGCCGGCAGTCCTTTGTCCTAATTTGTCATTTTATTTCCTAACAAATTATATATTGCTAATTAATTGACTTATTATTTCTAAAACCGTATTAACATGGAGAAAAGATGTTATGGCTTTCGAAGAAGGTGTAGAGACATTTATAAATGACCTTTTCTAAAATTTTGGCAAAGATAGGTAATAGCGCTATGGGCTTATAATTGCTCATATTAGTTGTCACCTTTTTTAAAAACTGGCTTTATTATTAAAAAAAAAAATTTCTCCGGAAATATGCCTTCTTCTATACATTAATTTATTATATAGCTTAGGGGTTCTGATATTATATCAGCAACATCTTTAACAATATTAGTCGTTATTCCATCATAACCGGTACTGTTTTTATTTTTAAATGAAATTATTATTTTATTGATGTCTTCTGGAATTGTCGGAGTCAAGAAAATAGAATTTTTTGTCAATTTAAATTATATGTCAATTAGAATTTTTTTAAATTATATGTCAATTTATTTGAAGAGTTATTAATTGTATCGAATTGTTTGTTATTGTTATTTTTATTGTCAATAAAAAAGTCATTAAACATTTTAGCGATGTCATTGGGATTGGTTACTATTTTATCGTTGGAAATTATTTGTTCTACGCTATCGATCGGAAATTTAGGTTTGATCTCATTAATTACATTCTGTTGTATGTTTAAGTTGCTTTGCTTTTATTTGTGGCAGTCCTAATGTAGTAATCGTTTTGGGTTTTTTTTGTTAGCCTAATTTTTTTTTTGTATCTCTTCGCGTATGTCATGAATGCGTTTTTGTTTGATGCATTTGGATTTTGACTTTATTTTTTTTTTTTTTTTTAATTCGCTATAAACCAGTGCTTGACTGCGATCCCACCTGATGGTAAGCAGTGATGCAATCATTGATGGTGAGGCGCACTAGTTTATTAAGAGCCTATTCACTCTAGCCTTGAAGGCACCTAAATTATAGTTGGACGGGAAGACAGCAGCAGGCAAATTGTTCCAGTCCCTCGATGTACGCGGTATAAACACTTTATTGCCACAAGGATGACATTTACGTTATGTACTCAACAAAATTGGGAAAGGAATCCTCGAAAATAGAACGAGAGACGAAGAGAGCTTTTTTTAATAATTTTGATTTCTGGGGCTATTGTGTTAAATTTGGTAAGAGTCAGTTGTCTGTCAGTACTGTCAGGTAAAAATTATTTACATTTTGAAAGATTGAGATCAAGTCTTATTGAGTGTAGTTTATTTTTTAAGAATTGTATTGTGTAAATGTAAATAATTTAAAACTGTGTCTGCATCGGTTCCTAGGGTTCCGTCATCGAGATACCAAACATTGAATTTGGAATTTAACTGTCGTATAAATGGGTGAATAACTAAAATGAAGATCACCGGCCCGAGGGGATCACCTTGTTGACAGCCAACACCGGATTCCAAAAGGTTGTCCAGATTTAGTAATTTAGATAGTTGTCTATAACATTGCCAAAGAAAACTAAAAATTTAGAGTACTTCTTTTTTAGATTCTGCCTGCAAGGTTTTTGCAATTCCCTATTAACCGAATTGAAAGCATTTTTATGTCAACCTTCAGGATGACACCTCCTA
Source organism: Mythimna pallens (assembly GCA_961205895.1). Taxonomy (NCBI): domain Eukaryota; kingdom Metazoa; phylum Arthropoda; class Insecta; order Lepidoptera; family Noctuidae; genus Mythimna; species Mythimna pallens. The sequence goes on along the minus strand of OY540830.1, from coordinate 15,085,903 downwards.
AGTTATAATTTAGGAAGGTCAACAAGGCGTATACGGCAGCCTCGCAGCCCCCTTTGGAGCCGAAACCTAGCTGCAGAGGCTGATTTTTTTTCGAAACAGCCTCACAATAAAATCACACATTACAACAAATTTTGGCAGCTCCATACAGAGTGTCGATGCGGGCTCGTTCACCTTGCCCGGAAGCATCAGTTTAACCAGAACCGTAAGCTCCTTCGAGTGCAACTCACCAGCTTCCCCGGCGCCCCGACTTAGGCGACGAGGCTGCCGGCAAAGCCACTTACTCCGGAAGAAGCAAACGGCTAAGATTACCTCTCGACCTATAACATTCATACCCTCACCGTAAGAATGTCCGAATCAAGAGGGTCTGGAAAAGAAAGGCCATCCGCTAGGGTAGGGTGTTTGTTCTCCAGAGCTACTAGAGTATCTAGAGAACAAGGAGCCAGGAGCACATCACTACTGACGAGAATTCTGGCTGCTCAGCTAATGTCACCTTCCTCTAATTTAGTTTTGGCCAGATGCAAAATACCTCCTGAAGAGGTAACCCTCTGTGTCGAAAATTTTGACTCCAAATTAAGGGCCTATATAATAGGGTTTAAAGTATGAAATTGCCGTTTTATTGTAATAGGTACTTCGAATTGACATAGAACCTTCATGGTTTGAGATTTTTGAGTGAAACTTTTTTCACATGGTACCTATGAATTTTTCTTTAAAAAAATGTGCAACAGCTTATCGACTTTTAGTTGTTTTTTTTATTCAGCTTCGACAAGAAAGATGGATACTTCGAAAATTCGAGTGATTTTTGAATACGAGTTCCGACAAGGAACTAACGCGACAGAAACAGCTCGCAATATCAATGTTGCGTTTGGAGAGAGGACTGCTAATGAACGCACCGTGCGATTTTGGTTTAAACGCTTTCGTGATGGAAACTTTGATTTGAAGAACAAACCACGTGGAAGACCACTCACACAGGTGAATAACAATGAATTGAAAGAGATGGTGGAAGCCGATCCGAGCCAAACTACCCAGGAATTAGCGGCAAGGTTTAACGTTCCCTTACCAACAATATTGACTCATTTGCGTCAAATCAATAAAATAAAAAAATATGAAAAATGGGTTCCTCATGATTTGACTGATCAGCAGAAAGAAACGCGTGTTGAAACTTGTATTGCCTTGTTGAATCCATACAGAAATGAAGGAAAATTGGATCGAATTGTGACATGTGATGAATAGATAGAAAGAAAATAGATTCTTTACGATAACCGTAAGAGAAAAATGCAATGGCTGACCCCAGGTCCAACGCCACAAAAGTGTCCTAAAGCAAAGCTTACCAATAAAAAGGTAATGGTAACAGTTTGGTGGTCTCAGCATGGTGTTATTCACTATAGCTTCCTCGGATCTGGTCAAGCAATAACGGCAGATGTGTACTGTGCCGAACTTCGAACAATAATAGCAAAACTAACAGTGAAACCGCCCGAACTCATGAATCGTTTTAACTCTACAGGAACTGCAATTAAAAACCATTCGTCACCCTCCGTATTTGCCAGACCTTGCTCCAACGGTCTACCATTTTTTTCGTGATTTGGACAATTTTCTACGTGATAAAAAGTTTTCTTCTCAGAAGACAGTACAAAATGCTTTCATACAGTTTGTCGAATCTAGATCACCAGAGTTCTATCGTAAAGGCATAAATGACATTCCTATTAGATGGCAGCAATGTATAGATAATAATGGTAATTATTTTGATTAAATAAATATGTGAAATTAAAACGAAAAAAGAAACAAATTTAAATTTTTCAGTACAAATGTGCAATTTCATACTTTAACCCCTAATATTAAAATTTTCTTTAATTTGTGTAGTTAAAGTCTTTGTGGTTGCCAAATCCTTTCGAACGTGTAATATTCTGTAGGAGAAGGTGAGAAGTTGATCCCAAACACTTAGTGAGTTCTCCCGGGCAGCCAGGCGGACACAACTTACTATAATTTCGCTACTAGAGGTATGGCACCACGGGTAATCGTTTTAAAACAGGAATAGATTTTTTAATTTTGTAAGAGTTTACCAAAGTGAGTCAAAAGAAGATGACTCACCTCAGAAGTTCTGAATAGAAAATTCGTTATTTCTGCTCAGATTTATTTACATATTGGTGATAATGCTCTTTGATATGATTTATCAAACCCCTATTTCAGTATTTTATAAATTCAAACCTTAAGGTTTGAATTAAAAAAAATACTAAACGTGACAACTAGTGAGAATGTTCTCCAGGATGTTTGAAAAAGTTACCGTGGCCTTGGAACGTAAAGGGCGACGGAACATAGGTGGGTTTTAGTCACTAAAAGTCTGATACGCTCCACCCAGATCGAGAGAGAATATTAGACGATTTGACACGTCAAAATATGTGTAGACCATGGTCATTTAGCGTACGGCCGAATGTACGATATTTCTGAATAAATGGAATTTATAGGTAACACAAAAAAGAGAGCAAACCGTTTGGACAGAATTAAGGTCTCATTAGAGCCACCCGATATCCCACCATAGCGCCTCGCCTCGAGCGTTTAGTATTCTTTGTTTGGGGTACTATGGGTATATGCTCACTAATCAACTCCGGAACGCCTCGCCCGCGGGCTGACCAGGCGCGGACGGCGACTAGACCACTCAGTGATCAACCTTTGCGTTGCCAACGTGCAGGTTCCGAATAGATCGCATGCTGTCCGTCAGTGGTTCATACGCGAGTACTCGATGCATCGGTGGCACTCCGTTCCCTCTTCCTTATTATTTCCAAAATGAAAACAAAATCTTAACGTAAACGTCGCAGCGTCCACCCGTGGATCACCTGACGTTCACTGGTTGACATGCGGCAGCCAATCATGGTGGACAACGAATGGATACCGAGTAACGAGGTGGTGTTGGTCAAGTGTCGGGTGAGTCTAATTAGGTAGCCATGTAGTATGTATAGTAGTGTCTAAGCTACCATTTGACGCTGGTCCCACTGGAATATGTTACGAGGGTATTATTTGAGCACATTCAAAGGGGTCTGCTAAGCAATTTGAACAAGCTAGATCTTGGCAAACCTACTTATTATTCAAGATCTAATCAATGGTTAATAGCTGGCATTACTGCTGGCCAGGTTTTATGAGGTTATTTACGGTCAAAATATTGTTCAGCTAAGTTAAATTTTTCTGTTGACCGGTTAACAGGTAAATTCAATGCCAGAGTAATCTAACGTATATTAAATGTTTTTACACAAATGACAAGGCCAAATGGGTATTATAAGTTATCCTAACGCTCCTAAGGCGGCCCGAATAGCGACAGGCGCTCATTTTGCTCACAATTTTCGCGTAAGCGCGAATGTTGCAGCCATTCTAACGCACTTCGAACCCTGGCTGAAAACAGATGAGTGTATCTCCTGCAGGTTCACTGAGGTAATGAACAGACTCTGTTCCTTAGGTGATTCTTGAATAGGATTGGAAGAGAGGAAACAATAAATTACCGAGTAGACCTGTCTTGTATAATCTCGTTAGGGATATGCTCGAACAGAAGTTGCACCGAGGGGGTTTCTTTCGGGTGAATTGACTTACTGCACTCGCTGGTCTTTTCCCCAGTAGTCCAAGCGCTTGAAAGATTCCTCTGATAACAAAGTTAAGTTTTTGTTACAGTTGGTACGTATACTATATAAATCAAAGATTTGCTAAAAGAAATCTCAAGTTAAGGTCATAAAATCATTGTTTTGTTTTGGTGTATTTACAAGAAGACTGTTTCTCGTAAGTGTTCACTCCGGCTGACCAATAAAGAAAAGGCGCAAATGAGAAACTAGACTTCTCCCGGATGACCAGCTCCATAGGATTGCTACTGCCCAACAACTCGCCATAGAGCAGCCCTTTTTTTAGGGAATAACGAGCGCGGCCCTATAACGTAAGGGGCAACTGAAGGACAAACAAAGGTGGGTTTTAGTCAGTAAGTCTGACACTCCCTCTCACTCCGACCAAAGCAGCAGATATATAAAGAAGAAAGTAAGGTAGTTTCTAGTGATGGGATGTAACGTGCAAAGCTCTTTAATAAAACTTATTCGTGCTCCGCTCATGCGTGGCAGACTTCCACCGTGTGCTCCATCGTCCGGGCAATCCACACAACGGTTTATTTTAGGTGGGAAATTATCTAGTAACTTCTCCCGCTCTAGACACAATGGTGATACCCGGGCGTTATTTTGTGGGTTATGACAGCCACTGTCTCAAGTACTCCGAGATATCGCATACCACGTCGACATTACATACCACTCTTACAGTCTAACATTTTTTAGTGTTGCAAAATGTGTTACTATTTGGTTAATTACTTGTATAATCAAAAATATTATTATCATAAAAATGATAGGGTAATTGATAATGGATACCTATTGGTCAGACCATTTTTTTCATTTGTCATAATTGTACCTAAATTGTTACAGGAAAGTAATTATGTTAGTAAAGTGTTTTGGCGAAATCGCGACGAGATGCAGATCAGAGGGTATCGTGACCTGTGCAACAAGGAGTTAAGAGGCGTTCACTATCCTGAAGTTTTTTTTTTGTTTCACATTGAACACCAAGCTAAGGTATATTAGCCTGGTGCTGTAAGTGGAATAAGTTAGGTACTTAAACTACAGGTGCTGTAAAAAATTGGTACCGGAAGAAGAATACTATAAAATAAGTATCTAATTACTGATACCATCAGTCTAAGTATTATTATAATTATTGGTTTATTTCTCTCCTTGGCAGATATCTTAATGTAAAAACGATCGTAAACTTTGGTTGTTTATGTGTAAGCGAGCAATAAAATAGGCATTGAACAGAGAAAGACGGGCATCGGAGAGTAAAGGTGACAGGTCCCCTCGGCTTACGCCAACTACGGTACAAATTGCGATATTAAGCACAAGGCGTGATGAAAAAACACTAGCGGAATATAAATTAGGCAGGAGAAGCTCTATAATCAATATAAACGATGCTAAAGAAGATTAGAAAAATCCTGTAAGAAAACAAATTTCACGGGATCGTAAAGACACGTGGAACTGCAATCTTTTACTTTTTTTTCAGCGTATTTGGGCGTTGCTTTTGATGCCTTATCATTTAAAATAACAAACGTAGCCATTTTTTACGGTTGATAATCTCGCGCTTAAACACTATCTCACCTGATGGAAAGCGAAGATGTAGTCGACGATAAATAACGCTTGCCTAGAAGTAACCTGTTCAATGTTGACTTAAAGACCTCCAGGTTTTATCTATCAGGAGACACCGACTCCGGCAGAGAAATCATATGATTGTTTAAGTAAAAATAGATAATATGGACGCTTAACATGAGGCCTGGTTCGAGACGGCACGAAAAAAGAATGTCTAGAAGGACTTATAGAAGGCTGCCAGCAGTCTGATAACAATGGTTTGATAAAAAATAAGTCAACAAAAAGGTTATATCTAATTCAGTTGGTTTAAGAAGTCAAATCCAATGAAATAATTTTATAAAATACTAAATCGTCGAATGGTCAATGGTTGAAATTATTTCATTAATCCTACCCAACTCCTTCAAACCATCATATAAACCAAGCGTTGTCATTTTCTTTTTCAGAACGCCAGTCGAATTTAAGCCTAGTGCTAATTGCACGGTCACTAATATCATAAACTACCTGCGTCTTTGGTTACTGCTTTGCTAACGCGGGTCGTAGCGTTATATTATCTGACCTATAGCTTCCCTCAATAAATGGGATATCCAGCACTAAAGTAATTTTTCAATTTGAAGTAGTAGCTCATTCAGACAAACAAACTTTTCAGCTTTATAATATTTAGTATACGTACCTATAGACGACCTGTGGACGTCTTTCGGCTGAAATGATGATGTTGGTGATGACCTATAGATATAAAGGTCCAGCATCTCTGCCGGGACACAGTAACTCCGTGCTCTGATCATAACATATTCTGTAAATTCTGTAAGTGTTCCGACAGACGTTGTTCCGTCCGACAGCTGGCCTGACGTCAGAAAAAAAATAGAGAAACTTATTGCAGCGCCACCTCAAATGTACACACATAATTTTATCCTAATCAGTCAAGCCGTTTAGGAAGAGTTTGGCGACAAATACACGTACAGAAGAATTATATAATATATATAAAGATAAGTCAATCTCAAATGTTGGTCAGCTTATAAATAAAACTGTATAACAAGAAAATATCACTTTTTTATGTACTTTGATTGCAGCCAGCATTTAAATAAAAATATAAAAAATAGTAATTATCGACTATGCTAAGTCTAAGGGTCGCCGCACACGGGCCACCGATCACAACAACAAAACGCAGCCACCGGTATATTTCCTATAGTTCTCATACGTTTTATATGGATTCGTCGCATACGGTTGATGCCAGTAGCCGCCACACTCTACAAATCGCCGCTGCTCGCTTCTTGTTGCACGCACTGGCCACTAAACGCCGATACAAACCGCCGGTCACACGCCACTTGCGCATTCAAACCTTCTTTGTCAGAGTCCATTATGATACTGCGCGTATGGGTTAAAAAAAAGTAGCAGCCACCGGCCACAAGTGGCTGTCGCGCGCTTCAGCCTCCTTTGTGGCATGTGGCCCATGTGCGGTGACAATAAGGATATTTGTTACATGTTCCTAAGAAAGTCTATATATCTACAGAAGCTGTTTAAGCTTTAATAAATAAAATTACATAAAATTAAGCAGCCCTACATTTATCCGGGAGATGTAATATTGTGGGCCTCTTTTCTTTAATAGCCCGTTTTCTTAAAGAATAACGTATATTTGTAATTAAGGATAAGAATAACAATTAATATTAATTTATTTTTAGCAGTTTTACTTATTTCCGTCTTAACTAACACTATACGAGGCCTCAATTTAATGTATAAACATAAAGATATTACATAAAGCAAAAATCATATCACATGACGAGGAGACTTATTATATTTGTTATTAAAATTTAATTTATATTTTTATATTTTCTCTATTCAAATGTTGATATCAGTGTATTGTTTTTTAATTTAACGCATTTGAAATAAATTAAAAATGAGATGGTGATTTCACTATGTAAAGTTTTAATTAGTTTCAATGTAATGCAGCTTAATTATTTTTATGTAATCACGACATTTTTATTATTACTAACTATACAAATGCTGTGCACGCCTATAAATGACTCTTGAGCCAAAATAGCCGTATCCAATACTCCAAGGTATTATTAAAATGTTCGTAATCCTCACAATGGGCTGGCATCATCTGCGGCACATTTTTGACTTAACGGAAAAGACGTGTCGTCGGTACTTAGTCGTGTATTTTATGAATTTTTGAAAAAAGCCGAGGTGTTGAAATTACATTTCTAAATCATAATAAAACTACTTTTGAAATAAAACGTCTGTTGTGAAAATTAAGTCACTTCCTTTTTCTAGCTAGGGTTAAAGTAGCGCTGAAGGAAAAATACTAATAGAGCTAAGTATTTTTACATAAAGAAGCGAAAAATGGGTGTCAGCTACGCACCTTTTCACAGCCTGGCACATCTCGAGAAAAAGTGCCGTAATGATCTTACCATGTATTGTTACTACTGTAAGCCTTTATCTATATAATAATATAAATATGAATTAATTGTTTGCGATAATATGATTTCCTGTTGTATACCGACACAGATGCAAATAGGAGGCGTATCCTCTTTAAACTTTTCCTTCGCAAGGTACAATAAGGCAGTTCTAAAAAAGTGTAGAAAATGTAAAGACGAAATTGAATTTGATTCCGATACATAAATTTTACTTAGCGTTTGTCTCCCTCGGATCAAGCAGGAAAATAAACGAATGTTAATTAAATTTGTTTGTGCGAAACTAAGTCGCCAACAGCCTTTTAATTATTTACTTTCTTATTTCGCTGCCTCCTGTTACATAAGCAATAAAACCTATATTTTTGCTTATAACTTTATAGGAATACCGGCTAGTACAGTAACCTGCATTTTGATACATGACACTAACATTATAAAGGATGAAGAATGGAGGAAGGAAGGATAGTTTGTATGTATGTGTGAATGAGAGATGATCTCATTCATCAGAAGACTTAAAGTCACCCAAAGAGCAATGGAAAGGGCTATGCTAGGAATTTCCTTGCGTGATCGAATCAGGAATGAGGATATCCGCAGGAGAACCAAGGTTACCGACATAGCACGAAGAATAGCCAAACTTAAGTGGCAATGGGCAGGACACATTGCTCGCTGAACGGATGGCCGTTGGAGCCGAAAGGTTCTGGAATGGCGACCACGTACCGGAAGACGTAGCTTTGGAAGGCCTCCTGCAAGGTGGACCGATGACCTGGGTTGCGGGAATCCGATGGACGCGAGACGCACAGGACCGTTCATTATGGCGACACTTGGGAGGCGTATGTCCAACAGTGGACGTCTTTCGGCTGAAATGATGATGCGTGAATGTGTGTTACTCCTTCACGCTCAAACGGCTCAACGGATTTGGATGAAAGGCAAAGGTTCCAGGACCTCCTGGAAGAGCACTTAGGATACTTTTTATCCCAGGAATATGCCATTCCCACAGGATAATGTTCTACTTTCTGACAGGAGCTAGTAAAATAATAATTTGCGTGAACAGAGCAAATGCTCCCGAATGTCCTCAGTAAGTAACACAGTACTCCTAAATCAAGTTTGTATAAATACCTACTTATAAAAACTTGATTTAGGAGTACTGTTACATATAACAGTTGCTACTAGGTACCTAGGCTGCACTTTTCAGTTATTATAGAACAGTGGTTCGCAACCTTTTGTGATCGGGGACAACTTTGGTTTCTTCATTGTTAGCAGTGATCCCGGTGATCAGGGCCCTTACTTACCATGACGTGTTAAAATGTCAAGCGTTTGAGCGAGATAAAAGGATACACTCTATATAGCTTTATCCCTTTAACGGGTTCAGTTTAGGTCGTCAAATGGATCGCGTTAAGTACTTGTGGTACGCTGAAGTCCAGAAGAAAACGTATGATTTTCCCGCCTAAAAAAAAATAACTGATAAAAAAACTTTCATAGATTCTAAACTTGAGCATTCTTTAAATTATTAGTAACATACATCGTCATACAAAACACAAAATTTCTGATAAATTAAATAGCTGATTTTGTGTTATCAGAAATTTTGTGTTTTGCATCAGTTTTTTATGGGAATTACGAAATTTTCAGATCTTTCGTGGATGTCTTACAATCTTAGTTCTTGCAGGCCACCGTTGAAAACTGTATATATAGTTTAAGTACTTTAAATATTAATAAAGCACTGGATTATGTAAGGGGTACATAGAAACGGTAATAAAATCTATTAATAGTAACAATACAATCGCTCCAATACAATGCACGTAATGAATGACTTTCGAAATGAGTTAAAACAACAGATATAACGTTTTTTTTTTATGTTTATTATGTTTACACAAAAATGCTTTGTGTGGGGTGTTTTATGGTTTTTTGTTCAACCGATTTGTATACAAATCAAAATAGATTATAGCCAGTTTTTCCCGTTATTAGTAGCTATAAATCATTGTACATCCGTAGCGACTGATCCTTTAAATAAGATCTAAAGTGAACAATACTAAAAAAGCCGATTGTTTGAATGAGCTGAGGTGTTTAACCCATAACCTACCTTTTCATGTGGTTCAAGACTTACCTAGGGCGATGGCTGGTCAAAAAAACGTTTTACAGTTTTGACGAATAAATGGAAAAAGATACGTACCTACTTGCAATAATTGCAAGTAGGTATCTTTTTCCATTTATTTAAAATAAAATAAAAATAAAAAAATATTTTAAAATAATATTATAGGTAACCTGTATTCTTTATGTTACCCTTTACGTTGCAGGGCAGTGGTAACTCTTTCGGATAATGTTGCAAACGCGCACTTTTTTTTTTTTTTATTTGATATAGACTAGTTCTTGACTGCGATCCCACCTGATAGTAAGCAGTGATACAATAGTTGATATTCATTCTATCTAGCCTTGAAGACATCCAAATTACAATCACCTTATTATAAATATCGATTTATGAAGAATATTTATTTTGATTTTGATTATTATGTTCATATAGGTAGCACGAACTGTTGCTGAAACACTAAAGTAGCTTATATACCTAGATCGACGCTTTCTTTGTAAATCATTTAATCTCAAAAACCCTGCTGTACATAAAAATCTAAGTGAATGTTCCATGTCTCGTTCAAATCTTCCGTATCGCATTAATCCGAGGGAGGGTCGGGCCATAATAAATTCCGTATTATACACATGATGCGCGTATTAAAATAAACATATTAACGACACCCTCGCAATGTGAGCCACCAGTAAATGAGAAAAGGTAGCTAGACTTAGTTATCGTAAGTTAGGTATATGTTCATTATAGCAACAAGATATTTCAGAACGATTTTCTTTTCTATTTTCAGCCGTAAAAATTACTTTGTAGAAACAATAACCCTCCATTAAAAATCAAACGTTTCATCAGTACGGAAAACCAAAATTGTTTTCGCTCGGTAGGTAAACATCTGTTATCCTATCTAGGAAACCTATTGCAAATTTACTAGATACTACAGACACATGAGTAATTCCTAATATGGAGTAACTTTTAAAAAATAGAGAAAATAATTTAAAAAACACACAACTAATGAAAATGTATGCATAATATGCGTCACACCCGCACAAAACGGTCATCGCTCAGCATAATGCTGGCACTCATGCGTTTTATCGGACATTAGACCAACGCAATACTTAAAAGCACTTTAATTGGAATCAGATATTTGGCGAATCAGGTGAATTTCGTGGCAATAATTGGAGTAAGCTCATTAAAGTAGAATGTCCAATTTCCGCAGATACCAGTTTCTTGACTTAATAATGCTCCCACACACTAAAAAAAAATAAATGATAAATATTGACTTCAGCACCATCTAGCGAGAAAATGGCCACGTTTAAACTTACCTATAAAAACAGTTCAATTCCCAAATTGAAATACGAAGATTTTTCCGAATCGCAATTTTTTTTTGTTACCTATAGCATAGCATAGTCAGCCTTATAATGTTCCCACTGTTGGTTTGAGAGCAGTGGTTATGAAATAAATTACACAAAGTAATGCGCCTGGCTGGGTTTGAACCCGCGACCTACAACTCGTAAGTTGGGGCCGTTACCATTCGGCCACCACTGCTCTTTTGTTACTTAACTACACTTTAATAATAATACTAGTTGACTCAGCAAATGTTGGCCATAAAAATTACCAAAGACAAATATTCCCCCACCCCCTAGGGGGGAATAGGGTATAAAATAGCCTACGAAATATTCTCAGACCTACTAAATATACACGAAAACAATCATAAAAATCGGTCAAGCCGTTTCGGAGGAGTTCGATAACAAACACTGTGACAAGATTTTTTTATATTAGATTAATCTTAAATCTAATGCGTCTCTCGTAATGTCGCACAGTGAGATGGCATCTCATCATCATCAATTATCTCGCAACTCTGTTCATTCAAAGTATCGCCAAAATTTAGCCCTGTCCTTTTCTGTCTTTAACATAAAGTAAGATGAGACAAAATAATATACTAAACTCATACGCTATCCATTGCGTATGAATTAAGTCCTATTGTGGTTCCCTTTGACGTTTTTTTTTCTTATTCCTAAAAATAAACCGGCCAAGTGCGAGTCGGACTCGCGCACTGAGGGTTCCGTACAAACTTACCTATGAAAACAGTTTAATTCCCGAATTGAGTTACGAAGATTTTTCCAAATCGCAATTTTTTTTTTTTTGTGACGTAACTACACATTCACAGATTTTTCACTACACTTGTGCTATGAGACCTTGCTTCATGCCAAATTTCAGAATTCTAGGTCAACGAGAAGTACCCTATGAATTTTTCCCTTGAGAGTGTCGAAATACACATTTTTTGCTACATAAACGGCCGTATATTTTTTTCGTTAACTCAAAAATTTGATTTTTTCATAGCTTCAAGGGACTGCAGACCTAGTACTAGGTTTTAATTTCAAACCGATACCTCTATGCGTTCCCAAGATAAAGGGTCTTGACAGACAGACAGACGGACAACAAAGTGATCCTATATGGGTTCCATTTTTTCCTTTTGACGTACGGAAACCTAAAAACAAACATTTATTAGTTTTAAATATCCCCTTGGGTACTTCCCAAAGATATCATATATCGTATCTCTTTAAATCTCTTTAGTACTGCCTAACCAAATTGTATAATACAAGCTTATCGAGCGGTTTCGCTGTCGAGAAAATCGAAAATTGTTACAAGGCAACATACTCCTAGGGTAAAAATATCCCATTTTTGTTACACTGAGCCGGAAAAAATCCGGGTCACTAACAAAAATTGTGTGTGACAATTTCTTAAAAACATAAGATGAATACGTGAAACTGTACTATGTTTTAGATGACCAATTAATACTTAAAACTGCTATTCTGGCTATCACACTATTTAGGTTTAGCTGAAAGTAAACTACAACTACAAGTTATAAATTAAAAAACTTTTAATAAAAATAAAAAACTATTGAAATCGTCTATATAAAAAATCGTAGTATTTTACTAAATATATATACTACACGATAAATATCGTAGTAGTTTACTAAAAAATGATAAATGACTTTAATTTCGATAGTCGGTGTTTCTGCTTCTGTTTCTTGATTTTTTGACACCGACTTCCGAAATTAAAATTATTTGTATTTTTTAGTTTGTTTTCGAAGTCGCTTGTATTTTATTTTATTTTTTTACTTTTTAATTATTCCGATAAGGTTCCTTTTTTGTGGGGCAATCATAAAATGATTTCTTCCATTCTAGGATGGAGTGAGAGGCAAGAGGCATGTCAGAATTTCACTGACTAAAATCCACCTATTTTCCTTCAGTTACTTTTTGCTTTCTAAGGCAGCAGGTAAATGAGTTGCCGTGGTTACTTTTTTAGATATTATGATGATATATGCTAATCTTTAAGACTTGGTATTAGCTTCCCGAAGTCATCGCAGGATAGTGTCAGAGCTCACATAGTGTGTGGTGAATTTTTTGAAGGTTGTTTCGGAACTGAAGAGCCGAGTGACGTCGCATTCTTAGTATAGGGCTAGTTAATGTTATTATTACCAAAAACACGTAAACTAACTTTCGACAATAACAATAGTGTTTGAGTATGTCTGATGTTGGTTTTTTATTTTATATTTTAAGAAAATTATATGAATTTTGAGGCAATAATTTGGCTAAATTCAATACAGTGCAAGGTCCCATTTTATAAAACTAGGATTTCCTTGATTTAATCATATTCCCACACAAAGAACCAAATAAACTAAAAATATTGAATTCAGCGCCATCTAGCGAGCACATGACCACAATCGGGCCCGTAGCTTTCACCTTAATCTGAAACTTTTACAAATGAAACTTCTTTTTAGATTTATAATAAGCATTACCAAATTGCTTCTAACATTATTGATACGATCGATCTATGTATATAACTTTGGCAGATATCGCGGTTTTACTATATGACCCATTATTTTTGCGGCCCAATGTATTATTATGGATTCTTCCATGAGTACCGAGTGATTTGTTTCTGCACTGTTAGTTAGAACATTTTACACACGTTACGTGTAATTAAGGCTAAAAAGCCGTTCTTCTTTAACTTCATTTTCTCTCCATCTTTTCTTTATCGACTATACTAGGAATACTTATTTCATAAGTTTTCAACTTAAGTAATTCTTGATATTTGTGCCTTGTTATGTAATAGTCAGGATATATATTATGTTTTTTTAGATGGGAAAATTATCCAGTGACTTCTGTCGCTCTGAGGCGGAGTGGGAAAGCGTGTCATACTTTTGCTAACTAAAACCCACTTCTATGTTTTTGCTTTGCCTTGCATTCCAGGACCCCAGGTTTCCCTTTTGGAAGCCAACCCATGGTACCTGTATGCTGGGCACCTACGGTTTTGCTGTCATCTCTTTGAGGCGCGCGTACTTTTGATACGTGCCGTCGATGACTCGGGCTCGATCCGGACGCTTACCGTACGGCCGGACGACGAGCTACCCATTGCTCGTCGTCCGTAAGCCCACGCCTCTGTAGCAGGATACATAAACTATAACAGTAAAATGAAATTTTGTTAAATAAATCTTATCAAGTAAATGAGATCTAGCTTAGGTCTCATTAGCTTGATAATATTATTAATAAAATAAACATTAACCCACGAGTACATATGCTAGGTATAAAAGAACATCAACATTCTGAATCACCCCGACTACTTTCTAAGAACCGTTTAATTCAAGAGAATTCCCAAATCGCGCTTATAATTTATAATAACAGGGACATCCCTTAACGAAGAGACCGTTTTGTAGATAGGTATCTATCAAATTACGCCACCTTCCCCCTCGCAGGCGCCCATTGTTGTCTAACACGGAAAATATTCATTTGAATATTTACTTAACATGGATAATATTTTAATCTTCCCCTTTGAATTATACGCTTTCCAACGGAGACAATTTCACGCCCCTTACAGCAAAACGAAGTAACTTTTCAACTTCGTGCAATCTATTATATATCCGATGTTGGAACAAAAATAAAGATGTAAGGTTTAATTTCACTTGGCAAAACAAGCAATATCAATTTAACAAGATATTCCTTTTGTTAATATTCGCACACGCTTTATCAAATTCTCTAGCGGGGGTGACAATAAGCCGCTGTAAGTACTCTTCTGACATATGGATAAAAGCTTTCATTTCAGTCTCAGCTCTTTGGACTGTGATATAAGGAGATAAGAACATTTTATACATTTATTTGTACTTAGATAGTGATAAGAATATGGTTAGTCAAAATTAAAATGTTTCAAACGAAAATGGTATTGTAACAATTTCAATATACAGTTTTACAGAATTCATCGATTTCGATAACATATTCTCTACCCCTATAAAATTATTTCGTAGCATTTTTTTATTTCTTGGCAATTAATTTAATTTTAGGGAACAGGGAAATCTTTAATCAATCGTTTCAAAAATTAAGCAATAAACCAGTCATAAGGTAGGTAGGTATTTTAAAAGCAGAAATGATTATATTAAGCGCCAATAACATTTTGACACACTTTGGCCCTCTTACCAAAAAATATACTTACTAAACAGCAAATTTAGGTAATAATCAACCAAGTCTTAGCGAACTTAAGAAAACCTAAGAGTGAGTTGCACCAACTTACTATAACGATAACCAATGGTTTTGACAGGTAATGACCGTCAAATATCAGGTTATGCAAAATACGGGTTGCACCAATTTAGCAATAGTTAAAGTGACGTTACGAATAACGATCACATTAACCGCTCTTTGGGCGATTAAGCGCTATAGTTAAAGTTAAAGCAGATGACAAACAAAGACTTTTTTTACTAAACTTTAACGTTTTAGATGACGGTCTAACAGCAGATGATAAAATTCAATAGTGATTTTTGTGCCACTCTTAAAATTGACTTCGACGATAACTGTAACATAGCTCTTGGTGCAACCGTTTCTTAACAACTATAGTGATATGTAAAAAAACTAGAAGCAGTATTCTATCTTTGGATGTGTGTTGATACCGAATTAATTCTTCAAGTGTGAACGAAGCGAGCTTTTTAACTTGGGGCACCTTGACACTCCCCAGGTTAGGTCCGTTTAAGTTTAATCCTTGTTAACTGGAAAAATTTGGCTGCTGCTGTTTCCCGATTGCAATTTAGGTGTCTTCAAGGCGACTTCAAGGTGGCTTCAAGTGATGAACAACGATTAGATCACTGCTTGCCCTCAAGCGGGATCGCAATCAAGTACTAGATTATATAATTTAGTTAAACCGAAATAATCGACTTATATTAAATAGTAGTAGATACTTATGATTGTCATTTAGCTGCTATTATGTTTATTATGAAAATATGAGCAGTAAAATTTGTTACCGAATGAAAATAAATTGGCTCAACAATTTCGGTGATAATTTACGCTTATGTATTATTTTACAACCTTAATTTTTTTTTATTTAACAATGATTAGTTTGTAGTCATTTGTTTTAATAAGACAGTAAAATTAAATGTTTTTAATACAAAATTTCACTTTAAAAAACTTGTTCCAAAAAAGTCAAATCGAAAGTCGGTGTTTCTATAATAGTTTTGTCTCTACGTAATTTAACTCTAATTCCGAAATTAAACTTATTTCATTTTTTTGTGTTTTTTTAGACGGCTGTATTTTTTTTGTAATTGTTTTTTATATTTTTTAGTTGTGGTACCGCTTACCCAAATTTAAATACCTTCCGGCACCCTGCTAAGATCACCGAACCTTATGCCCTGAATCTTACAAACCCTTCATTCTCCAATCTACGGTCCCTAGTGTAAAAGACATCTATTTTTATTTTATTAATAAGGCTCAACAACAACTCGTTTACAGACAAATTCTACATTGAACGTTTAGAAAATGGCCCCTGTAAACAAATTAATTACAAGCATATGCACATCATTCAAAGACTGAGATATTGTTGTACAAAATTACAAAAACACAGTTTAAACCAAACTATTTATAAATTACTACAAGAAATAAATTAAAATAATTAGATTACAAATGACAACAATTCAGTGAATAGCAACGATTTAGTTAAAAATTAAAATGATTAAATTAGAAATTAAAGCAATAAAAAACCTTCCTTGATGGTCATCGGTTTTTGCTGGCAATACTACTTCAGCTGTATTATAGCAATAGATTGATCGCGAAAGCAAACATTTATAGCTTGAATCAAGTTAACAGTAAGAGAATTCTTAAAGAGGCTGTTCAAAGAATGTACTCAGAGAATTTACTAATTGTTTTTGCGTTTGTTTGTGCGATTTTTTTGTTGTGTTATTATTATTATGATCGTGCTAAAGTGTTTTTTTTTTAATATAATTTTTGACCTATTTTAAGCATCTTGTTAATTAAGAAACTAGAAGTTAAGCTTTGGTAATATTATAATGGTATAAGATAACTTGTCTACATTACAGATTTTTACACCTTTGTATTGTACTATAGAATCCTTTTAATTATTTGTTAATTTTAGATTTTTTTAACTCTTCTCGCCTGAAACACAGGATTTCCTAGTCCAGGCACGTAAGACTCAGAATTAAGATTTATATCTAAGAATGTATTAATTAATCCTGTAAAAATTTTTTTGAAAAAATGTTATTATTTGGGTTATTATATCTCAGAACCCTGAGGTCCTGGACCTTTGAAAGGCATACAAGGAGTCGAAACCAACTCGCAGAGGCCCCTTTGATGCTTTTAATAGAACGTGGTATCAACCGGCGATTATCCCTGTATAGCGCATACAGGGATAATAGCTTAATCGCTAAAAGCTGGTGCATCCAAGTAATATTATTATTATTATTTCCTTTATTCGATGTAAATACCATATAATTAAATATTTTTTAAATATGTTTTTTAAACAAGATCATACAAGCTACCGGCGGTCAGGGCTCCAGAGAAAGGAACCTCCTAACAATGCGAGCCGTGTCCAGGAGTACCGCTTTCTGAATCAAGCCATTGATCCAGTCGCCTAACGCGAGCCTCCTAAGATGTTGGTCAAGGCTATTAAGCCATTGCCCGACACGACTATCGGTACAATGATCGCCGAGTCCACATCCCACATGTCGACAACCTCGCGAGCCAAGTCAATATACTTGATTTGTTTATCTTTCTCGACCTTTACGAGGATCTCGTCATACGGAACGGATATGTCAACAATCATTGCACGCCTCTCGCTTCAGTCCACCACCACTATATCAGGCTTATTGGCTACAATAGTCCTGTCAGTGATCCGATCCCAGTACAAAGTGATATGACCATTATCAAGAACTGGATCGGGCTCGTACCTATAGTACGGCACTTCCGATTCCACAAGAGAGTATTTCAGAGCAAGTTGCTGATGGATAATCCTGGCTACAAGGTTGTGTCTATGCAAGTACTCTCCGTTAGCTAGACGAGAACAACCAGAGATAATGTGACCAATTGATTCTCCCGGACGCTGACATGCCCGACAGATGTCAATCGTTCCGTCCTTCACAATAAATCTCCGACGAAGTTATCATGACGAATAACTACTTATTCGTCATGATAACTTCGTCCATAATCGTTTCCCCGAAGGTCACCGGAACGCAGCCAGGCTACGGACGCCAATTGGTCTACATCGGGCCTGTGAAGGGCCCGGAAAAAACGTCCGTGAAGTTCCTTGCACTGCCATACTTCCCTTCGATCGTTAGTGTCAAGCACTACCAGTTTGCGCCAGTTCTCATTAGCCAGGAAGAGCGGGGTGAGTCCCTTATCCACTGTCACTACATCTCGATGCATACCCACGTCGGCAGCTAGGAAATATTCCCTGAGACTGCATACCTCGCGGTTGTGTAGGGTCTTAGCATTTAAAAAACCTCGACCCCCATACTCCCGCGGGATATACAATCTCATCACCGACGATCGTGGGTGATGCATTCGGTATGCAGTCAGCAGTGTGCGGACCCTCCTATCCAGGGCGTCAAGTTCCGTTTGAGTCCATTTGAGTACGCCGAAAGAGTACATCAATACCAGCATGACCCAACCGTTGAAGGCGCGCATCTTATTTCCACCTGAAAGAAGGCTATTGAATACCTTCTTCAGGCGTCCAAAGAAACGCTCCTTTAACGATTGCTCATGTCAGTGATAGAGCTAGAGCTACCCAAATACTTATAGGTTTCGGTTGGAGAGAGGGATCTCAGGTTTATGGAATCCGTGAGTTGAGTGCCCACGGATTCCACAACCTCCCCTCGCTTTACATGCATGACCGTACATTTGTCCACACCAAACTCCATCCTGATGGCACTACTGAAGGTTTCAGTTACCTTCAGTAGCTCCATCAGTTGCAGATTGTTGGGGGCAAAAAGTTTCAGGTCATCCATGTAAAGTAGGTGAGATATTACCTGACCACCTCTCTTCAACCGATAGCCTAGACCTGAATTCTCCAGCAGTGTGCTTAGAGGATTCAAGGCTAGGCAAAACCAAAGTAGACTCAAACTATCTCCCTGGAATATACCTCGCTCGATCCTTACAAGTTATACCTCTGGCTATGTCGACATCCTGGATAGCGGAGGACCGTACTCCATTGCCTCATACACGACATCAGGAAGATGTAAGCACCAACACTACGGTGTTGTATCAATTTTATACAATTCCAGCACCCTCATAAGCCATGTATGAGGAACAGAGTCATAGGCCTTCTTATAATCTATCCAACATGTCGACAGATCCTTTCGGGAACGTCGAACCTGTTGGCTAATGGTCATATCAATGAGGAGTAGCTCCTTAGTACCGCGCGACCCATTCCTACATCCATTTTGAGAGGCAGACATGATAGCGTTATTATCTACATGATGGTTAATCTTTGCTCTCAAAATGGATGTAAGAACCTTATAGACTGTCGGCAAACACGTAATCGGTCGATAGTTTTTGGGTTCCGCGGTGCTACCAGATTTGTGGAGCAGGGGGTAACTCCTGTTGTAAGAAACTCGGGTAGCGAGCCAGACTCCAAGGCGGTCTGATACTGTGATGCCAAACGAGCGTGTGATCTTTGAAGCCACTTTATCCAAAAGTTGTGCAGTCCGTCCGGCTCTTTAGATTTCCATTTAGGCAACGGAATTGTAATTGCCCCCATTTCTGAAATCGGTTCGCACGCTCGTTCGACCTCTCGAGTCCAACCACCTTCAGTATGACTGACAGGCACCGACCAGATGTTACGCCAGAACGAAATCATAGCGTCATCATCCGGAAGGCGCGTGTTAGCCACACCTTGGTCCGGCTGCTCCCAAGCTCTATATACCCACCTTTCATTACTCCGGAATGTGCGATTCTGGGTGTACCGCTCAACCTGCCGCATATACCTTCGGATACGGTTTGCCCGAAGCGTACACCTTCTGCTTCAGGAAGTCGATGCGCTCTGTGACATAGGATATATAGTCTCGGGGGCTGATGTCAGTCCCCGAAAACGCCCGTCTCACAAAGCGCATCACTCGTGGGCGAGTGTTGCCCTCCCTGAAGCAGATTAGTTTGCCGATGAGTGCTCTGGCCCCACCAATACGACGCTCGATCCTGCACTGCCAGGCAGTTTTGGACAGCTAGTTTTGGTCGTGTAGCTACGTCACTGTTTGGAAATTTGACGTGAGCTACACGACATGCCGCTACAGCCGCGCAGTACATTATCGAGTGTGTATCAGTGAGATCTTTGCAGTCATCAAAATAGTTTGACAACTGCGAATCCAGAGCAGCCACCAGCGCCTTATTCTTATTACACATATGCAAACGATGTAACCGCGGCCAGAGTTTAAGCGGCATGTTGCGATACTTCCGAATAGCACACTCCAAAGCACTCCTCAATTCATTGCTACACTGGGTACTTACATGTGTAACCATGTCAGTGCTCTCCTCGTCAGCGTGTTTGGGAAGATGGTTGTACGGTAATACCTGTGAAGGCACCACCGTCTGCGACGAAGAGGCAATGGCATGGCTACCCATTTCCGTTCGGAGGCGATCAAGTACAGTATCGTCCAACATATGATTACGCTGGATGACCCGCACCTGAAACAAAGAGAGCATTCGAACACGGTACGCGGTTAGGTTGTTTCCTCCCTCTGTAGCCCCATAGTATGAGCGCATGACGTTCTCATTGATGGATTGCGTCCATCGCATGCGTTGCACACTTCCGCCGGGAGCTGGGACTCTATTAGAGGCCGGTGGGCCTCGAGGTCCTAAGCCACTCGGCGGTCGGCGTCCTCGCCGTCGACGCGCAAGTGATGGTGACGTCGGCGGCGAGTAGTACTCGTCGCTCGAGCTCGACGCAGCTGCCGCAGCCGGTGTCACAGCACTCGCAGTGGGGCTGGGTTCCGGCGGCGGCAAGGCGGAGCTGAGCGACGAGGCCGGAGATTGTAGGCGTGCACGGCGAGCTGGGGCTCTCGTCAACATGTTGTTTTTACTTCCATTTCGACTAGGTGTTTCATTATTTAATCATTCATCCTGGTGACATTGAGGGTGACATAATAAAAATTATTATTATTATTATTATGGTTTTTTTGTTGCTAATTTTTCTCAAGTTAGTACTTGGTGTTCTTTTAGAATCTCACAGATGTGAATCAAGGTGTTAAGATACTATCTTCTTCAAAAGACTGTACTGAATTTAAATTGTTATCTAAGTCCAGTTGTAAAAAATTTCTAAATATACGACAAGTGCTCAAAATGGCCGCATTTTGTAGTGTTAGATATCTGTATTTTGATAGATTGAGAACATTAACACTATTGAATATTTGTTTTGGAATAACACCTGTTGCTGATATTACTATTGGGACTATTGTGACTCTATTCATTTTCCAAAGTCTAGCGATTTCGTCTTGTAATTCTGTGTACCTAATTTTTTCCATGATAGTTTTTTGTATGTTATTAGTGTTTGGGACTGCTGTATCAATTATGTAGGTATGCATATTTGTTTTCTTTATCAACAAGTGTTATGTCGGCTCTGTTATATAGTGTGATCAGTATTATAATACGGTCGTAATATATTTTGTAACATTGTTTTTCTAAAACCGCTCTTGATTAATATTTATAATATGATGTGTATGGGTCCTGCATGAGTTATTATTATTTTATTATTATTAGCTGATCTCTTCGGTGAGCTACTTACTTCTGTAGAACTGGTAGTAACTTCAATCTGGATTCGATCCCTCAAAACTCCAAGTATTACTTTTTCCATAGCTCTATGAAATGAATTTCTGGAATCTTGGTATCCTAAGTAGCCATGTCTCTGCTCCTTATATAGCTTATAACTGATAGGATACACTGCTTCGGGACCATAGTTTCGTGCTCTGTGAAATAAGGGACTAAAAGGTTGCATCAGTATCCGAACGGTCGAAAGTATTGCTGCATTCTTCTATAAACTTTTACTCTCGAAAAATTTCTAGTGAAATCCAATGTTTTGCCGTGTTAATCTCGAACAATCATAAATTAGAGTATTACTATTCGTTTGACAGGTAATACAGAAATTAAATAAATAAAACGATAATATCCAAGACGAGTGTCTTGGATATTATCATTTTATTTATTTTTACAAATAAAGATGTGTAAATTGATTTCAAAATCTACAATCAATAAAGTACAGACTTCAGACTTCATTACACGGCTGTCGGCGAGATTATTGTCAAATCATTTCATAACTCCATTGTGAAAACTGTTTCGAGACAACTGGCTTTGAGACGCCCTCCTCGCAAAAAATATCGTGCTCGGGGTCCTGCCCTCGTCTGTTTAATAACATAATAGCACAATTCCCTCGCCGCATGATTCAATTTGGATTTCCTCCAGCCTCCCCCGTGTAGTCTAAAAAATGACAACTTCATTATATTGTTCGCGCCCCCGAGGGCGACTTGTTTGCCAGAAGGATTATAATGATTAATTCCGTGAAATATTAATACACATCACACCCGCGCGTCACACTATAGCACTTTATAAACGGCTTATTGGAATTAAGTAAAACACAAGTGCGCTTTTGTTTACGGCTTTTTGCTGGCTAAGTAGTATTGCCTTTCATGATATTGAGAGAGGTATGAAAGTATTTTGAAATTCTTGTTTTTAAGTACAGCAAAATCAACAAAACTACACACAACCAAAAATATATTGGCCGTTCAACTATATGAGTAAAACTAACACAATATTTTTTTTACTTTTTAAGTGTATTTACTTTATTATCGATTTTTTATCTAAGAAGCCATTCTGTACATCATATAAGTAGTAAATATCCTTTATTGCATGGCCAGTTGTCTTCCGGGCCTTTGTCTGCCGAATAAAAACTTCATCTCTCTCCCCGAGGAATTTAATTTGGAGTAATGGAAGTGTTATATTGACTTAACAGGCCAGAAGCTCCCCCTCGCACACTGTTACAGTTATTAAAATGGAGAAATTTATTATTAGCATTTCTACGTCACACTATTTACATTTTAATTTTATTTGTTCTGTGATTTCATTAGTCACGATTTTAATGTGTTGATTCAATAAAAGTTCCTACTAATATTACGATTGTGCACATTTGAAGCAACGAACAATATAAACTGCAATTAATCAGATGGAGTTCAGCTAAGGGTTTTGCCATATTTGATCCGATGACTTGACATTACTATTGATAATGTTGGTTTTATATTGGTAATAACGTCTAGATATATCGTGCGTAGTAGTTTTTATGAGTAGCTTTTTTAAGGTAGGAAATCATCCAATGACTTCTCCAGCTTTAGGGTGAAGCGGGAGAGTGTCAGACTGTTGCTAACTAAAATCACAATCACAAAATTGTTGACACAATATCTATAACAGATAGTGGGTATGTAGTTTATGGTTGTTTCTGAACGTTGAAAATGATTTAAATCACACAATATCTATATATTTGCGGGGCTTTCCGAAACAGTAACTACGATTCTGGAACGTGAAGTGCAACTGAAGGAATATAGGTTTTCGGTAGTAAAAGCTTGACACTCTCTAGTTCCACCCATAGCGGGAGAAGTTAATTCATTATTTAAAAAAAAATCTTAACACATCTTCTTAATATAAACATACATAGATTGATACCAACTCGCCGGTTCCTATGGACTTGCCACCCCAAACTGCATCAACGGGATATTTTTTAAACCGTGTAACGAGATGCGCGACGCACTTGCACTGTGACCCTGAGTATATCATTTATAGACCTTTTGTCGCCGAAATTATATTTACAAAAGTGAGCAGACAATTTCACGGTCTCTTCCCCGCACCCTATACATGTGGACTCTAATCAACGACACATTGATCCTAATGTAGATACGACTAATCAACAACTGTAAGCATTGAAACAAATTACTATGAGAAACATTTAAGTCTTGAATAACACATAATCACTGTATTTGTACCTTTGGGTACAAGACAAAATACTCCAAATAGAAATACAATGAAAACACAAATTTCACAAATAAACAAAAAATTCTTAGCAATCAACTTTTCCAACAACAACACTTTTCAAGTGATTGCATAAAATCTGCATCAAAGTAATGTTAAAACGATGAAAATTTAATGTACCTAAACGTCCACAAGTTTCTCACAATTTACCCCTCGCCAAAAAAGGGTGAGCACACATGAGCGTGAAGGATTGTCCACATGTTCGGCGGGGACCCCACGGCGAGATGAGGCCAGCACCACTCTTCCGATCAGCTTATCTGCAGCTCATCAAATTATTTAATCTTCGCGCCTGTCATTTCACTAACACGCTCAATGTATCACTCTGATTTTCCATCGTTATCACACTGTCCATCGACAATTCTGTATTAAAGATAATGTTGGTAAAAACGGTCTTTGTTCTTATGTAAACCTAAGTTTAAGAAGAAGTCGGCTTTAACTCGATGCTCATTGTATAGGTGTGTTCACAATAACTTTATAGGCACGAGCCTCGACTGAGGTGTTACTCATGAGACTCTAGTTAGGTGGCTGGATCAAAGGGTTCATTCGGAAAGTGTTACTTCTGGACACGGCTTTTTTTGAGGTGGGAAATCATCCAATGACTCCTCCCGCTCTAGGGTAGCTTGAATTGTTAATCGAAAGTTACACAATAAGTTTATTTCTTTATTGTGAATGATCTTAAACCTACAACAGAACTGTATTATGTATATAATCAGCCTTTTAATGTTCCCACTGTTGGGACTCAGTCCTCCTCTCTCTAGGAAAGGAAATGGGCCGTAAAACACCACGCAGGCCCAGTGCGGATTGGCGAATGTCACGTCTCTTCGAATTTTTAGTTCTAGGACATGTCGGTTTCGTCACGATATTTTTCTTCACCATTTTGAGAGCAGTGTTGATGGCATAGATTACACAAAGTAATGCGCCTGGTTGGGTTTGAACCCGCGACCTACAACTCGTAAGTCGGGGCAGTTACCACTAGGCCATCACTGCTCTTACTGCTATCTTAAGCGTCTGTAACTTTTTGACAATCCAGTTTGTTTAAACGGTGGTCCCCAAACCAGGTTGAAATGTATCTTGGGAACCTGAGTTGCGGTTACATTGAAATAATAAATTCACAATGTTGTGTGGACACATATTATATAGGTTTTGGTTGGTATGGTTCCGTACCACTACTATGCTTGAATATAATTCTCTTGGAAACAGCCGAGTTGCTGGCCTGTCGGTTTTCTATCGTTTACATTTTGGAGAGTGTACACTGGAATTGCACAATTTAATTCCGCCAAGTCCTTTCCATCATCGGACCACAAGACGTACAGGCCGTTGCGCCACCGGTACATGGTGGACATCCCACCTATACGGTCAAAGCGTTTTGGGAACACATTCATTATGCGTTCAACGAAGGAGTGGAAGTCCTTGTGGAGTATGTATTTTCTGATAGCTGATACTTGTTTTTATTTTACAATATGAATTTATTTACTTTTTTATTTATTTTTTGACATAGTTAAATATTACATTTTTCTACACTTTATTTTATATATTATTTCGTTTATAATTGTGAATATGAGGACTATGTGGATAATTTTTTTCTCTTCAGTTATTTTGACGTACATATGTCTGGCAATTTCAGTATTTCTGCGGCCTACCCAAATGTCCTTTCCTTGGTATTGTTGGTCAAATCGTTAGTAGTCGCTCCTCAGTAGTCCTAAGTTGAGCTATACGAATACTGTCTCAAATCTGTGTGGTTCTTTCCTCAAAAGACCATCTCAAACACTAATCTGCATGGTTCTCATATGGACTTTAAAAGAGACTTCGACCCCTGAGTTTGTTTCGGTCTTTCTTCTCAGGGTAATCATCTAGGAAACACCGACCTCATCTAGTTTAAACTGACGAAAACTTGACGTGTACAAGTGTTTAAAAAAAACCTATTTGCAAAATAAATATCATTTATAATTTGCTAGGCAATCGTGCTCTATTGTCGGCCACATCATCGCTTACCATCTTGGGAGCCTATCCATAATAATAACAAAAAAACAACATTAGTATTGTTTCATAGCATTTCATACCTAGGACAGATAATCAGATGTCCAGTAAAATGTTAACATTAACTTTATTCGTATGAAACCAATCGAGCCTACAGCCATAAGCGTCACGTGACCTTCTTCCTGATACTGACAAGCAGATAAATTGTGTGATCAAAGCTCGATACGCAGAAAATATTCGGAGGAGGGTTCCACAGTTACTCCTCGAGTAGAAGACATGATCTAGCGGAAGCGGAAGCAGTGACAGTCGGCGAGAGGAAGCGATGCATGGCGCCGGACGTACCCACTTCCTGTGCGTGCTGCCTTCACTTATCCCAGCGGGGCGCGATAATATTGCCCCCGGTTATGTCATCATAATACTACGATATATTTTCATCTTATGCGGGGCGATTTAGTACAAATATTTTGTGAATAATTCTGTGCTCCTACAGCCAGCAAATTCAAGTAGAGAAACATTCTTACCGTTTTTTTTTTTAATAAAACGTTATCTCACACTAGAAATGTGTGACTATTGTATCGAAGGAGCATTCACAAACATTCAAACTCACATAAACAAGACACTCAGACCAGGAACAACTATCAGCCATGAAAATATTTGTTCCAAGTGGAAATGCAACCCGCGTTAAGCAGCACTTTATATAATAATAGTTGATAACAGCCCCCCTAGCCAAGTTACAACCGTTTCGTTTCGATTCTCTTTTCGTTGATCGCCTCGAATCGGCCACGCCTCCGATTCCTTTGTTGTGACGTCATCACAACGCTTAGTCACAGAACAAAGGAATAGGAGGCGTGGCCGAAACAAGGCGATCAACGAAAAGAGAATCGAAACGAAACGATTGTAACTTGGCCAGGGGGATAGAACAGCATCAAGCTACAACATTTTGAGAAATATGAAATGAATTTTTGCTTATGCATAGGCAAATGTAACTCAGACAAAAATATAATGTTCTTGACTATAAATCAAGAACATTATCTTTCTGTTAGTAAGGTCAAGCGCATCATTACCAACAACCAAGTTCAGCCACTTATTTTGGATTGATCCAATTTAACGATAACCTTCGGAACAATGACTGATAAAAGATCTATAATAATTGTAACTGACATAAAAACCACAAAAACGTTCTTGTTGGAAATTATCAAGAAAGCAATTTCAAAACCAAATTGTTTGTTTCATCGCGTGTTACCAAAATTAATTTGTTTTCGTGTTGATTTATTTTGAAGGGTCCTAAAGAACTGCTTTTATGTAAAACGTTACACGTTTACCTATAATATTGGAAGATACAAATAAAAATAGTGTTGAAATCTAGTAACTCTTACCCACTCTGCGTTAAAAACACAACATAAAAAACAAGATTAAAAAAAAATCACTTGAAGAAAATGAATAGTTCATGTTCCAATTTTCCGAACAGTTTGAGCCAGGTACAGGAACACAATTATGCAATGCAATGAGCAGAACTGACGCGACTGACTGACGGACATGGCAATCGGACAGCGTCGGACTGACGGCGCCCGAGGGCCTGACGCAAAATAACATCAATGTTTAACTGATCTTATTACTACTAAGAACTTACGTTACCTTTTCTATGATAGATAACCGATTGAAAATAGAAACCTTATAGCTAAGCTATATATAAAGTGAGCGATTTAAATTAAATTGGTGAACTCTAACCACATGACACTTGAATTTGTTTTATTGTGTCTCATCAAACATGGTCCTCAAATAAAAAACTCAAATAATTCAGTATCATTTTAGTCAAAATGTGTCTGCTGTTAAACATAGGTTTCCCTCAAGTCTCGTCATATCGACAGGTCATTTGCGTCTCGCATATAATGAATTGCCGCCGCAATATAATAATAATTTAATTGTGCACGGTTCCTATTGGTCCTGGTGAATTGGAGAAGAACTGGCAAGAAACTCCACAGCCTTCGGTTCAGATCATCGCTCCATCTTGTGGAAGGCAATCCATCGCTGCACCTTCTGATACCCGGTCGGCACTTCAGTATTACTTGGCCCCAACAACCATTTTTTCTGCGAGCGATACTCAAACGCTCGCTGCTCAACTGAGTCGGATAGGGCGCTTGACCTCTTTCTCAAAATTAGACTTAACTGGGCCATTTGACTCAGGCTCAGTAATCGTCAACATAGTCAAGAATAGAGTCTCCGGTCTTGACAGAAGTAGATAGAAGTTACATGCGTATTTAGTATGTCCATTCTTTTTTTTATGATCGTTTTAAGACCCACTCTTTGGGAAAACTCAAATGCATGTGGTGCAAATGCTTTCCTACTTAGATTGCATCAGACGATAGATGTATCTCCTAACCCACGGATGCCACGGTTGGGTCACGACGCAGATAAAATTAGAGGAAACATCATTGCAGACACTATCATTATTGTTTTATTTGCAAAATTGCTTGCTCCATTTAATGCCGGGGCTCGCAATTCACACGGCTGCGCAGGCATTGGCGTGTACCTACTTAACGACGACTCTTTGACGTGACAAGCCACACTTCTAATGTACGTTCGTACGTAATTGTTCAGTCAGTCGTGAGTTATATAATTCGTATGTTTTATAAATGCCTTACTGTTATAGGAGACAGATTAATATCGGCAGTGAAGATTAGATGAAACTATCATGCGACTGTGAAACTTTGATACAAAGTTTTATGGGTCGAAAATTATTGGTTTTTGTTGTAATCTTTTATTCTGTCACTGCAAGTGCGACTATATTCGTGAGGAACCGTTTCTGCTTTTTGATATTATATTTAAAATTGTACCACAGATAGCGAAAGTTGGGGATATGTACCTAATGCAAAATTTTAACGGCACCTATATTTCATATTTGTGAGTGCTGGTCATGAATGAGGGTCCGGGTGTCAGGCAGGTGGCAGGTGGCGGTGGGCGGCAGGTCTCACAACACGGCGACGATAGATAACGCGGTGCACGCGCCGCGCAACCCAATGAGATCTGAAACGGGTGAAACATTCAAATTGCAAACCGCCCGCGCCCGCCCGTATCAAATGTTGTTTTATAGCTAATTCCCAAATTCGGTTATGGCCTATAAACGATCCGCTGGAATAATTTAAATGCGAACCCGCCTGTATAATGTGCGTACTTTACCCCGAAATTAGGCATTTGTATGTGAAATGCGTTTTGTAATAGGATTCTCGGACGACTTTTATTTCTTGTTCGCGGTGAATCCACGAGTAGGTGATATTCGCTCCAATATTCTAATATGATCGGACCTGTCATGATAGACAAGAAACATTTTTCAATTGTAGCCTTGCATACCTATTTACAGATATAAAGTACCTATTTAAAATCATATAATTAAGTCAGTTTAGTATGATTTTTGTAATTGTTTTTTACCTTTTAAAACATTTTGCTGACCTCGCTAGTAATATCATCATAAAAAACGTGAAAGCCTTTGTGCAAAGCTACCTACGTCGAACAAGTGAAACACATTAGTGGTGGTCCAGTACCTTTCTTCAATTTAAAACGTTTTAAATATAATAAACGAGTTGCTTTTAAAAGTTTTCTCTTGTTTCCACGCTAATTTCATGGCGAACATTTCCGGCCATTCAATATGAACGATTGTAAGTGGCCTGACTCCATTTGGCAACAATTGTTGTAGAGAACACACTGAGCATTTGTTTAGGTTGTTGTTCAATTTTCACATTATTCTTTCTTTGCTAAACTACATTTATTATAAAGAGCAAGTCACGGATGAAAAAGGTAAGCTTCCAAATTGAAATTAGAGATCGTAGCTTTAAAAGAAGTCTTATTATAAGATGTAGGTATAAAATATATATTTTCACCACAGCAACTCAAACAAGTAGGTTTTGCTGCATGAAAACAGTGAGCAAAACTCGATTTTGCTTACTGCGTGAGACAAAGTAACTTTTTAATGATTTTATTTTTTTAGCCATACAATTCGAAACATTCGAACTGCACTGTACTCTGTCTCTTTCTCGCCCATATAAAAAAGCGAGTGAGAAACATATCATTTCGAAGTTCATTCCGATTTTGAAATTCCACCACAAACAAAAAACACGTTCGGAAATGCGTAATAAATAGAAAATATTTGTAAAATATAAAATTGTTTTTTTTTATGAATAAATTATTGAATTTTAATTTTTTTTTTTAAAAACAGCGAAAATAAAATAGTGGCAAATAAGATTAAGAATGTAAAAATAATTGTAAAATATGAGCAAAACTAGCGACAGAGATAGTATTTATTTTAATTGAAATCATTATTAAATCTCTTACTGTTAATTATTTTATTTCCCAAGTAATATGTGTTCTCGCTGCTGAAGTGAAAAATTATGTGTGTAACACGAGAGCAAAACTTTTTGCATCTCGTGCCTTTGAATCCCTCCCCTCGCTCAGGATTCTACTTTAGAATCACTCGCTGACGCTCGTGATTCAATCAAAGAATCCTTCGCTTGCTCGGGACTCAAAATTAGCACTCGCAACAAAAAACAACTTTGCTCTCTTGTTGCACAAATAACTATTTCCCCTCGAATATTGAACGACTCATTGCATAATAATCTCTTAGTTTTTGAATCACACTATTAGGTACATAGTAGGTAGAGGTTATAAAATTAATCAAAACATGGTACGGTACTTGCAACCAAACAGCATCAAATTATCATCAGATAACACTGCGGTCTGATATCACAGTTCCAAATTCTATTTGCCGGATTATTACACACATTATCCGAATACATTCTCCGATCAATATAACGGTGTCCTAATGGACGAAATTTAATCACGACAAATCGAATGCCACCTATTTATGAAGTCGAATGACTAAACAGCTTTTTAATACGATTCACACGTTAGCTGTTATACTTAGTTAAGTTTTTGTATCGACACATTTCACGGTGAGATGTATTGAACTCTTATTATATTAAATGTGATGCCACATACCAGCCACTGATGGGATCTATTATTGTTGATCCACGGATGAATATTCAATCATCACGCTACTTCACTTCCACTTGATGGATTCTGTGTGGTTATAAAAAACACAACATTAGTTACACTGTTTAGCGCTTATAACATTTTTGAAATTGGATCCTACAAACATCGGTAACCTAGCAGAATTTATTTCTGCCTGTTTATCGGCAGTAACAACGATGACCGTTGCCTCTACCTTTCTTTAAACAAAAGAATACAATGTGATGGTGCTGAAACAAAAGAAAAGAAACTTGAAGAATAATCACAGAACGAAAGCACCTTAATTACAAGGCGCCTTTGACTAATCTATACAAAACACAGAAAATCGATGTATCGGTAGAGTAGCCGGTACTTTCCTCACAGGATAGAATGAGTGCAAAGTGCATACAAAATCGTGATGTAGCCTTTTAATCGGTTTCACGTTCCTTCCCGCGTTAGTTTTTGTATTCGAATTTCACTTTGCCAATCTGCGGGTTTACTGTCCGACCGGGACTCCTCGAGTTTCACACGTATGAAAATATGCCATCGGTGAATAGCATAGAATTCATTTCCGAAGATAGTCAAGTGGCTCGGTCACGGCAAATGCTGTAGTAATAAGATAAAGAGGCGGACCCATTTTGTTTTGCAGCAAACTCACTCCAATTTACGCGGTCCGGTGGCCATTAGCATAAGTCCGGAGCAAAGCGTGATGTGCGCGATTCGCCGTCGGGCGGCGTGACGCGCCTGGCGCAGGCGCAGCCCGCGCAGCGCCGCCGCCGTGTAATTGCGCCCGCGCGACACATTTGTTTACTATTGTAAGCCGTGAAGATGCCATCGCTAGCGACACTCCCGCCGACTCCTTCAAATTAGCTCGCTAAACGCTTCCACTTTATTTTGTTATATTCCGTTTTTTCTACATCAGCTAATTTTATTTAATAGGTCTATACTTTAAGACTTCATGCAAATGTTTTGCCCGTGTAATTATAGTAATATATGTGTAATATTTAGAAATCAACATTTACATAGAGTTGATTTACATAGGAATTCCTAAGTTGGTCGTCAATATGGCAAAAGACGCATGTCAAAATCCAACCACGATTGTAAATAATTACATTTATGCGAACATGGCCGATTCATGTCCTAATAAAATAAATTGACAAGTCACAGCTGCCTTATAGATTAATCTAATAAACTCAGTGAGTGACGCAAATCATAAACTGCGAATAGTGGTCGGTCTAGTTATTTTCTTTAATATGGTAGTGGCAGGTCGTGATGTGTAGATGTTGACAGCCTCAGAGTGCGTTTCAATTTTTAATCAATTCACATCTCGATATATTCTTGACGCAAATGTGCAACTTGTACATACTCGGCTACTTGCATAACTACTTCCCCACAACATTAACTATTCTCCTAAGTTTCACCGGATGGGCATCTGGTCGGACTGCACGCCACTTAGCATAGAGATTGAAACTCCAAACATGCACAACTGTCATAACTTTTACCAACAATAAAAACAAGTACCTAATTATTTGTTTGTTTTCACAGTGCTATTATAAAAGTTACGGTAGCACTGGAATAACATGTTTTTGGTTATTATTACACTTACACTTGTGCTCATGGTAGTCTTTTGGAAACTGTATCTGATTTGAGTTTCAAATAAATTAAAAGATTTTTACAATTACCTGTAACTTTAATAATAATTTGACTTGAACATTCACCAATTCTCCTTCTCTTGATATGCCTCTCCATTAACGGAATGCTGGCCATCACCTCCGATTATTCATCTCAGTCCTTTTCGAGCTTTAACAGTGCAGCGGGACTCGTGAATTACGGCTCACTTGGACTTTTCCTAAACTATTAATGATGATGGAATGATATCAGGCTATCAAGAACCTTAAAAAATCAACAATTTGGCAAATAGTTACTCGAATGAATGTGTGTGGTTTTGAATATACCGGAAAAATCAGTTAAAAATAAATCTTTAGTAGTTTTTACAAAATTTCAGTAGTGTAATTACTTATAAAAGATTTTATGGTGCAGACTACAAACATAGTTGCATTAATATTGATTTATACCTCTCCATTCTCGATACCTAGAGTCATTTGTAGTATGTGTTATATCTGTAAGGTGTGGCCAGTAACGTAGGGTTCCCGTAAACCATTAGTATCTTGTACCTTTTCTTGTATTTAACTTCTTTACTCGGGGTGGATTTACTTTGTCTTGAAATTTTATACTTTGACTAAATAAAGTCATGGTCATCTCATCATCATCACTCGTGGTTTTTTTTTTTGAGAGATGTGAAATCATCTAATTACTTCTGAAAACGAAGGCATGACAGACTTCTACTGCTTAAAACCCACCTATGTTCCTTCCATCGCCGCCGGGATTCCGATCCCGATTTCCGGCCACCGTAGGCGCGGGCTTGCGGACGGCGAGCAATGGGTGGCTCGCCGTCCGATCGTCCGGTAACCATCCGGACCGAGCCTAAGTCGTCGACGGCGCGTATTGTTCCACGCGCGCCTCAGGGAGATGTCAGCAAATCGTAGGGGCCCAGCAGGGTCGAAGCCTACTGGGGCCATGGGTAGTGTGAAAGCGAAACCCGGGGCCCTGGGACGAAGGCAAAGAAGGAACAGGAGTGGGTTTTTAGTCAGTAAAAGTCTGACACTATCTTCAAAAAAAACCTATGTTCCTTCCATCGTCCTTTGCGGTCCAGGTCTAAGGGTTACTTTTACAGAAATTTTCCGGTAGCCCGGGCGGGCATTGGCCCAACTCGGCCCCTATGGTTTACTAAGTGTAACTTAGGCGCGCGTGGAATACTAGGCGCCATGGACGATCTTTATCGGACAGACGGACGGCGAACTACCTATAGTTCGTCGTCCGCAAGCCCACGCGTAAGCACTGTGACTCTCGATTCCCGGAACGTCTCCAGTTGCGGCGGCTGAGGCAAAAGAAACATTCAAGTACGAAGTAACAGCAGAACACTGACTCCTGAGTTACAGGTTTCATCTTGTTTAGGGGCAAGGCCTCCCTAGTAAGCCTAAACGAACAACCTAGTCATGGAAGTATTCATATTATAAATAAGGTTTCCTGAATCAATAAAGTTATAATTATTAATATGTTTACGTGGACACGCACTTGACTGTACGTTATTTAATATTAACAGCAGACGTAAATAAATTGTAGCAATTATTTTACTCTTAACCAATAATCACAAGATTAAAATTGGTAATCGAAGCCGCTAAAATTGGTATAGGGAAAATTAAAAAAATATATTTATCAGAATTTATGTATTTTACTGATAAAAAATAAATAAGTAACGTTAAGTAGTAACCACATGGGACAACCCTGCGTCAGACGGAGAGTACCGGCGCACGCGCTCACTTGCGAGCCATCATTAGAATGTAGCATCTCGAGCGATTTTCCTACTTTAGATACGGTAATGGTCGTAAAAACAACCACTAAGGAAAAACGCACCGCATAAAAATATTGTATCCTTACTGCCTATAAGCCGTGGCCATTTCTGAAAATCATACGGAGCGAATAGCAAAAGCAAGTTGGTTCGCATATTTTGCCTTACGCAGTCGTGGTTAACGAATGCAAGGAGGATTTTAATGCTTCTAATGTGATTCTCGCAATATACACTTATGTACCGCTTATAATGCTTGCATAAACAACTCGTTTATTTTAATACTTGCTCAAATGCATGTGCTGGATTATTTTTAAGTAAAATACGTATATATTTTGTTTTGCAATATTGATTTTTTTAAATTAACTTATAAAATGTATATTTTTATGAGTAGGTACAATTAGACTAGCATACTATATCTATCTCTTAGGTTATTTCTTCATTATTCCAGCAGGAATAAAGCAAGTATTAGATAATCCAAAATACGGATCATATGTCATGTGAAATCAAAACAACGCGGCGTCCGACAAGGTTCTAAATTAGCTCCATATTAATTTCTAAAAAAAAATAGATTACCTAAAAGACAAACATGACTTTGAATATTTGTGTAGAAGTGCAAACAATGTATTAAATTGCTTTATAAAAAGTTAATATACAGCCGCGGTACACCGTAACTAAATATCTAAAACGCATTATAACCCGTAGCGCCTCCATAAGACGAACATCATCCTACAAAAATAGAAAATGAATATGATTTTAACATTGAATACCTGTTATCGCCGTTATATGACGTCCCGTTTGCGGACAGCCACATCGGATGAGAGAAAAACGACAAAAAGTCGTATTTCGAAGTACTGCCAAATGGGGATAGGATCATTAGATCGATACCATAACCGACACATCCTGAATAGGTAGGTGGTGAAGCGTGCCCGCTGCGGCGCACGTCCCTCATCCGCTAGGCGCAATTTTTGTTCATTCATCTTCTGACTTAACTCACCTTATACATTTTTTCGGTCGCTTTCAAAAGGTAGCCGCTCTTGTTTCAACGCCAGGACAAGTCACACTAAACACAGATGAGGCATAAAATGCTCTGAACGTGAAAACTTCCCTTGAATAGATGATAATAGTCTGTAATGGCTTCACCTTATACGACTAACCCAACCATTTCCTTTTTTATACCGCTACGAGAAACAACAGCCTATAGTTTAAAAAGTTCTTATAAAGCAGACCAATTGCAGTAATTATGGTTACAAAAATGCGTCGAAAGAGTTACTTTCATTTAACACAATATTTAAATATCAATAATATTAATTCCAACACGGTCACATGATTAAATATCTTTGTATTAAAGTCACGGCGTACGCTTTACAATAAATTGTTAGCAGCGGAACATGTGTTAGTTGTTAAAAAACTAAAATAATAATTAGTTTAAATGAAGAAGTGGCGTGAGAACGTGCAGGGTGGGCGACAGAGCGACAGAGCGACAGGGCCGGCGGTGGTCGGCATACAAATTGATACTGTCGGATCGGTCGATCGCTGGGCACCACCACCGCCCGCGCCGGCCTTACTCTCACGGAAGCGATTACCCTAGCTAAGACAATGGCCGACAAGACATGCATCCATTACCGCTTTGTGACATGGTGGTTACTCTCTCAAACATGCTCGATATCAACGAATTAAAATTCATAGCAGCTCATTAGATTCGACGTTAGCCAGTCTTTCTTTTATATGGAATTTTTTTCTCTGCTTAACCCATATCTGTATAATCATTGATTACCTACTCCACGATCCAATCAGGTTGGTCTTTCAGTTCTAACAATTATTATTCAATCTGTTGTCATTTTTTGTTCGAATATTTATTTAATTATAGTTTATTCCATACATAAATAATACATTGAAATCTGAAAAACATAAAATTTTCGACCTTATCGTATTCCGTGATCCCTTCCAGGCAATCAAATGTAAGTAGCGCTTGGTGCAAATACAAAGTCAAGAACGAAAGCCCTTAATACTAAAATAAAAATATACATAGTAACATAAATAAGTACATACGATCTACGTACATATGAATACATAGACAAGGAAATAAGTGTCTATAAATTTAAATCGACTAAAAATAAAAAAAAATGATCACAGGCAGTGTCAAGTCTTGTTTCTTTTTCTACTCTCATATCCGTAAGTTCCAATTATGAATTCAAAAGCAATATCTTATTGATCCATACTAATATTATAAATGTGAAAGTAACTTGGTCTGTTACACTTTCGCAGTTGTACTACTGAACCGATTTTGATGAAATTAACTGCGAAGTAAGCTTGAACCCTAAGGAAGGGCATAAGCTACTTTTTATCCGACTTTGACTTTGCCACTATAACTGACATTCACTCAAACGAAGTCGTAGGCTAAAGCTTGTATACTATAATTATATACACATATAGGTACTACTAAAAGCCAACTTTAGGAGGAGGAATATTAGATTTTGCCATTTTACTATACTTTTTTTAGATGGGAAATCATCCGATGATTTTTTCCACCCTTGGGTGGGGCGCGAGGGCGTGCCAGACTTTTACTGACTAAAACTCAGTCCTATATATACCTTCTTTACCTTCGTTCCTGGGCCCCGGGATTCTCTTTCGCAAAAAGCTTTCTCACAACCCATGACCCTCGTAAGCTTCGACCCTGCTGGGCCCCTACGATTTTGCTGACATCTCCTTGAGGTACGCGTAGAACACTACGCGCCGTCGACGATTCGAGCTTGGTCCGGACGGTTACCGGACGGCCGGACAGTGAGCTACCCATTGCTCACTGTCCGCAAGCACACGCTTACGGTGGCTGGAAATCGGGGTCAGGAACTATATCATAAATTAAATTGTGGTTATAATTTTTTTATCTTATTCTATTGTTATTTTTTTTTTATTTTAAATCTTAAATAATAGGTAAACAGATACTTTTACTCGTTTTTTTTTCGTCAATTTATACTATATGAGGCCGGTGTTTCCCTGAGAAGAAACACCGAAACCAACATAATCGATGACCGAAACGAACTAAGAGGTCCAAGTCTCATATAAAGTCCATGCAGTAAACATGTAATAGTTAAATCATATGAGAATCATGTTATGTTAAGTGGTCCTTTAAAACTCGCAAGTGCCCGCGAGTTGGCACCTTCCGATTTTACCTACTTTTTTTGTCGTCAACTCGCTCGCCACGAAAACTTCTTATAAAATATGTGATGTAGGTACCTATTTTAAATACTACCTATTATAAATTTTGTACGATCGTACTTTAAAACAAATATCGTTTATGAGAAAGATATAATCCAGATTTATATTAAATTGTTCATAAAGCGAGAGAGATTTAATCATAGGGCAAGATAGTAGTCAAACGGCAGCTTAACAAAAGTAAAAAAAACACAGGAACTTTTTTTATTATGGATAGACTCCCGTTTGACCTCTATATCTTACCTGATGGTAAGCGATGATGTGCCCGACGATGGAGCACGCTTGCCTAGAAGTAACCTATTCACTATTGACTTAAATACTCCAAGGTTATCGCTATCAGGAAACACAGACTCTGGCAGGGAATTTCACTCCTTAGAATCAGAATCAGAATAATTTATTTGTAAACAACTATTTACTTTTTTTATTACAACAGAGTGTGAGGTGTTAAAAATAGTTAGATCCTCTATACTGTACCCAGAGGCGTACAAATATATAAATTAACATCGTCAGTTTTCATTTAATTTCTGAGATTGTGTGAATTATTAAATGAAATTAATAAATTTAAAATTAATATTAATCGAATCGTTATTACAAATTAAAAAAATTATATAAGTTTCACTAAATGTCACAGAGATTAAGTTATATGTCATATTAATACTAATGTCAAATACAATTCAGAACCACCAAAATAGATCAACTTTTATATTATATCATTACAAACATGCATATCATTGTGCGTAAAACTTAGTTGTACTCACAATGATTGTATTCCCAAAACGCTTTGTACGCATGGGTGGGATGTCAACTATGTACCGGTGGCGCAACGCCGTACGTCTCATGGTCCGATGATGGAACGGACTTGGCGGAATTAAATTGAGCAATTCCAATGCAAATGATAGAAAACCGACAGGCTAGCTAACCGGTGTCGATGCTCAAGACTTTGTAGTTTTGACTCGAAAAGTGCATCATTGCCGATGAGCTTCTTGGCTCGCTTCTCAATCGACTCTAATTTTTTGGCACACCCATCCCAAAGATGAGAGCAGTACTTCATACACGAGGGAACTTGCGCTTGATAAAGGTTGAGCAGCTATTCCGGCGTGAAGTACCGTCTCACCTTTGCTAAGATCTTAAATTTTTTGGCAACCAGTAAACTAAAATTCAAAATTCTGCATCAATTAAAACATAGGCTGAATTCAACTAAACTAAATAATTTCAGCGAAGGTTGCAGGACTTCACACTCCTTTAAAAAGTAACATTCTGGCAAAAACTAGATAGCGTGCTTGGGTATCATGCGTCGCTGGCCGCATCCCACTCGCCTCATTCCGCACCTTTAACGTATCCTTAAATTTAAACAGATATAGTCAGTACTCAGCCCAATCAACCAGCGTGAGCAGAGCCGCGGACAATAGCTAGATATTGGTTTCAATTTGTTTTTATTTGACTGTACTTAAACATGCGCGCGAGCTACCGACAAAAAAAAAAGTAGATAAAATCGGAAGGTGCCAACTCGCGAGTGCTCGTGTTTCACAGTAGCGAGTTGACGAACAAGTCAAACTTTGAAGGGACCTAATAAATAATAAATATTCCCGTAATGTAATGACCTGCAATTTTGCTGAATTTATTATACTTTAGTGAATGTGAGAACAATTTCTCACATTCACTAAATTATAGTAAATTCAGCATGAAGTCCACAAAGCCTCGAGCACAGGCGCAGGGCAGTAGCCAGCCTATCAGTATTTTACAGGTTGCATTTTGGAGAGTGTGCGCGGGAATTGCATAACTTGATTCCGCCATCTCTTTTCTATCATCGGACAACCAGCGAGTATCCATCCTTACGTTGTTGAAACTTCAACGGTCCAGACTAAGCGTTTCGCTTCGTCGTTTATACCGCCTACATCGAAGAACTGGATAAATTTGCCTGCTGCTGTCTTCCCGTCCAACTATAATTTAGGTGTCTTTAAGGCTAGAGTGAATAGGCTCTTAATAAACTAGTGCGCGTCACCATCAATGATTGCATCACTCCTTACTGGTTTATATCAATTTAAAAAAACAATCTTAACTTAATAAAGCACAATATACATATATTGTACTTTTATTACAAAAGTGTAAGTACCCTGAAAAAACCTTTTTTTAACTTCTGTCTAATGCTATCGCGAATAGAGTATAATTATGTAAAAAGGAAAAATGCATTTATTCAAACAGCACTCAATATTGTACAATCAAAAAGTAATTTGATATTCTGTCAACAATAAGTGCAATATTTGGGTGCAAGGGTTGCGGTGTGGGCGACGCGACGTCAGCGAAACAAACAAACGACATACATCGAAATATACTCGCGACTCGCACCCCTGCGACTTTGCGCTAAACCCTATGCAAAATAAAACACTCGATTGACATCTCTTTGAAATTTGTAAAATATTCAGATGGCTTAAACTTTAAATGGGGGGATAAACCATCAACTGAAAGGATTACATTACTTTATAAATGTCGTTGACTTTAGCTGTCTTAGTTTGTCTTAGCTATTAACAACAAAATACGTACTAAATACCTACATATCTAAATATTTAACTTGTGCTCCTCTAGTGTAATAATTGTCATTCAGTCAAAAATAAAGTCTGCCTATGAATATCGTTATCTAAGTCCACAAATTACCTGTATTTGTTACACTACCTGTGAAGACATTCGATCGAAAAATTCTGACTGATATTTATTGCAATATAGTTTCAGCATGGCAATCACTCAATCTAAAATATAAAAATAAAGAAGGAAAACAGGTTCAGAATCCAGTTTATTTCGATTTCTTATTTCTGCAAATGTTTTATTTTTGTCAGATAACCACAGATGTGGTCCAATTCTTATAAAATTTACAAACGTAAGCGTTGTCTTATGGTATTGTCAATATTAATTGTAAACAGCCCTAAAAAAATGAACATTATAAACAAATAATATATTTCACCGAATTATTTATTTTGATCAACAAATTTATATTATATTTATCGGTATTTATTCACTGTAAAAACTAAAATTTCTGTTCTTTTTCTTCATATTAGCCTGAAGATAAGGCAGCTTTCCTCTCCTTCAAAAAACGAACCTGGTCGTGATAAAAATAAGTTCAAAAATATCTGCACACTATTAAAGCCCTAACATGCCATCAAAATATTTATGACAATATTTTGACGTAAATTTTTATTTTTAATTTTCATTTTATTTTTATTAATAAGGCACACCAACAATTTATTCACAAAATAATCCAGATTTAATATTCAAAAGAGAGTTCCATGTAAACTAAATTAAAGGCATGCACATCATTCACAGTGGTTGTTTAAATTACATTTTATATTTAAATTAAATTAAATTAAAAGAATTTATCTCTTTATTATGAAAACAGTTCAATTTCCGATTTGAGTCACAAAGATTTTGATTCCCTTGTGAGTGTGGAAATATACGTTTTTTGCGACATAAACTTTTTTTTCGTTAACTTAAATTAATAAATAAAAAACAAAAAAATAATAACAACTTCATGGGACCGCAGACCTAGAGTACATGGTTTTAATTTGTACTCGATACCTCCACGCGTTACCGAGATAAAAAATCTTGACAGACAGAAAGACGGACAACAAAGATAATTTATATCAAATAGAATAAAGCCGGGTATTCATTGGGCAAAATTTGTTGATAAACTGTTTACGACGTATTTATCACCAAGTTCACCGTAAACATTGTTCCTGAAACTTGGTCGTCCACACTTATCAGTTGTTACTAATATGTCACCCGAAATAACTAAATGTCATTCGAAATCAGTGTGGGCAAAACTACGCATCAATCAAGTTGACCTTCAACTTGAACTGAGCTGACTGATGTTCATTTTTTTTTTTGAATATATGATTTGAAAAACATCGTTTGAAACACGTTGTCTTTACAATCTGTCGGGTCCATAACCGCCTCGCCTTAAGCTCGGGCTTCAATTCCACCTCGACTACAATGACAAAGTTTACTCACTTGTGTCAAAATGTAGTATTGTTGTTATATGTTTTGTTTTTTGACAGAAAACTTTACACTATTTCGAGGTGCTGTAGGATCATGATTATAAATATTGGTAATTTACTTCCATGCGAGTGATGTCGCTGAAAGAAGCAAGAATGAGTATCTAATATAACTTAATACATTTATTGTTTCAACCATCTCTTGTGTGCCACATTAATAGTTACTTATAAGAACAAAATCATATTGCCGAATTGTTGAGCTTTATCAAAGATGGCGGGTTTATCTGTTTATGATGATTAGGTGGTGGGCGGTTGCCTAGCAACGGGGTGGCGATGGTCAGCTGGGGAGGGCCGGTTCCTCATACTCGAGTCATTGGTGCGACCCCCGACCGGCAATTATTCTCCTCATACTAGACCGTGTTAACTTTAATGTAACTTAACATGTTTCAGCTGCTTCACAACGCTTTAAATACATTTGTCCACTGTAATTATGTTCAGTTTCGCAAAACTTGATAAGCACTAAAGTTTTATTGTTCATTGTACCTGCTTAATTAGTGAGTTTTACTTTTTTACTGTGAGCTAAAGCATTTTATATAATTGGAATTTAAAAATAATATCTACCTATAAATTAAAATTCACATTTTAAAGTAAAGAACTTTTTGATTTGGGACATAAACTTTGCCCTGTTTGATGCTAAAATATATTGTTTTTTAAACATTCTAGCTTTGGCACTCTATAGGAAGAGAGCAGAATTAAACTAATCTCATAAATGTGATTATTTCTTACGCAAAGTTGCTAGAACTGCAAACTTCGTGAATTTCTTTTACAAACCGGATAGGTAGAAACGTACCTGCCAATTCATTCATCACATATAGGTACGTAGGTATATACGATCCTTACATCCAGAACTTAGTCTAAAAAAACAATCTACTGCAAAAAATGCATATGCAGTAACATCCAAAGTCCGTTTGTACCATTACTACAAGTAGAGTACGTACGTGCAACCAACCCAGCACTCGCTTTCTCAACGAGATTTTTCACCAATTCCGACTCATTTATGCTTTAAATGAACGAATTCACTGAGCAGATCCTTATCGGACGCCACGGTCAAGGGGACTCATCCGATTCTATTCCGACACTAAATAGCCCATGGTTTATTTTGTGGTAGCGAGCTTTTTAAAAATGCCATCCGATTCTCTGGGACATTATCTCTCCTCGTTATAAAAGATTCGGAACTTTAATTAAATAGTCCTATTTAAACTTTTTTATTGTACACATCCAATTGGTCGCTTCTTACTGAATTTTGAATAATCACAAAACTTATTTAATATAATGCAATTTCTGTTTATTAAAGGTATTAGTAATTTTCTTCCATGTTTAACTCTTAAATTGATTTATGTAGTAATAAAAAATATCTCTTTACCTGCATCTCATCTTAGATTCTTATTTTAATATATAGCTACCAATCCAATAACCGCATTTCCATCGGTTCGTAGAGCATTGTCGTTCTTTCAAAACCATAAAATTGCTCATTATATGTTCAAAAAAATTCTAATAACACAACGTTTAAAATACAATAAACTATCGCACTATCAAGAGTGCATTCAACTCTAACGCAGT
Organism: Mythimna pallens; assembly: GCA_961205895.1. Classification (NCBI taxonomy): domain Eukaryota; kingdom Metazoa; phylum Arthropoda; class Insecta; order Lepidoptera; family Noctuidae; genus Mythimna; species Mythimna pallens. The sequence goes on along the minus strand of OY540830.1, from coordinate 15,042,756 downwards.
ACTATTATTAAACGGAATTCGATTTAAAGCCGAACCCTCCTCGTCGTTTGTGAAATTGACATTTATTCTTCGTTTTTCATTGTTGCTGCAGTCGGTTTCGATCTATTGTTAATTAGCTTAAACGGCCCATGCGCTGTGCCATGCCAAACAAAACCTGTCGAGTGCCAGTACAACGCCAGATCGTGATACTACCGCTGCACTACACTAATTTCTCACTATAACTCTTGTTGTTCATATCTCATTCCATATTGAATAAATTATAATTATTATCTTTTGAAAAAAATATGAAAAAATACCTAAGCAATAAGCATGGACTCAAATAATTCATTATTCTGATAGTAAAGTGAGAGAGTGGCGCCACTGGGCTACGGCAAATCTAAGAACTAAAACTTCGTAGCAACTCGCCGTAGACCATACTCCTAGCGCCACCTGTTGTCGAATAGATTAAGGAAAAATGCTGAACAAACGTTATTGCGTCTTTATTAGATCTGAAGTATACTTCGCTCACTAATTTATTAATGGTGCTAGTATATAATTATGTAGTTAAGATTGAAAACATATTTTAGAATGATTATAATATGACCTTTTACAGTTTGCGTATTAGCAGAACGTAGGTACTTTTGCGGAACAGAAAGAAATAATTTGAAAAAAATACAGAGATCATTCTTTGCATATTTGTGGAAAAGTGTACGTTCATATTTCCACTTTTATAGTATATGGGGAAAATGGTTGTTATTTTTGCTTGGTAAATACAAAATTGCCTATGCCTAAGGCAAAGTAAAAAATGCAATGACCTAAGGCTTATCATTAAATAACAGCACTTAAAACATTACCAGTATTAGCACAATGTAATATTGTAGATAGACGTATCGACATAGGAGGCAACATTATTACATACGCGAGTTATTCGCTCCCCATCAGGCGGGACTCGGGAGTGCCTCGATTAAAGCAGTAAATACTTTGAGATTAATTATCTCGTAAACAGTCGCAGGCGCGTCGCGACTCAAATCGCTCACCTACGCCGTGAGCGCGATACAAATTCAACTTTTCCAATTAAATTTCGTGAGGCATTAATGATTATTTAGGTACATCAATTTGTTTCGTCGCAAGGCGCTCTGTGCCAGCTCACGGAAGTCGCTACACACGGACACCACTGTGGAAATGGATCTTAAGATATCTCATGAGCGCTTTTGTTATAAATCAAACCAAGTAAATAAATGTGGTATGACAATCACAAAGCTCTGATTTAAGAATATAAAAACTATGAATTCTTATTCAGATTGAATACTCTGCCTGTATTAGACAGACGATTGGAGTGGAGTGACGTGTTGTATTCAGACATTCCTATTTAGATACCTATAACAAATCCAATTTAAATCATCAGTATGCAATACATAGATATTCGAGACTTATTACAGGTAGGAAACTAGATATAGTATTCACGTTCTTCAAAGAGTTCATTCGACCTAGCCTTTTTGCAACCATATTAGGATCGACTTATAGCTAAACCGGATGCATCTTAATGCCAGTATTTGACATAAAACGACTGCCAACATTTCCCTGGTAACACGGTACCCCTTGGCTAGACTGATATCAGGTAGTCTGACATTTGAAAATTCGTAAAGACTGTCAAAGATCTACAAATGGCAGACGGGATCAACGGCATAATGTGCTTTCCGAGATACGTATATATCATCAAGTAATGGATGGTCACCCATCCAAGAACGACATCGTAAAGTATTACTTAACCTGTAAGATCAAACCATGCGGCTGTAATATTTAGCCACGTGTTCCTCTTCGCTCACGACCTTCAAAGATTTAATTAAATATAACTTAAATGAACCTAAGCAACTTCTGCTTGTATAATGATAAAGCCAATAACTTCTTCAGCATAAATAAGTCATAAATATCTTCAGAAATATCACCGTAAGCCACCCACGCTGGCGCCATTCCAACGAATCGAAACTTTGGAATTAATTAAATTAAACTTGAAAATGAAATATTAACACTTTAACGTATAAAATTTAATACCGTTAAGTTATAACGTGATTATTCAACTCCTCGGCAATTTCCAAAAACATCTAGAAAATTAAATTCGCGAGCGCTGTCTGCCGGCTCCTTTGAGGCAGCTTCCGCTTTTGTGCGAGCGAGGCGCGGCGCTCGCCACTTCGCACTGTGAAATTAATTTTCTTCGTCTTTATGTAATTTAATTATAAACATTTCAATATGGCGCTCGGGGAATTTCCGCCCGAGAGAGAAGTTAAATAGAAACGTTTGATACTTATCTCCTAATACACTTCTGGGATGATTGCGCGATTTGAACGAAATTAATTATTTTATTTGCTAAAGAGAATGATTACAGCTATCATTATAGGTATCTGTTAAATGTCTTGTAGAATGCGTAATTCTGTAAATCCGGTTTTCCTTATATTTTCTGGACTCACCGAGTATTCATTTGTGAACATTTTCTATTGAATCTCTATGTTTTATTGTAACCATAAGTATAGCGAAAAACGGACTCGTCGTACACTTAAAAGGTTATTATTTGCAAGACAAGTAGTATACAAGAAAACTTGAAAATCCATGGTTATTTATTCTTAGACAAAAGTTGAAGGCGGAACTAAGTCTTGATAAACTTCTATCAACTGAATTACCATATCGGACCTAATACGGTCAATGGATAATAACTGTGGGTGTATGATAACGCAGCTGCCCACTGCTTCGCCAATAATATGCCATATAGCGAGTAAAATTATCTGAACTAGTTTATCTAGTCCCGTGCTTTTATCCTTGATACTCACTTCTCGTAATTTTGCAAAAATACCAAAACCACGAAAACGGAAAGCATATACTTGAACATGTAAGCGTGGCATCTGTAGGTCCATAATAGGGGAAGTTGATACCCGGGGGTGACGGAATAAAGTTAATTATCACAGTGAAAAATATTCTATAAACAATTTTTTTGTTAATCCGTTTTAACGTCATACACGTTACGTACGTTATGTGCTGATACTTTTATAGCTGCGAGTTATTTCGAAAGTGTTACCGTGGCCCTGGAACCCAATGGGCAACTGAAGGAACACAGGTAGATTTTAGTCGGTGAAACTCTAATACTCTAGCTCCACCCAGAGCGGGAGAAGTTATTAGTTGAATTCCTACCTTAAAAATGATTAATTTTATAGCAATAAAATTTTAAAATATAAACTACCTAATGCTTTTACTGTTTACTTTTCAATTTTCGTTTTTGATTGCATTGAATATTAAAATATTTTCAACTAGGACAGTGGATGCCCGATGAACACATTTTTTTATTGAATAGCATTCGTTCAATGACATTCCATCTGCAAAATTAAAAGTATCTATTTGTGCGGAGTGCTCAGTTAACAGATGCCACTAGCGTTCGTGCAATTTTGCTCTTAAACCGTTCACGCTCCGGCGACGAGAGGCGACATCAAACATACGCGGTGCCTGCAAACCTTTTGCCAGCTTATCTCCCATTCACTATCTTCACAAAATATCTACAACCGGTCCCATTGTTCGATGTTTATTAAATTTCATTTTACGTTTATACAACAACACTTTTGTCGGCCGCTTTTTGTACCGATTTGGGACATTTTACGGGTGGATTAGCTCGTGACGTCTACTTTTGTAGAGCCGGCAGCGATGTCTTTTTATGCGTCTCCCGTATTATGGTTTGGTATTGCGCGCATTATGTCATAACACTGAGCACTCGACGCACTCGCTCATACTTTTTGTCGTTCCATTTTATTTTAAATTGAATCTCAGTTGACAATAACACTGTAAACATCCTGTCTTTTTGTACAATATTAATAATACGGATGATTTCGGATAGAACCCGCTGAAGTAGACACACTCGAGGACAGAGATGGGATGCGAAAAGCAGGTAACTAGACCTCTTTTTTTAAATAATACTACTCATTTAGAGAAATATGTTTTTGAAATTCCGACTAAGTACTTATCTAAATCTTGATGGGGATCATCTAAAGAGTCAGGAGTTCATCCATAAAAAATACACTAACCCATCTAAGATCCAACCCCAAAACAACACCTTAGATTAAACAATCCGGCCCTACTCTGGCACTAAAAGCAATAAGACTTACAACTCCGCCCCTACCAAAACAATCCTGTATCTCGGTGTCTTCACTAATGGCGCAAGTTCGACAGTCGAACTTAGTTGGAGAGTTCTACGGCTGCAATAAAGATAAATCCAGCAATAATATGTTCGGTTGGCCTTACGTGTAGGTTGGCTTGGGCACGAAATTGAATTTGCATGGAGTCTTAAGTCGACACCGATTGAGACGCTGCCTCATCCGGTGGACAATTACGAGTTCACCAACTGTTAGGGATGGCGCGATTACGCACCGAAGCCTGTTGAGCCCCACTCTCTAATTGTTTAGGCAGACCTAACAGCACTTCGATACGAACGTGATTTCGGAGTTCAGACGGCATTCTACCAAACGGCTTGCCTTCATTCACGAAATAGACTGTGTTACTAAAGCAGAATACTTGCAATTTTATGTTGAACATGTGAAATCTGTACAAAGGGACATACGGAGTCACATTCGCGTGAAATGTAATACGTGAGCGGCAATCTTCGTCAGTGGAAGGCGCACTAATCCAGACGCCAGAGGGCCAGTACCGTATGAAAGGACGTTCCTTATCCCTTGATCCCGTTGTTTACCAGACATTAAACAGATAACAAGTCCGCGCCCTGATACCGTCTGAGCAGATTAAAGCCCCGGTGGCCGTAATCCGAACTTCGATTAATTTCATCCAATACTTAGTCAGGGAATGCTTAATTGCTCGTACTGTAAATTGTTATTTATGTAGGTATAATGTACTTAAAACTTGAAAAAAAGATTTCAGTGTATGCTTCATTTAGGAGACACGCGTGAAGGTGTTGCTAATCTTGAAGCATGTCGCACCTTTTCGGTCTTGTTCCACTTGATGTTGTTTCGACAACAGTTTTTTTTTTTCTTTCATATAAAATAGGAAATAATGGAAAATTTGGTATGAATTATATTTTTATAGACGAATATAAATTAGACTGACAAATTTAATCTTCCTTATGTTAAAAGTTTATTCAAAACTGACTATCCATTCAAATTGAGATCGACAAACACTACTTCGTTAAAGCCGCGTATTCATAAAGCAACATTTGTCATTAAACACTGTTTTTAAACAGTTTATAAACAGTGTTTCACAATGTTTCACCATTTCTTGAAACAGTTTATAAACAGCTTTTAAACATAGGGGATGAACCTTTGTTTAAGAAACATGTTGCCGTGTTCTCCACTACGAATGGAGAGCAAGACGAAAGATTCAGTTTATAAACAAAAGTCAATAGGTGTGGACGTGTGTTGCGCGAATTTATAAACATTGAAGTAGTGTGGTCCAACAACCAGTATTTGATGCTTATAGAGCTTTATTAACAGCATCATGTACTTTGGGATACTTCAAATAAAAATTATACAGATAAATTTTAAAAAAATATACTTGGGCCGACATTGCATAAGAATTAAATAAGTCGCAAAAGGAAGTGGAAACGAAGATGTATATTCTACACTCACATTTTTGTCGTGAAAACAAAAAACTTAAGTCATCAAAAAGAACTGGACATCACTACGGCCACCGCCACCACCACCACCGCTGCCATCACCGCCTCTTCTACAGTCGAACAGCTTCGAAAAAAGAAAGTGTGACGAGACTACCAATAAAGCGTAGGAACTTATGAAAAGTGCCAAAAACACTGATCTCTATGCTAAAAAGGAGATGTAGGAATCAAAACCAAAACAAGAATTTTATATTTACGGCCAGTATGTGGCATCTAAATAAAAAAATGTGAAAACCCAAAGAGCGCTTTTACAGGCTTATTACATAAATAATACAATATTACTACAAGCGAGAATGGGAAATTCGATATAATTGTTTCGATAGACGTTATGGCTATGGAAATGGATGACATGGCTATGGTGACGAATACCGCACCGCATCATCAACGTCGACATCTGTCGACGCACCTACCCCAACGCAGACACTAGAACCCCAAGTCCGTACCGTAACTGGTGACAAGTTGCACTTTAGTAATATTGACGAAATAGTATCCCGGTTGGAAGATGACACTCAATAAACTGATGTGATTTGATTTAATATTTGATAAATACTGGAGTGATATGAATTTATTTAGTGGCCCACGAAAGATGGAAGGAGTGGAGGGAGGTGTTTGACCAGGAGTGGAACAGAACAGGTTAAGAAAAAAAAAGTATATGACAGTGAGCCATATGAGTCAACTGTTGCCAAAAATCTTAAAGTTATTGCTAGATTTCTCTGTGGCTCAATAGGACGCCGAAATTTCGTTTCTTGTCTTGTTATTGATGGTCCAATCAGTTTTAATAACATTTCAAAATCAGGATGTTGACATTTTTATGAAATTCTAAAAAGACTTATCAGCCCATCAAACCCACGAAGGTTCGAATGCACCACCTTTTCATCTTTTTTTTCCAGTAGCTCTCGTATGAATAATTATGTAGGCAGCACAGAACATCACTACCTCCTAGGGCAACATCCTAGCAACAACGGATAAGTGTGAACGGCCATGATTTAGAAACAATGTTTACGGTAAACTTGGTGATGAACACGCCGTAAACAGTTTATCAACAAATGTTGCCTAATGAATACGCGGCTTAATTCAAAATTTTCTTTTGTGTATAGATAATGGGTTAACGGAAACGAAGCCAAGTGAGCCAAGTTGCCAAGATGAAACTTTGCTACAAGTGCATGACTAGGCGCTGGCGATTACTGATAGTGCTATTTTTTGAAGTGGGAAATCATCAAATAGCTTTTCTCGCTCTGGGTGGAACGAGAAGGAGTGTTAGATTTTCACTGACTAACACATGTGTTCCTTCAGTTGCTCTCCCCGTTCCAATACCTCGGTAACTCTTTCAAACAATCAGCAGATGGACAAAAAAGTGGTACAATAAATTGAATAGATTTCACTCTCTCTAGTGCTGACTGGTTGTAGGAATTTCTTTATGAAACGGATTTCATATCTGATATCATGACTTGCGGAATCTCGTACCAATCTGCAATTTGGTTAGTTTTTTTTTGTATTTCCTTATTAGTCCAACAAATGTATCTGTTATTTTCAGGATGAGCGTCCAGTTTTTTTTATGTAGTGCCTATTATAGCCACTATAAAAGTTTAAATCCAAAGTAGTTTATCATAATCATTACCTTAACAGTAGTTGTTAGTTCTAATCGTTTATATATCACTAGCAACATTACCTTTAGATGAATATATGTTGTGTTACAAAGGGTAGCTAACAGAGAAAAATCAATGTAGCAGTACAGTGCGTCATGCGTTCTACAAACACTGCCAGCCGTGCATGAAATGATGCCGCAATGATACCCTGCACCCTTGCCGAGTTAAATAAATCATAGACATGTGCCGTGTGTATAAAATATCTTCTATCAATATTGGTGCAAATGTTGAATGTAAGTAGTGTATTAATGACACGTTTTAAATTTCACATGAAAGCAATTTATCAGTTAACCATAGACCTAATCATAAGTGTGTGTGACCTTGCAAAAGTAGTCCAAAAAAACGTGTTAGAGGGGGTCTGTTGATTCATACATGCAAGTAAGAAAGGGTTCTTATTTGCATGTGTTAATCAGCAAAGACCAAAACCCAAGTGAAGGACTCGACGTACGGACAGGTCATCAACTGGTTACTTCCTTTTCTAAGTTATTTTAATGTAAGAGAGGCACCCAATTGATGCAGCAGCCTGTACCAGAACCAAAATGTCTGGCGAAAAATCACGAGGAAAGCCGACCCCAAATCAAGATGGATAAGACTAGGCAAAGAGAGAATGATGCGCAAGCGCCCACAGCTAGTGTACCTATTGCACGCCGATAAAAAAGAAAATCATTAATATGATATTTGTCATTGAATTTCCAAATAAATTATTCCAATTAGTATTATCAGAGCTAATTTGTATTGCTGCAGATGCTGGGCAATGAAGGGAGGCCTTATTTTTTATTCTCATGTTTCATACATATATTATGTATACCAATAAGATCCGAAATAACTACGACTATAGGACCTTTTTTAAATAAGGTCCATGTTAAGTCTCGATTTTTAATATCATTCAATTTACCTTGACAAAATTATTTCAATAATATTACTTCTAGTAGGCTTCTCGATACTACAAAAAAAAAAAACAAATTCTCAAAATAGTTGAATAAGGTGCCTACTTATAAATAAATCTCTATCGTATATTTTTAATTAGTATGTCAAACACGTATTGCTACGAAAGTTACCATCAAATTCGCCCTACACCGAGCAAACATTGAATTAGGTGAGTACTTCTGATACTGACATGTGATCCTCTCGTCAACTGAAGCTCTATTTAGTTTTTGGTTTAACAAATCGCATGGTATCATTCTTCGTAATTGTGAACTAGATATATGATGTAACTAATAGAAGATTTTTGGAGACAGGTACTTACAATAAGAGGAAAAGTAACAAATAATTTTCTAATTTGAACCAATTAGAAAATTATTTAGTCATAATTTTCCGCTGATAAACCAAATCACTGGGACGAGTTCTGGAATAACTGCATCTTCCGGAGACGCAGCGCTGATAGGTCTTCCACGAGGTGGACCGCGGGGATGTACGCGGTAAGGTTCGCGGGAATCCGATGGATACGAGACGCATAGAACCGGTCGTTGTGGCGACACTTGGTTAAGGCTTATGTCCAACTGTGGACGTCTTTCGGCTGAAATGATGATAATAATAATGAACCCAAACACTAAGACAACCTGTCTTAGTGTTAGGGTTCATTATTATCCAGTAGGTACTGGGAAACTAAGTAACGGAACTTAATTACAAATATTTATTTATTATATAAAACTTTATGCACTTATAAAAACACTGTACAAAGGCGGTATCAATGTCCTCAGTAAGCAATGTGTTACAAATACGAATCCTAGAAAGATTCCAGTGATTAATGTATTTAGGTGTCTCTACCGAATATTTGAGTTCACCAACAACATCTAATTGGTATCTATTGGTTCATTAATATTCAGTTTGACTTAGTCCAGGCCTATCTAATTAGTGCGGTACAAACCAACAAGACGTATTCCAATATTTGTATTGACTGTCGTAAATCACATTTACGGCAAGTAACAAGACAAGAGGCCAGGTATGTTTGCGGTCGGATAAAATGTAGTTTGGTCTCATCAGATTCAAGTCATGCACCCGGCGACAACGCGGCAACGGTAACCACACACGATCCCCGGCCGCTCCACATACAAATGTTACACAGCCTTTTGCATATTACGTCACAACTCTAAGATTTTTATTTACAAGGTTATTTATATAAAGATAGGCAAATAATATTACAATAAATAACATGTCCAGAGAAAAATATTCGTTCCGAAGAACTAATATTTCCGTTTTTTTTCTGTATATAACCAACTGCCGTCTCATATTGTATAGACTATAATAGCATCATCATCTTCTTTTACAGTATATAGATAAAAATAATCATTTAGGTATTTATCAGGAAATTATTCCCATATTAAACACTACAAATTGCAATTAACACAAATACACAATTATATACAATAGTTTAAAATTCAATTCAATTTCATTTTGAATTTAGGTCAAAGTAAAATAAATACTAAAATTATTTCAATTCAATTATTGTTTTTATCGTTATTATTTAATATATTTTATTCAGAACAATTGTTAACTTGGGTAACTCTTAACGGCATGCGCTCGTTAATATATATTATGAACTAAATGACCAACCAACAATTTGATTGGAAAGTAAAAACATCACGGAACTTCATGGACTCAGAATTTAACATTTAGTCTGCCTCTCTACGTTTTTGTGCACTAAGTATAAAATAAATAAATGACAGTAAGTAAATACATCTTTGACAGTTTTATTAATAATGTAACTTCTAAACCGCAGTCACCCGAATGACTAACTGAGAGACGAAGTCTCAATCTGCAAACACAAATATAAAGCTAATTAAAAAGTTTCAAACTAAATTATGAGAGGGGTTGCGCCGATGGACTCCGTACCAAGATTGTCCGCGAGATTTAATCAAAGGGGTGTTATCGTCAGGAATGTGAACTGGTTAGAGCAGAACTTGTCGCGCGCTCGCGAGGGTACGGAGGCACAGTCTCGTGGTACCGGACGAGTGTTTGCTCGAGACGGCTGTGGCAACAAACATCGGTGTCACACTCAGAGAATTACAAATTTATATTAGATATTCATAACAGGCGCCAAGATTTGTTCATTTCGTAAATCCCAGTACAATAACAGTTACTTAATACTGGCACGCGAAACAGTTATAAGAAACAAGTAGGCTTGTTACATGCAATGATCTCTCCGATATCAACCTCACGGAGGTCAGTGGCGGTACGTTTTATTGATCGGTCATATATTTTTGAGTTGAATTGAAGCGGAGCCATAAAAACAAAGAGCATACGGTCCCTTTAGACTATTAATTCAAGTCAAAGCTAAAATGCGACAAAGGCGAGTCAGCTCATAAAATTTATAGGCGATCGAATGAGATAATATGGTCGATGTTAAGAGCAGCTTAGACAGTTTGAAAATTTAAATGTGAAGTAAGTTTTGCGAGATTGCGCGGTATAAATCAGCGCGCGAGCGAGCGGAGCGGGCGGAGCGGCGCGGCGAGGCGCGGGCGCTCGTCAGCCCGCTGCGGCGATAAATCCGGGACTCCCTCGGGCTTCTTAACCGTTCTCCATCTTCATGTACACACCAACACTGACGCTCTTATGCCCCAAGTCCCGATCTAATACCTAAGTACACATTTTTTATGCAACGTTCACAGCGCGATGTTTCAACTGAATTTCCGTTAACTACTTTTATAATACTTACCACCTATACCAATTCGGTAAGCGATGAAATTGCTCATTTATTTATTTTTATTAGTAAAATACCTGTGCGTAGCGTGAAGTAGACAAGGATGTTCTTGTTTTAAATTGCCCTGTGACATTAATTTAAATAGCCAACAAGTTTTGAACATTTCTCACTTATCCCATCTGTCAGGCTGTAGCGTCCAAAGTATTTTCCGCGAACTTCGCCCTAATTCTTTTTCACGCTACATTTCAAGAATCTTATTTTTGTAATTACAAAAATGTCTAGTACGCCGACGTTATCCTTAATTGCTGGACATAAAAATTCCATTTAAATTTCCCTTTTAACGATCGGGGAGAAGTGTCTAATTGTATAATACACTCGTTTGCGTATTTTTATTGTTGGTACAATAATTAGAACATAACGCGACTTCGCCCTTTTTAAGCAGGTTTGTAATTAAACTTCTCTTAGGAGTTGTAAAAGAATATTGCGAGATGCGAGCGTATCTTGTAGCAGGGGCGCTAGTGCGGGCGAGGGGGTGGGCCGGTTATTTAAGAAATGGAAAGAAAAGCAATTTACTGCTTATCAGCGGGAGTAGCGACCCGCGGGTCACTCGGATAAAAAGGTACCTCTACCTACCGAATATCTCGACTGAAATATGCCAACTACTAGTGCGCGGACGCTTCTGCTACCAACTTCCTCATCCGGTCGTCGAGACACAATAATGAAATTAGTGTACATAACTTCAACCTTACTTTACCCAAATTGTTGTACTGTATCTTAGATGAAAAATAGATTAATCTAAAAGTTACTCTATTATAAGTTGTTGGACGAGTTAAAGTGAAATTAGCTTAAGTCGACAAATTCCTCTCGCAGCTTAACGACTACGCGACTCTCAAGTAACTTCTCCTTGGGTCCGAGACTTACTATGTGTGTGATGTTTGTGAGGCACATCAACAAAACTAGCTAAATACTTCAAATAAACTACATTTTTTTTTAAGTGGGAGAACATCATTAAACTCTTGCCGCTCCAGGTGGAGCGAGATGGAGGGTCAGAAAAAAATGACATGAATATCCACCAAGTTTATGAAAGTATTAATGCTAGCTGATTAACTTAACTTATTTTAATTCTGAAAGAAACGTATTTGAAACAAATATTACAACATTCTATGGACTTATTATGAAAAATAAATATACCTACCTAATTAAAATACAAAAAAGATCAAAATATGTAATTATCTAACTTAATATAGTTGAACTATAAGTTAAGTTTAAAAGCTAATAGTCAAGTCTGTCAATTAAAACACTCTCATAGGGCACAACACGTCATAAAAACAAACTAATAAAGAAAAACTTTTGTTTCATTAAAATCCACACATTAACTTTAATGTCCGTTCCACGATAGTTCAAACTGTCCCTCTTCTCAATACAATGGAGTATTGTAACGGTGCGTCAAAAATTTGCAATGATTAGTTGGGGCGAATCTATTTTTACTTAAGGGTGGGGTGACGGGGTCGCGGGTCGTGACCCGGACAAATATTTGGCTATCAATGGGACAGTCATCCTGTTATTATAATCGATGGACTATGTTTGCACACGTCATATTTATGGCAGTTTATCAGATTTACGCTTAGTTACTACTGTTTGTTTACATTTCGTTTTTTAAGGTTCCGTACCTCAAAAGGAAAAAAACTGGGCAAGTGCGAGTCGGACTCGCACACTAAAGGTTCCGTACAAACTAACTTATGTAAATATCAATTTCCGAATCGTGTCTTGAAGATTTTCCGAATATAGAAAAAAATAGTTATAAACGTTACGTGGAGGTATCGAGTTAAAAGTAAAACCATATACTCAGGCCTGCGGTCCCTTGGAGCTGTGAAAAAGTAAAACTTCTGAGTTAACGAAAAAAAATATACGGCCGTTTATGTCGCAAAAAATGTATATTTCGACACTCTCAAGGGAATCAAAATTCATAGGGAAGAGAAGAGAATCCTGAAATTTGGCATGAAGCAAGGTCTATATAGCACAAATATTAGAAAAAAACTGCAAACTGTAAATTTGTAGGTCTTATAGCACAAGTGTAGGTAAAAATCTGAAAATTGTAAATTAAGAGTTACGTCACAAAAACTTTTTTTGGGATTCGGAAAAATCTTCGTAACTCAATTTGGGAATTGAACTGTTTTCATAGGTAAGTTTGTACGGAACCCTCAGTGCGCGAGTCCGACTCGCACTGGCCCGGTTTTTTTTAAAGGGCAGGAAATAGATAGAGTGCACTGCAGTTCGAATGTTTTCAATCATATTGTTAAACCAGGGCAAAAAAAAAAGTTACTTGGTCTGACGCACGTCACCTCCACCATGCGCATTATCTGCATCTGTGCAAGTTAACAAGATTAACCCGCGCAGGCTGGTCGCTCACTGTTTTCACGCAGCAAACCCTACATGTTTGAGCTGCTGAAGTGAAAAGAAGTTTATGACTCAACAACGTAATTTATCTAGACACTACGTGTGTAAACTTACGGGAAATAGAGAAGAAGAAGATAGACGCCCTAGAGATGTGGTACTGGAGGAGAATGCTCGGAGTATCGTGGACTGAATTCCGTACCAACGAGTCTATGCTTCGGGAACTCGGCATCAAGCAGCGTTTATCGTCTTTGGTACAGTCTCGTATTCTCACCTTTTTTGGTCACGTATGCCTCAGAGGGGAAGTGGCTATTGAGCGACTTGTAGTTCAGGGAAAGGTTGAGGGTACCAGGCCACGAGGAAGGTCGCCTATGAGGTGGACTGACCAGATTAAAGCGGCAGTAAGTGGCTCATCATCAAGGCACGAATGCACGAGGAAGGCGGCCATCAGAGAGGAGTGGCGGCGCGTTGTGAAGCTTGCCACCAACACCTGAAGTGATGACCACTACCACTCTGTCAAGAGTGATATCGACAAGGAAGAAGAAGACGTGTGTAAAACAGAAATGCAATTATTACTTTTGATATAAGCATAAGCATAATCATCCTTTTAATGTTTCCACTACTGGGACTCAGTCCTCCTCTCTCTAGGAGAAGGAATGGGCCGTAATCCACCACGCGGGCCCAGTGCGGTTTGGTGAATGTCACATGTCTTCAAATTTTTAGTTCCGGTATCCTCACGATGTTTTCTTTCACCGTTTAGAGAGCAGTGGTGATGAAATAAATTACACAAAGTAATGCGCCTGGCAGGGTTTGAAGCCGCAACCTACAACTCGTAAGTCGAGGCCATTACCAATCGGCCATCACTGCTCTCACTTTTGATATATTACATATAAATAGCATTACTTAATTTTAGGCGAAACTAACATGTTAAACAAAAAATAACTTCAAAGGGACTTAGATTTGGAATTTAGTGCCATAGTAACCTTTATTCAGCACATAACATACCTTTTCAACGATGTAACACACATAGCTATTACAGTTTTAGATCTTTGATAAATTGATTACAACAATTATTTAACAAAACTAATTAGCTATCTAAAGGGTTTTAATAAATAGTCTTGCCTACTAAAATTTCTGCTTATGAATTGTGTTTTTTTCTTATGGCTATAGGAAAGCGATTCTCTGGTTTGTTATGTTAATCCTTAACCCTCATTCTAGTCTTCAAAATAAGTTTATTTACAATTAATAATTTAACAACGTAGTCCATCTTTAACATAATGATTTTTGAGAAAATCTTATGAAAAATACAAAATCAATAACCCATTACTATAAAAAAAAATCTTATACGTATTAATAGTCAGTACTGCACCTAAAAAAACTATCCCCTTTTGCAATAAATGTAAAATAGAAGCGATATCCTGATCGATTCGATCGGAGGAGGTCTCAGCTAATGTTTATTAACTGTATAAATTATACAAAGACAAATTTACGCTCAATCACTTATACCCAATATAAATTCCGGCAATGTTCCTTGAAACGCTGTGTCAACCTATCCATCAGTGTAAAAATTCCCTGTTGATCCCCTTAATTTAATCAAAAGATCGCTTTAGCTGGTCATGGGCAAGAAAAAACGGAATGACGTAACGTAACGACGACACGGTGATATAAAATTTTCATCGAACGGAAGACGGGAGGGATGAGGCAGGTGGGAGGGGGGGAGGGAGGACCTCCTGGTGTAATATCCAAGTCGATCCGGGTAACCAATAAATTACAATTTGACACAAACAAAACCCCACTGCTGCACGTTGCTGCGAATTATTTATTAGATATACACAACGATCAACCGCTCTGGCCGATTAATATAAACAACAAGTACCTATGTTGTCTTCGTATATGGTCAACTTATATATGTAAATTGTAGTACATATCTGATAGTTATTTTTCCTGTCTTATATGAGAAGAAGGATGAGACGAGACAAGACATATAAAATGATAGTCATGCGAGTGCCGGGCGCGTAGAGGTGACCCTCCCGGCTCCGTGTAATAAAATTTGCATACTTTTAATCAAGGCTCGTGTTGTGGAGAAGTTTCCCAATAACGGAACGCCGTGATCGATTCGATGCCCAGTCTAGGCATCGTTTTTGCATTTATAATGCCGTTCATTATGTAAGGCGGACGTTGAGACAAATGTTTTGAAATCTGATTAAAGAGTCTTGTTTATTGAAAAGTTCAGCGAAATATTAAAATGCATTTATAATATTATAGTATTATATATATATATAATATATACATAGCATAGCATAGTCGGCCTTTTAATATTCCCACTGTTGGGACTCAGGCCTCCTCTCTAAAAGAGGGAATGGGCCGTAATCCACCACGCGGGCCCAGTGCGGATTGGTTGGTATATAATATATATATTATATGAATATTGGAATCAATATTTACAAAATTTTATAAATTTTTCTTTGCTTTTTACCCTCCATGTAAAATAATGAGTAACAGCTTAGAACCATGTTCTCGTGAGTGTGATCGAGTTCAAGGGAGCGCGGTACAAAACAATTTAATGTATTCTTTGGCTTGCACTCTCAATTGGAGCTGTGTAAATAATGTTACTAATACCGAGACGCCTTCAATGTTGTAAGAGGATTCCCGTAGCGCAGTTTGCAATAAATTAGCTGGCTTCTAATATAAAACGACAAAACCCCGACAGAGCGTCACGCTACCGCCGGCGCCCCGCGCGAGCCCCGCTATCGTCCCGCGCGCATCCCGCAGCCGCGCCGCCTCTGCCTGTCCATCTCCGCTCCGCATTAATCGTGTTTAGTTAGCGGATATTGGCGGCGGAAATTCAAATGCAATCAAATGAAAATAGAATTCGTAAAAAAGCAAAGAAAACAAACCGACAGGCGTCAGTCTAGCGGGAGCCACCCGCCCTCGGCCGCTAGCCGCCCGCCCAGCGCTCGCACCGCACGCTGACCGTACTTACACGATTTTAAATTGTACATATCTGAAATTCCGATCTGTCGCACAGCCACCCTGCGCTATGAAATGAAACAAAATAAAAGTGGAACGACACGGCACGCTCCGAAAAAATCAAAATCGAAATTAAAAATAAAAGGTTTTTTCGACGCGGCGAGGGAGGCGGATGCAATGTTTGCGGCCGTCATTCGATGCAGTGCGCAATAAAAACACGCGCTCGACTTCTACATATAAATATGTGTGGCAGGATTGATTGGAATTGAATATGTGTGGGTGGGGGCCCGGCCCGGGGCCCGGGGCCCGGGTGGTGCAGGAATCGAAGGTGAGCGCCGCTAAGACTGTAATCGGTTTTGCCCGGGGCCGCCGGCGCTCCACCACCGCTCACAATTAAACTTTGTTTGTACATGTGTCGCTCGAGATTAGCCGCAATGCTCTTTTTAAGTGGACCAGCTGCAGTCCCGCATGCAATTTAAGAATCTAGAACACAATTTGGGCAATTAGACGCCTAAACGTTACGGTTTGTTTTCGCACTTACGTTTCGTTCGTAGAGTGAGGAATACTGCTATTAATAACGGTCTTCTCCGTCACCGCAACAGAGCGCATGCAGCAATCGCGGCAAATGTTCGAAAGATGTAAATGTTCGCGCGGGGAGCGCGGCGCGGCGCGGTCGAACATAAATCATCTGGAGGGGCGCTGATTGCCTTCAATTATGGCATTAACTTTCATGCCTAATTCTATATTGCTACTTTGCTAGTTATTACCTTGCTCCCCCGATGCGGTCAAGTATTACGCTATTTATTGAGTCAGCCACTCATTTTGAACAACCATATCGTTGAACTAATTTATGGTTTTGGATTAATGAGTGCTTCATTCACAGAAGAGGTAATTCTTCTGCAAAGCATTATACGACACGGTAGTTTTTATTCTTTGTTGCTTTTGATACTATTTTTGTTTCAATTCTTATTTACTGTTGACTAAAACATTCATCCAAAATAACTCAAAGCAAAAGTTATACAGTCTTGGCACGATTTTCAAACTTTTCTCCCTTTTCATCCATGTTATGTTTATTTTATTTTAAAGGCATATAAGATTGCAATCTTATATGCCTTCAAAATAAAGTAATAATCCTACATAATTATCCTAACACACCTGTACAGTATGACATCGCGAGAAAATCAAAAATATTTTTGACATACTCGTAACAACCGAAGCAACTAACTAACCACTCTGTAGCGACACCTTATCACATGCAGAAGGTACAACTACACGTCTACATTTTTCCACCCCAAACTGTTCCACTAAGTAGGCCCGAGTACCTCTCGACCGACGCAAGGAGTTTCAATCGATCAATCACTTCCAGCATAACAGTTACAACCGTGAAATCTTCAGGGGCAAGACAAAGATAATTCCCGTTTAACTTCCGTTTCCAACTTATCGAATAATTTAACTGAACATTTATTTTTGCGCGCTCATCAATCAAGCCAGCTCGCGCTTCGCCGATAAGCCTCGCCTCGACGCCGAGAAATGACTAGGCATTACATAAATCCCCTCGGATGATGAAAAGTGAAGTGTAACAGATAAGAACCTACAAAAAGTTACGATGAGAAATGAATCGCGATTTGTATCCGCCGTTCGCGCGCAGTCGCGCCTGGGTGTGCTGCGACGGTTTGGTTGCGGTCTTCCTTTACAGTTTTCAGTTTCTATGAATTTCTTTACATTTTTGGATGTTTCAACAAAGTTTTCATTTTATATTTATGTACACCCATACCCTTTATTAGCCGGGTAATACCAATGTTCACAGTTAAACATAGAAGGCTTGCTTCGAATAATAGTTAACAAAGATTTTTTTTATGGTTGATTTGAAACGTGAATTGCTAACTTGATACTTTCTTCGGTCATATCAAATAAAAAGGAAAATCATTAAAAGAAGTTTGTATTTGAAAAATGTTTTTTCAACAGTTTACAGGTATGTAAGGGTTTTATTGTCTACGCGTTAAAAATACGAACAAAAAAAGTCTTTGCAAAAAGCCAAAGTTTAATCGAAACTTTTCTCCGGGCAGCCATTATTAAGATAAACAGTACAATACATAAGCCTATCTCGACATTTATTTTATCACGGGTTCACATCACGCGCCGCTATTCCCTGTTATGATACGGCCCGTACCTGAGTGGAGCTGAAAGAAAAGCTATAAACCTGTTCGAAGCGTTTCTTCCGGCGCGCCGGAGCGTCGCGTACGCGCGCCGACTGCCAAGCAGCACCCCCGCGCGCCCGCCCCTCATCCGACCTCGCCCGCGAACACCCCCTACATCTGCCGACCATATTTTCCACTTTATGTGTGACAGTTGAGGTAATATCGAGACTCTCGCCGCTCTCTGATTGGACGAAAAATACACATTAAAGGAACCTGCCGGTTGCGAGCGAGCGATTCGAAGCTGTATTCCCGTGGAAAATGTCGGAAAATATTGTATTATGGGGGTGGAAAATTGCCACCCTCCGCCCGTTCGCTCGACTCCGACAAAAACTGTCGAGTATTTGTTTTTGATGAAAACGATTTATTATTCTACGTGGGTTGGAGGCAATAAAGATAAGCCGGCGAGGTGCCGGAGCCTTATTACGGCTAACCCTCGCCTTTGTTTCCTTATAAAGAATAATAAATGAGGCCGCACGCTTATTTACCAACTTCCTTAATTATTTATTTATGCGGAAACGTTGTTGATATTTATAAAATGCATAAGTTCACGAAACTCGTAATGATTCGCTGAATATAATATTTTGAAAGTTTATTATCGAGTTTGAATGAATTAGGTTTATCCATATATTATAGATTGGTTTATGACACCAATGGTAATAAATCATGAACAATAAATCCCGGCTGCGACGCGCCGGCAGATAGCAATCGCCATAACGCTAAATCCGCAATTTGCATTAACACCCCAATGCGCACTCTCACGATGTGTGGACAATAGTGGCGATTTTGCGACACAAGATTTGTATGACGATAAGACAAATATCTTTGTCGCCTCGACAAATAAAAATAGGTAAGAAAGCTATATTACTACTTACTGTATCATGTAGGTATAAAAAGAAAGGAAATCTGAAACAAATTCAGAAAACATCTTGGCTATCTAAAGTAAAAACTAACAAAAATAACTCATTGCTTAAACATATTAATAAACTACCAGAAACCAAATTGCCACGCGTAAAATATATTTATGCAGCATAATAATCAAACATCCATGTTCCATAAGAAGCCCCCTGCTGTGCGCACGCGCCGCTAAACAAGCCATTTAGTCAGATTTATTAATTGCGTCGTGGACATGTGGCTACCGTGTCAGACATTTTGCTTGTTTATATCATCTGTCGTGTTTATTAACCGAGCGGTTTAGGGTTATATTATTATAGCACTTTTTTATAATATATGAGTCGTTTTTATGGTTAGTTTCAAATTGTTGCTATGAGATATTTGTTTTTATAGTACATATTAATGGGTTTCTATAAATAATCTACCATTTAGAATTACTCGTGTTAAGCAATTCAAAGAAAAACTATGTATAACATATTAATAACGAAATAATGCAAAATGTGGGCAAATAAATTAATCTACATAAAAACGATCATAATAACTGTATACATTACTGAGCTGACAAATTTGTGTACACAAATTGGTTGTACAGCGCCTCCCGTGTCCCTGTCTGGGCGACGTTTAAAAATTTAAATATCGACAGCGGACCCCTCCTAAATTAAATGAGCGCACATCTGAAAAATGCTCCACTGGGCTCAGCTCTAAAACGCACTTTTTCCGTACTTCTTCGTTACATTTACGACCTTTCAGTTGTGAGACGGTATCTATGAGGACGTTTTATTCGGTAAGTAACAATCTTCAACTCGTTTCAATTCAGGTGTTTTTTGACACAGGTGTATGTTACAAAACTATCGAACAAAATAAACTTGAATAAATACTTGATTTTGTAACTTAATTAAGGTACATCACTGGCTTCAAGACAGCGAGTTGGTGCTTATTATTACTTAGAATAATAAGCATTAGTTAAGTAATTAAATTTCGGGGAGTGTGCATTGGAATTGCACCATTTAAATATGCCATCTCCGCTCCATCTTCTGACCACTAGACGTATGGCGTTGCACCATCGGTACATGGTGGACATCCCACCCATACTTATAATGCGCTTTAAGAAC
Organism: Mythimna pallens; assembly: GCA_961205895.1. Taxonomy (NCBI): domain Eukaryota; kingdom Metazoa; phylum Arthropoda; class Insecta; order Lepidoptera; family Noctuidae; genus Mythimna; species Mythimna pallens. Next base: position 15,022,270 of record OY540830.1, on the reverse strand, counting down.
ACATTCATTTTGCGTACAACTAAGGAGTGGAAATGCCTTGCCGGTTTCCTGATAGCTATAACCTAGACGTCTTTAAGTCAAGAGGAAATAGGTTACTTCTAGGCAAGTGTTGTCTATCGTCAGCCACATCATCGCTTACCATCAAGTGAGATAGTGGTCAAACGTGAGCCTATATACATAATTTAAAAATGTTATTTGATACCTAATGGCAAATATAATCCATTAGGTGTCATACTTGAGATTGAACTCACATATTATGCGTAGGCGTAGCTTGTAGCGTCGTAGCTCTCGTAGCATACTTCGTAGAACGTCTAAGATTAAAAAAAGTTCAATTTCCGAATAGAGTTACGAAGATTTTTCCGAATCCCAAAAAAGTTTTTATTTGTGACGTAACTATTAATTTCCAATTTTCAAATTTTTCCCTACACTTGTAGTTTGTTTCGTTAACTCAGAACTTTTCACAGCTTCAAGGGACCGTAGACCTGAGTATATGGTTTTAATTTCAACTTAATACTTCCACACTTTCCTGATATAAAGGGTCTTGACAGACAAACAGACAGACGGACAAAAAGTGATCCTATAAGGGTTCCGTTTTTTCCTTTTGAGGTATGGAACCCTAAAAGGACCTTAAAGCAATATGAGTAACACATAGAGAATTTTAAACGCACAACCATTTCGTTAAAATATATTATTACTGTTTAGCAATTAGCATTAGAACATAAAGCGGTCCACAGCACCCCTAAATGACGCGTAGCGGATGCGGTGCAAGTTAACTCGTACTATTTAACCATCCGCTCATACAGCCGCGATGAAACAACACCCTCGCAGCCCTACGAAACGAAAGAGACACAAATATAAAAAAAAGTCAAGAACGAAAGGGATACTACAATACTCATCGGGGCATAACTCATAAATAAAATACAATATGGTGAGCAAAACATTGAATTATGCTGGTATTATGTCGCATTTGGCCTTTGTGAATTAGTCACTGCATATCAGTAGGGGAGTAGATTGGATGTTTGTCGCTGATGTTAACCGACCGTGCTGGTGTATAGATTTATTACTTTTATAGTATCTAAATTATCATATTTAGTGACAGATAGTCATAAAAAATCTAACTAAAAAGTTAACAGTTTAGATCAAAAGGTGGTACATGCATTTTTGTTTTTTCAATTAACTAATAGCCAACTAACTAATATTCCAAATGCAAGATAAATTATGAAGAAACTTATTGTATTAGGTATATTAGCATGCAAACTCTAAGTATTCAAATAAAACTTTGATGCCAAAACAAAACAATAAACTCCCCAAAGTCGATATTTTGAAGAGAGTTGATAGTGATATTGGAAACACTTCAATTTATAAACAAAATGCTCGGCTGCTAAGCTATAAAGGGGAAAACGACGCGCCCGATTCAGCGAAATCATAGAAAAGCACATAAATTGGTGCGCATTAACATTTCCTTTATCCTACGTGTCGGCGTATGACGGGGGCACCGCGCCGTGCCGCGCCGTACCGCGCCGCGCCGCGCCGGGGCCGCCCAAGACAATAAATTTACATATTTCACCCCTCAAACAGACCTTTTTTGCCATTCCGCAGAATTACGCACATATGGGAATATTCTGTTGAATACATCAGCAGTAAGGAGAGATACTCTCAGAATAAAATTATCTCTCACGACGCCACATTTGGAGATAAAGAGCCGCTACATTTTGACGCTTTTGATACAGAGAACTGTTTTCGAGCTACTCGAAAATAGACTTACCTGACATTGGTGCGACAGAATTAAATAAGATAGTCATTTTCATAAATACTCGTGGAAATTGTTGAAAATGGAAAATATCAGTGAACACGTTGATCTGAATCCCAAAACACTATGTAATTAATCTCTTAATTCAATTTGACTACATAGTACTATGGGGTGTCAGGTACATAGATATTCACATATGGAAATGTAATTTTGCGGTGGAAGTACCCTTCAAAGGGTCAAATCAAAATCATTTTCACAGTCCAGTGAAGCAATGTACGGTCGGCAACGCAGCGCTACAAGCGAGTACTTTACGTTCACACAGCTTGATTCTTTAGCACACTTCTGTATCAACATTATCTACAAGAATTTCATAAATTCTCGAATAATTAAATTGCTTATCTCTTCGTAAAATAATTGCAGCGAAGAAATAACGAAAAATTTCTTATAGTTAGTTTTCTAAAGTTATATTGAATTGTGACGAGCGAGAAAGTCTCAAAAAAGTCGCCAGTCAACCAATTGGCCTTGAAGGAAAACCCTTAAAAAGTAGTATGAGTAGTAGTTAAAATAACTCTACATTGTCATAACACAGCCATGTTAGTTACAAAGGGATCCGCATTGCTACACCCTTTACATAAATGGGTACTTGAATACGACTACAGTTTGACCCGCACTTAGGTATTATGCACAATCGTATTACCTACGAACGCCGAAATAGGAGGTTGCTTTATAGAATGTAGCGAGAGAGGACGAGGCAGACGGACGACACTAATACTCATTAGAATTACATGGCGGAACGGTCCGGTGGTCCGGTCCGGCCCGAGCGGCCGGAGCCGTGCCCGCACCCACACCGACGCAACATCATTTACATTTGTCTCGCCAACTGCCTCACGTGTGGATACTCTACGTGTAGCTCTAATAATAATTAATTTTATTCTAACTACGAAGAGTTTCAGGAAAATAAAATTTTAATAAACAGGTACTCTTTTGATACACTTTTACCTACTGTGAAATTGTGCAATGAGTCCCTTTCAGCTCATTTATCTACTAAAATGGAAAAGACTACTTTAGCTTTAACTCAAGTGAAGGCTTTCCCATTCCAATATTTTTAGATATACGCGGGCGAAGTAGGCCCTCACCCCCGGCCTCGCATCGGCCTCGCCTTGTGGCTCGCGTTTGACCAGTATTTCACCTGATGGTAAACTACGATGTGGTCTAACACTGGTTTGCAACAGTTGCAAAACGAGACAGTTTTCGAATTTATGAAAAAAAAAAGCCTCGCTGGTGTGCCTTCAACCACGCATAAATTAGTCCACGCAACGTCTCTGAAGTAAACTAACCTTTTGAAAACTGAATTGTTGTCGAAATTATTGGTCATCAATTTTACAAACCATGATAAGGTAAGATCACCACATATCGTACCGTTATTTTTTAAATAATTTATTTTATACTAGCTTCTGCCAGCGGCGTTGCCCGCGTGAAAATAGGTTTTTCTAAACACACTTTGGACCCCCGTTTCATCCCCTTAGGGGGTGAATTTTGGAAATCCTCTCTTAGTGCTTGCCTACGTCATCAAAGGAAGCCTTGTGCTGAATTTCATGTTCTTAGTTAAAGTAGTTTCGGCTGTGCGTTGATATGTCAGTCAGTCAGTTTCTCCTTTTATATATATAGATTGTTTAGCTGCGGCCAGCGGTTTCAGAGAATTATCCCAAGGGAACATATTTCTGGAATAAATTGTACCTTATGTACTATTCCAGGACCTAGTCTAGCAGTATACCAAGTTTCATCGAAATCCATTCAATGAAACTTGGTATACTGCTAGACTCTTCTTCTACTTCTACTAACTTCGGCCGTTCGAGCATGAAAAAGTAACAAACATACACACACACTCACAAAGTTTCGCCTTTATAATTTTAGCGTGATGTGTGAACAGAAGAATTTTTTTTTTCAATTTCAATAACTAAATTCCAAAAGTAACGTAAATATCTTTCCAGGGACTTTTTTTGGGTGGGAAAATCATCTAATGACATCCCCCGCTCATGGGCGGGGCGAGAGAGCATGTCAGACTTTTACTGACTAAAAACCCACTCCTGTTCCTGCTTTGCCATTGTTCCTAGGCCCCGGGGATCTCTTTCGCTTCACCCATGGCCCCAGTAGGCTTCGACCCTGCAGGGCCTCTACGGTTGCAGACATCACCTTGCGCTTGTCTTTCGCGTGGAACACTACGCGCCGTCGATGACTCGGGCTTGGTCCGGACGGTTACCGGACGGCCAGATGGTGAGCTACCCATTGCTCGTCGTCTGCGATCCCGCGCCTACGGTGGCCGGAACTCGGGATCGGAATCCCGGCGCGAGGGTTATTGCCTCGCGCGTGCGTCCGCCTCCTTTGCTAACATTACTGCTTCGCAGAAGGAGGCGACCGCCTGCCACTCCTCCCCGCTCCGGACCATGGCCTGTACCAAGGCCTGGCGCGAGAGATCGTTGCCGCTGATCGAGAATCGCGCCCCACGAGGACACGGCAGTGCTCTGTCCAGGCAGACCACATCTCTAAATCGGGAGGTGCAGGAACCTCCCGAACTTACCATGTCCGGTGAGGACCAGCAACCATTTTGAAGGGAACTGAAGAACCCAATAACACGTGCAACACCATCTGCGAGGCATTTGAGTGAGCATGACAAACTCTCAACTTCCATGCTCGTTTATTTCAAACAAGTTGCAACCTAGTAAAATATGCTCCATGGTACTTCACATTCACAAAACTTGAAAAAAATGCTTCTACATTAGACAACGCTATTGTTTCCAAATACAAAAGTAATAAACCAAATAAAGTAATAAATACAAAAGTAAAAAAGCTTCATTAGACAAATAAAATAAAATAAAAAAAAAAAACATTACGAAAACAACAATTCCATCAAAAAGGGTAATAGCATCTCTTCCAATATTTATTTTAAAAAAAAATCACAAACGCACAAAAAAAGTAAAAATCTAAAACCTTATTAATGTGTTTCGGTTGGTATCTATAACGTGTGACTGCGGCTTTTCTTTTTGTTCAGTTCTTGTTTTTCAAGTTACCTTGTTTATTTTAACATCCTAAAAATCTTGTTTCATACTTTTTCAGCGTCGTTTTTTTTGTCGTAGTCGGGTTTTAGTTTTTTACTTTTTTATTTAAACAATTTTGGTGTCAAATATAACACATGACTTTTTGGAAATGTACAATTGAAGCCCTTTCAAATGATAAAACAAGGCGTCTTTATCTCCATTTTTATTTTTAACACACTACTTTTTGTCCGCTAGAGGGCGCCATATCGATTTTTGTGATACGTCACGTAGTCTATGTTCAGCGAAAAATTAAGACGGTTCTAACAATACCTCATATGTAAAGTTCCAATAAGTAGATTAGGAGCTATTAGGGAACAGATGAACATACTCACATACAAACATACATACACACATACATAGCCTGTCAAAATTATAACTCTCCTTTGGCTTTGCTGTAGTCGGGTAAAAATAGAATAAACTTTATTGTACATCAAAAAGTAACACAATGGCGGACAACCTTAGGATGGATTGAAAGGACTAAAATAATACAGGGGGTAGTCTCTGCTATACTGCTAATAAATTAATCAAACAGTACATAAGCATATAGGTATATAAAATAATTACATACCTATGTTTCATTTAGTATATTATGGAGAAAGTGCCTAAAATATACAAATTACGTATGTAATACAATCTGTGAATATTTAATATTATTTTTATGACAACATGACCGACATTATACGGCGGGCACTAAGTATTTCCATGCATCAGAGTTCCATGACTGAGTCTTTTCTTTTGACAGTCATGTTGACGATTCGAGTAGATACAACTTATTCGTCGTCTCGTATTTGGACATTTACCTGATTTTCCTGTTATCAATTGCAATCTACTCAACATAAAGTTGGAAAGGCATTTTCCTAAAAATGAAAACAAGTGCCTAATGAATAACTAATAGCAAAGTTGCCTGAAGACAATAAAATATATGAAAAATATCAGTAGGAAGCTAATATTTATATCGTCCAATAACATTTAAAACCGTGCTTTATGTGACGTTGAATCTAGTTATTTTAAAAATAACATTAAAAAGCTATCATATAACATAGATCTGCACTCTGGGCATTGCTGGGGAAGAGCTTCATACTAATTTGAACATTATTTTTACTGCGTTTTTCATACTGTACTCTGTGAATAAAATCCTTTTTAACCATTAGTTTGAGTCGAAAATATAATTATTTAATTACATTTTACCATACGCCAATGTCAATGCAATATTTTTGAAAAATACTATTTAAGAGTGCCCTAGTCGATCATTCTTCTATACAAACGTAGTATGGCGTTATAACTTCATTGTTTGACGGTGAAACTTCAAAAGAAAAAATTATGACGACTGCTTTCGTTATTATCTAGGCCTATAGGGAAGCAACACATTTAAAAAAAAAATGTTATCTTTGAAATTATGTGCATTGAAACTTCCATATTTTGATACTAATTTGCGCATCTTGTATGGAGTATGAATAATATATAGTAAAATAGTTTCCTTATAGGGATAGTTGCTCGTAATGGCACTGAAACGTAGTCGCTTATAATGGTCCTCATCAGAAGAATTTGTTTCCGAAAGGGCCAATGGAAAGGGCTATGCTCGGAGATTCCTTGCGTGATCGCATCAGGAATGAAGATGTCTGCAGGAAAACCAAGGTCGCTGACATAGCCCGAATAATCGCCAAACTTAAGTGGCAGCGGGCACACTGCTCACAGAACAGATGGTCAATGAGGCCGAAAGGTTCTGGAGTGGCAACCCGGCTGAAATGATGATGATGAGGGACTAATTATTTGTTCAAAAAATCAATTAATTTATTTTTGAACATTGTGAATGCAACTATTTTTTAGGGTTCCGTATCTCAAAAGAAAAAAACGGAACCCTTATAAGATCACTTAGTTGTCCGTCTGTCTGTCAGTCTGTCAAGAACAAGACCCTTTATCTCGGGAACGCGTGGAGGTATCGAGTTGAAATTAAAACCATATACTCAGGTCTACGGTCCCTTCAAGCTGTAAAAAAATTCAAACTTCTTAAAAAAAACGTATATTTTGACACTCGACTCAAGGGAATCAAAATTCATAGGGTACTTTTCGGTGACCTAGAATCCTAAAATTTGACGTAAAGCAAGGTCTTATAGCTCAATTATGATTAAATGTGATGCCAAGTAACAAAAAAAAAATTGCGATTTGGAAAAATCTTTTAGACTCCATTCGGGAATTAAACTATTTACTATGTAAGTTTATACGAAACCCTGTATGTGCGAGTACGACTCGCACTTGCCCAGTATTTAGAAGGTAAATTAATGAAGTCCTGTAAGAATGAAGCAACTTCTTGCGATTAAAGGAAACCAGAAGCGCCTGATATGGCCATATCAACCGCAGTTTACCACATTGTTAATATTTATTTGAGTTCAATGTGTACGAAACAAAGTTGTGTTTAGTGCTGTAACGGCTTTCTTGACTTGATTCGACAACTTAAGACGAAAGGGAACATATTTCCTGTTGTTTCGTGTTACCTATACGTATAGATTGTTGGGAAATATCACATTCTGTGCACGAATTCCACCACAATCGATAAGAGAGATGACCGCTGGGCGAGGAGGCGCGGGGGAGCGCCGATGGGGAGACTGTTATTTGATTAGTCTTACCGAGAATGAGCTCGCCTCTACTTAATGGGGTGAGGGCTTGTAACCGGACCACATATAATTTTCACTCCTCCGCGCGAGGAAGACAAAAGCTCAAAACCACTTATCTAGAAACAATAAAACCATTCACGGCGGAACGTAAGAGCAAACCCGAAAGGCGTTCATCCCATCATCGCTTAATAGACACGCATTTCGACATAAATGAGTTTCGCTTTAAATTAATTAGTAGCACATTTTCCATTATAAGGACAAATGTAAAAGCGACCGCTTAATAGCGCGGTGGAAAACTCGCTAGTTTTCGCTCGCGAGAATAGGGCCGGAGAGAAATTGCGGATAGACACAATCAGTCTTCTGGCTTTGAGGCCGCCCCGGCCCCCTAATGTGGCGCACACCTCTCTCTGATGAATACACTTTACACGTACGTCTCGCTACTGATTGAATCCAATATCAACATTGTAATTAAAGCTCCCTACCAACTATTTTGCTTATGACAACGCCTGCAATAATAATCTGCTTCTAAAATGTATTCAGAATGTTTAAGTTATTTAAACCTCAACCTGTCTCAAGTTAGCAACCAAATGTCTATAGTTAACTACTACAAGAAAAGTTTTGAAGCAAACGGGAGGTCGGTTTGTGAGGACGGTCCGTAATGACCCTGTCCGATCTTACAAAAGGCAATTACAATAAAGTTCCATTCGCACATGGTCGTTAACTGGACGATATATCTTGGATTCCCTCAGTCAAGTCGGCTTTCGCACTCGTTTTATCTTACCGCCTTGACACACGACCTCACATGACAATTTTAATTTTTAATTGTTCTTTAAGTGTTGGATCTTGAGCAAATCTTCAACTGTTTTAACAAAAAAAAAAATTACATATGTAAAATAAAACGGCTTAAGATTCAACGCAATTACTGAGAAGAAATTAAGTGTGCTATTAAAATGAAGATACTGAATTATGAACGATGTGAAAATGATTAAGACGGCAGTAAGCACGTGCGGCTGTGGCGCAGGTAGTGCGAGGTGCCGGCGCGGGAGGAGCCGCTCCGCGCATGTTACTGCTCGGAGCGCACACTTTACGAGCGGGGGATTAACCCGTGTAACGAGATTCATTAATTCTTGTCGTTAAAATTTGTCGTTCTCGATTAATAAGGAAGTCCCAGGCGGCGCGGCGGCGGGACGTTATTATCAGCGGACCGCAGCCGGGTGTCGCCGGCGTCGACGTCGCCAGGGGCTCGCCACGAAACTTCCCACTCCGCCCGCTTTATTTACACTATCGAGTAAATTAAACTCGCGCTCGAGTGTCGGAGAAAACTTTAACAGAACTTTGTGTGTAATAAGTGGTGCAACAACACGAGTGGAAGAGCAAACGTCGGACGCGGTCTCCGCTCCGCACTTCTCTCCCACTTAACTCTTTGGGACATATTTATTCGACCCTCCGGCGACCACTGCGGAGCTTACCCTCCCGGGCCCCTCTGAAATTAACCTAACGAATCAAAGCGGCCATTAAATAGTACCTGAACCATTCTTACGTACAATCTGCGCCAATTACGTTATGAATGCTCGCCGCAACCTCGATCGATCGGATACGTGCGCTTATAAATTTTTGATCGGTCTCGGAAACGAATCGAAACAAAGAAAGTACACAGGTCCGTTATTAGCGTCCGTTTCCTCTATCTGTTTGTATGTAATTTTTAATGCGGGGTCAATCAGGGAGCTATATCGTAGATCTCCGTCGGGCCGAGACCGTAACGATAATGAATCGGCACTGTAAGAGCGCCGGACCGCACTCACGAATTATTAATTGCTATGTACGCGCACCACAATGTTACTCTTATTATTAAATACCACCTTCTGCGAGAAGGCTATTCAATGTGGACCAGTTGGAGGCGAATATCTGGTTAATAATAACAGAATGCACAAATGGATTCAATCCTTAGGCAGGATTTAAATTTAAGATCAAGGCATGGTCAACGCTGTAAGCGGTTTCAATTACAAGACATTACTAATGCATAAAGAACATGTTCTGTGTTCACACTGGCCGCATTTCCTTGTCCTTTAAGATGACCCTCCCCTCGTGGAGGCTACGGGCTTGTCCACTATTTGTTTTACCTACCTGCGACCCTCGTAGAACTGTCCACTAAGTGTTGATTGCTTGTAAACAGCGTTTGTAAGCATTTAACTGTTTACTTTACACAAAATCTTACAGTAACGTCATTCTGTTATTGGTGTTATCATAAACCTCTTGCTATTTTTAGATAACAAGAGTCAAAGGCTTGCGTCATAAGTTTATTGTACGATTCGAATCCCATGCGTGGAAGGAATTGATAAGGCGCGCTCGAACCTTTGCGTCTATTGCTTGAAATTTATTGCTGTTTTGGGTTTTTATTGTTCCGTTTTACGGCCTCCTCGTGTATAAATCGTACAGATAGAAGATGAATTCCGCGCTAAAGCGACCGCTACCGACGTTACATACCATATAATATATGTGGGCGATACCTTACGTCCTCGTATAAATACAAACAGTCAGACGTAAAGTAACTATCCAGGTTAGTTTATTTATGCGACACTGCCCATATTGAAGGCGAGCTGTTTGAACAGAGCCTTTATTTTCGTCTAAATGCCCAGTGGTTTCCACAACCGGAGGACGATTTTCATAGAGGTCCATCACGACGACCCAAGCGTGTGCGATATATCACACGAAATTATGCTTGGGCTGCGTCGGTACGGCGAGCGAGACAGAGACGGCGCACGAGACGCGCTGACCCTCAGCTCATAATGTACGGTCCGGTTAGGTACACGACTTACGGAAATAGGTATGTATGTAGCCGAGCCCGCGCCCGCACCCCGTGCATGAAATGCTTATTATACGCGGCACGTAGGCCGCCACCCCGCGCCAGCTTGCTCGCTCGCGCCACCTGCCCAGCCAACAGACAGGGACGCACGACCGATATTATAGCAAATCGAGGATTGTTATGTCCGGTCCGCCAGAGGTCGGCGTAATATATGGCCACGGTATTCCGGGCACATATATTAACACAGAACTCGCCTCATACGAAAAGATCTTACGCGATGGAAACTAATGGTAAGGAAAATTTTGGCGGTGAAATTCATTGAGATGGAAGCAGTAAAAACAGGAGGAAAAATTACTGTAATTTTTCTGACAGTAGTCAGATCAACTACTGTTTCTTCGCCATTTGAGAATAAAGGCAATCATTGTAGGACGAATCTCCATTTTGAAAAAATACAAGAAAAGTTGATATTGGTAGAAAAGCACCCTTACGAAAGTTTGCTAGGCAGAGTTGTAAGATAATCTATTAAATAATAATGGGGATGTGTGGTCAAGAGGATGATGGCGCCGGGAGGCTGGCAAATGAAGAATGATGAGCTGTTGCAGCGAGGGGCGGTGCAGCGCTATGACACGTCGCGCTAAGTGACTGATCACCCTATCTCAACGTACCGACATACATTTTAGCTTTTCAAACCATAGTTTGAAATAAAAAGTAGATATTTTTATTGATTAAGTTTTTGTTACTATTTTGCTGTTCAATAAAGTTTATTCTATTCTATTGATTGATTGGAGCGATACTTTCTATTACTTATGCGGATTTCCAGGTAATTACTTAAAACTGTTTTGAATGATTTAACCATTTTCTACTAATTTTTTGAAGAACATCTTAAAATATTAATAACTTTATTCAGTTACAATGTTTGTTCCGGAATTCTGTCTGCTTATAAGTACAATCACGCCCTTGCGATAAATGTCTAGGGGCGCAGTCACCCGCACCGCCTAAACGAATTTAAATAAAATCGGGTATTAAAATCTCCAGGCGATCTCACAAAAATATACCTATGTCAGGAGAGATTTGAGCGGAATAAAAATTCCTCAAGCTCGTCGCATTATCGAGGGGCGGGTCTCCTGTTTTCTTTTATGGCTGTCGTAAGGTATAATCTTCAAGAAAAATGCGATATTTAAATGAAGTGAATTCCTCGAAGGGGATTTCCTTAATACCCGAATTTTTGAGTTGCAATTTCATTTGTTAATTCAGTGAGGTTGGATGTAATCGCGTTGGGGTGACAGGAAAACATCTGTCATTTTAATAAATAAAAAAATTTGTAAAATTGATTTACCATTTTGGGACCGCTCGGATTGCATAATATGTTGAGGATTTAAGAAAGAATAACTATGTGGTGTTATCTTTTGATGCACCACCCCGGTGTCACCTCTTGTCACGTATAGTATAAACATTGGGTTGTAATGAGGCGGTGCGGTGCCGTCGCGTGCGCTGATCCGCGCGGGACTCGCGCCACGCGCCCGCCACGCGTCACACGTCTCTAATTGCCCTGCTATAGAGATTGTGACAATATTGGACAAGCCAGTGAAAATAACACCCGAATATTGTATAGAATCGCGTGAGCCGACAATAATCTCTCATTTTAATAGATAAGTGGAGGTGGAGTCATGAGATTTGTTACTGACTACTTTCGTAATACCACTGGCTTTACTTGCGTTTATTTAACCCACCCTAAAATAAGCAAAGCATAATAGATGTAATTTAAACTGCTTTTACACGCAAAAAATGTTATCAGTAGAGTTTCAAAGAAAAATAACATGAAAAAATAAAGTCAAGGCGCTCCTCGGTTGGTGGCCATTTCATTAAAATTAAAAGAAGTTAAGTCGCGACACAAGACAAACTGCCGCCTAGAGAAATAAAGAGAGCAAAGCAAATGAGAAGAACTCATTTGGGCGGCCACTGAATTGTGTTCGAGAGGATAATAAAAAGGGAAGCCATCAGTGACACGCACAATAAGCATCAACCTCAAGAATATCATAGATAACGGCACAGCCTCCGCCGCAGGGACCTCATTAGGAGGCCGCAGGGAAATTAAAAAGAAAGCAAGATCTCGGACTCGATTGCGACCCGAGAAAAACGAGCGGCCTTCCTCTCATAACATTACATACAGCCTCCGTCGATTTTCCGGACGATTATTATTTTGTGGTGCGTAAGACTTGGCCGGAAAAGTAGTTAATGACAGAACAGAGGGCGAAGGCGCACAGGCGCAGCATAAATCAGTCTGGAGCAGAGATGAATGTAATTACCGTGCCGGACGGGACAAATCGGATCTGCGAGCGAGCCTCGTTGCCGCCTAGCGCCGCATGCACACGCTTGGCCACTCATACTCAAGGCATTCGTAGCAATTTATGAAAACCTAACATATTGTATGTGAATTGTGTACTTTGGAAGGATCCTTAAATCTTTTACCTTCAAACAATTAAAACGTATAGAAAAGAAGTTAAAATAACAATTAATTGCCCCTTTCAAGAACGAATTCCAAGTCTTTCGAACTGACTCGATTTACTAGGAAGAAATCTATAGAAATCTTACATTTATGCAAAACAAAGGCAATCAAGGCCCGGGCGAACAGAAGAAATGAGCTTCATTAAACGACGGAATGAAAACTTTAATAATGTAAGATGCAAAAAAACTCGACAAAAAATACTTAAGAAAATCTGACGACATAAAGGCTGGTGTAACCGGCAACTCGCCGTAAAATCATTAAGATGCTAATAAAAACTTCCTTTTGTAACACAGAGACGAACTCGGGGAGCGACGAGAAAAAATATTCAAATAAAAACTCAATCGAGAGAGTGGAATGGGAAGCGGAGCCACCGTGCCATGATTATTCTTCAAAACATAATGAAGAGAATTAATGTAAATATTCTTTTTGCTAGGAAGTTTCCGCCCTCCGGAAAGTTTTATTTTACGGCGCGTCGTTTAACAGCCGTCCCTTATTGACATTCAATTCGGGGGAAATTGATTTATGAAGATTGTCGCCTTAATTGTGGAAAGATTTTTTAGGAACGATTGTAATCTGGAAAATATTCGGAGAGTCGAATTAATAAAATATATAATGCACTATAGATGTATGTTGTTATTAGCATGTTTGTACTCGTATGTAGCAGTGTTTTAGTAGAACAATGGGTGTGCATTGTTGCATTATTGAGCACTTCGTGAGGGCTCGGAGGAGGGCGAGCTGGCGAGCTGAGGGCTGCAGCTGCACTGTCATTACACTGTCATGCCAGTGTCACTCGACAAGCGGAACAAAAGGTACCATTTTGTTCATTACCTTTATTAAATATCAATGACTTTATGCCTCATTTTTTATTCCGTTTCATGAATGTTTTATGAGCATTTGTATTTTTTTACGTGGAGCACTCCGAGTACTGTTTTCGTGGTTTATTTTTGTTCAATTGAACTTCTGTAGATCAACGAATGGGTCTGAAAACATATAGGCCCTACTCAAGCATAAAGTAAGGACATCCCTTTTACTGGACAGTATTTTTCGGGATTTGGAACAAAATATCCGTAAATAATTGGAATCTCTCCAGAGGAGTCGTCGTGGAAGGGTCCACACAAGGTCCGGCACCTTTTTACGGTCGATAAAAATAATAAGTCGGTGCTCCCGCTAGCCCCCCTCCCACCTACACCCCGCACCCTATCCGACACAGACGTACGGATCCCGCTCCGCCCACATTCGGACACCGCTCATTTTTTGTTCGTAGCACTTTTCATTTGTCTCCAAGAACCGAAGTGAACATATATACAAACAATCGTTTTATTTCTGGGACCACAACAATACACATTTATTTATCTGACTCGTTGAAGCCGCGTCGTAGACACAAGCTCCCAACAGACATTAGGCCAAGTTACACACATTAAAAGTTCCCGAATCGACACCTAATATGCAATCACATACTTTATACAAAATTTATCGTACCTATTACAAGATTCGCATTAAACTACCCAGAAAATCTTTAACCTAAGCTTTAAGCTTATAAAAGCTCGGCGCTAATGGCCGGATACCGGAAATTGCGCTCTCATATATCTCCCAACAGATTTATGAAAGTACCCACACATGAGCCGATGTCTCCTGGCGCACACGCGTCACACCACCAAGGAGTAACGTGAACCGTACACACACACGTACGCCGTCACCGTTAAACTTTGACACTTATTAATTTAAAGGATCGTTAATTCTGGAGGGTACCAGTAGTGATATGAAGTTAAACTAAACCAAAGTAATGATCGAAAAACTATTAGTTTATGGTTTAGTTGGAAGCTAATAGCCCTCGCAGTTCTATTAAAAGTCGCTAATAATAATTTCTAAATACTAAAACTTGCTGAAATTTAAACATGAATAAAAAAAACAATGTCAATCTTCGTTGGGCGACTAATGCTACGCTCGTAGCAGTGCGCGCTACGCCGTAGCCGCGTAGCAGATAATCCGCGTCCAGCGGCGTAGTCTCACGCCTCTCGTAGCCGCCAATATGAGTCTAGTGGTCTTTCCCCTCCAGACATATTTGTGTGTACTCGGAGCTTTCCCTGTCATTCTTAATGCATCTGTCAGATCTGCATACATATTTAACAATAATCAGCTTTACACCCGGCCCTTTTTGACACGACACATTTCACTAGAAATTGTACACTGTTTAGCGATATTGTAGGAATGCAATGTATTTATTTCGTGCAATACAGACTTACAGAAATGAAACGTGATATAAGTGATAGACAGAAATGATAAGTGTTCAAACAATGAGAGCAAGAAATACTAAACAGCTATCCCGTCACCCTAAGTCAATTGTGAAAAGAATATTAGGTATATTCGCAAGTGGGGGCTGTTTTTTTAGGATCGTAATCTTTTTCGCGTATCCCGTCTCAGCCCTTGCCGACACGTACCGGCCATTGTGACGCGGAATACGTCTTCCGCGGGCTTCTTATATGAGCGTTACAAGTGCTTTCTAAATAATCTAAGTCCAGTCGAAGAGAGCGTATTGTATTGACACAGTGGAGTGGTGGCCGGCCGTATAATACGGGGCGTGTGTGTGCCTGTCCGTGCAGGCGCTATGTGTGTGACTGTGTGCGTCCACGCTTGATAGAATAAGCAAGTCGTCCGGCGCCGGGGGGAGGGACCGCCGCCCCCTTAAGTATCTTCAAGACTGGACTCCACCACCCCCAGCCCACTACACGTCTTCTGTAGCACTTCCCGTAGCCACATCGGACTCTAATGGGCATTTATGTTATGTTGTAAACTTACTTTTATTACAATATATCGATGCTAACTATTTCTAACCATCGCCGTCGCTCGGTCATTTGGATTTTTTATTTAGATGCATATTTGACAGTTTCGCTTAAATACTGAAATGTAAGCTATATGTCTGATTGCGTATATATAGCTATATGTATATGTGTATGTAATAATAATAATATTCCACAACTATCACACAAGGCCGTCTAGTCCCAAGCTAAGCAGAGCTTGTGTTATGGGTTCCAGACAACTGATAAACATACTTATATATATATAAGTATATTTATCAGTTGTCTGGTATATATATGTTCTGGTATATAATATATGTATGTAATTAGAAATATATTTTTAAATACATACATATATAGATAAATTACACCCAGACATGTGTGTGTATTTATTTTCTGATTTTTTCTTTTTGTGCCTTTCAGCCAGAAAAACTGTTTCCATTTTCATTTCACAAAATAATTCTTTAACCAGGTTGCTAAATACAAAAATACAACTTACCTTACTCCGTACCTAATCAAAAGCAGTAAACTGACTTTAAAATTCGTGCCATAGTCGAGAGAAAATAAGCAGTATGCACGAGTGCTGTACGAGGTACTAGTTTATTAAGTTGCTTAAAATGTCAGCAGGAGCGTGCGAGCGCCGCGCGCCGGTGAGCGCGGTGCGAGCAAATCATATTAACTGGCGCTGCCGGCACTGGCGCCGGCTGCGCTACTGGTGCCAGCACCGGAGTAGGCACTTCACTATTCTGTCGCTAATCCTCTACAACCTGGACCCACATATTGTTACATTTCCATTTTGATTAGAAACACGTACTCGTACCCTGTTGCTTTACTGTTTCAATATATTCTGCACGACGAAAAGATTGACGTTTAAATAAATATGGATGATGTCATCGTCTAGACTTTTGAGCAATTCCCATATCAATGATAACGTATAAACATTAGAAATGTTACGTAAATCATATCTAGCGTGGAATCTACAAATAGAACCGTCAACGTAGATCCAAAACCAACAAAATATCGCAAAAAGTTGACTCAGAAACCCGTAACCCGTGTACAGAAAAACATAAATACAAAAGCATTAAAACCGAACGTTCCCAACGTAGGTACATAAGGTGCTCGAGCCAAAAGTTATGTCGGAATACTTCTAACGGGCGGCCGCTATGAGTAGATTTACAATAAATACACCAAACAAAGAAAAAGGAATCTCGCTGCGGGGAAACTTCGGCTTTGTACTCCAGTACACTGCTACGGTGAAGTGCACGCTTTATACGTAAAATATGTGGGTATCTGTGTGCTATCCATGCCATCTATTGTTGGAATGCCATTATAAACGTATGTTTACACTACAAGCTACTTTTAAGTAAATAACCCTCTAACTGTAGGCAAGAATTTTCATTTACACCTTTGCTGGTTGCTACTTACATATTTCGTTAAATGTATTCGTTTTACTAAACCATTCAAATGATGAAATATACAGTGAAAGATAATCTAAAACCTTGATCTATGTATGTTCTACATAAATAAATAAGTAATTGGAGCATCAAATAGCAACGTTATTTACTCATCAATCAAAGCCAATGATTTTCCCTAAACATACTAACCGATTAATAAGGGAAGAAGCAGTACAGGAGCTGTCGAATCCAGGTGACTAATTGTAGGAACGTGTTCAAAGAGCATCGTGTCTGCCGTGATTCTTCAGCAAGGGTTGAGTGCCGTCGGCAGAACAGCCTGGGGCTGCCACCTGTCTCCGATATAATTGGACTTCAAAACTCGGCGGTGGCAGATCCCCAATACTTCCACCTCGCTGGCTCCCTACCCTCCTATTTATTTTGTCTGCGTTGTCTTTGGCGCTGTCACGGCTCTGCCTTTTGAACGGTTTTCAATCCGACGCATTATATTGACGGTATCAATTCCCTTCACATAATGTTCTGATCAGTCACCGGCGTATAGCTGTACCGTAGCAGGTAGAGTGTATTTTTATTGGATTTGGTGCTATGTAATGATCAATTGTTTCATAAAACTTTTTAACGTATCTTTTTATGATCTATTGTCGAACTGTTGCTTTACTTACATATATTTATAAATGTCATCAATAATAATAGTGTAATATCATGATCAGTTTGATTATAACAGTATTAGAATTTTATTCGGCAAACTGGGCAGAAAAGCGGGTTGACAAAGACCTCTTGATCTCGGGTCAGTGACCTGCGAACTCTACGATCGCAAGCCAATTTTGTTGAGTAAAGTCAAAACATACAGCATGTACTGATTATTAAACAACGATAAACTCTTATAAGCCATGCATATTATAGGTAATCAATCTTACAGTGAAATATTTATCTACATTGAATAAGAAAAACTTTCTGTACAAACTAGTATTTCTATTTCCAAACACACAACCCCATACAAAGACACCTGAAAGACACCGCATTACGTATTCTCGGTCTTAGCGTCATCTCCTTGATTTAAAACGAAATACCCAAAATCAGCTCATGCAAATAGAAGTGTCGTTTCGGCCACTCGAGTAGCAAATCAAGAAAGAAACCCGGACGGTCGAGCGTCGTTCACGCCTCAATCAACTGCCAGTTACGAGCCTTTGTACAACGAGTGCTCTCAGCCTTACCACACAAACTTCAGCGTCTCGAAAACATTCAACGTGATAAGACGATTTAACACAATGTTACTTTTTTAATGATTTACGTTAAAGCAAGTACAACAAAAATAATTAATAGTAAGTATCTTCAGTCAATAAAGAGAATGAAGTCTTCAATATCTGAGTAAATATATAACATTGTACTACATATGTGTGCGTCAACATAATATAAATCATCATGTGGTGGGGTATACCCACTCCAAGAGCCTAGAGAAGAAACGTCAGACGTGCACGACGTACTGCAAGCGACTTGAGACCGACATTCCAAATATGAAAATAAAAAGAAAATAAGCTCTCCCTGACCGTTCCTCCAATCGCGCACCTCGCTTTTATTACATCCATAAATTCATCATATCGCAGCGGCGGCGGCGCTCGCCATTGGCCGCGGGAGGGGGACGGAGCATGCTTCTCGCTCGCACCTCCTTCATATTAATATTGAATTTTTCTCGACCCCCGCCCGCCACCCTCGCGGGAGGCTCTACACTCGCTCGCCCCCGTATTGTTGTTATCTTTAATGTTGTGGAAAACGCGTTTTCTTGTGTCGTTAACTTTTATATTGCACGAGTGATACTTTTACGGGTTTGATACATAACTTATACCGGAGCTTTTAGCAGTATACATTACATACTAACCTATCTAGATATTGTTAAAGTACAATTTGCAAACGATTGAATTGTTGTTTAAAATTAACACAATATTTAACTTTTCCACATAATTGATTATTTCGATCGCTTTTACTTAATAATTATGCTTATAATTAGGTGTTTATATGTATAATTATTGCATTTTATCTAAACAACACTACATATAAATTTGGCGCCACGACCACTTTGACTTTGTCTTATTGTTTCATGTTACCAAAATCAAAACAGAAACAAAGAACATAATAAATTAATCACTTCAGAAGGGGTTGGAGTTCTCCCCTTTACTGTTTCCTTTGGTGCATTGTCTGCCTGCCAAAATTAAAAAAGAGGAAACGACCGACGTTGTATTTAAACGACGACGATGACCTTTCTTTAATAGTCTGACTTTTTAAACTCATTATTTCTTTACGACTTACCTAAACAATGTATGTCCTTATTATGCAATTAAGATAGGAGGAACACTGTACATAAAATATGACTGACTTCTGATTTGAGTAAGATATTGGTGGACCAATAAGCCACCTACATATATGTGCAATTGTACATATACTCACTTATCTTTCAAGATTATTTTGTCCCTAGATTTTACTGGACCACGAACCAAAATGCGTATATAATCATAAATAACAGTACGGAAATTACCACTCAAAGTGTCAACATCGATTCCTAACGTTACTCCTACCAAACTACCTTCCCTAATATAGACAAACAAAACGCAACCATGGGTACACACTCAAGACCATTTAAAAAGTTTTCACATTCACTAAAACGTAAACTTACTACCCCTAAGTAACAAAGACTCTATAACTTTTTATTTCTATATAAAAAAGAAAATACATGGAATCTTTTTAAATTCCCTCCCTTATATTTCAAAGCTCAAAAGAAATCGCTAGCAATATCTGTCTGAAAAATATATCGGATTGCTTTGTCGCAGCTTTGGAAATCGAAATCTATTTTCCTTCAAATCTAAGTGAATCCCGTGCGGATTGGAAATGTACCCTTTACCTACCGCCGGGCGAGGCAATTGATATTCCAACAATACAATGTATGAATAAAATATAAACTGAGTTGCTATCAGGCGTGTTCCTAGCGATCGCACTATGGATTTTGAAGAAATCTCTACATCATTTGCCGTAAACAACGCTGGAGATTTAAATAACACAGTGTTTGTGAATAATTAATACACGTATACAGGTTCAAGTTTGCAGACAAATAATATTACGAGACAGAATATGTATCGGTTTTGTTGGATATCTTTTGCGACTTGGCTTTGAGGGGAATGTTCGGTTCGCGTACTAAACAATGACATTGTTTGCCCACTGAGATTGAAGACGAACTGTAGATTTAGATACATGTTGTATCATTTTTGTCTCATCCCTTCTTTTAAAACGGTCTGAATTCTTTAGAAATTACAAAACGGAGAATAACATAAACGCAACATGGGCTGAAACTAAATTAATAAAATTCGGCAAATATCATTAACAAAGAAATAAAAATATATTTTACTACGACTTTATTGCATAATAGCACTTTCTTATGAGGTGTGTAGTAAATTAATAAAACTTATATAGAAACAAACATTTTTAATGAACCATCCATCAAAAGCAAACAACAGGCATTGCCTAAAGGACAATGGAAAGGGATATGCTCGGAGTTTCCTTGTGTAATCGCATCAGAAATGAAGATACCTGCCAAAGAACCAACGTTACCGACATCGCCCAAAAAATCGACAAACTTATCTGCCAGTGGGTAGGGCTCATTGCTCGCAGAACAGACGGTCGATGGGGCCGAAAGGTTCTGGACTGGCGACCACGTATCGTAAGACGCAGCGCTGGAAGGCCTCCCACATATGTGCCGATGACCTGGTGAAGTTAGCGGAAATCCGATGGATGCGAGATTCAAGGAAACATTGTGGCGACAATTGAGGGAGGCCAATGTCTAACAAGGGCCGTCTTTCGGCTGAAATGATGATGATGACGTAACATGTTTTAGGAAAAACTTCACAGATGGTACATTGCTTTGATAGTGGTTAGCAATAAAACTCAGTTAACACCTCAATTACAGAAAGCTCCAATGTAAAAAAAACATTAAATGTTGCAAACTAAGGTGTCTGTAGGTAAGGTGTGTATAATAATAATAAATCGATCTGATCTGATCGGTCGATATATTCCCTTTATTCATTGTAAACGCATATATATTACATTTTTAAATAGTTTTTTTTAAACAAAATCGTACAAAAAAAAACAATTAAAAATATAAAAAATAGTACCCCACCGGTATCGGGAACAGGGTCCAAGCTACCGGTGGTCAGGGCTCCAGAGAAAAGAACCTCCTAACAATACGATTATTATTATTTTCGATCGAGAGATCTCTGATAGCAGCTAGTATTTCACTATAATGAAACAACGCTAGTACATTCAATAAAAATAACTTTAATAAAGAAACGGCGTACTAATAAAGGTGGTATAGGTAGGTCGGTATCGTAATTTTCTTTATTGTTCCTTACCACGACGGGTAGTAACAAATCCAGAGGGTTATTCTGAGTTCCGACGCTATTCTTGTACCACTTCACTTGATGACAAGTGCAATAATGTCAAAATAATCATTTTTTTGCGTTTATCTACACCAAAGATTATAAAGAGGTAAAGTTGGTTTGTAGGAGGTAATCTCTAAAAGTACTGGTCCGATTGCTAAAATTTTTTCACCGATAGAAAGCTGCTTTAATCCTGACTAACAATGGCTATATTTTATGTACGCGTGTCAAAATAAACATTGATGTTTGCGTTTATTATTTGATGTGTAGGTACTAGTCATGTTCGTGGCTTGGTTTGCGTAATCGGATGTTTTGGGAATAAAAATAAACCTCACGTTAGTGTTCTTTTTTAGGGTTTCGTACTTCAAATAGAAAAAAACGGAATCTTTATAGGATCACTTTGTTGTCTGTCTGTCTGTCTGTCTGTCAAGACCCTTTATCTCGGAAACGCGTAGAAGTATCGAGTTGAAATTAAAACCAGTATTTAGGTCTGCGGTCCCCTGAAGTTCTGAAAAAAACAAACTTCTGAGTTAAAGGAAAAAAAGATACGGCCGTTTATGTCGCGGAAAACGTGTATTTCGACACTCACAAGGAAATCAAAATTCATAGGGTATATGAATTTTACTTCCCGTAGACCTAGAATCCTGAAATTTGGCATGAAGCAAGGTCTTATAGCACAAGTTTAGGAAGAAATCTGAAAACTGTAAATCTGTAGTTATGTCACAAAAAAAAAGATTCGGAGAAATCTTCGTAACTCAATCTGGGAATTGGATTGTTTTCATCGGTAAGTTTGTACAGAAACCTCAGTGCGCGAGTTCGACTCTCATATGCCCGGTTTTTTTTTAGTATTCGAGGCGAAACCATCAAAAGGCGCCCAGACTTTGGGGATAAGTCCGGGAGTATGGGATTTTTACCTCATTAAAACCACTCCGGTGATCACCATCAGCACATAGAAGAGGCCCCGTTACATTTAAACAGCAGTAAAATCTTCCATCCAAAGGGCATTGCATGAAACTGTCCCCACTCACTAACAGATTTGAAACAGGTGTCATTCGAAGCATCTAGTTGAATGTTTTTTATGACGGCGACATACGCTCAAAAGTGTGGGGCTAAGGTTTTATAAAATATATTTTTTTAAACTTAACCCAAGTGTTTGAGCCCTTAAATATACTCATAGTACTATCATACATTTTTGAATGCGGCTTGGCAAGCCCTGTACGATTCTACAAAAATATTTGAAAAAGGGCATTGCGTAAAACTGTCCCCAAAAACACACCTTTTGCAATCTGTTGGTGGGTACCAACACAGTTTTAAATAGGTATCATTCGAAGCGTCTAGTTGAATAGTTTTTTTTTGTTACGGCGATATACCTCAAAAGTATGGAGTTTATTTTTATAAAATATTTTTTTATTTTAACTTAATATAACCTAAATTAGGTTGGCCCTCGCAACGCGCCTACGGCGAGCAATGGGTAGCTCGCCGTCCGACCGTCCGCTAATTGTCCGGACCGAGCCCAAGTCGTCGACGGCGCGTACTGTTACACGCGTGCCTCAAAGAGTTGTTAGCAACTGTAGGGGCCCAGCAGGGTCGAAGCCTACTGAGGCCAAGGGTTCGATTCTGAAAGGAAGACTCGGCCCTGGTACGTAAGGCAACGAAGGAATAGGAGTGGGATTTTAGTCAGTAAATGTCTGACACTATCTCCTCCGCTCCGCCCAAGAGCGGGGGATGTCATAAGATGATTTCGCAACGAAAAAAAAACATTTAAGGTTAGGCACATAATATACATTGTATGGCACATGGGGTTATGGAGACACATTGATTTTAATACACCAGCACTATTGCTTGATCATATTGTAATATATGACTAACAGTAAATACCTTTGTATGGAAAAATTAACACATTATTTTCTACATGTTTTTTTTTTTTTATTAAATAAAAGTCCCATACATTTTAACAACCAAATCAGCTGTTTTATCTTTTGTGGATAGGATAGGTGGGGACGGTAGCCATACAAAATCCTCCTTTAATCACCCATTTTCACCTTAATATGTGTTGATTTTCAAAAAATCCAAAGACACGTAAACGGTACACTGATTAGGATTGGTGATTTATGCCGGAAAACTCTTCCACACAAACATTAACATCCCCTAAACTGTAATGAGCGATGGTTTTCAAAAAATAAAAATGCCAAACACATTAGTTTTTGGCCCGTTTTCACGAGAAGTTCTAAATTATTTATAAATTTAATACAATTTTTCATACAAAGCTAGATTTCTCAAAGTCCTTTCTTACTACAACACCTAAGTATTGGACTAACACTAATGTCGAAAATATTTCCTAGATAAAATATAATAATTCTATTCGCTCGCTTAAAGTATTGAAAAATATTGATACAATTTTTTTCCTTTATCAAATTAATAATAATGGACAAAAAAAGCATTAAAGTTCAGGAATAAATAACGTTTGTGACTTATACGTCATGAAAAGTATACCAAGGCTTGAAGTCTCGCAAAGGGGAATGAAAGTTTTCCCACACATTGCTGACATGTTCTTTTCGCCAAAAGTGAAACCATGGCCATATCTTAAAGGACGGTATGATAAATCAATAGCAAAAAGAATTATATCTACCAACCATAACCAACCGAAGTTAGAGACTAATTAGTATATTGCTATAGTTTGTTATCAGTCGTTATTTTTCTTAAATAAAAATACAGTATATCTGATATTTTAATTTTCCCATTGTTAAATATAGTTTTAGGTGTGTTTTTTTTTATGGTGAGTACGCATTAAATATTGTCAATCATTATCAAAACACTAACGCGTATCTTTTAGATTCGTTTTTTACTTCTTTGTTTACTAGTTTTAGTGATTAAAAACTGCGAGTGTAAAAAAAAAATATATCAGTAATAACCAATTTAATCTATTTTATCAATGAAAACCTCAAAATATTACGTATTATATTTCCAATTCATTATAATATAACGAACAAATAGGTAACGCCAGACAAAAATATACTAGCAATGCTTCTGTACGTATCTTCGTTCGGTTACGGCTTAAAGACATGGTTCTTATTGCTATTGATTCCTCGTATTGGCCTCTAACATATAACCTAGGTTTCATTTCTGGCGAAAAGAAAAAAGTAAATCATGTCAATAGTTTGCATTGGCCTTTCTTTTTTTTTTTTTTTTTTTTTTTTTTTTTTTATTAGGGAAAACAAACAATTGTACATTTTTTCTTACGTCTAAGTTAACAATTTAGTAGGTAAACGTACAATCAACAACGTTTCCACTTATTACTAGTATAGTTTTACATTCATAGGTACAGTATGGATGAAAGTTGGGGCTAAATCTTAACATAATACAAAATTATTAATTGGTTCTGAGTGCAATAACCAATTCTTTTTTAAAAACATTGTGTGACGACGCAAATAAGTCTATGTTTACAAAATACTGGTTGTAAATTTTGACTAATCTGTGGAGAGGCGCCCGCTCACCCGCTTTTGTTCGACTAGTAGTCGTAGCAAAGAGCGGGTAAGCGCGCGTCCCTCGTCTTATTACAGTTCTGGGCACGATATAAAATATATTATTGACAAGTTCAGGGCAATCAAATTTGTTGTGTATCAGTCCACGGAGCATCATGGCTTGGAGTAACAAACGCCTTGATCGTAGTGTCAGTAATTTAAATTTCTGCAACAACTGCTCGTATGGCAGACGCTCCAAGTGACATTTAAACTGCAATGATTTCAAAAACTTACGCTGAATTCTTTCTAGTGCTTGATCATATTTTGCATAGTAAGGGTCCCATATCATACACGCATACTCTACTTGTGGTCGTATTAAAAAGTTAAAAAGATGTAGATATGTGGCTGGGCGTTTGAAATCGCATGACGATCTCATAACAAGATTGTACATTTGGAAAGCTTTGGAAATTATTTTTTCAATGTGTAAATTAAGATGAAGTTTGCAATCCAAAAGTACTCCCAGATCACAGATTTCAATGCACAGTGCATTGAATCGTCATCAAATTTTGTGTAAGAAACAAAAAAAAAATACGTATAGGTTGTATACATGTTTTTTGGGTAATGTAAGTGATGTACCAAATATATAAAAAAAACTACTTTACATATGTTTCTATCTTTAACTGTTTGGTTGAACTGTGGTAGCGTCTTACTCGAACTTATGTTTTAGCGTTTTGTTTTGATAACATTTTAAAATTCGTGATACCATCTGAATAAAATGTTCGATTTTGATAATGTAATAAATAATCTATGGGTACTGAAACAGCCTTTAGCACGAAGGTGTTTATTTAGTTAACGTAACAATAACATAGTCTATGTTCTGCACATAAAAAAGTAGTTATAGTAACATAACTATATGTATAATAGGTGAACAGAAGGTAGTGTAAAGCTTTTTGTAGATATTCTTATTTTCTCTAAGACAGTATGTATTGCATTTTAACTTCAGTCGTTTTAATGTCAGGACTTTACAAGACAATTTTTATATCCTGAGAGAGTTTAGAAAGCAAATATAGCCTGTGTTACTTAGTGATAATATAATATTCAACAGGTGAAAGAATTTTTAAAATAGATTTTCGAAAGATTTTCAGTTTCTTTTTTGTAACAAAAATACAAATGTGTTCTCTTTTTAATATTATTAGTTTATATCATACATGCAGATTTTATAGTAGTGTAGCTGAACAGAAGTATACATAACCGAGTTATGGATTCACATCTTCTAACTAAGAAGAATTCATAATATTGATTACTCAGTCAGGACTCAGCAGATGCACCCAACATTAAACTTTTCATAGCAAATATGACCCACACTTAAACTCTAGTGCAAAAATATATCAAAAACGTTCAGAATAATCCTGCGTGGATGTTATTCGCGTCCCCTGCTCATTTAGCTGTCGGAGAGTTATTTAATACTGCTAGTGACCCCCGGTCCGTTCTCGCCTGGACTCTAAATGTATTGAGCACATCTGCCGGACACAAGACGCACTGCCGCCAAGATAAATTAAATAATTTGAATTTATTTCCTTCCCATTACGTTTTCATGTTATTTTGTAAGTTACTTTCTTATACATGCTTGTATGATAAATGAAACAACACATCGATCATTACTTATGACTTACGCTACAATTGCATTTTGAATAATAATGTGATCATATGATATTATTTTAAAATATCAATAGATTTGGTAAATGTGGCTTTCCTATTTAGCGTTAGTAGAATTACTTACTTTAAAAATTTTAAAAGTTACATTTTAACAAAACAGTTGAAAAAGCAAAATGTTACTTCAAAGTATGTACATTTCACATAGCATATTGAATACTACTAAAACTTCCACCGATGCATGATTGATAGCATCAGAAGTTGGTCGAGGGTACTGCTTAGAATAAGTACGCATCCGTATCCGTAATCTTTCAACATCTTAAATAAAATAGTCCGGAGTAGTGTTGTATGGCCGGTATCTTATGAATTAAATATGAGCGCTTTATTCGATTCCCGAGTCCCTCGATATCTGATAATAAAAAAGAAATTTATCGCACACATACGAGAAGCAGAGGCCGAGTCTCATCGGCCGCTATTTTTTACGGCGCCGGCGTCCTTCCATCGACAATCACTTCATAGCGACCCCTGTCCGAACGTTCGATGACAGAATTATTTATCAGTTTGAAAAATGACGGGAAATTGAATGTAGTCGCAATGTTTACAACGCATTTTCTGTCCAGCGTCCTCGGGGGCTCCTTCCCTCGCGTTCCGATGTCCACTTTTCAAAGAGACCGCTCGGACGAGGGTCGAAAAAGTGTCCCCAGAGTAAAAAATAAAAAAAAATATATTGTATCTTCGTTCAACAAATGTTACATTACCCGTATACAGCAAATTACAAAGAAAACGTCGTTGAGATGAAACGAGAGCGAGCCGTGGAGGTGGACGCGATACTTTATTCATTTCGTGTCTATAATTGTTTTGCGCTCGGGGACGACATTACGCTATGACGCAATCTATTTGAGTGAGTCGCGCCATGTGTCCACCCGCGAGCCGGGCCCTATGTGACCCCGAGCCCTGCACCCATCCTTCCGCCTTCTATTATAATTTGAACAGTTTATTATACAGCTAGCAACTGAGTGCTATTTCCCCAATTTCCATTAGAAGAAATTATCGTTAAAGAGATCCGTGTTGTGGACGGCTAGCCAAGCAGTAGATGGGGACAGTTGCTAATAAAAGTCATTTAAAGGACTACAAGATAAAATTAAAAAAAAAAACAATTCTTATTACATTAACAAATTCTGAAGAAATAATTGCATTTATTTTAAATGTTAAAAAATATGCTTTCGAGTTAAAATGACTCCTTTAACTAATTAGCTAAATACAATGTCCACTTTCAAAGATTTTCATCAGTTACCAACTCGTACGTCACAAGATACCAACACCGCAATTAACCAACTCCTAATTAATATTTCTACCACTTTCTTACCAATGATTTTTTTAGTTGAAACAATAGACATTTATGATAAAAAAATACTAGGACAAATAACTGAAAATTATGCCTAATCGATATTAAAAATGACCTAACCTCTTTTAAATTCTGAGCCTTTACATGAAACTCTGTCACACAAATAAACACCCCAACTGATGAATGAGCCCACAATATGTAGTCAAGTGCCAGCCGTTGTCTTATTATAATGAAGTTTTATATCGGCGTTACGATCGCAGCACATAGGGACAGGTACAAATGTGTATATTGAGTTTATACTTTATTACCTGTATGTACCCAGCCATGTGTGTGTGTATGTATTATAGCAGCCATGGCCGCTCGTAAAAATGTTTTATTCACCCCATACGGCGTCGTAAAAGGCGTAATAACGCGAGGAGGTATCGTGGAAGCAATTACCGATCTGTTATAGTTTGTTACAAAGGCGCTTGTTTATTATCGTTTTATTATCAACTCATTTGCTGAACAAGGACGCTGTTTAATTCAATACGCTTTTATTACAACAAACTCTAAACAATTAGGAAGTAAGACTCAGTTTATTATAAACAGCATGATTTTATAGAGAATCTGTGATTGTGAAACTGTTCAGCAATCCGACAGTAAGCAAGAAAATAAATATTCTGATCCAGACTCTGGCAACGTTTGTACTAAGAAGGTTGAATGGTATTAAATCAGAATTATCGCTAGGCTCGACAAAGTCGCAGATGAAAGTTGCGCAACAAATCCTTATCTACGTTTCAGGTCACGATTCTGCAAAATCGACGAAAATAAAATCAAACGTTCCTCCGCTCACAGTCGAAATGGAGAATGTGATATTGGATAGAGAGCGTCGCGCGACGCTGAAATGTCATCATAAGACTGAGCTGACGACCGACGCCGCGGGGCACAGTTTGTGTCAGCTCAGCTTTATATTTGTATTATGAAACTCGAGCCATTATTTTCAGTAAACGAGATATCCAATCAATGCCAATAAAGGGCTTGAAGTCGCACGTAGACGTTAACCGGTACGAGAAGAGGCTTTATTGACTGTTGGTTATTTGCAAAAGATTTATAATTGTCAACATAACACAAACATTTAATAAGTACTTACATCATATGTGTATATCGTAGACTAGCTTCTACCAGTGGCTTCGCGCGCGTATAAATAAGACATAATATATATAGTGCTTGTCGCTCCGTGATAAACTAGCATTCTACTTGTGAAAGAATTTTGAAAATCCCATCAGTTGTTTTTGAGTTTATTTATTACAAACAAAAATACAAATCTTTTCTCTTTGTAATATTAATGAAGATAAAGATAATAAAGATGATATTGAATTAAACTTTAAAAAAAAAGCCAAGTGACATCAATATAAAAATAAAAACACAAAAAATACAAAGTAACCTTGGTTTCCGAAGTTGGTGTTTCTAGTTTTGTTTCTTCGTTATTAACACCGATAAATATTGTGGTGTGAGTACATGACAACTGAAAATATATAAACATACTTATATATTTCTAAATACATGCATAGTAACAATACTATTCATAAATATACCCAGACACAGAACAAATAATCGTGCTAATCACACAAACATTTATCCTGGGTGGGAATCGAACCCACGACCTCCGACGTAGCAGTTAGGGCCACTGACCACAAGACCAACAGACCAGTCAATTGACCGAGAAATCAATGAACAAACAAAAAAATACTTACAGTAGAACATAGTACCTCCTCCTATTCGGTTCGGTCGGTAAAAAAGTGGCGGGTACGACTTGAGTGAGAAAAGCAAGTGATGAATATCTATATGGAAAACACTTGACGCCAATACTGAAAATCAAAACAAGTCACTGATATTAATATTGTAATTTTTATGCATATTAAAATGAAGTAAGTAATAGAAATAAAAATAAATAGAAATAATTATGTAAATTGTAGACATTTTGTGATTCTGGTTAAATCACTCTAATAAAGGCGAAATGAGTGTATTTTTGTATGTTTGTTTGTTACTTTTTCACGCTCCAACGGCTGAACGGATAACGATTAAACTTTGTACACGGGTAGAATATTATAATTTTATCTTGGGAGTATGTTCACTTGGGATAATTTTTTACTAACACACGCTACCAGCAGGTAGTCAATAATAATAATGATGGTTATAAAGACTTTCATTATAATTATCATTACCTGATAAAAGGAACAGGAGTGGGTTCTTAGACAGTAAAAGTCTGACACTATCTCCCGCCAAGAGCGGTATTTGTCATCAGATGATTTTCCCACCTAAAGAAAAAAACCTCATAAAAATCTTAGAATTGATGAATGAAGATGGTTTAAACGTTAACATTTGATAATATGTCATTCCTCGTTTAACCATATCATTGATGTAGGATTTCTATAACAATAAAAGGTCTGAAGAAAGTATCTTCGTTTGGCTAAACGAGGATTGAAATACCAGCAAACTTTAATGTTTAAAACGATTTGGTCAGTTTTATGTTGCGATATCATGAAGTGATCAATTTCTAAGATCTGGCCACGACATATACACACATCTTCTCAGAATATTATTTTTAAGAAAATGTTTTCATCCAAACGTCCACTTTCCCAGCGTGTTTCAGGAAAATGTGTAAAATTGATCTCAGGGCAAAACAAACATCGGAACATGTGAACTTTGATCCCTCGGGTATAATACGTACCTACCCTCCGACTTTGTTATAGAGGTTACTTTTCAATCATACAAAACTGTTTGTTGGCGGAAAATCTTTAAACATATTACAAAAGATTTTCCTGACGTGGTTACTGTGATCTAATATAATGTTATTGGTTGAGAGGACTGTTGACCACTTGTGACTTTATTCAAAAGTAAATATTTCTACCCCATAATCATTGTATCTAACTACACAGATTATTGTGAAACCGGTTATTTTTTTAATCTACTTCAATTCAATTCAAAATCATTTTATTTCACATAAGCGTACACGGGCACTTAAAAAACGTCAGAAGCTAGTGCGTGGTTCCAATTGGTCGACTTAGTCTAATCTATATTAAAACTACCTTCATTTTTAGGGTTCCGTACCTCAAAAGGAAAAAACGGAACCCTTATAGATGCACTTTGTTGTCCGTCTGCTGTCTGTCTGTCTGTCTGTCAAGACCCTTTATCGCGGGAACGAGTGGTGGTCGAGTTGAAATTAAAATCATATACTCAGATCTGCGGTCCCTTGAAGTTGTGAAAAAATGATACTTCTGAGTTAACGAAAAACAAGATACGGCCGTTTATGTCGCACAAAATGTATATTTCGACACTCGATTCAAGGGAATCAAAATTCATAGGGTACTTACTGTTGACCTAGAATCCTGAAATTTGGCATGAAGACCACAAGAATAGGAAAAAATCTGAAAACTGTAAAGTTGTTACGTGACAAAAAAAAAAACTTTTTTGCGATTCGAAAAAATCTTCGTAAATCAATTCGGGAATTGAACTGTTTTCATAGGTAGGTTTGTACGGAACCCTCAGTGTGCGAATCCAACACGCACTTGCCCGGTTACTAAATTACTTACAGCATTGTAACTTTATACTTTCTTAGTTACCGTAAGTAATCATCTACGAGATTCCAATAAAGTCAAATACCTTCTCGCTATTGATATATAATAAGTATCTTCCCCATAAACAAATACCTTATATAATAACCGGCTCGTACCTGATAGGTACAAACCAGATGCGCACCCCATTATATTCATAACTGTACATCATAAACCGCCCGCCCTACGCGGAAAACTGCCGGCTGCACTTCCTGCCCGCCTACAATATCATAACCAGCGGGGATTGGCCGATATGACTTGATATAATATCATAACGCGTTAGGATTGGGTGAGGAGCTCCTCCGCCCTCGCGGCGCCCTCCGCCTCTTATTAAAGGTTAGTGCACCGACGTAGATGGTCATCGTTATAATAAGTTTTACATCGTGTGTCCCGCGCGCCTCAATAAATATGCCGGGCGGCGGTCGGACCCCCCCGCCCGAGTATGAGCGGTAGGAAATGCCGACCGCCGACCGCCAGAGCCGGATCAATAATAATACTCGCCCATATCTGCAGTGGACTGGATCTGCTTGAGAAAGCGTCCCCCGCACCCCGCGCCTCCCGCCTCTACACAAACAATATAAATCATTTTCTGAGCTGAAGCCGGCAGCCGCGGCCACACGCAACCCGCATCCGGCCCGCTCCGACCCGCTCCGGTCCGCTCCAGCCGCCGCGCCGCTGAAACACCGCTCGCCCGCCAAATACTTCCCACTACAATACACATTTGTTTTTCCTTTTCTGCCAATTATACTATCTTTAATATTGCGACTAATAATAACAGCTTTTATCAGCTTGTTGGATCTTAAAAGTCAGTAACATGGTCTTCCGTCTTAGTTGATTTTAACTTTAATTCTAAACTATATTAAGGCTGTAAAAACAAATATGTAAGTAATAAATCTTAATTAATCAATTTGTCTTCTCATCAAGGAAAATGAACTCTATGTATCTTCGTTATTGATATGGATAATAAATTAAAGAAAAAGAAAATCGAATTTTCTGAAAACGACGTAGATACTGTGTTTAGAGTCCCACTGCTGGACAATAGCTTCGCTTTTCTTCTGTCCAACCTCTCTGTCTTGACAATCTCTGACCAAGAAATACTTTGATCTATAAAAATCTGTTCCCAAGGATACACAAATCAATTTAAACTTTGATCTGTTACTTGTACAAGGAAATGTCTTGCAATCAAAAACTTCTTTATGGTCTCACTTTTAACATAGAGTAGCAGCGGTTTAAAGTTTGCAGTAGTTCATGGATGGTTACAGGTGGTTAAGCCATTACTTTCCAACACCATTAAGTAGCTTCGGTGATTTTCCTTGAACTTCTGATGTGCACCAATGTCTGTTGGTTACGACGATAATGTTAACTATGCTCGCGAATTCAGTCGGTTTAATAGAATCAAAATCAAAAGAGAGCACTTAGTCATTCTCCTTTAAAGCTTAAGCGCCAAAACACAAACACATGGTACGACCGACGTTGTATCGTGATGCGACACGACTGGCTTGACGTGAATAGTCATAGTCGTATTACGACGTGAATCGTAATGCTTAAACGAAAATTGTAGTGACTTTTTTACGATGCGCGCCGTATGTATGTGTTGTGGGCCCCCATAATAATTAATGTTACTTACTATTTTAAAAGTAAATGAGTAGGTAAAGAAATGCCTACCCCAAAAATTATTGTACATTTTAAGGCCCTCAGGCCTACTAGGTAGGTGTTTAATATTTCGTAGTTGTAACAGTAAAGAAAAATACACTTGGCAACTAAATCTAATCGCAGCATCCACATGTCTCGTATCATGTTCAGTAAAAGTAAGTTTTAAAATCGATTACAGTTTTTCTGTACAAGTCCGGCCAAAAAAATGACCAGTTGAAACAAAAACATAAAAGCTCGTCGTAGTGCCGGCGCGGCGTACTCGTAAAGACACAATTTTGTGGTGGCCGCTACACACATAACTTGCGCCCGGTGTCGCCCGGACCGATATTGTCGTCCTCCTGTATATTGCTGGCTTATTTTTTATGTACAAAACATTACAACAGGAACTTCCACGTACATTATATTCTATGTGGGCTCTGAACATAATTTGTAGCTTTACCAGCTTAAGTTAATTCCATGAAA
The DNA here is from genome assembly GCA_961205895.1 of Mythimna pallens. Lineage (NCBI taxonomy): Eukaryota > Metazoa > Arthropoda > Insecta > Lepidoptera > Noctuidae > Mythimna > Mythimna pallens. The sequence continues at coordinate 14,988,709 of OY540830.1, read as the reverse complement.
AAAAAATCGAGGATAAAATCATGGTACAATTTAATTAGTAGTATTGTATGTACGTATCGTACTTTTCCCGTACTCGTTTAAGACATCATGCATCTACTAACATAACGTATGCACTCGGCAATATGTCGATCTAGTTGATGGCAATACAGAGCAAGCGAACTTTGTACAATTTATCAAATTGAGTTACCGAGGGGCAATATCGCAGAGCGAACGCAATATTGCAGCGCGTGACCGCGTCTGCAATACGCGCTCAATACATCGGCCGGCGCCGGGCGGCACGTCCGCCCTCCCCGCCCGTCTTCAGCGCCCCAGCCCCCGCCCGCCCAACTGACCACCTAGATATTTAGCTAACAATGCCTCGCCGCGAGCGACGGCAAGCGCCGTCCTGCTCGGGCCAGGGCCGCGCGCGCCTGTCCGACAGGGACCTCGCCTCCGGTCATCGCTATATTTATTGGCGACGCTCATAAGTACGCGGGTCAGGTTATAAGTTTCTACGAAATGAATGGCCGAGGCACGTAGGAGGCGAGCGCTCGCCGCGCGCTTAACAAGAAAGCACCTCCACCAGAAACTTGGCAGGGGGGCATCACCCCACGGACGCTGGCGTTATAATTAAAAAACAAAAGAATACAGAGCCACTCAGCCTCTTGCCGGCGACGCTGCTCGTTCGACTTTCATGCGAAAAATGCAACTACTGACAATTAAATACTAAAGAAGAATGGAGAATTCTACAAAATTACGAAGTTTCTTTATCGGAGACGCTTCAACTGTAATTGGGTTTTATGAATTCCAGGAGACTTTGTTTCAAGTACCACGCAAATAGAATGCACTCGTTAGCATATTAAAAGAAGGACGGCACTTAGGCTATAAAATCTTAATTAAAAAGTTGTAATGCAATACCAACTTAGTACCTACCCAGGTAGGACTTCGATAAAAAGATTTTCTAATACCTACCTATGAAAGGCCTTTTTACTTGTCTCTAAGAACACCTTACAGCCTTTTTCGTTTTCTTAATACATGATCATTACCCACGCATTTTAAATCTTCCCTGAAAAAGATGTAAAATGCGTAGGTAACTGATGATTCACTGTTCGTAAAATTCAATTGTATCATCTTCTCAAGTGGTTTACATATTCATTCAGCTAAGAGCGGGTCCGCACCGCTAATATCGGACACGAGCACATTAATCTTATAAATAAAGCATCAGACCCATGTGTTGTGCGGCGGTCATCACAGCTCATGCGGACCGCTCCTATTACAAATACCATTACGAAGTTCGCAGATGACCGCACGGTTTTATAATGCGAAGGCACCGTCGTCCCTGCCCGCCCCGCGCGTCCACCCCCCCGTCTCGCCCCTCACTCGCTCCCTTGACCATCGACCGACAATTGTAAATGGCACATAAAATAAATGAATGTGCAGCGGGACTCGCCTCTGCAGCAGACAATATAAATTACGACCGGACGATTATATTCCGGCGGGAATGAAACGTTTCCTTCAGATATACACTTTACATTGCCGCGCGCGGGGCGCCGGCCGGGAAGCCTCTCCGAATAAATCCACGGCTGCCCAAGTGCCCGCCGCCCGCTCTCGTTAGCCGTGCGTGTAATTACCTACTGTTTTTAGGAACTACTTTGATTAGACTTATTACTGTATACAAATGGGTTCTGTCTCGCTTTCCGTATTTATCTTAAGACTAACTGAAGTTATATTCGAAAGATTCGACAAAGAAAATTAAATATTTGGAAAATTCATCAGTCATACAATCAGATACATACAGCAAAAACGAATAGTTAAAATACTGGGCAAGTGCTAGCCGGACTTGCACACTGAGGGTTACGTACAAACTAACTTATGTAAATACTTAATTCAATTCCTGAATCGAGTCTCGAAGATTTTTCCGTTTTTTTTTTTTTGTGATGTGTCTAGAAATTTTCCGTTTTCGAATTTATTCCTATACTTGTACTATAAGACCTTGCTTCATGCCAAATTTCAGGGTTCTAGGTCAACGGGAAGTTCCCTATGAATTTTGATATTTAAATTTCCTTGAGAGTGTCGAAATATACGTTTCTTGCGAAATAACTGGTCGTATCTCTTTTTTCGTAAACTTAAAAGTTGGATTTTTCACAGCTTCTACAGACCGCAGACTTGAGCATATGGTTTTAGTTTCAACTCGATACGTTTACTCGTTCTCGAGATAAAGGGTCTTGACAGACAGACGGACAACAAAGTGATCCTATAAGGGTTGTTTTTTCTTTTTTAGGTACGGAACCCTAAAATTGAGTTATCTCTTCTTACCAGTTTAAAAATTGATTTTAACAACTAACCCATAGTTCTGAAATCCAATAACAAGTCCAATAACACAAGAAAGCAGTTAATGGAAAACATCGATCTCTTGTTGCTACTGCCGCTAATTTTAATTTATGGTATTAGGGCGACTGATCGCGAGCCGATCTCAGCAAGCGCTGTCGTTATTTAAAATTTATCTCACCCAATATTTACAAACTAATTTAACCCACACTGATCATGAGCATGCACTGACTAATCATGGGGTGAATGAACTTGTAATCTTCAATCACATGAAAGAAAAACATATCTTGAAAGTGACTTCTGCAATGTTTAACAACCCAACAATATAAGCTTTGCTGGCAATTCTTGCATTTAGTCATAGTTAAAGCTTTAAAAACACAACAGGTAAAACCGTAACGGGAACTGGAAATTACCTTTCTACGGACATTGATAAAACTAAATAGACTAATCACGAACGGAATGAGTCATCCGATATCGCAGACCAGTCATTTGGTCAGTGTCGCAAAACTAATGACACATAATGACGGCCGCCGTGGGCCGGGGGGGCACCGGGCAGCCGGCTGGCAACCCGACCTGCCTCCTCGGCGGACAATACTCGCCCGTAACACCGGAGCCCGAGGGCCCCGCCGCCTGTCCCGCCGCAGTCAAGGTCTGTTAGTTGTCTCCCCGGGGGTCTTGTCGCCCTGCACTCGTGACCGTCGATGACCACCTGACCACCCCAGCCGCGGCTAATTGGGGTCGTCTACCAACTGCGCACCCATCATTTTGATATTTTAAACTACCTATACAGGAACGAATTGCTATTACTTCGATGCAGGTTACGGCTTTAGGACTAATCAAAATAACTGAAGTTATTTTCATTTGGACATTGAGTCTAGTTAATGAGCGTTTTATCTATGGTACGGTCAAGACTTTAAACGGCTCTAATTCACAGTTTAATAGAAAATAAACCAATGGTTCGGAAGATTTTTGTATCGCGAGATATGGCTGTCATCCTTATTCATTTCTTTAATTAATCCTTGAATTTAACACGCAAGCCAAGATCTGGAATTCTTATCCGGGTCTGGGGAAGCACAAACCCAGTTTCCTGCGCGGTGGCCCCACTGCACCGATTACATTCAGAATTATACATGTGCATGCGCACGTACGCAGAAAATAACACTTAATAGCAGCTTATTGTCGACCCGTTACGGCTACCACTTACTTCCACGAGAAATAGGAGCCGACTTACTGACATCGATCACTACATTACTAATGTGTGACAGTGCTTATAACTTGGACTTAACTTCCTGACAGAATTGCTTGTTCCTGCCTGCTTAATCAATAGACTTAAGTCTGTGTACAATATCCTGTCATAAAAGAAAACTATTCAGTGTCCTTATATATCTTAAGAACACACTATGTTTAATTAATTATGGGAGAAATTTTCAAATTAATTATCTAATTTTATTTACCACAATTTATTGGCACGAATATGCAAAAAGATGATTTCTATAGTATACCTAATTAGTGCACTAATACGCAATCACGTTACCTACTATCACAATCTGCACATCAATAAAGTCATATTTGCTGGAAAATTAGAAAGTTACAGTTTACTGAGCAATTTCGAATGCACTTAGATTTCAATAATTCCATTAACAGTTGGACGCGTGCGCGACCACTTACTTTCACTTCAGTACATTTTCCACACAACACATAAATTTCACTCTCCTATCGTGCACAATAAAAATAATTAAGTAAAGATCATCCGTTTGTAAGTACATAATTTCATATTTTGTTAAATGTCAAGATTTTTCAAAGGAATTTTCTTTGAGTTCTGAGAAATATCTTAGGCACGTTCCATAATTTTGTCCCATATAAAGTTTTTGTGTTTGGTTGTTATAAAACCATGTTTTGATCAAGTAAGTTAAAGGTTAGAACATAAACTACATAAATACATTATGTACTAAATAAAAAGAACATCGATATCTGTTAGGTATGAGGTACACGCTGGGATCGCGCGCCGTACGTGCATGGGGCCAGAAATGAAATTGATGAACTTTTCTCGCAGCAATAATGGCTTTGGCACGTACCAACATAATTCCCGGCAAAACTTCCTCACATAACCCCCCACCCATCGCCAGGGCTGTTCAACACACGACTAATCAAACCATCTTCAATTGAAATTCAATCAGAATTTCTATAGAAACCAATCGCAGGAAGATTTCATTTCTATGCCGATTAAAAAAGAAAACGAACGAAAGTAAGGTGAACGAAGTGGTTATCCGATATCAGCACATAGTATCAGGAGTAACACGAGTCGAGCTAACCGTAACAGAGTGAAAGTGTCTTCTTCAATGTGCTCGGATTAGACCAGCTCGTTAGTGGGGTACATGTGCTGCACCCCTGACGCGCGTCATCACAGTTTTGCTGACCATCGAAACGTATGCTGCTTTTTATAATAGTCCGTTTTTTTATTCGTCGGACTTAATCGAACCACCGTAGCAATCAATTTTTTTCCTACAACAACTTTTCTATTTTGTGAAAATTCGGAAAATACTTTCGTAAGATTTAATCGTCTTTTCAAATTTTAAGCAGAATGTAGATAATAAATAAAAAATATCTATGTAGTATCTTTTGAGATTTAGTTTCTATTACTTTCTTTTTATTTGATCATTATAAAAAATGATAACACGTTCAAAATGTCAATAAAAGATTGTTCCAAATTTTCTCATAACCTATATTAATTTTAAAAAATTCAATGCAGGACAACCCTAGAGCAGTGGACAGCGGCAGCGGGTGAAGGCGAAGAAGGGAGCGTACATCCAATATAAGAAGAGAACAAAATAGGTTTATGTCGAATACTTTGACCATTCGCCCGTAAAGTAACTTCGCTGTACGACTGACGCCCGCAGCCTCGTGTCCTGTATTTACTTACACAAACCTATGAACATTGACAAAATGCATTACGTACTCACGTAGATTGTTATATGTTCAGAAATGTTACAACTTTAGCTACGACATTATTAATTCTGTTTATACATAACATAGAGGCCAGTATCTTTGTATATATGTATGCATTACCTTGCTTCCATTTAGCACACAATTTGCATTAGCAACTAAATCAGTAATCTATGGAGACATCACTTGAATTGTTAGCCTAATTCGAGATGTAGACAGCCATCAAGTATTGAGGGGTGGGCAGTTGAACAGATGGGTGGTGGACATCGACACCTGAGCCGCCTGGCGGCTGTCGGCTGCTAAGGTAAGTCAGTCGGTAATATTAGCTCAGGCGGCGGCTGCTAGCGGAGTGACGTCCCCGAAGGATCACCACACTTGACAACTGGTACATTGATCATGCATGCGCAAATATAAACATATCTTATGCTCCATCGTTGTTCAATAAAGCTAGATTAAGGCCAAATAAACACATATGAAAGCGTTTGATGCAGGTATAACTTAGTTCATACTATGGCAGCTATACGTAAATCAAAGTTATCACACGACCAGCTCAGTTTGTCAAATAAACATACAAGCTAAAAACTAATCAAGTGAGGCTCACAATCCCTGATACAGAAATGAAGCGAGCTCTACCGCCGCTGCACCGCTTAATCAGCGTTGGTCCGCCCGCCCTATATTTGCGTATGCAAAGAGACGCCAGCCGCATTAACGATGCCATATAGCCAGCGTAGCGTGCAGCGATTGGGCAAACACATATCTGCATTATAAACAGCGTCCGGGCTCACAAACGTGCGCTGTGGTCGGCCTTTACCGGCGCACGGCTAATCAACGAGCTGACCTTCCGCAGCCGAACAAACGCCACACCACACTCCGCTGTTCCTCTGCCTGTAAAATGTTCCACTATCTAGCTAGTTAGTTCCGTGCACACACGGCTTCGTCATTCATTAACACATTATTTATTCGGTTCTAATGAACTAATCAATCGTGTAAGTAGCGCTCGCTAGCCCAATAAATGCATGCTACGATGCAGAGATGATAATAAAATGGCTATGCACTGTAACCGTATTCGTGCATGTGCAGTGAATCGATTAAAACTTTCTACTTTCCACGTTCATAGCCGTAGCGCCCACATTAACGGAAAATCTAGACACATTTCTCGGACTCCTCTCCACTAGAGCGTGTAAAGAAAGCGGCCTTTAGCAATCATTAGCACACCATATCTTTGTGAAAAAAGTGATTTATAACTATGCAAGTTAATTTGTACACTCCATATCTACATTGTTCATTAGATTAAACATGCAGTGATGCGGTATGTGTGTTATTAGTACAATATAGGCTTCTCTCATGTATGTTTTTCTTAACTAGTCTCTGCCTTATCAAACAAACCATAATGTATATCTAGCTAACCAAATCTGTCATAAACTTTATGATATTTCACATTGTCATTCATTAAATTTTTTTGAAATCATGTGATTTCATATGAATAAGCATCAAATCAAGATGAACTTCAAGTTAATAGTTATTAAAATGAAACCAAACTGAGAGTAACATTTTTTATTATTACCTCTTACATCACTTTGATAAATTAATTAACATTAAACATACAACTGTAGTCACAAATAAATAAATTACATTTAATAATTTACTGACATAGATTCGAAATCCGAGATGAATGACCGTTTGGTCTTAGAAGGATGTCCGCAGGGGACGGTACTTTGGTTTGAGGTTATTTTGTGTGTTGGCGCGGTGGAGTCACCGGCATGGTGAGCTGGAGCTGGCGGATGCGGCGGGGTTGGCGAGGCCGGTGGGTCAGCGCGCCAGGGTGCCAGGTCCCGACGTGAAGACGAAGGCTACACGCTCGCCGTCGTCTGCTCGCCGTAGAAGTACGGATCCACCGCGCCTGCTTTCGCTGGCCTCACCACATACAGGTTCCGCCTTCGAATTAAATACTAGAATTAAAATATTTTGAATTAAAATATGAAGCAAAAGCCACAAGCTTATATACTAAACATTAATCCTATTACTATCCCACTGTAAAATTTTTCAACAAACGTTTAACATTTTCATCAATTCTTCAATCGCACCTACTGCTATTTATGCGTCTAATAAATGCGACAAAGCAAGGAAAGCTAATTACTTACTATAATCGTTTAACGTAACTCTACTAAATCATCCACCCTACAACTTTTCTCACCTGTGGTGTCCATCTGCGTGCACTTGGAAGGTAGTTTCAGCGGGAGCTCCGTCGTGACTGAACAGTTTCTTCAAGGCGATGATACCAGCAATAGTCAGAGCAACCTTACTGGCGATGAGTGCTTTGCCGGCAATCGCTGCTAGAGTCTTAAGGGCCATTCCTCCCACAATCGTTACGGTGGTGAAAATACCGAGTAACAGGTAAGGTAGTACCTTCTTACCTAGAATCATAATATTTAAAACCACATTGTTAAAAGGTACTTTGAATTTTTAAAACACATCTATTAATGCTACGATACACAATATTTACCTCTACCCCTGCCTTCCGTGGCCAAATCCATTGAAATTGTATGCGTGCTCATCAATTGCTCGAATCTTGTGCGCAACAGGCTATCCAGCTTGTCTTCTGTGGACATACCAGGGAAGAAGCGCGGCTCCGCAACCGCGGAGGGTGCGTCAGCTTGCTTCACCAACGTCAGCCCATCAGCGAGCTGAACGTTCTCCTGTACAGCACAAACAGAAACATGATTACACTATTGATTTCACTCAAACATTTGGTAAAACAAACACTAATCACTCGACTGTATCACCTGTTCCACTGCTCTTGTAAGCGCCTTTAAGGCCTTGCCCTTCAAACACATCGTCATGTGCTTTTGCGCACTGCAATCGTCGTAAAGTTTCTGTAAAACATTGAGCTCGCCTGTCCACCACCACGAGCTGTCCTCAGCTCGTCCACTGTCAATTTCGTTCTGTGCTGAATCGTCGACCTCCATCCTTCGGGATCTTCGAGGCCCGTGCACATTGCCCGTGGCGAATACCACACAAAGAACTGATAGAACGTATATCCGGAAAGCGGAACACATGTTCGTTTTTGTCACACACAGCACTAAAACTATAACTGAACGTGTATGAGGGTGGTCCAGCAGCGACTGCCTGGCGGTGGCGCGGGTGAGAGCTTATAACCGTGCGCCACTTGGCCGTCGAGCACCACCAAACATCCGCTATTCCGCACTAATTCTCCGCACGCGCACTTATGTAACTGAACTTGAAAATGATCGAGAACCATTTTCCAAGCCAATTTCTCCGATAAAATGCACGGCAAAAAGCAAGACACATATCTGTTACCAATTGCAACGAGTGCTGTACCTACTTCACGTTCACGTGTGTGAAAAAGCGTAATTACGAGCTACTTGCGTGCGTAGTGAGCCCCATTCAGCCCCACATTTCATTCGCAAGAGACCGATTTCAGTTGATTAGTTGCCGTCGATTCTGAGCGGGTGGAAAATATTTCAGTCTTTATGATCGCATGCGCAGGGTGCAAGGTAGCATCGCTAGCGTCAGGTGAACTGTATCGGCCTTGCACTCTAGTGTTGAGGCATAGTAAACTAACGTTGAAGTCACTACAGTTACAAGGAACCACGACTATATACGACTTACAGGAAAGTAAAAGCGGTTGCGAGCCGTGTGCCGGTGCATGAGTAATTTATAGTTTTCATCATATAATAAATATTATATTAGTCACATAATACAATTAATATTTATTCAATCTGAACGTGAATAACCTCATATGATAAGTCATATAAATGAAAGGCATGCGAAACGATGATGGTAGACTCATCATAATACTTAAGGTACATATGATCCAAAAACGTTTAGCCGCATTTCCACAGAACTAATAGTTAGTAGTCCTGACAATGCTTTGAGACATGTTTGCTATGCTAATAGTGCTCTTATAACGTATGTCTTCTCTATCTTACGCTTTCTTGAGCAGAGATGAAGAACTAGGTTATATATCTTTATGTTTATACACTGTAGTCACTAATCTGCTGCGAATCGTACAATGTATCTGAAACCTCATCTTATTGCTATCATATGTTATCATGTGTGGTTTACTAATAATTAGGTATGATCATAATTTATTAAAAATGCTTCACACTAGGATGGGTTAAACTAAAAACCATAAGTTAGAGGGGTGAACCGATTGGCTATTACGTTATAGACTGTAGCCTACTTGGAATTTTAATTACTTACTTAAAGGGGATGAAACTTTTGCAATACAAAGCTGGCATATATATTTTTTTTTTTCGCCAAAAGTAAAACTCAAGATTCAAAGATTCAAAGATTTAAAAGCATTTATTTCAAATAAACCATTTACAGGCACTTTTGAAATGTCAAGAAGTCAGTCAGTCAGAAAAAAAAATGCTGCTAATTGCTCATTCCAAAGCGTAGATCTCTATGGAGACGAATGTGTAAGAAACTCCATGGACACTCTTTTCAATCATACATATTTTGTAATTACAAATATCTCTGTTACATGTTTCTTGCCGTTATCATGTAACAACAATGTAAATACAGTAAAAATAAAAACTAAATATAGATATTAAAATAGCAACTGGCAGCTAAGAGATGATCAGTCCCAACTGACAGCGCCCGTTCACGAACATGGCGCTAATATTAGCACCACTCAGCTCAACTATTTTGAAGGGAACCGAATGATCCAACACATGCGCCACCATCAGTGAGACATTTAAGCGAGCATGACAAACTCTCAACTGCCGTGCTCATTTATGTCAAACAAGTCCAATAGTAACATAAAAAACCATAAAATAGCTCCATGGTACTCACATATACAAACTTTGAAAATAAATGCTTCTACATTATACAATACTTATAATATTTTACAATTCCCAAAAAATAAAGCATTAAATAATAATAATAATAATTTCCAAACTAATCAATTTGTACACCTCGGTGGTAGAGGAGCTGGACCAGCATTGAGCCAAGCATTTTTATCTTGAATATAATCCTCCAACTTATAATAGTGCATAGTGTGCGTTTAATACAAGATTTAAATTTCGTTTCATTGAGTTCTAATATTTGTGGAGGTATTTTATTATAACATTTCAAACAGTACCCCATGAAAGAAGAGGCCACTTTAGCCAGTCTAAAACCTGGTTGAACTAATTGGTCCCTATTTCTTGTAACATAATTATTTCTATCGCCTCTTTTGCTAAAAAGATGAAGATTTTTCTAACGTACATGATGTTTTCATAAATATATTGACAAGGCACCGTCATGATGTTAATATGCTTAAACAGTTCCCTTAGAGAATCGCACCGGCGAAGATTGTAAATAGCTCTGATAGCTCTTTTCTGTAGTATAAAAATTGAGTCGATGTCTGCAGCCCGTCCCCATAGTAAGATACCATATGACATGATACTATGAAAATAACTAAACCGTAAATTGGCGGATAAAAATAAAAAAGGACCTAAAATTGAACCTTGGGTACCTCCATTTTCACATTTAATCCCGACGAATTGACACCGTTTATTTGAACTTGTTGCTGTCTGTCAATCAAATAAGATTTAAATAAGCTTTAAGCTGTTTTGCCTAGTCCGTAATGCTTAAGTTTCGGGAGTAATGTTTTATGAACTACACAATCAAACGCCTTAGACAGGTCACAGAAGATGCCTATAGCATCCTGTGCCTCTTCCCATGCATTAAAAATGTGTTTTAGTAAGGAGACACCAGCGTCAGTTGTACAACGTCCTTTGGTGAAACCATACTGTTTATCGTGTAAGATGTTATTTGTGTTAAAATGATTAAGCATTTGATTTAACATCACCTTTTCAAATATCTTGCTAAAAACTGGCAACACGGACACCGGCCTATAATTATTAGTGTCTTTACTGTCCCCGGATTTAAAAAGTGGTATCACTTTACTATATTTCATTAGATCAGGAAAGACTCCTTGATCTATACACAAATTAAATATTTAGGCTAAGTACGTCGCTATAGTCTCAATAATTGAGGTACAAACTTTGATAGACATACCCCACAAATCTTCTGTCAATTTAACCTTGATTTGTTTAAACGCTTTTATTACTGTTAAGGGGTTTATATGCTTAAAATTAAATTCAGTCGAACAGGCTGCAACGTTTGCCCGTAATAAACCAAAAGCATGCATACTAGCAAAGAAATTTACAAATTCTTCTGCAACTAGTTTGTTATCGCTAATAAGACCATGATGTATCTCCAAAGTGTAATCATTATTATGTATTTTGTTCCTGTTGGTTTCATTATTTATAATTTTCCAAGCTTATATAAGCCATATCTTAAAGGCCTGTATTAAAAATCAATAGTAAAAAGAATTAAATCTACCAACCGTAACCAAGCGAAGTTAGAGACTATTTAGTAGATTGCTATAGTTTTTTATCAGTCGTAATTTTTCTTAAATAAAAATGCTCTATGTCTGATATTTTAAGATTCCCATTGTTAAACATAGTTTTGCTTTCGGTGTTTATGGTGAGTACGCATTAAATACTGTTAATCACTATCGCAGTACTAACGCGTATCTTCTAAAAAAGGGTACTTAAAATAAAAAATAAATTGAAAAAAGAAACCGGACTGCGTAAAAAATACTTTAAATAAAACTGAACAGAAAAAATAACAAATTCAGTCCAGTAGCGTAGAACCAAATTTAATTTTCAAAAGTCAAAAGTCAAAAAGTCAAAAATTTTTTATTTCACATAGGCCTACATGGGCACTTATAAAACGTCAGAAGCTAGTGCAATTGCATTAATTATCACATAAAAATTAAAACAAATAATAAATTCTTTTAAGGACCCACATTATATAGAATGATTTTAATCTAGATTATTTTAATGGGTCCGATACGCTACTGGACTGGACCTGTTTTTTTTTTATTTTTTTGTTTTTTTATTTAAAGTAGTTTTTTACGCAGTTGGACTTTTCTAATATTTAAATTTAATTTTTTATTTTATACTTTTTAGTTATTATAAATAAAATAATAAAAATAAAAATCTTTTATTCTCTGGCATCGAAGGCCCATAGGGTGTTATAATCTAATATTACTATTTATTCACTATATTTTAGACGTACATTTATCACTATAAAGTTCACAAACCTACCTAGTCATTCGCCTCGCTTATTTTGTATCTCAAATAAAATTGAAGTGTCTGTTTGTAATATTAAAAAAAAAATGTTTTCTAAATGTAAATATATCAAAGAGTATTTGATACTTATAACAAAAATATGAATTTTGAAATTTTCTGTTATATGTCGGTTTGTTCCAGCTAATATCCGAAACGGCTACGCCGATTTTGACCGGAAATCACTGACGGATAGCAAATGTTACAAGCAGTTATTTAGTCTACTTTTTATTTTCCTGCGGGAACGGGATTTCAAAGTATGGGATAAAACTTCGAAACGCTTAAACAAAATTTGACGCTACTTTCATTGGGATATAGGTTTTTTGAGGTGGGAATTCATCTAACAACTTCTCTCGCTCTAGAGTGGATCGAGAGGGTGAGTTAAACATTTACCGACTCAAACCACACCTGTGTCCTTCAGTTGCCCTTTGCGTTCTAGGACCACAAGTTACAGGATAGGTGGTAACGGCGCTGCTGGGACCCCACGGTTTTACTGACATCTCTTTGAGGAACGCGTAGTACAAGACACACGACAATTTAGGTTCAGTCTGGACAAAAGCCGGACTGCCGGAGTGCTAGCTACACATTGTACGTCGTCCGAAAACCCCCGCCTACGGTGGCTGGTAGTCAAGGTCGGGGTCTCAGCGGCGGAGGAGGCGACCGCCACCCATGCTCCTACACTCTGGACCATGGCCTGGACCAGGGCTTAGTGCGAGAGGTCACTGCCGCCGATTGTCTCCACGAGGACACGGTGGTGCTCCGCCCATGCGGGGCTCACCTCCACCGTATCCATGGGCGGTTCGCACAATGGCGACACCTACCGAACGTTACTTGCTGCACGAATCCGGTGCAGCAACATCCTGAACTGACCATGATCGGTGAGAACCTGAGTCATGCAGAAGGTGAGGACACCGTGAGGTATTTCCAACCACTCCTCAAAGAGAGGTTTTACCGCCATAATTATGGCATGCCATGGACAGATACCTCTGGATTCATATCGCTGTAAAATAGTTTCCTCAGCACCAAGTGATCTGATATTGGTGACAAGTGTTTGAAACGCATTTATGCTTCAGATCCAAGGTCGCCGACATAGCCCGAAGAATCGCCAAACTTAAGTGGCAGTGGGCAGGGCACATTTGCTCGTAAAACGGATGGTCGATGGGGCCGAAAGGTTCTAGAGTGGCGACCGGAAGACGCAGCGTTGGAAGGCCTCCCACAATGTGGACCAACGACGACCGACCTGGTGACGGTCGCGGGAGTGCGGTGGATGCGAGAGGTACAGGATCGGTCATTGTGGCGACGCTTGAGGGAGGCCTATGTCCAACAGTGGACGTCTTTCGGCTGAAATGATGATGATGAATGCTTCAGATATTAATTCACCGTCACGCTTAAATGCGTTAATTGTTTTAACAACTTATCCAATGATAACTATTACTTTTTCAGTGCAGTGTGATTTGTACGAATTATGTTTGTAAGAAAAATGTGTTATAGACACATCGTATAGTCTACAAAATACAGAATGTTGTTATGTGCTGGAATATTACTTTTATAACTAAGTATTTTTAATTTACTCAAAGTTACGATCCACAATTAATATAATTTTCAAAGGACCAGTACTTCCGTTGTTACATTGGTAGGAGAAGTTGGTTAAAAAGAAAGCTTATGCGTGTGCACGCAGCTGTATTTGACACGAATAGCGAAAACAAACTGTTTCATCGGTTCTACCAATGTTACGTTCTTGATTGCGATCACTTTGATGTATGTTTCAGTTTTATTTTTGTTAAATAAGTGACGATTATAATCTGTAACTCATTTTGTTTAATGAATATGAAACGTAATAAAACCAGTTCGTTATCCGTAGTTTGACCTCTGTGGACCAATATTCATCATCATCATCATCTCAGCCGAAGGACGTCCACTGTTGGACATAGGCCTCCCCACCACATACCGACCAACACCGGACCAATACTGCTGGATCTGAATTCAAACTTGTTGGTAGACTTAATTAAGTTTATAATATCCATTTTCTAGAATGACTTCGATAATTTATTTAAACTTCATGTACCTACAGTAAGCCAGCCCCACATCAAGATAAGATAATGGTACATAGACTTAATGCAACATGGCATTTTCTACCATCAACCTAAGGGTTAAAAAAAAAACTTTTTATAAAAAAGGAATACAATCGACATCAATGTAAAAAAGAAACACTGTAAGTGCATACACATGTACATAGTTTTGTCTCTTCGTTATTTAACACCGACTTCCGAAATTAAAGTTATTTTGCATTTTTCAGCGTTTTTTTTTACATTGAAGTCGGTTGTGTTTTTTTTATACATAGTTTTTTATTTTACACTTTTTAGTTATGGTACCACACCACTAAAAAGTACCCCTCAGCCAAACTTAAATACCTTATAGCCAGAGTGCATCTCATGACAATTGTAGTAATCCCAAACATGGTTAGATTACATTAATTTATTACAGAGTTCCGGTGCTTAACTTCAGGCTTCATCATCAGATTAGTTCGATATATACCCCCTTTTCTTTCAGTCAGTCATCGACTACACGTAAACATTACATTTGCCAATGTTGTAGCATAATCATTATTTAAAAGTAACATTATTATTTAAAATATACAGCGCGGAATACAAAATCGCAAAAAAACTCTTTGCAATTAAAATAATTTATACCTACCCTGCAATAGTCCACTAAAAATATAACTACATATGGAGTGTGTACTGAATTCGCACCTCATGGCATATCTGGAAGGTTTTTTTTAGGTGAGAAAATCTCATGACTCAATGACAAATTTCGCTCTTGGGCAGAGCGGGAGATAGTGTCAGACTTACTTACTAAAAACCCTCTCCTGTTCCTTCGTTACCGTCGTCCCAGGGCCCCGGGTTTCGTTTTCACACTACCCATGGCCCCAGTAGGTTTCGACCCTCCTCAGTAGGCTTCGACCCTATGACATATCTGGAAGGTAACGATCTCCTCAGTGAACGACAGTATCTATCTACGGGTTTTACTACTACGGGGACCTACTAGTGTATACTTATCTCACTCTCAATCTGGTGAGATTCAACGCCATCAAAACACAAGCGTGTCTCTTCATCGCCAAAAATTGCCCATTCACCATGGCTCCTGCTTTTCAGAATGTATCCTTAGAGTGCACCGACCGTCTTCAGCTGTTATGAGTTGAAATTTCCTCAAATCTTAATTTTGGCCGATTTATTGAGTCCAAAGCCAAGGTATTCTAGCTGCTAGGAAACTCGACGTTCTTGCAAAGTTCCGACGGTATGTACAGTACCGGTCATAAATCCATTAGTAGTTTTACAAATCTATCGCATCAAAGGAAGTCACACTTACGACTTTTTACTATAACAAACATTTGGCACACATTCACGATTTCGTATATCGCACTCTTTTATCATTATCTAGTCAGAAAGAGTGCGATTTATTGATCATTTGTAGTAACTAGTCTGTCATGTCGTGGCGGCATATTATGATAGTTGAAATAATTTCAACCTTGCCATTATGTCTCTCTGGCTTAGCGGTTAACACATTGGTTAAGATAATTTACACGTTGAAGCCTGCTTTCGAACCCCAGCTACAATACTCTTTTTGTGTTTTAGTCGCGAATCCTAAATAATATTATCTACGATAAGTTAGACTCGATGAGATGTTTTCTCAGCTATTAGTTGAACTTGTTATTTGTAGAAAAGAAAAAAGGTGAGGGTGAATGTAAAACAAAATAAACTTGTACTGGATTGAATAAGTAATTACGATGTTGTTAGTTGACGAACTTTGTTAGGAGAGCTTGTGTTATTATTGCGATTAGCGTGTTGTTTGACTATGTGATTCGAGATGCAAGCATTGCAAGCCAATTCCTATTGATGCCAGGGCAAAATATTGTCGCTTTGCATAGAATTGGACTTATGGCGGAATTCACCAATAAAACTAATCGCGTTTTAACGCTTAGCTCGCGATTATGCGAGCAGCGTTTAGCCGCTGTTACTAGTGTCACTTGTCTGTATTTTTCTTTTGTTGTATTTTTACAAGTGAGTATATATAATAGAATCTTAATAAACTAGTGCGCTTCACCATCAACGATTGCATTACTGCTAACCATCAGCATCTATGATGGGATCGCCGATCGCAGTCAAGCACTAATTTGTATCAATAAAAAATAAGATACGTACGCATTCGCATAAAACTCAACGAAACAAAACGTACTGTCACTGTCATAGTGTCATTTGATTTGACATTGACATTTGACAAATGTATAACCAAAACACCACGTTTCAAAAGTTTCAAAACATTTGAAAACTGCTTTCTAATTTTCCTTCCTAATTTAAAATGAAAGGTGAAAGTGAAGTAAACTCTAAAGATCTCAAATTTTTGGGTAGTGACCCAGGCGCTGTTAAATTTGGAAACTTTATCAACTATTATTCATTCCACGATGTGAGCGAAAGGATTAAAAATCTTCACCCACAAATGTTTCCAGCAGCAAAGGGCAACCAGCTTGTGTGCCTAGACGTCGGGTGCAATACAGGAGAATTATCCAAGGCTCTATATGCGTACTTACAAACTATTTACCCAACCTGTGATATCTACATGTTAGCAGTGGACATTGATTCCACATTAATAGAAAGAGCCAACGAATCTAATGAAAACCCTAATATTAAGTTTATTACTTGTAACATTATGGATCTAAATGATCGTCTTCATATTCAAAATTATTTAGACTCTTCTAAACATAAAACTTTTGATTTAACATTTTGTTTTTCAGTTACTATGTGGATTCATCTGAACAATGGAGATGAAGGATTACTAGAATTTTTGAAGCTTATAAAGTCTATTTCTATAACAATCATAATTGAGCCACAGCCATGGAAATGCTACAGAAATGCCCAAAGAAGGGTCAAGAAGTCTGGCAGCTCTTTTGATTTATATGAGTCTTTAAAAATAAAAAGTAATGTTGACTCTGTCATTGAGAAAACTTTATCAGATGGCTCCCACTCCAAAACTTATGAATCTCAAAGTTCTTCTTGGAACAGAAGAGTTCAAAGCTACCATTTTATAAACCCATGAGTTTTACATAAGTTTTCTATTAGATATCAATCAATCAACCATTTATTTATTTTGTAAATATAGGTAATAATTCTACTCCACATGTCTTTGTCACCTAACTCTAAACTAAACAGCTTGACCTGTTTGAATGAAATTTTGTATGTTTATAAGTGGGTCTCTTAACCCGGTAGATGGCATCATGATTACATGCAATAAATCCATTTAAATTGTTGATTTAACAAAACACAAACATAATAATTATAACAGTATAACATGTGTTGTGTCTGCTAAAATTAGACAAAATTTAGAGAGAAATTATGTAACAACTGCAGCAACAGTATCATTTATTTAATTATATAGTCCATAATAGGAACAAACAAAAAACCTATGCATAAAACAGCATTTTTCATTTGTACTTAAATTATAATTAATTCTAGAAATACTTGATAACAAATATGCTTTCGAAACATTCATATTGTATTCATGAAACATAAAAAAAAACTAACTATCTCCTACTTTAAACATTATTACATAATTTACAAAATAGGTGAATTCTTTTACAAATACAAATATACACTATTTTATATGTTTTATTTTAAGTTGTGACTTCCTCTGTGCTAGATTCAAACTCCAACTTCACATCTCCACCGAGTCCATCTGTGTCCATCTCTGTTTCTTGAGCATTCAACATGTTTAGTGTCACCTGCAAAAAAATAAAATGGCTAGATATTAGTTTTCTGGACATGAAATTGAGATGTAATTTCTACCTCTTAGAAAAAACATGTTTTTAAAAATGCAGCTCAAAAACTGAACCTTAATTTTTCCTACATTGTTGTGTCCCTGTAAACATGTGATGGAAGTCAGACAGGCAGCCACTCCTAACCACTCAAAATACTAGTATACTTGAAGTGTACTGCATCCTGTTAGACTAGAAGTCAATCCCAACTGGGCTGGCAAAAGCGTAGGCAGATTGATATGACATGGCTCATTGACAATGACACACAATCTAAAGGTATGGTTGGTGCAGTGATTGAGCGATTGGCTGCTGCACTGCGCATCGCAGGTTCGATTCCTGCATGGAACAAAAATGTGTGTGGTCTACAGATAGGTGTTCTAGGTCTGGGTGCCTTGTGCATGTGAGTTTATGCACCCACAATACAGAAGTAATTCCTAGTGTGGGGCAATAGCATAGCATTTTTTTAATTATTAAAAAAAAACATACTTATATGTTGCCTTTACTATCACAAACTACCTAGTTGAGCTATCCTTTACTTTAACACCATGCTCTCTGGAGTAAGGGCACTTGAAACCTGAGTGCTATAAGCATTCAATAATTAAATTGCATTGGATCATTTGGCTGGTGACACTATCTTCTTACTTTGAATAAATGTATTTCTCAGCATGGTAGGTAGACATTACTATTACACCTACATTTCTTCATATTATGTTTAAATCTCATGTAATAGAGCCTCTTAAGCAAGTTGCTTATTTTTCTATTATGTACTCTGCATCACAGCAATCTGTTAATTAAAAATTTAGATGCTTCACTGTCCCAGTGTCGTAGTGAAGAGAAATATACAATGAATTTCTGTTCCTACTGACTGATAACACAGTCCATAAGGTAGGCTACACTGTTCCTCTTGAATCTAGTGAATTGCATACTTCCTGGACCTGATAACTTAGAAGTCAGGGCATTGACATGTTTGATAACTTTTTGTGATGCCATGTACCTCACTGAGAAATTTCGCATTTTGCATTGCTTTTGCCTGGAACTTTTCTAGGATTTCTTCTATATTGCTGTTCCCCAAAGCCTCATACCATAATTCTATCCAGACTGGTTTGAGAATAGCTTTGTATATTGCCTTTTTTTTTTATTAATGATTTTTGTTTGGTAATTTAGTTTTTGCTTATAAACCAATAAACATTTCTGATCCTTGTATAAAGTTGTTTTCTTTTAGTCCAGATGTTTGGAAATTGGAAGCAAGATCCATATCCACTGCCACAATTGCAGCATCATCAATAAAATTGGCCATAGTGGTATTGTCATTGGTCAGTGTATCTGCAGTAAATAAGAGATACAAAACAGACCCTAGGAGACTCCTGTGTGGAACTACTGATTATATTTTGCATATTTTCAATAATCTCACCATTGAATTAATAAGTGTGGTGGAGACTTATTGATTTTTTTTATAAGGCAATCCTGCCAGTCTTAGTTGAAGGCCTGACTAATATTTAGAATATAATACTGCAAAACAGAATATTTTGTTCAATCGTATTCGTTATTAAAATAAATAAAACTAAGGTACTTTCATTTTTATAGCTGATATTAAGCTAATAATAATGATAATGTACTAAAGTGAAACAAGACCTGTTGGGATAAAGGTGCCGTGTGGATATTATGCTGGTTGTGGGCTGGTATACTGCTTGCTAAAGTCCTTTCTTCTGTTAGTTTCTTCTTCACTGGAGTTTTGGGCTGCTGGCTGAAATAGAGCATAATAAAATTATTTTTTTTTGGTTGACAAACAATGTATAGATTTTAATTTTTTAACAGACTACTTCTAATAGAGAGAGCAGTGGTGGCCGAGTGGTGAACGGCCTAATTATTAATTGCCTAATTATTACAGAATCGAAAGGCAGCTTACTAATGTAAGAACCAGATTTTCTTATATACATATTGGTCTATCAATTTAAGATTTGTTTCCTTTTTTACCTTCAGATACAGCACTATTTGAACTGTGCATAACATATTCTTAAGCACTTACCTAAGGTTTGACTCTCCCATTGGATGTAATGTCATAGCTAAATCTGCTAACTTATTAAACGCAGCTCCAGCCTCAGTAAATATTTCTCCGACCTGAAATCATTTGTAACATAGATGAATAATTGTCATGAATATAGAAATAACTTCACTATGTTGTATATAAACGTACGTTACCTTTGCTGCTGAATTCGCTGCAGAATTATTCATCGTTTTAGTTCAAAATTTTAACTTATTGTATCTCTAAATTGCAAGGTTTCAAATACTAAAATATAATTTGTATTTAATACAGGATACATTCCATGCTGCAAAGTTGCAAACATCAAAACAAAGCCTCAAATTTGGTCTCAAATCAAACAAACCACCCATGCCATCATGATGGCAGGTTAACCCTAAGGTAGCTACTCGAGTTATAAGGCCTAGCGCACACTGGCTTGCGGTTAATGGGTTGATGCGTTTATTCTACCGTACGGTAGAATAAACGCATCGGAGGTTATCAATTCGGTTGTATTTTTTTATAATTTTTTTTTATATATGGACCGATTTGCAATTTCTTTCCCATATAAGAATATGCTTCCAGATTGGTCCCAATTTTTTCAAAATCCAATTCTGATGATGGAATCCATGAGAAATCGAGGGAACTCCTTAAATATCATGCATTTACAGTCAAAAAGTAACATTTGATGAAGTGGAGCTGATGAAGAAGACCAGAAATGGTCAACGGAACTTCATACTCAAATAGATATCACAATGAAGATAGTTAAGCGACTATAACAATACAAATAAAACAATGATAATTTTTCTTCTTTGAAAATGATATCGTCGAAGTGATGATGATGGAGCCGGAAGGTAGGCACTGGAACTCCGTAATTAATCAATGTAACCTAGCCTAGCGGTGTTTGGACTCCTTAGAATTGTCATGAGATGCACTTTGGCTATAAGGTACTATCGAATTGATCTGATGATAGAGCCAGAAGGTGGAAGGTAGACACAGGAAGTTCATAATAAAACAATGTAACCTAGCAGTGTTTGGGTTAGTTGGAATTGTCATGAGAAATAAACATTCTGTTTATAAGTGTATCGCATCTAAAAAGTGTGAAATAAAAACTTTTTACAAAAAAAAAACGTCATGTTCACTAAAAAAAACACAAAAAGGATCAAAATAACTTTAATTTCGGAAGTCGGTATTAAATAAGAAACAAACAATACCGAGAAACACCGACTTCCGAAATTAAAGTATTTTGATCCTTTTAGTGTTTTTTTTTAGTGAAGTCGGTTATTTATTTATTTTTTGGTAAAACGTTCTTTGTCATTCGAACTCCGGCTGTGGTGCTCACATGTCATAGTTATGAACTATATGGACTACCATACAAGAGTTACTATCTTTGTATATTTATTAGAGCGCAAAAAAGAGTATCCAAACCAAACAGTATTAGGTACATCCTTTGACGACCTTAAACGATAACGATTCCGATTGCATTAATTAAAAGCTAAATGTCTAAAGCGATCGACGCTCGCGCCGCCATCAGCGCAGAAACACCAGCGACATCTGTGTCGCGTCCCAACAGCAACTGAGCGTCTCAGTGCATTTTTTTCACCGCAGTGCGTGGCGCTTCCTAGATCTCTATGCGATACAATTTGTGCTGTAGATTCATCGCAAAGCAGCGAGAGGCCAACGGTGATTTTACCGCATGCGTTTATTTCACCGCAATGCACGCACTTCTATGCTATGACACTCCATACTTCACAGATTATGCGTTAGAAAAACGCAAGGCAGTGCGCGCTAGGCCTAAAAGAACTACCCTGGGTTGCAACTTGAAGCATTTTCGAACGCTTAGAGTGACGACCCTATCACCCTACCCTACTCTGGTTATTTTTGAACGCAGCGCAGGGCTGTAGTCTGTGATATGTCAATTTTGAATTTTGACATGTTTTCAAAGATTTTAAAATTACAGAGTATTTTTTAATATACTGAAAGTTTTTGTTGAGGTTAGAGTTTGTCAAATGAACTAGTGTGGTGTTTTTTTATTATGTTTTTCCGTTATCCTCTTCACTGTTATAACAGGAATAAATAGATAAGTTTAAACTAATTTAAGCACGTTAAAAATTCATGTCTCTCTTTGATATTTTCAAATGATAACCTACAAAAGTATCAGGAAGTAAAAGAAGTGCTCGAGAATTTTTCCACAAGATCTTTTTAAAACGACGTACCTACTGTATTTAAAATGAATAGACCTCTACGGCCACGTATGATGAATAACTTTCAGCGCAGCCCAATACCGCACAACTATCAATGGCGCCCAAACTGGGGCCCATCGCCTCGTTGTTCATGGAATAATCCACATTTTGGATCACCCGGTATGAGAACTGAAAATGTTGAAAAGCACTGGTGTGAGACCTGTGATAGAGAATTCCCTACTGCAGATCTTCTCCATAAACATAAGCAACAGCATCAGGTAAATCAATAAAATAATGATAGAATAATTTAGAATTTATCAACTGTGTAAAAAATGTACTGCTTTGGGCATTATAGAAATCCATACTTCCATACTTATTATTATAAATGTAAAAGTAACTCTTTCTAAATCCGCCCTAAGACGACCCACTGATCCTCTTTCTGTTGTTTGTCGGTCTGTTATGCTTACACAGTTAAACTACTGGACCGATTTTGTTGAAATTTAATATGTAGGAAGCTTGAACTCCAAGAATAGAATAGAATATTTTTATTTGCTTAGAATATAGAAAAAATAAGTTGTTAAGTGGTAAAACAGGATCCATGTACATTCTGCCTTAACCTATTGAGTAGCGTAATTAGAGACACAATAGAAAGACAATGACTGAGCGAACGCCGGCGGGTTTAATGACTTAATATAGCATGCAAATGTAATACAAACTAGAGTATATTGAAGACGATGGATGGCCATAGGCTACTTTTTATCCATCTTCAACTGCAACTTTGCTTCTGCAATAACCAACATTAATGCAGACGAAGCTGCTGGCAGAAGATCTTTATTTTTGTTTTAAACAATTTTAAATAAATATTTCTGCCAAACTGCATAGCAGTTAATGACAGTATTAAATAAATAATAATAGTTAATAATGGTTAGTAAAAGTTAATAATGATAGTAAGTAATAGTATTTATTTTAAAAATAGGTTTTTAAAACACTATCAATTCAAACTAGATGAGGGCAGTGTTTCCTAGCATACTACCCTGAGAAAAAACACTGAAACAAACTCAGAGGGGTCAACACTGTACTGTACTTGGTCAAATAATCAAATTGGTCAAATATTGAGAGAACAATACAAGAAAGGTTTTATAACATTATTATTGTTTCAGAAATGTAACATAGATGGCTGCCAGTTTATTGCACATCCTAAAGTCATTACAAAGCACATACAAATGCAACACTCAACAGGCTTGTATAAAAAAATTGCAAACCTGAACAATCCTGAAGACATACAGAAGTGGCGAGAAGAAAGGAAAAAGAAATACCCAACAAAATCAAATATTGAGAAAAAAGCTGCTGAATGTCAGGAGAAAATTGATAGGGGTGAAAAAATGGCTATGGATCATAATTATAGAAATGACAAGCGTAGATCAACAGGTAGTGTATTCATTTTATAAAAAAAAATCAATTATTTATTCAATTCATAAAGAAATTTAGTACCTATATGTGTGTACCTGCATAAAAGTAGAAAACATATCACCCGTCACACATTCTACTAGTAAACATTTTTTTTAAATTGGTCCATTTGGTTTATTACTAATATATTTTGTGTATATTAATAACAAACAAAAATACAAATCTTTCTTTTTTACAATTTAATAATGTTTAATATAGATGACTATACTTTCTATCAATTAATTTCAAATAAGTTTTTTTTATTATTCTTAGTTTAATTTTCTTATTCACAGCACAAGGATCTAATTTGAAGAGACAACATAATTTTGATAAAAGAAACCAGAATATGAAAGTGACAAGACCAAATAACAAAAGTAGTTTTTCAATTGCAACAAATAACCAACCAGCAAAGAAAATACCAAGAGTTATACCTAAGGCACCAGCTACTGCAGAAAAGAATAAACTAAAACCATTTTCTGGAATAGTCAATATAGAGATAGAGAAAAATGCAGATGATACTTCTGAACCATTTGAATCTAATAATAGCTTAATTGAGGATGATGATGAAGAATCGCTACTCAATCCTAAAGAAACAACAAACACTCAAAAGCCAGTGCTTTGTGGAGCTTTAACATCTCTAATGTGTGATTATGGATCGACAGATGAAGAAACTGAGGTAAAAGAAAATGAAATACTCAATAAATCATCAGTTACACAAAATAAAAAACTTGACCCTCCAAAATGTGAAAGCAATAAGACTGATACTCCAGTTGATAAATCAAAATTGATGGAAAAAAATTATAGTGATGATGAAGGTCCAGAAGAAGTGAAAATTCTGAAAAATTATATAGAACTTGACACTGCCCCAGAAGCAGTTACAAAAAGTAAAGAAATGGCTTTAAAAAGTATGCCTCCAAGAAAACCGGAGAGACAAAATTACAAACTAAAACGGAAAATACCATCAACACTACTTCAAAAATTATTACATACAGAAATTAGAAAAGAACGTAACATAGTGTTACAATGTATAAGGTATATTAGAAGGTGCAATTATTTTGAAAAGCCTAACCAATAAAATAACATTCCTATATAAAAAATCATTTTCTACTACTGTTTCACTATCTTTCAACCTGAAGTTATTTATTTCGGCTTCAACAGAGGGTACTCCACGGTGGACGCCATCATATACGAGCGAGCCCTCACGACGGGGGCTATGGTGTCTCGGGGCGGGGTCGTCTTGGTAGTGTCTTTGGAAATCTCCAACGCCTTCAATTCCATGCGCGCCTCAGGGTGATGTCAGCAAATCGTAGGGGCCCAGCAGGGTTGAAGCCTACTGGGGCCATGGGTAGTGTGAAAACGAAACCCTGAGACGAAGGCAACGAAGGAACAGGAGTGGGTTTTGGATGATTTTCCCACCTTAAAAAAAAAAAAAAACCCCTTCAATACCTTTCCCTGGAGTTGCATTAGGGAGGCACTCAGGTATCACCGGGTGCCGACCTACCGACGTCGTGTCATCGAGGCCTACATGACAAACCTTGGGCACGCCATAATTATGGCGGTAAGGCCTTTGAGAAGTGGCTGGAAAGGCAAAAAGGCGTCCTTACCTTCAGCATGACGCAGGTCCTCATCGGACATGGTAAGTTCGGGAGGTTCCTTCACCATTGTGTGGACCGCCCGGAGGACACGGTGGAGCATACGGTAAAGGTGTGCCCCGCCTGGGCAGAGCACCGCCCGCTGTGTCCTCGCGTGCTGCACGGCGACCTCTCGAGCGGGGTCCTGGCGCAGGGGAAGTCTCACAGGCGTCGGCCGAGCTTGTGACGCGCGGGGTTGCGGTAGTCGTGGAGAGGATCCGGCAATTGGAAATCGAGATGGCACTGTACACGAGGCCGTGTTTTCATGGCCCTCGGAACGCGCTATCACCGAGATCCCTAATAACTTTAGGAGGGGTTTACATTGGTGTCGGATCGACGATGAACTACTTGGAACTCATCCTCGACAGCTGGTGGAATTTCGCTGCCCTCAAGCGGCTCCTGCCCAACCTAGAGGGATCAGAGAGCTCCTGCCGGAGGCTCTACGGGAGATCGTTCGGCCCAGGTACAAGCCATGGTCCGTAGCGAAGAGGAATGGCAGGCGGTTGCCTCCTTCTGCGAACCAGTATTACTAACGAAGGAGGCGGCGGATGCACGCATGAGGGAACGGACGTCCTTACGCCCCAGCCACTGGGACCCCGACCACAATTTCCAGCCACCATAAGCTATAATCCGATGTAATTTAAATTAATTTCATTTTATGATATATATTGTCTGTATGTGTATAAGTAACTAAAATTAGTCTTTGGTACTTGAAATAAATAGATAATTAAATTTCAAAATAAAATAAGCGTGAGCTTGCGGACGACGAGCAATGGGTAGCTCGCTAATCCCCATATTAGCAAGTCGTCACCAGATTCTCAACTCACCAGATTCACAGCTCACCAAATATACAGTGAAACAAAAAATAACAGAATGGATAAACATGCACAATATTCACCAAAAAAAAAAAGTAAAGTAAAAACACTGAATTCTTGATTTATGTACACTGGCAGTTATATACTAACTGTATGGTTTTTGTATAGTCAAATGATTAGAAATCATGGAAGAATAGAAGATGGGTACTGGGTACATCCTTATTTACAAACAAGATCGTTGAGTGGGTCATTTGTTCAAAATTACTGTTAGCGTCAGAATAGCTGGTTGTCTATGGCAAGCGGCTCTGAAAGTATATTCAAGAATTGCTACCCAATTGCTTATATTTGCCACATTTCTTCAATAATTAATAATAATAATAAAAAAAAGTATAAAAGTTTGTAGTATCAATAATTGCTTACTAATTGCTACTTTCACGAATTTTAGTTTAAGCTTCGTACATACATTAGGTAAAAAAATATAGATTTTATTAATATTTGTACGAAGAAGCGCTTAATGATTTAGAAAAGCAACAGTATTTTTTTTACTACAGCGAGCGTCTTGTGCAAATCTTGCAGGCGTTCATCGACTTATTATAATGATGTTTGGTGAATAGTTTATAAAACGTACCTACCCTCAACACAATATGTTTAATAGCTGGGTCAGATATACGTTTCTCGTTCTTTTGTAGGTAACTATTCGCTACTTGATTAATAATATTATATAATCAAAGAATAATATATTGTCTTTTTTGTTTTTCATTAATAATTTCAAATATCTAAGTCGATTCAACAGATCTGGGGTGGGTGCACGCCTGCACGATTTAAATAAGACGCTGTAGAAAAAAGAACTGTTGCCTTTCTAAATTATTAGGCGCTTTTTCGTACAAATATTAATAAATTCTATTTTTTTACACTAAGTAAAAAAATAGAATTTATTATATATATGTACGAAGATTAAACTAAGTGTAAGTAGCAATTAGTAAGCAATTATTGATACTACAAACTTTAAGAGATTCTGCGTCCTTCATGCTGAACACTGAGACGGTGTTTCTATAATGGTTTTTTCTCTTCGTTATTGAACACCGACTTCCGAAATTAAAGTTATTTTGCACTTTTCAGTGTTTTTTTTTACATTGACGTCGGTTGTATTTTTTTTTTTTGTAAAAGGTTTTTTATTTTACACTTTTTAGTTATGGTACCTACCACCACTAAAAAGTACCCCTCAGCCATGTTTAAATACCTTATAGCCAGAGTGCACCTCATGACAATTCTTATAATACCAAACACGGTTAGATTAAATTAATTTATTACAGAGTTCCGGTGAATAATATCAGGCTTCATCATCAGTTCAGTTCGATATATTCCCCCTATTCTTTGGCACGACAGTTCTGCTGTGATCCTATGTGGAGTTCTGTTCCATATCTTCGAAGTTCATGATCAGATCATAACAATATTTCTCTATGGGACCAACTTGGAAGCATAACCTTTCAATAAAAAAAAAATTCAGAATCGGTCCACAATTGACAGAAATCGGTGTACATAAAAAAATAAACATACATTCAGCCGAACATACCTCCTCCTTTTTGAAGTCGGTTAATAAGCAATTGGGTAGAATTGGATATATGTACTTGCAGAGCCGGTTGCCATAGGCAACCAGCCATTCTGACGCTAACCATTTCCTGTGATGGACTGAGTCAGTTGCAAACTAACGTTCCAACCAAGGTCACTTTTGTGTTGTGGCTATATGTAAACCACGATAATCGTCAGAATGGCGGGACCAACTCTTGTATCCGAATGATTCTACCACGTATATTTAGTACGTTTTAGTACATTTTGTACCCTTCCTGAAATTTTTGTACCTCACACAGTGTAAACGGAATTTCATGATATTGTTGGCCCCGCCATTATAACGCATTTCATCATTCTGGTAAAACTAGTATTCTATCTTTACAAAATCCTTAATAATGATAATTTTCCTGTGTGGCCTACTCAATATTTCTTAATAACATAGTGTTATGTAGTAATATAAATAAAATACATAAATAGTAATAAAGCGCCTGCACAAAATGTAACTGTAAATGTATCTGATGTATTTTTGGTCGTCAAATTATACAGGCGTAGAAAATGTCAAAAATAAAAAAACATGATTTTGTAAAGAAACGAATAATATCTTCGTCACTTATTTTTGATTTTCGGAGGTACTATATCGCGTACTAAATACTAGTTTTACCAGAATGATGAAATTCGTGAGTACGTTACCCCAGCAGGAAAGTTGCAGGTAGAGCGATATTAGTGAAACGTATAATTAGTGCGTA
Organism: Mythimna pallens; assembly: GCA_961205895.1. Classification (NCBI taxonomy): domain Eukaryota; kingdom Metazoa; phylum Arthropoda; class Insecta; order Lepidoptera; family Noctuidae; genus Mythimna; species Mythimna pallens. The sequence goes on along the minus strand of OY540830.1, from coordinate 14,960,101 downwards.
ATCTGCTGTAAATGTGCGCCGCGTATAAAATTAGTGCGTGTTGTAGTTTTGGAAAAAACGATTCCTGCTGGAGTAACGTTACCCCAGCAAGAAAATTTTGAAAAACTAATTGGAGAAAGAAATATTGTACCTATATGAGCAGATAGATTATGGTTGTGCAAAGATGTGCCCCGAAAATATAATTGGTGCGTCTTCAGGTTTTCGAGATATTGCATTTCCTCCAGCAGTAAATGCAATATCTAAACGTAACGTTTTGCAGAATCATGTATCTCTAAAACCATTGTATGTGCGGCTATACTATAGATATACACGGGTAGCTCTTGATATGTGCGTTTATGTGACAGAATTAGATTTATAGAAATATTTATAATTTTCGAGTAAGACAAACTTTTTTGAAAAATCGAAAAAGTATCACTGCGCTTTAATGAGAAAACGAATAAGCTCTCTGAAAACGGTAGGTATTCACTTCTGCTAGACCTTTACTATAACCATAAAACAGTACCAAAGGCGCACATACATGCGTTATTGAATAATATTGCTAAAAGTCGAGACGACGGTGCCTTAAGTTTGACGTCAACATACAAGAAACTGGCTCAATCCAAGATGTGTAACATATAGTGAAAATTCAGCAGGTACATAAGAAAATATAATAAAAAAAATCAAACATGTAGATAAAAGCGACGGATTAGTTAGTACATGCTTCTTTATTGAACAGGTTAAGCCTAAGTTATTGTCCGTACAGTCGCGTTCAAACGTTTGTTAGCAATAATAATATGACCTATTTTTTTTGGATTTGAGAAGTCAAATAAGAAGGAGAAGAAGGTTTATCGAGAAAAGAAAACAAGGTAGTCAAGGCTCTTAACGCTCTGCCCTGTCGTATGGGTAACCATTTTACAAGTGAACGTTGCTCACATACATGATCATACTTGCGAAGGTTGAAGACAAATCGAATGCAGTTATTCAGAAAGCGGTCAAGTTTATTGAGGAGATCTGATTCAGGTCATAGTACGCCAGCACACATCACCATAGTCAATTATAGGTAAAAATAGGGATTGTACAAGCAGTGCCTTAATGTGAGCTGGCAGAAGATTTTTTAGTCGATGGAGCGACCGTAACGTTCCGGTTACTTTCTGACTGACACTGCTTCCACCAGTCGAGACAGGTGTCGACATGCAGACCCAGATCCTTAACGTCGGAGCTAAATGGAATCACTGTCTTTTAAAATAATACAGGTGGAACGGTTAGGCCATCAAGCTTTCTCAAATTATGGGGCTCCCTATAACGATAGCCTGACATTTTGAAGGGTTAACTGCCACCCCAAAACGGTCAGACCAGCTTTTTATTGTTCTTAAATCCTGGTTTAGATTCTCGATCACATCTGATATGTTGTCAACACTTGACTGACAGTAGAGTTGCAAATCGTCGGCGTAGAGATGATACGCACACTGAAGCTCAGTGGTTATAAGATTAATAAAAACAGAAAACAAAAGAGGAGATAAAATACCGCCTTGAGGGATGCCAGCTGTAAGGTCACCATTTTGATGAATAGTCTCCAGCGTGAACCGACTGCTGACGATCCCGAAGATAAGAGGAAAATCACTCCAGCACCTCCGGAGAGACCATAAGATAGGACAGGATAGACAAGAGGACATCGTGACTGACGGTATTAAAAGCATTAGAGAAGTCGATTAACACCAAAGTAGTAACTCTTCCATTCCTCGCCTAATATCGTCAGTCACTTTGAGAAGAGCTGTCACGGTACTGTGCCGGGGCCTGAAACCGAATTGAAGTGGGCTGATCAGGGAATTATGGTAAATGAAATTAGAGAATTGTTTATGGCTGTAAATTGGACGAAAGTGACTGGAAAGAGTGGGATTGGAAATCTTAGGTAAAGGACGAACATAAGCTTTACGCCACAAGGAAGGAAACACTCCAGAGCAAAGGGAAAAGTTGACGATGTGGGATATAGCAGGAAGAAGTTGATTCAGGGCAGACACGATCATATGTCGACTGATGTTATCGCATCCCACGGCTTTGAATTTAATAGATAGGATAATCTTTTTGATCTCTCCCGGATCGACCGGAGTGAAAACGAAAAGGGTATTTTTTTTATTATTTTTTTTATAAAATAAAACATTTAAAAATATAAAAAATAGTAGCCTACCGGTATAGGGAACCGGGTTCAAGGTACCGGCACCGGTGGTCAAGGCTCCAGAGAAAGGAACCTCCTAACTATACGAACCGTGTCCAGGAGTACCGCTTTCTGAATTAAGCCCTTGGATCCAGCTGCCTAACGCGAGCCTCCTAAGATATTAGTCGAGGCTCTTGGCTATTAAGCCATTGGCTGACACGATTATAGGTACAATGATCGCTGACTCCACATGTCGACAACCTCGCGAGTCAAGTCAATATACTTGATTGGTTTATCTTTCTCGGCTTTCACGAGGTTCTCGTCATGCGGAACAGATATGTCAACAATCATTGCACGCCTCTCGCTTCGGTCCACCAGCACTATATCAGGCTTATTGGCTACAATAGTCCTGTCAGTGATGATGGACCGATCCCAGTACAAAGTGATATGACCATTATCAAGAACTGGATCAGGCTCGTACCTGTAGTACAGCCGATTCCACAAGAGAGTATTTCAGAGCAAGTTGCTGATGGATAATCCTGGCTACAAGGTTATGTCTACGCAAGTACTCTCCGTTAGCTAGACGAGAACAACCAGAGATAATGTGACGAATTGATTCTCCCGGACGGTGACATGCCCGACAGATGTCAACCGTGCCGTCTTTCACAATAAATCTCCGGTAGTTATTCGTCATGATAACTTCGTCCATAATTGCACAGACAAATCCTTCGGTTTCCCCAAAGAGGTCACCGAAACGCAGCCAGGCTACGGAGCCAATTGGTCTACATCTACATTATTATTATTATTATATTTATCTCAGGACCCTGAGGTCCTGGACCTTTGGGAGGCGTACGAGAAGCCGAAGCCAACTCGCAGAGGCCCTTTAGATAATGCTAATGGAACATGATACCAACCGATGATTATCCCTGTAGGCGCTATGCTAGTGCACCCAAGGACAACCCCCGGTTGTTGAAAAACTATTGCGACATGGAGAACAAAGATAATAGGGCTATGGTTTATGGAGTCTTAAGTGGGCTGGTAACATGAAACTATGTTAAGACAGGCCCTGCCTGAACTACGTTATTAATATCCATCGAAAAAAGGCAGGGGGTGATTTGCACACTCAATAAATGGGCTCCCAAAAACGGCCGCTAGCACGAAGTGACGTAGCTACAAGAGGGCAACATAATCCTAAGGTGCTTGAGGAGTGGACAGGTATACCACAGCTATCAGGCAATCCCAGAAGTATGGTCAAGATCCCTACCAGCACCTTACTGGATTATATCCTTCTCCCGAGCACGTTTGCTCTTGCGAATCTCCACTCAAGCCAGCCAATAAAGGTAAGAGAGAGATGGGAGCTCAGTTCATCGTCAGTGTTCACTACGGCCGGCCAATAAAAGCAAGCCGGAGATGAAGAGCAAGAATTCTGCCGGGAGATTGGGTCTGTGGGGTCGGTAATGCCCAACAGTTCGCCACAAAATTGCACTGCGGATTGTATCTCTCTTAGTCTGGCCCCTCACCCTAGACATATAACGGCAAAACAAACTTTACCGATACAGACCTAGGATATATTGGAACACGCAAGCCCCATCACGACGTCAACGTAGAGATACGGCGATTATTATTATTATTCAATAAAAAGTTTGTTACTTCTTTTCTACTTCAGTGTACAGTGTACTGAGGCACAACACGTTTCAATTTAGTCATGGGTAAAGTTACGGTTGTGGTCATTTGAATTTACATTCATTTAATTACGGTCGGGTAGCCAGCCGTTATCTACACATTCGAAGCTGAATTTTCACTATAATATGTTACTTGATGAAACGCACTATTTTTTAATGTACACCTACACATACATCTTGGATTGAGCCAGTTCCTTGTATGTTGACGTCAAACTTAAGGCACCGTGGTCTAGACTTTTAGCAATGTTATTCAATAACGCATACATGTGCGCCTTTGGTACTGTTTTATGGTTATAATAAACGTCTAGCATTAGTGAAAACAGTTTTCAGAGAGCTTATTCGTTTTTTCAGCGCAGTGATATTTTTTGTGCTTACTCGAAAATTATAAATATTTATATAAATCTAATTTTGTCATATAAACGCACATATCAAGAGCTACCCGTGTATGTCTATTGTATAGCCGCACATACAATGGTTTTAGAGATACACGATTCTGCAAAACGTTACTCCAGCACTCGGGTTTTCGAGATAGGTATTGAATTTCCTATGCAATATCTCGAAACATTCGGTGGTTGGGAAAACGCGCCTCCCAACAAATGGCGTTGAAGGTTATGGATTATAACAGCAGTCTACACAGATTGAAACTAGCAAGGTCACCTTGGTTGGGAAGTTAGTTTGCAAGTCTGGTCACCCCTTCATAAGCAACGTTAAAACACGCAATCGTGGGTAGGTGTTGAAGATGTGGATCAGTCGCCTCCTAAACAGCATGGTTGGGTAAATAAATAAAACAAACGAGTAAGGTTTAATCTTAATTTTATTTGTCCATATCATTGATTAGGACTGGACAGGAGCCGCCGGCGCCGTAGTAGCAGCAGCCTCTTCACGGATGCGATCCTTCTTGAGTGTTCCCATGAAAGCAGCCTTGTCAGCCGGCGTCTGGAAGCGACCATGACCGAACTTGGAAGATGTGTCAATGAACTTCAGGTTGATCTTCTCAAGAGCTGCCCTCTTGGTGTGTGTGCGCAGGGACTGAAATTAAAAGTAACAAAACCATGAAAATTGCTTTAAAAAAAATATGTTCAGTTTAGTGTGATACTTTTTTTTTTACATAATATAAACTAGTGCTCGACTGCATCCCATCTGATGGTAAGTCAAGATGCAATCATTAATGGTAAGGCGGCACACTAGTTTACGAGCCTATTCACTCTAGCCTTGAAGACGCCTAAATTATAATCCGACAGAAAACTGCTTTCATTTTACATACCTTTCTCAGAGTAATGACACGCTTTTTGGGTCCCATGCAACATCCCTTGATCATCACAAAGTCATTGTTGACTTCCCCGTAATGGGGGAAGCCACCCATGGGGGTGATTGACTTCTCAGACAGGTCATATTCAGTAGAAGCATTGTTCTTGATGACCTTGCCATCCTTGGTGTGGATTCCTGTAAAGAAAATCAATTTTAGCACATTCCAGTTTTAAACAAGCTATTATAAAGTTATTGAAATTTTTTGTTTTGTGTAATTAGCAACTAACCTTGTCCAAGACGGTAGATCTTCTTGTTCATCTCTGTACGATGGTGGTAGCCCTTCTGTCCAGCACGAGCAACAGTGAATGAAACTCTTGAAGGATGCCATGCTCCAATACAAGCAACCTTACGCAGACCCTTGTGAGTCTTGCGAGGAAGCTTCTTTGTGTGCCAACGAGAGGTCACACCTGAAAGTTATATATACATTAAAGATTTCTGATTTTCCTTTTCCTTGAATGTAAAACAATCCAAATTGAATGTTGATACATACCCTTGTATCCTTTGCCCTTGGTAACACCAATGCAATCAATCATCTCATCTTGAGCAAACACAGAGTCAATAGGAATGGGCTTCTCCAGATGTTCCCTAGCCCATTTGACTTTGTCTTCAATAGTTCCACCATTGATTTGGATTTCCATAATGTGGGCTTTCTTTTGACGCTGTTTCAGCAGCTTCATCTGAGTGTGGGCAATAACCCTCACTACGCTACAGTAACGGATCATTTTCTTGAAGTCCTTCTCAATAGACTTGCGTCCAAGCTCATCCTGCCATTTCTTGCTGGACTTGGTGAATGCCTTCTTCTTGCATTTGTACCTGATTGATCAAATCATAAGTGCCCGCTGTAAGAAAAAACCAAATGGCCTCATCGTTGAGCGGAGACCAATTGGTAGCAATATGCACCAGGCATATTTGACTTCAAACTCTCATTATTAAGAGGAGAGCTATTGTAACTGATTAGTAACACTGAATAATATGTAACTCAATTAGTGAATAATTCAAAAACCAGCACAAAGAATTATTAGCATTTATTAACAATATTTACCAGTTCTTGTAGAAGCGACGGCGGCAGTCCTCCGACATGTGCTCAGCCCAGACAGTGAGCAGAGCACGGAGACCATGTGGGGTTTCGATGTAACCAACCACACCAACAGCAACCATTGGAGGAGTCTCGATGATGGTTACAGCCTCCACGATCTCCTTCTTGTTGATCTCTGGAAAGAGTAATTACGACACCATTGAGTTACATATAAAAGAATAATATGAGAAGTAAATAGGTTTACAATATCATCGTGACCGTGACTGACATTACAAATAATACGGTGATAACTTACTTGATCCAGGACGGTCGGGTTCACGAACCACATGGGTCATACCCGCCTTGTAGCCAATAAAAGCGGTAAGGTGGACAGGCTTGCTAGGGTCATCTCTGGGGAATGCCTTCACCTTTCCACGATGACGACGGGACCTCTTCTTAGGGTAGAATCCCATCGACCCATGGCGAGGCGCCGAAAACTTTCGATGCGACTGAAAACAGACCACAAGTTTGAGCTAACCATGCTTCTAATGAAACACAAATAATAAGTTTAAAATTAAACATCAGTCCGCCCTAGTAAAATCTTCACATAGAACTCAGGTTCTAACCGTATTTAAAAAGATAGGAGATCATCATCTGTAATCCACGAGACAAGATTGCAAAAGTAGATTCAAAGCATATTGCAGAGGAATATTCACATGATCATTTAAAGTATATCACTACCGATAATACCATGTATTTTAAATATCACAGGAAAATAAGATTCAAAAAATATTGTTGGATAAAACTTATCAATACTAACCATGTTCGAAGACAGTCGCGACAAAAATGGCCGATTGAAAAGGACTTTCTTGATGAGCTGTCATCACTTAGAGGTGCCAGAAGCAAAATTCTAAATACCCATTAAAAAAAATATTAATCGTCCATTTGTGGGTACTAGTCATATAGCAGGAGCTAGACGTGCAGGGTCAGTAGTTCAGTACCCTGTGTTTTCAGCATGCGCCGAGCATAAGTTCTCGGAGTTTTAAACCCTAGACCAGATTCCCATCACCCGCTCAACGCAGAGCGCTTCGCGCTACGTATATCGCTAGCGATACGACTGGAATTTAGGTGTGTGTAAATCTTTACTGAACCGACTTACTCTAACGAAACATTTTAGTGTTTTGAAAGATTGGAATATCAGTAATGTTATGATTTTAAATGCATCATTTGGAACACTGAAACACTCTTTCCATTAGATGACCTGCAGTATTTTTTAAAATTCAAATTAAAACGTAAACAGTGCAAAAATAATTAATGACCTGAACTAAAAACATCTACTTACAATTATCCTTAAATCTAAATTCAAAGAAACAAAATTGACAGTGTATATGACCCGATCACGCGACGTAACAGATCACGCTCTCGTTCCAAATGTTCTGTTGAGCCGCTGTTTCAAATGTTTCGTTGAGCCGTTGTTCCAAATGTTTTGTTGAGTCGTTGTTCCAAATGTTCCATTAAGCCGTTGTTCGTTGTTCAAATGTTCCAATCGCAAAGATGACACTTTGCCCAAGCCTACTACTGGCTATGGTCCGCCTTATTTGAAATTGAACGCACACGACACGTTTCCCGCGTAAAACGCTATTCTTACTACCTGTACCTACGTATCATTTTAATAAAAATTTCGCCCCTACGAGGACACGGCGTTGCTCTTCCCAAGCGGGGCACACCTCCACCGTGTGCTCCACTGTGTCCTCCGGGTGGTCCACGCAATGACGACACCCGGGCGTTCCTTCCGCACGGATCTGGTGCAGGAACCTCCCGAACTCACCATGTCCGGTGAGGACCTGCGTCATGCGGAAAGTATGGACGCCGAGTTGCCTTTCCAGCCACTCCTCAAAGAGGGGACTTATCGCCATAATTATGGCGTGCCCAGCCTATGGTATGTTACTACCATTAATCCGAATATTTTTTATCGTGAAGCGAGATGTGCATCATACTACAACCCACGGGAGCGAAGCACTAACGATAGACGTAGGTGAAACTGCGAGGGACACATAATTAAGTAATTAAATTACAAGCATATGAAATGAAATGTAAGGTTTAAACACGTCTTTGGGTCATAAGCGTATTTGTGTATGTGTGTAGATACTAATATCGATGCGCTACCAACGTAATTCGTTAATTTTCTTACCATTTGCTTACAATTAGCATAGCATAGCATAGTCGGCCTTATAATGTTCCCACTTTTGGAACTCAGGCCTCCTCTCTGGGAGAGGGGATGGGCCGTAATCCACCACGCGGGCCCAGTGCGGGTTGGTGGATGCCACATGTCTTCGAATTTTTGGTTCTAGGACATGCCGGACAATAATAATCATGCTTACAATAAGGATAACTAATTTCCAAAAGTTTCGAGCTCCCTTTATTTCCACTTCCAGTAATATTGCCTCTCTCCCCGCAATTTTTTTTAATAATTTAAAAGGAGACAAGACATTGTGTTTGCTGGGAGCTGCTAAAGGGGTGACCAGATGGTTACAAACCAATGTCCCAACAAAGATGACCTTGCTAGTTTCAATCAATCAAATGAAAATGACTTATCAAGCATTGTGCCAATCAATTCTGGTTTATTGTATCTCTTTCTGAGGTGGTGCAGCGAAACCTCACTGTATTAAAATAGAACACGCACAGAGAGCACGCCTTAATGTACTGTTTCAAGCCAAGCTCTTACAATATTGTCAAGTTCTAACGGTTAGTCAATTTTGCTTATTGGCCATTGCAATCAAACAACACGATTACACCAACTATTCACAGGAAAGAAATCACCGTAACCATTTAGTAGCTTAAGTTATTCCTCTTAAAACATATTTTAGTCAGTGATTCTTTATTTTCCTTGGTCCTCATCTTTACAATAAATTACACCGAATTCTTTCCTAATACTCCTTTATCTCATTCCTCACTCTACAAGCCTGGTTTCAAAGCCAAACATACACTGCCACGGAAGCTCTCTTGGACGTATTAGTCTAATCACACAAATTCCAAAACACCTCTTATATCAGACATACATACACACCACAACACTCTCATACACAAACATACTTACATTAAAACCTCCCCATACACACCAACACGTACATACTTTTATTATGGTCTTTTTAATTTAATTTTTTCCTACTGTCTTTAGTCATTTAAGTCACTCAATATTGGTAATTTGTCTTACTTGCTGTATTAATATGTAAGCAACTGATTATGTAACTCGGAACAGGTGGGGACCGTTACCTGTATTACAGGTGTGGATATTACCTACCACAGGCACCAGCGATTCACAGCCAAAAATTGTCAGCAATGGTTCTTAGTCTAAGATGGTCTGTATTTTTTGGCTTGTGGTGAGAAAGAAACGTTATTATACATTATTATATAATCCGTGTTGACAGCAGCTATAATCAATGACCTTCAACGCCCTTGGTTGGGAGGCGCGATTTCCCAATCACCGAACGTGTAGACACGGTGTCTACGTACATGTAGCCGCAACACAAACCAAGCTCCGACCAATGTGATATTGGTTGGAACGCTAGTATGCAACTGTCTGATCACCACTTAAATAGCACCATTTGGCCTGAAATGGTGTCTCATTTCATGCAGAATGTTGCTATTTTGGTAAAAAAAGTCACAAAAAGTAAAATTTTGCCTATTCGTTTTTGCCTATTAAATACTTTAATAAATAATTTATTTATTTCCCTATTGCGCAGGGCAATTTCCATCAGACAACCTTTGGATGAACTGAACGAAAGGAAACGATTTGGGGCTGTGAGTATACAACAACATAAATTGATAATACAATTAAAATATATATATAATACATAAACACATTACCAAATAATGAACTCATGAATATTAAAATATACAATAAAGGAGAAGAAAAATGAAAGTGACAGGTAATCATCTTAAACTTTCAAAAAAACATGAACCTTTCCCCGAAACAAGGGAGATAAGCATCTGGCAATGCTAATAGCCACAGACTTTAAATATAAATTTTAATCTTTGAAAATAGCAGTTGCCAGCCATTGCCACAATCGACTAATTGTTAGATTTCGCTCGGTGCTGTCACCACACAGCACTGAATCTAGCATTAGATAGCAATCAAGTCAAAACTTACTACTTATACGAAATTTCCCAAGACATAATTAAAAAAAATAGGCAAAAAAGATAAAATTTAAAAAGTCGGATGAAAGTTCAAGTGATCCACATCAACAGTGGTAATAGATATTTACTGAAGATGAGTGGATGTAGTTTTAAATTAATAATTATAACAGTTTTTTGTGTCTAAAAAAAAAAATTACTTTGCAATTTTATTCTATACTAGCTTCTGCCAGCGGCTTCGCCCGCGTGAAAATGGGTTACCATACAAACCATAGAACCCCGTTTCATCCCCTTAGGGACTGAATTTTGAAAAATCCTGTCTTTGTGCTCACGTACGCTATAAATAATAATAATAATAATAATAATATTTATTCAAAATTCTTTACAGGATAAAGTAATACAGTCTTAAATATAAATCTTAATTCTGAGTCTTACGTGCCTGAACTAGGAAATCCTGTGTTTCAGGCGAAAAGAGCTAAAATAATTTAAAATTAACAAATAATCAAAAGGATTTTATAGTACAATACAAACGTGTAAAAAATCTGTAAAGTAGGCAAGTTATCTTATACTATTAATTTATAATGTTACCAAATCCTAACTTCTAGTTTCTTAACTAACAAGATACTTAAACTAGGTCAAATATTGTATAAAGACAAAAAAATCACTTTAGCACAATCAGTAAATTCTCTGTATCATCGTAGGACATTCTTTGAAGAGCCTCCTTAAGAATTCTCTTACAGTTAATTTGATTTAAGCTATAAATGTTTGCTTTCGCGTTCAACCTATTGTAGAGGAGAGGACCGAGAAACAGGTAAAATTTTGATGTGAAAGCATGTTTGGTATGATTTTGAGGACAGACTAGGTCTTTACGTCTTTTGTTAGTAAACTCCGTGCTATATGTTAGATCTGCGTGCTGTTTTAATACAATACCCATTATAAATAGCTGTCGGACTGTTAGTACTTCACATTCTTTGTATAGGAGGTTAGTGGGAAAAAGGAATGGGCGAAAAGTAGCCACTTTGAGAATTGCCCTCTGAGCTCTCTCGATGGTTAGTAACAACGTTTTACCCGCTCCACCCCATGTGGTAATACAGTATGTTATTATCGATTGACATAAAGCAAAGTAGACTTGTCTAACTATTTTTGGGTCTGCAATGTAGCGTAACTTTTTAAAAACAAATATCAATTTACGAATTCTATTATTTACAGCTTCTATATGATGTTTAAACGAAAGTGTTTCATCGATTATAATTCCAAGGTACTTAACAGTATTTGAAATTTTAATATTGGGACAAACACATTGGTTATTTGTGCTAGATGTGCAGTTATGAGCATACAATGTTGAGGTAGTGCCAGTTTTTGCTTGCGCATCGAAAACTTGACGTAATTTGTCTTGTCAGCATTTAAAGTCAGTGAATTATTATGAAGCCACTTATTAATAACATTGAATCCGTGTTGCGCAAACTTGTAGACATTTTCTTCTGAGTCAGCCGAAAACAAAAGAGCAGTGTCGTCAGCATAACAAACGATATGGCCGTGATCTAAATTTAGATTACAGAGATCGTTTATGTAAATTAAAAAAAGTGAAGGCCCTAAAATACTTCCCTGGGGAATTCCGAAAGCTGTGCTTTTTTCATCATCGCTGATAATATTACCAATCTTTACACATTGCGTACGTTCTTCTAGATAGCTCTTAAATAGTTTCAGCTGCGTTTCCCTAATGCCTATGGCTTCAAGCTTGCGCAACAAAATGGAAACAGAAACTGTGTCAAAAGCTTTGGCGAGGTCCAGGAATATTCCTAGGGTGTGGTTACCTTTATCAAGATCTTGTGCTAGATAATTAGTTAAATGGTGTACAGCATCATCTGTAGACATTTCAGGTCTAAATCCAAACTGCCGCTTAGAGAGAATAGATTTATCCTCCAAATATTTATAAAGCCTGTTGTTTATAATCTTTTCTAATATTTTAGACATAGAAGGCAGTAAGGAAATAGGCCTATAATTAGTCACTTGATCTTTACTACCTGATTTGTAAACTGGGACAACAACAGCTTTTTTTAAGCACTTGGGGAACACACCTGTAGTTAAACATTTATTAAAAATGTAAGTTAACGGTGGTACTAAAAGGTCTTTGAATTGCCTAATAATTTTATTAGGTATGTTATCCCAGCCAACTGCACAGTCGTCTTTTAGACCCATAATAATCCTTTCTACTTCCGTCTCGTCAGTATCAAGTAACACAAAGGATGATAAGCTAGTGCTAGATGCAAACAATGAGCTTGTTAGGTACTGCGATTGTCCCCGAAGTTTTTCAGCTAGACACTTGCCCACATTAACAAAGAAATTATTTGCAATGTTCGCAGTTGTTAACTGTGATGAATGTGCCTGTAATAAACCTGAAGAAGACTGATTCTGTTTTGAATTATACGTCACATTTTTAATAATTTTCCAGATCTTTTTGTTATTCGTACCAGCCTCTTTTAGTGCTGTGTTATCGTAATTGCGTTTTACTTTTTTTAGGAGGTCGTTACAAAAGTTACGATATCGCTTATATGACAGTTGCAATATTAAATTATTCGGATTAGCTTTAGCTTTCATATGCAGTTTATCTCTATTTTTCATACAACGTATAAGACCAGCCGTGATCCATGGCTTTATGTTGCAGTATTTGTTCTTTAACCGAGATATGACCGTGTTCTTCTGAATAGCATTTTGCACTTTTTTAATTAGGTACAACATACAAAACTGCGGATCATCGGAATTGTAGACTGGGACAAAATCAATATTGCATAAGTGCAATATTGCATAAAAAGAAGCCTTGTGCAAAATTTCACACTCCTAATCCCAGTAGTTTCGGCAGTGCGTTGATATGTCAGACAGTCAGTTTCTCCTCTTATATATATAGATAGCACTATTTTTAGAAATCCATAGCAATCTAGCACTTTTTGAGTAGTTTTTTGTTTAGTATAGAGTTAGCAACACTGAGATCTAGATATGGGCGTTTTTGGTTTTGAACGTAAACGGATATATATCCGATTTCAGATTTTAAAATCGATTTCAAAATCGGTTTTTAGATATCTGATTTCTGTAGTGCTTAGCCTCGCCAATTCGTTCTTTATTTAGATTTCGTTTCATTAGATATCTAAAAACACATAAGAGATTTGCGCAATTTTCCTTTATGCTTTAGTTTAGGCTTAGAACTGGTAAAAAAAAATTATAACTAAAACAGTAAGTACCTACTCGTTTATATAAAATCAATTTAATAAAGTCTAAACTAAAAAATCTTAATAAGTGCTTCTCTAATTACTTACCACACATTTATAAGGTGATATGAAGACACGTGCACTTGTCACCAAGATCAAGTTTTCATTTGAACGAAAACATTAGAATTAAACGCTAGACCAAATTCAAAATAAATCTGCTCCAAAATCAAAATAAATCAACACTGCTGAATAGAAGGGCCAATGTGCAATAGATTTTGGTTGGATTTCGGTAACCGACAAACCGATAACCAAACGAATCCAAAAATCCAATCTGACTAAAAATATCTGGATATCACAAAACGATTTGTGTGGAAATCCAAACGTAACTTCCAAAAACGTAACCCAAACCAAACGCTAACGATCCGTATCACCAAACGAATCCAAAAATCCAAATCGTATCTGAATATTACAAACCGAATTTTGTGGATATCCAAACGCAAACTGACCGAAGTGTTATGAAATCTCTCTTTCTACCTAAGCGGAACATAGCGGAATAAAAAGGACAGGGCGAATAAATTGCGATTTCGGTTAGAATTCAGATTTTAGTTTTGGTAGATCGTTAGCGTTTGGTTTGGCTTTCGGTTACGGAAATCGATTTTTCTTATTTGAGATATCGATAACTATCGGTTTGTGACTGATATCGGATTTTGAAATCGTTTTGATATATCGGACGCGTGGCTGTCAATCTAGACGGTCTGTCATTGCGTCAGAGTACCCATTGCGTAGCCCTGCGTTCAAAAATGACATTTGAGTTAAATCTAATGACGTCATCGCGTAGATACTCTAAGCTCGCATTTTTGAACGCGAACGTAGAGTTGAACCGTCAATGCCAAGCAACTGTCATTACACCAACCTACCCTGCTCGAAGTTAAAATTATTTTTTTGTAGTTGGGTTAAGTCTAGGGTAGTTACTCGAGTTATAAAAGAACGACTCTGGGTTGCTACTCGAAGCTACTCTGGTTATTTTTGAACGCAGCCCAGAGTGTCATATAAAAATGTCGCAGTTTAACCACCACAGAGTACCTTCTTTTTATCTATTGTAGTTTCACAAATCTTAAATAAAATTGTGGTGTCTCCTCTGACCCCTCCCACAAATGAGTTGAAGTTGGACCACAAAATTTGCAATACGATTTATTTTCGTAAGAAACGAACATCAAATAAAGATTTATTTTTGCTGTTCGGACTTAATAACATTGATTTTTGAGAATGACTGCCCCTATGGAGAGAATACAAATTCTTGATGAAATTGAAAAAGATATAATAACATGTCTCCAGTGTGCAGGTAAGAACTGTAGAACAGATCTTTTCTGTTATCTTCTACATTGAAGATTTTCAATACTCCAACATAATTCAACATATCAACTTTGACATGTTTCTGTATTCTGATATCACTTTATATATTATATTTAAATAGCTTTTAAACCAAGAACACACAAGACCTTTTGTTAGAAAACAGTCATAGGTATACGTCATTGATATTGCTTACCCTTTTGAAATGCATAGTATCTTTGTTGGAACTCCTAATATAAACTTTTCTTTTAAATGTAACATTCATGGTTATAGTACTGCAATATTACAGAAAATACAAAACACAAACAAACCAATAAACACTTAATTACGAAAAAAGAATAACATACCTTTAATATAAAGTTTATTTGAACTTATAATTCTAAGTCAATCTAAAGATAATACTTAATAGCCAATTAATAAGTTGACATATTTGCCATTGCTCTAAGTCACAATGAATGTGACTTTTCAGACGTGTACTCGAGGCGATCGATGAAAAGAGAATCAAAACCAAATGGTTGTAACTTGGCTAGGGGGACTGATTTGTACGTAGAACGATGTCGCGTGGCGTGGATCTTGTGTAGCTCTATAAGTCTAGTTTTCCGAAATGTATGGAGATCGACCCGCCCAGATCGGCTTACATGCCACAAGTGTGCGCAGTGTAGTTCTAGCTTAAATGTTACGTGCATAAAACTTGATACTTTTGACACCCAAACTAGGACCTGGGTCCGAATTCTCAGGCGTCAGAAAGAAAGATAAGTTTTTATTCGCCTGAAAAGGCGCAAACTTAAGACTAACATTTTTGCAAACATTTTCCATGACAAAAAAATAAATATAAATAAACTATATGCGCCACGTCCAGGCAAAACAGCAATACGCTCAGAATAATGCCGTGTTCACACGCAAAATGCGACATCAGCCTTCATCATTCTTTCTTTTTCAGCGTTCTTTCTTTACTGTTCACAATATACAGCTTATGCTAATTTCTGTTTCTGCTTAAAATTGAGATCAATATTTAAATTAAAATCGAAATAAAAATTTCGTAACTAGCCTGTTGGTCTAGTGGTTAGTGGCCCTGAATGCTATCCCCGAGTGGGTTTGATTCCCACCAAAGACAAATGTTTATGTGATAAGCATGATCATTTGTTCTATGTCTGGGGTGTAATTTATTTATAATATGTATGGATTTAGTAATAAATAAGTTTATCAGTTGTATTTTTTTTTTGGTGCGTAAATCGTCTAATGACATCTCTCGCTCTTGTGCGGAAAGCGAGGGTGTGTCAGACTCTTTCACACGACGGTTCGACCATGCTGGGCCCCTACGGTTTGCTGACATCTCCTTGAGGCGCGCGTGGAACAATACGCACCGTCGACGACTTAGGCTCGGTCCAGACGGTTACCAGACGGTCGGACGGCGAGCTACTCATTACTCGTTGTCCGCAAGCCCGCGCCTACGGTGGCCGGAAATCGGGATTGGGATCCCCGCGGCTAGGGTGTGAGGGCCGCTGCCTCGCGCTTGCGCGTGCGGCCTCCCCCTTTGCTAGCATTACTGCTTCGCAAAAGGAAACGACCACCTGCCACTTCTCCTGGCTTCGGAGCATAGCCTGTACCAAGGCTCGGCGCGAGAGATCGTTGCCGCCGATCGCCCTCACGAGGTAACGGCGATGCTCTGCTCAAGCGGCGGGGCACACCTCTACCGTGTCCTCCGGGTGTTATCAGTTGTCTAGTACTACACAGCACAAACTCTGCTAAGTTTGGGACTAGATGGCATTGTATGAAAGCTGTAAAATATAATTTTAGTGACTAAACTATAACTTGTACAAGACAATCAAAACATAGTGAATTGTTCATTAGCCTATTTTAAGTTGTATTTAGATGGATAATTTTACAATTGTTTGTTTTCCCAAATAAAATAAATCATTGGTTTAGAGATTTTAATAACAATCTAAAAACACTGCATTTCAGCTCAAGCACTTCTGGAATTAAGTAAGGAAAAGTCTGGTCAGAAGCAAGCAGAAACAAACACATCACAATTTCTAAGAACATTGCAACAAGTGGAATCAAGGCTCAGTGATCAGATTAACTATCTGACACAAGTATCTACTGGGCAGCCACATGAAGGATCTGGTTATGCCTCCCAGAAAGTATTGCAGATGGCATGGCACCGATTAGAGCATGTCCGTTCTTGGGTCAATGAATTGGACCGTCTGAAAGCTTCTCACCTGTCTTCTACAAGATCAGTAGCTGGTGCAAATGTTCAGAATGGCAGCATGACGTCTTCCAGCACCAGTACTTGATACTAACTTTAATGCTGTACATGTGTTACTGGAATGACTTATGTCGTGTATACCTTGTGTGGTTTTTATTAGTTCATTAAACCCCGAGCCTGTGTCCCTAATTACAGTACCTACTCAAAAGGTTAAACAAGTGTTTGTAATGTACTCATGTTGTGATGATATCATATTAATATAAACTTATAGCTGCAAGAGGTTTTAAGTTAAATTAGTATCTTAGTCTGAGTATATATATATTTACTTCTTGTGTACTATCAATAGTTTTTTGTATAAGTGATATTGTTGAAATTTGTAAAATAACTAGGTATTAGTTTAGGAATAATCTTAAATATAATTGAAAATAGTAATAATACTTAACCATAATAGTTCAGTGCATTCAAAATTTGGTAAATATTTTTTATAGAAAGAAAATAAATAAATAATAATAATAAATCGTTGCGTAAATAGGGTACAGAAGGTCGACCACATAAAGAAAATCTCTCATAATCTGCCTTTAATTTCGGCGTGTAAATATAAAACATTTGTAATTACTGGTGTAGTGTAGCTATTACTAAAGTAGCTACTACTCACCGGACCGCTAATTATTATTTTATTGTTTCTTTCAGTTTCGTTCCTAGTTACATTTTAAGGTTTTTCTCTAATGTCAAAACGGGCTTTTTATTTTCTAACGACTAACCAGTTCATAAAAAAAAAATGGCCAAGTGCGAGTCGGACTCGCGCACGTAGAGTTCCGTACCGTAGCAAAAAAAACGTCAAAAAATCATGTTTGTTCTTTGGGAGCCCCCACTTAAATATTTATTTTATTCGGTTTTTAGTATTTGCTGTTATAGCGGCAACAGAAGTACATCATCTGTGAAAATTTCAACTATCTAGCTATTACGGTTCATGAGATACAGCCTGGTGACAGACAGACTGACAGCAGAGTGATAGCAATAGGGGCCCGTTTTTACTCTTGGGTACGGAACCTTGGCAAAATGGAACTTTATTTTAATGCTAACTACCTACCAAATACTACAAAAAAAAGTATATCGATGGTTGAAAGGCTATTTGATCTAAGCGACATTTTTTCCAATATTGAGTTATATACATATTCGGAATCAGCCAATTTTTCTCCGTCGTTTGAGTCAGGTTTCAATTTTTTTTTTTTAAATGTCGCTTAGATCAATTAGCCTTACAACCGTCGATATAAAGAATATGAACATCCTTGATCTTATGGTAAACAAACTATTTAGAAACATGTAATCTCTATTATCACAAAAGTTTATAGTTACCCAACGGGCATTGGAAAGGGCTATGCTCTGAGTTTTCTTGCGTGATCGCATCAGGAATGAAGATATACGCAGGAGATAGTGTAGTGTAATAGTGGACGTCTTTCGACTGAAGTGATGATGATGATGAATCTCTACTAATCTAACTGAAGGAATTTGTATCCATGGGCAGAAATAAATTAAAAAAAAAAAGATTAACGTTATTTTTTTTTTTATAATTTTTATTCATGACCATAGATACAAGTCTTTCAGTCGAATACATATATGGGGATTAACGTTAGAGCTGTCAGTGTGGTCAACGTAGACAATTTGTCGCCATTTAGGCTACTCAAAAGAAGAAATGCCCAAATGGGCTACTTTAGAGACAAGGTATTTAAAACTTCCAAATCACAAATGGATAACTTTTAAAAATCATAGCCATTTTAAGATGAGTTAATAAAGAATTATGGATGAAATGGCGACAGGTCACTAGAAAAACTTGTGACCCACTGAGGCCCCTCAAGTTGAAGGGTAAAATCTACAAATCCATGATAAGACCTGTCATACTATATGGATCAGAGTGTTGGGTTGTGAAAAAGATGGATGAAAAAAGATTGTATGTAGCGGAGATGAGAATGTTGAGATGGATGTGTGGTGTGACGAGAATAGATAAAGTGAGAAATGAGTATATTAGATGAAGTTTGAAAGTGGTGCTAGTGACTGAAAAGTTGAAGGGGAATCGTTTGTCTTGGTATGGTCTGTGAAGAGGAGGGATGAAAGGCATGTTACTAAAAGAGTTATGAGCATACATGTGGAGCCTACCCCTCCCTTCCCATCCAGGGGAGGAAAGAGGGAGGCCAAAAAAAAGATATATGGATTGTGTGAAGAAAAGGAAGTTAGTGCTAGCACGACGAGTGACGGTAAAATGAAAAAAAAAAAAAAACGTGTTGCGCCGACCCTAAATCACACGGGACAAGGGCTGGAAGATGATGAATAAAATTTAATTTAATTCAAAATAAGACAACAATATGATCCACTTTGTTAGTAAAATATCTTAAAATTAGTATTATTATTACATAAACAAATAAATAATAATAAAAACATGCAGTGTAGGGTGAATCTGAGGCAAGATGCGCAGAAATTGATATGGCAAAAAGCAAATTATCTGAACATTCTTTCCATATATAGCCTCAGAATAGGGGATTAAGGACTAGACTTTCTTACGAATCACTGCATGGAAGCCGTCAGTTCGATTCTGAGCAAATATTTCCGACGCACTACAGAAACGGGGCAGTTTCAACAGCATCCTAAAAACATTGTTGTATTAGATACGTAGGACATCCAGCGATCTTTTGGTGTAGCTAACCCACAGACTCCCCGCATACAGACCCTGAAAATACTCCATGAACAGGGTGACTTTGACTTGGTCTGAACAACAAGAGACACTACGGATCAACATCTTACCTCGAACCGCCAGTGCTCTACGCTCCCTTTCAATGTCTACATTATCTTTAAGGTCGTCGGTAAGTATATGTCCCAAATATTTAAATTGATAAACTTTATTTATTCTTATACCATTTAACAAGAAACTAGGTTCATGATTAAGGCACTTACCAGAGGCCTTAAAGACCATGTATTCTCATTTGCGTACGTTGTACACAAGGCCGTGCAAGGCAGCATACTTCTCGCAGACCTTCAGCATTTCTCTGATAGATCCTTCAGTCGGGCCCAGCAGAGCTCGACTATGAGATCAATAACATACAGGTTGAAGAGCCGTGGAGACGTCAACCCCCCCTGTCTCACACCGCTCTCCAACCTATATGACTCTGAGAACGTTCCGGTCCACTTTAAACGCATACCAATACTGCATGAACTTTAGCTCTGGTGCAGGTACATTTCTGTCACCCAGTTTTCTCCACAGCACATCATATGACACCAGGTCAAAGGCTCTGGAGAAATCCTGGAAGCAGGCATACACCGGCGTTTCTCGGTCTGTGTAATATTGAACAGTATTCTTCAAACTCAGCACAGCACTTTCAGTTGTGAGTTTAGGTTGAAAACCAAACTGTATATCATGCAAACACAAATACTTATTACTAAAGATTTACTTACTAATAAAGAATTATGGCCTATCTAATCCTATTGGTTTATGATTGGCTAGTTCCAGGAAATATACCTACCTTAACTTGCTTTCAGCTATTATGTAACCAATTTTGCTGGTTACAGCGGTTGACTACAGAAAATATTCATGTTTTTCTGACTAATTTGGTATTTATTAATAGGTTAAATTTTATTTATTTATTTATTAATTCTTTAAGCACACAAAAGTACAGAGGCGGATTTAATGCCTGAAGGCATTTTCTACCAGTCAACCTTTGGGTGATGCAGAGACAACAGGTGGTTGGCGGTGGTGGTGGTGGTGGTGGTGGAGGTGGTCTGGCTTTTTTATAAAGCTTCTTTTTATAATGTGAATGTGAGCATCCTGTAACCTCCTAGGATTCTTAGACTTTCTATTTTATAATTCGACCCACTTTTTATTATAATTAAATTCAATTTTTATTTTATACTCCAAAATAGTAACAATTTCACAGAAACTTAAATCTATGGGTACAATGGCGGGTTTATCACCGACAGCGATATCTACCTTCATTCATTCATTAAACCCCAAGCGAACGCCGGCGTTCGCTCTCTCAATGTCATTCTATTGTGCTTCTAATTACGGTAAAGAGTAACCATGGAGTTTCTTTCTGGTTCTTCTCTATAGGAAACGACCAAATGGAACCGTTCACTAGCTTCTGACGTTTCGTATGTGCTATATATTTAAGCATATATAGCACATATAAAATTCTATTTATAGCAGCTACATCAGCTACGAGTGCTACGACTGATGAAGTTTTACGGCGACGTTGGTGCATTATTATTACTGGCAGACGAAGCAGCATCTAGTTAATTTGACATAATTTTATACATGGTTAACCGCCATACACAAAGAATTAAAAAGGTTATAAAGTAGAAATAAAAAAGTTGATTTTAACTGCGTTTTATTTCATATTTGTAAAGCGATATTTTGGATTTTGGGCTACTTTCGGCTACACTACTTAGGGCTACTTTTCGGTGTGTGTTTTTGGTAACACTGAGAACTGTCAGAATAAAAGTCTTAAAAAACCAAACCAGAAACCCAGTACAAAGTAGATTTATTCAAACTCATTATTATTGTTTTCTGTTTTGATGTTTGCCTCCACAAATGCCATTATTAAAGAGTTGAAGTGGTTTTCTAAATATTGAGTACTACCAAGCGTTAACATTGACTTTTGAGAATGACTGCTCCTATGGATAGAATACAAATTCTTAATGAAATTGAAAAAGACATAATAACATGTCTCCAATGTGCAGGTAAGTTAAAGTACTTAAGAATAGGTTCTATTTTTATCAACAGTATTTTTCATTGAAGTCACCAGTGCAAAAACACTGTTTACTTATTGATGTTTACAATGATAGTGTTCAATAAAATCTTGCTGGTTTTTTTTACTGCAAGGTGCACCTGAAAGCAGATGAAATTTGAAATTTGGATTTTTGAATTTATTGAATGCAGAAAATGTTGGTAAAAATGCCATTTGATATATTAATAGAAAAAGAAAAAATTTAATTTTAGCTCAAACACTGCTGGAATTAAGTAAAGAAAAAGCTGGTCAGAAGCAAGCAGAAACAAACACAAACCAGTTTTGGAGAACATTGCAACAAGTGGAATCAAGGCTCAGTGATCAGATTAACTATCTGACACAAGTATCTACTGGGCAGCCACATGAAGGATCTGGTTATGCCTCCCAGAAAGTATTGCAGATGGCATGGCACCGATTAGAGCATGTCCGTTCTTGGGTCAATGAATTGGACCGTCTGAAAGCTTCTCACCTGTCCTCTACAAGATCAGTAGCTGGTGCAAATGTTCAGAATGGCAGCATGACGTCTTCCAGCACCAGTACTTGATACTAACTTTAATGCTGTACATGTGTTATCGTAATGACTTAATGTTATATGCTTATAACATTTTTGTTTAATAAGTCTTTTTAATGTACTTATGTAGACACATACATTATTTTTACATATCCTGTAAAACTGGAGCTGCAAGATTCTTTTGGTTTGGGAGGTACCTTCTTAGTTTAATAATCATGTAAAAATTATACAAGTAGGTAGTATAGACCTGAAGCGGTTGTTTAAGTTCACCACGTCACTGCACCACAACCGCGCTGCCACCGAACCGAAACCGCACTGCCATCGTACTACAACCGCGCCGCCATCGTACTACAACCGCGCCGCCATCGTACTACAACCGTGCCGTCACCACACTACTACCGTGCCGCCACCGCACCAAATCCACGCCGCCACCGCACCAAAACTGCACTGCCATTGACCAGTATTTGCTTTTGCTTATTCCGTTACTCACCGGCAATTTATATATGTGCACTTACATTCACTTACTTTTTCGTAATTATGGAAAAATATTGATTAAAAGAATTTCTTTAAAAAAAAATCTTTAGTGCAATCTTCTGCTTCCTTAACATTAGAATAGGATGTACCCACATCTTTCTGGTGGACTTATGACATTCATTTTGCCAATTTCTATACATAATATCGACACCTCTGGGCTCAAAGGTCGTAAAGGACATTTTGGCGAAAATGACTTTTTGATGCAGTTTTACTGAGTTTTTAATTCTCTATCGATCTGTATATTCCGTTTTACGAAATTCGCAAAAAAAATGCCTTTACGACCCACATAATTTGAGACGTTAAACGAAATGTACCGTTAAAATATGGAAGTAAATAACACTCAGTTACCAGAGCGAACTCATTTTGGTAGTAAAGCAAAGTAAAAAAACAACTTTTGGGGTTAAAATACATTATAAATGTCAATTGTCCTTTAACTCCTTAGGTGGTTAATATAAGTCATTTTAAAAATTTGGATGTAAGGGATATCGTCTTTGCAAATTGTCCTTTACACCCTTGCAAGTTAAAATAAAGGAACATAAGTGTCCTTTACTACCTAGTTTCTTTTCAATTATGTGCTTCTACTAAGGGCGTATTATAAACTTAAGTGGGAAATTGTCCCATAAATCCTAGAATATTCACTAGTGTATACTACTATATTTTCTTTATTAATCATGAAATAACATAATCATACAAACAAAACGTACATTTTCGTAATCAAATTGAGATCGTTTATTATTTTCTATAAGTGAACACAAAGCTTTTATAATAATTATCTTTGAAATAATAATGATAGATTAAGATTGTAGTAATTACGTAAGTTACGTTTTCCTTACAAGTCCTTTTCTCCACTCCCATCTTTGCTCTTTTGATTTGTTTTTCTTCTTTAATCAACTTTATTTGTATAATCTCAATCAGTTTGATTAGAAGATGAGAAATAATGAGTAAATAAGTCATCATCATTCTGATGATTTATTTACTCATCTTCAATATCATTTTCATCATCATCTTCGTCCGTTTCGTTTAAAGTCTCACGTAGCTCGGAATTGCATAGAAGTTCCCTGTATTCTTTGTGAAACCTTTTAGGTATAGTCCCATTTTCACAGAGGTTCGTGAGATCTTTATACTTAGCAGCGGCTATTGGTAATCTACTGTTATATAGCCGTTTCACTGCATCCATAGTGCTCGGGAAATCGCTGCGTCCCCCTAGGGGGGCGCGGCAGGCGAGATCGGGGCTTCGCCCCCTGCTCGCGGTATTGGGTGGCACCCGCGACAACGGGTGCTTCACTTGAGTGCCATATTGGCGTAGTGTCTTTGGTTTTGTACAGTGGGAGCGTCCCGACTCTATCTCAATAGATAGAGTCGTTTCTTCGCGACACCCCGGCGGTCAGTCCCCGCCAGGTGGGACCCCCGGTTGCCCGGGGGAGGCCCAGCGAGTGACGACCAGCGACGAGGGTGCCGATTTTGTTGACGCTCCCCACTGTTGGTGGGTGACCCCCGTCTGTCACGCTTCCAGGTCTAGCCGGTCACGCTCCAGACTCAGGGGTCGTGTGAGTGTGTGTGTGGGCGGTATTGGGTGTGTAACACCGCCCATGTGTGCAACCAAGTACGCGTCCACGCCGCGCAACTTGGTGCGTGAGTATAACGAATGTAGAGTCGTGGTTGTCTGGGATTCGGCGCGCGCTATGCCTATATTAACTTAGCACACAGCACGCACCGAGTGTATGTGGTGTTGTAGAGTCTATGTGAATGATTAAGCCGCGTGTAGGTGTGTGCGACTTAATCATAGGTCAGTCCGGTGGGGCATGGGCGTCGTCGTCCGGCAGTAGGTCGCGGGGGAGGCGGCGTCTAGCGTCGGGTGGCCGCGCGTGCCATGGCGCTATGTTGCGAATGTGTGGCCAGCTGGAGGCGTCGGCACGCGCGAACATGTTCGACGCCAGGCGGCCACAGAAGTCGTCCAGGCTCTCAATCTGGAGATCCCGCAGTAATACATCGTTCCTCACGAAGCGAGGAGCTCGGACTATTCTCCGCAGCGCGATGCTCTGCTGCGCGCGGAGGAGCTTCCTGTTGGTCTCGCTCGTGAGGGCGAGCCAAGCCGGGGCGGCGTACGTGAGGATGGGGCGGATGTACGACTTGTACACGCCCAGCTTGGCACGTAGCGGGAGGCGAGACGAGAGCGCTGGACGTAGCAGGGCGTGGACTGCTCTACCCTTTGCGACAACCTGCCGGACGTGAACGCCCATGGAGAGCCGACGGTCGATTGTGACCCCTAGGTATTTAACCGTCGGGGACCACTTGACGTCGACTCCTTGCAGCTGTAGGGGTGGTGGGAGGTGGGCTTGCCCGATGACGATCGCCTGTGTCTTACTCACGTTGACAGTAAGGCGCCATTTCTCCAGCCATTCAGGGAGGGCGTCAAGTGCGCGCTGCATTTTGACGGCCGCGTGTCTCGCGTTCAGTGAGGTCGCGATGTACGCGGCGTCGTCGGCATACAGCGCGAGTGTGACGCCCTCGGTGGTGGGGATGTCATCCGTGTACCGTGAGTAACACACAGGCGAGACACAGCTGCCCTGCGGTACCCCGGCGGCCACCGGGCGAGCGCTCGAAACCTTCGACCACCACCCGGAAAGTCCTATTTTCGAGAAACGAGGAGATCACTTTCACTACGCGACGGGGCGTCTCCGACTGCGACAGCTTGTAGAGGAGACCTGCGTGCCAAACACGATCAAAGGCCTTCTCCATGTCGAGGAATACTGCAACCCCATGCTCCTTTTTGTTGAGTGCTGACGTCATGAGGTGCAGCACCCTCGACAGCTGGAGCGTCGTGCTATGTTCCGAGCGGAACCCGAATTGCTCAGAGCGTGGAGTAATATGTGGTATGAGGTGTCGCAACAGGAGTTGTTCAAACACCTTCGAGACAGTGGGCAGCAGCGTGATGGGCCGATAGCTCTCCGGCTTCAGAGTGTTCTTCCCCGCCTTGGGCAACATGATGACGCGCCCCTCTTTCCACGAAGCGGGAAAGGTCCCCGTGCGCAGCACCCCCGTGTACAGGCGCGCCAGTGCCGCAACAGTGCGGTACGGCAAGTGGCGCAGCGCTGCGTTGGTGATGCCGTCGGCACCGGGGGCCTTCTTGGGCTTCGCTCGAAAGATGGCGCGTCGGACTGCGCCCGGCGAGAAGAAGACGCCCTCCTCTTCGTGAGCTATCGGCGATTCGAAGTATTCTCGAAGGTGCCTCTCGACTGTTGCGACGTGCTCGTCGTCGCTAGTCGGGTTAGGCTGGAACTGACGCTCCAGGTGCTTGGCAAAGATCTCCGCGCGGTCTGTCGCAGTATATCTAAGCGTCCCGTCGCTGTTTAGCAGCGGGCGCACCGGAGCTGGGGTGTTCGTCAACTGCCGGCACAATCTATGAATGGCCGGCCAGTCGCCCTCGGATTCATCGATAATAGACTCCCAGCTCGCGGTGTTGAGCGCCTGCAACTCGGCCTTCACCCTCTCCGCGAGACGGTTGACTTCCGTCTTCAAAGTTGGGCATCTTGTGACTTGCCACCGTCTGCGAAGGCGCCTCTTGTCGGCGATCATTGCTCTCAGGTGGCTGGGCAGGGGCGGGAGAGCCCCCTGCGATTGCGTGGTGACTGTGGTCGCCGATTTTAAGGCGTCCTGGATGCAGACGGTGAGCTCTTCAGCCAGTCCGTCAACGTCTGCGGCGGTGACGATAGGCCGAGTGGGCGTAGTGATCTCCATCGTTTCCGAGAACTTTGTCCAGTCCAGTTTTTGACGTGGCGCTGGAGGAGAGATTCGGGTCGGCATTCCTTGCAGGACGACGAGTACCGGCTGGTGATCTGACAGTAGCTCGTCGTCCAAGACCTGCTGGGTGATCTGGCAGTTCAATCCGTTGTGGGCCACGACGTCCAGCACGTCTGGGGCAACATGCGCCTGATCGGGGTAATGGGTCGGCGTTTCAGGGCCGGACACCGTGTACCCATTGGCCTCCGCATCCGCGAAGAGCCGTCTACCCCTGGTGTTGGTGCGGTTGCTGTTCCACGCCGGGTGTTTGCCGTTCAAATCGCCGGCGAGGAGCGTCGGGTTTGGCGGTTGTAACATTAGCGCCCGGAATTCAGCCACGTCAAACGGCTGATCGGGCGGGGCGTACGCGGCGTAAATGTTAAGGTCCTCGCCGGCAAAGCTCAGCTGGACACCCAGCGCGTAAAACGTGTTGAGCGACGGCAGGGGGAGCTCTTGGTGGACGACTCTTCGTTTCACTATAACCGCCAGACCACGGTAGTTTCCGAATGCCGACTTCTCGTCCTTCCTGTAAACGAGATACCCCGGGATTTTGATTCTGTCAGCCGGTCCCAGAAGTGTCTCGCTTACGAGCGCCACGTCGATGTCCTGATCCTTGAGGAGGGGGCGGAGGAGGGCGACCTTGCTCCGAAGGCCGCGAGCATTCCAATGGATAATCCTTAACGGCCTACTATCCATTGTAGAGCGCAAGTAGAGCTGCCAGGCCGTCAAGGATTATCAACGCCGGGTCCTGGCCTTCCCTGATGGCCTTTATAAGGTTCATCAGGAGTCCTATTGCGCAGGCGGTGAAATCTTTCCTGCTCTCAGAAGGGCAGGTTCTCGCTGCTGCTTTTCCTGCAGCCGTAGGAGCACCTAGGGGTGCTCTACTCTGCGAGCAGGCTTCGGCGGGCAGTTGGTGGGCCGCTAGTGCGGTAGCGCCCTCCTGCACCTTCCTTTTCTGTTGCGACACCGCCTGCGCCTCTTCGGGAGCAAGGTCCGACGTAACATTCTGTTGGGATTCGGGGGGTGGGGGCTTTTTCCCCCCCTTCTTCCCCCCTCTATTCTTGTTCCTCCGCCCTGTGGAGGGGGCTGCTCTCGCTTTTGGCTCGTTTGCCACCGCCATCAGGGTTGAGCCCTGGGCCTCGGTCTCTTCGGCAGTTTTGGCCTGGACCATGAGTGTGCCAGGCCGGGCCGCTCTAGTGGTAGCGGCAACAGTGCCAGCACGCCTATTTGACAACTCCTTTCTGTACGTCGGGCACTCCCTATTTGATGCGGGGTGTTGCCCGCCACAGTTGGCACACGTGGCCGGCTCAGTGCGCGGTCGTGGGCAGTCCCGAGCGGCGTGCCCTTCCCCGCATCGGACGCATACAAGTGGGCGGTGGCACTGATGCGAGCTGTGTCGGAACTTCTGACAGCGATGGCATTGGGCGGGGCCCCGCTTGCCCCTCCACGCTTCGACTTTGACACCACGCATGTATAGTAATACCGTGGTGTCATATATCCGTCGGATATCCGGTTGCCTTTTGAGGGCCGCATAAAAAATGCAGCCTGGTCGTCCTTCACGAGCCCGGATGTTCCTTACGTATTCGGGCTCGAAGTTTAGGCGTCGAAGCTCCTCCTCGATCAGAGCTGGGTCCGTCTCCGCTGGCAGCCCCCTAATCGCCACCTTCAGGCTCTGCTCCGCCGGTAGCGAGTAGGAGAACCAGGACAGGCCGGTCGACTTCCCTAGTTCGGTGAGATACTTTTGTATCGTCCGATACTCTCCCTCGCTTTCCGGGATAAACCGGATTCCGCCCTGGTAGGGGCGGGCGTTTGGTGGATGGCCCAGCTGGGCGGTGACCGCCCTGAAATGTACCGGCCAGTCGGGTAGTTTCTCCACTACCAGCGGAGGGTATCTCGTCCTCTTCTTTTTTCCATCCCCGTCCTTGTCCCTCACCGCACTGGCACTTGGAGCGGGAGGAGCTGGAGAGGGAGGAGGGGATCCATGCGTGGGAATGAGTGCGGCGATCTCGGCGAAAGTGGGAGAGCGGGTCTCACCTCTGTCACGCGGCGAACGTTGCGGGAGTGGAGCGAGAGGAGAGCCCACACAGTATCGCTTCGCCTCTTCACGCGCATCCTCTTCATCTGAGCTGCGTGGCCTGCGTTGGGGACGGGTACCGGGCTGTAGTTCAGGTCCGAGCCCGAACCCGGGCGTGTTGTATGGCGGGGGGGGGCGCTCTGTGTCCATGTAGTGCGATCCTCCGGGCGTATCCGAGGACACGTCTCGTGGATCAGCACACGAGCCCCCCGAAGACGCTGACATGTCTGAGCCCTGACGTGAGTAGCACTCAGACAGTACAGCGGGGGAGTCTTGGGCAGAGCACCTCGGCGGAGGCGGAGACACAACATGTTGGACTGACCTTAATTGCACTTCCGGTGTGGATGAGTACGCCAACATGCAGCGGGGTGCGGGCGATGCTGCGCGCCGGGCCGGAACTGGGTGGCGGTCAACAGGATTCGGTGTTTCTTGTTGCGCCGACGTAGGTTCACATGCACTATACGTGGGCGCGGTTTCTTCAGCTATCGGTGCGACAGCGGCGGCACAGACGCACGGTGCAGATGCGGCAGCACAGTCGTGCGGGGCGGGCGCGACAACGTGCGCGTGCGCGGCGGTCTGCGTGACACCGTAGTGCGTTGTTTGCGCGACGGTGCACACATGCGGTATCGGCGCGGGAAGGTAGGCATGCGGCGCGGGTGCGGTAGCATGCACCTGTGGCAGGTACGCGGTAGTGCACACAGGGGGCGCTGGTGCGGCAGCGCACACGGGAGGCGCAGGCGCAACTGTGCGCGCTTGCGGTACGGACGCGGTGAGGTCGCGGCGCGGTACAGACGCGGTAACAGCACTGCACGATATAGACGCTGTTTCGCAGGCACACGTTGCAGGCGTGTGCCCGGATCTTGCGTTGGGACGCGATGACGCTACCGGTGGCGCCATCTGTCGTATGGAATGCGCGGCGGCACGGTCCTTCGACGCGGTGGGACGCGCGGTGGGGGGGGGTAGCGGAACGAGTGGCTTGGCTTCTCGTAACCACTGCTGGTCCTGGAGCCTGGATGGGTACAGGTCGGAAAGCCGGTGGTCTCACCGGAACAGCAGGTGTCCGGCACGGCGGCGGCGTCGGCGAAACACGCGCAGTCGCCGGTGACGACGGCGAGCCGGAAGATGCTGTCCCTGGTGAGCTTGATGAGGCAGCTCCGGGTGAAGTTTTCCCAGTTGATGGGAGCGATGTTGGGTCGGTGTCGCGCCCCGGGGGGCTACGAACACCGGCCTTCTTCGGAGGCATGGGACGGTACACACGAAAAACACTTTGATAAAATTAAAATAAAATTGGACGGTACAAGATAAAATTTAGCCACCGCAACCGCTTCGGTGTGTACGGACACACCGGGCAGAGACGGGGCGGTCCCCCTAAGTGCTACCGCAGGTGGGAGTCGAGACCCTCACCTACGACAACACCGAGAGGTAACCGGAGATGGACGGTTCGGACGGTTTACGAGCACGACGGAGACGTACGTACGCGTATGGCTAGAAGCGAATCCACTGCATCCATAGCAATCACTGGTTCATTGTTAATCTGGCTTTTATACCCTTTGTACTTTCCCTTCCCCCTTCCTTCATCTGAGGATTTCTCAAATAATTTTATAGAATGAGTCTCTGCTTTATCTTCCATAGAGTATTTGACGAACATTTTGTCGTTATGTTTTTTTTTTTTAATGTGGCGACTCTGATGTTTTTAAATTTAATATTTTTTAATGTCTTTGGCGTGAATATATTTAGAGCTAATTGATCAAAATTTAAAAAGTCAGTATATTCCATGACATTGACTTTGTAAGGTCTTGGTCTTTTGTGGGGCCG
This sequence comes from Mythimna pallens, assembly GCA_961205895.1. Classification (NCBI taxonomy): domain Eukaryota; kingdom Metazoa; phylum Arthropoda; class Insecta; order Lepidoptera; family Noctuidae; genus Mythimna; species Mythimna pallens. The sequence goes on along the minus strand of OY540830.1, from coordinate 14,929,586 downwards.
ATTCAAAATATGTGGGCCACTGTGAGGGACTCCATACAATAAGTTTTCGCACTTCCCTTTCTATAATTGCATGAACTGTATCGACGGGTATGTATGTATGGCCCGGGAGTATAATCCATATATACCATGTGGCGTGTTCAACATTTTTTGTAGGTCGAAGCTGCTTTCACGTACCTAAGAAAGATAAATGTCTAACTTGCGTCAAAGCAGAGAATAATAAAGACGAAATGAACGACAAGGACAAAGAGCTGCTGAACTCCCATCTTAAAGAAAAGACATCTACTTATAAGAGATTTAAAATTCACCAAACCCTTAATTCCCCCAACAATGAAACGATCACCTGCAGCTTTGACCTAAAAAAAGTGTTGAACACGCCACATGGACAAAGTATGTTATTATACTATTCCAGAAAATATTCGGTGTTTAATTCTACCATTTATGAAAGTCGCACACAGGATGTTAATTGTTATACATGGGGGGAATGTGATGGCAAAAGAGGGAGTAATGAAATTGCAACTTGCTTAACGAAATATCTTGAGGAAAAGGATAAAATGGGCGTAAAACATCTGTTGACGTGCTGTGATTCGTGTTGTGGTCAAAACAAAAATAAAACTGTATTGGCTGCCATGAATCAATTCTTGAAATCAGCAATTAATTTGGAGGTCATTCAAATTAACTATTTACTCCCAGGCCATACATACATGCCCGACGATACAGTTCATGCAATTATAGAAAGGGAAGTGCGAAAACTTATTGAATGGAGTCCCTCACAGTGGCCCACATATTTTGAATCGGCCCCTCAAAAGACCAAGACCTTACAAAGTCAATGTCATGGAATATACTGACTTTTTAAATTTTGATCAATTAGCTCTAAATACATTCACGCCAAAGACATTAAAAAATATCAAATTTAAAAACATCAGAGTCGCCACATTCAAAAAAAGCATAACGACAAAATGTTCGTCAAATACTCTATGGAAAATAAAGCGGAGACTCATTCTATAACATTATTTGAGAAATCCTCAGATAAAGGAAAGGGGAAGGGAAAGTACAAAGGGTATAAAAGCCAGATTAACAATGAACCAGTGATTGCTATGGATGCAGTGAAACGGCTATATAACAGTAGATTACCAATAGCCGCTGCTAAGTATAAAGATCTCACGAACCTCTGTGAAAATGGGACTATACCTAAAAGGTTTCACAAAGAATACAGGGAACTTCCATGCAATTCCGAGCTACGTGAGACTTTAAACGAAACGGACGAAGATGATGATGAAAATGATATTGAAGATGAGTAAATAAATCATCAGAATGATGATGACTTATTTACTCATTATTTCTCATCTTCCAATCAAACTGATTGAGATTATACAAATAAAGTTGATTAAAGAAGAAAAACAAATCAAAAGAGCAAAGATGGGAGTGGAGAAAAGGACTTGTAAGGAAAACGTAACTTACGTAATTACTACAATCTTAATCTATCATTATTATTTCAAAGATAATTATTATAAAAGCTTTGTGTTCACTTATAGAAAATAATAAACGATCTCAATTTGATTACGAAAATGTACGTTTTGTTTGTATGATTATGTTATTTCATGATTAATAAAGAAAATATAGTAGTATACACATGTTTAAAAATTACGTGAGCCATTTAATAATTAAGTTTAATTATCAATTAATCCTTTTAGAATACCTTAGTGGGTGATCCTTTAGAACCTAAAAAATATTGCAATTGTCCATTATTTCCTTACTTTGATTAATTTTGCACAGTAAAGTAGATTTACGCCCTAAGCTAAAATCATAAGATGAAAATTTTAAGGGGGTAAAGGACATTTATTTTTAAATTTGTGGTCGTAAAGGAAATCTATCTCGATAAATAAAGCATTAGGGTAAAATTGTAATACTGCCCAAGAGAGTACTATGAATTCTAAGCACTTTTCCAAAGTTTCATTTAAATAGCTCAAGAAACAAAAAAGTTAGAGTAAAATACGATTTTTTTTTTCGTTTTTTGAAAAGTTGTATTTTGTCCTTTACGACCTTTGAGCCCAGAGGTGTCGATATAGTAAACCAACACTAACTTCTTTTTATTCGTCATGTTGGGCATATCCTTGCGACACATGCTCTTCGTAGCTAATAACATCTTCTATTATTAAATAATATTACTAACAAATTACAAGTAGTACGGTACAATCAAGTGACGAAGGTATATTACAAAGTACCTACTCTGTGTGACAATACACGATGGGGTGGTGCAGTGACGGTGCGGTATCGAATGTTTACTCAGCATAGAGGCGCGGTGGCGGAAAAGTGACGACGTGGCGAGGTAACGGCGGTGGTAGCATCGTCAACCTATAAATAAGCGCTAATTTTAGTTAAATAAGATCTAGTGTAATATAATTATGTATAATATATTATATTTATTTTTATGTTTATTATATAAGAAACTAGCGGTCCCGGCAGACGTTGTTCTGCCCAAAAGCGGGATTTAATAAAAAAAAAAAATTACCCTACTCTACCCTACTCTTTTCTTTGCTATAAACCACACGGAGCCCGAGACCTTTCCAACGAATGCAAAACCGTGGAAATCGGTTCGTGCGTTATGGAGTTATAGCGTCAGGAAGGAAAACCCGACTTATTTTTATATAGTAGATTATATAAGAAACTAGCGGTCCCGGCAGACGTTGTTCTGCCCAAAAGCGGGATTTAGTAAAAAAAAAAAATTACCCTACTCTACCCTACTCTTTTCTTTGCTATAAACCACACGGAGCCCGAGACCTTTCCAACGAATGCAAAACCGTGGAAATCGGTTCGTGCGTTATGGAGTTATAGCGTCAGGAAGGAAAACCCGACTTATTTTTATATAGTAGATGTACATTTTTGTAAATCAGAAACGTTTATTTCCAATAGACCAATTACAGGCACTTATGAATTGTAAAAATGTTGGTCAGTCAAAAAAAAACAAGTGAAGCTAAATTGCATGTTCCAAAGCGTAGATCTCTATGGAGAAGAATGTGCAAGAAACTCCATTGACACTCTTTTAAATCATATTATGAGTTTCATAAATCTTGGTTACATATTTCTTGCCGCTTCTAATACCTATGTGAGCACAATATATAAAGATAAGTAATAATAATTAAAATAAAAAAACTAATTTAAAAAAATATAGAAATTGAATTAAGTCACTGGCAGCTAAGAGATGACCAGTCTCAACTGACGGCACCCGTTCACGAGCAAGACGCGTGCATCAGTCCAACTCAGCTCAACCATTCTGAAGGGCAAACTCATGAGGCATGACAAACTCTCAACTGCCATGTTCGAAATGTCAAACAAGTTGTAACCTAATAAAAATGCTCCATGGTACTTCACATTCACAAAACTTGAAAAACAAAGTGCTTCTTTATAATACGCCTATCTACATAGTGTGCGTTTAATGCATGCTTTAAATTTGGACTCATTTAGTTGTAGAATCTCAACTGGTATTTTATTATAAAATTTTACACAGTACCCCATGAAAGAACTACGTACTTTAGCCAATCTGAAACGAGGTTGATCTAATTTATTCCTGTTCCTAGTATTAAAATTGTGCCTGTCACTTATCTTAGTAAAAAGATGAATATTTTTCCGAACATACATAATGTTTTCATAAATGTATTGACAAGGGACCGTCAGGATGTTTATTTCCTTAAATAGTTCCCTAAGAGAATCGCGTCTGCGAAGATTATATATGGCTCTGATAGCTCTTTTCTACAGAATAAAAATAGACTATATCTGCAGCCCGTCCGAGCAAAGTACCGTAAGGCATGATATGTAGTATCCACATCAGTAAATTGACGAATTTTTCTGACAGCATATGCTGCTAAACTAAGCCGACCTGCCAGAGATGTTTAATGAGGACCCCATTGTAGCCTCGAGTCAAGTGTGATCCCCAGGAAAACCGTATTCTCGACGAATTCGAGTTTCTCCTTGTTCAATACTATGTCGGAGTAATTACTTTTAACATTCGGTAACGCAAATCTTATGCACTTAGTTTTTTTTTCCATTTAATACTAAATTATTAACAGTAAACCAGTTTTGGACTTGCTGTAAAGCATTGTTTACGTCATCAAGATTTGTGGAACGTCTATTGATCTTAAAAATTAACGACGTATCGTCAGCAAACAATACAATATGTGGTTGTTTTTTTAAGTAAACAAATAAATACAGTTTTTTTTTGGTTTTGTATAAAAATAGTAGTTGAATTAAGTAGAATAACTGCTACTGGTATAAACATTTACTTAATTATAGAAACAATTAATTTCACAACTCAGTGACTCGACGAAACATTTTTAGAAAGATAATGTACTTACATACCTTAACTATTTGTAATAAGATATTAATAATATAAAATAATAATGAATGCCTACTCTGTTTTCATAATTGCTTAGTTAATATACCTAACGGAATATTTTTGTTATTTAATAGCGAAAACGATTAAGCCTACAAACTCCATGCTTAAAATTGTTTTTATCCTTTAGGTTCTTATCAACAACTTCCCAAAACGTCCACCCTCCCAAAACGTCTACTTCCCAAAATGGTAATTCCCTAAATGTCTTATTTCCCATTTCGTCCACTTTCCCAAAACGACCACAAATCTATAATTCCCAAAAAGTTCACTTCCCATAAAGTCACATAAATACTTAAACTATTTTATTGTAACTGACCTCATTCGATTAATTTACTCTCTGGTTGTCAAATTGTTAAATTATATCGCAATAGCTAATTAGACTGAATTTTGTGAGTCTTTGTACAGCGTTTTTAAAGAATGGAGAAAATTGAGCAACGTGCGGTCATCAAATAGGTACCTGTTTAAAAAAAAACTAACTCCAAAAAAGATTCACGAAGATATGTCAACAACATTGGGGGAATCTGCTCCGTCGTATACGACTATGTTAAAAAAGTGGGTTGCTGTATTTAAACGCGGACGAGAGGGTATTGAAGATGACCATCGCTCTGGCCGGCCTATGACGTCTACGACTGACGAAAACATCGGGAAAATCTGTGATCTGATATTGGCATATCGGAGATTGACCATCGGGGAGATTGCAGACACTATTGGCATCTCGTATGAACGAACACAAAACATCATAGTCAAGGAACTTGGATTTTCTAAGGTTTCTGCGCGGTAGTACCCAGATTGCTTTCAGTCGAACAAAAACAAATACGCCTCACGATTTCTCGCGACTGTTTGAAAATGTTTGAGGCTGATCGACAAGATTTTTTGGCCAGATTTGTAACAATGGATGAAACTTGGGTACACCACTACACCCCAGAGTCAAAACAGCAATCCAAGCAGTGGAAAAAACCTGATGAACCAACCGACTCCAAAAAAAGCCAAAACAATTTTGTCAGCTGGCAAGGTGATGGCGTCAGTTTTTTGTGTGTCATCATGGTGGACTGCCTTGCAAAAGTTGAATCTATAAACTCGGCTTATTACTGCACCCTCTTACGTCGCTTGCGTGAAACAATCAAAGAGAAAAGGCCAGGATTAGGCTTGCCTAACTATCGATAGTTGATGTATCGATAGTTGACCTCGAAAAATAGTCACAATATCGATAGCCCTATCGATACTATTGAAATTTTACAATACTATCGATACTACCGATAGTATCTATCCAAGAAATTGAGCAATACTATTGATAAAGTGCAATACTATCGATAGTATCGATACTATTGGGTATTGATACTATCGACAGTATCGATACTATCACTATTATGGTGTATTTTACTGCAATCACTGTCGATACTATCGATACTATCGGTACTATTGATAGTTTTACTACATCGATATTTTACCAAAATTCAATAGTATCGTGTCGGATTCAAACCTTTATTAGCGATTTATGCATAAAAACTAAAGTAAACCATCGAATTTACTAATTAATAATATTATCTTTGTCACTGACTGTTTTTTAAATGGGTAAGTAATAATCCTTGCAACATTGTATGTTTACTTAGTTTTTGTTACTATTTTGGTGTACAATAAAGTTTTATTCTATTCTATTCTATTCTATTTTATTCTATTAATACAATTATTACACTTAAGATGAAAGGCGGCATTTTGTACGTTTTTTACATAATTACAACGCTGTTTTAAGTTGTAAGTTCATAAAGTAATAATTGCCGACTATATTGTTGATATATAATTTACTTAATAATAATCATGAACTAATAATGTTGACTAAAATTCCGGTGCAATACTATTAAACTTTGGGTTAATATCGATGTAGTATATCTATCGATAGTACCGATAGTATCGATAGTATCGACAGTAATTGCAGTAAAATACACCATAATAGTGATAGTATCGATACTATCGATAGTATTGCACTTTATCAATAGTATTGCTCAATTTCTTGCATAGATACTATCGATAGTATCGATAGTATTGTAAAAATTCAATAGTATCGATAGGGCTATCGATATTCTGACTATTTTTCGAGGTCACGATAGTATTGACAACCTATCGATAGGATATCGATAGTAAGGCAACACTAGCCAGGATTACTCAGCAAGAAAGTGTTGTTCCATCAGGATAATGCACGCGTTCACACTTCTGTTGAATCTGTGGCTCAAATTCGTGATTGTGGCTTTGAATTACTTCCCCATCCCGCCTATTCTCCTGATTTGGCACCTTCAGACTTTCATTTATTCCCAAACCTAAAAAAACACCTTGGAGGTCAAAAATTTTCATCAAATGAGGAGTTCGAAGCTGCGGTGGGTGACTTTTTTGAAGGCCTTGAAGAAACTTTTTTTATGACACACATACAGGCGTTGGCAACCAGATGGAAGAAGTGCATAGAGTTAAGTGGAGATTACGTGGAAAAATAAAATTACTTTTGCTTATATTTTATATTGTTTTCTTGCTGAGGCCGCGAACTTTTCAATCCACCCTCGTATTTAGAGTACTTTTTTATTGGTCTGAGGGTAGCATAACGTTTATTTAGAGAGTGACGATTTTCGGTAAAATTCTATTTTTAGCCCTAAATTAAAATTAAAGTATCTATTGTCTTAAAAATTCAATATGTTGTGCTACAAAAGTTAGTGACAGAACCCCCAACTAGAGTGTAATTTAAAATCGGCGAGGCGGCTCACGGGCTGAGGAGCAGGCGGCCGCGAGCAAACCGCCGCGGCTAAGGCTGGCCGTCGAAGCCAGTCAGCAAGCCGAAGCTGCGGTGTTGAGCGAAAGCCGTCTGCAACGATTAGCACGCGTGGGGCCACCGGAGGCCCGCAGCGCCGGAACCGTGACATAAACCATGCCTGCATGCTTGCTTGCAATTCAATGCAATGCAATGGTTCAATTACGATGAAACTTGGTATAATTATTCTTTAATATCCTGGGCACCACACTGGGCACTTTTTACCCCGGAAAAGTATATACAATAAAAAACAAACTTAATTTTGCGGTTCGATCCCTAGACCCGGTTACTGTACCAACCGCATGCCTGCGGGATTACAGTGGGCAATCCCGCGGGATTGAGGTTTTTTTATTTCTTTTTTGTTTTAAGTAGTAATAGACATAAAAACCAGTGAAGTGCGAGTTGGACTTGCACACCGAGGGTTTCTTATAAATTTACCTAAGTACCTATCAAAGTAATTCGATTACCGAATCGAGTTTCGAAGAATTCCCGAATAGCATAAAGAAATTGTTTTGCAATGTAACTATACTTTACGATTTTCTTATAAAATCAGATGCTTATACGGGTTTGAATGTGGCCGCGCCATTGAAACGCGGAAAAACGCGGCCACGGAGATCTTTATAACTAAGCGTTGCAGAGACCTGAAATTTAGGTAAATAACAGATTGAATAAGTAAAAAAATTGTTAAAACATAGGAAAAATTGCTAGGTTTATATTTTAGGAGCTCTTAAGCAAATACCCCATGGCCGCGCCATCGAAACGGTGACAAACATATTATCGTCGATATCTCGCTGAAAAAGCATCGCAAAGGTCTGAATTTTTTTGTATACCTAACACTTTGAACATAGACTTATATTCTAGCGATAGACAAGCACGTTCATAGAAACTATTTGTCAAAATACTGAAAAGTAAAAACAAAAGTTCGCTGCAGCGCTAGATTGGCATTATGCCGTCCAACAAAACTATTAAAATATATAAAGCCATGAATTTCGCGGCAATTACGCGTTTCGTTCAACATAGTGTAATGACATGTTATCCATATAGAGATACCACAGAAGTGACACAGCTTTTTGCCTACAATTCATTATAATAACACTCTATTTCAAAATTTAATAATATTCCTCGTTAGTGAGAAAATTAAAAAAACACGTTCTACTACTTTTATAAATAAGTGAATTCAAAATGCTGTTTACAACAGAAAAATAAATATCTCCGAAAAAAAAAACTGAATCTTTAACTGGAATTGTTAAACATTTTAAAGATAAATTTACCGTTGTTGTTTGTTTTGTTACTAGATATTAGCGGCGCAGTCCTGATCTTCATTCACTCAGGATAGCTGTTCTTCAGAAAGATGATTACAATAAAGGGTTACAATATTTTACGCGATTTTGAATTCACTTATTTATAACATTTTTTGCAGCTAAAACTTTTTTAAAAATCCTTTTCAACTTAAATATTATCAGCTTGAAAGCGTGCAGAGCAGAACTATACTGTTGAAACTTGGTAAGTAGGTGTATTCTGTGAACCACATTAAGATTTTCACACAAAAAAAGCAAAACAAACAACAAATTTTGGGGGTTCTCCATACTTAGAACTGAAACTCCAAAAATTTATTTTTTATCAAACTCATACGTGTGGGGTATCTATGAATTGTTATTATATAATGGCGCGGCCGTGGGGTTTTAGTCTTACAGGTCCTGAAATATACATTTTAGTTGTTTTTTACAAGTTTCGAAAAATTCAAATCTGTTTTACAAAAAAAATTTCTCTGCGATGCTTTTTAAGCGAGATATTGACGATAATATGTTTGTCACTGTTTCAATGGCGCGGCCATGGGGTTTTTGCTTTAAATATAGCTCCTTAAATATAAACCTAGATTTTTAGAAATTCAATTTGTTATTTACGTAAATTTCAGGTTGTAACGCTTAGTCATAAAGATTGTAACTTCTTAACCATAACTACGACAAATTTATGGTTTAGGGAATCAACTTTTACATAATAATTTATGTTTTTTTTAGTTATCGTCATGGCCACGCGGTTGAAACGCACACGTCTACAATATACAGTCAAACTCAATCCGCCTGTCTGTCGATCGAACTTCTAAAGATATCGCGCGCCAAAACCATGTCTGTCACCCAGACTTCTAAAGTCTGATTGCGCATGGCCGTTTTAAATGTACACAAATGTCGATTAAAACTATATCTATCCTGTTTATAATAATACTTGATTAAAAGTTGAAACATGTTATTTTATAATGAAAACTGGGCAAGTGCGAGTCGGACTCGCGCACTGAGGGTTCCGTACAAACTTGAAAGGTAAATTGCGGTTTACGATTTATGACGTATTAAAAAAAACTACTTACTACCTGTACCATGACGTTTAAAGTACGATCTTACTTTGAACGTCATGGTAACCCCCTAGATCTCGTTCAAACCAATTTTTGGTTGAAGTTTGCATAGTAATGTACATCATATATGTTTTTTAGTTTTATCATTCTCTTATTTTAGAAGTTACTTACAGGGGGAGGGGGCACATTTTACCACTTTGGAAGTGTCTCTCGCATAAACTATTCAGTTTAGAAAAAAATATATAATAACAATTCATAGATACCCCACAAGTATGAGTTTGATAAAAATAAATTTTTTGGAGTTTCAGTTCTAAGTATGGAGAACCCCCAAAATTTGTTGTTTGTTTTGCTTTTTTTGTGTGAAAATCTTAATGTGGTTCACAGAATACACCTACTTACCAAGTTTCAACAGTATAGTTCTTATAGTTTCGGAAAAAAGTGGTTGTGACATACGGACGCGGGACGCGACGGACAGACATGACGAATCCATAAGGGTTCTGTTTTTTCCGTTTGGCTACGGAACCCTAAAAACGTTGTGCAGTTTCACTTCTGACCAATTCATGAGGTTAAAAGTGGTATTGAATTTTTTTGAAGACTATTTGTTTTTTAACCGACTTCAAAAAGGAGGAGGTTCTATGTTCGGCTGAATGTTTTTTATCTGAATTTATTTTTGGGGACCATTTGAACTCTTAAACAATATAAATATACACTGTTACTGACACGTATCAGTGGGACGATCGGGTAAACGTAACGAATTCTCGATCGTCCCACTAGGGAGACGAAGTCGGTGTGACGGACGGGAATACACTCAAGAAAATAAGGAATTTTCGTATGTTCTATTAGGGATTAGGGAGTCGAAGTTCACGATATGATCAAGAACATTCGGGGGGTGTAAACACGGATATAAAAACATAAACCTATCTTCGCACAGTCGGGTACATTACTTATCGGTAAACATCGTAAACAAGAATAAAATTGCTGATACTCCATCAAAAATTTATTGCAAATAATATGAAATTTAAAATACACTGAATGTTGAAAAATGAGTTATAATTCAATACCAAGAGTTCCTGGAGTCATGTTTGGAATTGAAAGTTAACAATGTGATTTTAATTACTATGCGTTCCAAATAAGAATAGGAAAGTTAATAACCTCGATCTGTCAAATGTTGAGTGAAAAGTACGGTTTGTAAAGAGTTAAAGGGTTTTAAAATCTAGGCGAAGTAAAAACGTTATTGTTTAATATAAATTAGCTAAATATATTGCTTTAAATCATAATTAGTTTAAAAAAAAACTATTCTTTCTTATTTTCATTGTTAGGAACAATTCGCCTTCTTCCATTTGCCACTACTCAGACACTTCACACAGTGACGCAAAGATATGCAAAATTGAAGAACTGGATTTTGATTAAACATTTTTCTTTTACGATTCGTAAATAAATTAAATTTTAAAAATTTCTTGTTTTGCTGACCCTACCCAATTTCTCCGATTTGACAGTACGACGTGACGTCACAACACGGCAATCGCTCCTATTCTTATTTGGAACGCATTGTACTACCTTATTGATAATAGGATTTCTCTACAATTTATTCCATTGCAAAGAACTAGCTCAAATCTTTTGGATTTAAGCAGATCATTGGCAATGTTAATGCCACTCATAAAATAATTTCTTTCTTTTATGTGGAATATGATGAAAAATATACTTAAAAACACAATAAATCAGCTTTTATTCCTTTTGGTCACCAGTATTGGCAGGTATCAACTCACAAAAAAACGACATTAACTTGGAATGCTTTTGCCATTAACACAATGACAGCCAATAGGGAATGGTTGTTCATAGCTGAGTTTTGCATTATACTATGGCCAGTTTAGTCTAGTTACATTCATATCCCTCTCAATAGTATAAAATGAAGTCGCCCGGATGCAAGTCCTTGTATACGGATACAACTGTTTCTACTTGGTGTTTTCTTCGATAAGACCATTTTTCGAGAATGGTGTATATTCAATAGTTCAAGCAATGCCGGTGCGGCCGACGAGAAAACTTATAAAGTGTTTCAGTCTACACTGCATTGGTAATTCTTGGCATTGATTTGAAATCGAAAGTAAAATAACCTTGACAGATTAACTTTTGCATAAATTACCTTTTATCACAAAGTGTTTCCATATTTACTTTACGAATTGTTCTATACAATTCTAACATGCACAACATCAAAAAGAATTTTGTATCCACATAACACATACAATAAAGTTACATTTATATATCTACAATACTTATAATCAATACACTTTATTCTACATTTACCCTCAACTCATTAAGTATGGACTTGGAACTACATAACACATTTTTTGTGATGTTTTGATAAATTTGTCATATGAGGTAATTTATTCCAATTTTCTACTCGAAAATCAAATAGGTACTCAATGCAGGTACTACATCACTTATATAAATCAAGTTTTTGCATATTCTAACATTTTACTGTCATGATATCAATCCTCAATACAACCGATAACATAATCAGTTTTATTTTATATGCAGAAACTGTCTTTAGATAATTGTGCCTTTATCTGAATTCACTTTAGTAAGCATGCTATCAAGCAAATTGTAGCTAACAAGTATGCTATTAATATTAAGACTATTAGAAAATAAATAAATTACAAGATTATAATAATAATTATGTAAATTAACTAATAGACATTTAGTGCAGGTCATGAGTTGTGTGATACAACAATTCAATCACTCCTCTTTTCAGCTCCTTTGATTAGCATTGGCTTTTGTGAAATTTTCTATATCATCTAGTGACCTCTTAGCCTTTGTTGATATATCATCCATCGATCTCCTTGCTGTGGAAGTGATGTCATCAAGAGATTTCTTTGTTTGTGATAATAGCTCATCAGTACTTTTACATGCAGTGCTTGCAAGTTCTTTTATTTCTGCATCAATTTTTCCAATGACCCATTCAATGGCTTGACGACCTTTACCAGCATTTAAAGATATTCTATTGGCTAATAAATCCTCCATGTAGTTACTGAGTGGTACACCCTGAAAATATTACTTTAATGTTATTCTAATCAAATTTTTTAAACACAAATAACACTTAGGTTTATTATATTCAAAATACCTTTTTGAATATTATGTGGTATCATTTCATATTAAAAGCTGGAACATCAGCAGCAAATTGCCAAACCACAAACCTAGTACTGGTACTGTTATAAAGTAGGTTAAATACTTTCCTTTATTACTTTTGATTTGAAAAATATTTTAATATTCCTAAATCCCCTAATAACAAAACAAAAGGTATTTTGAATCTAGTGTTTGTTTGACATTTTGAGTATTGTCCCATATGAGCCTATGTGGTTCATGCATGCATCATTTGAGGGGTTAAGGCCTTGACTGATTAATATAGCCCATTGTATGTCTGACCAAGGCAAATGAGTTTGACAATTACTGGAGGCAATGGCCGAGGACACTATGTGGATAAGGGAGAGGGAGGCCTTCACCACAATAGGTTAACTACTACTACTTATATCAAGATTAAGCAACAGAAAGGTATGTCTTTATGGACATAACAACTTAGAGAACAGTGAATGCCCTGCATGGAATTTGAATTATTATTTACTATTCGGGAGATACAAAACTAGTAATGCAAGGTAAATCTTCTACTTACTTGTACTGTGACTACGGCTTCTTGTGTTAGTAGAGTCTTGGAAGTGTCGGATGGATGTGGTTTATACCGAACAGTCTCATCAACAGCTATGTATCGACAAAATGACAAGTTTGAGGTCTTCAAAGTCATTTCTCGTTGATTTGGGTTAACCTCTGACTTTTCACTCGCATAACAAATTTTCGCTGTTCCAATAAGCTGTGAATAAATATTATTTTATTGTAGGTTGATTGATGAGCAAAGTTTCTTTACAATTTGTTAAATTAAATAAAGTAATATTAATAAAAATAAAAATTTATTTATAATTATAAATAAATTATTCAACAAAATTACGAAACTTACTGCTTGTGCCCATCTCGGAAAATACCACTTGGAACTGACAAGTCTGTGTGTGACTAAAACTCCATCGACTACCTTCCTTTCGATAACATCCGTTCCGATAACTGCGGGATTCATAGGATTAGGGTATTTTCGCCATGCTGCTTGAGCAACCGTCTCCCACGGATGGCTGTAATTGACGAACAAAGACGAAGATTAATTGCCCGATAGTATTATGTCCCATGTAATTCAAGGTTGCGTCATAATATCAATCGTCATTACTTACTTGAAAGTGTGTTCTGAGGTCCAAATCTTCATTTTATTTTATAAAATATCTACGAAATAAAGCAATTATTTAGAGATAATACTAAAATTATCTCTATTGAAGCCTGGTATTTTCCTTGAACTTCAGTTACATAGTATATTAGTCACATTCCCACACAGACGACCTTTATCCTCTCACTGGAGGTTTGAAGTGACCATTTTCTTATCAGCGATTCTACTAAATACAAGGGTAAAAAAGCTACTATAAACTGAAAGAAAATCATGTTACATTGTTAGACTGGATAATTTCTTCTAAAAACAACCTTTTAGGGTTTCCGGTTTCATTTATTCTTTTCTATTTACGTTGCACGTACGGTCTTTCTGTTTGCATGTCATATAGGTATAATTTTTTTATTGTCATTATAAGTCAGTTGAAATCACAAAATAATACTAAACCAATATAATAGCACAGACTACAGAGAGATGTATAATAGTACTCTGACATAAACTAAAGCCTCTTCCGTGATAAATATTCAAATGTATAATAGAATAGAATAGTTAATATTGGATTTAATGGTATGAAATCTTTAGTGCATGTCTGTATATTCAGGGGCGTAGCTACCGCCGTATTAAAGATACGTGCCCCCAGGCTACAGGAGGGGCATCAACACATGTGCAAAAATTCGTAACATGTTATCCACAACCTTGAATTCTCAGATAAGAGGTCCATAGCCCAATTGAAAATGATTATAAGATAGAATGTCGCAATTTTATTGCTCGCTTCGCTAATTCTAGTATTCTTACAATAATAAACTTATTTTCAATCAAGACTCTTTAGGAATAAACTGTTTGTTTTAAGAATAACCTGCTTACTTGTTTTTTTGTTTAGTAATAAATTGTCAGTTTACATTATTATTTACTATACTTACTCTTTGGTTATCATCAAAGTTCAGTGTTGTACATATGCCAGTTTTCCACTGCTGCACTGTCATTGAAAAAGCTCATAGCGGCCATAGCCCTGTAAGTTTTCATTATGGCCACAGTACAGCTTTATAAGCTGATTGAGCTTGGGGATGTCTCAGGGGTTTTCTTACATGATAATAAAATCACTTCTTTCATCTTTCGCAAACACACTTCTAATCATTACTAGGCAGCCTAACTAGGCTGGCTACCTCTGTGGCCTATTGTGACTCTGTTAAACAGTATTTGTGTCATCAGTTCTGTGCTAGTAGACCGTAGATATCTACTAATACTAAAAACCCCAATAACTTTTTATACAGGGCCCCTTTGCGACTTGCTGTGCCAATGGCTGTGACAATTACACCCTTCATTAATATTATTTTGGTGGCGGAACGAGTTCAAAAGTTATTTAATTTTTCTCGTGTCAGTCGATGTCAGTCAAGGAACATCAGGACCCCTACAAATGACTCAAGAGTAGTGTTTGAGAATCGTGTGACAAGTTTTGGCTCTGAGTGGTGATTATTTTCATCATTTGTCCAGTATATACTGTATGTCATGTTCATAATTTTTGTGACCACTAGTGTTGTGTTTATTTCTATCATGCCACCCTGTTGGTGCCATCAGTTAGCTTCACAGACGTATAAAGTGTAGTTAGCTTGTTTTGTTCGTTTCGTGCTCATGAACTCAACCCCACAGTGTTTAAAAAAACTACTAAAACGAAATAGTTTTTCATTATAGCAAGATTAAAGAAAGCAGCAAGCTAGAAGAATTATGTCAGGAACACACTAGAGGAAGATCAATATACAAATTATTTCAAATGATAAAATTCAAAGTTAATGCTAATAAAATCAGTGTTATAATTCAATACTATTATTATCCGATGAAAATTGTTTCAACTGATTAACGTTTCGTTTAAGAAATCACTCAATATTTTTAGTGTTTTCTGTTACCATAATAATAAAGCAAAAATGTAGACCCGGCTCTAAGTTCATTTGAAGGTTGACCGGTTGACGTTTAATTGCTGACAGCTTATGAGTTTGACAGGTACGAAATGGTCATTGGTCATTATTGGTCAATCTGTCTGCTTGATTTCGAAATTGTTTAATTTGATGGATTTGTGATTACTTTTAAATAGTTGTAGTCGAAGAACTGTTATCTTCAAGTCGAGGATCAGACTATGCTGCTGCTGGATTGCTAACTAAGTAACCGTAAGGGTAATTTTTTACTGTTGTTATTATGCTAGAATGATGACATAGGTACCGCTTCTGATAAAATAAATCTATGAACTTAGTCTATATAACATACCCACTGTAAGTAATTAACACCTGTACTGGCTATACTCCTACTGGTAATGCTGTTAATATTTTTTATATATTTTTTGTGTTACTTGCAGACAAACTATTTGTACTAAGGATCTAAATCCGAGTGTTTCAGGAACTACCTACCCGCAATATTTAAATTGTTCCATTTAATTCAAACTTTATACACAGGCTGCGAACTAGAAATCAGGAAAATGACTACAGAAACTGAAGAAAAGGCCCTTCGCTATAGGCGTGCGCAGAGTGTTTCAAAAGCTGAGGAAATAACAGAGCAGGAGAAGAAAGTTAGGAAGTTACAATTGGATAAACCGTAAGTGTTATGTCATAATCTTAAGGTAAATTTGATAATTTGCATATTAGTTTATGATCAACAAACTTCTGGATTGCTAAGCACAAGTCCTGCTGTATAATTAAATTGTTTGGGTAGTAAGAACCTTTAAATTTTTTTTTACTATTAGTATACATATCTTGTTCCAGTGTTCATATACCAAGAGATTCTCTGTTCTCATGGAGCTCAGAGTTCAACAACTTTACGGGGCTGGTGAACTGGGGCTTTTTGATGCTGTCTATTGGAGGCGTCCGTTTAGGTCTTGAGAATTTCTTGAAGTAAGTGTATTTGTTGACATCTTGTGGACCAAATAAGACAACATATATTTTTTACCATAACTAGATTTTAACTTTTAATTTTATTTTTTTGTTGCTTAGTGTGATGAATGAGGTATGTATAGCAATATAAATTTTACTTCTCTGAACTATTTTCTTTGCCCATTGAATGACATGTATTTTTGAGATACCAGGATACAATAATGACTCACATTGTAGCTTCTTGTGTGATATTTTTTATCTATTCAATTTAAGAAATGGACTTTGTATCCATAGCATTGACCAAGGTCCAATGGTAATCATTGTATAATTATATACTAGACAACATTAGCAAGATTTTTTATCAAAGCCTTTTTGGAATAGCTTGTATATTTTAAATAAAACAGAAAAAAAAGTTAATTTTATGAAATGTTTATTTTGTTATAGTTATGCAAGTAAGTATAATGGCTTTATTGATAGGTCACAATTATCAGTATTTTACTGAGTGAAAACTTAGAACTTTAACAAAAACTTTCATGCAATGTAATTATATATAAGTAGATAGTATGTTAAAGATGTATGATAAGTTAGACACCTAGCTAACAGATTGATTAGATGTAGCCAAGGACAGCAAGTGAAACAGGTGGTGTTTTTTCTACAGAGCCTTTTTTTTTAGTTACTCATCTCCTTAGCCTCCCAATCTTATAGGATGTGGCTGAATACCCTTGATTTACATGGAGTGAGTGCATATCAGATCTCCATTACCCAGTTACTGGATAATACTATCCTGCTTAGATAGACTGATGGTCAGACTTTCTCGCCTCCGACTTTCTGTAATGACTGTCATAGGTCTACAAATGACAACTGGGACCAAGAGTTTTACCTGCTTTTTTTCTTTTTTTTTGTACACTTATGTATTATGTACACTATATTTTATAGAACATTATGTATAATATGATAATGCCAATGTTTGTGTTTAAACTCAAATTACCATAATTTACAGATATGGATTTCGTGTAAACCCCTTAGAATGGATCATTGTGTTGACAGGTTACAATGAGGGTGACAGAAGTCAATATCCATCAGTTATTCTGATAATTTGTGAGTTTTACTATATTTATTTTGTGTACTACATTCTAGATTATATAAGCCTCATAAAAATGTTTTTAATTTCTCCAATGTTGCATGGTAAGATAAAGGTTCATAATAAAAAATGCACTAAATGTCAGTTGAACACCGTTGCTTCATAAACAGTAGGTTCAAAATACCTTGCTACTTATTTGGAATAAAGAGATAGGCACTTGAGGAGTTAACATGTTTTTTTTTCAGTTAGCATTGTTCCTGTTGTTGTCAGCCTACTACTGGAAAAGGGTATAGCTGTTGTAAGTTAAAACAATATCTATCAATATCAATGTCTTAACATAAACTCTTATAATTATGAATGTTTTTATTTTTAGGATTTAATACCAGAGAAGTTTGGCGTCATATTACAGCTATCTAACATGTTATTTATGGTCTTATTGCCAATTGCAGTTCTACATATTAAGGGCAACGATTTTAGCTTTGGTAATTATGACGATAATATCAAGATTTACTTAGTATTTTCTATTAGTGCGAAAATCATATTTTTTTATTTACAATGTTGTGATCATGACAAGTGATGTGTTTGAAGTTTCGCTATTTAGTTTAATTTGATCTTCTGTAGAAAACTGCCATCAAGTTTGCTAAATATGATCCTTTTTTGCAGTTGGAATATCAACAGTATGTATGCTCTACTTAATTATTTTCTTAAAACTTTGGAGTTATGTACAAACCAATCATTGGTGTCGTCTTGGTTTGAAGAAAAAGTATTTGGATAACAAACTAAGGAGACAGAGTTTATCAGCACCTAATTGGAGTAAGTGTTACATTATTTTTTTATGATAAGGAGGAAATAGTATAAGGTTGGTAGCATATAGAGTAATAATATATGTTATCTATGTCATAAATAAATACTTGCATTCGGTAACGACCGCTATAAGCAGCAGTGCGTGTACCCTTGTGATGATGAGATATGTCGACCAATTTACTTGCAAAGTCAGCATTCGTAGAATAATATACTTTATATACTAAGTACTTATAAAGCGTATTTTCATATTTATGTGCAGAGAATTATCTCTTTTTGCGGTCATCTTTGATGAAACAAGTTTTTATAGTGAAAAAAAAAAATTATAATAATAGGAACTATGCGAAATTTAAAACACCTGTACCGGAATCTCGGGGTCCCGGTATGCGGTAATCAATTTTTTATTTAGCTAATTTTTCTACAAAAATCAGTCATATAGATCAACTTTGGGAAGTAGCCAGTAACTAACATAGCAGCCTTAAATGTTTGGCATAATTAATAGAAAAAAATGAATGAGTGATATTTGAGGCAATGGTTTATTTAAAGGTAATTGTTAAATTATTACAGATAAACTAATTACGGCCGCACATGAGCGTAAGTTTAATATAAGTTACTGCGTGCCTTCTATAAAGCCTGTTTCTTGCGTGTTTTTGCTTTTAAACAGTTTTTTTTTAATATTGTGTGATGATTTTTAGCTTTAGCATCCGTATGTCTACTTTATAAATGCTTTGGTTGCAGTTCAAGTAGAAATACTTATGTTAGTCTATCCTTCTTTGAGAAAACTGTCTTTAGAGAGTGTATGCTTCTTATAATGTCGCATTATTATGTTTATACCATGATGTTACGCAACGTTATCGATTAGCTATGAACTTTTGGACGCTTATGTTTATCGCATCCTTGTTTTATCTATATTCGTTTATCTGCTAATCTGACTGTTGCGTGAAAGGCTTGTGTGACTTGTGACTAATCGCATTGTAAATAAATGTCGAATAATAAATTAACCCGTCACTAACGTTCCTTTTCCTACAGAGAGCAAAGAAGATCTAATAAATGATACTCCGGCTGCAGCGAGGCTGACCAAGTATCCCGACAATCTGAATCTAAAAGACTTGTCCTATTTTATGTTGGCCCCCACCCTTTGTTATGAGTTGAATTACCCCCGCACTGCACGGTTAGTTTTGATTGCATCTGTTTAATTTGTGTGTCATTTTTAGGTAATTAACTTTATCATTTTGTAAATAAGCGTGCCGAGTACAGTACAATGGGCAATCAAAGTCGGTTAATCAAACACCTAAGTTTCTTCATTGTATCTGAACAGGAATTAATATTTAACTAAGTCCGTCCATAAATTGCTTCACACTAATTACATGATTTTTTGATGACTCCTATCATGCTTGTAGAAGCACTTTCAGCTGATCTCAATAATGAGACTCCCTCTCTAGTGTGACGTCACATGTTTAGTAATTTTACATTTAGAAAAAAATTGCAAGTAGTGATTCCGTTTTTTTTTTTACTTTACGTAGGAAATCATCAAATAACTTGGGAGGACGTGTTAGACTTTTACGGACTAAAAACCACCAGTGTTCCTTTGCGTTCCAGGGGCAAGATAATTGTTTCGAACATTTCCGCAGTTTTGCATAGATATCCTCAATCAATTCAAATTTTATAATCTCTATGAGCAATGGCTTAAGTGGCAGCGGGCAGGACACATGCTCGCAGACCGGATGGTCGGTGTGGGGGAAAGGTTCTGGATTGGCGTCCGCGTACCAGAAGAAGCAGCGTTGGAAGGTCTCCCCAAGGAGAGCCGATGATCTGGTGCGGCTCACGAGAATCCGATGGATGCGAGACGCACAGGAACGGTCGTTTCGCTACGCTTGGGGAAGACCTATGTATGTCCAGCTGAGGACCTCTTTCGGTTGAAATGATGATGATGAGACATCTATATTCTTTGATCTGTGATATTTATAAGTTTCTCGTTATTAATTAAAATTTAGCGTCAACCCTCTCTCAACTCCTTAACGTGTGACGTTATTTATGGATAGCCCCCCTAACCCTTATCCTAGATTTTTCAGTATGTTGTTGGAAACCACTACAAAAAAGAGAAAAATAACATTGTTAACCGACTTTCGTTCCTGACTGTACTCGAAATATTCATTGGCAGGTGTGAGACCAGTACCCTTACCATGAGTTACTATCGAAAAACTACACCATCTTACCATGGTGGATATCGAGTAAACGTGCTTCGAATAGATTACAATTAAACTCGTACCATGAGTCAAACGTACTCGCTAGCGACAACTCGATAGGTATACACGGTGTCGAGCGTTTACGTTGGTACAAAAACCGCATCGTATCTAACTTCGCACTTAAGTTTGCTCTCTTTCTAGCTACAGTAAAAGACAGAGTAAGGCAGATAGACCTAAAAACCCTACCAATTTGAAACGCCATCTCGCTCGCGTTCTCTATAACCCGACCTATTGAAAATGTAATATTGTAGATGAACAAATATTTTGATGGTTTAGTGTTTTTGTGTTTGTGAATTCTTGAATGGGAAAAATGGAGAGCTTTGCCAGTAATACAATTAAATAACAATGCGCATACTGAAAAGTGGTATTTCTTTATGAAGTGCATGTATAAAAGTAAGTTATTATAAATACTTATTTCTAATTTACTTTCGATTCAAGTGTATTTTGCTCTTTGTGTAAATTTCAAATCTGTATAAACCCTTAGCAGACCACACAAATACTCGAAAGCCCCTTTATTGAGCCTATATTCTTTGATGAAATTATTTTCACTAATATCTTTATGTGCCTTTCGTATAGTCGCTTGGAAATTTCCTTTGACGCGTCGTTCGTCTTCATATGCAGCCGTACCTAACATATTCTATGTTAAATAAGTTTTACCAGACATATTTATGCACAAATAAATAAAATATTGTTTTACACGACACGCTTTACAACATTTTACCCTTCCATATGCTAGTGAGTTATTTTACTACTGTAGTAACGGTTTGCTTCGATAGCACCTGTCAAATTTGTTACTCATGGTACCGATTTTCTATAGGAAACTACTAAAAACTTTAGTCGTTAGCGAGTTCTTATTCGATAGGTTTTGTACTTGATGACTCATACTACCGATTTTGGTTCTGCAAGTGACCGCTAGAGGCGCTGCAAAATTTGCCATACAAAATATTTATGACGTCGATATCGAGTAGCGACGAATACAAATACGGCCGACGTAATTTGGCGAGCCTGAACATAGGCTCTGCGAACTTCAGCGCATGTACACTCAAGTAGGTACACGTTGCTATTAGAATTAATGGTAAATACTTTATGTTGAGAAAACAAAAGATCGTAACTTTAATATTACCTACCTTCTCTACATTTCTTCATCACTGATTTTCTAGTAAAATCTTATTTGTAAACACTTGTTAACTCTTAAGTATAATTAACTAGCTTCTGCCAGTGGCTTCGGCCGCGTGAAAGTAGAAAAGTATCTCCAGGGAACATACTCCCGGGATAAGTATTATTCTATGTGGTATTTCTGTTGGAATATAACAAAAACATATCCATTCTACTTCAACACTATGATTTCTCTTTATAACCAATAAATATTGTATTTAATTGGTCTGAGCCCCTCGTCAGCACTTGACTGAAATCCCTAGTATGGTAACAGTTACTGTATTCCTTTAGCCTTGATTAGAAGCACACGTGTCACGTAATATTACTGTTATTGAAATTATTTTTTTAAACCAAATTACGAATAAAAATTTACTAATACAGGGACCAAGAACAAATAAA
Source organism: Mythimna pallens (assembly GCA_961205895.1). Lineage (NCBI taxonomy): Eukaryota > Metazoa > Arthropoda > Insecta > Lepidoptera > Noctuidae > Mythimna > Mythimna pallens. The sequence goes on along the minus strand of OY540830.1, from coordinate 14,907,272 downwards.
ACAAATATTAAAACACTTTGAGACAGAAAGCTACAAAAATAACTTATAAATTAAAGAAACAAACCTAACACTGCACAAAAAACTTAACAATATAATAATAACAACCAACGAAAACTTTTGTCACCGCCTGTGCTCAAGACAGAGACGGCGACACGAAAATAACACCAATGCTAACGTGTGAGTGAGACATTACTGCGTACCGAACATTGCCGAATAAGTACGAAGCTTTACGAAGTTACCGAAGAGAGATGTCCACTAAGCGTGTCTGAGGGTGTTGTTAATCGATTTAAATTAAGTTATAAAAATATATTTGTATTCAATTTTCTATGGAGGTTTAAAATATTCTCAAACAATTATATTAAAGTCGAAATCTCGTTTACTAACGACGACATTCACTATGTTTGTAAATCTATTTCGTTCAATATCTCATAAAAACAAAACATTAATAAATTCCAAATCGATAAAAATCGATTGCGATATTTGATTGAATAAAGGGTCGATTGTGTTTACATAGGGTCAATCTCCAGCCTAAACCTGCGCTCCGCGCACGTCGCCTCATGATGCTACCATTTAGTTCCTAAAAAACGTTCGTGTGCAGCCTTCTGCGCGAAGTTCGGGCTCGCCAAAATACATCGGCCGTATTGTACTATTGCTTTAAACTCATGGTAGAGGTACAGGGCAATCAACTCACGTTTCCTTCGAACAAAACGTGAACGAGTTCACGTGCACTATAAGCGTGACATCTTGACGAATCTCTTCGTTCATATCTTGATATTTTACGAATCACGTGTGCTTTTATTTTGCACCTGTCAAAATTTGACTGATCGCTGAACATTATGTGGAATTATGAAGTCAAAGTCACTATTTGCATCGCTCTGAATGTCGTGAAGGAATGTAGACAAGGCTACGGCGAACAGTCGCCTTAGCCTTGTGGTGTATCTAATTCCACATTATTGAGGTTAATAGACGATAGGTACTATGCTTCACACGATATTTTGTATACTGAGCATACATACATACTTGCTGGTAATTATTATTATATGTCAGGCTCGAGCTGTGCCAATATCAACCTATTTTAATGTTTTTTGATATAATGTATACCTAAATTATTTATATGGTATCCTTTTCAGAATCCGCAAGAGGTTTGTGATCAAAAGAGTGTTGGAGCTGTTCTTCGGTATAAATCTGGCTCTCGCCTTGTTCCAACAATGGATGATACCTACTATCACCAATTCCGTGGAGACTTTCGCAAAGATGGACCCTGTAAGGATTACAGAAAGATTACTCAAGTTAGCTGTGAGTGTTGTTTCTTTTTTGCACTTGCCCCGGTTTAAGGTCACAAATGGATTATCTTGAGGATTAACTGCGGTGTAGACTGCACCGCAGTTATCCTAGTCTCATTTTGTACTTCTATTGCTGTGGAAGTGCAAAAAGAGAATGTCTATCTAGTCCATCCATCAGTGACGGTTTTGCACTAACGTTTGTTTTTGTGTCAACTGGCTTGTGTTGACTTCAGATAAAAAGACTGTATAACGTATGGAGTCTGGTTGAGCTGATGCTGATCTGGCAAATATTCTCTTCTGGATCTCTATCCAGTCTCTCTAGACTAGACCGATTCGAAACTGAATAGCCGCCTACGCAAGTAGGTACGCATGATCGCGGAAACTACACGAGATTTGCCGATAGACGTTCTGGCAACACGTCAAATAAATTATATTTTGTAGTCGAACATAATGACGGATATTAGTTAAAAATTTATCTTTTGGCGCTGTTTAATAATTACTTGCGCAATACAAGCTAGACCCATCATGAGGTCTCACAGTCACATGGTTCGTGATCACCTTGGTCACGAGCTCATGCTATTGTAGTAACTACCTATGTTTTTTCAATAGCAAAGCTAGTTAGGTTAATAGCAAATAGCTCGTGGGTCGGAAAACCTCGCTCATACCTCTCAAAACATCTATATCTTCTCCCAACCTCTACGTTTGTGATTCGACTGAGTTTTGGCGATACCATAAACTTATCGTTACATTTCCAGGTGCCGAACCATCTCTTATGGCTCTGCTTTTTCTACTTAAGCTTCCATTCGTTCCTGAATCTGATGGGTGAGTTGCTGCAGTTCGCGGACCGTAAATTCTACGCCGATTGGTGGAACGCCAACAATATATCCGTTTTCTGGAGCACCTGGAATATGCCAGTGCACATGTGGGCCGTCAGACACGTGTATAAACCCATCACCGAACTCGGATTCAGCAAATTTAACGCCGGCATCGTTGTGTTCGCCATATCTGCGCTGTTTCATGAATATTTGGTGAGTGTTTTGTTATTCATCATCATTATTATTGCATGGGCATTTATATAAAGATTGAAGATCTCAATAGTATGGCTGATTGTTGCTGGTTACCTACATAAGTAGCTGTAGCGCTATGAGTGTAGCCTCCTAACCATTCAAAAGGGTTTTTTATTTTGACATTCTTTTAATAAATCTAAATGAAACCAGAATCCATATTAACTAATGCTTACTTAACTATTACAGGTAAGTGTACCACTTCAAATGTTCAGAATCTGGGCGTTCTTGGGTATGATGGCCCAACCTCCACTCGCGATCATCTCTCGCCAAGCCGAGATCAAGCTTGGGCCGCGCTGGGGCAACATAATGGTGTGGAGCTCTCTAATCCTTGGCCAACCACTTGCCATCATGATGTATTACCACGACTACGCCATGTTGCATTTTAAACCGACACAAGGAGTGCCATAATCTTCCTTCCATTTTTAGGGAGTGAGTTAACTCACGGACAAAAGAATTGTGCCATTTTAATATAATATGAAACATAAATCTCGAATGATGCTATCTTTGCGTCAAGCTTTTCAAGCAATAAATCAGGCTATAACAAAATTTTCAAGTATTTAAAAGTGGTGCAAGACTTTTTTCAGTGTATGTTTGGGTTGTTTAGGATTTTATAAATATTTTACAAATGTAGTGTGATAAACTTACAATTTTTTTTTTCATTGGTGTTATTTAAGTCAAGAATTTACCATAAGTTAAAAATGCAAACTTAGCCAATTAAGAATATTTTTTTATATTTTGGTAAGCCTGAAATGTTTTTATTTAAAGTCATGTGAAATGTTTTATACCTTATTTATGTTGAAAATGAACATTTTCCTGACTTGTGGTGTAGGTGGTCAGTGAATTAGTTTTTAATTAGAACGTGGGGTTATTAATTAGGCACATTTGTTTGTACAACTTTTCAATTAATTTATAGCATTTTAAAGAAGACTGAATGCGCCTCATCGGTGCTACACGTTACAATGTGATATGAAGGCCATGTCTTGAATAAAAACAAATAGATTTTTTTTTTGTATTCCGAATCCTATAAATTATTTATTTTTTATTATTATTTATATACTCGTTTAGTTTTGCTTGTTGCTACGGAGATATACACAGTACAATTTAAAAGTAAGGAACTCTTTATGTAGATGAATTTATGTGGGGAAGATGTAGATTTTTGAGAGAATGTTTTACAAATATTTATTTCTGTTTTTGTACAGCAATATTCGTTTTTATGAAAATCACATTTATGAAATACAAAGCATTTAATTAAATTTGTTATGATTACATTTATATAATACGGTATATAGTATTATTATGTTTACTTATATATATTTTTACTTTTATAAAAATAAAGAAATTTTGAATGTTACAGCATTATTTTATTATATATGTAATCGATTGTCAAGGTGAACACGTTTGAGCGCCGAAACATTTGGCACATAGTTGTAGTCAAGAAGCTAGTAGTAACAGTAACAAAAATACTAGCACGAAAACGTGACTGTTCTTATAATAGTCCACATGTGCATAAGCACGTGACGGTGGGTAGAACTGTTTGCACGCTCCCGAACAAATATAAATATTTGTGATGACCTTGATTATGTCCGGGCCGCGGTACGGTGATTACAATTTATTATAGATAACAAATTAGTTCTGAATGCGACGTGCGTTCACTCTTCAACCTTTGACGCGACGGGCATGTGCAGAGGCTGATGAACTATTATCAGATTGCCTTGAACGCTAATACGTATTAGAATTATCTAAACACGACATATTTTTATGACGTCGTTACTTTGTTATCTAATATAGGTACTTAAATGAAGCGAAACCCAAATTACTTAACGCAAAAATCGCAAACTGACTGAAAGAAATCTACTGAATCTAATCGACTGTTGAAAGGAAAAACTTGATCTACAATTGTAGAATTATAAGTAGCAATTCCAGTAGGTATACTGGTGCACTAGGACCTGCCCACCAAAAATATAGTTATAAAAGTGACAAATACGAAATGTGCAGAGCCACCTGTTGTATTGCGCTTGAACTAAAACCGAGTTTCGTTGCTACGCAGTTTTGTTTAGTGTAGCAACCGCTGCATTGAATCGCTGAAAAAAGCGATATAGCAGTTTATTAATTCGTTGGTAGGTGTCGCTGTAGTCGCGAGTTACGGTCGTAAATTCAAATTGAAAACGTGTTATTGATGTGATATGTATAAATACGATGACGATATGAAACTCTTGTATCCAAAGAGGATAAACGAACGGTCTTCGGGGGGTTTATAATTATTTTTTAGAATCTTGCATTTGGGTTTCCATGAACGTCAGCCCTAGAAAGTTTGATTTAACCATACCTAAACATCACAACTGTGTTCTGGGTTTTATATCAGTTGTGGTTTATCACGAAAAGCCTCCAGTAACATCCATCTTTAGGTGTGGATTAGGTACCTATTTAGACACACAACAAACCATCCAATATACCTATTATAATCAAATGCATTTTTCTACATACCATCCGTGTAGGTAGGTATTGATCTCAATAGGTATCTACAGGTAGCTCTTTATCTCATTGTCTAAGTAGGTATGTCTTTATCTAGACAATGTTTTCAAGATAATTCTGACAACAAGAAAAAAAACCACCTATTTGGGCTCTAAAGCGGTCAGGTAAAAATTATAATTCATTTATTGTGAAACGACGTGAGGTGACGTGCAAATTACATAGGTAGGGTAACCTACCGGCTACCTACTTATACGAACCTTCTTCGTTTATCGCTCTTTCTATTAGCGAAAACCGTATCAAAATCTGTTGCGTTGTTTAGGAGGAGTTAGCGGATGGACAAACAGACAGAGGTGTAGGTGTATTGATGTTCCTAATTAGGCATGTTCCTAACTAGGTGAGTAGCATAGAGACGAGGCCGCCGACTGCATGTATTTCTCGGCAGTCGGTGGCCTATGGGTTTGTATCTACCGTATCTACAGTAGGCTGCACGTCAGACTGCAATCATAGCAATAGGTAAGTTTACCTACGCTGGCCAAGCATTCTATACTGAAACTTGGTACCTACCTACTTACTATAGTAGGCAAGTTCAACTCAACGTTTTATGAAGTGCTACCACTTACCCTGCGCACCTATTTGACACGGTTCAACTAAATATATCAATAAAAAAAATTGTCGTTATTTTTGTTCTGTAAGCAAAACGCCGTTCGATCTAAGAAACGTTAGTTACCTACTTTTATGAAGAATTTTGTGTGGAAGACGAATTCTTTTAGGAAGATATAGTACAAAAACAACAACATGATCAAATGAATCAGATATAATCTCTCATGATATGATATTTATGACAATTGTGAATAGGACTCCCAAGAATTCCCTATGCAAATAAAACACAGAACGACTCTGCAACTGAAAGATCGTTCAATGATCTGGTGAAACTTGTTGGACCAATCTAAATTAAAAAAATACAGATTTCAGCACACTATTTCCACATTTCCTCCCTCCAATTCTGAATTTAGGACGTTTGTAGTTTAGAAAAGCGGATCGTCGTCCTATTGAGTCGCCGAGGGCGCGGAATCAATTGATGAAGAGGCTGCGATAACAGGGCACGAACGTGTCCCGCCTCTGGGTGACAAGCTCTTACGGACGCCCGAACCCCGCGCTAGCCAGTCTTATCACAGTTCCTGTTGCACGATAATGACAATGCCAGGTGGTGCTTATAAGTTTTAAAGCGGGGTACGGAGTGAGGTTGATTTGATTAATTGAATATTGATTTATAAAAATATTTAAGTAGGTAGAAACCCGAGGCCCTGGGACGAAGGCAAAGAAGGAACAGGAGTGGGTTTTTAGTCAGTAAGTCTGATACTATCTCGCGCTGCGTCCAAGAGCGGGATTTGTCCTAAGATGATTTTCCCAACCAATAAAAAAAAAGTAGGTAAGTATGTAGGATCTTATTTAACTAAAGAAGAAAACTAGAACTAGAAATAAAAATTGAAACCGTTGAAAACCACTCATCATTATGAACAACTTTTATTATGGGACAAACCTGAAATTCGCTTTGGGGATGCAGGTGGAAAGTATTCTGCCTGACCCCTTTTGTGAGTCTTGCGATGAGGTGATGATCCGAGCCGGAAGTAAAAGCCCAACTTGCAGTTAACAATATCTATGTAGGTATGTATTTACTACACAGTTGCCGTTGTAGACATTGTTAGTAATAAATAAAAGTAAGGTATAATAGCCAGTTAAGTTAATATGTAATTTCATGTAAGTAAATGTTAAGAGTATGTATAGGTACCTAGGTACCTAACCATTACTTTTAATTATTATTTTAAGTTTCGCATACCAGAAATGGTGAATATGAGGATCTTTACTGTTATAGTGTATAATGTAACATTCATTTACCATAAAATATATATCTATAATTATTTGACATATTATTTGACATCGTAACTTCATAAAAGTGGCTCATAATGATAAGTTAAATGTATAATGTTAACTGTTTACAACCTGAATACCTACGTCGATGATTTCTTTTAGCTAAATAAATGAATGTCATTCTCCTCCAAAATCCGCCTCCTAAAACCTCCTTCAAAAGATTTTTCCAAATCGAATATTAAATTGCGTATAATAATGACGCGCGTATCATTCCCTCAATACGTTAAAAAACGGAAAATGTTATGTGTATAGGTTTAGTTTGTAAACGAGGTGAGTTACTGCTATCACACAAAGGCAGAATGCCTGACTGGCCGCTATGCTGAGAAAAACCAACTGTGCTCGGCCTGGGAATCGAAACTAAGACCCATTCTATTCATTACCCATGTTCTGAGGAAGATACTTATTTTAAAGTTTAACGATATTTTTATTATTATGTATGTAAGTATCATCTACTGATTTTAATATTCAAAACACTATAGAACAAAACTCAGCATGAACAGAATGATAATCAAATAGCTGGCGGTGTTTCGCCATTGTTTGATTTGATGAAATAATTGATGTACGCAGTTTCAAAGTGGGCAATTAACAAAGCTAGGCCAAACAGAAGTGGGATACGTGTTAGCTTCGGGTTAATCATGTAATAACATTTGCGGGAGAGGGTTGCGGGTTGCGGGTTGCAGGAGCGACTAACAATGTTGACCGTGGAGAGCAAACAGCGGCGGCAGCGTCAGCTCACGGCCCGCCGCACCCGCTCCGCACTGCCGGCGCCGACTGTGGCGCAACCCTATCGTGAGTTACTAGATATTATGGTACAGAGACGAGACTGATAGAAAATGGATTTTTTAGAGTTTCGTCCCAATAGTTGATGTGCCAGTATAATTCTAGACTAGGTTGTTTTGGTAAGGATTTCTCGACCGAAAATATAAATTGGAAACTAACTGACTGACATATCAACGCACAGCCGAAGTAACTGGGACTGGGAACGTGGCATTTTGCACAAGGTTTTCTTTTATGATGTAGGCAAGCACTAAGAGAGGATTTTCCAAAATTTATCCCCCCGTAAGGGCATAAAACGGGTGTCTAAATTTTGTATGAAGAAACCTACTTTTACGCAGGCAAAGCCGCTGGCAGAAGCTAGTTTTATATAAATCTGAAAGTGATTCGCTCCTGAATAAAACTTTTCTACATTACAAATTCATTTTTGGGAACTAGCTTGTGCCAGCGTGTCACTCAGTGATAAAGACGAGCTGTCTACTGATGAAAGAATTTTTAAAATTAGTCCAGTAGTTTTTCAGTTTTCATTACGAACAAAAATACAAATTCTTCCTCTGTATAGTAAAAAAAGGGAAGCTGCTTCTTGTTCAACCAGTTTCAAGGGTTGAGTATATGGTTTTAATTTCAACTCGATACCTCCAGGGGTTATGGAGATAAAGGTTCTTGACAGACAGACAGACAGACAACAAAGTGATCCTATAAAGGTTCCGTTTTTCCCTTTTGGGGTACAGAACCCTAAAAAACTCACAATAGGCATTCTGAACTCTTTTAATTAGCATCAAAGATTTTTAAACACCCAACTAAAGTCAAAATACCAAATCCCATACAAAACACTCGTACTTACCAAAATCCTCGTCAGCATTTAACCTTGTAACTTGAATACAAATTATAACCCATTGTCTTGTAATAACAAGCGCATCGTTTCAATTATTAAGGGATAAGGAAGGGGTTGAATGTTTAGAGTGGCAGGTCACGCTTGCCCAGTGATTACATGTAATTCGCGATTATGCTCGATTCGAGCCCACGAGCCCACCCCTAGTCCCGCGGGCCGCCACGCGTGAAATCACTTTGTTCTACAGTTAGCCTCCTCGCTGCCCTGCTTCAAATTAATTAATTGGATATGATAATTCATATAAAACAAGAAGATATCTCAGTTTCCGATTGATACATATGTAGGTACTTAGATGTTTTTTTTTCACATTAAAATATGTTTCTGATAAAGTTACCAGTTCATTTTTTGAGTTTCAGTTGACTTCACAAACAAACGGTGCAACTACCACCCAATCTACATAAACGGTACGCAAGTGCCTTATGCTAATACAGCCAAATATCTTGGCATAACTCTCGACGCCAAGCTGCGATGGAAAGCTCATGTCAAAAAGAAAAGACAGGAACTCGACATACGCTATAAAAGCATGTATTGGTTACTCGGAAAGAAATCCTGTTTATCAATACACAATAAGATAACTATTTACAAGCATATTTTGATGCCAATTTGGACGTATGGTATCCAACTCTGGGGCTGTACTAAACGGAGCAACATCAAAATAATACAACAGTTCCAAAATAAAGTACTTAGGGATGCTGTAAAAGCACCTCGGTATATCAGAAATGACGACCTCCACCGTGACCTCAAAATGGAACTCGTCACCACCATCATTCAAAAATTTGCTGAAGCCCACGAACACAGACTTCACCGACACGTGAATGTTGAGGCTATACAGCTGTTAGACAATACGGACCTAGTGCGTAGACTAAAGAGAACTAAACCTTTTGAGTTAGTGTAGTGTTTAAAGTTACTGTATAATAGTGATCAATGCTGTGCTATGCATATTACACATGAACAAAGTGTTTTTAAAATATCAGACTCTAAGAAAGTGCTATGGACTTCTATAAGTGCTAAAGGACGCTATTCTTAGTTTAAGCAAAACCGTATAAAAATAAGTTAAAGTTAAATTACTTATTAGTCTTTTAGGCTAGATTGTAATCAATTATTAAGAAATTTATTCTTAATAATAAAGAAAAAAAAAAAAAAAAAAAAAAAAAAGTTCATTTTTGAAATTACAAACTTTTTACATCATTTTTTCTAGCGACCGGACCCAGCTTCGCACGGGAGTTATAAACTTTTTAATTCTAGGTTTTTAATTACTATAATAAGCATGGGTTAGACACCTAAACCAAATATCATATTGGTGAAAACCGCATGAAAATCTGTTCAGTACTTTTTGAGTTTATCGCAAACAGACATACACGCGGTGGATGATTTTCTTTAATGACATTTATGGAGGATACCATTATAAACGCGAATGTGAATTTGTTTATTACAAGATTATGATGTAATTTCGGATACACGTCAGGGCCACAAAAAGGACAAAGGATATTGGTACTACTTTTATCTACAAAGAACGAGTACTGTTCCCGAGAAATCTTCAAGCACGCGAGCGAAGCCGCGAGTAAAAACTAGGACATGCATAATTCAGCGTAACGTGAAAAGATAACAATAAGTTACATAAAGGAAGCGCAGCTAGCCTTGAGGAGCCGTAGCACTATCGCCGTAGCATCGCTACGTAAAAATGTAACGTGTAGCACAGGTGCTACGAAATTTTGGCATCGACGACAAGGATGATTTTGTGAACCTTTTTGTCGAAATTAAATTAACTAGACATATACATATATACGCATCTATCTATGTATATCACAGCATCCTTATTAATATAGAGAGAAAACATATAAATAAATAGTATGCAAATACATACGTGATATCCATTCTATTCGGTAGTATACAGTACCTACTGAAGTACACGTATATTTCGTAATGTATGTCATGTTATTATTATATTATGTTATGATATTATCCTAGTATTAGCGAACTTATGTCAGTGAAAATAAAGGCTGCATGAGTATGCGCGCGTCGCGAAACGTCATTGGGTCGGAGGGCGGAGTTTCGCGCCGCCCTGTGCCGCGGCGGCAGTCCGCTCCAGGCCGGCGTGCGCCCCGCACGGCCCCATGGTGGAACACGCGCTCGTCGACTGCTCCCAGGCGAGCGCCATGCAGACCCTGCCCCCGCAGCCGCACCGCGATGGCGAGGAAGACCAGCTCGCCGACGAATACGTGCAAAACTTTGAGCTCGACCACCTCGAGGACCACAATGTTGTGAAACGCGAACCTCTGCGTACTGGCTGGCAAGAGATGGTTGAACCTCCACCTGCGTGTGCCCGCGCGTGCCGCCCGTGGCCTGACGCGGGTCCGTACCCTCAACCTCACGTGGCTATCGCTGTGGACCCCAGCACGCCTCCGGAGACCCCGCCAGCACCTGTGGGACGAAGTCCTTGTCGCGCGGCATTGGTTGACGACGTTCTTTGGCTACCACACATGCGAGAGCCGCTCGACATGCGTACAGTACCTTGTGGTAGTTTTGAAGACTGGGATCGACGCGAGTGGCGCGAGCAGGATCACCACATGCAACAGGTCGCGCTGCGCCCTGCCAGCTCCTGCTCAGCGATGTCCCCACGAACTGGACCTCATCCATCCTATCAGCCTTCATCCTGTGGCGATGATCTTATAAGTGATGATTTACTTATGACATTGAGCGTGCGAGAACTCAACAAACGGCTCCATGGTTTCCCAAGAGAAGACGTGACACGACTTAAGCAAAAAAGACGCACACTAAAAAACCGCGGCTACGCGCAAAATTGTCGCAGTAAACGTTTACAACAGAGGCAAGAACTAGAGTTGACGAACCGGTCGTTGCAGGACGAGCTGCACGTGCTGCAGCTGCAAGTGGCGCGGGTGACGCACGAGCGCGACGTGCTGAAGCAGCGGCTGGCGCTGGCGGCGCGCGAGCACGCGGTGCCGCACGCGCCACCCACGCCGCACTCCTCCCCCGAGTTCTTCTCGGAACTGTGACGGCAGGGCGCGGCGCCGCGGCCCGGCGCCTCCGCCGCCGCCTCGTCCTGCGCCTGGCAGCGCTACTGAGCCTCCGCCGCTGGTCTCCGGACCAAGGGGGCTCACAGGGCCGACTCTCGTGCTTTTGTTAAGTTTGAAATGTAATTATCATCAGTTCCAGTTCTATAGTTTCTTTTTATTAAGGTGGGACAATGTAGTCGTCACCCCGTCGTCGGGGGCGGCTCGCAAGCACCGTGTTAAATATAATGGTTGTGTCGTAAGATATGCATAGCTTCGTTAATCTATATGTATTATTAAAATTAAAATATATGTATAAGTTAAATGAGTCATGAACACTGATTAATCGAATAATTGTAAATAGATACATAAATGACGAATATTAACTATAGGAGGATTTGTGTTTTCCTAATAAAATATTTCTGAAAATATTCTTTTATTCAATGATATTCAAATATTGTACAGAACCGTAAGTCCAAGCAAAGGAGCAAAAATTTTGGCGCTTACTCAATCATTGTATCGTATAATATTAATTGAATTTGTAATATAATGACTTACCTTAAATTGATCTATTTTTCCAAATGACTAAAACTTTAAATGTTGCTGACAAAGTATAATAACAAACATGCACGTACACTGGTGTTCAAGTGCTTTTTTGTGACTTAGGAAATCAATGAGCGAGATTTTGACTCTAATAGTCGTCGCCAAAACAAAAGTCCTAAAATGGTTAAAATATTCATAAACGAATTCCCACACTACATCTTGAGTTAAAGTAATTTTGTTTTCGTAACTTCATTCATAAGTAGATACCTAATAAATAAAGGAATGGGATGTTATAAAATATTCAGGTACAGATGTATACTCAATCTAGGTACTGAATTATACCTAGTAGGAAGGAATATTGGCTACGAATATACGATACTAATATTACTATAATTTTCTGAAGTTTTATTTTCCATTTACGCCACACAAACACTTATTTATCAAGTACTTTAGGAAAAATCTTCGCAAGAAGAAATTTTTGAATTACTTTTTTGTACTCATTTTCTATCGCTTTTGTAAATCAAAGTTTAAGTGCACTCAATTTACACAAATAACATATTTTGGTAAGCTTGCAGAACATAATATAATATCACGACCGCATACCCCAAAGGGTTAGGCACAGAATAGCTGCAGTGCACCTATTAGGTTGTTGAACCAGCATTTCTTCCGACTTTGCTGTCGTTATCTATTTTACAGGAAGAACCAAAAGGTTGCCTTGAACTATATTCGATGAAGTAGACTAAATCAATCAGTGTAAGAATTTTAACTTTCTACAAACATTCAAACTTCTTTCTTTTTATAAAAATAATTTATGTCATGTTGCTCATCAGGCCCGTAATTGAGTATTTAAAATAATATTAAGAACGAGTGATTTTCAGGCTAAAATTGAGTTTGACGCTTACTCAATATAATTAATTTGGTGGTTAGAAACCTATGGCAGTTTGTTTCAGTTGACTATACATTTATATCATAGGAAAGTTAGTCACCATACGCATCTTGATATCTTTGTATCTTCTGAAAACCTAATGAAACTACTCGTACCTAATTGTAAGCATTTTGATAAAATCGTCTAAATGTTACGTGAAATATTTCATGTCGATTTAACTTAAATCGTAATAATTCCGAGTCCAATGACTCTTGTTAGTAGCAATTGTGCAACATCAGGTGAAGTTTGCGACGCCATCCGTCGCGGACATCGATTGCTCAAGAGTTGCAAGGAATTGAGGTCGAAACGGTAGGTAAGTGTGCATTGTTTATATTCATATTATAATAACGCAAATTGTATTATGTAGGTTCCGACGCAAAATTATTTATTCTGTAAGGAATACCTGGAAGGACTTGAGGAAGGCCTTTTCTACAGCAGCGGGAAAGTTTTCTCTATGGCGTTGGTGACCCAAAGACTTATATATCGTAACGTATTTTGGAACAATATTCATAATTTATTTTTTCTTGAGGTGGAAAATCATTTAATGATTTCTCCCGTTCTAGGCTGGAGCAAGAAGGTGTGTTAGACTTTTACTGACTGAAACCTACCTGTGTTCATCAGTTGCCCTTCACATTATAAGATTAAGGTTTTCTTCTAGATTTTAAACCAGAATTTGGAGTGAATTAATTTGCTGTTATAAATTAGTAAGATAAACAAAGTAAGATATCTTCTTGTCTAAGTTTTCCCGTAAAAGTAAAATTTTCAATCAGTTGTAGGTCTTTTATTGCCACGTGCCTTATGAAAGTAAATAACGATGTTGTGTGAAGTTTTGGATAGATAACATTAGTTACACAATATAACATACATAATAACCATTTCAAATTACAGCTGTCACTAATTTATTGAGGACTTTGAGTCACTCTTACGTAAATCAATGTTGATCATATCGTAAACAAAAGACAATGTTGCAGTTTCCAATCTAGCTCGTGTTAGAATATCATTGAATTCATGTTAATCGGTTTTAATAATCTGAACGTCGGGTTCCGGCTTCGATTCCGAGGGTGAGCATAGTTATTGAGTTTTTTTTTTCCAGAAATTACTTAATAAGTTAACGTAGGGCTCCCTAGAGTAGGTAAAGATTTATTTATTGATAGTTTTTATTGAGACCTGTCGTGCTACCACGAGCATTTAAGGGCCTATTACACTACTCGATATTCAGACAGCCTTATTCGATGTCGCGTCGTATAATAAGGGTTAGACCAGTCTTACTCTGAACAAAAAATAAGACTGAATATCGTGTGCTAAATGTCGCGAAGTGTAATAGGCCCTTTAACGCGATCCATTTGACAACCTAAACTAAACTGTTACGTCATGGTATGCCCCTCGAACATAAATGGTTACTCAAACAGCTTTTCCTACGATGATCATTACAATACCTACTTTATTTATAGGTTCTTTGTTCCTTGGACGTGTGTGGACTGTGGCATTCTCTTCCTGCCAAAGTTACTTAGCTAGATTAAGACGTCGCTCATTTGCGACCAGAATGACATAATTATGTTATTTTTGTATTTATTTATGTACACACAAACACTTAACAATTAAAAGAACAAAAGCAGATAGAAGAGCACAAGGGTAATGTTTATTTCAAATGAAAATTCTTCCAGCAGATCTGCGACAGAAGAGTTGGATGAGAGATGTAGACACAGTGTATACAAATAAGTTAGATACTTAAAAATATTCTATATTATCTGAATTAAAATAATAATCATGATTTTACAGGAAAGGATGTTGAAGATCTTCATAATCATTTTCTGTTCTTTATAGGTGTCTATACAAAATATATTTTATAAATAAATTTCTAACGAAACACATTTATTTATTATATGCAGTAAATTTATATTTTTTAAATATTTTATGTGTCGCAAATGTGTGAACTGTCAATTTGTCGGCATGGTTGGCTAGTGGTTAAGCAATTGACTGCTGCGCTGCGTGTCGCGGGTTTGATTCCCGCATTGAACTAATATTTGTATTGTCTACATATAGGTGTTGCGAGTCTGGGTGTCTCGTGTAGGTATGTGTGTTTAAATGTTTGTGAGCGCACTCACGACACACAAGTTATTCCTAGAGTGGCGCAACGTTTTAAATAAAAAAAATATAGTACGGCCGGTAGAAAAATCATCCAATGACATCCCCCTTTTCTGTCAGACTTTTACTGACTAACACTGGTATCTCCTTGAGGCGCGCGTGGAACAGTACGCGCCGTCGACGACTTGGGCTCGGTCCGGACGGTTACCGGACGATCGGACGGCGAGCTACCCATTGCTCGCCGTCTGCAAGCCCACGCCTACGGTGGCCGGAAATCGGGATCGGAAACCTGGTGGCTGGGGCGTGAGGGCTGCACCCTCGCGCGTGCACGTGCGGCCTCCTCCTTTGCTAACATTACTGCTTCGCAGAAGGATTCGAACGCCTGCCACTCCTCCTCGTTTCAGACCATGGCCTGTACCAAGGCCCGGCATGAGAGATCGTTACCGCCGATCTCCCTCATGAGGACACGTCGGTGCTCTGCCCAAGCGGGGCACGTCTACGCTTAACTTTTGTTTTGGCGACTGGCAAAGATTAATTTGTATCAGGTTTTAGTTGCTCTTTACGACTCTAAATGGTACAGATAGTTTAGTTGTTACCTTCCATGTTTAAAAAACTAATGGGTGCCAAATTTAGTAAGATTCGCTAAGGTCCCCAAGCAAATCACACTATTTGCAGTAATTTGTAAATCGCAGCGAAAGTTGTATTCAAACAAAAACTTTTTATATTTTTACGGACGTAAGAAAACAAGATGATAAAAGTTGGTATAGCACAAAAATTAAGCTTGCTACTATTTTGCGACTTACAGTACCAAATTTGGAGTCATATTTAAATCAGTTTCGAGAATTATATCAAGACAAATACCTACAGTCTGTAAGAGTTCCGGCGCTTGTTCGACACGATAACAACTAAGTTGTGAGTACTTGTGTAGGTACCTATTGTACGACACCGTCACACGGCGATGTTAGTAACTTGACGCTCAAGTGTTATTAGAAATGAAGGCGTCGTGTTCACTGATAACGAAGCAAATACCAATAAATTAGACGGATATTATGTCCGTTTATTTATACAAGAGTCGTAAAATAAAGCTGTTTAAAATAAGACTTTATTTCCACTCTGTTTTGTATTAAGATAATAGTTATTTATTTATTTAAACTTTATGTACAGAAGTAGTACCTATATAGGCGGATTTAGCACAACAGGGCATTCTCTACCAGCCATTGCAGCCAACTTTTGGGTTAAAAAATACAATACTGTGGTAGGTGTGTATGATTCAGTGTCATTCTTTATTGTGTAATTTACCGATACATACATCTGTCTAAGCGATCAAGAAACAAATTGTTTACTTGCATTATTCGGCAATACTACTCTATGATAGGCTCGCGCTTCACCGCTATCTCACCTTACCAAGAAGTAACCTATTCACTCTTGACTTAAAGACTCCCAGGGTGGAGCTATGAGGAAACACAGACTACGGCAAGGAATTTCACTCTTTAGCTGTACGGACAATGAATGTGTTCACAAAACGTTTTGTGCTATTAGTTATTGAACAGTTATTGATGGTTTCGATATCCTCCTTAAATTACGAACGATATGCTTCTCACCATCATCTCAGTTTCAGACGTCGATATCTGAACATAGACCTTCCCCAAGTTTCGTCATCTTGTCGATCCTGTACTTCTCGCATCAAGAGAACAATAATAATATTCCACAACTATCACACAAAGCCGTCTAGTCTCAAGCTAAGCAGAGCTTGTGTTATGAGTACTAGACAACTGATAAACTTACTTATATATTTCTAAGTACATACATTTTATAGATAAATTACACCCAGACACGGAAGAAATGATCGTGCTCATCACACAAAGATTTTTCCTGGGTGGGAATCGAACCCACGACCGGAATAGCAGTCAGGGCTACTAACCACTAGACCAGCAGGTTAGTCAGAAAGAAACTACTCATAGGTTAAGATATTGGAGTCAGTAGCATTTATTTAGTAACCTAGAATCACTCCCTATACGATTACAATAAAAACTGTACAAGTGCGGTTTGTGACATCGACTCACCATTAGGGAATTGGAGCCAAAAAGTTAAGTTTTAATGCAAAGTTTATAGTTAGTATGTAAGCACCTAATTGTTTTGAAATGTCAAAGAAACAAATAATTGTTTAGAAACAGGAACGCAAGCTGATAATGGTAGTGACAAACTACCACACTCAGAGACGCCACTCGGGAACCGGGGACACACAGACCGCCAACAAGAAGTAAATAAGATTTCTTGTCACTGATATACCTAAACATACACATTATATACCTGCATATTATTATTTTTAGGGTTCCATACCTCAAAAGGAAAAAACGGAACCCTTATAGGATCACTTTGTGGTCCGTCTGTCTGTCTGTCTGTCTGTCCTTTATCACGGGAACACGTGGAGGTTTCGAGTTGAAATTAAAACCATATACTCAGATCTGCAGTCCCTTAAAGCTGCGAAAAAATCAAACTTCTGTGTTAATGTCGCAAAAAACGTATATTTCGACACTCTCAAGGGAATCAAATCGGGTACTTCCCGTTGCCCTAGAATTCTGAAATTTGGTATGAAGCAAGGTCTCATATAGTATAAGTAAGGGAAAAAATCTGAAAACTGTAAATTTGTAGTTAAGCAACAAAAGAAGAAAATTGCGTTTCGAAAAAATCTTAGTAACTCAATTCGGGAATTGTTGTTATAAGTAAGTTTGTACGGAACCCTCAGTGCGCAAGTCCGACTCGCACTTGCTCGGTTTTTATAGATATTTTTTTAAATTTAATGATATAGGTAGTCCAATGATGGATCACGCCTCCCTAGAAGTAACCTATTCACTCTTGAATAAAAGATGTTCCCAAAACCGCAATTGGTTGACCACTCTCAAATATAGAAATCCCACCAAAGAGCAAAAGAAGATGTTTAATTCAGGGAGATGCTATTGAGTATCTTTACTGCCCAACGTTAACTCCCCAGGTTCGTACGGTCTACCAGGATTTTAAAAGCCTCTCCCTCAGTCATTCCAGACCTACCGTTTGGGACGAGAACTTGCAACGTTTGCAATATTAGAAGAAATTTTTTGTGGAAATTAACATCAAAAATTTGTATGAGGAGCAGTGGTGACCGAGTGGTAACAGCCCCGAGTTACGAGTTGTAGGTCACGGGTTCCAACGCAGCCAGACTCATTACTTTGTGTAATTTATTTTATCACCACTGCTCTCAAAACGGTGAAGGGAAACATCGTGAGGAAACCGGCATGTCCTAGAATCAAAAATTCGAAGACTTATGACATTCACCAACCAGCATTGGGCCCGCGTGGTGGATTATGGCCCATTCCCTCTCCTGGAGAGGAGGCCTGAGTCCCAGCCGTGGGAACATTAAAAAGGCTGATTATGCTTATAACATCAAAAAGCCAGCAAAGCAATTTCCCCAATGAGAAAGTTCCTGTGTACTTCTTCAAAGAGAGCAACGAATCTTAAAACTAGATTCTAGAAATTTTTGTCATTAGTACCTTTTGTCCTAGTACCTATGCAGGTCTCAGTCGTAAGGTCCTGTAAGGTATGGTATATAATATACCTGCTTTAGTACCTAGTAAGTATAATAATATATACCTTAATGTGTAGTGATAGGGATGTTTACTGGTGCATATTTGAACAAAAACTATAGCTGCCACTAGCTACGATTCAAACATATTTAAGCTACTCCTGTTTTTCGATCACGACCAATGTGTTTAATCCGAGCGTCTCTTTGTCTTTTCGAGCGACAACACCAAAGAAGTCAGTGTATCTAAGTCCTTATTGCACGATACTTCCCGGCGTTTCCACGAACATTCTTCTGATAGGTCACCTATTTTATGACTTTACATTATTACTCTTTACTTGACAGAACCATCAAAACCGAAGTATCTGGTTAGTAAGACACTTAATAATCATGAATTGTACCTACTATTATATTCACTGTACTTTTTCAAAAATAATATTTAATATAATATTTCCACATAATATGCAATTATGTACATACTTAGCTCAGGCATGAATCCATTATTTTAGTGGTACATCTATCAAGCGACGTCTGAAGTCAACATAGTCGGTCCATATCTCGTAGCAGAGCTACGGGGCCTACGGGCTACGAGACGGCGTAGAGGGACGCGAGGGGCGTGGTCAGTAGAGGCACGCCCCGCCAGAGCGAGACAGCTTGCGCGCCGCCTACCCGGCACGGACTCAACCACAATGCATTTTCATCTGCTCAACATCCCAGATTTGCCTATTTCTTAGGAATAAGGCTCAGATTTGAATGGAAAAGATTTGTGTGTATGAGAAGGTCGGTGTATCTATGGACTTGTAGTGGTATGTTGAGGGTACAACCACCTCCGCTCTCTCGTACCATCGGTCGCTTATTACGGACTATAGCGGTACGTAAGTAGAGACTGTCATGCAAATGGAGGCCTGTTAATGAAGTCGAGGAGAATTATGGGCATTGTTACTGCGGCCCCGGCCATTGTAATGGCCCATTTGGTAGGCGTACATCATAATAATATATGGGACAATTATTTCTACGATGCCATTGGACTGCAGTTCTGACCAAGGCTTTTTGGTGACTGCTATTTATTTGGCCTGTCGTTAATAAATACCATATACTTTTGGTAAACAGTACGTAGAAAGTAAAATATTATCTGGTTAGTTCACTTATTGTGATTATATGGGATTCTGGTTCTAGTTAGCCAGATTTGTGTTATTGAAGCGAATTACAGGATGGTGTTTATGCAAAAATAACAAAAACTATGAGAAACCCAAGTAATGAGATACAGGTTTATAATTATGAGATATATATACCTCTGGTTTTTTATTATTGTACTATTACCATATTTATGTAAATATTCGTGAAATCCACTTTAAATTTGTCAAATCATTGTAAAACCTCTTACTTGAGACACTTTATTTTTAGCAACAAAACAGCAGGGGAAACTTATCTATAGTGTATCACCTGAAGCTGTGACCGGGTGCTGGATAGAGAAGCTAGGAGATAATGATTCTGGATGTTGCCGGAAAGCTTGTTGGCCTATTTATTCTAATAAATAAAAATCTCGTGTGTTTTGTATATTTTTGGATTTTTTTTGTGTAATAAAATGGGTGGGTCTGAAAATAGGTCGTAGGCTTTTATTTACCTTCCTACCCCCACACCCCATTTTTTTCTTTGATAATTTATATGGCAGAACAACATTTGCCGGATTAGTTAGTTTTAACATACCTACAAGCCATTCTAATTTATTATTATTCACTAAAACCTAATTCACTATTCACTAAAACATAGTGGTTGACTACAGTTACTTATACTCAACATATTTATTTCTTCATTGTGTGCCGAATAAACACGTTTTTTTTCTTCCTTTTCTTTACTTATAGCTCAGTCAATTGAAACAGAAATTCCATTAAAAATCTAAAATAAAAACAAAAATTATTGATAAAAAATGTATAGTTCCTTAAACACTTTTTAGGAATTTCTCGTGGATAGCGGTACCGTTTCAACAACGAAAAATAAAATATAGCATGAATTTCAGCAATCTTTGTGCACCTTCCATCTGCACCTTTTTTATGATCAAAAAATTAAAATCTGAATTATTGTTTGTTATGCTCTTGAGCCTCCGGGCGTGGATCACTACTACAACTCCAGTTTCCTAAAAAAATGGCTTCGACCGGTTTGAAGCTCGAAATTCGTGACAAATTCAAAAAAAGATTGAACGACGGCCATTATCGATGTATTCATTACCTATATTTTGTCCATTTTTGTGAGAAATCCTTTGGTAGTTTGGAATTGTCATATTTTACAAACTCAACTCCATCCAGAGCCTGTTCGGTAAAAAAATGTACAGTTGTTTTTCTCATCATCCTAAACATGCATGCAAACTCCGTCAGACGTCTCGTCCCAACTCTCGAGACAAAATCATAATTTTTCGCCACAACAAGCTTCGTCTGGTGGTGTCTGATCGTCCTGCGTAGTAGCAGGGAGCGATTGCGATGTCCGGACTCCGCCGATCGGTCATAAAGACGAGCCAGCGTCTTCGGCGCTGACGCTGCACATTTTTCTAGTGGCAAGGTTGTTGCTAGCAGTGACGTCAGCACTCTTAAAATCACCGTTTTGACAGTTCTTCCATATAAGAACTGTCAGATATCACTCCTAAAATCTCGAGTTTGGTATCTAAATAAGAAAACTTTTCAGCAGACTAAGCTTTTTCTGATGATGTCTGATCTCCGTGCGTAGTAGCAGGGAACGGGTGCGATGTCCGGACGCCGTCGAGCGCTCGTAGTGATGAGCCAGCGTCCTCGGCGGCGACGCGGCACATTTTTCTAGTGGCAAGGTCGCTGCTAGGTGACGTCACCACTCCATACTTTCTGTTTTCAAACTTAAATTAAATATCAACATTTTGGTAGTTTTCAATGTTAATTATAGACTATCCTTAGTTCTATAAGACCGTCCTTTTCCTTATCAGACAGCTCCAGCTATCGATGACTTTTTTGTGACCTTCCCAGATTTTCCATACATAATCTCAAATAGGCCTCAAACAATCGCTTTGTAATTACGTACAGCGAATCTCTAATACTCTGACTGTCCACAGGTGAAAAATTTATTTAATGCAATACGTTGTCTTTTTCAGTAGAACGCATACATTTGAATGTTGACATTATTTTTGATAAATACCTAGCGTCCTTAAAACTACCTGTACAAACATCACACAAGTCGGAATTCTTTGCTTGGATTCTCAGATAGCTTGGTGAAGTTTAGCAATGATGTACAGATGTCCAATAGAAGTCTCTATCGGTGAGCTTCATGCTGTCTTCTGAGTTTTATGTCTAGTGGGCATTTTCCTTACAATACTTCTAAGATAACTTTAAAATCTAAATAAAATTATAAAACAAAAATGCCCTGATCTTTCAATGTTCACAAGTTTGTATATTTCCAAAAAGACACCTGTAGGTGAATACTATGGGAAATGCATGTGAAAGCGCTGATGGAGTGTACGAGTAAGCGGTAGTGTAGGGGAAAGAGGAACGCTTACGCGGAGCTGAGCCAGCACTCTGCGGCAGGGTCGCCCGCGGTCGATACTCCCGCACTAGGTCGACCGGCTCCTACGGTATCTATTGGTGCCTGCTGTTCACAAGCAAAGATGTTTTGTAACTTTGTTATAAATTAGTAGTAAAGAGGAAACAAAACATTGTAGGTATCGGTAAAAAATTATATAATTAAGTCATCATTATGCACCTGCACCTGTAAATGTAAAACCACATGTAAGTTCAACGAAGCATGGCCTTCATGCTTCGTTGAATTTACATGTGGTTTTACATTTACAGGTTTTTACAGTTATAAACACAAGCTGTGAAAGATTTCATGAGATTAGGTGATTAAAAAGGCAGACGACTTTTATATCAATTCAAAAAAAAAAAAAAACAAACAAGAGGCTGAGAACCAAATGCTGAAAATGTGGGAAAATAATTTTCGCCTGTTTAATTTTTTGATTCTTTGTTAAAATATTATTTTTCATATATTATTTAATAAATAGAGCAATTTTCATGTTTTAATAGTTTTGTTAGACGACATAATGCGAATCTAGCGCTGCAGCGAACTTTTGTTTTAACTTTTCAGTATTTCGACAAATAGTTTCCATGAACGTGCTTGTCTATCGCTAGAATATAAGTCGATGGCAATTTTTATTTCCGCTTAATACATTTATAATAAAACTTTTTTTTTTTTGATACTGAGGTCTGGCCGAAATTTTTGAAAAAAATTAACAAAATCCATTTGTCGATAGAAAAGTAAAAAAAAACTATATTTAATGGCTTTTTTATAATTGTTTCACCACAAATGGCCAGGAATATTTCATTTAATTAAGAAGGTTGTAAAGTCCTCATAAGTCCATCCTTTTTAACAGACTTAAAGGCGGTTCGTTGTTGATTATTTTTTTGTGTGTGTGTTCACCGATATCTCAGTCAAATTGTGGATTGATTTTGAAAAATTCAGTTATTGTTTCAAAGAGTCTACTGCTGAATTAGTTCTGTGATTTTTTTGTGATCTGGTAATAAACTTCGGAGATATGGAACGGAACTCCTCATATGATCATAGTAGAACTGTCGTAATAGGTAAAAATGATTTGTTAATACGTGTAGTCGATGACTCACTGAATGAAGAAGGCCAGGGGATACATCGAACTGATCTGATGATGAAAGCACTGGAGCTCCATAATAAATCAATTTATTCTAGCCGTTTCTGGGTTTATTAATATTGTCAGAAGATGAACTTTGGCTATAAGGTACCATCGAACTGATCTCATGATGGAGTTGGATGATAGGCACGGGAACTTGTTGTCTGTTAGTATGACTGATGTGGCCAACAGACGAGGTTCTATATCATGAAAAGCAACCATTTCATGATATTGCCGGTCACATCATGAAATGATCAATTCTACCATCTGGTCACTACATATATTTAATTATAGTTTGGATTCAAACTTCAATCATCAACAGAAAGTGCCGTAATGTGTCTTACGCATACCGTCAGATACTGTAATAACCGTATCATCCCGGTATAGGTATGCATGCTTTCTCGACTGGTCCAGGGCTTTTGATTTGGTGGTATATAACCTTTTGAGGAAAAAACTCGAGAGTAACGACTTACCACGAGAACTGGTCTACCATCTTCAAGTGCGAACTAGATCAACAGCGGAGCCATATCACCTGAAATGCGGCGTGAGACAGGGCGGACCGACCTCACCCAGGCTATTCAACTTTGACGCGGTGATCGTCGCGCTGAGCGTGAGCGTGTCAATAATTTAAGCTATGCGGACGACATGGTTCTGCTGAACGCGTCGATCTACTGCCTGAGGAGATTGATGGTGATATGCAAGGATTACGCTATTTCTCTTGGACTTGTTTATAACATTAAGAAAAAGACCATGTACTGACATGGTCTTTGTGGCCAGTGATGCTAGTACCCCAGAAAATGTACTACAAGTGCTAATAGTTATGGAAGACCTCAGAGATTGTGCTGACTTAGAACGGAAACGAAAGGCAGTATCTAAAAGAGCTAATATTATAGCAAGCCAGATGCAGAAAAGCTACAGCACTGTTTCTGACTGTATCATGAGACCATGCCGCAGAGATGTGCGGCTCTTATGCTCGGTGTGTGGGCCAGCTCCAACGCTGTGCTGAAAATGATAGCAAGTAGGTTGGAGTGTCCTTATGTGCGCCTGTGACAGACAAGTTACATAGAGTACCTAATGTAAGAGACTACTGTAATGATCTTTGTGTTATAAATATTAATGATGTTTGTAATATTTTTAATTTAATTGTTTTTTGTATGATTAACGCCACTTGTTTTAACAACTAATTCGCTTATGGTCTGACGACCGATTGCAAATGGAAGGAGGAAAATAATAATAATAATTGCAGTGGGATTTTAGAGAGTAAACCAGTGAATGTAGGGTTAGTGACAATGGTTAGTATGTTTGAGGTCAGAATAGCAGTGAATGGAATAAAGAATGGTAAGGCCATTGGTCAAAATGGAATACCAGTTGAAGTGTGAACAACTTGCGAACCACGGATGCCCCTCAAGTTGAAGGGTAAAATGTACAAGTCCCTGATAAGACCTGTCATACTATATTGATCAGAATGTTGGGCTGTGAAAAAGGATGGATGAAAAAAGATTGCAAGTAGCGGAAATGAGAATGTTGAGATGGATGTGTGGTGTGACGAGAATGGATAAAGTGAGAAATGAGTATATTAGAGGAAGTTTGAAAGTGGCGCCAGTGACTGAAAAGTTGAAAGAAAATCGTTTGTCTTCGTATGGTCATCTGAAGAGGAGGGATGAAACGCATGTTACTAAATGGGTTCTGAGTATCCATTTGGATGGATGGAGAGGAAGAGGGATGCCAAAGAAAAGATGGATGGAATGTGTAAGGAGTGATAAGAAAGAAAATAGAGTTAGTGATAGTGTGACGGGTAACAGGACAGAATGGAAGAAAAAAACGTGTTGCGCCGACCCCAAGTAATATGGGATTAGGGCAGAAGAAGAAGAAGATTGAATTTTAGTATTTATTTATTATTTTAATGTAATGATTTCATAGATGAGTTATGAAACCTAAAATAAATCGATTGAATTAAAGAATACGAAACAAGAAACACAAAAATCTCCAAAGTCTTCTCTCTTGCGCATCGACGCCGAGTAGCATGCCAGCTTTTTTAATTTTTTATTAGGTTTGTTTATTGGGTTTTACGATTTTTTTATTATGTACATTATTGGGTTTTAATGCGTTTCAAACTGGACAAGATGGTAACTGTGGATTAGGATCAGGATCACCAGAGCGAAAGTGTGCAAGAGCAGGAGGGATGGAGTGTATACATGAATGGGGTCTGCTTGGGGAAATGGCCCAGGTCGGACCAACTACAAATAAAAAATATTGTAGGTTCATCATGGAATTAAAATAAAAAAAAAATATTATATCTGATGAAGTAATTATGAAATAATACACAAAAAGTGACTTATTTTGTTGTAACAAAATCAAGTTTCAACGAGCAGCAAGAGTAGCTTTTTTACAGAAATATTATTATTATAAAAAATATACTCTTGCTGTGTCTCAGATAGAGAATTATGGTCACGTGTGCATTCTCCTTATACTCATTTACAGCGCACAAAACTGGTATATCACTCTTCAGTGGAGGCTTGGACCTCCGCAGATGTGTGAAATACCAGTTTTTCGAGGTTTACCAACGAGCCATCTAGCGCAGTATCCAGGTGGTTCGAATTTTAGACCGTGTAAGGAACACAATACTGTGTACCAACTTCACAACGTTAACCCGGAAGGCTTCTTAAGTGCGATTGAGCCGGATATGTCTGTTGCATATCAGATGAGTTGTCGGCTAAATCACTTATTGAGTCCCATTAACCGCTAATCGACATCGCAGCAGACTAAGATGCAGTTTTAGGGATGATGGCGTCCGGTTTGGACTGAGCCCGAGTTGTTGACGGTGCGTAGTGTTCCACACGCACCTCGAAGAGATGTCAGCAAAACTGTAGGGGCCCAGCAGGACTGAAGCCTACCGCCTTTCGGTAGGTGTTATTCGTGATCCTGGGACGCAAAGGGCAACTGAAGGAACATAGGTAGGCACTATACCGCATGCTAGGACTGCCTTTGCAAGACGACATATTGATGTGCTAGCTCCTAAAATTTATAATATATTCCTCAAAACAAATAATGACTGCAAAACATATACTATCCGCAAATTTAAAACCAAATTGACTCTCTGGCTAAAACAGTACAATTATGATGAAATTGAAAACCTAATTTCAGGCAAATAAATATTCTTATGATTTTATATCTTCACTTACACGCTATTCAAAACACACACACACACACACACCACTGAATGCTTAATTTTAAATCTAGACCTAAGTATTTATTTTTAAAGTATTTCTGACATAATAATGTATTTACGAAAACTGGCGAAGACACTGGTCCATATGATACAGTTTACGCTAGTTTATGGACCAGTGGATTCATTTCTATGTAAAACTATATGTCAATAAACTTTTATTATTATTTTATTATTATTATTATAGGTGTGGTTTTAGTCAGTAAAAGCCTGACATGCTCTCGCGCTACACCCTAGGGCGGTAGAAGTCATTAGATGAATTCCCATCTTAATAAAAGGTTTAGGGATAAACTCGAATCTTGCCGGAAGGACTGTCCCACGATGGCAGAGGACAGACGGGTGCACGGCTGATGCTGTGGAAAATAGAAAAGGAGGCGTTTTCCCAGTAGTGGGACATAATGGGCTAATTAGATAAGATTAAGACAGTGGTGAGTGGCTTTCTAAGACAAATATTAAAATTATTTTGCAAAGTCGAATACAAAACATGGAAACTATTGGAAACAATAAATTACTGTAGTTTTTCATACAGGAGGCAAGCTAAATCGAATGACAAAGTATATAACAGCTGTACGTGTGAACATACCCAGTTGCTGACAAGAACTGACGCGTGCTGACGACGCCTGACGAAGCGTAGCCGTCGCAGCAGGGTCATCGCCTCGACATATGACCTGCTATCGCGTCCTACACAATGTACAAACGCGAATATCTGATATCGATAGTACCATGCATTTTAGCTATAAGGTTTTAAAATGGATATGATGAAATTCCCATTGATGTTTCAGTACAACTCATGTAGCGAGTCCTTTGCAAACATCTAGACAAAGGTTTTTTCTAACTGACAATCGTAGCCATTTACATTCATTTCTATTCTTATAGTCTCAAATAAAGACGGTTCTTCATGAATAAATTAGAAAAGCCAGTGTATTGAACATAGAGAGATCTAGATGAAGTGTGTGGGGAGGGGCGCGGCGGGCGGGCGCGGATCGCTAACTAGGCACTATTGCCAATCGATAGGTCGTTACTTGAGCTGCCAGCCGCGCCGCCGCCGCTCCGCCGGACACGCGCGACTCATCACTTTAGATGCTGCTACGTCAGGTCACTCTCCTTTTCTCGATGTCCTTCAAATTAGCTTTGTAGGTCAGGTTTTCGTTGGTTGAACTCCACGTGGTGTTGTTGACATAACCACAGTTATGTCTACTTGTGACACACGTGAGGTATCGTTTAATTTAGAATTAATGCTTATATACATACCTCCAATTGTTGCATTCGCAGTAATAGCACGTATAAGCTTGTTCAATGAAAAAACGCTGAACTTTCAAATGATACACAAGCACATTTGCGGACAAACTTTGCGCCTATCCAGCAAAGTCTTTGTTTACAAGTCTATATATCTTTATAGTCTATATATTAGATATAGGCTGCCGAGCTACTTATTCGCTAACTCTATAATCTTATCAACTCAATGGGTTCATGGAAATGACCTGCTAGACGTAAATAAGTAGGAGACTGCAGACTCAGCGGACTTTCACTTGTCTAAGCTCGAGCGTGCAAGTAATTGTGTCAATATGATGATAGGAGCCAATGAACCGGATGTTTGAAAGTAATTTGATAGCCACAGGTTCTTTTCATCTGTATTTTTATTCTGATAACATTCGAGTTTCCTTGAACAGGAGCCAGGTGGCTTTTGCACTGCAGCTGCCGGTGGGACTTCGTTTTAAGATTTTAAGAAAAACGTAGGAATTTGAGTACGCACAGTTCAGACATGCACTTAGAGCTCCTGTTTCAACTTGTAGTGATGCAATGATGTTCCTTTTAATTAAAATCAATAAGCTTCTTTTTTCGCCCATATTTTGCTAGACTTGTATGATATCCGTGCTGATAACAAATATTTGACAAGAGTCGGCCCGACCGACCCGCGAAACCGTAACCACGAAAAGGGTGATGCTTATGTTTACTTATGCAAAATCTTGACGAGTACATTTAGCATTCGTCTTCTCGCATGTGTTTTATATTCGTTTACTTCGGTCGGCCGAGCTCGTATTCGCCGCGGTGTTTGCGAGGGGAAGTCTGCTGACTGAGCCCCACAAATATATGTCGTAAGATTTAATAGACATGTAATGGATATCTGGATGACGTTTTAAGGATTTGTGCAAACCGAATATGTCATTTCATTTCTATGTAATTGGAATTTTATTTGTGGGATTTTTGGATCATACCCTCGTCCTTTCAATTCCTTTTATAATAAAGTCGTCGGCACAATTTGAGAGTATTGTTATTAATTCTATGTCTGTAAAGATTGTCTTTTTACTAAAAAAGGGAAAGTACTTTGAGGACTAAGACTTGCTTGTTAACTTAAAAGTTGGTTTTGTTGTTTTATTTGCTGAAATTAATGTTAAAAACGTATTGTAAAGGAAAGTTATCAAAACATGACCAACATGTACTAAAAGTTTTAAAACTACTATCATAACAGCTGACACGTTACATTAAAGTGTCAAGAGAAAGTATTATATGTGCGAGGTGTGGCGACAAAGCCGCAAGTGAAGCTCTTTTGAGTCCGTACGTGATTTAAGCATGATTTAACTGAATTAAGCCGCCCTTCAGCGTGGTGCGGTGGAGCCCTGCACTCTTTCGAGTCCTGTTTAACGCGTCGCGGGAGCCGCATCAAAGACACTGCCTTCCATCATGTCAAATAGTGTGGAAGGAACTTTGATGAGGTAAGCGATTTTCCTCTATTTCTAAATCGAATATTAAGCTATATCTGAATGAAATTTTCTCCTCGGCGTTTCCATGGCAAAAACAAAAGTTGTTACTACTCGTAAATTCAAATTAATGACACATATTATATATTGCTCGATTGCTGACGCTATCGTCAGGTCCTCATACGTCTATATAGTAACAGGGCATGTAGAGAAGAGGGAAAGGCAGGTCTTTACAGAGTAAGTCGCTTATCGCATCTGTCTTTTTGTTTATCCGCTAAATTCTCCTAAAACACCAAACTGATTGTGGTACGGTGTTTGGTGATGGAAGGAGCAATTAACGAGAAAGGTTTATGTTTATAAATATTTGCATCCGTGCAAAACCGATGCACGTTGCTAGGCTTGCTTGCTAGTGGTGTTTATATAGAAATCAACTCAATCGTTTTACTATCATAACTTGTTTTTTTTTTATAGCCTCGCGCTTGACCGCTATCTCAGTTGATAGAAAGCGACAACATCGTCGCTCCGAAGTAATCTATTTACTCTAGACTCAAAGATGCCCAGGTTGTAGCTATCAGGAATCACAGACTCCGGCAGGGAATTCTACTTCTTAGCTGTACCCACAATAAATGTGCTCCAAAACGTTTTGTGCTTATAGGTGGGATTTTTATGACTGCTTTTTTCACAAAAATATAAATACAGGCTCTGTCTCCACTTTACGTGCTGGGTATTGTCGGGCGCGTGATGGGCTCACACCGCGCCGTCGGCGCCGCAGGGATCCGCCGCAAACACGATTGTCGACAAACGAACCGGCAGACCTCGCCCGGCGCACACCTGCCGATTTTTTCCAGACATTACTTGCCATACCGACGTATGACTGAGTAAATTTGAAGCATTTCACACGCACACACACATATCGTGCCCTTCTATACCAAACTAGCTTCTGCCAGCGGCTTCGCCCGCGTGAAAGTAAGTTACACCATACAACTTTGAACATCCCTTAGGGAATAAATTTTGGAATATCGTGTCTTAATGCTTGCCTACGTAATAAAAGGAAACCTTGTGAAAAATTTCACACTCCTAGTCTCAGTAGTTTCGGCTGTGTGTTGATATGTCAGTCAGTCAGTTTTTCCTTTTATATATATAGGTTGTAAGTGAAAATTGAGAGAGTCCCCGTTACTTCTCTCTTAAATTCGTGTAAACACATATTACGCATGTATTAGTACTTCAGTTGACGTACAAGGAGTTTACTAAGAGACTAGTTGTGTGCGAGATGCCTGAAGCTCTTGATCTATGCAAATATGTTCACAACTGTTCAGATAACAATTCAAGCACAAGCACTGACATCTCTGCAGGAGATACGAATGAAGTATTTTAGAAATTGAAGTGATTTGAAGGACATAAACAAAAGACTGTTAATCGATTTGACGCCATTGTTTCGTGTTAGTTAATAGTGACGTTGTTAGCAATAATTTTAATAGGAAATAAAACAAAAACTGAACAATGAGTCGTTTGGAGGAACCGATTTTACTCGTTTAATTTAAAAAGTAAATATCCTGTCCACCAGGATCACTGTAGGGTTTTGGGTTTATAGTTAATCAAATAAATGGACTGACCGAGTATGCAACAACATGTTCGTTGGTAACTCAAGTCTACTGACCATATGGTATGGGATTAATCGGGACTGCTCCGCAGCTCTGAGGCAACACCACATTTCTCCTGCTCTGGATGAAGCGAAAGGGATTGTCAGACTTTTTCTGATTAAAACCCACCTCTGAGGCTGTGATCTTTCACCTTCAGCTATCATTTACGTTCCAGGACTGCATCCGCATCACTCTTATGAACAATACCGCAATAGACGACATCGCTGAGTTGCGCTTTCATTTAATAGTGTTTATCACGGTAAATAATAAAATAAAATGTTTAATAAAATTAATGAATTTAAGTATGTTGATTGTGTACATGTCAACAGTTTTTAACAGTACCAAACGGGTCAAAAAGTAGGTGCTGTAATGTAACGCAAAGTAGGTGCGTAACCTATAATTTTTAAAATCAAGCTATCCATTTTTTGAAATGCAGATGGCGTAGCATGGCGTAGCCCTTTGCGTAGCACTTGCTACGTGAAGTCCTGATTTTGAAATTCCTAGATATCATTGCAAAATAGACTGGTATCAAAATACTTAAATAATATCTGATTAATGTAATATGTTCTGTAAATTATATGTATGTGAAACAATGTAAGATGTTTACACAATGGCCGGCACGACCAGATCATATTGCAGGCGACATCCTGTTCGCTGTTCGCGGTACTACCTGAAAATCTATACCGAGAACCGTGACTAAGTTTCGAAACTAACATAATACTTTATTCTTTTATTAGATAAGAAATGGTATCTTTCCGCGTTTAAAAGTTAGATGGTAGGAAGTCTTTACTGTAATGATAAAGAAAAGAATGTTACAAGGGATGATAATTTCTTTCTTATACTATTTTACTATTTCTGAGACGTAGTTTTCTGGCCTCAAAGAATCCGAAAGATACTGGAGAATCAAAACGTATGCGATACGTATGGAAATGTAAAGTAGGTTAAAAGTTAGCTTTGATGTTCAGCTTTCTTGTGTTGTGCGGCAACACATCTGTCACTAATCGATTTTTTACCGTTCAGTATACCGAGAAAATTTTTTTTTATTCATATTCTTTAAAATAGGAGGTCAATGAAAAAAAAAACATAATTTCGTAATCTAAACAATAGGTAGCACGCCACACGGCACGTGTAGCCTGCTTGTAAGTGTGTCTACCAACGTGTGCCCAGTGTTTCTTATTGTGTTTCGCCTGACGTGACAATTTCTTCGTCCCATAAGTCCGGAAGCGTAGCCTCGGCGCGTTGCGTAACTGTGGCAACACTCGCAGCCACCACTGACTGACGTACGACTTCGTTTATTTATTTATTGTAACCACGTATTGTTATACTTTTATCAGATGCAAATGCGTATCAGATTGATGATGGTGCAGATCTAGAACTGTATTGTAGACTATGTCTTACTCTCGGGACCCTAAACCTACAGTCGCCGTGACCCTGCGTTACCTCCGACGATGCTGTGGAAGTGGTGAGATATTAAGCTAACATTTAGATGTACCCTCGAAACTTTTTATGTACGTAATATAACATCATACCTGCACGATCAGTAGGTACAGTATAGTGGAGTAGATTTCAACACGCCACTTACTAAACAAAAACAGAGTTTTTATTTGAATACCCAAATAAAACTTTGCCTAACCTGTGAATAAAAATGGATATAATTTTTATTCACAGATTAGGCAAAGTTCAACTCTATAAGCACTTTCAGTTTTACTAGATTATGGGCGGGTTTTGAGTTAAGCTCGCCCCGAACCCTATTTTAATGACAAATTTTGACAGATTTTCAGGCTAAAGTTGAGTTTGCGTGGCGTGGGCGAAATGGGCCCTCGCCCACGGCCTCGCACCCAACGGGGCCTCGCATAAGCGAAGGCTCTTTAAGAACATGGTTTTTTTTTTTATAATTGATAGGCTCGCGTTTGACCACTATTTCACCTGATGGTAAGCGACGATGTGGTTGAACACTGGGGTGCAATAGTCGCTGTCCTAATTTCGAATTTATGAAAGAAAAAGGCCTCGCTGATGGGCCTTCGCTTCGTCTAAATTAGACCACGCTACGCCTCTGAGTTTGAGAAATACTCAACTTCAAATACTAAAATCAGAAATCGGGGGTATTGCTTGAATCGACCGAACTCTGTGCATGTACCTTAAGTGTGACTCTTACTTTGAACCTCTCATTAAAATCCTAGTCAAATTGCCTGATTGTGTTGTTACTTTTGCCTAATCGTAAAAGTAAAATATACATTCGGATTTATAATAAAATTGTTAATACGGCATTGCGTTCCCATGATCTTATTCTGAAAAGACTCATAAGAAAGATTCCGTTTTTTTCCTTTTGAGGTATGGAACCTAAAAATTTGGGGTGGGAGTATTTTTTTTTAGGTGGGAAAATCATCTAATGAATTCTCCCGCACTTAGGCGGGGCGGGAGGGTGTGTCAGACTTTTACTGACTAAAAACCTACTCCTGTTCCTTTGTTGCCATTCATACCTGGACCGAGTTTTCCTTTCAGAAGCAAACTCTGAGAGTATCTTTTGCTATAAGGATAAAATTAAATTCAAGGGCAGTAACAAGTGTAAATACAATTTCTATTCTGAAATTTGATCAAATAATTATTAAGTACTACTATTACCTGCTGCCAGCGGCTTCGCCCGCGTGACACTAGAAATCCGGGAGTATCCCAAGGGAACAGAACATACTCCCGGGATAAAAAAGTATTATGTAATATTTCAGGATATGGTCTACCCGTGTACCAAGTTTCATCGAAATCCATTCAGTAGTTTTTGCGTGACAAACATCCATACATACAAACTTTTGCGTTTATAATATTAGTAGGATTCTTTGTTTAGAAATCACGTGTAACATAACAAAGTGAATCAAGGATCGTCACACTCACACGGTGTGGATAAGCTCGCCGGCCGGCCGGTGTTAGGTTCACAAAAACAATATGGCTGTCGGCGTGATCAAGTGGCGGGCTCAAGGTGATGGTTTCATAACATAATATACTAAACAATACACTGACAGTAATGGAATCCCTACATCACACGTACGCAGGTACCTGTGGTACAAAGTAATGTAACACAACAGGGGGACTGTGAGCGGAGCGCGCTTTATCAATACATATCCGGTGTGCTACGTACGCCGCAAGTATAAATATTTTTGGTTTCGACTTCGTGACCGGACTCTGTTCCCGTTATGGAATGAAATAGTAACTTTCAAGTACATTATGTATATTTATGTAGATAGATTAGCATAATCAGCCTTTTAATGTTCCCACAGCTGGGACTCAGGCGTCCTCTCTCTAGAAGAGGGAATGGGAATTTGTCGTAATTCACCACGCGGAGCAATACCAGTATTGACCAGTAAGTATGGTGTTAAAAAAGAGAAGGATCCAATACAGTCTACCTTGAGGCATGCAAAAAAATAGTAAAATTAATTTTGAAATAATCTAAATTATGAAAAAAATCAAATATTTAACGAGTATCAAATTATTAAATAGTTAATAAAAATATTAATCATAAAATTTTTTTTATTTGTTATAAACAAGTGCTTGACTGCGATCCCACCTGATGGAAAGCAGTGATGCAAACGTCCATCAACGTTTGCATCACTGCTTTCCATCAGGCGCACTAGTTTATTAAGAGCCTATTCACTCTAGCCTTGAAAACACCCAAATTATATTCAATTTGTAAGTTCCAGGTTAAGTGGTAAACAATGCCAATAATAAGTTAATAATTACTCAATATTACAATGTCAATAATAAGTTAATATTTGTCAAAAATGCAATGTTAAAAAAACAAATAAAATTTAATTGAAAAATTAAAATCGCTTGGAAAATCATTGTATATAAATAAACATATTGAATTGTCATTCAAATATTAATCAATTTTATAATAACATTTTTCAAGTAGCAATTTATTCAATATCTTTTTAAATATTCGTAGTGTGCAGTTTATTACATCAATTTATTATTGTATATCACCGGTCCCATTTGCATAGTATTCTTTTGCAGCAGTGCTGTTTCAAATTTGCCTGTATGTAAAAGATTTTTATATTGAGATCTTATTAATGTTGGCCTTGTTGAGTAATCAATATTTGAAGAAAATAAATGATTACTTCTCACAAACAGTTCCATTTCCAAAATATAGAGCGATGGAAAGGTTAGTAAGTTAAGGGATTTTAACATAGGAACGCACCTGTGTGTTGAATTTATTTCAGTCATTGATCTAATGCAATATTTTTAGACTGAAAATCCTTTCTCTCTCACTTCAGTTACCCCAAAACACTATATAGATAAGCTATAGTAATCGTGTCAGTGCTAAATTTTTTTGTTAACTTATATAAAATGAAGGCAGATTTGCTTAATTTCTTGCAGATCTCCTCGGCCTGTGGCACTTCTTGTTCAATTTATTGTTTTCAGTTAATTTCTAATACTTTTGTGATTACAGGACGCTATCTGAGCTGAGCTGGGATAGACAAATGACTTTTTTATTAGCGGTTTCGCCAAACGCTATATACTTTTTACATTTTATTCAGCCTATGATTAAATTCCAAACTAAAATCATGCGTTGTAGTTTTGGAGTTTCTTTTATTCTCAGTGGCAAGTAGTGGCAACGCTCTCGATGTAAAATGACGGCACACCATCAACACCTGGCCGTTTGATGTTATTTGTAAAGGCGGGAGCAGAAAGGCTAATGATGAAAAGAAAGCCGACCGGTTTTTTTACGAAAACACGCTCGAAACTAAGTTATTAATGATAGATTAATGAGCGGTTGATTGGTTTTAAATTACTCTATTATACACGTCAATTGCACTTGAGTTTTGTTTTTATGTTATTTTAAAATTCTAAGTGCAGTTCTTCGTGTCTCAATCCGAAGTACGTGCATGTGTATACCGGCCCCCTGCCCTTTACCTCGCGGAGAAATGTTAGATTTTGGCACCATTTTTACGATAATTGTGTTTTTGATGAGTTCAAATAAACAGTGCATGAACTGCACATAATCAGGTATTAATAACCTTTGTTGTCTACCATTATAACAATATAACAAATCCCTTAATTTTATCATTTATTTCTACAATACCTGTTTTACAGAAAACAGTTCAGTGAAATGGTTAAACAAATCGGAATTGTGGAGTGATAAATGATCACGAAACAAGTGTTCAATCAGCGTGCGGTCAGGCCTAGGGCGGAGGGCACACCTACCGCGTGGTGTAGCCGGGACTCATTGGGCCAAAACAATCGGGGCCTAATGACCCTCCATGAAACAGCGTCGACAAAACTATGCGTAACGATCAAATTAATGTTACCGACTAAAAGGTGATTTGATTATCTGTTAATAGCTTAGATATGTGGTGTAAGTCCTGGATGGAAGCTTTAATTTTAATAAGGTCGCACAGACTAGTCCGGTTACTATAACTACGAGTGGCCAATCATAACAAAAAGTGTTACAGAATGAGGATGTCAAGAAGTTAAAATTAATTGTGTACTTGACTCATTTTTTAAATTTAATATATCAAAAGCAAAATTCAAAATCATAATCACATTAATATTATAAAGTGAGCATCTGTGTGTTGTATGTTTATTACTTCTTCACCCATGAACAGCTTAACAGATTTCGATGAAACTTGGTTCTCGGGTGGACCATGTCCTGTAATAGCACATAGAATACTTTTTATTTCGGGAGTAGGTTTCCTTAGTTTAATTTTCTAGTTACACGCGGGTGAAACTGCTGGCTAGAGCGTGTGGATGCTAGCGTGCCTATTATAAATAGGTAACAGTAAACGTGAGACCTTAAAGGTAAAATATCCATACGTAATCAATTTTAAATAATTAATAAACATTTTGCCTACAGTAACCGTAAAATGTTGACGTTGACAGTTTTATTTGCATGAAATGTTTCTGTCAGTTATTGCAAAATATGAATTTCTTATTTAGGTAAGTGTGCTTCGCGGGCGTTCACCTCAGGTAAGTGTTTACTTTTTATATGGTGCATTATTAAAAGTAAATACTGTAACTATTAAAAATTATATATAAGATATTAAGCAGACTGGGATGGAAAATATAGAGCTACCTCTGTAAAAGAGTACTATATTACATCTCGACTGTGACGATTATATAAACCTGTAATATCTAATTATAGTATTAGGTTTATGTAGTTACATAGGTTTTTATTCATATTTAGTTTATGTGTTTCACACACTTGTTCGTGTGTTGTGTTGCATTTCAGTAAGATTGCCCATACTCTTCTTTTGTTTTCTACAGAGTGTTGTTTACATTTCTTTTAATCTATCCTTTCGCAGGTCTGTTGGAAGAAAATTCCTCTGGAAATAAGCAGTACCTTTGTACTAATTTCTATTGTGTATTATCTTCTTTTGGTTTGTGTGTGTCCATAAAGAGTAAAATAAATAAATAAAAATTCTTGAAAGTGAATAAAACATCTAACTTACATTCCTGGTGAACTGTTAAATCAGCGCGGGCGTAAATTCCTAAGAAATCAATTTAAAAACTTACCTAAAGTAAAATTATTCACTCAAAGCAGCAAAATAACCTATTTGACACTTATAAAAAAAATACACGAGCTTTAGTTTGTTTACAAGTTTTCATTTAGAGCTTAGGATATATTTATTGCCTCTGATACACTCAGTAGTCAGTTAGTAGGTATACCAAGACGTTTACAGACGCAGTTTTATAGAAGTTTGTGTTTTGGCGAGATCCTGAATGTGTGTTTTTGGATATTACAGTCACACTAATACTGTAAAGGCGAAAGTTTGTATGTATTTTACCTATGTGTGTTTGTTTGTCCTTCACTCTCAAACTACTGAACGGATTTGGATGAAATGTGGCATACGAGTAGACCATATCTTGGAATAGAACATAGGTTATTTTTTTTATCTTGGGAGTATTTCTCCTTGGGATAATTATATTTTGATGCGGGCAAACCGGGTGGTAAAACCTGGTTTTATAAAAATATCGACATTACGTTTACACACAGCTTTTTACACAAAAATACATATTTTAAATTTACTGAGTGACAGTCAGCTGTAAGACGAAAACTTACACATGTAATTACCTGTTATATCTTTGCATCACCCTAAGGTCGACTGGTAACAAAATGCCTAAGGTATTAAGTCTGCCTTTGTACAGTGTTTTATTAATGTATAAAGTTTTAAATAAATAAATTGCCATAAATCATGAACACACAATTAGTTGAAAGAGCAAGCTCTATAAACGTTACAATTCCTGCAGTTTCTCGTAACCCGGCAATGTGACATCACAATAGCTCGATAATTGATTGTTACGTGTGCTAACTAAGTACTTGAGTTAGGTGACAGGCGTTGAGCCGCGGCCGGTGGCTAATCCAATCACGTAATTGGACTTAGCTTTATTCAATGACCGGGTAATGAGTACTACGACTGGCTTCTATGAGATAGTTCGACTCTACTGCTATATTTTTGAAATGTTGTGATCGATTGCAGAAGTCTGCTGGGCATTAAGACTTCGCCGGAAAACGCTCGCATGATGAAATATCCGCCTATAAAGACGTAAGGGCCCTTCTTCTTTAGCCTATGTGAGGCCAAAATTGTGTTGTGTGGTTTGGTTTCTGATATAAGGCTCAGCTCACACTGGCACACACAGGCTAAATTTAACTTCGAACTTAAAGTCCATTTTTTAACGTTTTATCAAATGTCCAAATGCAAAAAAGGGCGAAACTAAGCAAAATTAGATAAATTAAAGGAATTAAGGATGTTCTGTCAGTCAGAGTCAGGAGGCGCGTTGATCACCGCTCACGGGGCGGAGCCCGGTGACACTGACGACTCATTAGCACTGATCGTGTGCCGGGGCGCGGGCCCAGCGTCTCCCGGGCATATCACTCATCAACTCTGTTTGATAGCCGACGACTTATCGAACTCTTTGCCGAGATTTAATTGGCACAGAAAAAAAGAGTTTTGTTAAACAGTACATATTATTAAGTTATTTTCTGTAAAGATTCAGAGATAGTTAAGTAGTAGACATAAACCTAGTAGTTTTTTATTGTATAGAAACATTAATTCAAAGTATCTTCACCATATGAAATACTTAGTTTCTTTATTTTTTTTTTGGAGATTAATTGATTGTAATGAAATTTTTTTATAAATTTAAAAATTCACAATGAACGTCCGATAAACTGCGATGTGAACACAAAATTATAATGTAGGTATCGTGTAGGAATGTACGTCAATAGTTTGTAGTAAGGGGTGATCTGTCGGTGTAGCGCGCCCTGCCTCTGCAGAGAGCAGTGACTGACAGACCAATTGGCTTCGTTTGGAGTCGTTATCAAGTTTAGCATGCAATGGTGTGAGTGTACTATTTGATTTATACTTGGGAACAACAATAATTTGATTGGAATAGTGCAATTTAACTATACTTAGAAAACACACAAATCTCGTAGGGTATCCCTCAATCAGTGGATTAAATAAATTCTCAACTGTATATAGCTAAAAATTTTATTTAGCTAGCAGATTCTGTTACTAACAGTAATAGTTACCAGTGGTAATAGTTTACCAGTTTGCATAAAATAAATTGCATTAAACTGCAAACACTGACAATAAATCTTCTTGTTAGCTCAAACATATTTATAGAATAAAACTGTAATGATCCCAATCCATTACTAAATTATCTTACAAAGTAGCGTAATAAATATAGATATCTGTCTGTATTGATGCAGCGAGCGGAGACAATATTTACTGGGCTACTCCCC
Organism: Mythimna pallens; assembly: GCA_961205895.1. NCBI lineage: Eukaryota > Metazoa > Arthropoda > Insecta > Lepidoptera > Noctuidae > Mythimna > Mythimna pallens. The sequence continues at coordinate 14,867,788 of OY540830.1, read as the reverse complement.
TGGTCCTGCCGAACGGAAACTTATAGTTTTCTTGAGGCGCCCGCCGAATAAAATACTGCTGGTCGGGACATAAATCAGATCGTGTCGTGGTCGCAGCCGGCGCGGAGACGCCGCCGTCCCGTGCCGCGCGCGGAGACCTGTCGCCCCGCAGTCCCGCTACATTTTAATAACAGGACTCCGCCATAAATGGTCACTGACAGATTTTATTTCAACTCGTATATTATCTTTCCAGTCGCGCAGACATCTTTTATTAATATTTGTTCTGCAAGGTCCTCTCTAAAATACCTTTACCTGCAGATTTACTGGCTAAGTACTCTACGCCTATTTTAAGTACCTACCTACCAGGTAGATATACGATATGTGTTTGATATGAAGCCAGAATATTCTAATAATGAACTTTGCTGAATCTCCAGAATTTCTCGTTTCACTTTCATTATGTACTAATTTCTTCCAACGGTTTCGCCCGCGTGATAGTAAAAAAATATAATAAGCATCCATATGCTGTACCAGGACATACGTAACTGTTTACCAAATTTCATCGAAATCCGTTCCGCCATTCGAACGTGAAAAAGTAACAAACATACCAATATACACACACACACCAAACTGTAGCCTTTATAATATTAGTGTAATGATGTCACTCCGTGATTATGTAGCATTCTATTGGCAAAAGAATTTTTAAAACGGATTCAGCAGTTTTTGAGTTTATTCATTACAAACCAAAATTATCCTTTTTTATAATACTCGTATTAGGTACTAACGGTCCCCACAGACGTTGTCCTGTCCAAAAGCTGGCTTATTGTCAGAAAAAAAAATAAGAGCTCGATTGCTGTGCCACCTACCGGGTTCAATTGTATTTTCAAACCGTCCAGGGACCTGCTCAAATATACGCACAAAGTTTCATCCAAATCAGTTGAGGCGTTTAGGAGTAGTTAGATGATACACACGTACCAGAGAATTATAAATATATTTAATAAAGATTAGACATCCCTCATACGAAATAGCCAGTATTCTAAATAGATCATCGTTTATAATATAATTACAAATAATACAAAAGTTATTTATTGATTTCCATAACGTGTAATTGTTATAAAAGTTGTCAGTAGATCTATCTATAGGTAATTGGTTTCATTCATGAGTACTTTTCAGTAGGTACATAGGTTCATTAATATAAAATGAAAGTTACGTTCTTATTGTTTTCATAATGACCACCCAATGTAAAATTGTCTGGTCTCTCAAAGAAAAACTATGAGAGCAAAAGTAAAAACTGAAATTCAGGAATTTCCTCATAATTTACACAATATGATGTCTAAAATTATTAATATCGGAAATGGAAAGTTTCAATAACTGTAGATATGTATTGGCGACGGTGCGGAAGCGTAGCGGTGGTGTTTTATGGGCAGTTTTAGTGCGCTGGCCGTCGCGCGTCGCCAACAATAATGGTGACCGCAAGGGTGTCGCGCCCACAGCTGTTTTTTACACGTTCTTATACAACCTTTACCTCACAATGCAGGAACGCGGAAAAACTTTAGAGATGTTTTGTTGATAATAATTTTCTTTAAGCTATTAGTCGATTTTATTTATTTATTTTGGAGTTCTGCTACATGACATACATTTAACATTACATAAATCATTTATTACATAAAACGTTCTTATACTTAAATACATGGTGTGCGATGTTTTGTGAACAATGACATACAAACCAGTTCGATTACATAAAAGTAACAATAAAATTTAATTAAGTACTCGTAATAACATAAGAATAATAATTATTTATTTGTTTAATAATACAGAAAAACACCAAAACGTACCGGAATACGTAGTGTTGGAAGGCCTTCTACAAGGTGGACCGATGATTTGGTAACGGCTGCGAGAGTCCGATGAATGCGAGACGCACAGGACCGTTCACTGTGGCAACACTTGGGGGAGGCCTATGTCCAGCAGTGGACGTCTTTCGGCTGAAATGATGATGATGATGATGACAGAAAAACAATTGCTACACAAACATATTTATTTAATATTACTATTTATTACTTCAATTTATCAGATTCAGGCCAACCTGTAATACCTGAATCTGATAAATTGAAGTAATAAATAGTAATTTAAATAAATATGTTTAATTTGTGTATGATTTCAATAAATAATTAATTTGCACGTAATGATAAAATTGTATTGTTGTAATGTTTGTAATCTGATAAATTAGAATGATAAAATATAATTTGAATATGATTAGAGATTCATTTTAAAATATGGCGTAATAATGTTCTTAAGCTTAGTAAGCATCTATTCTTCATTCAGATTTTGTTTTTAATTTTTCGAGGTTTATTATTTTTATTGCAGTATGAACGTTTATTTGGCTCATTAAAACCTCCACAATTTGAATAAGCGCGCGTTGAGCTGTTTTATACACTTCCTATATTTCGCACCTGTCAGCATAATTGACGGGTCTGCAGCTGATGCCTGGCTATGGGCTGCAACATTGTCGAAAGAGTCATTGCGGCCCTGAAACGCAAGGGGCAACTGATGAAACACGGGTGGGCTCCATCCAGAGTGGCAGAAGTTATTTGATAATTTCCCATTCCAAAAAAAGGCTTTAAACAAAACCGATATGATGCGGCAAGTATCATTTAGTGCTATGTAAATTTCTTTAGCGTGAGCTGATCGATGCCGCACTGGGCTTGCACACTCTCCAGAAGAAAAAGACACACATGGGCCAGACGTGTGCAGAACTTTTGGTGAATATAGGAGTTATTATAGACGACAAAGGCTATTATTTCTGGTCCTAACTGTTTTGCTTAATTTTGAAGCAGTGGTATTTGAAAGGACCAGATACCTATTCAAGTTGATGCACAGGTGGGCGGTTGAGGGCTGCCACGAGATGTTGAGAGTTCTATTTGAATATTGAAAGAAAAAAGAAAGAAAGAAAAAACGTTTATTAGTGCCTCACACAATCGTATAAATTAAAGATACACAATAAAAAAAGAAAGGTACAATCAGTGCAACGCAATAACGCAGTGTAGCGTAAGTGGAAAGCACGGAACTGGGTTTTAAATGGATTTGGCCGATGAGCATTTATGTCTTAAAATTTTGTGAGGACCAGCGCTAGCACATTACCTCGACGGAGTCCGAGTAATAGAAGTTACTTGATGTTAAGTGTGTCACGGGCCGCTAAAAGGTCAACGAAAACCACACCGGTGACATTGATCGCCTCACACCCATCTTTGAAGAATTGCGTTTGGGGGTCTGATTGATGCTCGACTTCACTGGCCTAAAGCCATCTTACACAGGCATAAAGTTTGATTTGATTACAGGTGTTAAGTAAATCAGAAGTCTTTCAAAAAGTTAGAATGTGTGGCATAGGAAGGTCATATAGGTCAGTAACTTTTAGGGTTTTTAGGGTACATTTTCCAGGCTTTGGTGGTAATCTTATAGTCCTCAAGGCAGAGTTCAAAAGTGATACAACCCGTGTAACAACTACTAGTCCGAGGTTGACATTTTAATTGGTTGACAGTGAGAACATTAAAGCCAGCAGCTTTGCCATTTTTTAAGTTTTCTATTTAAGTGCAAGAGTTTATTATCACTTGTTACAGAAAGATTTTTAATTTGGGAAACTGATGCGGAGGTTTGCCGTTAAGGAGAAGTCGGTGAGCAACTTGCAGTTGTTAGGTATGAGTAAACGGAAACCCCACTCAAAGCTTGAGTTTGAGGGGGTTTCCGTTTAGTTTCTAAATAGTGTTACTAGCCTTCTTTTAAATTTTACTACTAACGTGTTTTCTTGTTAGAAAATGTCGTATCCATGCCTTTCTTATTCCGGATTGACCGTAGCCATTACAATAAAAATATTAAAAACCGCATAAGTAAGAGGCGGAGGTCGTCGGCAGTTCGGTGCAAATGTCGCCCCGGACACTTACATTATTCCTTAGTGGCCCTGGAGGCCGGCAGGCGGCGGCCGGCGCACGGCGACCGGTCCGGCGCGGCGGGGAGGATCAGCCCCTGCACCTATTATCTCGATACTTTAGATAGTCACCGGGACATTCACGGTCTCCGATCGTTCGCACAAATGACCGGCCATTTGTCCAGATCCGATTAATCATGATTGTGTTTGTGTTGTACCAATACTATAAAAATATAATCCTATCTGGACTTAATACGCGCAACTCAACCGGAAACCGATGAGATTTGAAGACGTTGAAAAGGATTGAATTTCATCAAAGGAAGTCATTATAAACATCGTATAGATTCTGAAGGATTTTACATGAATTATGTCGGACTGTTTGGTAGTTCTTGAAAATTAATTTTAGGGATTAGTTTACTTCGATGGCTGTGAATAACATAGAAGACAAACTCGGAATATTGGATGTCTGCAAAAACTTAAGAAGCCAGTCTCGATGGAAGTCCGTCAGGTAGCCTAATAGAAGCTGTGGAGGAGGAAATTTGAAATTAATTCTTAAAGATTGAACCGAGCAAACGTATGACTTTTATGCATTATGATAAGTTTTTGAGTTTTTGCGAGGTACTTATTTCTGTAAACTCGAGGTTACTCCAAGGAGGAGGATTTTCCAAAATTCACCTCCTAAAGGGATGAAACGGGGTTCTAAAGTTTATATAGAGAAACCTACTTATACGCGGGCGAAGCCGCTGGCAAAAGCTAGTTATTTAATAATTACCTTGATTATGTAATTAATTAAAGTACTTAGTATTGGTATGTCCACATAAATATAGGTAGGTATTTACATTTCAATGCAGGAGTGTGCAACTGGAGACTCGCATTTAGTGCTGACTTAGCTTTTGTTGGTAATGCTATATGACACTACTGAGTACTCGGACGGTAATAAGCAATGTAATTCACAGTATTGTTTTTTGTTGCAATGTTACTTATCTACCTACTTGTAAATATTTTAAATGTCGCTATAAGGATTTAAAAATAAGTAGGTACTTTTGTACTTTAGACATCACGCCTGTTTTACAGCACAGGTAATGCAAACGAAGGATGTGGCTGAATTCGTGAGGGGATCCTAACGCACCAGTAGCCGCCACTGCTGCAGAAGACGCCCCGAGCGTCGGAAATAATTGGGCGATTCCCGGGCGGGTCAATTGATGGTGCGTGTGTTATACGCGCGTCTCAAAGAGATGCTGACAAATGAACGGATTCAACGGAGTCCAGTAGGGCCGATACCAGCTAATGCTGCGGAAATGATCGAAAGAGTTATCGTGTAGTGATGTATGTTAACCTCAAACAACAACATGTTAACCTAAAATCATAACAAATCCTTTCGAATGAACTTAATGTGATAAGCTTCGTTCAGTCAGTCTGTATGGGCTCTGTTATGTTCAGTTTAAACTTGGCTGACACGAAATTTCAAACCTCTATGACATTTTGCTCGGACTTAGTTTGAAAGTCAACATTCGTATTCGCATTCGCATTCGCGAATGTGAGAATTCTAACTTTCGTTTCATCACTATTATCGTAGCCCTGGAACGCAAAGGGCAACTGAAAGAACACGGGTAGGTTTCAGTCAGTAAAAGCCTTCTCCCGCTCCTTCCCAAGCGGGAAAAGTTATTTCATGACTTCGAAAAAAAGTGCCATCGAAACAGTGCACCAACCCTATTTTAGTTAGGTATAGTCAAGGTGGGCGAGCTTATACACATATTATTTCGTTATTATACTTTTTAATATCTGTCCAATAGTTTGGCCAGTTTCTGTGGAGAAACAATAACAAAAAACATACGTACCTAACAACAACAAAAACATTGCGTTGTTGGGATCCTGGGAATCGAAGACCTCATACTCACCAGTTGATGAGTTTACCCAACAAAATCTTTATACCGGGAAATAAAATCCCAAGCTGTACTGCTTCATACGTTTAGGCAATATAGTCACGTAGGTCATTACTTCACTGATTGCTTGCGTTGTCATAACAAAACAAACTTCAAGTTATATTAGAAACACAATCTTACTTAGACCAAAACACAAGGAGAGATTTCAAAATAAATTCAATATTTATGATTTAAATGCGCACTATAAAGTTTCAGTGACAATCAATAGTGCGATAGTACGATTGATGCGTGCGGGTGACTCCGTTCCGGTCGGTTGTGTACATCGGATGAGCCGATTGGGGAAGATGCCGTTCTGCTCCATTATACCTCGCAATAATCCTCAGAGCAATGCACATTGGCTTGTAGACTTGTACTACCGGATTTATTTTAGATCGGATATAAAGAATATGATGTAGAGATGAAATAAGGCTTCAGTAACTCTGGAAATGCTTCAGAAAATAAAGTATTGTTATTTAGCATGGTTGGTTTCATTTTTGTTTAGGATCCTCAAACGCGTTGACTAATAAGTTCTTTTTGGACAAAGTCGTACCTATTGTATCAACTTTGAAGCTATGAAAAACAATACTCAGGTATTCCTACCCCTGTTTCGTATTTACTTATACTCCCGCAATTATTTATCAGTAGAGTAAAAGCTTTTTCTCATATGAGAAAGTAATGAGTACGTGCTTGGCAAAATGTTTTCAGTGCGATAATGTAGGCGTATTTTGATATCCTCAGGTGTTTGCATGGCACATAAGCACATTGTTAAAAAATAGTACAAAGAGCCTTCCACATTTAAAATGACATTAACATCATACAGTAACGTGTTTTGGGAGTTGCTGGGAGCGCCTCTCTCACCGGCCGCGCTCCGCTGAATCCTGATCCTATCATAACGCAATCGCATATCGCCCACCTTCTTAGTACGACAAAGTTGCATCTTCACATCCCACATGAAATCTCAACCTTACGCAGTTAACATTAGATTGATATTTCTCAAATAGAATACCGTAGGTCCTTGTCACAGAAGTAGTAAAAATGTGCAGATATTTACGTTGATAGCCTTCCAGCAAAGAAGTGGAGTAGATACGTGAACTCGATCAGGGACCATAATAACCTAAAGCTCACGTTATTCCTTCGATAAATGTAACGTATGTACCTATCTGCAGATTGAAAACAATCTTTTCGTGAGTTATTAGATTTTAGGATAAGTATATATGGTGCTGTAAGAGATTTTCAGTCGATGTGAGCAGAAATTTAAACACGATTTGCTGGCACGCTGTTTCATCATTTCGACTATAAAATCCTAATGCAAAAAAACACCTTATTTTACCAACTTATTTTGCACATTTCTTTGTTTTTTAGGGTTCCGTACCTCAAAAGGAAAAAACGGAACCCTTGGATCACTTTGCTGTCCAACCGTCTGTCTGTCTGTCTGTCTGTCAAGACCCTTTGTCTCGGGAACGTGCGAACGAATTGACCTAGAATCCTGAAATTTGGCATGAAGCAAGGTCTCATAGCACAAGTATAGGAAAAAATCTGAAAACTGATTCTTGATAGGCTCGCGTTTGAATTGAACTGCTTTCAAAAGTAAGTTTGTACGGAACCCTCAGTGCGCGAGTCCGACTCGCACTTGCCCAGTTTTTATTGTATTGAAGTCGGTTTTATTATTTATAAAAAGCTTTTGCACTTTTAATATTTTTTTTTAATATTTTATTTTAAAACTTTTGTACTTTTTTGTTTTGGCACCCCTTAGCCAGTGACGGATTAACCCTAATCAAATTAAGCAATTGCCTAGGGCATCACGTCTGGGGGGGCACCAGAAGAAGCACAAAAAAATCCGTCCTTAGGGCATCACGTCTCACTCTCACGTCACCAAAAACCACACCAAAAAAAGTTTCTAGGACTAATTTGAAAATCCGCGCATTTTAAGTTGACATAGAGTCTGACCTAGAGTCAAAACTCCGCTCCCGCTTGCCCACTCGCTGCCCGCTAGTGCATTCGACAATTCGACTGCACCGGAATTGCGATCAGCTAATCACAAACCACCCCTTCCCCGTGGGCCCGCCACCTGGCGCCCCCGCAAATCTGCATCAATCAAATGTTTTGTTTTTTGAGTAATTGTGCTGGCCGGCTTCTATGCATACGTAATAATAGGGGTTAAAGTATGAAATTGCCGTTTTATTGTAATAGGTACTTCGAATTGACATATAACCTTCATGGTTTGAGATTGTTAAGTGAAACTTTTTTCGCATGGTACCTATGAAGTTCTTCTTTTAAAAAATGCAACATTCGATTATCGACTTTCAAGTTGTTTTAATTCAACTTAGACAAGAAAGATGGATACTTTAAAATTCGAGTGATTTTTGAATACGAGTTCCGACGCGGAACTAACGCGGCAGAAACAGCTCGCAATATTAATGTTGCGTTTGGAGAGAGACTGTCAATGAACGCACTGTGCGATTTTAGTTTAAACGCTTTCATGGTGGAAACTTTGATTTGGAAAACGAACCACGTGGAAAACCTGTGAACTTATTCACCTGTGTGGGCACACAGGTGAATAACAATGAATTGAATGAAATGGTGGAACCCGATCCGAGCCAAACTACCCAGGAATAAGCGGCATGGTTTAACGTTACCTTACCAACAATATTGACTCATTTGCGTCAAATCAATAAAATAAAAAATCATGACTCATGATTTGACTGATCTGCAGAAAGAAACGCGTGTTGAAACTTGTGTTGCCTTGTTGAATCGATACAGAAATGAAGGCATATTGGATCGAATTGTGACATGTGATGAAAAGTAGATTCTTTACGATAACCGTAAGCGAAAAATGTAATGGTCCAGGTCAAACGTCGCAACAGTGTCCTAAAGCAAAGCTTACCAATAAAAAGGTAATGGTAACTGTTTGGTGGTCTCAGCATGGTGTTATTCACTATAGCTTTCTCCGATCTGGTCAAATAACGGCAGATGTCTACTGTGCCGAACTCCGAACAATGATAGCAAAATTAGCAGTGAAACAACCCCGACACATGAATCGATCTTCACCATTATTGCTTCATGATAACGCCCTCATACATTGAGACCTCATACAGCACGAGCCGTTTTAACTCTACATGAACTGCAATTAAAAACCATTCGTCACCGTTCGTATTCGCTAGACCTTGCTCAAACGGACTACCATTTTTTTCGTGATTTGGACAATTTTCTACGTTATAAAATGTTTTCTTCTCAGGAGGCAGTACAAAATATTTTCACACAGTTTGTCGAATCTAGAACACCTGAGTTCAAAAGGCATAAACTACCTTCCTATTGGATGGCAGCAATGTATAGATAATAATGGTAATTATTTTGATTAAATAAATATGTTAAATTAAAAAAAAAAAAACAATTTATTTTTTTTCAGTACAAATCGGCAATTTCATGCTTTAACCCCTAATAAATAAATTATGCTTTGGTTTCTATTGTTGCCGCACCTACTCCACTTCTAAGGTACTTTACATCTCATCATCTTATTTTACAAAAAACTAATGGTTTTCGGTGGTAAAGGTTAAAAGACCGATTCTAGTTGACATGCGGATAGGGGGGCCCACAGGCGTAGATTGCTTAGGACATCAAGTAGTCTTAATCCGTCACTGCCCTTAGCTAAACTTAATGACATTCACTCAAGTTATATTATGGTAGGTAGGTACTTAGAAAAAAAATTGCAAAACGGTCTAAACGACGGAGTTCTGAGGTAACAAACATAAAAAAATAAATAAAAAGAAATAATGATAAAAAAAAATACAACCGTATTGATAACCTCCTCCTTTTTTTGAAGTCGGTTAAAAAAGAGTTTCGAACTTGCAATGGGTAACTATAATGTTTAAAAAACGTATGCTGGTCCTGGATATTACTCAATACAAGTGCCCGAATTAAGGAAAAAATATAAGGAAGTCCACAAAAACCATAAAATATCCCCCTAAGCTTCCGCTCACCGATAATCCCTTTAGCGAGGGAAAAACTTCAAAAGTTTGTGCGGGCTTGTGGGGTCCTGAATTTTTGATCTCTATTAAATTGTTTCAAATCGTTTAACTTGTCGCGGCTCAATCAGTGCCGTGCCGTGCGACGCGTGTTTCACGCTTACTGCTTCGCATAGTGATGCTAAAATTGCGTTCAGTTTACGCCTCACGCGTACCCCGTGGCGTTGGCGTAACGCCGCGTTGGCGTGCTGTGACCATGACCAACTATGATTTTGCTATTTCTGGAAACACAAGATTGAATGTGATGTAAACGTTTTATTTGTGATAGGTTCTCCAAGCATTAATTAGGCGGTCTCCTTTAAATATTGTCGATGTGCTGAAAAAAATAATATAATGTTCTAAATTCTATATCCGTGCTATAATTTTCTAAGGCTTGGTAAACAGTACCTTGTGTTTGTATCACCTACTGATAGATACAAATGTCGTGAATATTACAACGTATACATACGAATACTATGGTTAAAAACTGCGGATAAGCTGGCATTAGGCGGATAATACCCGATGTGTTTTGATTTTTTTTTTGGAACTTCGATACGATGTTTTTGTGAAACCTTCATTTGTATGAAGAGTTAAAAAAAATAGTATCCTAAGAAGTGAATGAATAAAGCAATCAATTACTTCAGAAGCCAGGCTTTGTTTTTAGATCCGGACAATTATTATTTTATCTGTTATACAATATCGTATGACCATAAATCGTTGATAGTAACGGTAGGTGGAGGGTCCTGGGCGCATCACGGCAAAACTGATTTATTCACTGGAGATATTTTATAGCGCCGTTTGTTCCGGCCGTTATTGTATTAGGGCGGCTGTTTGTTACATCGCCTTTGCCCTAACCTCGCCCCCTGACGGATACTGCCACGTTTTCTTTTAAACTCTTTAATTGTTTTCTTTAAAAAGTTTCGGTAGTGTGGGAAAGTTAATCTGTCTTTAAAGTGGTTATGGGATTTTGTTTAGTTGATCACCCAAGATCAATTTTTCCTTTTATTTTAAAGTAAAAGAATTTAATTTTAAATATAATATGTATAATTTGTAGAATTTCTGAATCAAAGGTTCGAGGATAGGTAAAGATCAGGATCAAACTTTTACGCACGGTTTTCAGCACAGTAGGTGCAGTGTTTGAACTGCTGGATTGGCTACTGTGGTGCGTGTCGCGGGTTTGATTCCCGCAGGGAACAAATATTAGCATGGCCTAGATAGTTGTTCCGGGTCTGCGTGTCTAGAGTTTGAGAGTCTACATGTTTGTGACAGCACTCCCGATACCGGATAAAATCCTAGTGTGGAACTTGGTTTAAAAAAAAAGTTAAACAGTCACACTATATCATTTACACTTCCTTAGTTTCATACAATAGTCAGCAACGTAAGCAGTTAAGCACCTATACTGTATTAATCTAATAAATACACATCTCTTTTGATTAGGTCTGCTTTCCCCTTTCACCAGTTGACGCCCTTAAAATCGTTTTAAACTTCATAACTGGCGCTCAATAAAAAATAACGTTTCTGACTGTCCCCCAATTTTTTTTTAAATTGCGTGAAATTAAATTTAGAATATATTCTTTATCCCTCCGGAGTCTGACAAATAGGCGAGAGCAGTGGCGGCGCGATTTAGCCCTGCTGTAATTGGTTTTTTAATGCGGGACTCGCGAAGTACCACCTTCCGCTTTATCAAGTGAATACATTATCAAATTGTTAGGCGGTCGACGCGGCCCCCGCGCCATGAATAAGAATCAAACGCGTTTGTGGTTCACACACCGCGCCTCGCTGAGGGGTTGTAAATTAGTGATTCCGTTTTGAAAATGCGCTTTTTAACGGTTGATAAATACAAATTAAACCATAATACTTATTGTTATCGTCGTTATAGTTTTAGGGAATCAATTTATTTTTCATTTAATTTTTTATGCACTTTATTATTTGAAAGTTTTGTTTTTCTCTTTTCTGATAAGCATGCAACGCTTGACTGTATTGCCAATTTTTCTTTTTTTAACATATAAAGAACACTACCTTGAGTGATATCGACAGGGGTTCGACTGATAGTGCAGACGGAGGGCGCATTAAAATTGACAAGCGTAGTTATTCAAAAGGTATTGCTATGGGCGCGCGTTTTCATTGTTAAACAATAAGCTGATGACATTTTCTTTAACGTAAAGTACCTTTAGTCGTATTTATTGTATCTTTTATAAATATTTGTTAAGTACAAATTAGGAATAGGCCCTTTTTAATACAAGTTTGTTGAAAAAAGTGGTGTGATATGCATAAGTATTTTTCATAGCACAATTGCATAAAATTTTACAATTACATATGGTAGAAATGGCCAGAATATTATTTGCTGTGACGTCTCCCGTTAGATAACGGAGACGTGTTCTCTTTCCGCGGGAGTAACATCTCGTGAATCCGGTCACGTCCGACATTCCGTCCGATCCTCTGTCTGACACTGTGCCTATTGCAGAGAGCTCTGATAACGAGCCTATTGCCTTCCAACTATCATTCGCCCTCGTAAAATTACAATGTTTTTATGAAGCCTTCAAGAACAGAGCAAGTTCAAAACATATGAAGCTTTTATTGTTACGCATTTGTTTGTTTACAGTTAACAGTCGCTAGTCGGGTCGAATTTTACTATCATTCTGAAAAAAAAAACATGTAAAAAGCGTGGCGAAACAGTTATCCCTCACATAAAGATGGCTAATGCAGTTAGTATAGGAAATCTTCGCGCACAAGCGGAGCCTGTCTGCGTGGTTAAGTGGCCCATTCGCGTGCAAACGAGCGCGCACTTTAAAAATAATAAAACCCCTTCAATATCTATAGCGATACAAGAGTACATTCAGAGTACGTGTACCTTTTCTACCTACATTTTGGGGATATAAAGAAACTTTGATGGTTAATTTCCTGCTTTGAAGATTTTTAAAGCGAGCAGTTATTCAGCAGGAAGGCTGGACAGGCTATATGTTGAAAGACTCGTTTTTTCTGATAGCTACAACTACAATACAACTACAACCATAATATTTAAGTCAAGAAAGAACGGGTTAATTCGAGGCGTGCTCTATCGTCGACCACATCGTCGCTTTACATCAGGTTAGATAGCGGTCAAGTCCGAGCCTATCAATACTTAAAAAAGACAGATGATTGCTGGCCAAACTGAACGTCTGAATGGAAGCCTAGTAACAAAAAGCGAAGCATGGAATACCCAGTTAAAAATGTCGCGATGATCAAGAATTAGGTCAGAACATCAAAATAGAAGAAATATGACATATGAAATGAAAAGAGTGGATGGAGGCTTTTAGAAGTGGGACATAATAATCTAACATCTTGTACTACATAATCAGCAAATTCTCATGCACCCGGTACCCAATGTTGTCTGGCATCTGTGATTGTATTACAGCGGGTACACACGCTCGCCAGTGTGTACACAAGCGATCAACTGACCAAGGAGGTCGCGAGTGTAAACACTGCCTAACTAACCGTAGCTTCACACCTCCGTAGTAGTTTTAACGTTATTTCCAATGTTCTATTGGATTGGATTTGTTAAATATTTGGTGAGGGTGGAGTTTGGTCTTGGAGCGTTTAATACAAAGGTTTAAAAAAAATACTAGATTTATGTAGGTTTCTCGCACTGTATTCAACGGCAGATGTAAACTAAAATGTACTAAAGACATTTTCACAACTCAAATAACCACTAAGTAAAGACATCCGATTTAGACGACACGAACAAAAGAGGAAATAGAAATGTACAAACCTTGTTACAGAAGAAACAGACCCGTATTTCCCTTACTCGTTCACGTGACGCGGCACCTCTATCTAGTTAGAGCGGTGCACACGGGGAAAATGAAATATAGAGGCAATCCAAATAGATTGTTATCTACCCGCGTGTTTACCGGCGACGAGCACGTTCGCGCTAACAAGCGACCCTCGCGCCTTAAAACACGGTGACAGACACCCTTAGCACCATCCCTAAACTGCACGATGCTATTTGACAGCCAGTGCTCCTGACAGCCTGGACACTCACGCTTTTATTCTATCTTGGTGACACAATAAAATATTTCTTGATCACAAAAAAGAAAAATGTTCGCCAAAAAATGCCTGCAAATAATGACCTCCTAAGCGAAGTGAGATAAAATTCTGTAAGCCATCAATTAAAACTCCTATAACACATTGATTCCTATCAACAACCATAAAAATTTATGTAGCAGATAGCACGCACCTTCACGATATTAATTCGTAGACCGTAGCTAAAACTATAAACGCCAGTTAATCTCACGTATCATAGCGTGGTGGTCATTGATTTGCTGCTATCGGATGGTGTCCGGTGACTTATTGTGGGTCCCCTCGCGTCTCGCGCCCATTACCTCCGCGCTCGGCCTCCGTGGACGAATCAAATCTTCTAATAACTGCACCTCTAATACACCTCATCTTTCCTTAACGTCCGGCTATTCGTTTTGTAACTAATTGAGCGTAGACGTTGTAGATTTCAGTTAACTACCGGTACTTTGTCAACGTGGGTTCAGTTTTCTATCATCAATGCTACTTCGCCCCAGTTTATAGACTTGGTGTAAAATTCAATTATTATATTGTAGCAAACCTGTAGGTAGACAAAGCGCGATAAGAGAATTACAAGTCATCATTAGCATAATCCGGCGCGGGCGCAAAACAGATAGCGGTAAGGTGCTTAGGTAAATTAACTGAGCGTCTACGACTCGGCTACGACGCCGCTACGCCGTAGCGCGACGTCCGCGCTCGTAGCGAGAGCTTTATCAGCTTTATTGACGTGCCAGTTAAATATTAAACTTTCACTCAATTTAGGTTCATAATTGGAGTAATATTTTGTTATTTGAGTATTATTATAAGTTGTGAAATTAAGTAAATATAATTAGTTTGATTTAATTTGTCTTATTGCCTATATTTCGGTTGTTTGAAGTAGTCAACACAGTGTTATCTGTGCTGAACAAGTGTAAGTAGACGTGGGCGTGTGTAGTTGTGATTGGATTTGGTCCGTGGTGTGTTGACGAGCCCCGCGGGACCGCATGCCTGGCGCGGTGGCCCACGGCGCTGCACTGACACCTCTGTCACGCTCCTAATATCTCGTCCAATGTCCGACTCAATACAAACAGAACCCATAGTGAAGGTCATTCACTCGTGTCTCATAAAACTAAACGAAATTGCAGCTTTTTTATTATTCTTTACAGATGATGTCCGTCATAAAGCACGCGCACATCCTACGGTTTTAGTACCGTATCAAAGGAAAAACGTCATGAAGCGCTACCAGGATAGTAGAATGTCCAGTAGTTGTAGCTATTTAAGAAAATTATTAGGTGCAATTACGCAGCTTGTTGTGCGTGATTGGAATGCTTGCGAAGGAGGGCGACGGAGGGTCCAACGACAAATTCTTACAAATTAATACATCTCTCCGGGAGCCGGCTCGCGACCGCCGCGATACGTGTGGAATACTTTATTATCCCATCTGAACACTATTCTCTAGAGACAAGGTATTAAGGATAAGTAGGTGGATAGTCAAGTGACAGATTCGGCTACTTGTAAAAAATCAAATGATCGGAAAACGCTGGCAGTTGGAAATTCCTGAACACGAAAACTATCGCTCACTTATTTCAGTGTATGTTCATCAAGAATAGAAAAAATGCAACTTGTTTGCCTGAGAAAAGATTAAGATAACATTGAACAAGGCATAAAGAGCAAGTGACAGATAGGTCTCAGACTAAAAAATCAAATAGGACGATGAAACAATTGAGGATAAGTGTTGTAGCAGACAATGCCGCAACATCGCGGGGAATTTTATTTCTAATCTGTGAGTATAATCTGCAGCGTCAGCGTGACACTGCAATATGCGTCGACACCCCTCCCCCCCTTGTACCCCCCGGCCGCTTCACACTCGTTGTTTCGAGAGCAATCGAGGCGCCAATAAAAAAGGCGATCGTCGCCCCGAGCCCGGCACCGACTTATTTACAGAACACCCTGCCGGCGCTATTTATTTTATTGACTGCCATTTGCCCTGACTTTTATCGCTGCCCACTTCCCGGATAAAACAACAGCAGCAGGTAAAGATTGTCCAGCAGTAACTGCCTCCGTGATACGGGGTCGTCGCAGTAATCATGATAACTTCACTCCGGCCAATTCTAATAAAAACAGTTCACATTTGCTCGACGGTTTCACTGTAAATCGCTTTACCATTATAGAACTAACTTTAAATGTCTTTTATTTTATACAAAGGGGAATAATGGGATTATTATAAGGGTCATTATATTTACAAAATGACTTCGTTATAGAATAATAATAAACCTGTAAATCTATTTGTATTTATTACTAGTTTTTTAGCACCACGTTACAAGTGAAATCAAATCAAAGTATGGATTAATGGGATTTACATCTACTTTACAAGTTTCAACCTCAGAGGGTGTAACGCAAAGGTGTACGATACAATATTCTAAAAATCGCTTTTGTCCATTGAAATCAAAAAAAGGAATAGCCAATTCATAAAAAAATCGGTTTTTTCCATACACATTTTAATCAGCTGGCGAACTTTGTTAAGGAAGTCCATTTTTTTCGATTTACTAGTAGTATGATTTCTATAGAGAAAGTGGTTCATTTCAATGGGCAGAAGCAATTTTTGAAATATGACTACACCTTTCCGTTACACCCTGATACTTACTTTGAGATTAGATTTGTTTAAATATGTTTCAAGAAATGCATAAGGTAGTATACAATATCATAACAATAAAAATCACTTACGAATGTTAGGTAATTTGTTTTATTGCGATGGATGACCGTACAGGACCGCGAGCAGGCCCGCGGAGCGCGGCAAGGGGTGACTCCCATTTTCCACACATCATTGCATCGGGCCGCAGATTTATTTGCATGCGGGCCGCTGACCAGGATCCATTACAGCCATTATCATGCTATCTGATCAACCGGCACGAGAGTTATGGCGCTCTTGTTTTTCTTAACTACATGAAAAAATGCCAACAAACGAAAAACTGAATATTTAGGAAACAGGACAGAGGGAATTGGTAATAGGACGGGTTATAGCTTCCGGTATAGTTCCTTTTTTTTGGGGAAGTCTCCTTGTAGGCGGTGATCGAGTTAGCTAAAGTATTGTCGTTCTTGTTTAGGGTAAATAACATTAACATTTTGAATAATACAGACTGTTACTAAAACGTATCCAATTTGTCACAACTGAAGTAATGAGTGCACTTATCTAATACAGATTAGCTACCTTATCAGAGGCTCGTAAGAAAAGTTTTGCGAACTTCTCAAAGTTGACATTAGTCGGAAAGTTGTTGGGGCGGGAGGCTGTTTGCTGCGTTTCATTCAGATTTATGCCACGCGTCGGCCATGGCCGCTAGTTGTTCAATACAGATAATGAACGGGGCGGAAACTATAAATCCGCTGAAGTTGTGTAAGTAATAGAGAAGAATCGGGAAAGTAAATAAACATAATAAAGTGTTTAAGCTGGTTAGTCGTCGTTCATATCCAGTTCGCCCGACGGGCGGCGCGGTGGGCCGGTGGCCGCCTGCCATTTGAACCTGCTTAGTGAGGTTTCCGCTTAAGCGTATTAATCTGAAATTAGGTCGCAGTTAACACCGTCATGTAAAGTATTTAAGGGTCAGTGTTCCCCCGTACCTACTAATTCGGTTGAACAAAATGATACGAGTAAATTGCTTAGTTCCTGCTTGAATTGATGTCAGTTTTGTTATGTATGGTTTTAATCCTATAATTTTTTTGAATGACTATCTACACTGTTCTCTACTAATATCATAAAGAGGTAAAGTTTGTAAGTATGTGAGTTTCTACGTAATCTCTGGACTACTGAACCGATTTCGAAAATTGTTCCACCATTAGAAGACTACATTAGTCCTGAATGATAAATATGGTCTGCTCGCCATCGGCCTATTCCCCTCTCTATAGAGGAGGCCTTAGTCCCAACAGTAGGGACATTATAAGGCTGATGCGATGCGATATATAGGCTAAATTTACATAAAAGTAAACTAAAGCTAAATAAAAGTAAATTATAACTTTTTTCCCTTCTGAAGGTGAATTGACTCTGTCCACTCTTACACATACCTACTGGAATGTTATTGCGAAACACTGTCTCTTAAGATAGGATAATCTAGTTTAAGGGACAGAGTTTAAGCTAATGTATACAAAAAAAAATGTTATTAATAATATTTAATGTCTTTTCGCCCAAAATGTTTGCCTAGTGAAGTAAGTACGCGTCATTTAGTTTGAAATAAAGCCATACCTAACTGAAAAACAAGTAACTAATTACTTAATGTAAAAAGTTTTTGAGAAAATTTTGTGATTTTAATAACGAATAAAACTACTTAATGCATGATGCAAGCAATAAATTCTGTAGTTAGGAAGGTACGTTATTTAGGTAACTTCCATATCGTCGTATTTGTACGACACAATAGTGATTATGCAAGCGGGTCACAATAGCTGTGCCGATATGTTTGACCGCGGTTGGGGGCGATTTTATTTTACTGAGCGCTTTATTGGTTCCATATCAATGGCTTAGTGCAGTTTTGTTGGTTTTGGTATTCAGTAAAGTTGTCGATGTGTTTTCAATTATTTGAACGTTATGAGATCAGTATTAGATAACGATGACGACACATTGTACCAGCAATAACAAATGTTTACTAATATTACCTAATAAAAATTCGAAATCGGTTTCGTGAGTTTTTAAATATTAGGTACATACAAAGTCATAGGAAAGATTTCATATTTTTTGCTAAAGAAAATATCTAACAAAAGATGAGTAAGTATACCTACATGTTGTTAATTAGTATATGCAAAAGGAATCTAGTAGTTTGAATATACACACTTTTATCGATAAATCGACTTCAACTACAACACTAGCGGTCATAGATTCGTGTGGGATGGACGCGACAAATCAAGCCGCGAGCTGCAATGGGGCGGCTCCGCATCGACAGCGCTGATTTATAGCGGAGCCGTGTTATCGCACCCGCATCTATGTCCTACTGTCGGGCTACGCCATGCTACGACAAGCTGCGCCATTCTACGACGAGCTACGTCATGCTACGACGAGCTACGTCATGCTACACTGGGACACCACACCGAGCTAAGCGACTGCTACACCGTGCTACGCGGGGCCACGCGACTGCTACGCTACTTTCACCACAAGAATGTTCATGTTGTGAACGCAATTATAAGCATTTTAAGAATACCAAGATAATTAATTGCCAAAACTACGAAGCGCTATTGGTATTTATAAATTATTTTGTAAAGTCTTTGATGCGATTCTATAATGATAACAACGTGTGTATGGGACGAGAGGTGAACCCGAAGTTGAGTTCAGCATCTCACTTGAAGGAAAACGAATTTGAGAAAACAATGTGTTTCTAATTTATTATAATGACCTTTTAATTCCTCTTATCGTAACGAAACCCGAAAGCATTTAGGAAACTTTTCACAAATGTTTTAAAATTCAAGCGGTCACGCGTGACATTAAATTTTACTTGTATTTGTAGAGGACGTTTAATCGCTTGTTAACGGTCGGTGACCGTGGTAAATCTCCGGTAATCCGGTGTAGAGCAAATATAGTTGAGAGGCAGATAAGGTGCGACCGGCGTGCGGCCGGTTCGGACACGGGCCGCTAATGTGCCATTTGTATGATGATGCCGCCATGCTGGACCGCGGCCGGCAGTCGTTCCCCACGGTATCCTCTATATTTCGTCGCGTGAAAGTGACGTTGCTTGCCGCAATAGCCGCTCGTAAGTGATGGTGTGTTATAGCAGGGCTTGCAGCTTTACGACTATCGTAAGTACCTGCTAATACTCTAGCCAACCATAAGTGCATAATGTTATCAGCATATTGTGGCTCTCAGAAACATACTGAGAAAATGCTAGAACGATGTTAGTTAATTATGTCAATCTATTAAACTACGAGAAATTATAAGTCAAGCCACACTTTTCTTTATTGGCCTAACTTTTCATTTTATAACTAAGCCACGGGAAAATGAGATTCTAATAAAATACAAATTTCATCATTTTTACAACGCCAACTAAATATCTCTAGTTCAAGAGCGAGCGAAGCGAGCTCAGAATTTTGGAGCATTCCACAGACAGGTTAGGTTAGAAGGCCTTAGCGTTAGTGGTTACTTTTTTTTATAAACATCTAGAAATTGGCTTACATAGAAAATAACTAGCGAACAGTGGCTAAGATAGTAATCTTAGCCCCTAAGGCTTAGGTTGACATACTACTAACATCGTTTTAGCATGTTCTCAGTATGTCTCGTAATTGTGTGTAATTTTGAAGGCAATGTAGATTTTTAGATGCGAATAATAAGGAAGGTGATAAGGAGGCATCCATAAACTACGACTGTGATTCGTTGTAATTTGAGTATTCGCTGGCAACGCTGTGTTAAATATTAAAGCAAAACACTTTGTTTTGGTCGATATTTGATAGCTAGGTATATCAGTGATATAACATACTAGCCGCCGCCAGAGGCTGCTCCCGCGAGATAGTAGAAAATTATCCCTAAGGGAACTTACTCCCGGGATAAAAAGTCCTTTAAGCTATGCCAGGACATGGCCTACCCGTGTGCCAAATTTCATCGAAATCCATTCAGACGTTCGAGCGGGAAGAATTATATTATATATTAGTGTGATTTATATTCGTAAAAGAATAGATACCCATATAACATCAAAGTTACTTATGTACTGTAATAGTACACTTTGTCATTGCAGCCGAGGTGGAATATACGTTCAAGCTGAAGGCGAGACCGTATTGGATCTAAGAAACTGCTGACAATATCCCACATGTACCAAAGCGACGTTTTTCAAGAAACTCTAAATTATAACTTACTATTTTCATAAACATAATATTTAGTAACAAATTACTATATAAAAACATAATATTTAGTAAAAAAATTAGTAACAAATTATTACCACAGTGTCTCAAGACGAAAGTCTATGACCAGTGCGTGTTGCCAGTGATGACATATGGTTCCGAAACGTAGACGCTCACAATGGGCTTCATCAGAAGACTCAAAGTCACCCAAAGGGCAATGGAAAGGGCTATGCTCGGAGTTTCCTTGCGTGATCGAATCAGAAATGAAGATATCCGCAGGAGAACCAAGGTTGCCGACATAGCATGAAGAATCGCCAAACTTAAGTGGTAATGGACAGGACACATTGCTCGCAGAACGGATGGCCGTTGGGGCCGGACGGTTCTGGAGTGGCGACCGCGTACCGGATGACGCAGTGTTGGAAGACCCCCTACAAGGTGGACCGATGACCTGGTGAAGGTTGCGGGAATCCGATGGATGCGAGATGCACAGGATTGTTCGTTGTGGCGACATTTGGGAGAGGTCTATGTCCAGCAGTGGGCGTCTGTCGGCTGAAATGATGATGAAATTACTGTGAGAAACGACTCGCGGATTTTTATTTCATGCACCTTAGTGAGAGCTGTCTAGCGACTGCAAGAATGAGTTTTCGAATTAGTGTATTGAAAAAAAAAAGGTATTTAAAAACAACAAAACAAACGCATACATTCGTGGAAAAGGCATAATAATAATAATAAAAAAAAAAACAATATCAAAACAAGTGTAGTGTCAGTGTCCTAAATATATAATAATATTCGATAACTACTACTTAGATTATAAAATATGCAATATATCCGAAAACAATTGTCAAGGAAAAGGTTAACCGTTAAAACGCTACGTACAAAACCAGCGTGGACGTCCGACGTGTAGCAAAAACCGGGCGCAAAGTAAACAGCAGAGACAATATTTGCTTTTTCTGCTAAAAAAATGACCGGCGGAGGTCAGTTAATTTACATGGTAAACGTGCGCTTAGAATGGACCGTCACGCGCGGTCAGTCGCTCACAAGACCAGCTATCAAGGACAGGACGGTAAAGCGCGCCGCAGATAATTTATAACCATTAAATTTTGAATTTTAGAAACACTTTTAATAAAATCTTACCGTTTACGTAAAAGGGTACGCCGCTTGCTTTTTCCATGCAAACAAAACATGTATAAAATTTGGGAATCTTTGTGTTATTCAGAGGCCTTTCTGCACAGTTCGCAAATTCCGGAAAATGTAAGCAGTATTTTTAATCAGACCAGTATTCCCAAATATTTTTGTGCAAGGCTGTGGGTTAAAATAAATGCTGAAAATGTTTTCTCAAAGCATTGTATCTTTTTACTTTTCATGAGTAACTCGTGGTTGTGCAATAGAAGAAGGCTGATGATTACAAGTTCGGTACTGCAAATACTACCGCGCGCGAGTGCGAGTAAACATCAATGACATTACGTAACTTAAGTAAACTAACGGCTAGCCAGGTAATTTTAGCTCATGACACCATGTTCGTGTTTTATAGTTACCTAGACTGGCCTAGTTAAGCTAGAATTTTCATCTCGCTTGTATATAATTTTATGCTGATAACTGATCATCAGTCTCTACAGCTCATAATGTTGTCGGATGGCGATAATTTAATTTAGCCTTGATGGTGTAGCGGATGAGTCGGCTAAAGAGTACGTCATTAGCGGTTATCACTTCATTCCGGATGAAAAAACTTCAACAGCCCTCGGCTCCTCTCACGTGCGCTTATGATTTATTAATTTTCACCTTCATAAATATGGTGCACGCCTGTATAATAAGTCGACTATTCAAGTTATTTACAAGCATTATAGCGTAGGGGGGAATGGGTTTTCTTAAGTGTTACAGGGCTGCTGCAATATCATATGCAGGACATGTGCCCTAATGCGTAATTAATAAGAATAATAATAAGCTCCATGGTAATAGTTAGATCATTCAGCTACCTAGTGAAAAGAACTCTATAGACCGTATTTGAAAGTGTCAATATACTGTTGACTTTCGCGTTTTTTTAGTTTGCCAACCGAGACTAAAATCAATATCCATAGTTTAGTCACGTTTCTGCGGTCAAATCATGAATAGGTCAACGGCATCTAGTTATTTACATATCTATGAAGAGAACTAAAAAAAACAACTATTCATTATTATATTGCATATTTTAAAATAATTAAAATAGAAGTCACCTTCCCTCATTCCAAAATTTTAGAGCCTTTTCGGCTAATAAAATATTGATTAATTATAATTTATTACTTCTTAGAGGTGAAAAGAACTATTTATTATCGGTATTTTACAGGTTGCATTTTGAAGAGTGTGAGCGGGAATTGCATGACTTGATTCCGCCATCTCCTTTCTACCATCGGACAACCCGACGTACGGCGAGTATCCACCCTTACGTTGTTGAAACTCCAATGGTCCGGATTAAGCGATTCGCTTCGTCGTTTGTACCGGGTACATCGAGGGACTGGAACAATTTGCCTGATGCGGTCTTCCCGTCC
Source organism: Mythimna pallens (assembly GCA_961205895.1). Classification (NCBI taxonomy): domain Eukaryota; kingdom Metazoa; phylum Arthropoda; class Insecta; order Lepidoptera; family Noctuidae; genus Mythimna; species Mythimna pallens. Next base: position 14,844,615 of record OY540830.1, on the reverse strand, counting down.
AACTATAATTTAGGTGCCTCAAGCCTAAGGCTAGAGTGAATAGGCTCTTAATAAACTAGTGCGCCTTACCATCAATGATTGCATCACTGCTTACCATCAGGTGGGATCGCAGTCAAGCACTGGTTTATATCAAATAAAAAAATAAATAACAAAATATATGTAGATAGAGGAGCACAAATAAGGTGCTGCTTGTTTCAAAAGATATTTCTTCCAGCAGACCTGCGACAGGACAGTCCAGTCTGTTTTTCTTTTTCTTACTTCTGCAAAGAACTGTTATTTTTATTGGGACACCTGATTTCAAACTAAAAACGTTGTAAATGCGTACATAATTTTCCTCGAAGATCCGCTCTCAAAATAAAAAAGACGTTGCGACAAGCTGCTTCAAAAACTTAAAACCTTTTTCGAAAGCAACTCCAATATTCAAAATAATTAGTCTCGCTCTTATAATTATTTTACTGGTCGGCAGCAGGAAGTATGCAGAGGGTATAGATGCCGATGTATCTACAGTACGGAGTACGGCGGCACGGGAGGATTGCGGAGTCAGCAGCTCGCGCGATCGATAGGCACGCATCTCCGCCTGCCTATCGAATAGCTTTTTGTTCTAGCAGCTTTATTTTGATGATGAAAGCTATTGTTTGGATTTTTAAAAAACAGCAGTTGATAGGCTTTTGATCCGGTAGTTAGCTTACTTATACTTATGTATTAGTAGCCTTAGGTATTTTTGAGTAATCAAATGCATATTTTCAAGCAACCATTACATACTTATCAGGTAGGTGCTATCTATGTATGTCAAAAATAGAACTCTACTCGTAAAGATATTAAGTCATCGCATTATAACTGTACTTAGTAGGAACCTGCACATATCCACAAAAGAATTAGATATGTATGTAGGTGACCACCTGTGAGTAATGACTTTATGTTGCATCTGAAAGCAACATATTCTGAATTAGTAAGATTCATAATGACCATCAAAACGAAGTTGTCTTCAAAGCATCGATTATGTGTGTCAGAAGAATTACAGGAAACTACGTGACCTGAGTAGGTGTATCAAACGCTAGATATACCTAGACACGAGTAGGTATATCTAGCTGAGCGAATACCATTCAAACACGAAGGCTTAGCTTTAGGGTGCGTCTATCAAATTCCTAAGTTACACTTGGTTGTGTTTATAAACACGGTTCAGGTTAAAAGTCCTGCCAGTATAATGTAATAACATAATTTTACACTTTACCTACCTCTTTCCTATCTTTGGGCAGGTCAGGACAAATGAAGCGTGGCTCTTCACTTTTCGTGGTAATGACCTAGTGTAATAACAGAACAGACAGTTTCTTTGCCTATGGTAAGTTCCTGGGTCATAAAATACAAGGGCCCATTAAAATTCGGCCAGCGCTTAAACGTTCCTATGCGTAAACAAACTGTTTGTCTAAACCGCAGTTAGCATTAAATAAGGTTCCCTTAAGGACACCGGCTACGCCATATTGAACGCTAATTGGTATTAAAAGCAAGATTTTTCATTATCTTTCAGATAGCGTAGGTACTTATTAATGAATGTAACTCAGTCTGTTACGCTTCTACGGTTAAACTACTGAACCGATTTTGATGAAACTTGGTACGTTGCAGTGTAGGTAAGCTTGAAGTAATAGATAGGGAATTGAAAGGACATAGGCTACCTACTTTTTAACCGGCTTCGACTTCGATCTCACGTCCGCTATAACCGACATTCACGCGGATGAAGTCGTGGTTAAAGCTGGTATAATGTTACTAGCTTCAGCCAGCGGCTTGACTCGCGTGAAAGGTTTCTCCGAATAAACTTTAGACCCCGCTGTTTCATCCCCATTAGGGGGTGAATTTTGGAAAATCCTCTTTTAGTGCTCGCCTGCGTCATATAAGGAAACCTTGTCCAAAGTTCACTCTCCTATTCCCAGTAGTTTCGGCTGTATATCAGTCGGTTTCTCCTTTTATATATATTGATTATCTACTTTTTGTAAATAATGACATTGATTCATATGTAGGTATAGATACCTGCGTAGGTACCTTTTTGTCCATATTGTGTGGAAATCTTGGGAAAGCTCATCATGCATTTTTGTTCTGCCTCGCCTTTTGCCCCTTTTCCCAACTAGATACCTACTTCCCTATGTTGAGGTCGGCCGTCCGGTCTAACTGGATGCAGCTGCATACATAGCAATATTATAGCGGCTGCCTATTTGATCTCCCCATACCCTTGGCAAGACTGGTATCAGATTTTCAGGCTTTTGACTACCCTTGATGACTTCAAAGACCAGGACTTGAGGTATATTTATATGGATGTAATGGGTGATGGCCAACCTCGGCAAACATACACAAAAATGTCACGAGGTCATAGGTACACCACCGACAGGCCGAAAGCTTTGTAAAGAACTCTTTCAATAATCTGAAACTGACACCACTTTCTTCGCCGGGGAATCACCAACCATCGAGCAAATGTTTTGAATACAACTTGTCCTATACGACAGTGAAGATAATAATTATGACTTGCATAAATGACTTAAAGTTAAACAACTTAGGGAGAGCGTTATCAAGTGGTTATACCCCTTTTTCTAAGATATTTTTATGTGAGAGGGGTACCCAATTGAGGTAATAAGACTACCTATTAATATTTTAAAATTAACGTTACAAGATTTTATCAACGTTTTATCAATTACTGTTTTTGTACATTATTCGATAATGTACAAAAACATTTAAATCGATTCTTCGAATTTTTAATTATTGGTGTGTCCCAGTCCCAGCAGTCCTGACACTCCTCTCTCCTCTCTCTTCGACATGGTGTTGCCAATTTAATCGATAGTTTAATTCAGAAATTCTACGAATCTGTTTTGTATTGAAAACTTGCGAAACATAAATCATAGTTAACATCTTGTTGACAACAAATTCTTGCAATTTCAAACCTTAAACATACTTATTCCAAAGGTATGAAATAGGTAAAGTTTTCAGAGAACTAAAAGCCACATAAAAACCTATTTTTTTAATTTATCTAGTTCCTTTTAATTGAAATTTATATTACAGATAATCTTTTAAAACTAGTATATTCACATGATATTCAAAATCTTTTAAGATCGGCCGTAAATCAATAAATAATTACTTATTTGAGTGAATAAAGTGCCATAAGTAATACCTTACTCAATGAATCAATCAGGGAGTTTGTCGTACGCTATACATTAAAGTGAGAATAAAAAGAGAACTACACTTGGTTTTCATTATAATAATAAATTTTGCTTGTAAAAACATTACGCTATAGAAAAGTATTTTTATATATATTATATTTTTTCAAATGTATCTTACATTTGAAAAAATATAATTACAAAATTGATGCATTTTTTGATCAAATCTACTATTTTATTTTAATTTTATAAAACAGGTTCTGGCAACTTTGCTTCGACGTCAAATGTCAAAATACTGTGATGGATTTGTGAATTGTTTGTTTGTAAGAAAAACTCGTTAGAAAGTATTTCCCAGCCACTAAAAACCTGGATTAAATGCAAATATCACTAAAGAGCGATATCTTTGTTGATCCATATCAAAAGTTCTGCATGCCTTTGTGGCATTATTCATCTAAGTGGTTAGCCTTGAAGTAGATGTCACCTATTAACTTATATGAGTGTTGTTTATTCTACATTTTAGCTATATTAGTCGCAAATTCACGATTATATGGCTTTGATATTTGACTTATGTCTTACGACGATTCAGAAGAGGCATGTTTTATCTAAGTGTACGGGAGAAAGGTGCTGGTTTAGTTGTAATCAGCTGGATTTGCCTGGCTGTTCTGTGCGCCGCATCTACAGCGCCTTGTGACAAGACTCGCAGGGTGTTCACCGAGCAGAGCGGCATCATCACTGATGGACCAACTAACTCTAACTACACACAAGTCAGTTACATGTCCTACAAATGTTTGATACAATAGTGAGTGAAGTGCTAATTAAAGATCTTGTTCTAGGACTCCCATTGCGAGTGGCTGATCAAAGCAGCAAATAAAAGCCAATACATCACATTAAGTTTTATTCGTATGGGCACAGAATGTTCCTATGACTATGTTTTTGTGTATGACGGTGACTCCTTTGATGCACCTTTACTTGGAAGTTTTAGTGGAAAAACTGAACCCCAAAATGTTACTGCTTCTAGTGGATTTGTAAGTATGATGTCAATTAAGAATGTGTTTAAGTTCAAATAAATCACAAGCAAAAAGATTTTAAATCAGTTAAATGTTGTGTTGTAATTATCACACAGTAATAATAACTTTGTTATTGTAGATGCTAATATTACTGTACAGTGATACGAACTATGTCTTGGATGGATTCCGAGCAACATATGCCATTCACAATTGTCCTAACAACTGCACAGGACGGGGACTCTGTGTGTCCAACAAATGCTTCTGTGTTGGAAACTGGGGTGGGCCGGACTGCAGTGTGGAACTGTGTCCAAATGCTTGCTCTAACAATGGACACTGTAAAGGTGATAGATGTGCTTGCAAAAAAGGGTAAGAATTAAAGAAAAATTATGAAAAAAATACTAAACAAATGTTTCTTGTTTCAATGCAATCTCTAGTTTAATGAAAAAATTGTCTTGTATTGAATTTGCCTTTGTCAGGCTGTATAAAATTATGCAGTTTTTATGCAAATGTAACCACCAGAACTGTGTACTCTTTTCTGCCATATTGTATACAAGTTGGGAGTAAAAAAATACTCTTTAGTTGTGACTTTGATGTTAATTGTTTCCCAAGTTTTTTATTTATTGCTCACAAACAACACAATGTACAAATAAATCTGTTTTATCTACTACATTAGCCTAGAAATTACGATTAATTTCTTAGAACCTGTTTTCCTCAAGATATTTCCTTCCTTCTTTATTTAGATATGTCTTTAATTAGATTTATTTATACAGAACATTTGTTCCTAACTTGTTTAAATGTAAATTGAAATGGACTTTGCCTAGCAATAGACTTTGATAGCCCAGTAGGGCCATAACTATTAATTAATGTAGTTCTGTATTATTAAAACAGGTATTCAGGTGAATCATGTTCTTTAAAGAAAAATGACAAGGAAGGCAATAGCTGGCACTGGCTATCACATACAGAAAGTGGAATGACCAAAAGAGCAGCTCATACAGCAGTCTATGTGAACCATACAGATTCCCTGTATGTATTTGGAGGATATGATCTCAACAAAGTACTGGGTTTATTGGAGGTATACAAGTAAGTTAAAATGACCTCTTTGGTACTTAAATGTCAATGTCAAATATGCCATAAAATAAATAATGTTAATGGGATGTGCAAATCTTGCTACAAGGTTGAATTTTGCCAGAGTGAAACCAGCCGTGGGTCAATCTTAAAGCTACAAACCCTTTTATATACTTGTACAAACAGCTACTTTTGATGATATGCTATCAGAAAATAAACTTTATTTTTATCAGTATAAGGTTTACTTTGTATTGGTTAAATAAGGTGAATATTTGAACTACCAGTATGATGATAATAGTATAATAGTTCTCATAATGAGAGTCCGAGTACACTCATTATCATTATTTACTCCAAAGAAACTTAAAAGAGCAACAGTAGTAAACAATTATTTTTACAACATTGTGTATAAGTGTTATTTGCTTTATTGGTTTGGTTGACAAATAAATGGTCCAAGATTAATTTTTATTATAACTATTCTGATGACTGCTGTGACTATATAGAATGATTTATTAATTACATTTCATTTTAACATTTAATCTGCTAATTATGACCTCTGATTTCTTCAACATAATATAATTTTATTTTATAGGTTTTCAACTAGTCAGTGGTATGATGAAAATGGAAAAGTTTTACGTAGGTACCCTACAAATGAAGAGATTGATAAATCTCTGTTGACTTTATTTACTAAGGTAAGTAAACCTCAAAAAATAAAACGCTCCAGTGATACTGTCTATTGCTGTATTACTATTATTCTTGAAATGTATTTCATATTTAAATATTTTTAGGGAAATGTTGATGGCAGCTGGCAAATTGGCAACAGGAGCTCACTATTTAATTTACTATTGTCATCATTTACAAATCAGGATAAGACCACATTACCTCTCATGTATTCTCATGCACCGACTCCATATTCCGAAAGCTACTTGCATTTTACTGAGCAACCAGAGGTAGTGAATAATGTTATGAAACCAAATACAACAAAACCTGAGCCGAGGTATGGTCATTCCGCTTGTGCATTTGGTAGTGGATTTGTACTGTATGGTGGTAAACTCTCGGATGGAACCTTATCTTCTGAACTATGGATGTATGATGCTGTATTAGATATTTGGACTCTACGGGCTATGAACTCCACTTTCACCCCTCCAGGCCTGACTAGACATACATTGACCGCCGTCAGAGAAGAATTGTATCTATTTGGCGGAAGTACAGTGGATGGGGAATTTTCCTCCAGGTAAATAGTTGTGCAACTGACTTGGTTCTGATTATATTTCAATCATTAAGTAGTTTACCATTTGTTTCCTTCTTCCTATTGTTTGCAGTATGTACAAAATAAAGCTGGGTGATGTAAACACAGAGACTTGGGAACGAGTGCAAGTGAGAGGCGGCAAAGAACTGGATGTACGGGTGGTAGCGCATACTGCTGTGTATCATACGCATTCCAATTCAATATTGGTATATGGAGGTGTGGTAGCTAGTGTTGCAAGGTAAGCGAAATTTTAACTTTAAACGGCAAAAACAATAAAACATAATGTAGATTTTCTACTAACAAAAAAAAATTCTACTCAGATTTTCCAAGCTTTCGGATAGAATGTTCGCCTTCGACATCGACTACAAACACTGGAGTGAGATCCACTATCCTCGGGCACATTTACGTGACACATATGTACCGCGAGAGAGGGCATTTCATACGTCAACTGTTATTGGTATGTACCATCTTGTTATTTTATTAAAGTTGAAAAGGAAGTTGACCATTTACGAGACCAGCACCTGCATCTCGCCTTGCAGTTGATTATTCGAAAACAGACTATGGTTTACCTAATATACAGTCGATTTTCCAATACTTTCCTATACACACATACAGTTTATTATAATCATTCTATTGAAAGGCGAAGTGCCCTTGCAATTCTGTAAACGATTTTGAATCGCTTGAATTAAAATGCAATAATCCCCAAATAATTCCAGGAAACTATCTGGTTGTATTTGGCGGATATTCACATCGGCATAACAGAGAGGAGATCTGTTATGACGGCCAGATGTACATCTATCACTTGGGTTGCCATTCTTGGATTCCTCTCGACGTGTTGGGCAAAGTGCGGCGGTTTTATCCTAAAAAACAAGGAGTGTTTGCGCACGCGGCTGCTTTGCGGCCTCCGTCTACTTTACTGATTGCTGGAGGGTATCATGGGAATGTTAATGGTGAGCGTGACTTTATTTTGTTCGCAATGTGTATAGAATTACCCAATTAAATATATACTATCACTGTTCTGCATCATGCCTGTAGTACCTACCCATAAGAGTAGAATGACGTATATTACACCTGTGGCACATTTCCCCAAGTTATGTCATAAATCAGGCAGAAAGTCTAACTTCAGACTACTACTGACAATATCTTATTTGGCAATACTTCTCACTGCCCAATTTAGATATCATAGTCAGGACCCAATGCTCGATTGCACAAACAGCAGAAAAGTTGTCTTCTAAATCTAAAAGAATTTTTATTTGCAGGTGATCTGCTAGCGTACATGGTACCTAGTTGGCAGGCTGGAATTACTAACGACGACCCGGAGTCGGCATGTCGGCGACATCGCTCTCAACCGGAGTGCCTCGCCGACCCCGAGTGCGGCTGGTGCTCTGCTGATGATGTATGTAATGTACTGAAAATAGTTTGTGTTTTGGAGTAATCTAGACCATTTATTTCTATTGCAGTCTCTAAATTGATATCCGAGAATCCGGGATCAATAAATCTATATTCTGGACGAACAAAGCATTTCACAGTAGTTTTATTTACTTAATAATAAATAATGCACTTTAAATTGTTTCTGTCTTTCCATTTAAAATCATACATAAAATCGCAATAATTTACAAAAAAATTACAGACTTGTTATGGTAGAAGAATAGGAGCGAATTGCACCACGAATCTGCAATCGATCCGATGTGGAGGAATATGCCCAGCGCTGGGCGACTGTCACTCTTGCCTCATACATGGACCGCCGCCCGGCAGTCGGAACAGTAGCCGCACCCCACTGCCTTCTGTCAGCACTAAACTTGGACTGGATCAATGTAACTGGTGCGTGCAGAATGCACGGTGTCATCATAAAGATGGTAAGTTGATCTGGCTACAGGTGCGTCTATACCGTGAGTATGTAACTATAGAGATAACATTCCTTTGAAAACTTGCCTTCTGATCACTATAATTACTTTCTTTAAGAAAAGCTAATGCTAATATAAACCTACATATATTACATAAATTATATATTAAATATTTATGTATGTTTATTTTATGTATATTATACATTTGATCCCTTGTTTTCGTATTATTCTTTCCTTTTTTTTTATGCACCTGCCAAGTTTTCTCTTCACTACCCTTAGTTGACTGGTAGAGAATGCCCAAGGCATTAAGTCCGCCTTTGTACCTTTATGTTGCATGAAGTTTTAATAAATAAATAAATGCTTTTAATGTAATTTTAGCAGCCGCAGTGTTCGCGTTTATGCATGCGCTTTAATTAAATTACATTACACGAGGCTCCCGGGAGACTCGCAATTATATGATAACGCAATAATATCTGGTAAAAACAATGATTTAAGCATTGTAATTTATCTTTATTTTAGACAACTATGGCGTTTGCGGAGAAGACACACCCTCAGAAAACCCTGGCTGGTGGGGCAGCACCGGCACAGAAGTAACGACTCCCGACGAATGTAAAATATTAGACAAACGACCCGGTCTGACGTTTCTAAGGTACCAGCAACCAGCAGATTGGAATCACCCGGATGGAGTGTCTGTAGTTAACGCGACGACTGTGGATTGGGGGACGGGAGGGGGGAGTAACCATATTTTTAGTGGGCCAAGTGAAGCAAGGCTTAGAGGCTGGTTGCATATACCACAGTACTGGAACGGAACGGGTGAAACGTTGCACATTTGTGCGGGATACTCGAACATATCTCTCGCTTTGGGGGACGCTGGTGGCCCAGTGGCCAACCTGACTGCACAGCCGTCTGCCTGCTCGCTTGTGGACTGGCCCGCATTGTTTCCTGGACGTCTTGCTGTTGATATGCACGCTAATGATTCATTACACACTGGCTTATATCCATCACATCATCACGCCAAAATGGAACTACTTCACAACAAATCTCAGGAAAGTGCAAAGGTGAGGGTGTCTATTGCTTATTTATTTAATAAAATATCGATTTTATAACTTTTTACATTTAAAAAGCTAAATCGAAAAATATTGTTTTAGGTGTTCACATTCGAATTTCTAGAGCCATACTCTGACGGCCAGTGCAAATACGATAACTGTCTGCTATGTCTATCTGACGCCGCATGTGGTTGGTGTGAGCTAACAAACAAGTGCGAGCCGCGAAACATCGACGAGACCATCTCGTGCGTCGCAGAAGGCGAGTGGAGGTACCTCACGCTGCAGCCGGCCGCCTGCCCAAATTGCTCCAACTACATCAGCTGCGAGCGCTGCGTCAGCGGTAACTACTGCGAGTGGTGGGCGGACGAGGCCAGGTGCGCGCGGCGGGGCCGGGCCGGCGGCGCCGTGACGTCACGTGCGCTGTGCCCCGCGCCCTGCCGCCTGCGCGCTGACTGCGAGCACTGCCTGGATGAGCGCGGCCGCTGTGTATGGTGCGAGGCCACGCGCCAGTGTTTCAGCTTCAGCGTCTACACCAGTGAGTACCAGTTCGGACTGTGCCGCGAGTGGCTGGACCGTGCGTCGTCACCGCCCGACGATACGGCGCGCAAGTCCGGTCAGTGCAAGTCGTGTCGGCGTCACGTGCAGTGCTCCGCGTGCCTGCGCAGCATGGGCTGCGGCTGGTGCTACTCGCACGAAAACCCCATCAATGGCGCCTGCACGGAGGGCGACTTCACGCGCTCGCACGCTGATTGCGCCGCCGTGCTTAACGTGACGTCAATGGACGCGGGCTGGGCGTACGCGCAGTGCCCCGACGTCGATGAGTGCGGGCTCGGCCTACACGACTGTCATGAACACGCCATCTGTAACAACACTCACGGTTCCTACACATGTAAATGTAAACAAGGATATATCGGAGATGGTAAAAAGAGCTGCATGCGAACCTGCTACAATAATTGCATACATGGTTACTGTCTCGGATCTCCTCAGTACAAGTGCCACTGTGATCTGGGATGGACAGGGGCCGACTGTTCCATCAACTGCGGTTGTCACAATCACTCCACGTGTAGGACGGGCGTAGGTCGGTGTGACGAGTGTCAGGACTGGACGGAAGGTGAGTTCTGTGAGTCGTGCAAGCCCGGTAGTCACGGTAACGCCACTACCGGGCAGGGGTGCCGCCGCTGTGACTGTAACGACCACGGTGACGAGACGCGCGGCGTGTGTGATGTCGCTACCGGAGAATGTATTTGCAAAGATAACACCGAAGGGTTGAATTGTGAACGTTGTAAACCAAAGTTTTACGGTGACCCTAGACATGGCGGTAGATGCTATTATCAGTGTGAACCCAGAGGAATGTTAAATGCAACACAAACTGAAGGAATTGGTTCTTATAAAATTGACCCCGATATCAAAACAATTGGACCTTCTAAAGAATGTTTATGGATTATATCTGCAGAAGACATTAAAGATGCTATCATTCAGTTTACTATAAATTCCTCCACCTTCGACGTTCCTTGTGATGAGAATGCAGTTTACGTTTATGATGGTCTAGGTGGGGTGCCTGATCTGAGTAATAACCAGCAGAGTCAGTTATTAGGTGTGTTCTGTAACGGAGCGTCCTCGGGTGTCATAGAGGCTCGAAGTGGTAATTTGACCGTGCATTACAAGCAGGGGCAGCCAGAGCAAGGGTTCGAGGGAAGTTACAAAGTACTGGCTTGTGACGGTTATTGTACGTGGCCAAGAGTCTGCAACAAGAGGCACTGTATGTGTCGAGAAAGTTACGGCGGCCCGAACTGTGAAGTTGAAATCTGTCGGAACAACTGCAGCATGGCAGCCAGCGCTGGTATATGTGATGCTAGTTATGGAAGATGTCTATGTAACGAGGGCTTTGGCGGAGATGACTGCTCAATCAGACTAGACAAAACACAACTTGTATTTACAGAGCTATTTAACTCAGAATATTTATCTGATGGCTTAGATCACTTGAGGAAAACTCTTCCCAGGTTTGGTCACACTTTGGTAGCCGATAGACGCGGGCTCTGGATGTTCGGTGGATATTCTCTTTCTCACGGCCCTTTGAATGACATAAGATTTTTTGACACAAAAAATAATACGTGGATGCAAGTAACCGTGGAAGCGACGCCCGATGCTAAGATGCCAGAAGGTCGTTATTTCCATGCTGCAGAGATCTATCACTCGAAACAAAATATTTATATTTATGGAGGTTTAAGTTTGCAAGAGAAGAGTGGTCAGAACAAAACACTTGGAGACTTTTGGCAGTTTAGTTTGAAAGACCAGAGGTGGAGCAATATCCGCAATAACAAAGATAAAGAGGGTCAGCCGCCCTCCCTGGCAGGACACACATTGACTTTACAGAAGTATTTGGACTATGAAAGTTTGGTTTTGATTGGTGGCTTCTCTTTAGAAGAAGGTTTCATGTTTGACGTGTGGGAGTTTGATCTTGACAATGAGAAATGGATTAAATTGAAAGATGAAGGTGCGAAGCCGTCTGGAATAATTGGGCATAGCACTGTGTACCACGCTCCTTCCCAGAGTCTGTATGTGTATGGAGGGATCTTATATGCATACAACGGTACTGTTTTGTCTAACAAACTGTTTTCATTCCACTATCCCACAAAACAATGGAGTGAATTGCCTACATTCCCTATTCTCCAGTTAAACAACTATTACGACAGCTTACCACAAGCCACGTACTTGCATTCGGCTGTGACAACAAATGATTACATGATCATTTTTGGTGGAAGAACTGATCCGGAAAATAGATCTGATTCTCTTATAGCTTACATCTATAGCTGCAACCAATGGGTCAGACTTGTTAAAGGTTTGTATTTTCGTATTGATGAAGATGAACTCGTTTTTATGAATACATATTACGCATTGTCTAACAAAACCTCATATTTTCAGGTGTAAGTATAGTGGGTCATCCTCCTCCACCGACAATAGCTCACGCAATGGCTATCGACTTAGACGCCGAAAACGAAGGCTACATCTACATAATAGGAGGTTGGACCGGCAGCGCTCATTGCCAAGTAACCCGGATATCTCTACCCGAAGACCTGTGTTCACTATGGAGTTCAAATAAGTTTGAGTGCCGAAGTCACATGGGGTGTAGTTTCTGCAATACTGGAAATTATACGAAGTGTTTCTCTGTGGATAAGCCGGGGTGCGAGGGGAGTGACAGTGTGTCAGTGAACCCTGGGGCTGCCTGTGATGCTGAGCTGGTGTCGTCGCGCGCTTGTGAGAACTTCACGACTTGCACGTCGTGTCTGGCCGCGTGGCCCATGTATCCAGAAGACAAGCCCGCTTGTCGCTGGTGCGAGTCCTGCGCTGCGGCTGTCGGTACGTAATCTCTTTAATAGTTTACTCACTTGTTGAATTGATTAAATATAATTTTTATGTCATGTTACTGGTTTGAAAGGCAAAGAAGGAACGGGAGTGGGTTTTTAGTCAGTAAAAGTCGGACACACCCTTGAGCTCCGCCCAAGTGCGATGATGAAGATGTCATTGGATAATTTTCCCACCTAAAAAAATAAAGTCTTTGTTAATTAAGATGATTATAGAATGATAGGATGTTGTAACTAAAACTGAAATGTAGTTTACTTAAATATTCACGGAAATAAAAACCTTTATACACGTTAATTAATTGTAGGCGAATGCGTACCCACGGACGAGTCGTGTACGAGCATGAAATGTAACGCCGGCACCACCTACATCAGCAATGTCGACAACTGTCCCGAGCTCAGGTGTGCGTCATCCGACTGCGAGAAATGTGTTGGTGCTAAAGAATGCACATGGACTAGACACGCTGTCAGAGAAGGTAATAAAATATACCATATAAATTCTATGTTACATTAGTTACCATGCTTTAAAATAAATCTTTGTGTAAGACGATCCACACAATCTGAAACTTTAATATTTTGGTAGAAATACTAACCTCATATTCTGTACAGGTCAACTAACAAGAATAGCTGAAGAATCTGTAGAACTATTCAATTGGACGTGCGCGCTCATAGAAGAGCCAGGGCGAACCAGTCTCCGTGCGACAAAAAGCGAAGAGTGTCCGAACAGATGCACGATGTTAGACGATTGTCAGTCATGTCTTAGCACTGATGGCGGGGAGGGAGGGTTTGCGGAGTGCCGTTGGGCTACTTACCTGGGCAAGTGTATCTCTCCTGCGTATCAACCAGTGTACTGTGCGGGAGGCGTTTGTGGCCTCGTGCTCACTAAGGCGGATAAGAGCAAGTGTCCGGCCCCGTGTGATACGTTTGAGCAGGTTTGTGAAAAATTTCAATAAATAATGTGGTATGTCAAAATATATTTGAAAACTAAGCAGTACTTTTCTCAAAAGGCCTGTTCAACAGGTGCAAGATTGTTTCACGAAGTTTTTCAAAGTATGTCATTATTATTCATGTCTGACGTTTAATTAAACTTTGACACCACGATTCCAACTATCAATAATATTGTAGTGTGCCATGTCCATCTAGCATGATCACCAGACGTCGGAATTAGGTAGAGTTATTCATGTACTTACACTAATTTCACACAGCGAAAGAAGAAAGTTTATATGCCTTAAATCCCGAGATTATTTTTTATAGAGCAGATTGTTTTATGACACTCAAAAATATAGCAGAAAAAATTTCTTCCTGCATTAATGATAAGGAAAAGGGGAGGGTATAAATTTGTTATCCTCACCTCAGTTGACGTAGAGAGAAAACTACTAATAAAAATTGTATGTTCTTTCTTTTATTAGTCTTATCTATCTCTGAGGTTTTTATTGTTATTTACTTCTAATATTGTTGGCCAAATGAGATTTTTGATTAGAAATCCAAGATTCATATTAATATCAACGTTTCTATGGAAGTACATGAATAACTCTACCTAATTCCGACCTCTGATGATAACTCAAACTATAATTTATTTATTTAGTACATGGAGGACTTACAGTTAAAATAAAAATAATACCAATTAATTTTAGTGCTCAGAGTGCCTCCACCACTCTCACTGCGGCTGGTGCGCTCTGTCGGGCGCCAACGGTCAGGGCGTCTGCTCCGAAGGTTCCATTGACGCGCCGCTCGACTATTCCACCCGTACAACTTGCGCTGCTGTTTATACCGCTGCGAACCATGATGACTTCTCGAATGACACCTTCTCTTGGCACTACACAAGGTGTCCGCCTGAAAACGAATGTGAGAATAACCATCATCAATGTAAAGCTGAGTCTGAGGTGAGTTTTGCTTCATAAGAACTATTTAAAATCTGGTTAAAGGTAACTTTTCGAAATTGTGGTTAAAGTTGATTTTCATAATGATTAGTGCTGAAATGTCATAAAATGTCATAGATACTTGTTTCTAATTGAAACAAACGAATATGAACTTTAAATGAACGTAATGATTACTGTTTGCCACATGAGAAATATCTATAGGTATATCTCATAAAGCTACTTACCCTATGATCTTGTATCAGGTATGTCGCGACCTCCCAGAAGGCTACGAGTGCGCATGCGGCGCGGGCCACAAGCGCGCGGGCGGCACGGGCGGCGCGGCGGGCACGTGCGTGGCCGTGTGCTCGCAAGGCTGCGTGCGCGGCGCCTGCATACAGCCCGACGTGTGTCGCTGCGAGTTCGGCTACGTCGGCGCCAACTGCACCATCCAGTGCCAGTGTAATGGACACTCAGACTGCGAGGGACCTGATAAGCTCGATAAGTGTATCGAGTGCCATAACAATACTATGGTAAGACCTTCTTTGGCGCCCGAAGTTATTTGTGTATCTGGATTATGAATTTGACTGCTATATAACTTTCCAACGATCTCCTCATGGTTATACTCTAAACTTCAATTTCTACGTCGCAAACGTGAAAATTGATTCCGTCGCTCAAATCACACTTAAGGTAGCTATACATGCTAGGGTGTACCTGACAGGTTTGCCTGTACAGTTATACCGGTCAGGTAAGCTTGTGTGGAAACCTGTACAGTTGTGCAACATACACGCTTCGGTTTACCTGTACAACTCTACTGTTACTATAACTTTATAACTTTCGCCTTTACAATATTAAGGTAGCCATCTACCTTAATATTGTAAAGGCGAAAGTTATGATGTGTGTGTTTCTTACTTCGCGCTCGAACGTCTGGACGAGTTTCGATGAACCTTGGTATGCAGAATGGCGCACAGGATATTCCAGGATATGTCTACCGATTTTTCTCCCGGAAATATGTGTCGCTGGGACAATTTACTACTTTCACGTGGGCGAAGCCACTAGCAGCAGCTAGTAATATATTAGACAATATTGCACTTTCCCTGCCGATGTTGGTTATTTACTAAGGTTGTTTATTAGAAAGTTTTACCAAACAAATAGTAGAGAATGACGCCAAAAATATATTTATAATTACCATTCATTTCGGACATATAATTTTATTTCTTTCTTTCGATCTACCTTTGACTTATCATTCCGTCCATACAGGGTGACCAGTGCGAAAAATGTAAACCAAACTTCGTGGGTGATCCTGTGAACAACGTACAATGCGTGCCGTGTTCAACGTACTGCCACGGCCATACATCTATCTGTACCAGCGAAGTTGACGCGGCCCCTACATCACGCGACGTTGGGGGCCCCGCGGACCCCGATGACTACCGCGACGGGGCTGCTAAGGCCCGCTGTGTACGATGCGCCAATAATACTGATGGACCCCGCTGTGAGAGGTGCATCGAGGGTTACTTCAGAGGATCGGATGATTTTAGAGACCCTTGTAGACCGTAAGTGTACCTATCTATATAATTTAGGACCAAATAATTGGGTAGGCGTGTGCTGCTTCAAGATGTGCATAGAAAGAAACCCAAATCATGTTTAGCAAACATCTTCTGACTAAAGAATAAGAAAGTTGCCTATAATAACTCTTTGGCAGGATACAACAGTTATGACGGATTAGAAAAATAAGTTAATTTCTTTGTTTTATCAAGTTTTTATCATGACTGCTCACATTTAAATTGTTTCAGATGCGAATGCCACGGCCACGGGGACACTTGTGACCCAGTTACTGGCGAGAAGTGTAACTGTGGCAACAACACCGAGAGCGACATCTCGTGTCAGACGACCTCCAACAGTAAGAACTCTGCGCAGGAGTGCTGGCGCTACCAGTGCGTCAAGTGCAAGGACCTATACATGGGCGACCCCAGGAACGGACACCAGTGTTACAAGACTATTAATATCGAAAACAAACTCTGCTTTGATGGAAAATCTATTGGTATGAAGCGATTTAAGTAAAATTTTCGGTCTTTCTGATCATCTCATTATCATCTTATGATCATTCATTCCATTGCTAGATGAAGGAAAAACAAACACTTCACATAATTTTAATTTAATTTTCAGATGAGTGCAAAATCAAGCCACGCCCTCTCTACCCTGGTCAAACTGTATTCGTAGCAGTGAACCCGAGATACATGAACGTTGACATAAGAGTGATAGTAGACGTGACTCAGGGAGCAGTCGACCTATACCTCAGTCCTAACGACAGTTCCTTCGTCGTGTCGGTGAACTCCAGCAATGGCGACCATGCAGTCGAACTCGATCCTACGTACCATAAGCATGAGCCGAGTAGAAGAATGCCGTCTTTTGATGAGCATGTGCCGGAAGAACCAAGAGTCACGTGGTACTATGATAAGATTGAGTATACTCTAGCTGATTACACAGCAAAGGATTTGGCGACATACGTTACTGTTGATCGGAGGAATATTCTCCTTCGCGTAAGAAATCTGCGCAACCGATTAGTCCTAACTCTTCCTCAGAACGTTCATGACCTAACTCACACTAAGTTCTACATCGTAATCCGAGCTCGTCACACGGAAGATGGCGCCGCAAGCTTCGGTGTGATATTCTTCAGACAGGATCAGCTGCACATTGATCTGTTTGTGTTCTTCTCTGTGTTCTTTTCGTGCTTTTTCCTGTTTCTGGCGGCGTGCGTGGTTGCGTGGAAGGCGAAACAAGCAGCTGATGTGCGTCGCGCCAGACGGAGACATGTTGTTGAGGTAAGGAGTTTGATACTTGGCAATATATTTGTGTATGTAAGTAAAAGCACCCACGACACAGGTATCTCGGGTGCGTTCACACACATGTGAACCAGGAATAACTCTTAAATTATTCCTGATGGTGGGACAAAATTGTTTTTATAAAAGAAAAAAAATATGTTTGGTCCAAATTCTGTAACAATAAAACCAAAGGCTTACTTCTTTCACTAAAATAGTGGTGCCCTTTGAAAACTCAAAGGAAGTACCTTCATAAACAATACTGCCGGAAGCAATAATTTTTTTTTTACGCGACTCGTAGGGGTTCTCATGCGACTCCAAGAAAATGACGCGCGACTCGTGGCTTTTGTCATTCGACTCGAAGGGGATGACGCGTGACTCGTGGCGTTTCTCATGCGACTCCAAGGAATTGACGCGCGACTCGTGGTTTTTTTCATGCGACTCGAAGGGGATGACGCGCGATTCGTAGCGTTTCTCATGCAACTTGTAGGCGTTGACGCGTGACTCGAGGCGTTTCTCATGTTACTTCAAGGAATTGACGCGCGACTCGTGGCGTTTTTCAGTTGCATGAAAAACGCCGCGCGGTTGACGCGCGATTCGTGGCTTTTCTCATGCGACTCGTAGGTGTTGAAGCGCGATTTATGGTGTTTTTCATGCGACTTGAAGGGGTTGACGCGCGACTCGAGGCGTTTCTCATGCGACTCTTAGGGATTGATGCGCGACTCGTGGCGTTTTACATGCGACTCGAAGGGGTTGACGCGCGACTCGAGGCGTTTCTCATGCGACTCGTAGGGATTGGCGCGCGATTTGTGGCTTTTCTCGTGCGACTCGTAGGGAGTGACGCCCGACTCGTGGCGGCAAAATTATAGCGGGGCGAACACGCGCAGAAACCTGAAACGTTTATTTCAAATAGACCAATTACAGGCACTTTTGAACTGTCAAAATGTCGGTCAGTCAAAAAAAAGTGAAGCTAAATTGCACGTTCTAAAACGTAGATCTCTATGGAGAAGAACGTGCAAGAAACTCTATGGACACTCTTTTAAATCATATTATGAGTTACATAAATCTTGGTTACATATTTCTTGTGGCTTCCAATATGTGAGCACAATGGCTTACTTCTTTCACTAAAATAGTGGTGCCCTTTGAAAACTCAAAGGAAGTACCTTCATAAACAATACTGCCGGAAGCAATAATTTTTTTTTTACGCGACTCGTAGGGGTTCTCATGCGACTCCAAGAAAATGACGCGCGACTCGTGGCTTTTGTCATTCGACTCGAAGGGGATGACGCGTGACTCGTGGCGTTTCTCATGCGACTCCAAGGAATTGACGCGCGACTCGTGGTTTTTTTCATGCGACTCGAAGGGGATGACGCGCGATTCGTAGCGTTTCTCATGCAACTTGTAGGCGTTGACGCGTGACTCGAGGCGTTTCTCATGTTACTTCAAGGAATTGACGCGCGACTCGTGGCGTTTTTCAGTTGCATGAAAAACGCCGCGCGGTTGACGCGCGATTCGTGGCTTTTCTCATGCGACTCGTAGGTGTTGAAGCGCGATT
The DNA here is from genome assembly GCA_961205895.1 of Mythimna pallens. Classification (NCBI taxonomy): domain Eukaryota; kingdom Metazoa; phylum Arthropoda; class Insecta; order Lepidoptera; family Noctuidae; genus Mythimna; species Mythimna pallens. Next base: position 14,825,681 of record OY540830.1, on the reverse strand, counting down.
TATGGTGTTTTTCATGCGACTTGAAGGGGTTGACGCGCGACTCGAGGCGTTTCTCATGCGACTCTTAGGGATTGATGCGCGACTCGTGGCGTTTTACATGCGACTCGAAGGGGTTGACGCGCGACTCGAGGCGTTTCTCATGCGACTCGTAGGGATTGGCGCGCGATTTGTGGCTTTTCTCGTGCGACTCGTAGGGAGTGACGCCCGACTCGTGGCGGCAAAATTATAGCGGGGCGAACACGCGCAGAAACCTGAAACGTTTATTTCAAATAGACCAATTACAGGCACTTTTGAACTGTCAAAATGTCGGTCAGTCAAAAAAAAGTGAAGCTAAATTGCACGTTCTAAAACGTAGATCTCTATGGAGAAGAACGTGCAAGAAACTCTATGGACACTCTTTTAAATCATATTATGAGTTACATAAATCTTGGTTACATATTTCTTGTGGCTTCCAATATGTGAGCACAATGTAGATAAGTAATAATATTAGTAATAAGAAATTGAATTAAGCATAGGTAATAATAATAAGAAATTGAATTAAGCCACTGGCAGGTAAGAAAAGACCAGTCTCAACTGATGGCACCCGTTCACGAGCATGACGCCTGCGTCAGCCCCACTCAGCTCAACCATTTTGAAGGGAACTGAATGACCCAATAACATGTGCCTACATCAGCGAGACATTTGAGTGAGCATGACAAACTCTCAACTGCCATGCTTGTAATGTCAACATAATAAATACTTCACATTCACAAAACGTGAAAAAAAGTGCTAATACACAAAAAAAAGTGCTTTTATACAATGCTATTGTTTCCAAACACAAAAGGTAATGAATTACGAGTATAAGCTCTATTGAAACAAACAAATAAAATTTTAAAAAATATATATTTCGAAAACAACAATACAAAAAGGGCAATAGTATCTCTTCCAATATTTATAAATACATATATTAAAAAAAAAACTAATTTGTAGGTAAGTGTCAGTGGCTGTGGAGCAGGACCGGCATTTAGCCAACCATTTTTATCAAGGATATAATCTTCCAGTTTATAATATGCTTGTCTACATAGTGTGCGTTGAATGCATGTTTTAACTCGCGCACTTTTCCGCACTAGTACGAAAAACAGTGAATTACGTGCCTAAAAGCGGTAGGGGGCTTTCGATTAAATGCGTTCAAAAATATATTGTTTGACAGATGCTGCACATGGCGAAGCGCCCATTCGCGGCAGTGACGGTGATGCTGTCGGGCGGCGTCACGTCAGCGGGCCCGCGCCGCCGCCGCGCGCCCGACCTGCGCCCCGTCGCCATCGAGCCCACCGGCGACGGCCGCGCCGCCGTCACCTCGGTGCTCGTCAAGTAAGTGCCGTTCTAACTTAGTGACGTGATGCTGTCGGGCGGCGTGACGTCAGCGGGCCCGCGCCGCCGCCGCGCGCCCGACCTGCGCCCCGTCGCCATCGAGCCCACCGGCGACGGCCGCGCCGCCGTCACCTCGGTGCTCGTCAAGTAAGTGCCGTTCTAACTTAGTGACGTGATGCTGTCGGGCGGCGTGACGTCAGCGGGCCCGCGCCGCCGCCGCGCGCCCGACCTGCGCCCCGTCGCCATCGAGCCCACCGGCGACGGCCGCGCCGCCGTCACCTCGGTGCTCGTCAAGTAAGTGCCGTTCTAACTTAGTGACGTGATGCTGTCGGGCGGCGTGACGTCAGCGGGCCCGCGCCGCCGCCGCGCGCCCGACCTGCGCCCCGTCGCCATCGAGCCCACCGGCGACGGCCGCGCCGCCGTCACCTCGGTGCTCGTCAAGTAAGTGCCGTTCTAACTTAGTGACGTGATGCTGTCGGGCGGCGTGACGTCAGCGGGCCCGCGCCGCCGCCGCGCGCCCGACCTGCGCCCCGTCGCCATCGAGCCCACCGGCGACGGCCGCGCCGCCGTCACCTCGGTGCTCGTCAAGTAAGTGCCGTTCTAACTTAGTGACGTGATGCTGTCGGGCGGCGTGACGTCAGCGGGCCCGCGCCGCCGCCGCGCGTCCTACCTGCGCCCCGTTGCCATCGAGCCATACCCATGTAATAAGCATGTAATGTGCAGGTTACCGGGTGGGTCCCGCGTGCCGGTGCGGCTGGCGCTAGCGTCTTCGCTGGTGCTGGTGGCGCGCGCCCCCGCCACCCGCCAGCGCCGCGCGCCGCCCCTTGCGCGTTTGGCCGCGCATACCTAGCCGCCCACACCTGACTGCGAACACCTAGCCGCCCATACCTGGCTGCGCACACCTAGCCGTCTACACCTGGATGCGCACACCTAGCCGCCTACACCTGGATGCGCACACCTAGCCGCCCACACCTGGCTGCGCCCACCTAGCTGCCCACAACTGGCTGCGCACACCTAGCCAACCGCGCCCTTACTCTGACTCACCGCGAGTGATTGCCGCGCTTGGCCGCCCGCTTCTATAGCCAGTTCTGAAAAAGTGAGAATTACAGGTGCTAACAGACGCTCTAACGTTGTTTTCGTGTAAAATGTACGTATCCACCCGGCTGCGACTGACGTATGTCGTCGACGACCGCATCGATGTAAGTTAATTTTCAACCTATTTAGGGCAGTTGTTATAGATTTATACAATATGTATATATCAATCGGTGAGTGGTGCGATTGGTCTCCACTTACACAATTGTGTCGAGGATCTGCTATTATCTTCGCGAAACATTGAATCTCGTGCCTGCGCTGACTCGACGCGAGCGAGGAGCCAAAGGTATCAAAATTGAGCGCATGTCATGCGCGGGTTGTGAATAGCCGATATTCGCTACTCTGTTGTGTTGATTATCTCGAAATTTTATTATGTAATGTTGACGCCACATTTTGTTAAAGAAATGTTATTGAATGTCTATTTTATGAGTTAGCTTCAGATCTTTATTTACAAGTTTTTAGTAGATGAGTAAAATACTGCAGCTGAGTATTTCTAAGGTACCTTAGAAAACTATGTTCCTACGGATAGATGAATCTCTTATGATAAAAGATATTATTAGTTATTAAAATACATATCTACGGCAGTTATTTTCTAAATTTATATTTTAATGTTAAAAGTAGCTTGATTTGTTGCTTGATTCTGAAATTGTACAATATATTACATAATTACTCATTATGTTGCCTTACCTTTACTATTACTTGTGTTAATGAATTTTAACTTGCCAAATAATACAACCGTAAATATAAATAATTGAGATTTTTTAGTGCGTATTATCCCAATTAAAAAGATAATTTTGTATATAAATGTAACAAACGCAATAAATTACGTAACTGCTGGTCAAATCAAATGTAATATAAATGCGTATCCTTAAGTATTATTTGCATTGTCACTCCAACAGAAAAGATACAAGCTATTAACAGTTTGAGAATGGGCGACCGACAGAGGATAGGCGTCAATAAGATAATGACACGTAGGAGAAGGTCTTAAATACGTAAGGTAAACTACTTTGAATTTATCGATGTCTTCATTCGTCGGTAGAAGCTAAATTATATTAGAACCAGGAGTCAGAAGCTGATGGCAGATAATCTATTTTTAATGTTTTATAGCATATTAATGCCGACCGACGCTACAGTCGGTATGAACGGCCAAATTATACCTAACGTCATAATAAGCAAACAATATATTTGTGCAATAATAAAAAATATCATGGCATAACAACATTCGTTTTCGATACTTTACTAACACGAAATGTTTATAATCATGCGTTCCAAATAAAAATAGCATCGATTTTTACGCCATGTTGTGACGCTGTCAAATCGAAAAATTGGATAGGGTGAGCAAAACAAGACTTTTTTTCAATAATGTTTGTTTACGAATCATGTCAACGAAAAATGTTTAATCAGAATCCAGTTCTTCAATTTTGCTAATCTCTGCGTCACCATGTGAAGTGTTTGAGTAGCGGCAAATGGATAAAGACGGCGAATTGTTCCTCACAATGAAAATAAGAAAGAAAATAGTCTTTTTAAAAACCTATTTTAGACTAAACAATAAGGTTTTTACATCTCCTAGATTTAACTAATAACCAGTAATACAAAACAAAAAACCGTTATTAATACGCAAATAAGGTTTTTTTGCAAACCATACTTTTCAATCAACATTTGACAGATCGAGGTTATTGGCTTTTCCATTCTTATTTGGAATGCATAAGTACTGTAATTATTTTGTGAACAGCTCCGATCTTAAAATGCTTGTTTATGCATTAAAGCATAATTTTTATTATTAAATTGCTCATTAGTAATCAGCAGTATTGTGTAAATGGATTGATCAATTATTTGATGTGTAAGTAGAATTATATAAAATAATTAGTTTTACTTTAAAATAGTAAGAGAGTACTGAATATTGTTATGGCTACATTATTAAGTTATACATAATCAAATGAATTGTACTTGATCAAAGGTATTAACTGAGTCCAAAATACATTCCATTTGTATAACTTTGTACATAAAATAATGTGTAATAAATTGTGTATTACCAAATTTTAGATCAGGTATCAAAGAGCTTTAAGGATATTTATACTAAGAAAATTTATTGCTCATAATCTTCGATTAGATCTTTCTTGATATACATTTAAATGCATTTATATATAATTTCCTTCTCATACTGTATACATTTTTTATTTAGAACTGATGAAGAGGGATTTCTTTAGAATGTCCGTAGTTTACATTTAAGTTGTGGCTGAATGATGTATGTGGATTTTGAATGCATTTGTGGCATACTGAAATGGTGATGGAAATAATGCAGTAAAATTATAATGATTGTCTATACTATTAGATTGGTAGAGTTAATTCAAATGTTATACAATGCTAGCAAGGCTAGCTCAACACAGGCATCTATTTCAATAGATGGAATACATCATGTATTACCTAATTTCGTCCTTTTTTATGCTCAATGGTATGGGTTTATACCATATTGAAATGATATCCTAATATAATATTAAATGGATTGCCGAAATGACACAAGGCATTTTCATTATAACTAATACAAGTACACTTAGCACTTTCTTCTGTTATGATTGCTCTCACAGTAATAGTGTTGTCCACTTGTATTTTAAAGTTGTAGTTTATATTCTTTATTGATAGGTATTGGGTTTACCTTAGAAAAATAAGCATAATTTTATTTGCTCAAAATATTTTTATATTGAACTATGACAGCTTGTAATGCATTTTTATATTTGAATATCCTTTGTTGGAACAATGATATTAAATCAATTCTTTCTTGGTCTCCCTTATTGAAGAACATATTTAGATAAGTTAAAGCCATCCTTGCTTTTCTTCAGGTGTGATATTATTTTAAGTTTATTTTAAACAATCTATTTAATTAAAAGATGCCCATTCATATTTTTATTTTGTACTGTATTATATGTAAATGAATGCCATTTGTAATTTTCTTAGATTTTATTTTTTAATTTATTTCGTAAATTTCACATAGTTAGCATGTTGTAAGTACCTGCAAAGAAAGAATATCTGGGCAGCTTCATAATTGATTAAGATAGGGTGTGTTTCAAAATATGGCCACTTTTACAAAATTTTAAAATCTTGTAACCTCACCCACCACTGTTGTAATAAAATGTCCATGACTGCATTTTCAAGGCAATACTTTCTTTATTAAATGGAATCTTATAGCAGTATTATGTATAAGCAATATATATATTTTTGTTTAACCTGAATGTATAATAAATGTTTATAAAATAAAATATACTGTTGGTTGTAAATCAAGATTTTTACTTCATTTTAAACACAAAATACAATTATTTAGAAGCAACAACGTTATCAACCTGGTTGGAAGTCACTGTTGAGTTTTAACCAGGTTGACTTACAAAATTTGGTAAGTAAAATAAATTATAGAACCTTATGAATTATTTATGCAATTATAATATGAACTTAATATTTATGTATAGTTAATATTGAGAAGAGCAACTTAATTATTAAATGATAACCCACATTGTCTATTGATCTTTTTGAGTAAGTAGATGTGTTTTGATTTTCTGGAGCAGTTCTTTCTTTACGGTGTCTGGGACCAGAGCTCGAGCACGAGGGGTTACTTTTGAAGCTAACATATCAAATGTGATGTTGTTGCTTTCATTTTCCTTAACAACATCTCTGCAAAGCATTCGGACTTGATCTCTCCAACCACATTCAATTAACCGACGCCTTAGGAGTTCTTTAAACCTGCAATAAAACTAATCTTCAAACAAAATGTTTAAAAGTATGAAGCTGCTTCACTTTATTGGTTGGCCTAACTTAAGTAAACCCCATTAATGTGGGCCCCATTAACGTCAATAACAAGAAAGGATTCAGCATTCTAAACCAGGATACAGAATGATACCATATACTGACAATGGTCTGGAAAACTGCCGTTACTAATAAAATGCAAATTAACATCGGTACCTTTCCCGGTCTCCAGTTAAAACCAAGCGCTGGTGTGCTATGGTATTGTTTACAGTCATATTAACCTGAAAATATACAGATAATTTGTACTATGAAGGTACGACACCATAAGGAAATAATAGGGTAGATTGTGGAAGTATTACAAATGCATACGCACCTATTCCGTTTCAATAGGTCAACTTCACAAATAGTCAATAATCAAACAAAAGTATCAACAATCACAATTCAGAATTCTAGAGATTGAAAGAATGATCACAAAAATTTAGAAGTTTATGTCAAAAAGTGACAGTGACATTACGGTTTATTTTTTTTTGTTGAAATTGTTTGTCTTTTAGCAACGCACGTGGTAGATTTGCGCTGTGTCAAAAAGGTACTCTGTGCACTCAATGGTGCAGCGTTGCCAGATGTGCGAGAAATCTCGTAACTTTACGAGATTTCTCGGTACGAGAAACGAGAAAAAAATCTTGTACACTTTTTTTACGAGATTTTAACAATGTTATCCGGAATCAGTAGAACAACATGAAAAACTATACAATAAAAACAAAGATGATTTTACCAATACCCCTGACATACCATATCATTAACAAATAAAACCATAATTAAAATTATGTACTAGTTACAATAACAAGTACCTACAAAATTTATTACCTCTTATTTTTTGAAGATTTTGGCAAAATATTAAAAATATGAATCACCTAGAGTAATGATTTTTCATTTGGCGGTATTCCTGCCTTAGGCTAGCTAGTTATAGTAGATAGTGTACTTAAATTAAGGTCTAAGATTTTTTAAATGTATACTTTTGAAATGACGAGATATTTAGTGCAAGATAAAAAATTCGGCATCTGGCAACCCTGACTCTGTGCGCTGCACTGTGTGCTGGTTTAGCGATCGGCCAACTCGCATATTCAACATCTCGAGATTCTCGAGTTGGAATCAAATGGTGGTTGATTTGAGTAGAAAGTCGAGTCAACTCGACTCGCTGGCCAAAAGCTCGGTTGGCCGGTAGAGTAAATGGGTTAAAAACCAAGTGAAACATTATCCTCCCATCTTTTCTTTGAGAACGATTTAATTGGCAAGATAATTAAACTTTTTAACCGACTTCCAAAAAAGGAGGAGGTTATCAATTCGGTTATTTTTTTTATGTTTAACGTTTGTTGTTTTTTATGTTTATGACCGATTGGCAATTTTTTTCCCCTTAGAGGATACCTATGCTTCCAAATTGGTACCATGTTTTTCAAAATCCAGTTCTGATGATGGGTTTCATGAGGAATCGAGGGAACTCCTCAAATATTATAGGCAACCATATAATTATTTTGGTATTTTCATCGAGGTCTTAAGCATTTACAGTCAAAAAGTAACATTTGTTGCAGTGGAACTGATGAAGGGGACCAGAAATGGCCAACGGAACTTCATACTCACATATCACAATAAAGTTAAGCGATGATAACAATACAAATAAAAAACTACATACATTCAGCCGAACCTAGAACCTCCTCCTTTTTGAAGTCGGTTAATAAATGATTCTGAATACCTAGTTATATTGAAAATGGTATCATCGAAGTGAACTGATGATGATGATGGAGCTGGAAGGTAGGCACTAGAACTCCGTAATTTATTAATGTAGTTTCATCGTGTTTGGGCTTATTGGAATTGTCATGAGATGCACTTTGGCTATAAGATATTATCGAACTGATTTGATGATGGAGTCGGAAGATAGGCACAGGAACTCCGTAATTAATCAATGTATCCTAGTTGTGAGATACACTTTGGCTATAAAGTACTATCGAACTAATCTGATGATGGAGCCGGAAGGTACAAGGTAGGCACAGGAACTTCATAATAAAACAATGTAACCTAGCAGTGTTTGGGTTAATTGGAATTGTCATGAGAATAGTCACTCTGGTTATAAGTGTATCGCAACTAAAAAGTGTGATTTATAAAACAAAAATTTACAAAAAAAAACATAACTGACTTCACTAAAAAAAACACTAAAAGGATCAAAATAATTTTAATTCAGAAGTCGGTGTTAATAAGAAACAAACGGTTATATTTTTTTTTTGGAAAAAGTTGTTATACTTCATTGTTTGCTGTGTCTACCTTTTGTCTCGGTATCGAACACGATATTACTTCATGAATGATAATTCCATGATAAATAAAGTATTAAGTAGTGTAGTTATACACAAATAAACATGCTGATGATACAAAATGAGTGTAATTTAATTCAGCCCAAGGAACTTGATGACTCAAGAACATGATTACGAAAACGTCCAAAGTGTTCCTACTTTATTAATATTGAAAATTAAGTTTATATTTATTATTTTCACGCAAAGGGGAAAAATTACTCCAAGCAAGACAACGAGAAATTTGGAGTTTGTTCCTTTCTTACCTCCATCTACCTACAAACAGGGTAACTGTACAAGATAGCAAATTAATTTTTAATTTTTTCAATTTACTTTGTGAGTCATATTATAATGTCGGCGATTTTAATTATTGAAATTTGTATGTGGTTATAATATTACACCCATATTATAATCACATCATAATTTACAACTTATCTGAATAAAGATATAATTAGGATTCTCGCCACGGGTTTATTGGTTAGCACGTGTGGTTTGAGAGTTTAAACTGTTTCCAAGTGATGTGTTCGTAAACCGGTTTGTTTTGTGATTGTCTTGTATTTTATCAAGTCTATCCAAATGGATAGAAATAAACCTTCCGATCCTGATCCTCCTGAAATCCAAACCTCCCAAAATTTCCTATCCCAAAAACCATTGTCACAATTTGCTAATGTTTTTTGAGTATTGTAGAAATAGATATGTCCCAGAATACTCGAAAACGCCCCAGTGTCGAAGAGACTTCCATTGCTACTCTACCAAACAAACAGCCTAAGAGTCAAAATGGGCGTGTGAGATACTTTGCCATGGATAAAGGCCCATATATCGTGCATGTCTATCGGTTGGAAACTTCACCAAAAGCAGGCACCGCACTACATCCTGTAAACTTTAGTAAGTTCTTATTATTCAACAATATTGCAAATGATCGCCGGGACGGAGGTAATAAAATTGATCGAAACCGTGTGTCGGTGGAATTTACATCTCCTCAGAACGTAAATGCGTTCCTAGTTAATAACCTCCTATCCAAGCACGGTTACTCGGCGTCCATCGCTACATTCAACATCACTAGGTGTTATTTCTGGTGTTCCCACTGATATCTCTGAGGCAGAAGGCCTAACTTTTTTGTCTGTGCCTTCTGGATGTGGGCAAATTCTCAAAGTTCGACGCATTAACAGGAAAATACATAAACATAATGACGGTTCTATCAAATAGAAACCCACAGAAACTCGTGTCATCACTTTCGATGGCCAAGTTCTACCACCAAGAGTTTAAAGTCTTGGTGGCTCTTGGCCAATAATTGGCTTGGAAGCAATAATGCTTCTTCCAGTCGCACAGTACATCTACCCTATGATCGAGTGTCGCAAGTGTTGCAGATTTGAGTATATGCTAACTTGTGCAGGTCGAAACCATGTAAATGTGGCCACGAAAATGACTTCAGAAATGTTGCAACATTTCTAAAGGCGAGGCTTTTTGTATTCTTTGCTCGGGTAATATCTTTGCCAAAAGCAGGTCATGCGCCGAGCATGGTAGACAGGAGACTGTCAAGACCATTAAAGTTGAGAAGTTATGTCCCTATGTGGAGGCTAGCAAAATTTTTCCAATTCCTTCCCACAATTATTGTGGGAACAATTTTGTTACCGCAAAACTGTCACACTCAAAATCAAGACCCATGCCCCACTTTCCCCATCATATAACAAAAGTATCCATAATGATATAGTTACTTCTCCACAGTCTTCACAGCCTAATGGCTGCGTTTTTATTTCAAATAATGTAACGTCTAACAATTTCTCTATTGTTGAACTCCTTGTTAAACTCTTACCTACTCTTATCTCTTCTCCTTCTAGCTCCCAATCACGGTCCAACGTTGCCAATCAACTAATTAAAATCCTCTTACCAATTAAAAATGGCGTCCAGCCAAACATTTCTACAGTGGAATGTGAGGAGCATGTAGCATAAAAAGCACAACCTCATATTCCTACTTAATAAATACTGATCCTTCTGATCACCACCATGCCAAAAGCTGTTATGAAGTCTTTGTGGAAGCCGTTACCTCTAGTCCCTAAAACAAAATCCCATCACCACCATGAATTCCTTAACCACTGAAGTGCATTCTTGGTCCCACACCAAGAATGCACTTCAGTGGTTGAGGAACGAGGCTGAAACACAATATAATAGGGAAATGACCACCCAAAATCTATTGTCTTATATGCAAGTCTATGCAGAATTTCACGAAAAGGTCTAATACGAGTATATAAACTGAAGAGCCTGTTACCTAAGCAGATTGCAGACATTCTACATTTTAAACAGAGTCTTTAGAATAAAGCAAGAAGATGCCTACTCAGAATTGAAACAAATAAAAGCCGGCGTTCCGCAAGGAAGTGTATTAGGTCCGATCCTGTACCTAATTTACACTAGCGATATTCCAGAAACAGAGTACAATACCATTGGGACCTTTGCTGATGACACAGCCCTCATGGCTGTAGGAAACAACCACGAAAATAATAAGCGACGAAAATATGCAAGTCTATGCACGATTCCACGATCCAAAAGTCTTCTACGTACAGGGCCCGATCTAGCTATTTAGCCGCTCTGGGCAATGTTTATTTTCGCCGTCCTTTAGCATAATGCTCAATGACCTCAGTAAAGCCTCCGAAAGAGTGGGTCCTTAAATGAACATGGACAAAACTAAAGTCATGATAAATAATCATGTAGGACCCACTCCTATCAAGATTTCTGATATTTGCGTAATGCCCGGGACTTCCGTAACCCCAGTGTTATTAGGCTTTTATACACCACTCTTGTTAGAAGTAAACTCGAGGCAAGTGCCTGTGTGTAGCATCCGCATACCGCAACTCAGACACTAATGCTTGAGAAGGTGCAGAAAACTTTCCTGAGATTACTATTTTAAAAGTTGTACACTTTCTTTCCCTACATGTACCCCACCAATTTTCTTTTAGGGATGCTGGGTTTCAACTCGTTAGAGGTGAGAAGGGGCTTCGATCAGCTTGTAGTGGCTTGTAAAATCCTGAGCGGACACATTGACTGCCCTGAGCTCCATGACCTCTTCTGTCGGCTGTTTGTGCCCGATAAATACATTGGACACCGTCAGAGCCGCCGTCACTATCTATTTGCACTTCAGCCATCTAGAATTGTCGCTAGAGTGAAATCCCCAGTGTGTCGTACTTTAAATAAATAAATAAGATTGGAGACTCTATACTCGAAGTTGTGGACGATTACGTCGACCTTGAACAGACAGTCCAGTTGGGTAGATGTAATTTCGAGAAAGAGGTCAACCGTCGAATCCGACTCGGCTAGGCAGCGTTCGGGAAGCTGCGCGGTATCTTCTCATCCAATATACCACAGTGTCTCAAGACGAAAGTCTATAACCAGTGCGTGTTACCATATGGTTCCGAAACGTGGTCGCTCACAATGGGCCACATCAGAAGGTTCGAAGTCACTCAAAGGGCAATGGAAAGGACTATGCTCGGATTTCCTTGCGTGATCGAATCAGAAATGAAGATATCCGCAGGAGAACGAAGGTTGCCGACATAGCACGAAGAATCGCCTAACTTAAGTGGCAATGGGCAGAGCACATTTTTCGCAGAACAGATGGCCGTTGGGGCCGAAAGGTTCTGGAGTGGCGTCCGCGTACTGGAAGACGCAGTGTGTGGAAGGCCCTCTAAAAGGTGGACCGATGGCCTGGTGAAGGTTGCGGGAATCCGATGGATGCGAGACGCACAGGACTGTTTATTGTGGCGACATTTGAGGGACGCCTATGTCCAGCAGTGGACGTCTATCGGCTTAAATAATGATGATGATGATGATGATGATGATGATGATGATGATGATGATAAAACTGGGTGCCATAATTGTTAAAAACTTTAAGTACCTACAGATAACTTTTTATTTTTTTTAGTTGTATGAAAGTAATTTTTTTTTAGTTACCTTATAATTTTAATTAAAGCGAGTACTAAGTACTATGTGATTGATTAATCTTTTGTTGATTATTGTGCCTTAAACTAATTTCATGGTGTAAGTAAGCCATTGTTTTCGTAAATTTGTATTTTTTAAATACAAGATCTTTATTTTGATGGTGTGTTTTATTTAACTTATCACACAGCCTTACACCTAAATTTAACATATTCAATGTGATATATCAATATGTTACAAGCATTTTGTAACATATTTTCATTAAAAACGTGACATGTGTGTCTGTGTTTTTTTAAATCAGTTTTTTACTTATTTCATATTGAACTGAGTATTTTTTGCTTATTTTCAGAAAGCATATTATTATTATTATTATTATTATTTATCGTTTATTTCAGGCATATTAACCCATAGCAATAACGTATAAATGTTTAAAATTGCTCTCCTGTAAAGTTGTGGTTTAAAAAATATCACGTTGTTCTTGTAAAGAGGCGATGTGTTCTCGCTGCTGAAGTGAGAAATTATGTGTGTAACACGAGAGCAAAACTTTTTGCATCTCGTGCTTTTGAATCCCTCCCCTCGCTCAGGATTCTACTGTAGAATCACTCGCTGACGCTCGTGATTCAATCAAAGAATCCTTCGCTTGCTCGGGACTCAAAATTAGCACTCGCAGCAAAAAACAACTTTGCTCTCTTGTTGCACAAATAACTATTATCGACATAGTTTTAACTTTATCATCATCATCAACCTATTGCGACTCAAAGCTGCGTATGGGCCTCTTTTCCCTTGTGCTATTTTTTCGTCTCGGGCTAATCTTGCCTATGTATGACCCTTTAACCAAAGGAACAATAAACATTTTTCATCAAAATCGTTTCAGAAATTAAAAAGAACAGGACCAAGCTGTTTAATTGTTTATTATGGTCAATCAGTTCATATTTATTTTGTTTATATGTATTTATTTCGATTCATAATTATGTTCAGAAATGTAAGATCATCAGAAAATTCGGATATTTTTTTCTTTAATTCTAGTTTATAAGTTCTAGACATAGACGATAAGTTCCTTATTTCCTATTTAGTAGCGACGTTTATGTGTTTCGGAATGCGGTGTACAACACTGAAGCGCCTATTCACGTAAATAAACACTTTTTCTTTCTTTCTATTACACTACGCGTTATTCAGCACATGATTGACTGTCTTGAGCGCCAATTACACTATTCGACATTCAGACAGTCTATATTATGTTCGTCTATTTATCTCATCGTTCTGTTTCATTCCTTTACATAACATTGGCGTAAGTTGCTCTTTTTCTTGTGTGACGCTACATAGACTTAGACTGTATGTTTCGAGTGGTGTAATTGGCGCTTTAGAGTCTAAGTACATAGCTCGCTATTACACCAGTCGGAAAAACGCGGGCTTGCTCATTCGCACGCAAGACGTTGACGTTGGCGGTTGTAATGGCTTTTGCCTGCAGCTTTGCCCGCGTACATAAAACATAGCCATAGACTGACGTCAGGAATAAGCAACTTTCTAACGGTGAAAAAAAAAATAACATTCGGACTAGTACTTTTAGAGATTAAGTACCTCCTATCCTACACACAAAAAAAAAACAAACTTCACCTCTTTTTAATATATTATTAGTGTAGATTTTAATTTATTTTTAAACGTCGTTAAGTCACCTTCTCATTGAATTTTTTGTATACTTCGAATAAAACTTAATCCCCAAAAAAACTCAACCCTTAAAGCTTTTTAAACCCTGTGGACGTAATTTTTATTCAAATAATATTTATGATTTTTTTTGTCGTAAGTATAAAAAGTCATAAAGATTAGGCATCTTGCGGTACAATTTTGAGATGCTTAATAATACATCTTTTTCTTTATTGCAAGCATTTTGGTAAAGGTAACGTCAAGTTAAGGCCCTTCAGACGCGAGCGCAGACTGATTACTGAGCGGTTTAACTCTTATGACACTACTCGATATTCAGACTATAAGACAGTAAGCGTCAGATCTATCTAGCCGTCGGAATTTAGTGTAAGACAGTCTGACCCTTATTACACTACGCTTCATTCGATGTCGCGAGCTGAATATTGCGTTGTGTAATAGGCCCTTTAACTGGTCATAGCATAGCATGTTCGTTGTAGCATGGTAACATTAATTTATAATAATAATAATATTTATTTATTATAAAGTACATATTTGACACCAAATGTAAGCACAAAAAAATATAAGCAATACAACAGTCAATTTAATTTGAACACCCTGACTCATAAACTAGGAAGTTCCTGTATCTTAGGAGGCAGTGTCTTCGCAAAAATAGTGGACGAACAAAATAATGAGCGTACAGCGTATAGATTATTGCCAAAATGTGGATTAATGAAGAAAGAAAACTACATGCTGTCTGAAGTTTTCCTTTTTGTTATAAAAAGTATCAATAACGGACTCTTTTGGTTTTGAATTTTTAGACTACACTTCTGGACTCGAATCCTGGACTCGTATCCTGGACTTGAGTCCTGGGATCGAGTCTTGCGTACTCGAATCAAAATAAATTTGTACTCGAGTCAGCGAGTCCACAGCCGGTATCAAGTCCGACTCGAGTCCAGCCACACTTGGCACATCACTACTGTCAAGTTAATCTAATCAATTAAACACCTGTGATTAAACACGTCAAGCAAGTAAACAAATTGCTGAATAGTTCATTTGCTTGCTTGAATTTAATGTTATTTTTGTACAATGTATTGAACAAATTTTACTTGAAATTAGTCTGAAAGCTACTGTAAATAGTTTCAGTGGCTTCTTGCAGTTTGTTTTTTTACAAAAATGGCTCACGTTATGTTGTTGGATTCAATTGATGAAGATATTTTTGTATGTGGAACATGCAAAGCTGTGTTTAATTCCTTGCAAGTATTTCTGGATCATAAAAAATCACAATGTAATAAGGTCGTTTTAGAAGAAAGGTTTACCAATGCAAATTTGGTGCAGGCAACAGTTAGTAGCGAACCCTTTTCGGAAAGCATTGTAACATTACATCAAGGCAATGAACTCCCTGACCCTGTTTCGGAACAAAAATGGCCTAAAGATCTATCTTGTTCGACATGCAAGAAAAAATTCAAAAAAATGAAAACCCTTTTGGCCCATTTGAAAATTCATAGTGACAAACCTTATCAATGTCCTATATGTGGTCGCTGTTTTATTCAAAATTCGCATTTACAAAGACACATTACATCTCATCGAATGTGGCCAGATGGCATCAAGGAAACTACGGCAAGAACTCTTAAAGAAGACCTATTGAGTTACACATGCCCATATTGCAACTTGATTTTGGATAATTACAGTCAGTACCGAGCTCATCAAAAGAACCACTTATCTCTAAAAAAATTGAAATGCATTCAGGGGGACTGTATGGAGTATTTTGATACAGTTGAGAGTTTACTTCAACATGTGTCGAAATTGCATTCATGCCCCATTTATTCTTGTCATATGTGTAACTCTGCATTTACCAGCTTAGAAGACATTGCTACACACCAGCAGAGTCATAATGATATGTCTAAAGACAAACAAACAGAATTGAAAGTATATAAATGTCCACAATGTGATGCTAGATTTCGTAAATCAGAAAAACTGTCTCTTCACTTGCAAACAGAGAGTCATAATAAAATGTGCATCCATTGTAATAAGACATTTGCTAGTGATAAGAGACTACGCCTGCACTTACAGCTACACAGGACCTTCAAACCATTTCAGTGCACTATTTGTAACAGCAGTTTCCACATGAAGAAATATTTGACAACACACATGTTGAAACATGGTAATAGGCAGTTCAAATGTTCAGTTTGCAAGTATACATTCAAAAGGCAAGATTTGCTTCAAAGACACATGAAGTTACACCAAGCTAAGAAAATGTTAAAATGTCCTTTTGAAGACGCTTTAGGCTGCAAAAAGGTGTTTAGTCGTACTGACAAACTAAAATCTCACATAAAGGTTCATACAAAACCAATGTTACAACATATTAATCCTATGGCGAAAGATTCACCAAATAATGAGCTTGTAAAGAATTCTGTAGCCCTGTCAAATACAAAGACTAATAATGAGTGCCAGGTGTGAGGGTGTCCAAAAGATTGATTTCTGAAAAATAGCTTCAGTTATTTGGAAATAAATTTATAAATAATATAAATATGTTGAAAGGATTCAATAGGGTCATATCAATTATAAACTTGTTATTTATGAATATACTAAACTGTAAAATGGTAATGATTTTTACACTACAAAAGATCCTACCTAAAGTGATGAAATAAAAGAGTCTAGTTAAAACATGCTATGCACTTAGAGGGCTTCCCTCGTAGACAGCTAACTATATCTAATTAAGTAGTTAGTCAGTGGAGCTAGTGAGCTGCTATGTACTGGACACCTACTAAAAGTGACTAGAAAAAGAATAAGAATTTGTGAAATGGATTTCCATAGTTCTTTGGTGTTTCTAGTTGTTGTATCAACTCATCTTGTTTTATCCAATGTAAGTGAATGTATATTGTGGGAACTATATATTAATTTGTATCATAAGAATAGTGCATTTATTATATTGATGTTTCCGGGTAATAAGTCAGTAATCATAATTTTTTTATGTGAATAAGCCTACAATTTAAGAAATCAAATTATACAAAAATATAATAGCATCAATATGTTTTAGAACAGAAAAAAATATTAACGGTGTTCTGATTTCTATATTTTATATCATTATATTTCAGGCCCGACAGTTCCGTGTTACCGATCAGGTGTATTTTGATATTAAAAGTGAAGATAAACTACTTGGACGTGTGGTTATTGGTTTGTTTGGTGACTTGGCTCCAAATGCTGTGAAAAACTTCAAAGTGTTAGCCACAAAAGGCATCAAAGGGAAGTCTTATAAAGGCACCTCATTTAACCGTATAATCAAAAGGTTCATGGTTCAAGGTATGCTGAATATTTAATTTATAATTTACCACATACTACACACAAATTTAATTGTCCATTGTATGGCTTAAAGTTAAGACTGCCAGGCTCAAATCAAATGGGATTCGGCGAGTCACGTTAGCCGCATGCACGCCACACGGCTGACGTGTCCTGCGATTGACACACGCCCAGCGGTCACGCCATGTTACCGCTGGGCATGTGTAGCCACGCATTGGGTACCTGCAGAGGGAAAGCGCCATCGAGGCCGGAAAGAGGTGGCGACATGATCTGGACGCGTACCGCGAGGACTGGTTTGAGACGGCGCGGGAGAAGAATGTCTGGAAAGACTTGGGGGAGGCCTTTGCCCAGCCGTGAGACAGTAAAGGCTAGTTAAAGAAAATATATATTGGTCCTTATTTTTGTGGTGATTCAATTTTTAAATTTATTTTGAATATGGATTTTAGGTGGTGATGTGGTAGCAGACGACGGAACCGGCTCCACAAGCATATACGGCGATACATTCAGTGACGAGAACTTGGAGACGCAGCACAGTGGAGCTGGTTTTGTGTCCATGGCTAATAAAGGTACACCAATAACACACCAAATGGTGTTTTATTGTTTTTGATGTGCTGATAATTGATAATTTGTTGATAATTTGTAACTTGTTTGCTTATGTCGCAGCCAATCAGCTAAATTTGCAATTCAGTTAATAGCCTAGCCTTTTTACTAAACGGCGCGGGCGCCTTTTGCTAGCCGTTCGAATGATACTCAGCTATTCCATCAAACAGCTAGGAAAACAGTCTTTGATTGATAAAGTTTAATCAGGTACTTGTCCATGTCGTGATATCCTAAATGTCATCTTCTTCGAACCTAAACTGTCCATGTTGAGGTATCCTAAATGTCATCTTCGAACCTAACCTGTCCATGTTGAGGTATCCTAAATGTCATCTTCGAACCTAAACTGTCCATGTCTGGGTATTTTAATTTTTTTTGTTACCCTGTTATATAAATACCTAAGCATTAGCGTGTTAGTTCATTAAATGTTGTATTAGACGTATCGGCTGAATATAATTCAGGTCGCTAATTAAACGACGCAGTTATTAAATATCGGACATTGTTAACCGATTTGCGAATGAGATTACTTTGCTGCTGTACTAACAATAATTATGTTTCAGGACCCAACACAAATGGCTGTCAATTTATCATAACAACTACTGGGACACCCTGGTTGGATAATTTGCATACTGTAGTTGGAAAGGTAATGTTCAATTAGACTTTTTTCTACTGTCTATGGGTCAGTTCACATCGAGACGCGATGCGACGCGACACTGCGCGAAGTGCGACTCAAAATATAACTTTATGTACTATACACGAAATTACACATATTTCATTGTGAGAATTCAGAATACGTTGCACCACGCAGCGCTGCGCCACGAGGCATCGCGATCTGAAATGTGTATCTTTTCGTGTAGTAAATAAAGTTATATTTTGAGTCGCTCTTCCCGCAGTGTCGCGTCACGTCGCGTCTCGGTGTGAACTGACCCTTATTGCATCACTGAAAGTAGTTCATGACACGGAAATGCAGGCCGAGTAATGTTTACTGCCTCGCTTACGCGCAAATTCAACCATTGTAACTTCTAACGAATTAGAAGCCATGAACTCAACAAAAAAACTACGATTTCATACCGATATAGTTTCAGTGAGTTCAGGGCTTAATAATATAAGCCTTAAATCGCATTTGTCACGCATGTAATCCCCGAAAAGTAGGCGAGGGGGAGTAACAGCGCTTCAGACTACGGCTGAAACTGAAACTTCCATAACATGACCTTATGTTTTTGTGGGGGGAAAAAATTGACAATGTTAATCAGTCCTATTTTATCACATACTGGCAACCCGCCCTAGCTTTGCATGGTTGTTACAGATGTTTGGAATTCTTAGCTTTTCTCTGCTATTATGCATGTATTATTAACTAAACCTTCCTCATGATTACTCATGAATCACATCGTTATATACTCAAACGTTTGAGTATATCGCGTTCATACAGACAGACACTGTAGGGGACTTTATTTTATAATTATAAGTTATTATTTTAAGCATTGAGTTACTGATATTTTAGGTACAAATAACATTACTTTTTACCTCATATATTATTATATATGGTACTACAACGTAATATGTCTGATCACAGTATGAAACCTCTCGGCTTCGGTAAGCCGAAACTGAAACCGAATAACTTATTTACTAATAACAAATAATTAACTGTCTGAAGGTTGTGGAAGGTCAGAACGTGGTGCACATGCTGGAGCACACACCTACGGATGTGGATGACAGGCCGCTACTGCATGTGTACATCGCTGACTGTGGACTTCTGCCTACCCCGCAAGCCTTCTACATTTCCGATGACCCTTATGAGTAAGATAATCTTTTGAAAAAGTTGTGATTTGTTTTTGAGTCCGTATATCCAACCACCTAGATTATAGTTAAATGTTTTTATACCAACTCACGTTGTGAAAAGCGTTTTAAATATGACTCCACGGCCGACGGGAGATTTTTAAACAGCGCGCATCAAAGGATCTGTTAACGGTTCGAACCAAAAATGTTTTTGGTTAACAAAACAAAACATCTGATAGTGTACCACATTTAAAATGATGCCATTTTAAGGTGATACAATATCCATCTGGCTATTTATTATAATCTAAGCTATCAGGATTACTTTTAATCAAAAGAACGATGACAAATTAATATGAATTTAATTTTTATGAATTAATTTATTTGAAAGGCACAATCACATCAGAGACAAGGCCTAGCGGGCCTTGCTTTACTGCATATGTATATTTTTCACACACTAAAATCGTTCCATATAATCTTACGTACACAAGCACAGACCCCGGACAGCCCAAGGCACGCTGATCTAGAACTATAAAGATAAAGTTATTCATGGTCATTATATGAAAAGAATATGAATCATTCAAATTTTTTTTTAACTGCAAATAAGGCTTTTTATGTTTACTTTGTTTTGTCTACTTATACTTTGTCTTATTTCCAGTCTGTGGGCATGGATCAAAGCGTCGGCTGTGCCACTGACCATGTCCTTCTCAATCCTCGGTTTCTTTCAATGGATGATGAGGAAAATGGAAATATAAGAAATATTACAACATAATAATATGTAAAAAGGTACCTTGTATTTAGATAATGATGTGTTTTTCTTACTATTTTTCCTCTAAATTGTTATTTAAGGAGTGAGCGTTTGAAATAAAATGATTATGGCACATCTATTTTTTAATATACCCGTGCTTTCTCTTAGATGATATCATCGAATCGTTTATCATTATTAAAGAAGCATAGTTCGGTCCTAACTTTGTAATTAATAAAAATTACATTAAGTGTAACAAGATGAATTTGACAATGAAATGTTTTCTTCTTTAACCATAAATAATATCTATACAACATCTTCCCCCTTAAAACTAATAAATTGTATAAAATAAACATAAATAAATATTCCTTATTGGATCTTTAAAAAAAATGTTTTAATTAATGCAATTAAATTGGGTTATACACTACTGGACTGAACTTGTTTTTTCTTTTCAGCATTCTGATAACTCTTTTAGTAACATGAGTTTCATCCCTTCCCTACAGCCCTTCTCACATGACCATACCAAGGTAAACGATTCCCTTTCAATTTTTCAGTCACGACAACAAAATGGCGCCATTTTCAAACGTCATCTAATCTTATGTCAATGTCTAAAATACACCCATTTATACATTTCGTTCAATATTTACTATACTCTTTGATTTCGTTACACTCCGTCTCAATATTGTCATCTCTACTACATGCAATCTTTTTCATCCGTATTTTTTACATCCCAGCTCTCAAATAAAGATACTGCTACTTTCTTAGGATTTAGGCATTTCGAGTTTGCTTTCATGGTGCTCCTGTAAAATTTATTGTCAAAAGCAGTCTTCTATCATTAACTAAGAAAGTATCTCGAGTTTATGGCGATTGGTCTATAGTTCAGCAGGATCGGATCGGCAACTTTTATGGGTACCTATTGGTTGTAAATTAGCACGCTGGTAGGACTCAGGCAGGCCCCATTCTGGTTTTAAGAGAGAAGCGATACAGGCGGCTCGATCGAGGATCAAAATTGCTTGCTACCCGAAGAGCAGGCCGCCAACTTTAACGTTATTTTGTCTACTAGAAATTCTGGTACAAAGTTTAGGCCATATATTTAAACCCTTCTACTACCAAGTCAAGCAAGTTCTTCAGGAATGAGAAAGAAAAACATGTTTATGAATCGATTTTATTTTTTCATTCATGTTTAGAATACATCGTTAATAAAAAATATATGTACAAACAATCACTCCTTGTTCTACACTGTGAAGTAACTATCTATTTATAAATTAATTCTTTGATTTAAAAACTTATTTCAACTTATTCAGATGCAATTTTATTCTCTGCAAAAAGATTTTTAATGTCTTCGCTTCCTAAAAATGATTAAGATCCTATTCAAGCAGGCATATCTCTTCTTGTATGTTATTTTTACTTAATCGTTATTTTAGTCTTTTGATGCAACGACATAATAATACTTTCCTAACTACGGCTTATCTTTACAGAAACAATATTTATTATGGTCTTAGTTTAAGCAGATCGGAAAAGTAGACCAAACACCGAGTAAAGAAGTCAAATGTCGTGCAGCCAACAGCCATTACCGTTGTCGGCTCGCTGCATAGACAAATTGGGCTTACACAAAACAATTTTTACAACTAGTCGGCGGAGATGAGCAGCTTCGCATGTTTTCACTAACGTCAAGCAAAACAGCTTCCGTCAGTTTTCTTTTCCGTTTAGTTACGTCTCGGACAATCGGTGTCGTAACTTCAGTACTGCATAATGATTGGATAGATATTAACGCAGTAGAGTAGATAATATGTTGCTTAGTGTTAGTGAAAACGGGAATTGGTCGTTAACAGTGGTGACACTGTTTGTAGGGGGCACTGCACACAATATAGAGTACTTTATTAAAATGTTAGTCCTTTAAGTTCAGTAGGTCGGTGTCGGCTATAGTAACAGCAGTGTAGTAGCGAGGAGTATGATGGTAGGAGCCAGCACGTGCGTGGCGGCGGCGTCGGGCGTGACGCGCGCGTCCGTGCCCGCGTCGCGCGCGTCGCCCGCGTCGCCCACCTGCTGCGCCGAGCTGCCGCACGCGCGCGCGCACGACGCCCACGAGCGGCACACGTCGCACGCGCTGGCGGGGATCGGGGAGAAGAACACGCGCGCACGGTGACCTGAGAGACGAATAAATGGTACAGTATGTTATTGCGATAGGCAGATACATACCTACCTACAGATAAGGATGTATTCTTATACAACCTTATTTTTGGTATTATATGCGAAACCTGAATATAGTTTGTTCAGAATCAGTAACTGAATCGATTCCGATAATTTTTACACAAAGTTATCTATATTTTTACCCAAAAATATTTAAAAATGGTTACCCTTTCCTCATGGATCCCATCATCAGAATTGGATTTTGAAAAAAAATGAGACCAATCTGGAAGCATCCTTTAAGGGGAAAAAAAAAATTGCGAACCGGTCCATAAACAACGGAAGTTCTGAGATAACAAACATAAAAAAAATACAACCGAATTGATAACCTCTTCTTGAAGTCGGTTAAAAATATTAGACACGTGTTTCAGGTCTCGCATAGAATAAAAATGAGGTCGTTAAGTAGGTACCCATTTCATACTCACAGTGTCTATGTGATAGAAGATACTCATATCTAGATGTAAGCTTACCAGAGAATGAAATAAAAAAGTTGACAATGTTAAAAACCCGACTAAAAAGAAACTAGTCACTTTAAGCAGGGTGATGCAGACAATAAGATAAAAAGTAAATGTATAACGAACTGGAGTCATAGAGGTCCTGCAGCGTGGCCCAGGCTGGTCGTTGCCTGGCCACGGGCAGCGCTCTGGGCGCGGCCAGCGTGGCGCAGCGCTCTGCCCGCGCGACGCGCACGCCCGCCTGCACGCGCGCGCCGCCGCCCGACACGCGCGCCCACACCACGTGACGTACCGCCTGGAAACAAATGGAAATCACTCAAGTCTAGTCTTCCTTGTTGATATTTAAAGGAACTCGTGGTTATGTATCTAAACCCATTCCACACCCGCATTAGTCAGTCGAATAATAATAATAATAATAATAATTTATTATGAAAATTAGGTTACAGGGAGTGGGTAGTAGGGAGTAGGTAGCTATACCATTTTGTTTTCGATCCTATGGTTTTTTAACTAACTGCTACTATTCGTATTTGCTGATTAACTACTGTGTCCGCTACTGTGAACCTGTTGTGAAGCAGTTTTGAGAAGAGCCGGCTATTTTCCCTGTCGATAGAGGTGATCGAAAGTCTTACAAAGAGTTAAAAAGTATTGTGCCCGGTTAGACTGAAAACCCTAGCTTTTATAATTATTACTAAAGAAAAAGTCTTCGACTACCGATATCACACGTAAAAATCGTGCTTACCGTCAACTCTGTGAGGGTGTTTATGTCAGCTATATATCCTGATGGAAGCTGCACTGTAAGTAACGTTAACCCACTCTCAGTTTCATTTCCTTGCGCCACGAATCTGTAAGAGAAATATTTTATTAATTCCATAAGTAAATTATCTTTATAAATAAACGTTCAAAACATTGTAGGTACATGTACAAACACCGTGCCGTGTCGTACCGCGGTACGGTGCCGTGTACGGTGCATCGCGAACACAAGGCAGTTAATTATTATTATTATTATTATAGTTGTTGTTTGTATATATAAAAGTTCAAAACATTGATCAGCTAGGGAAATTAAAGATGGGATAGGGGTTTTTTTTTCGGATGGGAAAATCATCTAATGACATCCCTTCTCTTGGGCGGAGCGGGAGATAGTGTCAGACTTTTACTGACTAAAAACCCACTCCTGTTCCTTCTTAGCTATTTTTCCAGGGCCCCGGGATCACTTTCGCATCACCCATGGCCCCAGTAGGCCTCGACTCTGCTGAACCCCCCCTCCCCTACGGTTTACTGACATCTCTTTTAGGCGCGCGTGGAACACTAAGCGCCATCGACGACTTGGGCCCGGTCCGGATGGTTACCGGACGATCGGACGGCGTGCAATGGGTGGCTCGCCCGCGCCTACGGTGGCCGGAAATCAGGATCGGAATCCCAGCGGCGGTTGGGGCGTGAGGGACCTTTACCTTACGCGATCGGCCGCCTCCTTTGCTAGCATTACTGCTTCGCAGAAGGAGGCAACTGCCTGCCACACCTCCTCGCGCCGGGCCTTGGTACAGGCCATATGGTCGCTCCGGACCATATGGCCTGTACCAAGGCCCGGCGCGAGAGATCGCTGCCGCCGATCGCCCCCACGAGGACACGGCGATGCTCTGCCTGATACGGCCGTTTATGTCGTAAAAAACGTGTATTTCGACACACTCAAGGCAATCAAAATTTATAGGGTACTCCCCCATAGACCTCGAAACTTGAAATCTGGCATGAAGCAAGGTCTCATAACACAAATAAAGGAAAAAATTCTGAACACTAAATTGCGATTCGGAAAAATCATCGTAACTCAATTCGGGAATTGAACTGTTTTCATGGTTTAAGTTTGTACGGAACCTTCAGGCTGAGGCTACAGTGGCCAGCGATTTGCGATGCGACACGAAGAGCGAAAGGAATTAAATATGGTGTGGCTACATTAGAAGCGAAAGGTGATGATGTGGCTACATTGACATATGCTTTACAACGAATTACATAGGGGCCGTTCAAGTAAGCAGATTTTTTGCAAATATTAATCCCCCCCCTCCCCCTCGTCAGCAAAAGCATTCTTATTCTGTGGCAAAAGTAAGCAAACCTCTCCCCCCCCATGCTTACGTAAACATTAGTACATGCATTTTTCAATGTGTTCTAAAAAACTTTTTACAAAAAAAAAATACAACCGACTTCAAAGTAAAAAAAAATCCTGAAAAGTGCAAAATAACTTTAATTTCGGAAGTCGGTGTTTCTATAATAGTTTTGTCTCTTCGTTATTTAACACCGACTTCCGAAATTAAAGTTATTTTGCACTTTTCAGGATTTTTTTTTACTTTAAAGTCGCTTGTACTTTTTTTTTGTAAAAAGTTTTTTATTTTACACTTTTTAGTTATGGTACCACCACTAAAAAGTACCCCTCAGCCAAACTTAAATACCTTATAGCCTGAGTACATCTCATAAAAATTCTAATAATCCCAAACACGGTTAAATTACATTAATTTATTACAGAGTTCCGGTGCCTAACTTCAGGCTTCATCATCAGATCAGTTCGATATATTCCCCCTCTACTTTCAGTCAGTCATCGACTATACGTATAAACAAAAATATTTTACTTGTTACGACAGTTCTGCTGTGATCCTATGAGGGGTTCTGTCCTATATCTTCGAAGTTCATGATCAGATCATAACAATATTTCTATGGGACCAACTCGGAAGCATAACCATTCAATTAAAAAAAAAATTTCAAAGTCGGTCCACAATTGACCGAGAAATCGGTGAACATACATAAAAAAAAAACAACATACATTCAACCGAACATAATTATAACCTCCTCCTGGCTGGTATTTTGGCGAGCCTGAACTTTGCGCAGAAGGCTGCGAACGAACGTTTTTTAGGAACAAAATGGTGGCATGAAGCGACGTGCGCGGGGCGGAGGTCTAGGCTAGAGATTGACTCTATGTAATTACAATCGACCCTTTATTCAATTAAATATCGCAATTGATTTTATCGATTTGGAATTTATTTATGTTTGTTTCTATGAGAGAAATAGATTTACAAACATAGTGAATGTTGTCGTTAGTAAACGAGATTTCGACTTTAATGATAAAAAAAAAACTAATAAAATTTTATTTTCTTGGTTGAAAGACATGATTTTGTTAAATATCAGTTATTTATAAACATCTACTAGAATAACGATTGTTTGAGAATATTTTAAACCTCCATAGAAAATTGAATATAAATATATTTTTATAACTTAATGTAAATCGTTTTGAAAAAAAAAAACGATTAAATTACACCATCAGACACGCGAATTGGACATCTCTCTTCGGTAACTTCGTAAGGCTTCGTACTTATTCGGCAGTGTTCAGTACGCAGTAATATGTCTCACTCACACGTTAGCATTGGTGTTATTTTCGTATCCCGGTCTCTGTCTTGAGCACAGGCGGTGACAAAAGTTTTCGTTGGTTGTTATTAATAAATTGTTAAGTTTTTTGTGTAGTGTTAGGTTGGTTTCTTTAATTCATAAGTTATTTTTGTAGCTTTCTGTCTCTAAAGTGTTTTAATATTTATTTTATTTGTACTTGGTCCCTGTATTAGTAAATTTTTATTCGTTATTTGGTTTAAAAAAATTAATGTCAATAACAGTTTTTTTTTACGAGTGTACATGCGCTAAAGTTCGCAGAGCCTATGTTCAGGGCCGTCAAGTTACGTCGGCCGTATTGTACGATCTTATGTTATGTTAATATTATGTGATTTCAAGTAATTAAATGTTAAGAGTATGTATAGGTACCTAACCATTCCTTTTAATTATTATTTTAAGTTTCGCATACCAGAAATGGTGAATATGAGGATCTTTACTGTTATATTATATAATGTAACATTCATGTACCATATTTATCTACCCATATTATGCGAATAAATGATTTGACTTTGACTTTGACTTTGACTACTTTTGAAAAAGAGATTGTGTTCATTCATGAAATAAATAAAGACCTGCGTCAATTTTCAGAAACATTCTTTGAATAATAAAACTTGTACTTCGGACACAAATAATTCAACGTCTATTATAGACAAAAATGTTCTTTCGACGAGCGATCAAAACAAACTTATTTGAACGCGTCGCCGTCGCCGCGACGTGAACGATCGCCATCTTTAGCACGATAATGTAGCCACTAGACAGCGAACCCTCTAAAATTGTTATTTTGAACTTTACGCAAAAAAATCGCTCCTTGATTTAAATTCGCTCAAGTAGTGTAGCCACATTGTATTACTTACGAGCGTATCCATCAGCGATCAATGTCTGACGCCGTTGAAGATACGCGTAAAGTAGCCACAGACATATTAAAATAAGTAGCACTGTTGACCCTATGTGAGAAATTATTTAATAAATTCGCTTAAATTCGCTTTCGCTGATAATTTGATTTAACCGATGCTATGATTACAGTACTGTTGTTTCAATTGCTTACAAAAATCAAATATGGCTAGTAATATATTTGGCGTAGGTACAGTGTAGCCATAAACGTGAATTTCGTGAAGTGTAGCCTCAGCCTCAGTGCGCGAGTCCGACTCGCATTTGCCCGGTTATTTTTTTTTTTCGCTAAGAATTCTAGGTCAAATTATTTTAAAAATAACTATAAACGAATTTTTTCGAAAAAAATCGAGTTGTTATGGAGTATGAGTACCTACCGTCGTGTTAGCAAAGCGGCAGAAGCGACACGCAACATCGACGACGTGTACGGAGCGAACACTACTACCGATCGCACTAACTGTTATTGGTTTGCCCGCTTCCGTTCTGGAAAGTTCGACCTAAGAAATAAACACCGTGGTCGATCGAAAACTTTAGTCGACAATTACGAATTAAAGGCCATTGTGAAAGCTGATGATTCTCAATCTACAGCTGAATTAGCAGCAGCTTTCGATGTTAGCATTAAAACAATATTGGTCCATTTGCGTCAAATTGACAATGGGTGCCCCACGAATTGAATTTCGCCAGCGCGAAGCACGCGAGTCTAGCCTTGCACTGCTCAACAGGCACACAAACGAAGCCATATTGAATCGCATTATTATTTGCGACGAAAAATGGATTCTGTTCGACAATCGCAAGCGCTCAGCAAGTTGGTAAGACCCTGGTTTAGCACTAAACAATGCCCCAAACGAAAACTGACCCCTAAAAAGTAATGGCCGCTGTTTGGAGGTTTAGTGCCAGTGTTATTCATCACAGCTTGTTACCAAACGCGATGAGCAATACTGCAGATGTGTACTGTGAAGAACTGAACACAATGATGGAGAAGCTCGCACATCTCCAACCAGCTTTGGTCAATCGTTCGGCTCCGTTGATTCTGCATGACAACGCGCGACCTCATACTGCACAGCAGACTGTCTCCAAGTTACAAGAGCTGGGGTTGAAAGTTCTCCGATATCCACCGACTTTGCCCCTACAGACTTCTACTTTTCCAGAACTCGTATAATTTCTTGGCGGGGAAAAAAATCAATAACCGAGAGGCAGTTCAAAATGCTTTTAAAGGATTTGTTGCCTCCCGTGCAGCAGACTTTTCAAAAAGGGCATCAATAAGCTACCACTACCTTGGCAAAAATGCATTGCTTGCATGGGGAATTACTTTGATTAATAAAAATAAAAAATCTAGAGAAAAAAGGGCGTTAACTTATAAAAAAAAAAATAACCGACTTCCCTAAAAAAACACTAAAACGATCAAAATAACTTTAATTTCGGAAGTCGGTGTTTCACGGTATTGTTTGTTTCTTATTTAACACCGACTCCTGAAACATCAAATGCCACTTTTTGACTGTATGAACATACCAAAATCACTATAATATTTGAGGAGTTCCCTCGATTCCTCATGGATCCCCATCATCAGAACTGCATTTTGAAATATAAATGGAACCAATCTGGAAGCATATCCTTTAAGGGGAAAAAAAATTGCGAATCGGTCCATACATGACGGAGTTCTGAGGTAACAAACATAAAAAAATACAACCGAATTGATGTCTTCCATTTTTTGGAAGTCGGTTAAAAAACGGCAATTTAATAGGTAATATGTATAAGTTTTAATTACTCACCCAAAGCACACGGACAGTTGCAGCCTGTCCTTGGTAGAGACCTGATCGACTCTAGGATCCAGCGTGTAACGTGGCCAAGGCGCCGTGACGTTGGTGGCGCCGCGGGCTGATAGACCTAGGAGCCCTAGGCCTCGGCCCTCAGTCACCGCGCTTACTGACCGGCTGCTGCGGATCTGAGGGAGAAATAAAACGTATCCCTAGTTAACTGAGTACTGAGAATTTTAGTAAAAGCATCGAAAAGGTTAAACGTTTACAACGTTTGGTTCTCTGATTGGTTAAGAGATTGGACCGGGCAAATCGGAGCATCGAACGTCACAAACATGTCACTCGCACTAGGCATTCTGAAGCTTCTTCTAAAACCCGCCCATGACAATCTCCTGAATTTGCCAGTCCCGATATGCAAAACGGTTTTTTCTTTTTATAGTTTTTCTAAATTTATTCCTTCCCTCGGGTTCCACTAGGGATGATACCCCATAGGCCTTGTAACCTACCCTTAGGTAACAAGGCTTTCGAAAATAGTACTTTGGTTGGTTAATAATTTATAATATCAAGTCCATTTTATTTTTTTAGATCTTAACTTCCTATACATTAATTAGAAGATAGTGTGGAACTGCTTACCGGTTTCGTTTGTATGACGAGCGCGTTGTTCTCGCCGATCTGGAACTGTCTCGCCTCATCGGATCCAGTGACATTCACCGACACACGGAGCTTCGACGACGTTTTCACCGTTTCTGCATACTGTGCCAGCGAGTCCATCTGAAACATATCAAGATTCAAGTAGAAGCCCCTTTAGAATGCAAATTGTAAGAAGGACAAGCCTTCTTCATTGATTTTCACCAAGTTTATGTCTAGTGAGACAGTTGATGCTAGACGTATGTGAATTGTGTATGCCCGTAAGCTGAGTAACTGCACAAACGTTCGGAACTCCGATCGGTCTACCTACGTAGGATCCGCAATGACCCAGCCAAGTTCTCAGGGATCCTTTGAATGTGGGAAGCGCGATGACCAAAGAAAGGAGGAAATTCACGTCTTTAGATAGACTAATGACGGAGAAATCGACCAAAACTTCCCCTTCTATAAGGGAAAGTAGAAGGGAAGTATCTTCTTTATATAAATATGTGGAACAGAGTGGAAAAGTGAGGATTGTCGACCAGATTGGTGTTCTGCTGATGCGGTGGTTGATGTCGGCATGTCGGTTGGTTGATTCTTCCACTAGGCGATTCTAATACTCTCTCTACTATAATATACGTACTATATGAGAGTACTCACAACTTCTGGGTCGGGATCATGCGGAAGGTACGCCTGCAGCACGTAACGCACCACGGGCGTGGCTTCCTCCACCAGGCGCGCAGCCAGCATGGCGCGAAGACCCCATGCAGCTGTGGTGGCTTCTAGGCTGTTACCCTTCAGCCAAGGGTTACGCCACTCGTTGCCTGAGAGAGTTCGTGACCAGAAGAGGGTGGAACCTGTGGGTTATATTTTACTATAGAAATAGCCTGAGGAGAAATTTTGCATTTTATTGGGCACATTACCATCAGTCTATAACAATATCAATAAAAGGGCCTGTGTCCACCAGAGTGCTTGAAAGGTCTGCATCTCTTCTATCGTAGGTATCTACGTCACTTAACACGCTTTGCGAAAACCGTCGTGAAGTTAGGCATGCCGCTTTAGCTTATTGCCCTTGTGTACATTATGTACTCTACCTACTATTTAGATGTCTACAAAATAACATTCTAACATTTGATCGCCATTCTATCTGTCCAATAATATTTTACTGTAAGTACAGTGAAGTCTGATCTGTAGCAAAAAACCTTTAGAAATGCAAAAAGGTAAACTTGCCTGTAGTATTGGCATACTTGTCCATCATCTCCAAAGTCTGCGTGAGCTGCGGGTGCCTAGCCACGGCTAAGGCTCCTCCGATGAGGGCCAGCGAATAAGCGTCCAGCTCCGGAGACAACTCGCGCGCTATGTAATCTACTGCCTTGTTGATGTTATTCTTGAATAGAACGTCGCTGCCCTGAAAAAAAATACTGAAATAACAGGATTGCCTCTTTACTTGATTTTAGCTCCTTTTCTATGCGGCTTGATCCAGTTCAGATACTAAAGCATAATTGCATTTACCAAGTTTTGGCTTAATTTAGATGACCAATATTTTCTTAAGAAGAAGTTGTAAAACAGTCTCTAAAAGGCTTGCCCTTCATCAACTCCTGGTTCTTTAGATAAACTGGCGTTACAAATTTCCCAGCAAAGTGTTTGACTGTCCGTCTTAATGTCATCATGTGGCTTAGTCTTTACCGTTAAATTATGTTGTTGAAGATTTCTCATCTAAAGCGGTTGTAGCTGTCACCCAACCATGAATACCTACCAGTAGTTCATAGTCGCCCCACGTATTGACTACGTCTTTGACTTCCACTAGCTGTTAACACAATACCATTTGGCAAGCCAGATCACTAGACTGTAACTTTGTCAGATTGGCTGGTTTGGACCTGTGACGACCATTAAAGAACTTTGAAACCCGGTTAAACTATTCTAAGCCTTGTTATCGAGACATCTCTGAGACTCTACATGGGTATATCATATATTTGATTTTATTAATAAAATAAAGTCGTAGACACACACTGTGAAGACGACTTTATCTTTTCATTTGAAACGCGATCGGTGCTTCTACTTTCTAATTGTTGATAAAGACATTTCCTTTGTGGTATGGCGTATATCTTTTTGTTTAGAGTTTGTCCGGGCGCCGTCAGCCGCCGTCCGGGCGCTGCGCCTGCGCCAGCCACGCCGCCACCATCTATATCTGTGTTGTGGTTACCTTAGTCTGGTGCAGGGCTACAAGCGCGTACGCCGCTAGCGGCAGCGGGGCTTGCGCGTGCGGGTCGGTGCGTGCGGCGGCGGGCGGCGCCGGCCAGCCGCCGTCCGGGCGCTGCGCCTGCGCCAGCCACGCCGCCACCGTCTATATCTGTGTTGTGGTTACCTTAGTCTGGTGCAGGGCTACAAGCGCGTACGCCGCTAGCGGCAGCGGGGCTTGCGCGTGCGGGTCGGTGCGTGCGGCGGCGGGCGGCGCCGGCCAGCCGCCGTCCGGGCGCTGCGCCTGCGCCAGCCACGCCGCCACCGTCTATATCTGTGTTGTGGTTACCTTAGTCTGGTGCAGGGCTACAAGCGCGTACGCCGCTAGCGGCAGCGGGGCTTGCGCGTGCGGGTCGGTGCGTGCGGCGGCGGGCGGCGCCGGCCAGCCGCCGTCCGGGCGCTGCGCCTGCGCCAGCCACGCCGCCACCGTCTATATCTGTGTTGTGGTTACCTTAGTCTGGTGCAGGGCTACAAGCGCGTACGCCGCTAGCGGCAGCGGGGCTTGCGCGTGCGGGTCGGTGCGTGCGGCGGCGGGCGGCGCCGGCCAGCCGCCGTCCGGGCGCTGCGCCTGCGCCAGCCACGCCGCCACCGTCTATATCTGTGTTGTGGTTACCTTAGTCTGGTGCAGGGCTACAAGCGCGTACGCCGCTAGCGGCAGCGGGGCTTGCGCGTGCGGGTCGGTGCGTGCGGCGGCGGGCGGCGCCGGCCAGCCGCCGTCCGGGCGCTGCGCCTGCGCCAGCCACGCCGCCACCGTCTATATCTGTGTTGTGGTTACCTTAGTCTGGTGCAGGGCTACAAGCGCGTACGCCGCTAGCGGCAGCGGGGCTTGCGCGTGCGGGTCGGTGCGTGCGGCGGCGGGCGGCGCCGGCCAGCCGCCGTCCGGGCGCTGCGCCTGCGCCAGCCACGCCGCCACCGTCTATATCTGTGTTGTGGTTACCTTAGTCTGGTGCAGGGCTACAAGCGCGTACGCCGCTAGCGGCAGCGGGGCTTGCGCGTGCGGGTCGGTGCGTGCGGCGGCGGGCGGCGCCGGCCAGCCGCCGTCCGGGCGCTGCGCCTGCGCCAGCCACGCCGCCACCGTCTATATCTGTGTTGTGGTTACCTTAGTCTGGTGCAGGGCTACAAGCGCGTACGCCGCTAGCGGCAGCGGGGCTTGCGCGTGCGGGTCGGTGCGTGCGGCGGCGGGCGGCGCCGGCCAGCCGCCGTCCGGGCGCTGCGCCTGCGCCAGCCACGCCGCCACCGTCTATATCTGTGTTGTGGTTACCTTAGTCTGGTGCAGGGCTACAAGCGCGTACGCCGCTAGCGGCAGCGGGGCTTGCGCGTGCGGGTCGGTGCGTGCGGCGGCGGGCGGCGCCGGCCAGCCGCCGTCCGGGCGCTGCGCCTGCGCCAGCCACGCCGCCACCGTCTATATCTGTGTTGTGGTTACCTTAGTCTGGTGCAGGGCTACAAGCGCGTACGCCGCTAGCGGCAGCGGGGCTTGCGCGTGCGGGTCGGTGCGTGCGGCGGCGGGCGGCGCCGGCCAGCCGCCGTCCGGGCGCTGCGCCTGCGCCAGCCACGCCGCCACCGTCTATATCTGTGTTGTGGTTACCTTAGTCTGGTGCAGGGCTACAAGCGCGTACGCCGCTAGCGGCAGCGGGGCTTGCGCGTGCGGGTCGGTGCGTGCGGCGGCGGGCGGCGCCGGCCAGCCGCCGTCCGGGCGCTGTGCCTGCGCCAGCCACGCCGCCACCGTCTATATCTGTGTTGTGGTTACCTTAGTCTGGTGCAGGGCTACAAGCGCGTACGCCGCTAGCGGCAGCGGGGCTTGCGCGTGCGGGTCGGTGCGTGCGGCGGCGGGCGGCGCCGGCCAGCCGCCGTCCGGGCGCTGTGCCTGCGCCAGCCACGCCGCCGCGCCGCGCGCCGCCACCGGCTCCACGGACACGTAGCGCGAGCAGCGGGACAGCCAGCGAGTTGCGACCGCTGTCATCCTAAAAATATGCAACAATTTCAAAGTCAAAGTCAAAGCGCGCGCGCGTAGCGGTCAAAAACTTCTTAAGCTAAAAAATTCTCAACGTCGTTATACATAATTATTTCATACACATGCACCTAAAAATACACAATAGGATCAATATATGAAATCCCATGGTCGAAAATTTACCTAGGTATTTTTGTGGTGGAAATATGCAATAGCGATTTTCCAAACCTCCCTACAGCACTTAACAAGTCTCCAGAGTATACTATTGTTACGCCGTGAAACTCAGCCAGGTGAGCCTTTGACTCGATGTAAGAGCCGTTTGAGAATTGAGAGTCGACGATAACGTTACCACAAGAAGATCAACATGGTCGGTTATCGGTACGGTCACATCTCGGAAAGATGGAACTGGGTGGATTTGACTCCGTTACAGGGAAAAAAGACACGCCAGAATTTAGTTACATTGAACTTGACCAGATTGGCGTCGTGCGTCGCCCCAATCGGAGACCGCCGGACGAGTTCAAGCGTTCAACCATAGCGTCTCGAAATGATTGGATCTGTGATCTACTAGCTCGTGCGTCAGACACATATCTCTCAGAAACAGTGCAGTCATCGGCATACCCAAAGATACCGTGTTTAAGTAGGTTATTTACGTGCAGCAAGAACAGTGTTATCGAGATTACCGACCCCTGAGGGAGCCTGGCATTAATATCTATTGGATCGGACGAGCACCCATGAATAATCACTCGGACTGATCGATCCCTCAAAAAGTCTGCGATCCAATCACACAGACCAGTGTACCCACTGGTCTGTGTGATTGGATCGCAGACTTTTCGCAGACCGAAGGAAGGAAGATTAGCAATTAGGCTTTCGTCCCAAACCCTGTCGAAAGCCTTCG
Source organism: Mythimna pallens (assembly GCA_961205895.1). Lineage (NCBI taxonomy): Eukaryota > Metazoa > Arthropoda > Insecta > Lepidoptera > Noctuidae > Mythimna > Mythimna pallens. The sequence goes on along the minus strand of OY540830.1, from coordinate 14,790,788 downwards.
AGATATCAAGGGAGAGAGCAAGCGTTTCCACATGCTTCTTGATGGCCTTGCTCCAGATGTGAATGGCATACGCTAGTAGGTCCCCAGTAGACCGATTCTGGCAAAAACCCTATTGTTGGTTACTGAGGATGTCCTTAGCTTCTACGTATGCCAGAAAAGTTTCATACTCTTACAGAGGACGGACGTAACAGAGATGTGTCGGTAATTTGCCGGGTAAGCACGACTGCCTTTCTTACACGGGCACGGGCTGCACGTTAGCGTGCTTCCAAGCAATCGGCGCTTTTCCAGTCTCATAATGTGCCGAAATAGGCGTGTCAAGATCGAAGACAATTCAGGCGCACAAGTTTTAAGCACGATTGCTGGTATCACGTCGAGGTTACACAGGACCCTATGGACGTCCTTCTGATGGATACGGATGTCTGACATACTCTTCACGCATCCATCAGGAGAAATTGCGGGCTGCGCGCCATCAGAATTCAGACGAGAAGATTAAGCAAAAAGAGAGGCAAATAAGTTTGCTTTCTCCTCAGCGGTGTGGTCCAGCGACCCATCAGGTTTCAGTAGTGGCGGAAGTAAGGGACGGCAGAAATTTGATTCAACTGACTTAGACAGGGACCAAAATGCTTTACTACCTGCGGGGTATGAAGCAAATTCGCTCCCAATTCGGCTTATGTGGTCAAACCAAGACCTCCCCAACATCTTCTTGCAGGACTTGGTAGCCCTGTTAAAAGCCATCTTCTTTTGAGCCACGTCACATGCTTGCACTTACGAGCGTCGGTCCTAGCTCGGTATGCCGCGTGCTTAACCTTTCGTATGCCGTAATTAGAGACACAATTAAAAAGCGATTGTGTCTCGCGTGGATCCACGCACCGGGCATTCAATGACTTAAGCGCGTCTGCGCGTGTAATCGCGCCAAACCATGACCGAGCTTGGCTAGACATTGTTACGTCAGAGAATGGGATGAAGTACTCCACCCCCTGTCGCAACACATCCGTCACGGCATCTGCGCACGGCGAAACATCCTCCGAAGGAAAGCAAGTGAGCTGTCATCTGGTGACCTGTATCGCCAAACCCGTCGGGTACCTCTAGGGCTGGGAACGGGCAGACACAGGCTTAACCAGACAGTAGTTGGAGCTACCTAAAGGCGAACATATCGATACGAGTAGCGGTCTGGATCTGTTGTCAGCAGAAGGTCCAAGCAATTGGCTGTGTGTGAATCCACATCCGGTACCCTCGTTGCTCCCTGAGCCAGCTGGGTGAGATTTAATGCTAGCGCTAGCTTTCACATCTTTCGACCAGCGTAGTCTGTGGACTGGTACGGGAAAAGCCACTCTTGGTAGTGAATTGGGCAGAAGGGTACCGCTGCTGATCTGCATCCGCCGCCTCACTCAGATGCTGTGTGAGCCCGGATGCCTCCTGATCTCCGCTGTGCGAGCGGTAGACACAAGCGTTGATTATTTTATCTAGGCCTGTGTCCACCAAAGTCCAAAGCGTCGAGAACCTGGAGCCCTCAAGGTTACGGAGACAGCAGATGTCGTCCCGGGCGTACATTCATACACCCGCACGTGATTTTAAAATGTGCTCCAAGGTTAACCCTGGGTAAGAAATGTACGACACGTCGGACGGATCTCTGATCTCTGCGTGTCCGAAAGGAGGAAGAGAGTTCGTTTTACAGTCTCCAGGTGGTGGTGGACTGCGACGAGATTAGAGAAAATTGTCTTATACAATTGAGCCACATTTTGCATGAAGTCGCGAGCTTTTAGTAAATGACTTTTCTTTTTATGATCCGCGAAGCGCCTGCATGATTCTAGAGTGGCCTAGAATCTGAAACGTCTTTTTCTAGAATATTCCTGGCCCGGCGTCTAAAAGTGATCTCTCCTGTCGGAAGTGATTCAACAGCGATACTAGTGCAAACTGCGATAAATGATATTCTCTGTTGACACATGCGATAGTTAAAAAGATTCCAGCTAGATAGCTATGCATAGTGATTGGTTTTATTGGTGTGTGTAAAGTTGTTATTAATTGTGGTCAATAAAGTCGTCTACCTATTCGATTACCCATGTTCGTAACAAAATTCAAGTTATCAGATCAAAGTGCACTATGATTATAGAAACAAGCCCATATAAGAATGAAATAACCAGTCCGTCATCTGCTGCACTCTTTTCTGGGTACTTACCAGACGTCTCCTTCAGCATCTGCATCTTTTTCAGCGGCAAACGACCCATCAGGTCTTCGGTAGGCCATCAGACGCTGATAGCCCACCGCTGCCAATTCTGTAGCTTCTTTTGTTGTTGCTACTTCTTCTTGGCCGGAAGCCTAGATATGTAAAAAAAATAATTGCTAGAATATAGCTGTGACTGCACTGTGTGTAGCGGTAGTATTAGACCAACGTTGTTTGTATTAAAGTCCTGAATGCAATCTACAGGTCTTTTTTAGGTGGGATATCAACCAATGACTTCTCTCACTCTAGGTCGGGGCACGAGGGCGTGTCAGACTTTAACTGACTAAAACCTACTCGTGTTCCTTCTTTGCCTTGCGTTCCAGGACCTCGTCGACGAAATGGGCTCGGTCCGGACGGTTACCGGACGGATGGACGGCGGGCTACCCATTGTTCGTCGAAAGCAAGCCCACGCCTACGGTGGCTGGATATTGGGGTCGGGATCCCGGTGGCTGTGGCCTGCGTGAGGAAGTCTGTTCCCGAAGAAATTGAACGTTTCTCGGCGAAAAATTGGTATAAAACACCAACGCGACACCCAAACTCAGGCCAATAAAGAAGTACAAAGTTATTCGAATATTAATTTTCAATTAATCAATTTTAAAACAAACCTGCAAATAGTCAAGCAGTACACAAGCCAAAGCAAGTGGTCTGACAGCATGTGCGGGATCTGCAGCCGGTGCGGGAGGCTCCCTCGCGGCCTGCAGGGCTCCGGCGAGCAGGTCTCCTGTTGCTTGCAAAGAAGTAGGACCCGCCTTGATGCCGGCTGGTACATCCAGCGTTACGTTGGCTCTTGCAACTCCGCGACGGGCGTCTAGGAGACCCCACGAGAATAGGTCTTCTTCGTAGCCGTCCTGTAGAGGAAATTTAATGTTAGAAACGTTTTTGGTGACGACATGACTAGAGACTGTGAACTCCGTAACCGGTTGTCGATAAGAAGTAACGATGTATAAGTTCGATTCTAACGAATTTAAGAATAATATACGAGTATTTAATGGAAAACTGCTTTATTCATCACTTAGCTGAAATGCACTTGGATGTAGATCATTTGTAGGTTTTCCAAGCATCGACCGGTTTTGAGCCTCCCGTTTTTAACGGATTCTCTCGACCTTATTTTATAATAATACCTTCACAATACCTACATGTTTTTCTTTTAACATATGGACGGCAAACCTCACACTGCGTAATAATGTCGTTCAGTATGCAAATTGCAGATTGGTCAAGTTTAGTTTTAAGATTTGGTATAAATCATAAGTCACAATTTATATCCTGGTTCAGTTCATACCGTCGCTCATTGGTCCGTAGCAAACTTGTGTCTAGTGCGTGCGTATGGATTCCTTTTGAGAAACAGTATGTCATACTGCATATTCATCCATATCATATTATATTGGTGTTAGCTTTAGAGAAAATACAAAAAGCATTCCACAGATACCTTTACAAGCACTCGTACCGGTGTTTATGCCTATTTGTAGGAATTTTTCACACTAAATTCCTATTGGGTTGCTTAAATTTCAACTTCCTAGATTGACTGTCGCGCGATCAGATGACAGTATAGTATTTAAAATTCTTATTGATGATTCAGATCTGCACAATGAAATTTGCAATCTGTCGTGGCAGAAAACATCGTTTATTTTCTGTTCCAACTTCCCGCACTATTGCACATTCCAAGTCGCCTATTTGTCGTACATTAGTCGCTATTAACACACTAGTTTTTAAATTCTGTGTATACTAACCAACTATGGACTTTGTCCGAAATCTAAGATTTTTTTTATTTTTTTTTATTAACGCTTTCCTAAACTCAAACACAGGTCTTGATATGTTTGCAGATGAATGGAAGATGATGTCATAATTTTTGAATTTTAGTGAGAAGGATGCATGACTGAGCTAAATTAATTAATTATAAGTTTAAATAGTGTAATTTGTTTAGGCCGTTCTAATTAAAACCAAATAAATACCTTGACTTGTATAGTCCTAAAGAGCGAGTCGGAGACGCCGTTCCCGCTGGCCTCCACGATGACGGGCGCGTCCCCGCCGCGTACTGCAGTCACCAGGAACGCCGTGCTCACGGCGCCACGCGCCGGCACCGTCACGCGGACGCGACGGAACAACTCGATCTCTGGCAAAAAGGAACACCAGTCTCCGGTTACGGTAGAGAAATAATTTGTGAAAGAGATGCGTAAAGATATAGAGGTATATATCGCATGCTTAATTATAAAGAGACCTAACTCAAAAAGAGGGTAGTGGAATTTGAAAACATATGTTTAAAGATAAGGTTGAATTTTCCCTCTTTTTCTCTTCTTCGAGTTACGTTCTTTATGATTAAGCGTGTGATTTGTATTCTTCAATGCTTGTATTCTACAAAAAGATAGGCATAGCAAAGGTAGACTGTATGTCAAAAGTCTTAAAACCAATTAAAATATTCGCTCGATGAAACTGCTAAGACGAAATGGGTCTATTGCTATCAATCGAGAAGATTCGATAGAGAAGTTACTCATGAAAATTCTCAGTTAACAATTTACGTGAATCCAACCTTATTTATTCGATCTTCAATAATTTATAATAATAATTATGTAATATTTTTTTTGTAATCCTAAATTTTTTGTAGTCTAGTATATTATTCAGTTAATAATAAGTGTTTTTCTTCCACATGACTTCAGAAGATGGCTTCCCCCATATTCTTCCACGTTTCTTGGAGACTCATCATCATCATTTCGGCTGAAAGACGTTCACTGTTGGATATAGGCCTCCCCCAAGCGTCGCCACAACGACCGGTCCTGTGTGTCTCGCATCCGTCGGATTCCTGCGACCCTCACTAAGTCATCGGTCCACTTTGTGGGAGGCCTTCCAACGCTGCGTCTTCCGGTACGTGATCACCACGTTCTTGAAGATGGGTTTTTCTTTTCCACATTGGCCCTGCTTTTACCCTTACATCTTTGTCTCATCGGGACATCGGGATCGTATCGGGCATCTTGACTTCTTTTTGTCTGCTCTGGGGTAACACTGGGCTTATCTAATTTAGGTCATTTCTCCTTTTTGTCTCTGATTTGGTGATCCGCTCATTTCCATTTCTACATTTATTTTTGTTAATTACGTCAGCTATTTTCGGCCATGAATATGTAAGCGGTCGATGAGCACCTAGAATTACTAAACATTATTTATGGAAAATCATATCTAAAATCACTTACTTTTCGCAGAATCGAGTTCGTTTTCGAGGGGTTCGAATTCGAAATATTGATCGCTGTTGTAGAATGTCACCTCGACGGATGTGTCGACCGCTAGCGTAGTCTTCAAGATAATCACAGCAGCCACAGTTTCTCCTCTCTGTAAGGTGGCGGGGAGTTCGGCAGTCATGGACAAGGGAACGGAGGTTGTGAACTTCTGTGGTGAAGCCAGCCCGAGGCCTAGAGTCGGGTGTACGGAAAACGCGCCAATAGAGAACTCGCCAGGAGTTACCGATGTCCAACGTTCCTTCACTCCTTGGCCGTCGTTGCTGTAATGAGAACAGTAGTTAAATCTAACTGTTAACAGATAACTAAAGGCCAGATGATTTTCAATCTGAATGGACTAAATCATTTTCCGTTAATTACCCTTTCGATGCATCATCTACCTTTTGATCCCCTTCTCTCTCTCTCGATTTTTACAGATTACTTTATGAAGAAGTTTGATTATTTACATTCTTGGATAAATTGAACGCATAATGGTTCATATTCTGCTTATTTGTTTTTACCGGGAAGCCGGCTTTCGTTGGAAAATTATAGGTTAAAAGACATCTAAAGGATGCATAAATGGATAGATAATGGACTAAAGAAGATCAAATTACACGACTCATTTTCAAACCAGCGAATCAAAATCATCCGTTCGACTTACCCAATAGTGAGATTGGCGAGCATCCACGTTGGTTGCGGTGATACAGTGAGGTAGTACCGAGGGGAAGGTGGTGGCGGCAGTCGACTGAAGGCGTACGGGCCTGCCTGAGGGGCGCGCGTGCCAGTTTCTAGCGGAGCTGCTGTTGGAATCGAGCCTGGGAAATTGGACCATTAATAGTAAATCCTTATTTAAATCACACTAGACTAAAGATTAGGTAGGCAAAACAGGAGCAATACGTAAGATTCAAAAGGTTGCAGAATCAAACAAAACGACAAATGACTTACCATCTTGACTACCCTTAACGACTACGCCGTCTGTTAGTATGACAACACCTGCGTTCTGAAAATAAGTAGGTCCGAATTAATCACACATACGATAGATAATCTATATATATAAAAGCGAATACCACTCACTGTTTAATCACGATATTTCAGAAACTATAACACCTACAAACTTAAAATTTGGCCGGTAGGTTCCTTATAGGGTGTAGATATCTGCCAAGAACGGATTTTACGGAACTCCACCCCTAAAGGGGTAAAAATGGGTTTGGAAGTTTGTATAGAGAAACCTACTTTTACGCGGGTGAAACCGCCGGCAGAAGCTAGTCCTATTATGAAATCAAAACGCAAGTGTGATACGTACTTTGAAAACATCTGCAGCAGTGTAGCCTCCCAAGTCCAAGCCCATTCCAGGCAGGTGATCCTCGTTCTTGAACACTGAGTACGATAAACCGCTAAAGCTTTCTACTTCCCGCTCAACCTGGAACCAAATTCATTAGTAAAGCTCTGTTTGCACTGGAATCTTAAAATTATCATCATTACTTAAAGTCGTCTATCAGTCGAAAGAAAAAAAAGTTCACTGCTGGCTATAGAAGTTCTCTTTAGCATCGCCACATTAGAAGAACTACGTACTTCTGGCAAAGACCATATAAGGTCGTTCGTGACTTCTGAGCTTCTCTCATCCAGAGAATTATCACAACCGTTTTCTCTTCGTTATACACGACAAATTTTTAATTAGTACAAATACTTAAAGGGGTTATTAGAAAAGGTCTTGTTATTATTTAAGTAAAGACTCAATAAATAATATTCATAAACAGCAAAGTTATTAGCTTTTGTTTATATCCCAAAATGTCACTCAATTTATGAATATATTGTAAAGGCTATACATATAGTGATTATGAATGAATAAATGACGATCAAAATGGAAAAACACTGCGCGTAGTATTTTATAGTAGCAATTGTATGATTGGTTCTATTATGAATTTACCAATTATAACTCATGAAAAATGGGGTTTTGTTATTTTTTACTTTTGACTACAAAAATATGGGGTACGGATAGAGCCCGGTCTTTTACTGACTAAAACCCACCTGTGCTCCTTCAGTTGCCCTTTGCGTTCCAGGGCTAGAGTAACTCTTTTGAACATTCTCGCAGCCCATACATCGTCTACATTTTTTAGATCTGCAACCAAGATCTCGTCTGCTCCAATGAATACCCCTCGATAGCCATGACCAGCCCACTTTACTTCAGTTACCTTGCAAGCTATTGTTAAAAACTTACTGTATGCATATCAAGTCCATTTCCGAGTCCATTTTGGCTAGCAAGTCCAGCTTGTATGGCGTTCACATCTTCAGCCAGTAAGGCCACATAAGCGCCCGCGTCGCCCGACACGCGCAGTTCTACCAATGTGTTGGGCTTTGTACCAGCACCGCCACTTGATATGGGTGATACGGAGATCTGTTAAGAAGAGATGGATCAGTATATTGGTGGCTTTAAGTGCTCCTCTTGCTCAAATGAGGTAGAATTAAAAATATAATGCTCCTTGCACTCTGAAAGAACCGATAAAGTACAATAGTTTCAACGACGATTTTAAAGACTGATTTTACACTGGCTGAGCTGTTTGAGGAAGCCGAGTGCAAACGAGCAACTGATTTTTAAAATTCTTTATTCTTCGATCACTGCCTCATTTACTTCACATACATAGCTCTAGTCTCTACCAGCTTGGTTTGGCAGACGGTTGCAAACTGACGCCCCAACTAAGGTGATCTTGGTAGTTTCAATCCGTGTAGATAGCAGTTGTAATCCGTGGCCTTCAACGTCCTTGATTGAGAGAATAAACGTGTTGGCGCGTGGTTTACATCCATGTAGCCGCAACACAAACCAAATACATAAACCAAGGTGACCTTTGTTGGAACGCTAGTTTACAACCGTCTGGTCGACCCTTTACAGATAGCCAGAGAGACAAATCAGAATGTGTGTAAAAATGTGGGTAGGTAGTCTTGGAAACAGGCACTGTTGTAAGTAGTACGTACGTCATTCTGCAGCAGGTTGCCTTGTGGCGCATAGACGGCGGCAGAGAGCAGCTTGTTGACGTCGAGGCGCGGGTACCACGCCGCCAGCACGCAGCCCGGGGACATGCGGGAACTCAGCGACACTGTCACGTCCACGCTGCGCCGAGCGGGGCTCAACTGTGCAGTGGAGACGTAATGTAAGGCAGAGCTCCTCTTTTTAACTATCCTCTTGGTTAAATGATTTTGGCAAAGTAGAATACACGGGTGATAGAATGGTTCTATATCGAAGTAACATATTGTAAATCAATCATAATAGATATTAATTAAATAAAGCGACCTAATTAGCGAGAAGTGGACCACAAAAGTCCTCCACTATTCCGTGTAAATGCCGAGCAGTGGTGGCCCAGTGGTAACGACCCGGACTTACGAGTTGTAGGTAGCAGGTTCAAACCCAGCCAGGCGCATTACTCTGTGTAATTTATTTCGTCACCACTGCTTTCAAAACGGTCAAGGAAAACATCGTGAGACAACCAGTCCAAGAAATAAAAATTCGAAGACATGTGACATCCATCAACCCGCACTGGTCTCGGGTGGTTCATTACGGCCCGCACCCTCTCCAAGACAGGAGGGCTGAGTCCCAGCAGTGGGAACATTATAAGTCTGATTATGCTATACTATTATGGTATGGTTACCCCGTACCCACGTTAAAATATAAATAATAAAGCACTGACCTCGACAGTCTTAGCAATAATGATGTCCCCTCGTCCAATAACAGCATAGTGCACCATATCCATAGGTTCAGTCGCTGTGATGCGCGCGCGCATCTCGTCTCCCACACCAGTGCCGCGCGTCAGGATCTCCACCGTCAGGAACTGACCGAACGAGTACTCGCTCCTTTGTACGTTTACTATGCGTTCGGATACTTCTTTGTATTTTACCTGTTCGAAACTATTACGTTAAATCAATGTAGCCAAATAGTGTACCATAACTTCACATCTAATATTTAAGACAGAGGTAACCCCATAGAATTTATTTCATCAGTTTTTTGAACTATGTACAAAGTGTTATTCATCAAGCTGGCTATAGAACTCGATAACGCCAAAATGCTTCTGGGAAGTTCCATATTATTATGGAAAAATCTAATACCACTGGTTAACCTGGGGAACGAATTCAGTACTCCATTCAGCAGTTGAGAATACAGAAGTAGTTAAAGACATAGGTATATAGTCAACATAGTCACAGTCATAGTCGTAGTAGTCGTATCATAGTCGTAGTCATACCTAGTCAGTCTATAATAGTGAAATAATGTGATGAGAACACAGGATGCAGATATCTTGTGTTCTCATCACGTAATTTCAGCATAACTTACTTTACAGTACCGACAGGACTACTGACGCATTATCAACGTAGAAAATAACACAATCTTACCACTAAGTTGAGCGTCGAGTTCACGTGTGCTCTGTCTGGCACGAGGGTGTAGCTGGCGATGCCTTTGTTCAGAGGCACGGAGGTTACGTTTACTGGCGCACCATCATCCCACAACCGTTCAACTGTCACGTCACCATCCGTAGATATCACTTGCCCAGAGGGATCCACTACTTCGATCTGTCAACAGAGAATTATTATTGAGGTTTTTGCCAGAATTTGAAAGACGTCATCAGTTTCTAGGATTTCCTGTCCCCCGAGACCGTCATTTGTTTGTTTTGACAAAATCAACAAACGAACTCGATTTGGAACAAACGTTCAAAATATTTTTCGGAGATAAGTAATTTTTTTATTCCAATGCACAATGTTACGAAAACCTGGGAGCTCTATTTCTTTCGAACATGTTGTAAGAAAGACTTGTTCTAAAGGCAATCATGACAGAAGGATAAACAGCAATATTAACTATGTAGCTAAGACTGTAGTCGAATAGTTAGAATATAGAATATAGCAACATACAATATATTTGCAAATAGGGATATTTACCTGTACAATAAAAGGTAGAGTAGGTTTAAAATAATCAGGTGCTGACACTCTCAGCCTATAAGGAGTTCTCAACAGCAATATTCTAGACGTAACATTCTGTTTGATCAGCGTATCTTTCTCCTCAATTACAGCTTCCACAACCAGTGGCCTCGCTGCATCCTCAACCAGGTCTAGGTCAGTTTTGAGGTCGAATGTTACTTGCGCTTGACCGTTGATGTCGATCACTTTCCTAGTTGGTGATGCGACTACCGGTTGTAGGACATTGGAGAAGAACACGGGGTAGGAAGATATTGTTAGTTCACCACGAACTGGTAGACCGTTGAAGTGCCTGGAAGTTATGCCAAAATGAGTTTTATCTATTTAGAATTACTTAAAGTTAGTAATTATATGTACTCGTACTTCTAAAGGTCGTGGATGTTAATTAAATTCAGTGAATCATATAACGGAGGTAACATTCTGATTCACTACGAGTCTACGAATAAGTAGAGTCAGTAAATATAGAGGTAAACATTATTTTATACCAGTGTCAAATACGCTAATATTCTTCAATGAGATCTAAAAATAGCTATACATTCGATGCTTATTCAATAACCAATGTTCAATAAGTTTTTTTAATGAAATTATTGCTGCTTGATAAGATTGTACTGATAAAAACTGACAACGTTACGTCTACGAACGGTTCTTGCTTATTTACGTAATGATTATTCTATTGGATTCGAGTGAGGATTGTTTTGTAGTGTAATGAGAATAGACAGCTTTCGCTGTGGAAATTCCTTTGTTAGAAGAACGATGAGAAAACTTGGAGAACACTGTGTTGTTTTTCGCAGCAAATCCAATTACAAATTCTTGATAATCCGGTTTGAATAATATTAAAATTACATAAAATTCGTATTTTAGAACAAATTATGTGATTCTGACTTAGCCGATACCGGATTTTTTAATAAGCAATTTAACTCGCTTTCGAAAATGATCGTTCTTGGATATAAATCTCGTCGACTTGTTTTTTGAATTAATTATAACACGCACATTAAATGTAAAATAAGCTGGTCTATATATCTTATAAAATCCGTGATCGTCGAACTCCAATAGATGCCTACTTACTTCAGAATTTCGTAAAGAAACTTACTTAGCAGTCACGTTGATATCGAATCTGCCGTCAGTGAAGAGGACCTCCTTGGGCATGTGCATCTCCATGTGGAACCTCGGCTGCACATAGTCTGCGACCAGCACTCGGCGCGAGTACTTCTGCCCACGAGCCTCCACCTGCACAAGTTATGCAAACGTAACACCTATCTGTATGTCTGTAAGGTCATCGTTGAGTGGGCGGTCAGTTTTAGAGTTATAATTTCGAGGCGAATCGTAATTTCCGGACTTAATCTAAAGAAATCTATATAAGTCAGTTTAGTTTTTTAACTGTTAATTAACAATTAAGTGAAATTTGGCATGTTAGTTACTCAATAACAAATCAAGTCTTAAATATATTTCAAAACATGTTGTGAAAACCTTCAAAAAAATCACTGTATTCTATGGAGATGAAATAGTTTTTTTTTTTAAATACCTAGATTCGATTCTATGATCAAATGGAAGCTACTTCGTTTAAATAAAATTTAATGAAACATATTTTAAAATTTAATATTATATTGTCTCATACAATATCAGGAAGTGACAAGATACTGCGTAATTGTTGTTTTCCTTCTCAGCTAAAGCAATCAAATATTCATTTATGTATAAAAGATTGTACTGCTGTCTTCGCATGGGTGAAAAATTATACTGCCTATTTGCACAGTATAAACTGTGTTATTTGCTCAGATTCAACACATTATGTAGTCAAACCGCAGAAAAAAAAGATTGTAAAAATGAAAGTTTCAGCTGCGTATCGTCGAGTTTATTTTACCAAAACTTATTGTGCATGTGCCAGAAATATGTTTATTTCTGGCGGGAATATTTTGTCATCGAACCTACTGCGTATGTAATAAGTGTTCTTTTCAAGGCGTGTCTCTCTTTCTAGATTTCGAAAAAAAGAACCACTCTCTTTACAGGTTCTCAATTCGGTTGACTTTTTTATTATTTTTGTTACCTCAGAACGTCCGTCGTTTATTGAACGATTTGCAAATTTTTATTTTCCCAAGATATGCTTCCAGATTGGTTCCATTTTTTTACAAAATCTATTTCTGATGGACTCCATTCCATGAGGAATCGAGGGCATTCCTCAAATATTATTGGCAACCATATAACGATTTTGGTATTTTCATCGAGAACTTAAGCATTTACAGTCAAAAGTGACATTTAATGAAGCGGAACTGGTAAGGAAATGGCCAACGGAATTACTTCACCCTAACATAATATCACAATGATGATAGTTAAGCAACTATGACACTACAAGTAAATAAATGGTTCTGAATAGTAATGTTGACAATGGTATCATCGAAGTGATCTGAGTGATGATGATGATGATGGAGCTGGAAGTAGGCACCGGAGCTCCGTAATTAATCAATATATCCTAGCCGTGTTTGGGCTTATTAGAATTGTCATGAGATTCACTTTGGCTATAAGGTACTATCAAACTGATCTGATGATGGAGCCGGAATATGGAAGGTAGACATAGGAACTTCATAGTAAAAAAATGTATCTTAGCAGTGTTTGGGCTAATTGGAATGTCATGATAAATAGGTACTCTGGCTACAACTAAAAAGTGTAAAATAAAACAATACCAGAAACACCGACTTCTGAAAATAAAGTTATTTTGATCGTTTTAGTGGTTTTTTTTTGTAGTGAAGCCGGTTATTTTTTTTAAACTAATTTTCAGAGTCCCTTTTATTTCCGTTGCTGTAAGTATATTATGAGTAAAACATGATACTCATAATTAAAAATAATATTAATAACCTGTATAGTCCATTCTCCAAGTGCAGGTTCGTCAGCTAGTAGCAACTCCTCCGTGAGGACTCCTCGGTCCAGTTCAGCGCCCACCCACTGTCTAATAGGTGAACCCCCTGTGTCCAGCACACTGACGTCCACAGTCGTCGACAGCGGCAGCAAGTACCTGCGCAGGCGCACAGGTCAACGACCGCCTCGTAATCACACGTAATCTTACTCGCGAGCTCTCTTACGACGGCACAGAAAACGAAAGTATACTGCGCTTACTACCAAATTCTACGTTAATGCTCTCTGAATCGCATTTTCCTCTTTAAATGGAACAAGGACACAGGTGTTTGATAGGAAGGTATTAAAACAATCGATTGATGTGTTACGCATTAACAATTGCGTTAATGTTTTGTGTAACTATCATAATTAAACTTGTGACCTTAGTTTGTAGTGAGGAGTGCTTATGGAGTCAATCAAGCCTGAAGAGTATTTGATATGATCATCAATCATGGCCAGTATCTTATTGTACTTACTTACTTATTATACTTACTTGACTACTACATTAAGCTAATACAGCTTTGCGAAATAAAATTACTCTTGCCTTACTTATTTGCCTAAAACTAAGTTTTTCAAAAACCTCTTTTAAAATATTTCACACATGGTGCAATAGTACAAAATATTCATTTAATAGGTTGGTATCAAGTGAAGACCCTGGTGTGTTAATATAACGTGGGCAGAGGCTAGCATTCGCTTTAGGACGTCGGACTGTGCGTTGTCGTTGTGTAACTTTACAAATAACAGTAAATCGGCAGATAGCTTCGATCGATGAAATCAGTTCAAAAGTTCTTGGTGTTAGTGTGACTAGTCGTAAAGATACTTCGAAGAGGATGTGTTAGAGTAATAAAACGACAGTTCTCTTACTTGTCTAAAGCGATGACCCTAAAGTTAATGGTGTCTCCGGGCTGGTAGACACGTTTGTCGGTCTGCACGAAGACGGCGAAACTGCGCGGTTGGTAGAGCAACGGTGACGACGACGAGAATAGCGGGCCTGAGGTCGACCGCGCCACCAGCGAGTACTGCCCCGGTCCAGGGTCAGCGATCTACATCAGATGCAACCGATTTGATCACGTTTTCTTATGAGAGAATCAATCAAATCTTCCACAAGTAAACATACAGAAATAACGGTTATTGTGATCAGGCATTGGTTTGGAGAAACTTATATAACATACGTAATAGATTTCGAGTGACCTACTGCACTTCAGACGTCTCAAATGATTGTACTTGATGGACATTTCAAACTATAATGCAGGTAACATCAATTTTTACTTTTAAAATTGGGAATTATTACAACTTCAATAATGGCGTTCCGTTTTTAAAAAATAGTTGACATACTTACTTCAAGTTCGACGAGCCTGGTGGCAGCAACTGGGATCTGTACCTCTCGCCCCTTGGTGAACTGTTCTCCATTGGCTCGGCGGCCCTCTACGGCGACATACAGTGTGTATGCTCTGGAGCCGCCCGCTATGGCCACCGTGTATGAATTATATGGCCGTAGAAGTCGCGGTCCTAGTACTGATATACTGCAAATTAGATTAAAAGTATGATGATTTACAAATACGATAGTGTAACGATTTCTTTTGGTTATTCCAAAAGTACACATGGCAAAGCCTAAATTTCTAGAAGTAAGAGCCTTAATGCACATTATGCATAGGTTTTACTAAAGAAGTAAATACGGTAACGGAACTCCAAGTCATACGCGCTATTTACCTATTTAGTTCCTTTAGGGGCCATAGAAATTACAGTATAGTTGCAACGAGATTCGATTCGAGAGAGTCGATACGAGATTGCCATTTCAGTGACGAATAATAAAAGAAGGAAAATACGTATTAAGGACATTGACCATGATACCGTACCATACCATGATCGTTGTAAGAACGTGTCAGAATATGATTGATATGCTGTTGATACGTTCCTAGCACGGTCATGGTATGAAACGGTTTACTGGACAGACCCTTTAAAACTTTTAAATTTTAGGTCTTGCCTTCTAAAAAAAGTACCGGACCTAACACGCAGATTATTTTGGATGGATTTCGAAAATCAATCCTTGTGCGTTTGTGTTCTAGAACTTCGACAGGAAAACTAGAACGCAGAATATTTTCAATCTTTATTATCCTGTTGACCTTTCTGATCATAATATCTTTTTTGTATTCTCTATCTACTTCGTATCATTTTCCTACGCGTGCCGCATAGACAGATGATGCATCAGGTTACAATATTAGTCACATTTTTAAAATCAATTTTTAATTGAATCGTAAAACTCACCATTGTACAAGAAGTGGTGCTGTCAGTGCTACTACGAAGTAGTAGACAATAAATTTATGAGTCATGTTTCTGAAATTAAAATTATTAACATAATGGATAAGAAGAATGATGATCACAAAGCAGCAATTAAATGTCTGGAAAAATGATTTTGTTTTTTGGTGTGTTCGTTAATCAACTAAAAGTTTCTTTATAACCAAAAACTCGACTAAAACATTTTTGTGTAATTATTGGAGACATGCTTTATAAAACTTCAAAGAGTCACAGCAGAATTTGTAAAATTTCTTTCATCATCATCATCATCACATAGGCCTCATTGCCATAACGACCGATCCTGTGCGACACGCATCTATCATATTCGCGCGACCCTCACCAGGTCATCGGTCCACTTTGTGGGAGGCTATCCAACGCTGCGTCTTCCGGTACATGGTCACCACTGTAGAATCTTTTATCCTCATCGACAGTCTATTTTGTGAGCAATGTACCCTGCTCACAGAATAGACTTCAGTTTGGTGATTCTTCGAGCAAGGTGCCTAGGTCAGTAACCTTGATTCTCCTGCGGATATCTTCATTTCTGATGTTTGTAAACGTCCACAACTTCGAGTGTAGAGTCTGCGATCTTGATCGAAGTGGTTGCTACATGGATATTTACCATGACTTTGGTTTTGTTTATATGTTCATTTTAAGTCCCATTCTTTCGGAAGCTCTACTGAGGTCACCGAGTATTAAGTAGTTCTGAGCTCCTCCATAGTTTCAGCCATGACTACTTTATCATCGGTAAACCGAAGGTGAGTGATGTTCTCGTCATTGACATTAATGTCCAGCCTTCTCCGCGTATGTATGTGGTCCAAGGTGCTGAAGCCTTTTAGGAATCCGGCGTGTTCGGGAGGCTGGAAGTCATCGAACCTACGCGCAAAACGGTTCGTGATGACTCTGGAAAACAGGTTGTAGACATGGCTCAGAAGTGAGATAGGCCTGTAACTCTTATCTGGATTTGTCACCCTTCTTAGTACTTTCACACCTCTGCTCCATGCTCATGGTATTTTTCCCTCGAACAAGACGGAATCAAATAGCTTCTGAAGGGCTTAAGGTCCGGTTTTCCACCCGCCTTCAGTAGAAATCTCTTAATTTCACTTCAATTTTCCTATTTTCAACATTACTGTGTAATGTGCAATTCCCAAAGAAATACAATATTGCTTATAACGCGATCGTTGTACCTATCCACCTACTGGTGTGTGTCACCAGTCTGTTTTCAATAAACAAAACATCTTTACTATAGATTTGCGAATAATTTAAGTGTCTTATTAACTTTAACTTCCTACACTGTTTATGTTTCCATGAAGGGAATCTTGCCAGTTGCAGCCTTCTGAATGGTCACGCTCTATATGGTCAACATTAAATTAAACTCCATTTATGCTACGTTTAAACATAAGTTTTATCTTAGTATGTTTTTTAATCACGTTCTTTTATTATGTAATTAAATTAATGATTCGTTAAATTATATTTGTCTTTACAACTATTGGTTTATTAAATGAGTGATCTTGAACATCTCTTTAATATTGATGCATGGTTATTGATGCTGTGCATATTGATTATGTCACACAGGTATAGTGCCTTGCTACTCATTACATGTGACAAGATGTATTCGAGAGTCGTGGGTGAGTTGTTTGTTCTGAATCATTAATGTATAGAATTCACATATTTGTCATACATATGTACAACTGTGTCCTTGCGTTGTTTCTGACTCACTATGTCAACATTCGCGTGGGCGGAACAGCCTTTTCATCCGATATGGTAAAACAACTTATTTTTTAGAATATTTTACCGCCAAAACTACCGGGGATTAGGTATTCCAAATTTTTCACGCTAATAATGATACACTGTCGTTTTAAGTTTTAGGTACGGTACTCAATCTGTACAAAGACACAACTTGACAAATGAGTGTATTGTAGTAAGAAACTTTCTCTGGGCCCACGACATCGCTCGAGTTGTGCAGTGTTTACCTCCTCGGGCAACAAAACAATCGCTGCAATAACGCTAAGTGCGTGACTGTACCTACTTGCTAAAGTTATCTTACTTTAAACGTTCTTACATCACAGTATATTTTCATTGACCATATTAGTAAGACATTGATTATACTAGTAAACACAAAAATGTTTCAACTTGATGTCATTTAAAATCTCGACATTCAACCTGTATATAAATAGAGATTACGTACACACCAAATCACATGTAACTTGACGCACTTTGACTGAAGCTCACCTTTTATTTTTAAAAGTAACTGTTTTTATATCACTTAATTAAATATAACTTATCACTATATCACAGATCGTTTGATTCGGGTGCACATAATTTGTGTAGCGTGACGGCGCGACTCAGTCGGCGCGGGGTGCAGTGTACAACTAACAATAAGTGTTGCGGAGTGAGGCAGCGGCGCCTACGCACGGGTGGGGCGCCGCGAAGCCTTGCGAAAATCCATCGCAGTACCTGTGCCACTGCACCTACTCGCACTGTGCTGCCTAGCTTGAGGCTTCCTTAAATTGATGCCAAAACTTAGGGCAACGACATGGATTACTTAGACGACGACACTGCAATTTGTTTTTTTCTTTCACTAGTCTGATTTTTTAGCTGCTAATATAATACTGTAACCAGTATTCTAATTCAATTAAATACAATCTTGAATGTAATTAGATAATGCAAATGCGAAAGGACCTTTAGTTAACAAGGTCTCAAATTTATAACAGCAACAACTGTAATTAGGCTAATACTAGATGTATGCTAGATAGTTTAAAATGCTCTAAGAACCGTAGTTCTAAACGGCAAATATTGCGTAAATTTCTACGGTTAGTTGAGTTCAGTGAATATACTTTACTTATTTATTTTTTATATAACAACAGGTTGTTTATCACGTACAGGACGCGTACATCTCAGATGCTCGATGATATGTTAGAGAAGCCGATGCGAGTTGAGGCAGTGCATTCCTAGGAACCAGTTTTAGTGCAACACTCCATAATAATCGCTTAGACAGACCGAGTTAGAAATAGTATTCAGGCATATTAATGCTATTATTGTCTGAGACCGCACAATACCATGAGTCGCCAAATGCATCTGAATGAATAATAAAAATGTGCACATTTTTGTATTGAACCATGTTGAGTTGTTCCAGTTTAGTTGTTTTCTATTTCTGTTACTATTAATGTTTATGTTTACCTACTTTAAAAAAAAACGTGTATGTGTTCATCCATAGTTGAATCTTGACCCCAAACAAAGCACATGTACTCCTTCGTTACAGACATGACATATTTGGACGAAACTCTTCTAAAAAAAATCTTAAAATTATACTACTACAAGAGAAAAAATTTATCCACTTCAAGCACATTCAGTCTCCGTTACATAAGTTAAAAAATATCTAGAAATACTAAACAGGTTGGACCGAAAGCATAACATTCGTGGAAAGGACGAAATGACCTTTAAGTTTTGGACATTCGAGTCGCGATTATAAAACCTGTTCGTAATATAAATGGACCTACAGGGGCTTCTCCCACATCATTGTTTTCTAATGAAGACTACCCATACGAGTATGTAATTATTTTCATGTAATATTATATTGAAGTATTCAGACAAGTTTTTGTACATGTCTGAGTCTGACTAATAAATTGATCATCCTTGCGTATCGGAGCGATGATGACATATTCTTATTATTTAACCTACCAGGCGGTAGGCAGTTCAGTTAGGCTTGACAGAATTACGTAAATTATAGGTCATATATGTTACATACGAATGATTTAATAAGAGTAATTCAAACGCATAAAATACAACATTATTCAGCTAGAAATGAATCAATTGGACAAATATTTGTAGTAGAAGATTCGGGTGGCGTTGAATTTTTGATTGTTATGTCATTATTATCTGCTGTGTTTAAACGTGCAACTAATGTAGCATTATCTGCTACAGCTGCTGCTAACGCTCGTTCTAGCTTTGCTGCTCCAGCTCTTTCAGCTTCTAAAGCAGCCCGTGTTTCAGCGAGAGCTTCAATATCAGGATCAACTATTGTTCCAGATGATGTATTATTTTTTAACTGAGATATTTGAAGTTGGAGTTCTGTTACACTTGCTCTGAGTTTGCTTATTTCCGCTACGACAAAAAAAGGAAAATATACATTTATTTTACCTGAGCCTAGGCTTAACCACTAAGTATATATACTGTTTTGCTTACCATTAGCAGCCATTAATTCCTTGTTTGTATGTTGTAGTTCCGCGGATGCAAGGCGTCTCTCTCGCGCATGCGCCGCAGCGGCCAGGCGTGCACGCTCACGAATTTCTGACCCAGCGCTTGCACACTTTTCTACTCTTCGAAGCTCGCTCTCAAGACGAGAGGATTCTCTGTTTATTGATATGGAAAAGATTTAGAAGAAGTGAATTGCCTACACCTAGATTTTACGCACAATGAATAGGTAGGTACTACCGAAGTACCGACTATGTGACATTGCACTATAATATCTATAATGCCGCATAGAAGATAACATCTTGCACGATGATTTTGGCTGGAAGTGACGCATATTTTCCCTACTATTGTTATGCTACTTTTGTTATGTCTTCTTTACTCGACTAGTACCCAACGTTTTGTGTATGCGTCAGAATTGGCATAAATCGGTTAATTTTTTTTCTTTCTCCTACACTACCAGTACCTGAATTCTTTTTGATTCACTTACCTGCGTGCTTCTTCAGTAGCTCTACAGATACGTTCCTGAAGGTCTGTGTATTGACGCTGCAAAGTGCAGTGGGCTGACTGCACAGGCTTCAGTTGCTGTACCTGCCTTTCTAAGGCACCTATCTGGGCTGTCATTTCACTGCATTTGTCTTCTAAAAGCTTTCGCTGCCTCTCCTATTAGACAATATTGGATATATTGCGTGGGTTTGTTGTATCCGTAAGCATAGATATGACGTAATGATTTATTGGTTTGTAGCTTGTATAATTGCGTCATCATTGCCATACTTGTTGACATAGACAAGGTATCTACTTGTGCCGGTTTCAAATTTGCTTCAGTCATTATCCGAATACCTGATGGCCCGGCGTGACAGGTCGTTGCCGCCGATCAAACCCCACGAGGACACAACGACGGTACTCTGCCCAAGCGGGGCACACCTCTACCGTATGCTCTAACGTGTCCTCCGGGCAGTCCGTAAAATGGTGACACCCGGTCGTTTCTTCCGCACGAATTCGGTGCAGGAACCTGCCGCACTTACCATGTCCGGTGAGGACGTGCGTCATGCGGAAGGTGAGGACGCCGTGACGCCTTCCAGTCACTCCTCAATGAGGGCTATTCCTCAAAGAGTTGTAAGTCTAGTAAGACCCTCTTCGAATTATAATCAAATCCCAATAAAAAAAACCGAGCAAGTGCGAGTCGGACTCGTGTACTGAGGGTTCCGTAAAGTTAATTACCTATGAATACAGTTCAATTCCCGAATTGAGTCACGAAGATTTGAGTAAGGAAAAATTGTTACGTAACTAAGTACTACAGTTTTCAGATTTTTTCCTATACTTGTGCTATGAGACCTTGCTTCATGCCTTTCAGGATTCTAGGTCAACGAGAAGTATTAATTTTGATACCCTTGAGAGTGTCGATATACGATTTTGCGACATAAACGACCGCATCTTTTTTTTTCGTTAACTCAGAAGTCTGAATTTTTCACAGTTTTTTCTCAGGCCGCAGACCTGAGTTTTAAATTCATACCTACACGCGTGCCCGAGATAAAGGGTAATAGACAGACAGACAACAAAGTAATCCTATAAGGTTCCCTTTTTTCCTTTTGAGATACGGTACCCTAAATAATCTTTTACAGTTCACAAGATAATGAGATCCGAAAATCACTCATCAAAGTTTCAACTAGGTACTTCCAGGTTACTTAGGAAGTTAAACAATGGTTTGGAGGTAGGTTATCAGAAATCACCACATTAAGGGTTGATTAACATTCTGTACAGAAGAAAAAGATAACTTTGCATTGTCAACTAACGACCCGCCCCGGCTTCGCATCGGTGCAATGCTGATACCACCGCAATCACTATGTCCCTGCATTTTAAATCTGTAACATCTTCGAAAATTTAAATTACATGCAGTAAAGGACCATACTGATCTATATTAAATGCAAAATATATTTAAGGTACTTAATTAGATAATGATTAATGCTGTATTGCTTAAAATCGTTTCGTAAATAAGCTATTACTTCATATAAAAAGTAAAGGATAAAAAATATGGTTATTGTGGGAAGATATAGACATATACCATTGCGGACTTTTTTGTAGACCTTTTTAAGATGTACAATACTGTAGTACATCATTTTGATCTAGGATCAGTCAGCGTTTGCAATATGTAAGCACAAAAACAAGTTTTTATTTACGACATTATGCATGTATTACCTTTGAAAAAAAAACGCATCTAAATCTGTTGCGTAGTTTTAAAGATCTAAGCATACATAGGAGCAGACACCGGGAAGCGATTGTGTTTTATACTTACTATGTAGTGATGATAACCGGAACGTGTTTGCGAACATGGTATCGATATAGGCCTCGACTCGGATCTAGACCTAAAACCGTAACTGGACTTGAAAAACAATAGGGAAGAGAAATAAAATCTCAACAGACGCATAAATGTGAAAGAATTATAAATTCTCTATAGCGGATTCGCTTGTAAAAGTAGTGAGATCTAATTGTGTTCCAAATTCTCTCTACGTTCCCTAATTCTTACATAACTCATGTCATGCACGACTTTCTTCTATAAAACCAAGCTACACAAAAAGTTTCGCGAAAAAAAAGTTTTTATGTATAGGTAAGGCACTGGCAGGCATTATTTTGAAAACTTTGGTTATTTAAAAGTAAAAAAATATATACCAAATAATTAAACTGAGCCAAATCAAATTATCGTTTCTCATTTAAAAATGGATCTGCATCGTGAACATTTTCGTGTAATGATTTTCTACGATTTCAAATGTGGCCTAAAACCTGATGAGTCATTTGATCGACTTCAAATTGCTTTTAAGTATGAAGGACTTTCAAAAGCAACCATTTACCGCTGGTATAGCGAGTTCCATCACGGTCGCCTTAATTTGGGGGATGAACAAATGAGTGTCGTCCTACGACGGCTGTCACGGAAGGAAGTGTGGTGGCAGTAAAAAAATCATTTAAGAAAACAGGCGAATTACATACGAAGAGATTCAGCATACACTGCAGATTGGTTCGGGAAGCGTTCACAAGATTCTACACGAGTACTTTTGCGTGAGGAGGATAGTTTGCCGCTGGGTACCGCACAACCTCACCGAAGCTCAGAAGCAGGCTCGTGTATACCACAAAAAGATGCATTTTCTGGTTTTGTCTGCAATGAGCAACAAGCGACCGAACATCGGGCTCCGCGGGGTACTGCTTCACAATGACAACGCGCCCGCGCACTCAGCGCTCAAAACGAGTCGGCCGGACGGTCAGAGTCTTGGGGCACCCTTCTTACAGTCCCGATCTAGCAACGTGTGACTTCTTTTTTTTCCCTTAAATAAAAAATCACCTAAAAGGGATACAGTTTTCATCGCCGGAAGACGCGCTAGCAGTGTTCGAGAAGGCGGTAAAAGAGGTGTCTGCGGCGGACTGGAAAAAGTGTTTCGAAAATTGGTTCAGACGCATGAAACTTTGTATTATAGGGTGTTGGAGAGTTCTTCGAAAAAATTTAATAAAAATATTTTATCCATAGAAGCTAGTTTTTTAGTTTGTCAAAACTTTCTGAGTGTCCCACGTATTTTTTTTCATACCTACAGTATTAGTGGACTCAAAAAGTGGCGCTGTAAGATACACTGACTCCGAATATGACAACAATGTCTATCCAAATAGGTGGAATTTCAGATCCAAACAGCATATTCTGTTACAAAATTAGTGATACATTTCGTAAGGAATGGATATCGGCATAGACATCTATCCAATCGGATCCACGCTAAAGCCGTAACTCACCTTGGAAACCAATATGAGAAATAAAATAGAAACAAAAATAGTTGAATAAGAATGAATAGTTGAATAGTTGAATAATCTTATTTGTGGGTTCATACAGCCTGTGTAGGACCGAAATGTGAATCTTCATTATATCTGCGACATTAGCCTTCACCATAAGCTAGGTAACTTAATTAAGATCATACATTTAATATGGCCAACATGGTTCCGAATTTCCCTTGTTTTAAATACCTTAAGCTTTTGATTATTCTGTCGTATTTTTGACATGAGGCACACTAAACTCCCATTTTCTCCTTTAGTAAATGTAAATGCTCAGTCATTATTTTATTGAAAGACTAGCATCTGCCAGCGGCTTTGCTCGCATGAAAGTTAGTTTCTCCATACAAACTTTGTACCCTCGTTTCATCCCCTTAGGTGGTGAATTTTGGAAAATCCTCTCTTAGTGCTAGCTTACATATAAGTAAACCTTGTATAAAATTTCACACTCTTGGTGCTAGTAGTTTCGGCTGTGTGTTGATATGTCAGTCAGTTTCTTCTTTTGTTTATATAGATTCTGATCTGAGGAGTTTTGATCAAAATGTTAAAAACATTATAAAACCTCTCCAATAAAAAATTGATTGATTAAACTAGTACAATATGTATGAGCGTATCTTAACTATGCGATTTGTTATCTACGAGTGTGAATTTTCCCACGGCGCAGCAAAAGAAGAAAGTGCGAACTGCCGTATGTATACCTACGTCACCTACTACTTATAATTAAACTGGCAATCGGTTACCGCCATCATATTTTATGATTATGACGCTAAACTCAGCCAAGAAATTCCTGCCTATACTTGACACTCATAAATTCATAAATAAGCATCTAAGTTTTGACATTATGTAGGCAAGAGCTAATACTTAAAACTAGTATTGCTATAATTATGATGGTCGGGTGACAGCTGTCGAATTCATACGATGTAGCTACCTATCCTTCTCTCATCTTTAAGTTACATACTTTCATCCTCATCATTTCATCATCTATAAGTTTTCTTACATTTTGGTGTACAATAATGTTTATTAAAGTTTATTCTATTCTACCCATGCTATTTAAAAAGATCTTATTAAGGACCTTCTAAAGTGCTTTCTATAGAACCTTCAGACAAATGTTTTTTTACGTAGGAAATAATCAAATGACTTCTACTGCTCTGGGTGGAGCGAGAGATTGTCAGACTTTTTCTCACTAAAAGTAAGCGTTCCTTCAGTTGCTCTTCGCGAGGTACACCGTAAGTCTTTCGAACAATCCGCAACATTGGCCGGCATTGGTTCTAATTGGCCTCAATATGCTAGCATATTTATGACGTACGCGTAGAACACAACACGCCGTCGACCTGGGTTTGGTGCTTACCGGATACCGAGATACCCTTTGCTTGTCGTCCGTAAACCCGTTCCTACGGTGGTCGGGAATCGCCCTGTGACTTACGACGCCCAGGGCGTCTTCGCCGGTTGATAACCGCTACCGAAATTAAGTTTTCGCTAATTGTTATTGCTGTTAAAATGTCACTTTGTCCAGAGCTTTAGGTCTTGGTTATTAAGGCATACCGTAAGGCCAAAGTGTATCTTGAGTCCAGTAAGATGTTCCTGGGTGCTAGCAAGCGCGGCGGTAGCCTTGCTGACGGCAGCGGTGGCGGCGGCTGCTCCGTTGCGGGCCTCCGCTGCTGCCCGCTCAGCCGCCGCCCGCGCCACCTCCGCAGCCTCAGCGCGAGTCGACTCGGTGCGGAGGGACCCACGCAGCCGACTCTCGGAAATCTGAATAAGAATTTTTAAGACGCATTTTTCATGGTTATCATCATTCATGTCAACGGCGTCATTCAAGGCACTCGCCAAAAATGTCACAACGATCGGTTACTGTGCATCTGGATTCGTCAAACTGTGATCTGAAAATAGATCCACGCACTATTTTCGTGATAGTTTATTGAGAATAAATCATATCAGAATTTATGAGTGAGTAGGTACTATACTTAGGTAGGTATACCTAATTAGCATACGCGGTAATATTAATTCGTATCCTACCTCGTCCGTACGTAAGTACCTTTCGTACCTACGAATCACGATTTCGCAATCGGTGAAGGGTGAAAGGGTCATCTCATCATCTGTTCATATATGTATATTATAAGTTTAGATTTATGCTAACTTAGACCATCCGACAAAAGCCATAATTTATTGATCTAGTAGTTTAATTACTTACGGTGAGAGCCCGAAATTCACCAATAAGTTCCAAAAATTGTTGTTCCAGGTCTTCAAATTCAGTCGTGACGCCCATCGTGGTATTTATTATCATCAACGGATTATAGCACAATTCAGATTG
This sequence comes from Mythimna pallens, assembly GCA_961205895.1. Taxonomy (NCBI): domain Eukaryota; kingdom Metazoa; phylum Arthropoda; class Insecta; order Lepidoptera; family Noctuidae; genus Mythimna; species Mythimna pallens. The sequence goes on along the minus strand of OY540830.1, from coordinate 14,764,939 downwards.
CAAATTAATTTTAATTTGACGTTAAAAGTAGAAAAGCGCGCGAAAACAACAAACCATTGAAATATCTATGGTCGAGGTGATATTATTATAAGATTCAGCCTAAACGTTCTTATTTTAAAAATTGGGGATTTTTTTTTTATTGATGTTTATTTTGCAAAATCAGTTGTGCTTTTTCTGATTATTTCAATAAACACGACAATAGGTTAATTCATCAAATTAAATTTATTTTCTTCCATAGTAGGTACCAACTTGGGATAAGAAAAACAGAAGGAAAATTACGATAATATGTCAATGGCAGTAATGGAATCAATTTGTACGGTTATGATAATTGAAATCTGTCAATTACTATCCTTGGTATTTTATAAGGGCAGACAGGCTCTGAGGGGAATATTAAAGAAGGGGGAGTGATGTTTTCCAACAGGAGCACTTGGTATATAAAAGGTGGTTACTGTTTCACAAGTTCATTCTGATACTTGCCGAGCTGCCCCTGGTAAGTGAAAAATCATAGTTTTTGGATATTTTTTTTTATTTGATTTATTATACAGATTCATCTACTAGATTAACTATGCGTTAAAAAAGCTCCTATTAGAATTTGCTGCTGTCGGATAAAAAGGGGGAAAGAAATGGGGTAGTTTTTCCGCATGGTTAATTACTCTAACTCTATCAAAAGACGTTTTACAATACACTTACTACTAGTCGGGGCTATTTGGCACCCAGCCTGATACGATAAATACAATAAATTGTGACGTGGGCTCGCTGGCGCACTGTTCCTGCCCTGCCCTTATAAAAAAGCGAGTGAGAAACATGTCATTTCGAAGTTCATTCCGATTTTAAAATTCCACCACAAAGAGAAACACGTTCGGAAATAAATAGAAAATATTTGTAAAATATAAAATTTTAAATTTATTATTGTATTTGAACAAAACTAAGAGTACCTGAGTACTTATAGCAGCAGATAAAACTGGCATTTAACCTTTAAATAATTATTTCTAGTTTCAACATTGACTGTTTTAGAACGTGCTTTAAAAATACAGCGGAAATAAAATAGTGGCAAATAAGATTAAGAATGTTAAAATAATTGTAAAATATGAGCAAAACTAGCGACAGAGGTAGTATTTATTTTAATTGAAATCATTATTAAATCTATTACTGTTAATTATTTTATTTCCCAAGTATTATGTGTTCTCGCTGCTGAAGTGAAAAATTATGTGTGTAACACGAGAGCAAAACTTTTTGCATCTCGTGCCTTTGAATCCCTCCCCTCGCTCAGGATTCTACTTTAAAATCATCATCTTTACTATTTTTATTGGGTATTACATATTTACTCATGTTATTCGATTTCTAATGGTTGTTTCCAATAATGAATTATAAGTAGGCTGTTGTGTATGTTGATAATCAACTATTGTAGCAACAACTGTTGGTAGCAACTATCAGGTGGGAGGAGAAGAACAGGATAGAACAAACTTGATGACGGCCACATAGTGGGACTGAAGCCTGTACTTAGTTAACTTAATCTTGGCAGTAGTTATCCTTTGTTGGTGCTTCCACTAACCCGGAACTGTTGTTATTTCACAGAGCCCAACATCCTTCAACATGCGACTAGTAACAATTGTGGCAATGGCGATCACGGTGGCGTTGGCAATGCTGGTGCGTTGCTGCGAGGGCGCCAACCTCCGTCACTTCGCCCTGCCTGAGGAGGACGAGGAGTTCAGGCACCGGCCGTTGTACCGGGACTACAGCTTGATAAGGAGGGCTGTTCGTACTGATGACGCTTTCGACGACTACGGCCACCTTCGCTTCGGTCGGTCGGATGACTGACGCAAGCGCGCCGCTCATAAAAGACATCTGCCCAAGCTCCAGCACACAGAACGACCGCCAAACAAATCGTGTACTTAAACTCCTTACTGTATTAGCGGGCATTGCTCCCTACTTACAATTTAGTCTTTGGAAAATGTAGATAGTATATTTTCAGAAGTTAACTTTCCTTACCTACCTGTATAATTATATAAATCACTGAATCATTATGTAAAGACTTTATTTACGGAGTATTTTAAGAACTATCAAGGTGTTTATTTATTTTTATATAAAAAATTAAAAAAATACCTTGTGAAATATTTGAGGCTGGTTAAATATTTCACACTGGTACACACATAGGTATGTATTTTTGTATGTAGATATATTTTCTTTTTGAATAATTATAATTTGTATCTGTTTGTTTCTTTAACCTGAATATCTATACAACAACGACTTATCTTTATTAGTTTAGTAAGTAAACGTAAAAATAAAACACTTGAGATTATTTCCATGAGTATATTATTACCCAATAAATACATTTTACAACAGTTATTATTATAATAAAATGTGTTACAATGTTTAATAGCGTCACGAACTGCGCACGGTGACAAACACTAAAGTGCCTTCGGTATGCTTTACTTGAAGTTCACTGTTAAGGCATTTCTTCAGTTTCAGCTTAGAGACGTTTTCACATCTGATAAATGGAAATGGTTTAAATTCTAACCGAAAAGCCAACAATTTTAATATCTCATTAAATATTAAGGCAATGATTTATTTTTCTTATAAGTAATAAAAGCTAGTTTGTATGCATGAATGATAAAACTCATCAAGATGTAGGTATTAAAGCTGCATTCGATTTCCTTTGTACACGTGAGAGTAGCTCGCTGGTGAAACATTATTTAGTTAGCAGTCATGCAAGCCTTGAACTATATTAGACGATTCCATTTCGTTGTACTGGTTTCAATGCATTCGATCGTAGCTAAGTATAACATTCCTGTTCACTTGTCCTTGTTAATTGACTTTGTTATTAACTCCTGGGACCTCATCATAGCATGCACTGGATTTAGTTTTAATAATCTAATATTCATTAGGCACACGTAATATCACTACTCTATATTAAATAATATGAGACTAGTTAGTTCCTTCCCTAAGCTAAGTTATAATTTATATTTATATATCATGTATGTTCATCGTAACACACATTTTATGGTTAATTGTACTTGGTGAAAATGAAGCGTATCGTGGAGAACAAATCTTCGGAAATAAAGTTTATTTAAAATAAAAAAAAAACATCACGTTAACCAAGTTCTTATCCAATTGTACAATATATATAACGCGACCGATAAATAAAACATGCATCGTCTATATTATCGTATCGTATGTTACAACAATGACGACACCATCGTAAACTTCATTCTAAGTTTATTGTGTTTTACACTTATCAGTTTGTGAGTATTTCATTAACGCTAATGTTCTTTAAAACTGTCGTCATTTCACTTAGATGATATCCTTTTTCTGAGAGCTGCCCAGTAGAGCCTGCGAAACAAAACAAATCTTATAGTCACATACAAAGTTATCTACGCATCAGAATATAGTATCAAAGTATACGTAAAAGAAAATTAAATTAAAAACATTAAAGAAATTAAAGGGAAATGATACCTTGTTGACGAAATTAACGATAGCAGTGGCAGGTTGTTCGGGCTCCAACTCAGCGAACACGTGACATTGGTTGTCAGCTCCTGAAGATGCACGAGCCACGAACGCGAATACTCGTCTGCAAAAAAGAAAATGGTTGTAGCCGGCTGCATGGGTTGGGCTGGGAATCTATATAAATACGAGCTGACTCGACAAACGCTGTTCTACTATATAAATTGTCAAAGAAAAAATAAAAGGCCAGATCGGTCGTACCCTACCTGGGGGTAGAAGTGTAAAAATATCCACCCTACCGATTCACCCGACCCACCAAACCCCTCGAAACCCCGACCGAGACCTATTCTCAAACCCACCAAATAGACAAAAAAAAAAACATAAAAATCGGTCAAGCATTTTCAGAGGAGATCGATAACAAACACTGTGACACGAGATATAAAAGGTCAGACTGATACACAATTCAAACCACTGCTGAACGGATTGCGCAAAACTTTGGCACCCAAACAGTTATTATTATTATTATGCCGAAGTCATGTGTTAAGATAGGATGTTTTAAAATTCACGTTGAAGATCGTCTAAAGAGGCGCCACGGTGTCCTCACTTTCCGCCTCTCGCAGGACCTCGCCGGACATGATACCAGTTCGGGATACTACTACTCACACCTTTGTGTGTCGCAGGGCGATCCCCGGTAACCGTAGGCGTGGGCTTGTGAATGACAAGCAATAGGTAGCTCGCCGTCCGGCCGTGCGGTAAGGACCGAGCCCGAGTCGTTAACGGCGGGCTACAATAGGTAGCTCGTTGTCCGCAAGCCCAAGCCTACGGTGGGAATAACCTTATGTTTTTATTAGCAATATTTTGATACTAACTTGTCGAGCTGCGTATTGTTGTCGGTATGCATGTATCTCCTCTCGTCCGGGTCCAGCCCCGCGTACGACACGCCGGCGGCGGGGTAGTGGCGCCGGAAGAACAGCTTGCGCGCCGCGTCCGTCAGCGTGATGCCGCCGCCGAACACCTTGAAGTGGACCACGTGTGCTGTGCCCTAGGTAAATTGTAAGCCATTAGGTATATTTTTAAGCCATTTAAAATGATTAAAGGAAAAATCAGAAACTACTTATTGGAGTTTAGTTTACTATAAGGAAACCGAACATTAGTAACAAGTTGTGAATTAGCCATTTTATTTTGGATATTTTATTTTAGACAGCAGTTGAGATTGAGAAGTATCAAAACAGAAAGATCAGGTGAGAAGACTCGACTCCGTGAACGCCAGGAGCGTTCACGGCATTCTCTTCTATTTCAAAGTATATATTATTATATTATATTATTCAGATATTGTAATCACTGACCTTCTTGGAAAGTATGTTGGTGACGGCCCTCTTGACGGCTGCGGGTCCAGTCAACGCTTCAGTGTTCTCTGAGCCAAGCAGGAGCACGTGGCACGCAGCTCCCGTCGCTAGAAGTGCACGTGCTGCGGCGTTGGCACCGCCACCCGTCCATGGGTCTCTGTGGGTTAAGATATCATTTTAGAATTTTGGTATTGGACAAAGATTACCTTCTTCCATAATGCAAGGCTACACTAGTGATAGTGAGTAGGTACGAGTATATGTATACTCACTATCATTAGTTTATGTATAAGTTGTGTTACTTATTTGGTGTTTATCCTATTCTATCATTAATGTTGGTAATTCGACTTTCGGCGTTTAGGTGGATGGTTAAGTAGACCAGAAACTTTTGTGTGATGAGTGGTTTAAAAAAACTTAACTTATTTTATGATAGGTTTAAACTCATAAGAACATGGTATCATAGTTTTCTTAAGTCCATGAGATTTAAAATTTAAGATAAAAATTATGAAAAGGAAAATTGTGGCGCAACAACGTAAGCTCCTATATTTCAGTAACAAAAGCTGATTTCAGACCTGAATTATTCTGGCATTCAATAGGGACAAGTAAAATAGAAGATTCCGTTTGAAGGCAGCATGTACCCATGCAGCACATATCAACTAAGTATTGTTTGTGATCGCAGTCAGCGATCAGCGACCGACGAAGACGTAAACTCACCTGTCAGGTAATCTGAGCGGCACGGGCAGCGCTAAAGGCGTGACGGTGTGCTGGTAGACGAGTGCGGACAGCGAGCTGAAGACGGGCTCGTCGGGGCAGCCACGCAGGCGCACGCCGCGCGCCGTGGGCTCCACGAGGAAGTGCCGCACGCCGCCCGCGCCGCCCGCGCGCACCGCCAGCCCGAACGCGCCCGGGAACGAGTTCGAGTCGCGCACTATGAATGCGCCTTCATCCAGTTGTAAGAGCGCTGATACAGCTGTTGATCAAAATTAACGTGTCATATTCATGTCAGTGATAAAAACCTATTAAAAAAATAAATAAATAAGAAGTCGATTGTTTTTTTTGTGTCTTTTATTTTACACTTTTTAGTTGCGATACACTTATAGCCAGAGTACCTATTTCTAATGATAATTCAAATTAACCCAAACACTGCTAGGATACATTGTTTTATTATGAAGTTCCTGTGTCTACCTTCTACCTTCCGGCTCCATCATCAGATCAGTTCGATTGTACCTTATAGCCAAAGTGCTTCTCATGACAATTCTAATAAGCACAAACACGGCTAGGATACATTGATTAATTACGGAGTTCCGGTGTCTATCTTCCGGCTTCATCATCATTAGATCACTTTCAACATTCTATTCAGAACCATTTATTTATTTGTATTATCATAGTCGCTTAACTATCTTCATTGTGATATCTATGTGAGTATGAAGTTCCGTTGGTCATTTCTGGTCTTCTTCATCAGTTCCACTTCATCAAATGTTACTTTTTTTGCTGTAAATGCTTAAGTTCTCGATGAAAATACCAAAATTACTATATAATTGCTTATAATATTTGAGGAGTTCCTTCGATACCTCAAGGATACCATCATCAGAAACGGATTTTGAAAAAAATGGGATTAATCTGGAAGCATATCCATTAAAGGAAAAAAAAAATGTCAAATCGGTCCATAAACGACGGAATTTTGAGCCAGCAAATAGAACAAAAAAAAAAACCAACCGAATTGATAACCTCCTCCTTTTTTTGAAGTCGGTTAAAAATAAGAAAATACTCATTTTGCCCATTTGAATTACATGACTATTGAGGATGAAGGAAACGAAATGCTATTTAATATTTTATATGGCAATCATTTATAAAAAAGAAAGAAAGAAAACATTTATTTGGGACTCGCACAGGACAAGCAACGATAAAATAAAAAAATAAAAAAAGTAATTCTTAACTAAAAAGGGAAAAAAAAGGGTAAAAAAAAGCTAAAACGGGTTTCGACATCTATGGATTTAAAAATTATTGTCTAGGGTAGTAACACACACCAATAGAATGATTCGTTAGCTCTCCAGCTTCCCGCCTCCGTCTGATTTGTACTGACAAAATTGTTACCTGTATCATTACTTCCTGCAAATCCAGAGATTGTCGACAAGACTTTTGCTCGAGCACAGAATAAGTAATAGCACAAGGTAGCTCGAGTAAAGGTCTTCTATTACTCCAATAGTTTAACAAGTTACGTCTTATAGCACTTACCATCGTCCCTAGAGATGTTGGGTTTGTACCAATAGTGGCTGGTATCCCTTGCAAACCGCACGCGGTCTGGTGCCACATGTTGAGGTTCAGCAGTTCCACTGACGCTGGAGCGACGAGACCCACTACTACCGTTATATATCCGGTATTCCGACTCTGGACTCACTTCACGTTCTTTTCTATAGTCAGAGAAACATAAATTATGAAAAACATTTCTCTTTCAATCTGCGAATGGATAATAAACAAATGAGAACGGGTATGGGAAACTGTTCTAGTTCGGATTCAGGTCAGGGCCATAAGCGTCTGATCGATTTATAGGCGAGGCAAGGTTTGCACTAAATCGGTACGGTGTCACGATGATCTGAGTTTGAAGAAGGAATGCATCTGTCGACACAAAAATGTTATTTAAATCTGTGATAATCTATATGTTGAATAATAGTGGTAAACATGTTGAGCACTTTGATTTTAGACACATGTATTGCAATCATGGCCAAAAAAAATATAACTTGGCTGCTCCATGTAAAATACTGGTAGTCGAAGGCAATCGATTAAACTGAAATCTGCCCGAAAAAATTGGGAAAAGACGCAGTACTTAGATTAATCATTGTTACTTTGGGCGCAACAGTAGTAGTGTTACCTCGCATCCTCCAGGTCAAACATATTGTACCTGGTGACGGAGGGCGAGCGCGGCGGGCGCGCGGACAGCGAGGGCGTGGGCGTGGGCGGGTAGGGCGTGCGCGGGTGCGTCGGGAACAGCGGCGTGCCGGCGCGCGACTCCGTGCGGGACTCCGTGCGCGACTCCACGCGGGACCAGTTTTCAGCACGATCCTGGTAGGACAAGCTTTATTACAACTTTTTTTTAATACATTAACACTGGAAATTTTGGTCTTCATTTATTGCAAGAACTCAAAAGACTTAAAGTCTGATAACCAGTCCTGGTAAGGGATATCGTGTTGCCAAATAACTACGTTGTAGAGGTAAGACGACGACGGGCATTGTCCCACGTAAAACACTTTTATATACACCTGGATCTAGTTCAACAAGGTGGAAAAAACTAAATAGACAATGTCTCATTGTAAGAGCTGATAACTAATAATACATTTTTTTTTCCGTTGGGATTCATGTCTCCTTGACTTCTTCTGACTAAAGAGAGTCCAACTCGAGGGCTCTGTACGTGTTGATGTATGTCACTTGTTATTGAAATTTTGTTTCTGGGACCTTTTGGTTATGATGATGATACCAATTTAAAACGACGACTTACGATGGTATCAGTGTTGGAGGGCTCCGCTAGCGACAGTAATCCAGGCGCGGGAGTACTGTTGGGTGTACTGGTGGTACTCCACTCGCGCATCGTCATCTTTTCATACATGAACTTTCTAGATGAGGTTCTGTAAATATAACAATAACCATTCTTCAAAAAGAAAATTATTGCAAAGCTGCAAACGTACAAATAAGCACAATTAGCTAAAAAAACGCATTACATGCAGAATTCACATATTCAATCTTCGCAAGCGATGTAGGGTAGTATCTAGAGCTATCAGGGCATCCAATGGGAGTCTCTTTATTGTTTCCTCTAAAAATCTGTGTCTGATAAAGACTCCGTCGCACTTTCAGAAACCCTTAGGTCTAAAGTTATTGAGTTAAAGTCAAATTTGAAGCATTTGAATTGTAGACTTGTATTATACCTGTCTGGAGCCTGCGGACTGGTGTGCTCTGTCCTGAGAGGGGTGCGCGTGTTCACGTGCAGGGGCACGCTGAAGTCTTCGTCGTCGTCAGCGAAAGCCGTCGTGTCACTCGTGTAACCATCCACTCTGTAAACATTGACAAAGTTAATAAATATGTTTGATAATCAAAGACAATGGTTTGCAGTGTTTTCTGTGTTTTCTGTTTGCTGCTGCATTCATATTTGCAAAATAATCTAGTGTATGAGTATAATCGAAAATTGCTTTACTTTTTTTTCTATCTAGGTATTGATTTTATTAGTGGCTGAATAAAGTTGTAGTTCAATATTACTCGCTAGTAAGATATTCAGCGAAGTTCGAATGAAATAGTTACCCAGTTCTGTTCGAAGAAATATTGAACCAAGACTCATAAGTTATTGCTTGACACAGCGTTTAGTAGTATTCGTTTTTGTAATGAATTTGAAAGGAGAAGGAAAAAAATTAAACATGATCTCACCGATGGCTAGCGGAGCGGCGCGCATGTCGGGAGGAAGTAGTATCCCACTCGAGCGGTAGTCGAGCGACTCTTTCCCTGGCCTCTTTCCTCTCGCGCAGCTTCTGCTGCTGTCTCTGCAGCCACGTGAGCCCCGAGCTTCCTTCCACGCTGCTCTCGGAGCGGCGAGGCTCGCGGGCTCGGGAACTCTCGTGCCAGCCGAGGGTACTTGCTGATCGCCATGACCCATTTTCGGGTGGTGTTTTCCGTGTAACTGCGCTTGCGCTTGCCGGTCGTTCCGCCCATTCAACTTCGCCGTTTGTCCATTTGCTGAGGAGATTATTTCCGTTTATTACAAATATTTTGAACGAATATTTGACAAAAAATATAGGAAATGATGGAACTGTTATCTATCTTCGATCTTATAAAATCTGCTTAGATTAATAGTATCATCATTACCTTGTCCTAAACGTAATTTGTTAGGGATTGCGTCGGCGCAATATCTTTTCGGAACTTTAACGGATGTGACTGTTTTAAACTTCATAAAAGTTTTAAACTAAATAAACCACAAAATATGTTCATGGCCGTGGTCCGGTTGTTATCTTTGTGAGTTTTTTATAGTTTTTTGCGTGTAGGACTTGAAGGTCCAAGTGATCTTATTATGGCAATGGGAAACCTTGTATCCGCGTGCTAAGAATCTTTAAATAGTGGGTGTCTGAGTAGGTATGGATAACTCATAATATACTAATTGAATCTTATTTGAATATTAATCGTCTTCCGTTCAGAATGGAATGTATACTTGTTATTTTTTCATCTAGTCATTAAATCAGTAGTGTTCACGGAATGAGATAAGTATACAAACAGAGTGGATTAACAGTAAAACCACATGTTTTAACAGAAAGTTAACTGTTCTAATGAACAGGGAAGTAAAAGGGCTTAACAAAGCGGGCTTTAATAGAAAGTAAATAGTGTATGTATCGGTGTGCGTGAGGCGGTGCGGTGCGGCGGTGACGGTGAGGCGTCGCAGTGTCGTGGCCCGGTCGCCGGTCGACACCCGCCCGTTTATGGCCACGTTTATCTCGAAATAGTAACTTGTTTGGGTCATGGCGCGACGCAATCACACACCATCGCTCCAAATCAAATCGAGAATTGCGACTCGACAGTCGACATCGCCTTCCGACGTGCTTCTATCTACGGCCACGTAGTTAACTGCTCGATTACATTTGTTGATCATTACATAAAGCTGACGTGAGCTATTACAAGTTGACGAGATGTTATTAAAAATAATGCGGGTAATCTAATACCAAGTATAGTAAGATTAGAAAGGACTTTTTGAATGCCATTTGTAAGCTATAAATTATGGGTTTGTTAGTTCAAGTTGGTTCCAAGAATGGCTATGCCGTGTCAGTAATTTGACTGGGAACTTAAGAAGCCATTCATCGAGCGGGCGCCGCATAAATAATTCGCAGTAGGTAGCCGAGCTGAGCTCGTTTGCCCGTGCTCAGGCGCAGGCAATGTTGCGGAACGAGTGGATAGATACTTGGACTCGGTTTCGCCCACGCCTATCGCCGACTCAATTAATGTGACGAACGCTTCCGTTTCTTAATCTACTGCAAATGACTCTAAGACCAGTACTGAATGTTTTTTTTTTTTTTTTTCCTGCCCGTCGGACTAGAGGTTATGGCTAGCACTCTTGGTACTGAATTTTATTCAAAATTAATTGAAAAATAGGTAATAGATAATATTGGCTTCACCACAGCAGCTCAAACAAGTAGGTTCTGCTGCGTGAGACAAAGTAACTTTTTAATTATTTATTTTTTTAGCCATACAATTCGAAACATTCGAACTGCACTGTACTCTGTCTCTTTCTCGCCCTTATAAAAAAGCGAGTGAGAAACATGCCATTTCGAAGTTCATTCCGATTTTGAAATTCCACCACAAAGAAAAACACGTTCGGAAATGCGTATCTAATAAATAGATTTTTTTTGTAAAATATAAAATTGTTTTTTTTTTTTATAAATATTGATTGAATTTTAAATTTATTATTGTATTTGAACAAAAATAAGAGTATCTGAGTACTTATAGCAGCAGATAAAACTGGCATTTAACCTTTAAATAATTATTTCTAATTTCAACATTGACTGTTTTATAACGTGCTTTAAAAAAACAGCGGAAATAAAATAGTGGCAAATAAGATTAAGAATGTTAAAATAATTGTAAAATATGAGCAAAACTAGCGACAGAGATAGTATTTATTTTAATTGAAATCATTATTAAATCTATTACTGTTAATTATTTTATTTCCCAAGTATTATGTGTTCTCGCTGCTGAAGTGAAAAATTATGTGTGTAACACGAGAGCAAAACTTTTTGCATCTCATGCCTATGAATCCCTCCCCTCACTAAGGATTCTAATCCTTCGCTTGCTCGGGACTCAAACTTAAGCACTCGCAGCAAAAAACAACTTTGCTCTCTTGTTGCACAAATAACTATTGCTCCACCCAGAGCGGAAGAAAACTTCTGATGATTTTTTACGTAAACAAAAAGTATGAATTACCTATCACATGGATTGTACATAACAGTTACCTAATCTTTTTTTTTCACACTACTATCACACAACGCCGTCTACTCCAAAGCTAAGCAGAGCTTGTGTTATGAGTACTAGACAACTAAAAACATACTAAAATTTCTAAATACATACATATTATAGATAAATTACACCCAGACACAGAACAAATGATTGTGCTCATCACACAAACATTTGTCCTGGGTGGGAATCGAACCCACGACCTCGGGCATAACAGTCAGGGCCACTAACCACTAGATCAACAGGCCAGTAAATCTAAGAAAAACTAGTATTTATAAAAACTCCATTTTTATGAGAGGCTTTTGGAAGTTTATTTCCCTGTTATCATTTTCGTTCGACTGAATAAAATCATGAATACGGATTAACCAAGGAGTAAAGTTGTGTCTTGATAACGTCTACTACTAATATAACAGTGACAATAATGAGCCTCTACCAGCAGGTATACAAGACAACACGACATGTAACCGAACACGAAGATTATCTCAAGGTGTGCGCAGCTTTATTCGCTTACCATAACAAAAGCGTTCACATTAAGTGCCGTGATTACAATGCATTACGACGATGTGATTGACAACACAGATATTGGTATCGTGTCACATATCAAAATGTCGATCATTTTGATGTTAGCCTTAACACCGGTGTCGTGTGCCATTGTTTACCAGAAACAGGTATGATCTACATAGGGCAATACTTTCCACACATAAAATTAAACTAGTTTCCTTCTTCTACTTAGCGTATCGAAGGCAACACTAGTTAAATTCCTTGCCTGGCCCAGTATTCGTATTACCTATATCTCATCGAGATTCCTCACAGAGCAGGTCTTACATTCCTGAAGTATCACTTGTCGCTGAGATCTGTCACTAGTTTCCTTTCAAAAGTTGAAAAATACTCTAAATATAATTCTTCTGTACGTGTGTTTGTCATCTATCTCCCAAACAGCTCGACCGATATGGATGAAACTTTGTGTGTATATTTGAGTGGATCCCTCCCTGGAGGGTTTGAAAATTAGACCGGTAGGCGACGCTACAATCAGGTTCTCAAATTTTTTCCAAAGAAAAGCCAACTTTTGGACCAGACAATGAGACAACGTCTGTCGGGACCGCTAGTGTAACAATTGCTCGCCGTCCACAAGCCCTCGTCTACCGTGGCCGGAAATCGGAATCAAGATCCCGGCAACTGGGGCATGAGGGCCGCTCCCTCACGCCTGCACGTGCGGCCTCCTCCCTCACGCCTGCACGTGCGGCCTCCTCCCTCACGCCTGCACGTGCGGCCTCCTCCCTCACGCCTGCACGTGCGGCCTCCTCCTTCACGCCTGCACGTGCAGCCTCCTCCTTTGTTAGCATTACTGCTTCGCAAAAGGAGGCGACCGACTGCCACTCCTCCTCGCTTCGGACCATGACCTGTACCTCCAAGGCCTGGCGCGAGAGATTGCTGCCGCCGATCGTCCCCACGAGGACACGGCGGTGCTCAGCCCAAGCGGGGCACACCTCTACCGTATGCTCCACCGTGTCCTCCAGGGGGTGCACACAGTGGTCACACCCGGGCGTTACTTCCGCACGAATTCGGAACAGAAACTTCCCGAACGGACCATGTTCGGTGAGAACCTGCGTCATTCGGAAGGTGAGGACGCCATGAGGTCTTTCCAGTCACTCCTCAAAGAGGGGACTTACCGCCATAATTATGGCGTGCCCAGTCTACGTATACCTAGTTCCTTCATTCACATTTAATAATAGAAAGCAAGTTTTTTGCCATCAACCAGGCACAAATCTACGCGACTGCTACTAAGAAATTTCAGATGAAACAAACCCAAACCCACTTTGCCCGATCTGAATTTTTAGAATTGAAACGTATCAATGATTAATCTGTTTCTAGCCAGCATTTAAAGAATGTCTGTGTTGTATCAACTAACAAAATTGCTTAGCGCATAACTTCAGGCGACGAATCCATGTTGTTGATACAAAGATGCATAGCTACTGGGTAGTACAAAGAACGGCATTTTGCCATAGAGCACCACACACACGCTGTTTATGATAATAACCGTAATTTACTCCTTGTTTCTGTTGTCACGCCACGTCATTATTTATTGTTAACGCGTGTCATGGCTGGAATATTGTTATTGCACAATTTTGCTAGGGTTTAAAACACTTTTGGTTTTAATAAGGCTTCTGTTTTGAATAATTGAACACCATTCAAGAATAACGCTTGTTTACTGGTTTTACTGGTTGACAATAGGCGTAAAAGAAAAACAAAAATTTCCCTCAACATCAAAGAATATCGATCGTTTATATACTAATATTATAAAGCTGAAAACTTTGTTTGGACGCGCTAATCCCAGAAACTACTGGTATGGAAAAATTGTTTCATTGTTGGATAGCCCAATTATCGAGGAGGAAGGCTATCGACGGAACAGTAATGAAGATACGGCTGAAAACGCGGGGGACAGCTAGTAGGTATTGGAATATAGAAATAAGAACATTGCACGCAAAAAATATCGGAGCAGTTTATGCAAGTTTTTGTTGTAATCATTGTATATTTACATCACGCCCACGCAGCCGGCTCCTACGCACCAATCTATAAATTATTTAATGTTCCACCACTTCTTTTGTTTGAACTATAGTGATTCTATAATGTTTTTTTTTTTGTATTTACTTGACATATCAATTTAATAGTTTCCTGACGTCAAGTTTCAATATGAGTCTGGTTTTATGGCAGGCTTTTAATAAAATTACTATAGTCTAAACCACCGTGAGGTGTTATCGTGGAAAAGTCGAAGCGGCTTCCATGATCGTGCATGTGCACTTGCAGTCTTATGTAACATCATCAATGTTAATGTTTTCCGACGTGAGCTAATTGAAAGATATGTAATATTTATCAAACAGATACAGTAACAGTATCACTAAGTAAACAGCAACTTTACCTATATTTATAATTGTTACACAATGTATCCTACATTGTGTAACAAGGTAGGATAGTTCTTTCGAACTTGTCAGATTGAGTGAATTTTGTGCGATTTTTATAAAATTGATAACAGACATGGCGTGGAATACTAACGATCATGTAACTTCGACAGTAACTATGCCAATAATGTTTATAACTAGAAAAGTATGTTAAGGATTAAATGTTAATTAGCAGATCTCTACTTAATCTTGATTATTTTAGTATGAGAACTTTCCCTAAGTCGAGTTTAACGACTGGCGCTGTGGCGCGGAATGGACATTAGGAAAATTAGTACCTACCTAAACTACAATATATTTTCTCTGACACGTATAGTAAACAGACATGGAATGAGATTATACTAGCTAGCCTTTTCAGGAAGAACATCGCAGACAGTTCGAGTTTTTTGCAGAAATAGGTTTTTTTTTCATAACTAAAAAGTATTTGTGATAATAGAAGAAAACTTATTCATGCAAAAAACGGAAATTGTCGCTTACTATGTTTTTTCCTGAAACGGCTCGACAAGTTTATTGAAGTTTGTTTATGACTAGGAGCTAAAGAAACACATGAATAGGTATGTAGTTCCCTACTTTGAATTAACCATTTATTAAGCAAAATTTTCTCAATTTCAAAATCTATTTTCGCAAAAACTTTTTTTATTCTACAGTAATGTGTAATTTATATTGGTCGAGACGTCTTTGATGGCAGACCCTCATTTACTCAATTAATCAAAGCACCATAAATATATTATTAGCCTAGCGCGTGTGGTGTAATGGTCGTGATTGGTTATGCTATATTTTATTGCTCTCCTTCATTGACAGTGAAGTGGGTCGAGCGGAACGCGGCTAAATAAATTAAGAGGAGACGCTCTCTGTTACAGTTCGGTTACAAACGATTTGTTACTGATTAAGTTGACAGATACTCCGTGTTCCCACGGATCTTACTGATGTTCGACACACGGCCTTAGCTACAAGTTTACTGTGTTTGAAAAATAAAATTTAAAAAATGTAGGTTTTTCTATAATTATTCAGATCGATGTGGTTGTGAACGTAAACAGTGTCCACAACTTGTGGTGTAGGCGACGCGACCTCCACGCCTACGGCACAGGAACACATGTTTACATCTGCCACCAGATCCCCTTCTTTTAATTACACTAATATAAAATTTAATGTTTTGCCTTTGACCCCAGTAACAAATACAAACATTACGTTCAAAATACGGATGTTTAGTTTAGTAGATCATACAACCCGTCGTTTTTTTTTTTTTTAACTCTTATTAAATAAAATATTCGAAACTTAAATATAAATTAGGTATAAGTTTGAAAGCCGAGGATTTCCTTAAGACCTATAGTTAAAGCGAAGGGAGAACTGGTTTGGAAGGTTGTCTTTATTTATGTAGTAGTTATACAAATATTTATTCGTTTAATTAACCTGTTTTGACATTTGTTTACATACTTTAAAATATTTATTGGGTTATCTTATTTTTGGTATTAAGGGACTAACCTGCCATTCCTTATCGGAGAAGCCGGTGGTGGTGCTACAACGGTGGTGGTGGTGGTGACATCTTCGTGCGACAGTTTCCTGAGAGTGCGCGGCGACAGCGGCGTCCGCGGCGATGGAGGCTCAGGGGTGACGGTACGTTCGTCTTCGTCGTCCTCGATGGGGCGGTAGTTGCGATCCCCACCGAGAGCGCGGCGCACCAGCTCGGGGCTGGCGAGGCGGTTGGGCGCGCGCAGCATGCCGGGGCGTAGGCCGGGCGCTCCGTAAGTGAAGGGCGCGGAGTCCGCGCGCGCGTGGTACGGTATGTCGGGCGGGCGGTCGGCGTGCGACTGCGGTGGCGGGTCGGGCAGCGCGCTCACAGTGCGCAGCATGTCGCCCAGCAGCGCGTCCAGCTCGTCGGGCGGGCTGGGCGCCGCGCGTCGCCCCGCCGACGAGATGCCCGAATCCATGGAGGCGCTGAGCGGCGACGAGGGCCCGCCGCCCGCGCGTACTACGGTGGCGTAGATTGACCCGTCCAAGGGCCCGAACGTGTGCGCCGCCTCGGCTCCGTCGCCTGCCTCGCCTCCCGAGCCTGACCCTTCTGCACTGCCGTTGTTCTCACCTGCACCGATATCAACACTTCAGATGACCATCGTATACATATCAATTACCTATATTCGTTCCGAATTGTTCGCACACAACTTCGACGTGATTAGTACCGTCTCGGGGCGATGTGTTTAGCGACGGTTTAATTACGAATAGCTTTTAAATTGGATTCGATTCGCTCCAATAAACCAGTGGGGCCTCTTCGCAGCGATGAGTCTCTATATATGTTGGCACGTGTATAATTTTCTACTGCACTTTGCACAAGGACAGAATTAATTATGTAACAATAAGGTTAGTTACACGATGAATTCTGTATTATTACTATATTAACACATAAAGATATATCGCTGGACGAGAGAGCAAGTCTGGAGTGTTTAATTAGGCAAGTGGAACCTGGTCCAGCATAGGTGCAGTTACTGTCCCCCCGATACGCGACAGAGCCAGCACATCCTAAACAGGACTAAGTTTGCTTCCCGTTAGTCCAGTAGCGGGATGACACCGTTAAGCGTTGTTTGATGAAGTGCCGGTACCACGTCCTATTCATAGTTAAATGTAGACACACTTATACAGAAATCATACAAAAACTCTTGTAGCCTGCCTGAGCCAGAGTCTGCCATGGAACGGTGTACATAGAAATAATAAGGAGACATTTATGTAGCTAAATATAAACGTTAAAGCTGTCTTTGTCGCTAATGATATTCGTATTTGATCTTTACATTAAGATAAACTGTAGCCTGGATATTAGGTACACAGAACAGATAGACTATGGAGACAAAATAAAAATTCAGTTATGACCCTCCGTGATAACCCTGTTAAAATATCAAACAAAATGTCTTAAAATATTCTAAGATGGTCTTACTGTACTAGCCAGTTGACGGTTCAAGGCGATACTGCCAAACACGGAAACGACCTCTATAACATTTACTAACACCTGTTCAATTTACATCGATAGATTTAAGACGATTGATACCATATTGGTAGGTAAACGATATATTATTAAGCTAGATACATAATATAAAATAGATAGAAAAACTGACCAGTTGTCGCTATATTTTCTGCTACGCCGGTAAGTAAGCCGAACTTGATTATAAATAAGATTGAAGCAACTCACACAGTATTTTGACCAGCAACCATTTACGAGTTGGTTGAAGTGTCAAAGCGTGTAATACTGAATGCAAATAACGAGGAATGACACTATTACTCGCCTAATTTACATAACGAGCGCGTCTTGTTCTCGTAGCTAGCGTTTCGTGTCACTTTTGTGTTTTTTCTACCGAACTGCGAAATGTCGGGAGCGCCGGCGCCGCGTCTATGTTCGATTTCAAAACTGAACTAAATGTGTAGTTGTCAATAACGCAATTAGTGTAAAGATATCAACGTCAGCGTCTGGTGACCGTCGCCGTCGGCCGCTGTTAAGGAAGATGTGGTTATTTCTGTGTTGTCAACGAAAATAACGCGTGGCGTGGGGACTACGGACTAGTGTTACGAAATGTGCAGCGCAGGAAGAGGATGTGCGCCCGGCGTCGCTTGCGCCGCGTCCCACGATTTATCTCAACACGTGGAGATAAAGAAATCGGTTTTAATTAATTACAGACACACATGGCACTGAATCGCAATCCTGCGAGATTAAGACGTTTATGTAGAGTTGTGATTTTATCTGATTCCAGTATCTATTCACAGAAATAGCATACTTACTTACAAAGTGTTTAAAATATAAATGTTATCTCCTGTTCATTACAAGATAAAAAGCTTTGAATTTTTTAAATGACAAGAGGAGAAAGGTAATTTTGCGGTGATACAAAAGTCAAGTTTTGTTACAGTCATCCCATTTGATACAAAGTTTACGAGTCCACAGAACATCTATTAAAGTCATCGGAACGTCACACTAACTCGTGTCCAACAAGATTTTAGTTCGTTAACAATTGAAAATGAGCGTGACCGCGATGTGGTGGAGCTTCGGACATGAGCGCGTTACACCCACCGATCGTATATAAGAAACTAGCTTTTGACAGCGACTTTGCCTGCGAGAAAATCGAAACTTATTCTTTTGGGGAATGAAAAGTTTTATGTCCTAAATTTTTACAGGCTTAATCCAATTTGTTTTAAAATTTTTATTTAAAGAGTTTTCCATTCAGTCGTTGATGTGTAGCAAACATGATTAAAAAACCGAACATCCTTTTATATTACATTATTTATAGGATGTGCTGGCAGCTATGCTTGGCTGGCAGAAATATGCATAGATACATAGTGTTTGCACAGTGGTGTTTTAACAATGTTGCGATAACCGACAGTACCTATGAAGGTGAGCGTGTGTTGGTGAGCGCCCAGACGCAGTGATGTCATCAAGTACCACCTTGCCTGTATTCTGCGAAACTCTAAGCTCTGCCGCATAATAATAATGCGGGTCCACACTGACCGTTGGGCTATCTACGTTCGTTATCCGACGTTAGCTCCGAATTCTAACCAGTTCCGCTCTTTTACCTTTTTTTCTAAGTATGGAATGTGGTTTATTTTGAACAAAATTTGCATATTTATGTGCTTGTTTTGGTCTCAATATGAACAGCTTTGCGAATTTTATAGTGTTGAGTATGATTGCGTGATAAGGAGGTAGCGTTGATGTCAATAATACATTTTGGAACACTGAAGAACTGGTCACTTAGTAACAACTCACTTTTATTGAAACTTTTATTTTAAAAAAAGTGTTTTTAATTAGCTGAACACAAATACACGTCTGAAGTAGTACGCGGGTAGTATTCTGTCTGACTGTTCATCAAAACTGAAAGCTCTGGCGATAAAATAATACTGATAGCTATCGCGACAGGACATGTGTGCGTAATGTCAGGGCAAGCAAGCGCGGATAAACGCCAACCGATCGATACGCTACTATGTACTCAACTCCGTACAATCTTTAGTGTACACAATGATCAGAGAACCGCAGAGTGGATCGGTTAATGGACGGACAATTTAAACAAACAAACACTGAATGAATCAGATCTTTAAATGAACCATGCAAATCTCAAACAAATCTCTTGTTAAAAATACACTAGTGTCTAAAAACGCAACACTCTGTAGTTTACAGAGATATACCATGTACCTACATTGCAGATTGATTAATTCGACATGCGTTCGACAGGATCGCAACCTATATTTTTTGCGGAGGTGACGTCAGGGTAAACATAGCCTTGCGTGTTGCGTGCGAATATAAAATTCATTAGGTATGGGCTGACATGACTGACATAAGTACAAGTAGGTACGAATCTTTGACCTCACTACGTGTAGTGATGGTCGCTCGTAATCTTATTAGTGCAACTTTTTGTTCAATCTATGAACATAATAAGGAGATATTTTTTTCGTATCTACGATTGTTTATAGTGTTCGACATGTTATTGGGAAATAAATCAAGATAAGACAAACACGCTACTTAGGTTACCGCCACAGCCAGCGATCATGATTATTTATTGCTTGTACTCGTATGGGCGATCTCGATTCTCGTGACGAATTAAATTGATGTATGTCGAATGCTGGCCCTAAGGGCATGCTGTCGTTCTCGAGTCAGTGGACATTCATCAGCGATTCTCCATGCCGGTCAATTAGCGGGCAGGCGTCGGACGAAGCGACTCCAATCTCATTTGTCGTTAGCACTAACACCGCCTATTGTTATCTCTGCTCGAGACCTGCTATTGTTCAATAAGAAAAGCCGGCTCTGAAGGCACTTTCAATTCATTCCGACACTCTTCGTAAAGGTTTTGACATGCACAATCAATCATCGCTTCCATATATAAAACGAAACACTGATTCAATGGAATTAACTTTACTAATTTTGAAGTCATAAAACGGCTTCTCTAGCGGCGAAATTAATGTCACACTCACCTCGATTGTGATTTTGTTAGCCGAGCCTCGAAATATCCGAAAGAAATTGTAACTAGTTCTCTTCCGAGTTTTCTTTGGCGCTTAAATTATTGTTAAACTTATAACGAATTTAGGGTGTAATTTAACTTTTTGGTTCAGTTTACGAATTTTTTGATTGATGATAAAAGTTCGTACCGGTAGTGAGCCCTAGAGAGGTGCGCGTGCGTGGCGGCGCGCTAGGCGGGCGCGGACGGACTGGGCGGGCGGCGCCGGCGGGCACATCACTAAAATAGCCGACTGGCCGACACCTGCGCCGCCGCGACCTCTTGCTAACCGGTGTAGTTAGGGCGCTTTGTCAACACACATGACACATTTCAGTTACGGGACTTTCAGTTTCACTGAAGTAACCTAGTTCTCTAATTGGTAACTTGAGACTAACTACAGCTTTTCGCGAAAATTTTCCTTAAATGAAAATCCAACTTACCTACACGTTCATACATATAAATAAAATTGACGTATATTTACAAGTTTAACGCGGACGAAGACGCGGGCAGCAGCTAGTCTTAAATAATAGAAGTTATTCTTTGATCAATGCGCCTTGACTAAATCTTACTGTATGGGTGTCAAATCAATGAATGTATACAGGATGTACGGAATGGCCCCCATTTCGGCCTGTTCCTGTCAAAAGGGCTATTACGCAAGTTAGTTGAAGTAAGCCAGTGACATTGTTACCAGTAATGGCAGACGGATGTGCTGCTTCACTTGCCACTTGCCGCTGGCCACATGTGGGAACCTCGCATACAAATCATTAGACAAGCTTTTAATGCTCACAAGAATAGATTAGAAGTTGCGGATGTTGAACTAATAAAACGCATTTAGGCGAATCTTGTAGATTTCCTTGTTTTGAATGTTAAACGTAAACTACATTGTTTGTTTCATTGTGGTTTATTTTGCGGTTAACAAACTGCAACTAACTAGCCATCACTTGACCAGTATAATAAATTTTATCCGCACTTTAAAAGCGACATATAATTTCTAAGTATATTTCGTTTTTTCTCAATGATAATCGGCTAGGAGCCAAAAATTCATGAATTGTATAAATGCATATGTTACAGTCAATGCTGTTAATTAGCCAAATTTGTTTTGACTGAAGCCAGTCAAACTCTTATTAAGTTAAAACGTATTTGTTGTCTTATTTGAAAAAATACGAAGCGTTTTAGCTATACCTAGAATCACTATTTTTTTTTATGATTTTGACGTTTAAAAGTAAGAAACAATGAAATAAATATATTTCTCATTTTACTATTTGTCAAATTCAAGACTAAATAACAAACAAAGCAGTGACGTTTTCAATAAACTTTGACGCCTACTATAGTTAACTTTGACCGACAAACTGGTCGAGTCACTCAGTCAAGGTTGAGCGCATTTTACTGGATTAGCACTCGAGTTATTAATTTATGCTTACCATCCGCGAAATTGCCTCGGGACCACGCCCCTTAGCCGAACACGGGCACCACTTTGTAATAATTATGTAGTTAGTTCGATACAGATAATTGTGATTTAAAGTTGTTAAAAACTAAAGGGCCCGTGACATTTTGACATCTGTCAAAATGAATACTTTAATACGCAAAAAGAATACTCGCAATATACTCCATCACATCATTTGACGCGCCAAAAAAAATGTATAATTTTTTTAAAACACTATTTAATTAATTATTATTTTATTGTTTCTTTCAGTTTCGTTCCAAGATACATTCTAGGGTATTTCTCAAATGTCAAAACGGGCCTTTTATTTTTTAACGAGTTTAATTATCGTATTGGTATTGATATGGTACTACACTAATGTTGGGCTACAGGATTGTTCGAAAGAGTTACCGTAGCCATAGATCGCTAAAGGCAACTGAAGGAACACGGTTGGGTTTTAGCCAGTAAAACTCTAACACTCCCTCTTGCTGCGCCCAGAGTGGGACTTGTACTTAATAATTTTACACCGTAAAATATATTGTCCTACAGTTGTTCTATCTCACAAAGGCGGGTAGGTCTTGAACGTGTGCGTAAGTTTACTTAAACTTTTTTAAGATTCCTTACCGCGGACGGTAAAAATGGAATCCTTAAAGGATTACTTTTTTGTCCGTCTGTCAAGAACCTGTTTTTCAGGCACGCGTAGTGGTAGTAAGCTGTAATAAATATCGAATACTCAGGTTTACTACCCCCTCGAGCAGTGAAAAAATTCAACTTCTAAGTTAACGCAATCTAAAGATAAAGCCGTTTATGCTCCGTGTCCTTCGGGCCTTTCACACAATAGTGACACCCGAGCGTTTCTTCCGCACAAATCTGGTGCAGGAACCTCCCGAACTTACTATGTCCGGTGAGGATCTGCGTCATGCGGAAGGTAAGGACGCCTTGAGGTCTTTCCAGCCACCTTCAAAGAGGGGATTTACCCCTATAATTATATATGTATAATTATGGGCGTATAATATAATTGTGGCGTGCCCAGCACTGGCTACAGCAAATGTCGCAACAGTTGCTGTCGCCATTCCACCATGAGATCCCGCTGGAACTCTCTTCTCCTCTCCTTTCGTCTTACTCGTAGTTGACCGGGACTTTTTTGTGTGCGTAAATTCGCCCCTTGGTGAATCGATGTTATATGTATTTATGCACACAAAAATAATGTGCATATGAATCTACAGACACTTCTAATACCAACCCGCCATCGTGAAATAGAACATCTTATCATACCTTGCAGCAACGAAAGGTTAAAATATGATATTCTTTTCTTAATACGCCAAGAATTATACGAATAAAATAGAAAAAGGAAAAAATTACATGTACTATTTCAACATAATGCAGAATGGTAACTTATTATTAATTTTACGGTTCATGCAGGGCAACGAGAGGTCAACAGGGCAGTACAGAGGTCTACGTGGTCTCTCTCTGGTAACTCAAAAACTACTAGACCGATTTTCAAAATTCTTTCACCAGTAGAAAACTACTTTTTTTTTTGGTGGGAAAATCATCTTATGATAAACCCCGCTCTTGGGCGGAGCGGGAGATAGTGTCAGACTTTTACTGACTAAAAACCCACTCCTGTTCCTTCTTTGCCTTCGTCCCAGAGTCCGGGTTTCGTTTTCACACTACCCATGGCCCCAGTAGGCTTCGACCCTGCTGGGCCCCTACGATTTGCTGACATCTCCCTGAGGCGCGCGTGGAACAGTACGCGCCGTCGACGACTTGGGCTCGGTCTGGATGGTTACCGGACGATCGGACGGCGAGTCACCCATTGCTCGCCGTCCGCAAGCTCGCGCCTACGGTGGCCGGAAATCGGGATTGGAATCTCGGTGGCGGTTGAGGCGTGAGGACCGTTGCCTCACGCGATCGGCTACGTCCTTTGCTAGCATTGCTTCGCAGAAGGAGGTGACCGCCTGCCACTCCTCCTCGCTCCGGACCATGGCCTGTACCAAGGACCGGCGCGAGAGATCGCCGCCGCCGATCGACCCCACGAGGACACGGCGTTGCTCTGCCCAAGCGGGGCACACCTCCACCGTGTGCTCCATCGTGTCCTCCGGGCGTTCCACACAGTGGCGACACCCGGGCGTGTCTTCCGCACGAATCCGGTGCAGGAACTTTCCGAACTTACCATGTTCGGTGAGAACCTGCGTTATGCGGAAGGTGAGGACACCGTGAGGTCTTAACAACCACGCCTCAAAGAGGGGACTTACCGCCATAATTGTGGCGTGCCCAGGACTGGGTCGCGACAGTCGTTGTCGCCAATTCTCCATGAGAACCCGCCGGAGCTCTGTCCGCCATGCAGCGACTTGTCGCTGCAGCGGAGTTTCACCCCGGCGTTGCATCTCCATGCGCAGATCGTGCATGAGTGCAAGGATTACTAGAAAGCTACTATATTTTTTTTATATTCACGCGGGCGAAGCCGCTGGTAAAAGCTAGTTTATAGCAATAGATCTACAATTATAACGGCATTTTCCACTTTTAAGGGCTGTTATGAGAGATGCCCTGAGATTTTCTAAACAAAAGTCGTTGGCAACGTAAACAGATCTTTTTATCTAATTTCCCAAATCATTCAGACGTATCTTTTGATATTCTCGCCTTAAAACTTCCTTCTTTTAGAATTTCTTATAAAATAGCATTATTTTTAAAGCAAGTGGACAAATTAGAATAGGAAACCTAAAAACTAATTTTTCATGTGTTGATAATATTTATTACACAATAGGAATAAAATTAGATATATTATAACGTTTCAGCCAGATTTTATTCGGTATGGTCACTAACACTTTTTTCATTTTCATCTGCTTATTTATTTTGTAATTAATATTATCTAAAACCGTAAATTCTCAAGTTAATGTGATAAGTAATAATTACTGGCTTCTGAATCTCGATTTCCAGGCTTGAAGTACTTTATGGCGGCTCTGAACAGTCTGAACACGAGGCGAGTCGCTGCGCAGTAATAAATTCATGTAACAGCGGGGGTGAGGAATGGGGTACCTGGTACTCAGTGAGTAGCGCACTTCACAGCCGTCATCATAAAGTTTACGTCGAAGAGGTCCACACAAATACTCTCGCGTTTAATCCGCCAGGGTCGACCAAACGCGACCAAATACTCTATCATCTACTCTTCAGTGAAAAGCTAAACGAGATCGGCGAACAGGACACGAAAACACTCGTCAGACCAATCCGACGCGCCCCAGCCGCCGGGATTCCAATCCCGATTTCAGGCCACCGTAGGCGCGGGCTTGCGGACGGCGAGCAATGGGTAGCTTGCCATCCAAGCGTCCGTTAACCGTCCGGACCGAGCCCAAGTCGTTCGTCGGGAGCAACCGCAGGGGCCCAGCAGGGTTGAATCCTACTGGGGCCTAGGGTCTGATTCTGAAAGGAAGACTCGGCCCTGGTAAGAAAGGCAACGAAGGAACAGGAGTGGGTTTTTAGTCAGTAAATGTCTGACACTATCTCCCGCTCCGCCCAAGAGCGGGGGATGATTAGACCAATCCGACGCAAGCGGTTAAAGGGTTGATTATTATATAATTAAGTACTTACCAGGATCTTCATCGGTGAGTGTAGACAGCGGTCGCAGATGTTCGAGCGAGTCAGCGCGAGCAAGCGCATCGGGGGCGGCGCGTAGCGGAGCGGCGGGCGTCGGCGCCGGAGCCGCGCCCCCGCCTCCCTCACCGCGGAGGAACACCAGCTCCACTGCACCATCGCTCGGGAATGACGGATCTGGACAAACAAAAATAGGTCAGCATATCTATAACATAACTAGCTTCTGCCAGCGGCTTCGCCCGCGTTAAGTTAGGTTTCTCCATACAAACTTTGGAACCCCATGTCATCCCTTTAGGGGATGAATATTGGAAAATCCTCTCTTAGTGCTCGCCTACATTATATAAGAAAACCTTGTGCAAAATTTCACGCTCCTAGTCCCAGTAGATTCGACTGTGCGTTGATATGTCAGTCAGTCAGTTTCTCGTTTTAATAACATAATACCTATCAAGCACTTAACTCACGAAGGGTCAAGCAGAGTTGCTAAATATAGTCTTGAGTATTTTATCATTAATATGGGGTGATTCTTTTGCTAATAAATGGTGAATAATTTAGACTGCGAACTGCTTCTAAGTGTTTACAAATGTAAAATCTGTCCGATCTGGAATTAATCCAAGTAACCAATAACGCAAGTATTGGTACTACACCAACGAGGCAATCAAAATATCTTTTTGGTTTTTTTTTAAATCTTGGATGATCAATCCAAGATAATCAATGATCAATTTTAAAACGTTTTCAAAGAACATGTAACCCATCAAAAACATAATATGGTAATAGAAGCCCAGTTCAATATTATGGTGTAGTGTGGTTATCGCCTTCACTGACAAAAGAATTACGATCTAACTGGATGCCAAGCTCTGTAGACAATCCAGAATTTTATTTATAATGACTTGGCCTCAACATTTGACTTGGCTAGTTTTTATCAACAAAACGAATATTTAGAAGAATTGAACGTTACAATATAAAAACTACAACTAGCTTACAAAATAAAGATGATTTGTTTGATGTATGTAAAAGCTGTGTGTCAAAGTTTAATAGATTTTGAGATAATTATGAAGGGGTAAAAAGTGTTTTGTTTTTTTATTTAATAATATAAACCAGTGCTTGACTGCGATCCCATCTGATGGTAAGCGTTAATGCAATCATTGATGGTGAGGCGCACTAGTTTATTAGGAGCCTATTCACTCTAGCCTTGAAGATACCTAAACTATAATCGGACGGGAAGGGAAGGCTGCAGCAGGCAAATGGTTCCAGTCCTTCGATGTACGCTGTTTAAAGATGGTTCCAAATGGTTCCTGTAATATTACACACGGGTGCAGCTCGCCAGTTCTCTCTAGGCTTGACACTCTTTCTCTCTCCTCGTGTCTAGATTAGTTCCTACTCGTTTATTATCCTCCAAATGAGTAGGTAAGTACTCATTGGTGCAAATTGCTTAAAATCATTAAAATAATGGTATTCTACAAAATTAATCCAATTCGAGAATAAATAATATAATTTCGGCTTGATTAAATGAAAAGCATTAAATGAACGTTTTCCTCAGCAGTGAATTGATTACTTTGACCTCACGCCAAATGGTCCAAGCAATTTTCCTGATAACAAAATCACGTTGGCGTAATTGCAGTCAATTGTAGACAAGACATATTGAAATAAATATCTTTGTCTTGTGTGTGTGTGTGTTTTTATGTGTCTTATTATGATATGTTTTTGTAGAGGTATGTCTACTTCGTATAACTGGCGTAATTATATTCAAGTGGTATAGGCAGATTAAGAGGCGAAATGCGTATTAGTAACTCTTTGTTATTTTTAAGATCTTATGGTGGCGTATTTATATGAGAAGTAAGTTTGCAGTAAAGAAATCACATTCAATGTTAGCAGGCAGCATAGAAAAAGAAAAAATTATACAGGCAACGCCAAACGATATCTCTCAACTCGTTCAGCACAATTATTTTGAAGTTTTCAGGCAGTATGATACGCCCGCTCTTTGTTCCGTACTTTCTTTTTATATGGCAGAAGGAAGTAACGTAAGAGAAAAGATGTGTTCAGACGAATGTAACGTAAATGTTACGCGAAGGTTACACCAAAAAATTGGATCATGCATTTATCAGTCCTGCGTTTTAGTCACACGACCAGGTTAACGTCAAATCAGTGAGTGACTGATTCAACTGCGGATCCAACTAACACCAAATTGATAGCGTTGCATTTGTCTGAAAGCCAGAAAAGTGATGGTTACCGTGCACGGCATGATCGAGCTGCTGCTTGGTGAAGGAGAGCGTGTGGTCGGCGACGGCGCACGTGTGGAACTGACACGCGAACACCAGGCGTCGCTGTCCGGGGCCCAGGGGGCCCTGGGAGCCGGCGGGGCCCACGCCGGGCCGCACTTGGGCCGCTCGCCGGTACGCCCGCACTACAACGTCACCGCGTAGAGCTAGCCGCCCCACGCCTACTGTCCATCCACCGCCATTCACCATGTATAGACCTGCACAAAACAAGATAGATTTATGTTAGATTATGTTACTACCGAATGGACTGGCCCAAATTAGTGATAACAATAATTATGTGGAGAGGGAGGCCTTTGCCAAATAGTAAGACAAAATAGGCTAATTTATCAAGCCTCTTTCACTAGTTCAAAAATAATAAAAGTCTAAGAGAATTGCAATGTTTAATGGATTGGTATATGGTTAATATCTTATTTTACTTTATTGGAACATAAAACAGTTACACATTACCATTAATAAGGTATTCCAGAATTAACATATAAACTTAGTGAACGTGTAACCCACAAAAACGTCCGCAAAATAATTGAATAATAATATCAAATTCAAGACAAATGACAACTTTCCAAAATGTCTTCTTATATTTTGGACTGTCTGTTACCCTGTTCGTAGTATACCGAGAAACGGAAGCCCCTATCCGTCCGGTAGAGTGCCGCTTGCGAAGCAAAAAGCATTTTGTAAATCGATTTGCTTCCTTTTTACTGTCTACTGCTAATGTGTAACTTGACAGCAAGAGGCATAAACAACCGGTAACCCGATGACAGCATCCTACATAGTGGTAAGTCAATACAATACAAAGCTTCATTAAATTATTTGAATAATATATGTCGCTCAATATTTGCAATGCGTGTACTAAAAGCGCCATGGGTTTGGTAACCGGTTTCAAATGAGTTTGTTTATACAAGCGAAAGCGTAAGACACAAGCCAAGACTTTATCGGTGGCAGTTAAACGCTTAAACATGATCAGCACTCTCATTTTGATAGCTGTACGGGTAGTTTTCATCAATGACGTCGTGTTGATCTAACTTAGCCCGTAAATAAAGACACCTACAAATACGCCTACATTTTAAACAAATTAACCATTTCAAGTTAAAAAATACGGCCAGATTTTAATGAAAAAAAATAAGAATATGTTTGAGCCCAACTGTTCTTGTTGCTTACCCGATGTATAAACGCAGACGAAGTTCTCGTATATCTTGAGGAAGGCGATGGTCGGGGTGGCGGGAGACGCGAGGGAACCCGCCACGCTCACGTGCGTCAGGTGCAGGGGAGCTGCGTTCACTCGGATCTGACCAGCCAGCAGGCCAGCGAATGTGTCGATGTAGCTGTTCACGAGAGAAATGCACTTGGTTAGGTGACACTAATAAACGATTCATTTAGAGTTTTACATTGGTTTCATATTTGTTTTCACATAACAGCGGCGACAAGAAATATGTAACCGAGATATTTGTAATACATAACATGATTGAAAACAGTATGCATGGAGTTTCTTGCATGTCTTTAGAATGTGCATTAATTTTCTTTTTTCTGACTGACTGACTTCTTGACAATTCATAAGTACCTCTAAATGGTTTATTTGAAATAAAATATTGTTAACTGAGCAGTTTGTAGAAATATTTAGGGGAAAAATATGATGATTAAATTATTACTGTAGAAGCGGACATCCTTCCTCGAATTCCGTACTTCTATCAATTAGTGTCTAGCAATACTGAAGGTTTGCGGTCTCACATGCCATCACACAGCAGCTTTACTCAAAAGAAATCTAATAATGACGTACAAGCCACAAGTTCCAGGAGATGTCGAAGTTGTCAAATCGCTCTTTGTTAAGGTATTGAAGGAAATAGAAACAAATGAGTGCAGGGAAAAATGTTTGAGTAAATAACGTATTCTATTTACCGTTTATTACTGGGAAGTTGGAAGACGGGAACTCTGTCGTCCAGGTATCTTCTCATAGCATATCGGTCGAGGGCGTGCTCTGGCGCGCCGCATATCGCCGAGTAATGCATGTACGCCGCCACCAACACGCCTAGACGCTCACGATTACCCCTGGAAATAATAGAAAAGTCGAACTCAGTAATCTGTGTAACTAAAGACAGGCCTGAATATGCCCAATCCTAAAATAGTAGATGTGGTTCTATAACTATCAAGAAGAAGACAGGGATGATAAAGGTCATAAATGCCAATTAAAAAATTACAGCAGTATTTATTATATAATTACTAACTCGGCTGACTCGGCAAACGTTGTTCTGCCATATAAATTAACAAAGAAAAAAGTGGTGGGTGAGTTAAAAGGGTAAAAAATTGCCCAAGACTTATTCTCAGATCAACCAAATAGACACAAATACTTTTATAAAAATCACTTGACCGATTTTTGACGTTTCGAAAGAGATCGATAATTATATATAATAATATATTACACTAGCTTCTGCCAGCGGCTTCTCCCGCGTGTAAGTTTGTTTCTCCGTACAAACTTTGGACCCCCGTTTTATCCCCTTAGGGGGTGAAGTTTGGAAAATCCTCTATTAGTGCTCGCCTATGTCATAAAAGGAAACCTTGTGCAAAATTTCACGCTAATAGGCTCTGTAGTTTCGGCTGTGCTTTGATATGTCAGTCAGTCAGTTTCTCCTTTTATATATATAGATTATTGACCTATGCGTATACAAATATACAAAAATTTATCTGGGACTTTTGATCCACATCAGGAAAACGTAAGACAATTTTTTAATCTGTTTTCCTTCTAGAGCATAGCCAGATTTGGTCAGGTGGATTTGTTAATTAATTGATTAATATTAATAGTCGATAATAAAGTCGTTACATTGTTTCTAATAACGTTATTGTGATGTAATTTCATTATTGTTGTGTGTGCATTACATCTTCTTGAATGTGAATGGAATGTAAATCTTTTTGTGTAGCCATGATTAAAGAATCCAGAAACTTATCGGCCCTCTCTGATGTACCTAGTCAATCTTAACAGATTTTCTTTCAAAAAATTAATTAGATATTTAGTATATAATAATATTATTGTTAGGCAGAGCTTGTGTTATGGTTACTAGACAACTGATAAACATACTTATATATTTCTAAATACATACATATATAGATAAATTACATACAGACACAAAACAAATGATCGTGCTCATCACACAAACATTTGTCCTGGGTGGGAATCGAACCCACGACCTCCGGCATAGCAGTCAGGGCCACTAACCACTAGACCAACACGCCAGTCATAAGGTCACAGGTCAGTCATAGTATATTTACCATGCGAGTAGTATGGCGACGTTCTTTGGATGCGCAGCGAGCCAGCTCTCGATGTGTTTGCAAGCAGCACAGAGGCGTTCTAGCGGTGGTGCTAGGTCTCCGGCCCAACCGAGTGAACGAGCACGCCCGAACACGCCACGAGCAGCACCGACTCCGCCCGCGCTGTCCCCGCCACTCACCTCGAACACCTAAAAAAATGGATACAAAGATGATGAAAAATCAACGATCTAGATGCTGGAAAGATAATCCGAGGGAGCCCTAAAGAAAGTGTACAAATGCTTGGTGACTGTGGTATACACATTAAATGTAGACCGACTGAGGTGTGGCGTCGGGACACACTCGATCCGTTCCCGAGGACGAGTAGACGTCATTCTGAGGTTGTGCCTGCTTACTGATAATTTGGTTGTTTCATTTATAACCCAAATCCCTAAATAGTGATGATAGTGAACACCACATTGGCGACGAGTAAAAGCGCAGTAAGTAAAGTGATCATAAATCAAATAATGTACTACTTACGGATTGGTCAGCAATGAAATTATTATTTCATAGCACAGCGTTTTGAAAAAAAAAAAAAAGTGACCGTTAACTAAGTGAAATTCAGTAAATTTTTCATATTTCTATGTTCATATTTCTATTGTTATCTATGAGTGATCTGCCTTGGTGATTTGCTGAGGGATGTGCTGCATAGATCGATGAAATAATTACGTCACTCAATACATAAACGGGACCGTATATCGAAATGTGATTACGACATACAATTTGTCTCTACATTTCGACAATAGATAAAAAATAAAAATGATAAATACCAAATACGATGTTTGTTGACCAAATTCGTTTGTGGATACATAACATGATACTGAAAAAATCGAAATAAAAGTACGAACGAGAAATCGTTAATAGATTGAACCAAATGGAAAGATATTCGATCAAATGTACCAACGAGAGATCGTTAATAGATCGAACCAAATGGAAAGATATTCGATCAAATGTACCAACGAGAGATCGTTAATAGATCGAACCAAATGGAAAGATATTCGATCAAATGTACCAACGAGAAATCGTTAATTGATCGAACCAAATGAAAAAGATATTCGATCAAAATGTACCAACGAGAAATCGTTAATTGATCGAACCAAATGAAAAAGATATTCGATCAAAATGTACCAACGAGAAATCGTTAATTGATCGAACCAAATGAAAAAGATATTCGATCAAAATGTACCAGCGACTAAACGTTAATTGATGCTAATCTTATCGAAAGATATTATTAGGTCTAAAAAATGTTCCAACGTTAATGTCGTTAATCAGTTCCAGCGATTAAACGTTAATAGAAGCTAATTTTATCGAAAGATATTATTAGACCTAAAAAATGTTCCAACGTTAATATCGTTAATGTACCAGTTTTAACGCTAAGTACCACTTCGATACTTCGGAGTTAAGTGATGCCTACTGTGAGGTATTACAATATTGTTAAAACTAAATACTTAAGTGTCATGAAATTCTTAAAAGGCTAATTAGATCAAATACATTTTGTACTGGCTTTACTTATCAAACAAAGAATTCGTCACATCTAAACGGCGTTATAACGCCCCGATGTGTTTGGATTTAATCTCTGTTTCAAAGGGCCGATTAGCTGAGTTACGGATAATGAACCTTTGTGTGACTTACTAGCTAGAGTTTGTTTATTTAAAATGTTATGGGAACAGTACCCGTAGGTACAGCTCTTATCATCAGCCGGCTACAGTTAATTCAGCGGTATAACTAAAGTAATGATGTGTTGTGTACCTACTTTATTCTTTTATCTTAGTTTAGTACAACAAGAAAAAGATGAAAATTAAGAAAAATAACTGATTTGAATTGTAGGTACAATTCTTGATTCTATTTCAAATAAATGATTTGAATTGTAAATATAATTCTGGATTCAATAAAAAATCATAACAATATCTAAACCCTTTAAAACAGCAAACCCGTAATTGAACTACTTAATCCACGATTGCCAGAGTCAAAATGCAATAAGTACCCGCCATAAAGGAGTTGACACTTGAACAGGAATTGTTGCCGGTGCGGCAACTAAAATCACAAACGTGATAAAAGTTCCTTTCCTGTAAAACTATTGCAAATTGCACAAAAGGTGTTTTCAAATGTTATTTCCAGAAACACTGCAATACAAGGACCAATAAAACAAAAAGGTACCTACCAACCTCATGACAAATAACAATATAAACTAGTTGCTATCATGCATGTCATGAAAATTGTGGTAATCACAAAAGTGGTTACAACTCGAGCAATTAATGAAAATTCAGTTCATGACCTATGATTAATGCAAATGGCATAGAGAGAGTACTAACCTCTTGTCAAATATCTATAATGAATTGGTTGATATCATGCATGTCATGAAAATTGTGGTAATCACAAAAAAAAAAAAAAAATATTATAGCTCGAGAAAAAAAAAAAAAAAAATAACAGTCGTGCTCTATAATTAATGCAAATGACATAAAGAGGTGGTTTAAGCGTTATTTACAGAAATAATGCGAAAAGAGGGTGGCTGGCTCTCGTCAAATGACAACAATAAAACAGAAAACCTGTCATTGGCTCAATGTCTTTTATACTATTGTTATTCTTTTGTTATAGCTGTTGGTTCTCCTATGACTAAATAAATAAATACCTACTTATCTAAATTGTGTGTCGTGTCGCGTCGACGACAATGCAACAATTACAATTGATTCTTACAGGCTAAATAATAGAAATTCAATTGAAAAAAAAAAAAAACAATTTTGCCAAATAATAATTGGTAAATATAGAAAAGCAGTTTCGTTGGTACCTGTACTAACACACAAACATTGTATCACAGGCACCAGCATCTTAATATAAATAAACGTGCCAGGGTGATTACCTTTGGAGTATTACTAGCAAAGCTTATGTCGTAGATAAAATGTACTTAAAACAAGGCTTTGATCTGAATTCCATTGCCAACTTAAAGATCTCTATTGATAAAAAGCAAATCTATCAGTTAGTCCGTCTTCTAATTGATTAAAATATTTAAAAATAAATAAATAGGCGAGCTAGTCAAAATGAACTTCATAGGACCTGAAGTGTAATTAAAACGATCATTCATGTTTTGGATTTCTCCAATAGTTCCGGGTAAGCCTGATGACGACATTTGTATTTATCTGGAGATACATGTAAAGAATTCACAAAAAACAAAGAGTTCTCATCTCAGTGAAGTTTATCACGCCTCGACGTTTCAAGTGGCTGTTAAAGTGGCCGTTGGGCTTAGTTCGCACCTAGCAGATGTTTATCAATAGACTAGTTTAAGTTGTTCATTTAATAAGTTCCTGTATTAATAAATAGTCAAGGAGTCAATCGTAAATTGCTTTACATTCAACAAAATAGAAAAGGTTGAATGACTTATAAATAACCACTAGTGGCACTTTTGAGTTAATTTGGCATGGTTAAATAATTTCCGAAAACCGGAGTTAAAAAACCATAACGTTTCAATAAACCAAAAATTATGTATTTATTATATATCAATTGAAACTTATTCAGTTTCTGGGCGATGA
The DNA here is from genome assembly GCA_961205895.1 of Mythimna pallens. Classification (NCBI taxonomy): domain Eukaryota; kingdom Metazoa; phylum Arthropoda; class Insecta; order Lepidoptera; family Noctuidae; genus Mythimna; species Mythimna pallens. The sequence goes on along the minus strand of OY540830.1, from coordinate 14,730,173 downwards.
ATGTTATCAGGTATCATACAGGTATATAGTTAAAAATACAACACAGTCAGACAGACAGTTGATCTAGACTTTCACACAGAAATCCAATGTTTTCTGGACCAAATGAAATTGGTCCAGAAAGTAAAAGGAAACTCTAATTTACAACTCTAAAAATCAAACAAATGGTTTTGAAAATTAATAAAAATCTCTTGGCTGTAATGACAAGAGATCGTATCCATAAGTAGAGCTGACGATAGCTCGGTAAGCTAATACAGTACTCAACTAAAGGCCTCACCCACAATGACTTCTGAGACAGAATCTGACAAATGAAAATGGTACTGTTAGATAAAAACGAGGCATAAGTTTTGGGTGTATTCAATTGAATTCATGAATTGAATTGAATTCAATACAATTTAGCATGTAAAACGTGCAAGAAACTCTACTGACACTCGGATCAATAAATGATTACAAGAACAAATAAGTAATTAAAATAAACCATGGTACCTAGTTGCGAGATGAGCAGTCCGAATCGATAGCATTAGTTCACGAACATGACTCATATCCTAGAACCATTCAGCTCTACTCTCCTGCAGGGAAATGAATGACCTAGCACATGCGCCACCATAAGCAAAACATGACATTTCAAACCGCAAGAGCACACCCAACTCAAAGGCCAACCAGTAAATGGTAACTAATGTATCTAGTACTCGCATAGTGGGAAATCCAACAATTGCGCATGTAATAAAATATAGGTCATAAACATATTCCCTAGTCACAAAAACAAAGACCTTATTTAGAAATTAAAAATATAACTTATATATAATATAAGCCCTGAGGACTATATAAAAACAAGCACAAACAAGTCTCTCAGGATATTATATTTAGGCTAAAATCGAATTCAAATAACATATTGTGTTATGTTTAAAAGAAACCATTGCAAATCCTAAATTGGCCCATTGGCCCCTTAGATGGTTGTTCCGAGTCTGGGTGTCTTGTGCATGTCAGTTTACATGTCTGTGGATGCACTCACAATACAAGAGTAAATCCTAATGTGAAAAAAGAAATAAAAATGAAATGCACTTACTAGTGGCAGACAAATGTGTAATCAGGAATTCAATGTATACATACAGTATTAAACGAGGAATATGTTTTCAATACTTGATTCCAAATCCAGAATGAAAAAGATTCAAAGCAAATAGGCTGTAATAATGGTGTCAGATCTTAAGAAATATCCAAGGCGAGATGATTGTTGTAGAAATATGATTGTTGTTAATTATTATTGTATTGTATAATGTAGAAGCATTTTTTTTCAAAGTTTGTAAATGTGAGTACCATGGAGCTATTTTATGGTTTGTAGGTTATTATTGGTCCTGTTTGACATAAATGAGCATGGCAGTTGAGAGTTTGTCATGCTCACTCAAATGTCTCACTGATGGTGGCGCGTGTGTTGGATCATTCGGTTCCCTTTAAAATGGTTGAGCTGAGTGGTGCTAATATTCGCGTCAGGTCCGTGAACGGGCGCTGTCAGTTGAGACTGGTCATCTCTTAGCTGCCAGTTGCTATTTTAATATCTATATTTAGTTTTTATTTTTACTTTATTGACATTGTTCTCACATGATAGCGACAAGAAACATGTAACAGACATATTTGTAATTGCAAAACACGATTGAAAAGAGTGTCCATGGAGTTTCTTGCACATTCTTCTCCATAGAGATCTACGCTTTGGAATGTGCAATTAGCATCATTTTTTCTGACTGACTGACTTCTTGACATTTCAAAAGTGCCTGTAAATGGTTTATTTGAAATAAATGCTTTGAAATTTGAATTTGAATTTGAGATGTTTAATGGAGCCTAAAAGAAAATTCATATCCAGAAATTCAACGGTTTATTACCATTGTGCTATACTTCAAAACTAAGAAGTTAGATACAAAAACCAAAACATAAATTAATAAACAAAAATACCCTCACCCGTCATAAAGGAAGCCGGATATCGAAGCTGAAGAAAAGATCAAGAGGAACATCAAATAGACAAAGAATACATAAGACCACCGATTATGAAAAATCACCTTCAATTTAAAACACGTAGAAAGTAGAAAGCACATGGAAATGTTTCTTAAAGTTTAAATAAAATACTACTACATATATTGCTAAATGCTACAGTATATCTGTAAGTCTAGTGTAAATACTAAATGCACTCCAATCTGTGTGGTTCATTACTCAAAATATCATCTCAGACACTAATTTGCACGGGTCTCATAAATGATTTGGCCATTACATTTTTACTGCGGATTTTAAAATGACTTTGACCTCTGAGTTTGTTTCTGTGTTTCTTCTCAGAGCAGTCAGCTAGGAAACACAGGCCTCATCTAGTTTAATTAAACTTACATGTTTTAATTTTATATTTATAAATCCAAAATAAGAAATTGTACTTTAAAATTTAACGAATGTTTAACTGCAAAACACTGTAAATTGTACTTTAAAACTCAACGAATGTTTAACTGCAAAACATAGTAAATTGTACTTTAAAAACTTAAAGAATGTTTAAATACAAAACATAGTAAAATGTATGTGAAACGCATTTAATTTCAAAATCTTAAATACTGTAATTGCATTTCAAAATCAAATTAGCGTATAAATGCTAAATATTGTAATTGCACTTAAAATCTTAATAATTATAAAAAGGAAGACATGAGGTATAGACATTAGAAATCCTAAATACTGAAAACCGAAACAGCGAATATTGTAAATTATCATCTGAGTGCTAAATATCTTGAAATCTAAATCATTTTATAAAAAGGAAGAGATGTGGTATACACATTAAATGTAGACCGACTGAGGTGTGGCGTCGGGACACACTCGATCCGTTCCCGAGGACGAGTAGACGTCATTCTGAGGTTGTGCCTGCTTACTGATAATTTGGTTGTTTCATTTATAACCCAAATCCCTAAATAGTGATTATAGTGAACACCACAGTGACAAACAGTGATTTAGACACCGGATATCAGGAATATAGCAAAGTGATGGAAACAAATTGGAGATAGGTACCGACATTAAACTAAGGGAGAATAAAAAGGAGTGTATACACAAATTAGTGACAACTGTAGATGCTGTATATTATCCACTAAAAAACTACACGTTCCATACTTTAATACTAACGACTTTTTATTTCATCCTTAAAAAAATCAAAACGTTACTGCGGCCCTAGAACGCAAAGGGTACCTAACTGAAGGAACGCAGATGGGTTGTAGTCAGTAAAATCACAATACGACACTCTCTCTCGCTCCATCCAGAGCGGGAGGAGTTATTTGATTATTTTATCTTTTTTTCCTGGGAAATGGAAAAAAAGATAAAATAATAATAATAATGATAAATCCTTAATTCGAGCTAAACTCATATAACTATTGTTAGTTACAGTATAGTTTTAACTACAAAGCAGTAACGAGCTTATACGAACTTAAAAAGAATTTGATTAGCGATAAGCACGTGTGGAAAAGTTACAAACTATGGTGTTTTTCTAACTACCATTAACGTAATGCTACTTTACGGCACTTTTTAAACTAGAGGAGGTAGAGCAAAGGCCTGGCAACTATTACCAGCTAAGAGACTTTTAAGGCGGGTCTGTTTCTTATTTCTACCATTACAGTTACTGAACTCGTTCCATTTATGGGTGCAGGTCAAATTTACATTAGATTTTGTAGCTCTAATATTGTACTAATAGACTATGAATATACTACGATAGATAATACTAATAATAGTTTCTATAATTATGGCCAGAGAATAATTTCTTTTGTGTCTTCAATAGCGTCTCACAAACGCTTAAATAACAGTTATATTGTCAAACTTGTCTCGCCATAGCCCATTCCTGATTATAATTTATATTTTTTGTTATGAAATTAGTACCAATTAACCACTCGTCTTATAAAATTACTTTTTAAATAAAATATTCTTTAAAGCGCCGCACTTCGGAGATGGCGATGCGCCCATCATGTGGGCAGCACTTCCTCTAATTAAAATATTTAACATGAAAATCTATACAGACACATGTATCAACGCTAATTAATGACGAAGTGAATAAAATTCAAGGAATTATTGTTGCGTGATTATAACTGCATCTCTTCCCAGTGAAACACTAAAAAGCTTTAAAGGAGAATACTGCAGCACTAGACATTTGAAACAACATGATAGTAAAACTGCGGAAAGAAATTGAATAATTTCAGAATCGTATATAATTATATTTTAGGTTAAGTTTTAGCTAAAATGGCGTAAAACTTTTCTTATTTCCGTGCCGGTGTTCCGTGACTTTCGTTTAAAAAATATAATCAAAAGTACTCACCATGAAATGTTCTCCATGTTTATTGGTGAGCATATGTGCGGCTTGGGCCTCTGCATGCGCGTCTCTCTCGGGCAAATGGAGTGCTAGCATGCGCTCCGCCACATAGCACAGATCTAGCCTGCTGCCAGGTCCGCCTGGGTAGCTTGCCGATCGGGAACCTCCCTGGGAATGAAGACCAGAGTTATAGTAATACATATAATAATAGTAAGTTATAAATCTATAATATGAGAGGATTTTCCAAAATTCACCTCCTAAGGGGATGAAACGGGAATTAAAAGTTTGTATAGAGAAACCTAGTATGAAAAATTGTAATATGATGATGAGTACTATTTTAATTAAGTGGTTGGAAAAAGTTTCATAATCCGATGTCATACCATGGTGCCAGGCACCTTTCTGTAACTAGATACTAATTCCTACTCTTGGCTGCTCAACCTTGACCTTAACAACTACGAATGTGGTGGAAAAGGAGGATAGCTCTTCTGAAATTATAGGACGCAGAGTGTACCGTTTATATGTGGGTGTGATATACGTGTAAATGGGCGCAAATTAGGTTCTTCCTACTTTTAGTTCTAGTCTGAAGGGAAGTAAACAAGGACACTAATTGAGCTACGGACGTCAGGTGATGACAGGTCAAGAAATTGCTGTTATTTACGTCCATATGAGTACCTATAGGCACCTAGGATTAACACTAAGCTGAAGATGTATTTCTATAATGACTTTGACTAGCAAGGATACGGTCTAACCTACCTTTGGAGGACCTACAGGGATAGAGCTGCATTATTGTACTATTTATTAATAAATTGTATCACCCTTGTGCCTTATTGAGGTCAATGATCGGCCAGAATATTGAATTTCCAACCGATGAGCAGAAATGCAGCGCTTCAATGATCACATTATGAGACGATAACAAAACAAATTGAATCATTGTGAAACAAAAAGTAACAATACAATAAGCTTCCATTTTACGTCAGCTTACAACAGTTACAAAATAACAAAACATTAATACGAAAATTATTACCTATTCCGTTCGACGAACTACCGGTTTATGCAGTAACATTTACTTTAGGTGTAGGAGTAAGACCCTATACAATCCCATTATCTGATCCAAAAATCACAAGGTCAGCACGCAGGAAATAAACTACACAGCAATCAAAAGCTTTCACATGGAGTTATTTTAGGACCCCTCTTGTAGATTCGGCCATAACACGTGTTGCTGCTCGCCGGCTGTGCAGTGTGAAGGACTCGTAAACATTTGTCGAATCTTAAAAACAAGTTCGGAACAAATAATCCCGTCATAATTTCCGCTTTATGAAATAAAACCAGACGTGTGGAAAACTATGTAAAGCGTACCTTTGTTACGATAAACTAGAATAGAAAGGTGACAGCGAAGAGAAAAGCCCTGATTTGTCTTGCTTTTAAGTGTTTATGTCAGCCAACATAAGGTCGTAGGCGCGCCATAATTCTGTGAAAGTGTCCCAAGCGCTGCGTAGGCGCAGGCGCGGGCGACTCGATGCGAAGCTCTGTACTCTGCGAGCTTCGCCTTCAATGCAGTTAATCCGATTAGAGTAGTCGATGCGTAAGCGCTGCTTCCACGTGATGTAAATTAAGGCTATTTGAGCACAAGACGTTTATTTGTATCGATGGCCCATTAAAATGCTTATTATGGTTGATTAAAGATAATTGCGAAAATTGCTGAGAATTAAGTTTAGTTTCCTTTTGCAAAGGAATGTAAAGTGTGTACCTTGTGAGAAACTGCTTATTTTGCCATTGGAAGGTTTATACTACGATGGACGATTAGTTCTTTCTTTAAAATGTTTGTGAAAATAAAAATTCAACACAATGATGATGTATCTTTTACTTTTTATAAGTTCTCACAATCGAACTGTCGAACCAGACTAATTTGCCTGGATGTTTACCTAAGTCATTAAAGTTTCTTTCATTTCCAAAAATTTATGTTTTTATGTGACTTCTATCTTTTGTGATCTTCTATACATATAATAAATCTGTATAAGTTTTTAGTTGTGGGCGTATCACAATATGTATGAAATCGATGTAGATAACTTTTATTAAAATTTTGTGTAACTTGATATATTATTTTGGCTTTGTTTCATCACAATCGCTTGACTATATCGAAAGATATACTTCATTGTTTAAGGGTAGTTAATTTTAATGATTTAATAACAAAATTAGAATGTATTGTATACCTAAAAGGTGACTTAATATTTGAAAAAAAAAAAAATGGAATAGAAGGCTCAACAACATGTCACATAATATTTAAAAAAATTCAAAGATCAATTTATAATCAATATTCTTATTATACAATCAGCTAGTTGTATAATAAGAATATTGATTATAAATTGATCTTTGAATTTTTTTAAATATTATGTGACATGTTGTTGAGCCTTCTATTCCATTTTTTTTTTTTCAAATATTAAGTCACCTTTTAGGTATACAATACATTCTAATTTTGTTATTAAATCATTAAAATTAACTACCCTTAAATTGATTAAATACAGGCATCAAAATGACAACAACATAAGTAATAATACTAAAGTAATTGTCATTTTGATGGCTCTTTTTTTAAATATTTTATCATCTTTTAAGCTTTATTCTACTTTTTATTTTTACACAATGTATGTTGTTCTAAAATAAATTACTTATGACTTAAAACAGAAACCTACAAAATATAAAGAAGTAACTCTAATCTATATTTTATGGTCGCCATTGAGAAAACATACCGTGCGTTCAATTGGTTTGGTATCGTGCCAAAAAAAGACGTGATATGAATATTATGATTGCATTACGTAAAATAATACACTCATTTCATATTCGTTGTAGTAAGCAAAAAAGAAATCGTTACCCTCTTTCTGGGGCAGTCGGGTGATAATAGATAACTGATTGACTTATGAGATGTAATCAATACGTTTCCGGTTCGTACACAAACATGATAGCTATCAATCACTTAATGTTGTTTAATGAAATGGATAATTAATTTACTGATCAGAAACAGCTGATAACGTACGTTGAGGTTAACACGTTTAGCTCTGTTGATATCACTAATCTTAATTTATACTATAACCTTTCCAGCACATACAGATTTTTCGCTTGAAAACAAAATATATTTTCGCATATAAACTTTCTTTTAGGTGTTCCTTTTTTACCTGTTCTCTCGAAAATGTTGTTGAAGCTGGGGTGGCGGGCGCACTCACGGCTCGACTCTAAAACAAAAGAAAAGAAACGTTATTAAAACATCAGCACAGATTACTGCCAAGCTGTTATTACGGCGACTATTGCAAAATAAATCTTTGTAAAGCCCCGCGAGGTCGGGCTGTCATTAAAATGAAATCAAAAGTAGTAATTTAATCCTTGTCATTTTTTCTCAATGTCAGCTTGGAGTTGATGGGATTTCGTTTCACAGAAATATTATTATCGTATAATAATAAATACGTCGAGGTGGCATTGAGAATGAGGAATGCATTTCATTTCACTATCTAACGTTAAGGTGAGCTCTGCTCGGTACATGATTTCATTTGGTACGAAGGCTTGGCGTAGTTTGTGGTTTAGCTGTCGTGACAGTTCTATTGACAACACTTGATGAACGTTTCTTTGTTAGCTGAAATCTTGTTTAGATAATGTTGTATTGAATGTGTGGTTGAGTTGTTTACAAGTAGATATGTGGGTGATAAAATTTAATAAAATATTGTTAATACAATTTAGTTTAATAATGTGTGATAAGGATACCTACGATAGAACCACCCGAAAGTTTTAACCTGAAAGCTCCAATTCAAAATCTTATAACAACAAAAACTGTTCGCACCTAAATAATTAAAATTTCAACACGACAAGTGTTTTTTTGACCTGTGTTCTTAATATACTCATTATTCTTTTTAATATCACAATAGAAGCCCTACAGAAAAATAAATTTATGTCTACATAATTTTAGCAGACTACGTACTAATTTGCTACGAAAATCGTAGCCTTTATAGAAAACTCGTAGCAGTTTGCGCGATAAAATAAAAATAAAACTTTGTATTTTTTATATATTAAAATTTTATATTTTTGACGTTATTAAAATCATTCTAGATCTAATCTATCAAGGTTTGGCAAGCATTGGTATATTGGAAAGGAACGTGGTCGGACGTGGTCGGTATCTACACGTAATTTACTGTATTTTCCTTCCTTAAATCAAAGCTAAGATTATATTTATTGTTACCATAAAACGAGTGTTGGTCAAAGTTTACCACAGTCAGTCTCTGGTGGGGTGTATCGCGATCGGATGGACGGGTCCCGTCAATAAAACCGACAAATGAGTCCCTCTGGGCGCGGCTTAAGTGATTACTGCAGCTTATACTGCTTCGAATTACCGATGATTAATAGAGGACTACGTTGTTATTATTTTATATGTCTGCTTAGTCAGTTACTTAAATAACCCAAATTGTAATTGTGTCTAACATCAATACTTTAAAATGTATCCTATAGAAGCTACATTTTGGATATCGTCAAATAGCGTCAAAAAATGTTCGACAAGTTTTTTTGCTGCATCTATAAAAAGAACTTGCTACTGTATTCTACGTGACGTCTGAAAACTGTCCTATGAAATAAATAAAATACAACTTAAAATATTACAACCTTTTTTTTGTATGTCGTTCGTTCCGTATTCGTTGGTACATATTTATTTGATGTTAATCAGAGTATTGAAACTACCATAAGTTACGTCGTTACTGAAGTAAACAATATTTTATGCGCGTACGTAAATAATAGCCATATTTCATCCGACTTTAAAACGGATATTTAAACGTGGAAAAATAGGTCACGTAGTTTTACTAGTGTTCGTGATATCAATCAGTAGTCAAGACAGACCGCAGTCGGAGCGCGGGTGTGCCCGGCGAGGCTGCGCGAGCGCCGCGCGGTTCTCACTGGCGCTCGCTGGAGGTAGAAGACTGCTCGCCATAGAGCAAATGCCAGCCGGTGAAGAGCTCTTGCAGCGTCTGCGCCCCTGGTGCAACGACCACGCATCTTTCACTTGAGCGCACGTCACCCAGTCCATCAATTTATTACAGTCTTTCGATGACATTTAAACTTGTGTTACTTAGTCTTTACTCTACAGAAATTAGTTTATCACATTTCTATAACACCCTACTGAATGTTCCTTAGTTAAATTTTATGTTGATAAAGTTCCTCGCGCAAAAACCTTTGCCTCACATCGCACAACATTTGAGTCTCAAATAAAAGGAAAAGAATGCTTGAAAAAAGGGAATTCTAAATTAATGGTATGTGTGTGGACAAAAACAAAGGATGTATGAAAGGAGCGTGTGGTTTATAGCGCCCATAGAGTGGCGGAGAGCGGCGCCCGGAGGCATGCGCCCCAAACCCTGCACTGCGACAACCGCGCTCTGTGCACTACGTCACTGTACTCAATGTTTTGATTCTTTGGAATGACATGACTGCTTATCGGAGCAGAATACAGAAAATTTTATCCAGTTAAGATATCGCTTTACGCAACTTTATTGTGTAGCGATGAAAGTATATTGTTTAAGTCTAAGCCTGCAATAATACACCTAATGGCAGTGATTTGGGTTGTGGAGTGGTTGCACCGTCACGTCACCGCAATAACCCTGACCTTCCTAATAAAGCGCGTGCTACGCGCGGGGTTGAATGACCCCGGGGCGCGGGGGTGTGCCTCATCTAAATAAAAGACCGTCATATGACGGGAATCAGCGGTCACCGAGACGCCGGGCCGCCGACGACGACTCTTTTCATTGCGCTAGCTTTTTGCTTTCAATAGCAGTGATTACAAACGGTACGAATGATTGCAGCGGTTCTTTGACTATTCTACTATTTTCTAGACAAAATATAACTGCTTCTTGAAGCAAGTAGGTTTCTCTACAAAGCAGTCTGATATTTTGTATAATTAATTACTCAGCGCTCTTGTCTGTTTTGTTACTAATTTGCAAAGCGGTTATCAAGGCAATGTAATTCTTGTATTGTGCTCCTTTATCTTATCTAAGAATGTTTAAACATCTCAATTAACGAGATACGAGAGCAATTTACTGAAATATTTTAAAATGAGTTTTTTTTTTCATTTTTAACCAATTTTTATATATTTTTTACCGTAAAACTCATGAAATTAATTCGTAAATTCTTTATAAATTCACTTAAAATTAAAAACTTTTTCACTGATCAACTTTTCACTGCACTTTTGTTTAGACATAAATTATTTAAATTTCAAAAATCGAACGCGGGCCACGTTAATTTTTCTTTTTGGCACTGGCCTAAAGTCTTTGAGCCAAGTTGCACAAGAAGTCCATAATACCAGCTCAGAGATTTATTTAGTTGGTCGGACACGCGTGAGGCGACGTCGGGAGCGGCACTGGCGCCGCTCCGCAGCGTCCCGGCGCTCCTCTGGCGGCACTCCGGCGTCAGAGCGTTGCTAGGCAACCGTTGCGCGACGCTAGACTACCGTGCACTACACACTCCACTGTTATCTTAAATACAACTTTAGGTACAGACAGTACATATGCGTTACACGACAGTCGTACCAGAGATTTCAGTACTACTAAGAAGGTTATTTCTCAGTTTTAAAACCCAGAAATTTCTAGAGTATAATGAGCTGGTATAGCTTTTATTCAAGAGCGACCGAATTGCATTGCTAACGTCAATTCTGACTAGATAAGAACAATTAATTTATTGTTTCGTTCAAAAAGCTCAAAATAAAAGAAGCGTTTATGGATTATCTTTGCTTAATTTATGTAATGAACTGATTTATTTATTATATTAACATCACTTGACTTTGAGTACTTAGGGTTTATAAAATAACTTACGAAAAGGTGATATCTTATCCACGTATTTATTAACAAATTAATCAAATTTGTTAATGGTATTAAAATGGTTGAACACTTTTTAATTCCATTTGGCTTAGGTACTTAATACCTATACCGCATCCTTAGACAAATGAATGTTCTTTTAGCGTTCCCGCCAAACGCTAAGTACCCACATTTTGTATGGCGATCACATTACTTAACACGACACATAACACGCGACTTTTCATTCATTCATTTTAGTCATTGCTATACATTTTGTATTCATCGTTTGACAAAAACACTAACAGAAAACGTATTTATCTAAAAGCGAAGGATTTTGTTTTCGGTGGAAAAATCATTTAATCATCCCCCGCTCTTGGGCGGTACGAGAGATAGTGTCAGACTTTTACTGACTAAAAACTCACCCCTGTTCCTTCGTTGCATTTTGTACCAGGGCCTTGTCTTCCTTTCAGAATCAGACCCTTAGCCCCAGTAGGCTTTGACCCTGCTGGGCCCCTACAGTTACTGACATCTCCAAGAGGCGCGCGTGGAACAGTACGCGCCGTCGACGACTTGGGCTCGGTCCGGACGGTAACATTGCTCGCCGTCCGCAAGCCCGCGCCTACGGTGGCCGGAAATCGGAATCAGAATCCCGGCGGCGGCTGGGGCGTGAGAACCGTTGCCTCATGCATGCGGCCTCTTCCTTTGCTAGCATTACTGCTTCGCAGAAGGAGGCGACCACCTACCACTTCTCCTAGCTCCGGACCATGGCCTGTACCAAGGCCCAGCGCAAAAGATCGCCGCATCTTAAAGCGAAGGTTCGATATAGACGACTATAATAGCGTATAACGCTGCTTTGTTTCAATATTTACATTAAACCTAAGCTCAGTAATCACAGGACGTATCATTAAAGTCGCAAGTACAGATTAACTCGCACTTTCCAATGTTTCAATTAAAATCACGTCATAAAGTTCAAATGAAAACGCGTAAAACCATTTTCGCACCGTATAGTTAGATGAAGTGCCAAGTTTAATGGGATATAATGAGGGTGTATTGATCGTCATTACACTGGGATTGAGATTGCCTTGTGAACTTTAGAGACAGTGAAATTTGAACTTTAGATATACATACATTTGTTGTGTCATTACCAAAGGGGGGTGGGTAATAGCTAAAGAACGCCACCCCCTACGTCTTTTACAAACTCCGTTTACTTCATTTACGTTTAAACATTGAATTACCTAGTTGACTAATTTTTTTTTATTGTTTCTATCATAAAGTGACTTTTTCTACAATAGCAAACAGAAAAAAATTTTCAAATCCGTTCAAAACTAAGTAAATTAAAAACTTTTCAAATCTGGCGGAAGGGGTAACTGTCAAATAACAGAATAAGGATGCACATACTGAAATGTTAAGTTATCTTATTAAGTTAGTGTATACAAAAGAGATAGCGAGATGTCACCTCCACGCGCCCACTCTTCCCCATTCCAATATTTGAAATGCTAATTAATACCAATATAATATTAATAACGATTAATAAAATTCGGTGTGATTTGTTGTTTACCATAAAATAATGTACAAAATTAATATAAACAATGGCAACTGTAGAATGAAAATAAAAACCGTAAAATAATTATTTACGTAGATTCCTGTTAGAAACAGGCCATATAGGCTACCCGGAACCCAGAATTTTCCGGGATTAATTTTTAACCAAAGAGTTTTCATAATTGCCATAATTATGTCATTCGATTGTCAACCCTTTTCCCTACAATTTGTTGATATTTATTATTTTTAAGCATATACCTACTGAGTTCTGGTTCGATTTAAATTTAAGTTTTGTTTTTTTAATTTTTTTTTGTGTTTGGCGATATACCTCATAATTTCGGATTAGGTCATTCACAGTGAGGTAAAAATAGGTATTTATACTTCTAGAGGTTATTAAATTTAATGTTAGCTGTTCTGTAGTTTTTCGATAGACTTTTATGAGAGTGAAAATTTTCAGTTAGCTTAAAGTAAATGTCCGTGCCGTACCTTCACGAGTCGTATTGATATAAAAGTAGTTGTAATGCGGCGCATGACGCAATGAATACCGGTTCATTCATGTGTAGTGCTGGGCGGCTGCGCGGCTGGGCGGGCGGCGGGCGGAAAGCTTCCGTAAACAAACGCGCGTGCATCGCACCGCGCCTTTCTTGACAACTTTATAACTAACCCCGATTGAAAAACATCTTCCTATTTTGGACATGCATGTTTACGTTAAGGTGCGCAGTCAATTTTCGGGATTACAAAGTGAGATGTGATGTTATACTCCTTGTTATGTCTTTTATAAACTTTAATTTTAACTTTAATTATATATTTTTTAGGAAGCTTAACACCGTAAGGTAAACCCTTTTTGTTCAATCACCACGCCTATAAAGCCGAATGGTTTATGCAGAGGTGTCTGTCTATAGCTAGTATTACACACAGACTTTTTAGTTATATTTAAGTCCCTTGTACAGTTAGGGGTCAAAAGTACAATTACACTTTACCAATGTTAAACTGTCTAAAATTTATTTGTATTAACTACTAGTTTATTCAATTCTTTAGATCTATGCTACAAATTAAATTAATCGTGAACTATTGACCCTCTTTTACAAATAAATTTTATACATTTTAGCATCGGTTGAATGCAACTGCACTTTTGACCCTTGATTGTACTTATAAGTCCCAAACAATAAATTACCTAATTACCTCACACTAATATTATGAAGGCAAAACTTTGTATGTGTTTAACGTCTTAGCGGATTTAGCACACGGGTAGGCCTTTTTATCTCGGAAGGATGTTCACTTGGGATAGTTCTCAACTTTACGCAGGCGAAGCCGCTAGTAGGAGCTAGTGTTACATAAAACATTGACAAAAGACCTGCAGGATGAAGTCACCGGAAGTACCCACGCCCTTTATTATGAACTTACCTGGCTGTGTCCTCAACTGATTGACAATGCGATATTCCCACAGGTATGGCCTGCGCAAGTTGGGGGCAACTCGTGAATGACAATCACGTATCACTTCGACAGTGATATTAACTTTGCAGATAACAGAAGTCCATATAAATTGTGTTTCAGGACGCTTTGACAATCGGCAACGGTAAGATATAGCGAACTTGTGTGTTTGTTCTAGATAATAAGATGGTGCCTGCAACATCATCCACGTCAGGCGCGTGAAACAGCACAGTGCCATTTGGTCACAATTTCAAGAAGTTTGTTTTTGGCGTGGAACGCTAATTATTTTTCTAAAATAAAAGTAGCCTGAGTTACCCCTTATGACATCTACCAGTGAACATCCAAATATAATCGGTTCTACCGTTTCCAACAAACAGGCAGACAGACCAACAGACTACCATTTAAAAAATTGCAATTTTGTTAACGTCTCGAATATACTTTCATAATTATGCATGCAGTAAAATAAATATATATTTTGATATTACAAACAGAGACTTAAATTTGATTAATATGTATAAAGGTAGGTTGCCTGGAAATAAGTGAATAGAAGTGTAGGTAGATCAACGCTTTTCGAAAACGAACTCGACTTTAGTTAGGCGACATTATCAGTATCATCACGATCCGCCATCAAGTTGTTCTTATCCAACCATACTGTGAGCAATAAAGATAAACAAGCAAACTGGTTATAGGTTGTACCTCTCGTTTAATATCCGAAGGTTAATAAATAGTCGTACGTCTTTTTCCATATATCTCAGCAAGTATGTCAAATTAATATAATTCGACTTTTATCAGAAGATCGATCACATAGCGCTTGATTAAAAACGTTGATTAAATTATAAGCAATTTGTTTACACGACTTCGTAAATAGGAAGTATTGAACGTCTATGTTCAAGTTGTCTAAAGACGTTAAACATTCTCACATAACCGGTTTTCAACTCTAAACGCTTAATTATCTTTTTTTTAACACTTCTGAATTTGAACTATTATTTTAATATCTTTATAAAGACGGAATGTATGTTTAAAGTTAAGGTGACGACGTGTCTGCTAGTTAACCCAATTCCTCTCTCGCTGCATCGCTGCACGGACTGCACCTTACGGAGATAAATATAAATAGTGACTCCATTTAAATTGAGTTTCTGCTGCGTGAAAATACAAGTGCAATGATCACTGACAAGCCTTTGAAAGTGGTCCACCAAAGTAAATATTACTTTAAAAAGCAACTAACGCGTAAGCGTAACGTCCACCAACGACTCGGAGCCCAAATATTTACTCTGAGACTTAATATTTACATAACATTTCATTTCTATGGAATAAACTTTCTATTTCTATCGTTTGCTTCTTTTACTCGCTGCTGGTAACTCGGAGGCTTGCAACTATGAACTGAGTAATTATACTATTTAAGAGAAAACTTCGTAACGTTTTCTTCATAGTTGGTAATTGGTATTACACTACTAACTCTACACTCAAACACAATTTGAATAGTTATAAAAGAAAACGAATTTCCTATATTTATTATAATTTTTTAGGGTGAGTATTCATCATATTATAGTTTTCGCACTCTTGGCGGAGCAAGACCAAGTGTCAGATTTTTACAGACCAAAATCAACCAGTGTTTATTTAGTTGCATTCCAGGACCGCGATGACTCTTTCGAACAACCTCGCAGCCCTACGGGCGGATGCTGAAGGCAACAAACCAGGCTACTTAATAAGCAAAGTGCAGTGTGCAATGGTCAGAGTAAACAACATTATCTCTCACTGTAAAAGGAACTACAATATTTTGCCGGTATTCCCGTAAGCCAGGAAGATACGTCGCCGCGGGCCCGCTGCTATCGCAATAGCTATCGTGAGAAAGTTTCGCGATCCGCCGCCCAATCACTTATCTAACATTAATCCCGGCCCGCGGCCTCTTTGACAGCCACTTACGGCCGAAAGCAATTTGTATTAATTACACCGCGCCGTTCTATATCGATGGCTATTTATTTTAGTTTTGCTCAATTTCATAAATTGAAATATACCTACATGTTGTTATGTTTACAATATTAGACGCAGCGTGAGCCACAATGTAGATGATAGTGATGTATGTAGCGTTGAGTGGAGAGGTGTGACGGTACGTGACGGTGAGCTTGCCGTACGGCAGCCAGAACAGGTTGTGTTGTGATTGCGGAGGAGCGGGTGGCGGTGTGGCGCAGCGGTATCGCTCGATCTCCGGGTCTGTGGGTCGGGTCGGGTCCGTCTATTGTTCAAGTGTCGAATTTTATTTATGGCGACGTCGGGGACGGCCCGATGGCCTGTGCGCCGACACCTGATGCGGTGATCAGTATCTCCCCGGTCGCCGGGTGGTCCGCTCACAACTATCCGAACTCGTACATAATAGTTTACAACGAGGTGTCATAATGTGTATTACTAGGTACTCTATTTGATTTGCACCGGAAATTGGTATTCCATTCAATAAGTTGTTTACACACACTTAATTTTTTTGTGTATTTGATAAAAATCCATCTCTGTTAATGGCTTGAAATAATCATACGTTATTTTGCACAGACAAACATAGGGTTAATGATTACAAAATAATGAAGGTCGAATGTTATTTATATAATGACATCATATACTAAACTACGTAGTAGGTATAGAATTTTAATGTATTGACGGCATTCCGATCCTACTGATACAACGGATTTGTATATTTTCTATTTGTAGCCTTTACTTCATTACCTACGTTGTATGACAAGAATGAAACTCCCCTACTGCATTAAGTCATGAGTACGTCAAAACCTACATTAATCATACTAAATTGTCCGTATAATGCAAATAGTACCTACGTACTACGTGTCAAACCCACGCCAAAACACATTACGTAACAGTTTTCTCGCTGCCCTACGCCTAGAAAACTGTTTAGCATTGTATTGTCAGTCAGAACTGAGATTAGATCACTGTATTTGCAATGCTAAATGTTCGACACTCAACTTTACTGGCACAAAAGGCATTAGGATTCCATAAAGTCTTCCCGCCACTCGGTGCTGTCCTCTCGCTGAATATATATACATACAATATGTTACATAACGCGCATTTCAACACTATTGTTAAATACTTTCGACCTTAGAAAGCTGAGTTGAGTAAGATACGCTTATACTTTTACTGGAATGCCTATCTAGTATCTACTATGCATAGATAATTTTGTTACCCCACAGGTCTTAAATGAATATTACCAGGGCTTTATTTTGAGGTGGTAAATCATTCAATGTCATCTCACGCTCTAGGGTGAAGCAGGAGAGCGTGTCAGACTTTTACTGACTGAAACCATACCTGAGTAAGGATTCAGGTGTGGTTTCAGTCAGTAAAAGTTGCCCTTTGCGCTCACAGTTTCAGTAAGGGCAGCAAAATTATTCGATAGAATGGGTAAAACACGAGTGGGTTTTAGTCAGTTAAAGACTGACACTCCTACTACCACACCGAGCGGGAGAATTTGATGATAAGAGACGATGGTTAGTAAAATGTGTTATCTAAGGATTTGATCATTTTAATTTGATGACCTAAAACAAAACCATATCCAACGCATAATCTCTACCAGCAATTACACTAAAAACTAAAGACGAAGAAACGACCGAAGTAATACGAACTTCTGCAAAACTTTAATATTAAAATATTAAGACACCTCGCTTGGTTACCTCTGCAGATATATTCTTTTCAAAAGTCCCGAGAATTCTGTAATATCTCTCTACACAATCTAAGACAGTTTCTCGGCAGGCTCAATTATTCATTCCTGGCTTCAGCTGCTAAAATACGCTCTCATCTGCGTATCCCTTTCTTTGAACCAATACATTATTCATGGGGACAGTGGTGTGGTTTTCTTTGCAAGTTAATTCTTCACTACAAACTTATTCCGGCCAACAATTTTGCTAGTTATTACTTATTCTAGAACTGCATTGTCCAGGACAGGTGGTACTTTATCTATGCGCTACTTTTAAAGTTAATTGCAAAGTATTGAATATTATAATAAGTGCAGAAGTCTGGGAAGCGGTTCTGAATGCTCTCGGCCAACACTGCGGGATTGTCCGAATGTGGCCCTGGAACGAAAGGGCGATTGGAGGATCGCAAGTTTTAGTCAATGAATGTCTGATACTCCCAGGGAGAAGTTATTTGGTGATTACTTGCTCAAAAAAAGGGTTGTGAATTTTGAAAATTAGGTATTTAACTATGAAATTGCCGTTTTTTAAAACAGGTTGCTTTAAAGTGTTATATGTTTGGATTGACTTGGAATTATAAATTACGGTTTGAATTCATTTATTTCTAAAGGTTATACTTAATATTACTTGATTTTTTTTAGAAGTTCAAATAAACTTTATATTAAAGGTACGTTATTCTTTTCCGGAATTAGCTATTTATTGGATTCTTTGTATTTTGTATTTTCTGTTATATTGCAGTTCTTATAACCATGAAAGCTAATAAAAAAAACGTTTTTTTCAACCTATCGAGTACCATAATTAGAGACACAATAAGAGAGCGAACGCCGGCGTCCGCTTGGGGTTTAATGAATTAAAAGTTCCAACGTAGAAACTATGCATTTCAAAGGGCAAGCAATATCAATTACGTATACCTACGACTTTCTTCTAACAAAAGAACTTCGTGCTCTTGGTTTAAAAGCTTCCTTTTTGGAAATTTTGTCTCGTTGCCGCACTGAGGAAAAAAGTTATTCGTGAGATAAAAATGTCTATTTTTGTTTCAATCACTTTCCCACGTGATAGTGATTGAAACAAAAATAGACATTCCATTCATTACCAGTTTTAAGTCCATATACATCATCAATATTGCATACCGCTTGAGACACATTGTTTCCACGGAAGAACTCATATTTTAACCCCTTTCATAAAATAAACTCTGTTATTTTTGAGTATCCGCGCTGGTGTAAGTGGGGGTGTATACCTGTTACCTTGTACTCGTAACTTTCAAACATGTTCCAAAGATTAAAAAAATAAATAAACTGTTGAAAGCATGGCAGTGATAGCTCTTAATTAATCTGCAACCCAGTTTAGCTCGTAAAATTTGCAATAGTTTCATCTAATTTGTATAAAGAAATGTCATTGCAAGTCCAATAAACGTACACGAAATAAAATGTAAGTAATTTCATAACAAATTCAACCGGTTTGTCGCAATTTTGTGAGAATACTGAAACACACCTGCTAAATATAAACCAGCTAGACAATGTACCATATAGGTGCAACCAACCTTGTATTCCGTGAAATGTTCCTAGGACATAACATATATTCAGAAAAGGATGAACTTCATTCCTACGGAATATTACGAAGCTTTGGGACAAACTTGCAGAATTTCTTAGTAAGCGACCGTAAAAAGGTAAGCTTATTGAAATACTGTGTCGGCCTTTTGTACGTACGCCTATGCATATAAAGATAATACTTTGTTCTTAAAGGGAAGCTCCTTTACATATATTTGAGAAGGGTAGATATTGACACCCAGATTTTTCGATAAGTATGAAGTCTTTTTCATAAAGTTCTTTCGGATATTTCCTTTGTAATATTTCCAATAGATTAGATAAACGGAATCTATTATTATATATCATATGATGGATCTGTGATTGTCTGTAGATAAATCTAAAAGGCACAACTATCTATGTTTATCTCTCCTTTATATCAAAGAGAACAAAAGCTAATGACGAATGTCCGAATGCTCGCATTTACAAGTTACTGGTAAAGGAACACGGCCATTAACAAGTCGGAAGGTGGCAGCGATTGGTTCATCAATTATTGGGAGCACAATTACCCCATTAGTGGGGAACTGCGGACTACCCCGAGGCCAGCACTTACTGCGCCGGAAATTGTCATAAACGACCTTAGGGGACTATTTCTATAGACAGCTCACGATAGCGCAACCAGGGACTTAAAAACACCTTCATAAAGGTTACAGAATTATAAGTGTAACATGTTGAATTGGTAACAGAATCAAATATGTAACACTTATAAATGTGTTTTCGATGTGTTAACCCAAAACACTTACAAAAGTGTAACCGTAACATATCTGTAACAGATATAAAAGTGTTAACAGTGTTAATAAGTGTAACAGGTAAACGCAGCGTTGCCAAATTTACAATGTACTTTTTTATGGTTAATAAAGCATTAGATAGCCGAAATCCAGTTGCAGTCTGTTGTATACGTGTAAAACAGTATTGAAAATATTCGTGATTTAAAATTTAAGTTTATGTGAACAGTATTGACTGCAATGGATTAATCAATCCTTTCTTTAAAAAAAAAACCTCGTTTGGATCAAGATGACAACCATCCTAAAATTAACTTCTTACCACTTCAACAAGAAGTTGTGCGACCTGATAGTCCCAATATCTTGATAGAGTCGGAAGTATATTCGGAGGATTATTCGCAATCAATCCTTTCTTATAAGAGAAAAACCCGTCTGGATAAGGACGAAGACTATCCTAAATCTATCTAGATTTATCTAAATCTAGATATTTACCACTTCAACAAGAAGTTGTGCGTCTTGACAGTCCCACATTATTTGAAGATGATACAGAACGAAACGAAAAGTTTGACTGCAGAGAAGTGTGGTGGGAAATGTTCGGAGTGTGCGTTGCATAGTGAAGGTTTAGTTGAACTAATGGATCTAAGAAACAAGCATTTTAAGTGAATTAATTGTTCCGTATGGTGTCTGGACGCAAAGAATAACACCATTCCATCTCTTCCCGTGGGTGTCGTAAGAGGCGACTAAGGGACTTACCAGAGAATGGGCAGCAGCATTCTCTGTGAATTGCAACAACCACACTCCGATCGCCAACCCGCATGGCAAGCGTGGCGATTATGGCACATATCAAGCTTGAAAGATCTCGACTGATGAAGTCTACGCTCCGTCCAGAACAGATCCAGATTCAAAACTCCGAGAGCTTTCAGCTCGTACTTCACAATCGTTTCGAGTGCCTAGGTGGCTCCGTGGACGAATAAAAGTATGGGTTCGTAGAAACTGTCCATACGGTCGGGTCTAAGTTTTTTAAGACTCGTCGTACAAAGAAGAAAAGGCTCCCTGGTCAAATTTTCGACCATTTTTTGAAAGAGAGGCGTGAGATGATTCTCCAGTTTTCAGACAATGCGTGCATCTACCGGCAACTCAATAGACGGAAGTCCTTAAAAGGCGATCTTCGCCTCTTTAATACCGAAAGGATTGAGGACGCGATCGAGCGGAATAAAGGCTCCATGGTTTTTGCAAGAGATCTGTCTATAGGGCAGAGCCAGCTCACGAAACTGAAGACCGAGGGTGACAGAGTCATATCCGCTAAATCGGAGCTCCTGGGAGAGATCGAGGCATTCTATGGACAGCTGTACACGTTTGTCACAAAACCCACAACGAATCTAGCAAACGACCCAAGAGCTAGATTAATCCGGCACTATACCGAGGATATCCCGGAAGTCAGCCTGTACGAGATTAGGATGGCTCTGAAGCAGCTTAAAAACAACAAGGTATCGGGTGACGACGGAATTATAGCCTAACTCCTGAAGGCGGGTGGAAAACCGGTCCTAAAGGCACTTCAAAGGTTGTTCGATTCCATCATACTTGAGGGAAAGACGCCACAGGCATGGAGCAAAGGTGTGGTGATACTTTTCTTTAAGTAAGGCGACAATGCACTGCTTAAGAATTACAGGCCCATCTCACTCCTGTGCCATGTCTACAAGCTGTTTTCCAGAGTCATCACGAATCGTCTCGCGCGCAGGTTTTACGACTTCCAGCCTCCTGAACAAGCCGGATTCCGAAAAGGTTTCAGCACCGTAGACCACATACATACGCTCCGGCAGGTTATACAGAAGACCGAGGAGTATAACCTGCCTCTATGCTTAGCGTTCGTGGACTACGAGAAAGCTTTTGATTCGATCGAGACTTGGGCTGTACTGCAATCTCTCCAACGGTGCCAGATTGACTATCGGTACATCGAAGTGCTAAAGTGTTTGTACGAGAACGCCACAATGTCAGTCCGCCTTCAGGACCGGACCTCGAAACCTATATTTTTTGCAGCGGGGTGTGAGGCAGGGAGACGTCATTTCTCCGAAACTGTTTACGGCTGCAATGGAGGATGTCTTCAAGGTTCTGGACTGGAATGGACTAGGGATTAATGTTAATGGCGAGTACATCACTCACCTTCGGTTTGCCGACGATATTGTAGTCACGGCTGAGACTACGGAGGAGCTCAGTACAATGCTCAATGACCTTAGTAGAGCTTCCGAAAGAGTGGGTCTTAAAATGAACATGGACAAAATCAAAGTCATGGTAAATAACCATGTAGCACCCACTCCGATTAAGGTCGGAGACTCTGCACTCGAAGTTGTAGACGATTACGTTTACCTGGGACAGACAATCCAGTTGGGTAGATCTAACTTTGAGAAAGAAGTCAATCGTCGCATCCGACTCGGCTGGGCAGCGTTCGGGAAGCTGCGCGGTATCTTCTCGTCCAACATACCACAGTGTCTCAAGACGAAAGTCTATGACCAGTGCGTGTTGCCAGTGATGACATATGGCACTGAAACATGGTCGCTTACAATGGGGCTCATCCAAAGGCCTTATATATTTTTTTTAATTGATATTTGAATGACAAAATTTGGGTTTTATTTTCATAAAGTAATAAAAAGTCGATGAAAAAGAATCCACAGGGCATGAGAAGTGTTTAAGGGTCTGAAAGGATAGCAGATGACCCCTCCAATCGACCATTTCAATTTGGCACACGATGCACCAAACACCCTGTATATAACTAGAGTGCCTATTTCGCATGACAATTCCAATAAATGTAAAATATCTGTGAACAGTATTGGTTTTATTACGAGGCATACTTTCTGGTACTTAGTGTATTGTAAGCAAGAGATGGTGACTTGAAATAAAGAAATAATGGCGTATGCCGATCGGAAATCGGAATCGGAACTTAACAAAACAAATATAATTATGTTATGTTTAATGCGTTAGTGTGTGTGTACTGAAGATCGTCGTAGGCTTTAACAATGCGCGTCTAACACTCTTACGGCCGCCACGCGTTGTTGCCGTACTGTGCAATTACTTATATCTACCTAAAGCTATACTAAAACCGATTATTTCTGTTACACATATTAACACTTATTAACACATATAAAAGGTTACAGTTTGATTCGGTAACATTATTGTATCTGTAACATTTAAAAGTGTTTTTCTGTTAAAACTGTTTTAAAAAACAGTGTTAAAAACACTTATTACGGTTACAGTTTGAGTCCCTGAGCGCAACCCTTGAACGTTTACTTTGACAAATATAGATCGAAAAACATTTAAGTTTGAAAGATGAACTAATATATGTTTTTTCTTTCTTAGAAATATTTTTATCAATTAATTTTAATTTACTTGGGACATTTTATTGCTTATATCATAACACTAGCTAGTTGTTAAAACTGTGCCAATCATTATCCAGCGTCATAGCAATCACATTAAAACCAATAAACTGTATCGATTTACAGCTTAATTAAAATAACTAGGACTTGCGTTAAATAGCATTTACAATAATAACTAGTTGTCATAATAATTAAAGGTTAACACATAATTTATAGGATTACTTCAATATAATAAGCTGCTAGGTTTGATGGAGCTCTAGCTACTAAGGCACAGAACTCACGCGCGAGATATTCCTGAAATGTGACTCACTGGCTGTTGCTAAACATAATTGGCTGTAGCTCTATTGTTATAAATAATATATACCCTTACCCAATGTAAGACTTTAGTTATAAATTTATAATGAACTATTACGACAAGGATTTATTTACAAATAATACGGTATCTAGCTGCGCTTATTACATTTCAGTCAAAGCATAACGCCTATAACCTACAGTAAAATGTGATTTGTGCCAACTGTAATTTTCGTCAAACACATAACAATAACGTCTACTTATTTGAGTACTAAAGAGTAAGTGAAAATAGTTTAGTGCGGAACTGGAGCCGCGTGGGCGCAGGCGTGAAGAACAAATAGCCTTGCTCCGTGGTGTCCCAAAGCACTCGTAACATTAATGGTATCTACATCCGGCCCAGTTCTGCCGCCAATCTCGACCCTTTGTTCACAACATTTGTTACTTCACTAACAATTACCATTTCTATAACTTCTAACGATGTTGACGAGTCTGTGAAATACTGATGCTTTTCATTGACATGCCGAATAGCATGCAATCGTTACTTCCTTATAGCTTTTTGCTTGAGGTTTGTTATTAGGTACTTGCTTTGTGTGGTCACGGGCTTAATATTCCTGTAATGGACACATGAGTATTGGGTGTTACAGAGTAGGTACATAAAGGGTTGCTGAATGCCCGTGTAACTGAAAATAAACTGTGGTAAGTTATACCGGTGGGGTTTAGTGACGGCAGGCGGCGTGGCAGTCGCCGGCCACTAACCCTCAGTTTACGAGCGCGCAGCACAAAGGTACATTAGCGAAACAACAGGAACTCGCGGCTCGTGAGTGCGCCTCTAAGCCGCCGGAGCCCTGGGCCGCCGCCCGCCAGATTATGATTTATGACCAGTTAATGCAAATCTATAGTTCGAAAGCCGAGGTTCAGTTTCTATGTCGCGTCGTGTACGGGCGTGCGCGCGCGCAGGCTCGATGCTGTTTGACGGTTATACTACGTCCGCATACCCGCTTACTCGATTCAATTTTCTAACCTAATAAAATTGCCCATACATTCATTCTTCACGGTCGTCTCACGACTAGTTAATTACTATAATGTGATTTGAAAATAAAATAAACACACGTCACATGCGAACTTTTGATTTATGGTTAGAAGTTCCCTCAATTACTTACCTCTCGAGATAATTGCAGATAAATATGTAGTACATGACACGCGGCTCTCTACTCGAGACAGATAAGCATTAAATAAACAAACATCAGATAGATAATGAGCCCTGATAGCTTCGTAATAAAACTCTATGTAGTCTCGACACTACCTAATAAACAGATACTGAGATATACATACACAAGTGTACATATATAGTTCATATCTTCTGTACATTTTAATTAACATCTGATCTTTTATTGCCGTGCTTAATACTATTAACTTTCTTTGATAATAATTTGACACTGAGCATACGAAACAAATGTAAAAAGATAAAATTAATTTAGGGGATTACTAATCGTTCAACCGAGACGCTGTTACTATAGTACATTATGATACAAGTGTGTAATGTTTGTGATTATCGTCGAGGCGGTATTTAGACCCGAGCCGTGGCGAGGGTCTTAATAGAGCCAAGAACGGTAATCATTAATTACTCACGTGTGTCATACGACGTTTTTCGATACACTTGTGAAGAAAACAACAGTAAAACTAGTAAAATTTTCTGTGACATGGCGGTAAAAATCTGTTTTCTTATGCGCATGCATCATTTTTTTTATTTACTTCTAGAGGAAGGCTGAGGTATTTTGATCATACTGCCTAGTCTTACGTTTATGTTTTCTTGCGTGAAAAGTTTTTACGATAATGTCTTTCGTAGTGACAATAGAAAACGGATGTAAAATTTTGTAATGATTTGTAGTATTTAATTTTATTTAATTAATACAGCCACTGAACTGCACTGGAATAAAAAAAAACACGCCAAAATCCGCGCGTATCTTAAAATGGCGGCCATAGACCACAAAAAAAAAACAATTTTTATTTTAATGTACAATTTATTTACTAAATGTTTTTTATTAAATAAATCGTTTGTACAAGGTGAATTGGATAAAATAAGTAAGTAAGACACTAATTTATATACCTACTATTCAACTCAATAACTTAATGGGAATTTTATTCGAGTTCAAAATTTGTTTTGCGAACAAAGAGGTTGAACAAAGAGTTTTTAACTACATTATAGCACTAGTGCGTAATGGTAATCAAAATGTCACAGTTTGGTAACTAGTGCCATTATATATCTAAGTGCAGTGCAATAAGAGTCACTTTCTGAGCAAGTGTGTTGAAAAAGAATTTTACCATTTCAGAATGATTTCAGATGACAGAGAACAACTCAGTAGATGTAGCTAGGTATCTGAACTTTTTGCAAACTAGGATAGCATAAATATGTTTTAAATAATAAGCTACTTTACATAATCAGCCTTATAATGTTTCCGCGGCTGGGAGTCAGGCCTCCTTGTTAGGAGTGGAAAAGGACAGTAGTCCACCAAGCAATTTGATCTTTGGTTCTAGGACATGCCGATACGACATTCCTCCCGATGTTTTCTTTCACCGTTTTGAGAGCTGTGGTAATAATGAAATAAATTACACACAGTAATGTGACTGGCTGGGTTTGAACCCGCGACTTACAAATCCTAAGTCGGGTCCGTTACCACTGAGCCACTTAATAACGTGAAAAAAATTCTTGAGTCCACCATAGGGGTATGGTGAAACCATACCTAGTGTGGTATACACATTAAATGTAGGGCAAGTCAAGTAGTTGACGTGATGACATGACAGTCTCGAGTCTTCCCGAGGAACGACTAGACGTCACTCTTGTGTTGTACCTGCTTACTTATAATTTGGTTGTTTCATTTATAAGCCTAAATCTCTAACTAGTGATTCTAGTGAACACTACACCTAGTATAAATAAAATCTCCCAAATCTTAACTATACTGACACATTTGGAGTACAAGTATATGAACACAACATAGAGATTAAGTGCGTTGTTTTTTGGTTTCGTACGGCAACAGCTGGTAACAACGGAACTACTAATTTGAATTTTCCCCAAAAACAACGAATAACTGTCCACACTAACGCGACGGTTCAGTTTCTTGCATAATCTAAAGTTACCTACTACTACATAGTTGTACTAATCAACTTGCATCTCGGTTCAGTTATTAATAAAGATTTCAAACAAACAAATTTGTTAAGATGCTTACAAAATGTGCCGTGCCTCATTCCAAGTCCAATTATGCCACAGTTCCATTTGAAACTAATTGTATTTGTCGCACTTAAAATACTGATGAGCAATACCAATAATTTCGCTTACCGAAATGGTGTCATAGATGCCGTTCTGTTCGGAGCGTAAGGTAACGGTCGCGGTGGCGGCTGGAGCGGCTGGCGGGGCCACGAGCGGAGCGGGCAGCGAGCGCGACGGCGTGGGTGATAGCGGCAGCGGGTCGCCATTGCGCGTCCACGTGCGGTGAATCTGCCAGCTCGTGTCTGAGAAACGTGCTCGGTCCTGTTGGAAAAAATATACAATAAATAAATCCGGTACAAAATTTCAATAAATGAAAATAATTTAAAATTCTACGGATTCACAAATGGACTCGTGCATGAATTGTGTATTGGATATAGGGATTTTTACACGCTGTGTTCCATCTTCAGGAAAAAAAAAGGCTCTCATCAAACTGAATGAATATTAATATGATTGACCCGAAAAAAAAGCTTTATTTTCCAACCATCAGTTGCACAAGTTCGTGTTTGGCTAGCTATATTGACCAGCACCGGCGTTAGTCGGACGTTGTTGAAACGTAAAAGGCGCACAAACATTATACGCCGTGTAGCAGCGTAGAAGCGACGTAGCAGCTCATAGACGCCGCGTAGCAGTTTATAAACTGCGTAGCAGCGTAGAAGCGGCGTAACAATTGTAGCCGCCGCGTAGCATCTTATTAACTGCGTAGCAGCAAAGACGCGGTGTAGTCGTGTAGTAGCTACCGCCGTAGTAGCGGCAGAGCCGCGTAGAAGTCAACATCTTGCTATATCGTATAAGTTATTTCGCTGTCACTGCGTGTCGACATGTAACGTCGCGTTTACGCTTCAGATTCATTTGATGATGGCTCACGCTGAAGCCATTTTAAATGTGAAAGAAAGCACCTCCTTTTAAAATAAGAGTTTAGACACGCTAGCACGTGAAGTCGAGGTTGTCACCAGCCGTGTTTGCTAACAATAGCTTTCAAATCCGGGTTGAAGACCAAACCATAACAGCTACTGTTGCAATTCTATTCATCCTTTAGATATGCTTAATTTTATTTAGACGTTTCTTATTCAGTTGGAAAAGCTAATAATGAAAAGCTATCAGAACCGTTGTGAATTTATTGTAGTCGAGTGGTGGAGCTAGGGCATAAGCATTACAGTTTTTGAACTAATAGTCCAGTCAATTTAGACATTTGAGGTTACAAAAATTGGTAGGACTTCTCAGATTTAATTTATAACGAAAAAGAAGTCCTCATCGATGTGACACCTGAAAAAAAAAACACTCGGGGTCAAAGGTCACAAAAACGAGTTTTTAGCGATTTTCAGCAAAAGGGTAAGTTTTATCACAAAATTAGGTCAGACAAAAATTGTAGATCAGATCTACATAAATGTCTAAACACTTTATTACTAAGAGCCACCTTTTTTGAGATATAATGATTCAAAAAATTTTAAGAGTTCATCGTCATAATATGCACACGTTTTCACGCCACCTATGAGGTAGTGTACGTAACTACAAATTTACAATTTTCAGATTTTGTTCTTACACTTATCCTATGAGACCTTGCTTCATGCCAAATTTCAGGGTTCTAGGACAACGGGAACTACTGCATGAATCTTAATTCCCTTGAGAGTGTCGAAATATACGTTTCTTGCAACATGAACGGCCGTATCTTTTTTTTTCGTTAACTTACAAGTTTGAATTTTTCACAGCTCCAAGGGACCGCAGTAGACCTGAGTATATGGTTTTAATTTCAACTCGATACCTCCATGCCTTCCCGAGATAAAGAGTCTTGACAGACAGGCTGACAGACTGACAGACAGACGGACAACAAAGTGATCCTATAAGGGTTCCGTTTTCTTCTTTTAAGGTACGGACCCTAAAAACGCGCTAAGTACACTACCTCAAAGGTGGCGTGAAAACGTGTGCATATTATGACGATTACCTTTTTCAACTTTTTGAATCATTATACTCGTATCTCAAAAACGGTGGCTCTTAGGAAAAAGTATTTAGATATTTTTATAGATAATTATCTGATCTATAATTTTTGTCTTGGCTAATTATATAATAGACATAATTATGTTACAAGAAATAGGGACCAATTAGTTCAACCAGGTTTTAGACTGGCTAAAGTGGCCTCTTCTTTCATGGGGTACTGTTTGAAATGCTATAATAAACTACCTCCACAAATATTAGAACTCAATGAAACGAAATTTAAATCTTGTATTAAACGCACACTATGCAGGCAAGCATATTATAAGTTGGAGGATTATATTCAAGATAAAAATGCTTGGCTCAGTGCTGGTCCAGCTCCTCTACCACCGAGGTGTACAAATTGATTAGTTTGGAAATTATTATTATTTTTTTTAATGCTTTTTTTTTGGGAATTGTAAAATATTATAAGTATTGTATAATGTAGAAGCATTTATTTTCAAAGTTTGTAAATGTGAGTACCATGGAGCAATTTTATGGTTTTTTATGTTACTATTGGACTTGTTTGACATAATGGAGTTTCTTGCACATTCTTCTCCATAGAGATCTACGCTTTGGAATGTGCAATTAGCATCAATTTTTTTTTCTGACTGACTGACTTCTTGACATTTCAAAAGTGCCTGTAAATGGTTTGTTTGAAATAAATGCTTTTGAATCTTTGAATAAAACTTACCGTTTTGCTGAAAATCGCGAAAAACTCGTTTTTGTGCCCTTTGACAGTATTTTTTTTCAGGTTTCGGAACGATGAGGACTTTTTAAGTTTCATTTATGGTGGTGTTTTGAACAATCCTATCAATTTTCAGCTGGGTGCGAATTATTGTAATCTTACCCTTATTTTTGGTCTAATTTGACTGGACTGCACGGAATAGACTAATAATTATTTAGACTCAGAAAATTAACGTTTGCAAGGTAAGATGTACTCAAAGGTCAAACCGACAAAATTCACAATGAAATAAATGAACACGAATATCTTAAATGCCCCTCTGAGATAAAATTACAGTGTATGAAAATGCCACAAAATTACAAGTCAAGAAGCTAATCACAGTGAGATTGTTTCGTTGCGTCAGCCGCTGTGATTAAGTCGTAACATTCGTAAGCAAAGGCCGGTGCATAATAGGATTGGTTTTATTATATTTACTGATTGGTTCCGCGGCTACTATGAGCGCTGCGTATTCCGGTCACGTCCGAGGTTTCTCAGCTGGACATCTTTGTAATACAAACCGCACTAGAACAGGATATTGGCTATAACAAACTTAAAAGGCGCTAGACACGTCCCTAGGTAACCTCATGACACACTACCGAAACACAGTAGGTATAGAACCTCTAACTGTCAACCTTAATTTCTCTCGGACTGTTTTCATGTAACGCAAAAGCCATTAGAGCTACTATTAATCCAGGTTACAGATTCAGATAGTCCAACGTTCATAGTTAATCACTACACGCGTGTTGGTTTAATGCTACGGTTACAGATCGATTGATTTATGTACCAAACGTTCCGAGACCCCCATCCAGTTAATTGGGGTGAAATTGAATAATGATTAGTTGATAACTTCCAGCGGCTTTCATTCCCAAGCGAAATTACCCGGAATATTGATAAATTGCTTATATGTAGTAGTATTTAAAACTCCCTTTTAAAAATTTGAAAATTACAATCATCACGAAACAATATTTTATGGAGGCGACGTTAAAATATATGTTTGAGTTCTTTTTACCACGTAAAAACAGAGCGTTAAATAATATGTTTGTAACAAGTGACAAGTCGTGCTTCGCGCGTTTATTATGCATTTGTAAACTGAATCCGTCGTGAGCTGCGTTCGACATGCGCGATATAAAAATAACCGGCGAGTAGATACGCGCATGGCGCTGTTTTGTAACAGCCACAAACAATGTGTAATTTATAAGAAGCTATAAATTGCTAGAATTTCAAAATCCCTGCTCTACATTGTGTGAAAATAGCACATCGGATTAACTAGCGGCGAGATAAGATAGCGAGCATCCCACGTGAGATGATGTGAGTGTTGTCAGTATGCAGCGCGGCCACGCTGGCCCATGTTCCCGGCCAGCACGACAGCGTGGGCGCATGCACTTAACATTTCGTTACTACTTTCAACACGTATCGACTAGATAAGCCAACTAGAGAATTAATAAAGTTATCCACGCTTCCAGTTAACCTCTCACATTATCCTTGATACAACTAGGTAGGTTCATACATTTTTCGTCCAAATTGGTAACCTCATTTTATAGGTCAATCTTTACTTGTGGTACCCTCCACCATTCTCAGTGAGAATGTTGTGCCTACCTTTTCTTAATCCACTTATCTACCATAATCGTTATCATTAATACATTGTGTATCATAATAGCATTCTGTAGATAATTCCATCAATTCATAGATAGTAGGGTAGGTAAATATTGCATGGAATAAGGAAATTTAAAGGCGTGAAATATCACTGGCTATTAGCCAAATTATAAATGTATTTTTAAATTAAATAATTTGGTTTTGTTATTAATAGCTATTAACAGATGTTTGGATGAATGTGTTTCTACTGCGTTGGCATTACCGAGTATTGGTACACACAAATGTACAAATGTTGACTCGACTTCTTTCTTCGGAGAAATCGTGAGTACGCTGTACCTACGTGGGTATTAGAAATTGTTAAAAATTCTAAATGTCGCTGCGCCCACGCTTACAGTGAATAGGAGGTAGGCTGCATTGATTGATTGTGGCAAACAACTCACATTGTTTGTTTGTAAACTTGTTAGAATATGTAAACAGTAACATTCTTCCAAATAAATTCTGCGAAATAACCGATGGATATTTTATTTATTGGAATGATTTCCAGTTTCATATTGAAAATTCCACAATTAGTTGACTGTTGACTGAGGCAAACCACTAACACTGTTTCCTTGTTAACTTGTTAGAATGTAAACAATAACATTCCGCCAAATAAA
The DNA here is from genome assembly GCA_961205895.1 of Mythimna pallens. Lineage (NCBI taxonomy): Eukaryota > Metazoa > Arthropoda > Insecta > Lepidoptera > Noctuidae > Mythimna > Mythimna pallens. Next base: position 14,698,241 of record OY540830.1, on the reverse strand, counting down.
TCCTGTGAAATAATCGATGGCCATTTACTTATTGAAAAGATTTCCAGTTCTATATTGAACATTCCACAGCACCTACGTACATATCTACTTATTCATTTCGTTCAGCGTTGATTAAATTCTCGTCAAGATGGTTTTCCAAATATATGCTCCAAATTTCAATGTACCTAACATTAAATTCTTGTTAAAAAGGCAATAGACATGTGTAAAAGGAAAACGACTAAAATGCCGACTGTACTGATTAATTCCAGTTATTTTTATAAAGTTGGTCTCATTCATTATTATAGCTATAGCGGTCCACTTTCCAGGGTCACAAATAGAACCGCAGGAATTCCAAACTGGAACAAACAAGAGTCGTTAATCAATCAACGTGAATTATTAATTAGTCATAGTTCTGTTCGTTTATTTCTAGCGACTGTGCTATAATATTTTATATGTCTTTCCATAATAGGACAAGAATAAGAAAATATTCTTGTGCAATAATATTGTAGTAATAAGACAATAATGGCCACATTTATTTACAGTACCTAATAGTTAACTCATGAAACTACGGAATAAATTGTATTACGTGATAATTACCTTCTTACAGACATAACTACCTAGTGGCAGTGGACATAAAACATTTTGGCTTCAGGCAGTCGTAAATATTTTTAATTAGTTATTTAACGATAAACCAAGCCAACTATAAACGTGAAGTTGTTAAAAATTTCGCATTCTATCAAATTAAAATTTCAAATTAGGCTAAATGGGACTAAATTAAAATAATCGCGTCATGTTTGAGGAAAAATGTACGAATTTTGTGTGTTTGCATAATATTTTTATCCTCTTTGTTTTTAATCATAAAAAGTATTATTATGTCTCATGCTTTCGCAAGATACTCAAGTGGCCCCTTATTCGACTTCCCAGGAACTCTCGGTTATTATGTCTGCTATTTAACATCCTTCACAACCCTCCTACTTGCAGGAACGCTTTTCCTACGCACGTCTTTCTGATGCAAATTGCAGGTCGCATCTAAAGAATCTCCTTAAATCCTCTCCCCACTCCACCGATTTCTATCCCCACTCCTTCACTGCGCACGCAGTACGGTTGTGGAATTTACTACCGCCTGACATTAGTGGCTGCCAAACTCTTGCTTGCAGTTTTTAAAAGTAGAGTAAAAGAACACTATCTTTCTATTTCGTCATAGTTGCATATTAATATGTATTACTGACCCGGTGATCTTCATACCTTCTAACAGTCAATGTATAGTATATCTTTCGATATAGTCTACAGATTGCGATGAAACGAAGTCTAAGTAATATATCAAGTTCCACACAATTTTAATGTAAAAAAGTTATCTACATCGATTTCGTACCATTTTACGTGATGCACGTACCTACAACTAAAACTTCTACAGATTTATTATAAGTATAGATTGTGTTTTTGTGATATTTATTTTATATATGTATGTTTATAATTATAATAGTATATCTTCTTTGCATTTTATATTATTTCAATGTTAACTATGTGTTTTGTATGTACTAATTATTCCTTTTTTTTCTCCTTTCGCAGGTATGCTGGAAGAGATTTCTATAGAAATAAGCATCACCTTTGTACTATTCTTCTGTTTCCTTCTTCTTTTTTTTATTATTATATGCAAATGTCGTGGTCAGATCTCGGAATTGATCACTTTATGATATTACTGATTAAACTGGCCAGATAGTTTAAACGTTCCTCGTTTGGCCATATCATTGATATAGGATTTCTATGATAATAAAAGGTCTAAATAAAGTAGGCCAAACGAGGATTGTCATATCATCAAACTTTAACGTTTAAAACGATCTGGCCAGTTTTACTTGGTCAAATCATGAAGTGATCAATTTCTAAGATCTGATCACGACATATACCTTAATAGTTAAATAAATAAGAAAAGATAAATACGTTTAAAACTTAACTATGTAGGTAGGTTTCTAAGTACTGTAATTGATGTAATGGAATGCCCACTTGTAATCAGTCTGAACATAAAATTAATTCGTGTAAGTAAAATAACATTGGATTACATAATTTCCTGCCGTCCATTTCAGTGCAGCTTTTCCGTTCCCTCGCAAACCCATTACATTTAAATAGGAATACAAACTACAAACTCGTTATTAGTGCGATACCAATGCAAGTTGATCACGTAACATACAGAGGCCAAGGACAAATGGCCGCAGCACATTAGTAGTGCGATTGCGCGCGCTGATTGCGACTACAGACACACCAGCTCGCCGCGTTTCTCCGCTTCCTTTATCCCGTCATGCCATCTACGGTCTTTAAGTTTAACTGCTACAGGTCAGACCAAACCTCATTAGGACCTTACAGCTCGTTGCCCGTGTCAATCGTGTACCATAGCTAGTACTCTAAGGAACTTACCAAGATATGTTAAAATGTTAAGCATGCGAGCGAAGAGGGATGGAGTTCAGTTCAGGTCGTCAAATGGATCGCGTTAAGAGGTCGTGGTAGAGTCTCTGGTCTCCAGTTCACAACATTATGTTTCTAAGTGGTCATGACTTGTGTTTTATTAACGTTTGGCATTGGTGTTTGACGAGCAGATTTAAACATCTGTATAAATAGCTTTCAGTGTAACGTTGGTATGGTCGTTATGAGATCATAAATGCCTATTAGGTTCAACATTAGCATTACAAAGATCTGAGATAACGCGAAACGAAAAACGTTCGTCAGTTTTTGGTATAAATTCAAAGAAGGTTGCGAAAATTTTTTTTTTTTTTGTTTCTGAGTCGCTGACTGCGCTCAACAGTTCGCAAAAAATTCGACGTCTTTGGTTACTAGGTATATAATTAACAAAGACGTAGGTATCATTGTGGAATTCTTGACCGTGACTTAATAGTCTGTGTCTGATGCTGATTGATGGGTACACTCACAACTTGATCGAAGACGCTAACGTAAATATTATTAGATAAAAGAGGCCTCTACATAGCCAGGCTCGATTACTGTGTTAAATTTATATTATTTAGTTTAATTATCACGTATTGGCCAGTTTTAATTGGAGAGCGGACGCTAGAAGCCATATATATTTTCGATTTCGCAGAATTGAATTGCGCAAGTGGCTAAACGCAGGGAGCCCTACTTCGCGACGCGGCCTCCGTTGATAAGATAACCTTGCCTTTCAATTTGCTTAGCTAAAGCGTACCTACTTGTGGTACTTAAAAACACGCTTATCAATTACAGCCACGTTATGTGAAACCGTCTTATTTTAAAAATAATATAAGAAACACGATGGGTTTCCTACAAAACTTCCGGTCTACTATCGTTATCAACAAAGAACGACGCTATTAGAATGAAGATAAAATGTTTACATTAGTCTTAATGAAGTTTGGTGTCATCTATTAAATTACTGTACAAGGATGCTGCCTGTCAGTAATGATGTCAGCCCAGCTGTTAGAGTAGTGTAGTATCTATGTACGCGAATACTTAGTGATATCTACAAGATGTAGAGTCATGAGCCATGGGACTATTAAGTACCTCGTGTTCAAAGGGATCGTCTGTACGGGGAACCTGTTTCTGTTTATCTGCGCTGAACGACAGCCTCCTCTTGAACAACTTCATCTTGACGCAGTGGACGCCGTCGTGCTGCTAGTCGCTGCGCGTGTCCGGCGCGGTACTAACTCATTACGAGTCAGCTGCGTGACCGCAACTTAAGACTTGTTTTTTTCACTAACACCAAAATTATTCTAACAAATTTCCTTAGAATGTACAAAGAAAATAGTGATCACAACAACACTTGGGCAAGTTAGCCGCGATTTTTTTGAAAAACCGCGTAAACTGCCTACTTTCGCGCCATGTAGACGCGTTCGGATAGCAGGAGTGTTCGTGGTGGGCCAGCACTGGCGTCAGTGGCGCATGTCCGTGGTGTCGGTGCGGCCAGGTCGCGCGCGCGTGGCGCACTGTCCGCACGCCGCACGCCGCACGCCGCGCGCCCGCCGTCACCTTCACACCGTGACACACGTGTGAACCCGCCCCCCAATGTTTACACATTTATCTTCATCACCGACCTTTCATAAATCAAAAATCACAATACCACCTTGCGTGATAGAATGCCCCAAAAATGCTACAAAATCTTATGGAAAGATAGCCACTGGGTAAATAGAACTGTAGATAATTTTTTATCGTAAACTGACCTACAAACTCCTGAGATAAAGTAGTGATGATACCTTCAGACCATGTACTACTTATATCAAATTTCAATTTCAACACGATGGGAATGTCTAGCGTATGAAATGGAGAAGCAGCATCCGTTGTTGCTATAAACAATACTAAAATAGGAGCGGCTAAGCTTGCTGTGTTTGACAGATGTCAATTACATGAAACGTACAGACTCGTTCTCCGGGCACTATTATAATTGTACATATTGATACATGTTGGAAAACTTTTTAATTGCAGCCAAAGTGAAATATACGTCCGAATCGAAGGCGAGACCGTTTTAAGCTGAGAAACTGCAATGAGGATTGCCTACGTGTAGATAATGAACAACGTTTTTCAACACATTTCAACACAAACTTCATGAACATAATATATGGTCGCAAATTAATGTGAGATGTTACAATAAAAAATATAAATTATGTTAGGGGCTGGTCGCTGCAGTTTTCTACACTAGTCCGAATTAAATTACATTGATATCACAAGCTTAAAAGCGGTGGGGTAGGAGGGGTTTTCGAGTAAGTTTGTTGAAAGTTGAAGGCATGAAGTTTAGATATTATTCAAATATGTTCACAGTCATAGTTATTATTTATTTGCAAAAATAATCACATACTAAGTTGTTTCTTGTTATGATTTTTTTTGAAAACCGTCGTCTCTGTTGAGACGTTAATGTTCCACATTTGTCACTTGAAACAACAATTAAGTACAATTTCATAAGTTAGGCTTAAAACATTAATTTACAAATTATTAAAATAAACTCTTAGATCGCTTTCTACGAGAACATTTGAAAGAGTAACCGTGGCCCTGGAACGCAAAGGCTGACTGAAAAACTGGTACACGTCTTCTCGCTCCAACATAGAGCGAGGATTAGATGAATTCCAACAAAAAAAAAATGGCCCTTATTGTTGAAAGGGAAATCTTTAACATGGTAAGAATGGCGGGTTCGATACTGTACCTTATCTAAGTGTTAGCCCATGCTTAGATTTCTAACATATGTAGTCTCGGTACTACATACTTAAACAGGGGATGCAAAGGTTATAGAAGTCGAAGGACACCATTTTACCGATCATATCATATCGAGGAAGCTTTATAGAAACCATACCGACAATTTTAAAGACTTTCTGACCTTACTTAACACGAACATGAAACGACGTGAAATTCTCAATTCAAAATCCTAGAAATATTAGCATTTAGAAACGTTATAGCTACCCCAAGTTCAGTACGCAGATACGTTTACAAGCAATAATTTAGGAATACGCTTCTAATTGACATTTAGTGAAGCTGGAGATATTTCATTATGAACGGCAAATAATACTGAATTGATTTCAAGAGACCCGGAGCGCGTCAGCAATTTATTTCACTTTATATTTAACTACTGCAATAACAGCTAAAACGATTTCAAATTGGATTCCTCGATGTAAAATTTGTTTAACTTTGAAATATCGAAAGCGCTTTGCCCTTCCCACCCCTTGTTGCTATACAATGATGAACAATTTTCTCTAAGCATCGCCGCGGTGCCGTCATTTATTTGTGAAATATTTCTTGTCAGAAGAGTACAAGGTGGAAGTTGTCGGAAGGTCTTCCACAAGGTGGACCGATGACCTGGTGAGGGTCGCACGAATCCGATGGATGCGAGACGCACGGGACTGGTCGTTATGGCGACACTTGAGGGATGCTTATGTCCAATAGTGGACGTCTTTCGGCTGAAATGATGATGATGTTGATGAGAAGAGCACAACGATGTGAAATAATTCTATTTGATAAAACATTATTCTTATTTCCTTGACCACTTAACATAGAACTGAAATATAACTAATTTATCTTCCTGCTTTGTTTGAAGTTATAGATTAAATCAAAGATCTTCCTTCAGCATATTACAATACTCTGCACCTCACTTATAATTATAATTAGCACCACATTTTGCGTCATTTATTCTTATATCCACACATAAGTATGCAAGGTTGTTATCTCATACATAAAATACATATAAATTAGCATAGATCCTGCAAATAAAGTTGTACGCTGTATGGATTTCCTATCGCTCCACGTTATTTCATCCGTAGGCAGAATATTTATATGTTTGATCCCTAACTTGTACTTGTGTACTTGTAAAAAGTAACTGTTCTCAAGACCTCATGTATGCTTAATCCTAAAAAAATGTAGCTTTACCGTCCGTTGGTGTTTGTACAAAAATCAAACAGGAAAAGGAATGTAGAGCCCGGAATGTAGCGCTCACGTGAACCTGTCAGTGTTTGACTTGTCATTAGCGCTCTCTAAATCCTTCCTGGACTTAACTGGAGCTATGAGAAACTATTTTATCTTCCATTCATGATCACATCTACGTCAGCAAGAGTCGGTAACAGCATTAGATATTGATTAAACACATAAATAATTTAGTTATTGTCTGTGTCCTGACCTTCACAAACGGAACTAATATCTACTGTTTCTAGTAGATAATACATATTAATTATATTTTTTGCTATTCCAGTTCGTGTAGTAATAACCCAATATTCTCTAACAAAGATACATATAATAATAGAAACAGCTCCACATATCCCCAATAGCGAAAATTTGCCAAATGGCGTGAAAATGAAGTCGATGGCAGGCGTGCGCCACGTTCTGACCCGCGCTGTCGACGTCAATCGTGCCACTTTCTTGTTCACGTCTCATAATCTTAATGGGAAGTAATATCAGCAATTTTTGCTCCAAAGAGGCCCTTATATCAACCATATCTCGCAGCTCATATCGATTCAGCGCTGAATATGCCAAAGTTAATGATCGAACTCTTTGAAGATGCCTTCCGAAATAATTATAGCGAATTCATTTATACTTCGTGTTTCCAGCAATTATCGGTTAAACGCACCTTACACGGGTCCATTTAACGTCACACGCGATATGATTTTTATATCATTACAGTTATAAAATTTCAATAGTACTGATAAGATATTTTTACGTTAATAGCGTTGTTAAAAATAAGGAATCTGTTTACAGATAAGGAGATGCGTAGTTAATTAAGGAGGTGCGGTAAATCAAAAAGTTTCTTATTACAAGGTGGGTACTTTCACACTTACAGAGTTTTGTACTTGCGCCAATATCTGCGCGGTATTGGCGGAGTCGCTCAGCTCCACGGCTCCGGCCACCTGAAACAAACAAACAGTTCTCAGCTACATTAAGTGGGTCAATTGTTCACGAGGGACAGACTCCGCCCGGACCATCACGAATGGCCGAACTCCGTATATCATTTGTATTGTGCCTTGGAATTGGGAGAGAACAATACAGAAAGATATGGCCAATTTTAGAATATTGTACTTGTGAACGTGATTTGGGAACGCAAAAAAATATCCTGTTTTTGTATAACCGAAAGTTAAGTCACGTAAATAAAAACCATGACATTGTAGCGAGGCCGAATGAGTTCGGAACAAGATCTGCATTCCATCTGAAATACGTAGTCATAGTTATAACTCCTAGGCGATAGAAAGAGCTGCCTCCGCCCGAGGCAGGGCCGCAGGGCGCAGCGACCTTGTGCCACTACGCTACGTATTCGCGACTTGGTCTCGGACTCACCTTGCCAAAACGTTACGTGCCACTGCAGTGTAATAAATTATCATAGCTGGTGGGTTCGATTCCCGTACTCAGCTTTAATTTGTACGGATTGTGTATCAAGTTCTTATTTACTAGTTCCTTTGTGTGCTTTTTTGAGGAATATGTTCTTCGATTTTGTCTAAGAATGTAGATTATTGGTCGTATGTTATTTTGAAGCATCCCATAAAATGCCTGTAACTAAATTGCATGGTACACGGTACAGGAAATCCTGTTGTATCCTTTTTATCCTGTTATACCTTGCAGGGCATCCCTTTTTACGAAACAAAAAGCGTGCCAACAAGATACCTTCTTAAAGTGATAAAAAACAAACAACCTTTATTAAAATGGGTTCCGATACATTTACAATGTTTCCTTTTTCGAATCGAACTTTTGCAACTTAATTTACGCGATAAGGGTGGAGGAACAAAAACAAGTTGGGTGCGAAAAGTCGGGACAACACCCCTCAAATAAAATACCGTTAAATTAAATGAGATAAGAAAAGTTGGCTTTAGAGAACAATGGTACTTACAAGTCAGTGAAAATGTTATCTATTAACCAATTACTCAAATCAAGAGAAAGTGGTAAATAGGTAGTTCATAAATGGACATAAAAGTGGATTTACGTGTATTCGTGTGAAGGTGCATGCGAATCAAGCTGCCCTGAGGGGGTAATTTGCTGGTATTGTACTCTGGTGTGGCGATATCTTTGCATTGAAATGCATTGGTCACGGGACTGTGCCGTATGCATTGTGGAGACGTAGCTAATAGCTGTAATAAGATTCGATATGCCATTTGTTAGTTCAGAACTAAGTAACCTTCCAGTAGGTATGTTTTCATGCTTGCCTATCAAAATATTTCAATAGAGAATAAGTTTGACCGCATCAAAGCTTTAGTAATATCGCCCAGGGCATCACCACGAACATTCAGAGAACATCACATTATTCGGAGCTCTTGATAACCGTGGATGATTTTACCAAATATCTGTAAATGGCCTACTTTGTGCTTGGAAATGGTAATAAGCTCTCTAGCGTCATTATTTCCGACATGATTTTAGCTCTTAAACTTTATTTTACGATCAAACCTTTAATACATCTAGGGTAAACGCTTCCATAGCATTTACACTTCGAAATAAGGTTCTTAGGTAGGTTAACTGCTATTTTTTAAGGAAATGAAAGTGCTGCAATAAAATAGAAAAAAAAAACTTCTTCCAAAAAAGAAATAACCGACTTCACTAAAAAAAAAAAACTAAACAGCTCAAAATAACTTTAATTTCGGAAGTCGGTGTTTCTCGGTATTGTTTGTTTCTTATTTAAAACCGACTTCCGAAATTAAAGTTATTGGCCCGCCCTGGGTTCCCCGTTTATTGTTCTTTCTATTAGTGTAACCCGCATCAAAATCTGTTGCGTGGTTTAGGAAGACTTAGCGGATAAACAGACAGACGCGGAAAGCGACTTTGTTTTATATCATTACACTAAGCTTGTGAGTGTATTTTTTTATTAATTTGTTACATTAAAAATCATTTATAACATCTGCCAAACTCCATAGCAGTTTGTCGGCAGTACATTCTCGTGAATTTCGCTTAATACTCAGACCACATCCGGTCACCCCCCATGTTTGTTGGTAGGTACTCGTTGTGAGGTAAACAGATGCAGCACCACAAAACTATCTGAGACCAACATACCGCAGCAACTATGGACACATAGACAGATAATGTTTCATTAGAACATTATTTTATTGGTTTCTATTTGTGGCTCGATTTATTAATTCATTACGTAACTCATTAATAAGTGTAGGTGCAATCCATCGTCTCGAACGCTTTCCGTAGCAATTATTCACCTGTAATAGACATAGATAGCTGCACGCATTTGGATGTAATTTGGCACACGGGTAGACATATCCTGGAATATAACATAGGATTTTATCCCGGGAGTATATTCCCTTAGGTAAATTTTTTGCTTTCACACTGGTGAAGCCGCTAGTAGCTGCTAGTGTGTGTTTAGATAACACAATGCGCAGTGTAATTATCAATTAAATAAACAAAAAAGTAAATATATATACATAATATCCAAACCAATAGTTTAACAACTCTGTGTCTTAGGAAGAGAATTCATAATAATTCTGTAATTGTTTTCTGTGAAAACACAAGCACGTTTTAAGACTCCGGAGGCTAATGATATAATGATGGATGGCACGGTGAAACCTGCATGTAACACTTAATAATTCATAAAGTAGGCAGAGAAATCAACGCGTCCATGCAAAATTACAGGGGTGCCAACACTGCCAACTTGACAACACAATCTTGTCGACTGCATGCCGCCGACGCAATTATAAAACTCATCTTCGAAAGTGTTGACGCATTCTTTGTCCAATGAGTGAAGAAGCGATAACTGTGAAGACCTCAAAAGAAGCCGACAACTCCATATCTGCAATATTAACTCCAATATTTTGCGTCGTTTTTCATAATTGCTCCCTTGTATGTCCAGTAACTCGTTTGTTTCATCGTGAATGTAAAATGCATGCTAAAAAATAATTTGACCCCAATACTTGATCAATGAAGTATTGTAGTATGTATAATATATTTTCTTGTAGTATCTTTACGTTTCCATGTAAACTTTTATAAGTAGGTCACATAAATTCGGTTTGTTTTTAGGTGGAACATCATCCAATGACATCTCCCGCCCTTGGGCGGATTGGAAGGGCGTTTCAGACTTTTACTGACGAAAACCCACTCCTATGTTCCTTCGTTGCCTTGCAATCCTGGGTCGGGTTTTCCTTTCAAAGCGAACCCAGGGCCCCAGTAGGCTTCGACCCTACGATTTTGCTGACAATCATCTTACTGAGGCGCGCGTAGAACATTACGCGCCGTCGACGACTTGCTCGCCGTCCGCAAGCTGGCGTCTACGGTCACATAAATTCGGATGTGATCTATTTATCTTTTGAAATAGTAGGTAGATCCTTTCTACCCATAAAAGTTACTTGTTTTATCTTCCGAAAACATTAGAACGATAAGTGGTCGTAGTCTACGACAGCTGGACTTTTATTACTTTTTCATACGATAACAATATTAATTGATTCTTAGAATTTACAGTTATTTCACTTGTTTATTACCGTTACGGAGCAGACTACTACCGCAAATATAATTGAATTATTTTTGTAGATATGGCTGCACATAGTTGTTCCAGGTCTTGCTACCTTCTGTATGAGTTTACCTCTTTATAAAAGCATACACGACAAAGTAATAATGATGGGCAAAGTGTTATTAAAAAAAAAATCTCAGCTTTTAAAGTAAACGGCCCACTCTGTTCTCGATACGAGCGCTTCCGGACTTTAAATAGCTTTTGACCCTTTCTCTAGTTACGATAAGGTTAATTTCCTCACGCCAGGGCCGGCCGGCGAGCCCACCGCCATTACTTTCCATTAGCTTAGGAAATTCATCACATATGCGGTAAATAACGGGTAAAGAGGACACGGCTCTGCGTAACTTATAACAGGCCATCGGTCACCTTCACGGGCATTTTTCACTCAGGAGACTAATGAGATTCTCTTTCAACTGACGTCAGCATTCATCACGTGGCATTGTTCTACGCTCTTACGTGTGAAATTAACAAACCATGATGTACCATAACACAGGTACAACAAAGTATCTATCCAAACATATGAAGAGATTCGTTAAAGAAGTTGGTGCGGAAGAAAACTTATTGAAAGGTGTTCTATATCAATTTAATTAGAACACGATTGTTATGAAAGTGTTCAGTAGTGTAAGTTGATAAAGTCGATAGTTATCTAGCGGAACATGTCCGTTCTGACAAAGAACATAATAAACTGGCAACGTGTAAGATGCACTCCTATGTTAACCACTTCACATGCCGCATTGCCGTAAAAATAAACCTTATAGCACTCCCCGTCCCAGAGGAGACGTTCGACCCGGATTGTGTTGCTTGATCGACTCCAGAACCTCACTTACCTATGTTTATGAGGTCGATCAGGAAATGGCGAAGCTATAAATGCTCTAATACAATTTATTTTCATTTGAAGTTCTCAGATGTTCTGTGGTTACGCATAGCCATTCAAAATTAGACGCCTATCAACGATTGACGAATCAAAGAGTTTCCCATCAATTAGACTGCGGTTTGTAAAGGGATAATGAGGGCCAGGGCCTTTGATGTGACTTTATGTAACGTACACCTACCAACATCAGGTCTTCCAGCAAATTTTACGGCGCGTTTGTCAGATACAAGATAACTTCGGTATGCAAAAACATTCAGAGATCAAGAACATTTTAAACACAAAATAAAGGGAAAAGTTTTTTGAAAGTGTTTAACTAAAAACAAAATAACATCAGTCACGCAATCGGTATTAATGGCAGGCTATAATTTGGAGTGTTCAGTGGTGGGCAGCGTGCAACGTGCAAGGGTGTCCTATTACCGGCGAGTGTCAGTAAAGCCGCAATTTGTAAGCACGCTGTTATTAATTACGAGGCTCGGTGGTCCTGTCTCAGGGGTACGGCCGCCACTGGCGCGCTCTTCTGACAAACCAATTTCGAAACATGTTTACGGACTCTCTTGTGAATTTACCTGAAAATATTGTTTTTTGGCTATTGAAACGTTGTACCTTCATCAACAGGTTTGATAACACAAAGAAATTAATTAACTTTATGGGTGGTGGAAATCTAATTTCTTTCATTATGATTACTTTTGAGCAGAAATCATGTTTCTTTAAAAACAAAACCCGTATTTCCGTTTCATAACCAGCAGTTTACATAATTTTTCATTTTTATGATATGTTTTCAATTGCTTCGCATTTCTGTTGCAACACTTCAAATTACGTTAAAGTCTTCCTTATAAGGTGAGCAGCGACGTTAAGTATAATTTAAGGCACCATTTAAAAAGAAATGCTTGAGATTAAATAAGTGTTTAAGTTGTTTGCGTGCGCTGAGCGACACGTGGACGTCTCAATCCGATGAGATGACATTGGCTGTCTCTACAAATTAAGGTGTAATTCGTAACGGAACACAAACGGAGCCCAACTTTCATACGTCCACTTGATACGCGATAAATTGTGAAGGGATTTACCAAAATATTTGGGTGCAAAAAAAAAAACGAAATACCGTACTGTGTGTTTTGTCATTCGATATCAAGAATCTCAAGACAATAAAGAATATCTGACATGAAACATCGTCCTACTCGAATTGAGCTGATCTGTTTCTTCGGGTCATTACGCCCACAATCTATGCAATTCTACATTATGAGAGCCGTAAACTTTAGTCATGGGAATTGTAAACATACCTTCTTTTACGAAATAGTATGTAATTCCATTGTCATTTATGTTGTTACACTATTTGGTCGCATTTGTGCCGCTCTGTTGCATCGCCTAATGTTTCATGAACCTCATCAAAGTGAGTAGAGTAGATTACCTTGCTACATAAGTACAATAATCTCCATACTCTAGTTTACCATCTTAGAGTGATTACATAACTGTGTAAGAATTATTTTCGCATTAGCATGATCTTAATATTAGGTTAAATTATCATGTCATAAATATCTTCCGGTAACATTTATTTTCCAGTCGTGATTCGCATAAAACCGATGATTACAAGAAAGTTAATTTAATTAACAACGCTACCTCTCCGTTCTTAGCTTATCGATGGCAAAAATAGTAAATACCTTGTCTGGACTAAAATTGCCACGGCAATGCCGTCTGCTGACGCTGTCATTAGATCTTTACGTGAATAGGTAACAGGGTATGTGACGCAAGATAGAAAGAAGGTGGGACATGGTCTGCAGAGAAACGTCTTATAAACACTGACTAATGCCAAACTAAAACTATTATTTTGGAAATATGCGGAACAGAGTGTAAAATCCCACAAACCTCCATTGAAAAGGGCTACTCCGACCAGACGGATGTTATGTCTGATCCGGCAACTGCCCGACAGTTCATTTCGGGCTGTTGATGTTCAGAGCGGAGAACTCGAATAACGCGATGCACAATTTTGAATTTTATTTCCTATATGGCGTCATAGATGTCGCTACATTATTACCACAGATTAGTCTATTACGCGTAAAAGGTGCTTAGGGTCACCTACAGGGGCGCCGACTCCATGGGTCGTGGCTCGAGAGCTCGAGCACCCATGAGAAATAAACAGTGGGTGCCGAGCACCCCTGAGAATAGACATCAAGAAACATATCAGAAATCGCCTTTTAGGTTACGTATAAATTATAATATTTCTTGATAGTAAAAACTACTTTCATTTTTATATGTACATATAATGGTTTCATTTATATTTTTATCAATTATAATTAATAATTAAGTACGCAGTATGTAAGTAGACCATTTATTTATTTGTCGGTCGATCAGTGTGCATTTATCTTCTTCTCACACTCGCCACTTTTTCGAGTCATCAAATGAGCATGAGCACCCATGAGGTTTTCTAAAAGCCGGCGCCCCTGGTCACCTAGGGTTGTGTGATGAATGTAAATGAAAACAGTTAGTCAGGCCATACATTTTGTTACACATAAATAGAGTACTTATCATTTAATTTTGTTTTCTTTCCAAATTTAAATTTAGAACAAGGCTAATAGAAACTGGAAAAATCAAAACGTTTGCTTGTCGTTACACTGACACAAGAATATTCTTTTTACCCATGAGAAAATGTTCACAATCAAGGAACATTACAACAAGTAAAATGATCGGGTGTATGCTCGTAGCTTCTAAGAAACCTCTCAACTGGTCATCATTGGGCATCAGTAATGATTTGGTGGGGGTGTCCTACCAGAGAGTGACCAAGGTCAATTTTGGTGGAAAAGGGGTGAAAACTCTCAGCTAAGGTGTATCAAGATACTGTTTTAGACGGCGCAGTAAAGCCTCTTAAAGATACTGTTTTTGAAAACATACCATGGACTTATCAGTAAGACTCAGACCCGGCTATAAGGCACGCACAACCCAGACTTCATTAAGGCTGTTGATTGGTCTGGGGCTAGCCCGGACCTCTACCCCCTGGACTGTGTTAGAGGATATACCTATTTTGAACGTCACAAGAATTTGGAATCGTAAAAAAAATAACGATCAGCATTGGACAACTTTCTAAAGGACACAGTGCATAGAGCGGTAGATTTATTTATTTATTTATTTATTTATTTACAAGCACTTGCACAACGTTACGGAGGAAATCCAAGGTGTTGTACAGTAGAAACTTACAAACTAAAAAAATACATTAAATAAAAACCATAATAACACATTGAAGAATAAAAAGAAAATACATATACATTACCACTAAAATAATGAATATCACACAAACAAATGAAAAAAATGTTTACTTATTTTTTATCCATCTTCTCACAAAACCTTAGACATTCACGACACACATCTATCCATCTCCCAGCAAACAAGTCACACTCCGGTGTTAGACTCAGGAGAGCATTAAGCACAGAAAGCGCACGAACGAGCGGCGAGTTAGCTCGTGATACTGTATGCGATAAAGGATCAGCTAACAATCGGTGTGTTCGCGGCCTTAGGTGTTGTTTAGGTACGAGAGGAACAAACAATCTCACCAGCTGAGCAACTAATTCAGGACAATCAGATTCACCACGAAGAACTTGACAGGCGAAGATAAGCAAAAAGTAATTGCGCCTTACTTCTAGAGAATTAAATTTCAGCATTCCGAGCAAAAATTTTGTCGGATATAAAAATGGATAGCATCCAAATAATTTCTTATACATAAATCTAAGGAATGTTTTTTGAACTTTCTCTAGAAGCAAGACGTAAGAAGCCTCATAGGGGTTCCAAATAATGGAAGCTGACTCTAATTTACTCCTGACTAAAGCCATATAGACCAGTTTAATTGCCAAAGGGTTATTAAATTCACGCATATTTCGAATCGTATATCCTAGTCTGCGGTACGAATCAGCGGCAAGATTCCGCATATGTTCATGGAAGTTTAGTCTCTGGTCGAATAAAATACCTAGATCTTTAACAGAAAAAACTCGAGAAATCGGTTCCGCTCCTAAAAAATATTGTACATGCAGAGGGTTATGAGCTCGACTAAAGGACATAGATGAGTGACTAGGCCTGTCTGTGACTAATGGGTGGATATTTTGGGTAGAAGTATATATGTTCTTGTTTAGACTTTCTATCATCATCATTTCAGCCGAAAGACGTCCACTGCTGGACATAGGCCTCCCCCAAGTGTCGCCACAATAAACGATCCTGTGCGTCGCATCCATCGGACTCCCGCAACCGTTACCAAGTTATCGGTACACCTTGTAGGAGGCCTTCCAACGCTACGTCTTCCAGTACGTACCGGACTTTCTATCACATTTTCAAAATTATTTAAGAATATAAATAATAAGAAAAAAGTCATAACTTGATAAAAACTAATGTTTTTAGTTAAGCCTTTTTAAATTTATGAACATACTAGTAAGTAGGTAGGTAGGCTACATTATATCTGAAAAAGCTTACAAAATTTTTGAAGTGAAACATTAAAAAAATATAGAACCCGTCAATAAAATAGAACATTAAACATAATATTTTAACCCGCACCTTAATAGGCTTTACAATGTCTGCTAACAAGAAATCGATTATAACAATTTTTTTTTTCATTTTAGTCGAATCACGGTTTAAACCTAATGGCGAGCAAAAAATGTGCTCGTCATAAGACGATTAGGAAACGGACACAAACGGCATGCTATAGTTAATTCAAACTATTCGAAATTCGAACCTATAGCAAAGTCACCAGTATATCTAGGCACACGGTCGAAAAAAGAACTAAACATTTTAAAGTACTGTTTGACACATTATAGACGTTTGTAATTGCAAGTGGCACTGTCACGATCGGTCAAGTTATACTTGTCGCCGACCACTTATGTACCTATATTCAATTCGCACGGGTTTGGTCGGAATTCATACGGTCAGTGTGATTGACTGGTAGTTCCGGGTCATTCAGCGCATGCCATTAAGTACCACAGTTATAATTACGACATGAAATTTAGCTATATAAAGCGACGTGGACACTTCAGAGATAAATGTGATAAGTATCGGCGGTAAAAATGATTGAACGGATCTTACTTTCGTTATCTAAAGTCTGCAAGCTAAGAACTCGATACTTAAATAGCTAACTAGAAAATGACATACCTATTCTATTAGTTTCAAAATGATGGAGCTTTCTAACTGTTAGCAGTTAAACATAGTTAAATTGCTGAAAATACACAACTGACTATAATAATCATACTAATATTGTAAAGGCAAAAGTTTGTATGTATGTTTGTGTGTATGTGTGTATAAGTTTGTTACTCCTTCAAACTCAAAAGGCTTAACGGTATTGGATGAAATTGTTTGGAATAATAGGTGGACACCACAGCAAACAATATTTTAAGAATAATAACTATTTATTTTTTTCTTCATATTGGAAGGTGTGTTTCAGTAATATTACGTGACACGTGTGCTTCTAAACAAGGCTAAAGGAATACAGTAACTGTAACCATACTAGGAATTTCAATCAAGTGCTGACGAGGGGCTCAGACCAATTAAATACAATATTTATTGGTTAGAAGGAGAAATCATAGTGTTGTAGTAGAATGGATATGTTTTTGTTATATTCCAACAGAAATAGCACATAGAAGAATACTTACTAAAACATAAATACCACATAAAAGAATACTTATCCCGGGAGTATGTTCCCTGGAGATACTTTTCTACTTTCACACGGCCGAAGCCACTGGCAGAAGCTAGTTAATTATACTTAAGAGTTAACAAAGTATTTACAAATAAGATTTTACTAGAAAATCAGTGATGAAGAAATGTAGAGAAGGTAGGTAATATTAAAGTTACGATCTTTTGTTTTCTCAACATAAAGTATTTACCATTAATTCTAATAGCAACGTGTACCTACTTGAGTAAGTACTCAGGCCTTACCATGACGTGTTTAAAGCTTGAACTACACTGCGCACACGTGTGCCACGTACGTCGATCTGCCCCCCTAGCCAAGTTACAATTGTATCGTTCGCGCCGAACGCCTCGAGTAGGCCACGCGTCCGATTCCTTTGTTCTGACGTCATCTCAACGCTCGGTCACGTGGTCAGAACAAAGGAATCGGAGGCGTGGCCTACTCGAGGCGTTCAGCGCGAACGAAAGGATATTGTAACTTGGCTAGGGGGGGTGGGCGCGTCGGTCTCCATACATTTTATATGGAAACTAGACTTGTAGAGCTACACTAGATCCACGCCACACGACGTCGTTCTACATAAAAATCAGGCGTGTTACACGTATGCGTCAGTATAACGTGGTTCTAGCTTTAATGTCAAGCGTGCGAGCGAAAAAGAGATGCAGCTATACACCTTAAATAGCTCCGTCCCTTTAACAGTTCAGTTTAGATGGTCAAATGGATCTAGTTAAGAGCTCGTGGTAGGGCCGCTAAAAGCAATGCCTCACTTAAACCGAACTTAATCTAATTAAAGTGCCTCTTGTTATTACAGATTATATTATACTTAGGTACTTAATAGGTACAACATGGCTCGGCTTTCTTATTAACTTAATGTTTTCTAAAACAACTTTTGAGTCTTGAGTTTGTTACGTCAAAATCTTTAAGAAATAATTGTCTACTACGAAAGAAACAGGAACAGAAACATACGATGACTTCAACATAAAAAAAACACTAACATGTGCGAAATAAGTTTTCAGTTTGGAAGTCGATATTAAATAATGAAGAAACAAAACCAAAAACATATTAAAGTCGGTTGTACCTATTTGTAAAAAGGTTTTTATTTTACACTTTTTAGTAGTGGTACCCCTCAGCTAAACCTAAATATTGTGCAAGTTTTATAGTAAGGTACCTATAGAATATAAACATTACAAGTGAAGAAGAGTTTGAAGAGTTCCCTCTATTTCTCCAGGGAACCATCACCAGATTCTGATGGGCCCATCCAACTGAATTTGGTGGGATCTTTCAAATATGAAAAGATTTTTCAAAATCGGTCCAGGCGTGTACGAGTAATCGGGAAACATTGACAAGATAGCTAGAAAAAATTATACAACGTCCTCTTTAAAATCTGTTAAAATGACTTGGCACGTTTGGCAGTCGAGTCCAATAACTAAAACACAATCTAAGAAAATGCCAAGTTGAATTTAGCCTACATCTATCATCAGATATTAGAGTATTTAATGTCTAATTGGTAATTGTTGGGCAAAAGCAGAACCCACAGCGTTTGTCCAATTAGGTGCATCTCCCAAGATCATTAGATATTCCAAAATACACTAGGATGATTTTTAAACATAATCTTATTTGAAAATTGTCATCACAAACAGTTCAACTCACAAAATTCCAACAATGTTTAACGTGGTTGACTGTACATAAACACTGCACCGCAATCATGCAAACAGACTAACACAATCAACGAATGCCACAGACGGCCGTAAACTATAGCGGCAGATATAAATAAGTACGCCTGTCTCACCGATCTCACCAACTTATCTCGCAAATATGTCCCGTATCTCTTTCTCCCGACTTTCATCTTTGTTAAAAGAGCTTTTGAGTTAAATATGTATCTCACAAGGCATTACTTTTTCAGGAATGCACCTCAGTATTAAATTCTCTTGCCTCTCACGATGGGGCTCGCAAAATTGCACAAATAACCGAAACGACCTTGCATTGTTAGTGTTCCAGACTCTTTTGGCATGAATGAGTACATGGAATTGTAAAAAGGTTGTCCGTACATATCACACGTGTTACCGGGGATTCTGAACAGAGATGCGGCCTGAGAACGGACCGGGACTGTTTTTATGGCAAATGTTTGTTGCACTGTGCTAATTAATTAACGGACTAAACTAAGTCACTTTGCATACCGGAACTAAACAAAAAGAACCAATTAGTTGAAGAGCTCACTCACACAGTTATAACTTTCGAGAGATGAATGAATAAGGAAATGGCAAACAATATAGCAGTGCACTAATCAAAATTGAATTAGTACCCTTCTAAGAAACTTAAGATAGTGATTACTTGATAGAAGTGCTTTTCATTGCTGTTTAAAAGTCGTAGATAATTAAGTAGGTACCTGACTGTTTTAATCTGGAAATTCCATCATCTAAGAGGGGGAAGTCGAAAGTTATGCCACAACCGCTATGGTGATCGCCGGCAGGTAATGAATGCAGTATACAATTTACCTCAAATACCCATTTCTTATGCATTTTTACTTCGTATATTCAACACGATGATTTAAAAGCTCATATTTGTATTGAATGGTGATATCTTTAAATGAAACTTTCAACTGGAAATTCAAAAATATAATCGTAACTGTATTAAAACGATTTCCAACACTTTCTTCACGATATTGATGCATATAAATATTTCTAGTTGCAAGCCGCAAAACTGGAGCTAACAACATTAGCATGGCTCCGTGTCATTGAGACCGGTCCTCATCGCATTTAATCTTCTCCGGGTAGAAGGCAATGTACCCGGAAACTGGGTGACATTTAAAGTATCGACCGACCTACCGGAAGAGGTATTAGATCCTCACCCCAATACAGCCGCGTGCCACGACCTAATAACTGAGCTGTAAGTAGGCTGACGAGATTCTCACTCGGATTTAAGGGGGATGATTTCGTCGTGTTGCCAATTTCAAAAGAAATATTGAATCTTATTTTACGATAAAAGCTTTATAAATTCGCCTTTCGTGAATGAATCAGTGAGGAACCGAGAACTGAATTAACTTCCTACAGATGTTCGAGAAGGTGAAGTGATTCGAAATTGAAACATTAAAAGAAAAGTAACAGTACGACTATACATAGAATTTAATGTTTCGGCTTGGACAATTTTTTTCTTAAATATGATTTATATAAATGATTTGATCTGATTTTACAAAATTCAATTTGTGTGAAATAAAAACGCCAACGTCTCACTCTCACCGATCTCTTCGTTTCGATTGTTACAAAGAAATATCCGATGTTTGGGAATCGAATTGTCCGAGACGGTACAATTTTCAAGTGCCCCTCGCCGGGGTCAGACTCAAGATGACCTTATTGAACAAGGACCTTTTAAAATTAACATATTAGCTTTGATACCACTTATGTTTTGTCACGGGTTTTCCTTTATAAAGAAAAGTTTTAAAAAAGTATTAACCTTAAAAGCGTGGGTAGTGCTTATAGGCTTAAACTAACAAGAAAAAGGTGTTGATTTTAAATGGGATTATTATGTTATTAACGACGGGATCATGACAAGTATTTTTGTCCGTTTGTGTAGCATTTGCATGATGATATTTCTGATGGGTAGCCCACACTGAATATAGATGCAGTAGCTGAATGCAGACTGGCATATTCGCCTTGTTATCCTCCTACAAGGAATAGACAATACATATCGCTTGCTGTTGCATTAGTTTTGATTGTAATCATTGCATGAATTCATGAACCGTCGGATTGTTCGAAAGTCACCGCGGCCCGGGAAACAAAGGAAAACGGAATGAACACGGCTGGATTTTAGTCAACAATTATATAGTCTATCAGGCACTCCCTCTTGTTCAACCTAGAGCAGGAGAAGTTATTTGAACCATTTCCCAAACACAAAAAAAATAACAATTCGTAGGTACAAATATCTACCCGAATTCATCCATTACCGCTTTTAATAGGCTATAAAATTAATGACAATAAAAGATCAATAGCAAAGAGGATCGTAATAGTTTGATGCCCGCTTAAGGAGTTATAAGGTCACAGCCTTTGATGTAGTCCTTAGTCTAAGCAATCCTCTACGGAGAACTAGAGTGGCAGTAATTTATAATGTTGAAATTAGTTCATACTTTTAGCAGTAGTTCGTCGATCGATCTCAGCTGGAGTCGAACCGAGTCGGAGGAAAGTCGGCGACGAGTCAAAACGCGCGCTGATTTTCCCGGGATCGATTACGTAAAACCGCCGTAACGGCATTCCTGCGCGGTGTCAATCTACATTCTAGGCAAATAGGAAAAGGTGTTATATGAAACACTCACTACGACTAAGCAAGAAACTATTAACTACATAGGTAAGTACCCACTTGAACATTACATGTGTTCTGCACTTTCTTGTATAACATTAAATAAGAACGTGTCACGTACTCGGCTAGTCGGTAAAGGCAAATCACATTTAGCGGATGTTATTTTTAATTGGCAATATTTTTTGCAATTTTTCTAATTGAAACCATAGCAAACTCCTGATAATTTCCTCACACAGGAAAACGACCAATAAAATAAAGCAAAAACAAGAGAAACTTAATGACACAGCCCAACCTGGAAATTAAATCCAACGTCTGGCCTGCGACTCGTCCACTAAAGAGGCTAAAGGAAATGGAAGTTTAGTCAAAACATGTCCATTACCTTACACGCCAATTGATGAGAACCGATTTGGCAAGCAAGAATTAATCATTTGAAACTGATGTGCTTCCGGTGGGGTCAGGAGATTTATATTCACGTCAAAATATATTATGGTTATTTATTATTTTAGTAAGCATTACAAACACCGGTCTCATAAATATTACCCTACCCTCCAAATTAGGCAATAACAACAAAATCTCGTATGGTTATGCGCATGGCAAATAGGCCGTTTAACGAATTCTACCATAACGAGCCAGTTATTATTTAGCCTTCACGGTAAGTAGATACAATTATGTAAGTACAACTTTATCAAAGCGCTTGATCTTTTGAAAGCTATTAATTAATTATTTTGAAATTGTTACTTGAGCCCTATTATTAGTGCAACGGTAAATAGAGAGATAATGTGCGTTTAGCTGGTATAGCACCGTGGACCCGGTACCGCCGCCCCGGGCGCGACCACGGGACCACGGCTGCGCCGGCGCATTCCCGCTGTGTGCAATGTTTATCACAAGCGTAATTTCCAATTTGTGCATAATTGTACCGTTTAATACATAGTTGAGATTGAGATAAGCAGTACTAAAGTAGGTGAGACGTAGCTGTAGAAGGAAGATACTCTGACTGGATGCGGTTAAGATCTTGCACCTTATATGACACTTAGTATCTAATGAACTGTTAAGAATAACTATTGTTTAAAAAAAAATAAAAGATATCTTTATATAACACATCCGTTTATATTGCGTTCTCAAGAATTACCGAAGCTTACATATTCTTTTGTTCTGAGCCTTTATAATACACTAGCTTTTGCCCGCAGCTTCGCCCGCGTACATAAAATATAGTCTATGTCACTCATGAATAAAGCAACTTTCTTTTGGTGAAAAAATTCTCACAATCGGACCAGCACTTTCAGAGATCCTACAAACAAAAAAACAAACTTAAAAAAAATATTACCTTCTGTAGAAAACAACTAACACTACTATAACTAAACTAACATAGTTTTTAAGACCCTTGTTATGTTACTACCATTATATGGACATTGTTTTAGTCTGATATAAATGTTTTTTATTTTTTTTATGTTGGCACAAACTACATCAATTTGAGAAATAACACAATCGCAACTTTGCAGGAAGAAAACGATTTCTAAAAGGCACCGCTGTTAGTTACCAGGGTGCCTGGGTGGAGGAAGCTTTTTTTAAGGTGGAAAATCATCCAATGTTTTCTCCCATTCTGGGTGGAACGGGAGGGTGTGTCGGATTTTTACTGACTAAAACCACACCTATCTCCTTCAGTTACCTTTTGCGTTCTAATACAATGGGTTTCTTTTTCTGAAATTCTCCGCGGCCCTAGCAGGCACGGCCTTGCTTTAGCCCTACGGTTTGCTGACATCTCTTTGAGGAGCGCGTGGATCACTACGCGCTGTCGACAACTTGGGCTCGGTCCGGTCGATTACAAGAAATACCCATTGCTCGACGTCCGCAAGCCAAGCCCGCGTCTACTGTGACTGGTAATCGGGGTCAGGGTCTCGGCGGCTGGGTCCTTCGCTAGCATTACTGCTTCGCAGAAGGAGGCGTCCGCCTGCCATTCCTCTTCACTTCGGACCATAGACTGAACCAAGGCCCGGCGCGTAAGGTCGTTGCCTCCGATTGCCTCCACGAGGACACGATGGAGTTCCACCCAAGCAGGGCACACCTCCACCCTATACTCCACTGTGCCCTCCGGGCGGTTCACACAATGGTGAAACCCGGGTGTTTCTTCCGCCTGAATCTGATCCAGGAACCTCTAAACTTACCAGTCCAGTGAGGATCTGCGTCTTGCAGAAGGTGAGCAACTTACATAAGAATCGTGGATGTCAACGCACATGATGAATTATTTTATAAGGGTAACTCGTTATCATCGACTTACGATAAAAATACTAATCAGCCAGATTAATTTAAATTGGATCAGTCAGGTAACGACTGGAAGGACGAAACTGAAAATATGTAAGGCTCTAGAATTCTTAGTAGATATATCGCGTTTGTGTCTTCAAGCTAGCAATTCAATGGGTTGGTTAGTGCATTGAGCTGAGGTCGTCAAGCTGCGCAGGCGGCGGCGACACGGCGGCGAGCCGGTAACGTACGCTTGTTGCCCGCTGCCCGCAAACCTATCATTGTATGCAATCTTTGACCCGCAGACCGCGGCCACAGCGAACAATCAATGCTGCTGCTATTAAACATGCTTTTAAATCGCCATTCGTCAAGGAAATTGCAAATGTAACTCCTAAATTATAAAGAAATGGAGAATGAAACTTTATAGGGTGAAACTTACCCGTAGATCAGAACTACCCGATGACGTAGAAGTACTACTGGAATCCAATCTGGAGTCCAATCGGCCGTTGTAATTATACATTTTCAATTTTCATGCAAATTTCAACGGTTCGTTAAATTCACTGATAAAACTTTGCACACACAGGATCGAATTGTTACAGTCCTGTTCTTAATTGTTATGGGGTTACCAGTCTTTCTGTTTACTACACAGTTAGTTACAATAAGCTCGACACACACATTGTTCCGAATGACCGATTAAACTGCCGACTTCATCTTAATAAACACTTGACACCATTCAAACCGGCTCGTGTACGAAGTAGAGCACCTCACGATTACTCCGACAACATACACTTCTGGGAAATTAGAATATAATATTTAATCAGCTCGGTTATAATATAGGTTAGGTATATTTACTAATAGGGACGTTAATCAGTCGAACAGAGCTCGCAGTCGCACACATCACTAGTGTGTGTATTCAGCGATGGAGCAATGGCTACGTGACTCAAGGAGTTAGTTTATCGATAAAATTGAAACACAACAGTGTTATCGTATACGATCGTCATTCGTGGCAATATCCACTATTTTCGAGTGATAACAAAAAATCGCTTTCACCTTGAACGATTGAATTCAACGATTGCATATTTAATACGTATGAATACGATTTAAGTTTCAGTAGTCTGTTGTTATTTGGAAGAATCTAAGGAATTCTTCAGACATGTAATTTTGTTGTAAACTACATAGATAAAGCTTTATATATACCACTCTTGTTCTTTGAATGATTTCGTGAATTCATAAGATAACATTTATTTCGCTGCGGTAACTGCTCATAAAGATAACATAGAATATGTACATTTTGGTTGATATCTACGTTACAAGGATATGTCGGTACCTCAAGCTATTTCAAGGTTACTTTGTCTGAAAGTCTTATTTATATAGCTTTGTACAGATGAATGAAAAGCTATGTTACTAAAAGTACATTTTCATTACGAAAGCTACGTAAATACAAATCTTAATCTTGAAATGTTTACTCATTTGCTTACGCGCACTTTACAAAGTATACTGTTATACAATATTGATTCAATATTTATGGAAATATAATCACCCAAGACGCACGCCTAGCGTTCAGCTCTCCTTATTCGGCTGAGAGATGTTAAAATAGTCCAATATCTCAAGTTTATAACATAGGAACATTTGCACAGATTTCGCGAACTCGCTAGAGCACATCGGCGCACCGGTAGGCGTTATTTATAGAGCGACCGAGCTTTGCGACTATAAAAGGATTTTGTTTGAAAATGGGATGCTGTTTGCATTTGTGCGAATGTATATCGCGAAACGCAGATTTGGCGTGCGCGTGGGCCAGTCGGCGCGCGCGGTGGCACTGGTCGCGTCGGCGCGCGCGCTCGTGGCCGCGTGCGTTGCACCTGACTCGCCCGCACCGCGCCCGCGGCCCCACAACCACCAGCTTCCATCCACGCCACCTCCACCTCCCCATCGCAGAGATTATATCCTGTATGTCGCGCACCCGCACCAAGACACTGTCATTCACACTGCTTTCTTACGATTATCAATAGTTGTCGATCGTAACTCGTGATTTGATTTATAAGGTGAGTGCAGGCGAGCTTTAAGCTGTGGTCGCAATTTTAAGTTAAATTGATATCGAAAACTATAAATCTGCTAGACCTACTTCGTTGTCATTATAATTTCCAAATTATGTAATCGTCAGATATGAAAAAAATATTTAGGTACTAGAGTACCTTCTTAGCCGCTAAAACACATGGATGTGACGACGGACCAGCGTTGTTTCGTGCGACTGTTAAAAAAGTGCAATTCACCGCCTAATTTAAATATATCTGTATTGTACACATAATATTGCCCTGTTGGTCTAGTGGTCAGTAACCCTGACTGCTAAGCCGGAGGTCGTGGGCTCGATTCCCACCCAGGACAAATGTTTGTGTGATAAGCATAATCATTTGGATGTAATTTATCTATATGTATGTATTTAGAAATAGTATATTTATCAGTCGTCTAGTACTCATAGCACAAGCTCTGCTTAGTTTGGTACTAGATGGCGTTGTGTGACATTCCACAACTTTCCACAATTGTATATGATTTCATTAGTTTGAGACTCTACAATTAATGTCATGAAACTATTTTTCGCATAACTACTTATTTAGATACGGGAGAATGTGAAAGATATAAGAGTATGTACCTATGTAGATAACGATAACAACACTCTTACTGGAGCGTCCGAGCTCAAGTTTTCCCAGTAATGTTAGTAAGCAATGTAAGCAGCCAACACTGTAAATTTGCATGCTGCGCTCGCGCACCACGCATTTCAGTCGCACCTCTCAACACGTCGCGCACGCAAAAGATTTTCGTCGCATTTTAGCATTACACGCCTGTTTGCGGAATTCAGTACGAAAAAAAAAGTATTAAAAATGTAAGTCATATTTATGTCAAATCAAAATCGTGTTTATTTCCGGAAGGACTCAATCAATCCGAGTGACCATATCTTTCATCAAATGTCGCTCCACAAACCACCGTCGATGGACTGCTGGCGATTGTGGAGCATGAAATATTAGCTGTACGTAAAACAAGTTTGTTTGCACAAATGCTTCAATGAGCGCTGACGAGGTGACGTCACTTGTCACGCGCAGAACGTTGACACCGAGCGCTGAGCTAACGGCATACCACACAATGGCACCCTTGTACCCCAATGTCTTCTGAAATATGAACACTTTGTTGTTCGTGCCATAAATTCTGTCGATATAATAAATTATGTAGAATAAGTACTCGAAAAAATAAATAATATATTCCAATAAGAGCATAAATGAAAAATGTAAGCTCTTTGTACTTGAATATAAAGAAACCTTGAATATTAAGAAAACAGAAAGAACGAAATATTTATCCTTATCTAAATGTACACTTTGTTTTGAGAGGTCATTTTTATTTAGCAAACCGTTTGGAGAGATCGTTTGTTGATCAAAGAAAGTGGGTATTATATTTACATATTTTATCGAACCCCCATTTATCATGACCAAATTTGCAGCAATTACAGCTACTTTACACCCATTGGTGCTAAAAATACACTTAATTAACAAACTTATTTAAAAAATACATTTCTGCCGCCTTCGTGATCGTGCTGTAAAGTTTGATTATCTCGAAGAAAACCGAGCCAGGCACACTGTTAATTAAAATGTTAAAACATTTTAAACAGGGGTGAACGATATTCTTAATTACGTTATCACGAATCGGTATTTAGCTAGTTCGCAATAAATTATATGAATTGAGCTGTAAATTAATGGATTAATTATGGCCCGAGCCTTTGTACAATAACAACATAATATACCTAATCCGCATAGAATAGATCCCGGTGTAATAAAATTACAGAAAGCTTAAGAGGTTCTCTTTTTATTATATTTTTTTTAATAACTGCAATTTAAAAGACATCAACGATTTGCAACGAGTTTCCAAAATCCCAATACCATAAGTTACGAATACTTTTTTGATAACCCGAGTGCCATTAAAATGTATCGCACATGAAATCAATGTTCCTGTGAGTGTGGAACTGTGGAACCCTCGGACAACAGGCGACATCGACACGGGTGTAAAATGAAACGGTTATTGCTGATCGTGCCTGATACGGGCGTACAGTCGCACCGCACAGCGGATCGGCGCCTCTTTGTCACTTATTTCAGTCATTTCCTAAGCGTTTCAGTTAATATTCAAACTCGGTACCAACGCCGATGGACTTTTTTTACCAACAACAATACGTGACATTAAATCTGACTTTATGTGGTGCCTATTGTCACAATACAATTTACTCGGACGTATGTATCTTGTGTCCGAGATTCCGTTCGCGTGTAAACTGTAGACTCCTACGTTATGCAGTAAAATTTACGAGCATTTTACGATTCAATTTACATTTAAAAAGCACAGGTAACGGGTTTTCAAGTGATCTCTGTGTTTCGGTAATAGCAGTACGGAATGTTCGACAATTTCTTTACGTATTGATATTGCTAATAGCAGGTTATGTCGGATGCTATGTGAATACAGATTTTATTGCTGCTGAGATTCATTTTATTGGTGGCTGTTATAATTTCATATTTTATGGTAACAGAAGATGTGGTTAAACGAACATAAATAACTGGTGCAGTCTCTATTCCGACTACTGAAGTCTTTTATATCGAAATATTTTTTATGTTAGTTCATAATTTCTACAGGTAATATTATGCTATATTATACCATTTCACAGTATTCTAAAGGCAAGTGAGAATTTTCAAATAGGCCTATAGAAGCAGTGAATAATATAAGAAGCAAGAGTAAACACAGTTTAACTCCACTAAATATTTCCTTAAAATACAACACAGCACTTGACATTAATTTCGGCTAACATCTTAACCTTCACATAACAACATCCTATAAGGATCTAAGAAACAAGTTTTATATAAAACCTTAAATATAAGGAAACTTCATTCAATTTCAAGGTTTAACACAACATTGTGCCGGTAGGTATATAAATAACCATTGATACCGGTACACGGGCACGATTCATTAGCATTGCAGATTTACGATATGTACCACGAGAAAACGCCCGACTTCACAACAACACTGAAAACACATATTGTAAGTAGGTACTGTTTCCACAAAGTCGGCAACGTTCAGCAAAATGAGTATTCTGTAAACTGAATACTATTGAATACTGTAATCTCCATAATGCTACATACACCGTGTTTTTTTACTTTGTTTTCGGCCTTTTTGAGCATAATTTATATAGAGAAAGAATGCTAAAAAATCGACTTGGTACGATTGCTGATTGCCCATGATGCATATTATTCAGGATCTCTATTTTCTAACACATGGATGACCAGTAAATCAATCTGATTTGGTTTTGATTTAAATAGCACTCGAGTAATCGTCAGAAATGAGTACTCATCACGAACCTGTTATATACTTTATTAAGTATTTTAAGACAGTCACATTGGCACTTAAATAATTCTATATTTGTTACGAGTATATACAAAAGCCATCTATCAAAGATAAAGTCTAGGTATTCACATCGCCCGAAATGTCGGTTTGGGGATTTTTCCGGAATGTTTTATTCATTTTTATATGTTCACGACATGTGTGTGACATAAACTCGTCACATTGAGGAAAAAATACACAAAGGATCTGCTTTTACCCTTTTAAGTATACGGCCCACCTACTGGAAAGTTTCTGTCATGTCAAAACAAGACAAATTGTGTGACTGATGATGACTGACACTGAGCAAGATGAATGTTATGGTGGTTATTGCAAGAGGTTAAAACAGTTTTAACTGGATGGCTGGTTGCCGAGGTAGGAGAAGTTTTGGAAGACAAACAACCCGATGTAGACCTACAAATTACTATAGACTCGGCAGATCAGAAACACATGGTACGTCAAGAAGAAGTCATGGCAGAGTGTAAACATAGCTGTTAAAGATGAAGATAGCCTTCCTACAGCAACCACTCCCGACTAGCAGGTTCATTTTCTCTATACAGCCCTAACAAACCTTTATTCAGACTCAGTAAGACTATAATTAAAACTGAAACAAATTACACTAGTATCGCAGAGCGCGTGCCAGGCGCTACGATATCTAACTAAAGTTTCCACAGTTGCTCCGTGCAACTTGTACAGTGCGATTAGCATTACATACCAACCAACTGTATTACAGTTCTTGAAAGGTTCTTGTATTTCTTCAATTACGTTAGAAAGAAAACAGTATATTCTTGCTTATATCATTGTATGTAGGTAGTGTACATAATACCTTACTTCATTGATCACCTCACGGCAGCTGTACAAATATTTCGTGACCTTGGTACACTAAACTTTATACCTATGTCGTTTATATATTGCTAACGGTATAGCAGAACATAAGTACTAGGAGTCTCATATTATCGGACAAAAGCCAATAATTACTCTGAGACAAATCCTTACCTGAGGTATATGACATCCAAAATGCCCCAGTAATAATTACTTCGAACTAGGGTTCGAACCCCAAGCTCGGTATGGGCACTGACAATTACAAGACAACATAACATAATATTTAAATAATTGCGGCGGTGGTGAGGCTATCAAAAGCCTCGGGCACCATGTCATATAGCGACTTGGTACGAGACGACGGAAAGCGACCAGGCAGCGTTGGTACCGAAGAAGGAGGGTGGGCCTCTTGTATGGGACGCAACCTGTGTCGACATCCTTACGTCAATTCATGTTCTGCGTTAATACTAGCCTACCGGCAGAGCCGGCGCTGCCGCTGCGGCTGCGGCGGAGAAGTGGCTCAAATACTGTAACGTTATCAGTAATTACAGTAGGCACTGATACTGAGTCGCTTGAAGTCGAAACGCTTGGGTCGTGGGATACGGGTGCACCTCAACTTTTCAAAGACATTTCTTGCCTACTGATCCACCTTTCTCGTGACCAGAGGACTGTCTCGTCCTTTTCCCATTGAATGTGTAGGTGCCAGTTGTCTGGGCACGTTTTCAGTATGCCCAGACAACAGTGATATACTTCGACGCCTAAATACCTATATTTCGTTTTGTTTAATTATACATATCGACCTTTTTTAGGAAAAAGTTACGTTACGTTAGTTAGGTTTTGCGACAATTGCTATTTTTACAAGAATGGGTTTTCTCTTCTAAAATAAAAATGAAAATATTTTTTATGAAGTTAAATGATAATTGCAACCATTCTATTAGGTCAGTAATTATATGAATAATACATTATATTTTTTGAGAATGCTGTTATTATAAAATATACTTTTTAATTATTATTTTAACCTTGACTTTGGCAGCGGTCAAGGTTACGGCGAGGCAAGAGGTGCTAACTGTCTCCGAAAGAGATCCCGCTACCCCTTTAAAAAACAACGGACTTAGTGAGGGTCGTGGGAATCCGATGGATGCGAGACGCACAGGACCGTTCGTTGTAACGACACTAGGGGAGGCCTATCAGCCCAGCTGTGGACATCTTTCGGTAAAATGAATATGATGATGATGGAAGAGAAAACATATTCCTGCAAAAATCGGATACAGCCCGTTTTCATTTTCTTCCTGACAAGGCTCGATATATACGTAGTTAAGTTAGGTTGGGTTCAGGTTACTTAGGTTATAAATACTCTTAGTTAGTTAATATTTAAGTCATTTAAATCATGCTGAGCCGATTTTCTCAGCCTTACGCTGTAGCCTTTAGATAACGCTGCCCGTCTCGTGGGAGACAAAGTAAAGATATAATCACAGTTCTGCTATTCACGGAGCATAGATGCCTTAGGGTTTAGCTTCACCCAGTGTCGTGGCATACCTTCTTAAGTACCTGTAGCTCGTTTAATACAGTTTGGTGCTTTATTTATTGATGGATAAACGCTGTTTGAAGTTATGACGGGCTTAACCACGAACAGATTGTAGGTAGGTACGTTTTCCATTGTTCTGAAAGGGGACAAGACACCTACAGCAGCCTGTATGCACAATTATTTATTTATTTTATTCTAAAATTGTAAGTAGAATTATAAACTAAGCCCCACAATATTACAATCATATAACATAATAAATACACTTAACACATTTCTAATAATATCTTGTAATGTACTTCTAAATTTATTTTTATTTGTTTCTCTTCTTATGTCTATCAATAGACTGTTTAATAGATATGGCATTCGTTTTTTTAGAGTTCTGTCAACAAAGTGGCTGGCAAAGGTGACTTTGGGTATATTGAATCTGCCAGTAGCCATAGATCGTGTGTTATAGTTGTGTAATATTAAAAAGAACAAAATGGAAACTGGAAATTCAGCAAAATTACGTATATCGGTACTGGATGAAAATAACGCTATTTAAGTTTCCTGAAGTCGAAACCGTTTAGCTGTAAATGTTTGAAGTTTGTTTTCAGTATGTTCGTGTTTGTAGTTTGTGTCGTTGCACGAGAAAATTGCAAATTATACCTCATTTCCATAGTGTTTAACTTTACTCGTAGTAAAATCAAAGTTTCAGACTATGTATTACTAGGTAGGTTTATTTTTTTGCGAGATTTAATTCTAGAATACCTATTGATAAAACACAACCTAAAATGTAGACAGAAAGCTTTGTAAATAACATTCTACCTACTTAATAACGTGACAAAGAGCAAACAACTCTTTAAATACAGGCAATTAAACATTCCAGATAATTACATTTCATTTGTTTTACTTTTTCGCATTCAGGCATTATTCAGCGAGAGGCGACACCGACCGAAAACGACTCGTTATTATAACGTAATTGAAGAAACTAATAAATGTGCACATTATATTGTAATTAATGTATAATTTTAACAGACACACCGAGGGGAGGCCTGTAATTACAAAGTTCGCGTCCAAATGACGCTTCAACGGGCGCGGAGGCAGATTAAACGGCAAATTGTATCTCCACATTGAAGTAAAACAAAACAAAAAGCCAAAAAGGTCAGAAAATACGAGGAATAGCTAGTATCTGTTTGTTATGCTTGAAGCGTCTCAATGCAGTCTTGTTCAATGGCGTACCAGTTTAAGACAAGAACAAACAACAAGGGATTTCACAACAAAAACAACGAAACTTTGAACGTTGGTTTGTTGTGCACTTCTGCCAAAAGCAATTTCTGTATTCACGAAAGTTGCAGAAGTTTACAGTTGACTATAAGCCACACTGTTAGTATCGGTTTCAGGGACCTGCAAGTATATATTTAATTCAATTGTGGATTAATTTATGATGTATGTATTATCATATTGTACACCTACCGCTTGCCATGGCGAGTGAAAAAAAGAATAAATCTGATATTAAGTACCTACTAGTGACTGATCACTCTAAAATATGTGATGAGAATGAGAACTAAATATAGCAACTAACTAACTAGGTAACTAGGCAATAAGTCCGCTTTTGTACCTTCGTGTTGCATGATTTTTTATTTTATTATTTACTGGCTCCATG
This sequence comes from Mythimna pallens, assembly GCA_961205895.1. NCBI lineage: Eukaryota > Metazoa > Arthropoda > Insecta > Lepidoptera > Noctuidae > Mythimna > Mythimna pallens. The sequence continues at coordinate 14,664,918 of OY540830.1, read as the reverse complement.
AAAAGTCTCTAAGAGCGAGTTGACTTCGGCCCCTCGTACGCGGTACGCCTTCAGAAACCCAAGAGTCCTGAGCAATATAAAAAGAATGGCCAAGTACGAGTCGGTCTCATGAACGAAGGATTCCGTACAATTATTTATAAAAACGGCAAAAAATCACGTTTGTTGTACTTATGGGAGCACACTTAAATATTTATTTTATTCTGATTGCTAGTATTTGTTGTTATAGCGGCAACGCAAATGCATTATCTGTGAAAACAACTGTCTAACTAACACGGTTCATGAGATGCAGCCTGGTGACCGATGGACAAACAGACAGAGGACACGGACGGACAGCAGAGTCTTGGTAATAGAGTCCCGTTTTACCCTTTGGGTACAGAACCCAAAGTAGACAGTAAAATCTCTCTTCAAACGGTCAAACTGGATCTAATTTTTAATTTTTAGGTAGATTCAATCGAATGTATTGTTCGAAAATGTCACCGCGCGGCCCTGGAATACAAAAGGCCACTGAAGGAGCACTGGTGAGTTTAGTTAGTAAAAATCTGAAACTCCTTATCGCCACAGAATAAATAATAGTAGAAGTACTATCGCTTCACTCAGAGCGGGGATATACCTATGTAAAACGTTTACATAACCAATTACCCGGTTCCTAGTAACACATTGACAGTTTCTAACATCACGTTATTATAACGGTGTTGGTACATTGTTCGCTGCCGGCCAATTTCGGCGAGACGTGGAACAATGGAAGCGTGACCGGAGCGACCAGCTGATTGCCATCAAATTCTCATTGCTCGCTAAACATGGTCAGGCAGAGAAACAAACCAGACTATTATCTAGCATATGAATAAATTTAAGTAAGCTCGGATAAGCCCACCGTATGCCCAGCAACCGACGGGTCACGAACATCAATGATATCACCAAGATAATCCTTGCATATAGAGATTGCCCGCATTCCGTATGCAATAATTTCAATTCAATAATAGGAATAATTTATTGGCCGTTATTATTTATTTCATTAAATAAAAATTATTTTCTAGGTGTACACAAAACATAATTATGGTCCCCAAAAAAATATGTTTTAATTTGAATGATCACTAAATTACATTATATGTGACGCCAGCGCCACCTTTCGGTAGTACTACAAAATTTATTCGTTGAATGAACATTATAGCTCTGCGCATGCGACTCTGCGCAGCTCATAATAATGTATTATCTTGACGTTACTAGAGGGCGCCACCATATATTTTAATCAATCTTGTAATCCAACTAATTTATCAGGTATCAAATAAGGTAACTTACCGTATTAATTACTGATGTAGAAATGTAAGCAATCAAAGAAATGAAAAAATCATTATTAATGATAAAACATTTCATTTCCATGCACATTTCAAAAACTTTACGTGAACACAAGTTTTTGAAATGTGTATGGAAATTTAATGTTTTACATATTGAAGTATTGACCAACGTATATTCAAATCACAGTACTGTCCCTGGTTGACAGTCTGTTGTATAAAATTACTACAAATAGGGAAATTGATGTCGTGTCAATTTGACAAAGAATTTTACCTGACGGGAGGTAGTTACACTTAAAGTGGATATGGCGGGACTCTACTTAGTATGTAAACTCCCTACGTGATACGTGCATTCATACGCGGATTATTATATTCCGAGGAGCCTTGGCACCGATCACACTTATTCTAGAGATAATTCTAATTGCATGCACGTTACGTCTGCCGTTTTCAGCTAAGCAGGCGCAAGCGCATGTCATGCTCATGAGTAGGTATTATGTCGCTACATCATAATATAGGTACCTACCTTGCTCTCGCACGCCTGGTGGCAGACATATTTGCACACTGAAACAAACAGAGGACAATTAACATAACGTTTTGTAACACAGGTATCTACAGCAAAATTGACATTAAATTCAAGGGCAAAATTAAGAAATGGTTATGCTTGGCATTGTCTTGTCTCAATATTTTCTACTCACAGACTGACGTAACGGAATAATTTATCCAATATTTTTTTTTTTAATGTAATTTATTTATCATTTACGTTCCTAGTAGATAACGATGGTATTTTTTGTGCAACAGCTGTTTTTTTTTCTTTTTCTTTTTTTTTTAAGGTTTGAAAATCATCTAATGACAAATTTCGCTCTTGGGTGGAGCGAGAGATAGCGTCAGACTTTTACCGACTAAAAACCCACTCCTGTTCCTTCTTTGCCTTCATCCCGGGGCCCCGGGCTTCGCTTTCACACTACCCGTGGGTGCAACACTACTAACTTTTCAGTCGGATTCGTTTTTATTCCTAAATTGGGTATAAAATAAATTTGTTTCCGACGCAAGTTTAATCAATATTTATCTAGTTTGGATTGTATTCTAATTTTAAATTTTTACCTTTTCCTGTGAAATCTTAGAGGTACGAATAAACTATAGATTAAAGCTAAAAAATCAAAAATATTTCTAAAAGTTTAATCATTATAGTCTTCCCATTCATGCATGAAACGTTTTGCCTTTATACGAGTAGATGTATAGTAATCGTCGATTGTGCTTCAAGCGTGAATAGAACAAACATTCCGTACTTATGCAGAAATCATTTCGCAAAGATGCTGTGTTGGGATCGTTAACCGTGATTTTTGCAGTTATAACAAACATGAAACATCTACACATCCATAGTTCAAACTTCGACAAGCAATTGAATTTTGAGCGTGACATTTTAGCCTCCTATTGACTTGAAACATTGATTCTGTCGTCAGCAGGTCGTCTATGACCTTTGAATGTCAAGCCTGTCGATTTTTAGAATTGCAAGTCAAGTTTCTGCGAATAGACAAATCGGTCAAGATAAACACTTTCGAATTTTTCAAGTGCAACTTCAAACCTGAGTCAGCAATGTCGATTTTTTAAAATTCATATATACCTCTGCAGCAGGATCCTGTATTGTGCACCGGCTGATGGCACCAGTGGCATGGTCGAGGCTTCCTGAACGACTTGCTACGAAATGCGTGAGCCTGACCCACTCCTTCCTTCTGTGGACAAGAAAATATTTAAATATTACTATTAAAGCAAGCAATATTATACGACCGTTCTAACTAAAGGTGTCATTACTAAGATGTCTTTGTCCTAGCAAGTTATTTAGACATGGCGATATTTTCCCATAGACTAACAAGAACAAATAGCTTCAGGGGAAAAACGAGACTAGAAAACGTTTAACACTAGCGCGTGAAATGACAGACCATTGTTGATAGTGCGAGCTCCCAGGACGCATGCCGGCGGGGATTTACGACGGGACGAGTTGCCTGGCCAGCCCTTACCTGCCCAGTGCTCAGGCTCGCCCTTCGTTAGCCCACGGACAATGGAAGAGAGGAACGCAAGCCCATTCAACTATACAGATACGCGACATACATTTTTGTTCCTTGTTATCATGAAGCCCTATTATACTCTCACAGTTAAACAACCTTTGCTCCTAATGCACACGTAGATCGAACTCCATTGTAGACCCCGCTTTCATAGCTTTTCTACCGTTTTATTTATGATTCTAGGCAAGTGAATTCAAACCAAACTAAAGGGATTTTCTCTATTTACCAAACCAACACGGACCGCTGTCGGTGACAGGACAATGCGTGAGTAAATAATTAGTTTCTATTCAATCTATCTCCAATACGATACCTACTTGTCGTTTGTGTTTGCAATTTGCATTCAATAATACGACTGGGCCGTGATCTTTATCTCAAGCCCTGACATGTTTGACACTCGTTAGCAAAATGTAACTAAGAGCTGTAAATCAGTTCTGTCTAAGTATACAAGTGTTACGAGACAAGAAAATCTGTATTTTTATGAGTCGTGCTTCTTGTTATCCAATAGTAGGTTAGTAAAAAAATCTTTCAAAATTTGCTCATTGGCGTTGGAAGTTTATGGGGCGTCTTAACTTACTTACTACAAACGTTAAACGAGATTTATTCCAGATTTTATTGGTAAGATCAAGCAAAATTCCGTTCAATCATTATGCCAGATTATGTTCGTACGCAATACACTTTAACAATGTTCTTTGTATGGGGTCAGAGTGTTCTAGCTGGTGACGTCACGTCTCTGCGCAGACGCCGACCGACGCTGACGCCGCCGCCGCCGCTCCAGGCGCCACATTTGCAGAGCACATGATACATGGACGATGTACTTGAAATCGGTGTTTGAAATAAATCACTCCTTTGTGTTATCGGGGTGAGCCGCGAGCAGCTACTCTCGAGAGCTTTTAATGCACACTACAATACCGGTAGTGTTTGTAAGCTACTTAGATAAAGTACCTATGTTCATTGTAATAATTTTATACAATTCAATATTAACTGTGTAAAGATCTGAACTTAAAATGCTATGCTGTTGTACCACACAAAACATCAAATTCTGACTTCACAAAAGTTCACCTTGAATGAGCTTTAACAAATCTTCTGTTGCAACATATGCCGCTACACACACATGTGAAAATAAAGATACTTCCACGCATTCAAAGATGTACTTATCGACGCAGACACGTGCTACCAAATCACCTGCTAAAAATCGCAGCAACTGCGCCCCAGCCGTCGGCCGCACGGCGTTCGGCGCCCGCGCCACCCGTGCCAAGCAAATCCCATAAAAAAAAAACAATTCTCACAAAAGGTGCAGGCGGTAGCTGAACAGATTGACACGAACCTCACAATGCACCTATTACACGCGCCCCATTAAGTAACTGAATCAAATTTCATTGAACAGCTGGACACAACGTTGTACATTCAAAGAGTAACCCAACTATCGAGACAAATGATATCTCTATTTTACGATAGCTTTCGAACAGAAACGTATCTCGAATGGAAACTTGCTCTAGTAATAAATAAGATAGAGGTACGCTCTGCATGGTCTGCAGTAAATAACAAGTAAGAACGGCAGTTCAGTCGATACGGGACCGTGTTACATTTCAACTAGATTAAGCTAGCAAATGTTGAGTTACAAACGGTGTGGTAAAAGGACGCTAATTCTCGGAAATGTCTTTATCAGAGAGTAATTCGCTATATCCCCGAGGTAATTGTTGGGGCCCGGTGTGGATGGCGTGCCCGACTCGGTCCCCGCACACGGCAGCAGGCACACTCCCCACGAAGCAAAACACCATTTATATTACACTGCCATTTGTTTTTACAACCAAAGAATCTGCCGCAATGCTGATACATTGAAGTAACGCCATCATGACACTTTTTGTTTCCTGTTCCCAACTTGTAACAACAAACGTTTTTTTGACCTCTCTCTGGGGTTTGAGTTATTTCTTCCGACGAACTTGTAGCAATCTAAGCCTACGCCTTTTGTATTAAAAAGATAAATAAAAAATGTGGTTGGGGTAGATCTTTTATAATCCTCGCAACGATGCCGATGTGAACATCCAATACTGCTTTTACTTTTCTGAATTTTGAGTAATATTTTCGCTTCTCTTGAGATATATTTTTGAAGTGTGCCATTTGAAATCCTATTTAATAAGTAGATTATCACTACGGACACCTTTTGTGAAAAATACTTTCTAAATAGCGACGGTTAGAAAGCATTAGCAAGTAAGTAGGTCCTTTTCACTGACGACTGAACAGCGACACTCGGTCATGACTTCATGAGTCATGATTATGAATGATGTAGGACGGTGGATGTCTATGAAACAAAAATTAATATTCTTTTTGGATGCCGGCGAACTTTTGACCGCGGACATGTGATTGAAGCCGCCGTGCTCCGTGGAAGAAAACAAAGGGCTCGGTGTCGGAATGATAAATCAACTGAACGCCCTGCCCTTTGATATTAAACTCCATTGTTTTACAATGAATTACTACTGCACACCGATAACACCAAACCTAACTAAGTGACTGTATTCTTTTATAAAGATTCAAATTCACAGAGATATTATGAATGTTACTTGATTAAAGACAGGTTAAACGAGCTTGTTTTGTTACTGTTATCTTTGATACAAATGCGGCATACCTCATTAAGCATTAACTGTTCATTGAAGATTATAAACAAGAATTATTGCATCGATGGAATTCTTAGATTCGGTGCTACGAGACGAACCATGACTATTTGTTTAATATAATATATATACGATAAACATGTGCATTTCAGATAAGTAGGGTAACTAAAAGCATGGATTAAAGGAATCTGTTCTTTTACAGATAAAATTTAAGGTAGTGCTGATAAGAAAGTTATTGCCGCATAAAGTACAACGATGTTCCAATTTCATGGTTATCTGTTTGCTCCGGAAAAACTTTCGTAAGCTGCGCACGTGCTAACAATCTTGTCAAATTAAACCAGTAAACTGGAGTATTTATCTGGATGTATTTTGGAGACGAATGAATAAAGCGGAAACATCGCAATTTTTCTGAACTGTCGGATATCAATAATATTTGGCCAAGCAGCCATCTGCCATCTGTTACAGCGAGCGGTGCTTTCTCAAGGCCTTTGTACGTGACATCCGTTTAATATCAAGGCGTTATAAGCCATACAAAATTGTCTCACGCACTGAACAAGCGCGACAACCCGGCAGTACCCGCCAGTGCCCGACAGGGCCCGATGACCGGCACTTGGCATCGGCTTCACTGTCACATTAACATACTGTTTCTGGTTACTTACTTATGTACATTAATTCCAAGTTCGTGAACAAAATACTATATGCGCTTAATCGATTAGAAAATCATTAAATTGTTAAACAGGAAAATGACGTCATCGAGTGTCAATACCGAGCGCAAATCAATGGCTTTGGGAAGTGATAAATCAACCGATATATATTGAGAGTGTGATCTGTTATTTTGTGTTTTAGAGCAAAACTATGCAACCGATTGAAAATACTAATGAAGACTTGTTGATTAATCCGCAAAAAACGGTCACCAAAACCATTTAAATGATCGTATCATAAATCTTCAAAACCTACTTCCTTCAAATATTTTATTTTTTTGGTCTGGGCCATCCTTAATTGAATAGTTTATCTAATATCACTTCTAATAACTCATTATTTTATACGGTTTTTGTTTTCATCGACAAAAATTTGATTCAAGAAGAAAAATTTGAAATTAAAATATTTTTTTCTTCGACAAAAAATCAACTCTTAGAATGTTCATATTGTTCATTTCCGAAACAAAAATAATCCGCAGCACTTTGATTTAAAACATGAACTTACATAACTATCTATATGTAATATCATTAATGTGCCACCTTCATTTTATAACCTAGTGTATGCCTTATCTTTATATTACCTATAGTTATTGGTGCGCATGCGCATGTTCTGCGGTGCTGATAAAAAAGCAATAAATACCAACACTACATGTTTATGTACTGCCGGTAATTTCATAGCCAGCCACAGCCAGTATTTCAAGGAGACAGATCGTAGTACAACTATTTGAACTACAAAGTACGTAGAAACGTATATAGGTACGCAATAGTTGGCCGTAGCTCGGTCACTGACTTTAATTAATTACGAGTATACCAATTAAAGTAGGGCGGACCCTTTTGAAACATTTGTACGATGGCGTTACGGATTAAATTCCTTCCCATTGTTCTACAGTGGGACAATCAGTTTTACTAAGCTCAAAAAAATACTTTCTTTCATATCAGATTTGGTTCTAAAAAATTGTTAGACTAGTCAGATATAGTTTTTCTAGATTTTGTGTCCGTATTAGTATTCTAAATGCGTATAAAATCGCATTTTAATGAATTCATGGCAAACAATCGCCGAGTAATTGGCATTGTTATATAAATCAATGTCAACTGTATGCCTAATTAGTATAATCCATGCTTAAATCAGTTTTAATGATTGTTTAGAGTCGTATTTAACCACTAGTGCAATAGAATGTTTACATGTACTATGTTGTACTATGTAGTCTGTAATTTCGCGCCTCTCGACAAGAGCAGAGTGGCGCAGTGGAAGCGTGCTGGGCCCATAACCCAGAGGTCCGTGGATCGAAACCACGCTCTGCTAGGATCACTTTTTGGTTCTTTTTGTGATATTTTATTTTGAATAAATATCGTTCGAATGTTTTTATTTATCTACTTAATTGTTGCAACAAAACTAATAAATTAATAAAGCAAAAGCTCGCGTGACTGGTAAAGATAGCACTGCGCTATTTTAAATGATTGCATGAGGCAGCAGACCGGTTATAAACTAATATTGTCTTCTTCACCCCAGTGAGTGATGATGATGACCGGACACTCCCTTATGTTACGGTTAATATAAGGGACGGACCCTCACCTATCGCAGGGGTGGCTAAGTAATGGCTCACGGCGAAGGTAAACTTTGTTACGTAACTTTTCAACATTCTCGAATGACTTAAAATTAAACAATAGTTGTAGTCATATTAGTGATAAACTATTGAACCTGTTTTATCGATGCACGCGTTCCGCAGCCAATAATATCTATAGTTGTCGATAGCTGCAATATCAAGCATGCAATGATTCTGGGTGGCTCACGCTCAAACAGTATCTTTGTAAAGGTTTATTTGGTCATAAATATTGAAACGGCCAATTCCGAATAATTTTATTTATTTAAACAGAAGACGAAAACTAGGTCATCATTAGGAACTGTAACATTAGTTCATTCATCTCTACAATAAATCTTTAGTATTTTATTTCATTCATAATTTTAATGCAGTAGAGTTGGGGCAGAACGTTATATGAACCTTTTTATAGCTTCATGAATTCTTTCCGCTTTATGATTCTACCGGTCAAATGACTTTTTAATGACTAAATGTTTCCAAATATTAATCGGTTCCACATTTCAGACAAATACAACTCAAAATGCTGGCGAAAAAAAGATTGGCCTGTTGGTCTAGTGGTTAGTGACCCTGACTGCTATGCCGGGGGTCGTGGGTTCGATTCCCACCCAGGACAAATGTTTGTGTGATGAGCACAATAATTCGTTCTGTATCTGTTCTACAATAAATCTTTAGTATTTTATTTCATTCATAATTTTAATGCAGTAGAGTTGGGGCATAACTATATAAACATAAATATATAAACCTTTTTATAGCTTCATGAATTCTTTCCGCTTTATGATTCTATCGGTAAAATGACCTTTTAATTACTAAATGGTTCCAAATATTAATCGGTTCCACAGTTCAGAAAAATACAACTCAAAATGCTACTCTTCGTTGATGTAGGTAAGAAAGAAGATATAAGTATCATAAAAGATTTCTATTTGTTTAAAAATCTTGTACGCAGACGACTTAGGTTTGAGATATTGCTTTTTCTCATGATTGATTGTCAAACACACTCGACCACTTCCATATAAAGTGTGATAGAGAAAGTCTAGATCACGCTAATGCTCATGAAAGTGCTTCATATGATGTTAAACGTTACTACAATCCTACTAATAAATCGTCTGGACATATTGACTTGAGTGGATGTGAGTTGCGTGGGACAGAGCTCGACTTGGACCTAAGAGGGGTCCACAAACGGGCCATTAATGTAATTTGATTATGCAGCAGGAACCAATACGGGTCTGCGGTTACACCGCACGATTTCAGATGGAATGTGCGCTGGACTACACTCGTATATCAGGCAAGTAGCAATGTTTCGTAAGGCTCATAATTTCTTTATTTATAGCCACGGTTAGTTCTGGTATTCCCTAATGTATAACAGATACACACCAGATGCAGATGTAAAAAATACTATAGTTTCATTTGTTTTTAATCTTAACGAGCCTTTTCAGGAATAAAAACGTAAGCGACAATTTGCGTTTTTTGCAGGAATTAGATTTTACGAAAATATCAAGTATTCTATTAGGTAAGTTTAAGTAGTTAAGTATATGGAATAATCATACACATATTATAAAGACAAAAGTTTATGTGTGTGTATGTTTAGAATAGAATAGAATAGAATAGAATAGAATAAAACTTTATTGTACACCAAAATAGTAACAAAAACTTACAAACTAACTTAATGTATGGGTACAATGGCGGTCTTATCGCTAACAGCGATTTCTACCAGACAACCTTAGGATGGACTGTAAGAACTTGTCATAAAAAAAGGGGGTAGACTGTGGTGTACTGCAAAATAAATTTAATTAAATTAAAAATATATATAATACTATACATAGATATAAAATTATATTATATAGCTATTATAAATAAAAGACAAAAAAAAACAAACTCATGAATATTATATATATATATATATATATATACATACACATTATATGTTACACAATTTCAAAGAGAGAAATAGAGAAAAAATACAAAATTGTGAAAGGACTAGAAAAAAAGAAGGGAAAGAACTGAATTTGGATAGTAGCAGAATTAATTATTGTGAAAGAAAATGATCTTTAACTAAATTTTTAAAAGAAACTAGTGACTGGGCTTGCCTAATTGGCATCGGCAACGCGTTCCACAGTCGCACTGCTTGGACCGTGAACGATTTGTCACTAAACTTGGTGGAATGTGAGGGCATTAAAAGTTTCAAATTTTCCGATGATCTTAAGTGTCTAGAATGTGTGTCATGAAGGAACTTAAAACGTTCTTTGAGGTAAGAGGGGGTTGTAGGAATGAACAGGACACTGTAAAGCAACGATAAGATATGGGTATTCCGGCGAAGGCGGATCGGCAGCCACTTGAGCTTAATACGGAATTCAGAAACATGATCATATTTGCGTAAACCAAATATGAACCTAATACAAAAGTTTTGGAGTCGCTCAAGCTTATCTAGCTGCACTTCAGTTAGGTCTAAATAACTGACATCGGCATAATCAAGGATTGGGAGAAGGAGGGATTGGGCAAGCGCAGTTTTGGTGGCAGTTGGAAGAAAATTGCGCAGTCTTCGCAAAGACCCCGCAGACGCAAACAACTTGCGGCTAACTTCCTGCAATTGAGGACCCCACGAAAAGTCTAGTACTTCATGCACGAACGGCTAAACAGATTTCAATGAAACTTGGTCCTATAATAGCGTATAGGATACTTTTTATCCCGTTCGTTTGATCCCTTGAGATAACTTTTCACGAAGACGAAGCCGCTGACAGCAGCAAGTAATAATAGATTGTGACTAGGGGATAAAGCGTCTTTAAATCGCGGGCGGCGTGTTGAATTCCGAACAAAACGAAGGTTGCTAAGTTTAAATCCCGAACGTTAGTGAGGGATTTATATTGTATAAATCCCTCACTAACGTTCGGGATTCGTAACTCCCAAGCAAAGCGAGGGAGTTAATATAGAGGGAGATTTATTAGGTTACAACTTGTTTGACATTACGAGCATGGCAGTTGAGAGTTTGTCATGCTCACTCAAATGTTTCGCTGATGGTGGCACGTGTTATTGGGTCATTCAGTTCCCCTCAAAATGGTTGAGCTGAGTGGGGCTGACGCACGCGTCATGCTTGTAAACGGTGCCGTCAGTTGGGACTGGCCATCTCTTTTTTTTTTTTTTTTCGGTGGGAATATCATCTTATGACATCCCCCGCTCTGGGCGGAGCGGGAGATAGTGTCAGACTTTTACTGACTAAAAACCCAGTCCTGTTCCTTCGTTGCCTTTCGTACCTTGGCCCCAGTAGGCTTCGACCCTGATGGGCCCCTACAGTTGCTGAAATCTCCTTGAGGCGCGCGTGAAACAGTACGCGCCGTCGACGACTTGGGCTCGGTCCGGACGGTTACCGGACGGTCGGACGACGAACTACCCATTGCTCACCGTCCGCCAACCCACGCCTACGGTGGCCGGAAATCGGGATCAGAATCCCGGCGGCGGTTGGGGCGTGAAGACCGTTGCCTCACGCGATCGGACGCCTCCTTTGCTAGCATTACTGTTTCGCAGAAGGAGGCGACCGCCTGCCACTCCTCCTCGCTCCGGACCATGGCCTGTACCAAGGCCCGGCGCGAGAGATCACCGCCGCCGATCGCCCCCACGAGGACACGGCGTTGCTCTTCCCAAGCGGGGCACACCTCCACCGTGTGCTCCACCCTGTCCTCCGGGCGGTCCACGCAATGGTGACACCCGGGCGTTTCTTCCGCACGGATCCGGTGCAGGAACCATCCGAACTTACCATGTCCGGTGAGGACCTGCGTCATGCGGAAGGTATGGACGCCGTGTTGCCTTTCCAGCCACTCCTCACCGAACCCTTTATAGTTGCTGTCGTGGTCATCTCTTAGCTGCCAGTGACTTAATTCAATTTTTATTTTTTAAATTAGTTTTTTTTTATTTTAAATATTATTACTTATCTACATTGTGCTCACATATTAGAAGCGACAAGAAATTTGTAACCAAGATTTATATAACTCATAATATGATTTAAAAGCGTGTGGAGTTTCTTGCGCGTTCTTCTCCATAGAGATCTACGCTTTTGAACGTGCAATTTAGCTTCACTTGTTTTTTTTTTTTTTGACTGACCGACATTTTGACAATTCAAAAGTGCCTCTAATTAGTCTATTTGAAATAAATATTTCTGATTTCAGAAACCTGAGTGAAGTGAGGAATTCAAGCCTGTCATGACAAAGACAGCTTTATCCCCATGTTGGATACTCTACTTTTTACACCATCTGTGAGATAATTAAAAGACAATTTAGTAAAACAAATAAATTAGAGAAATATAACGATTTATAAGTTAATAGGATCATCATCACATCATGTTTTGAGGTTTGAAACAAACAAAATTCACTACCTACTCTAAGATTCTATAGTTTTAATTTTCTATCCCTCGCAATGCTCGGGAGTTAATAATATAGATCCCTCACATGCGTTCGGGACCTTCTTACTTCGGGAGTTAGCAACCTTCGTTTCGTTCGGAATTCAACATACCGCCTGCAACTTAAAGACACTGCTTTTATCCTCTAGTCACAGAATCTACTGTTAAATATGGAAGACAAAATCTAGTCTTGCAAAATTTGCAAACTGTCGCTTACGATATTCTTCCTAAAAAGGGTCACTAAGTAGACATCAATATGAGCAAAAAAAATACAGTAATATCCGATTATGACATCTTATCTGAAAGGTCCGAATTTCGTGAGATTTCTGATCAATAGTTCATTACCCAAAAGGAAATTGATAATTTCTCAGTACCTACAGTTCGTATTCCGGGAGACCACCCGAGTCGTGGGTAATGCCGGCCGGTGTAGGAACACAAATACGAATGATATTTGTGTCTGTGAGATATAGCTCTATATGACGCGGAAATTGCCGCTCGGTATACAGACCACACGCCTCTGACGTACGGCGGCGGCGTACGAACCTACATTTAAGTGGGTTTTAGCAACTCTTGACTACCATTTCTTTGTAATATTTATGATTTTGTCCTTTTCGATAACAGTTTTGCTGGTGGGTAAACAAATTAAAAAAAAGCTATTTAGATAGAGGATGTACAATGTTATGTTCTTTATATTATTTCTTAATTTGACTAACCAGTTAAACCCGTAGTCTATAAGTTCTCAACCACATTTCGGCCGAGTCTCAAAATTGTTAATCAAAATTCTATTTATCTTCGTTGAAAAGTACTTATCACAAGGGGCTTCAATTTCAATTAAATTAAATCTTCACTTATACGGGTTAAATAAAGTTAACTGTAGATCATCAGTCGATCATCTGTGACGCTTGTGAGAACGCTTCGAAGATTTAAAAGCTGTCATAAACAAAATATGTATTGAAGACCTCCCGCTCAGTTAATGTTGTATGTAAATTATTTCCCAAATAAATTCATTGTTTGTCCTGGAAATGAGCACACAATGTGTGCCAGAGGCTTGCGGCTTTGTTTGTACAGTGTTGAAACTCCGATATGACGTCATATGGGTACAGTAATACAGTTCACACTCGGGTAAACTTACACAACTTGCATGATTACAGGAAACTTGCATTTCAGACGACTTTACAGCCTCCCATGTCTACGTCGGAGTGCTCTGGTTACCGCAAACACAAAAGGAACTTTGATGATATGCACGTTATTAAGCTAACACTATGCTAACAACATTAGGCAAAAACCTTGCCAGGATGACGCAACGTAAACCAATTAGTTCTCTATACAAACTTATTATTGTCTTAACAATCTGCCCATTTACAGAATCAAAATAACAAGGGTCACCTTATTTGTGCATTGTCGAAACAGCGACCAAAACCAAAACTAAAATTACACCTATCGTCATTAACCTTGCCTTGTAAGTGTAAACCATCGCAGGTCGCAGTTGACTTGAGACATCTAATAAAATATTTACTTCAACGCTTCAGTCTTAACGATAATGCTGCGCAGTGACATGTTAATTGCTGGAGGTGTCAGCACGACAACAGTGAAAAGAGTGACGTGACGAGGGGATGACGTCTGACACGACCAACTAAACGGCAAGGCAGCCATTAGTATACTTACTGATGTTTAAACTATCCATGTAAATGTGCGGTGAAACAATGATTGTGGTTGAATAACCAATTACCTATACCTACTTTCATTTTATTAAAAACCACATGCAATAAACGTTGTGGTTACAAACAAGTTACACCTTAATAAACTTGTATTCATACTATTCATCTCTATTTAATTAGATTTAGAAACCTAATTCATTCGTTACAACATTGATCACAACAATGGTGTCAGTGTGGCCGACTGTGCCGGATCTAAACTTCGTTTTCTTTTTACAATTGCCTGTAATCATTTATTGAGCTTAACATTTTTGGGCTCGAGAATAAAAGATAGAGACGTGAAAGTATTTGAGGTGCAGCGATTATTATTTTTGAAAATTTTATGTGAGAACTTTGGATTGGTATTTACAGTATTTTAAAGGATATGCGAGAACGTGCCGAGAACTGTTTCCCACATACGATCACAACGGATATTTACCGAAATAATTTTGTTCATATTTTTATGATATCTTTTTCGGTCAATTTGAATTCTGGGGAAATAATCGGACCTCCCACATCGTACACGTAATGATCTTACCGTCCACAACATCTACTACTCCATACCAAATGAACTGATGCTGTCATTTGGGATAACTGGCCACCGTTCGACCGTTAATATCTTACAAATGAACAATTAGACATTAACGTCTTAGACTAATTAGTATGAATTCAGAATGTAGATTGCAATTCACGTTTAAATTGAAATTACAATACATTAGTTGTATCTATCAAAAACATCACGCAACCAGTCAATACAATAGCAAATAATTGTTGAGTTAACTGTCTAATCGAATTAATTTATTACCCCTCGATTGTCATAGGGGTAATATCGATATGCGTATAAATAAGTCTTTGTGCTGGCTAGTGTAACAGTCGACCCACTTGAAATATCTACCCGGGGACAATTTGTTCTCTAGAAAAATAGTCAAGGGTTATATTTGCGGTAGCATTGTGTGGCTTAAAGACCCATAAATCACGTTCCCTGCACTCCAAGTTGGAGCAGAGTGCACCAGGTGGTCCACACTATTTTTAAACTCTGTTTATGTACCAATAAGGGAATAAAATTTATTTTACGAGTTCCTTTCATATGATTTTTGATTCATGGGTAAGAGTTTACAATTGATTTCAGTATCGGGTTCGTTAGGAGTATGTGTCGATGAGTACATGTGTCGATGTGTGAGGCTTCTGTATAAATGTATGCACTGAATGGTTTCCCGCGTCACGTGAACACTGAGCGGCGAACGCGTCTGCTTGGCAGCTGGTGAGCATGCTCTGCGAACCGTGATGTTTTTTGCAGAGACCTTGTTCTGAACGAGTATTTGAATTTCAGCAACGATATTTGATATAACTACGAAACTCAACACCCACTCGAAATTACGCATGCTATTGTAATCTTTTCACAATGTATTACTATATTATATTTCCTGTGTTAGCCTTCGTAGCACGTAAAATAATTTTCTAAGGTGCCCCAAGTGCTTTACGATATACGAAGGAAATTCCTAGCGTTCTCGAGTGTCGCGTAACGCGGAGGCTTTAGACATTTAAGAGAATTTATTATTAATAGCTGCGTAATAAATCGTTTCCCGCACTTTAAATTCCATAAATTTAATAGAAATACCTACATCATAGCTACGATTTCCTAAGTAAGAGTCGACTACTGTGAGTAAGTACGTGTTTTACGAAATACGGGTGAAGCACGAGGCAATTACTGCCGACTGCCGCACTAATTGTGGCTAATGTATTGCGCATTACCAATAATAAGGTTCGGAGCCGTGTGTTGTCAGTACCGATACCGTGCCGCTCCTGTGCCGTTCATTAGAGGCATCATTTAGTACCTGTAAGCGCGAGCCGCGTCCCGAGCTCGCAGAGCGCACTTCCGGTCAAGCGCTTTAGTTAGGCAGTCCCAATCCCAACGCACTTGCGTAACATCCGCTGCTTTAACGAATGTAAACATTTTAAGCTCACACCATACCGCATATGAATCTGAGCTCTCATTTCAACAATTCATTACCAGGAATAACTTTCATGAAACATTTCAGACGCTATATATAAAGCACCTACTTACTTACATCCTAATAAGTGAACTTCTATTGTGTGTTTAATTTCTAGTGGCGAGATCCGGGAAGTTCTATATAAGTGCATGCACGTAAAATAACGTAAGCTTAGTATCGTAAGTACACAATAGCTACTTATAAGACTGTAATACTTATGAGACCTCGCTTCTAGGTTTGCACAGATGTGAATCGACGGTACCTTGGTAACAATGAAAGGAGAGATCGTAATAAATATCGAAGTTTTTACTTATAGCTATTTATTGGTTGTTTGCTTAAATATAAATGAATTTGTCTCACATGATACGGGCGGTGACTAATCCGTGGTTTAAACTTGCGCAGCTAAGCCAGACGTCTCCTGAGTGCCGAACAATGATGGCACAAAGAGCTTTGTTTGTCACCACTCGCCAGACGAATCTGTGAGAAGTAATCTTGTTCCCATCGGCCATCGGGCTGCGCAGGCGCACTGACGAGTCCTCGTCGCGCTCTGCGCAGGAATGCGTCGTAAATCATAGCCTATAGCCACTTATACCCTTAGCAGAGACTCGCCTTCTGACACCGCTTGCCGCCTGTCACTGGCGTTAATTTATAAGCTGATATGTACGGGCTACCATTTAAACAAACAATTATTGTTTCAAGCCCATTTACCATAGTAACGATAACTATATACTTCATTCTTTACAAATAATTTATATTGATAAGTAGGTAACAAAGATAAATTGTTATGATCATCGATATATATGTACTACGCAGTCGATGGTTTTGATTATAATCTTGCTCCAAACAATATTTTTGATTAAAAAAAAATGGGTCAAAAAAGAAACCTGCCATATCTCCTAAACATCACTCGTATAAACAATAATTATATAATAATGTAAATCAGTAATATCATTGTAAATCTAAAAACAACAAATTACAGCTTAAAAATAGATTTTCTAAACTTTGGGTAGTAACATAATTCAAAATTAAGAAAACAATATTGTTTCTGCTTTTTAAGGTTCCGTAGCTCAAAAGGAAAAAACGGAATCCTTATAGGTCACTTTGTTATCCGTCTGTCTGTCAAAACCCTTTATCTCGGGAACGCCTGGAGATATCGAGTTGAAATTAAAACCATATACGGTCCCTTGCAGCTGTGAAAAAATCAAACTTCTAAGTTAACAAATAAATAAGATACGGCCGTTTTTGTCGCTAAAAAGGTAATAGGGGTACTTCCCGTTGACCAAGAATCCTGAAATTTGGCACGAAACAAGATCTCATAGCAAAAAATCTGAAAACTGTAATTTTGTAGTTACGTCACAAAAAGGAAACTTTTTTGCGATTCGGAAAAATCTTCGTAACTCAATTCGGGAATTTAACTGTTTTCGTAGGTAAGTTTGTACGAAACCCTCGGTGCGCGAGTCCGACTCGCACTTGCCTGGTTTTTTTTTTCAAATCGTACTATCATTATAAACAATTTCTAGGTGTGGCCACAGTATTCACTTGAAGAATGTACACAAATTATTACCATTGTACCTACATGAAAGAAGAAGTTGCCGAAGTACTACAACAATAGATGTATCTACCGAAGAGTACCTACTCCAACAATTTCAAGAACATCAGAAAACGTTGAAATGGCAGGCCAAGGTGCACGAGAAGGTGCATGAGAAGTCATCGTGAGCACTATGCTAAGAAATCCACATTTCCCCACAGCTGTTCAGGACCGAAACAGGCTTCAAGAAATTCACCATAACAAAGTGAGCTGACACGATACTACGACGACTTTGTGAAGTTGATACAAAACCTTATAGACCAGGAAACCAGTTGACAGGTTATGATTTACTTGAGAACACGTCCGATAAACAGATGAAGATTGGTTCAGGGAAATGTGTTCCAATGAGTCTAGATTTTGTTTGTTTACGCATGATCAGGAGAACGTGTCAAGCGAGTTTTAAAGAAAATAATAATATAATATTCCACAACTATCACACAACGCCGTCTAGTCTCAAGCTAAGCAGAGCTTGTGTTATGAGTACTAGACAACTGATAAACATACTTATATATTTCTAAATACATGCATATTATAGATAAATTACACCCAGACACAGAACAAATGATCGTGCTCATCACACAATCATTTGTCCTGGGTGGGAATCGAACCCACAACCTCCGGCATAGCAGTCAGGGCCACTAACCACTATACCAACCAAAATGTAACATTCGGTGGAGGATTAGTAACAGTATAGGTGGGATATAGTATGTACAAAGTGTCATGCAGAATTATTGAAGATAGAAAATTTTTCTCTGACTGCTGTCAAATACATAGAGATGGTGAGCATGCTGGTTCTTCCATAATTAAATTGAATGAAAATGAATTTGTAGTTTAGTACGAGTAAGCTCTTTATTTGCATGTAAAAATTGTAATTATTATTTTTTGTATGCCTATAATAGGCTGATCATAGCGCACATTAACTTAAAACATGTCCAACCACTGTACCTACCTATGTATCACAAATAAAATATTTCTGATTTCTGAATATGGACACAAATTATTTAATTTTTATGCTCGATAATGTGCAACCATATAGTTTTTAAGGACATCGGTGTTACCTGCGTCAAATGGTCAGCTCCCAACCCTGACTAAGTTCAATCCCATAGAACATTCTTGGGACGAGCCCATGTGTTAAACAACGCTCTTCAGCTCCAACTACCTTACACGAGTTAAAGAGTGCGGTAGTGGAACAATAGTCATATGTACGTAGACCAATATCGAATTAAAGTTATGGTTTGGCATGCCACGTCGGCGAATGAAATACAATGCATTAAAACTACAAGAAAGTCTTCTCTTTCAAGATAAACTGCAATGTGTACTTTTATTGCCATAAGTTAGAATTTTTTTTTACTGTTTAATTAGCTTGAATTGTGAAACAATGTGCTATGTATTTTTATTACGTATAATCAATCAGTCATCTACAATACACTACAGTTTTATGTATATTTGCGACCCGGAATTTTTGCGGCACAGTGTATTTCACGATGGCGCAAGACTATTCAGTTAATCGATCCACAAGAATGCGTTGGAAATTGAGCTAAACAAGCGGAAAAACTTTGAGTCACTCTGATAAAAAAGATCGCAAAATACACCGTGACAGTATCGAAGTCAAACAGATTACGGAAGCGGCAACGAGCAATGACCGAGCACGAGCAGGCCACGGTACGACACCGACCGATTTGCTCGCCACGCTTTTTTAACTAAATGCATAACAACACTAAACACGTTTTCATTCTTCCAGAGCAGACGCAGGGTGGCTATTTTTGCGTACTTTACTCCTTTACCAAAAGGACCATTATATGGGATGGTTAATGTGGGTGGAATATTTGTTACCAATTTAGCAGCGGTTTAAAGAGAATGTATGTAAAACAATTGAATTTAGCTTGTAAAGAAAGTGTGCACGAGCAACGTAATTAAACAGAAACAAATGTTAAAGATTAAAAAAAAAAATTATAATAAAAAGAAATAGTTGTAGGTATGGTTTTCAACAGTAACAGCAAATTGAAAAAAGGGTTGTAGTTGTAGCCACCCGCTACGAGTGCTACGCCACGTAGCGTAGTACGAGTAGTAACGTGTAGTGTAGGTAATAAAACATTTCGCGAAAAAATATTGCGTAGAGTAGTACGTAGAGGCGCTACGATACTACAACATTTTCCTAGGTACTTATTTCTTCTGCCTTTTGAATTGTATACAGTAATGAACTGCAGGAGTAAAGAAAGTACTAATCTTTATATATAAAAGGAGAAACTGACTGACAGACATATCAACGCACAGCCGAAACTACTGGGACGAAGAGTGTGTAATTTTGCACAAGATTTCCTTTTACAAACGTAATCAAGAACAAAGAGAGAAATTTTCGGAAATTTACCCCCTAAGGGGATGAATCGGGGTCCAAAGTTTGTATAAAGAAACCTACTTTCACGCGGGCGAAGCTGCTGTCAGAAGCTAGCTTTGAATAAAATACTTTCGTTATTTACTTTGTTACAATACTCAGTTGCTCAGACTCACAGACCGCGAGAGAACTCTTTATTTTAATACGTACAACACAATAGGACCTGATAAAGACATAATCTGACTAATAACGCATAGAGTTCAAAGGCACCGCCCGCTGAAAGGCTTTATTGTCCAACTGGAAGCGCGAGCGCAGCCCCACATGCTCCTAATTAACTTTAAAACGTTAGATAGGCGATTGAATATATTCCACACAAGCGATTCGGTTAAAACCCATGCATCCGTCTATCCGTTGCATTGCAGCTGCATACAAAACCATAATTACATAAACGAAATAGGCACGCAATGTGTAGAACAGTTTACTAAGCTTCCTTATATCAATCCGTACAACCGTTAAAATGCTATCTCCATCGTTCTCGCACGTTGTTATTGTACAAATATTTTCATTTAAATTGGTTACCGAGATATTTATTATAAGTAACATTATTATCATACCTCGGTTAACTTTCTCGAGTGCCTTTGGACAGTGTAGTAATGATATTTTAAGCGTAATTTATTCGGATTGGTCGACAATGAACTTGTCTGGAGATATTTGCTTAGGGCCCGGCGACCGGTGACGGCGTTGTCGCCGGCGCCGGCTCGTGGGCGGCTGTGGCTGTAGGTACCGGGTTGCGCAACCTCTGGGAAGCTAGGCCTCGCACCGAGCCCGCGAGTTCATGTGACAATGCTACGAACTCATCACAACGCATTAGAATTCTACCGTTAACTTCACTACCTGCCAAGGCAACCTAATGAAACGATGTCAACAATAAAATTAATAAACTATCTATATCGATTCTTTGTAACCTGCGCCGTATGTTAATCACGAAGGATATTTAAAACAGCGCTAGTGCACACGTCGCGTGGACTGACAACAATCACCCATTTGCGTTTATTCGAAATGAGTTCATGTTTGATCGATGATTAATAACTGGTTTACCGTTAATAGTTTCTGGCTTTGTATTCTAATAATCGATTCAATTTTCATTCGATTTAATTTAAATGTAGGTAAGTTGACTAATCAATAGTTCTTGAATAGGTAATGCTGCGATGTTTTAACAAATATAAAATTCTTGCGAAACGTAATGGAAGTTTGTCTATTGTATGTCGTAGGGCTCCAATTAGATATACATAACGTTGAAAGTTCTTTAGTGGGTCAGACAAACAAACGATTCCTATTGTATTCGAAAAGCAGAATTAATAAAAAAAACTCATTGAACACTCTCTTTGTATTCCAACAAAGGTTTTTGAATGTATTTTAACTAAATATAAGTATTCAGTATCGTACTAAAAAGTATAAAGTGACTTTTCATATAGGTGGGTTTGTTTTTTATGGAGGAAAATCA
Source organism: Mythimna pallens (assembly GCA_961205895.1). Lineage (NCBI taxonomy): Eukaryota > Metazoa > Arthropoda > Insecta > Lepidoptera > Noctuidae > Mythimna > Mythimna pallens. The sequence continues at coordinate 14,643,171 of OY540830.1, read as the reverse complement.
TCTTATGACTACTCGCGCTCTATGGCGGAGCGAGAGAACGTGTCAGACTTTTACTGACCAAAACTACACCTATGTTCCTTCAGTTGCCCTTAGCATTCTAGGACCACGGGTAACTTTTTCACAAGTCAACCTACGGGCCTGATATTAGGCATCGGCCCAGTGGGACCCCTACGATTTTGCTGACATCTCTTTGAGGCAAGGACACGGTCCCTATACAATATGAAAATTAGCACTTTCATCATTTTGAAAAATGTTTCTAATCTATACCTATTTAATTAAACGTGTGAGCATCGTATCTACATAGGTAATAAGGAAATTCTGTATCTTTTTCACACGTTATCTACATAAAAGATGCGAGTAAGTATCACATCTGCGGAAACCATCTCATTTATAACAATATCATCTAACATGCTTACCTAGCAGATAAATATTAATACTCGTACTTATTTACTAAATAAATGTTATATTAACATTTACAATAAATTAAAGGCACGAAAAAGCAGAAGAAAATATTAAAATTAATGAAGTTTCAGTGTTTATTTACATCCATAAAACTCCTAAAAACGTTACACAGTTAACAACTTAGCTAAATTGAACATTAAACATTTCTCTTTCTCAACTCAAAAGAAAGTCTCACGCTAATGTTGTTAAATAAAAAGTCACTCATACAAATGAAGTTGAACTAAGTTCCGACCATAATCGACAGCTATTATACAAATGGGAAGACGTAAATATAAACAATAGCACTTTAGTCTCAGAACTTAGCTTTATTTAAAAGTTCAACCTCAACCGGCTCAATATTTTTATTAGCAATATTTATAAGAATAAAAATTGCTGACAAAAGTATTGAGCCGGAAAACATAAAATAAGAAATTTGGTGATCTTTTTTGTTAATTTATGTTTTTTTTTTTTAAATTAGATAATACATATATACATTTGCCGTTGTATACTTAACTCGCGTAGTAATTAAATGCATTTATTTTTGTAGTTGTCTTGCAACCTATTACACATACTTATAACAATTAGGTGCGTATGCCTACGGTAACTACGTTTGCACCTAATTGTTATGAGTATGTGTAATAAATTATACATTATATATTTTATGTATAGGCAAACCATACCTCGTAATATTTAAGCTTGTATATAATTAAAGTACTAATTATTTTTTTTCTTATAAAAATGTAATGATTAGTCTAGGTACCTGCAACAGTAAATGCAGCGGTCCACTAACTCTGCAGGCTGGTGCAGGTGCCTGGTATCCCCACAGACAGTTCCAAGGCATTTTACATAGTCATTTTAAAAACAAAAAAAATATTCTGTGTCATCATTTTCAAAATATACATCACATCACATTGCACAAAATTTCAGGAGAGTCTTTTATACTTTTTTTCTTTTATATCAATAAGGTTTTAAAAAAAGTGTAAATAAATCCACGTTGGTGTGAGATAATCGGGTGGTTGCACATACGAGCAGCCGCGAACACAAGCAACTTGTGACTGAGCTACCGAGGCCGGAGGCGCGGGCCCAGCTGATTGCACTCCTGAACCTCATCACTAGTTCAGTGGCAATCTCGGATACTTCTCACATCTGAGTATTGTCTACATAGCTACGTGAAACTAATGCATATTTCAGACGCCTAAAATATTAATTTGTGGACCTAAGCAGATTCATACAGCTACGAAGTCCGCCAGAAACATTAATAAGAGTCGAGAAGTCAACTATATTATTTCAATCACGTCGAAATACACAGGTAAGCCAGGTAAGCAATACTGAATACATTACTGTTATTGGGTAAAGTCATTTTGGCACTTCCGTCACTCATTGGTAACGCTTCTATTATTGTATGTGTGCCTTTGTAAATTTATTCACAAAAAAGAAACAATATTTGTATCGAATTTACATTGACTAACGTTGCTTTTAAATATTACAGGAAAACTAATAGCGAGAACGCAATTAGGTAGAGACAAGAACAACATAAAACGAAGATTAAAATAAGCTTTTATATCATCTCCGAAAAGTAAACTGGAGCCGTCATACACGGAGTCCATCTCTACATTTTATGGACATGATATTAACACGCATAGAGCACTTTAAATCCATTAAAACATTCCCGGGATAACGTCTCCCTGGCTGGCTCCTACATTATCTTGCTAGGATTGTTCTACTATAACTTTCCAATCGGTTAAGCAGACATCAAACTGTCACTTATGAATTTCGTAATGAGTTCATTGACTACACTATCTTAAATTTTTTCTAATAAATATATAGAGCGTGCGACACTTCATGCTTGGCTAAGTAACTCGATATGCTTAGAAGTTTTAATTCCCCTTCATGGGAAAGCGGCTTTTTTTGAGTGTTTTGATCTCTACAAAGTTAAGTTGATCGGTTACGTATTCTTAATGAAAGTGAGTTTTGTGAGTCTCAGTATCTATAAGAACAGATAAATCTTTAATGTGAAACAAACAAACCTGCAACAACAAATGCAGCGGCGGACTGACCGCGAGTGGTTGCTGGCGGTCCCGCGACCACGGACAGTTCCAGGGCATACTTCTGATCTTGCAAACCCTTTTTTGCACTGCTGACCTTACCACATTGCAAATACGTAAGATTCACCGCCACAATTGGTTTATAAAGGACTTAACAGTTGGCCAATTAGTTTATAACTACTTGAATTTATTGCAGAACAATGACGCTGGTGAATGAGCTTTCGTTATCTAACATAGCGTAAACATATTCGCGTCAGTGAAGGTGATAGCACTACGTAATGCGTGCAACAGGATCCGGGAGCGTACGCATGCGTGCGGTCGAGCGAACGCGCGCCTCCTGACTAGCTCGGGGCTCCGACAGCTCGCCTCTCCAGGATACTATCCCAAACACTCCCGACATTCGGGCACACGCCCCCCGCCGGGACTGCGGGAATGAAGCACGAAAGGGCGAGCCGGTACGGTACCTAAATACCGCGAAGAATTTCATGCGTGCCTCAGATATTTTGGACTTCGATTGAAGTGGGTTCAAATATATGGGCAAGTATAAATAAATGCATTGGGCATAAGTATTTGAGAATCAGGCACTTGCTAAGCGTTCATACACAAAAAAGTTTAAAAAGTATCAATTTACTTATTGATATATAATTTTATATACATCAATGACTTTGTAAAGCATTACTTAATTTTTTTTATTATCATTGTGAATGTGAGAACTATACTAATAAATGGAAAAAAAAATCAGCGGCCTACCGAAAAGACTTTTCTTTGTTTGATATTGTCCGTCGAATCGCTTTAAGCTCCTTACAGTGCTGTGTTGAGCTATACAATAAATACTGACAAATGCTTACAATGTTTGGATATAAATTATATTATAAAGTACCCTCAAATCTGTGTGATTCTTTCTTGAAAAGACCATCTCAGACACTAATTTTCCATTAGGTAAAAGTTTAGGTACTGTGTGGACTTTAAAAGAGACTTTAACCTCTGAGTTTGTTCGATGATTAAGCTCAGGGTAGTCAGCTAGGAAACACAGGTTAGGCTTAGCTTAAATTGGCAAATAAAATTGACGTGTAAAATCGTATTTTATCCATTTGCGAAATAATAGCAAACGCTACAGTTACCACTGTAGCATCACAATAGCAGGTATCATACGATACTGCTCATCCGACAAATGGCGAGCAATTTACGTTTTGTTCTATTTCGAGTGACCTCATCAATTAATTTACTTTATCGACGGTGAATGCGTTAATTATACTAAATTAGCATTTACGTAAGCCTTTGAGACCATCATTGCTATAGATAGACGAATCTTTAATCATAACTAAGTACTTGTAAATACATTGATAAAGCGAGAGGTTGGTATAAACACTACCATTATTATTTTGTTATTATGACCTGCTCCTAGTCTATCTATTGTGTCATCTAATCGAAGAAATTATTTACTGTTGTTCGGTATCAATCTAGGATAGGACTGTTAATTAAATAATAATAATATATCTAAAACATCGAAACAGCTCTATCAATAATAAAATGTACGCTGCTCACCTTTATACAGTAAAGGCTCGCTGAGCCCAAGTGACCCAAATAAACATAACAATGCTTTTTCAAGTTCGCACCATACCCCAAGAAAGTCTAAAACAATAAACAACCCCTAATGGCGATCCCGAAAGGCAGTCCTGAATATCTTCTACATGAAATTGTAGATACATACGAACAAACCACATATATGACAATTCCCTTCAGATTTCATGTCGCCAACTCAAATACTTAGATATCCTAATACCTTCCTCCCTGACACTTCAGTCTTAAACCTCATCTCACTTCAGTCTTAAATCGCATCATAATAATGCCTCACCGGTAAGGCTACATATTTTATACTACTTCACACCCTACGCTTTAATTGTATTTTAACGATTTTAGCAAAGGTTCAAAGACTGAATTTAAGTTTTCTTTCCTAAATTCTAAAAACATTCAAATGCCCTGTAGTACCTACGAAAGTACTCGTACAGAGTACTGGGTCAGCCTCTTAACAAGCACCTTCAATTAAACAAAAAATAAATATACCTATGTAGCTGCTCTACTAACATATCTTCTAATACCTTTAAATAAATTTAAAATAAAACTTACCCCTGTATAAATTAATAGATCCTTATCTCTATTTCGAAACCATTGCATCCATTTCATAATTTCTGTGACACTGAAAATATTACAAAGAAATACTAAACTGACTGTTAATAAACCAATAATTAACCACGTAGAAGTATCTAAAAACTGCTCTATCATATTAGAGCTATATCAGAATAAACCATTTAAATTCTGTCGAATTTATAAAAGGAAAACCGATGTCGGATGTGGAAAACTCGTTACAAAATTGTGTTCGTTGTGAATCTCCGGGGAACAATGAGTACTTGCCAGCGAGCACTCTGTGCGGAACAACGCGTTCACCAGTTGCTAATTGCTTGCTACAATTACCAATGTGTGAATTTCCTTCCTGCATTTAATTAAATTAAATTGGTAGGGTAAAGTAACTCAATAAAACATAATATCTTGCCTGTATTCTCTAATGGGGTTGGTCGATGTTTAGTACCTTTCTATACTTAGATATTTAAATAGGTAAGTTTCCATATTCTGCTAGATTTACGGGCACCTACCCAGACTCTGAGCTCCTACTAAGATGCTACTTATGGAACCCAGTAAGAGACTTTTTTCAAGGGATCGATGCCACCATCACTGCCGCTCAACACTCGTTCTTGCTCTAAAACATACCCAGAAGTCAGTTTTAATCACGGATTTTAACAACACACACAATGAAACGCATGATGTTATGTTTAACAACAGTGAACAGACAGTCAGGCCTTTTCTTAACTTTTGATACCTTTTTGTCTGGGAGGGGTAAATAATCTCGCTGCACATCCATCGCTAGTGCAATGTCTTTGGAGCTTTCTTATGCACCCTTGCGAACCACACCCTACGACTATTATCGATGTGGTTTTTGGTCTTTCGCAGTAATGTGATTTTTATACTATCTCGACCTATGAACCCAAACGCCGCGAACGTTTTACACCCAGACAACTGAATTGTAAGATATGGGTAGGCTAGTAAAATCAGTTGAGATCTAGCACTAACAAGCATCTAAGTGTCCACTCGGGTTGTGAGCTAGGCTACCTCTTACCATCCCCAAAATACCAGTGCGCTACGCTTATTGCACCTATGATTCACAATTATGTAAAAAAAACCGGTTACTTTCAGGTTTTGGCTTATAATAACTTCTAATCGGCGCACCTTACAGAATAAGTCAATCAATCCACTTTTAAAGTACCTACACAAATACTTTAATGTGATAGAAACCGTAGTTCTATTAATAAATATGTCTCGATATACAGCACTTCAAATATTTGTAATTTTATTTCCAAGACCCTAAAAATCCCCGGTTTTTGTCGCTACACTATCGTAATTTCTTTGCATGAAAACGACTAGCTGTACCTTAATCTACACAATGACGAACTCAAGTAATCTTTTTTTTATTAAATAATTCTTTGATCGCGCAGACTGAGTTGTAATATTTCAATGTAGTATTTTTCCACCCAAAAATAGTACATTGTACATTGTGTGTTCGATTCCCACCTAGGAGTGGGTTCGATTCCCACCTAAGACAAATGTTTGTGTGATGAACACGATCATTTGTTCTGTGTCTGGGTGTAATTTATCTATATATGTATGTATTTAGAAATATATAAGTATGTTTATCAGTTGTTTAGCACCCATAACACAAGCTCTGCTTAGCTTGGGACTAGACGACGTTGTGTGATAATTGTGGAATATTATATTATTATTGTTACCCTAGAGGTGACAATGTACTATTTTAAACGAGGTAAACCCTGTGCTTTTCATTACTTCAATTAAAGGAAAATAAAAACAAAAACCTGAATCGTCATATGATTTTAGGTATCTTACTTTTGATTTAGGCGGTAAAAGGTTTTCCATTTCTGTTTTAGCCTCTTTTTTATGAAACAGGCGTTAAAACTATACTCGAATCTGATGAACTTATCGTGTTAATACAAATCTTATAGACACAACAAATGAATATCCTCCCGCCTATTTTGTTTTTAGGGTTCCGTACCTCAAAAGGAGAAAACGGAACCCTTAAAGAATCCCTTTGTTGTCTGTCGGTCTGTCTGTCGGTCTGTCTGTCGGTATGTCTGTCGCTCTGTCTGTCGGTCTGTCGGTCGGTCTGTCTATCGGTCTGTCTGTCTGTCTGTCAAGACTATTTATCTCGGGAACACGTGGAGGTATCGATTTGATATTATACTCAGGTCTGCGGTCCCTTGAAGCTCTGAAGAAATCAAGTCTAAGTTAACGAAAAAAGATACGGTCGTTTATGTCGCAAGAAACGTGTATTTCGACACTCTTAAGGGAATCAAAATTTATAGGGTACTTCCCGTTGACCCATCCTGAAATTTGACATAGAGGAAGGTCTTAGAGCACAGGTACAGGAATAAATATGAAAACAAATTGGTTGTCACGTCGTAAAAAAAATATATATTTTGATGCGATTCGGAAATAATCTTCGAACCTCCATCGGAACCCTCAGTGCGCGAGTCCGACTCGCACTTGCCCAGTTTTTTTTTCTGTGGCCGGCCGGCTATTAAGCCATTATAGAATATTAAATTATTAGAATAGAATATAATAAACTTTAGTGTACACCAAAATAGTAACAAAACTTTTACACTTACTTAAATCTATGGGTACAAAGGCGGCATTATATGAGTTTTTGGCGGGATATCTTTGCTTGAAGTTCAGTGGTTGTTGTCGCAAATTGATTCCTAGTGGATATTGTGATAGAATAGAATAATAATAATATAATTGGTATAGTTTTGTATCTCAAGTGTTTGCGACAATATGTAGAATCATTGAAACAGCCACGATCTCGGTAAAATGGAGTTGAGAATAATTGTTGTTGTATTGTAGTGATGGCTACCTTAGCGAAATTTGCTGAGAAGGCTGACTTGATACATTTGCTGTCATATACTACAAAAAAATAGAATGTGTACATCCACATTCTTGGACCCTGTTCTCTATGTCGGTGGGCGACTATTTTTTATATTTTTAAATGTTTTTTTTTTTTTGAAATATTTAAAAATGTACCTAATCAATATGTATATAAATTTAATAAATGGAATAATAATAATAAATGGCCAGAATTAAACCCGACAGTGAAACTGCCCAGGGTTCCTACCATGGCAGCTATTACGGTTTCGGTAAGAGAGGGATCGTCTGCCAAACTCGGCGAGGTCATGTACGCATTGAGTCAGCGAATCCGTTTGGCTGACCTTGAAATTGCTGCCGCCGATAGCTCCTACGAAGACACGGCGGTGCTCTGCCCAAGCAGGGCACACCTCTACCCAGGCGTTTCTTTCGCACGAATCCGGTGCAGGAACCTCCCGAACTTGGCCAAAGAAGGGCTGCTGATCGTGGACTCTTACCGTCGTCGCTGGCACCGAATCTTCTCATAAAGCTGATAGTTTAGCCTGCCGTATGCAGGAGGTTTTTACCAACTCCGACGTGAAGATTTCACCACCAACTAAGGGAGCAGAAGCGAGAATCCTGGATCTCGATGATGCCGTCATGACTGAAGAAATAGCAGCTGCTATTTCCAAGGCTGTTCTGATGTGAACGTGAAATTTGGGTGAAATTCATCGTTCATCTGCTTCTTTAGGGCACGTCTGGATCCGTGCTCCACTGGTGACGATAAAGAAGCTGGCGTCTGACAAGTGCATGCAATTAGGTTGGACTTCAGTAAGGTTGCAGGCCTTGGGCGCGCGTTGTATAATGTGCTTCGGTTGCCTCGAGCCCGGACACGTTCGTCGCCAGTGTACTAGTGCTGCCACGATGGAGCTTACCATAACTTCGTCCTTACAACTGAGAAGGCTAACCTGCGCTGTCAGTTTTTCGACCTGCGCTGAAAGACTGGTAAGAAGAGCCTTTGCGTTAGCATTTTCGGTTTCCAGCCTGTCCACGTTGACCTCAGCGGCCGATCGCTTGGCAAACTCAGCAACTGCAGCTTGCAATGTCACTCCTGCCAACCTGAAGCTGTAGGCAAAGTTACTTTTAAGTGCGGAACCATTTGCAACCTCCTCTATGGCCCTAAGACTGTCTTTAATGCAGGTCCTTAGTTCCGCCGTTGGTTGCGCCTGCATCATCTTGGTCAACATCTCCAATTCAGGTAAGTGCTGTGATGAAAACCTAGTCTTTGCCTGCTTTTTTTTGTCGGTGTGAAAATCATCTTATGACATCCCCCGCCCTTGGGCGGGGCGGGAGATAGTGTTAGACTTTTACTGACTAAAAACCCACTCCTGTTCCTTCGTTGCCTTTCGTACCAGGGCCGAGTCTTCCTTTCAGAATCAGACCCTTGGCCCCAGTAGGCTTCGAACCTGCTAGGCCCCTACAGTTGCTGACATCTCCTTGAGGCGCGCGTGAAACAGCACGCGCCGTTGACGACTTGGGCTCGGTCCGAACGGTTACCGCACGGTCGGACGGCGAGCCACCCATTGCTCGTCGTCCGCAAGCCTGCGCCTACGATGGCCGGAAATCGGGATCGGAATCCCGGCGGCGATTGGGGCGTGAGGACCGTTGCCTCACGCGATCGGCCGCCTCCTTTGCTAGCACAACTGCTTCGCGCGCCTCAAGGAAATGTCAGCAACTGTAGGGGCCCAGCAGGGTCGAAGCCTACTGGAGCCAAGGGTCTAATTCTGAAAGGAAGACTCGACCCTGGTACGAAAGGCAACGAAGGAACAGGAGTGGGTTTTTAGTCAGTAAAAGTCTGACACTATGGGAGGTCATAAGATGAACTATTTATTCAGGTTTCACAGACAGTTAGGAGTTATTGGTACTTTGCCGTCGATATATAAAAATCTACAGCATCAATTATATAAAATACTACAGTAACAAAAACAATAACAATTAAATTAGTAAATTTATGGTTACCCTAGTTAAAATAGAGGTAAGAAAGGGACACACTACCTCTTTGTCGTTGTCTTGCTCGGTACATTTTTGCCCTTTTGCTTCTCAATGAAACGTATGAACTTAAAGTCAATGGGAATAAAGTACACTTTAGAGTTTGTAATATTGCTTTGTAATCAATCCAGTTTATCCGTAAGGTATAGAAAATCCTTGATATACACAAAGTTACGCATCTGAATTTCAGCCGCACTTACGTGCCGTACTACCCACACCATATGTGCCGTACTTACGTACGGCACATATGGTGTGTCATGTCAGCCGAATACGTCGGAACGCAAAATCAGCCGCGAAACTTCCGTCACGTACCTTCGGCATAGTGTGTTTCGACATTAAGTATATAATTGGCATCTTTTTAGAGCCTGGTTGCGGGAACCACAAAGTGTTTGTCACCAGTATTAACGTTATGGATATTACTGTATTTTTTAAACATGTATTTGTTTTTATAAACACACAAAATACCTATTTTCATAGATATACTGAGAAACTAGTCAATATATTAATGTTTTTAAATTTATCTCTGAGGTATCTCGGACTTAATTTATAAATTGAACGAATAGCCCTTTTCTGCAAAACAATTTTTTTATGAATATTGGCGGCATTTCCCCACAATAGAATGTCGTATGACATGACACTATGAAAATAGTTGAAGTAAACTAAACGCGGGCTGTCTCTAAGTCTGTTGAATTTCGAATTTTTCTGACAGAGTATGCTGCAGAGCTAAGTTTTTTTCGATAATTTATCTATATGTGGGCCCCACTGAAGCTTAGAATCTATAGTTATGCCCAAAAACACTGTAGTATCTTCAGGACTCAAATCCTTACACTCATTTGTACACTAGTTTCCACTTGCCTAACATGAGGCATCGTAAACTTAATATATCATCAGCTTTTTTCTAGTTGATGAAGGGATGTGAGCAAGCTCCACAGGTCTGATTGATTCGAAATTTGGTAGGTATTCTGTTACGTACTTACTTCAATTATATTGGAAGAACATATGATGCCCAACTCCTCGTTTGCTTTCATTGAAATGGTCTCAATTAATAGGTCATAAAAATGGAAGAAATCAGTCTGATAATGAAGCAGAAAATAGGAAGAAAATAATTTGGTAACATATTCTTGAATTGATAGAACGAGTGAAATCGTTCAATCGATATGACATTTTGGTAGGTATGGGTACCGCACAACGAGACTAAGGGGAGATCTCTCACAGTCTCCTCAGGGAAGTGCTCTAACAGGCGTTGTACAGAGGGGGTTCCGGGGTGGTCTTTTAAGAGGTCACGGGGACGTCTTCCATGTGCTAATGGTGATCACCGGGGTGGTTTTAGTGTGGTAAAAATCCCACACTCCCTGGTCTTTTCCCCAAAAGTTCAGGCGCCTTTTAAAGATTTCCCCCCGAAAGCAAAAAAGAAGGTACCTATAGGTACCTACGTTGTAGTACCGTAGTGATTAGTCGATCGTGGATTAATAAAATAATGTTAAGTATATCTATTTCACAGGTCCAACTCCCAGGGCACGCCACAATTATGGCGGTAAGTCCCCTCTTTGAGGCGTGGTTGGAAAGACCTCACGGCGTCCTCACCTACCGCCACTGTGTGAAACGCCCGGAGGACACAGTGGAGGTGTGCCCCGCTCGGGCAAAGCAACGCCGTGTCCTCGTGGGGTCGGCGGTGGTGATCTCTCGCGCCGGGCCTTGGTACAGGCCATGGTCTGGAGCGAGGAGGAGGGGAGGCGGTCGCCTCCTTCTGCGAAGCAGTAATGCTAGCAAAGGAGGCGGCCGAACGCGTGAGGCAACAGTCCTCACGCCCTAACCGCCGCCGGGATTCCGATCCCGATTTCCGGCCACCGTAGGCGCGGGCTTGCGGATGGCGAGCAATTGGTAGCCTGCCGTCCGACCGTCCGGTAACCGTCTGGACCGAGCCCAAGTCGTTGACGGCGCGTATTGTTCCACGCGCGCCTCAGGGAGAAGTCAGCAAACTAGCTACTGGGGTCATGGGTAGTGTGATAACGAAACCTGGGATGAAGGCAACGAAGGAACAGGAGTGGGTTTTTAGTCAGTAAAAGTCTGACACTATCTTCCGCTCCGCCCAATTATTGATTTGTCATTAGATGATTTTCTCGCTTAAAAAAAAAAGTCCAACTCCCAATGAACTTCCAATTAGCTTTCTTAAAATAAATTAACTTTCTAAAAAGCTTTTTCTCTATAAGTTTATAGCCATATAGGGCGATAAAAATCCTTAACTCAACTGCTTAAAATTAGATACTCGTTCAGATAATTAAATCCGAAACAAATATCAATCGACAAAAGTCTGGTAAGTAGCAAAATGGCCTTCTCGAAAGCTAAACAAAAGCAACAACGGTCAGCCAAAACTTCACACAGTCGCCCGCGCGATCCCGTACAGAAGTAGCCGTGCCCCGTGCCCGTTTTGCTACGTAATAATAATACATTAAAGTTCTCCATCGACACGACTACATACACACCGTTAAAGATGAACTAGCGACACTGCACAGGTAATAATCCGGTTTCCGTGACGGGGACCGTCGTACACGACACACGCGAGACGTCACGCGACGGGCACTCGTCGCTAGTTCAATAGTAGTTAAATAATATGGGTCAAGAAGGCACACGCCAAGTCGAAGCGTCAATCTAAAAATGCACATAACAATTTGACCCTATCTCCACAAAGTAATACATTTCTAACGGTACAAACCAAGTCGCGTGAAAGCGTGTACAACCTACAGATTGATGCTTCACTTCAATTCGGAGTTTGTTCTCTTGATCGTAACGCTCAACGCTGCGGTGTGCTGTGCTGGACACATATCCTATAGTTGTTCTATAAAGATTATTCAATCCAGGCCTGGATGTTTTGTATATGTGAGTTTAGCTGTTTGCGGACTTCATTCATAGTGTGGGATAAGTTTAAAAAAATTAAAAATACTGAACTTTTATCATACGATTAGACGTCCAGCCCCACATACAGCAGAGTTACCTATGCGTTCTTATCAAGAAACCAAAGCTTGTGCCTTGACATCAGGTCTCACCATATAGGCAATATGCTTAGGATAAGGAATTTGATAAATAAAAACAACACTTATTTAGATATTAATATATTTTCGAATCTAAAATGTACAAAAAAATACAACTTAAATGTTATGTACTCATAACGCCTGATTTCATCAATGAATAAAATATTACAATTCAAACATTTTGAAGGATTAGTATGTGACGTGTATGTTTTATTAATTGACAGTTACTAAATGGTAAGTGACCCGGAACAAGCTACTAGGAACAAAAGGAGCTTATAACATTCTCGCCTACTTTTCATTGTTGATTTTTCTGTTTTAACAATTTTAATTTTTATCAAAATGTTTGTGCCAAAAGTAACAGTTTCGTTATCATTCCTAATACCAGGGCGGTTGTTTAAAATGCTAAGACAAAACATTGGATGTACTGACATTGCAACTGTACAGATTTCTTTGTATCTCTTCTAAAATAAACATAACGACCTATAGTTAAATTTCTTATTTAATCAACCATCACTTCATAACAACTTTGGTTGTGTATGCTAATCGTAAAAATATATGTATTTTAGCTATTTACAATATATAAACATACATACATACAATGCGTAGAAATGCACAGCAACACAAAAGGCCTTAACTAACATCTGAAGAACTAAATAACACAGACTTAACGGCCACTCACAAAAAGGATCATTGTAGAAACAAGGACTAGGTTTCTTTCTAGTTTTCTTTTAAATCTGCTTGAAATGTCAAATTATCAAATATTTCAGTTGGAATACATGACTCAGGGAAACCTACCATTGAGCTTATTCCTACAATATTAATAGAAACACACAGCTCTACCATACAACTAATAAAGCACACATTCCCAAAAATCAATTCTGTGAGCGACCAGATCTAAAATCACTATGCAATGTTTAAGAAAAACATAATTAGTTTAGTCATAAGTCATAACAGAATGTTAAACCTAAGCAATATTCACAATATAAAAATACCCTTGTACGCAGACGACAGGCCAAGACAAAAGGCATGATTTTATACAAAAAATAAAATCGGCAGCGTACGGGAATGCCTACTTGTGTTAGCGACTGTCATCCTACTATAATAAATATTTTATCACACAATCTTACCTCTAAGTAGAGGAATTTTTAGAAAACCCTTTGTTTATTATCATATCAGAAAAAACAACAATAACTATAAAATAAATTGATTCGTCATGTAAAATAAGATTGAAAACAAATTATTTTAAACTAATTATGTTTTCCTGCAGAATCAAAGACTCCCGTACCCGTCTATGTTTCTCGTTTCACATTATGCATAGTGATAGTGATTATTAGGCCCTTGCCGCAGAGTAATTTTATGACTGATAAAAAAATATTTCTATTACACATCGATATATCACATTTGTTAATGCAGTCCAATTGTATTTTTTCTGCAAGATTGGATGGAATTTTGGACCCAATTAATTATATTTTAATTTATTAAATTTACTCTGAGACAATGGGTCGTATTTTCTTAAATATAAAATGAAATTGTTATTTCAATCTTCTTAAATAGAATTCCAAATTATATGTAACATTTTAATATATACCAATTTCTCCAGAATTGTAATTATAGAATGTAAAATCTATCATGCTCTTACAATTTATGTTCGACATATAATCATTTATTCCGAAAAATTCATAGATTTCAAAACAATATCTGAATTGGGTGTCCCAATTCGGAATCAAATATATTCTAAAAGTAATTAGAAAAAAGACTTACAGGTAAATCAGCACACACTAGCGTTTTTTAAATGATCTTTCTTCAATCTATGTTTTAAACAGTATTGTAGCAGTTTGTACAATTTTGTTGTGAACTAGAAGTTCCAATTGATTCTTACAATGAGGTATTCGTTCATTACACCAAGACAAATATCTTCCTAACACTTGATTATATCTAGACGATTCCCATACATTTAATATCCATTTATAAAGCCCATTTAAATTTTAAACGTTCGGTTATCAAAATATTAGTTATAGGAATACTAATCTTCGTTGATGATTTTAGACGTGTTGCAATGATGTCGAAACATGGAGCACATTTTTATAGGGTTGAATGACGTTTCTTTTTACAGCTAGAAAATTTAATTACGTACTCTATAATTTAATATAGGAAATAGTAATTTAGTAGCTTATTGAGCATTTATAATAGTGAATTGGAACGTGCGTTTCATTTTATAGTCGTTGTACAAACCGTATTATCGATTTCTACCTTCATCGTTCATATTGGTAGCAGAAGACATACTCGTATGTAATTGACTAAAACAGCACAATTGAAAACATGATGAATAAAACAATATAAGATACTGGATTCTTGACTAAAATATAAGGTATAAATAACTATATATTTTTAAACGGCTTATACGAAGACTAAAATGTATTAGTGTTTGATTTTGTACTGATAATTCGACTAAATCAGGAATTAAAGGAACTTAAAGACAGTTTAACAGGTCAGACATTTCATTAATAAGCAACTACATAATGCAATGGCACACATATTACAGAGATATAGTTTAATTTTGCAACTAACTAAAGATTGACTGAATAAGGGTCGAAAAGTAAGGTGTTTATTTTCTTACCGACGGGTGTCCAAAAATGCAATAACTGTCCATATTGATAAACCGGCATGTCACAATAGCCCTATACACGCATTTTCATTAATTGCAGTTCTTTTGAAAACTGTGTAGGTACTACTGTGACATTTTAGGTGGCTTTTTATCGTGGACCGTAATGCAACCTCTGGACCTGATTCTATATTCAAAACGATACAGACCTTATTTTTGGAAGACTAAAATTCACCAATAAAAATTCCACAGTATCTACATACATTATCATTAGACGTGAGTCCCGTATAAAGGTAATTTTATGTCAAAGGTAAATTGTGTAGTAGACTAATTCATCATCTCATGGCAAGGTATCACTACATGTTGTGTGGTAGGTAGACACATCACACGAATGCATCAGCGCTAAATTCGATGTAGTTTATTTACAATGATTTTGATCTAGGTTTAAGCTATATTTATACTTTTAATGGAATCCATGTGTTTGCAGACTTATGAATTTATACCATATTTTATGCATTTATGACTAAATTCTATTTCAATTTCAATATTATTAATATTCGTATTACATTTTTTAAAAGGTGGCTTTGAAAAAATATTCTTTATCTATAATTTTCAGGCACCGATGCTTTATTACGGCATGACTTTATTACACATTATCATTACATTTAACAGAAAATTAAACGGTTTCATTATGCAATGGACGTGTTTCAAACGTTATAATATAGTCTTGATTACACAAACTAGTTATGTTACCGTAAATCTGCAAAAAATATAACATTTGTGTACATTTATTTTATCCTCGTCGAGATGTTGTAAACTAAGTGACGGCATTTTATGCTGTTTCATCTAGCGACCAGTTACGAGTAAATAAATTTCGTTACCATATATTTATGTATTAGACACGGCTACTTCCTTGCCTATTTTCTTATATTTCCATGTAACAAGGCCATCACTTGTACTTTGTTGGTTTGAATTTACTTATTAACACTGACAGGACTCGCCTCTCTGAAACCATCGTGTGGAATGAATAATGTTGCCATGGTCATCAGATTACGTAAAGCTTATCTCACTATCTATAGACTGATTCAGCTGTACTGCTCTAATTTTATCAACAACAATGACAAATTAAATTGGTCAGTGGCCTACATTTCGCTCTATTTATTTTTTATGGTATAAAAATATGTTTTTTTTTATATTATATTTCATAGTCTGATTACTTGTTTAACTTGAGTTCTGGATTATCTATACATATTTTGTACGTTCATTATTTAGTTATAGCACATCACATTTATTTCTTTAATGTATCTACGTCCTAAATTTTATGGTTGGTATTTTGAAGAGTTGTTATTAGAAATTAATTAATACATATTATAAGGAAACTTACTTTTATTATGATCTAAATTGAGTGAACCCCCTGAACTCTTTTAAGTACTTCAAATCGATTAACTTGTTGTCACTCGCCAATAAACTATAAGGACTACGTGTAACTTGCGAACGGTAACGTGCAGGTATTAATCGGTAAAGTATAACAATTCCTGATTAGAAAACAGGGTGCGCGGTAGCATGTACCCTAGCGTCAGAGATGTGAACACCGCTAACGTTCCTTATTATCCGGATTTGCACTGTTATAACGTTCAGGCTAATAAGCAGAGTTCGGAATTAGGTAGAGTTAAACATGTACTTACACCGATTTCATACAGCGAAAGGATAAAGTGTATATGCCTCACATCCCGAGATTAATTTTAAATAGCAGGTTTTTTTATGTCGCTATAATAAATATAGCAGAAAAATCTCATCTTCATAAATTAATGATGAGGAGGAGGAAGTGTATAAATTTGTTAACCTCACCTCAGTTGACGTAGAGGGATCTTTTTCAATGAAAAATACTAATAAAAATTGTATGTTAATTATATTTGTTTTATTTGTCTTATCTATCTCTGAGGTTTTTATTATTATTTATTTTTAATATTGTTGACCACACGAGATTTTTCCTTAGAAATCCCGGGAAGATATTAATATCAACATTTCGATACAAGTAGGTACATGAATTCTACGTAATTCCGACCTCTGCTAATAAGTCATGGCCCCATATATAAAAATAAGGGAGCAACATACTGTTAACCACTCTGCTAAACGTTCTACCAATGGATATTTTTAAAATTTAAGTTACACAGATTAGACCGTTATTCGGATACACACCACACCCCAAAGGTCTTAGTCATATTTAATATTATTATACTTTAAAGTTAACGTATATTAATTTATTATTAGATAATATTGTGCAATTCTAGTACGCTTAATTGTTAACGTCAATAGTACATGCCACTTCAAGCAGTATTCACTTTTTAAGTCGAAATATGGTTTTGAAATATCAGATTCAAAAGAAAATACTAGCAAAGAAGTATGCTGGTGACGAGATGCAATATCTTAAGGCGTTACGTATTTTTTTGAAATTTCCAAATGATGTAAATTTGCAATTTAATTTATTACTGCCTGAAATGGCGAAGTAAGTAAATACTGCTAATTTTCGTGCCTAATATTTTATTTATAGTTATTAATAATGACATCCAACATTGATGTTTTCAACATTCACCTTTCACCGTAGAACTTAGAATTATACACACATAGTTTATAACATTTTATGCAGTTAATTATAAACATCATTTTTACGAAACTACTAGCTTCACTATCGTAATTAACATCAACTACTTAAAGGAAATTTATTTGATTTATAAATAACGTTTATAATTACACTGTGTGATGTACGATAAAAATGTCCTTACCATAATGTCGATTTTTTCGGCAGCGAATAACGTCGTGTATATTACGTTTCTACGTATATACATGTATGAAAGTTAAGAAATTTGTAAGCGCACAGACGTTTTTGAATATATCGTATCGATAACCCATATCAACTCGTCATTAACACTATTTGCAACGGTTAACGGTCGCTTATTGTATGTAATTACAATTTGATTTATAAAAACAAACCAATCACTTTATAGTCCAATTTCGATTTCCTTATTAGCAAAAGTAATATAAAAATAGATTTTTTTTTTTATTCAATTTTTATCCAATCCGAAAATTTTAAAACTAACTAAAATTAAACTTAGAAGATCCATGCAAAAAAGCCGGTCACCGCCTGTAGTAATACAGGCGAATTTCTTTAGTGGGACCGCTGCAAATAGTCTCCTAGTAATAACTGATAGACATGTTTATGTCAATATCGTGTATCATGACATGTACGACTACGAAGTACATGTATACCATATTTATTTAAGACGTATAAAACATTTAGGTCATCAAATATATTGTTATTCTTCAAATCCAGTATATGCACAGTGTGCAAAGAGTAATAGATACATAAAATTTATAAAGACAACAATTTACTTTTATCATTTCATATAACCTCCTTATTTTATATTTATAACAAAACCGCGCCTATGTATTAGGGTAAATTTCATCGACCAAATAAGGGGGTTTTACTCTACTATCAGGAAGTATCCGAGAAATGTTATAATCACAGGTCTTGATAACCAAGTAATTTATAACAAAAATAAAATTTATACTATCGAAACTTCATCAAGTTTTTGATAAGCTTTTATATAAATAATTTTACCGTACACAGAATTAGGTACTTATTTGTGATAACAACGCAAGTTAACTTGTACAACTTGTCAATGCAGTTTATGTAAAACCATTTTGTTCAGTCATATGAAAAACATTTACTGTGATTATAACATTAAACTTAGTCATTTATTAAAATAATTGAAAACAGTTATCGGAGAAACATTAAAAAAAAATATTTGTAATTATTTAATCAATTTCATAAATGGATTGAAATTAAAAGAATATTGTACCATACACGAAACACAAAGAAATATTTTAACAAAATATTTACAATAAAGCAACAGCTATAATTTAACAACATATTATTTACACGTAAAAATAATATTCTCCATAAGAGAAACCATTTCACTCGACGTCTCTTCATCATATACTATAATACAAATTACTTTGTCATAACAGGTAACATCTGACTTTCATACTATAATACATAACGTTCACAACGCCAAAATATTTTATTTATATTTCTATACAATATTGCACGCGGTATATTTCTATTGTACATTGTGTATGTGTACTGGGCGTACGAGTCAAAAGATAGTTTTAAATCACTATTTATTTTCCATCACAGGAAGCTAAGAATTTCGCATCGATTCGTTTTTCGTTAAAAATTAGAGCATAATTAAAAATACATACATATATAAAAGACCATACCTACAAGTAAATATATCAACGAAACGATTTTATACAACTCGAAAACATCACTAGCACTACTAGACTACATTAAAGATGTCTATAAATACGCGTATGTACTATATTATTCTCACGAGAGTGAGATTTACAGCCGCAGAGGTACCACGTAGACCGTAACTCGGAACGACGACGTTCGTTACGCTGGAATCTAAGGATCGTCGATTAACGTCCATCCGATGAAGCGAGAAATTAATAAATGCAAACTTCAGCGAGAGCCTGTCGCGCTGGCCGCGGCCGGGCAGGCGGCGCGCGGGCGCGGCTACTGCGACAGCAGCTTCTGCAGCAGCGACGCCTTCGTGTGCGCCGCGCTACCAGCGGCCGCCGCGCCCGCTCCACCAGCCTCATCACCGCCCGGCGCCGGGCCCGCCTCCGCCGTGCCCGCCCCCGTAGTACTCTGTGCGAAATGAACCCAATCAATACCACTCATCACACTTACATTCATCTCAGTGCTCCTAACTTCTCCTAATCACGTAGTATGACAGTTCCATTATGCTGTACTATACTGCGAGGAGACTATTGAGCCTTTGCTTGTAATATCTATCTGTTACTGAAGAACTAGTGTGTATTAGTCGGTAATTTGATTGAGTTTTTACCACACCTTCATAATTAAATGAGGTTTATAAAAAGAATCTGAAGCACACTTAGTTAGTTGTCGGCGATTTTAAGCGTTTAACACAAATATTATTATTAATCAAATTGTTTAATTTCTTTCTTTCGTTATTCACTTTTTTTATTTAAAATCTGCGAAAGGACATAAACTGACTGTTCAACTACCGATTCATTCGTAACGAAATAAACTATCTAAAAAATAACTTCTGTTTAGAAAAATAGTTGGCATTTAATAAGTATACGATACAAAAGAAGATAATTGATTAGTATTGTAATCTTCGCCCAAAACTTAAATTTTCACTAAGTGAAAATTTATTGAAAGTATTTTGATAGCGTTTTTTTTTTTCGAAAGCAAAAGTTAAATTTACCATATACGAGGAACGATCAAAATATATTTTTTCAAATTGATTTTTTATTATTTCTTAAAAAGTTTCGATTAGAATGTCTCAAGTAGGTCACGTCGTAAAATGAAACAAAAACTACATTTAAATTTAATTTTTTTCTCTCACTGAGAACACTAAAACCATTGAAGAGATTCATACAAAAATAGTTTGCTTAAATAAATTAAAGTTTTGACAAATTATTATTTCAATGAAACCTGAAAATACTTTCAGAGAAACTATGTTTTGCATGATCTTAATCGCTGCTCGTACATTTATGCAATTTCTAATGGTGTAAACCGATTCAAGTCTCAAATACCGCCATGCAATCGTCTCCTGTATGTCTACGAAACGTAACCAACGAAAAATGTTCTAAAAGATTTTTATAAGCAGACAATAAGCAATCTATTGCAAAAATATAATGCTGTTGTATTATAACTACAACGTCACAAAACCTCCACCACACTTTATAGTCTGCGCATGCGATTTTCTCCTTGATTTTATCATAAGCTTAACCTTTAATTAAATCCTATAAGCCGGTGAATTATATTAAAGTTAAATATACGTTTAAAAGAAGATTTCTAAGAAAAAATATTTTGATGATAATTTTTAGAATTTAAATAGTTCTCACTAGTTAAGAAACATTATTTTACACCACATCACAAAAGCTTATTCAAAATTCAGTAATGTACCAATTAAGCTACCCCAAAGGTCATAAAATCGGCAATAAATTAAAGTTAAATCAATTATAAGTAAAAATAGATAAATAGTATGCCAGTTCAGATAGTGTACTTTGGTACATTTCTCTAAGCTTCTAGTATCAAGATGATCGAATCGACAACACACGCAGCAGAGCAGACGTAATAATTATAGGTAGGTCTACAGAAAAATGAAAACCTACAAAGTAGTGAAGTGACTAGATGATATTTTGTACTCGCTGAACGCGTCCCAAGCTTACCGGGGTGCTCTGCGATTCCCACGAATTAGTCGACGCCGATGACGCTCGGCCCCCCACCACACTGCCGCCACCTACGTACGTACACACGTATACATTGGCAGTGGATATCCCCTACACTGACAATGCTTCAAGAAAGCGCTCTATAGACAGCAATGTTCCTTAACTGTCCTCATATATTCTGGTCATGCAGGGGTGACCACTTATGTACAACATTGTCATATACAGCCACAATCAAGTCTAATGTTTTCCCGAATTGATTATGTAAGTATACAAAATTTTAAATAAATAATAAATCAAAATATTGTCACATTTCAAGAACACTATTTATAAAAAAAAAATAATGATTTAATCATAAAGATAAAATAAAGGGCTCAGTGCAGGCAATGGTTATCCCAAGCAGGTTAGATTTTATTAAATAAAGTAGCTTGTAATAAAGGAAGTAATTATTAGAAATTTAAAGGTACCGGCAATGAATATATTTCAGGCATTGTATATAACGACTAGTGGGCAGCTTGTCTAGGCAATATATAAAATGTTTTATTTATCTTTGATCATTGTAGACCCTGGCAATCGCCTTACCTTACGACCGGCGCCGTCACATTAGGTTTTGTAAAAATGCTTGGACAAATTATGGAATCAATGCATTTTACAAATGTACAGAGTGTAAAGGAAATGGGAATATTTTATATTAAGAACTGTCTTTAATGAAGTCACAATAAATTCTCAAAAAAAATGTACCTTCCATACTAATTTTGATAGTAAGACAGATTATTACGTTATGTATGTTATAAAGAATATGACCATCCATTTCCATTACACCCTGTACATTATGCTCATTGCCGGTAACATAAACACTACAATTCATACCACCCCGTATTCCGTGGGTAAATTGTGAATTGGTTTAATTCAGTTTTTTTCTTTGGCTACATTTTTAATAATAACTTGAGTAAATAAAATCTTTAAAAAAAAACAAATAAGATGAATCCCTAATGCAGATACACATTTCGTCTCAGATGTTAAGTGTCATTTTTTTTTCTTATCAACTTATTTTCTCATCTGAATTAGTGAAACGTTCATGTTCATTGTAATTATTTTTTTTATGAACGCCTGGCGTCATGGGCACCGTACGCACGGCGGTGATCGGTAATATATTTTACGGTAGAGAGTTGCGTTCAAACGACAACATCCCACTGTTAGGTAATACAGTTGACAGTAAAATATTGTACTGATCATGGCTGTGTGATAGAAAACCTTAAGATTAATTTTAATAACATATACCCCAGTATACAACATTGAAAAAAAAAAAACAGTACATATAATACATTCATTCAATTTAAAATATGGCAATAATTAAGTAACAACCACTCACACAAACTGGGAGGGAGGGATGATCATGGATATTCCATTAGGGAAAATAATGGACCATAAATTTTTACAACCGCCGATAAAGGATAGGAACTCTTTATCTAAACAGTAATCTTACCTACCGAGGCTACATCTATAGTCTATATTTATATAATAAGTGAGTACGAACCAGGCGGGGTCATGTCGAAACTCATGAGGGAGTCCATGTCGGGCGGCTGCAGCGGGTGCAAGTCGGGCCGCGCAGACCGCGCACCCACCACGGCACGCAACTCGTTGCGCACGTACTCCGACGTGCCGCCAGCACTCGGGCCTCCAGGGCCCCCGGGGCCACCAGGGCCGCCGGAGCCCCCGGGGCCGCCGGAGCCACCGGGACCGATGAGGCCGGGACCGCCCGCGCCACTCACGCCGCCACCATTGCCTGCACCTAAAAAGTCACTTCTATTCAACTTTGGTCTCGCATAACCTTGGTACATTTATTACAGGCGCCAGAAAATGGAACATTCTACAGTTAGTCCTACCTTTGCATAGCCCTATTGCGATGCATTCAGAGGAATTCGACAGCTCGTATTGAAGGATTTCCCGCAGCGGGGCCGTTCCTAACTTGTTCCATAGTTATGTCAGATAAGCGAAGGGTTTTTGAAGCGCAGAATGCAAGAGTTTATTGTTAACCATGCAGAGCGATAGGTATCGGAAGAAAGAACTGGCGCTAAGTCAGCACATTAGACTACTACTCGAAGCCTTACCTTGTTTGACGCCGGTACAATTCGTCGAGCATATCAACTTCGCGAAACGCAAATCCTCGCATAATTTCTGCACTCCCTGAAGTTACCCATGGGGATCGACATTATGTGCCGGCCAATGAGTTTAATCTGTTGATGTTTGGCACAAAAGCCAAGTGTCCCGGCGCCGGGAGTAGAGGTACTCACATGCGTGCTGGTGGTCGAGGGCCGAGTGCGGCACGTGCGGCGCGTGCGGAGCGTGCGGCGCGTGCGGCGCGTGCGGCGTGCAGCGCGCGTAGTCGCCGCAGTAGCCGGCCGCGCCCACGCCGCTCTCCTCGTAGTAGCCTCCCACTGCCACACACGCCGCGTTAAGTACTACGGGCGACGAGCACGGTGCCGTGAACAACGCCCGACCTACCTAATTCGATGCGCCTGCCGCCACTACGGCGGTATCGGGGAGTAAAGGGACTCGAGGATGACAAGTCGGAGCGCGATACCGTGTGGATCGAACGCCGACGTCATGATGACCGTCCCCGACGGGCGTCGGTCACCCGAGCGCATTCCACGGGTAACTAACTCGATATGAGTTTGAGACCGCGAAAATTTGTCTCGACGTAGCTCTAATGACTTGCATTCATAAGATTTTAAAAGATACCGGATAGTGAAGCCATATAGACATGCAATTAGGTTTGTGTCTAAGATTCCTGGAAAAATGAGTCCAATCCTGGCAGGACACGCTAATTCTAAATTTCTACGGGACATGCGTTTCATTATTAAGGTATCATGCTCTGAAGTCAAATGAAATCGATTGGCAAATCTCTAATCTATAATATCTACCTTACAAAATGTAATTTATCATCATTAGTTTTACTGAAAAAAGCCGTACAAATAACCATTGAATAAGAGTATCGATTCATAAAGATTGATTTAATTATATAAATATCTGATCACCTCATTAAAAGCAAACTACTTTAAAAAAATAATAAGTAAAATATAACCACAAGACCACCCTCTTAAACGTAATGTTGTAAAATTTGGATAATGTTCTGTTTCAGTATTTTAATGCGCTCGTTAGTATCGTAATGTATTGTTAAAGTATTTTGAGGTCATTTTAACTACCTCTTAAATACGTTTTTAACAATAAACAAAAAAAAAAGAAAAAAAAACAAGACTGTTCATTTCAATATGATATGAAAATAAAAATTATAAATGTAACTATAATAGATGCAAATTGTTAATTTATCATAATCATATCGAATTGTACAGTATTGTAGTTATCATTTAAGATGTAATTGTACACCAAACTGCACTTAAAAGTGTAATAAGAAATAAAGAACTGACATTTGGGTCTCGTGTCTTTTATCAGTTTATCTTAGGCCGACTTTTTCCTTGGGTTGCTCTCATAAACGGGCACGCATATCAAATCGCACAAATATGTTTTTAACTATCGAAATATGATAAAAATATTAAGAGGCTAAGCCAAACTAATTACAATACCTATAAAAAAATTGGAAATAATATCCATGCTCATCTAAACATAAAAAAAAAAAATATTATCTAGAGTATTTTGAAACCAGTCTGATTATAAATGATGGAATATGATAAAACCTAGCCACATTAGCACGGTGCGTTGTCTTAACGCAAAACGGCGCCTGACAGCGTCACGTTGCCGCGTCGAGTCGTACTGTGCTGAGACATGTTGTACGGATGCACCGTACGATGGCGCGTCGTATAAATAATCATATTGTCATGTAAATTAGGGAAGTATCGGAATCGGAACCGATATTGGAGACAGAGACGGAAGCAGAAGCGTCAAATGAAACACTACTAAAACTCGGATAACTATAAATTAAAAGTGAATTCACAACATTCCAATTACGAAACAAAACAACCAATGAAAGAGTAATCGACAGAATGCACGGGGGGTGGAAGGTTCTCCGCGCGACAAGTATCTTGTCTGTACCTCGGGTTAAAATTTATCGGAACCGAAATCGGAATCGAAGGTGCAAAATCAATCGGAAGTTACTAACTTTCGTAATCGAACCTCCGTAACATCCCCTGTTATAAAATACACGACAAGGCAACGTTGCAAAATAATTTGGTTGAACAATAATCTCGAAATTTTTACCCGGGTTAACTTGCACATGCTAGGATTAAGCCGGTGTCACCAATAAAAAAGTCGGCCTATAATCTCAAACTTTTAAGTTTCTGCAAACGATTGCAAAATAGAATTAAGCCTGAAAAAACTATCGGACGCGACCTGGTACAACTACCGCATCGAACATCTAGGAGCAGTCACAGTCGCGATTTACTACAGATAGTTTACACGAGTAGGTAACTTTTTAGGATCACCATAGACAGAACAACGACAATCCCACAGTTTTCAATGATTAAATTGATAATGAATTTAGGTGCAACAGTTGAAAATTGCATATTACAAGAAAAAACTGAACGAGCATTTGCAAGCAACGAAAAAAACAAAATGACAATGTTTCGGCCGCCGAAGTTACGGGCACGCGCGCTTGTTATTGCGTTCTGTCTGCTCTGACTCATACTTACAGGAGAAATAATTCATATCTACATATATAGGTAAAACATATGTTTGAAAGGAGATACTGCATCAGTTACTTCCGTTTTGTTTATATCAATAAATGTATTTAGAGCTCTAGAAAAAGGAATATAATACCAGCGATGACGATTGTCGAAAAGTCAAAACGTTAGGGTTTGATCACGTGACATTTCTATACAAATGAAAGGCTTGAAGAGAAAAGAAAACTCGTTGCGCCGCCCCTCGTAACATGGAACAAGGATAGGAAGATGCTGATGTTGTGACGGCCGATAGTTGATTCAGGCTTTCGTGTAGGGTCGGTGTGTGTGTAGTGTGGCGCAGTTACCTAGATGCGGGCGCGGCGGGCGGTGGTAGGGCTGCGGCGCGGGCGACATGGGCGTGTGCAGCGTGGCCGACGACACGCCGCCGCTGTGCGTGTACGCGTTCGAGCCCGTCACCTGCAACCGAACATAACTACTATCACTCAACGAATCATATACATGACGTGGCCAAATCTTAAAAATTGATCACTTCATGAAATGGCCAAGAAAAACTGGCCAGATCGTTTTAAATGTTAAAGTTTGATGATATTTCAATCTTTATTTGGTCTATTTTCTTTAGACCTTTTATTATCTTTGAAATCCTACATCGATGATATGGCTACATACGCGCCACATACTTTTAAGCGCGAGGGGTTAACTCAGAAGTTTGATTTTTATAACAGCAAGGGACCGCAGACCTGAGTATATGGTTTTAATTTCAACTCTATACCCTCACGCGTTCCCGAGAGATAAAGGGTCTTAGACGGACAGACAGACGGACAACAAAGTGATCCTACAAGGGTTCCGTTTTTTCCTTTTGAGGTATGGGAACCCTAAAAAGATGAAGATTCTTTCTAACGTACATGATTTTTTAGATATATTGACAAGGTACCGTCATGTTGTTAATATCTTTAAACAGTTCCCTTAGTTAGTCGCACCGACGGAGATTATAAATGGCTCTGATGGCTCTTTTTAACACCGACTTCAAAAAAAGGCCTCCTCCTTTTTTTGAGATTTTTCTCAATTCAATTGATATTTTTTTTTATGCTTGTTAACTCAGAACTCCCGTCATATATAGACTAATTATTTCCAAATTGGTCCAATTTTTTTTCAAAATCCAGTTGTGATGATAGGAATTGAGGGAACTCCTCGAATATTATAGGCAACCATATAGTGATTTTGGTATTTTCATGCTATGCAAACTTTTGCTCGCGGCTTCGCCCGCAAACACGAAATATGCCACTCCGTCGCTCTGGAATATGGCAACTTTCTATCGGTGAAAAAATGTTCGCAATAGGACCGGTACTTCCACAGATTATCTACTGCACATAAAACATAAAAACAAACTTTCCCTCTTTATAATATTGGTGTAGATTTCACAGAAACTTAAATCTATGGGTACAATGCCGGTCTTATCGCTGACAGCGATATCTACCAGACAACCTTAGGGGAAATTAAGCATTTACGGTCAATAAATGACATTTGATGAAGTAAAACTGATGAAGAAGACCAGAAATAGCCAACGAAACTTCATACTCACTTCTTCATCACAATGAAGATAGTTAAGCGACTATGACAATACAAATAAATTTCTGAATAGTTATGTTGAAAATAGTATCATCGAAGTGATCTAATAATGATAGAGCTGGAAGTAGGCACCGCTCCGGAACTACGTAATTAATCAATGTTTCCTAACCGTGTTTGGGCTTATTAGAATTTCCCTGCAATGCACTTTGGCTATTGGGAACGTGCGAAGTGCATAGTGGGGATATAGTAAACGATCGCAGTGTATGCCGCTGCAGAAATGTGCAACAATAGGGGCTTACCCCTAGTGAACCTTGTCAATGTTGTTTTGAAAATGGGTCTTTATTGTTGTAAACTGTAGAAATAACAGTAGATATAATCAGTGTAAATTTTATGTTTTTCCTAAAGCGATCTGGAAATTAGATCAAAGATTTAAATGGATAACTTAAAAAAAAAATTACAACATTAATTAGTATTAGTATTATTTTTGAGTAAATCGTTAATATAATCTAAAAATAAAAAAGGACCAAAATCTGAACCTTGGGGTACCCCCATTTTCACATTTAACCTCGACTAATAAACACTGTATATCTGAACTAATTGCTATCTGTCATTAAAATAAGATTTTAATAAGCCTATCGCTGTTTTTCCTAGTCCGTAATGCTTATGTTTCAGGAGCAATCTTTCATGAACCACACAATCAAACGCCTTAAACAGGTCTACCTACTACTACCTCCAATAAAAATATTTAGACGGTTTTAAAAATTGTATGGAGGAGTCTTATTTCTTGAGCTAATACACATGGAACTTGGCACAAATTATTATTAAAATTAATAATAAAGACTGTAATTATTAATGTTTCAAAACTACCCCAAAAATATGGTTGAAGGGATGTAAAATGTTTTATTACGAAAACTTTCTCGCACTCGAAGTCACTGGAAAAGTGTTAGATGAAGCCTATAAAACAGAGACATACGCTACTACTCACACTTAGTTGTCGACTTAGCATTGGATTCTGCTGCGACGTAGTAATTTTATTTGTACCGTAATTTGGACCCATTTGATCTGTAAAAGATTAAATAAAACATAAATCACAGTGTCATTTGTATTTTATATACATGTAGTTGTACAGATAAACACTTACTGTTTTGGTGATATATCGAATGGTGATAGTCCGTTCTTGTTAAAGCTACATTAGGAGGAGTAGCTGTAACCAGGGCGCTTATCGTGGAGCCTAGGTCAGCTTGAGGTTGCTCAGCAGCCTGTGTACAAATATTGATAGTTTACATAAATCAGCCTGTCGGATATAATTTCAATATTGGTGTTCAACTTGCCAATGTAATAATTTGTATTAATTTTATGATGGAACGACTTGGTTCAACTCGTCGTTGTAACCTTGCACTTCAAACACCGCCATTACTGCGACTTAAAGGCGCTATCAATGTAAAATCACTACAATACATATGCGGTTAGCTGTGCAAGGCCATACACTTCCGTTTCAATAATGATGGGGTCGTGTGTTGTAAAAGAGTAGTGTGTTCGTACCTCGGGCGAGACTAGCATCTGCTGAGAGCGCTGCATCTGCAGCAGGCGCGCGCGCTGCTGCTCCACGAGCGCCCTTGCGCGCGCCGGGTCCGCGTAGAGCGCGGCCGCCGCGCCCAGGCCGCACTTCTGCAGGCGCCAGCGCTCGCGCGGCTCGGGCGAGCCCGGCGACACGGGCGACTGCACGGAGTAGGCCGGCCCGCCGCCGCTTGAGGCGCCCGCGCCGCCCGCGCCGCCCGAGCCGCCCGCACCACCCGGACTCGGGCTCGAGCCCCCCGGACTCGTACCCACCACTTCGTATTGCATCAAGCTTTGCCTGATCGCGTTTATCATCGCGTTCTTCTCGTTCTTTCCCTATAACAAATATCAAGGTACATTAAATACGTTTTTGTTTGGATTTTGATCGAGCTAAATTCGAACCAGTTTCGGTCAAGTTTTCCCCAATGCTGGTATAGTAAGGTAATGGTAGATTCATCACCTTAATACAAGGTTTCAAGCTCGATTATACCTACGGTATAAATGCGTACGTTAAACCCAGGTCAATTATAATCAGTCGACTACCGTGCCTCTTACGAGCGCGTCTAAGATTAAACAAAGAAACATTTTACATTAACTTCAAAAATTTAATAATAATTATTGTCGCTTAATTTTGTAATTTGAGAATTAAACATTTTCATTTGTAATTTTCAAATTACAAATTTACAAAAAAGGACATGCATATTGCATAATAAATTATAGTATTACATTCAAAAAATAACTTGAACAATTACTTATTATATGATTATAACAATTAATTAAAACAGATGATTATATATATCCAATGTAAATGATGAATTGTTAAAATTCTATGTCAAGTAATAAAAATTTGCAAAGCTATTCAAGTATCAAATCAATTACATGTCAATACAATTAAAATGTCAAAATAATTAACGAATGATTAAAATGACCAAATACTTAAAATGTCTAAATAATTATAATATCCAAATAATTAAAATATCAAAATTGTTTAGTATTAAAAAATGTAATTCTGTTTTAATTCTTCATTTAAGTATTCGTCAATAGTATAAATAACATAATTTATCAATTAAAACAATTTTTTTCTTAAATTGTGATAACTTTAATTCATTTAAAGTGTCTGGAATTTTATTATAAATGCGCGGTGCCATACCCAGGACACTTTTTTACTAATGCAGTTTTACATTTATAATTACTCAAAGTTTTTTTATACTTACTACGAATTGGAACATTTTGTACCATTGGAACCTTTTCAAAAAGGTATAATATACTAATTTCTAATATGAATAATACCGGTAGCGTAGTTAATGATTTACAGCACAGCTGTCGTCTGTTTTCAGACCACACATGGCTCTAATGCACCTTTTTAGGCCTTGAATAGTAATTCCTTATCCACAGAATTACCCCAAAAAATTATTCCGTATCTTAGAAGTGAGACGACTAGACCATGATCGGCAACAAGAAACGCGTCTATATTTACTTTTCTAGCCAATTGAAAAAATGCATAGGCAGATTTATTTATTTTTTTACAAAGCTGGTCTTTATGAGCTTTCCAATTAAGGTTATTATCAATACCTAAAAATACCTTATTACTTTTACTTCTTCTATTTCAGTGCTATTACAATCAAAACAAATTTTTGGAGCTTCAATTCTTTGGCGGAAATGCATTACTTTGGTTTTCTTATAGTCAATTATTAATTATTCATATTAAGCAAATTAATTATGTCAGTAAGAGGATTATTAATGTCAAATTGATAAATATTTAAGTATGTAAAGACTTAAATATTTATCAATTACTATGGCGGTGCAAAGAGAAATGCAACAAAATCATTTCTTGTTGTGTCACTTTTGGCAAATCATTTATGTAAATGAGAAATAAAAGTGGCCCAAGCACGCTACCTTGAAGCACTCCATATTTTATACTTCTGAACTTCGACACATAAGTTGTTCGTTCTGTTTTGGTTTTTGCGCACACTCTTGTGATTTCAGTACATTGCAATCTATTATTATTCGTTGTACAATTCTTCAGACATTCTTCAGTCATTCTCAGATAATTTCTGTAATCGAGTTTTTCTGCTGGCAATTCTCGAATTAAATTTGTATGCGATAACGCTTGCCTTTTCTGAATCCAACTTTTAACTAAACTCGGGCGTTTTTTTTTTCTTTCTTAATTTCGTTGTATGATATAATACCAAGATAACACATAGCTTCAGACTCCGAACAAGACATGTTAACTCAATTCGACTACGATACGACTATTTTACTCGCTAGTCGATCAGCACCAACGATCCGCGAGTAAAACCGACGTTCTTTAAAACCGCGGTATAGGCTCGTACTTTACCAAGCACTTTAGATAAGTTAGTTTTAGAACAATTCACTATCTGCCATGTGGCTTGAGATTTATTTTGCGAGTTGTTTATAAAGTAATAATAAAATTTTGTGTTTTCTGGGTTAGTCTAACAGAATAGTTTTTCATTTCTGTTTTAGCTTTTTTGTTGGGAGTAGTCTGTAATCTCGCAACAGCTGTCTTTTACTACATGTTTTACTATGCCATGAGAAATCCATTTAGCCTGTTTCTTTGCTTTTATAGTTATTATTTTCACTGGAAAACAGAGATTGTAAAACAATAAGTAAGTATCAAGAAAGTTCTTATAGGCTACATCAACATCATTACTTTCGTAAAGATAAGTTTTGTATAGGTACATGATTTAAATTCATCAAAATTCTCTTTGGTGTAACTTTTTTTTACTATTTTCCAAAATTTGTGGCGACACGTTTTATTAACAGGTATTTTAAATATTTGTGATGTGTGATCCGATAACATAAGGTCAATAATATCCGCTTTTCATCCTTTTCATAGATTATGTGCAAAGTTATCAATAAAAGTTTTACTATGTGGTCTAGTGGGCTGGTTTAGAGCTAGAGTTATGTTAGTAATCAAAGGCTAGTGTAACAAAGAGAGTAACAATCAATGAATCAGATAGTGTTGGTACCTGTCGTTGTCGCACATTGACGTCGGGCTGCGGGCGGTCGGCGTCGGGCATATTGTCGATGACTTCGTCCAGAATGTCGGAGAGCGTCTGGTCGCTCGGCACCTCACTGTCGCCGGCTCCTCCGCCTTGCACTCGATTGCTGCCAGGTCTATAACGAGACCAGTAGAACATAATAATTATAGTATCTACAACAAGTACAAGCGAAATCACAAGCGATTGTTTCATTGTATTACCAATTTTTCGAAAAATGGCGAATGTGTTGACGTATTGAATTGAATGTCATAGAGGTTCTTTTTTAATGAATTAAGTTTTTTTTTTTTCGGTCTGTATTCCCACTATATGACCCAAGAACGTCCTCTATTTCGAAACTACAAACGCGCAAAATACTTGCATTTAGTCAACTTGCAAACTTCATACAAATGCACTATGGTAGATGATAAACTCCAAAACAAAGTTCGACAGAAATATTAAGAAGTGTTTAAGCTATGCTTTTTTATGGTGAGAAATTGTCTAACGAGTTCTCCTGCACTATGGCGGAGCAGGGTGTCAGACTTTTATTGACTAAAACAACACCTACGGTTCTTTAGTTGCTCTTTGCGTTATAGGTTCGCCTGATGCTTCGTTTCTTCGCGTAACCTTACGGCTTAAAACACGTAGATAACGAAGCGCATACCGTTTCAGGTCTATGGACACTAGCAGGTGCTCACGACTTTATTCGCGTCAGACTGATCAAGTAGCACAAAGCCGATTGGTCTCAATTCAATTTCAAGAATTTTTTTCTTCGCGGTGCCCTAATTCTTTTCCTAGAATAAAAGTTAGGTTACTCAATACACGTAACAATTTACCTAGATAGCGGGTATCTACCAGTGAAAACCCTGTCAAAATCGGTCCAGCCATTCCGGAGATTAGCAGAAACAGACAGATAAAAATATAATTTATTTATATGTATAGATATTGTTCGGTTACTAAGGTGTGAAAGATGCAAAAGGTACTAACGGAGGCTGCGTGTTATAGGCGTGCTGCGACGTGGGCGCGGAGTAGTGCATGGCGTGCTGCGTCGGCGCAGGGGACTGGTAGCGTGCGCCGCCCGCCAGCCCGCCGCTCTGCAGCACCATCTGCAGGTGGCTGGAGCCCATGCTGCCCATGCTCGGCGGCTCGCCCGACCCGCCCCCGGGGCCCCCGGGGCCCCCCGCCCCACCGCCGTTCATGCTGTTGGCGCGGCTGTCGACACAAACGCTGATTATGCTCTGGCCAAATGGAAGAATACGCGTTAATTGTATGAATGAAGAGGAAGTTCGATGCATACACGCGCATGAACACGAGGGATTCTTCTCAGTTTTGGTAGAATTATACCTATAGCTCGAATAATCACTAGCATGGGCCTTAGTAACCGATTTCGCTGTGCTGCTGCACCGCTTTTGTACTTGTGGATCCTTACGGTCTACAACTTACAGGAGCACTTGCAATAATCGTGACTGTCTATGCACAGGAACTCTCGAGGTACCTAATTGCAAGAGAGACTCTACTCGACAGATATCACTCACACATTTAATCTCTGACTTCGCGTTATACGGACGGATGTGGTAGGTATACTCACTGATTGACACCGGTAAGTATGTTCGACAGCGTAGAATGTAAATGTCGCTGCGGCGGCAACTGAGGCGGAGGCGGAGGGCGGGGCCTCGCTGTGGGCCCGTAGCCACGCAGGTTCGGATTGGGTAGAGGCAATGGCGTGGTAGGCGTGACCTGTTGCCGTGCCAATAACGACACCAGGATCTGGTTTTTCTGGCACAGCGGACTCATGCCAGGACTACTGCTGGTCGCCGGACTCGTGGCCGTGGACGACGTCGTTGACGACGCGGGGAGAGCGCTCGATGTGACCTAACATAAAAACACATCATGTAATATAATACAAAAGATAGAAACGCCCTTATTCGTATAATTTTAATAATAATTAATCGATTTCAGAGTTTTGGGTAAATCTAAATAAAAATGCATGTAGGTAAATGTACCAATAAGCATCGTGTCTGCTCTGCTATACGTCAATGTACTCAAAAATGTTGATCGCTTTTTAAAGTCCAAACGTGCGAGGCGTATATTCAGCTAAAATATTTAAAAATCATGTACGTACACCGTACCACCTATCGTGTAACTGAGGTTTACTTACTACTTAGGTATCGTAATGATTAATCAATGCGATATTTCACACACACGCGTCGCCAGCTGTTTGGTATAGTTGTAAATGTGCAAAAACCTGCTTTTTTTTATTTTTTTAAAAGAAAGCGGTTTAATAAAGCGGCCCATTTAAAACTCTTTGTTCCTTATTTAAAAAAAAAAAATAATGGAGAATTTTTACTCTCCTGTAAAATTTGTAGTTACGCACATTCGCAACTTTACCATACAGGTGACGACGTATTCTTGATGTCTATTTACTAAACATTCAAGAAAACAGTATGGATTCGTGTACAAACCTGTTGGTTTTCAGGCGTAGCTCTTTTAGAGTTACTGGCCACTCCTTTGTTCCCTTCCTCAAACTTGCGTTTCACTCCGGCGATTCTTTCAAGGTAATTTTCGCTACTGTCCTGCTGTCGCCCGTTACCGGACGGTCCGTTACTACTTGAGAGCAATTGAGACAACAGCGCGCTAGGTTGGGACACACCTCTGTTCCCGTCTCCAGAATTTCTTCTGTTTTCTTCCGCATCCTCATCGGACTTGTCGTTTAATATCTAAGACATTGTTTAGGTTTTATAAGTATTGTCAGAAAAAAAAACATTACCAGCGGACTAAATGTAGGCTCGTCGTTACAAAACTTACCCTCAACAAGACGTCGGAGTTGTTGTGATGCGCCTGCTGCATGGTGTGCGTGGCGTTGGAGCCGTGCGCCACGTGTGATGCGTGCGACACGTGCGGCGCGTGCGGCGGCGGGCGCGCGTGCGCCTGCACCGTATGCAGCGGTGACAGAGCCGCGCTAGGCGTGTGCGGCGTCATTGGAGTGTGCGGAGTATGAGGCGTGTGAGGTGCGGACGTCTCGCTGCCCGTAGCCTCCTCGTCCTCTTGCTTCAACAAATCTTTCAGGATGCGGTTATTCGAATTCACTGCACCGTCGTTCCCAGGCATCGGCTTCTTACTGAGAAGAGTACGAAGTCTGTTGGGCTCCTCTGCGGGCTGATTCGAGGGTGGTCCTTCACCCGGTGTTGAAGGTGCTCGCGGCGTTAAGGGCTGCGAGGGCCCCTCGGTAAGACTCTCTTTGCGCTCTTTTGTATCTTCACTGGGCATTTCGCCGAGCAAGGAAGATGCCCAAGGTTCGAGGTCAAAATCATTAAGGAAAGGACCATCGTTGGGACTTATGGGTGACCGGTATCGAGGTTCACAGTTGGACGACTCTCCGTTTGCAACGGATGTCATGAGCGGTCCGCCGACAGGAGGTCGAGGGCCGTCGTTTTCAAGGAGATCCATGTCTTCGTCGTTGAGGACGGTGTGCGTGGACATTATAAAATCCGGCTCACCCGACGACGGTTTCGCTCTAAAAAGACGTGACCGAGCTACCACTCTGAAGCAAGGTCTATCAGGAGCGATACGCAACCGAAAAGGTTCACTGATCGCTGGCGGCGCGGGAAGACACGCAGCCTCTTGCAGGTGCGTGGCTACGCGAATACGATCACTATTCTCAACAAGTTCCAAATAACGAGTACCCACTAGTGGTATAGAAGTGTTTATTAAGTTTTCCACTCCACTTAAATCACAAACTGAAATATAAAAAAAAAAACTTGCATTATAAAACCACCGCAAACAGTGTTTTCATTCTAAAAGACCGTTCGTTATACGTAGACCAGTTGAGATAAAAGAATGTGTCGTAATGGTGACTTACATAAAATAATGAAGTTGCAATCCAATCTGAAGACGATGTGATCGGAGGGCTTGGCGGTGATGGCGGGCGGGCCGCCGTCGCCGGGGAGTAGTGCGGCCGACGCGTCCTCGCAGCGCCGGATGACGCACATGACGGAGCCGGCCTCCTCCGACGACGAGCCGCGCACGCAAGCGGCGTGGATCACGCACTCCACGAACCTGAACAACAACACATACATACATCACACTGAAAAAACTAATTAAGCCTCACCACGTTAAAGAAAGCAACGAGTAAAGATCCTTGACGATCCAGTCAAAATGGTAACATTGTAAAAAACCAAATGATTTCGTATACCCGCTAAAGCGTAATAACTGAACGCCAGTGATTAGACTTCCCTTCATTTGAATTCATCAACGATACCCATTTCGTAATAGTTGACTCACAAGCGAAACTTACAAAACCCTTTTGTATAGATTTATTATCTTATGACTCTGTCATCAGCATGAAAAGAGGCGATCGACGTACAGATTACAGGATTAAAAAACTGATACAAGATGGTAGGTACTGTCTACATATAGTAGGTAACTTGATGGTTTATTCGTAACTCAAAACTGCATGGTTTAAAAATAATATGAACATAATGTACAACGTATTATTTTATGTGTGTGTTACGTAGCTTTCTTCTCAATATCAATTGTATAGAGTTACTCTCATAGAACGATAAACAGCGTTGTTTAATATTACACACGTTTATAAAGAAAATATTTAAAACGGTTCCTGCTACTGCGTAATTCAAGACATATGTACAGTATTGCCCTTATTTGTGAAATATATTTCTACAGTAGTTTTGCAGTTCTCGACTTTAATACGTATTAGTTACAAGTAATCGGCCTCTTATCGTCCGACCGTCACCATCTACTATCACAATGAAATAGCAAAACACGTTCTGATATCAATAGTGTAACTCGATGAGTCGATGTCTTTAGCACCTTGAGATTTTTATATGATATTATATTCACAATTGCGCACTCTTAAAAGAAGTCGGTATATAAACTTACCCAGTACTGTCAGTCCCATTTGAGTTTTTGACAAGAAGACGAACTTGTATAGCTTGAAATTTGTCGATTTCTCCAGAACCCCAGTTAAAGGTTTGTATATTTCTTAACAAAGGCCTTAGTTTTGCATGATCTTTGACATGCAATAGCGAGAATATAGATTTGTTATACAACTCATTTCTGTCCTGCAGAGTGAGTTCTTTAATATTTTCGGTTATACATTCTATTTCAGCCTTTGAGTTTATTTCCAATAAAACCCATCCGAGGGTGCTGGTGTAATGCTTGAGAGCCTGAAACATAATTGAAAATGGTTAAATTCACAATACTTAAGACTTTCTAATAAATGTTATAATTTCGACAAATAGGAATAACGATCACAGCTGTATTTTGTCTCTAACAAGTACTTTTCAATTAAAATGCAAACTTATCCATGGACCTGCTGCTCACATACTAAGCACATTAAAAACAAATCCCATGGTACTCATTTTTATTTTTGTAATATTTTACTATTCATAAAACGTGCATTTAATAACAATTAACATAGCACAAACAGGATAAACTTATTAAACTGAATGAAATGAAATACCTCGATAAGTGTGTGGAGCTCCGAATAATGTAATCCAGCGCAGGATGGCTGGGTGGAGCTAACCTCGCCTCCTTGCACCGGCGAGAGGCACTGGGCGACGCGCAGGGGACACTCCTCGGGACACTCCCGCCTGCGCCGCAGCACCTCCTGGATCTGACGAGTGGCCTCCCGGACGATACCGTTTTTGTCAGGTTGTTTTACCTCAGCAAGACAGGTACCAAGAAGTTCTTCAAGTTGATTTATGGTTTCGTTTTCGAGTTCCCGTCGCTTCTTCTCGTTGTGACACTTATTACTGAAATTAAAAAAAATACAATTTTAACTGAAATTTAAAAACCAAACATATGATTTTAATAAAATAAAATACACATACACTGAAAGTTACTTCTTGACAAACATATAACTAAATTACGAGTATTTATCAACCATGTGTTTGACATTTATTTTGAAAGTGATCTTCTGTGTAACATACATACTATGTAGTGATTGTGCGATTTTTTTGGATGATTTGATCACCGTTTAATCAGAAAATCATAATTGAATTCAACGAATCAATTGATCTTTGTCAAAACGGTGAAAATAAAACATGAAGTATTACAAAGTTGTTTATTTACCCAAAATATTTATAAAAATATAAGACAACAGTATACATTCATACATAAACAATTGGCACAATACACCTATATCTAAAGTGTAATTCACTTTTGCTAGATGAAAACCATTAAATTAAGCAATTATTCTTGGCTCGTCGTGTTAGTCAGAATGGTTGCAATAAAAAAATATTGGCATGTTTGTAAAGAAACCATCGATGAACAGATAAATACTCGATTTAAATACGTTTGCGTTAATTTAACAATATGCTTAGTCTATCGTTTTCAATGCCCTAAATCGTATTATGATAAACATATTATTTTTAAAACAGCTCGAAGATTTAATTAACCAATCACTTTCAAGGCATATCACAACTCAATATTTTGAAAACCGCTGCTATCTGATCAAATATTATTGTTTTAATTAATTATAACTGCCTATTTGTCAATTTATCATATGACCGCGACTGGACGAAATTCAGTTAAATGTTTGCTATTGTTAAAACATCTACTTAGATGCATTGAGTTTATTATAAGCAGTCCCACGTAAAAACAGGGGTTAAAATTAAATTCATGACGCAAATATAATAAATGGTGTGTACCGGCCTCCGGTAGGTAATGATTAGTAGATAGTTGGTTGATAAAAGATGTTGAGTGCAGGTGGTGATTGATAAAAGATGATGTTATATATTATCAGATCGTGCCGAGACAAATAGTGTCGAATATTATGTTCCGAATTATATGCGGAAGAAGTGGTCACGGTCTGTTTGATTGTCCGTCTATCTTTTATTTAAAAGATGTGTTACAGGTCTAGCCAAGTTTAAAATGAAGGTACCTACATTTTATCTCTATTAGTCATCTGCACGCAGTAGGTTCCTGCAGATAGAAAACGCCGTCGAGGACGGCCTAGAAAAAGACGCGTGGTGATTTAAACGCGTACCAGGAGGATTGGTTCGAGACAGCTAAAAGAACGTCTGGAAGGACTTGGGGAGGCCATTGTCCAGCAGTGGGACAGTAACGTCTAGAAGAATAAAAAGTCATGTAGATCATTAAATATTATAGGTGAGGCCATGTGTAGTTATGATGGATCGACTACTGCAAAAAGATATTGCTTCAATTTTAATGGTTCAGTAGGGCAATACTTAGTTCAATATAAAAATATTAATTGTTAAATTAAAATATAGATAGATGTAATTTGTTACTGATTGTTGTATTGGTGACAGAGTCATCAAATAGTGTAGGGAGGTTATTGGTAAACATATAGGTAAGGGTAGTGGAGTATAGTTATCTATGTTTTGATTGTTGTCTTTACAACAAACACAAACGTAGCTATTACTAAGACTACCAACACTTCATAAGCGTAGCTAGAAAATGTTAACAAACCTATTTTTTCTTATGAGTTCTTTCACTGTAACAAAATGATATTATATATTTTTTTTAACACTGCTGATCCGCTTTCAGGATCTATCCCGGTCTGGGTTAAAGCGAGAGGGCGTGTCAGACTTTTACTAACTAAGACCCACCTGTGTGTTCCAGTTGCCCTTTGCGTTCCAGGACCACGTTAACTCTTTCAGAAATACAATTTGAAAGTGACACAAAATAACAGTCTTATTTACAAAATAATGGTTTTGTTTAGTCTGAAAACAAGGTTGATTGTTGTTTCATTTATATATAAACTAGCTTTTGCCCGCGGCTTCGCTCCCGTCAACTGACTACTCTACCCTACTCTACTCTACCCTACCCTACTCTACTCTACCCTACTCTACCCTACTCTAACCTACTCTACCCAGGCCCGCCGCTAGCTGTTTAGTAGCCCGCGTGCAATACCGATTATGTCGCCCTACGACAACTTACGCTGAGTTTTGCCAAAAAAGGGCTATTTAATGTTTTCTCATTATGGTGGGAAAAAAGAAAAGAATCATAACGAAGATAAAACATTTATTTTGATTAGGTACCTACATAGTTATTTTCGTATCTACAAAAATTTACCTCTTCTTGCCTTTATATTTGCAAAATCTTGAATCAACTTTCTTGTATCCACGTTGTCTAAGATTTCATGTTCAATTGATACAGCTAAATAACTTAGTCTTTGCTGGAGCATTGTTGATCTTAAATAGTTTTTAATAATTTTCAATTTTGAAAACGATCTTTCACCAGATGCAACTGAAACCGGCAGTGTAAATAATATTCTTAGCGCTACTGCTGTGTTCGGAAATGTTGAAATTAAGTCATCAGTAAAAAGATATTGTAATAGGGTTTGTGGATCATTAGACTGGTTTTCTGGAAAATGCAACTTTAATGCAATGATTTCATTAAACAAATCAATACCGTCAATATCTGATTCACTACTTGAATCATCTTTAAGCTTCAGATTTAAATCTTTACAATGTTTAATTAACTCATCATTGGAGTAATTAAATAAGTTATTGGTAAAAAAGCCAAATACATCGGTAAATGTGTTTAACTCCTCGAATCTATCCTTTAAAGATGTTATTGTCTGATCTAGGACTCTAAAATAAAACTCTACTCTATATTTGATTTTGGGGTCTACTAAAACTTCATCACTGTGTTCATATTGAAATTGTGTTGGTTTTCTTCTTGGACGAATTGTATTTATTGATGGGAAATCTGTTTCTACATTGAGCTCGTGAGTCACTTTGGAAGCTTCGGCTAACACCATTTCAAACTGTTCATCCGTGCGATATTCTGTGAACTTACCAATCAACTTATTTAACAAATTTATGCAGATTTGATTATTCTTTGTGGGGCTGTGCATCATTTTGCTCAGAGCATTAATTTCGTTTAAAATATCGAACCAAATTACTACCGAGCAAATAAATCTATAATTTTGAATGTTCAGAGCAAGAGAATGAGCTTTGTGACATGTAGTACAATCCCATTCCAACGAATCACCAGATATTTCCAGCAAAGCATCAAATATTTTTTCGAGGTGATACCGTAATGGTTTAACTGCATCAATTCGGCTAGACTATCGCGTGGCGCTTAATGCTTTTAATTTTAAATTTGGTAAATGTTTGCAAATTATCTACCACCTTTTTGTAGAAAGAATAGAATAGAATAGAATAAAACTTTATTGTACACCAAAATAGTAACAAAAACTTACAAACTAACTTAAAAAAAAAAATCGAAAAAAAAACGATGATGAAAAGAAAACGTAAATATCTTGAATTATATTAAAGAAATTTACAGTTTCTTGCGTAATATTTGCTGCATCATTCACTACCAAATTAAGACTATAAGCCGAGCATGGGACGTAAAATGCGCGGTTATTGATTTCCAAAATTCTTTTTTGTAATCCATTGTGTTTTCCACGCATATTAGAACCATTATTCCTCCGGAATTGGTTGCTTATTAAAAAAAAACCTAGAACTTAGGCAGGATTTGTATTAAAATGAGCAATATTATATTCTTCATATTTTTTTTAACAGCACACAGTCACGATTTGACACAACCCAACGAACAATCAGAACATTACACCTTCCTTTAAATTTTGAATTGAGTAGTAAGTAGGTAATAATGTCATACCAACATTAACAATATTTAATTGAGTCCAGAAATACCGGAATTACTTTCCGGAAATATTCTTTCTGAGTGCATTTATGATACAAGTACCAAAAATCAATCTACAATCCGATCACTGATCATAACATGCCCTCGATTTTGAAAATGAATTAATGGGTTACCATTAATTCATTTTCAAAATCGAGGGCATTATCACCAAATGATATTAATGGCAAATATGATAATGCACCGATTTTGTCGAAATAATATGTCGCCCTTATTGTTCCATAAACAATAATTATTGTGATAAGTCAATAATTATTATGATAAGTCAATAATTATTGTGATAAGTCAATAAATAGGCGAGGTGAGTACTTACCTACCATAATTACGATTCCTTTACACTTCTGTTTTTTTTTACTTTTTCACTTCTGTTTCTGTTTTGATTATAATTCAATGTATCATCTGTCAGTGGACAGATGATACATTGAATTATAATCAAACTAAGTTCAAATATCAATAATTATTCCTAGACCCACTTCTGAAGAGCTATTACCAAAATAATTGCAATTTAATGTGCGATCGTTACTGTTCATCCACCATCCTAACTTCGCCACTCGCCAGTGCTGCCTTTCATAGAGTACGATACTTCTATCGAATTTGGGGCGCCACCAAGCGGGGGCGGGCGGCCAACCTGCTGGTAGACGACGTTTGGCATTAATTACATCTTAGTTTTAACGGATAATAATAGGTGGTGGTGTTAACGCTAAGATTGCGCGCCGCTAGTCGGGTTTTTTTTTCATGTGATGACATTTCTTATTCTGTGGGCGGGGTAGGTATTATGACAATGATTTTGAATATTACGAGATGAGTCGCTCGATTTGCCGCCCCCCTGGACGTGCCGCCCGCGTGCGGTGCACGCCTTGCACGCCCGCTTACGGCGGGCCTGACTCTACCCTACTCTACCCTACTCTACCCTACTCTACCCTACTCTACCCTACTCTACCCTACTCTACCCTACTCTACCCTACTCTACCCTACTCTACCCTACTCTACCCTACTCTACTCTACCCTACTCTACCCTACTCTACCCTACTCTACCCTACTCTACCCTAGTCTACCCTACTCTACCCTACTCTACCCTACTCTACCCTACTCTACCCTACTCTACCCTACTCTACTCTACCCTACTCTACCCTACTCTACCCTACTCTACCCTACTCTACCCTACTCTACCCTACTCTACCCTACTCTATTAGAATTTTTCTCGCCGTAAAAACCATTCTTAAACTTCAACGAACATTTTAAAAAAAGAATTGGCCAAATTGGTCCAGGCGTTGTTGAGTTATGCGCTTACCAACACATTTTGCGATTCATTTTTATATTATAGATTATTATTTTCTAAGAGACATAAATAATGTAGGTATTAATTATGAAGGGACCGAATTTGACTCGTGTAAGTACCCCTCTGCTGCAGTAAGGTTTTTCTTAAGTTGGGCTTCAGAACTTGGACCTCGTCTAATGAGTTCCCTCGACCTTTTAAGCTGCTTGTACATCTGCCTGGACGGACGTCCCGCAGTAAGTTTGTAGATTTGATGTGTGCACACGAGTAGTTGTCTGCTCCAACGGCAATCGGTTCTCCAACAGACATGGCCAGCACACTAGTACTGCAATTAGCAGTTTCTGAGCTTTCAGCTAAAACGACATATGCTCTCTATTAAGCATGTAGATTTTTTTATTTTTATATATTAACAAAATCATCAATAACTCTCAGAATTATATATAATATTAATAAAACCATTAACCTTTTCCTTTGTTGAAGAAGTTACAGAGTTATTAAAATGTCACGTTTACTGCTATTATAAAACTGACGACGACATAAAAAATATTAATTACATACAATCACAAAAAATAAACCTAAATAAAAATATGAATGGCACATTTACTTCAACGGAAATTAAAATAAACTGAACAATCATTTATGTCTGTCTAGGCATGGTTTTGATATTTAATACAATTTTATTTACCTATCCTCTTTTCCAACTGTCTCTTGTTTACTAAACTAAACCTTCGTCAATAAATATCTGAATAAGTATTAAAAAAACTTGATTACCATAATATGGAAACTGTTACAGAATAAAAGAGAATGGGTGTTTTGGACCCTGTGCTGTATCATTTAAGTGAATATGTCATTTGAAAGGCACCAACAGACATGCAGCATGACACCAACAGCCAACAACCGGCCATGCGCAGTGAAAGAATTGAAAAAAAAAAAACTATTTTATTGTAGCAGTACGAAATCTAAGTATGTTGATTAAGCTTTCATTCCATACATTTAAGAGGACAAGGACTCAGGACGCTAAAGGACCAAAAGCGCTTTCTCTCTCGGACTGCATACAAAAGAAAGGGATGCGCATAGACACAATGCTTGCTAAATATAAAGCATTTATACGATTTACTAAAAATCTTCAGACTTGATTATACAATTAAAACACTATAAATGTAAAACGTTGCTTGTAGAATCTGATAAACAATCATAATGATTGCATGTATATTAGTCCGGACTTTAATCGATAAAAGTTATTTTTAGAGGCATCTTCGTGAATTTTTTTCTATCGTACTTCTTCTTCTTCTTTTCGATTTGATTGTAAACACTCACCACCACACCACACACTCACTAAACACACTCACACTCACTCACCCTCACTCACTCGCACTCATCGTACTAAATTAGCTAAATTATGTTTTGAACACACTATATTCTGTCTAGCATGTATTCTGAAGAAAAACATATATTTTTCTGATTCTGTGTACTGCAGTACATCTGCTTTTGAACAATATAAAATTCGCGATTAGCTCCAGTAGTCCTCATAACTTCTATTTAATTGACGAAGATTGTGGGATTCAAATGACTTACCAATTAAATAATTATAAATAACCATTTATCTTTAATTTTACTAATATAAAACAGCTACACACTATCATG
Source organism: Mythimna pallens (assembly GCA_961205895.1). Classification (NCBI taxonomy): domain Eukaryota; kingdom Metazoa; phylum Arthropoda; class Insecta; order Lepidoptera; family Noctuidae; genus Mythimna; species Mythimna pallens. Next base: position 14,598,443 of record OY540830.1, on the reverse strand, counting down.
GTAATTTAGGTCAGTTCTTTGCTGACGGTATAATTATCATTTCAGCCGATAGACGTCCACTACTGGACAAATACATCCCCAAATGTCGCCACAATGAACGGTCCTGTAAGTCTCGCTTCCATCGGATTCCCGCAACCTTCACCAGGTCTTCGGTCCATCTTGTAGGGGGCCTTCCAACACTGCGTCATCCGGTACGTGGTCGCCATTCCAGAACCTTTCGGCCCCAACGGCCATCTGTTCTGCGAGCAATATGCCCTGCCCATTGCCACTTAAGTTTGGCGATTCTTCGACTTTCGTCTTGAGACACTGTGGTATATCGGACGAGATACCGCGCAGCTTACCGAACGAGTCAGATTCGACGGTTGACCTCTTTCTCGAAATTAGATCTACCCAACTGGACTGTCTGTCCAAAGTAAGGTAAGGTAGTAATCGTCCACAACTTCGAGTATAGAGTCTCCAATCTTGATAGGAGAGGGTGTTACATGGTTTTTAATAATTACTTTAGTTTTATCAATGTTCATTTTAAGACCCACTCTTTCGGAAGCTCTACTGAGGTCATTGAGCATTGTGCTCTTCCGGAGTCTCAGCCATGAATACGTAGTCCACAAACGCTAGGCAGAGAGGCAAATTATACTCCTCGGTTTTCTGTATAACCTGCCGTAGCGTATGTTTGTGGGTGCTGAAGCCTTTTCGGAATCCGGCTGGTTCGGGAGGCTAGAAGTCATCGAACCTGCGCGCAAGACGGTTCGCGATGACTCTGGAAAACAGCTTGTAGACATGGCTCAGAAGTAAGATGGGCCTATAATTTTTGAGCAGGGCCTTGTCGCCCCTCTTAAAGAACAGTACCACTACACCTCCGCTCTATGCCTGTGGTGTTTTTCCCTCAAATATGACGGAATAAAACAGCTTCTGAAGGCCTTAAGGATCGGTTTCCCACCCGCCTTCAGGAGTTCGGCCGTAATTCCGTCATCACCCGGTGCCTTGTTGTTATTAAGCTGCTTCAGACATCCTAATCTCGTACAGGCTGACGTCCGGGATATCTTCGGTATAGTGTCGGGTCAATCTAGCTCTTGGGTCGTTTGCTAGATTTGCAGTGGGTTTTGTGAGCTGGCTCTGCCCAATACTCTTGCAAAAACCTTGGAGCCCTTATTTCGCTGAATCGCGTCTTTAATTTTTTCCGGTATTAAAGTGACGGAAATCGCGTTTCAAGAACTTAGAGATCCGATTATTGAGCTGCCGATATGAGCAGGCATTGTCTGAAGACTGCAGAATCATCTCACGCTTCTCCTTCATAAGCTGAAGAGTTCGATCTGTGAGCCTCTTGCTCTTATTTGTACGGGTCTTAAAGAATTTAGACCCGACCGTATGGACAATTTCCACGAACCCATCGTTGTATTCATCCACGAAGCTTTCTAGGTATTCGAAACGATTTTGAAGTTCGAGCTGAAAGCTCTCGGAGTTTTGGATCTAGATCTGTGCAGGACGGTGCGTAGACTTCATCAGTCGAGATTTTTCAAGCTTGACATTGATATTCAATGTGCCTCTCACCATGCGGTGATCACTTCCGGTATTCACCGCATTGATCACAAAAACATCGTTGAATATTTGCTTCTTCGTCGACATAAAGTCAATCTCATTTTTAATTGCACCATCAGGGCTTTGCCAGGTCCACTTTCTATGCTCACGCTTTCTGAAGAAGAAGTTCATTATGTTGATTATATATATATGGCCCTCTTCTTCATAAAGCTGGCCAGTAGGTGTCCCCAGTGGTTCCTACATCCAAATTCAAATTGCCCCACTCGCAGCTCGTCACCATCTCGTTTGCCCAGTTTCACGTTAAAGTCCAGTCTTATAACCATGCATGGCTCTGGATACATCCTTATAGATGGTCTCTACTTCGTCGTCGGTGTGTGTCGAGGTCGGAGCGTAAACCTGTATGACCTTCAGCGAATATCTTGATGATAGATAGTATAAGGTACGCCACCCCGATCGACACACTCTAGATCTTCATCACATTGTTCACAAGGGACTTGTGGACGATAAACCCAACACCACCTTGGGACTGCTGGTCCCCCTTCCGAAAATAGAGCAGGTTACCAGATTTTAGGATTATCGTGTCTTCCCCTGTCTTCGGACTTCGGATAATCCCACAATACTCCATCGTAACCTGCTCAACTACTCCTCAAGTTCGGTGATCTTGTCATCGGACCGGAGTGTACGTGTGTTGTACGTTGCCAGGTCCAGTCGTCGACGGTTGATTAATCTCGCCCGGAAATTCTTAGCACCCCAGACCCCAGGGCTGCGCCTATGCCCGTCCACGCTAGCACAACCGCTGGAGTCGCCGGGCACTTGGGGCCTGTTTCTCGTTCTTCTGTGCATTTTTTTTAACTATAGCCCGCTACACTGGTCCAGTGCGTGTTGGCGGGATGCCATAGCCTCGTTTGTTTGTCAGCAGGGTGCACCACGTGCAAGTGAGGTTGGCTTGGATCCCGATAGGTGATGATTGGGACCTCGCATACACCCCGATGTCCCCGACAGGATGATAATAATTAATAATAACAAAACCTTACAAGTTATTTTCTTAATTGTAAATCAAAAATAGAACTACTTCATGCATGAATATTTACAAGATCACTACTATTACTAGCATAATAATTAAGTAACAGGAGGTAAACATACATACTTACAACAATACCTAAATCTTAATAATTTAGATTGTTGAGCAACGCTAATAGTAATATCTGGTAGTTAGGTCTAAGTTTGTGTTTTGGTTTACTTTTATGATTATATATTTAATGAAAATAATAAGCGTAGTAAAATTCAAAGCCGGAAGGCCTTTAAATCTATTATTGTTATTAAAAAAATCCTTTATTAATAACATTTATTTCTTTAATTTTAACCATTAAAAGTAATGTTTGTAATATATACACATATTTTTTTTATATATATACAAATAAAAAAGTGTAAATAACGATATGTACCATCATAACGTAAAGCATTACATTATGTTGATACATGTCGTATGCATCATTCCGAATGTTCATCTTCCCTTGTCAACTAAAGTGGACCAAGCAGATAATAAAAAGAATACTTCGATCATGAAAAAAAATAAAAAATGACTTGTTTTTTTTTATATAATTTACGTCAAAGGGAATTATTTGTTGTTTTTTTTTATCAAAGATAAGTAACTTAAAATATTGGAATTTAAATTTTTTCATTGCACAAAATTAAGTAATTTTAGTCTAGGACCATTAAACTTTAACATAAAGTCGCTATATTGATTATCAGTCCATTTGATTTTCTTTCTAATGCATGTAACATCTTGAATGACTACTTTTTGTAATCACATGATGCACAGACCCCACTTACAACGATAAGTTAACCCTCTTCGAGGGGTTTTATTAACTGGGCTCCGAGATTTACTTATAGTAATTGTTTTACTTTTCCTTTCATTATATAAGGGTTACCCTAAAAAAGCTAATCCTTATACAAGTAGAGTAACCCTTAGTTAGTTTGAAAGAGTAAGCTTAGAAAAAAAAGATGGAACAATTTATATTCACACACTTTTGTGGTTTTGTCCCACTTATAAACGATATGTTAGCTCTTTTTTGAGGGGTTTTATTAACAATTTCCCGAGATTTACTTTTAGTTGTAGTTTTACATTCCCGTTCATGATTAAGGGTTACTCCTATAAAGCTAATCCTTATACAACAAGTGTAACCCTTAGGTAGTTTGAAAGAGTAAACTTAGAAAAAAAGATGGAACCATTATAAACTATTTACATTCACACTTTTTTTCGATGGTTTCTGTTAAATATTTCTTGTTTCCTTTGACATGCTGGCCTAGTAATTATACGTGTATAATAAATGTACCTATCAGTAAATACTGCCGATAACGATTGATGTAAGTGTAACCTTCGTAGACAAGTTCTTCTGAGACAGACATTTCTTGTTTTTAGTAACATGAAACTTCATTATCCTCCTTTCAGAAATTATGAAAAGCTTGTTATCATTAGAATTTTTGTTTGTGATTGGACCACTTAGATCCAAAAATTCCAATCAACGAAAATAATAAGTAATCGCGGAAATTTGATCCCTTGATGATTTGTTCACGACATGGGGAAAAAAAAAATAAAAAGAAAATACAAATATTTTTTACTTGTACAATATATTCACTTCACAAACTATACCCAGATAACTTTTCCTAATCTTCCAAATAACTCGTATATAAATTATATCTAGGAGAAAAATTGTCATGTTTTCTTCAACACTTGGAAATTTCTCCCCACGAAGATCTGTTTTGAAATAAGTTAATAAGTTTGGAAATAATTAATAATTGCTCAGAGCCCTAGAGAGCTGTGGACAGGCGCGTTGTCGAGCAGAAGGACACCTTTGATTAATTTTCTCCTTCTTTTTCTCTTTGACGGTTTATTTTAACCGTTCTAGGATTTAACTACAATATTCTCCAGTTAGTCAGAGGTACATACAGGGATACTCTACTCGCTGTGGTTTTTGAGATGACGTGAGCATTCTCAACACCCAGCTTGCGTTGACTTTATGCATGCCAAGGTGATCGTGAAGAATTTAAAAAAATGCTGTATCTGATACTCCAAACATTTCTGGGCTGTTTCTTCTTTAATTTCTTAGCTTTGCTTATATTTGCGTATTTTGTGGGCTATAGAGTCCCCGTAAAACTAAGAACATTTCATTTAGTGTGATCTGACAGATTTCTTTGCACGTGCATGGCAAGAAACATAACGGCATGATATTCGATTTTCTTCATATTTCGCACTTCCGATTAGTTTGCTTGGTCAACGATATTCATAGAATAATGGTCTAATAGCGATAAAACTATGTATCTATACTAATTAAGAGTCAAAAATTACGATACGGCCATAACGAGCTCGTTCATTCCCCTTGAACCCTGCCATTCCGTGAACTTAAAAACGCACCCTCGTATAAAAGTAAAAATGTACCTCTATAAAATATTAACTTGTTGGATTAGATAAAGCACTATTTTAACTTTTAATATGTTTTAATTTCCATGTACATTGGACATTGTGAATATTTTGTAAAAAAAACTACTATTATAACTAACATTTAGCAGTGCTTAAAACCAAGTCCATTGTATCACATAGAGAATAAATTCTTTTTCTGGGCATTGAATCTCATTTGCAAGTAAATAAATAAGTATTTTTAACAGACCAATAAAAAAAAATTGTTACAAACACCTACACTCCACTGCCGTTGAGCCTGAAGATTTTTTTCGGACACCAAAAAATGCAAGCACATTACGATATGAAAAATAGGCTTTCGTTTAAATTTATTCTTAATTTTAAAAACCCAGACATTTCCACCAATGTATACACATTTTAAGCGTATTATACGTACATTTGTGATTGTGGCTTATTGTCTGACTTTTTTCTTATCTTCTTAACCGGCGCTGTCACGCTCATCTTGCCTTGCATCCCCCTCCATGTGTCTCCCAGTTGGAGGTCACAGGATTCAATTCTACAGAAGCAGCAAACAAAATAAACTATTATTAAAGTATGATGATTTGTAACAATTACAAAAAAAAATGTGTTGCGATGATTGATGAATGGTGATTTTATAAAGACATTCGTTTTCGTGAAAAATAATGTTCTACTTTACATACCTACGTATGTAATCTAAAATAGTGTAACAGTGGTGGTGGAAATCTACTTAAATTCTACTTCTAAAACAAATGATAACAAAGGAAGCATTTTTTACTATAGGTACAGACGATTCCCCAATCAATTTATAATTATACCTAATAGTGCAAGAGTATGACTCATAATTTGCTACTAAGCGAATTATATATTGCATTTATTCAGGTTTTAAATAGGTATTTATATATTATCAAAACTTTAACCAGGTGAGGATGTACACTATCGTACTGGGTCGACTATCAAGGAATAGTTATGTTCACATTGACGCGGCTCGTATCAAATGCCAAGTACAGAGTAAGCTGAACCTTAATGCAAAAGAGGGACAGAGATACCAGTTGAACGACGCCTACCGAGGAGCCCCACTACGCAACCTCACTGCGACGGCCGCGCAACCTTGAAATAATAATGTTCGGAATAACAACAACGCGCCACAAGCGTGACCAGAAATAGTATAATAATTCTCGAAAATGTTTGAAGCCTCTATCTAGTTCCTAGTACATACTCATATCCTGTCTGTAGTTGAGATTGGTATATCATTTAGATGATATTCAACGACGATATAGACCCATACCTGTATCATTTACACAGTAATTATTAACATTTTGACGGAATTAATTGAACAATACCCAGATTGTATTGTCCCTACAGTATTAGCATAACTCAATATTTATTTTGTGTTTTAGTTCAGTTGACACTTAAATTCGAATAGGTGAAAGTTGGTAAGTATTGTCAGCGCTCCGTAGTCGAAGGTTTCGCTTTTTCAATCGTTCGTTACTCAACAGGTATTCGTCATCGAGACAACTACTTGACTACCAACATAAGCAACTTTATTATAAGCTCTTGTCTGATTTTATTACATCGAGTAAGGTCGTGTTGCTTAGACTAAAGTAACTCTGACATAATATGTGTATTAAAATACTATAAAAACAAATTTCAAATTTATGGAATGAATGCGATATTACAACTTACTAGATATTGGGTGGTATTTTAACGCTTTTTTAAATGTTTATAAAAAGAAGAAAGTTCGCAAATATCCTCAGTTATTTTAAATATTAAATAGATTTTATATGCCTGAAAATGTAGAGAGCTCTATGGACATATTGAACAAACAAGGACAGCTTTATTAGCCGGTTTTACTCAAGTTTTTTTTACTTAGTAAACGATTCGCTTTGACTCGATAAACTAAAACCTTATCATACACATAATAAACATGAAAATGAAATTGCAAAAGCAAGAGTTGAATCTAATGAGAAAGCTATCAAAAGATGTTTTAACTCCGAGTGAAGCCATCTGTAGTAAAAACATATTGAGTTATAAGATCGCAAGAATGCTTGGTAGTGATATAATCGACCAGTCAAGCGTTATTCTGCACTTAACTTGAATAAGAATTTTAATTTGCTTCACGTATGATACAAATATGAAATCTGCGCTAATAGAATCCTATCGCAGATTTCATATTTAAGCGAAAGTATTATTAAATATATGCAATATTCATTTTCAGGAGGACTACTAACTGGTAATGTCCTCTAATTAAGAAACAAAATGGATATTTCCGTGACCCCGAAATGAATAGATTCAAGCAAGCATTCATAACTAAGAGACAAAAATGGAAGTGCGTTGAAACCAGAGACCGAAATAAATAAAGCTGGGTGCCTTGCGAGGCCTTAACTATAGCTCATTAACATTTCTACTTTTCTGTTAAGCACTAATATATACTTCATGTTAGTGACGTGTGAAATGACGAAAGCGTGGAAGCCGAACCATAGCCAAGTGTTATAAAACCACTACTAGTAAAATATCAGGATATTCCAGCAATGTTGTTATGGTTAACAAACGTATTAAATGTAACAGCTACATCTTCTACAGAAATAAAACAGCTAATTAAACAATATAAACAGTTCTTTAAGAAAGCAGCTACCTAGAAAGGAATTATATTATCGTATTTAGTAAGTACCTCTTTCTCTTGCGTGTACGTCACTCGTAGGTATACCCCACCCACTACAAAACTGTTATGTAATGTACCCGACGCATATATTATAAATTAATCATAATTACATATCTCAACATGCTTATGCATTATTTCGGTAATCTCGTAAATAGTTGTTACTATAACTTACCGATTCGTCGAAATGCTATGTACAGGCTTTGAGCTACACAAATTATATAGGGTTGAGAACAACTATTAACTATTGGTTCTATAGATATACACAAATAGTCAATTGTGGTGTTCAACACCCCAAATTTGTATAGAGGAATAAAACACCATAAACATGTAAAGTTTAACTTGTATCTAATAATAAATATCTTAAAACATATTATTATATATTAATCAACTCTTGACTGTAGTAATCTTGTAATGATTACCAAAGTCAAAATCCAAATGTATAAATAGGAGGAGCTTAAAAAAACTACGTTTCGCTATTACATTTTTGGAAAACCACGATCAGATTGTCACTGCACACATGTTCTTGGAATTTCAAGTTTTTCTATCCTTGGTTTTTGAACACAAATTATGTATTTTACAATCGTAAGATTAATTTTCTTGAATTTTAACTCCGTAAACGGTCTCGTGGGATGTTATACACCCCGAACATTTTTCTAAAAGCAAAAACCCATACACAAAACAAGCGATTTTACGCAGCTACTAGAAGAGTTCGCGTGGTTGATTAAAGAGTTATAGAAGTCCTAATTTGATCTGGGATGTGTCGCACCCCACGCGAATAAAAGAATAACTAAAGCAGTCAGTCAGTAGTCGTATTAGGGACAAGTCACTTCAATAATTGTGTAGGTGGTATAAGTGTTCCATTTAAGTATTAAAATACTGTTATTTTAGATTTTCACCTATTTGTCCATCACTTAGAGCGTCACGCTAATAATACTAGGCCGATTTTGAAGGCTTTCACTTTTTGAAAGTTGAGGGTGCAGTATAGTAGGTGTGATCCTACCTACTATACTACTACCTTCCAACGATGAATACATGGTTACGACAACCGAACCCCGGTTCTCTTCTGTAAAATACACACGTAATTTTGAAAGCAAAATGTGACCAGGGTTTGAATATAATGATCCAACTATACCACATTAGTGTCTTGTAGCAACCAATAGTTAGAGTATGGAAGAGTTACTATTGTTCTGAAAATTAAAACAGAAATGCTGCTACTCTTTTTGAAATAGAACGAGTCTGTTTCTAGTAAATAGATGCTGCTGAATGTCAATGCATTAATAGTGTAGTATAGCAATGTAAGCTTAAGTTTGGACTATTCTCTATTAATTCTATGGAATCTATTGAATCTTGCAGAAAGGAAATTACTTTTGTCTTTCAAGGAGGTCTGCATTTATAAAACCTTGAAATAAAAAACAAGTTAAACAAGTCATACACACGTGTTTAACGCTCCATAGATAATAGTAAATTGGGAATTCATAATGGGTTAACACAACTATTGTTAATTAAAATTTTAACGTGAAACCACTCTTAGTACAAGCATGTTGTGTGTGTGTGTGTTGTTGTTAGCTGCGATTCATGAATGTTACGTAGCATGTATAATACTTTAGCATATATAAAATTTATTCCCGTAATCTTGTCTCTACCTCGCAGTAGTAGTTTAACAGTTGTGCGATAGTGACAGGAATAACCAATACCCAAAGTAGTGTTAACAATCTCGGCCTTAATTTGCAGGGTTAACCCAATTACTAGTAAAGGGGTACCTACATATACAAGTAAAGGGTTACCCAAATACTAGAAAAGGGTTACCTGTATTACAAATTATTTGAATGAAATAGATTTGGGGGAGTAGAAATTAATATTTCAGTTTCGTCGAGTTTTGTATTTTATTAACAAAACATTTTATAATTTCCTTTCTTCAGTTGGGGTATTAAATTTATCTTTGAATTTATTAGGCCCACTTGCACTAGGTAGGGTTGCTTATTTACTCCGATTAAGTTGTGCTATAGGCGCAATATTATGTTTAAAAAAATGTTATTTAAGCTCGTTTTAGCAACGAAGTTTGGGTTAAGTTTTTGATTCAATTAGTACTTAGCACAGTAATTTGGTAAAGCGGCGCAGGTATGTTGCGTAGATGAAGTACCATCATAAGCGAAAGGGGAAACACTAATTTAGTATACCTGTTTAATTGATGTCTGATATTTTTATCTAATGCAGGAGCAAGGAAAAATGTACATTGTCAAGTTTAGTTTTCCAAACATGGTAGCATCGTTGTCTCTATGAATACGTGAGTCATGGATTCCTCTCTTGTGATGATAGATAATTATGTAATTATAAAGCTTGCATAGGTAGGTACTCTGCAGTGCGTAAAAATGTTAATTCGAGATCACAATTCATATCACCCTTTCATTACCAAATTTTTTTAAACAGCCAATTTATTTTAGGGAATAATATAACTACTGATAATATTTATTACGAAACCAACAATTATGTGTTAGACTCTAGGTAGGTATATCTAGCAGCTTGTGTGAAAATTATAATAATATTATTTAAGATATATAACGAAACGATAACGAAATTTCACTTGCGTTTTACAGCATTTTTTAGTTTCTATTACGTAATTTTAATTTTACATATTTGTACTAGAATTAATTCTCAACAAAGATCAAGCTTTAATGGATTAGCACCATATTATTGTTGGTTTAATATTTTCTTATCAGTCGTAATTACTAATTTTATCTTCATTATGTGACCCGCAATCATTCTGGGTCTCGGTATTGTATGTCATTGGTCCGGTGTTGTGACTTGACTGATTACAATACCTATCGTTTTGAATCATAGGGTAAACTTCGTGAAACAAACATTTCTGCATGAAATCAACAAAACTGAAGTTCTAGTATGTACGAACTCAATTTCGTTACGCCGTATGTAAATACATACATCTGGGTACTGTTATAGGTAGTAAGTGGCAAATTGTCATACGACAAAATTATATTAGTCTAAAAAGATTTGTTTGCACAACAGTGTATCATGACGAGTGATATTATCTCAATCCATGTTACTATAAATCATAGAATATAATGTCTCTAAAAAGCATTGTTTACAAATTACCTCGGCAAGGTGTTGACAGCAACATCAACGTCGAAGAAGATGTCGACTAGCTCATCCACATCCGAATCAGGTGTAAGCGAGGGTGGCAATGTGGCCGGAGGAGATGCGGCCACATTGACTGAGTGGACCCCGCAATTAAATAGCACAGGTTCTGTCTGTACCATAGGCAGCATGGCTAAGACACACTCAAGCGTTCACTGCCACTTTTTGAGAATCGTATATATCCCAGGATCAATTTTAAACAGCACAATACGTATCCGCATCCAAACATACACTGCATTGCGCCACGACCGCCGCGACGCTATTTTTTTAATACTATGAAGGTTTCCAAATCCACACTGTTAATTCCACTGTAAAACCAATTAAACGAACACTGCTAGGTTTGTATTACGTCTCTTTAAATTTAAATATTTGCCGTCTTTAACAGGCAATAACTTTATTACGTAGTGATAGTGCAATTTCCTATCGATATCCGTGCGAAACGTTCGCTACAAAACGACGATGAAAGTCAACTGAAAGGCGAGACGTAGATATACACACATCCTTTTCGTTCGCCGCTTTACAAATTATCAACACGACGGGCGGCGCGGCGCGACACGACGCAGAACCTCGGCGGCGACGACGGTACCGACGACAGCGATGGCTAAGAGCAAGAGCGTGAGAAGGTGGACTGACGGACTGAACAGTATCGCTATTATAGTCACACCAACGTCACTTCTAACTGAACGTAGTCTCCTGCGATCTCGCTCATCGACACGAGTAGGTTGAGCTTGCCGAATAAAGCCGAATAGGTACGATTTGGTACGACGTATAAATACATAACAAAAAATTGTTTGCTATTTCATTAGCCATCTATTTGTTGCGAAACACGACCGAAATATAATAAACAATCAACGTCAAGGTATAGGTAGTAAAGGTTTTAATAAATACCTTAATTATGTGGCATACTTAAGGGGTAACGTGGTATATAATAATTATATTATGTACCTATATGTAAAATAAGTTGCTAATAAAATGAACTAAGTTTTAAATACATTTTTCTACGAAGATTTAAAAAAAAGTTATATTGATTTAATAAAAATAAATATTTTTCTCAAAATCATCTTTAGTGTTGATTATTTTGATTACATTCTTAAAGGGTTTGCCTGTTATTGGAATGAAATATAAAAGGCAACGAATGCTTGAAGTATTCGAAGTAATTAACCAGTCATCACACATTTTAAGTGGTTTTTTTATTATGTTTAACATTCCTTGTAAACTTGATCACATAATTTAGGTTATTTTATTAAGCATAACATAAATAAATGGCTAAATCACGCGACATACAGCGATACGTTGTAAGCCGTGAGTCCGTGACGTAGGCACTCGTACCTACATGAAAGTGAAATGGAACAGTATTTGTGTCAAGTGCACAATTTAGATAACAAGGTCATCCATTGCATAACTCAATCGAAAGATTTTTATTTTACTCTACAATAGGCCAACTAAAACTGGAAACAAGTTAACAGTTTTTACGATTATAAAGTGACCCATAATAATATCTTAAGGTGATAAATAAATTTAATGTAATCATTACACTTGTATTGGTTTATTCTCGTGAATAAAATTACCCTATGCAATACTAAAACATACAAAAGTATTAAATCATGATGATACCTTAATATATAATAGAGCTTGAGGATATTAATCTAAAGAGCATGTTTTGCAATTTACAAATCTTAAATCATATATTTTCGCCGTAATAATGAATATATTATGAGTCAAATTCATTGAAATACAAATTATAGGTAAAAGAGTAAAGGGGCAGTAGAGGAAGAGCGCGGCGCGTGCAGATATCGGTGCAGGCGGCCCCGCGGATCTATGTCAGTGGGTCACGGCAATGACGTGGCACACGGCCGCCGCGACTCGCGCCGCGCACTTCATTCTAATTCCGCTTCACCGGTATCTTCGTGTTGACTAGAGGGCTATTTATTTATTTACGTATCATGTGTTAGTGCGCTAATCTGAAGCATTCATTCAATGTTTAAGATCCATAACCGAGATACGGTCGGAATCTTGCACTTCCAATTAAAAACAGTGTACCAAATACCAGGAGGTCTACTTACTGTTGACATTGACCGACTGAAATGATTCATGTGAGAATGAGAAATAAGAGTTGATTTATTTGCAATTCGGGTTAGAGGTGGGATTTTCCTATTTACAATTTTAATAGGCTAACCATTCGTACCGACTAGTTAAAATTTAAGCCCTGTAAACTATTTCAAGTAATTAATTTAATCAATTACCTACTAACGCCCTTGAATCAATTTTATTAGGGTTTTTCTGGCAATATTTCCAATTTTGACTATATCGAGGTAATTACCGACAGAAAAATATGTAAAGGTTGTTTAGGTACTGGTAATCCACCTACTGCTATCAATAATATTAGGCATTAACTGCTTTTATATAACTAGCAAAGCTTAATCAGCCTTTTAATAGTTTCACTACTGGAACTCAGATCTTTCCTCGATGAGAGGGAATGGGCCGAACCACCACTTCCAAAGCCACCACGCGGGCCCATCGCGAGTTTCAAAGTTTTGATTACTAATAAATATAAAACATATCAATATATTATACTTACTACTAATCAAAACTTTAATATTTTATTTTAATAATTATGATGGTTTGCAGGTCTTTACATATTATTTTTTTTCGTTTTAAATAATCTTCTGTAGGTACATGCTTATTGGATTATTTAAAAAGAGATCTGTAAAAGTGTAGTTAAAGCCTTTAAAATCTTGAGTATCGACACCGAATTGCTAGCCTGTCAGTTTTCTACCGGTCGTATATTGGGAAGTGTGACCCGGAATTGCATTACTTAATTCCACCAAGCACTTTCCATCATCGGACTACCAGACAAACGGCGATGCGCCACCGTTCATTGGTGGACAGTGGACAATCCTACCCATAAGCACAAAATGTTTTAGGAACACGTTCATTGTGTGTACAGCTAAGGAGTGGAATTCCCTACCGGAGTCTATGTTTCCTGATAGCTACCACCTAGAGATCTTTAAGTCAAGAGTGAATAGATCACTTCTAAGAAAGCTTGCTCCTTCGTCGACAAAAAAAGTTACTTAAAATATTACGTCTTTAACTATGAAATTGCCGTTTTTTAAAACGGAGAACTTATAATTCCAAGTCAATCCAAAGACACTTCAAAGCAACCTGTTTTAGAAAACGGCAATTTCATACTATAACCCCTATTACTTCAATCATGAAGATTTGTTACTTTTTTTCTGCAATCTAATAAATGATACAATATTATTTTAAAATATCAAATTAGTTACGGCACCTACGAAAAACGAATAAATTATAATTAATATTTGTAAATAATTTTCTAGATTTGTTTCCAAATATGCCAGAAAATATATATTTATTGAAACTAAATAATTCAAATTATTTAGGTAATTAAATGTAAAAAAAAGTCAGTTTTGTGGGCAGAATTGGGTAGAATATGCCAAATAATATTAGTACAGAGATTGTTAATTTTGTATTTTTTTTTTAACATTGATATTAGTGAAGTCTGAGGTAGTAACTGTAATTTAAGTTTAAAAAAAAAAACTTTTTTTTTTCTTTATATAATTATAATTAATTTTACACATTTCTTTTCCAACATATATTTTTCAGTGTCCATTGAATTTTGCAAATCTAGATGTAATGCTAATATCCACCGCGAGCTCATTGATTTATTTATATTGTTTTTTTTTTCTCCATAACTATTATTTTTTTAAATTTCTGTTTCAACAATTCTTTTTTCAGTTCCATTGAGTTCTGCAAGTCTAGATGTAATTTTCGTATGCAATGCAAGTTCAATAATGTAGAGGACACGGATTTTATTCTTTAGGCATTTTCTGGAAGTCAATCTTCGGGGAACTCAGGGAGAAACAAGATTAATTACGGCTAGTACAGGGCGTAACTGGGGGGGGGGGGCTCGGTTTTTCAAAATTTAAATTATTTAAAAAATACTTAAGATCTACTATGTCCATTCTTAAGATTAACAAATTTAGCCATGCTTGCCATAGAAAACGATTTAAATGTTGATAATAGATGGTTGTATCAAGGACTTTGCATTAAAAAAGCACGTAAAATACATTTTTAATGAAATTTTGGTGCAAAGAAATACTCTAGCTTAGGTATTAGTGCAGGTTTCATCAAAATAGGTTGACAGATTTACCTACTGATCTCTTTGATGTCGATGTTAAGTCTACCCTGCAGGCTGCAATGGGTCTATTGCTTTTTTAACTGGCTTTAAAAAGAAGGAGGTTGAAAGACTCGATTCAGAAACTGAATTGTTTTTATAGGTAAGTTTTTACGGAACCCTGAGTACGCGAGTCCGACTCGCAATTGACCAGTTTTTTTTTTATGTACATAGGTATGTTCACCGATTTCTCGGTCGGTTGTGGACCGATTCTGAAAATTATTTTGTTGATTGTAAGGTTATGTTTCCGAGTTGGTCCCATGAAAATATTGTTATGACTTGATAATGGACTTCAAAGGTATGGAACGGAACTTCTCAAAGGAAAACAGCAGAACTGTCGTAACCAATAAAATTGCTTTGTATATACGTGTAGTCGATGACTGACTGAAAGAAGAGGGGGGATATATTGAACTGATCTAATGATGAAGCCGGAAGGTAGGCCTGAGCTTGGCTTATTGGAATTGTCATGCAATATTTTATTTACTGATTAAATTCTATATGTACCTTACTATAGAACTAGCAAACTATTTAAGTTACTATCGCAGTCAAACACTGGTTTACATCAATTAAAAAAAAAGTTTGGCTAAAAGGTACTTTTTATTAGTTATGTTACCACAACTAATAAAGTGAATAAAGTGACAAAACTATTATAGAAATACCGACTTCCGAAATTAAAGTTATATTGCACTTTTTGGTTTTTTTTTTACAATTAACTAATCGGTTGTATTTTTTATGTAAAAAGTGTTTTTATTAATTGCAAATTCATCTGAATTGCTGTTATAAAAATCGTTGAATACCGGCTAAAAGTCATATTTGGCGGTAATATGAATTTTGAATCAAGCCCTTGATTATTATTAGTAATAAATACTTTGATAGGTTCTTGTTTGTTTTTATTATTCCATGTAGATGTATGTACTTAGTGATAATTATTATAATTTATGAACTTCCTGGGAATTTCTGATATTTGTATGGTACAAAATATGTTCCTTCTGAAGGAGTGGTAGAAGTTTATCTTGACTTTTAATAAGTTGTACGAATTACTACTTACGTCCGTTAAATAAAATGTTTAGTCTGTTAATACTAAAAAACAAGGGGCGGCGTGTTTCCGGTCGGCCCAAGCGGCGAAAACCCACAGCATGCCACTGGGCTAGTAATTGTTAATACATTGCTGAAGGTGGCATCGCTGAAGACCTGAGAGCATTTATAATTCGTCAAATAAAGCATCACATATGGAAGTGTGATTGCTATAAACCTTGAGCAGTATATGATGACAGGTTAAAAAAGTATATTCCGTATCACTGTTAAATACATGTAAGATCACTCTCTAAAGAGTTACCTAAAATTATTTGTTTATAATAATTTATGCCTGTGAAAGGTAAATAAACAGATAGTTTAACTATCAATAAGATTAATGATAATTATTATGCTACTTTGAATCTTATAAAAATACACGGTTACTGTAGAATAAGTCAAGGAAACGAAACGAAGCCGCGCTAAATACATAATCTACAAATATTTTTGTTAATTTATATTTCTTGGAAGAGAAAAATATAGTCTATAAGGACTTAAATTAATAAGGGCTATGATGAGCCTTCAAATCGTGAATCTTACTATCCCAAAGAATTTTAAGTGAACCAGAGACACACAACTTTCCTCATCAAACCGTAGATATCTTTACAGTCTGTTAACTTTAAATGAAACTCAACCAATATCATGTTTACAAGAAATGATGAGCTTCAACCTCGGGGGAGCGAAGATAATCTCATCAAATGAAACAACTAATGAGAATATAAATTGCGTAATATATTGGTTGGGGACCGGCCGGGTGGACTGTAGTCTCGTCCCAGTCGCATACTCCATAATACAAATCGAACTTTGTTATTTATTATTAACTTATTAAAATAATTCTTATTTCAAAATCATAGATCCAAAATTTATAATTTACATTGGCTTTGTTTAGATTTAATAACCTGGGGCAGTCCCCAATGCCCAGGGAGCCAATCCGAGGGCGGCAGCTTGGTAGCGTTAGGAAACTGCCCTAGTAATCCTCTACTGTCTAGCTGTGTTAACTTAGTCAGTACAAATTTTCGTAATGTTGTGTAATGATAAAAATGCGAAAATGAATGACGTTATTATCGTCACGTTTGTACCTTTAGTTTTATCCGATGTATTTCGTAATTGCTAGATCAAGTTATGACTTCAATGTTTAAAAGTAGGCGAAAATATTATAGATAAAAAAATTTAAGGTGGAGAAAGTGCATTTTTATTACAGTATTTTTGTCCAACGGTTTATTTTTTCCAGTACTAAAAATGTACGGATTATAAAACTAAATTATTTGAAAGAAGTAACTTTTCCTTAAGAAATCTAATATTTCGATTTCATTTTCGTTAATTGGTTCTGTGGTCAGTTGATCTGTCACAGGCTCCAAGTGTAAACTTGTAGTGTAAAGAATGAGGTGTCCGCAAAGAATCCCCGCAAATGCGTTGCGTCACGTGGGCGGGCAGATCGATTCGGTGAGCGGGAATGTTGGCGCTTGCGCGAACCCCATCTTATTTATCGACCGCCAACTTTTAAGTGAACGGTTTTGGGGCAGGTTAGGCCTATGCTCTGGGGTCAAGGTCACGAGCCGCACCACTGAAATATTACCTATAGTATCCAAAACTAGGCACCATTAATTTTATTAAATTGGTTCTAATGTAAAACGCACACAAGTTACGTAGTAAGAAAAAGCGGCCTTCTCCCTATGAGAGATATGTCCTGCAGTGGTCCACTTTATAAAAAATAACGCTTACGCAATTGTAGAAGACCACTAGTTTTACTGGTCGTTACATTATTCACAGCGAAGCAGTTGATGTGATTACCTAGACCAATTAATGGTCTGATGACGACTATAGAAGGTCCTACGATTTTAGGATCATTTCATTTACCGAAAAGTGTCAAGTGCCATAACCGTAACTAACGGTTACAAGTCTGGACAATCAAGTCTAGATTTCGGAAGTCGAAACTCGAAACGGATCCTCCATATTTATGCGGAAAAGTACTATGATTTTTGAAGTAATAAAGTAATGTCAGTATATTTTGAATCAGCAACTCGTGATTAAGAGCACTTGCTCTTGTGACTTGTGAAGCAGGTAGTGTTCAAATACTTTATAGGCTATTTTTGATACTTTGATTTGTAGTTAAAATTTTATTTTAAAATCTTAGGTATTATGATTTTTTTTCACAATATTTAGTCTAACTACTAACTATTTTAATCTAGGGTTTAAATGTTTTCGCTAATAATTGCGCTAACACTACATACATATTTCGATTGCATGCCAAATCTACTACGCCGCAAAAAAATCCGGATCGCTAATAATTTCTTGTGATAGTTTCTTAAATAACATAAGATGAATTTGTGGAAATGTAGTATGTTGTAGAATTTGAAGATAACTGAAACATAAAAGAAAATAGATAACACGTTCTGCCCACCATTTTAATTAAAGAATAAAGCAACACTACCCTGATACCGTCCTCCTGGTAGTACTTACATATAATTATTATTCGTCTCCCATCGTGTGTAAATAAACAAAATGTAATTTAAAATAATTTGGCATATTTTCAAGAAAACATGAAATTCGGTGGAGAATCAATTATTGTATTTTTAAAAAAAAAATTTAAGTTGGGAAATCATCAAAATTACTTCTCGCGCTCTGGGTGATTAATTATTGTATGGACTGGGATATCTTCAGAGAGTCGTACGGAGTTAGTGGAAATAGAAAACGGTTCTCTGCCTGTTCTGAGACTTTAAATGAATATGCTGGTCTTTTCTTGAGGAATAGGGGCGCAAATTCCATTTTTATACAGAATAATGCGTGGCCACATAGTGCTCAATTGGTCAATGCGTATTTCAAGACTTATAACCTACTTGGGGAAGACAGGCAGCCCAGACTTAGGAAAATGCATGGGACGAGCTAGGCAGATACGTTAGATAATGCTCTTCACCTCCAGCTACTTTGTCAGAGTTAAACAGGGCGATAGTAGAAGAATGGTTAAATATAATGAAATCGTATTAAACATTTGGTTTACAGCAAGCCACATGGTCTTAATATGGAGTGATACAGGATCGTGAAAGCAACACACTTTTCTTTTTTAAGATAAACTGCTATTTGTATTTTTATTATAATAAGTTAGTTCAGTACTTTTTTATACTTAATTTTAAGTAAATAGAGGACAAAGCATGTTATGTATTTTCTTTCAAGTATTAATCAATCAACTACAACATACTACAAATTAACTAATTCATCTTATACGTGACACGGAATTTTTGCAGCATAGTTTAGTTTTACGATTCTAACCTGTTCTATCCTTCTGTATTTGGATAAAGAAGCTTTTGAAAATTTTTGGACAGCAGTTTGACTGCTTATTATGTTGGTTAACCGCAAAGACCATGTTGATTAATCGTAACAGGGCTTTTAAATAGGGTTTTTACGCTTACGATGTGTAACTGTAAACTTTCAAATACAATCGTAGTTTCAACAAGTAAACTCCTACACAAACAATCGTTATTGTTTAAGGGCAACCCTTATGCACCACCAAACCACCCTAAAACCCCACGGTGAATAACTTGGTCCTAAATCCTTCACAAATCTTTTCCTTAAAGGAATTATAAGGCTTTAAAAGGTTTCAATGGGTGCGCAGTAGGTACAACGGGTTAACAAAATTGAAAGGTTTACCCACCAAAATTGTTATGGTACATGAAAGGGTTACACCATACAAGGGGTTAAAAGCTCCGTTACGGTAGGTAACCGAATGATCGACTTACCTTATAAACGACTTATCATCTTAAAATGACTAGTACGGCCTCTAGTTAGCCTATACATAACCGCAGGTCCAAAGGTTTTGAAATAATGTTAATGATCAACAAGATTAGGCTATCGTATCGTATACTGACAAAATGATCGGACCCAATTTTTATCTGTGAGTATATTTTTTTTCTAAAAAATCTTAAGGTATTCGCGAGGCAGTTTAATCTTTTACAAATAAATAAATACAAGTTTTCTCTTTTTATCTTCAATTTGTATTTTATACATGTTACAAACAGCAGAACCAATGCCAAGATCAGGAAAAACCACGAAGCAGTGCCAGTACCTCATGTTGCGTTACGTTTATTGTGTAAGTTACGTCGTCAAGTTACGATGTTATCATAAAGGAGCTCAAGAACAAAAAAAAAGTTGTTTGCAAAACTACTTACAATATTAAACTTTTTAAAAAATCTAGCGTGACGTTAAATCTTTCCCAAGGTATGAGAATGAGTCTACAAACTAGTGCTACATATTTCAATGATTCTAGGATAATGATGATGACTCATCATCATTCTCATATTAAGCCTTTAATGACTTTCATTTCCTTTTTAAACGACTTTAAAAAGAAGGAGGTTCTATGTTCGGCTGAATGTATTTTTTTTTTAGGGTTCCGTACCTCAAAAGGAAAAAACAGAACCCATATAGGATCACTTTGTTGTCCGTCCATCTGTCTGTCTGTCAAGACCCTTTGTTATTATCAAGTTGAAATTTAAACTATATAGTCAGGTCTGCGGTCCCTCAAAACTGTGAAAAAACCAAACTTTTAAGTTAAACTAAAATAAATATAATGATGTACCAACCAATTTTTGGTGGAAGTTTGCATGGTAATCATGCAAACTTCCACCAAAAATTGGTTTCAACGAGATCTAGTAAGTAGTTTAAGTTTAACTAGCGACTAGCCCCTACTTCGCTTAATTGCAATGATGAGATCAAAAGGCACCGAGATATTCGGGAATGTCCGAAAGAGTGACCGTAACCCTGGAACGCAAAAGGCAACTGAAGCAACACAGGTGGGATTAGTCAATAAAAAGAGACTACTTCTCGCTCCATCCAGGTTGGAGAGTTATTTGATGATTTTTCTCCTCAAAAAAAGTCATCGAGATATCTATTTTACATGGCCTGAATAAACTGGTCACAAACCTTCCGGCAAATAAACCTATTGCGGAGTTTAGAAGGTTTAGGCAGCCACACAAACAGACTCCAAAAGCATCGTTGTTCTGTAAAATAGTAACTACGAAACTCTTCCTTTACAAGAAGAAAATTAATGGAAGACGCTGCGAGAAAATTGCGCGTTGACCACAGCAACGAACGCTACGCGCAGTAGCGACAGCGGCGGCGGCGGGGTGGGCGCAGGCTTCCTTCGCCCGGGATTGATCGTACCCGTACCTACTCCGCGTGTGTGAAGTCTCCGGGTGTCGTCATGGAGACCGTCTGCCTTTATCGCCGTCGTAGCGTCGCCATGAGAACCGTGCCGATCTAATAGCTCAAGTTTTCACATGCAAATATTATAAAAACTACGTCTATTTATTAGAATGCGCGTTCTTCATGCAAAAAAAAAACATTAAAAGAAATTAAAAATATTTTTTCATGAAAGTTAGAAACTAAGAATTTGAAAAAAAAAAACAAATTTATTATGTAATTTTGGTGACAGGTTTTATACAATTGTATAATTTATAATCATTAAGATTAGTTCGCGTTGAAATAACTAAGTAATTAACTGGCTCACTTATGTTCGGATCCCGGGCCGCCCGGGTTAGAAATGGTTGGTAGGGCGGATCTCTGACGTAAAAAACACAGAGCCCTGGCGACCCGGTGCCAGGAAAGCCCTGACCCGGAATTGCGTTGAGGGCTATCAAGAATAGACGTCTGAATCGACTGTCTTCCCTCTTCAAAATTATTTTATAATTTTACAATAATCTAAGTGTCGTGTTAATGTAATGAAAATACAATTTAAAAAAAAAAAACAAAAAAGAATACAACCGACTTCAATCTAAAAAAAAAAACTCAAAAGTGCAAAATAACTTTTATTTCGGTCGTCGGTGTTTCTATAATAGTTTTGTCTCTTCGTTATTTAACACCGACTTACCTTATAGCCAGAGTGCATGTCATGACAATTCTAATAATCCCAAACACGGTTAGATTGCATTAATTTATTACAGAGTTCCGGCGCCTAACTTCAGGCTTCATCATCGGATCAATTCGATAAATTCCCCCCCTCTTCTTTCAGTCAGTAATCGACTACACGTATAAACAAAGCAATTTTACTTGTTACGACGGTTCTGCTGTGATCCTATGAAGAGTTCTGTTCCATAACTTCGAATTTTATGATCAGATCATAACAATATTTCTATGGGACCAATTCGGAAGCATAAACTTTCAATCAAAAAAATATATTTTAAAATCGGTCCACAAATTACAGAGAAATCGGTGAACATACATAAAAAAAATATTCAGACAGAACCTCCTTCTTTTTGAAGTCGGTTAAAAAGATACGAAGACCCGAAGAATTCATAATTTTTGCAAGAAACTAACTGAATGAAATCTAGAAGCGATTAGATAGTAAACTATTATGATTTATTTTTTTTTAATACCGAAAATATTATATAGAATTTAATAAATATTTATACATTTTATATTTGGAGCCCCCATTGGCCACTCTAAGCCCCCCGAGAGGGGCTCGACTTAATAAGTACCCACACATTCAAATAGATACCTACTACCCAAAAAACCTGACTAGCTTCTGCTCTTAACCTCCGTCGACATGGAAGTCAACTATGTCATAAAATATAAACCCCGGTAATTTCTAATTTCTAATCGTAGTTTTACATCAGTGAAAGATTTTTGTAATAGGATCAAAGCTAGCGAAGACAAAGTTGATGACGAACAGCACGAAACGTAAAGTGGACATCGAGGGCGTGGAGGTTGAATATGTCCATGAGTACATTTACCTCGGCCAGATAGTCTCTTTCCAGGCGAGGCAAGATAAAGAAGTTGCTAGACGCACCGAGAACGCCTGGAAGAGTTACTGGTCGATGAAACATCTGATGAAAGGATCACTTCAACTTTCCCTTAAAAGGAAACTCATGGACATGTGCATCCTTCCCACCTACGGAGCGCAAACGTGGTCATTAACAAAACGTCAAAAGTCCGCACTCGGGGTCTGCCAGCGAGCAATGGAACGAAGCATTCTCGGAGTCAAAAGAACGGATCGCATAAGGAATAGTGTGCTTCGTTCCGAAACACAAATCGCAGACGTAGTTAACTCAGCCGCCAAACTAAACTGGAACTGGGCCGGTCACATCTGCCGCATGTTGCAGCAAAATTGGGCAAAGGCAACCACTGACTGGATTCCGAACAGCAGGAGCCGGCGACGCGGTAGGCCCAGAAGGAGATGGCGTGACGATTTAGACTCTTACCTCAAGGATTGGCCAGAAGTGTCTAAGGACAGAAAGGAATGGAATAACGGAAGGGAGGCCTTTGCCCTGCAGTGGGACACAACGGGCTCATAATCATCAAAGCTATTGGGCACTATCACGAACAAATGTATCGCGGCGATATTATTATCCTGCCACTTCATTCTTTAACAGCTCTATGAACTTGTTTCAGGCGATACTATCGCGTTAAATCGACGAGTGACATTGAAGAGCAATACGACAACGAATGGCCGAGCGAGATGCAAACTACTCGCAGCGCCCTCGCTACGAGACGCAGCAAAACTTTTTCAACAATACAATTTTGCTAGGTGTTGTCACAGGTATACGTAGCAACACAATCAAGACTCTCGCGATGATACGCACGCAAGCGTATATTCGTCTCATGGCTCTCCCGACGATATCAGGGAGAGCTGACTCGTGGCGATACTCGCTCATGGAAGTAGCGCCTTAGAGATTTTCTCTTACAAAGAAGCAATTTTTACTCTGTAACATCACTTCATAATTTCATATTATCTACTACAAAATTATTTTTTATTCTTAAGTACCTAAATCAAAAGAATAGACAAAGTAATTATATTTTAATTAACTTTAATATAACAACTAAATTTACAATCGGATTGTTTGTTTGTGCTCTTTGAACGACTAGAGTCATTTGTATTCGTTCTGGCGGAAATTGACAAGAAAGAACACTAGGAAATCACTCAGGTGTAGGTATGGTCTTTCTGAGATTCTAAGGGGATGAATCGATTTGGAAATAAAGGTTTTTGAAACGGAATCTTTAATGCACGATGCATAGAACCTACGAAAAATCATCAATTATCATTATCTACCTGTAATAGGGTGGAAGCCCATGATAAGCATACCTATTCCAACATAGCCACGGGGCGCCGGTGTGGGTGCCGTCGCTGCAAATGTGACCAGCGGTCATGCTGAACGCTTGCCAGAGGGTCATGGCCATCCGGATGGTACGAGGATACCGCACGGTTACCCGCGAAGCGGCGAGCCGCCTTGCTGGCCACCATGGGATTTGGAGGCAACAGTCCTTGCACGCATGCACGATTTGCGCGTGGAGATGCAACGCCAGGGCGAAACTGCGCTGCCGCGCCAAGTCGTGGCAAGGCGGACAGATTTCCAGCGGGATTTCATGGTGGA
The DNA here is from genome assembly GCA_961205895.1 of Mythimna pallens. Taxonomy (NCBI): domain Eukaryota; kingdom Metazoa; phylum Arthropoda; class Insecta; order Lepidoptera; family Noctuidae; genus Mythimna; species Mythimna pallens. The sequence continues at coordinate 14,574,033 of OY540830.1, read as the reverse complement.
ATGGCGACGGCGACTGTCACAACCCAGTGCTGGACACGCTACGATTATGGCGGTAAATCCCCTCTTTGAGGAGTGGCTGGAGCGGCAACACGGAGTCCTCACCTTACGCATGACGCAGTTCCTCACTGGACATGGCAATCGGCGACAGCGACCTCTCACGTCGGTCCCTGGTTCGGGCTATGGTCCGAAGCGAGGAGGAATAGCAGGCGGTGGCCTCCTTCTGCGAAGCAGTAATGCTAGAGAAGGAGGAGGCCACACGCGTGAGGGAACGAATGTCCTTACGCCCCAGCCACCGAGATTCTGACCCCAACTACTAGCCACGGTAAACGCGGGCTTGCGGACGTCGAGCAATGGGTAGCTTGCCGTCCAGAAATCCGGTAATTGACCGGACCGAGCCCAGTCGTCAACAGCTCATAGTGATCACACTCCTCAAAGAGATGTCAGCAAGTCGTAGGGGCCCAGCAGGGCCGATGCCCACTAGCTAGGACCGCGGGGAATTTCTGAAAAGTTAACCCTTACTCCTAGAGCTCAAAGGGCAACTGAAGGACACAGGTGTGGTTCAGCCAGTAAGTCTGATAAGCCCTCGCACTCCGCCCAGAGCGGGAGAAGTCGTTAGACGATTTCCACACTTAAAAAAAACAGCTAAAAATTCTGTGTTAAGGTGCGTTGTTTATTTTCCTAGGGAACCACCACTGTTTGACAAAACGTCTAATTATTTATTCTTCAATATTTAACTAAAAAGTTTCTTATTAGTTTCCTAGATCGTTAATACTACATATGATTTACCATCACATATGGGCTTTTTTATAATATGGCGTGACACAGTTATGTGATGTGACTGTGAATGAAGATGAGCATTAGGATGATTTCCTTGCTAACAGACCGAAATCAGAATTGGTCAAGTACAATCTAAATTTAATATTTTAAGGTGAACTACTTAAGGATAGATAAAAATTAAATTACCTTGCATCTTCAATAGCCAGTACTGGCATAAATGGTTCATTGAAGCGTTTGGCGCCTGTCAGCGCCGTGTTCTGACGCTCCGTGGCGATGTTACGTGGATGCTTTACTCAAGAAAAGAATCACCTGTAACAACAAAAAAACTTTGGTCATTTACTAACCAATTTAAAACATTAGATCGAATCCGTCTTTTAAACAAAGGTTTACTAGCTATTAGTAGGCTGCTCATCAGCTTATCACTGTTAAGTGCACATTTGCCGCATGTTATTAGGCCCCGGGGCGTATCTATTGCATAGTGAGTCGGTTTAACGTCATACAAATATTTATGACATTCGTTAAGACTGGACTAGGTAGGTACCCCAGAAGCCCGAAAGTCTGTCAACATGTGTGCCTGGTAATTGGGCTTTGGAGGTCAGATGGTAGTCGCTAGTCGCTCTATGTAAAATACTGATATTCAGTTGCACCTGGTTCGACTGAAAGCAGACCCTAACCTAGTTGGGAATAAGGATAGGCGGCTGATAGAATGCAATTGAACATTTTTAAATCATAACAAACGCATGCACGGCATTCAGATAGATAGGTAGTTAATATATCTATCTATACATTATCTATTATTATTGTAATAATTATGACCTAAGTATGTTTACAATGACTAAATGAATTATTCTGATCCGACAGACGTCGTTCTGTTAAATGCCATTGGACTGCGGCGATCCCAAAAACTTATCTTCTGTGGTCAAATTCTAGTGCTGATTTATATAACTAAGAAAATAACGCAAAAACTGTTGAACGTTATAACGTAAAAAGAAATGGTATCAAATCTCTTCGGATATATTAAAATAGTTCATAGTAAAGATTGACAGTATCCTGTAATGACTAGCTAGGAACTGTTCGAATACAGAAAAGTGTATTTTTTACGGTTTTCCATGCATTTTTTTCCATTTTTCTCTTCATAATATGGACCTTTTTCAGACTTCAACAAATTTTTTTTTTAAATTTCACCATGGCGCACTAGTTTATTAAGAGCCTATTCACTCCAGCCTTGAAGAAAAGAAGCCAAAATATTATCGGATGGGAAGAACTCAGCAGGCAAATTGTTCCAGTCCTTCGATATACGCTGTATAAACGACGAGGCGAAACGCGCGCACACTTCAAAATGCAACCTGTAAAACACCGAAAAACTAGCTACCCTACGTTTGTGCGCAAGGCTTTGAAGATTGGACTTAACCAAATCTGGATCACCAATTAGCCTCTTCACCACCACCACGCCTTTCCACTGAGTCAAAAGTTTAAAGCTGCCTAATGACCAGCACATCAATTTTTATCGCAATCTAGAGGATTTTTAAAGAAATTTCTAATCCTTTAAAAATGCTTTAGATTAGGCTGTTAATATTTGAAAAATAAAAATCTTTTTACAAAAAAAATACAATCGCCTTCAAAATAAAAAAAAAACATTGAAAAGTGCAAAATAACTTTAATTTCTGAAGTCGGTGTTTCTATAATAGTTTTGTCTCTTCGTTATTTAACACCGACTTAACAATATTTCACAACAACCGGTCCTGTGCGTCTCGCATCCATCGGACTCCCGCGGCCTTCCAACGCTGCGTCATTAAACCACATTGTGAACATTGATGAACCAGGCCTTGAAAATAGTAGGGGACTGGTGTAAAGAATACCAACTAGCCGTAAACCCCACCAAAACCGAGCTGATTCTAGAAAATGGAAACTACCCTACCTGGACAAGTAGTTGAACAAAAGCTAATATATCCATGTGGCAATGCAGGCGCATGCTGGGACTGGGGCATTTTCCCAAAAGTCATACGGCTATATACTGCAGTTATCCGACCAATCATCACAAAGGTATGGTTCCTTAGTCTGGTGACCCAGGACCGGCTTCAGCACAGTTCAAAAAGAACTCGAAAAACTACAGCCAATGATCACTAGCAGTATGAGAACTACATCCACTGGAGCCCTGCAGGTGATGTTGGAGCTACCACCATTGCGTCTCATAGTACGGGCGGAGGCTCTGGCAGCCTTCAGACTCAACTTATCGGACACCCTGACAACAAACTCGACAGTCAAACATACAAGCATAATGGATGACAAACGACAGCCCATGATAGCGTCTTCCAATGACAAAACCCCACATTACCTCCAAAAATATTACAGCACACAACTAACAGAAGAAGCTCACAACTACTCAGGCCCCAAGTAGCTGAGAATCTACACCGATATATCAAAGACAAACAGTGGGACAGGAGTCGGAGTCTTCTACAATGACTTCAGTATACGGTTATTTATTCAGACCGCTAGGAACACTCAACTCTATCTATCAGGCTGAATGTCTTGGTATCATTCTAGCAACGCAAGCTATAGAAGCCAGGAGAGTTACGGATAATCTCCGACAGTGCCTCAGCAGTTCAGCACTTCAATCACTGGAAAAAAATCAACCACCTCGAAACTCTTACAAGAATTCCCCACTACACTTGAATACTTTACAGTGCTCAACAATAACACCGTATTGCTGCAGTGATCCCAAGAACATAGCGGTTCACTTGGCAACGACGCAGCGTATTAGCTGGCTAATGTGGTTAACTGTGTAGTTGGGCTACCAGAAAACACCAACATACAACCGGCGGTCAAAGAAGTCAGGCCACATTTACATAGAACCCTAACCAGAAACCTTCGACTGGACGGAGGTAGCCTGCGCCTGGTAGCTGGGACCACCACCGGTCACCGCTCACTAAATAAACACTTCCACACAATGAGTATCACGAACAGTCCTCTATGCCGAACATGCATGGAGTCGAAGGAAACTATCACGCACGTGCTCCTCGAGTGCACAGTCCTCAGCGAAATACGAACACGAACCTTGGGAGCACCGAATTCGCTCAAAGACGCCCTTAGTAAACTGAAAGAACTCATCTGCTTTTGGAGACAGGTAGGCTGGTTGTAATGAAGGCCGCCATGGTTCACCAAGGACTAAGTGCGGAAACCAGATCACAAAGATAAGAAGATAAGAACTCTGCGTCTACCTGTGCGCGATCGCCACTCCAGAACTTTTGGCCTCATCGGCTTGTTCTGCAGGCAATGTGCCCTGGCCGCTGCCACTTAAGTCTGGCAATTCTTCGGGTATCGGTAACTTTAGTTCTCATGCAGATATCTTCATTCCTGATCTAGCTATTCCTTAAGGCGGATGTACTAGTTTCTGGATTTGATTCTTATGATTCTTGGTTCATAACTTTCCAATTGTGAGCAATCAGACATATTTTACCAGCTACTTTGGTGTTCAATTTTGGTTGAATTTATAGCCTAAGTTAGTTGTGGCCTTGCAATATTAAATTGGGGTAAGTAATATATTGTATAATTACAAAATCTCTAATATTTACAAGATTATATAACAACTGTTTTTTTTTTTAATTTTTATTTGATATAATGATCAGTTAATATATTTATTATATTTTATAATTTCGATTAAAATCGATTGATATAATTTTCTAATAACTAATTTTTATAAGCATAACACACATTGATTATAAAATCTTTAGATATACTACTCAAAACAAACTTATTTAGTCTAATAAGAAAGAAACAAAAACTTTTTATAAATCATAATGGCTTATAATTTTACTTAATCTAATCCAAATGATTTACTAACATTAGAAGGAGATCTGGCGCTCGGCGGCCGCTACCGGGGCGCGCTTGCTTCGTTCGCTCGCCTTCGCGCTTTAATGGTAACTTTTCTAACCTAACATAACCCACATGATCGCTCGTTCGCTCGCCATCGCGGCTACGCAGCTGCATTATATTATAGTAAGGTTTTTGAATACGATTTGTAATACTAACAGTGTGTTATACGTTACATCTGCGACAAATATATAATTTTAAATGATAGACCTAATGATTTTCGATGAAATAAACTTTATATCCAATAAAGTTATACGAAATAAGTTTTAGAGTATACAAATTCTATATGTACAGAAATTATATCAACAGCTGGTATATCTCACGTTTATTATAACTTGTGAAAGTTATTGAAACGAAAATATACCATTTAACTTTATATGATATTAGACGCACCCATTAAATTGTACATTTCGCGAATTTCGAAAAGAAAATTACAGAATATTATTACTGGTCGGAAGACATTCTGTTTAAGATATTATTCTCTCGAGCAATCACTATTTTGTTGTGATGGTCTGTCAAACATGTGATAATTGATTTTTATTTACAAAGATTAAATACAAAAGAATTGTTCCAGTAGTTTTCCAACATGAAAATTAGTTTAATGACTTTTGGTAGTCATCAGCGACGCGCCTAAAATAACGTGTCTTATAAATAATAGAAAAAAGTATAAATTTAAAAACATCATGGCGACTCCACAGAATTTTGTTCCCAATATTTTGATCACTCATGGTTTTCCAAATTTGAATTGTTTATCTTTTAGGTATAATGGTTTTTTTTTACATTACTAGATCTTTTCTTGGTGCAAAGGTTAGCCATTGCTATCCAGCGTGGCAATGCAGCAAGCGTTTTGGGCACCTTTGCGCCGGAAACAGTTAGGGGCGGGTTATTTGACTAGTTTGACATGTTTTAACTGTAATTATTATTATTGTAGTATATTTTGACGATATGAAATAAATTAATTTAAGGATCTATTGAGAATTAGATTTTAAGAAACTAAGATCTTCAATAAAATACTAATGAATATTTATTACTTTCATTGAATTTTACTAAAAATATTACTAGTCCTTCACAGAAAGTATAGAATACCAGATCAGAGCTGACAAAGTAAAGACTAGTGTTCATTTGGTACTCTCTTTTCGGTTATGGCTCAGACACTTCTGAGTTCAAACTCTATGTTGATATAGCAGTAGGTCAATAGTTCCACCCAACTAGTATATTGTGACCTCTTCCCTCTTACACAAGCCTTTGTCCCAGTAGTGTTAACTGCTAATTGTGTATTTTGTATGCATGTTATACTCAAACTAATATATGCATAATATCAACCCTTCTGTGTGTAACTATAATTATTGTGGGGCAATATTGACTTTGGTTTTGTTGACTATGTGGACCTAATTGAGATTGGAACAAAAGTTTTGCCATACCTATCGGACTTAAATGTAACAGTTGAATCAGCTGTAAACATTCCTTTGTGTCTAATAGCCCAGCTCTATTCTGTCTCCTTATATATTTTTTGTATTTTTTTTTATTTAAACTTCATGTACAGTAGTGGTACATAGGCGGACTTAATGCAACAAGATATTATATGGAGGAACTGTCTTATTTTTAAATATTTTGTTCATGATTCTTCTTTTTAAACATTTTCTCTTATTTTTTTAGCACTTTTCAGGTAGTGTCACCAGTATTTATTATAACAATGGAATTTTTTGCTTCTCATTTCATCTACAATCAATTTCTACGAGAAGCAAATCTTTTAAGAGGTTCAATTGATTTGAGTATATCCTCTAGTGAGGACAACTACTCATATTTTACTCTTTGTAGGTTTATCATGAATGATGGTGTAGACCTTCCTGGGTCACATAGCGCTTCTACTACATGTACAAGTACTCAATTAAACAATTACTGATTATATTAAATAATTAAACCCCAAGCAAACGCCGGCATTTGCTCGCTCATTATATTTCTATTGAGTTAAAAAGGTTAACATATAGCACAATTAACGTGCTGGGCTATAAGACCACACACAAATATTTGATGGACCACATACGGCCCTTGGTTCGCACACATTGAATATAGTGGAGATGGTTTAGATAATGTATCTTTTCTCCTGGGTTGATTTCATAAGGTTGAGTTGTCAGCCCAGTTACAGTATTATGGTATATCTAGTTTCTTTTGAAATGCTATTTATACTTCAGATTCAGGAATTTCATCTCTAAAAATAGTCATTTGAAATTGGGCATAGTGTTTTCTGTTAACTACACACTATGTTGTGTTATGGCTGTGTTGGATTTGTTACAGCTTCCCCACAGTTGTATGTGGTTCCAAAATGGTTTACTTTAAAGGAGTTTTAGGTTGAAAGCTACTGTTTCTCTCTAGCAGCCAAGTGAGTGTTTGAAGGTATGTTATAAGTTCTTCTTGTTTTAATCTCTATATATATATGATGGTTCTAGATGAGTCATCAAATTAAATGCGCCCCAAGTATGTAATAGTAGATAATATAGAACACAGTTGTTTACCGTCTATGGTGGATGATCGCCTTTATGTAAGGTAAAGGTAATCTAAACAGATTGATGCAGTGACCTTAATCCTAATTTATTTATATTTTCTAACCATTCTAAGATTTTTGTAAAGGATACCATATCAAATATAACAATATTTTTATATTTTGTGACTACTTAAATATTTTCATTATACAATAGTCAGAAAAGTAACCATAATGAATTAAGTAAAAAGGGCTAACTAAAGGAGGATTTGTACTTTTAGTTTTGACATAGTAATGTAATATCTAAAAGATGTGACTTTTGTAACATTTATTCATTTAATTAAGAATTTTCTAACTACAGAAATTGAAACCAGTTCCAGTAAAAGAAACATTAAAGATTGAAAAACTAGTGCATCTACAAATTTATTCACATGTTATAATAAAGTGTGGTCAGAGGTTCAATACTTATGTGATAAACTTAATCCATCCCGCAATCTACAGTTTTTATTATAACTAGTGCACCACACCATCAATGACTGTATCACTGCTTACCATCAGGTAGGATTACAGTCAAGCACTGGTTTATATAGACTATATAAAAAAAAAACAACTGTGAGATCTACCAATTATAAAATCAATTAACTTATTATTTATTGAACATTAAGAATAAAAGAGTGAGTGAGCTCAAATATTTTAGAAGAACACTTCTAAGAGGTTCAATATGTATTACATACTTTTATTATCATGAATAATAAAAATACTTTGTCAAATCAAATTTTGTAATCAAAGACGAAAGAATGAGTAAAGCAAGTCTAAAAATTAGAGCAACCTGTCTCAAATTTTCTTCTGACAAACAAGAAGTTATAAGGTTAACAAGGTTATAGAATGTAGTAGGGTCAATAATAGCTTGCTATGTGCTGCCTCGCACCATAATCCACTTCTGTCCTCTCATACTATAAGTAAATATGCTACTGCTTGCCAAGATGAACTGGTTTTACAGCTGAGATCAACCAGTTGGCCACAACTGTCTTAGAGCCCAGGAAAAAATGTGAAGCAACCAAGTTGTCTCATATTTATAAAATAATAGGTCTAAAATTGCCAATGGAGTACATCAAAAATATTAAAAATTATCAATAATATAATTCTAACCAAGGTAAATAATAAGGCAATTATGTTTAAATGAGATGTACCATACAAGAGCAATAATAAAGTACAAAAAGCAACAGATATATTTAAAGCTTGTATAAACAAAGTATGTAGACAACTTACAGCTAGGCCAGCCATCATAGCATCAGGGACATGTGAGCTAATGAATAAGACAAAAGTAAAATAAAACTGAAATAACATTAGCTTTAACTGTAAAAGTGGTTATTGTAATATCTTAAAACCCAACAGTGTGTTCAAAACTTATAATTTCTTAATAGCATTCTTCACAAGAACTAGACAAAAGTTGCTTCTGTCATTGAATAAACTGGTGATTGTTATGGGAACAAAAAATAACCTAGCAAGTGATGTGATCAAGGCTAAAAGGAGACCTTGAAAGAGCTTAGTACAAGAAATAAAGTTAAAAACATTGGTATTGTTTGTTTTGGATACCAAAATCTTATAAAATATACATAAAAGATCTTCTTTTTGCAATTAAACAATCAGTAACTACTTACACACAATGACGTCATTGCATTGACAGTCAATACACCACAGTAAACAATATAAACTTACACTGGTATAACAAATAATATCATAAGAATTATGGTAAAAGTAACGAAAGCGTTGCACTGTTTATGTTTACTTACAGATCTTCGAAAAGAAAAATAAATCCTCCAACTGTATCAGGGCTAACAGCGTTTCGTAGTTGACAGCAAAACTGGGAATCCTAAATAACATGGCGGCATCTCTTCGCAGCCGGTGTATGTACGTTTTCACTCATTTCAGACGTATTACACTTGATAATATTACTCACAGCATCAAACACTTTTTTAGTTAAAAACACGTCTCAGTGTAGAAACAAAATAAGTAAGTTTATATCACACACTAAAAGCAAAATGACGTAACATTCTCAACCTTCACGGTCGCACAGTAGGTATAAATGGTAGTAAAAGAAATTGTGTTATTCTAAACAGTTCTAAACATTAATTATTGGCATAGTTCTTTTAACACTGCTCCTACAAAAGTCACTATTTACAAACGACTCATTCCAATGCAGAGTTCCTGTGTGTTTGAAAATAAAAATCAAACGCGATAGATTATTATGCCTATGAACAAACGTGACACGCAGTCAAGCAAGCTCGCTGTTAACTCTTTATTTTTTTTATGTCAGTGATACCAACTAACAAATAATAAAAATCTACCAGCAATACGAAAATTAATATCTTTATTTTCATCATACCTATCCTAGTTCCTAAAGTCAATCTGGAATCTTACATATTATCAGGAAAAAGAAACGAAAAGCCAAACAACTAAAGCTACACAGTACCTTTTTATGTATAGTACTTGAGTACTTGATTCGGACAGAACGCGCAGCGACTAAAGGGTTCTTAAAAATTAGATAGTGTAATAGGCCTTTTAGTCGGGTGCGGACACAGTCACGAGGTGGCAAGTACGATTAGGTGACCACCACAATGCATAGCAAGTTTTTGTTGAAGGCAAGAGGCAAGGTACCTATGTCTCATCTCCCTCAGGCCGCCTGTTATACCCCATAATTTGCGCGTGGGCCCGCCTCGGCCAATCGCCATCCCTAGCCATTGTGTAAACGGGGAAACTACAGATAAAAAAACTCGTAAAAAAAACTGATATTGACATTAATTTTTTTAAATCAAAATACGAATATATAAAAATTACCTAATACAGGGACAAAGTATAAATAAAATAAATATTAAAACACTTTGAGACCAAAAGCTACAAAAATAACTTATGAATTAATGAAACAAACCTACACAAAAACCTTAACAATAAATTATTAACAATCAACGAAAACTTTTGTCACCGCCTGTGCTCAAGATAGAAAACAGCGACACGAAAATAACACCATTGATAACCTGTGAGTGAGACATATTACCGCGTTCCGAACATTGCCGAATAAGCACGAAGCTTTACGAAGTTACCGAAAAGGGATGTCCAATACCCGTGTCTGAGGGCGTTGTTTAATCGTTTTTTTTTTTAAATCGGTTGAAATTATGTTATAAATATTCAATTTTCTATAAAGGGTTAAAATATTCTCAAACATTCGTTTTTCTAGTAGTCGTTTTTATCTGATATTTAACTATTTCAACCAAGAATATATATATTTATTTATATTTAAAATCGAAATCTCGATTACTTCCAACAACATTCACTCTGTTTGTAAATCTATTTCGATCAACATCTCATATAAACAAAAAATTATAAATTCCAAATCGATAAAAATCGATTGCGACATTTGATTGAGTATAGGGTCGATTGTGTTTACATAGAGTCAATCTCTAGCCTAAACCTCCGCCCCACTCACGTCGCCTCATTGGACCATTTGGTTCCTAAAAAACGTTCGAGCGCAGCCTTTTGAGCAAAGTTTGAGCTCGCCGAGGTACGTCGGCCGTACTGTACATGTGGATCCACTGGCCCAGCCTCGGCCAATCGTCATTGTTTAAACGGGATTTCCCCGTTAACACAATGCCGAGGATGGACCCTCGTGTAAACGGGGTATTACATACTCTTTGGCAAGCACCTTACCGACGGCGACACCGCGTTCCGAATCACGTCATAATCAGTCATAATCTTTATTAAAAAATTGATGTCAAAAGCCGTTTCAATTGGTCATGTACGCGACCATTATCGACTTCAGATGTCATCATCAATTCACCAGGCCTAACATCTGTTTCGTATTTCGACAGTTGTTGTAAGAAGTCGTATTTTCTCCATAATTGTGTTGAAAGCCGTTTCAATGCGTTTTTTTATTTAGTTAGAGTACATCTCTAACTAAATTTTATCGGACCAGTATTTGGCAACCTCTACGGCTCTGTTATTAGCCTTGTATAGATCCTTCTCCTCCTTGTGTAAACTGCAGGTAGTTGTGCAGGATGGACAGCATAGCAAATGACGCATGTCTGAAGTAATGTCTGTATGAAGCATGTATGAAGTAAAATTTGGAATCATTTAATTTGTTAACGTAAACATCAGCTGAGCGAGTCAATAACCTGTATCACCTGTAGCTTGATCGGGCAGTGTAGACTACCTACAGTGCCCAATGCAACGCCGACGTAGATAAATCTCGTGGCGCTACTATTTGTTTCATGCATTTCATGAGTATTACCTTAACACTTGCTATTTTTTTTTATTTTAAAAGTTACATCGCTGTACAAGCTTTTGATGAATAGTATTTTGTAAGTGAAACCATCGGTCCAAAGGATTAAAACGATCAAAATTTAACGGTCTATATATGTAGGTTTATATTATTTTAAATATATATGTATGTATATTTTATGTATATAGGGTGACTGGTAATTAGTGACCGCTATCTGCGCGTGCACGCGAATTTCAAACAGCTGTTTTGTTATTGTCATAAAACTAATGAGTATATAAAAAAGTTTCTTTGGGAAAGTTGCTTGTAATCATGAGGACAATCACGTGTTTAAGTATCGGTCACTGATTACCAGTCACTCTATATACATTTCTTCCCTTGTTTTCATAATCTTTTCTTTTTCTTCTATGCACCTACCATGTTTTCTCTTCGTTACCCTTGGTTGACTGGTAGAGAATGCCTAAGGCATTAAGTCTGCCTTTGTACCTTTGTATTGCATGAAGTTTTAATAAATAAATAAATATCCTTTTTAACCGACCTACAAAAAGGAGGAGGTTATCAATTCGGTTGTATTTTTTTATTTTTTATGTGCATACAAAAAATATACCTACTAAATAAGAAGCAAACAATACCGAGAAACACTTATACTTCCAAAAGTAAAGTTATTTTGATCCTTTTAGTGTATATTTTAACCGACTTCAAAAAGGAGGAGGTTATATGTTCGGCTGAATGTATTTTTATGTATGTTCACCGATTTTTCGGTCAATTATAGACCTATTTTGAAAAAAAAATTGTGATTGAAAGGTTATGCTTCCAAGTTGAATGTCCATATAAATATTGTTATGATCTGATCATGAAATTCGTAGATATGGAATCAGAATCAGAATCAGAATAACATTTATTTGCCTACTTTGTGTGTTACAAAATGTCTCTGTCGCCGGTGGGCCGTGCAGAGGTGAGTCAGCTAACTTATGTCCTAATAGATCTATATTTGCTGTGTTCTATTTATTCGCAATATGTTAGAATATACAAACAGATTACGTGTTCTATTTATTTATGTTGTTGTGTAATTACTATTATTGTTTATATTTTTTTGCTTTTTTATTTTATTTTATTTTAAGGGGACGCGGCGCCTTCATTTTATCGGTAGGCCATCGCTTATATCCTTTTTTATTAGGGTCATATAATATCTCGCCTATTCTGTGATTAACCCTGAGAGGGTTGAATTCGCCGTGCGCGTGGTAGGCATCTCCAGGGGATTCAAGATCTTCTATTCCCAATTTTGAAATGTTTTCCAACATTTTGGTATTTAAATCCTCGGCACGTAGGTGCCAGGCTTCTATGTCAGTCATTTCCCAGATCACTTCCGTGTGTGTTCGTCTTGGTAGTTGTGCGGCATTTTTCAGTGCCAATCATATTGGCGTTCAATTTTGCTTAGGTTCGTTGCGCTATACCTTGAGAGTAGTTGCACTACTCCGTAATCCATCAGCGGTAAAATGCAGGCCTGAATAATGGCTACTTTCGTGTTTAATTTCGTTTTCGCATTGTACTGACTGACTGAAAGAAGAGGGGTAATATATCGAACTGATCTGATGATGAAGCCTGAAGTTAGGCACCGGAACTCTGTAATAAATTAATTTAATCTAACCGTGTTTGGTGTTATTAGAATTGTCATGAGATGCACTCTGGCTATAAGGTATTCAAGTATGGCTGAGGGGGTACTTTTTAGTGGTACCATAACTAAAATGTGAAAAATAAAAAACTTTTTATAAAAAAAATACAACCGACTTCAACGTAAAAAAAACAGAAAAGTGCAAAATAACTTTAATTTCGGAAGACGGTGTTAAATAACGAAGATACAAAACTATTATAGAAGTCGGTTATTTGTTTTGTAAAAAGTTTTTGTATTGTACTCTTCGGTACGTTTTTGAGGTTGAGGAATAGTTATTTACGCAACAAGAGAGCAAAGTTGTTTTTTGCTGCGAGTGCTAATTTTGACTCCCGAGCAAGCGAAGGATTCTTTGATTGAACCACGAGCGTTAGCGAGTGATTCTAAAGTAGAATCCTGAGCGAGGGGAGGGATTCAAAGACACGAGATGCAAAAAGTTTTGCTCTCGTGTTACACACATAATTTTTCACTTCAGCAGCGAGAACACATATTACTTGGGAAATAAAATAATTAACAGTAATAGATTTAATAATGATTTCAATTAAAATTAAATACTATCTCTGTCGCTAGATTTGCTCATATTTTACAATTATTTTAACATTCTTATTCTTATTTGTCACTATTTTTAAAGCACGTTCGAAAACAGTCAATGTTGAAACTAGAAATAATTATTTAAAGGTTAAATGCCAGTTTTATCTGCTGCTATAAGTACTCAGGTACTCTTAGTTTTGTTCAAATACAATAATAAATTTAAAATTCAATAATTTATTTATAAAAAAAAAAAACAATTTTAAATTTCACAAATATTTTCTATTTATTAAGCATTTCCGAACGTGTTTTTCTTTGTGGTGGAATTTCAAAATCAGAATGAACTTCGAAATGGCATGTTTATCACTCGCTTTTTTATAAGGGCGAGAAAGAGACAGAGTACAGTGCAGTTCGAATGTTTCGAATTGTATGGCTAAAAAATAAATAATTAAAAAGTTACTTTGTCTCACGCAGTGAGCAAAATCGAGTTTTGCTCACTGTTTTCAAGCAGCAAAACCTACTTGTTTGAGCTGCTGTGGTGAAAAATTAGTTATGTAGTGTTGTCAGGGATATATTTTAATTTCTTTTTTAGATTTAATAATCAACACAACTAGCTGGGCAAACTCAGATCAGGTGGGCAATCTTGTAAGGTACTAAAACTTACTGAATTCAAAATAAATCATACGAAAACTCACAACAAACAAATTGAATTGCAATCACAAGCCAATCACGATATGATAGGATGCGGAATATATCTTCGTCGCTTATTCGCTTGGATGGAATTTAACGTGATGAACACGACCGTTCAAATTTCTCCTGCGCAGAGACTTTCAGCCTTCCTGTTTGGGAGGGCCTGAGCCTGGTTCCGAAAAGGACCTGGTTTCAGCACCGTTGACCACATACATACGCTGCAGCAGGTTGGAAAAAAAATGATTGCTGACAAACCGGATTGCCCCATCCAGAGACACTGGGTGGAATTAGCTATAGGTTACTAATAACACTAATATGGTATTTAACCACTTTCTGTTATTAACACACTAACAATGTATGGACTATCGGGTCTGAAATAAATAAATTTTATTTATATATACCTCCAATGGTGTCAGATTGACTATCGGTACTTTGGAGAGCTGTAGTGTGTGTACGGAAACGCCACCATGTCATTTCATCTTCAGGATCAGACTTCGAAACCTACCCTTCTGCAGCGGGGAATGAGGCAGGGAGATGTAATTTCTCCGAAACTTTTCACAGCTGCAATGGAGGACGTCTTCAAGGTTCTGACCTGAAGAGGGCTAGGCTTGAATTGCAACGGTGAGAAAATCACTCACCTTCGATTTAAACTCGTATGACTAAACAAACGGGGGCTACCCTGGCGGTTTTACCTTAACTCGAAATAAAAAACCAATACGGACCAAGTAATCGGGTAATCGCAACGATTTTGAACCAAAAAGAACGTAAGCCGTAATAATTACAGACTTATATAATATATAATCTACGGTGTATACCATAAATTTATCCAGAGAAGTTTTTTTTCTAAAATAAAAAACGATATATTTGAAATGTCGTGTCAAATATTTTTATTTGTTTCAAATCAGAATATATAGTTTTTATTATTTTATTACAGCGAAATTAATCAAAAGCAATATATTATCAGTATAGATAAATATTATTTTATAATTAAAACTGATTTTGCAAACAGTTTTAGATTATGGCATTACCATGGCATATTCCTTTGGATTCAGCGCACAGCCGTAAGAGCAAAAATCCTATTCCACCACAACCATCTTTGTTTAAACATTATTGTAATATTGACATACATCAACCTTCATGCGAAGAATTACAAATGGGACTCATGTGTGATATCGGTGTGAAAAATCGAGAGCCAGCTACCATTCAGAGACTAATTGCGTCAGGAATGACAGTGGCCAGGCTTGATATGCGGGACTTGGAACCTGATGCTTGCGCCCAATTGATTCAGAGTATAAGACAGGCTGTTTACAATTACAGTGCCGAATTAGAGTATGTGTACCCATTGGCTATAATAGTAGACGTCAGAAGCCCTGCTATTGTAACGGGCGATCTAAAAGGTGGCCCCAAATGCATCGTGGATATTATCCAATACAATACGATCCGTTTAACTACTGACCCAAGTTGGCGGGAGTGTGGAACCGATGATTGTTTATTTGTTGGCTATGATCATTTGACAGATCTTCATCCTGATGATGTAATTTTTATCGATAGTCTGAGTCCTGGTAAGATTAAACTTGTTATAACTGACGTAGGTGATGACTCAGTAGACTGCTCAATCGCTGTTGGCGGAACTATTGGTGCTAAAATGACTGTCCGAATCGCTAACACACCTCAAGATCTCACTCAAAACGACCGCACTATAAAACCGGGAAGTACGGATTCGGTACCTTGTAGCGAAACATCGCACGATCAATCATTCGATGATATGGAACATCAAATAGCTTGGGCTATTGGATCTGATGTAGATGCTGTATTGGTTCCAAACTCTCAACATGCTCGTGATATCAATGGAGTAAGAAGTATTTTATGGGAAAAAGGGAAACATATTTTGATCATAGCTTGTATTGATACTGTATTAGGATTTGATAATATTGACGAATTATTAGCTGCAGCAGATGGTATTTATGTTGATCGATGCGTTTTAACCACTGATTTGCCTATAGAGAAAGTATTTATTGCTCAGAAAATTTTATGCGCGAAGTGTAATGAAGCTGGAAAGCCGTGCATACTTAAAGCAGTAATAAATGAGCAGATCCCCACACTATGCGTATCAGATATTGCAAATCTGGTTATTGATGGCACGGATGTTATATCCTTAGAACTACATTATGATTCTCCGTTAAAGAAGCTTTCACCTTCTTTTGACTCTGTCAAAATGGCTGAACATTGTCTCGCTGCAGCAGCTGTTATTTGTAGGCAAGCTGAACGAATAATTTGGCAGCCATACATTTATGGAAATACTGAATTAATGCAAAGTACTCTTGAAGAACCAACTAAAGCTATTAGTATAAATGCAGTTGAACTTGCCATGCGAGCTTCCGCTGTTGTAATTATATGCTTAACCAACTCTGGCCGAACAGCTAAACTAATCGCTCACGCAAAACCTCATTGCCCTATAGTAGCAGTAACTAGAGCTTGCCATACAGCGCGTCAGTTACGCTTTTGGCGAGGCATTCGATCTTTGCATTATTTTGAAGTTGCAAAAAGTAATTGGACGGCAGAAGTAGATTCACGTGTGCGTGCTGCACTCGATTATTGTAAAATAAAGCGTATTTTGCGAACCGGCGATGCTTACGTTTTAGTTACGGGATCACGACGAGGTGTAGGATATTGCGATAGTGTACGACTTTTGTATGCAAGTGCCCGTAATACTGTTGACGTTGAACCGTTGAACTGATGACAATTTGCTTTGCTTTATGATATGATGGCTTTTATTTTCGTGCTAAATAAAATATAAACAAACATGTATAAGTTATGCTTAACATGACCCTACGTTTCCTTTTGAACGGGACGTCGGTGTCCGTAAAAATAAAAAATATGTATATATCAGGTACAAACCCACATAAGAAATAATCCACATTTAAAGATTTGACAAATAAATGAAAAGGTGCAGTCGCACCTTCCATGATTTCTGGTGACCGTCAGAATGGCCAGTCAACAGTCGTATTTAGTTTTGAAATATTGCCTTCTAAAAATTGCTTATCAATTGCTTATATTTGCATATCATATTAAGAGAATTGCTTATTTCATAGGGTAAAAGAATTTAAATATTTAAGGTTAAAGGCCGGTCAACAGTCGTATAATTACGACTGTTGACCGGCCATTGTGACGCTCATGATTTCTGGAGCCAATTTTTATAGTGGCGAGCTCTCTTGTCCGACACTGGTATAGGTATCAGGTCTGTAGAATGCGCTGAGTGCGAGTTATTTTTTCGCTAACGCGATCGAAACGTTTACCGCGTTTGACTTTGATTGGTTAAGAGTTTGAAGCGCAGGGCCGGCTTTACTTATAGTGCAAGGTGTGCGGTGCACGCGGCCACAGAATAAGTACCACGGGCGCAGTTTTAGGGGGCACCTCTCGAGACAGTGAAATAACTATAAAGTTGTGCTTTTCAATTCGTGTAACCCTTTTCTTCTTAAGAATACTAGATTGCTCCATTCTCACCTAAAGAACAATTGGGCACGACACAATTATGGCTGTAAGTCCCCTCTTTGGGGCGTGGTTGGAAAGACCTCACGGCGTCCTCACCTTCCGCATGACGCAGGTTCTCACCGAACACTGTAAGTTCGGGAAGTTCCTGCACCGGATTCGTGCGAAAGCGACGCCCGGGTGTCACCACTGTGTGAACCGCCCGGAGGATACGGTGGAGCACACGGTGGAGGTGTGCCCCGCTTGGGCAGAGCAACGCCGTGTCCTCGTGGGGGCGATCGGCGGCGGTGATCTCTCGCGCCGGGCCTTGGTACAGGCCATGGTCTGGAGCGAAGAGGAGTGGCAGGCGGTCGCCTCCTTCTGCGAAGCAGTAATGCTAGCAAAGGAGGCGGCCGTTCACGTGAGGCAACGGTCCTCACGCCCTATTCGCCGCCGGGATTCCGATCCCGATATCCGGCCACCGTAGGCGCGGGCTTGCGGACGGCGAGCAATGAGTGGCTCGCTGTCGCCTTGGATTTAATTTTGATTTAGAAATTAAACCAATAACGACTTTAACTATAGACCAAACTGAGTTAAAACTAGTCTCAGTTGGAGTTTTCATTTTAGAACTTGACTTGAGCAGAGAAACTACAATCAATAATCACCTGAGCAATGTCCCTGACATTTTTTATGTATTAAAGAACAGTGCTTGAGTGAGCTCCACTCAATATGTCCCTATTTTAAAATCACAATCAGCTCAGAATCTCTGCTTGAGGCGAGATTTGATCTTTGTTTTCCCAAGTGTAGTCGAGACCACGCTTGAGCATAGAAATTGTTGTGGATTTAAATCAGAGATCAAAATCTCTACTCAAGCGTAGTTTCGTTTGATTTGAGGTTGAGGATAGTTCTAAAATAAACTAAACGCTTGAGTCGAGATTCTTCGCTCAAGCTGTTAACGGTTATCGGTTAAGGTTCTGTAACACGTTCTGTAATACGTTATGAATGTGAACATTACGGATGCGTTCATAAATAAGATAATATCAAGCAATCAAATGAACACAAATAATTATTTTAAAAAAATGAATATCTATTTTCCTCTTGCTTTTAAAAATAAACTGATGCCATCCAATAATTACCATGATAATATATTATGTTATGATGACAGTCTCATTTCAGTAAGAACACTTTTTTTTCCTAGTCCAAGTTCTTCCATACTTCTTTCCGTTTGAAAAAAAAAAAAAATGTTCACAGTGTCGAAAACTTGACCCCAAAAATCTACTAAAAAGTTCCAAACAAGTCACTTTAATCAGTTTGATGCAGTTGGTGGACTTCATTTTAGTTCAATCATAGATTTTACACCACCAAAACTGCATCAGACATTGGGAGGCATCTTTGGGCCCTATTTTGAAACCTGACAGTAGAACAAAAAAAAATTTTTTGGAAACATATTTGGGCCCCAAAACTCCACCATTTTTTAATTTAGATGTACCCAGTGTCACTCACACAACTAAGACGAATCTAACGACACCTTTCAGCCTAATATGAAACAGGCCATTTAGGCTCTCGGGCGTGCCAAAGAAATAAACATGCATACATATAAATACTTGAAAAACATAATATTCTTTCTTGCCCGGGGTGAAATTCCGTTACCGGAGAGGCGCCACAGCGTCCTCACCTTCCGCCTGACACAGGTCCTCAGCGGACAAGGTAAGTACCGGAAGACGCAGCGTTGGAAGGCCTCCCACAAGGTGGACGATGACCTAGTGACTGGTGAGGGTCGCAGGAATCCGATGGATGCGAGACGCATGGGACCGGTCATTAGTGATGACACTTGGGAGAGCCCTATGTCCAACAGTGGACGTCTTTTAGGTAAAATGATTATGATTCTAAATGTGAAAGTTTGTGAGGAACGATGTATGTATCATGTATGTATGGAAGTGTGTTACTCATTCACACAAAAACTACTACACTGATGAACTTTAATGATAAATGTTGCAATTATATAACGTATAAGCTTAGTTTTGCAAAGTTTCATCATCTGGCTTGCTCAGATTTATGATCATTCAAAGAAATGAAATAAAAAGGTAAATAAATTAATTATTCATACGAAGACATTGCCTAAAGAACTTAGTATCCTAGCCTAAAACAATAAAAAAAACTTGTCCTAAATCTGAGGTGAATTTGCAAGGTTTTTTGGCGGGATTTTCGAGTGAAGTTCAGTGATTGTTTTAATTATTCGCAAATTGATTCCTAGTGGATATTGTGATGTCAAATTGGTGTAGTTTTGTATCTCAAGTGTCTGCGCAACTGAAAAATATGTGGAATCATTGAAATAGGTGCGATCTCGGTAAAATGGATTTAAGGATTTTATTGTAGTTTTGGCTATCTCAGCGAAGTTTGCTGAGAAGGCTGAATCGATACATTTGCTGCCAAATACTACAAAAACATTAGGATAATATGTTACACCCGCATTCTAATGTAATACAAAAAGAAACAACTATGATATTCAAATACGAAAGACATTTTTCTTGATTTGTTACGCAAGAAAACATGGATGAAAAAACTTGGCGATATGGTCAAACAACTATAGCTTTCCCTAAGGGGTAAACTGAAAAAAATATTGTTTTTGACTGCTGCTGTCAATTCCTATATTTTGATTGAAATTTGACAGTTTGACTTTTGACGGGAATTTGGATTGTTCTTTCGTTCCTTGTTCGTTACTGACTTCCTGCCTGTCAGAAAGCGATACTCTTTGCCTGTCGGTTAATGTTGATTGTTCACTGTTGTTTACTGTAAATGTTTATTGTTTCTCTCTGTTGCTGGTTTGGCCTTAGTTCAGGGGCTAGATTAGTAGGACGGATGGAGTTTTAGTACATTAAAGGAAGGCACAAAGTTGTGATTGTGAGCTCATTACACTGAGTAGGCAAAATAACCGGTGGGAAGTGATAGTTCTGGTTTTTACAAACAGACGAACATCTTAATTATCACCATATTTATAAGATTAGTCATCAATATGATATAAATCTATGGATAATTTTATTTATGCTGAAAACGATCAACAATGTTTCTTTCAACGTGCTTCAGATTCAGCAGTCATAATTAAAAATATTTCAATCTAATAAAAGTTTTTATCATGGAATTAGAAATGTCTATTAGAGAAGCCAGTAATGGTCTCAAAGACAGAAGGGTCACAGAAAGGAAGAAAAGTGCTGAAAATTTAAAAGACTTCCTTACAAGAAATGCAGTGCCTTCACTTTTATCTGAAAACACTTTAAAAAAGAAGGGATACACCTGGAATAATCTATTTGATGATATTAATGAATATATTTTGAAGGTACTACTATAATAGCAGAAATATTTACTACATAATCAATTTTTACTGTACTTATTAATGATATCATCATCTTGCCATTATAATCTGCTTCTAAGCAACTACTTATGTTCAGCTATTGACTTTATTTGATGATTTTATTGATATACTCTTTTGAACGATTGAAAAGCTAATTCTAACTATTTGTGCATTTTACAGGAGATAGAAAAATTTGACTCTTCTAAAACTTATGAAAAAGTCACAAGGCCACTGTGTAGTTGTTTATTACACTTATGTGTAGCTGGTTCCAATAAAGGTAATTTTATTTGCATCTATTTATACTTTATTGCCCAAAAATCGTCTACTGTTGTCATAGACCACCACTAAAAACTTGGGGAAGTAACATTCACTGCAGATCCATATCAACACCTCCCATGCTTAAAGTTGTATGGCAAAAAGTGCATTTTATTAGGAGAAGAATTGTTTGTAATTGTTAATTATGTACCAAAGTAATTTGTAAAAATCCATTTAACCAATGTATTTGCATTATGTAATATAATATACTTTATTTCGAATATAGAAAATCCATAATGTGTTAGTAATGTAACAAATGTAATCAATAATCAGTTTAAGATCACAGTACCCTGGTATATATACATCAATCACAATGATGCTTCCATCAGGCAAGATAGTGGTTAAGTGTGAGCCTAACAATAGTAAAAAACAAAATAATGCCAATACATATGTTGGGGCACAGAGGCAACATCGATAACTATAGGCCTTATGCGATTCTTATAACTTTGTTCAAGATATTAGAAACACATAATTAACAGGCTAACTAATTCATTAAACCCCAAGCTCGCTCATTGTGTCTCTAATTATGGTACTCAAAAGGCTAAATAGTACATTGATATTGGAGTATTTATTGAAACCCAATTACACAAACACAGAGAAACTATTGGAAGTTTTAGTATGATTGTAAGGTTTAGTTTGTAAGTTGTTATTCTGTAATTTCTGTATTCATGCACCTGTAGTGATTAGTCTTGTTAAGTGGTGACCTGAAACAGGTCTTATAAACATATCTCAGGTAAGTTGCTAATTATACATACTATTTATTTATTTATTACACTAATACTAAGTCTTAAAGTAAAAGTTTTCTTAAGTGCTTAAATATTGATAATTTAGTTATTCACATAGTTATCGATAGCAGCTAGCATAATTAATTATTTAAGATTTACTTATGGCTATTGTACATGACAATATTGTGTTAAAAGATTATTATTATTATTTATAGAATACAATACAATTTGTTTTTGAGCTAGCCACTCAACTCACTCAATTCAGAGCTAGCCACTCAATTAACTATGCAGTACTTGATTTCGTAAACTTTGTAGTACAAAGATTAGATAGTAAAGACGAGACGAGAGGTTTGAATGGATTTCTAGACCTAGTAAAAGCCTTTTATTCTGTCTCTGTTTGACGTTTTGTGCAAAAACTAGAAGGTCTTGGTATTAGAAGTATTCCACTGGAGTTACTATCAGATTATTTGAATAACAGAACGCAGTAAAAATTGGAGAACATGTTAGTGACGACATCTGGTTGATTTTGGCGTGCTACAAGGCAGTATATTAGGTCCCACTCTTTTTCTTCTGTTATGTGTATGCTTGTTTATGAACTTAGGGAAATAAAACCAATTCATATCGGCACCCGTTCACGAGCATGACTCGAAAGCCAAAGGATAATTATTGAAAGTCAGTTTATTGAAACCACGTCTTTTCTCCATCACAACTAGAGAATAAATTCAATCCCGCAAGCGCGGATTCCGCAGGTGCGGAACCGTTTTGATTATTTATTAGACCCAGCTCCTCCTCATTAAAAAGTGATGAAACCACATTACATGGAACTCATGACATGTTTTATAGAATTCATCCATCTCTCCATCCATCCACATGTAAACTCATAACTCTTTTAGTAACATGCGCTTCATCCCTCCTCTTCACATGACCATACCAAGACTAACCATTCCCTTTCAATTTTTCAGTCACTGGCGCCACTTTCAAACTTCCCCTAATATACTCATTTCTCACTTTATCCATTCTCGTCACACCACACATCCATCTTAACATTCTCATATCCGCTACGTGCAATCTTTTTTCATCCGTCTTTTTCACAGCCCAACATTCTGATCCATACAGTATGACAGGTCTTATCACGGACTTGTAGATTTTACCCTTCAGCTTGAGGGGCATCCGTGGGTCACAAGTTGTTCCCGTGACCTGTTGCCATTTCATCCATCCTGCGTTGATCCGATGTGTTACGTCCCGGTCTACCTCACCATCCCCTTGGACGAGTGACCCGAGGTACCGAAAGTCGGAGCAGATCGGTATGGGCGTTCCAGCGAGAGCTAAAGGCACTGGTTTGGAGAGACCGCCGAAATCGCAGAACAACTATTCCGTTTTGGTTCTACTTAATTTCAGGCCAACACTCTCCAGTCTGTGCCACCACACCTCCAATCTGTTCTGGACCTCTAGGCCACTCTCGGCAACCAACACAATGTCATCGGCAAACAGCATACACCAGGGAGCCCCTTCCTGAATGTCCGACGTCAGAGCGTCCATTATCATCAGGAAGAGGTAAGGGCTGAGAGCCGACCCTTGATGTAAGCCGACAGCCACATTGAAGCTGCCAGTGATGCCCACTGTAGACCGGACTTGGGTACTGCATCGACTGTACATCGCTCGGATCAACTGTACATACTTCCCAGGCACACCTTTCTCCTTAAGGGCCCACCACAGAACCTCACGAGGTACCCGGTCCGACCTTTTCAAGGTCAACGAATACCATGTGCAAGTTTTTATGCGCACCTCTGTATTTCTCGCACAGCTGGCGTATAGCAAAAATGGCATCCGCTGTACCCCGACCAGGCATAAAACCGAATTGGTTCTGTGAAATTTCACTCTCTTCTCTTAACCTCCTTTCAATAACTTTCTCCCAGGCTTTCATAGTATGTGACATTAGCTTTATTCCTCTATAATTATTGCATTCAAGCACATCACCCTTTCGCGCAGTCACTCTTCTCTAGCATATGCCATTTTATTTTAGGAGGAGGACGCTCTTTGCTTTTTTTGTTATGTGTCTTGACTACTGACACCATAACCAGGAGCCTGTGCTGTGAGACTAGGTCTTCTCCTGGCAGCACTTTGCAATCTTTGACGTCCTTTAGCTGGTTACGCCTAACCAGGAAGTAATCTATTTGCGTCTTGTGGTTACCGCTTTTGTACGTGACCAGGTGTTCCTCTCCTTTCTGAAACCAAGTATTGGCTACTGCCAGGTCAAATGCAGTAGCGGATTGCAGCAGCGTCTCCCCTTCACTATTCGGACTTCCAAAACCCCATCCCCCACGTACTCTTTCAGAAACACCTCTCATTCTTCCCACATGTCCATTAAAGTCACCACCAACAATCAATTCCTCATGTACCGGGATGGCCATTAAAGCTCTATCAAAATCCTCCCAAAACTTCTCTTTCACTGTTTCATCGCATCCTACTTGTGGTGCATACACACTAACTACATTCAATATTACATTCTCTAACATAATCTTCACGACTATGAGCCTATCATTAATCCTTTGTACTTCCATCACGCATTCTTTCAATTTGCTGTCTAACACTATTCCTACACCATTTCTTTTACCATCACTTCCACAGTAATAAAACTTATATCCCTCACCAATTTCTCTCGCTTTTGTTCCTCTCCATTTAGTTTCTTGTAAGCACGCCACGTTTATTCGTCTTCTTTTTAATACATCCGCTAACTCTCTGGCCCTTCCAGTCATTGTCCCTACATTCCAACTTGCATACCTCAATCTCATTTCCCGAGCTAGCTTCTTACGTTGCCCCCGCCCGGGATGGTGCAACAACCCTAGTCCATTTCCCACAGGAGCCGGGTGCTGCCCCTGCGCGTCGCCTGTGGGGTACGCCCTAACCCTATCACGC
The DNA here is from genome assembly GCA_961205895.1 of Mythimna pallens. Lineage (NCBI taxonomy): Eukaryota > Metazoa > Arthropoda > Insecta > Lepidoptera > Noctuidae > Mythimna > Mythimna pallens. The sequence continues at coordinate 14,548,974 of OY540830.1, read as the reverse complement.
ATTCCATTTATACTCATCATGTTGCAAGAGATATGGCTACTGTTTTACAGTCGGCCGCCTGCCTGACACTAACCCTCCTTGGGAATGCTGTTGCTGGTAGTTTACCCGCCACCACGCGGTGACCTGAGGTGCTTAACAGTCTCAGAAATATCCCTTAGTCGCCTCTTACGACACCCACGGGAAGAAATGGGATGGTGCTATTCTTTACGTCCGACACCATACAGTACCTATTAACCAAAACTATTTACATAAGTAGGTAAAATAAGAAACCCTCGGTGTGCAAGTCCGACTCACACTTTACCTGTTTTTTTTTTATGTTTATTACTAAGTAGTAATAAACATTAAAAAAAAACAGGTTAAGTAAGGTTAATTAAACCCAAAAAGAAATTAAAAATCCCGATCCCGCAAATCCCGCGGAATCCGTGGGAATGTGGGATTGGATTCCCTAATCACAAGTAATCACAACACTTTATGAGGAAGAAGAAATGCTAACTGTGCGCCGGCTGCTGTACGTATTGTTTACTGTACTTTAACACTCCAACATACTTAAGGAGAAAATGCAAAGTGCTGCGGTTATTACTTCCTTCGTGCAAAGATATTTCCCTTTCCGTGAAGGCGAATTGCACAATAAATTAAATTAAATTATTACTAACTTTAAATTATAAGTAATTAAAATTACTTTATGTAGCAAAGTATCTAGGTATTATCTATGCACTGAATTTATTCTTAAAAGTCTTAATCTTTTTCATTATAAAAATAAAATTAATAATAACCCCAGTATCTACGTTGACGTGGTAGCTTTCGCTTCAATGAACCTTGGGTCTGTACCGGTAGAGTTCACTTTGCGGTAACATGCCAAGGCTGAGGGGCCAGACTAGGAGTTCTCAGGGCAGTTTTGTGGCGAACTTGGGCGTTGGGCAGTAGTGATGCTACGTATCCTATCTTCCGAGAGAATTCTTGTTGCTTGCATTTATTGACCGGCCGTAGTGAACAGATGAACACTAACGAGTAACCAGAACTCCCACCTCTCTCTTGTCTTTATTAGCTGGTTTGAGTGGAGATTCGCAAGAGCAAACGTGCTCGGAAGAAGGATGTATCTATATATATACCACGTAAGGTGCTGGCTCCGAAATGGATAAACTCGTTTTGTCGGGACTTTGACTAACAAATAGCTTAGATGTGTTATGACTATTATTTTAGGATACTTTTACTGAAGTGTGTTAATGAATTAGCGTTTCAACCTTTAGCTGTTGTATATGAATGTAGGTAAAATAAATGAATTAGATCCTTACTGAACCAATCACAAGCACAGAATAGTGTGTTTATGTACTTTCTATTACGAGCAATGTCATATCTATAATATAAAAATGAATCGCAAAATGTGTTGGTAAGCGCATAACTCAACAACGCCTCGACCAATTTGGCCAATTCTTTTTTTAAAATGTTCGTTAATGTTCAAGGATAGTTTTTACGGCGAGAAAAATTCGAATAGAGTAGGGTAGAGTAGAGTAGAGTAAGGTAGAGTAGTCAGTTGACGGGAGCAAAGCCGCGGGCAAAAGCTAGTTATACTATATACTTATATCTGCAATGTTGTTTTTTGCCACAGTATTGTCGTAACTTTTTATTTGTGTACCGACTAATAGTTCTTATTTCAGTAGTGTAATATATTTTTTATGTTTCCAGGTAAAGCATACATTAGTTCTGCCAAAATAACAGAGATGTGTTTATATGTGCTGAAAGATAATCGAATGGTGAAAGCTATTGGTGACAGCTATCTAGATTTACTGTTGAAGCATTTTCTGCCCTATGAGCACTACTTGGGTAACATAAAACCATGCACATGGAAAGGTTAGTAGATACTTTCATTTTAATATGAGATTAACTAGCTGACTCGACAGACGTCGCTCTGTAACGCACTGTTAAAGTCAAATGTTGAAAAAGAGAAAAGAGTCAAATCTACAGATAAATTTACTTAGCACGTTAGTGGCCATGACGGACAATTATGGTGTTTTCCAGTAAATATTCCATTCAGGTCACGTTGGCCACTGTTAACCAACACGACAGTTGGGTAGATCTCACTTCGAGAAAGAGGTCAATCGTCGAATCCGACTCGGTTGGGCAGCGTTCGGGAAGCCGCGGTATTTTCTCGCCCAGTGTACAACAGTGTCACAAGACGAAAACCTATGACAAGTGCGTGTTGCCAGTGATGACATAATATGGCTCCGAAACGTGGTCGCTTGCTGAGGGCCTCATCAGAAGACACCCAAAGAGCAATGGAAAGGGCTATGCTCGGAGTTTCCCTGCGTGGTCACATCAGAAATTAAGATATCAGCAGGTGAATCAAGGTTACCGACATAGCTTGACATAGCTTGACGAATCGCCAAACTTAAGTGGCAGTGGGCAGGGCACGTTGCTCGCAGAGCAGATGGTCGATGGGGACAAAAGGTTCTGGAGTGACGGCAACGCACAGAACGCGCTGCATTGGTAGGCCTCCCACAAGGTGGACCGATGACTTGGTGAGGGTCCCGGGACAGGACCGGTCGTTATAGCGACACATTGGGGGAGGCCTATGTCCAACAGTGGACGTCTTTCGGCTGAAATGATGATACAAGTTGAAACTATCTACACTATAATATTATAAAGAAGTAAAGTTTATTTTTTTGTTTGTACGAGGTAATCTCTGAAAGTACTGGTCCTATTGCAAAAAAATATTCACCGATAGAAAATGCTTTAGTCCTGAGTGACATAGGCTATACATACTTTATTTACGTGGGCGAAGCCACAGGCAAAAGCTAGTATTATATATATATAAGACAGTTGCTTAATTTTGCTTTAACTCTACGTAATAAACGAGAAACCAGGTGACAATTTTTTGACATCTTCAATCAGAACAATTATAATATTTGTCACCTATCTCCTCCTAAACGGCTTGACCAATTTGAAAGTAATTTTGTGTGTTACCCGGTAGGAGGCTCTGCAATCGTATTCTTAATTCTTTTTCTGTCGGTGTGCTAGTTTTCGGGCAGGACAACGTCTGCCTGTTTGAAAGTAACAAAAGACTGGTTTCTAAGCAATTTTTTCCAATTCTTTCTTCCCAAGAACCTTTCTGTGACTTATAATAAATAGTTTAAAAAAAGTTCATCCAAATTCATCCAGCCATTCTCGAATTTTGCGCTTAGCTTTCTGTACGTGTGTTTGCCACCTAACTCCTCCTATTAACTGCAAACCATTAGGTGGATTAGCAGTCAAGCACTGGTTTATATCAATTAAAAAAACGGCTTGACTGGTTCGGATAAAACTTTGTGTGTATATTTGAGTTGGTCCCTAGATGGTTTGAAAATACAACTGAATCCGAAAACTGAAAATACAAATGGCGCTGCAATCGGGTTTTCAATTTTCTTTTCCAATGAATCACCAATTTAACCAGCAGGACAACGTTTGCCGGGACCGCTAGTATATACATGTATAAATGTGCTTGTAAATAATTTTTTGTTGGTATTTTTTTAGAGTTGTTGGATGTCTGTATTGGTGCGTGTTTTTCAAGTGATTACGAAATAGACAACTACACGAAACTTAGGCTGGTGCTGCTTGTAATGAGAAGTGGAAAAGACAATTGTCAGTTTGTGGGCCCACTTATGGAATCACTACCCTCATTGGAACAATTTTTTTGTAAGATTTCTAATGAGAAAAAAGTACACGATGTTGTAATTGAAATAATAACTTTGCTGCTGGAAACGGTATGTGATGTGAATGATTTACTTTGATTTAAATTTTGTTGTAATTTGTTGATTAAACAATCACTGAGTTATTTTCAGCTATCCAGCGAGTATCGCTTGACAATGTGTCATTTTACCGAAAGTGTTATGCCAACATTATTAAAATTTTATGATCAAAATAAGGATCAAAAGAAGAAGGTTGGTATTCATGTTATTTTATTATGTCAATGGTAGCTACAAGTTTTCATCATGTTTTATTATATCAATACTACACACGTAGTGTAAGAATGAAATCAGGGCTTCCCAATTTTTTATTCTGCATCTCCCATACTATGTTGATTTTTTTTAGCGACGCCTTTGGTAACTTGGAACAAGATAATCTGAAAGCAGCTATTTTAAAACAGTTTTAAATAATTTTAGAATACATTGTTCTGAAATTGAAAATTGTCTATTGAGTCATAGTTTTTGACTGGTATCACAAGGCCTGCGAGATTATTTTAAAGAGTTACCACGGCCCTGAAAACCAAAAGGCAACTGAAGGAAGATTGGTGTGTTTTAGTCAATGAAGTCTGACACTCACTCTCGCTTCCAGAGCGATGGAAGTTATTTGATGAATCTCCACCCAAAAAAACAAAGGCCCAAAAAACGGCCGGTACCACAAGATCGTTCAAACGGCTTTTCTTCCTCGACTATAAAAACTAATCTAAGGTCCTACCACAAGCTCTTAACGCGACCTAAACTGAACTGTTAAAGTGATTGAGCTAAATAGGATGTATACAGGGTGTAAGGGACAGGTCTCCGCAAACTTTAAGGGCTTGCTCAGTAGACGAAACTGAACATCCTTCTACAATTTTTTTTTTTCCGGAAGCGAAAAAAAAAATCGGCTTCTCCATACAAAATTATAAACTTGATTGGACAGTTGATTTTTACGTTTCTGGAAAAATTTTGTTGTTGTTGTTAAATTTCGTCTACTGAGCAAGCCCTTAAAGTTTGTGGAGACCTGTCCCTTACACCCTTGTATAGCTCCATGCTTCTTTCTCGTTCGTACGCCTGACATTTTAACACGTCGTGGTAAGGCTCGTGAGCGTACCGGTTTGCGACGAAGTCAACGTAACGCATAGTTTGGGAACTCCTGAGTTAAACAATTATTTTTCTGTTTATTTTATATTTGTTCTGCAAACTTAATAGACCAATGTGTCGTCCGGAGGACACGGTGGAGTACACGGTGGAGGTGTGCCCCGCTTGGGAAGAGCAACGCCGTGTCCTAGTGGGGGCGATCGGCGGCTCGTCAACTACACATTGGTCTATTTATTTTATTTATTTTTCTGGTGGGAAAATCATCTTATGACATCCCCCGCTCTGGACGGAGCGCGAAATAGTGTCAGACTTTTACTGACTAAAAACACACTCCTGTTCCTTCTTTGCCTTGGTACCAGGGCCCCGGGTTTCACTTTCACACTACCCGTGGCCCCAGCAGGCTTCGACAGTAAATATAAAAATCTTCCTTTATCCACAGAATACATTGTTTTACTTTTTAAAACTGACTGTGACACTGCATCACCCACTGGGAAGACTCAGAAATGAAGAAGGGAGTCTCGCATACAATTGGGAGCTTTGGAACAAATACCTGAATAGCATTATGGAAATAATTTGTACAGAAGTGAACTATTTGCAAAAGAATCGAAAGCAAAATGATAAACTTTTGCAACAATGCTCATATTTTCATAATTTAGCTGCATCAGTGCATTACCAGGTAAGGAAATATACACAATATATAATTTCAAATGTCTCCTTGAAACTCATATCACACTTGAGACTCACATAGAGTTAAATTACACATTCATACAAAGTGATTAGTTGGTCACTGAGTATGAGTAGGCTTACTCTGAGCCTCAGTGTGAATGTAGCCCAACGAATCGAAATGCCCTCTCACATTTTAAATACATGTGGGTGTGGTGTGTGTGTGGTTTTAAAATGGGCATAACATGCAAATAAAATTGTATTGTTCAATTAATTACCTTTCATTCCATATTATAATTTTTCAATATTTAAAAAAAAGTGTAAGTATCATTAATTAAATTAAAAGTTTTTGACAGAATTTATGATCATTTTATTAGACCACCGAGGTATAATAAAGTGAAGTAGTAGTAAAGGTAGTGAAGAATAAGTGAAAATGTTGATATTTATTTTACAAGATATGCTTTATTGCCAGGTCTGTGCCAGCCCTTAGTGGAATATTATTTTATAAGCATTTATTAATTTAATTACAGATATTTAAATTGTCCGAAAGAAGTGGTGCAGAGAATGTAACAAAAAGATTAAGACTGAGCATCAACAAGAACATAACGTTTGCTGACCTTGTCAACGACTTGCAGCAAAATCATGTACCATGGTTGGTAAAGTGAACATGACTGATTGGTGTTATTATTGATTTTGTTGATTTCAAATATTACTACAGTTTTTGAAGTTGTTAACTTTTTTTTTAATTAAGAATTTATACTTTTCTGGTTTAATATTCCAATCACATTCAGCATAATTTACGTGATATTAATCTAATTTTAGGTTGGGAATTATACATATCTATGTAGAAAAGTATCCCGCCAGTATATCGCCTGATGATTACCTATCATTGCTGAATAGTCTTCAAACTATACTTACAAATAACAGTACTAATGTTGAATGGATCATTTTTGAGCAGCTTATTTGTTTAGTACTGGAAAACTCTCCGATTTTAATGAGTAAAAATGACGAATTTAAAAACACAGCAATTTCATTGTGGAACTCATGTGTTAGGTAAGATCATAGTGAAATCACTATCATTTGAATAATGGAAAAAGGATATAAAGTAACAATAATTATTTAACTGGGTTTCAGAAACTGCACATCTTCGAATGCGTCGCACGAAGCAGTACATACTATCCTGCAAAAGTTGTTAAAATTCGGTGTATTGGAATACCCACATGTTCTACATCTCATAAAACTGTATCAAGAAAAAGTTATGCCAGTCACCAAAAATAGTGTTCAAACTCTAAGCGATATCTTTCATAAATTCTACAGCAAATGTACCTTGGATGACTTCAGAATTAAATGTTTGGCATGGCTGGCGTCAAATGATACTGAGCCTTTATATGTGACTGAAGTATCTGAATTATTATTTAGAATAATCTCTAATGAAAACATTGTTTTCCATTCTATTATTGCTCCTGAAGCGGAATTCGACAACTTACGTGACATATTACATAACTCAATAGAAAAGTGTATATTATTTAGTGAATTTGAAATACACAATTCAATAAAGTCCATAGCACATGAAACTAAATGTGAACACGTAGGAGCTGTTTCTGAAATGGATGTCCGAGTGCAGGAATACTTCAAAATTAATTTAGTTGCAAATAATTTAAAACAATTTCAAAAAAACGCAGAATTAATAGAGTGTATTAAGTTGATTACTGTTGCTTTATCATATTTTGAAAAACTTATAAAATATCATGTGAAATCTCAAGAAGAAATTGAGAACATGGAGATATATATTTTACTGAAGACAATGTTGACAAGCATGTGGACAGCATTGACTCGTTTGTTAGAGAGAAATAATGAAATACCAGCTAAAATTCACACTCTTCAACTGGTTAGAGCAGTTTTGGTGACTGACTTTCATCCATTCAACTCGCGTATGTTACGGGCTAGTATGGACGCTGATTTTTTTCATGCTATTAATAATATATTGAACACTGAAGTTCAATCTGAAGATTTCGATGTGATCATCGAAGGAGACGAAGACGACACGAGTATTGATACTTTGAAACACAATTGTTTCTTAGTTCTTGCTGCATACTGCAGAAAACCAGCAGAGTACCGAGAAGAAATACTGAAATTAATATTAGATGATGCTATCTATAGCTTTACTTCTGATACTCAGTGCGTTTTTCAATGCATAGAGCTACTGATAGATCCAAATGTAGATGACCCACCTTTAGGTAAAAATAATTCTATATTTGAATTGATACCTAATACATTGACCACACTCTATTCATCTGTCTATATTAAACTATTATTAAAATTTGCAGGTTTGATTTTCACACTGTTGCAGTGCATGTGCCGGAAATTGTATAAAAATTCCAAAGTTTCTTTTGAGATACTAAAAATACTTTTAAAAATAATGGAACCTCTTTGTATGGATGACATTGATATGAAACAGAATTGTTTCATAATGATCAAGAGTTATTTACAACTCTGCGAGGATATGTATTACCCGCCGAAAGTAGCATCTGTGATTTATGAATGTGTCACTAAGATTATCTTAATGAATCAGAACCAAAATACGAATATTGTAGAAGCCTTTGAAGATGCATTTATGAAGAAAGTGAAGGGCAATGTCCACAGCATCCGTCTTCATTGCTGTTATTTGATGAAGTTGGTTAACAATTATTCTGAAGATGACATTGAAACATTTTCGGTGAAATTGCTGGACGTATTTTTAATTGATGTAAGTCCAGATTTTGGTATTTAAAATGTATGATTAATGTACGTTTGTTGTTGTTTTGTTTCGATGCCGTGATTGGGCTTTTATATCAAGACTAGCTTGTGCCAGTGGCATCGCTCGTGTGTAAGTAGAAAATAATCTCAACGGTACATGCTTCCGGGATATGCATGCATAGGATACTTTTCATATCCTATGTGCTATTTCATGACATGGTCTACTCGTGTAGCAAATTTCATCCATATCCGTTCGGTAGTTTAAGTGTGAAGAAGTAATAAACTAACATACACGCACTGGGCACGCCACAATTATGGCGGTAAGTCCCCTCTTTGAGGCGTGGTTGGAAAGACCTCACGGCGTCCTCACCTACCGTATGACGCAGGTTCTCACCGAACACGGTAAGTTCGGGAAGTTCCTGCACCGGATTCGTGCGGAAGCGACGCCCGGGTGTCGCCACTGTGTGGACCGCCCGGAGGACACGGTGGAGCATACGGTGGAGGTGTGCCCCGCTTGGGCAGAGCAACGCCGTGTCCTCGTGGGGGCGATCGGCGGCGGCGATCTCTCGCGTCGGGCCTTGGTACAGGCCATGGTCCGTAGCGAGGAGGAGTGGCAGGCGGTCGCTTTCTTCTGCGAAGCAGTAATGCTAGCAAAGGAGGCGGCCGATCGCGTGAGGCAACGCTCCTCACGCCCAAATCGCCGCCGGGATTCCGATCCCGATTTCCGGCCACCGTAGGCGCGGGCTTGCGGACGGCGAGCAATGGGTAGCCCGCCGTCCGACCGTCCGGTAACCGTCCGGACCGAGTCCAAGTCGTCGACGGCGCGTATTGTTCCACGCGCGCCTCAGGGAGATGTCAGCAAATCGTAGGGGCCCAGCAGGGTCGAAGCCTACTGGGGCCATGGGTAGTGTGAAAGCGAAACCCGGGGTCCTGGGACGAAGGCAACGAAGGAACAGGAGTGGGTTTTTAGTCAGTAAAAGTCTGACACTATCTCCCGCCCCGCCCGCATACTTTTTCTTTATAATATTATTTATTTATTTTACTATTTATGTACACACAAAAAAAAAACAGAAAAATATAATACGTAATAGACATTAGTACAAAGGTATGGTAAGGTATTAGTGAGATGTTCTTATTTTTTGTTGAAAGGGGTCAGTTTTTTTGTAACAATGTCAAATTGTTACATCCAGCTTTTACCCTTATGCTTGTATGAAATTGAATCAGGTGAGGGTAGATGCGAAATGCGAATGCGATTTTTTTTTTCTTCTAGGTATCCAACAGTAAAGAATCGATACTAAAAGACGAGTCTGCAAACAGGACGTTCACTGTGCTGCATGCTTTCGTTGCACTCGCGCAAACGAAGAAATCATTTATACTCAACATCATACTACAAGTAATTCATTTGCATAAACTGAAATCATTGGATAACCGCATAGTTATGAAAGTTTTGAACCTGATTATCAATTCTGTTGGCATTAAAGATCTCAAGACATATTTGAATAACAATATTCTATCAATATTACATTTTTGGTTTGGTAAAAATAATAAAGTGGAGGATCTACCACTCGACTTATTTGGTTTTGACACCATAGACAGCTTTATAGAGAAACACATGAAGTGGTTAATTGCAGGAGAAATATTGTGGCGACAAGAAGGTAATGTGCGTAACAGCGGTCTTTTGAAGCAAGTTGCTAAGAAACACAAGAAATCAATCGAAATGATACTTGAGGTATGTTGTGACTTTATGCTATGTAAACTTGAGTAGGTAATAATAATTTAGTTATTTCATCATTTCTTGAATAGCCCTAAGTATTCCTAGCTTCTGTGCTATTATAGGATTATTTTTATAATATAATTATTTAAAATCTAACAAAAATATGGAAGATTAATTAAAGTATTTTAACAGAACAAAAAGTTACGGAACCTTAAAGTTGCGTTTGCAAGAATAATTTCGTTTTACGCGGCGCTCTAGTGTATGACGTGACGTCACGCAACCCTTAAAAATATAATGGTGTAAAAAAAAAACTGCCAATAAATCAAAAACATGCTAGTTGTACGTAAAATAATTAAGAACAGCTCCAGAGCACACTAGTCCAGTGAGTGCCCTCATGGTGGAATGGTGATAGCGACTGTCGTAACCCAGTGCTGGGCACGCCACAATTATGGCGGTCTTTGAGGAGTGGCTGAAAAGATATTATGTATTTTATCTATGGGCCTTAGTTGCCTGACAATAAATAAAAAAATAAAGACAACACGGTGTCCTCACCTTCCGCATGAAGCAAGTTCTAACCGGACATGGTAAGTTCGGAAGGTTTCTGCAATGGATTTGTGCGGAAGAAATGCCCAGGTGTCACCATTGTGTGGACCGCCCGAAAAACACGATGAAGCATACGGTATAGGTGTGCCCCGCTTGGGCAGAGCACAGCCGTGTCCTCGTGGGAGCGATCGGCAGCAACGACCTCTCGCGCCGGGCCTTGGTATAGGGCATGGTCCAGAGCGAGGCAAGCCGCCTCCTTCTGCGCAGCAGTAATTCTAGCAAAGGAGGCGGCCGCATACTTCAGGGAACGGTCACGCGCCAGCCGCCGGGATTCCTATCCCAATTTCCAGCCACCTGAGGCGCAGGCTTGTGGACGGCGAGCAATGGGTAGCACGTCGTCCGGTAACCGTCCGGATCGAGCCCAAGTTGTCGACGGCCTGTAGTGTTTCACGCGCGCTTCGAGGAGATGTCAGCAACCGCAGCAGGGTCGACGCCTACTGAGGCCATGGGTTAAGTGAAAATGAACCCCCGGGACCTTAAAACGCAAGGCAGAGAAGGAACAAACGAGTGGATTGTAGTCAGTAAAAGTCTGACACGACCTCGGGCTCCGCCCAAGGGCGGGAGATGTCATTAGATAATTTCCCACGTAAAAAAAAAACTAGTCCAGTGCCTAGGGATTTTTACCTCGAAATTTTTGTACTGTGAATGTAATTTAAAATGAAAATATGTTATGTGTAGCTAATAATATGTAGAAAACAGTACCTATTAGAAAATGGGAAGATACTTTTGAAAAAAAAAAAAAAAGATGAGGATTACAATAGTTCTATTAGTATCTCAGGACCTAATTGTTCGAATTGAAAAATTCTTCCAATGTTGGATAGCCCATTTATCGATGAAGTCCATAAGCTATATAACATTACCTACGCGTACGCTACGACTAATAGTAGTACATTAGACTAGAATGTTTTTGTGTATCAAAACTAACTTAACGTAGATATATATTTATACATAAGCAATTTTTGAAATTTTTGGTTATTTGAACATTTACATTTTTGTCCACGTCAAATATTACCCTCGACTTTTTTTTATAGTAGTTAATTATCCCAAGGGAACATACTCCCAGGATAAAAAGTATTTTATGTGGTAGTCCAGGTCATGGTCTACCCTTGTTCCAAGTTTTACATTAAAAGAAATTTTCAATTTGATTAAGTAGGTCCTGGGATACTAATTGAGCTATTATAATCCTCATTTTTTTTTCAAAGTCAACTCCACAATTTTTTGATAGGTAAACTCTTTTCTACATATTATTAGCTACGCATAACATATTTTATTTTTAAATTTCATCCACAGTAAAAAAAGTCCTAGGTTTTGTTGATGATTTTAACGCCCCAGGTATTGGACTACACGCGTGACTTAGAAACTCATTGGAAAGATTTGTGGTGCGACGATCTCATTTAGGTCAAATGACGACACTCTCCCGTGAAAGACTGCAATCGTTGTGCGTAAAATGAAATAATTACCTAATTTTTCAGTCATTTATTGTTTCATTTAAAAAATTATTTCACTTATTTATTAGCGTTGGTCTATATTTTAATTCTATTTCGTTAAACATGTTATTAACAACATGATGAAACTTCTCAATTTGTTATATTTATTTTCAGATGTGTTTTTCTAATATCATGGCCTTATGTTTGCCTTATATTGTCAGCGCAAAGTACAATATTATCTATCATGAACTCAATAAACGAGAAGCATTTAGGCAATCAGTGAAAAATTCTACTAAAATGTTTGAACTCACTAATGAGATTTTAGAAAATGAAAATTGGAGTAATCTGTTTGCGGAGAATATTGGAGAGCTACTGTTACTGACAGTTAAACATATGAGCGACCGGGAAGATGCGGAGCAACTGTTCCAAGTTAAATTGCCGCAAAGGAATCAAGATTATTATTATCCAAAGAGGATTTTATGTGCCATTCTAGAATATTTTAAAGTGAGTGTATTATAAATGTTATACCTTTTTTGTATATGGAGGCTTTAGTCGTCTTACTTACGTTATATTATGGTGATTTTAAATATTGCGTCAATTTAGCTGTTATCGTATCCCTTAACGTAATCTAAACGTCTTTATACTCTTTATCTATCCCAGGACCTCACGGATGGAAGCGTACTTCAGTATCTATGTATAAACCAAACAGTGACTGTATTCAAAATTTTGTTTGAACTGTGGAAAACTGTTACTCAAGAAAAGATATTTGAACTGAAAATACTGGCTCTTCATGGTTATGTTACATTCATTAGAAATATACCTTTGGGCCATCCATCTGACGCATTCATGTGCAATTATGCATGCAACAGTTTTATTCAAGTTATAAAAAACTGTTGTGATAAAAAAGAAATGAAAGCATACATTGATGGCTTGAAACTGGTCTTGGATCATTTGTTGCCAGAAACGGCGAGGCTTATGCGAAAGTCACTGCTAGAATTATTGCCTGTCCTAATTATCAAGAAAGAGTCGAGCTTCGAACGAGAGTGTACTGCGTTCTTAAATGATTTAGTTGAGAATATGAAAGATTACTTGAGAGAAAGTGAAGATGTTGTGGACTTCATAAATTCTATGTCGCAAAGCGGTGATAACATGCACTGCTCCAACTTAAGTGTCTTCAAAGAAAAATTAAAAACTCATAAATTAAGTTTGAATCGTCCTAGGTATGTACTTAATTGTACCTGTGTAAATAATAGTTATTTAATGTGCTATAGAAACTAGGGTGAATTTACGCTAATAAACTTCTTTTTCTAGCCACGAGACGTTATTGAACATTAGTAAATTTTTAAGTAGTAATAAAGATCATATTCGCAGTTTGTATTGCGATTTGGATTCTAAAACATTTTCTGAGGATTGTGGGACGAGTATCATACATCAGATTGTGCAGTCACTTTGTAATATACTAAAGTCATCGTATGATGATAAGGTATGTATGTCTTAAAGGCGAAGTTCCCGGATGGTCATATTTCATTCTTATTGCTAAGGACAGAAGAGTGACAAGTGAACGACTACATACTAATTTTCATAGAAACATTTTTTTTGGGACTTCAGATAATTACAATTTATGATTTATTATTTTTAGACCATAGTAGAAGCATGCAACTGTTTATCGGAAATCAGTTCTTACGATTTAAAGACATTGGTCACAGTGCCACCTGCTGACACAGAAACTGTAAGGACCATCAACCCGACACGGTACTTCATGCAAGTTGTTGGAAAGTCTCTTCTGGATGTGTTCTTTGATGAAGATCCCAATGTGACAGATGAGATCGCTGAAACTATGAATGATCTGCTGAAGTTCCTTGATGTTAATACTATTCCTGGTATGATATTCTATTATAACGATTATTTAAAAAAAAACTATATCATTAAATGTTCTGTGTAGTAAAATTAAAAAAAAAATTATTTCAGATTTGGAGTTAGTAGACAAAGAAATTTTGAAACCATTTTCTTCTTCAACTTCAATGAATACTGATACCCTTACTGATAGTATGACGTTTGAAGAGTATTGCAATGTGTGCCCTGAAGGAATATTCGTAAATGTATTACACACAAAAGATAATGCTGATTGGCTGAAAGAGGTCACATGTACTCTTCTGACATTCGTTCACTCATCAACTAACTATGTGACTAACTTGAGAAAAGTTTGCGCGTTGAAGGTAAGTTGATTTATGTAGTTCATACCTTCATGGCATCATCACCTTTTTTCCGATAAGGTTGAATGAGTGGTGAATCAGAAGCACAAGAGGTAAAGGTTGTTCGATTGTCGCTCGGATATGGCTAGAGAGTGGGGGACAAGATCCGCCGTGTAAATTTTGAAGTCGAACATGTAGTGAATTCCACAAATTCAACAGAATTCGCAAGCAACACGACTGATTGTTGTTTAGTGAATGGAAGTGCATGCCGTGGGTAGAGCACGGGAGAGGCAAGCAGGGCGCAGGGGTGAGACGTAAGCGCACCTTTTGAGGTTCTTGAGTTTGTCGGCTGGATTCGAAGTAATTAGTGTTTAATGCAGTATAGAATTTCATACAAAAAAATCTTACGACTCGAGTTCAGGCGGTGACGATCCCTTTACGAATTCTTAAGGGTGTGCAAAATCATCTATCTCAGTATACAACATTCCAAAAGAATTTTATGTTGTTTTCAGTCTCAAGTTTGCGGCCAGATACTGCCAGCCCTTGTTGGATTATTACTACATAGTCTAACAGAGAGACACGTCAAAGCAATCAGTGGACATATCAACAAATTCTTTAATAACGTTTGGGAACAAAGCTTCGACGACAAATTGGAAAATAGTGGAGACAGTAACTTTAATTGTAGAACAGGTGGGACTGTTACCCATGGCTACAAGACGATCATTCAATATATGCTTAATATTGTAGATTTTGTTCGTATACAAAGAAACTACTATAAGATGAGGCAAGTATTATGAACACACACCATCACACAAGACATAAGTTGCTTACCTTAGTATTAAGGGCTGAAACTGCGTAAAACAGACGCCCGTACACGCGCTTGTTCAAGCTGACGGTCCCCGTTGCGGAAACCGGGTTATTACCTACGCAGTGTTGCTAGTTCAACTTTAACGGTGTGCATGTAGTCGTGTCGATGGAGAACTTAATATATTATTACGTAGCAAAACGGGTGCAGGGCCCGGCTCCCCTCGACGGGTGCCCGCGTGGGTCACCGCATCGGAGCACTTTTGTATGGGACCGTGCGGGCTTCCACTTTACGCAGTTTCAGCCTTTAAACTTTAGTACTCATTAGTGGCTAGAATAAATATCAAGGATCAAGTTTAATTAAATATGATTTAGATTAGCACGTATATTCTTACTTTTGACCACTCTGAAATATTTTAATTTAAATTTTAGGCCGGGTAATGCGATGAAAACATTGAATTATCTAGAGCTTGACTACGACAAGGCGGCGTGGGCGGCGACTGTGGTAGACCAGAACTGGACAGCCGTGTACTACGGCGAGCTATGGGCACTATTCCAAAATGGCGGCGTTTCGCCAAACTCACCCGAAGCCACCTCAAGCTTACCTGGTGGAGAGAATCTACAAAGAATTTTTAGAACGGTAAGTTTTTCTTACAAATGCAGACAGCATCTTTCAAACCGTGTATTTCAGACGAAAAATGATTGGAATATTTTTGTTCACATCGCAGAAACTTACAGAGCGAAGGAATAAAAAATCCAGCACTGGTCAGGATGTTTGATATTTTTTATTACCAATGTGTGGTGAGCTTTTCTCATCTAATTTGCTGCACTATTATATTCTCATGGTGGAATGGCGACAGCGACTTTCGCAACCCAGTGCTGGGCACGCCATAATTATGGCGGTAAGTCCCCTTTTTGAGGAGTGGCTGGCATGACGCAGGTCCTCACCGGATATCGTAAGTTCGAGAGGTTCCTGCACCGGATTCGTGCGGAAGAAACGCCTGGGTGTCACCATTTTGTGGATCGCCCGGAGACACGGTAGAGCATACGGTAGAGGTGAGCCCCACTTAGGCAGAGCACCGCCGTGTCATCATGGTCCGGAGCGAGGAGGAATGGCAGGCGGTCGCCTCCTACTGCGAGGCAGTAATGCTAGCGAAGGAGATGGCTGCGCGCGTGAGAGAACGGCCCTCACGCTCAAGCCGCCGGGATCTCTATACCGATTTCCAGCCAGTGTAGGCGTAGTCTTGCGAACGGCGAACCATGGGTAGCACGCCGTCCGGTTGTCCGATAACCGTCCGGACCAAGCCCAAGTCGTTAACGGTGCGTAGTTTGCCACGCGCGCCTCAAGGAGATGTGAATTAATCGTAGGAGCCCCGCAGTGTCGAAGCCTACTGAGGCCATGGGTTAAGTAAAAGTTAACCCCAGGGCCCTGAAACAAAGGCAAAAAAGGAACAGGATCGGGTTTTAGTCAGTAAAAGTCTGACACGCCCTCGCGCTCCGCCCAAGATCGAGAGAAGTCATTGGATGATTTCCCACCATAAAAAGCCTTTTTTTTTAACAGTGTTACGTGTCCATCGGAGAAATAGATGCCATCGAAGGCTGTGGCACCGAGCACTTGACGATGGAGAATGAAAAGCGTAAACACTTGATAAACACTGGCCAGTTCACCGACGCGCTTCTGTTACACGACATAGCGCTGTCGTGCGGCGGCCAGCCCGACCAGGACCTGCACTACGGCGTCGTCAGGTCTCTGCACAAGTCTGGCATGCATCATTTAGCACTACAGTATATTAATTCATTGCCGGAGAATGACCAGCTGAATGACTACAAATATGAGTGTTTGGCGTTCTTGGGTGAGTGTTTCATACACTTTATATCTCATAATAGTGTCTATTGTTATCCCTAATTATTATTATGGATATGAAAAACTACAGTGGTTGTAACACTTTATCAATATTTCAGGTGACTGGAGCGTTTTTGTGGAAACACGTGAACTTGAAGAAAAGCAAAAACTAACAAATTGCAACCAAAACTCGGTAGTCAAAGCATTCCAATATTCTTGTTTGAAAAGTTGTTTAAATATCCAAACTACGCCAAAGAATGAAAGTAAACTTCTGATACCTCTGAATAAGGCGAAGCTTGCGGTGTCAAGATTATGCCACAACTTAAATATGGAGAACTGCCAGAATATATATAAAGTTTTAGAGAAACTTCATATATTTAATGACATAGAGGATTATTTCTCAGTGAGAACTGATCGTTGTCAAATGTCGGAGCTGCTTCAGAGGTGGGACATAGAAAACCTGCCCCAGTTCATTGACTTCAAGCATATTGAGGCATTGTCATCTCAGAGAGTGCTTATACTTGAGCATGCTGCGAAATCCCACAACAATATGTTGAACGAAATTGTGTCTTTGCAGATACAATATGCTAGTAAGTTTATAAGTATAGATGAAATCATTATTTTGCCACACAATTAATTCATAGACTGTCGTGGGCAGTCCAGTGATATATTTACCTCCACTAAATTTTCTGATTCGCTGTTTTCACTCTTGGTACTGTCTGCTCTAACGGATATTGACTAGGCCACACATTACTTTATTTTTTCTAGTATAAATTTTATTTTTCAAAACACGACGATTTGTATTTATTTTTCTTTTCTATAGAAATGGCGTTAAGTAACCGCAGAGTACAGATGGCTCAGCGCTTGTTAGCTGTAGCAAAGAAATCTCAGCTATCCGAAGATGTGACCATGGTCGAGAGCGAAATAGCATGGGCTAAAGGGCACAAGGAAATAGCGCTCTCTTTGTTACGAAATATTGTGACTAATCACACGCTAGATGCGAAACTTGCAGCCAGTTCATTACGGTAAAAATTTTATACATTGATTCATTTATTCTCATTGCCACTTACGCTACACTACTTTTTACTTTAGCTTCATGAAATCTTAGTTTAGTTTTGGTCACTCAAAAATGAACTTGATTTCATGAAAACTAAAACTTCTGTCAGACGCTTTAAAGCTCAAACAAAATTAAACAATTTTACTTATTTTTACATGTCTGATTTTTTAATAAGTTATGTCAGACAGCTCTGGGATCTTAGTAAGTATATTACTTTCATAAAATCTAAGTTCATATATGATTGACCACTTGTCTGTAGGGTCCTAAAACTTTAGGTTGCCATGGAAATTTAACTTTTATCTAAGATTCTGATTTTAAACACATGTATTTTTTAGATGTCTGAAAATGTATGATTTTATTAGGCATTGAATTAATACTTGAATTATTGTTGTTTTTAGACGATATGCGCTCTGGATGGCCGACTCGAAACGCGACAATCCACGTGAAATTATAAATAAATATTTACAAAAAAGTCTTGTTGTACTGGGAACTGAGAATATGGATGTTAGACTGAAAATCTACTACGATATCGCGAAGTTTGCCGATGCAGAGTATAAGCAGGTATGTCGACAAAAATACAAGCGTAATTCTGTTCAGAAGGACTTATTCTAATAATTATATTTAGTTAATGGTTTGGTCACATAACATAGTCACACATTTATTATTCGTCCTTTAACTTACAATTGTTCTAATATTTGTATGTGGCAGAATATGGCGAAACATGCTTTTTTAAGATACGATCTTAAATGTACCACGTTTTTTTAGGGTTCCGTACCTCAACAGGAAAAAATCGGTACCCTTATAGGATCACTTTGGTGTCCGTCCGTCTGTCTGTCTGTCAAGACCCGGCCATCATCATCATCATTTCAGCCGAAAGACGTCCACTGCTGGACATTAGCCTCTCCCAAGTATCGCCACAATTAAAGGCCCTATGCGTCTCGCATCAATCGCATCCCCGCGACTGTCACCAGGTCATCGGTCCACCTTATGGAAGCCTTTCCAGCACTGCGTCTTCCAGTGCGGGCTCGCAGCTCCAGAACCTTTCGGCACCATCGACCATCTGTTCTACGAGCAATATGCTGCCCACTGCCACTTAAGTTTAGCAATTGAAGGAGGTCTTTTTGGAGCCGGTCTACTTATCCAATATTTTATTTATAGGTAGTGACTTACATGAATTCATCAGTGTACGAAAACAGAGTCAAGTGTTTAGAAAATATGAAAGGGACCGCCTCCTCACTTGGCAACAAGTCTACTATGTCATTGACAAAGTAAGTTCTTTATTATCTAATAAAATAATAACCGACCGACCGACCGACCGACCGAGACCGAGATTCGATTATGGTGACCAATCCCAACCGAGATTGGCCAGATAGGTAGGGAGTATTATAATGCTCAAGCGTGAGCGCAAACACAGGTGGACTTCTTTTACTTACATAGTCCGATAGGAGGGTAATTGGACACGGCCGGGAAATGATCAGGCGCAGGGCCAATGGATTTACGTACTTTCCGAGGCACGGGGATATCACACCACCAACTCGCAAACTAAATTTCTAATGGAAAAATTCTAGGACACTTTTTGCCCGACCTGAGAATCAAACCAGACGCAATTATCTCTAAACTAATATAACAAAGAGGCAAAATTGATTGTTTTTATATTTGTAAGAGGTACACATGTGTATTAGAGATGTAAAAACCGTGAATTACAAAGATTTTTTATAATACCTGTGCGAAGCTGGGCGGATCGGTAGTAAAATATTAGTGTATATTGTGTTTTTTTCATCATTGTTAACAAAGAATATAATTCATTTCAGAGAGGAGAGAAAAGCCTTGGCTACAAATAGAAAATTTAAAGAACTTGATGAAGCTGAAATTGCCCACTCACAAGTGGAGAAAAACAACTTTTTACACTTGGCTATGAGGTATGAAGCAACCATAAGAAATGGTGATTACCTGTACATGCTGCATTTCACGACGAAAACCAATTTATACTTATAACAATGACATAAGAGTCACATGACACGATCATAAATTGCTTTATAAATAATTATAATCTATACTTATTATAGATGTATTACAATTAACTCAATTGTTTGATTTTTTTTTTCACAGATATTATTTACTATCATTAAAACAGTGCGACGAAAACAACTTGTCAGTGTTCCGAGTGATATCTTTATGGCTAGCTAACCAAGACTTTGAGTTCCATGATGGAGAGGAATCGTTTGAAGAACTGCTCAGTATGATACCTTCTTGGAAGTTCGTGACAGTGTTACCGCAGCTTGCACCGCGACTAACCGATGAAGATACGGCATTTATTAAAAATTTAAAGAAAATAATTAGTAAATATTTCATCTACTTATTTATTTTTGCCATATTTGTACTTAATTCTGGCTAAAATCTTAACTTATAATTATATTTTGGGAGTGGTACTTATAATAAGTAAACCTTTAACGGGTTGTACTATAAAATAATAATACGTAGCTAGTAAGAAACTAAAAAATATCAAGTCTACATGTTTTTCTAATATTAAAAAATCCCCAGAACGGTGTGCAATCGACCATCCCCATCACACTCTCCCAATCCTTTTCGGACTGAAGAACTCGGACAAAGACAGCGTGATCTTGAATGCAAGCGGTCGAAGCGGAGCGAGCGGTCGGAGCGGAGCGAGCGCTCGTGGGCGCGAACAACAACCGCGCGTCGTGGCTGCGCAAGCGCTTGTGAGCGAACTGCGCGGACATAGCGAACAACTTACTGCTGTTGTTACGCAAATGGAGAAGATGTGTGATGGTAAGTTCAGATTTTGATAACTGGGCAAAGCGGATTTCATTGGATGGTCGTTTATACCACATACATCGAAGGACTGGAGCAATTTGTCTGCTGCCCGTACCATTATAATTTAGGTATCTTCGGGGAGTGTGCGTCGAATTGCATAACCTAATTCCGCCTAGCCCGTTCCATCATCGGACCACCAGGCGTACGGCAATGCGCCACCGGTACATGGTGGACATCCCACCTATACGCACAAAACGTTTTGGGAAAACATTCATTTTGCGTACAGCTAAGGAGTGGAAATAGTGGAGTTCCCTGCCGGAATCTGAGTTTTCTGATGGCTACAACCCGGAAATCTTTAAGTCTACTAGTTACTTCTAGGTAAGCGCGCTCCATCCTCGACCGCATCGTCGCTTTCCATCAGGTGAGATAGCGGTCAAGCGCGAACGTATCAAGAATAAAAAAAAAACTTCAAGGTTAGAGTGAATAGGCTCTTAATAAACTAGTACGCTTCACCATCAACGATTGCATCACTAGTTTATAGATAGCAGTCCAGCACTAGTTTATATCAATAAAAAAAATATTGTTCTTCCATTAATGTGAAAGTGCATCATATAGGACGGAGTTTGTTGTTTATTTTAGACTTTAATCTTAATATTAGTAATTCGAAATTTGTTTGAAGGAAAAACCGCGCTGCATTGTACTCCGTCAGGTTTCGGTTAAACTCGAAGTAAAAACGTTTAATTTCACTTAAGGCGTATTTCTTGGAGTAATTTAAAAAAAAAAAATTTTTTTTTCAGCCATCATTAGCTTCGCTAACTTCGAGCCGCCGGCAGCGACTAAGAACATTAGAAAACAGAAGATACCCGATACGGAGAATATCCACAAGATTCGAAACCTAAAAGCAGTTCCTGTGCCCACAGTCACACTTCCGATCAAGAAAGACTGCAACTATGCGAACATAAACAGTAAGTGTTCAGGATGGGGGGGGGGGGGGAGGGGGTGATAGTGAAGGTTTTATAAATTACCAAGATTTTTTTTCACATTTTTTCACTTTTAAGTGAAGACATAGTATTTCGTGTCACAATGTTTGTTATCGAACTCCTCCGAAACGATATAACCGATTTTTATAAAAATTAATGAGTGAAAATAAATTATTCACCTACCCCCACCCCTTAATTTTTTCTTTGATAATTTATATGGCAGAACAACGTTTGTCGAGTCAGCTAGTATCTTTATATGATTATCGAAATAGTACAACTGTGGAAAATGGCGGTTGATCAATCTTCACTCTGAAGCTAGTATTAAGGTGAAAGTGGACCCAGCCGTGAGAACGTGCCAACTCGCCAAATGGCGCTGAAGTCAAGTTTTTATTACTTTATTCTTTTTATTGCAATTGGAGCATTATTAAGTCAAGGAAAAGTTTTTCGCAGAGGTATACATAGCACTTTACTTAAGCACTATAGTAAGGTAAGTAGGGGTAGTAAGGTTGAATGGTAGAATGGTAGAAAATGCCATAAGGCTGAACTAGTCGCGGGCTCGAACTCATTGATGGGCGTGGCCAAAAAGCATGCTGTCTCATCTGATATCGTGTCCGACAGAGATATTATCAGTGTTTAGACGCTTGTCTAAACACCGTTCCGAATTGAAATGATTTTAGACAGTGCGTAAAAAAATTACGATTAGTCCTTTGCACGATCGAGTTGTATGAAAAAACCACTGCATACATCAATTAAAAATAAATTTTATAGAATTCTTCGGTAATTGAGCTTTGTCGGTGTCGACTTCGTTTTGGAGATTTTACACGATTTTTGTTACTTTTGTACATCCAAAGTTGCGTTAAAATTATCAAGGAAAACGAAACTTTGTTGGCTTATAACTTTTTAATGGCATTTTTTTTTTAATTTTTCGGTTTCCGCACATACTAAACTAATAATAACATAAAACGATATCTCATGTTTAATTTTGGAGGTACAATGTGGAGTAATAGCCCCCCGAAATTTGTATGTGCAAAATTATCGACAATTTTTTTGACTTTGGCATTAAGTCCGCTTCTGTACTTTTGTGTGCCTAAAGAATCAAATAAATAGTTTCAGTTAGAATCAAGTAGATTTTGAATCAGGCAATAATTTGGCAAAGTTTAATGAAGTTGAATTTCTGATTTTAGCAAATATGAATTTTAACCATCAGCGCCATCTACCAAGACCACTGCCACGCTCGGGCGCTTAGCTTTCACCCTAATAAGATTCAACTGTTAACCCTTTTATATCACAGTGCCCTAAAAATACTTTAATTTATTAGCTCTACAGTCCTTCGACTCACACTTCGAACTGGTCGGAGGAGTGACCTGCCCCAAGAAGATAAATTGCACAGACTCGTCTGGAAAACTCAACGTATTGTTAATAAAGGTAAATATTACTAATAAACTTTAAATGATTATTTATTGAATATTGTTTTATATTATGAATTTTAAAGGCTCATCAGACCCGCCCGACACCCGACCAGCACCATCTCATCGCTCGATAGTTGGTCGTCACGTTGGTTGGATGCCGCGTGTCAAGCAGTAAACGTTAAGTGGTTTACAGGTTGACGCCTTGTTGTTAACCAGTAAACGTCAGGTAGTCAAGGAGTGGATATTGCGTTGTCTGCGAATAGATGAGTAATTTATCAAGGAATGACGGGAAGATCACACCCATTCCGCCTGTGTGGCCAATGCGTTTTCGTGCGTGAACCATTCGTTGAGAGCACACAATCCATTCGGCACCAGCGAGTGGGCAACGCAAGGCAAGCGTGCGAGCTACGGGTCACCACCGAGTGGTCCACTCGCCATCCGCGCGTGCACTCTATGCAAAGACTAACTAAGAGAGTATAGATGAGAGATGATGCTAGTCGGTTGTCGGGTGACGCTAATGAGTTATGTCCTATATGATAATAAATATTTTTAATTATATTTTCTAGGGTGGGGATGATTTGAAACAAGATGCTGTTATGCAGCAAGTATTTAGTATAGTGAATACCTTGTTGGAGAAAAATCCGGTGACCAATAAGAACAAACTGCTAATTAGAACTTACAAGGTAAGTTTCTTGATAATGAAATTCCGCTTTTCTTGCTGCGTAATATATTGGATTTCTGTGCTTAATACATACTACGTTATGGTTTCTGAGTTTACCATAGCTGATGGTATCACAAACCACTGTCATATAAACCTCGAATATAGTCAATATGCACACGCTTTCGTCACCGAAATAAGTCAGGGGTTACATACACCCAATATTTTATATGAGTATGTGGAATAGCAGAATAGCTGATTTTAGAGTTTATTCAACTCAAAAATATCTATCTAATTATGTAACATAGATAGCTATTGGAAGGTGGGCCCAGGATTTGCTTCCTCTCTATATTAGGCTCCTACCATAATATCAAACTAATATTATAAAGGTAAAAGTTTGTGATTGTGTATATTTGTTAATTCCTTACGATCGAACGGCTGGACGGATTTCGATGTAACTTGGTACACGGGTAGACCATGTCCTGGAATAGCGGATTTTATATCCCAAATGTTCGCATGGAATAATTTAAAGCCACTGGCAGCAACTAGTAATACAATAATATAGATTTTAAAATATTTTTTAAATGTTTTGATACCATTTGTGCAGAAGTGTGAACCATCTTTTAATACTTATTTACTACACATAATTTTTTTTTTCTATATTAACAGGTCGTCCCAATGTCTCGGCTGTCTGGGGTGCTGGAATGGTGTGAGGGCACTATCCCAATGGGCTTGTATCTTGTCGGACAAGACAACACCGGTGCCCACGGCCGCTATCGTCCTCAGGTATGATATAAATTCGTTTTTATTATTCCAGGAACTCAACAGATTTCTATTAGAGACTGTTTCGTTCAGAGAGCGATCAGGGGTTCTTGGCTCAATTTTTTTAAATGTTTTTATCCAAAATCGCAAATACTCGTAGAAAGAAGGCAAAAAGAAAGAAAGAAAGGCAAGCAAATACAATTAACAGTATAAGGATGCACACAGTACAATGTGACGTCACCGCGATTAACTTGCGTGTGCTCAAAAGAAATAGCGAGATGTTCCCATCACGCCACCACTTTTCCTCGAACCAATATCTGGAATGCTTATTACTGTTTCATTTAATAACCAATTTCGATGCTGTTTTCAGAAAAAGATTCTTTTTTGTGTTATTTTTTGTTTAGTACGATAAAATACTGTATCTACAAAAATAAGCACAGGCAGCGTGTTGCGGTGTTCCTGTTCAAAACATGAGCCACATATTAGAATACCCCAAGTGCCCATCCACCCGCACTTTGGAGGATTTGATGAGTGCTACCGATGCTGCTATTAATGTAGTCACCTATTAGGCCCAAACAGTTTGACGAGTTTACCATCGAATCGAAAAGAAGAAGAAGCACAGGCAAATACTCAATTATGGTGGCAAAACTTGCATTTTGGAGTTACAATCGCATTGGTCAATCTCCAAGGTTAAGAAACGCTTGCAGAAGTTGGCATTTTGATGGGTGACAACGTTATAGAGATTCCTCGGAAAGCCTTTAGTCCCGGCTATCATTTGTAGATCTTTGGTAAAATCTGACTTCAGTGTTGCTAAGTGGTATCGTGTCACGTTATCACGACACAAGCAAAAACAAAATGTTGTAGAAAAATAAGGCGAAATGTATTTGGTTACGTATTCGTATATTGTACATACTAAAAACTATATGACACCATTTTTGTTTGTTTCGTATCCTTTTATTTATTGAAATAACCGATTGAACACTTATCTTATTATTTACACAGAACTTTAAAACCTCATACCGTAAATCGATAATTTTACATAAAAGATTATGTTCTTGGGACCCGTCGATTTGTCAATATATTACTTACTAACAGTGAAGTGTAGTGCCAGCATAATAAACAATATCATGATGCAAGTAAACAATATTAATATTAAGTAATTTACAGGATATTTCGTGTATAACCGCTCGTAAGAAAATGATGGAATGCAGCAATGATGGCCATGAAGTGAAGTTTAATGTTTTCAACAAAATAATCAAAGAATTCAAACCTGTGTTTCACTATTTCTTTACTGAACATTACCTTGATCCGGTCACATGGTATGAGAGAAGATTGGCGTATACGAAGAGGTAAGAACTTACATGTAGAATTTTTTTTTGCTAGCTTCTGTCATCATTCTGCTCATATCTGTATTCGCACAATACGGTTTTACCTGCCAAACAAATATTCACATACTGGCCTGCTGGTCTAGTGGTCAATGGTCCGTTGTGTGGTGAGCATGATCATTTGTTTTGTGTTTGGGTGTAATTCATCTATATTATGTATGTATTTATAAATTTATAAGTATGTTTATTAGTGGTCTAGTACTCATAACACAAACTCAGCTTAGTTTGGGACTAGACGGCGTTGTGTGATAGTTGTGGAATATTATTATTGTTACTTTAACCAGTGAAAACCGCATTGCGCTGAGTTTTAATACAATTGTGCAACAACAGAAATATCGACAAAAACTAAATTCGCAAACATTGATAACATCATGTTTTACAAATTAATAATCCTGTATTTTTGTTCTTATTCAGTGTTGCTACCTCATCTATGGTTGGTTACATACTGGGACTAGGCGACAGACACGTGTACAACATTCTAATTGACAAGAGGACAGCTGAAGTAGTTCATATAGATCTAGGTAATAAAACACATATTTAGAAAAATATTGCGTTGTATTTCTACATTTATTTATTAATAAAACAGGCTTGCGTGTGGTTTTCACAACTTGTTATAAATTATTCCGCAGGTATTGCCTTTGAGCAAGGCAAGACATTGCCCACTCCAGAAACAGTGCCATTCCGTTTGACGCGAGACATCATTGCTGGGTTTGGATCCAGTGGCACTGAAGGAATATTTAGAGGGTAATCATTATTTAGCACTACATAAAAGTTAGACCAACAACACCCTAATTGCTTTAAACACTAAACCACATTTTCTATCACAATCGATGGAAATTTCTGATTCATTGTATCATTTATGTCAAAAAATTCGTCTGTCCGGCAGCGTAAAAGACGCAATTAATACTGTTAAAGTAACAAAATGAAAGGCCCTGTACATTTATGACGACGAAAAGGAACTAAAACTTAAAATCTTGCATCGCACTATTAGAGTTCGCTGCGCGATAAGAACATACGACAAAATCTATGGGCCCTGTACCTTAAATCTATGAGATAGCTTACTTTAAGTGAAGGAAACATTATTTTATTTTAAAAAGAAACAAACATGCATTCACATATTTCTTGCCAAGGTCACCCAAAAAAAAACCGGGAATCTAACCAGCTAAAAATTAAATATAATAGACACTCGTCGTTTTATTCCTTTATTATGGAGGTTTTCTGGATTATACGCCTTGTTGTAATACGTCTAAAGCCATTCATATTCTTAAATTGAGTTTTACGCAGGTACTCCGCTGAGTTGTCCAGGCCTGCTGTTGTCTAATTGCTTTGTTTACTAAAGACATTGCTGCATATTAATTTGGTAACAGTACAAAAGCTTACCTACGATTGTGTCATAAATTGCAGATGCTGTGAAAAGACAATGCAGCTTCTCCGTGACAATCAAGAGACATTGCTGACAATATTAGAAGTATTACTGTGTGATCCTCTGTACTCCTGGTCAGTAAAAACTGCGCAACAGAATGCTCCTGTTTCAAGCAGGAACACTAGTGTAGTCTGTAAGTAATCGTTTATTAGTTCCTTTTATTATCACCATTTTTTCTACTGTCTCGTTAGACAAGTGGTCCTAAGTACAAGCTCGATTGATGACCAACATCTCTTATGTTTGATCCTTAAACACAGAAACAGAAATGATAAACATCGAAATCCAGACGTTTAACACCTTGTTCTCGTGTTCTCTTCAGATCAATTTGTTCCCAAACATTAAAATATTTTTTATGTTACGATTGTTTATGTTTAGTAAATCATATTATTATTTTTGGGTTATCAGGTGATACCGACACTCCCAGCGGCCTAGCCAAGCGTGCGCTGCTGGTAGTGACAAGCAAGCTAAGCGGCACAGAAGACGGCGTGGCCGGGGGAGTGGCGGTCGCCGGCCAAGTCGCGCGACTGTTACACGTCGCCACCGACCCTTTCAACTTGTGCCGGCTCTTCAACGGCTGGCAACCCTATTTATAAGCACCACCTTTTAAAAAGTTCAAGTTCAAAACTCAACAACAACTAACACTATAATTTAAACTGTAATTAAAATTAATGATAAGAATATTTATAAACCGTGATTTGATTCTATTATGCATGTTAATTACCACAATTTTAACAAATAAATTTTTATTTTATAATTCTTGCAAGTTTCATTTTGGTTTCCTGATTGTTGCTCATGGGCTGGTTACTAAACTATTGAAATCTAACAATAAGGAGTTTCCTTTCTTCTATTGCTGTTGCTACACATGACCTTATTGTTCCAACTCAATTTTTTTACGACCAAAAGCTAAGTAAGTATAGATTATGGTGCGTCCACACCTGGCGAATGTGCCACTCGTGAGCCGCTTGCGAGCTGCGCGCGATACTCTTTGGGTTACAGCCTAAGTTTGGTGTGCCGCTCTAGTGCAGCTCTTGCGAGGTTCAAGTAAAGCGCGCTTGAGCTTCTTTCGCGTTTGAACTATGTATGTATACCGCGCGCGACACGCGGGCACCTACTACGAGCCTCGAGTACTGCGTGTAGCATGCGCGCGGGCGGCGCAGGGGCTTCGTACGAACATGAAATGCACGCGCGCAGTTTGCCAGGTGTAGACCCACCATTACAATAATAATCAGCTTTAAACGTTTCCACTGTTGAGTCTCAGACCTGTAATTCAGGTAGATTCACAAATCGTCTAGCTGTAAAGGCAGCTCATAATTAGCACCCCAAAAATATAAAATTAGATCTAAGCCAGCACATATTTATGTTGGAAACCTTTTCTACCAACCACACTGCTCTAAAGGAGTTTTGTCTTAACTGCATACCCTTCAGTTGCGCCCACTGATAAGCACAAATACGCGAAGGTAGCCCACTTGATCTCAATTCAGCCTCTGTCAAAGTTTACCGATCGATGAAATGTAACGAGAGCGCTAAACCTTAAGCTGGAAAATCAACAAAAAATAACTTTTCTTGATTCAAGCGCCCGGAGGGGTGTCCCTGTTTAACTCACGCCTCAATACTGTGTCGGTAATCCTTGCCCCTTCTAGTCAGGTGGTCGGTAGTTCTACCAATGAGTTCTACGCACATTTATGCCAGATTGATTGTCTATGGTCCCTCTTTTTTTTCATTGGCTACATTTTCCTGGGCTTGTCAATAACATATTCGTCAAATTCAGTTTCCATGGTAACGACGGTAGTCAACTAAAAATAATTGTACCTAATTTTTTGTTTTATATTTTGTTGATTATGCTTGTAAATGTAAACGAAACGTCTGTCTTCTCATGGCAGAATTGCATATACTAGGGCAACTGCATTGTGCTTCGAACTTTCAAGATAAATCTTCCCTATTTTGTCGATATTCATTTCAAGCCGGTATGTTGATGTATTACGTAATTTTATTATTATAGGCACTTTTATTTTAATATTGTAAAGGCCAATATTTCATGTTGTTGCTTTTGGCTGAAGGTGCTTGTATTTTTGTACTACACGCCGTTTTATTTACAGGCCCAAACTGGACAGTTATTTCAGGTTGCCCTGAGGGGCAGACAGTCTCAGGTAAATTAGATTACGAAAAGACTGTTATCTGGGCACACCCACTTGATATACACTACGTAACAAAAGGGGTCCAAGGTACCTATGTAACATTTTCTTATACTTAAATGGCTCTGTATTATTTTGTTTTTATCATATTTTAATATTTATCCAAATAATATTCAGGTTGGCCGAAATTATTAGTACAAGTGAGCTGCCTCGATTCTATAGGACGATCTTGGATAGTAGGATATGGTTGCTGTAATTTACCTGCAGTGCCAGGCCCTCACAATGTCCATGTAAACTGCTGGGTACCATCCTCAACTTGCATCACTGATAGAATTCGACAATACTTTCTTGGTGGATCTCATCAGCTTATTCAGAGTGATATTGTTAATTTAGGGTTAAACCGGTAAGATGTATAAGCAATATGCTTTCCATCAATGATCATACAGATTACTTATATCAACATTAATTTTTATATCACTTTTATTTACAGATTTAAGTTAAGAACCCAGTCAAAAGGGACAGTTCAACTGCAATTAAATTTATTACTTAGGAATTTTAGTCAGTTTGGCGTAGAATATAAGTGATAACATGAAAATCATTACCTATTTAGCTTTTACTTTTCTGTCAATACTTATTCAATTTTGTGTTATGGACTATATTCAAGAGAAAATTCAGACTGAAGAAACTGCAAAACTCGATGTTACTACTCAGAAACAAATACTAAGTGATTTATTGAAGAATATAAGCAGTAAACCTCATGCTCTTTACTACAGGACACATGATGTTATGAGCAGATCTCTGAAAAACACATCCCCATCAAAGATTTACAGTAATTCTTCTATGTCAGATGTTACTTTAGGAACAACAGAGGGCACCACCACTATATTTGATGTCCTGTATGATGAGAACACTTCAGACACAGAAGCTACCACGGAATCAACCACTGAAATGTATACCACAAGCACTGAATTTGATAATCTCACAGAAATAACATTCTTTGAAACCAAAAACAAATCATCTAGTATTCCTAGTACTATACCAAAAATTAAATTTAGTTTGAATTGTGATTGCAATTTATTGGTAAGCAATTAGAATTATTTGAAGGATTTATTCGCACTTCGTACTGCGTTCGCAGTTGGTCCCATTCACACCGGGTCCAATTCGCACTGGGTCCTTTCGCACTTAGTCCCATACAAGTAGTTTGTAAGGGAAGAGGTAGGTTTGTGGACCAAAGTGTTATATAACATCACGCTACGACCAATAGGAGCGGAGCATCAATGAAAATGTTGCAAAAACTTAAAAATATTTCTTTTGAGATCTGCTGCGTAAACAGTTGAAATTCCGTGATACATAATTTTTGCGTAACTTTAACCGGTTACGCAGCCTACGCAATGAAAGCTCTTTAGAGAAATATTTTTTGAAGTCTTTGCTACATTTTCATTGTCGCACCGCTTCTATTGGTCGTAGCGTAATGTTATATACACTTTGGTCCACAAACCTACCTCTTCTCTTACAAACTACTTGCATGGGACTAAGTGCGAATGGGACCAACTGCGAATGCGGTACGAAGTGCGAATGGGACGAAGTGAGAATAACCCATTTGAAGTACCCACAGTATTCAAATGCTGACATCTGAACGCAAGTCGCAGTTGCAATTCATTGCTCAGCGACATTACTTTAATGGACCAAGAAGTATCTTATCCAGTGTATAATCTCTTTTTCCAGTACAAAGTATGTGATATAAATTGCTGTTGTGATCAAGATTGTTCTGATTATGAACACAAACTATTTCAATGTCATGAGACTAATAAAGCGGAGACAGAGAACAAAGCAACTGATGGTTGTATTAGCCACATGCTTGATGAGCACAGATATGGGGGCAGTATGCTTGATAATCTGTTTTGTGTAGTCAAAACTAATTTACCCAGTAAACGCAGTATTAGAAAGGTACTAGTGTAAAATTATGATTTTTATAAAACCATGTGTATCATTATCAGCTAAATATTACTGTTTTTTTTCAGTATGACGATGCACCAATGGGTACATATTACAAGTGGCGAAATGACAAGCTGAAGCAAAAGTCATATGAATTTATAAAAACGCTATATAAACAAGCTGATCCTATTTGGCTATTAAAAAATGGAATAATTTATTATTTAGGTTAGTAACTTTTAATACCAAGAAAATTGTCTTGCAGATCATAGTCTCAAGAGCATTTCATAAAATTATGATCATACATACCCCTGCGCATCAGTAGTATAGTAACACTTGCGCTTGCTCTACGAAAATCGCCCTAATTGCATAATAATTATTATAATTATTGTGAGATGCTCAACTGTTTAATTTTTCAGATTTTCCTGCACCGATGATCAACAATTACTGTACCGATCGCGTACCAATAGCTTTTCTTAAAGAAGAGAAAATCACATGTAATGTGAAATTCAAGGATCTAGAAATGTTTAATATTTTAAAAACTTCTGAAGAAGCTATGGTTATAAGTGCTACTAATAACACCTTCAACAGTACTGTTTTGGTATTTATAATTTTTATTTGTATTGATTAATTATTTTAAGTTATGCTTCATGATTTGTACAGAGGAAATTATTTACAGAATTGCACAAATCTTCACTGTATCAATTGGACTATCCTAGCATGTGAAAATGGGCTTTGTTGGAATTACAATAAGACTTACAATGAAGCGTCGTGCACTGAGGATGTTTGTACTAATATAGCATTGAAAATTGATTACGGCTTCTATTACTACGATATGAAAATTGTGAACGCGACGATAAAATTCCATTTGCAAAATACATCGCATGTATTGCCTTTACTGATGCAAGAAATCAGTGTACATTTTTATTTGGCAAATAAATCTATAGACCATGTTATAGAATTAAGTGGGAATCCAGGATATGTTAATGGTCTGCCAGTTATAGCATCTTATGTTAAGACAAATCACACAGACAATTTCTTCAATAACACTTCAGAAACATGGCGGCGCATGTTATTTCCCGAAAACAGAAATGGGCTGTGTGTTTCATCGAATACATCAAATAGTATTGTAAAGTTTGGAGTCAACAAAAGAAGTAAATGCCGTTATATTTACTCGCACACAACATTGTCGAAGAAAAATATGTGCAGTAATATACAAAATGAAATTATTGGACTGTTAAGACTGAACAGTAATATATCCATTTCTCCTTTTGGGAATCCACATGATATAGTCGATGATAACTGGATTGACTTGCTTGTGGACGTGAATAAACAAGAACCAATTTATGGAGAATATAATGAAAACACTTTGAAACTTTACTGTTATAATTTAATTAATAGACTTTCTGTTACTTTTATGTTCGCTAATGTCAACGAAAAGTCATATACAGGACAGAATAAAATCCTGTCGGCTAGGTACGAAGTAACCGCTAGAAATATTAGTTTTAACATTGAAGATATTTCGATCGTCATTACAGTTGATGTTAATTTCGTGGATCTGTCAAAGCCAAGTATACTTGAATATGCTGGAAGTCCACATATCAATATTCATTTACCCAGAGATTTCTTCTTCCCCTTTCCCCAAAATGGCTGTTTAAACGTGTCCAATACTTTTATTGTAACAATATACTGCTTTGTCATATTATTTCTTTGCAAATAAAATAACTCTTGAATAATAACTAATAATTTTTATTTTGAAATAATTTAAATACTTTTGTTACTTCTATCACTTCTAACTTGGCATCCCCTTCAAGGACTTAACGATCTTGAGTTTGTGGTGGCCTGAAAATAAAACCCATTTTAGGTTCGATTAGACCACGTCAACCCAATGAGCTTGAAGAATTAGCGAAATTCAAGAGGCAAAAAAGAATTTAATAAAACATTGTGTTATAAAGGAAGTTTTTAATATAGCCGCATCAAGGAAACGAAGTAAACTATCATAGTACATGACGTTAAGGTACTAGAGCTATATTGGTATTTACAATATTTTTACATAATTAATCTTCAATGAATCTTTTAGTCTAATAAAATATAATGAAAAGCAAAGAAGACAGTAAATATAAACTGAAGCTGCTTTTACACAAATCGATCGGAGCAATGTTTTGATGTCGCTACAAACCTATGCGACGTAAGTGTAGACTTTGCGGTCGTCTGGCGTGCGAGCGAGATACTCTCGCTCAATAAGCCCTTCGATGCGCTTCTTGATGACCACTGGCGACGGCAGGAAACGTGCGCGCAGTTGCTCCGTTACTTCGGCGACCAGAAGTGTGTGCTAAGGGGACATATGTTACATATACAATATACGAAGCATATTTTATTACTCTTATAACGAACAGTTACAGATAGATAAAGATATCAATTGATTGCAAAACTATGTCATGAGTAATTCTATATATTACGTACCGCCATCTTCTTTCTGGCTTTCATGATGCGCACGATGGCCGCTTCGATTTCATGTTTACGATCTTCATCAACTTTGTTCCGTGTTTCACGTCGCTCTGGTTCAGACTCGCCTTTAGCTGCTACAGTCTGGATCTTAACTCTGAAATAATGCAAAATTTTATAAAATCTGCATCATGCACTATTTAGTCTTCTTCCTGATGATACTGGCACATACCTATGTAACTTAGATGTAAAGGCGTCGTTGACGTAAAACTGATGTGACGGCTCTATCTCTTTTGTTTTCGGCTGCTTAATAAGCACCCTCTGGGTGGGCTTTCCCATCGCTAACGACTGTAGGGCCCGGACAAGATCCTTCTCTGGAATATCAGTCTCGTTGAGTATTTCCTGCAAAAGTAAATGAACATGGTGAAGGCGAGTACTCTACGATGGGACATGCTCCAGATTTTTGTGTCTGTGAAGTTAGGCTGTGGTTAGTTTTTGTGCTAAATTAGTTGGAAAATACGGTGATATAATACTACTACAGGAAACAGGAATAAACTATGCGTCGATTGCATTTTACTTTCCTCTTTAGTCCAGTTCTAAATGAGAAAATCCAAGTTCAGTGTTACAGACACAAAAAAGTGTGGCGCATAGTGTAAACAGAAATGACATACCTCATAGGTGAGTCGTTCGCGTTTATTGAAGAGCAGCAGCACGCACATCTGGAAGGTGGACACCTGGATGATGTGGCGGCGCGGGGCCTGCGGCGCGGGCGGCGAGCGCGGCGGCGACGCGGCGGCCGCGCGGAACGTGGCGTTCAGGTCGGCGCTGCCCAGCTGCGGCTGCAGCGACAGCTGCCGCCCCGAGTGCTTCGCGAGGTAGAAGCTGGCACACACAATCTCAATGTTCTCTAATTCGCACTTTACGGGTCATCACCTCACCCTTGCATCGCGGAAACTTTTATGTAGCTAGCAAACAA
Source organism: Mythimna pallens (assembly GCA_961205895.1). Lineage (NCBI taxonomy): Eukaryota > Metazoa > Arthropoda > Insecta > Lepidoptera > Noctuidae > Mythimna > Mythimna pallens. The sequence continues at coordinate 14,514,268 of OY540830.1, read as the reverse complement.
TACTACGAAGACCGAATGCAAGTTAGTTAACCTTTTTACCAGACTGCAAGAAGGTGTATTATGTTTTAATTACATGACGTCACACGTCCATTTATCATCATACTAGCTAACCCGGCGAATTTCGTATCGCCTAACAGTCAATGAATGTACTATACCTTTCAATATAGTCAACCAGTTGCGTTGAAACAAAGCCTAATTTATCAAGTTACACACGATTTTTAATGTGTAAAATTTATCTATAACCATTTCGTACATTTTACGTGATACGCGCACAACTAAAATCTTCTACAGATTTATTATATGTATAGATTTTCAATATATTTTCGGCAGTTTGTCTAATCAACTCGATTTTCCCAATTATATAGTAAGTAATTTTTATCCCCTTCCAAATTTTAAGATCTTTGTGAAAAATAATGAAACATGTTTTTTCTTTTAGTATCACTTAATACAAAAAAATTGAGATATCATCACAAAATTGTCCACCAAAAGAATGTTTGTAGACAAAATGCACAGCGCGTGCCGTGTCGGACACAAAGCGGTCGTCGTATGCGCGTGGCTCCGGTTCCAAGCACGCCGCACCACCCCGCCGGTATGTGACCACGCAAATTAAAAATTCTGGAAAATTTTACCTACCAATTTTATTTTAAAAATTGAATCTTTGAAACTTACTTCGTAAAAAAAATTTGGAAGGGGATAAAAATTACTTACTGTATATACTTAAACAATATCAGCATAATGCTTAGTCCCGTTCATTAGCATTACGGTTTGTTCACAAAATTCACGGCAATGTAGAGAGCAATCGTTAAGTAAAACCAGCTATTGTTATGAGTGTCAATACATTGAGGAAAATGGTTATAATCCAGATGAAAATCATCAAGTCTTGATCTTAAATATTTTCTTAGAAGGTTTCTTACCTTCTGAAGACTTCGAACGCACTTCGAGGAGCTGTAGGTATGTTGCATTTGGGCGTCGCACTTTGTGTGGGCCAGAAGCCAGTTGTTAGCACTCGCACTGACAGATCTACGCCATGAAGATTGATCTGAAAGTACAATACATTTAAAAAAAAGTATTGAAAGAAAGCAATCTCTATAATAAAGAGCTTTCGAGTGACGCCGCGACTTACAGTTGCTTAAGTCAGCTCGATTGAAGTTAAAAACAGAGGCATTAACAGCCACAAGGTATTATAAAACAAAGATTCACCCCAGATGACAGCACATGTTCCTTGAACTCTTCCATTATGGTGTTCGAGACGGTCATATCTTTGAACATTCCTTCCAGCTTTGATGTGAACTGACAACCGCATTCAGTCTGAAATGATTTACATATTTTGTTGTTAGATATAATCAAATAAGTACTTGGTCGGTATGCAACTTAATTTGGATATCTATGTAATAAAAGATGAGTATGAAGACAATTAAAATAATTTTAAGAACTGGACAATACGTTTCATCGAGACAGTGCCGTATCTAGCCTTCTATACGCCTGGTGCTAATTTCTGAAACTGCACCGTTTAAAAAAAATCTGAACTAGTAACTTTAAGCCACCTGACGAAGGTTCTCACCGGACATGAGTGTTAAGGGAGATGCCTGTTTCGGATCTGGTGGGAAGAAACGCTCAGGTAACCATTGTGCAAGACGCCAAGAGCACAGTATGAAGCATATAGTGGAAGTTTACCCCACTTGGGTAGACCCCAGCCGTGTTCTCGTGAGAGAGCGATTAATGGTGGCGATCTGAGCGTCTGGCCCTGGTTCAGGCCATGGTACAGAGCGAGAGCGAGAGGGAAAGGGAAACTATCCTCCTGATGAAATGAACGATACAAAACTTGTGCTTGGTTTGATCATTTCTGCGCCCATCAGGGTCTGCGCCTGAGCACCACTGGCACCGCACGACACGACACTGAATTTAGATACGCTAAAAAGTGTGCGATTAAAGAATACCTCGGATATTCAGAGACAGTAAGTCATTGCAAGTTAAATCTGATCCAAACTCACTGTTCTGTGGGTAGTTCTCTGTACTCATACTCATCTCTCTTCATGTCTATTCAAGTTAACCATTCATTTAGTTAAAACTAAAATACAATACTGTGTAACTAACAATAAGGCTACAATACTGAATCCTGCTTAAAGTCTTCGTTCTCTGCAAAATTCTTTACCTAAAAAGCTTTTTGGAAATGAATCAATTTAGAAAGATACTAGCAAAGAATAAATTTTGATATTGAATCAAAAGACTTTAAGCAGACTTTTTACAATAGAAAAAGAACTACTAGGGGTATATGACACAGGACACTTACGAAAGATGTCCTTCTATAATTAGTAAAGAATTTTGCAGAAATATGTAGACAGGACGGGGAGGTCGGACGGATTGTTCATTTAATCACTTATTGAATTCTCTATTTGCGAGACATCTCCTATTATACAATGAAAATCTCGCGGTTCGACATCCTTAAGTAAACCTTCTTTCTGGGAAAGGTTAAAAACCAAAATATTTATGAACAAATTGTTTTATCTTGTCAACTAACAAAAATAAAGAATTTTGTTGATATCATAGTGTACAGTTGAAAGACCAACCTTCAGTTTAGAGATCATATTCTTCTCACTGTCGTCAGAGACGGATTTGTTGAGCAACAATCGTTTAGCTAAGTGCTGCTTGTAGTAACGCTCGAACACGTCTTTTTCTTGTAAGAACCTGAACAGTACCATAGTTTTGTCCAACACTGCTTCGATTTCTTGTTCACTCATCTGTGAAAAAGCAAAGTTAAAGAGTTCCAACATTCCTGATAGTTAATCAATCTGATATATAAAACGTAAACTTACGCCTTTTTCACCCTTCTTCAGTTTTCCGTCAATGAACAGCGATAGAAACTCTGGAGATTTGCTGTTCAAGTTGAGGAAATATTCGAAGTCTGATGCAATCATATGTTTGAAAATCTTGTCGTTGTTGAATGAGTTTTGAAGGAAATGATCAAATCTGTCCTTCAAGTCGAGAAGATTCTGTAAAAACAAAAACATTATAAATGCTTGAACCTTCATTTTGGGGAATAGAATTTTTTTATTTAATTTCGTTGCAGTATATTCCATGCTATTTGTAGCTAAATGTCTAGAAAATTTATAACATCAGATGATTTGGACGCGTACCGAGAGGACTGATTAGAGACGGCGCAGGAGAAGAAAGTTTGCCCAGCAGTGGGACAGTAAGGGCTAATTAAAAAAAAATTTATGTAAGGTTTAGTCATAGCACAAAAGATCCAGAAGGGTCGAAGTGCTCTGGTTTTGAGGCCAGCCCCACATCAAGATAAGATAAGGTTTAGTCAGCCCATAGAGTATACTTCCCATTGCTGGGATGTTAGGCCTCTTATTTGTGACATATTATAATTACATGACAACATTTTAGAACATCATGTAGAAGAGAGGCTAAAAAGTGATGTTCTAACCTGCACAAAAGTAATAGCGTTAGTATTATGATGCGTGTCAGTGACGAGCGCGCGGCCCTGTTCCCGCAGGTGCGCGGACACGGCGTCGGCCACGGTGCGCAGCCCCTCGCCCACGCGCGACAGCAGCTTGTACACGCACGCCAGCTCCAGCGTGCGCGTGTGCATCAGCATGTGCACCACGCCTGAGTTCTCCATCTGGATGGGTTGCAGAGTTAATGGTTTCAAATAAAAATCATAGATGCAATATACGAAGATGTTGCAAAGCTTAAGTAATATTTCTGTTTTGTCTTACTCCTGAGTGTCTCAGGTCCAGATATCCCCCACAGTGCAGAATTGTGTTGTTGATAATGGCAACATGTTTGCTCTGCCTAACGAGAAACTGTCGAGACTAACTATTCTTTCAAGGAATATAGGAGTCATATCATATTGTACCTCAACAATGGTCTTCATATGCCTCTCAATGAGCTCGTGCTCCAGCACGCTAACGACGCGCGGCTCGGTGCTCTCGTCGAGGTAGTGGCGCGCTCGCTCCGCTTCCTCGGCGATACGCGCCTCCACGCGGTTGATGTACACTGCTGCGCTGTTTTCCGCCAGAAACTTCTGAGATTCCATCTAAAAGAACACCATGGAATTAGGCTAGCTATATAAGGTCTTTGAAACTTTAGAAAAGAATAATGTTCCCATTGGATCAATGGCATTATCATTGTTTTGGTTACAGATCAATAGATTACACTATTAAGTCAAACAGCTGTGGAATTCACCTGTCAACCAAACACAATCATCAAGAATTATGGCAGTATGCCCATGAAAATTATTACGCTGATTGCCAATTTTGTTTGGCTGGTGACTGTGTGTTTATAATAAACATACCCTATAAAATTCTGAAGATTGGTGCAGGAATGGCTTCTCGAAGTCTTCCTCGTAAACGGCGCGGGAGTTGATGCCGAGCACCATGAGCATCTGGCAGGCGTTGCGTATCGCCAGCCGGTCCACCACCTCGCCGCGGCGCTCGCGGGCCACTAGCTCCAGAAGGGTTTGACGGAGGTGGTCACGGATGCATCCGTAGCGGACAACCTTAGGGTATCAATGTATAGCTGTAGCATTAAAATTTTTTTTCATGCGCCTACTGCATGAAAAAAAAAATTAATGCTACAGCATTTGATTTACAAGTCTTACCATTTGATAGTGAAAAAAAACTGGGCAAGTGCGACTCGCGCACTGAGGGTTCCGTGCAAACCTACCTATGTAAACAGTTTAATTTCTAAACGGAGTTTCGAAGATTTTTCCGGTTTGCAATTTTTTTTTTGTGACCTAACAAGAAATTCACTGTTTTCAGAATTATTCCTATATCTGTACTATAAGACCTAGCTTTATGCCAAATTTCAGGAATTTGGGTCAACGGGAACTTCCCTATGAATTTTGATTTCCTTGGAGGATGTCGAAATATACGTTTTTTGCGACATAAACGACCATATCTTTTTTTTTCATTAACTTAGAAGTTTGATTTTTTCACAGCATCAAGGGACCGCAGACTTGACTATATCTTTTTAATTTCAACTCGACCTTCACGCATTCCCGAGATAAGGGGTCTTGACAGATAGACAGATGGACGGACAACAAAGTGATCTTATAAGGGTTCCGTTTTTTCCATTTGAGGTATGGAACCCTAAAAAAGGGAAGCATACATTATAAGATATCGTGTTTGTTCACTAACCTGATCTCTAAAAATAATAAGTCCCAAATTATAAACATTGTCCACTTCATTTTGTTGTACATATACCCTGTCCATGTACATGAGTATGTCTCGTATCATAACCATACTAGTTTGATGGTCTGTCCAAGCATTGTTGAGGGTTTGGAGGAATCCATTGTGTAATGAGTGCAGAACATCTTCCCTCACCTGAAAAAATGGACAAAGGGTGTAAACATGCATTTATTATAACATCTGTATTCATTAACATGAGTAAATATTTGTACCTTTGTTTCAAGATGCTGAGTGACCACTTCCTTCAATCCAGTGTAAAGTCTTTCACCATGCTTGTGGAGCACCATGGTGTAAGCATTGCGATAAAGTTCTTCAAAGGAAAGTCCTGAATTGTTCTTCTTTTGAATCTCTTGTATCGCATTCTTGAGTAAACTCCATATGCTCTCCACATACTTCTCATCCATAGTCATCTGGAATGTTACACAGTACATGTTTTAGATCCAATCTAAACTATTTAAATGCACTCAAACTTTTTCTTGAATTGTATCTACTACAGACCCATGTGTCTGGATACATTTGGTAATATGGTTCGGAATAGTTCCACACTTGAAATTTTCTCGTCATCTTGAAAGTTAATATCTTCGGGTGTTAAAGCAACATTGTTCAAAATTAAAATAGAAGTTCAAAAACATTGAATATGTATAATAGGAAAAAATATAAATGTTTATCTTTTGATTGATTTTCGCTCCTGTCATCAAAAATATAAATTATGACATATTGAATACAAAAATTTTGTTCTAAAGGCAAATAAATTGGTTTCTATTTTTAAATCATAGTGACAGTTAAGTCATATTAACATTTTAAGTGTTGCCATTCTACCATTTTGTTGAATAAACCTCTTTTCTCTTACAAACAAAAAGTATGTTTAGTCATTTACTAGCTGTATACTTCAAATGGAGATATTATGTTATAGTTGATAGATAGGTTTATTCTGCATTGTTTATCTTGGTTTTAACAATTTTATTTGGGGTTGACATTGAATTACATAAAATAGGTTAGCCACAGGTGTGTAGTTTACAATCACAAGGTTTCAATACTTATGTTTTACCAGGGATTCTATTTTAGCTAAATTATAATTACTTGTATAAAAGTATAGCAGAGTAGATTAGTTTTGAATGTTAAAACAAGATATTTACTGTGAGTCATCATAAGTATCCCCATACTATTACTGTGACAAGTTTTTAATAGAACTTTCAGTCCATGAGTAACATGCTAAAAGTAATTATATAAACCAATTGATAATAATGCCTGGGTTAAAAGCAATTAATTACATGTTACCAATTGTGTTTAATTATGAAAACTTTAAAGAAAAAGGTTCTTGATGTAAATCAGTCTTTTCCAACCTTTTTTATTGGACGACCCTTAGGTAGGTTAACTGTCATCGTCATTGACCCCTAGAAAAAAAATTCCAGAAATATGAATGTAATAGATAGTACAAGGATTTTTTTTACATGTTAAACTACACTGCTGCTGACCCTAGGTTGGGAAAACCTGATGTAAATAATTTAAAGATAAACAAATTGCACAATTATTTTTGAAACCAACAGTAATGCTTTGTTAGTGGTTGTGAGTCACAAAGCAATAATTATTACATTTCGAGCCAAGGGCTGATATTGACGACACGTTAATCAAAATGATTGACGGGGCGATACTCACTGGGAAAGCTCGAATCCTCATCTTGCCAGGTTTGTCCTTAGGTAACGTACTCTTCATCATTGCGGCTACGATATTTTGTACCAACGAAACACTACACAATTAAAGAAGATTTGATCACTGTTCATTTGTTGTCGCGATAACACATCGTTACTCTCATTTACACCTGCAAAGAGAGTTTTAGTAAACACAACGAAAAAAAGTAATTTGGCCTCAAACTAGTCCGCTGTTCACTGTTACGCCAACATGTTTTTGTTGACTTTTAATAAATATTTATTATCAATGGAGTAACAATTATTTACAATATACAATACAATTTAGGATCTTGTTCTGTAGGTGTCAATTAAAAATAATAAATTCTGAGCCTCAGTCATATTTAGTGAAGAGTATATTGACATTGACAGGTAAAATAACTTTCATCTCTTTCGCTCTAGTGTGAAACCTCATATACAATAGCGCCACCTCACGTTTTTGTGTGACGTTCATTTTTGATTTCCTTTTCTCTGCAATGGCTATTATTCAGATTCGTACAAACAGAATATGCAAGGTTGTAATAACTTACAAGTAATGAGATTATCCACTTCTAGTTTGGTCACAAATATTTCACTATCGCAGTATTTATAGTACATGTATTTTTCCGCTTTAGCATGCCTATTATTTCTTCAATTGTTTCAGCTTTCTGACGAGACCATAAACAAATTTGTTTTTATTTTTAAATAGTTTTTGATTTGATTGTTTGAACATTTATCTTTTAGGTCTTGATGAGTCAAGATTTGTCTTTGCTTTAAAGCATTAAAGAAAAGCTATAATGTGGAAAACAGTGATAAAAAAGTAACTATTTATAGCAATAAGCACAGTGTGTGTAATAATTCACAGTTCTTGTTTTTGCTGTATTGCATTGAGTTGCGGCCTATCTAAGGATCTTATATACCCTACGGGCTAATTGGATTGATTACGAAGCAATATTACAAACTCTAAAGTGTACTTTATTTTCATTATTATTAAGTTTATACTTTTTATTGACAAGCAAAAGGGGAAAAATGTATCGAGCAAGACAACGAGAAAGAAGTAGTGTGTTAAGATAGAGGTAAGAAAGGAATTCTTACCTCTATCTTAACTAGGGTAATCATAAAGGAGAGGTTAAAAATAGGCTATTATTCCGAAGGAACACCAATGTGATATAATTTATAAGAAAGCGTTATTTATTATATTTATACGTTACTCGATCATAATTAAAACTGAATTTTTCAGTTCTCGGTTTTTATAAAAAGTTGAAAAATGTTTCAGTAAAAACCTCAGACCAATAAAAAACTATAGGCAAAACATTGCGCTCCTAAAAGTGTGTCACGTAATATAAAGCCGATCGGCAATATGAAGCCGGCCGCTCGGTAGTCTGCCGCTAGCAAGCGAGAGCGCATGACGTCGTTTTGTTGAGATAATTACGAAATTATGCCGTTCTGTGTCATAAACTGTTGCAAGAACAATTCCTTTTTCCAAAAAAAGGCTTCTGGGATTACTATACACAAGTAAATAACGTTTTTTTCTGTATATATTAAATAAAATCGTAAAACTTTCTGAAATAATGTCTCAGAACACGCCATTGTGTCGGTGTTGCAAGTTAAGAACATTATTTTTTTCCAAAAATAAGGGAAATTGTAATTTTTTACGGACACTACAACAAGGTGTTTTTTATTTATAAGTACGGCGTCATCCAACATACGGTTACGCTGGATGAACCGCACCTAATCCGATAGTCGTTGGATATATATTATTATTATATGTAAGTTTTGTGTGTTTTTAAAATTTATAATTTCACTTAATATGAAAATGAAATTATCTTTCATTTCTTACAACCTAGATAAACACTATACTATCTACACAATAATAAAATTTAACCAAAGTATATCTCTCGCACTTGGGAGTCGCAGCGCAACGCTTGCAACATTTTTTCTCTAGCACACATGTGCAAATCTCCGATGTCATACACCAAGTTACGCACACAAAGCCAAAAGTCCAAAACTAGTCCTCACTTATTTCGTCGCTTTTGTTTACGACAACTCCGTCTATACTTTTTTATTCGTCTGAGGTAAAAACAATACGCACATTTTGTTATGTTTATTCGTTCATACGCAATAGAATTATTTAAAATGTAGCTGAAATACCCTAAGTTTTTATTTTGATTTCAGCTGTCGTTTTATGAAATAAAGACAAAATATATGTGTTATGCGTTTTGAAGGGAAACCAGAGATAAAAAATATATGTGTTATCAAGTTAGTGCAATATCAAAACGTGTCAGAAGAAGGTGAAATCCGTAAATGTCAGTGTCCGTAAATGTTTGTCAACTTGACAGTAAGCATATTGGAAACACTTTTTTTTTCTCTTCTAATTTTTTTGTAACTTGGCTATCTGTGTAACACACAATGGGCCATTCGATTGTCATTTCTTGAGCTTATATTAGGCATCTCCAAAGGAAGCGTCATCAAGCTTGCTTGGCAGGAACGCTATGTCTTTTTAGACGAAAGTATTGAGCGCTTCCCGTGCCTTACAGCCTTGATGCAAGTAGGTTTACGTCTTTACAGTCTGGTCTCATACTTTTTACTGAAGTTGACAATTACTTGCTGAACTGTGTTCAGGTTTAGCTCCATGTGAATATATCTGTTGCTGATGTTTTGCGGAATATTGAGTATATTACGCAGAGTTTTGCTCTGGAATCTCTGTAATATCTCTATGTTGCTATTTTTTGCTGTTCTCCATAGCTCAATTCCATAAGTCCATATAGGTTTGAGAATGACTTTGTAGACGGTCATTTTACTTGTTGGAGATAGTTGTGATTTTCGTCCAATCATCCAATACATGTCCCTAACTCTGGCATCCAGTTGTTTCCGTTTGTTCCATATATGTTTCCGCCATGTAGGTCTACAGTCTTCGGTTCTTTTTGCGGGATTTCCTCATTATAGAGTTTAATTGGGGGCAGGTCTTTCTCCTAAGAGTAAAGACTTGCTTTGGTTTGCTTTTATGCGCCATTTGTTTAGCCACGCTTCAATTTCTAATAAGTGGGCTTGTAGGTTCTCAGATGCCAATTCAGGGTCTTCATGTACCGATAAGAGAGCTGTATCGTCTGCGTAAGTAGCGATTGTATTATTAGGATGTGTAGGAAGGTCGGCAGTGAAAAGCACATATAATACTGGACCCAAGATGCTTCCTTGTGGCACGCCAGAAATTATTTGGAAATTTTGGAATTGGAAACAGTTGATACATATTAATTAATAGTTTTTGAACGCACAAAAGTTAGCCAAGAACGGAATTTTCCTGTAATACGAACTAGTCTATGGACACACTAGTAGAAAGAGACAACCTAGCCTTATGTATCGTACTCTTCGGTACGTATAAAAAATTCTTGGGCCTATCTATGGATAAGCATGACCACAGAACACGAATATTACTATCCTCGCGAAGAATGACCCTAATGACGACATTAACATTTCGAACTGTACGAAGTGTGTACGCAAATCCTATCGAAAATTAAACTGTGATGATGATATTATTTACATTTATTGTATTATCTGATGTATAAATAACTTATTATACTAGCGGTCCGTACGTTACTACGCGTACGTTGTTCTGCACGAAAACTGGCTGAAAAAAAAAAATGAGAACCCGATTGCGCCGCAGCTACCGGAATCAATTATTTTATTTTCAAACCGTCTAAAGACTCACACAAAATATAAACACACAAAATTATATCCAGCACACATTCAGTAGAATTATATATATAAAGAAGAAGAAGCTAAAAAAAATAAGACAGGTAAAAAAAGTAGTTTCCCAGGAGTTGTGTTTTCATTGGGTTAACCTTTATTTTAAAAGCTTGCTTCTGTAAAAGTTAGCTAGAATTAGGATAGATGGCGTTGCCTGTCACTATTTTGCAATTCAGTGGAAACGATAAAACGTGATAAAATTTTATGAACACCGTTCAAGGTCAACCAAGTAAAAACAAACATTGTTTATAAGAAAACTTTAGGGTTACCGATGTGTTTATCGATGATCCGTCACTGCTCCGCAGGTAGGAGTTAGGTTCGGTTAGCAATTACGGTCGTACGGAAAGCCGAGGATAGCTTGATTAGAAATGTATGAGTACGTACAGTTGTATTTTCATAATGCGTAAGAAAATAGATATCTAAAAGGTATTATCCTCACGATGGATTTTCGGCATTTGGTGGTAATTCAACGGAGATTAGCCAAGCAATTACACAGAAGATATTCCCCGCATTCCAAATTACGATATCAGCGCTGTTAGCGCGACAACAAATCACCTGATGTGTGTGTCGTGGCCAGATCGTTAAATTGATCACTTTTTGGAGGTAAGCGGAACAGAGTGTAAAGTGCCGCAAACCTCCGTTGAAAAGGGAGGATTCTCCGACCAGACGGGTGTTATGTCTGGTCGGAGAACAGCCCGAAATCATCTATCGGGCAGTTGCCCTGCCCGATAGATGATTTCGGGCTGTTCTATATGTTCTAAACGCGCGGAGAACTTTGATTGCGCGATGCAGGATGCCAGGATGTCTTATGTGACGCCATAGATGTCGCTACAACTTCATGATGTGACCGGCCATATCATGAAATGGTTGCATTTCATGATATGGCCAACAAAAACTGGCCAGATCGTTTATACGTCAACGTTTCATGATATTTCAATCAACGTTTGGCCATATCATAATGTAGTATATTGTAGGGTTTCCATGCCATCAAGGGTTTAATAAAAAGATAAATAAGACATTTGACATTTTGGTTATATATGCTTATAAATAACCACTAAATAATACTATTAGAGATTGAAATCTACTAACCTGTGAAATACGTTCTGAACTCCAAGGTTTTTTTACGCTGCGCTCGTTTTTTGAATGGCTTTCGTAAAATTCAAGTATTTTTTTATGGTAATGACCGTAACCATTTCACTATATCATTATTATCAATAGGCACATTATTACTAACAGTTTTATCAGAATATTGATGCCATGATTCATATCCAAAACAAAACAACATCAGCGACTCTAACGGTGGATAATGTAACTATTTTACGATATGATCAGCCATGTTTGGCCATATCATGAAAAATAATCGCGCGTTTAGCGGTTCATATCGTTAAACGCAGATTGTTCATTGATTTGACTTGCCCATATCATGATGTGGCCAGCAGACGAGTTTCTATATCATGAAATGCCACCATTTCATGATAATATGGCCGATCACATCATGAAGTGATCAATTCTAAGACGTCGTTTACGGTAGAACGATTGTTGGTGCGCTAACATCGAAAATATCGTATTTCGGGACGCGGGGATTATAGTGCACATATACACATGTACAAAAATAAGTTGATGTACATATCTTTCTTTATACTCATATTCGGATGTGACAGCAATACGACTCGACCGGGAGAAAACAGCTGCTATACCAACATCTTTATTAGGTACGAAATTTACGAGGCACTGGGGTGTCACATCGCCAACATCCAAACAAAGGGGTGCTTTTGAGAAACTACAAATAAAATAATACAATCCTTTAACACTCTATAGGTATGTGGACCAAACGGGCGTTGTGTCTAGTTTGGACAACTGCTCGTTTGGTCGGAGGATCCTCCTTTTTCAACGGAGGTACCACATACTTCCGAAATTTACACCCAGTTCTGCATATCTCTAAACTGGCGACCCTAACATGATTTTTGGCTGTTGCATAATGTTCTCTAATACCACAAAAATACGAAAATGCAGGATTTTGAATTTTAGTTTCTATGTGGCATCATAGATGTCGCTACAACACCTTGTCGGAGTTGGATAACGAACCAAAGACTTTACGCTCAGGTGCATGCTATTTTTATAAATTCGTCATTCCAACACGATTCCATTGTCATTTTGATAAAAGTTCGTAATCTGCTAATTCATAATGATCGATCATTGATCGGCCAATGGTCTTGTGGTGAATAGAATGTCAATATCGAGTTTACTAAAAGCAATGATTGCACAATGACGTTCTAATGGTAGGTCTCTGTAACCGTCCGGACCGAGCCCAAGTCATCAACGGCGCGTGCTGTTCCACGCGCGCCTCAAGGAGATGTCAGCAAATGTAGGGGCCCAGCAGGGTCGAAGCCTACTGGGGCCAAGGGTCTGATTCTGAAAGGTAGACTCGGCCCTGGTACGAAAGGCAACGAAGGAACAGGAGTGGGATTTTAGTCAGTAAAAGTCTGACACTATCTCCCGCCCCGCCCAAGGGCGGGGGATTTCATAAGGTGATTTTCCCACCGAAAAAAAAAAAAAAAAATGGTAGGTCTCTGATCAAAGGAACTGTAAAAATTTTAGCAGATTACCGCATATATCAGATATTTATTTGTTATTATGTACGAGATTACCATTCTAAATGGAGTAAAGCAAAAAGCAATTTCTTTCAATGGAGTGTCAGTGGCTATTGGAAAGTCATAATGACGCCATTATATTAGTAGATTATCAAACTTGTCAAAATCAACAATTATGAAATCAATGATAGACCATTCAGACAATATTGTAATATCAGACTTGAGGCCCTGAAGCCGTGCTACGCGACCAACAATAGTTATATAACTTCAAATACAATGTTATACGTTACCTACGCTTTGTTACGGGTTATAGGAAAGGAATATCAATCATTCTTCTTCATGGTTGGTCAACGTAGATACTACGCATAGGATGGAGATTCTCGTCCAAGTGTCTCTTAGTCGCGGTATGTCCGGCTGTAGTCTTGTTGACGGTAAATGTCCGCACAGACAATGGCTATTTCCACATTAGCAAACGTGGGACATGGTTTCATATATTTTCTAACAAATACTTTTAAATATATCGTCATCGACATGATTGTCAGGGCGATATCGGCGGAAGCGCGCGGCTGATGTAGTACCTAAGTTACCGGCGGAACTACCTCAAAATTGCCTGTTGGCTGTCGTTTCGACATCGTCATAGGGATGTCGGCAGTGATGAAAAATATGGATGTATCGATATTTATAAAAATATCAATATCGGCCTCGATATATCTAGGAAAAAATATCGATATATCGGTCAAACTTTCCGAGATTGGAAATCGGTTTTAAAATAATAATTTATTTAGTACTCAATAATATACCTGTGCCGATACCTGTACCTGATATAAAATGATTATCACTTTATTTACTTAATGCCTACAAGTACTTATAAATTATATTTTTAATAAAAAAACAGTATCCCACCGGTATCAGGAACAGGGTCCAAGATAACGGCAGTCAGGACTTCAGAGAATGGAATCTCCTAATAATGAGAGCTTTGTCCAGAAGTACCTATCGCTTTTGAATCAAGCCGCCTAACGAGAGCCTCCTAAGAAGTTGGTCTTTCTCCTAAATGATTATTATTATTAATGTGAGGACGGCTCAACTAAGTATCCGACATACTCACACACTGCTGGATTTGCGATTTTCACTTTGACTCAACTAATGGTTAGTGTAAATTATTTATTAGATCGTAATAAGGTAGTTCATAAGTCTTCGGATATCGGTGCCAGTGTTCCCAGAAGGATAATGGAGCTAAGGCAAAGTTAGTTCTTGTTGGGAAATCATGGTTGACTGGTAGAAAATGCCTAAGGCGCCTCTAAAGTCCTGCTAAAGTCAGCCTCTGTACTTTTGTGTGCATAAATCAATTAATAAATAATAAATAAATACATCATCTGACGTCTCTCGCCCTAGGGCGGAGCGCTAGGGCGTGTCAGACTTTTACTGAGTAAAACCACACATGTGTTCCTTCAGTTGCCTTTGCCCTCTAGGACCACAGGTAAACTTTTCAGAAGTCGACCCATGGCTTCAGTCCTGCTGGACTCTCGTGACTTGAGCGCCACTGCAGCACCCAGCAGGTGTGGAAAATGCAACAAGTACTCTTCAGATTAATAAAACACAGTTGAAACTTTCAAATAATAACTTTATTATTTACCATCCTACTAACACTAAATATAAATATATTAATTTGCTGTGGTTAAAGGTAGGCAATAAATAATTTAGACAACATGGCTATATGTCTAATAATTTAGATCTCTACATCTTTGGGCTGTATAATTAAATCTAATGTTTAATTCTGTGGCTCAGTAAAGACACCGGTTTTAACATACATTAGTTTTTGTGTTTGATTGCAACATAATCACTGTTCGGGCGCCGTCGGCTACCTTCGGCACTCGTTGGGCTGCATCGTCAACATCGCGCTAGACATGCGGGGCGACAGGCCCGCCATTACTTCACCAGCGAGAACAACGCGCGCGCCTGAACAATCACACTATTATAGGCGAAAGTTTGTATATGTTTGTGTGTGTATGTTTGTAACTCTTTCACGCTGAAATGGCTGAACGGATTTGCATGAATTTTGACACGATTGGCACAGTGATTAGCGATTGGCTGTAAAGTTGCGTGTCTGCGTGGGTTTGATTCCCGTACGGAGGGAGGCCAAAGAAAAGATGGATGGATTGTGTGAACAGTGATATGAAAGAAAAAGAAGTTAGTGATAGCATGACGGTTGACAGGATAGAATGGAAGAAAAAACATGTTGCGCCGACCCCAAATAAGATGGGGCAGGAAGATGATGATGACGGAACAAATATTTGTATGGCCTACAGGTAGTTGTACCGGTTCTCGGTGTCTTGTGTAAGAGAATTAATATGTTTTTGAATGTATCCACGATTCAGAAGTAATTGCTAGTGTGGGGCTGCGTTTTTTTAAACTGAACTGGTGAATCTTCGCATCTGGGTACCAGTAGATAAATGGCATGGTGTAATATCCATCAGCCGGAGTTTCAAAGGACTTGTTTTTTTTTCTTTTGGCTACCCATAGTTTGTGTATTTATAGACACTTGAAAACTACTCGACATTTTGAAATCGAATTCTCTAGAATCAATCTCGCCCAATTATTATTTTTTCATCCTATCAACAGGAAATTATGGCTAGCACACTTATGCCAGAGTGTATATAAAAAACCCTTCAGCATACTTACATTCCAACGTCAGATCAGTTAATAAAAAGAAAACAAAAATAAAAGGAACATTTATGGTTCACGTTTGAACATTAGGTACTGACCATTTTTGTGCGCAGAGCCTCTATCTAAAAGTATAGCAACATTTCACCTAAAATAAATCTTATCACCTGCCAGAGTTACTTCACAACTTGTTTCTAAAGTTCTAAAAACTATTGGTATAGGCTATGACAGGAGCAGTGCTACTCGTTGTACGCAGGGTGTGCGTGAAGGACCCATCGGAACAGCAACAAAGTCAGACACGCTAATACAAAGAAGGAGATCATCACTCGAAGATTCTTTTCTGATCTCTGGTCCCTCTCGCTGGCCCGCAGCCGCTCCACAAGACCGTTCTGAAAAAAAGTTTTAAAATTTAGTGTCTATGGAAAATGTTAAAGTATTTTTTTTTATTTGCTTCGAACGTTTTATGCATTTAGCCAGAAGCTAGCTTTTGTTTACTAGAAAGTATTTCGTTTTTGATACGGCTATGACTGTATCACATTGTTTTTCATGTTTCTCATGCATGATAATCAATACCTACTGCAATAAAATTCTCAGTTCCATTATACCGAGATCGCAGTTGTTGCAATGATTCATATTGTACACTCTAGATGCTAAACAACACCAATTTTACATCACAATATCCACTTAAAATCAATTTGCTAATACATATTTAAAACAACCACTGAACTTCATTGAAAGAAATCCCGTTAAAAATCCCAAGTTTGGAATTGTAAGTAGGTACTATAAGTATGTTCCTACCTACTGTGGAATAAGGGTAGCACAAAAAACTTAATAACATCATTATTCTTCATTTTGAGTTGGTGCTCCTAAATCTGAAGGGCACACATGTATCACGTCTGTCCCTCAGTGTCATCAAATTTCGGGAATACCTGAACCATGATGACTTTTTTCATTGACAATATTTCAGGCATTGAAATTAGATAATCAATCAAAAATGAATAAGTATAACAACTTTTAACATGTTCGATTACATGTAGATAATAATAACTTTTTATGTAATCTAACATATTAAAAGTTGGTACACGTATTTGGGTTTTAAGTCACCTAATAGGTACCTAGTACCTATAGGTACCTACGTTAAACTAGGCAGATACCTAGGTATAACTTCAAGCATAAAACGTCATAAATCGTTGAACTGAAGCATGACCTTTAGAGACTTTAGCACCTGGAAAACTTAACGCCGATATAATAACCCCTGGCATATCTGATTTCTGTGTGAACTTATCAGTATTTTGGCCTAATTTTTAGAAATAGGTACTATTTGAGGGTGATTTACCTATAATTTATTTCAGTTAATTTGACTGGTGTCACAATAAAAGTAAAAAAAAAATATAAATGAACGTTAAGGGACGGAGCAAAAAAAAAGGAAACATTATTTATTTAAACTAATCAGTATAATCTCTATACAATACCTAGATGCTCCAAAAAAGTGCCAAATTGGTAATGCTATCTAAAGTAAGTATAAGTACTGCTGCACACGTGGCAACTGCTTTCAGCCTAGCCTCAGTTTAGCACATAGAAGGCATCAAAGGCCAAATTCAGAAGAAAAGTAATACCTTTAGTTTTTTTTTAAGAAACACATGTAGGTTTCAGTCAGTAAAAGTCTGACGCTCCCTCTCGCCCATCCAGACCGAGAAAAGTTATTTGATGACTACTAAAATCTAAAAAAAGCGTGGGTACTAAGGGAGGACAAACATAGTATCTTCTGATTACTATGCACTCAAACATTCATTTTATATAAAGTATTTACAGGCACTGTTGAATTGCCAAGGGAAGGGTTACAAAATTTAAAAGCAAACCCAGTAGTGGGTTAAGCTCGCCTATGTACATCAACTGTCCTATTTTTATTATCTGTATAAAATTGTGTGTAAAATAAAGAATAAAATTATAATTTTAGACAACAACCAGAAAACATTCCCCTATCAAGACGGTATTTGAGTCGCTGTATATAAAGTCGTCGCCACTAGTCGTGGCCATTTGTGCGACGGTGCTTAAATTCTAATATTCTAAGTAGGTAGTACGCTTACGCGCTTCCAAATTATTATCGATCAGCCATTTTTTGACAACAAAAGATTGTTTTTAGTAGATAGGGAATTCAAGTATGTTGAAAAATATACGAAATAAGTAATATAATAATATTAAACAATTTCACACAATACCATCTAGTCCCAAACTAAGCAGAGCTTGTGCTATGAATACTAGACAACTGATAAAAATACTTATATATTTCTAGATACATACATATTATAGATAAATTACACCTAGACACAGAACAAATAATCGGTGCTCAGCACACAAACATTTGTCTTGAGTGGGAATCGAACCTACGACCTCCGGTGTTGCAGCCAGGGCCGCTAGACCAACAGGCCTGTCTAAATATAAGAATTAAGTGAAGATAAGTACCCATCCACCGTGAGATGCTATCCAGGAACCAGGGTCCTCGTGTAGTAAGTCGGCCATGGCGGCAGCGGGTGCTGCCACCAGCTCAAGTGCTGGCTCGCCCTCCGCAGCCTCCGCTGCTTCTCTCGCAAGCGCCCCGCACACACAAAATACAGCTGCAATCTGAAAAAATAAACTGACTGAACTACTGGGACTAGGAACTTGAAATTTGGCATAAAGCTTCCTTTCACAATATAGGCGAGACCTAAGAAGGGGTTTTTGAAAATTCAAGTTTTAAGGGGGTGAAATGGAGAAAATTCGTTTGTATGCAAAATTTTATTCTTTGGGCCCATATACCTGAAACTTAGCATAAATAGTAACCCAAGTAAATAAATAGTACATTTGCACGTGTATCAAACGACTTTTTTCAATACACTTACGAAGAAATGAATAAACGGGGGTTGACTCTGGTGGGTCGACGCGCGCCCAGCCTGATACGATACACAACACACAACATTACACAACAACAACACACATTATGGCGGGGGAGAGCACGCGCACTTTTCAGCACTAGTGCGGAAAACAGTCTATTGCGTGCCTTTTTAGGCAGTGGGATAAGAGCGGGTTCTCGAGTAAGTGTATTGAAAAAGGTTTTTCATTATTCGTCGTTTTTCAAAACTACCATATAAAACGATTTAGGGGGTGTCAAAGGTTGTATGAGAGAATATTATTCCTTGGGTTAATAAAATTGAAACTTCGTACAAAGTCTAAGTGAAATGAATAATAAAGACTATCATTATTAGATTTTAATAATTACCCTCAAAATACAGTTTCAGGAGAGAGCAAAGTCGCAGGCCAAGTACTAGTTAAATATATTATTATTATTATGAACCTTACAGTAATACCTGGAAAATAAAAGTTTCTTTTAAAACCGTGAAAAGACGCAGCGGATGGGCCGAAAATCATAATGGCATTCCGTTATTTTTCTTACTCTAATTGACTATAAATAAAGAAAAGTAATTAGAGAAAGTAATCTTCGCATGGGCCTCCCCTAGGCACTATAACATCGATCGATCCTGGGCATCTCGCATTACTACGGGATACTATTATTGAGTATTGTATTTTTAAATACGTAGTTGATAGGGAATATTGCCTCAGTAATAACTCACTGAAGTTGTAGATATTATGTAGGTACAATTGTAGTTAATGACTCCGTTTTCGGACTAAATAACCTTGGCATTATTCATCGCAGGAAAAAATGGCGTCTATTCCTAAACGAAAAGATCACGGTAATCTGGAATTCATCTCATTTTATTACTACTTTTGTTTGTATACCAAGATTTCAATAATAGCGAACGCCTGGGGCAATTATTACTTGACTGGAATTCTCCATTTTATTTTGCATCTCGGGTTTCAGCAGATTGAAAACCGCTGAACTACTAAAAACACAAGTTTTCGATTTTGTACCTATTGCGTGTTTATTCTTCTTGCATTTTACTGTCAGCGTTTTTAATGAGCCTGTATCGTTGTTGTGCGTTTGTCTTTTAATAACCTGAGTGCTTTTACAAAGTTTTTAACACAATCTTCTTACACATTGTAAACACATAACATACACAAATTACACTTTGTAGAACTACTAAATAATTAATCATAAAAGTGACACCGGTAGATATGTCATGGCTTAGGTGGGTAATAAATCTGCTCGAGTTCGCCCTTAAGAGCCTCCAACCCGACATATAAATGAATTTATTTTGTGTTGAACTAAACCAGTAAAGACCTCTAAAAATCTGCTATTTTGAATGAACTTTGACCCTTCATAATGTATTTAAAAAAATTAAAATGTCAAAAAAATATAACTTGCAAATTTAATCAAAATTCTGAATGACGAATTTTTTATACAAAAACTTTTGCAGTTTAAAAAAAAACGCGTATTTCTTGAAACAAATTTTGTGAAATGAAAAGTGAATGACTATATTACCGAGTGCCAGCAGAGTTTTCAGGTAATATCTCTCTGTTTATGCATTGCCTTTTTATGGCGCTTGTAATCAATTTGTGACATTTGATTTACCCACTAAAAAGGAGTAAAACAACTTTATACTCAAAAAGAATTTCATTACGAAAAAAAATCACTTCAGGTTATTGCGTTTAATAGTATAAATTGGTGTCTTACTTAAAATTTCGTATTTAAATATACAATTATATGTACAAGTTCAATAAATAAATCGTTCTTTCAAATAATTATGTTTCTATTTTGGTTTAAAAAAATAAGAATGAGGATGCATATCATCCACAATCTTATTTTTTTAAAACGATTTTAGCTACTCCATGGTCGCCATTAGATGCGCGCGTCTATCTTTGGCGGGATATCTTTGAGTGAAGTTCAGTGGCTGTTTTAATCATTTGCAAATTGATTCCTGGTGGATCATCATCATCATCATTTCAGCCGAAATGATGATGATGATGACTTGCTGACTTGGTAACGGTTGCGAGAATTCGATGGATGCGAGACGCACAGGACCGTTAATTGTGGCGACACTTGGGGGAGGCCTATGTTCAGCAGTGGACGTCTTTCGGCTGAAATTATGATGATGATGACTGCAAAACATTAGAATGTGTTAAATTCACGTTCTAATGGAACTCAAAGTCACTTTATGACTGAAAACTTAAACACTTTCTAAACATGACACTGGCTAAATGCACAGACCGTGCGAAACCAAAATATATAAAAAAAAAAAAATTTACCGCCATATCACAAAAAAAATCACAGCTACTAGTTTTACTGTTTAATTAATACTTGTCAATTTATTTTTCTTAACAAGTATATTGAAAACGGCGCATTTGCATTTTTTTTTTGTTTTTTTAAGTTCAATGTTATCTACTGTTTTTTTAATTTTACTGTATGTGTGAGGTACGAATAAACGTTTTTTCTTTCTTTCTTTTTGCATACAACCGTTCTTACGTGATTATGGTTTTATTACACATCTTTCTCTAGATATTTTTTATTTATTTTTATATATCCACAAGATAGCTGTGTATCAGCTATCTTGTGGATATTATCTAGGCTTCTATACAAATAAAAACATAAACTTGTGCAAAACTAATCTAGTGAAGACCTCTGAAAATCTGGCTATTTTACGTGAACTTTGGCCCTGCTTAATGTATTCATATATTAAAAATACAAAAAGTACCTACATCAATAGAACATAAGTAATATAAACAATTTTTCTAAAAAACAAAAACTTTTAAGGGTTAAACAAAAACACGTATTCTTGGAACAAGCTTTGTGAAATATTCGAGTAAATCACGGGATTACCGAATGCCAACAGAGTTTTCAGGCGTTATCTCCTCTTCTGGCCTCTTCATCAAGCAACAAGCTTTTAAACCAAGCTCGATGTTGACGATAGGCGAGTGCCAAAGGACCCTCATAAGACTCTCGCCTTCGGCTCAGGTATAAATATCCGTTTCAGCGGTAATTACCAACATTACACATATATGTGTCATAATGTAAGTACTATTATGTCATAGATATTAAATTAAGCTTAATTTACTAGGTTAGTGTTACATCGAAGTCAAATATTATGTAGGCGGCGGTGGCGTCGCAGAAATGCGTGTGGTTAATTATTAGTCAAGGCACGTCTTCTTCGAAAGAACGAAGGCAGCTGACAAACGCGTTTCCAAAGCTTCCTACGCAGTCGTCAGAAGTCAGCCACGAGCCACGAGTTAACCCTTTAGCCCTTAAAAATTATAGCCAAGACACGAAAATTCAATTTTGGTTGAAGTTTGGTTCATATTGGTTTACTTCAGAACTAAGATATCTTGAAAACTGTTCTATAAAACTATTTGAAGGTTAAGCAAACCTCTTAGATAAAGTTTGAACCTTGGCTTGATTAAACAACTGATTCGGGGAAATTCTAGCTAGAAACTATTGAAAGTTTCGAAATCGCGCTGGGTTTCAATTGTTACGTCTCCTAAAACTTTACTAGTCATATCTCTTAATAGCCATCTATAGAAATCAAATAGAAACAAGGGAAACTATTACGCAGGGTTTATTGACGCTGAGGTCCTACAGAGGCATTATCGTTAATTACACTTTTAGAGTTAATGACCGAAAGTTACGATAAGGCAATATTTTCTATTACCTTAGACCAGGTAATATTTTCTCTAGTAATGCGCCTTGCTAGAGCAAGAGCCAGCTCCGCTAATGCTGTATCGGAGCGCAGCATGGCGGACGGTGCCCGCGTGGCCTGCCTCGCGACCTGGCGGAAGGCGTCGGGACGCTTCCTCTCCAGAGCCGCACACAGCGCTCTCAGCCCCCCAAGCACTCCTGACTCTGAGTTACTCGCAGCCTCCTCCCCACATTCAGTCTCCACCATCCGTTGTAACCGTTTCATTACTATTTGCTGCAAAAAAATACAACTGTCAAGAGATAAAAATGCGAAGTAATACGTAATCAATGTCTAATTAGAATTTGTTTGTTTCCATTACCTTTTTCGCACATAAGGTGGATCTTCTAATCTGAGTCTTAATGTATTGTAGGCAAAGGGCGCGGCCTTGTCGTACTATTTGTGGTTTGACTTGTGTGGGGCTGGCGAGGCACCAGCCGATAGTTGCCGAGAGCCGCCGGGAAACTGCTGCAGCTGCTGCGCTTGACACCATGGTGCTGAAGCGGCGCTTCGTCCGGTCCAACGTCGACAGTGAGCGCGTTGGTGAAGCACGTAGATCTGCGAAAATTTGGTAAGACGTATCTTTTTACAGTATATATACCACTTCTTAAGTGATATATTACTGTTTCATAATCATGCCATTTATTAGTAAGTTTACTTTTATTTTTATCTATGTACTTAACTTTTTTTTTATAATGTGAATGTGAGACACTGCAGATTCCGTAGAATTGTAAATTATTTTCTATCCGTTCCTATTCTACACTGTCGTCTCATATCTATTAATATAAGGAAATATTGTAAAATTCCATCTGATTTCTTGAAAGAAAGTACACGTGAAATTTCTTGGCGGTTCTTCTACATAGGAAGCGGCCAATTGGAACCGTGCATGTTTTATTAGTCCCCATGTAGGCCTAACTGCCCATGTAGGGCTATGTGAATAGGCGGAGTACCACCGTGTCCTTGTGGGGGCGATCAGCGGCATCGGCCTCTCGCTCCGGGCCCTGGTACACGCAATGGTCCGGTGCGAGGAGGAATGGCAGGCGGTCGCCTCCTTTTGCGAAGCAGTAATGCTAGCGAAGGAGGCGGCTGCACGCGTGACGGATTGGCCCTCACACTCCAGCTGCCGGGATCCCGACACCGATTTCCAGCCATGCAGAGCTTGCGTGGTCTGGAACGAGCCCGTATCGTCGACGGCGTTCAAGGAGGAACCTTAGGGGCCCCAGCAGGGTTGAAGCTTACTGGGGCTATGCGTTCGCTTCTGAAAGGAAAACCCGGGACCCTGGAACGCTAGGCAAATAAGGAACATAGGGGTGGGTTTTAGTTAGTAAAAGTCTGACGCGCCCTCTCGCTTTGCCCAAGAGCGAAAGAAGTCATTTAATGATTTCCCACCTAAAAAAAGTCCTACTTATGTGAAATAAAATTTTAGAATTTGTGTTTTAAAGTAACTTATGGCAACAAGCTGACGGCCTACCTTATGAGCGGTTGCCGCCGCCAGATTACGTTGTTCCTTCGTTAAAGTCAAGAACACTTGCGAAACACTACGTCAGTTTTGGTTTACTGGCGCTGTTGAAGCCCTATTATTAAGTCGTAGGTATCCTTTGTCTGGCACATGCCCTGAGTTGCGTCGGTTTACCACAGATTTTAATTAAAAACAAGAGGATAACGTTGATTTTAAAGAAAATTATTACTAAGACCAAACTGAGATGGTTGAAAGTCATGACTGTTATGAACCACATTATGTAAATTATAACTTATTAAGTTGTTCTATATGCATTAAACAAATATAGGTATGTTAAATTACTTTGGCATTATTTCAAAGTGAAGAGATTAAACACACTGAAAATTTGAAATTATAAATCTTTCGGTGAAATAATGAAATTCCGACCACTTACTAAGAGAGGTCATTCACATTTTGATTGAGGATTTTAATCTAAATAATTGGTGTCTGTTTCAAAATATAACTTTGTGTTAGTGTTCTAGTAGCAGTACATTGGAAAACTAATTTCGTTGAATGGGCTTTCATGAAGTTTCGAAAACCAATATTCTCTGACAATATATTCATATAGAAATCAATCAGACAAACAATAGTGTTTGTCTAATTGATTTTTAATTGGGAAGGGTGGGAATAGAAAAGCTACTGGAGATTGAGTGTCTCAGTTGGTATATACCTGCCTAACATACATACATACATTTTTTGGCATATATTGAGATCAGTGGTGGCCCAGTGGTAACAGCCCCGACTTACGCGTGGTGGGTCGCTGGTTTAAACCCAGCCAGATGCATTACTTTTTGTAATTTATAAGATATTCGCATTCATGAGTACTTTCACTCCTCTCCTCAATCAATCCTCTCTGTACTATACCAACCAAACAAAGGTCTCACTTGGTAAGCTAATCAGTCCATCAGTAACTCCTGGCATCGCGCTGAGTGGCGTGCTCAGCTTGCGTCGCATACGCAGCGTCGGCACGAACTCGTCATCTTCTTCTCCATCGGGTGGAGTGACATGTATAGCGATTTTGTTTGCCTCTGGTACTCTTACCCCACCCAGTTGCCATCTTGAATCAGTTAGTGGCCCTATCTGGAAAATAAAACGATTAATCATTAATATTTTTTGGGAAGTATGAATATAAATGTGTGTTAGGAATGGAGAATTTGTCATTTCTTAATCAATAAATAAATTAGAATAGAATAGAAAATAGAATAAACTTTATTATACACCAAAATAGTAACAATTGTACAGAAACTCAAATCGACAGGTGGCGGATTTAAATAATTGACAATCAACTATTAATTACAATTAATGATTTAACTTTATAGCAAAAATATGAAAAAAAACAATGAAATATAAATATAAATCAAAAAGTTATGGAACTTTGTGCGCTTGTAAGAATAATTACAATTAAATGATCCAGTTTATGACGTCATACGACCCTTTACCGTTGTGGTTAAATACAAAATAAAAACAATGCCAATAAGTTAAAAATAAGCAGTTTTACGTAAAATAACCAAGGACAGTGCGTGAGCTTATGTGCGACTGAGAAGTTTTTGTGCATTTGAGCGATTTATGGTGCGACGAACTCATCTCGGTCAAATGACGACACTCTTCAGTTAGGACTGCTATCGTTGTGCGTAAACTTAAATAATTTCTAAGGGCGGGTTTCTGAATTAAGTATTGTGTGATAAGAACGTCTTTAACCCTACCTCAATGCCTAATTTTGACAGGTTGTAGAATTGAGAAATACTCAACTTCAAATGCTTAATTCAGAAATTAGGGATCAGTGATTTACTGACGGGTTTCAAAAATGCTATTCGCTTATATAAATTTATTTGGGTTGATTAACTGCGGCTCTATAACATCACGTTGCGACCTGTTTGTGGGGATAGCTATTTATTAGTATAGAGTATTATTTTGTAGATAAACTGTACATTCACAACATATTGATTTATTGACTACCTACTGGCTTCTGGCAGCGGCTTCGCCCGCGCGAAGTTTGGTTTCTCCATACAAACTTCGAACCTCCGTTTTAACCCTTTAGGGGTGGAGTTTCGTAAAATCCGTTCTTAGCGAATGTCTACACCCTATAAGGAACCTATCTGCTAAATTTTAAGTTTGTAGGTGTTATAGTTTCGGAGATTTCGTGATTAATCAGTGAGTGAATTTCACTTTTATACAGGTTGGGCCAAAAATTTTTACACTTTTGAAACATGAATAGAAATAAAGCTACAAATGTTATTTTGTTGATAACTTATTTAACGTAATAATCATTTAATGAAATTTTTATTTAAAAATGTCATCGTCCAAATGTGCGCCGTCTCATTGTTGGCACTCCTGCAATCGACTACGCAAACTTTGGAAAACTCGCTGACACATGCTGCGGGGGATCGCGGCTATCTCCTCGTGGAGGTTTTCTTTTAATTGGGATATTGTTGTCGGTTTATTAAGGTACACTCGACTTTTCAGGTATCCCCACAAGAAAAAATCGCATGGTGTAAGGTCCGGGCTTCTTGGAGGTCATGGGATATCACCTCTGCGAGAAATCAATTTCTTCGGAAATATTTCTTTGGCTACCGGTAAACTCACATTTGACGTATGGCATGTTGTTCCATCTTGATGCATCCAAGTCCTGCTGTTGTACACTTGAAATTCATGCAACTGCTGCGCCAAAAGGCCTTGCAACATCTTGACGTATTCCGCTGAATTCACAGTAACATTATTTCCTTGATTATTTACAAACAAATACGGGCCAATTATGCCCTTTGCTGATATGGCAGCCCGTACTGTCGTTTTAAGTGAATGAAATGGCTTTTGGTGGTTAAGGCGAGGGTTGGTGCCCATTGATGTGAAAATGGGCCTCGTGCGTAAACAATACATTCTCAAGGCTAGAGAATCACTCCAGCATAGTGTCAGCCAATAACTTCCCGTAAATGAAATCATTTGGTTTCATCTCCTGCACAATTGAAGCTCAAAAATGAAGCTTATATGGGTGCAGTTTATATGGATACTTGTATGGGTGCTTATATGGGTGTTTTGGTTCAGATACAAAATTCGCCGTGGACTAGGTCTTGGTATTGTCAGCAGAGCTGCCGAACGCTTACGCGTAGATGATTCTGGATCGTTCCGTACGGATATTTCGACCCCTCGAATGTTCTCATCTTGAACGTGGCCGCCCTGTTTGTTTAATATTTATTGTCGATGCCGTTTGCTCAAACTTCTCGACCCAAGCTTTGATCAAATTAACACTTGGCCACTCACTTACACGGCGTAATCCGTTTTCAATTCTAAACAGGCGTCGTACAGTAACGTAAGAATCATTGTTTTTGTAAAATTGATTTACACAAAAAGCACGCTGTAGTCCGGTGAAGCGCTCCATCGTGACTAAATTGCATGACGTGACGCATAGTTTCCCGCCAACCGCACGCCCCTCCCTCGAACGGTTTTCAAAAAATCTAGTGTTGCTATTTGCAAAAATTTTTGGCCCATCCTGTATATATAGATAACGAGATCCTGCCATCTGCAGATGTCAGACACTTTCCCACGAGAGCGTACATTTTTATAGACTGCTATTATGTAGGCATTTTCAATAAATCATTTCCTTACAATTTTTCAACTTCGTAGAAATGAAATGAATTTTACACGTTTATTTTTTGTTTAGACCTATAAAAATTCTAGACAGTTGCTGCGAACAAAGTTAATAGCTTTTGTCTGTAGAAAAGTACCAAAAGATTTAAATTATTTATGGTCGACTAAAACAATTAGGTACCGAAGTTGCAAGTAGAGAACCCACGAAAAGTGGAACCAAAAACATTGTGCCTAATGGATACGTAACTTTTTGAAATTAGATGATTATTATTATTATTTAGCTAGCGGTTGCTAAAAAGGTTAGCTGTTTAACTCTGTCGACATACAGACATAATTCCGAGAAAAATTTAAACATTGTATTGCGGCAGTGCCTATAAAATCTCAAATTAACATAGCGCCAGACGGGCTTTTATGAGCCTTGGAAATTACTCGTAAAGCTTCATTCATAACAAAAAAAATCTGTCATTAATTATACAACTGTAGACCGTACTGATTTACTTGACTATGGTTCGTTTCCTTCTTTTGCAGTCGATGCTTGCCATTGAATTCCAAGACAACATAATTTTCTTTAAGACCCTTTCATCCTTTGAGTCCTGGATCGGGTAATAGCTTTTTGCTGACCTAACCGAGTGCTTGGCTAGTGGCGAGTGCAACAGCTAGGCTTTAAACGGGGCTTATTGTTTGGCAACGTTTACCGTGTGTTACTTTTATTTAACTCTTCACTTTAGTTCATTTTATTTAACCCTTTGTGTTAACGATAGAAAACTGGATCAAGTGCGAGTCGGATTCACGCTTAAATTTTCGCGAATCATATTTTAATTTTTTAACTTCTTATAGGTTTTTCTGTAACCTTTTCCTGTAAGTCTAAAATATACGTAAAATAATAATAATTATTGTTTTACGTATATTTTAGACTCAGTAGTTTCGAAGATAAAGTATGATTGGGGGTGAATTTTCACAGATATGTACTACTAAGTACAACTATTTATTTTAAAATTGTACAAAAAGTATACATAAAAATCTCTCACATATGATATGCCCCTATATTTTAATATGTCGCACGGTACAGTATAATTTAATTGGAAAACTAGTTTTTAAGTTTTCCGATTTGCATCCCAAAAGTGGCCCACCTCCATATTACAAATACTTTTATTATCGTTATCTTAATCAGTATCTACAATATACGGACCTAGTCGTAGTAAATTGGTTATGACAGACGGACATAATATATTAAATAAGATTGCCGTTTTTCATTCGGACGTTCGGTACCCTAAAAGCATACTTAAGTAGATGTATACATTAGTAGATACTTGGCCGGTATAACGAAAATCCTTGAGGTCGATTTTCAATGTCGGAAATGCCAAGAAACTATTCTTTGAGAGCTCTGAACGGAAGGTAATGTAGTTCAAAATGAAACATAATTTCACCTGAAATATGAAATATATGATCGTTTCTTCGAATCCGACTTTAAAACTTGCCGGTTCAGAACTGGTTAGGTAAGAATTTGCTAACAACTATAATCTGGAAGTTTCGTAGAAATATTTGTTGGTATTATTACTAACCCGAATTGTCCCTCTGCTGGGCAAAACCTTCACTTAATTCCTTACAACGATCACGATTCTGACGTTTCTTTTTTTTCAATACTTAAGAAAAGATCCAGATCGTCCCGCCATTTCATTACCGTCCTGTTGGTCTAGTGATCAGTGACTGTTATGCTGGAGGTCGTGGGTTCGATTCCCACCCGGGCAAATGTTTGTGTGTTGAGCACGATCATTTGTTCTGTGTCTGGGTGTAGTTTATCTATTATTATGTATGTATTTAGTAATATAGGTGTAAGTATGTTTATCAGTTGTCTAGTACTTATAACAAAAGCTCTGCTTAGTTTGGGCAAGCGTGTTCTTACCGACCACATTGTCGCTTACCATCAGGAGAGCTAGTGGTCAAACGAGACCCTATCAGGAATAAAAACCACTCTTCTACTAAAACAAAACTTATTATTTTTCAATCAATAACTTCCCTACCTTTTTATTTTTCATAAGTGTCAAGGTCTATACTTAAGGCATACTCAAAGTTTCTGGATTCTGATAAATAAGACTAGATATAAGGCGCCTCTACTAGACTAATTGACACAGTGATAAATACAGACATCATTTCAACACTTAGTTATTGACACTCGACACTATTTCTATTGAACTATATGTTAATCGATAACGCATCGATATGTCTTCATTGATTAAAAACAATGAAACTACTGATTGAAATCATTCATGCCAATATGGAATGGCGCAGATGGAAACAAAACCTTTCATGTGGACGCTGCAACAAACCTAATATTATAAAGACGAAAGTTTGTATGTATTGACGTGTGTGTGTGTGTACGTTTGTTACTCCTTCACCCTAAAACAGCTGCATGGATTTGGAATAAGTTTTGCATACGGGTAGACCATGTCCTGGAATAGGACATGTGATCTTTTATACCGGGAAATTGTTTCAGAAGCTAGCAGAGGCAGACTATAGGATGGTAATGCTGGCAAAATGCCACGGGCCCCCGGTCCGACGGCACTCGCATCCCGAGAGGCTGCGAGTTCAGAAGAAGTAATCAAATCTATTGTACAAAATTTATTAAAATTAAAATATCACAACGTGACGATTTTGAGGCCCTGTCCTATGTATTTGCCACGGGCCTCAGAATATATAGTTACAGTTACACCACTGGAAGATAGTATTCTATAAAATAAACTTAGAACAAACCGTTTCGTCTCATTGGTCCAACATATTTTAATTTGCGACTTTTGTTTGTGCAGCTAGATTAAACAGCTGGATTGTACCTAAACGTACGAGTATTTATGTAGCTACTGGCAGATGCTCACGATCAAGATTCATTTGTTTGTTTTTCGTACGTTTGTACCTGCGTGTGCCTACTAATAAAGTCGATAGGTGACAGGTGACGGACAATCCTACAATCTCGTAAGTTTCTTACAATATTTTTCAGCTGTAGATATTAAATGGCATCTGGCGCGAAAATACGGCATTTGTCGTTTCTGTCAAATATGTCTGATTGTCAGTTTATTATATTGAATTACTAGAGGTCACGGTAATGTCGATTTGAATGTTATGATAAAAATAAAGGAGATCGGAAAATTACCGATTTATTTTTTTCTTACTTCAAATATCAGATGGTTTTTTTTTCTTTTTACTTTTTATTCTCACTAGATTGGAAGCGACGATGCGGTCGACGATGGAATGTTAATTCTGTAGTGTTTTTTCTATGTGATATAAAGTATTAAATCTCCAATTAACTGAACGTAATAAATTGATACTTTAGTATCGTTTGATACACATATTTGTGTGTATCAAACGATAGTAAAGTATAATGCTTCTGTACGTGTGTTTGTTACGATTTGGATGAAATTATATTTGGGTGGGTTCCTGGACTTTCTGGATAGTTTGAAACTAAAATTGAACGTGGCGCTGCAATCTGATTCTCCATTTTTTATTCCGATGAAAACTAGCTTACAGGCAGGACAACGTCTGTTGGGATCGCTAGTATCTAATAAAATTATAAAAATCTCGTGTCACAGTGCATAGCAAAGTATCGGACTCTTTGTATATATTTGTTGGTCTGACAATATCTTTTTCTAACTTTAACTTTTTACTCTACTACCCCTACCTCCCGTTCTTTTTCTTTCATATCTTTTTGGAGATATGCGAAACATGTGTAAAGTCCCTCTACCTCTGTTTAAAAAGGGAAAAGGATCCTCTGACCAGACGGATGTTATGTCTGATCCTGGCTACTGCCCGATAGTTTATTTCTGGCTGTTGTATAAATGTTCCAATCACCCGCAGAACTCTAATTTCGCGATGTAAAATTTCGAATTTTATGGTTCCTATGTGGCGCACTAGATGTCGCTACAATTTATGGTATAGCAGAATAATATTTGTTGAGTCAGCTATTATACATATTATTATAAATAAATAATTTAAATAGAAAAGGACAAACCCAAAGTCCATACATATTTGGGCCTGACTGGTTCCAGTGCTGGAATTTGGCCATAAACTAGAGCTTATAGGAAGGTTACACGAGCCCAAGTTTCACGGTTCTCAGCATTGGCCAAATTGGTAAAATCAGGCAATGTTTACATTTTAGATTATTTTTAGTATAAGGTATTTTATTAAAACATCTTATTTTTAAGCTTTGCTTCTAATATAAATCTGGAACAAACATGAATGGTGCTAAACACAGTAGCCATAAAACACCATTATGAGATTTGAGGCTCCCCATAGTAAGAAGTGTTCTTCGGTTTTAGTAAGAAGTCACTAGCGCGAAATACGAAAAAGAGCGAATGACATGACATATAACCACAACCGTGATTTTTTTCCTTCGCTCCTTCGCCCTTTTAGGCAGGCTAAGATCTTAGACCATAATTCCTGAACATCAATATCCAAAATCCATGTGAGGCCGAAGCCATAACAATGACAGGCGTTGAGATTGACGTTTACTTATTTTACATCTAATAAACAGTTATACTAAAACGGAGGCGTATTATTTAATTATTTGATAAAGTATCGATTTCCACTAAATCGATTACATTCTTAGAATACGCTTTAATATCATATCATAATGACAGTGTTTGTGAAGTTAGTGACGTATTAAGAACTAAGTTCTGTAACAGTTTACAAAGCTTGTTTGAAACTAAAAAATAGAAATCTATTTATTTTAATGAGGCTAAGATTTAAATGCCAAAATAGACGATTTTTTTGGTACATATTCCATTCGTGGAACGCTTAAGCCCAGAAACGGGTTTCTCCTTTTAACAGATTTAGGATTAAAGATAATCAAAATGTTAATGTTTCTTTATACCTATTAATGTTGGGTTTCCATCCGTTCACAATAAATAAGTACTTAATGGTGTTCACTTTCTTATTTACTTTAGAATGCATAACAATGTATGCTAATAACCTCGACAAAACGGTACGTTTAGCCACAGAACTGGTAATACTGGGGTCTTGAGATTTATGACTATGTACCGTATTAGCATTTGAACGACACAACATCTCTTATTCAGGGTTTCAGGGACGACCTGCCTACGTCAAACTCTGTTAATGCTGAAAGAAGATAAATCTTCCTAATCAGTGCTCAGTGCAACTTTTGAATGACGTCAAAAGAATAATTTCGTTTCATCTAAAGTTATTCACAGCTCACATTTTGTTAATAGCAGCGATGAAATGCAAATAAGTGTAACATAAAACCCGGCTGAGGCAATTCAAGACACCGGCGTGATGCGGTGTGTTTGCGTTCTGTCGGTTTATTTTTACTTTCGTCAAGTAAGAAGCACTTAGAGCAAAGTAAATAAATTGACAGTCATTCCATGAGACGAGTCCTACACCTACGGATAAGGTCACTAGGAAGAATCATCACATTGTTTTTTACTGGACACTTATTTTTTTAATCCTAACTTTGTGCACTAATTTACTAATTACTAACTCTCTAATTATTTAGGACATCAGGAGTTCCCGAACTGTACGTAGCGATGCCCCAGGGCGTCTCGAAGCTATCCCAGGGGCCTCGTAAACTGGAAAGCTAAGTTTGTACGATCTTAAAACTGGGATCTAATAAAGACGATGAAATCGAGTTTAGAACAATGTATCCGAACTCCAAAGAATATCCTACTGTGAGAATTTACTACCAGTTTTGAAAATTCTATTAACGGTTGCAGTGTAACGTATGTGCGTAACTGGCATTTTGGCAAATATAAAAAAATAATAATTTGAAAATGAATAAAAGTAGTTATTTCAAAATTTTAGTTTTGATTTGAGTAGAGTAGGCAGTCATCGTCTTATTATTTTTATCTTCTATGCTACTAAACGAACGTAAGTATTTTTTTACATGGGAATAGCAAGTAATTACTTACTACAATAAATAGGAGGAACCGTATGAAAAAGATTGGGAACCCCGGGCCTTAGCATTGATAAACTTTAAATATTTGTGTCAATGAGGGTTTTCAGGAAAATTCACACCATCAGTTGGCGCCACTTAGCCGAGAGGTCTTCTACTTTTGAAAACGTATAATGACGTTGACGTCTAACGTTTGACGTTGACGTCGATGTCTAATTAATGTCATTAACATAACCGTTTTGACCGGTGCCTGAACCTGACGACTCAATACTGCCACCTGGTGAAGATCATTTTAGAAAACCGTCATTTGACAAACAAGTCAACCACCTGTCAGGTTGATTTTAGGATTCGAAAATGTATTTGATGTGCTTATAATTTCTAAAATTGATTTTTTTCGAGGCTATTTTAGTGTCTGTATGTAGATAGTTATTGTAATAAATGGAATGCCAAAAGGTCTGTTATTAACCCGTAGGTACTTACATATTTATACACTGAATGGAATTTTGTGAAATCTTTTTGAATGTGTTGTTGACACTAAATATTACAATTTTAAAATAATTTTTGGATTCCTAATCTCAATTTTAACATGAATATTTTTTTTTGTGTTTTCACAAAAATTGTTACCTATAAAAATGTGGAAATACCTTCCGTTTATATTTGGTCCACTAAGTTTCACTACATGACAGCTGCTTTAGAACGTAACTGTTCAAGATTACGTAAAAATGCATCGTCGCGCATTGTCGAAATATGCAAACTGCTAATATTGTTTAATTATATTATGTAACTTTAAACTGCAATAACTTCTGTTTGACTTAGAAATATAATAAGTTAACTTTATAATTAAGGCAAGATATTTCTCTTTCAAAAATTTGTTGCTTTGGGCTTTGTTTTTTCAGTAATATCGCCATATTTACAAACATTTTTGTTTGAAATGTAAGAAAATTCATTTTATGATAATTATTGACCCGCCCGGCTTTGTACACACGGTGACTTTAATAGCGTAGCAGGGCACACTAACATGATAAATGTGTGCGTAAACGCTAGCGCGTGAAACACAACAGGTATTATCGTTGTGTGATACAAAGTAACTCGTTTCTACACTCACACTCTTGAAAAAAATAATAGTAGCCGTCTAAGTTAAGAAGCAAAAATTGGCTTCTGTTATTAATGGCGCTGTGGCGCAATGCGTATGATACTTAACTGACGAGTAAGAGGTCTCAAGTTCGATTCCAATTATCTGTTATTTTCTTTTTGTTTTACTCATGTTTTTTTTGAATAGTAATGTTATGGTTATTCTCGTAATAATTAAAATATTCGAAATATATTTTTGTAATTTTATACATATAAACTATGTATATTTACGAAATTAATTAACGAAATTTTTGTATATAACTTGTAATATAAATAATTTTATAATATATATCATTTACGTAATATAACAATACGTTATTATTAATAGTTGACGATGGCGCTGTGGCGCAATGCGTATGATACTTAACTGACGAGTAAGAGGTCCCAAGTTCGATTCCAATCGTCTGATGTAACAAAAAGTTTGCTTGTTTTTATTTTCTTTTTGATTTACCCCTGTTTTTTTTTTAATAGTAATGTTATAGTTACTCTCATAATAATTAAAATATTTTGAAAATATTGTGACAAAGAAAACTGCGATAACGATCCAACTATGTTTATTACAACTTATTAATTACATACATTAAACGGAATGGTCACAATTAACGAATCTGTTCATGATTATCTTTAATACAATATATAAAGTGAAAATATTCTAAGTCAGACAAGGATGGACGTCACTTTTTTAAGTTTTTTATTAGTGACATAAATCAACATGTTATCAAGAATGAATTATGATAGATATCGCAACTCTTGATCTCAATAACAATAACATCATGTCACATAATAACAACAACAGTATAATTACCTACAGCTTACTTCTTAGTCTTTTTTTTTTACTTATAACATATCAATCAACATGTTTTAAAAAATGAACTATGATAGGTATCGTAACTCTTGATTTCAATAACAATAACATGATAAAAACAACAACAACAAAAACAGCATACAGTAATACAGCTTTTTAAAAATATTTATAATTGGATTCAATTTAAATCAAAATTAATATCTAATTGGTGCACCTTCATTGTCGATTACTTCTTGTAACCTCGTTCTCATGCTAGCCACCAAATTTTCACACAGGTCAGTGCCGCGAAACGATTCCCACATGAATGACACTAAATTATCTAAATTACGTTTAGATCTCACATCAGATGAATCCCAGTTGAGCACCATGTGACCCCATAGATTTTCTATGGGGTTCAAATCGGGACTTTTAGAGGGCCATTCAATAACAGTCAAGTTTTCTTGGACACTTAACCAGTCTTGCACCATTCGTGCGCGGTGCACCGAGCAGTTATCGTGCACGAAGTAAATATGCTCGTCCGGGTATGCCACGCGCACGGTAGGCAACATAACATTTTGCAAGATGTCCAAGTAACCTTGACTGGTATTGCGACCCCCTACCTCCACTAACTCACCGGGACCCATCGATGACATCCAGCCCCAATAACCTAACGTAATGCGACCACTAGACCTGCATGGGAGAATATTTTTCTGATGGTAACGTTCTCCATCTTTTCTCCATAATATTTTACGCCCATCCTTATCTGACTTAAAACACTTTTCATCACTAAATATAACTATGTTATTGCACCAATCAAAATCTATAAATTTTCTTGCAAACCGCATCCTTTCTTCCTTATGCAACGCCGTCAGTAAAATTTTTTTCGCAGGCTTGCGACATTTAATTTTTGCTGCTCGTAAGTGGCGTCGAACAATTGTCATAGACACGTCGTGCATAATCGCAGTGTTTCTTGTTGTAGCAAAGCCGTCAGCGCTATACGTAGCAACAATATTTCGATGCAGTGGGTTGGCATCCGTATATGCAATTGCTTTTGGACCCGGACGTTTGGCATCGATTGTCCCTTCAGCTGTATATCTATGCACCCAAAACTGCACAGTTTTCCTCTGTAAACAATCACAAAATTACGTTAAAACCTAACAAATATCAACAATGTTAAATTATTTCGCATTATGTTAAGTTTGGATTTGTTACTTACCGGTAGCATTAGTCTCCTCGAAATTTCACTTATGGATACATTTTGTTTATATAATACTACTATCTCAGCCCTCAAAAGTGTAGACAAATGAGACATGTTAATTATTACTTGTAAAAAGTATCACTTTCCACAACGATTAATTATTTTTTGTCTCGGAGTAAGTTGTAGAACACACGATCGTGATAGGCAAAAGCGTTATGCCAGGTTAACTTATTATCCGACTCATTTCTTAGTAAATAACTAATAAAGTGGGTAGATGATAATATTCATACACTTAGTTTTTAAAGCAAATATTCTAAGTTTTAGCTTTAATAAACTTCGTTATCATTATACTACAATAAAATAGAAAATAATGTTTTGTCAATGGCTAGGATCGAACTCGATACACCTTTAACGGCAAGCAAGCACTTGATAATCAGTGCTAATTTTCCATCTAATGAACGAAGCGAATTTTTTTATCTAATTCGTAGCAAACACATATACAAATATGTGTGTGTGTGTATATCGAGTAGTAAACGAGTTTTATTTTGTTTGCGAGTTGAGCTGGAGACATATTATTTGAATAGGTGAATTATTGTGGGATGGCACGCTCGGTTTTAATTCTGTTTGTATTGATACCCACAGCTACTTGATTATTGTGAACATTATTGCTGATTACCTACCCATATCATCAAAATTACTTTCCAAAGATTAAGTGTAAGTGTTTGATGCTAATTTAAATAACTATAATAATTTCATAAGTGAATGTTTGCGAAAATAAAAAAAAAAAGTTGACAATGAAAGGATTGTCAACTATTAATAATAACGTATTGTTATATTACGTAAATGATATATATATATATTATAAAATTATTTATATTACAAGTTATATACAAAAATTTCGTTAATTAATTTCGTAAATATACATAGTTTATATGTATAAAATTACAAAAATATATTTCGAATATTTTAATTATTACGAGAATAACCATAACATTACTATTCAAAAAAAACATGAGTAAAACAAAAAGAAAATAACAGATAATTGGAATCGAACTTGGGACCTCTTACTCGTCAGTTAAGTATCATACGCATTGCGCCACAGCGCCATTAATAACAGAAGCCAATTTTTGCTTCTTAAGGCTCCGTGCACAAAATCAACACATTTTGAACTTTTTTGATCATGGTTTGTGAGAAAAGCAAGAAGAATTTAAACCTTCTTTTATTAGATTATGAAAGTCAAGTTCTTATTCTCTTAGTTGGCTTGATTACTTTTTTAAAATAATGTGTGTATTAATAGCAATTACCCATATTCAAAACCCTTTTCGCGCAAAAGTAACGAGCGAGTGACGTTTGGCTACGTTTTACACCAAACTACAACTGATTTATAACTTTAAAAAAAATATCAGTAATATCATTATATGGTCTACTGGCAGATGGGTTGAAAAAATTATTGACTTTATAGAAAATATAGCAGAAAAAAAATGTTGAAGAAACACAATTCTTGGAAAACATCTGGACAAATAAGTATTTTTTTCTATACCTTAGCAACACATTTAAGAAAATTTAAAAATTGCACAATAATCTTAAGAAATCCCTTTAATAGAATCTAAAATTTATTTTATAAATAAACAATATCTTCATTTCGTAAATTACAAGCAAATTGAACTATATTATCGACCGCGCAAACTCGATCGCGTCAGTAACGACCGGGCTCTCCCAGCGTGAGCACACGTTACTTTGCTTCGCAGCTGCTCGCGAATATAACATGAAAATATTCCCAAGATTGCACGCCGACCACCACTTTTTCATCCATTAAGTATTATAGTTTATTTTAAGTACTTTTTTTGTTTATGAAAATTGTTAAAATTTCTTTCGACTTCAATATTAATTAGAGGTAACGGGTGTATGTTTGTTTGTAAAGGTTATCTGCGGAATTACTTTACTACTACCCAAATACAAAAATTATTTCACTAATGAAATCTACAATGTTTAATAGCAGCTATATTATCATCCAGTGTTATACACTATGTACAGGATGTTGATATTTCTTATGATTACTTAAGGTCGAAATTCAAGGTCTAGTTTTCGAAATCATTTTTTTTGTAGATAATGGGTCGAAAGAAAGAGACGCATTATCAATTATCATTATCAATTATCATTATCAATGCGTCACTAAAAGAAAAAGGAAACGACATGTAGGGCTTTTTTTTATTGGATGGGAAAATCATCCTATGACAAATCCCGCTCTTGGGCGGAGCGAGAGATAGTGTCAGACTTTTACTGACTAAAAACCCACTCCTGTTCCTTCTTTGCCTTCCTCCCAGGGCCTCGGGTTTCACTTTCACACTACCCGTGGCCCCCGTAGGCTTCGAACCTGCTGGGCCGCTACGATGTGTTGACATCTCCCTGAGGTGCGCGTGGAACAGTATGCGCCGTCAACGACTTGGCCTCGGTCCGGACGGTTACCGGACGGTCAGACGGTGAGCCACCCATTGCTCGCCGTCCGCAAGCCTGCGCCTACGGTGGCCGGAAATCGGAGGACCGTTGCCTCATGCGATCGGCCGCCTCCTTTGCTAGCATTACTGCTTCACAGAAGGAGGTGACTGCCTGTCACTCCACCTTGCTCCGGAGTATGGCCTGTACCAAAGCCCGGCGCGAGAGATCGCCGCCACCGATCGCCCCCACGGGGACACGGCGTTGCTTTGCCCAAGCGGGGCACACCTTCACTGTGTGCTCCACCGTGTCCTCCGGGCGGTCCACACAGTGGCGACACCCGGGCATCGCTTCCGCACGAATCCGGTGCAGGAACTTTCCGAACTTAGCGTGTTCGGTGAGAAAAACGACATGTGGGGCTGATACGAGCGGGACAAATGTTGCTATTTTTTAGTAAATTGATAATGAAAATTTTGAAATGACTATGAATACTACAAATGTTGACAACATGTGTGAACTTGATCTAAACATGGTAATTATAACCTTTGTGTTACGCACAGGGTGTAAATTAATATCAAACCTACTTTTAGAAATTCATAACTTTTTTAGTTCTACATGGTAGTCAGCTGATTGCGACTGTTTATATAGGAAGTTTAAAGTAAAAATATTTACCAGTTTTTCAATGATAAAAATAAAGGCTAAATAGCCGGCCAGCAACAGAAAAAAAAATTGGCGTGAAAGCGGCAATCGGCTCTGTATTTATTTTTTCGAGTTGTAGAGTTCTGTTGTATCTCTGCTATATGAGATTTGTATTAACACGATAAGTTCATCAGAATCAGATATGGATTTAACGCCTGATTCTTAAGAGAAGAGGTTAAAGCAGTAGTGGAAAACCTTTTACCGCCTAGATCAAAAGAAATATATCTAAAGTCATACGACAAATTTTGAGGACGACTCAGATTTTTATTTTTACTTTATTTATATTCGTAATGAAAAGCATAGTGTTTTACAACGGGTTAAAGATCTCTTCGAACTATTGGCGTCCAAGCGTATTTTCGGGACTAAATAAGTTGATCTCACCCCTTGGATAACAATGTATTATATGATTTATAGTGACATTGCACTATTAAAATATTTGCTAGTTATAATATAATTTTTGATAAAACAGACACAAAGATGACGATTTGTGTTTCAGAAAAGGGTTATTTAATTTATTTAATAACCAACTTTTGCCTGCGGCTTCGTTAATTTCGATTTCCATTAAGATTTGAAAGACACGTGGCAGTATCTAGGGATCATAAGTACGTTATTGTTATTTTCCTCGGGACAGTACTTTTCTTCGGGAGGAAAGTTACCCTGTAACCGTTTTTGTTCACCAGACAACATATAATATGTATAATTTCAGGATAATCAGTTCATTGATTTAGGCGTGAAAAGCTGACAAACAAAAATAAACTTATTTTCGCATTTATAAATACTACTCTCAAGATTCTATAATTAAAACTATAGAATCTTGAGAGTAGTTAATTTTATTTGTTTCAAATCTTAAAACTTGTCGAGTAATAGTTAAGATTAACTTGTAAATAATATTTATATATCTTTAATATATATTTTGTTTAAGTAATTTGTCTCTTAATTATCTCACAGATAACTAAGAAACTGGCTAAGTGTGAGTCGGACTCGTGCCCTGAGGGTTCCGTACAAATTACAATTCCCGAACGGAGTCTCGAAGATTCTTCCGAATTGCAAAAATGTATTTTTTTAGTTATAAGGTGTTCGGTAGAAACACCGAACAGTGACGTTAGGTAACAACAAATTTATAGTTTTCAGATTTATTCCTATACCTGTGCTATGAGACCTTGCTTTATGTCAAATTTCAAGATTCAGGGTCAACGGGAAGTACTTTGTGAATTTTAATTACTTTGGGAGTATCAAAATTTACGTTTTTTTTTGCGACATAAACGCCCGTTTCTGTTTTATTCGTTACCTTAGAAGTTTGATTTTTTCACAACTTGGACTGCAGACTTAAGTATATTGTTTAATTTCAACTCGATACCTCCACGTATTCTCGAGATAAACAGTCTTGACAGACAGACAGACGGACGAACCACAAAGTGATCCTATGAGGGTTTCGTTTTTTCCTTTTGAGGTCCGGAACCCTAAAAAGAAGAGTATCCAACACGGATAAAGCTGTTTGTCTTGGGCACCTTGAATCCCTTACTTCACTCAGGTTTCTATATGAACTCCTTAGCAATGTTCGGGAGTTAATTATATAAATCCCTGACGATCGGTATTATAACTTCGTTTCGTTCGGAATTCAACATGCCGCCCGCGATTTAAAGACACTGCACGCCACATAATCTACTATTACATATTTTTGACGTATCGAAAGTGTTTTTTTTTACAACCATTTATATAAATAAATATAATTTTATCATCTGTTTTGGATTTATCGTTCTGTTAAATGTCTAAATTTGTCAACATCCATCTAACACAAAATTAAATAATTTTGGTGTACAGTGTGATAAATATAAAGACACACGTCTCAGACGTTTATTTACAAACCTTACTTAATATAAAATTTTATAATTTAGAATAATATCTTCTAAAGGATCAGAATTGTTTAAGCGGTCACGAAGCTCAATTTTTACGCGTGTGTGCGTGTAGTTGTATGAATGATGCACACAAACAACGAATTATCGTTCTGTTAAATGTCTAAATTTGTCAACATCCATTTAACACAAAATTAAATAATTTTGGTGTACAGTGTGATAAATATAAAGACATACGTCTCAGAAGTTTATTTACAAACCTTACTTAATATAAAATTTTGTAATTTAGAATAATATCTTCTAAAGGATCAAAATTGTTTAAGCGGTCACGAAGCTCGATTTTTACGCGTGTATGCGTGTAGTTGTATGAATGATGCACACAAACAACGAATTTGCCTAAACTCTAGCGAGTGAATTTTATGCACGGGCTCTTAACTTAGACGGCTACTATTATTTTTTTCAAGAGTGTGAGTGTAGAAACGAGTTACTTTGTATCACACAACGATAATACCTGTTGTGTTTCACGCGCTAGCGTTTACGCACACATTTATCATGTTAGTGTGCCCTGCTACGCTATTAAAGTCACCGTGTGTACGAGCAAATTATATACACAAATCTTTCTCGTTTGTCGTTTTCTATTAGTGGAATGAAAATCGCATCAGATTCCGTTTCGTGATTTAGGGGAGTTAGCGGATCAACAGAAAGACGGATGCGGAAAGCGACCTTGTTATATAAATACTATGTGAAGATATATATATATATATTTTTTTTCGGGTGGGAATATCATCTAATGACAACCCTCGCTCTTGGGCGGAGCGAGAGATAGTGTCAGACTTTTACTGACTAAAAACTCACTCCTGTTTGCCATTTTTCCAGGGCCCCGGGGGTCACTTTCGCATCACCCATGGCCCCAGTAGGCCTCGACCCTGCTGGGCCCCTACGGTTGCTGACATCTCCTTGAGGCGCGCGTGGAACACTACACGCCGTCGACGGCTTGGGCTCGGTCCGGACAGTTACCGGACGATCGGACGGCGAGCCACCCATCGTTCGCCGTCCGCAAGCCCGCGCCTACGGTGGCCGGAAATCGGGATCGGAATCCCGGCGGCGGTTGGGGCGTGATGACCGTTGCCTCACGCGATCGGCCGCCTCCTTTGCTACAATTACTGCTTCGCAGAAGGAGGCAAACGCCTGCCATTTTTGAGTTAGGATGTAGGATGTCATCCATGATCCAATAGAAGTCATTGGATGATTTCCCCGTTCTAGGGTGGAGCGAGGGGCCATGTCAGAATTACACTGACCAAAACCATATTTAAGTATGTCCTTTAGTTGCCCTTTGCGTTCGAGGACTGCGGTTTCCCTTTCAGAAATTACCGAACCGACCGACCGACCCGATTTCTCACCTCTAAAGGGGTGACCAAACGGTTGCAAACTAGCGTTCCAACCAAGGTGACCTTGGTTTATGTGTTTGGTTTGTGTTGCGGCTACATGGATGTAAACCACGCCAACACGTTCGGTGGTTGGGAAAACGCGCCTCCCAACCAAGGGCGTTGAAGGTCATGGATTACAACTGCTGTCTACAGGGATTGAAACTAGCGAGGTCCCCTTGGTTGGAACGTTGGTTTGCAACCGTCTGGTTACCCCTTTACGATTGACGGAGAAGTAATCAAACGGTCTAGTCACGAAAAATATCTTGGGTTGTGGGTAGATGACAAACTTACGAGGAAACTGCACATCGATCATGTCAAAACAAAACTAACGTCACTATTATGAGCGTTACGAAAAAATAGAAACTGTATACCGAAAAATGTACGACAAATTATATATAACTCTCTAGTAAAATCTAACCTTGAATATCTAATTGAGCTATGGGGATCAGCCACTAAATCTAATTTAAATTCATTACAAAGAGTACAAAACAAAATTATCAAAATACTATTTCATTATAAACTATCTATACCCAACAAAAAAATTATATGAAAAAACAAACCTACTAAATATCAAACAACTTTACACATTTTACACCTGCATTCTCATTAAAAAAATCAGTACGTATTCTGTGCATCCAAACATTCAACTACATAAAAGAAAACAACATACCAACACTAGAAGTAAAAACAAGTTTTAACTAATGACTGCACGTGCACGAACTAATTACGGCTAAAAAATTGTTTGAAGGAGCACGGCTGTTTAATGATTTACCCTAAGATTTAAAGAAGTGAAATAAAACTAAATAAAAAAGAAACTAAATAAAAAAAATACATGTATATACACTATAACGTCACCAAAACATCTGATGCGAATATTACAATAATGAAAATAGAAGCTATCTGTAATAATGGTTCAGAGAAAGAATTCTTTAAACATAAATTTCCCTTGGCCCTAGCGGGATACTAAATTGCAAGATGAGAGTTTAATTTTTTTATGAATGCAAAGATATAATTTTTTTTTGTTATTTGGTATTTTTTTTCATATTTTCTAAATTATTGTAGTTTCAGAAAAGTAATCAGAAATCAGAAACGTTTATTTCAAATATACCAATTACAGGCACTTTTGAATTGTCAAAATGTGGGTCAGTCAAAAAAATACAAGTGAAGCTAAATATTAATTATTGCATGAAGTAGAAACTTTACTACAAATATCTTTCTCTGTGCTTTCACAGTTGATTGTTGTTCTCGAGATTAACAAATTTTGGTGTATCAACTTTTTTATTTAAGATCTTAACAATCCAATCGAAAAAGTTTTATGAAAATCCATTCAGTGGAAACGGGATCCGAGGTTTTAGCATTTTTATCTTTTACGGCACTCCAATAAGACGAGTAATCTCCGAAACGTCGGACTAATTAGAATGAAATGGAAGCCTTTGCTCCGCGACGACTGACGCGACGTCTTGCAAACATTACTTGACACTT
The DNA here is from genome assembly GCA_961205895.1 of Mythimna pallens. Taxonomy (NCBI): domain Eukaryota; kingdom Metazoa; phylum Arthropoda; class Insecta; order Lepidoptera; family Noctuidae; genus Mythimna; species Mythimna pallens. Next base: position 14,469,828 of record OY540830.1, on the reverse strand, counting down.
TACTGAAGTTCCTAATTAGTAGTTGTTACTATGACAATGCTGGTATTTATGTTTCGCTAGTTAGGTTTTATTTCATCACTAGCTTCTGCCAGTGACTTCGCACGCGTGAAAGTCGGTTTTTCGATACTTACTTTGGACCTCCGTTTCATCCCCTTAAGAAGTGGATTTTGGATTTTTTTTTCTTATTTTTTTTGTATATGTTACGGCTAATAGACAAAGTGCGGCTACACTTAGTTTTAGCCGGCTACAGCTAGATGCAGCCGGCCAAGTCCGGTTAAATTTAGATGTATCCTACTTTTCTTCAGTTAGAACTAGGTTTAGCCATCATCATAGTGGCTAAAATTAGGTGGTTAAACTTAGGTGTATGCTATTTGTTATCGGTTAGAACTAGGTTTTCAGTGCAGTATTTTGGCTTTGTTTTGAGATTCTTATTTAGCATTTCCTGATTGATTCGTTTAAATTGAAAAAAATAAAAGGGATATTGAAGTGACATTTATAATTATACTTATAAATATACTACTACAGAACTACTCTTCAGAAGTTAAAGAACTGGACAGATCATAAACAAATTTAAAAATAAAAAGCGTTAAGTTTTGCTTCTTAATTATAAAAAATCAACCAACTCTATGTACTTCTTATCTCTCTATTTTTATGTTAAAACAGATAAGACAACTTTTTGACTCAGTTTTAATTATAAAAAAAAAACAATCAACAAACTTTCCATGTGAGTATGTTGAAAGAATGTCTATCACTTATTTGAACAAGGTAATCTTGAACGGCACTTCGGTTATTAGCCGTAACATATACATCATAAAAGGAACGTCTGTGCAAAGTTTCAACATTCTAGGTACATGGGTTTGGGCTGGGTGTTGATGAGTCTGTGGGAGAGTCAGGACTTTGCCTTTTGTATATACACCCATATTTTTTAATTAGTACAAAAAAAAATGGGGCTCTATACATATCCGTTACCGATCATACATATTTGCATAGTCAAAAGTAAAAAAAAGAAATCCCAAAATTGTCCCCGAAAATTGGTCATTGTTAAATTCATAATTGAATCAATCATTCATAAACAATTGCCACTAGAAAATACTACGCGCAGCGCTTTGCTTTTCCATTTTTATTGCCATTCATTCATAATGAATAACCAGTACAATTTTTTTTTCCATAAATTAAGTGGCATTTTGGGATTTATACAAACGCTCATAACTTTGCTGTTTATGAATATTATTTATTGAGACTTTACATAAATAATAACAAAACCTTTTCTAATAAGCCCTTTAAATATTAATTGTACTAATTGAAAATTAGAGGTGTATAGGTATTGGCAAAATGTCATAAGTAAGTTGTGTAGAAGTAGGTACCACGTCATTGAATTTAGCAACTGTTATGGAATCTTCATATTATGGGAGTTTTTGGTAGGTACATATATTAATTTTACTACGGTCGTTATATGCCATAATTAAAGCCAGATGACTCACGTAGACTTTAGGAATGTTACAAAATTATTATAAGTCCCTCCATAAACATATCTCCCGAGTTTGAAAGTTACTTTTGTAATGTTCAAACATTGTGAGAGCTGAAACTTGTTGAAATCTGAAGTACCTAAAGCCTAAACATTTTACTGAAGATAATATTTAATTAGTTATACGAAATTTAAAACAATTAAGCAATGTTTGAAGTATTTACATGTACTTACGTTACAGTTTGAAGTTAATTAGTTAAACCCTGGTTAGGGAGTTCTTGTGTAAAAACAACAAGTGCCCTTAGCCCCAAGTTACCTTTAGTATGGGCGGCTGTCAGAGGAGCGGTTTTTTCTTACGAGCTGGCCCTACCTCTTCCCGTTTTTATTGTTCTATTTTATGTTACCAATCCCATAGTAATTGAATATTATACCTGTCTGAAATTGGGATTAAGTAAGTACGTAAGTACGTAAGTATTTCAGGATTTATTACTAAATGAGGTTAAAGTTGAAATACGTTTAGGCAAATTAAAACATTCGTTTTATGCGTACGTTATTATGTTTTGAATTGAAAAAAAAAGACTCGGTAAAAGTACTATTTAGGAATCTCCTAGAATCCACACGCGATGCAGTGAAGTGTGAAATGCCAATAAAGCGAGGTTCATATCGATTTCAATGTCAATTATGTGCGCGATCGGTCACTTGTTCGGCTTATCGGCTGCTGATAATATAACATTAGCATGTAGGGGCTTTCATTCACAACCTACTTAACGAGGCACAGAAAATAACACCAAAAACATGTTATTTTCTGCACAATAATTGATCGAAAAAGGATGGAATTTGAACTTTTGAAAGACGATCAAATTAGTCCTACTAGGTATTCTAGGAGATACCTAGTAAGTGTTGTGACATTTTTTTTTTTTTGGGAGGTGGGAAAACATCCAATGACTTCTCGCGCTCTACAGCGAGAGGGCGTGTCAGACTTTTACTGACTAAAGCTCACCAGTTTTCTTCAGTTGCCTGCTCGTAATCTAATTGTTTTCTTTATTGTCCTCTGCTTTTCGTTTGGCATCACATTAAAATATACATATAATTATATAATCTAAGTTGGTGAACCTAAATAAATAAAATAAGTTGCCCTTTGCGTTCTAGGACTACGGGTTTTGTTTGTAGAAACTCCTTATGACCCTAGCGGGTATGATAATATATATTATAATGGCGCTGTCCGTATTTAACTAAAATATTCTACATAGACCCTGTCCTCTGTTACTCTACTTATTCAGGGAGATAGAGTAAAGTTTCTGCGTACCCCATGGGATTTTTCCCACGTATGACGTGAGTTTACGTATGTGTAAATGGTTCGCGTAGTAACTTGTATCTACTTAGACAACCTAAGGGAGCTATCAAATAAGTTCTTCCGTTCTGGGTGCAGCGTGAGGGAGTGTCAGAGAGCCAGGTACAGCAGCAGCAGGCCCGGGGGGCAGCGGGAGAGGGAGTGGCTAAAACCTACCTGCGCATATAACCATGGTAACTCTTTCAAAGAATCCCGCAGTCCCGGCAGGCATTGCCCTTAGCCGGCCCCATCGGTTATGCTGACATCTCTTTAATGTGTGCATGGAACTCAATGCGCCATCAACCTCGGCTACTCATTGTACTGTCTGTCCGTAAGCCCGCGCTTACAGTGGCCTTCCGCCTGAGGCCCTACACGAGCTCCTAACGCGATCCATTTTACGACCTAAACTGAACTGTTAAAGGGGCTGAGCTGAGCTATATACCTTAATAGCTCCATTATTAAGGTATATAGCTCATTCCCCCTTTCTCGCTTGCACGTCTGACATTTTAACACGTCATGGTAAGGCCCCTGGTCGTCTCCTGAGGTGGTCGGATTGCTTCTCCCTCGCGCTTTCCGCCGCCTCTTTCACTTACTGCTTCGGAGAAGAACGGGACTGCTTCCCATGCCCTCTCGCTCCGTCATTACCATGGGAGCTTAAAAAGCCTTTTTTAAGTAGTGAAATCATCCAATGACTTCTCTCGCTCTAGGGCGGAGCGAGAGGGCGTGTCAGAGTTTTACTGACTATAACCGTACCTTGTTCCTTCTTAACCTTGCGATCCAGGACCCGAGTTTTTCTTTCGGAAGTTAACCCATTGCTCTAGTAGGTTTGGGCCCTGCTGCGCCCATTGGTTTTGCTGACATGCTGATACGCGCCGTCGACGACTCGGGCTTGGTGCGGACGGTACCGGACGGCGGGGCTCATAAAGCCTACGTTATCAAAAATGAGACCAAAACTATCGATTATTTATGCTATCCAAGAACTGATGGGGACAGCTGGAACGACCGTGACTGCAACGCTGTCGGCCATGCTAATACAGCCACTCAATGCTACGCCGATATATCTGATGGCAACGGAATACACAATTAGATGTGTGAGGAAACACTAACAGATATTCAAATAAACTGTGAAAAATAAACGGTAGGCTGAATGGTTTCTAGAATTTTCCAACGCTATTATAGTTATTGTAAGTCATAGACTTGAATTATTGGAAAAGTTGAGCACAAACATGGCCGTTTGAGTTTAGGAGTTACTATCCTGTAGGAAAAGGTCGATTAAGAAACAACAAACCGAAAGCAATAAACATAAAGATATAGGTACTGTGACATTGACTTGTTTGTTTACGGTTTAGTAACGACTTTCGACTGATGGTCGAATTAGTGGTTTATTTGTTAACAATAAAACCCCCGCTGCGGCGCAATTAACAGCCTTTGAGAAATAACATCGCCTAAATTGTCATTCTGAACATGACTAAAACTAGCTATCTCCTGCGGCTTCGTTCTCGTAATGTATTATTAAACAGAAACCGTATATTTTTCCCGGAATAAAAAGCTTCAGACAACAACACATCAATTGTCCTGATCCCAAACTAAGGTTTGCCCTTGGAACAACAAAACAACGAAGGTATCACAAACACCCAGACCCAACCCAAATATCTGTTTCATCAACAAACATTGGTGTTGGAGCGCGAATCGAACCCGCGACTCTTGCGTCTCAACCGGCGCTCTAAACCACTGCGATAAACGGGTTGTCGGGTAATGAAAAAACGCCAATCCCTAACAGGCGATTACTGATCTGTTTCTTGATGTCTATAATTCTCAGGGGTGCTGGGTAACCACTGTTTATTTGTCATGGGTGCTCGAGCCCCCGAGCACCCACGGAATCGGCGCCCCTGCTGTTAGGTACGTATACTATCTATCTACTAACAAGCTCTTCTGGCAAACGTTCGTCTTTCGTTTAGATTGTGAAAGGAATATATAGGAATGTAAATAGTGTAGACGCTCGTATTGTATTCCCTTTATAACGTTAAGGGGCCAATTAATTATTAGAATGAGCATTTCTAAGGCATAGTGTTAGTGCTTTGGGAATTAAAATTACCGTTAATGAGATGTTCTAAGTAGGTTTCCTCTAATGTCAAGTAATATAGTTTCTAAAGATAATAAGAAAAAAGATAACGAATTTGCTGGCTTATTTTAAATGGTTGACCTATACCTAATGGTGTTTTTTTAAGGAGTGAACTCTTTTAATGACTTCTCGAGGAAGTGTCAGACGTTTATTGACTAAAAAACCACAACTATGTTACTTCAGTTGCCCTTTGCTTACAAGGACCGGGTTTCCCTTTCAGAAGTCGACCCATTGCCCCAGTAGGCTTCAGCCCTGCTGGGCCCCTGTGGTTTTGATGACATTTATTTGATGTAGGTATGCGTTTGTCGACTCTTGTTCGGTCTGCACGAGAGCTACCCGTTGCTCATCGTCCGCAAGCCCACGCCTACGGTGGCTGGTAGTCGGGGACGGAATTCGGCGGCTGGGGCGTGAGGATGTCCGTTTCCTCAAGCGTGCAGCCACTGGATTGTGGCGTGCCCAGAGCTATATGGTGCTGATGCACGTGTTCGTGAACGGGCGCTGGCAGTTCATCTGTCAGATTTACATATTCGGTCTTTATCTACCAATCCTACAATAAAGTACTGTGTGTACTGTGTGTGTGTGTGTACTGTGTGTGTGTGTGTACTGTGTGTGTGTGTGTACTGTGTGTGTGTGTGTGTGTGTGTGTGTGTGTGTGTGTGTAGTGTGTGTTCTGTAGTAGTGTTTTGGTGTACAATAAAGTTTTATTCTATTCTATTCTATTCTATCCTACGAAAGCTGTAGGATTGTTATAAAGACCGCCGTGACGGCCCTGGAATGCCTAAAGCAACTGAAGGAACACGGATAGGCATTATTCCGTAAAAGTCTGACCCTTCGTCTCGCTCCAACCAGAGCAGAAGAGAGAAGTTTCACGATTTCTGTGTAAAAAATAAAGATTTATGATGAAGATGCAACCTTATAAGTTACGTTTTATGAAACGGGTCACTTTCGGCTGTAACTTTCGATTGACTTGGTATTATATGTTCAAATAAACTTTCTATAAGTAGACTTATTAATGCTTTGATCGATAATAGTTATTTATTTATTTCTTTTGACTTTACATTTTTATAATATAATATATTATATTACCATACATGTATATAACACCACTATATTTGGAATATGAGTTTCAACGAGGAAACAATGTATACGGACCTAGAAATGCTAAAGAATGAGCTGAGTATTTTTGTTTCAATTACTTTCGATAGGGAAATTACTTCACAAATAACCCTTCTCCTCTGGACGATTACGTAATAAAATTTCCATAAAATAAAACCATTTAGCCAATAAAATACAACGTTTACAATCGACATTGTTCCTTTTCAAACGCATTGTTTCAACGTAGGAACTCAAATTATATTTAAAAAAAAAAAACACTTTTTATAAGATCTCATTGATGTAATTATGGCGTTGTAATAGAATATAACTAATAAATTTTAATATTAATATTGTATAAGAAAATTTGAACTTAGATTCAAAGTTAATCCGAAGTTATAAAAAAACGGTAATTTCATCAAATTATTATATCTCTTATGTTTTATTTACATTGTTATCAAGCAACAAAAATAATGTAAGCAAGATTTTTGTACAGTTTTTATAGAGCTTCGTGCACTTTCTTTTCTATACAGATCTGCTATATAAAAAACTTTTTACAAAATAAAAATAAACGACTTCACTAAAGTTTCTCGATATTGATTGTTACTTATTTAACACCGACTTCCAAAATTAAAATTATTTTTATCCTTTTAGTGTGATAAGATCTGTCATACTGTATGGATCAGAATGTTGGGCTGTGAAAAAGACGGATGAAAAAAGATTGCACGTAGCGGAGATGAGAATGTTAAGATGGATGTGTGGTGTGACGAGAATGGATAAAGTGAGAAATGAGTATAATAGGGGAAGTTTGAAAGTGGCACCAGTGACTGAAAAATTGAAAGGGAATCGTTTGTCTTGGTATGGTCATGTGAAGAGGAGGGATGAAACGCATGTTACTAAAAGAGTTATGAGTTTACATGTGGATGGATGGAGAGGGAGAGGGAGACCAAAGAAAAGATGTATGGATTGTGTGAAGAGTGATATGAAAGAAAAGGAAGTTAGTGATAGCATGACGAATGACAGGGCAGAATGGAAGAAAAAAACATGTTGCGCCGACCCCAAATAACACAGGACAAGGGCAGGAAGATGATGATGATAGTGTTTTTTTTTTAGTGTAATCGTTTAGTTTTGTTTCACACTTTTTAGTTGCAGTACACTTATAACCAGAGTGCCTATTTAACCCCAAACACTGCTAGGTTACATAGTTTTATTATGAAGTTCCTGTGTCTACCTTCCACCTTCCGACCCCATCATCAGATCAGTTGGATAGTACCTTATAGCCAAAGTGCATCTCATGACAATTCTAATAAGCCCAAACACGGCTAGGATACATTGATTAATTACAGAGTTCCGGTCCCTATCACCTGTCACTTCGATGATACCATTTTCAACATAATTATTCAGAACCATTTATTTATTTGTATTGTAATTGTCGCTCAATCATCTTCATTGTGATATCTATGTGAGTATGAGGTTCCGTTGGCCATTTCTAGTCTTCTTCATCAGTTCCACTTCATCAAATGTTACTTTTTGACTGTAAATACTTAAGTTCTCCGTGAAAATAGCTCTTAATGGAACCATATCCTTTAAGAGGAAAAAAAATTGCAAATCAGTCCATAAACTCTCTAAGGTAACACACATAAAAAAAAACTACAATAAGCTCCTCCTTTTTTTTTGAAGTCGGTTAAAAATGTGCAATTAGCTTCATCTTTCTGATTGAACGATTCCTTGACAATTTAAAAAAGTACAAGTTTAGAAAGAACTTTTACGTTTACGGCATGTCACAATTTTTTAAGATTCCGTTAAAATATTCAATACATCATCTACCAGCTTTTATCTTTCCAAGTTATTTTAGGAAAAAGAGGTTTTTATGACGGCCGTAAGTGGGACAGCCATCTATCATTACCCTGTGTACGTTCCGCCTCTTATGAACTTTATAAAAAGGTCCCTTTTAATGGTAGTGAAGGTTAGGGGAGACTAAAGTGCGTTTTATGGCGAGGTTTTATTCAAATCTATCCAAACCTCCAGGAGGGTATCTGAAGTTCGCTATTTGTAAAGGAATCTTAAGTCTGTACCAATAAAGAAAATAAATAAAAGGATGTAATAAGAACAGTCCTAATTTATTTGGCTTGTTCAAATTACTATTAATGGGGTATTACAGCTAAAATAGAAGTTTTGGTCACTTTCAAAGTGAGTTTCGTCACAGAATAAGAAATAGTACAAGTTGTTTCGTGAACAAAAATAAATTATTAGAACTTCTCGTTCTAGTGGTCGGCAAAAAATTAATGTTATAGGATATTAAATAAATATTATATGTAGTAATAGCAAATCGCGATACGGATCTTAAAGTCTGATGATAATTTTTATATTTATATGACAATTTTTTTTATTTTAAATATAAAATTAATAAGTAACTGTACCCCGCGGTTTCACCAGCAACTTTGGTTACTGCTCCACTCCTATTGGTCATAGCGTGATGTTATGTAGCATTCTTCGATAAATGGGTTATCCAACGCTGAAAGAATTTTTAATTCAAACCAGTAGTTTTTGAGATTAGCGCGATCAACCAAATAAACTTTTCAGTCTCATAATATTAGTCTATATGTTACCGACTATCTGTATAATCCGGTAGATATTCTATAGAATACCATAAGTACGATAAGCTGACGGAGCTCGCGGAGGTCCGCGAGCTCCTATTTCAGTCTGTAGGGTTTAGTGAGGCCTAACCTAACATGAAGGGGATGACGAGAATTCGTTCACTAGTTTTTCTCGCTCACTCGCTCACTTTGCTCACTCTGGACCTGTCAACCCCTTCGAACCTAACCTACCTAAGTTATAAAATTCTGCTGATTAAATAATCATTTTCAGCTGATCGAATGTATATAAAAAAATTATCACTTTGCGTTATTTAAATGACCGGCAGCATTGCCTTAGTGTACCGATCAGGTCACCTAATTTTGTAAAACCTTACGTAGTCACAGTGTAGTGCTGCAACAGACCTTTCAGGGTCCCAATGTTGTTGTCCTTACCATAATAATACCTTATTTCCATTTCAGCAATATAGTTTGTTTTGTTTATTATTGATTTTTAAGGGTTCTCGGTACACAGAGATATAGCCTAGAATTTGTCAAACTTTAACTACAATTTTATGTATTTCTGTGTAGAAATTAGTAGTTTAAATGTTCAGGTAGGTAATAAACACAAATAAATGGTAGAGTTTGGTGTACAATTATGTTAATCGTTTGAGATGTTACTGTGATATAATGTAACTAGTTTAAGGGTTGAACACAGTCCTAAAACGTTTGAGAAATGTTACGCTTCATAGTTCAAAGCCGTATTATGTGGTAACAGTATTGATAATGTATCTGTAGTTATGGGATTATCTATGTATATAATTGTATAGGGTGTCCCAAAATAAACGCAAGATTTAAATTAAATAGAACACACTGGTTTTAGTCTTCAGATTGTGTTTTTTTTATTGAATCATAAACTAAAGGGTATCCTAAAATTAGCGGAAGATTTAAATTTGCCGCTATTTGTGCAGTAAAGTATATATAATTCAAATCTTGTGTTAATTATGGGACAGCCTATATAAAAGCAGAAACTGACTGACTGGTACATCAACATACAGCCGAAATTACAGAGCCTAGGAGCGTGAAATTATGCATAAGATTTTCTTTCATGACGTAGACGAGCACTAAGAGAGTATTCAACAGAATTCACCCCCTAAGGGGATGAAACGGGAGTCCAAAGTTTGTATAGAGAAACTTACTATTACGCGGGCGAAGCCGCTGGCAGAATCTAGTGTTACCATAAACACTTTCAACATAATTAAGTACTTTAAACTTATGACTCGTGGTTGAAACCGTATCAGCCACTCGAAGTGATCTGTCCAGTTTAGTTAAGTGGAACTTTAACAGTTCAAGTAAATCCTTAAACCCTTTAAACCGCCGTACCAAATAACGGTACTATGTATTTAATCCAGCAGATACACGTTAATCTCGCCATACAGCAGGATTTGGACGGTGTCGAAACTTTCCAGCGTCCTGTTTGTACTAATAGCCACTTATCATTTGCGTTGTTAAGCGTTTATCAACGATAGCCGCTGATAGCGTTCTCTGGTGTGTTATGAATATAATGTAAAAGCTAATAACCCGTGAAATTGCGCTCAAATTAGCATTTTCCGACCTTTCTAGACCTGGACATTACGTTTGGTAATAGTGAAGGTTATAATTAAGCTTTCTACCTTGTTATTATTAGTTTTAATCATTCGGTTTGCGACGGTTATTACCGACGGTTTGTTGGAGTTTTAGGTAGTGTTGCAACAGAACTCTGCTTCCGCTTTTGCAGAAGTTCTGTGATTTATTCACATCCGTTTCCTTTTCTGGTTCCGCAAACTTTTTAACAGAACTCTTAACAGAAGAATATAACGAGGAGCGTGGGGTAGGGGGGCCCGTAGACGACTGGACACGACGAAAAAGGCGTGGAGGGGAGGATTTTTTTGTTCATTCTGCGCATCAACGCACTTCGTGACGTTTAGCGTAAGCGCGTAAATCTTCTGTTGTTTTATTCTTGTTTGTTTTTTCTTCTGTTGCCCTATTATTATTATTTATATTTCTTATCAGCCCCCTCTTTCTTCCACCAGTATAGCCACTGAGCAATTACTTAGCAGAGCTGGTTTAATATATGACGAAGACCAGAGCAGTCTCAAAGGTGTAAAAGTAGCCAAATTACTTTTTATTAAATATAATTTACCTCTGTTTAATTTCGAGTACTATACTATAGTAAGTAAAGTATAAACACAAATTTAATTAAACAAATCTTAAAAAATTAAAAAAAAAACTTATTTTCATTATATTAACACTTTCGCTTCCGGTTCCGCTTCCGCAAAGATTTACTTTTGACATGTGTCTCCGTTTCTGCTTCCGTTGCATCACTAGTTATAGGTACTATAAAATAACAAGAACGGTGTGCAAGTACGTTCTTACTTGTTAGGTGTAGTTCTTTTGTTATTACCTAACCCTCTTTGCCTTCGTTTGTGCGGAGTTTAAGAACATCTCGTCTTTTTCGGGGTAATCGTGTAAAAAAATGACATCTATTTCAAAGATGTAAAAAGTTGAAAAATAAAAAATAGTAGCTTAAGCTAACTTAAAAATAGTTAGCTTAAAAATAGTAGTAGTTTAAGTTACTTATTTTGTTCAATTGTCTCGAAAATGTATTCCGTCTCTTTGAAATACCGTTCACGCGTTTCTTATAACATTAGCTATAGTGAAAATTTCGTCAAAATTGGTCCGGCCGTTTCAGAAATTAACTAACGATTAAAAAACAGACAAACAAAAATTAAAAAAAAAAAACATATGTTCCAGATATCGAACATACTTTCATATGCATTTAGTTTAGTAATAAAATGTTATTTTATGCAGACGCTTATGCGCTTGACGTTAATTTTACTTATATGTATTGAAATGGATGACAAAGTAACTATGTTTTTTTTTACATTATATTAACTAGTGCTTGTGCTTCAAAGTCAAAGTCAAAGTCAAAAGTTTTTATTTCACATAGGCCTACATGGGCACTTATAAAACGTCAGAAGCTAGTGCACGGTTCCAAATTGGTCGTTTCCTATGGAGAAGAACCGGCAAGAAACTCCATGGTTACTCTTTTAAAAAAATGATTGTTTACAATATTTTCATATTACAATATTAATAGACATTATGTAAGAACAGTGTAGACCAGTCGATATTGTACCCAAAAGCACAATGAAAATAATCATATTAAAAAAAAGTGAGTCGTAATAGGAAGTAACCTAAGAATTCGCGAAGTCCACGGTGTTCTCACATTCACATTAAAAAAAAAAGAAGCTATATAAAAAAAACTTGCTAAAAAAAGCTAAAAAAAGCTTGACTGCGATCCCACTGTCAGTTACGTTGTCACGGTTAAACGACTGAACAGATTTTGATATAATTTGGTTTAGAGTAAGCTTGAATTCCAAGGAAGGATATAAAATAGATTTCGACTTCGCATCAGCAATAACTGACATTAAAACAGATATTCAGAAATTTTCCGTTACTATAAATATCCGGAAGAAAATACTATTACATTTTTAACGAATTTATTTATGTATTCATAGGTTATTAGGTACACGAAGGCTCGATATAGCTCGTATGTCGCGGTTGATTTACTCTCGTAATATTTTATCGGATATGGCCGGCCCAACATCATATCAGCTGCTTTAATGTGAGAGAGAAACAATATTCTAAAGGCGAAACTTTGTGAGTATGTGTTTGTTACTTCTTCACTCTTGAACAGCTGAACGGATTTCTATGAAACTTGGCACATGGGTAGACTATGTCCTGGAATAGCAGCTTTTTAACCTGTACTACTACTGTGTACTGTTTTGTCTAAATAGTTTAAGTACTGTACTGTTGTTGTTGTGTTGTTATTTTTAACATTAAACTATTAGGGATAAATTACTTGGATGCCTAAAGTATTACCTAGTCCAATCTACAAAGCCTCGAGCACAGGTGCAGGGTAGCCAGCCTATCGGTATTTTACAGGTTGCATTTTGGAGAGTGTGCGCGGGAATTGCATGACCTGATTCCGCCATCTCCTTTCTACCATCGAACAACCCGACGTACGGCGAGTATCCACCCTTACGTTGTTGAAACACCAACGGTCCGAACTAAGCGATTTGCTTCGTCGTTTATACCGCGTACATCGAGGGACTGGAACAATTTGCCTGCTGCTATCTTCCCGTCCAACTATAATTTAGGTGCCTTCAAGGCTAGAGTGAATAGGCTTTTAATAAACTAGTGCGCTTCACCATCAATGATTGCATCACTGCTTACCATCAGGTGGGATCGCAGTCAAGCACTGGTTTATAGCGAAAAAAAAAAAAAAAACCTACTAGCTGTTTTCCTGCGGTTTCACCCACGTCATTGGTTACTGCTCTGCTCCCGTGGGTTGTAGCGTAATATTATATAGCATATAGCCCTTCGAGAAATAGGCTATCCAACACTAAAATAATTTTTATTTCGACCGAGAAATTCCTTAGATTTATGAACTTTAAAATATTACCATTACCACTATCTTCAGTGAATATCCACGTGTCGGTCAATGTGACCGTAGACGGTCATAACCAGCGAAAAGTATTTTATTTTAGTGATGAAGAAGTAGCTTTAGTTTTAGTAAACTTACTTGAGACCCACCACTTTTGGATGACATACTCAAATAGAGAACACGAAGTTCATGGAGTATTAAAGTTTACACCGTTTTTCACTATTAGTTCAGATTAAAGACAAACAACTTTGATGAAATCGGTTGACTGTCGTTCGAACTGAGCGTTTCAGTGATAAATTCCCGTGTATGCGCTTGCGACACAGTATAAATATGCTTGCGAGTTTCGTATTACCTTTTTAATCATTTGTCCAATTAGTATGCAGTAAAAAGGAAAACACAGATTCATATTTAGTAATTGTGCCGAAAAACCTGCTTATTTTGATATAAGGATTAATAAATTGTTGATAATATGACAGTTAAACATCATCTGACGATTTTAATAATTTTCTATTGCATTTCTTAAATTATGATATTTCTCGAATGGAATGCCCAAATTGAATTATTCAAAAATTAATGTACAGGCACTAAACCAGACTTAATTATAAAGTAATTTATTTTGATAAGGATTAATACCAAGGTACCAATAAAGTTCCTTTTCTAGAGGCAGCGAAAAAATTTAGTTTTAAAATTTGAAAAAAGTAAATATTGTGACATAACTATAATAGTTAGACATCCAAAAAAAATAAGATCCGAAAAAGGTTGCGCAACCTTTTTTGTAGATAATGTGTTCTACAAAGTTGTAGTGTTTTTGTTCATCATCATTTTGTTTTAGCATCTATCGTTTTTGCAACGCACGCGATGTAAGGAAATTTATAGGTAATCGATTTACACCTTGAGTTATCTTATTGCAGTTTTAGTAAGGAACCCTACTGTTTTTAATATAAAATTATAGCCTATGTTATTCAGTGATAAAGTAGCATTCTGCTGGTGAAAGAATTTTTGAAATCGGTCAAGTAGTTTTTGTGTTGTTTATTCATTACAAATAAAAATACAAAACTCCAAAAATATTTTTTTGTCTATTTATAATATTAGCATAGATGTATAGATCTCATTTTACTAGAGATAGCTAGTAAAAAGATAACTACGACTGGCCCAATATGTTATCAGCTGGTTTAATGTGTTACGACAGAATTAGCTCTACTTGGATGCCTCTCATTAAATCTTATCTACGAGTAAATTGAAGGAACGTAAGTATGTAGGTTTTAGTCAGTAAAAGTCTAACACGCCCATTTTGCTCCACTCAAAAGTGAGAGAAGTCATTTGATGATATTCCACCTCGAAAAAAAAACTTTTCTAAAGCTGTCGATATTCAAATATGTAAATAGCACACCCTCAAAAGAAGGACGTTTATGTAATTTATCTTTGTGGAGTTTCGTCGTCGTTTCAGTTAAGTACACAGTCTGTCATGAAACATTTTACTTGAAAACATTCTAACAAAACCCTTTTGTATTTCCAACTCGTAATACATGTAAGTTAATCAAACATCAAGTCTGTCTTCCCCAAAGACTTTTTTTTTTCGGTGGGAAAATCATCCAATGACATCCTGCGCACTTGGGCGGAGCGAGAGGGTCCTTCGTTGCCTTTCATACCAGGACCCAGTCTTCCTTTCAGAAGCAGACCCTTGGCCCCAGTAGGCTTTGAACCTGCTGGGCCCCTACTTTTTGCTGACATTTCTATGAGGCGCGCGTGGAACAGTACCACGCCGTCGACGACTTGGGTTCGTCCGGACGGTTACCGGACGATCGGACGGCGAGCTACCCATTGCTCGCCGTCCGCAAGCCCGCGCCTACGGTGGCCGGAAATAGGGGTCGGGATTCCGGCGGCTGGGGCGTGAGAGCCGCGTCCTTGCCAAAGACTAGGTTTGTACATAGGTCCAGACTTCTCTCTCTTTCTCTCTCTCTTTCTATAGTTAGGTCTAAGTCCTGTAGAGCCACATTTCGCCAGATAATATGATTTAGTCCCATGGATAGGTAGGTATTGTAGAGAAGACGCAATGAAACGCTTCTCTGCAGTTAATTATTAGCTTATATTGTAATAAACACTATTTATACAAACTTTTTTTAGGCCTATTTGCTCAGTATCCGTCCTGACTTCGGTGATATTACAAATCAATCTTCTTTTTTTTTCCATCAAAATATGAACACCTATTGCTATATAAACCATAAACCTTAAAAATTATCATTACTTTGCCAGTTTGCAAGGAATTAAGAGTCATAACCGTATGCGACCTCTTCAGATGTCACAGTATATGTATAGATAGATGGTGAGCTTACTGGCATCAACTGGGAAATCCAGTTTTCGGTCTGTTACTGAGAGATTCTAAGGAAAACTCTTACAAGTCTTTGCCCGACCCGAGAATTGAACCCAAGGTTTCAGTAACAGCGGTAGCAACCAGTAAACCAACGTGGCAGTCCGCCTTTTCCAATAGACACAACATTAGATATACTTAAAGTTTCCCCTTAGATTTTTAGTTTACCTACTACGAGCATCTTGCGCGTAAAAGTTAATCAAAATCAAACCTACTGACAAACTACACGATCTAATGTTATATAAAGTTCGCCTCTAAGAGCTGATGTAGTAAAGTTGGCAACTGCTCCAGAAATAAATTCAATACAGCGAGGAGCTGACATGGCACCGTGAGTAGGTTGGTTGGTATATAGCTACATATGAGTACGGGCAGGTAATCGAGAGAGCACACGGCAAGCACGATAGAACTATGAACACAAAATAAACAGGTGCAGAAGTCCCATTATATCAGCAGCCTACAATTTTTCGGAAAAAAGATTTCCTGAAAATTAATTAGTTTTTTATCTGTTTTCATTTTATGGGGTTGTTCGAAAGATTTACTGTGGCCCTGGAACGAAAAAGGCAACTGAAGGAACACAGGTAGGTTTTAGTTAGCAAAAGTCCGACACTCTTTCGCTCCACCTAGATCGGTGAGAAGTTACGTGATGAAATTATCAAATAAATAAAATGGGTTTTATTTTCTAACTCTCACAATATTTTTGATTGCCTAAAATGTAGTGTACAAAGGGAGTTATTATTGAAAGTGTTACTATTCACATGCATTATGCTTATCCTATCCATTTTTTCAGTAGGAGTTGTTTTTTTGCTTTCTTTACTTTCATACCTATAACATACATAATAATCTAAAATACAAAGAAAAATGAAACATCTAATTAATCGTGGGCTGCACGTAACGCTTCCTCGCTAACCTTATCGCCTTATCGCCTCCATTCAAATCATTCTGACTCATTCCTTTGAGCGTTCTGTACCCTGTTTATGCTGTGATAGCCCGTAGCATCGCCTTACAAGTTTAGAAACCTGCAGTTTCACATTGGCCATCGGAGTTAATTTGTCAGACCAAAGTTTAAAGTCGTAACAAGTTGGATTACGATTGACGGTATAATTTCATTGTTTAATCTCTACCTAATCTGGCGGAAAGGAAATGTATTTGCAAGATAATGGGTCAAGCAATTTGTAGTCAATTGAAGGAAATGGGTTATTATTGTGGACGTTCAGCAATCTAATTTTGTTCAACTGCAGTGTTCGAACCCGACATTACAAAATACATTGGTATGAGTATTGGATGTGATAAGTTATCACCTCATCACACATACCTAGGGCCTATTGATTGATTGATTAGTATCTACCTTCAAATAATGAAGGGCAAAGAATCATTTCCGCGAGTAAAATGTGACTTTACATGGCGCGAATGTCAGCAGCACCTACCTACGAATAGAAGGTCACAGTTTTGTTGTGTGTTTGTAATTTGTAACACACCAGTGTAATTAAAACCACCGGTTTAATTGACAGTAATAATTAGTTAACACGCGATTATCTGGTTTATAAGTAGTTACATCGAGTTCAACTAAGCAACAAATCGTTTTCCGATACGGAATTCGGATTTCCTTGACGGCATTATATTTTATTAGGCTTCACCAATAACTTTTGGAATGCGGCGGTAAAGAACAGTTAATGGGCCAAGGGCTTTGCCCCGTTATAATGCCAGTCAGGTATTTATGTGTTTCTGATAAGAGAACCACTCGACTAACTAATGAAGGAGACATGAGTTTATCTGTTTACGACTAACTACTAGGGCTGCGGGAACGTTTGAAAGAGTTACTTAGCTAGCCTTAGAACACAAAGGGCAAATTAATGAACATAAGGTGGTTTTAGTTAGCAATATTCTGGCAAACTCTCTCGCTCCACCCTAGAGCGATAAAGTCATTTGTTGAATTCTCACCTCAAAAAAAAAATTAACGCCCATTGGATCTTCTATCAGGAAAATAGTATAAACAAATGAGCCATGATCGTATGACGAATCCCGCTCATTTGTTATTTGGTTCAGTCTATTGACAAGTGACATTGAATAGTGTTGTATGTATAGCAGTCAGATGATATACTTACATAGTTGTGAATTTTGTATGACTGACCGAGAATGGTGCACTGCGGTATGGAGCAGATGTTGTGAACTTGAGATGAAATCTGCATATTTTCATTGTTTGTCGAAACGCTTCATTATAACTTGTATAGGTGCTTATTTGAACAGTTCCATCTTTGTGTTTAAATGGTTGCTACTTGCGTTTTTACTTCATATAAGATTTTATTTGCTCTTATAAGATTTTTTCTTGATTTAGAGCAAAAAAAAGTAAATCAAACAAAAACACGTTTAATTATTCTTCGGCATGACGGCATGTCTTTTTTCAAAGGCACCATGAATTCATTTCCTGTTCGTGAGAAGCAAAACCACAAAGAGTATCTAAACAGAAAAGAATAAAGTAAGCCATCGACAATGAAATAAGAAAGAGTACACATGTAATAGAGTAGTCACGTATTCTTTGTAGTCCTTGCATAAATCATATGCTTAGTGCGGAACAATGAGCGCTAATAATGTCACCATCTACATAACAAAACAGGGGTTGTAAACTATGGTACACAAATGGAAATGTTTGCTAACGCATGCCCATCTATGTGTGCCATAAGATGTTATCTAAACTTACATGTTTTCATAACAATAGCTCTTAAAACTACTTTATATGCAATTTATTTGTTGTGTATCTAAATTCTAAAGGAAAGGTTTGAATTGATGTCGGCTTGGTCGGGGTAACTTCGTATGGCAGAGATTGAACACAATTTGGCTGCTGTAAAACTCTGCTGATGTTCTAATTATAAATATAATCGGGACTTCGGGAGTTTTTGCCGGGAATTTTTCGAGTGAAGTTCAGTAGCTGTTTTAATTATTCGCAAGTTGATTCCTAGTGGCTGTTGTGATGTAAATCTGGCGTAGTTTCCTATCTCAAGTGTCTGCACAACTAAACGATAATATCGTCGTTGCGACTTTAAGACCTCTTATGTGTAAAATTCAACTCTATGAGAAAATCGATAAAAACCGTCTACTGAAAAAAATATAATGAAACCAACTACAACAAAAAATATAGATATCAGCCATATGATTTCCTGGTTGAATTTTTCAATTGTCAGTTGAATTTAAAAGCAGTAAGTATGACAGTAAAAAAAAGCAGTTTACGTGTAAAAGTAGTAGGTATTTTATTATGAAGCACATTATTGATCTTGAAATTGGTAAACAAATGACAATTAAATCTTCGTTTAGGTACACATGCCTTTTTGCATTCGATAGTACTTCATAATATTAAAAGGGGTGGCGTAAAAAACGTGTTTTTGCCAAAAGTGACACATAAGAGGTCTTAAAGTCGCAACGACGCGGCGACGGTATTCAGAATCATTGAAATAAACCCTATCTCGCTAAAATGGTGCTGAGAATTTTACTGTAGTATTGACTATACCGACTGACTCGAGACATTTGCTGCCAAATTCTGTAAAAGCATTTCAATGTGTTACATCCGAATGCTAATGGAAAACAAAATGAATGCAACAAGCATTAAAGCAACAACTTAAAAAAAGTGTAGGTAATCGTTGAATCATTTCAAAATATCAAAACATTATTCCCATTTCATTTGCCATGGTAATTGTGACAATGAATACTGATTGGATCGCGGTAGATACCTATTTCGTTTAACTTTATTAAACTTTTGAATTGTTTACCAATTTCGAAATTAAATTGTGTAGGACGATATCTTTTGAGGTTGTTTGTATTTTATTGGATGAACTCGTGTGTAAAGAGCTAAGGGCCAACAATTGAGGTTACACAATGAATAAATTTTCTATTGTGTGAAAGCTATTAATTTCTCTATGGTTACTAAATGGTACCTACTTACTACATATTTAAAACTCCTTGGTGTTATGTTAAATTGGAGAAGTGTTTTTTATAGTCTCTAGTGGAGTCGGTAGCCATCTTTAACTCGCCCAAACACAATATGCGCTATGAAGCGCGAAAATGTTTTGACGCTTGAGTGTTAGATTGTGGTTTTGAAGATCAAGTTGGATCTTGGAAAAAATATTGGAATAAGTTTGGTGACGCAAACCCGTTGCTCAGACATAATTTATAGTTGGACTAGTTTTATAAGTAATTTGTGACTATCTTATCTATTTAATTGCATGGAACAGTGTTTACTTTGTTTTGCGCGCACATTTCACCCTAATGACTGCCAGGGGATCCAAGAATGATGAGGATATTAAGGAAAATAGTCATTTACTCGACAGATTATGGACTTAAACTAAATCAATGTTATTAAAATACTATTTAAATCTTCTCGTAATTTCATGGTTTAAAGATATTGATGGGCACCTGACAAGCACATTTATTTTGTCGTAAGACTACCATTTTCTGAGTTTCTTTGTTATATTTTTTGTGGCCGCTTTACCTTGCCTACGAAGTCGCCTCACGTGAGTCACAAATCACGTAGGGATTTTAGGCCTCATATTGTTTTTTTTGTCTGAAGATGTCACATGAGTTTTAGCTATGAAATCATTCTTTTTATTTATTGGTTGGTAATCCAACCTTCAACTTGGTAGTAAGAGGTCGCTAATTCACTAATGTCTAATATGCCTAATTCGTTCGTCTTTAGTCATAAAACCCAGACAGGCGCATTACTTTGTGTAATTTATTTCATCGCTTTCTTTCACCGCTTTGAGAGCAATAGTGCTCTCAAAGCGGTAAAAGAAAACATTGTGAGGAAATCGTCAAGTTCAAGAACTAAAAATTCGAATAGATATGACATCTAACAACCCGCACTGGGCCCGGGTGGTGGTTTACAGCCCATTTCCTCTCCTAGAGAGGAGGCCTAAGTCCCAGTATTGGGAACATTAAAAGGCTGTTTATTCTTATGCCTAGTCATAAACCTCCACGATGCGGTTTACAATGCCTAGAATAGGTCCAGACGGCGAGTTATCGATAAGAATGTTAGGAATGTGACGTGAGGAAGGAATATGTCTATGGTTATTTGCAATACAGCAGGTATCGCAGGTGCTTTGTAATTTCCGGGCTTTGGTACAGGCCATGGTCCGAGGAGTGGCAGGCGGTCGCCTCCTTCTTCGAAACAGTAGGTGATGCTAGCAAAGGAGGAGATCGCACGTGCGAGCAGCAGCCGGGATTCCGATCCCGATTTCCGACCATAGTAGGTGCGGGCTTGCGGACGGCGAACAATGGGTTCGCTCGCCGTCCGATCGTCCGGTAACCGTCCCGACCGAGCCCAAGTCATCGACGGCTCGTAGTGTTCCACGCGCGTCTCAAGGAGATGTCAGCAACCGTAGGGGCCCAGCAGGGTCGAAGCCTACTGGGGCCATGGGTGATGCGAGAGATCCCCGGGGCTCTGGAAAAATGGCAAAGAAGGAACAAGAGTGGGCTTTTAGTCAGTAAAAGTCTGACATTATCTCCCGCCCCGCCCAAGAGCGGGGGATGTCATTAGATGATTTTCGCACTCGAAAAAAAAGGTGCATTGTCATTTCTGAGACAAAGACAGTTGTGATGACTGCAATGACTTCCGAGGTCCTACCACAAGCTCTTATCGCGATCCATAGAGATCTACGCTTTGGAACGTGCAATTTAGCTTCACTTGTATTTTTTTTTTGACTGACCGACATTCTGACAATTCAAAAGTGCCTGTAATTGGTCTATTTGAATAAACGTTTCTGATTTCTGATTTCATTTGACGACCTCTGCTAAACTGTTAAAGGGTTGGAGCTTTAAACACTACAGTGAAAATGAGTTTGGTGAAACCTATTACTTCTTCTGACGAGCTTGTTCATAGAGTTCTTTACTTTGTTACTATAAAATCGTGTACACTTTGTGTTCGTGATCAGATGCTGCTTTTCTTATTTTTTACCCATCTAAGTTTGGCTTGTTAATTTTGTATCGAATATTTAAAAAAACTGATTCATAATTATCGCTTGATAGCTTTCGTGTTTTGGTTGAGTATAGATGGCGTAAATAACGTGTTTTATAACAAAAGTGAAAAAAGTCTAATACGTATTATATAAGATCAATTTCTGTTTTATTCATTCAAACGAGTGTCTATTTTTTTAAAAGAAGAAGATCTAGGTCTTTGTTATTTCTAACGAATTTCCTTCCTTTTATTTTTCCAGTTCCAATCTTGTTTTGGTGTTTCCAAACCGACTAATGGGCGTTATAAATTTCTTTTCTTAGAATGTGTCGCCTAAAAGTCATTTAGGATATTTTTTTTTTTAATTTTTAGGGTTCCTTTCCTCATAAGGAAAAAACAGAACCCTTATAGCACCACTTTGTTGTCCGTCCGTCTGTCTGTCAAGACCCTTTATCTCGAGATCGCGTGAAGGTATCGAGTTGAAATTAAAATCATATACTCAGGTCTGCGGTCCCTTGATGCTGTGAAAAACTCCTTAACTCCTCTAATAACTAGAACACAACTAACCTTCGAAATATGTAATCTACATGCTACAGGAAAGACTAAATCATTTCACCTACATATTGTTTTTACGATACAACACTTATCATTCAGCCACATAATATGAGCAGCTCATGGCTACAATAACAAGATTCAATCAAATATTCATGCCTCTTCTAACGATTCCGGAAAAAAAATTTGCGACTCTTTTGACATGGTTAGCTGATATTTTTCCTGTTTATCAAAGTTTATCGCGGATGTTTGCTTTTTTTTACATATCATAACAACCACGAGAATCATTACGCTGTGCTCCAAAAAGAAATTGGTTGATGTGGTTTGAAAGGAAGCTATGTACCTAACTATGATGTCATCCTAATCAGAGATATTATGGAGGTGGAGGTACGATTCCGGGAGATACCTCCTACGGTTTTACACTTTCAATTCCGATTTCGGTTCCGTTTAATACAAACTTATACCGGAGGTACAAACAGGTGTAACTTATCACCAGAAAATGGTTTTTAACCAACTTCAAAAAAAGGAGCAGGTTTTCAATTCGGTTGTTTTTTGGATTCCGTACCTCAAAAGGAAAAAACGGAACCCTTATAGAATCAATTTGTTGTCCGTCCGTTTGTCTGTCTGTCTGTCTGTCAAGGTCTTTTATCTCGAAAGCGTGGAGATATCGAGATGAAATTAAAACCATATACTTAAGTCTGCGGTCCCTTAAAGCTGTGTAAAAATCAAACTTCTGAGTTAACGAAAAACAAAGATACGGCCATTTATGTCGCAAAAAACGTGTATTTTGACACTGTCAAGGGAAGAATTCTAGGTCAAAGGGAAGAACCCAATTTTGATTAAATTGGGTTCTTCCCTTTGACCTAGAATTCTGAAATTTGGCACGAAGCAAGGTTTCAATGCACTAGTAAAGGAATAAATCTGAAATCTGTAAATTTATAGTAACGTCTCAAAAAAAAAAACTTTTTTGTGATTCGGAAAAATCTTCGTAACTCAATTCGGGAATTGAACTGTTTTCATAGGAAAGTTTGTACGGAACCCTCAGTGCGCGAGTCCGACTCGCACTCGCCCGGTTTTTTATGTTTGTTACCTCAGAACGACGGAGTTCTCATACTTCTGGGTTTGGGCACGCCACAATAATGGCGGTAAGTCCCCTCTTTGAGGCGTGGTTGGAAAGACCTCACGGCGTCCTCACCTTCCGCTTGACGCAGGTTCTCACCGAACACGGTAAGTTCGGGAAGTTCCTGCACCGGATTCGTGCGGAAGCGACGCCCGGGTGTCGCCACTGTGTAGACTGCCCGGAGGACACGGTGGAGCACACGGTGGAGGTGTGCCCCGCTTGGGCAGAGCAACGCCGTGTCCTTGTGGGGGCGATCAGCGGCGGCGATCTCTCGCGCCGGGCCTTGGTACAGGCCATGGTCCAGAGCGAGGAGGAGTCGCCTCCTTCTGCGAAGCAGGAATGCTAGCAAAGGAGGCGGCCGATCGCGTGAGGCAATGGTCCTCACGCCTCAACCGCCGCCGGGATTCCGATTCCGATTTCCGGCCACCGTAGGCGCGGGCTTGCGGACGGCGAGCAATGGGTGCCTCGCCGTCCGACCGTCCGATAACTGTCCGGACCGAGCCCAAGTCGTCGACGGCGCGTACTGTTCCACGCGCTTCTCAAGGAGATGTCAGCAAATCGTAGGGGTCTAGCAGGGTCGAAGCCTACTTGGGCCATGGGTAGTGTGAAAACGAAACCCGGGGCCCTGGAACGAAGGCAACGAAGGAACAGGAGTGGGTTTTTAGTCAGTAAATGTCTGACACTATCTCCCGCTCCGCCCAAGAGCGGGATTTGTCATAAGATGATTTTCCCACGCAAAAAAATATACTTCTGGGTTTTTTATTAGTTTTAGTAGTGTTTAATTTGACGCTTCTGCCTCCGATTTCGTTTCCAAATCCGTCAAACCAAATTTAAAAATTTCGGTTCCGATATTAATACTGCTGTTACATCCCTAATCCTTATTACATAAATCAGGCCATTAAAATATAAAAAAAAACTACCTCTTTTTTTATTACGTATGGGTTCACAACAGTGTGGGGTATTTACGTGGGATGCAATGTGGGATATTTACCTGACTAAAACCGCTGGTGATTGTCATCAGCACATGGCCCTTTCCATGTGCTGATGACCGTGACCTCTTTAAAGATCACCTCAGAACTCCCATTATATAACGCTTAGGTACCTAGGACCGTCATTAAAAGCAAAAGCCCAGGACAAACTGTACGAAACATTGGACAGTCCTGCAGGCCAAAGAGCTGTAACGGCTTGCTAGAACAAGAGAGAGAAAGACGAGGGATATTTGTCAGGTAAGATATGTAAGGAATGAAGCTGGATGATGACCTGTCGATGATGAAAAAATCAAAGAGGGGTGGAAGGACTATTTTGAAAGACTGAAGGGGAATAATTAGGACGAGAAAAATAATTAGAGTGAGATTTTAGAGAGTAAGCCAGTAAATGTAGGGTTAGTGAGAATGGTTAGTATGGATAAAGTCAGAATATCAGTAAATGGAATGAAGAATGGTAAAGCCTAAAGTTCCAGATGGAATATCAGTTGAAGTGTGGAAGTTATTGCGAGTTAATGGATGGACGTGGTTAGCTTTGTTCTTCAATAAGTTGTTGCGGGAAGAAGCTATACCTACCTGATGATTGGTGCAACAGTTTTTTGGTAACTATCTATAAAAACAAAGGTAATGTGTTTGAGTGCAACAATTATAGAAGAATAAAGCTAATGTTACATACTATGAAAGCCTGGGAAGAAGTAATTGAGAGGCGGTTGAGAGAAGAGACTGAAATTCCACAAAACCAATTCGGTTTTATGCCTGGTTGGGGTACAACGATGCCATTTTTGCTACACGTCAGCTGTGCAGGTTATGCAGAGGTGCGCATAAAACTTTACACATGGTATTCGTTGACCTCGAAAAGGCATACGACCGGGTACCTCGTGAGGTTCTGTGGTGGGCCCTTAAGGAGAAAGGTGTGCCTGGGAAGTATGTACAGTTGATCCGAGCGGTACAGTCGATGCAGTATCCAAGTTGGTTTTCTTGTTATAATCATGTGAAGAGGAGGGATGAAGCACATATAACTAAAAGAGTTCTGAGTATACACAAGATGGATGGATTGTGTGAGGAGTGATTTGAAAGAGAAGGGAGTTAGTGATAGTTTGACGGGTGACAGGACAGAATGGAAGAAAAGAACGTGTTGCACCGACCCCAAGTAATATGGGATAAGGGCAGGAAGAAGAAGAAGACCTAGGACCGTCATTTTTCAATCCAATCATTAAGTATATAGATGATAACTATAAAGCAGATAGTTAAAATAAATATGAATAGCAAACCATATTTACATTTCATTATGTAAGATGTACGTACTTAGGTAAGTATATCTGAAAACATTTCTTTTTGAATACTCTAATCCTAATGTACGGTTTTATAATCGCTAGCTACCGGAGGTATGAGCAAATTTTGATTAATTCTTTTGTTTCTTCATCCAAAACGTTGTAGACAAAAGCATGTTTGTGAAAACTTATTTCCTCTTTTCCTTATTAATTCAGAACCTCTACTACCGAAAATCACAAGAAATTCACTCGATTCAATTACATTAGTAATATAAAGGCGGTATCTTGTATGTGTGTGTTATGTATGCTCGTTACTTCTTCACGCTCAAACGAATGAACGTAAAACTTGGCATACGGGTAGACCTTATCCTAGAATAGATTATAGGATAATTTTTATCAAGGAAACATATTCCGTTTAGGATAATTTTCTACCGTGACGCGGGCGAAGCCACTGCCAGAAATGCCACCTAAACACCTCCTACCTGATGTTTCTTTCTATGTTCTCGAATGATCCGGAGTTCTTCATCACTATCACTTGATTCGTCATAGTCGTGATACTTATTGTGGTACATGACAACAAGGGATTTTGCACGATTACTCTGATTTTGAACACTAATTTTAATTATTGTCAACACATCACAATCATCGACACACTGCTATCCAAACTGAACCGAAATCGATCTGTGTTACACGTATATTAACTAATTAGATATTAATGATCATTAATGAAATTGCCGCTAATATATTTTTAATGCTTCATTTGTGTTATCACGATAAATTCACATATTACAGCTGTTGGGCTCACTTATTAAAAGCTACTTTTTTTGCTGGTTAAAACATTATATTTACTGTTATTACATATTTATAAAAATACTTAAATATCATTATAAGTATATAATATATACAATTATACACTAAATAAAACAGAAAACCCTTATGATCTAACTAAAAGTAATCTAAAGTTTGATGTCGAAAAACTCCTCCGCATCGCTGACGACTGGTAATGCCAAAAGGCTGGCGGTATTGCTACGCTGTATGGCAATGCTAATTGTTCTCTGCACATAGTAAAAGTCAGCCCTTGGGTCACGCGAAGTGTAACACACACTTCGATTGACCCAAGGGCTGGCTTGTAGCTTGAAGTTTGACTATTGTGTTCCATGACAGGTATCTAATGAAACTTGCATGAAAGCTGTTATTAATTATTGCAAGATATTACGTTATGGGCCATTCGAAAATTGCATCTTGCATGAATGAAATGGGTCTATTTATTGCATTAGGTTTCTAATATCCTTAAATCGAGAGAAAAAGCTACCCTTAGTTAAGGACGATCGAAAGAGCTAATAAAAATTACTGCTCTTAGTATGTTTACCTCTGAGATGAAAGATAAGCAAATAAATTGTAATTGGATGTAACAAGAACGGTAAAAAAACTGATTTGTTTTTGTTTGATAGTAAATAAAAATAGAGTATAATAGGTCATCAAACGAACTTATCTGTGATATTCGATCATTATTATACGTAGCTTCGTTCTAAGATATAATTCATTTACCAAGCAGCTTCCGGACGGCACTTGGCAAACCAAACCACCCTTGGCATAATCTATAATCGAATATTTGATGATTTCATGACTCCGGCGCTGCGGGTTTTGGGCGGCCCGCGAGCTGAGAAGCAACGCTGGTGAGCGTTAAAACCATCTGCGACGATAAGCTCGCGTGGAGGACTAATACGAATAGGAGGACTAACAGTGTTTTGTAGTTGATTTTAGGTTACCGATTTGATATTACTTCCACCGCAACTAATGACTATCGATCTAAAATATATGGCAAAAGACGATTTTGACTGTGAATTTTCTGTGATGTGATGGTTCTGCTTTTTAATTATTATGAATATGAAATTTATGCCTAAAGATGATTATGACTAACAAAATTATGAGTTTTGTAATTTGTAAATGAATGATAAATGAGTGTATGCGAAACGATTTTCTGCGAAATGAATTTTATGCTATCCGTTATTATGCAAAATAATATTATGACATAAAAAGTTCTGCTATAAAAGGAGCAGCTAGACCCTTCCCATGCAGGTAGCTGTCTCTATCAACATCTTTCACAGTGAATTTTTAATGTCAGGAAAAAAGATTTTTCGAGGCTTTGTTTGTGTGAAGTGCAGGTCTATTAAAACTCTTCCAGTATCAATCAACCGGAAAAAATAATTTCAACTTACCTATGCTATCATTGCTTAGAAGCATAGATAGGGTATAGTGAGTCCCAATCCCAACTGATTCTGTTTTGATTTAATCTTCTTGTATCAATTCACTGACCGAGGCAAAGCTATTTAACAAGGTAGCTTGGATTAGGAAAGAGTTATTACACACATTTTTATCTAGTTTTTGTTCATATTTCTTGAGTAGTTTATTTCCAAAAATGGTATACCAGATGTAGGTTAAGTCATTAATTAAGTCTGGCCATTAAACCATTTGGTACGCAATTGTTTTTTTAAGATATAAATACCCTAACGCTCTCAGCACTTCTAGAAATATAGTAACTGGTTCAGCGACTAGCTCAGGTGCTAATTCAGGAAGTGTTATTTTCAAGTGTGTAACAGTTGGGGTGGTGCCTGTTGGAGCCAATGGTGGTACAACAGTTATCTAGTTTAATGTCCACTTCTCGAGGAGCATCAGAAATACAATGTCTAATAATAAAAATACATTCAGCCGAACATAGAACCTCCTCCTTTTTGAAGTCGGTAAAAAACATAAAACTATTACCCCTGTTATGGTATTAAGGTGTAACCTAGGCAAAGCCTTTCAGGCTTTATGCAAAGGTAAAGACCGTCGTGTGTTCAATGTATCTCGACACCACCTGCGTCCATCGGTATAGTAATTCGAAACCCATTTCACTTGCACTGTAGATATAATGTGCTATAGTTTACATACTTGACGAAGCTTTCCGGATTACCCCAACGCTAAAGGTGTGGGACAAAAAAACAAATTCGTATGTTTATCTCATAAACATCCCGAGTCAGCTGATCGCGTGAATGCATCTCGTGCACCACCCGCGTCAATTGGTAAAATAATTCGAAATCCAGTTGACTTACAGTTTTACATCGTATGTATAATGTACCATAGTAAGTAGACGTAAGCAAAGCCTTTTGGGATACACCAAAGGAACAAGAAAACAAGCTCGTATGTTCATCTTGTAAACAGAAGTAGTAGAGAGAAGTTTGATCGCGTCAATGCATCTCGTGCATCGCCCGCGTATATCGGTAAGTAGCTACAATAATTTGGCTTAACTACGTGAAACTCTGACTTGACTGCATAATATAATAGGTAAAATCTATTACTTTTCCTAGAATCAAAGAATTAGATTGAGATGGGACAGGTGACGGACTATGGTATCGTCGTTTCATCCTTTTTTTAAACTACTCATCCTAAAAAGATAGTACTATCTTTTCTTTTTGGTATAGATAGACAGATATATTCTTTATTGTACACCAAAAATACAAATTACATTAGGAACTTAATATTAATATGGTGTATGGTGTGTATGGCGCTATGCTCTTGTTTATTGACTTATATTGGTAAAAAAACACGTAAAACACAACGCCGCGCAAACGTATGGAATGACATATATCATAAAGACTGATATTAGCAGGGTTCGCTGCGATTTGTTTTTTGCTTTAAGAGGGTCCTTTTTCACTCGCCTATCGTCAAAATCGAGCATGATTTAAAAACCTGTTATTTCATGTAATGCAATCCAACGCGATGTTTGACGAAAAGGCAACGAGAAAAAAGAGAGATAACGCCAGAAAACTCCGTCACCATTCGGTAATTCCGAGATTTACTCGAATATTTTACACAACTGGTTCTAGGAAAGACGTGTTTTTTTAAAACCCTTAAAAGTTTTACAAAATAATTGTCGTCACTCAGAATCTTGATTAAATTTGCAAGGCTTCTATTGTTATACTTTTTTAACTTTTTATATTTTTGAGTAAATTATGAAGTGTAAAAGTTCATGCAAAATAGCAGATTTTCAGAGGTCTTTACTGGATTAGTTTAACACAAATTTATAAATTGATTTCATATTTCATAAACTGTTTCCAAAATATCTAATGACAAATGTGTAATAACGTCATAATCGCGTAAGAGCGGTTAACGGTTGTTTAAGAAACATTGAAAATGTATGTCGAGTTGGATGCCCTTAATTAAGAGTTCTAAAGATGCGTTTAGTTGGCCGAGTGCCGTTCGGAAGCTGCTTGGTAAATGAATCATATTTCCGAATGAAGCTTGCAGTATGATATCCAAAGGGTTATTTTGATGTGCGCGGCCTCAGGCGCGACTAAAAATGATTTGTTCGCGTTCATATTGAACCGGGGTGTATCGTGGCATTTGATCTAGTTTTTCTCAATTACTGAGCCTATACGGTTCAATCTACATTCGTATCAAAGTTAAGTTTTATATTGAACGTGGGATGAGGTAAGTGTTGAGATATTTATGGTACAGGGACCGGTTTTCTTGTCATAATTTGTTTGTCTAGACTCAAGATACGAACTTCAATTATAGGTTTTTCCCGGTGAAATCTGTGGCATAACACTCGTATTAATTTCATCTTATTATTTTTTTATATAGGCACACCAACGATTAATCTACAAAATATTGCCAATATGTAAACCAATTACTACGGGATCCTGTGTAAAAAATCTCTTTTAGGTAACACAATATATACAGTAGGTCTATCAATCCTAAATAAATAGTTTTCTTTTGTTCAGTTGACCTTTCACTCGTATCACAATCAACCCATCAATTTTCTGCCTGTTTCTTATGTAAATGAGCTCTTTTTACCCGACTCCATTAGACAAGGTTGATTTATATATCTCGCTAGCTATGTATTTAGCTATGACCGTTGATTTGACATTACTCTCTGCCCGAGAACATCTTCTACGTATACTAGTATTTGCATAATGACTTATTATTATTTCTTGATATTATTACTACCTCATCTCGACTTGAAGTACTTACATAACAACTTAGAAAATGATTGTGTTGATAATGTATGTAGATTTGCTGTGTACCCCCGTAATTGATGACCTGTGTCCCTGTAATGGATTGTCAAGTATGATTACATGTATTTTTCAAAGTTAACAATAAAATTGTCGTTCTAGAGTTATCTAATGGACATCGTATATTTTATAAATGGTATTTTGTTACTTGTGTTAAAATGTACTGTATATCTATAACAGAACATATTTTTTATTGTGTGTCGGTAAAATGTTTTAAGGCGATTCTCACATGATAGGCGGTGAAGCGGATTTAACGTCTGTACTGCACGATATGGCGGGACTTGACACCCGAGTTACCACATTATAGCACGTATTACTATGGGATAAGGGTGTGCAACCATTTCATAACTAGAAGATCAACCGCGTGGATAGTTGCGCTCATTATTTCTTCGCGTGGCACACCGCCACATTGTCCATCCATTTTTTCTTTCTTTTCTATGTTTTTTTAAAAACGTTTTCACTCAATTATTGTAGTAATTTCTTCATTGCGTTTATAAACATGAACTAACCTAAGTACACAAATATTACACACACACACACAGACAATGACAACGCTTAATCGTTTCTTTTCGTTCAGTCCATCCAAAGGTTGTCTATAAGAAATTGCTCTGTGCGATAGGACTATTATACCTACACTTATTTCCATAAATGTTTGCCCTGTGTTAACGGTGTGCAATAAATTATATAATAACAATAATATCACATAAACATAACATAAATACACAAATAACAACATAACGTCCATAGTTTTGTGTATAAGTTTTGCAACTTTTTTTGTTATACAATAAAGTTTATTCTATCCTATTCTATTCAATAAAAATTCAACATTTTGAAAAGACCTTAGAATTTTCGCAAAAATAAAAACGGTTCCGTTCACAATCATTCTTATTCAGCGACATAGGGGAACGAAGATGAATACGGCAGTCGACAAGGCTTAGCTTAGATAATTCCAAATAATCCTTAAGAAAGAAATTACTTTCCTTAAGTAGATATTAAAAAGGACCGGTAATGTTTATGCTGATTTGAATTAAATTATCCTAAATGGGGGTTAACTTTGTAATTATTGTAATTACGTACTTACCTACTTGAAAACTCGTTATTAAGACGGCCTATTAGAAACTTTACTCCCTTTTTAAAGAATACTCTACCTGAAAAACTAAATATTATGGACTAAAATTGCTAAATCAAAAATTATTGTTAACTAGCTGCTATCCTGCGATTTCGTTCGTGTGAATTTCGTACATTTCTTCTACATAAAATTTAGCGAATAAAAACCCACAGCCATAACTTATACACCCTTTTTGTCCTGTTGAGTAATAATAATATGTTTAACACTCTTTTCAGTTTTATTTCCGTTTAACTTAGCCGGTTGGTGCGTTTAAGTCTCAAGGTTCATTCTTACAAACTTATATGATTTTGGACCCCTTTTGGAGATAGTTATTTTTATTACTTATTCAGGTACCTACTTATGTCACTTTCCAGTTATAGATATTAACTATTGGAATAAGATTCAATCTTTTATAGACACTTTGGCTCCCTCTTTTAACCGTATTTGAGTATAGTTTCAAAAAACGAATAATTTCCATCTTTTTTATTTATTTAATACTTATTTGTGTTTCAAGTTTATTTGACAATGAAATGAGATTCTTCCATACAATCTTGGACACCCCCGGAATCGTTTTATTTGGGTAGTTTTGATAAACCTCTTTCGTAGGAAAAGTGCAAAATAACTTTAATTCCGAAAGTCGGTGTTTCTATAATAGTTTTGTCTCTCCGTTATTTAACACCGACTTCCGAAATTTTGCCACTAAAAAGTACCCCTCAGCCAAACTTAAATAACATATAGCCAGATTGCATCTCATAACAATTCTAATAATCCAAACACTAACTTTAGGCTTCATCATCAGACCAGTTCGATATATTCTCCCTCTTCTTTCAGTCAGTCATCGACTACACGTATAAAAAAAGCAATTTTACTTGTTACGACGGTTCTGCTGTGATCCTATGAGAAGTTTCAATTTGCCTGCTGCTGTCTTCCCGTCCAACTATAATTTAGGTGCCTTCAAGGCTAGAGTGAATAGGCTCTTAATAAACTAGTGCGCCTCACCATCAATGATTGCATCACTGCTTACCATCAGGTAGGATCGCAGTCAAGCACTGGTTTATAGCGAATAAAAAAAAAAAAAGTTTCATTCCATATCTTCGAAGTTTATGACCAGATCATAAGAATATTTGGGACCAACTCGAAAGCATAACCTTTCAAACAAAAAAAAAAGAATTCATATGAAATCGGTGAACATACATTAAAAAAAAAAATACATTCAGCCGAACATAGAACTTCTTCCTTTTTGAAGTCGGTTAATAAAAAGAAGCCTTGTGCAAACACGCTCGTAGACCTAGAAGATCTGGCTGTGCATTGATAAGTCAATCAGTTTCTTCTTTTACATAACAATCCAAAGATTGTAACAATACCCCTGGTTTACGAATTAAATCTGTCGCTTTAACGCTGCAGACCATAATTCAACTTCAATAGTGCTTTCAGGGTTTGGGGCAAAAAAAATTGTGTGAAGTTATGAACCACCACCAGCTGTTACCTGAATGGGTGTGAATACGTAGCATGTTAACCTACAAGGTTAGGGCATTTTTGTCCATTTTTAAGAATAAATTTTTCATATCAACTTAAAATTCATGATGTGACAAAATACCTCAGTTCTCTACATATTAAGAAATTGATAATTATTCACTACTGACCTTTTTCGAATTCAACGGAATGCCCCAGAAATCGAAATAATTGAATAAAAGCTCTCTTCGTCTCATAATTTCGAGGATGCCTTTCCCAATTTTATTGAGGAAAAAATTCAAAATTTTAATGATATTTTAGAAAGGTTTCTTATTGTTAGCGGATTGAGATTGCTGGATTGATGCATTATGCCGTACGTATCTTAATTCGTTTCTGCTCTTTCGGTTCTAAATTAACACATTTCCTTCTCGCTTCTTATTTATGAAAACACCCTGAATTAATTATTTTGAAAAAAAAAAAAATGGACGAAATAATCCGGCATACTCTTATAAATCAATTTTAAATGTGGCCAAGACCGAACTTAAGCATAAGCTACCATTTCTATCCATATGAGAGGCCTCGGTATCCCCAAAATGACTAGGGTTAGTTTACGGGCTTTTATATGTTTGGTTCACGGCACTGAGAAATTAATTAGGAATATCATATCTTCCTTACTGATTTATTTCAATGTGCCGTGCCAGACTGAAACCAGTAGGCTGAGCCATTGCGTAATAAAACGATTGGCTTGCATTGATAATAGTGCCCAAAAACCAAGCAGTGAAATAAATAAACGCAATAATTAAAATATATATTTCACATTTTTGTCTCGGGAAATTGGAATTGGTAATGTTGAGCTTACCCGTCATCGTGGGGACGCCCCTACAAGTTGGTGCGAGACAAGCTCCGCCCTTGGGCTCCCCCGCTGACGCAGAGTCTCCGGCCCCAGCTTGTGGAGGGCGTGGTGAGCGCTCTGTTCCCCGCGCGAGGAGAACACTCTCCCCCGCCCATGGCTCCGCCACCTGCGGTGTCCGACGTGGGCCACGACGGCGACGGCGACGACAATGTTCCAGAGGTGACCGAGGTAGAGATGAGTGTGGCGGTACGAAGGCTGAATGCCAAGAATACCGCCCCGGGACCCGACGGCTTGCCTGGAAAAGCCTGGGTCCTGGCCATGGAGGAACTCGGGCCTCGACTAAGGGGGCTCTTAAGCGCATGCTTGGAGAGGGGCCAGTTCCCACTTCGCTGGAAGACGGGGAAACTGGTCCTCATCGCAAAGCAGGGGCGCCCTGCGGACTCACCGTCTGCGTACCGGCCCATCGTGCTGCTCGACGAGGTGGGCAAGCTCTTTGAAAGAGTTATTGCAGACCGCCTCGTCGCGCACCTAGCACGGGTGGGGCCGGATCTGGCGGACGGCCAGTTCGGCTTTCGCAGGGGACGCTCCACGGTGGACGCTATCATGCGCGTGCGAGCCCTCACGACGGGGGATGCGGTATCCCGGGGCAGGTGTGTCTTGGCGGTGTCTTTGGATATCGCCAACGCCTTCAATTCCCTGCCCTGGAGTAGCATTAGGAGGGCACTCAGGTATCACCGGGTGCCCGACTACCTCTGTCGTGTGATCGAGGCCTACCTGACGGACAGGTTCATCATCTACCCCGGTCACCAGGGAGAGTGGAAACGGCGAGAGATGTCGTGCGGTGTTCCGCAGGGATCGGTACTAGGACCGCCCTTGTGGAACATCGGGTACGACTGCGTGCTGCGCGGCGACCTCCCTGACGGGGTTAGCGTCGTCTGTTACGCGGACGACACGCTGGTTCTGGCACAGGGAGAGTCGTACCAGGCGGCGGTCGAACTAGCGACACGCGGAGTGCGATAGTCGTGGAGAGGATCCAGCAGTTGGGACTCGAGGTGGCACTGCACAAGTCAGAGGCCATGTGCTTTCACGGTCTTCGGAATGCGCCACCACCGGGTTCCCAAATAACGGTAGGAGGAGTTCATATCGGCGTCGGGTCGACGATGAAGTACCTGGGACTCGTCCTCGACAGCCGATGGAATTTCGAAGAGCACTTCCGACGTCTGGCTCCCAAACTGGATCGGAATGGGGCTGCCCTTAAGCGGCTTCTGCCTAACCTAGGGGGTCCAGACGCCTCCTGCCGGAGGCTCTACGCAGGAATCGTTAGGTCCATGGCCCTTTATGGGGCGCCGGTATGGGCGCCGTCGCTGCGAAAACGACCGGCGGCCAAGCTGAACGCATGCCAGAGGGTCATGGCCATCCGAATGGTGCGGGGATATCGCACGGTTTCTCGCGAAGCGGCGAGCCTCCTTGCTGGCCAGCCACCATGGTATCTGGAGGCAACAGTCCTTGCACGCATGCACGATCTGCGCGTGGAGATGCAACGCCGGGGCGAAACTCCGCTGCCGCGCCAAGTTGCGGCATGGCGGGAAGAACTCCGGCGGGATATCATGGTGGAATGGCGACAGCGACTATCGCAACCCAGTGCTGGACACGCCACAATTATGGCGGTAATTCCCCTCTTTGAGGAATGGCTGGAGAGACCACATGGCGTCCTTACCTACCGCATGACGCAGATCCTCACCGGACATGGTAAGTTCGGGAGGTTCCTGCACCGAATTCGTGCGGAAGACACGCCCGGGTGTCGCCACTGTGTGGAACGCCCGGAGGACACGGTGGAGCATACGGTGGAGGTGTGCCCCGCTTGGGCAGAGCAACGCCGTGTCCTCGTGGGGGCGATCGGCGGCAGTGATCTCTCGCGCCGGGCATTGGTACAGGCCATGGTCCGGAGTGAGGAGGAGTGGCAGGCGGTTGCCTCCTTCTGCGAAGCAGTAATGCTAGCAAAGGAGGCGGCCGATCGCGTGAGGCAATAGCAACGGTCCTCACGCCCCAACCGCCGCCGGGATTCCGATCCCGATTTCCGGCCACCGTAGGCGCAGGCTTGCGGACGGCGAGCAATGGGTGGCTCGCCGTCCGACCGTCCGGTAACTGTCCGGACCGAGCCCAAGCCGTCGACGGCGCGTATTGTTCCACGCGCGCCTCAGGGTGATGTCAGCAAATCGTAGGGGCCCGGCAGGGTCGAAGCCTACTGGGGCCACGGGTAGTGTGAAAGCGAAGCCCGGAGCCCCGGGATGAAGGCAGAGAGGGAACAGGAGTGGGTTTTTAGTCAGTAAAAGTCTGACACTATCTCTCGCTCCACCCAAGAGCGAGATTTGTCATTAGATGATTTTCCCACTTTAAAAAAAAAAAAAATAACCCGATATCGTAGTTGACATAGTAGTATCCAGTCTATGGTAAGTCCTGCACGTGTAGAGTACATTCGCATTCATTTTTAATTTAATCAACACGTACAAGATATTTATTTACAGTACGATTGCATACTGAGTTAGCATCACCGTATTTGGACCTGACACAAATTAGGATTTAAAATTTTTTTTTGTTGGTCAAATTTTGTTTGTTTTTCTAGGTATATAATTTCCTTACACCAAACTATTCAGTTTGATGACGAGATACGCTCGCTTTTTAGGGTTCTCTAACTCAAAAGGTAAAAAGGGTACCTTTATAAGATCACTTTTTTGTCCGTTTGACTGTCTGTCTATCTGTCCGTCAAGACCGCGTTGAAATTAAAAGCATATACTCGAGCTTGCGGTCCCTTAAAACTGTGAAAAAATCATACTTCAGGGATAATGCAAACAAAAGATACGGCCATTTATGTCGCAAAACCTGTATTTCGAGACTCTCAAAGGAATCAAAATTAATAGGCTACTTCCCGTTGACCTAGAATCCTGAAATTTTGCATGAATCAAGGTCTCATGGCACAAGCATAGGGAAAAATCTGAAACCTGTAAATTTGCAGTTACGTCATAAAAAAAATTTACTCGGAAAAATCTTCGTAATTCAACCGACTTGCACTTATCCGGATTTTTTATAATAAATACACAAATAAACTTATGTTAACACAACTCTACAAAATGTTAAGGTAGCACTAAGTGTGTTCGGCAAAGTACTCGCGCTACCCGGGCAATAGAAACTATAACCTATCTGATATATAATAAAGTTCATTCTACGCTGCCCAAGCAATGCGAACACTTTGATGGACACATCAAGCGTAGCGCTTGCTCTAAAAAAAATATTATACCTACCTTAAGAAATCATGTCTACAAATATACAGGTCCTCAGCGTTGACTTTAAAATGCCTTCTTTTTTATTATTTATAGGCTTACGTTTGACCAATATCTCACTTGATGACAAGCGTTGATGTGGTCGACGATGGAGCACGCTTGCCTAGAAGTAACCTATTCACTCTTCATTTATATAAAGACTACTAGGTTGTAGTGACTTTAAGTAAGGGCTTTTTTAAATAAATCTATTTTATTGAAATTGACGGGACCCGCTTGGGCCGACGCCTGCTGCCGGGGTTTGTTCGTCAGTCAGTAAAAGGTTAAACTCCCTCGTGATAAAAAAGGAGCCCTTATATTTTATTGCAGTTAAATATACAACATTATTTTTAGTGTACGCGAAACCTGAAAATAGTTTGTTCAGAATCAGTAACTGAATCGATTCCAATAATTTTTACACCATGTTATAATTTTTTCCAAAAATATTTAAAAAAGGTCTCAAGTTGGACACCACCGAAACTAAGTAGAACACAGGTCACGGCAGGTTATATCGGGCATTAGGAGCCAGCGTGCAGCTGGAGCAAAACAACCCCTCAGTCACTCGGATGACTCGGTGACCAAGTGTTTGTGCGGATAATCAGGTAACATAACATGCTTATAACTTTGTGATTTTTCATGATACAGTTATGAAATTTAGAACATAGATTCTTTACATAAAAATACTAGACACGCGTTTCGGGTTTCGCATATACTAAAACTAATTTTGTATATGCCTCTACTTTTTCTGAAGGATGTAGGATAAGGATTTCAATAAATTCATCTAGATCCATTCTATTTTGAGACTTATATAAAGTTTCTCACAGAAAAAGCCAATTACGTCAGGCGTTTAGGAGAGCAT
This sequence comes from Mythimna pallens, assembly GCA_961205895.1. Lineage (NCBI taxonomy): Eukaryota > Metazoa > Arthropoda > Insecta > Lepidoptera > Noctuidae > Mythimna > Mythimna pallens. Next base: position 14,431,891 of record OY540830.1, on the reverse strand, counting down.
ATCGTTTGTTACTTTATTTATCTCAAAGCTTGCAGTAACTATAATCAAACTCTGTATTACTACTTTTTGCAAAGACGATACTGACAAGAATATCTTATTGTTTGGATTTACGCTCAACGCAAAATGGACAAATAATTATGGAGTTTGCAACTTTTTGCTAAATTCCTTGACCTTTCAAACATAATAATGACAGACAAAAACGTTTATGTACAATTTAATTTTAATACATTGTAACTATGTATGTATTGTATTTATAGATAAAGACAACAATGTAGATACTTACTATTCTACGGTACATAGGCTAAGCATTACTTTACCCAAAGCTGAATAAAAAATAAAAAATTCATACAAAATTATTATTTTAAACAATGATTTCTTTGTTTTTATTATTTTTTATTTAATTTTTCTTAATTTATTTGGTGGTGTCTTGTTTTTTGTTTGTATGTTTATACAAGTATGAGCCATTTGTTACTTGAAATAAATGGATAATTATGATAGAAAAAATATTTAGAACTTAGAATAATACCTAAGTAATTAGAATTGAATATAATATAGGTATATCTATAATATAAAAATGAATCGCAAAATGTGTTGGTAAGCGCATAACTCAACAACGCCTGGACCAATTTGGCCAATTCTTTTTTTAAAATGTTCGTTGAAGTTCAAGGATGGTTTTTACGGCGAGAAAAAATCGAATAGAGTAGGGTAGAGTAGGGTAGAGTAGGGTAGAGTAGGGTAGAGTAGGGTAGAGTAGGGTAGAGTAGGGTAGAGTAGGGTAGAGTAGGGTAGAGTAGGGTAGAGTAGGGTAGAGTAGGGTAGAGTAGGGTAGAGTAGGGTAGAGTAGGGTAGAGTAGGGTAGAGTAGGGTAGAGTTGGGTAGAGTAGGGTAGAGTAGTCAGTTGACGGGAGCGAAGCCGCGGGCAGAAGCTAGTATATTATATATATAAAAGGGGAAACTTGCTGACTGACATATCAACGCACAGCGGAAACTACTGGGATTAGGAGCTTGAAATTTTGCACAAGGTTTCCTTTTATGACGTAGGCGACCACTAAAAAAAGATTTTCTAAAATTTACTTCCTAAGGGGATGAAGCGGGGGTCCAAAGTTTGTAAGCAGAAACCTACATTCACGCGAGCGAAGCCGCGGATTGCTAGTAGTTTATAAATTTTAAACGGTCTACACTTAACAAACATTTTCGAACTATTAAAGGCAACTTTATTCAGATTTTTCGTAATTTATCTTGACTAAAATTATTTCAAGACCACAGCTGTTCCAAATTGAAATATTACTTTAGGTATTAAATGTAATTAATAGGTACCTACGTATCCAAGATAATCCACTGCATAGAACTCTTATATTGTTTGCCATTTTTCTCCATTCACAAATAACTACTCTCTATTAGCTAAGCCAACGTCAGACGAGGCAAGACTACTGTCATATTTTAATATAAATTTAATAAAATTCAAAATTTGGCTATGATGGCGCGACATAGTCATTATTGACAAAGCCCCAAAATACTGATTAATAAAAAAAAATATCATCAGTTGCCCAGAAAACATCGTCGCTATGGCATATTTCAAGGATTTAAACTTTGCTAAAGTCAATACAAGAACTTTTAAAATATTGAATGACGATTCTGTCTTACAACTTGCAAGTCTGTATGAAAACTTATTTTTGTTGCCGTCAGAGTTGTTACCAAACTGTGACATTTTGATTACCATTACGCACTAGTGCTATAATGTAGTTTTCAACACACTTGCTCAGAAAGTGACTCTTATTGCACTGCACTTAGGTATATAATGGCATTCGTTACCAAACTGTGACATTTTGATTACCATTGTACAAGTGCTATAATGTAGTTAAAACCTTTTTGTTCAACCTCTTTGTTCGCAAAACTTGAATTCGAATAAAATTCCCATTAAGTTATTGCTTTCAATAGTATATAAATTAGTGTCTTGCTTACTTATTTCATCCAATGTACAAGTTAAAATGGACAAATTTAACTTGTACAACCGATTTATTTAAATAAAAAACATTTAGTAAATAAATCGTACATAAAAATAAAATTTGCTTTTTTTGGTGGTCTATGGCCGCCATTTTAAGATGCGCGCGGTTTTTGGCGTGATTTTTTTTATTCCAGTGAAGTTCAGTGGCTGTATTAATTAAATTAAATTAAATACTACAAAATTATTAGAGAATGATACATCTGTATTCTATTGTCACTACGAAAGACATTATCGTATAAACTTTTCACGCAAGGAAACATAAACGTAAGACTAGGCAGTATGATCAAAATACCTTAGCCTTCCTCTAGGAGTAAATAAAAAAAAAAATGATGCGCGCGCTTTAAACGACAACAGTTTTTTACCACCATGTCACAGAAAATTTTTACTAGTTTTATTTAAAATTTTTACTTGTTGTATTCTTCAGAAGTGTATTGAAAAACGTCGTATGACACACGTGAGTAATTAATGATTACCGTTCTTGGCTCTCTTAAGACCCTCGCTACGGCTCGGGTCTAAATACCGCCTCGACGGTAATCACTAACATTACACACTTATATCATAATGTACTATAAAACCTTTTTGTTCAACCTCTTTGTTCGCAAAACAAATTTTGAATTCGATTTTTTTATTCCAGTGAAGTTCAGTGGCTGTATTAATTGAATAAAATTAAATACTACAATCATTAGAAAATGTTTTTTTTAATGGTTTTTTCAAGAAAATTTACATAAATATTTTCACATTATCTTCTGCCAAACTGCAGTACAGTTTGTCGGCAGTGTTCTCGTGGATAGTCTTCTTGATTAACTAACAAATAACAAAAGAAAGCCAAAAAATAAAGACAGTAAAAACATTATAAGTACTTATACTCCATCCGCTCAGTCAATCAACCAAACGCAAACAATCCCGACATGTCCCCCATCTAAAAGTTGACTAAAAATGTTATCTAAAAATATTTACAATTTGTTATTTACCTATACCGATGTTTGGTAATTAACTAAATTTAAATAATTTTTGTATGTCTTCTATAAGATTTCTTTTTTTTTTAATAAAAAGACTTATCAAGACCGTCCACGCCAGTCAACCACCTAAACAAATGGAGCTTAGAAGTGTAGTGAAAAGCAAATTTGTATGGGCACTCGCCCGCCAGGCCAGCATGAACTTGTAGTACAACTCAACATGTTACATCCATATTCTATTGTCACTACGAAAGACATTATCGTAAAAACTTTTCATGCAAGAAAACAAACGTAAGACTAGGCAGTATGATCAAAATACCATAGCCTTCCTCTAGGGGTAAATAAAAAAAATGATGCTTGTGCTTATGAAAACAGATTTTTACCACCATATGGTCACAGAAAATTTTACTAGTTTTACTGTTGTTTTCTTCAGAAGTGTATTGAAAACGTGAGTAATTACCGTTCTTGGCTCTCTTAAGACCCTCGCCACGGCTCGAGTCTAAATACCGCCTCGACGGTAATCACTAACTTACACACTTATATCATAATGTACTATTAAGTGTTCTGAAATAGATACCATATTCAGTTCATACCGACTTTAGTAAAATTGAGGCCATATTTAACTTTAATTTCGGAAGTCGGTGTTTGGTAGAAACAAACAATACCAAAAAACACCGACTTCTGAAATTAAAGTTATTTTGAACGTTTTAGTGTTTTTTTAGTGAAGTCGGTTATTTTGTTTTTGTAAAAAGTTCTTTATCTTCTGCCCTATCAACCGTTACCCTTTCTTTGACAATCATACCTATTATATTTTTTTCATATCACTCCTCATAAAATGCATCCATCTTTTCTTTAGCCTCCTTGTACTAATTGCACCATGACTACAAAATAGTCTAAATTAGGATCTAAACCTAGTCATTAAACAACTATGGATGAGGAAACAATAGTACTTTGTGTATGTTTAATTAACTTTGTGCTACCAGTTTTTATGTGCTAAATAGTGTATAATTTATTCGTTACCCTAATAGCTTTAGACGCATTTTGAACATTATCGACATTAACACAGTGAGTTCTTTGTTGTTCGTTTTATGTGATAATTGTTTATGTGCCTGCGCAGGAGTCGGTGATCGTTAACGGAAGCTGATGTTTTGTATCTGTGGACTTGTGCGCACAGCGATAGCCCTGTGTAAACGGAACTGCTATCAATCGTGACATCAATGTTACTGTTTACTTTACTCTCTTTGTGTTTTATTACGAAACCACTATATTTATGACAAGGGAATAAAAGTCTAGAATGACAAATTTCACGGGAACATTCTACAGTGGTGTTTTAAGTCCTAATTTAACCTTAGTCTACGCATGTTTCTGTCATGCAAATCTGTTTAGCAGTTTAGGCACGATTGATTAACAAACCTCTACACAGATAGAAAGGTTGACTGGTAGAAAATGCCTTGGTTCATTAAACCCCGAGCGAACGCCGGTGTTCGCTCGGTCATTGTCTTTCTATTGTCTCTAATGACGGTACTCAAAAGGTTAAAGGCATTAAGTCCGCCTCTGTACACTTGTGTGCATTACACACAATAAAGAAATAAATAGAACAAAGATTTTCACTTTTACAATATTTTAGTAAGATTTACTTTATTATCTTATTTCTTTTGAGCTTTTGTTAAAAACCCGGCTTTGATGTCTAACCATTTTTGTTTATGTGAGAACTTTATTTTCATAAATATCGAGTACAATTTTATGCAAAAGTTTCAATTTTATGTAGACGATCGAAGTTTGAACTTAGTCAAGGAATAATTTAATTACGTAGAATTTCTTAAGGCGCGAGGAATGGCCCAAGGGTCCGGCGCGGTGGTTCGTGACTCTTAGCTACGGTTTGTACTGTTTCAATTATTCTCCAAGTAATAAATCTTTTATCATTCCGTTGGAAATTAGACAGAATCAGATTTAAATGTTTAACTTTAAAATTCCTGATTATAATTTGAAAATACATTTTAACTGCAATATTCTTGCCTAGGCAAAGTAGACGAAATACTATCAACTTCGCCTGGCCATTTCGAAGGTTATTTCTCAGACATTGTGAAGTAAAACCTATAATTGCCTGCTTTAAAAGGAGCATAAGGTTATGCTTTGTATTTCTTATTTACATGTCACATATATTTTTTTCTATTTAAGTTGCAAAAAGTGTGATGATACTTGATGAAGATGATGCAAAAAAAAAATGTCCTCTTGAAAACAGTACCAACAAACTGCTCTGATGATGAAACCATAGACTCGTGATTTCCGTAATAAAACAATGTATCCTAGCCGAGTTTTTTTTTACGGTATATTGGAATTGTGATGAGATGCACTCTAGCTAGAAATGGTTTTAATCGTTGTATGGATATATTCTATAGATACCTTTATTATTATAGGACTTGCACACTAGGTATTAAGATTTTAAATTAAAAAAAACCATTACCAAAAAACCAAACAAAAAATACAAATATAGACAAAGTCAGTGTTAAATAATGATTAAACAAAACTAGAAACAATGACTTTAAAAATATATAAGATTTTTTATTTTTACTTAAAACGCATATCGTTACAATCATGACCAATGAGAATCACTTAACTACCATCTTTGAAGTATATTTCAAAGAGCGAAAACTTGATCTTAAGCTGACTGATCCGATTTCTTAAAATAGTATGTATCAGAAATGTTTGTCGTATTGTCATTTAGCTTTTATTTAATTAAAGTTTATTAAAGCCTTTGAATTAAAGTTTGTTGAACGCACGTTTCACCCACGCAGTGGCCAGCAATGACCCTTACAAACTTCAAACCTCACACGTCGTGAGCCGTGAGTTCAGAAAACGGGCTAGTGCGTGAGACCATTTGAAGGACAAATAAAAGTTTATAAATAGAAATCGAGATATTTTTACCTACCAGAACAAAACAGAGGTAGAGGCCCAGAGCAACTAGCAAAATAGTCATAAAAATGTTCCATACCTAATAAGATCTTAGACCGTATACAAGTCTTGGCTATAATATTGTGTATCTTATAAAGGCACGTTATAAGACGTTTTGTGCTAAAAGCGATTCAAACTTGGAGCTGGTGGACAAGGGCGAGCTTATCAAAAATAAATAAAATATTAAAATAAAAAAACGTTTATTAATGTGGTCGGTTGACATAGCATGCGCAAGGTGTAGACTTAAAACTAAGTAGGTAGAATATTTGCCGACAATACAAAATTATGAACGTTATTATAATGGACGTATCATTTACCAGGCGATTTATTACGTCCTTTCAACATTTCTTAACTGTTTTTATGACTCCTTATTAAAGTTAATAATGTGACACTAAAATGTATTCTTTTTTGTAACGTTTTCTAATCGCGTCTCAATTTCAGTGACCTACGACGCAAAGGAAAAAGCAATTTTGTTTCTCATTGTTTTATTACGAAAAAGGATCTAATTAGATGTGAATTTATTAATTACGTCCCATTTACCTAAAATGAATGTTCATTATACAAGGTTTCTGTGAAATTTGAGATGAAGACTGATGTTAAACATTCCTTATTCCTTCTGGAAATTATTATGTTATGTAAACTTTTGAAATGATATTATGTAGATGTAGCCTAAATGAGTGAAATTACCTATTTTTATAGATGTGCCGACTAGTATGACTTTGGTCGACTAGCTGGCACTAGTCGGTTGTAAAAGGCCAACATCTGGCCAAGCCGATCACGGTTTCGGAGGTACTCGACATTTCCCTGATGCTTCATTTACAGTGGATTCTCTTGCAAGTAGGAACCGCTATCTGCGTGTTGGAAACTCGGGACATGTTTTACCTTCCACTGTTTTTTTATTTTTACTTTGACCTTAGACCGGTGTTTTTATGTAATAAGTGAAGATAATACTGGTATTGATTCATTAAAATGACAAAGCTCAATTAAAATTTATTCATGTCAAAAAAACTGCTGAATGGGTATTTTTAAGCCAATTGGATACAGTTTCTCGTAACGTCAAGTGTATCCAGAACCAAATGATAATTTCTCGTGGTAGGCAAGGAAAAACAGCAAACACTACGAGTATGAACAAAACAAAGATAAAAAAACTTTACAAAAAAAAAGAAACAACCGACTTCACTACAAAAAACAAAACAATAAAACGATCAAAATAACTTTAATTTCGGAAGTCAGTGTTAAATAACAAGCAAACATTAGCAGAATAACTGACTACTGTTTTTTTTTATTTCACACTTGTGTGATACACATATGAGTATCACAACTAAAACGTTTTTTTTTAGTTTTGATACACATATGTGAGATTCAGAGTACCTATTTCTCATGAAAATTCGAATTAACCCAAACACGGCTAGGATACATTGATTAATGACGGAGTTCCTGTACGTGCCTTCCGGCTCCATCATCAGATCAGTTTGATAGTCCCTATACCCTATCGCCAAAGTGCATCTCATGACAAATCTAATAAGCCCAAACACGGCTAGGATACATTGATTAATTATGGAGCTCCAGTACCTACCTTCTGGCTCCATCATCATCATCATCAGATCACTTCGATGACACCATTTTCAACATAACTATTCAGAACTATTTATTTATTTGTATTGTGATAGTCGCTTAACTATTTTCATTGTGTCATCTATAAAATGTGAGGGTGAAATTCCGTTGGCCATTTCTGGTCTTCTTTATCACTTCCACTTCATCAAATGTTGACTGTAAATACAGTCAAAAAGTAAGCTTAAGTTTTTGATGAAAATACCAAAATCACTAAATAGTTGCCTAGAATATTTGAGGAGTTCCCTCGATTCCTCATGGATCCCATCATCAGAACTGGATTTTGAAAAATATGGGACCAATTCGAAAGCAAGTCCTTTAAGGGAAAAAAAATTGCAAATCGGTCCATAAACGACGGAGTTCTGAGGTAACAAAATAAAAAAAAATTATGATGATAAAAAGAATACAACCGAATTGAGAACTACCATCCAACCTTGATACCTTAGTTAGGCTCTGTGATCATTCATCTACCTACATTAATATTTTAAAGAGATAAAGTTTGTTTTTTTTTGTTTGTAGGAGGCAATCTCTGAAAGTACTGGTTCAATTGCTAAAAATTTTTTACTGATATAATGCTGCTTTATTCCTGCCTGAGTTGCATAGGCTATATTTTATGTATTTTATGTACAAAATCTAGTCCTATATATAAGTAGGTGCATTTAATTGAGAAATACATACAAAGAAACTGGATAGTCGGTCTTCTTTGCCGAATAGTTGCCGGCTATGAAAATGACCGAATAGTCGGGTTTCTCGACTTATCGACTAGTCAGCGAGTAGTCGGCACATCTCTGTATATTTATAAGACTCGGTAACATACATTTTAACTAGGCTAACGATATTCAATTTAATAAACGTAATTTTACCTACGTACGACGTAAGTACATATATGTGAATCTTAATTGTTACTAACCCAATGTGAATTAATTATTACCTTATCACGTCTGTAGTTAGGTACTTAAATTAAAGGAATATATTATGTTTATAGTCTGTCTACCAATTTCAAGAGGCAGGAGCTTATAATTAGTCCAAGTACCCAGTGAAGTTTAGTGAAACTTAGGCTCATTTTAAATGTTTATTTTTTTAATGGTGTGTGTCTTCATCTTCCCGGGTAAACATTTTTTTTTACTTTACCCTTATTTAATTTAACATTTTCGGTAATAATAATATACGAATATCGAAGGAATAGAACAATTTGTCTGCTGCGGTCTTCACGTCCAATTATAATTTAGGTATCTTCAAGGCTGGAGTTAATAGGCTCTAAATAAACTGGTGTGCTTCACCATCAACGATTGCATCACTGCTTACCATCAGGCGGGATCGCAGTCAAGCACTAGCTTATTTCATATTGTTTGTGTGACCACAACCTACCTTCCGAGATTTGTTAAATGTAACTATTATTGAATGTGTTGAGCTGCATGCACAGGGGCGCTGGTTTTTAGAAAACCTCATGGGTGCTCTTTCTCATTTGATGACTCGAAAAAGTGGCGAAGTGTGAGAAGAGATATGCACACTGATCGACCGACAAATAAATTAATGTCCTACTTACATATTGCGTACTTAATAACTAATTATGTTTGATAAAAATGTAAAATGAAACCATTATATAAAAATGAAACAAGTTTTTATTATCAAGATACTTTATAATTTATACGTAACCTAAAATGTGATTACTGATCTGTTTTCTCGTAGTCTATTCTCAGAGGTGCTCGGGACCCACTGTTTATTTCTCATGGGTGCTCGAGCCCCCGAGCACCGACGCAGTCGGCGCCCCTGTGCATGCATGCATGTATACGCATCATGTTCATGAATGACTAGTCATCTTTTAACTGCCAGTAGCCTTATATTTTGAATTGTTTTTTTTTTACCTTTTTTATTACCCTTATTCTCAGATAATAGAATTTACAAGAAATTTAACCGAAATATTTGTAAAATCATAACATGTTATAAAACGCCCATGGAATTTCTTGCATATTCGTCTCCAAAGAGCTCTACGCTTTGGAATGTGCAATTAGCATAATTTTTCTGACTGTCTGAGTTCTTGACAATTCAAAAGTGTCCGTAAATAGTTATATTACAAATAATTGGATCCGGATTTGATTTGATTACCCAGGACTGACTAACAAGTCCCAATGTTTTGTCCCAGATTTTTCAGTTATTGCATGACACGTACGGTGGGTTCTTAGAAACGATAGTGTCTAAAGACAAATTGTAATTTAGATGAACACCACCTTAAACAGACCCATACATTCATTTCACAAACCTACTGTTCCTACTGGTGCCATGGGTTGTGCGAAAGGGAACCCCGGGGCACTGGAACGAGGACAAAAAAGGAACAAAGGAGTGGGTTTCAGTCAGTAAAAGTCTGACACGCCCTCGCGCTCTGCCCAAGATCGCGATAAGCCACTTGATAATTTCCCTCCTAAAAAAACATACTGTTCCCTTATTTATTGAAAAATTGTACTTAAAGCAACCGGTAATGAATAAATAACTTTTTCGCTGTGGCCTAAAAGTTATTTTACCTATATTTTCGACTTCGAAAATATTTATTTAACCCTTGAATGCTAAAGAAATAGGATGATAACAAGGTTCCGTACCCGGAAGGAGCCCTCGCACCTTTGCTGAGCCATCCAATTATTGCGTTTCCGATGCCTCAGTGTTCGGCCTTAGAGAAAATTATTAAAATAATGGTAATTACACTAAAGGGACCACTTCGAAGTAACGCAAATATCTAATTTCAAATGACGTCATCATCATGCCGCCTCTTATTTAACGTCACACACTCATGACTCAGCTACAAATTATAAATATGTACCTAGGGTTGCCGTATCTAGGGATTTGTTCTGAGATTTCAGAATTTTTGGACTCTTCTCAGGGTTGCGGCTGGGTTTTGAAAATGTCATAAAATATCAGGATTTTTAAAATTTTCAATAAAATACAGCTTACATTTTAAAGATCTTTTTATCCGACTGCAAGAAGGGTTATGTTTTTAATAATAAGAAAAGTTAAATAAACTAAAAATATAATAATTATATTACCGGGGGGGCCGCTACCGCCCTCCCCAAACCGGCCGGGGGCTCGGAAGCTTTTGAGTGCGATGTGTAAAGCGTCAGCGAGATCCACAGTGTATAAAAACGATAATATTACGTATGTTTTTATTGTTTGTACGTTTGAGAGAAAATTCTTAAACTGTAAATACATCAGGATTTTGGAAAACAGGTCTTTTCTCCTTACTTTTGATTTTTCCATCTGGTAACCCTACGTGTACCTAATGGCAAGAGATTTGCATTAAGTACCTATTATTTTCTGAATAGCGTCTTAAATATAATTTTATTGCTATTTAACTATTATTATTAGGCTATTTAAACTACAGACAAATAGCTCATAATTACTTAAGTTTTCATAATTTACGATTGTAGTACATAATTTTATATATAAAACCGGCCAAGTGCGAGTCAGATTGGCGTACGAAGGGTTCCGTACCATTATCTATATAACATTAGACACTAGGTACATTAAAAACTAAAAATAAAAAACAAGTATTTTGTATTGGAACCCCACTTAATTTATTTTTTGGTTTTTAGTATTTGTTGTTATAGCCGAAACAGAAATACATCATCTGTGAAAATTTCAACTGTCTAGCTTTCACAGCTTATGAGAAAATTCTAGGTAACAGACAGATAGACGGACAGTGAAATCTTAGTAATAGGGTCCCGATTTTACCCCTTGGGTACGTAACCCTAAATAAAATAGTCTCATGTTTTCTTTTTCCATATCAAGAGCATTTTTTAGAAACAAAGCTCATCGAGTACCTACTGAATTATAAGTAGACATTTTGATTTGTGAACATTTCGCGAAAGAGGATTTACTGAAAGGCACCTCATTTGTTGTGTAATGTAAGAGCCAACCGGGAAGCTGAGTCAGCAGCGGCAATTGGGATTTACCCAATCGGGGCCGAATAAATAAATTAGCTGTACCGATATTCACTTAAATCTTGTTAACTTGTGGTAGGGAATCAATGAAAACTGTTTATATTCCACACAGAGTTTCAGTAACTTTATTAACTGTCAGATGGTATAATTGAATTAACTTGATAAATATTCATCAAAATGGAAACCAATTTTCAATTCAGATTTCAGAATAAGTGTATTTTTTTACGAGAGATTCTTTATAAAAATGGTATAGGTGACAATATTGAAAGCTGATGATATGATAAGCGAATTTTACTATAGACATTATAATACAATTAGGTCGAATCTTGCTTGAGTATATAAAATAATTTTATTTGACAGCGAAAATAATTGGATTCTATTTACTATCTTAGACATGATTATTATTGGCATGATCAATTTTTTACTAGCTACTGCCAAAGGCGTCACCCGCATGAAAGCAGAAAATTGCCTCAAGGGAACTTACTCCTGGGACAAAAAGTATCTTATGTTTTATTCCAGGACATGATCTATCCGTGTACCATGTTTCATCCAAATCCTTATAGTCGCTTTTTTCGGTGGGAAAATCATCTAGAAAAGAAAAGAAAGAAAAAGAGTTTATTTACGACAAACATGGCAAATAACTTAAAAAAAAATGACAAATCTAATGACAAATCCCGCACTCGTGCCGAGAGGGGGATAGTGTCAAAAACCCACTCCTGTTCCTTCATTGCCTTTCGTACCAAGGCTGAGTCTTCTTTTCAGAATCAGATCCTTGACCCCAGTAGGTTTCGACTCTGCTGGGCCCCCCTACAGTTGCTGACATCTCCATGAGGCGCGCGTGGAACAGTAAGCGCCGTTGACGATTTGGGCTCGGTCCGGACGGTTACCGGACGGTCGGACGGCGAGCTACCCATTGCTCACCGTCCGCAAGCCCGTGCCTACGGTGGCTGGAAATCGGGATCGGAATCCCGTCGGCGGTTGGACAGTGAGGACCATTGCCTCACGCGATCGGCCACCTCCTTTGCTAGCATTACTGCTTCGCAGAAGGAGGTGACCGCCTGCTACTCCTCCTCGCTCCGGACCATGGCCTGTACTAAAGCCCGGCGCGAGAGATCGCCGCCGCCGATCGCTCCACGAGGACATGGCGTTGCTCTCCCAAGCGGGTCACACTTCCACCGTGTGCTCCACCGTGTCCTCCGGGCGGCCCACACAATGATGACACCCGGGCGTTTCTTCCGCGCGAATCCAATGCAGGGACCTCCCGAACTTACCATGTCCGGTGAGGACCTGCGTCATGCGGAAGGTAAGGACGGCGTGAGGTCTTTCCAGCCACGGCTCAAAGAGGGGACTTACCGCCATAATTGTGGCGCGCCCATCCTTACAACCGTTCGAAGGCCGTATATGCAGGAGCGACAGCCGCGTAAAGAAGTAATAAACATACACACTCACAAACTTAGCCTTTATAATGTTAGGGTGATCATTTTTATTCTAATTAAAAATGACCACAATGTTCTATTACGCGGTATATTCATAATGTTTAAAATTTCTTAAGAAGCACGCAAATCCACGGTAATAAGAAGAAAACTTTCTAATTTAAATATTAGGTAACGTTTAACGTTCAAACGAACTCTTAAAGGGTCAGCTTTTAATTTTGTTAATAGTACTTGTGGATCACTTAGGTTAGTTAATTCATACATTGATTAATACGTTTTCTTAGTACGTTCAAGGTTAAAATATGCATTAAGTAGTCACAAAAACCGGTCAAGTGAGAAAACCGTTTTCTAGTTGCTAGTGTAATTTTAACTGACCTAAGTAATATACGGATTAAAAATAGAGATTGTCGCATGATAAACGCTGTAATAATAATAATCTTCGAACTACGTCGTATAGTTCTTGTATCAAAAGATGTGTCTACACTACAGGGGTCGAGCACGAACCGAGCACAAATTCGGGTAATATGGACCAACTTAGGTATCGGATCTTGAGCGCTCGGCGAAAGAGTGGGGATCGCTTTACGTACGCGTTTTTTTTTTATAAATGTAAATCTATTTTATTTTATTTTTTCTTTTACCTACTAGGTACTAGGCACTCTTTCGCCGAGCGCTCAAGATCCGTGCCGATACCTGTACAAGCCTCGAATGAGCGCTTCGAGCGTTTAGTTCTATTGTAGGTTTTTTGTCGAATACAAATGGATTTTGTAGGCTCGTTGTACGTTCACACTTGGCACCACGATAGTTAGATAGTAGTGTTTATAATCGAGAGTCATTGACCTCCTTTGTCAAATATTGTGCCAGTCGATCTATGTACATTTTTGATACTTTGTTCCGGTCACCATATTATTGATAGGCTCGCGTTTGATCACTATATAAATCTTTATTTACCAGATAAAAACTTTACCTTGTTTCCTTTGTTTGTAGGGATTGCCTTTATATACCTTTATTTTCACTAATGAGAAATGACACATAGTTTATTGTTCGGGTTCTTATGAAAGGACAATGACCGCGACATGCTCAAACCTATTTAAAGAGGTGATTGAGTAAAAATAATTCCTGTAGTCATGTATCAGTCATTTGCGATTAGTTTTCACTATATATATAAACGAAAAAAATACTTGCTCTAGTGTATTTTTGTTTTGCACTGTTTGTGCATTGAGCCCGTGTCAAGCTCAGAAAGTATATCGTTTTTGAAACAGCATACGACCACTTTGTTTACCAACAGAATACGAATGTAACACATTCTAATATTTTTGCAGTATTTGGCAGCAAATGTATGAAGTCAATCTTCTCGGCAAGTTTCACTGATGTAGTCAATAACTATAATAAAATTCTCAGCTTTATCTTACCGACTTCACGTTTATTTCAATGATTCCATATATTGTCCCGTTGTGCAGACATCTGAGATACTAAATTTCACATTTTTTACATCATGAATTAATTTTATCTAATTATTCGCAAATTGATTCCTTGTAAAAAAAAAGTTCCACGCGCGCCTCAAGGAGATGTCAGCAACTGTAGGGGCCTAGTAGGGTCAAAGCCTACTGGGGCCAAGGGACTGATTCTGAAAGGAAGACTCGGCCCTAGTACGAAAGACAACGAAGGAACAGGAGTGAGTTTTTAGTCAGTAAAAGTCTGACACTATCTCCAACCCCTCCCAAGGGCGGGGGATGTCACAAGATGATTTACCCACCGAAAAAAAAAAAGTTAGGGTCATGTGTTTTTTTTTATCGAGTCAACTAATTTATATCATGTTTTGATTTTTACGCAGCGGTTGGTCATATGGTTTAATTTTAATAAAGTATTTTTTCACGATTTTTTCTTTTATATTTGTGGATTTCCAGAGGTTCAAAAAAGTTCAAAATGAGTAACGCCTGGCCTTAATTTCTAGACAATGTCTCAAAGGCCTCAGCGTGACCTCTAAGTTCTTTGACGTTCAATTATAGTCACCAAGGGAATGTCTTGAAAGAGATTTAGTTTCCCTTTCACCTGAAAGACATTGACAAAGTAGCTTTATAGGTTTTAGTTTACAGGTAGATACGGTTTTAGTATTGATCAAGGGTCAAAGGGCCATTAATGCTTCTTTTTAAGGTGGGAAATCATCTAGTGACTTCTCCTGCTTTAGGGTGGAGTGGGAGGGCGCGTGTTAGAATTTTACTGCTTAAAACCACACCTGTGTTACTTCAGTTGCCTTTTGTGTTCTAGGACTATAAGGAACCTTTTCATAATCTTCCTCTTGGCCCTGGCAGGCATCGGCCCTGCTGCAGTCAAAGGTTTGCAGACATCTCTATGAGGGGCGCGTCATCGATTAGGCTCGATCCTTATAGAACGAGCAGATGGCGGGCTACATATTGATCGTCGTCCGCAAGCCCGCCGCACCTACGGTGGCCTACGATTACTGACACCCGGAGCGTCTCCTGTCACGGCGGCCGGGGCGTAAGGAATTACGTTTTGTTACTCTTACGGCCTCTTCTTTCGCTAGCATTACTGCTTCACAGAAAAATGCGTCTGCATCCCATTCCTTCTGCATCTGGAATAGGAACCAAGTTCCCGAACTTGGCATGTCCGGTGACCTGTGTCATGCGGGAGGTGCAGACGCTGTGGTGCCTCTCCAGCTATTCCTTAAAGAGGGGACGTATCGAAACGCCGCCGCCGCCACCGCAAGTCTTAAAAATATGTGCCATTTTTCTTTTTAAAAAAAAAAACAATCATTACCGTTGTTTACTGGTACTTGTTATGAAATCAGAAAAATAAAATCCTTGTTGTGATAAATGACAAAAAAAACACGAATGCGATATACTCGTACATTGCATGTTGTACCTAATCACAGTGCGATAAGCGTCACTTTTCGGGGAAGTGTACAGAAAATAAATATGTTTTAAGGCCGGCAATCATATTTTGATCGACATACATATACAATATACCTAACGCTGACCTGCAATTTGCACCAAACTTAATAATTTGAATTTTTCGGGCTACCCTGGGGATCCCTATCCCCCTTAGCAGGAAAGAAAAAAAGAACAATTATAACGTTAAAGCAATAACATCCTTGTTATTAGAAAATCTTTCTTAGTAAAAGCGTTTGTGAAGAACAAATATGTAATATAATTTCATACAAGTAAAATATTGTTAAAGAAAAGACCAAGTTCCAGGAAATATCAATTGAATACGGGATAATTGCCTCGCGGCATAATTTGTTTATATTTGTACAATTTATGTAAGTTAATATTTATTCACAGAGTGGGAGTTAAAAGACAGAAGGCGCCGCCGTGGCCAGTCCAGGAAGAGGTTATTTTTGCGTTGGAAAAATCATCAAATAACATTTCTCGCTCTGTGTGGAGCTAGAAGGAGTATCACCGACTAAAACCTACCTGTGTTCCTTCAGTGTATCAAATAATGCTTACACCAAAAATTCTAGTAAACTGTGTAAATATAAACATGTACTCAGATGCTTCCTGCTAGACTGAGATCCGACTCCAACATACTTAGGATTTTTTTTTTCGGTGAGAAAATCATCTTTGACATCCCTCGCTCTTGGGCGGAGCGCGAGATAGTGTTAGACTTTTACTGACTAAAAACCCACTCCCGTTCCCTCGTTGCCTTTCGTACCAGGGCCGAGTCTTCCTTTCATAATCAGACCCTTGGCCCCAGTAGGCTTCGACCCTGCTGGGCCCCTACGGTTTGCTGACATCTCCTTGTGGCGCGCGTGGAACAGTACGCGCCGTCGACGACCTGCGCCCGCAAGCCCGCGCCTACGAACATACTTGGGATAAGGTAGTCAAATATATTTTTATTTAAAATGTGTTTTTACCACCGTAGACTGATTAAAAATTGTAATTACCTAAATTACTTTTGAAAAGGCTGTGACGAACAACAACACAAAGTTTCATGATTTCCCAGCTCCACGCTTAAAATCCGTTTTAAAAAGTTCTCGCACAAAAGTTTCACGTCCCCGAGCTGGCCGGGATCCCGGTTTTTGTAGAAGTGCTTAATTTTAAGTATCTTCCTTTGTGGTGTGTTCTAGTGCCTTTAATTGATGCTTGCAAGCTATTGCTTTTTAACCGGCTTTAAAAACAAAAGAAGGAGGTTCTCACTTCGGTTGTTTTTTATGTTTGTTACCTCAGATCTCCGATAATTTTGGATCGATTTGCAAAAAATAGGACCAAACAAGGAAGCATATTTTTAGATGGGTCCAATTTTTTTTTCAAAATCCAGTTCTGATGATGGAATCCATGAGGAATTGAGGGAACTCTTCAAATATTATAGGCATACATATAATGATTTTGGTATTTGATAAAGTGGAACTGATAAAGAAGACCAGAAATGGCCAACGGAACTTCACTTTAACATTGGTAGGTACCATCGAACTGATCTGATGATGATGAAGCCAGAAGGTAGGCATCTGAACTCCGTAATTAATCAACGTATCCTCGCCGTGTTTGGGCTTATTACAATTGACATGAGATGCACTTTGGCTATAAGGTACCATTGAACTGATATGATGATGAAGCCGGTAGGTCGAAGAAAGACAAGGGAACTTCATAATAAAACAATGTATCCTGTCAGTGAGTTTATTAGAATTGTCATCAGATGTGGACCCACTTGGGCTATTTAAGTGATTTTAAGTGGTTGGAGGTACTCTATAGGTATGTTACTATAGAACTTGCAAACTATTTAGGTTTAGCTGAGCTGAATAAACATTTATAATACCACAATTAAAAAGTGACAATTAAAAAACTTTAAACAAAAAAAAACAACCGACTTCACTACAAAAACACTGAAATGTTCAAAAGAGCTTTAATTTTGGAAATCGGTGTTAAACAATAAACAAACAAAATCAGAAACATCCTATCCTTTTCAGATAATTATACTACTACGTCCACAGCTAATTCCCATTGAGAATGACTAGGCAGTCTCAATGGGAATCAGCTGTGGAAGTTTGAGGTAAATAATTATTGATCTTACACTAAAAACTATAGACTATTTTACGGAAAAATACAACCAACTTCCAAAATTAAATTCATTTTGCAATTTGTATTAGTTTTTTTTGGAAGACAGTTGATATTTTAAATTTTAAGTTTATTTTTTCATTTTTAGGGTGCCGTACCTCAAAAGGAAAAAAAGACTTAGATCACTTTCTTGTCCGTCCGTCTGTCTCTCA
Organism: Mythimna pallens; assembly: GCA_961205895.1. NCBI lineage: Eukaryota > Metazoa > Arthropoda > Insecta > Lepidoptera > Noctuidae > Mythimna > Mythimna pallens. The sequence continues at coordinate 14,413,784 of OY540830.1, read as the reverse complement.
AGACATTTATCTTGGGAACGCGTGGAGGTAACGAGTTGAAATTAAAATCATATACTCAGGTCTGCAATCCCTTGAAGCTGTGAAAAAATCAAACTTGTAAGTTACCGAAAAAAAGATACGACCGTTTATGTTGCAAAAAAACGTATATTTCGACACTTTTAAGGGAATCAAAATTCTTACTTCACGTTGTCCTAGAATCCTGAAATTTAGCATGAAGCAAGGTCTCATAGCATAAATATAGTAAAAAAAACTGAAAACTGTAAATTTGTAGTGTGAATGTAGTGTGGTGTGGTGTAGTGTTGTGTAAATTTGTGTAGTGTACCTAGTGTGTAATGTAGTAATAAATGTAGTGTAGTGTAAATTTGTACGTCACAAAAAAAAACTTTTTTGCGATTCGAAACTTAAAAGAGAGTTGTAATCGTCTAAATCTTGGTTAAATCATCAACACCCACACGGTTCGATCTTTGAGGTTAAGCAACACGTACCGAGGTCAGTCCGTGGATGGGTGACCTTAAGGCCTCGATGCATTTTCCATCAGTCAACATTTAGGAGTCCCCCTTGCGTCGTTTATCCTCAATGCTGAGGATCGTGATCTCGACGAATAACTTTTTTGTGCACTATATTTCGCCATGTTATCCTATCTTCGGCGGTGTGGATTACGTTGCAGACTGTTTCTCCATTGTAGCACGGATTTGGTCTGATTAACGTATCGGACTCCTGTCTCCGGGTATTTTCCCATCTACTTTGTGAGAAAGGCGTAGGTAAACAAAAATAAAAAAGAAATTGAAATAACACTATTTTTTTTTTTTTTTTTTTTTTCGGTGGGTAAATCATCTTATGACATCTCCTTGAGGCGCGCGTGGAACAGCACGCGCCGTCGACGACTTGGGCTCGGTCCGGACGGTTACCGGACGGTCGGACGGCGAGCCACCCATTGCTCGCCGTCCGCAAGCCCGCGCCTACGATGGCCGGAAATCGGGATCGGAATCCCGGCGGCGATTGGGGCGTGAGGACCGTTGCCTCACGCGATCGGCCGCCTCCTTTGCTAGTATTACTGCTTCGCAGAAGGAGGCGACCGCCTGCCACTCCTCCTCGCTCCGGACCATGGCCTGTACCAAGGCCCGGCACGAGAGATCGCCGCCGCCAATCGCCCCCACGAGGACACGGCGTTGCTCTGCCTAAGCGGGGCACACCTCCACCGTGTGCTCCACCGTGTCCTCCGGGCGGTCTACACAATGGTGGCACCCGGGCGTTTCTTCCGCACGAATCCGGTGCAGGAACCTCCCGAACTTACCATGTCCGGTGAGGACCTGCGTCATGCGGAAGCCTTTCTAGCCACTCCTCAAAGAGGGGACTTATCGCCATAATTATGGCGTGCCCAGCACTGGGTTGCGATAGTCGCTGTCGCCATTCCGCCATGAGACCCCGCCGGAGCTCTGCCCACCATGCCACGACTTGTCGCGGCAGCGGAGATTCACCCCGACGTTGCATCTCCACGCGCAGATCGTGCATGCGTGCAAGGCCTGCTGCCACCAGGTCCCATGGTGGCTGGCCAGCAAGGAGGCTCGCCGCTTCACGGGAAACCGTGCGGTATCCCCTCACCATCCGTATGGCCATGACGCTCTGGCACGCGTTCAGCTGGGCCGCCGGTCGCTTTCGCAGTGACGGCGCCCACACCGGCGCCCCATAAAGGGCCATGGACCGGACGATGCCTGCGTAGAGCCTCCGGCAGGAGGCGTCTGGACCCCCGAGGTTGGGCAGGAGCCGCTTGAGGGCAGCCCCGTTTCGATTCAGTTTGGGAGCCAGACGTCGGAAGTGCTCCTCGAAATTCCACCGGCTGTCGAGGACGAGTCCCAGGTACTTCATCGTCGACCCGACGCCGATGTGAACTCCTCCTACCGTTAATTAGGAATTCCGAGGTGGCGCGCTCCGAGGGCCGTGAAAACACATGGCCTCGGACTTGTGTAGCGCCACCTTGAGTCCCAACTGCTGGATCCTATCAACGACTATCGCAACCCCGCGTGTCGCTAATTCAACCGCCGCCTGGTATGACTCTCCCTGAGCCAGGACCAGCGTGTCGTCTGCGTAGCAGACCACGCTAACCCCGTCAGGGAGGTCGCCGCGCAGCACGTAGTCGTAGCCGATGTTCCACAAAGGCGGTCCTAGTACCGATCCCTGCGGAACACCGCACGACATCTCTCGCCGTTTCCACTCACCCTGGTGACCAGGGTAGATGATGTACCTGTCCGACAGGTAGGCCTCGATCACACGACAGAGCTAGTCGGGCACCCAGTGATACCGGAGTGCCCTCCTAATGCTACTCCAGGGCAGGGAGTTAAAGGCGTTAGCGATGTCCAACGACACCGCCACGACACACCTGCCCTGGGACACCGCATCCCCCGTCGTGAGAGCTCGTACGCGCATGATGGCGTCCACCGTGGAGCGCCTCCTGCGAAAGCCGAACTGGCCGTCCGCCAGATCCGGCCCCGGCTTCGCGATAAGGACCAGTTTCCCCGTCTTCCAGAGAAGTGGGAATTGGCCCCTCTCCATGCATGCGCTAAAGAGCTCTTTTAATCGAGACCCGAGAGCCTCCATGGCCAGGACCCAGGCTTTACCAGGCAAGCCGTCGGGTCCTGGGGCGCTATTCTTGGCACTTAGCCTTCGTACCGCCACACTCATCTCTACCTCGGTCACCTCTGGAGCATTGTCGTCGTCGTCGCTATCGTGATCCACGTTAGACACTGCTGGTGGCGGAGCCATGAGCGGGGGAGTGTGTTCCCCACGCGCAGGGAACAGATTGCTCACCACACCCTCCACAATCTGGGGCCGGAGACTCTGTGTGAGTGGGGGAGCCCAGGGGCGGAGTTTTTCCCGCACCACCTTGTAAGGGCGTCCTCACGGGTCTCCGTTCAGAGTCCCCAGCCACACGTTGCGGGCCTCGCCAACTTGGCCCGCTTTATTTCCGCTCGGAGGGTGCGCTTCGCCACTCTGTATCCCTCATACAGCTCCGCCTCTCTGACCTCCGCATCCGGTGGGCGGATGCGGCGACTGCAGTGTCTGGCGTACCGGCGCCGCTCGGCATTGCATGCATTCCGCAGTGCCGCAATCTCCGGCGACCACCAGTACACCTGGCGCCGGGCACGTCCTGGCCGGACTCGGGGCATTGCCAAAAATAACACTACTAAGTTGTGTACGAAATGTTCGCATACATTTTTAATAATCTTTTGTAAATAAATATTTAATTATTTAGTCTGATTTAGCTAGTAAGATAATGTGAGTTATTTTTTTATTAATCAATAGAACCACATTGTGCAACACTTTTTTGTAATTTATTCTGTGTTGATTACTTTCTGCGTTTATGGTATTAGAAAAGGTTTGCATAAATTATAGTTTTATAATACTTACATTATTATGTGTTACTCACTATCTGACTCGGTAAACGTTGTTCTGCCATAAAAATTATCAAAGAAAAAATGAGGGCCAGAGGCGAAGCGTGGACTAATTTAGACGGCGAACACGCATCAGCGAGGCCTTTTTCTTTCATAAATTCGAAAATGAGATAGCAACTGTCGCTATCCAGTTTTCAACTACATCGTCGCTTACCATCAGATAAAAATAATGGTAAAACGAGAGCTTATAAAAAAAAAAACCCTCGTTCTTAAATAGCCCTCGCTTGGGCGAGGCCCCTTTAGTTGTGAGGCCATGGGCGAGGCGCCGCTTTGCCCACGCCTTGCTACGCTACTGATGGGTGCTGAGGGTAGGAAGGTAAAAACTAGCCTACGACGTATTCTCAGACCTACCAAATATATACATATAAAATTATAAAATAAATCGGTCTAGCCGTTTCGGAGTAGTTCGGTTCGGTTCAAACACTGTGACACGAGATTTTTATTCTGTGTTATGAATGACTGATATAACATGTTATATACTTACATAAGAAACAAGTTCCGAGTAATTTACAGTGGAGACTAAATTAATTAATTAATTATTTATTCTTCATGCAACTAAATGATACAAAGGCGGGCTTAATGCCTTAGGCATTCCCTGCCAGTCAATCTAAGGTGGTGGAGAGACATTTATGACAGGCAGTTGGGGGCAGTTTTTCCCCGCGACATCACTTCTGTGTTTTAGAATAAAAATAGAGAAAAAGATAATTTACTATTTTATATATTTTCTATCACGTGGGCTAAACCACTGGCAGTAGCTAGTAGTTTATGTATATAATATAGGTTTTTAGGATTCCGTACCTCAGTCGACAAACACGGAACCCCTATAAATTCACTTTATTATCCGTCTATCAAGACCCTTTTTATTAGGAACGCGTGAATAACAAATTGAAATTAATAATAAATACTCAGGTTTGCTACCCCTAGCAGTGAAACAAACAAACTTGTTAATCAACGTAATCTAAAGATAAGGCCGTGCTATGCTCCGTTTAGGGCGCATATTTCAAAAGCTTTAAGGGACTTTCCGTTAACCTAGAATCATGTAATTTTGCTTTGTAGCACAAGTAAAGGAAAACACTTGAAAACCGCAAAGTTACATCACAAAGTTAGTTATTTTTTGCGATTATAAACTTATTTGCAGTTGGTAAGTTTGTATGGAGCCCTCGGTACACAAGTCAGACTCGGGTTTTTAAGGTTCCGTACCTCAAAAAGAAAAACGGAACCCTTATAGAATCACTTTGTTGTCCGTCTGTCTGTCAAGACCCTTTATTTCGGGAACGCGTGGAGGTACCGGGTTGTAAATAAACTATATACTGTCCTTCAAGCTGTAAGAAATCAAATTTCTGAGTTAAGAAAAAAAAGATACGGCCTATTATTTCACAAAAAACGTGTATTTCGACACTATCAAAAGAATCAAAATCCATAGGGTACTTCCTGATGACCCAGAATCCTGAAATTTGGCATAATACAAGGTATAAATAGGAAAACTAATAAATCGGTAAGTTTGTACGGAACCTTCACTGCGCGAGTCCGACTCACACTTGCCCAGTTTTTATCCTTACATCTACATATACCTATTATTTAGTTTAGATTAGTGTACCGGCACTTGATGATGATGACTTGTGGGAACATTAAAAAAGGCCGACTATGCTATGCTATGCTATGCACTTGAGATACAATCAGGATATTTAAAGAAACAAGTCTAAACTATAATTACATAAATGTATTCAGAAGTTGTAATTCTGGATCTCTAGTTAACCAACACTTTGACGAGAGAACTGTAACTGTTGTGTGTAAACAAACTGACAGAACAATCCCCAAGATACAACTTATGGTTTAACATCACAAATAGTTGTTGTATAACATTCACACTTTAGTTGTTAGTTAGCAACTGAAGTTGGAGTCAACCCTGAAGATATTGAAATTAAAGGAAATTTCCTTCTACACCAACTTACATCAACTGACATCGAAGAAGACCTAAGCGACGTCGTCCTGTCACAAAAATTATATCGTAACCCTGAAAAAGACAATTATTAAAAGCTAGAAACAGTGTTTGAATGTGATAAACAAAAGGAGACTATAATAAATAGCTTAAAAAAGATAATCCGATTCAGTTGTTAACGAATGTTGCGCAAAAAGATGTGGCTTTCTAAACTTTTTGCCGTGGGGGTCATATGAGAATGAGAGGCAGAAACTAAAGAAAGCCACCTGCTTTAAGCTTAGATAACTTTCATACATAAAGCAAGAAAGAAAAGAAAGAAAAAAAGAAAGAAAGCACGCCATGATTCATTAATCAACAAATAATTGATTTACAAACTAAAATTAAAAAAAGGCAAGGAGAAATAAAATTAACAATAACAATATGTCTCACGGCTACGCCAAATAGGTTTAGTTCAGCATAATGCCAGAAAACTACCTGCCTGACGCTGGTTTTCAACGGAACCTATAAATATATATATAAGGTTATAGGTACACGATATTTCGGTAAATTACCATTAGGTATATTTTTCTCTAAAGTAAGTATCAGGAATCCAGAATTCTTAATGACCTCAAGCTCCGAAACTTTGAATTGAGTCTACATTACGAGTAGTGGAAACAATTTACTTTATTTTATTAAGGACTATCTGTTACTAGCGGTTTCCCTCGTGTGAAAGTAGGAAAGTGACCCAAGAGTACGTACTCCCCGGATAAAAAGTATCTTATGTTGTATTATAGGACAAGGTCTATCGTTTACTAAATTCCATCTAAATCCGTTCAACCGTTCGAGAGTGAAGAAGTAACAAACATACTACCTACACACTCACAAATTTTCGCCTTTGTAATGTTAGTGATTACCAACAAAATAACAAATATCTTTAACAAAACACAAACTTGATGCACCATACATTATCATGGGATGTATACTCGATTATACTTGATTATATTATTATACTGACATAATTATATCAATTTATTTACATACGTTGTAAATTAATTGATCGAGTAAATTTTTTACGCGAAATCTTTTTACAAAAAAATACAACCGCCTTCAATGTAAAAAAAAAACAGTAAAAAAGGCAAAATAACTTCAATTTTGGAAGTCGTTGTTAAATAACGAAGAGACAAAACTATTATAGAAACACCAACTTCCGAAATTAAAGTTATTTTGCCCATTTTAGTGTTTTAAAAAGTCTTTTATTGACGGTATGATATACGCTTTTTAGTGACGGTACCCAAGCCCATCTTCCCCACTGGGCTACATTGGGCACGTGCCCAGGACCCCGCGAATCGCGATGGATTGGGGCACCCTCTCGATTATCAAACGATAAACGATAGCTACTCTACTCTCGCCTGACAATCAAATGTACCGATAGCAGTATGTTTAATAAATTTCAATATTTAAAATATATTATTTATATATTATGTATTTAAATCTATCCGTTTTAAAGAAAATCATCAGTGAATTATTTTTATTTTGTGTCTTTGATCAACAGTTACGGCAGTGAATAGCGTCATTCAAATGAAACAAAAAAAACAAAGCGTGAAGCACGAAGTTTGAATTTACTTAATTTATAATTAAGTTTGAATTGTGTGAACAGTTTGTCGCTAATGTCGATAAACTATATGCTCGAAAACACAGATTTTGAACATGTGATCAACGATTTTGCTCAACTAAAATCTGGGCACCTCTTCAATCAGCATAGACATTTCTATAAGGACTAGTCGTGAATGCTGGTTACTTAGTGTAGATTACATTATATTATCTATTCATCATAACATCTAATGAAATGTAAAGAAATAAAAATAAACCTAAAACTTTGCATAACTACGTTTTTGTCCATTCTAATAAAATAGTGATTTATTATGGGCCCCATTGTCCTAATGTGCTCAGGGCCTCATACGAAAGACGGCGTTGGTGGTACCCTTCAGTGAAACTTAAATAGTGAGTAAGATACCTACACATTTAAATAATTATAATCACTTATAGTCAGAGTACCTAGATTTAGAGACAATTCCAATAAACCAAGCTTCAGTTAGGGTACATTGTTTTATTATGGATCTTTCGTGCCCATCTTCTATTATTAGATCAGTTCGATGGTACGTTAAAGCCAGACTGCATTTCATGACAAAGCTAATAAACCCGTACACGGCTTTTTTTCCGGTGGGAAAATCATCTTATGACATCCCCCGCTCTTGGGCGGGGCGGGAGATAGTGTCAGACTTTTCCTGACTAAAAACCCACTCCTGTTCCTTCGTTGCTTTTCGTACCAGGGCCGAGTCTTCCTTTCAGAATCAGACCCTTGGCCCCAGTAGGCTTCGACCCTGCTGGGCCCCTACAGTTGCTGACATCTCCTTGAGGCGCGCGTGGAACAGCACGCGCCGTCGACGACTTGGGCTCGGTCCAGACCGGACGGGGGGTCCAAATCGCTGTCGAGTCTACCATGAAGTACCTAGGATTGGTTCTCGACAGCCGGTGGGACTTTGGCCCTCACTTTCGGCAGCTGACGCCCAAGTTGATGGGCGCAGCAGGCGCGCTCGCAACGCTGCTTCCCAATCTAGGGGGCCCGAGCACTGCCTGTAGACGGCTGTATTTGGGGATCGTGCGATCCATGGCCCTGTATGGGGCCCCGGTATGGGCTTCTGACCTGACGGCCGGCAGCATCGCAATCCTGCGAAGACCGCAGAGGGCGATGGCCGTCAGGGCTATCAGGGGATATCGTACGATCTCCTACGAGGCGGGTTGTGCACTGGCCGGATCTCCGCCCTGGGAACTGCAGGCGAGAGTCCTCGCCTCACTGTACCGGTGGCGCGAGGAGATGAGGACGCGGGGTGTTGAACCGATGCAGCGCGAGGTCGAGCTGCGTCGGTCTCAGCTCCAAGAGGTCATGGTGGCGGAATGGCGGGACAGGCTTCTGCGCCCTACCGCCGGCCTCGCCACCGTCGATGCGATCCAACCAGTGCTCGACGAATGGCTCGGGAGGAAGCACGGCTCCCTGTCGTTTAGGGCGACGCAGGTGCTCTCGGGGCATGGCTGCTTCGGGAAGTACTTGTGTCGCATAAACAGGGAGCCGGACGCTCGGTGCCATCACTGCACCGACTGTCGGGAGGACACGGCGCAACACACACTGGCAGAGTGTGCCGCATGGGAGGAGCAGCGCCGTGTCCTTGTATCTGAAGTGGGCCCCGACTTGTCGCTGCCGGCCGTCGTTCGTTCGATGGTCGGAGGCGTCGAGTCGTGGGATGCGGTGATCTCCTTCTGTGAAGCCGTAATTTCGCAGAAGGAGGCTGCGGAGAGGGAGAGAGAGGCCGTGGCCACTCTTCCGTGCCGCAGCAGGCGAACCGGGCGTCGGCGGAGGGCAGACAACGCCCTCTTCCAGCCCCCATAAAGAGGTCCGGAGGGATGGTGGACTCGGGGTCGTCCGCCGTCCCCCATCCAGCAAGACCCGAGGCGGCGGCGCGTAGTGTTCCACGCGCGCCCCTATTGGACGTCGCGGGGGGAGGACACCTCACACTCCCCGCGGGCTTGAGGTGGCCCGCGTAGGCGGGCCGGCACTAGCCGAGGATCATGGATGGCGCATCAGCTCCCACAATCCCCGGTCCAAGTGTGGGAGGGAACACCGAGGTGGTTTTTAGTCGGTCCAGACCGGACGGTCGGACGGTGAGCCACCCATTGCTCGCCGTCCGCAAGCCCGCGCCTACGGTGGCCGGAAATTGGGATCGGAATCCCGGTGGCGGTTCGGGCGTGAGGACCGTTGCCTCACGCGATCGGCCGCCTCGTTTGCTAGCATTACTGTTTCGCAGAAGGAGGCGACCGCCTGCCACTCCTCCTCGCTTCGGACCATGGCTTGTACCAAGGCCCGGCGCTAAAGATCCCGAACACGGCTAGGACACATTGATTTAATACAGAGTTCCGGTGCTACCTTGCGGCTTCATCATCAGATCTTCGATGTATCCCCTTCTCCGTCAGTCATCAACTACTATAAAGTAATTTTACTTGTTACGACAGTTCTACTATGATCTTATGAGGAGTTCCGTTCCTATTTTCGAAGTTCATCATCAAATCATAATAATATTCTACGGGACCAATTTGGGAAAATATTAATCTAATAAAAAAAAACAAAATCGGTCTAAAATTGACCGAAAAATCGGTGAACATACAAATAATAAGAAATAAATACAACCGAACGTATAACCTTTTCAAAGTTGGTTAAAAACGATGTATTGTACCTAAAAAGTGTAACCCTATGGTTATATCTAAGTACATCTCAGTATTAAAACGACTGTCTAATAATATCTAGTGGCTCTGAGTCGAATTTGTAAACTATGATGACTTCGAAGGCAAAATTTTCCATGCAGGTAATACCTTCTATATTAATATCTGAAGTATTTTCATTTCGTCTGAAGTTATGTCTCCGCTATTTATATTCATATCATAGTCATTTCGTTATATTTGTATTTTTATTAAATTTTTAATTTTATTAATGTATTCAGTAACTTTAATATTAATAAGCAGTGTCATGTCTCGGGAATAAACGAAATGAGTAGAAATAAATTTTTGTCCTGTAAATAAATGTATGGACGATTACTCACCCACCCATACGTACAACACGTTTTAGGAACTTTATTGTGCGTACAACTAAGGGCGGAATTTGTCAATATAACTAATCGCGTTTTAACGTTTGGGTCGCATAATTGCCATTAGCCGCTGTCACTAGTGTCACTTGTCTGTATTTTTCTTTTGTTGTATTTTTACAAGTGACACTAGTGACAGCGGCTCAACGCGATTATGCAAACCAAACGTTAAAACGCGATTAGTTTTATTGCAGAATTCCACCCTAAGAAATGAAGTTCCTCATACTCGCAGGTTTTAGCTAGCAGGAAACACAGAATCCTGGTCTGTAGAAGACGCACTTACTGAAGTCAGGTGTGTATTTAAGTCAAGAGTAAATAGTTTACTTTTAGGCAAGCGTGCTTCAACGTTGACTACCTCATCGTTTATCGATAAATGGGATAGTGGTCAGAGGGTGATTTAACTTTGGCTGAACGTGCCATTTTTTTCCCCATCAGAATCCAATCTTCAATCTTAAGGAAACCCATAGGACTTAACCATTGTTTTATGTTAATTGTTTGCAAGCTTTTATTTAACTTGTAATGCTTATAAATATTGGAAGCCACTACTACTACTACCACCACTACTAGCCACTATTACTAGCCTCTGCTATCGGCTTTGCTAGTGTGGAAGTAGGTCTCCGTACAAACTCCAGACTCTCGTTTCATCTAATTTTTTTAATTGTTTTTTTTTTTTTTAATTTTTCGTTCCACAAAATAAACGTCCTAACACTAGTAGCTACTAATCCACAGGTGCCTTAAGTGGAATAAAATTTGAAATAAATAAGTATTCCACTTTGGCACCTGCGAAAAATATCAATGGGTGCCCAAAGTGTTAATAGCTCAAAGTGTTAATAGAGAATATCTCTGTTTCCCGGGTCTGGGAAAAAGTGTCCGAAGGTTTTTTCTATTAAAATTACTCATTACTCATTGTATTGGTCCTGTACCAGATCTTTCTCTGGTCCTGTCAGATGGCCGCCTCATTGGATTATGAGAGTAATGGAACAGAAAGTGGACCTGTGTTTGCGCATACACTTGAGCACTGTAATCTTCTTCTTCTTAGCGTATCGATGGTAAAACTAGTTAAATTCCTTGCCTGACCCAGAACTCGGCCACGGCAGTGCCGTCCGCTGATGCTGCCCTACGTGAACAGGTAACAGGGCACGTGATGCAGGATCGAAGGTGGGACATGGTCTGCGGAGAGACGCCGCACAAACACTATAGATCAGAACCGTCCGAGAACCCCCATCTGTGGAAATTGTCTTTGCTGCGCCCAACTTGGGTGTGGAGTCTGTGTTTAATAATATCTTCCGCGTACTTGGCTAATCTTCTTGTGATTGGCCACCATAAACGAAATTCGGTCAGGAGAATTATTATTGCTGCAAGGAGGCTTCCTTTCGGAAGGAATTTCTTTAAATCTATATATATATAAAAGGAGAAACTGACTGACTGACATATCAATGCACAGCCAAAACTACTGGGACTATGAGCATGAAATTTTGTACAAGATTTCCTTTCATAACGTAGGCGAGCACTAACAGAGGATTTTCCAAAATTCAACCCCTAAGTGGAGGAAACGGGGTTCAAAGTCTGTATTGAGAAACTTATTTTCACGCGTGTGAAGCCGCGGGCGTAAGCTAGTAATTGATATGCGTAGATACTTGTTAATGCTTGAATGGAAGTTTATTGCTGTAACTACTTCATTTACATAAAAACTGCCTGCGATAGGGCTTTCTGATTAAAATTTTCTTCTTCGTAATAAGAATTAGTGTTTATTTTCATAATAAGCCATTAATTTCTTAATGTACAAAATGGCTGGTCGACCATCTCTTTATGGTCTACTTTTTTAAACCGTTTACTTTAATAGTAGCAACTATTAAGTTTCAACACATCAGGGGCCTTACCATTTTTCCACATGCAAAGGGTAAAACAGGACCCTATTAGTAAATCTTAGCTGTCCGTCCGTCTGTCACCAGGCTGTATCTCATGAACCGTGATAGTTAGACAGTTGAAATTTTTACAGATGATGTATTTCTGTTGTTGCTATAACAAAAAATGCTAAAAACCGAATAAAAAAAATATTTAAGAGTAAAGTCCAAAGTCCTATACAGCAGACATGATTTTTTTTTGCTATTTTGTTACGGTTCGCAACTCTTCATGCCCGAGTCCGACTCGCACTTTGCCGGTTTTGATTTTGACGTGTTAAAACGTCAAGTGAGCGAGCGTGAAACAGGGATGGAGTTATACACCCTTTAAAGCTCCATCCCTTTAACAGTTCAGTTTAGGTCGTCATTTGACCGCGCGCTTCAAAAAGCTCGTGGTAGGGCCTCAGATAACTTATTCATTGTGGTTATTAAGTACGTTGATTACTATTCTGGATCCTCTAGACGGGAATAAACGTAATTTGGTAAACAGAACAAAATGGGTAACCTAACTAAAATAACCATCCATATTTATGATCTTCGAGATGATCAAACTTGATGAGGCTAGTAATGGAATATTACTAGCCACCCGCTTCGCATGGATGTTAGAAATCTTTGGGTTTTTTCAACATGTGTTGTGTGTGGTGTGTGTGTGTGTGTGTGTGTGTGTGTGTTTACATGTGTTATGCATCTAAATCCTCCAAATCAATCATACTGGTAATGGGTGAAACCGCATCAAAAATAGTTCAGTAATTTTTAAGTTTATCGCCAACAGACAGATAAATCAGTGCGGGTTGGTGAATGTCACATGTCGAATCTAACTAAACCTAATAATAATAAATAATTTATTTTCAAGCATCTTGGCCTTTAGATAAATATCTTACAGACTAACATATATAAAGTAAATTAAATACAATTTATTGTTAATAAATAAGACTTATGACTATGTTAGTAACACTTCACACTGCACTTGTTTACTTTGTGCTGTTCTGTGACACTTGTCCGCGGAAGCGACGGAACACCACACCTTGCGGTCAAAGGCCTTCCTTCAACATGAGGGGCAGAAAAGTAAATAAGTTCATAATATACTAATAGCATACATAATTATGTAGGTAGTTATACAAAAACAAAATACACTCAGGCATCGATTTATGCCTGAGCCCGTAATTGTACGAGTTTTAAATGAACCGTAAAATTTTATTATCTAGGTCGAAATAACCACATTTTGAACTTACCCCAGATAGTAAATCTAGTCGGTTTAGCCCTTTTTTTTTAGAAATTTATTATCAATATAACTGAGTCAAAGTATTAAAGTCTACTAAAAAAAGAATTTACATAAAGGGTATATAGTCTAGACTCCACACGATTGGGAATAAATTGTATGTTAGTAGTACCGCGACACCAAAAACCCTTTTTCTTTTTCTTATTTTACCCATCTAAAGAACTTTTCAATTTTCAGATTCAGAATGATTACGAAAAAAAATTCTTACCATACTTTAGTGTGTGAAAATGTTTACCGTAAAATAAACTGTCGAGATACCTACCCAGTTTACAGTACTTACCTAGTGAATGGTACCTACATACTTACCGACCTCATAAACGTAATTACCACATAAATACTAATTGCTCCTGCCTGAATGTACCCGTCGGAAGATTGTACTTACTAGTTTTGGTGTCATATTTGAATGTGTTAATCACGATTGGACAATTTTTTTTTTAATTTGTAGTAGCTGCTGGCAGCGGATTCACCTACGTGATGACTGATGAAGGTTTTGGTTTCCTGGAAGAGATCGCGGAATGCGATAAGACCACCGGTTGTATGTTTTTAAAAAAGACTCAAATTGTATCTGTCATTCTTATATCTTTCTTGAATCTTGGTGTAATAAGGTACATATAAATAAAAAACTGGGCAAGTGCGAGTCGGACTCACGCACTGAGGGTTCCGTACAAACTACAATTCCCGAATGGAGTCTCGCAGATTTTCCTAATAACATTTTTTTTTTGTGATCTATGTTACAACAAATTTACGGTTTTCAGATTTATTCCTTTAACTGTACTATAAGACCTTGCTTTATGCCAAATTTCTGGATTCTGGGTCAACGGAAATTACCCTATGAATTTTGATTCCTTTGAGAGTGACGCAAAAAACGTATATTTACGTTTTTTGCGTCAAAAACGGCCGTATCTTTTTTATTCCTAAACTTAAGTTTGATTTTTACACGGCTTCAAGGGACCGTAGACCTGAGTATATGGTTTTAATTCCAACTCAATACCTCCACGTGTTCAAGAGATATAGGGTCTTGACAGACAGTTTGACAACAAAGCGATCCTATGATGGTTCCGTTTTTTTCCTTTTGAGGTACAGACCCTAAAAAAAAATAGAAAATAATCTCAAGGGATCATATTCCTGGGATAAAAAGTATCCTATGTGCTATTCCAGAACATGGTCTACCCGTGTATCAAGTTTCATTCAAATCCGTTCAGCCGTTCGATTGTAAAGTAATAACAAATTGACACACGCGCACTTTGTGACAACTAGTTTGATATTTAGCCTAACCAAGATCTTAATGCACTTTGTACCTAGGTATATATTAGTCCGCTTCTGAAAGGAAAATCCGGGACCCTGGAACGCAAGGCAAAGATGGAACATATTAGTGAGTTTTAGTCAGTAAAAGTCTGACATGTCCTCCCGCTCCGCCCGAGATCGAGAAAAGTCAATGGATGATTTCCCACGTACAAAAAAAAAACCAAGGTAAGATGAAATAAAGATTATTATTATTTATATAATATAATAATAATCTTTATTTCATCTTAAACACAAAATAGTGTGTACATGTAACAGCCATAAGTAAATCGCAACAAATTTGAATTACGTGGCAATTAATAAAATAAAGTGGATATTAAAAAATAAACTTGTTTGAAATACAAGCGTTCCGATGGCTAGACTGTGATGGATATGTCGAGAAGTTAAGATTTACTGCTTCGTTATGATTCTCTGTTGTGTTGTGGTCACATTTTGAACCGAAACTAACCGAAGTAACGCAATTTACGAGGCATCAAATCAAACTCGATGTACAATGAGTTGTGGTTATATAAGATCAAGGACAAACCCCTATTTTAGTTTAAGTACTTTATAGTCCATCCTAAGGTTGTCTGGTAGATATCGCTGTCATCTATCAGACCGTCATTGTAACCATAGATTTAAGTTTCTGTAAAATTGATAGTATTTTGGTATACGATAAAGTTTATTCTATTCTATTTTAAAGAAGAAAAAGAAGATTATAATTAATAATAATAATAAATTTATTAAGACACTACCTATTACACGTTAAGCACAACAATTAAAAACATCACAATATTTTTAAGACTAAACAACTATTTAGTGCATTAAAGTTATTTTGAATTAATTATGAAGTTATTTCCAAAAGTGCTTTTGTTTTTAATGAATTTATCAAATGACTACAGTCGCTCTGGGTTGAAGCGAGAGCGAGTGGCAGAAAAATTACGGTATGGAATTTTAACCAAAGTGTGCCTACAAAGCTTACAAAGTAATTTTTAAAGTTATGAGGTTTGAGCAGACTTTTTGTGACCTTTTTTGTTGAACCCCTTTACGTGAACGTTTTAAATAAAATATCCACGGCAAAATAGCCTTCTGACATTTTACACTAGCATTGTTCGTACAGATTTGCATAAAAATAGAGTGTTTTATAGAGGAAGATAATCGTAGCCTAACTTGCTTATGCAACTGACGCGCTGTTTGTTATATGTGTACATCGTACTTAACTATCTTGTACGTTTACACCTTTTTTTAACATGTGATGTCATTTGTTTTAATGTTTGATAGGCTCGCGTTTGACCACTATCTCACCTGATGTTAACCGATGATGTGGTCGACGATGGAGTGCCTCGCCTCGTTTGCCTTGAAGTTTAACCTATTTATCTTGACTTAAAGATAGGAAGCAGCTGAGCAGCGGTGGCCGAGTGGTAACGGCCCCGAATTACGAGTTGTAGGTTGCGGGTTCAAACCCAGCCAGGCAAATTGCTTTATGTAATTTATTTCATCACCACTGCTCTCAAAATGGTGAAGCAAAACATCGAGAGGAAACCGGCATCTCCTAGAACCAAAAATTCGAAGACATGTGACATTCACCAGCCCGCATTGGGCCCGCGTGGTGGTTTGCCCATTCCCTCTCCTAGAGATAAGGCCTGAGTCCCAATAGTGGGAACATTATAAGGCCGACTATGCTATGCTAAAAATAGGGGTTGTAGCTATCAGGAAACACAGACTCCGGCAAGGTCATCAAATAACTTCTCCCGCCCTGAGTGGAGCGCAAGGGGATGTCAGACTTTTACTGACTAAAACCCACCCGTGTTCGTTCGGTTGCCTTTTGCGTTCTAGGCTCACGGTGGCTCTCTCGAACAATCCCGCAGTTCAGGTTAATTATACCTTTTCACTCAAAAGTTGCTCTGAACATCTATCGAACATATATTATATTATGAGGCAGTTCCGTCAGCATTCTTGGTATAATCGCTATCCCTTATCTTCTATCTTCAAAATAAACAAAAATGAATCGTCAAAATTTATGTACGTGCATAACTTCCGAACGACTGCACAAAATTAGATAATGATTTTATTTGTTTTCGTTATTGTCAAGACAAGATTTGTATAAATGAAAATTTAAAAAAAAAACTTCACTTTAAAAAATATGGCGGTACGAAGTTCGCCGGGCAGCTATTGGCTTATATGTATGTATATTCAACCAAGATTATCTTTTGATAAGTGCCTTATAAGTAAACATAACCCATTATTTTTATCAGAGATTTCTTACATCGTCGGTTACAGATGAAATTGCATTGTGAACAAAAAGTATAAGAGTGAGATCATGATTCATGCTTGAATACAAATCTGACGTATTTTTCATCTTAATCTAGATAAAATTAAGTAAAACTAAAGTCTACATAAAGCAGTTGCAATGTCCGTCTAAACATATAAGGTCTTAATGACATTCGTGCAGTACGTAATGTGGGGACTTACCTGTCATATTTTTTGTATTCATGACGATATTGGTTAACTCAAGACAAATTATGTCTAAAGAAATATAAACTTCGTACCTCATATACGCTTGACTAACTCACTTAGTGAGCGCTTGTTGTATGAATATTAGTTAAGGCTTTGAAATAAATTGGGAGTGTTGTTATTGTTGCTGCCATAAGCATTCTACAGTCGCATAAATACATATTTAAACAGTTAATCACATTCATATTCCAGAGATGCACTCGTCCCTTGTCTCCAATACATAATGCATTTATATACATAATAGAGAATAGATGGAAATTTAATATAGGTACCTTGAGTCAATTGTAAAAACTGTTTCTTGTGATATATGGACCGGCTTCTATCTTCTTCGGGTCGGATGTTGTCCGTTGATTGTTGCCTGGTTAAGATCAAACTCGTCTTTTCTTGCCGCACTTAGTAACTGTTGGTCAGTGGACCCACTTTTTGGGGAAAGACACAGTGAAAACACGTATAAAACTGGTATGTGATAAGAGGTGCAGCGCGCAGAGGTGGTCGTGCGGGATGCGCGTGGGCACGAGCGTCGCGCGCGGCCCGCGGTTATCAACTAAACACAAATAAAAATGCCGGTTCGTTGGTACACAACCAGCGACCACTTTTCTCATCGTGTACCGGTCTGACTTACCAGCCCGCTGCATTGTAGATTGGTCAAGCAGTGGTCATCTCGCCAATGTTTCCTATTCGATTCTATTTAACTATATATAATTGATTTGCAGGCGTGTTTAGCATTATCTCAAGGTTAGGTCGATTTCGATCGATGTTGATTGTGAATATTGTGATACAGTCCGTACGTTCACTGTGACGAATCGTTTTACGTTTGATACGCTTACGCAGGTAGGTAGGTACCTGTTTGATACCGCGTTTATTTTTGAATGTGATGGGGCTAATTCTGCTTCTGCGCAACAAGACAAACGTGATTAAAATAATATATATTTTCGCACTTAGTCTATCGGCGCTACATTAGCTGCTAAACGAGTATTGACCCCCCTATAAAGTGGATCTAATAAGCTTATTTTCATCGTCAAAAGTACAGGTAATTTGTTGATAATAGGGACGTATTTAGGGTTTTATATTCGAGTAATAAACGGAACCTTTAAAGGATCACTCGTGAGGCTGTGTGTGTGTCTGTCTATTTGTCTATCACAGAAAGTTTACTCCGAATCTAAAATTTTGACTGAGTCATTGTAGGTACCTACCTAAGGTACCTACAATGATTCAGTCAAAATTTTGTAAATGTATTGTAATGTGGAAGTACTCAATAAATATATAAACCTAAGAATTTCTGTGATCCCAAACCTGGACCAAGTGTTGGAAAACAAAAAAAGAACAAAAAAGTTTTTCAAACTGTGCCATACGGTGCGGCATATCAAATGAGAGGGTATTGTGAGGGTCGAAAATATTTTTTTCATAGTTATATAATATATAGGTACCTATAAATTATAGGAAAACCTATAAAAAGTCTATCGCTTTAAAATAACAAGTTAAAAAATTATGATTCGTTCGGAACCCTTAGCGGGTGAGTCCGACTCGCATTAGGCCGGTTTTTAGGGTTCCGTAGCCAAATGGCAAAAAAGGGAACCCTTATGGATTCGTCATGTCTGTCTTTCTGTCCGTCTGTATGTCACAGCCACTTTTTTCAGAAACTCGAAGAACTATGAAGATTTTAACACAAAAATAGAACTGAAACTTTTTTTTCATCAAACTCATAAACGTGTGGAGTATCTATGGATAGGTCTTCAAAAATGATATTGAGGTTAATATTTTTTAACTTCTAAAATAAGAGAATGATAAAACTAAAAAAATATATATGATGCAAACTTCCACCGAAAATGGGTTTGACAAGAACGAGATCTAGTAAGTAGTTTTTTTTTAATACGTCATAAATCGTAAACCGCAATTTACCTTTCAAGTTTGTACGGAACACTCAGTGCGCGAGTCCGACTCGCACTTGCCCAGTTTTTTTTTCAAAACCGTTGATTATCTCTACTTTCCGTGATGGTACCGCCGACTTGTTCTAGCAAGTGGATAGGTAAGTACTCCTACATACATATTGATTTGAGTAACCTATTTCATTTGATAACCAAGTGCTTTTTACGCATTGAAAGGGCATTGTAATAGCCATTAAATTCAAAAGGGCATTGAATTGGAAGATATTGAGAAAGGAAATCCAAATAAGATTCACATAAACCCTATGTGTGACTCAGACATGACACGTGAATAGAATAAACATTTAATTTATAAATTAGTCAATCGAGGAAAATAATAAGGATCGTCTATTTACGAGATATTTTCCTGTATTTTCCCTATAATGATCCCAATACAGATTATGAAGGACATTTTAAGAGGACGAATTATAAGTAGATACTGTTTCGGAATACAAATCAGACAAAACCTAGGGCTTGGTAATTAATATGCCCTTATAATACAGGGTTAAAACAATACTTAGTTCGTACTCGAAACGATGGCGAAGAAGTAATCGGACGGCCGTTGCAATTACAAGTCAAACAGCTAATTAACAACATAATGATGAACGTCTTATAAATAGGTATCCTTGTTCATTAGAAACTGATTTTGAAGTCTTTTTAGGGTTCCGTTCCTCAAAAGGAAAAAACGGAGCCCTTATAGGATCACTTTGTTGTTCGTCCGTCTGTCTGTCTGTCTGTCTGTATGTCAAGACCCTTTATCTCGGGAACGCGTAGAGGAATCGAGTTGAAATTAAAACCATTTCTCAAATCTACGGTCTCTTGAAGCTGTAAAAAAATCAAATTTCTAAGTTAACAAAAAAAAAGATACGGCGTTTACCTATGTCTCAAAAAACGTATATTTCAACAATCTTGAGGAAATCAAAATTAAAAGGGTACTTCCCGTGACCCAGAATCCTGAAATTTTGCGTAAAGCAAGGTCTTGTAGCACAGGTATAGGAATAAACCTGAAATCTGTAAATTTGTTGCGTTACAACAACAAAAAAACATGTGATTCGGAAAAATCTTCGAAACTCCATTTTGGAATTGAACTTTGAACAAAGGTAAGTTTGTATAAAAACCTCAGGGTGCGAGTCCGACTCGCACTTGCCCAGTTTTTTAGATGGAGTAGTTTCCATTTAAGTCAATTAATTAATTATACCAAATTTAAGTAAAAAAATAACTATAAATGAAAGAGTCGTTAAAATATCTCTAAACATCAAAAAGTTATGGAATTTTAAGTTGAGCTTGCAATAATATACTCGTATCATTTCACGTGACGCTTAAGTGTGTGACGTCACAGGACCCTTTACGATTATAGGGAAATAATATTAAGAATAATATTATTAATTATAAAAAAATAATATTAATTAGATTTAAAAGAGTGTCTATGGAGTTTCTTGCACGTTTTTCTCCATATAGATCTACGCTTTGGACCGTGCAATTTAGCTTCACTTGCTTTTTTTTTTGACTGACCGATATTTTGAGAATTCAAAAGTGCCTGTAATTGGTCTATTAGAAATAAAAGTTTCTGATTTCTGATAAAAAAACCGGCCAAGTTCGAGTCGGACTCGCGCTCGAAGGGTTCCGTACCATCCGTAGCAAAAAAAACAACTGCAAAACGTTTCACGTTTGATGTATGGGAACCCCACTTAAATTTTTATTTTATTTTGTTTATATTATTTGTGGTTGCTTTAACAAGGCAACAAAAATACATCATCTGCAAAAATTTCAAGCGTCTAGCTATAACCGTTCGTTATACGTAAAATAAGTAGAAACCGTGCTAGAGTTCACGTTCGGATTAGAAACTTTTGTGCATATTTGAGTGAACTGTTAACTCCATTCCATTAATTTTAATTCCATGTCGTTAAATATAATATTACAACATTACGAAATTACTCTATTCCTACGGGAATTGTATTTATAACTGAACATCCCAACTACCTTGGTACTTCTACCTTTACCTAACTGGCAGAGTCCAGCATACTTATTCATAACTTATAATATTCCAGCATTTTACATTATTTTTTTAAATTCTACTTTAGCCTACAAAACTGTAATTTGGTATTAAATTGGGTTTGAGCCATAGATATTCTATGGTTTGAGACTTTCCTGACTCAAAATACTCGATTCATAAACCCGCCCTTAATCCCTCTGAACAGATGTTATTAGTTTTAATATCTTTCTAAAATAAATGCTTCTACTTGAAATACTGTTCCAGTTGGTATCTGTTTTTATATTAATGTTTAACAATTGCGTAGTTAACATAATTTAAGGTTGTGTTTTGACTCAATTAGCGCAATGGGTGCTATTCCCGTGCGGAACAAATATTTGACTCGGTTGGCGCAGTGGGTGCGATTCCCGTACGAAACAAATATTTGACTTAGTTGGTGCAGTGGGTGTATTTCCCGTACGGAACAAATATCTGTGTGGCCCACAGGTAGGTTTTTTCGGGTCTGGGTGTCTTGTGTATGTGGCTTTTCATGTTTGTGAATGCTTCCATTATACAGAAGTTATTACTAATGAAAGGCCGTTGCCTTGTAAGAAAAAATATATTTGAATGAAAAAGTACCTAAGTTTTTTCAATATCGCAAATAAAAATAATTCTTCAAACCCATTCCAATTCCTTTCAAATGTGATGGAAGAGAAAAAAATAGTAAAACTATGAAGCGAAGGCTGAAAGAACACTACATCAACTTTATTAGACCTTGACAATTAATAGCGCGTTGACCAATCATGCTGTGGCAAGCTAGGACTGACTCCAGGGGTCTAATTGAGTGTCTTTTCTAAATTTAGGGAAAACCCTTGTTTTTCTGAAGAAATAAATAATAATAAATAGTTTGAAAACCAATTTTAATGCTGAATATGGAAAAAAAAAAATTTTAGTGTTACTTGTTCTTTAGTATATAACAGTTCAAAAATAAACATAGTATTTACATCAAATTAACGATCATTTTCACAGTCTAAATCTAAACTTACCAGAAATCCAGCACGTACATAGAGCTGTTTCTATGTACGTGCTGGATTTCAATAACCGTTCATTAAGCATGGGCTAATTGACTGTAGTAATTGGAACGTTAAGCCAGGCTCAATCAACGCAGCTTTAGTCAGTATCATCCCGCGTCAAATATTTAGTGAACTTCAACCGTAGATATACAGAGTGTTTGGTGCATCGTGTGCCAAATTGAAATGGTCGATGGGAGAGGTCATCTGCTTTCCATTCAGACCCCTAAACACTTCTCATGCCCTGTGAATTTTTTTTCATCGTCTTTTATTGTTTTATGAAAATAAGACCCAATTAGATGTGTATGGTATTAGAGTAATTTTAAATTTAATATTAGTGACATTAGCTATCTAGTTTTTTTTTAATTTACTCGCAAAGTTTTACTCTAAAATTAAAGCTGTACATGTTTCAGTTATTTACATGGCTATAAAAACAAACCAAAAGCAACCGGAATCTTTCAACTTCCTCAAAAATTCTCTTGGTAGTGATGTGCCACATGACATAAAAATCTTTCTATAACTTTGTGAATTCGCTAGAATTGTGAATCGAGTCACATAAGACTAATATTCAAAATTAATATTTAAAAAATATTTTTGCTTATATGATACGTGAAAAACCTATTAAAAATGTTATCCCATTTTTATACGGTAAAATCTGTCTCGTATCTCTCTTTTCGTGGGTTTCACAAGAAAAAAAAAAATGAAATGGCATTTTTAACATTTGTTTCATAATTTTTACAAATCCTGCTCAAATTGGTGGACTCTGTTGCGAATGCAGGTCCGACATCTATTTCGTATTTCGACAAATATTGTACGAAGTCGTATTTCCTCCTGAATTGTATTGAAAGCAGTTTCAATGCGTTGAACTAGTACCTCTCTAGTTTAAATTAAATCCCTATTAAAACCCTCCCTAGTCTAATTTAATTCTAGGACCCTGAGTTGCCCTTTCAGAAGTCAACTCGTGGCCCCAGTAGGCTTCGGCCCTGCTGGTTCTTAAAACTTATAGTTTAACTGGATGCAGAAGTACCAATGTTTTATATGGAGTGACCGACAATCTAACCTCCACAACCCAGTAACTTGAAAACACAATACCCTTAGGCAAGACTGGTGTCAGATTTTCTGGTTCCTGGCTATCGGTAACTACTGTAAAAATCTTCTAATGTCAGTCAAGACTAATAGCTTAACGTGCGTTTTCGAGGCACGGAGGAGATCCTCGGTATGTAATGGATGGTCAGTGGTCACCCATCCATTGACTGACTTCAATAACCGTTGCTTAACCTTGATAAACGACATGCGGCATTTATTACTTAATCAGTTCTTCATTATTTTCATGGTATATCAGTACATAATTGGCAAACCCATAGACGTTACCATAATGCGACCCCTTCGGGCATTGTGCCTCCTCAACAATACTTATGCAGTAAATGTATACGGCTGCCCATTATCCTGATTTAATCCCGCAGTCACTTTTCATGGGATCATATTTTATTCTGCTGGGATTATTATTAATAATGAGAGGAAGCGACGCAATTGTATTTAATACTTAATTGTCATCTGTATTTTATAATATATAAGTCCCGTCGAAAACACCACCATAGAATAAAATGGAATAAACTTGATTGTACACCAAAATAGTAACAAAACTTTTACACTAACTTAAATCTATGGGTATAAAGGCGGTCTTGTCGCTGACAGCGATATCTACCAGACGACCTTAGGATGGAATGTAAGAACTTGAAACAGAAAAGGGGGGTAGTCTGACAATAAGGTGGGTTAGTGACGACGGAAGAACTGAATTTTGGTAGAAAGAAAAAGAGAGAGTAGAGTGAAAGGAAATGATCTTTGACTAGATTTTTGAAAGAAGTTAGTGACTGGGCTTGTCTAATTGGCATTGGCACCATGACTCACTCATTGACTCATCAACGCCCGCCCCAATCCCTTAGACCAAGAACGCTGAAATTTTGCACAGATGTTCGTTTTATGATGTAGTATATGTCACCGGTACAATACGAAGTAATCTGCATATTACCAGGTACAATCCGTTAAAATGTGAATGTGAAATAATTAGTAGCAGATATCTCCACTTTACCTAGTTAATCTAAATATTAATGAATGCTTCATCGTTAAATCGCGGAAGACAGTGAGCGAAACAGTTTTTGCCATTTTGACTCTACCCCGCGCTCCACGGCGCTACTAGTTCTGGGTGGTTATAAAAAAAAATAACACGAAGGCTAAGGCGAGAGAGAAGCGGAGCGGAGCTCTCGCATTAGCCTTCTAACCTTACCTGTCTGTGTCGTGGTGCCTGAAAATATATCAATTCTTCATTCGAAAAATGTCATCAAACTTTAGAATATTAAAAATTAAATAATTACAATAAATTGAAATGTTTTATTCAAGCAAAGAACCTGTTTTATTACTTAACAGTATGCTTGGCCGTTAGTCCAGCAGATTATACACTTAGCATAGCATAGTCGGCCTTATAATGTTCCCACTGTTGGGACTCAGGCCTCCTCTCTAGGAGAGGGAATGGGCCGTAATCCACCACGCGGGCCCAGTGCGGGTTGGTGGATGTCACATGTCTTCGAATTTTTGGTTCTAGGACATGCCGGTTTCCTCACGATGTTTTCCTTCACCGTTTTGAGAGCAGTGGTGATGAAATAAATTACACAAAGTAATGCGCTTGGCTGGGTTTGAACTCGCGACCTACAACTTGTAAGTCGGGGCCGTTACCACTCGGCCACCACTGCTCTCACATTGATTGATTATACACTTACATACAACTTAAATATTTTGTTTCACTTTAACGGACTCAATCAGATAATCTGCAGATTAACAAGTTAATCTGTGGTCGGGATCACAAAGAAAAATGTCTGTCAATATTACCGAATCTAAAAAATAAACCCCACAGTTTAGTCGTTATATATTTTTTATCTTTGGTGCTTTGTAGTCTGAAATTCAGTAAATATCTTAGCGAACTCTCAACTAAATGTCTGTAGTCACAATAATTAAATTTTTCTGATGCTTTTAGAGATCTGGCTGATTATCTGGGAGGACTGAGGGGCCGCACTATATTGGTTTACAAATTCCCAGGTTTGTTCTGCAATTGTTTTTAGTGTACTTCTAAATCCAATTTTTTTTTTTACTAAATACCTGTGTGGTCTCTCAGTTCGCGTGCACATGGTTTCCCTACGATGGTTTCCTTCACCGTTTTGAGAGCAGTGGTGATGAAATAAATTACACAAAGTAATGCGCCTGACTAGGATTGAGCCCGCGACCTACAACTTGTAAAGGGCCTATTACATCACTCGATATTCAGGCAGTCTTAGGGCGGAATTCACCAATAAAACTAATCGCGTTTTAACGTTTGGCTCGCATAATCGCGTTTAGCCGCTGTCACTAGTGTCATTTGTAAAAATACAACAAAAGAAAAATACAGACAAGTGACACTAGTGACAGAGGCTAAACGCGATTATGCGAGCCAAACGTTAAAACGCGATTAGTTTTATTGGTGAATTCCGCCCTGAGACTGCCTGAATATCGAGTGGTGTAATAGGCCCTTTACGAGTTGTAGGTCGCGGACTCAATCCTAGTCTGAATATCGAGTGGTGTAATAGGCCCTTTACGAGTTGTAGGTCGCGGGCTCAATCCTAGTCTGAATATCGAGTGGTGTAATAGGCCCTTTACGAGTTGTAGGTCGCGGGCTCAATCCTAGTCTGAATATCGAGTGGTGTAATAGGCCCTTTACGAGTTGTAGGTCGCGGGCTCAATCCTAGTCTGAATATCGAGTGGTGTAATAGGCCCTTTACGAGTTGTAGGTCGCGGGCTCAATCCTAGTCTGAATATCGAGTGGTGTAATAGGCCCTTTACGAGTTGTAGGTCGCGGACTCAATCCTAGTCTGAATATCGAGTGGTGTAATAGGCCCTTTACGAGTTGTAGGTCGCGGGCTCAATCCTAGTCTGAATATCGAGTGGTGTAATAGGCCCTTTACGAGTTGTAGGTCGCGGGCTCAATCCTAGTCTGAATATCGAGTGGTGTAATAGGCCCTTTACGAGTTGTAGGTCGCGGGCTCAATCCTAGTCTGAATATCGAGTGGTGTAATAGGCCCTTTACGAGTTGTAGGTCGCGGGCTCAATCCTAGTCTGAATATCGAGTGGTGTAATAGGCCCTTTACGAGTTGTAGGTCGCGGGCTCAATCCTAGTCTGAATATCGAGTGGTGTAATAGGCCCTTTACGAGTTGTAGGTCGCGGGCTCAATCCTAGTCTGAATATCGAGTGGTGTAATAGGCGCTTAAGTCAGGGCCGTTACCACTTGGCCACCACTGCTCCTGTGTTATTATAATATAGCATAAAGCATTTCTCGATAAATGGGCTGTTAAACAATAAAATCATTTTGTTCGTTCAAATAAACAAGCAAATTTTTTAGTTATAATATTAGTATAGATTTGTTGGAAATGTTTTATTACCGTGACTGAATATCTTGAAAAAGTTTGTGTAGTTAACAAACATTGTGCAGCATTGTATCTTTTTAAAAGTCAACAACGAACGTAGGTAAAGTTTTGTCATAAGAGAACATGCAGTTCCTTATTAAGGTTTGTTTTCTCAACGGATTCTGGCGGCTACGCGGCTGTTTGTTAAGAGAGACTTTTGTCAAAAGAAAGTAAAAAATATTTTAAATCAAAATCATTAAATAATTAAATAAATTGCATTATTACACATTACTATTAATTAAGCTATCAATAAACATTCGGTACGGAAACACAATTAATAAATTACAATAAGTATATTTAAATTAGAATATTTTAAATCGAATTTGAAAGTTAATGTAGAACAGATAAGGTTAATTCTAGTATCTACTTAAAAAAAATTCAAATTCAAGTTATAATATCCACCTCAGTCTCAATCAAAGTAAAAAAAGGTTTTTGATAGATTGCAACAGCCATGCGAATCCGAATAATATATTAAACATGTTGAACGCCGAGTTAATTTTTCACTCGTTTGGGTCGTGGGGGACACCGTATGGTCGTTCTGATGGGGCCGCGGGAGCAAGTGCTAGCTAATAACTAGGGCGGTGCCAGCGGTGTCCAGGCACAGGGCGCAGACCCTTGATGTGGCGCAGAAATTATCAAACCAAGGTTAAGTTTTGTTACTGTTTTCCATTGCATCTCGCTCCATATCATGGCCAGGGCCATACACTCAGGTCGCTATCGTCAATCACCTTCACGAGGAAAAGGCGGGGTTCTGCCCAAGCGGAGCAAACTTCCACCGTATGCTTCACCCGAGTGTTTGTCCTCACCATATCCGAAACAGGTACCTCCCGAAACCTTCATGTCCGGTGATGACTCGTGTCAGACGGATTAAACTTACCCAACCTCGGACTTTTTGTGGAGGCCGGAGTTTCAGAAATTAACGCCGAGGTAACATGTGACCGCGAGTTAGAGGTGACTTTTAACATGTCTATTTACCCTTTGGGCACAGATATGAAGCTAATTTAAGTATGTATTTAACGTCAACGGCCCTGCAGACAAAAATATTGTATTTGGTTTTTAGTAAAAATTATGGCTTAGAAAAATATTATAAATAATGATTGAACACGACTTACCTTTTCTTAACAAGAATTACCCCTCAGGTCATTTTCGATCATTACTTGTAAAACTGGACATTGCTCTTATAAAAGTAGGTATCCATGAAGCCTTTCAAAGGTTCGACGTTCTAAGGCCGGCTTTAAGTTAAAATAAGATTAACATTGTCTAAAGATTATCTAGACTAAGACCCTAAATAGTAGATTCATTTAAATTAATGTTTTATAGAGGTAAATTGATTGATAGTTTGTTGGAGGACAACTTAGGAAGATCCGATACGACTAGGAAGTTATTTTATAGAAAGACTAGCGATCTGCCCCGGATGCAAATTATAAAAAAAACCGGGCAAGTGCGAGTGGGACTCGAACACTGAGGGTTCCGTACAAACTTACCTATGAAAACAGTTCAATTTCCGAATTAAGTTACGAAGATTTTTCCGAATCGTAATTTTTTTTTTGTGACGTAATACAAATTTACAGTTGACAGAATTTTTCCTATATTTGTGCTATGAGATCTTGCTTCATGCCAAATTTCAGGATTCTAAGTCAACGGGAACGGTCCTATGAATTTTGATTCCCTTGCCTTGAGAGTGTCGAAACACACGTTTTTTGCAGCATAAACGGCCGTATCTTTTTTTTTTCGTTAACTTAGAATTTTGATTTTTTCACAGCCTCAAGGAATCGGAGACTTAGTCTATGGCTTTGATTTCAACTCGATACCTCCACACTTTCCCGAGATAAAGGGTCTTGACAGACAGACAGATAGACAGGCAGACATACCTACGGATAACAAAGTGATCTTAGAAGGGTTCCGTTTTTTCCTTTTGAGGTACAGAACCTACACATTCTTTCTATTGGTGAAAATCAGTTGCGTGGTTTAGGACGAGTTAGCGGATCAACAGAGAGACAGACACGGAAAGCGATTTTGTTTTTTACTAAACTCATAACAACAACGACAGTAAATACATTATTTACTGTCGTTGTTGTTATGAGTATATAAATAATTTATTTTCAGGCGTCTTGGCCTATTATAGTTGTTGTTGCCTTTTTGAGTTTAATTATTACTAGTTTTTTAGGTATATAACCTAATCTTTTCACTACGGAAAGTCATGTCGGAACGCTTGCCCAAAAAGCGAATTTAGTGCCTAGGCTTGTAATAATATTAAACCGCAACGAGTTGCGGTAATTACGTAAACCTACGACGTGATGTTTTTCGTTAGTACTTTCAGCATTTTAGCCAAACATAATTTACTCGAAAGGAAAATTTATGACAATGTTGGGGTTAGATACGAGTGGCTACCTTTTTGAATTTCATTGGTGACTGGGCGAGAGTACAAGTCGTATAGTTACGGGCATAAATTGTTTTTCCCGATGGCTGCTCGACTAAAAGAAACCTTTAACGAAGTGTACGCATAACTGACAATAAAATAATATATGTAGCAATAGCGGTGGCTTCAGACCTGAAGGATTTTTGGGGGATTGGAAGCTGGTCGGTATAATTACAATGCGTTCCAAATAAGAATATGATCGATTGCTATTTTGTGACGTCACGTCATACTGTCAAATCGAAGAATTATTATGGTGAGAAAAACAAGAAACCAGAGAACCAAGAGACCAGCTACTATTCCTACTCTTTCTCTGTCCATGCAGTAAGGTTGTGGAACTCTCTTCCGCCTAACATTCGTGATTTGAAAACTATCTCACTCTTTAAGACTCAAGTAAAAGAGCACTATCTTTCCTCTCTTGTGTAATATTTATATATATATTATGTATTTATTTTTAGTGTAAGGTATTTATTAAAGACTAGCTTTTGCCCGCGGCTTCGCTCCCGTCATCTGACTACTCTACTCTACTCTACTCTACCCTACTCTACCCTACTTTACCCTACTCTACCCTACTCTACCCCACTCTACCCCACTCTACCCTATTCTACCCCACTCTACCCTACTGTACCCCACTCTACCCAACTCTACCCTACTCTATTCGAATTTTTCTTGCCGTAAAAACCATCCTTGAACTTCAACGAACATTTAAAAAAAAGAATTGGCCAAATTGGTCCAGGCGTTGTTGAGTTATGCGCTTACCAACACATTTTGCGATTCATTTTTATATTATAGATTTCACAAACTCTTCTTTGCTTATTTTCTACACACTATAGGCTACATCTCTTCTAATCTCTCCTTTCGCAGGTCTCCTGGAAGAAATTTCTTTTTGAAATAAGCAGTACCTTTGTACAAACTTTATATTAAGATACCTATCTTCTTCTGTATATTTGTGTGTACATGAATTACAAAATAAATAAATAAAAATAAGAAATTTTTTTAATGTAATTTATTTACGAACTGTGAACGAAAAAAGTTTAATCAGAATCCTATTCTTCAATTTTTCTTATCTCTGAGTTCTTCAATTTTGCCTAATTTCTTACGATTTGACAGTATGTCGTGACGTCACAACACGACAATCGATCCTATTCTTATTTGGAACGCATTGTACATTTTATTTATTGACACGATTTGGTCGGACTTAGCTCAGTGGCCGAATTTTTTAAGAGTACCGTACATTTTGTGAAGTAACATGACGCTAAGGGGTGACCAGACGGTAGCAAACCAACGTCACAATCAAGGTAACCGTGCTAGTTTCAATCCTTGTAGGTCAGACAGCAGTTGTAATCCATGACCTTCAACGCCCTTGGTTGGGAGGCGTGTTTTTCCAACTACAGTTTACATCCATGTGGCTGCAACACAAACTAAACACAAAAACCAAGGTCACCTTGGAACGCTAGTTTGCAACCGTCTGGTCACCCCTTTATCCTGTTTTTTTTTTGCAGAATAGCTTGAGCAGAGTTTCACAGTAGTAGAATGAGTCAAGAGAAGTTCAGTGGCTGTTTTATATACATATTGTTTTCTAGTGAACAGTATAATAGTGGATTGCATTGCAATTTAATTTCGCCATGTCCGTTTTATCATCAGACGTACGGTGATGCGCTACCGGTACATATGGAAAATCCCACCCATACGCACAAAATTTTGGGAACACGTTCATTGTGCGAACAGTTAAGGAGTGGGATTGGGAGTCTATGTTTCCTGATAGCTACAACCTGGGATCTTTAATACAAAAGTGAATAGTTACTTTTAGGCAAGCGTGCTCCGCATCATCGATTACATCATCGCTAAACATCAGCCCTCGTAGCCAAGTTACAACCGTTTCGTTTTGATTCTCTTTTCGACGATCGCCTCGGGTGGGCCACGCCTTCGATTCTTTTATTCTGACGTCATCTCAACGCTGAGTCACGTGGTCAGAACAAAGGAATAGGAGGCGTGGCTGACTCGAGGCGATCAACGAAAATGGAATCAAAACAAAGCGGTTGGCTAGAGGGGCAGGTGAGTGTAGTAGTAATGGTCAAGCTCGAGTCTATCAATAATAATAAAAAGGTTATTGTGATGTAAAATTGGTGCAGATTTGTATCTCAAGTGTTTGCATAACTGGACAATATGTGGAATCGTTGAATTTCAATTGAACAGAGAATTTTATTGCATTAGGTATTGAATACCTTAGCGAAGCTTATTGAGAAGGCCGACTCCATTATTTACTGCCAAATAGCAGCATTAGATTTTGTTAAATCCGAATTTCAATGGAAAACCAAGTGACTACAGATTTTGTATTAAAAACTAAACACTTTCTAAACATCAGACTGTTTGATTGACTAAAAGCTTTCGTGAAGCAATTTTAAAAATCTATATGGAGGTCTGATAATTTCGCAATGCAAGAACTCAAAGGCACTTTCAACTTCCGTCACCGAACCAAGAACCTCACACTGGAGACCACCAGCTCCAATAGACCGACGGGGATTATAAAACAAATTTTCTGAAAGTTTAACCTATTAACTATTTGTACTCGTATGTGTTTGGCGAAATCCATGAGTTGTGCAAAAGGGAACCCCGGGATTCTGGGATGCAAGGCAAAGAAGGAAGATAGGAGTGGTCTTTTAAGAGGCAACGGCGCCCCTTCTACATGTGCTGATGGTGATCACCGGGGTGGTTTTAGTGAGGTAAAAATCCCACACTCCCCGGACTTATCCCCAAAGTCCGGAAGCCTTTCGAAGGTTTCCCCCCGAAAACAAAAAAAAAAAAGGAGTGGGTTTTAGCCAGTAAAAGTATGACACGCCCTTCCTCTCCACCATAGAGCGAGATAAGACATTGGACGGTATACCAACTAACAAAAAATGTGTTTGAGTATTTATTAATATGTATATTTACTTTCACTTTACGACACTACAACGCACTTAACATATTGGGCATGTTTATGGTCCCTGGAACGTTTGCTGAATATCAAAAAAGTGTTTTTTCAGGATGATAAAGTTGTTTTTTCCTTGTTTAAGGAAGGCGTTCCACTAACAAAGTTTAAATGTGTCGGTTGTTCAATTCCGCGTAGCTTTAGTGGTAAATGAAAATTTAAAAATAAAAATTGTAATAAATGAAAATGTAATGAAGTGGTAATGAATGGTGTGGTTTTAGTATTTGTAGTGAGCGCTATGTGTATGTAGGTACGCCATAGTTAAGTCATTTTGTTAATGTGAATTGTATGTGATGTGGCTGTACTTCATTTAAATAAAAAATAAAATAAAAATGCATCAGTAAATAATAAAGGTTTTCATAACTACCCGCAATAGAACAATTTAAGGGGTTTAAGAAAAAATTGTATGGAGGATTCTAATTTCTGGGGTAATAAACTTGAATCATAGGAAAAATTCTAAAAATTTGACCTTCCATAGCTTATCAACCGTGAAACCGATATTCGTTTTATTGGAACGAAGTTCCTTATCGCGCGTTGTGAAAGGGGGCTAGACGGAAAAAAATCTTACGAAAAGTTGTCACGACACTTTCTTACGAAAAGTTGACACGACACTTTCTTACGAAAAGTTGTCACGACACTTTTTTTTGTTTACTACATATTTATATCAATTGATTCAAAGATTGAGTCAAAGATTGATTGATTGATGGATGGATTGAAAGATTGTTTTATTGATTGATGGATTAAAAGATTGATAGATTGATAGATTGATAGATTGATAGATTGATAGATTGATAGATTGATAGTTATGTTGATGGATTGATTGATTGATATATTGATTGATGGGTTGATGATAGATTGATAGGTAGATGGATAAGTCGATAGATTGATAAGTTGATGGATAGATTGATTTATTCAAAGATTGAATGAAAGATTGATCGATTGATTGATTCAAAGATTCCAAAGATTTTAATGAAATGGTTGAGAAATTAGTTTCAGTAATCGAATCAGAGGAACTTCGTTCCATCCGGGTGTCCCTTGACACCTCTCAAGTTTTTTTTATACGTTATAAACTAGTGCTTGACTCCGATCCCACCTGATGGGAATCAGTAATGCAATGCAAGTTTATCATATAAGTGTTGTAATGTATCTATCCAATGTAAATGTCGTGGTCAGATCATAGAAATTGATCACTTCATGATATGGCCAACTAAAACTGGCCAGATCGTTTTAATCGTTAAAGTTTGATGATATTTCAATCCTCATTTGGCCTACTTTCTTTAGACTTTTTATTATCATAGAAATCCTACATAAATGATATGGCCATACGAGGATTGACATATCATTAAATGATAACGTTTAAACGATCTGGTCGGTTTTAGTTGGCCAAATCATAAAGTGACTAATTCCTGTGATTTGGCCACGACATATATATTCCTTTCAGTTTATCCCTACTTGGTCATATTTGCAAACATTTTGTGAATCATTCCCACTTTCACCCCCCCTCCTCTGTAGCTTGTAAAATGCTGAACCGATTATAATATAATATGTCTATAAGTTATTGCTAGAAAACTTGCTTTTCAAAAATTTCTTTTACCCGCTACTGTACCACAGTCAAACATACACATAGCGGCCAAACTTATAACATTCTTTTTGTGGCGGGGGTTAAACAAATTAAAAATGTTCAGAATAAACTTTATTGTGCACCAAAATAGTAACAAAACTTTGAGACATAGGTACTCACAAAAGTCAGTTTTAAAGAGACTAATGGAGTTTGTGGGATTTATAATATGATACCACTGAATGCATCAAATTGCTTGAAAAGCGACTTGTTTTGAACTTTTTCAGATTTTTTATTCTCCATTGCAGTGATTTATACTTTTGAAATTTTCTCTTTCAACTCTTTAATTTGATAGACATTAGGTACAATAGCTCAAACAAATGCGAGCACACTTACCTACCTATTGGCCATCGCTTCAGTTGTCCACCAACACAACTTGTTTAAGCATGCCAAAGAATTCACACTAATGATAATATTAGTTATAAGGCGGAAGTTAATGAGTGTGTGTGAACATTTGTATGTTTGTTACTCCTTTACGCTGAAAATATTGAAGGAATTTTGATGAAATTTGGTACATGGGCAAACAATTCCATGAGCATGTGTGTGAACTCCTGCTGTAATTTTTTATGATGTACAATAAAGAGTATATCTATATTTCTATCCATATCTTGGAATATCACATAGGTTACTTTTGATCCTGGGAGTACGTTCGAAGTCATAAACTTAGACGTATATACATAGATCTTGCGGAAGAAACGCCCGGGTATCACCAATGTGTGGACCACCCGGAGGACACGATGGAGCATACGGTAGAAGTGTGCCCCGCCTGGGCAGAGCTCCGTCGTGTCCTCGTGGGAGCGATCGGCGGCAACGATCTCTCGCGCCGGGCCTCGGTACAAACCATGTTCCGGAGTGAGGAGTGTAGGCACGGGCCTGCAGACGGCGAGCAATGGGTAGCTCGCCATCCAACCGTCTGGTAAACGTCCGGACCAAGCCCAAGTCGGCAACGGCGCGTAGTGTTCCACGCGCGCCTCAAGGAGATGTCAGCAAATCGTAGGGGCCCAGCAGGGTCGAAGCCTACTGGGGCCATGGGTTGTACGAAAGTAAACCCCGGGGCCCTGGAACATAGGCAAAAAAGGACAGGAGTGGGTTTTTAGTCAGTAAAAGTCTGACACTATCTCCCGCTCCGCTCAAGAGCGGGGGATGTCATAAGATGATTTTCCCATCGAAAAAAAAAGACGTATATACATGATATATATCTAAATTCATAAACACTCTCTTAAAATACTACTTTTCTTCTGGGGCAGTAAGATAAAAATAAAACCCTTTTAAAAAGGTATTTTCCTATATAGCGCTGAGCGACATCAATTAAATTCTATTTATATATTTTCCCTTGCGCGACACTTACTCCTATAGCTTTATTTTGGAATGCTAGCCTAAGCCAGCCCTTCACACATGTCACCTGTTTAATTCACATAATCCGGAAAGCACCAACCCATCGGATTTTCGAGCTAATTATTCGTACCGCGAGGCGCGGCGGCTGCGGCGCCTGGGATCGGCAACCTTGTCATTATAATGAGTTATTTCATTATGATTCACACAAATGAGTAAACAATTAATTTTGCACGTAATAACAGGATATTTTGTTGCAAATATGTCGGTTGTATGTTCCACGTAAGTATTTGAAATTAAACAACAAAGTTTATAAGGATAGCACAGGAGGATAGTTTTTTTTTTTAAGGTGGGAAAATCATCTAATGACAAATCCCGTTCTTAGGCGGAGCGGGAGATAGTGTCAGACTTTTACTGACTAAAAACCCACTCCTGTTCCTTCGTTGCCTTCGTCCCAGGACCCCGGGTTTCGATTTCACACTACCCATGGCCCCAGTAGGCTTCGACCCTGCTGGGCCCCTACGATACAGGAGGATAGTTATGAATTGTGTCTTTTTACTGAAAACCTGCGTACTTACCTGCAGATTGTAGGATGTAGGTACTTTTTATTATTATTGATAGGCACGCGTTTGACTACCATCTCACCCGATGGCAAGCGACGATGTGGCCGACGATGGAGCATTAAATTAAAGTTATTTTGATCCTTTCCGTTGTTTTTTTAGTGAAATCGTTTTTTTTTTTGTAAAACGTTTTTTATTTTACACTTCTTAGTTGCGATACACTTATAACCAGAGTGCCTATTTCTCATCACAATTCGAATTAACCCAAACACAGCTAGGTTACATTGTTTTATTATGAAGTTCCTGTATCTACCTTCCACCTTCCGGCTCCATCATCAGATCAGTTCAATAGTACCTTATAGCCAAAGTGCATCTCATGACAATTCTAATAACCCCAAACAACAATCACTCTCTCTCTCATCTAAACTGGATTCAGAAAAAATTTTGCAAATCAGTCCATGAACGACGGAGGTTTGCCTTCCTCCTTTTTTGAAGTCTGTTAAAAAGTCAGGAGCACGGTGCCAATTTTTTGTTTCCTATAGACAAGAATTTTTAAGAAATTCCATGGTCACTATTTAAAAAAAAGAATTCACAATATTTCCATGTTACAATGTTAATAGGTACGAGAGAACAGTATAGACCGGTTAACATTGAACCCAAAAGCACAATAAAAATAGTATCTACCACTGTAGATACTATTTTCTGTTGACACATTACAAAAACAAAAATATCATAAAATACAAAAATAAAAAATAAAACTATCAATAAAAAATGAGATGATTACAATAATACCTTTACTAATGAAGTTAAGGTGGCATAAAGAATTTAAAAAGTCTACATAAATAGTGTTTAATTTGGATAAATAGTGACTTGTTACTTTAATGTTTATTCATATTAAAGATTCTTAAATCCAATGTAATTAAAAATGCTCAATCTAAAACACGTACCTTTTTATTTCTCAAGACTCAGACTCAGTCATAGAATCCTAAATTCATTGAACTTACAAAGTGAACTTTAGAGGATTTGTCAAGGTTATCACAAGTTATCAAAGAAGTCTGTAAATCACATTTTTTTAGCTTATTAGATCGAATTTAAAGGATTTTAGAAAATGTGTGATTTGCACATTGTAACAATGTCCTTTTTTTTGTTGGAGTTTAGAAATATTGCGAAAAACATACATAATTAGAATGAATCATTTTCCTCTTGCAGCTACAAACTTCCCACTTTATACGCCTAGGTAGGTATACTAAGTATATTTCATTCATAAAATAACATGATTTTGTAGTTTTCGATAACGGAACTTACATATATCCTTGTTTACAGACAACAACATAAACATTATTTATAGTGGTCATCCAGAATACTTGTCACACGTATAGAATAAGGATATTGCGGGCATTTTCCTTGGGTAGAGCGGGACATACCATACAAGTACCTACCAGTACAAATTACGAGTAATTTAACATAGATAAATTGGAATTATTTTATTTATTTACTAGCGGTCCCGGCAGACGTTGTTCTGCCCAAAAGCGGGATTTAGTAAAAAAAAAAAATTACCCTACTCTACCCTACTTTACCCTACTCTACCCTATTCGTTAAAAAGTACCCTATGTCCGTCTCCTGGTTCTAAGCTACCTCCCCACCAATTTTCAGCCAAATCGGTTCAGCCGTTCTTGAGTTATAAACAGTGTAACTAACACGACTTTCTTTTATATATATAGATTATATTCTTTATTGTACACCACTTAGACAAAAATACAGGACAAACATAATTAAAAATAAGTGTGCAATGGGCAGTCTTATCGCACAGGGCAATTTCTTACAGACAACCTTTGGATGGACTGAAAGAAAGGAGATCTATAGATTTATGGTTGTCAGTTAACAACAATTGGAAAGAAATTAATGATGTAGTTCTGTGTCACGTAAGTTTTAATTGACAAGCTAAGAAATGATGAAGTTTTTTTTTCTATTATTAATGGGTTCACGTTTGACCACTATCTCACCTGATAGTAAGCAATGACATGGTCAATGGTTTTTTTTTAAGGTGGTGAATCATCCAAAGTCTTCTCCCGGCGTGTCAGACTTTTACTGACTTTCCACACCTGTGTCTTTCAGTTGAGCTTTGCGTTCTAGGACTACGGGTTTCCGGGACTATGTGTTTTGGGACAAGTTGAGGGACGTACCCCTGTCCCTGCTGAAATACTGAATATCTTTCAGTACTGGTATGATAATAATAAACCGGCCAAGTGCAAGTCGGACTAGCAAAAAACTAAACAAGTGCGAGTTGGACTCGCGCACTGAGTGTTCCTTACAAATTTACTTAGGTAAATAGTTCAATTCTCGAATGGAGTCTCGAAGTTTTTAACGAATCGTAAAAAAGTTTTTTTTGTGACGTAGCAACAAATTTAAGGTTTTCAGATTTATTACTATACCTCTGCTATGAGACTTTCCTTTATCCAAAATTTCAGAATTTTGGGTCAACGGGAAGTACCCTATGTATTTTGATTTCCTTGAGAGTGTCGAAATCTACGGTTTTGGCGACAAAAACGGTCATTATTGCTCAGAGTTTGTGATGCTGCCTCACATGACTATTAATGATAGATGGACTTATTTATAATGTCACCTTTTGGTGGCTCTTGGTGGTGAATATATGATTTTTAAGGCAAGGCAGGTAGATGTCCAGACTCTGTACCGGAACTTATTTGGCTGAATAGCCTCGCTTTAAACAGAGTGTCAAAGTTTAAGTACTTTGTACATTTCATCACCGACGACCTTCAAGATGATACGGACATCGAGAGAGAGCGTAAGGCTTTTTTCAAGGCCTATTGTTAGAGTTTTTACACGAGCAATGTATGGCTGCAGAGAATATAAATGTTTGCAGAGTCCTATACAGACTTTCAAGCCATTATTCGCAAAAAGACGGTTTCGCTGCTATGCAGAGTGCGGAGTAGTCGCAACTATATTACACATTTTGTACGGAGGGTTATTAGGTAGGAAACATATTTTCCTGCCTGGTCATCCTTTTTTTTATAATAATATTTTATATCACTGTTACTAACACGTCATATCCTATATAAGTTTTTTGTAATACTAACAAAATATGGTTGTCCGAATTAAATGAATTTTAATTTAATTTAATTACCGCTTTGCAGGAGGAGGCGGACGCTTGACATGCCTCCAGGAGAACACGACGGTGCTCCGCTCAATTACGGCACACCTCCACCGTGTCCTCCGGGCGGATCACACGGTAGCGGCACCCAGGTGTTTCTTCTGAAACCGACGCCCGAACCCTGAACTTACCATGTCCGGTGAGGACCAGTAACATGCGAAATTTGAGGACGCCGTGACGCCTCTGCTGCCACTCCTCAACGAGGGGCCTTACCACCAAGAATATGGCGTGCCCAGCACTCGGTTGCGACAGTCGTTGTCGCCGTTTCACTATGAGATCCCGCTGGAACTCTGTCCGCCATGCTGCGACTTATCGTGGCAGCGGTGGTCGATGGTGGAGCACGCTTGCCTAGTAGTAAATGTCAGTCAATCAGGTTCTTCTTTTATATATATATAGATGAGGAACAAGTTACTAGTTAACGCCTACGGGTAAAAAGGCTAACGTATATTTTATCCTTATAAAATAAACATTCTGGGTGCGTCATTAGGGTTGTCATGTATGACAATAACCCTAATGACGCACGACGTTAATATTTGTATAGGAATGAAGGTTGGGGAAGTTGGATATTTAATTATTTTTGGAGAGCTTTATATTCGCAGGAAAATGACTTATTCTCCTGCGAATATATTCATTCCTGATGAACTGCAAGTCTGCAGGAGAACCAAGGTTACCGAAATAGCCCGAAGAATTGCCAAACTTAAGTGGCAGTGGGCAGTGCACATTTATCGCAGAACAAGTAGCCCCAACGGCCACTTGTCAGCCACGGCCACTTGGCCGAAAGGGTTTGGAGTGGCGACAATGTACCAGAAGACGCAGTCTTAGAAGGCCTTCCAAAAGGTGGACCGATGACCTGATGAGGGTCGCGGGAATCCGATGGATGCGAGACGCATAAGACCGTTCATTGTGGCGACACTTGGGGGAGGCCTATGTACAATTTCTTTCGGCTGAGATGATGATGATGACTTATAGAAAGCTCGTGGCTTAAATAATAAGACGAACGCATTATGTTCAAGGTTATAGATTTTTGGGGCCATTCAAGTATTACGTAAGCAGTCTGTAGTGCTTACGTGATACTTGAATGGCCCCTAGTCTGTCGTGCTTACGTAATACTTGAATGGCCCCTAGTCTGTCGTGCTTACGTAATATTTGAATGGCCCTTAGGCTGTAGTGCTTACGTAATACTTGAATGGCCCCTAGTCTGTCGTGCTTACGTAATACTTGAATGGCCCCTAGTCTGTAGTGCTTACGTAATACTTGAATGGCCCCTAGTCTGTCGTGCTCACGTAATATTTGAATGGCCCCTAGGCTGTAGTGCTTACGTAATACTTGAATGGCCCCTAGTCTGTCGTGCTTACGTAATACTTGAATGGCCCCTAGCCTGTAGTGCTTACGTAATACTTGAATGGCCCCTAGTCTGTAGTGCTTACGTAATACTTGAATGGCCCCTAGTCTGTAGTGCTTACGTACTCGTTATATTTGAATGGCCCCTTTGGCAAACGTTACGGATATCATCATCACC
Source organism: Mythimna pallens (assembly GCA_961205895.1). Classification (NCBI taxonomy): domain Eukaryota; kingdom Metazoa; phylum Arthropoda; class Insecta; order Lepidoptera; family Noctuidae; genus Mythimna; species Mythimna pallens. Next base: position 14,373,720 of record OY540830.1, on the reverse strand, counting down.
ATCTTCCTGCGCTTGTCTTGTGTTATTTGGGGTCGGCGCATGCTTTATCTATCCACATGAATACTCATAATTATTTTAGTGACATGCGTTTCAGACGTGACGGATTGTCAGAAGGTAATCAGACATCAGACCTGCCAAGGGGTATCGTGTTACCCAGTTACTGGGTTGTGGAGGTCAGATAGGCAGTCGCTCCATGTAAGGTACGTTACTAGGTTAGAACCTCTGTTGTTCTAACACGAGCTCTTAGCGCGATTCACCTAAAACTAGACCTAAACTGAACTGTTGAAGAGATGGAGCTCTATAGAGTGTATAGTGGTCAAACGCGAGCCTATCAATAATAATAAAAATAAAAAAATTCTCCATCCCTCTTTCTTACTCGCTCGCTTGACATTTTAACACATCATGGTAAGCTATGGTCGCTTGTGCTCCGTTTAGGCACATAATTTGAAACGAAATAAATTAAAACCTAAAGGGTACTTTCCGGTGACCAAGAATACTGATTTAGCAAGAATAAAGTCTCATAGTACGAGTAAAGGAAAAAACCAGGCAAGTGCGAGTCGGATTTGCGCACTGAGGGTACCGGGCAAACTTACCTATGAAACCAGTGCAATTCCTAATTGAGTTACGAAGATTTTTCTGAATCGCAAATAAAGTTTTTTTTGTGACGTAATTACAAGTTTACAGTTTTCAGATTATTTCCTATACTTGTGCTATGAAACCTTACTTCATGCCAAATTTCAGGATTCTAGGCCAACGGGAATCGGGAAGTACTATGTGAATTTTGATTCTTTTAAGAGTGTCGAAATACATGTTTTTTGCGACATAAACAGCCGTATCTGTTTTTTCGTAAACTCAGAAGTTAGTTTTTTTCACAGCTTCAAGGGGCCACAGACTTCCGTATATGGTTTTAATTTCCACTCAACACCTTCGCGGGTTCCCGAGATAAAAGGTCTTAACAGACAGACAGTCGGATGAAAATAAAGTGATCCTATAAGGATCCGTTTTTTCTTTTGAGGTACAATCAAATTATTTACGTATGTAAGTTTGTCCAGAACCCACGGGTGACATTCGTACTTGACCGACTTTTTTATGTATTTTCCACAAACAAAAAAACCGACATAGAAAGATATATGCTCATCAGTTAACGGGACCGTTGAGTCTTTACTAAATGGGTCGTTTTCAAGTCCTATCCGATTAATCTATCGTCCGTAAGATAAAGCGCCCTAAAAGGTGTTCTATATCTCATCACGTACCGTATGGCCTCTTTAAGGATCGCAATCAGACAACCCTGTATATGGAGGCTACATACAAAAGCTTTTAACTGTATCTGAATAAACGAGTAGCACATATAAAATAAGTGCTATAAAATCAAACAAGAATTGTCGCATATCCTGAAATTTATTTCAATAGATGTGGGAGTGACTTTATTTCCGTCTTTTACAATTAACATAAAATTGAGCCAGCTAATTAATCGTCTCCAGGGAATTAGCATAATAATACAAATCTCTAATTTATCTCTCATCTGACGTACACACGGTGACTTTAATAGCGTAGCAGGGCACACTAACATGATAAATGTGTGCGTAAACGCTAGCGCGTGAAACACAACAGGTATTATAGTTGTGTGATACAAAGTAACTCGTTTCTACACTCACACTCTTGAAAAAAAAAATAGTAGCCGTCTAAGTTAAGAAGCAAAAATTGGCTTCTGTTATTAATGGCGCTGTGGCGCAATGCGTATGATACTTAACTGACGAGTAAGAGGTCCCAAGTTCGATTCCAATTATCTGTTATTTTCTTTTTGTTTTACTCATGTTTTTTTTGAATAGTAATGTTATGGTTATTCTCGTAATAATTAAAATATTCGAAATATATTTTTGTAATTTTATACATATAAACTATGTATATTTACGAAATTAATTAACGAAATTTTTGTATATAACTTGTAATATAAATAATTTTATAATATATATATATATCATTTACGTAATATAACAATACGTTATTATTAATAGTTGACAATCCTTTCATTGTCCACTTTTTTTTTTTTTTCGCAAACATTCACATAAGAAATTATTATAGTTATTTAAATTAGCATGAAACACTTACACTTAATCTTTGGAAAGTAATTTTGATGATATGGGTAGGTAATCAGCAATAATGTTCACAATAATCAAGTAGCTGTGGGTATCAATACAAACAGAATTAAAACCGAGCGTGCCATCCCACAATAATTCACCTATTCAAATAATATGTCTCCAGCTCAACTCGCAAACAAAATAAAACTCGTTTACTACTCGATATACACACACACACATATTTGTATATGTGTTTGCTACGAATTAGATAAAAAAATTCGCTTCGTTCATTAGATGGAAAATTAGCACTGATTATCAAGTGCTTGCTTGCCGTTAAAGGTGTATCGAGTTCGATCCTAGCCATTGACAAAACATTATTTTTTATTTTATTGTAGTATAATGATAACGAAGTTTATTAAAGCTAAAACTTAGAATATTTGCTTTAAAAACTAAGTGTATGAATATTATCATCTACCCACTTTATTAGTTATTTACTAAGAAATGAGTCGGATAATAAGTTAACCTGGCATAACGCTTTTGCCTATCACGATCGTGTGTTCTACAACTTACTCCGAGACAAAAAATAATTAATCGTTGTGGAAAGTGATACTTTTTACAAGTAATAATTAACATGTCTCATTTGTCTACACTTTTGAGGGCTGAGATAGTAGTATTATATAAACAAAATGTATCCATAAGTGAAATTTCGAGGAGACTAATGCTACTGGTAAGTAACAAATCCAAACTTAACGTAATGCGAAATAATTTAACATTGTTGATATTTGTTAGGTTTTAACGTAATTTTGTGATTGTTTACAGAGGAAAACTGTGCAGTTTTGGGTGCATAGATATACAGCTGAAGGGACAATCGATGCCAAACGTCCGGGTCCAAAAGCAATTGCATATACGGATGCCAACCCACTGCATCGAAATATTGTTGCTACGTATAGCGCTGACGGCTTTGCTACAACAAGAAACACTGCGATTATGCACGACGTGTCTATGACAATTGTTCGACGCCACTTACGAGCAGCAAAAATTAAATGTCGCAAGCCTGCGAAAAAAATTTTACTGACGGCGTTGCATAAGGAAGAAAGGATGCGGTTTGCAAGAAAATTTATAGATTTTGATTGGTGCAATAACATAGTTATATTTAGTGATGAAAAGTGTTTTAAGTCAGATAAGGATGGGCGTAAAATATTATGGAGAAAAGATGGAGAACGTTACCATCAGAAAAATATTCTCCCATGCAGGTCTAGTGGTCGCATTACGTTAGGTTATTGGGGCTGGATGTCATCGATGGGTCCCGTTGAGTTAGTGGAGGTAGGGGGTCGCAATACCAGTCAAGGTTACTTGGACATCTTGCAAAATGTTATGTTGCCTACCGTGCGCGTGGCATACCCGGACGAGCATATTTACTTCGTGCACGATAACTGCTCGGTGCACCGCGCACGAATGGTGCAAGACTGGTTAAGTGTCCAAGAAAACTTGACTGTTATTGAATGGCCCTCTAAAAGTCCCGATTTGAACCCCATAGAAAATCTATGGGGTCACATGGTGCTCAACTGGGATTCATCTGATGTGAGATCTAAACGTAATTTAGATAATTTAGTGTCATCCATGTGGGAATCGTTTCGCGGCACTGACCTGTGTGAAAATTTGGTGGCTAGCATGAGAACGAGGTTACAAGAAGTAATCGACAATGAAGGTGCACCAATTAGATATTAATTTTGATTTAAATTGAATCCAATTATAAATATTTTTAAAAAGCTGTATTACTGTATGCTGTTTTTGTTGTTGTTGTTTTTATCATGTTATTGTTATTGAAATCAAGAGTTACGATACCTATCATAGTTCATTTTTTAAAACATGTTGATTGATATGTTATAAGTAAAAAAAAAAGACTAAGAAGTAAGCTGTAGGTAATTATACTGTTGTTGTTATTATGTGACATGATGTTATTGTTATTGAGATCAAGAGTTGCGATATCTATCATAATTCATTCTTGATAACATGTTGATTTATGTCACTAATAAAAAACTTAAAAAAGTGACGTCCATCCTTGTCTGACTTAGAATATTTTCACTTTATATATTGTATTAAAGATAATCATGAACAGATTCGTTAATTGTGACCATTCCGTTTAATGTATGTAATTAATAAGTTGTAATAAACATAGTTGGATCGTTATCGCAGTTTTCTTTGTCACAATATTTTCAAAATATTTTAATTATTATGAGAGTAACTATAACATTACTATTAAAAAAAAAATAGGGGTAAATCAAAAAGAAAATAAAAACAAGCAAACTTTTTGTTACATCAGACGATTGGAATCGAACTTGGGACCTCTTACTCGTCAGTTAAGTATCATACGCATTGCGCCACAGCGCCATCGTCAACTATTAATAATAACGTATTGTTATATTACGTAAATGATATATATATATATTATAAAATTATTTATATTACAAGTTATATACAAAAATTTCGTTAATTAATTTCGTAAATATACATAGTTTATATGTATAAAATTACAAAAATATATTTCGAATATTTTAATTATTACGAGAATAACCATAACATTACTATTCAAAAAAAACATGAGTAAAACAAAAAGAAAATAACAGATAATTGGAATCGAACTTGGGACCTCTTACTCGTCAGTTAAGTATCATACGCATTGCGCCACAGCGCCATTAATAACAGAAGCCAATTTTTGCTTCTTAACTTAGACGGCTACTTTTTTTCAAGAGTGTGAGTGTAGAAACAAGTTACTTTGTATCACACAACGATAATACCTGTTGTGTTTCACGCGCTAGCGTTTACGCACACATTTATCATGTTAGTGTGCCCTGCTACGCTATTAAAGTCACCGTGTGTACGTCTTTTTCTTAGTTTTTCCATCGAATATACCGTAATTGCATGGATTCGTTTTGCTGTACAGGCTTCACCACAAGCTTTTAACTAGATTTGCCTGAAAAATAGAATATATAGAATTTGCCTGCTGCGGTCTTCCCGTCCAACTATAATTTAGGTGCTTTCAAGGCTAGAGTGAATAGGCTCTTAATAAACTAGTGCGCCTCACCATCAATGATTGCTTACCATCAAGTGGGATCGCAGTCAAGCACTGGTTTATATCAATTAAAAAAAAAAGATCCATTTTACGTCCTAAACTGAACTATTTAAGGGATAGAGCTATATTATGGGTGTTTAGCTCCATCACTTTTTCTCGCTCGCACGCTTGACATTTTAATAGGTACGTCATGTTAAAGCCCTAGGTCCCAATGTAGAGCGTTTCTAAGGGAATAAATAATAAGTCAGTTGACATTGGTTTTGAAAAATAATCCCTACTGGGATTCATAGTAACCATCATCCGCTACCAACACGCATTAGGCTCGCGTTGTGGATTACGACCGATTCCCTTTCATAGAGGGGGCTTGAGTCCTAGCAGTGGGACCATTATAAGGCTGATACTGCTTATTAGCATTTCATGATTTCAGGGTTGGTTCCTAGTTACAGACGTTACGTAACAAACTAGAATTAATAAAAAAAAATACAAAATACCAAACCAAAACTAAAATATCTAAAAATACCTCCATCAAGTTGTCTTCAACTGATTATTAATTTTTTTGTTTTTCCAAAATTAAAGGCTACTGCTCGGTAACGGCTGGGTTGATAGATTTAAAAAATAAAAAAAAAACGATACTTATCATTACATATGATTTTTTTCGTATGGCTAACACTTTTGTAAAAAAAAAATTAACAACATGATAGTTTTTCACTTGTTTTTCCTACTCCTTTGAAACGGCTTTGATCTTTAGAAATATGTTTACACAAAAAATTGCTCGCATTTATCTCCGGCCAGATGTCCAAGGGACTATACGCTATGACTTAATCTTACCTAATTGTAACACCAACAGTTTTATAAACATTTGATTAGGTATTTAAAAAATATTTTTTTACTTCAATATCTAAACTTCTGAGAATTTGTGGGGATTTTCGAGACAAAAAGATCTCACTTTAAAAACATTGTTTTTTGCAACCTACCTACTAATGAACTTTCTTAAAAAGAAATGAGAAATTCGTTTTGTACTTTGCTATTTGAAATTATTTAATTTAAAACCTACTAAGCTAAGATAATATTTTATCCACTTTACGTCAATGATTCCTAGAAAAAAATAAATGTGAAACCTCTGATCTTTTTCCTGGAATTTTCTATTATTTTCATAAAAGTGAAAAATCTTTATCTTATTATCTTCGTTATCTTTATGATTGTAAAATATAATGTTTCTTATGAAGCTTTATTATAATTTCGAATTCAGATATGGGTTTCAGTGATTTTAAACAGTTTCTTTCAGCGGTGTTGTCTTCGTGGCTCACCCAACGGGAAAAAAATTAATACAATCAGCGTCCCAATGTTAGTTTTCTATCAGTGATTTTTTCTAATTATCAAGGAATGGGGGAGGAAGGGAACATCCAGATATTACTTTTTACAAACATAGACATTTTCACTTCTTTCTCATATTGATTTAAATTCGTCTCGAGGTCGCAATCCTAGGGTTCAATTCCCGGGTCAGACTTTTTTTTATTGCTTATCTCGCCGTCCGTGAGCCTACGCCTACGGTGGCTGGAAATTGGGGTCGGGATCCCGGCGGCTGGGGCATGAAGGCTGTTCTCTTACACTTGCGGCCGCCTCACAGTAATCTGAAAATCGAGCTTTATACTCATAGAAACTTAAGTCAGGAATTAAAAAAATAAAAATATCAATATCTCTGGCATACATCCTTTTACGTAATATTAAAGTATGGATGGTATTAGTAGGTCCGTTACGTGTGAGAAAAAAAGTTTTGTTTTTTTTGTATCGAAGAAGACTTTTAAAGGTTAGGTTAGGTCGTCAGAATGGCTGGTTGCCTATAGCAAGCGGCTCTGAAAGTAAATTCAAGAATTGCTACCCAATTGCTTTTATTTGCTACATTTATTCAATAATGAAATTCAGAGAAATATAAATATTTTTTTGACCAGCCATTCTGACGTCAGGATGGATGGTGGCCTCCGTGTTCAGCATGAAGGACGCAGAATTTCTAAAAGTTTGTTGCATCAATAATTGACTGGCCTGTTGATCTAGTGGTTAGTGGCTCTGACTGCTATGTTGGAGGTCGTGGGTTCGATTCCCATCCAGGACAAATGTTTGTGTGATGAGCACGATCATTTGTTCTGTGTCTGGGCGTAATTCATCTATAATATTTATGTATTTAGAATTGTATAAGTATGTTTATCAGTTGTCTAGTACTCATAGCACAAGCTCTGCTTAGCTTGGGTCTAGACGGCGTTGTGTGACAGTTGTGAAATATTATTATTAATTGCTTACTAATTGCTACTTTCACAAATTTTAGTTTGAGCCTCGTACATACATTAGGTAAACAAATATAGATTTTATTAATATTTGTACGGAGATCGCCTAATAATTTAGAAAGGCAACAAATCTTCTTCTTGTCTGAGATTTCCTTTCGCTGCACGTTGAGCGGAAATAATCATTTGATTATATCTCATGGAAAAAACAATATTGTTAGAAGATCAGTATAGACCATACCTAAGAAGTACTGTCTTCTATCTCTGTCTCCTGCTTTTAAGACTTATCTTCCATTTCTGTCCCTGAATACTGAACTAATGATCATTTTACAATTCGTTTACTTGGGACTACACAAATAAACAATTTATAGTTACTGAACAGAAGACATTGCTTAATTAAATTTCAAGACGATTCAGACAAGATAAATCACGGTGATTTCACAGTAGGCTGCAGAATTAATTTTTCTTCCGGGAATATTCTCGATTGAAGAAAAATCGCTCGTCCAGGCAGCTATTGAATATTTCACTTAAATTGTGACAGAAACGTAATTATATTTAATCAATGTTTTACCGCTTAAGGCGTAAATTAATTAAAGTAGGCCGTTCGGTAGTGGGTGCGAGATTGGTGGACGAGATTGTTGCATCGCAGGCAAAACTTGGACGAAGATGACACAGAAACAAGCAGGATCAGGAGGAGGAGTAGAGATTGGCCTGCAGAAATAGAGGCCTTTGTCCTGGAGTGGGCGAAGTCGAACTGTGGATGATGACGCTGTGGTATGAATTTTGTCTTGCTTTTTTTGTCTGGCGTTTCCCAGTATGGGAAGAGAATATTATGGAATATTATATTATTATATGGGTAGTTGAGATTTGTTGAATACTTTAGGAGACTATAGAACTCTACAATAAATTTTTATTTATTTATTTTATTTATTATTAAATATACACACACTATCTTTACAGGCTGAACCTAATACAATAATGGTTACCAAAAAAAAAAAAAAATAATAATAATTATTGAAAAAGTACTACTCTTACACTAACTCTTAAAAATCTAAAAACTACTAACTTCTATTACAGTTTAGACTACTAACTATAAAAATAAAAGAAGTACATAAAAAAAAAAAAAAAACTTAACGTAACCTATATGTAAATACACTATAAAATCAGACTTAACTAATATTTAAATAAAACTAACAAAATTTAATAAAACTCTTGCGATTTCACTCTCATGGCTCGAAAATAGGTCGATCCTCTCATGCACTTCATTAAGTACACATATTGTGCGGGTGAGGGGTGCTTTTGACAGTAGGTTGGTTCTGGCAGCAGGTACGGCCAATAATGGCGGCCGCCGCCGCCTCCACACGTACCGGTCTGGCACGCACAGCTTCAGGTGCAGCAGCACACCCGGATTGTGCGCTACTCCACGCAAGAGCTTTAAAGCATACGCCGCAAGTGTAAATTCCCGGCGCACTCTGAGTTCGTTGTACCCCACCATACCCAGTACGAACAGTGTAGGATACATCAGTGGGTAAAACGGGTAAACCCCATACAGTTTGAAATACAAGTGTCTTGTGAATTTATTTTGTACTCGCTCCAGCATGACACTGTATTTCGCTTCATGAGGAGCCCAAATCACCGCACTGTGTTCCAAATGACTCCTTACCAAGGCGTCATACAATACCCTGAGCGTGGTAATATTAGTGAATCCCTGCGACTGTCTCAGCACGAAACCGAGGTTTCTGTACGCTTTCTTGCAAATCTTAATTATATGATCTCGGAACGTTAGATCTGGTGTAAATAGTACTCCTAGATCGCGTACTTGAGACACTCGCTGGATTGGCACTTCCTCTACTTGGTATTCGTAGGCTATGGCAGTCTTTGCGCGCGTAAATGACATGATTGAGCATTTCGCAGTATTGAAATAGAGTTTGTTGTTTTGACTCCACTCAACCACTCTGTCTATGTCTTCCTGCAAACGCTCACAGTCCGACTCATCTTTGACCTCAAGCAGCAATTTTAGGTCATCTGCAAACAATAAACATAAACTATGTTTGACTACATCTGGTAATTCATTTACCGTTAAAATAAATTCAAGAGGACCCAAATTACTGCCCTGGCTCACTCCTGACCTAGTGTAGTATGGCTCGGATTCGACCCCGTTGTAGTCAACGTACTGCTGTCGATCTTTTAAGTAACTAGCGAAGAACTGTAAAAGGTGCGTCGTGCAACCTATTTTTGCCAGCTTCCTTAGCAGTATATCATTGTCAACGGTGTCAAACGCCTTTTTAAAATCAAAGTATGCCGCGTCAACCTGCACACCAGCATCGACGGCAGGCGCCACCCTCGCCACGAAGTTAAGCAGATTAGTGGCAGCGCTACGCGCTGGCCGGAACCCGTGCTGCGCGTCCGATAGCTGTCCGTTTACTTGAGCCTGCACGCGGCGCTGAATGGCAGACTCGAACACTTTTGCAGGCGTCGACAACACTGCCACTGGTCTGTAGCCACTGACATCTGGACCTGACTTTCCCTTAGGAACCGGAATTACTCGTGTAATTTTCCACCTAGGTGGAAACGTTGCCTGTTTCAAACAAGTATTAAAAATATGATGCAGGGGCTCAGCCAGCACCCTGCCACAATCTCGGAACAGAAAAGCTGGAATGCCATCGGGGCCAGATGAGCGCTTTGGCTTAAGCTTTAAGAGCGCTTCCCTTACGTCTTGAAGACTGAGGGTCTCGATGTGCACTTGCGCACTGTTCGCTTCCGCTTCCGCCCCCGCCACCCGCGCCTCCAGACGCGGTTGCTCTTTAGTGTACACCGACTCAAAAAAAGATGCAAATTCCCGAGCACACTCATCATCCGAAAGATGCTGACCATTCTTTACGATAGCCTGTCTGTTTAACCTATTTCGTTTGGACCTAATATATTGCCAGAATGATTTCGGATCTTTTGAAAATTGATTTTGTATTTTAAGCTTGTGTTGTTGGTGTGCAATTTCTATTGATTTTTTAATATAAGCTCTGCATTTAGAAAATTCTGAATAATCACTACTCAGCTTCGTTTTTTTGAAAGTTTTATGAAGTCTAGCTTTATTCTTTATATTTCTTATGATATCTGCGGTGTACCATTCAGGATAAATGTATCGAGAATCTTCATGTTTAAGCTTTTTCACATTTATCTAAAATATCACACAGTTTATCATAAAAAATGTCCAACATCTCCTCCAAATCATGCATGTCATAAATCATGCTCCAATCAGTAGAAGTCAGCATAGAGTACAACAACTCGTAGTCGGCTCTATAAAAGTTCCACTTCGGCCGCACACTACGTTCTGCGGGACTGCCGCTGACCGAGAGCGCGGGCGCATACGGGGCGATCGCAGCAGGAGCGGGGGGCGCGTGCGCGTACGGCACGCTGATCGCGAGCGGCGGGTGATGCGCGTCGACGGGCACAAGCGCGTCGTCGGCTGCCACCACCGAAACCCCGATAAAACCTGTGCTCAGAACCAAATCCAACTGACTGAAATGATGGCATATGATCCAGGATTGCTGCAATTGCATGTCTGTCATTGTTAACACTGGCCCTGTTGTACCATGGTGTGGAGTAAGAGGGAATGTGAACCGGCCCCGAAGAAATAATGTAAGCAAAGGAAATGGTGGAAATCGAGAGGGAGAGGACATCCTCACACTCTGTTGCCCGTAGGCGGGCAATGAGTAGCTCGCCGTCCGCTAAAAACCAAGCCCGAGTCGACGATGGAATAGAAGAATAAAGCTTTATTGTACACCAAAATAGTAACAATTTTTTTTAAACTAACTTAATCTATGGGTACAATGGCGGTCTTATCGCTCTCAGATGTTGTGTTTCTCGCGCGCCTGAAAAAGATGGCAGCAAAATGGACGGGGCCTACTATGGCCGATGCCTGCTAGGGCTAAGGGCTTGTTCAAAAGGGTTTCGGTGGCCTAGAACGCAAAGGGCAACTGAAGGGACAGAGGCGGGTTTTAATCAGTAAAAGTTTTATACTCAATCTCACTGCACCTAAGACAGGACTCCTACCTCAATAAAAGGGTGTTCCAATAAGGATGCTACCACTTTTTCTTTAAATTAAACCAAATTAGGAACGATTAAAGTCAAACAAGCGAAGAGCAAAGCCATTCGAATGGACCATATATTATCTAGAAATAGCATGTTTATAGAATTTGCATTACAACAAATCAATTGTAATATTAGCTTTGTGGCTAGTAGCATTATTTTCTTATAACACTTAGCGTACGAGTCTTATTATCCAATTCGAGCTAAAAATTGTCAGAATAAAATGGTCGTAATGCTTTTAAAATTTCAGCAACATTACAAGAATTTTGACAAAATCTTTAAATACCTTGCAAACATACAAAGTGTTTTCTGCTTTATGACTATTTGTAGACTATCGAATATAGATGAGACTACAGATAGCATAATTATGTCAAAAGAACCAAAAAAAAAAAAAAATGACGTAGTTAATAAGAATAATAATAGTGACGGTGTTTTTGAAACAACGTTGCATCTATTGGAACCCCTAATATATGTTAGAACATTGTAGAATGACGTGCCCGTAAGTAAAAGCGTTGGAGTAAAAACACACAATTAAAGGTTAAGAGAAAACCAGAACTTGCATTCATAGTAACCGTAGCCTTAGAAGAATATCTAAGAAAAGTAGTAGTTCCGAATAGAATTTTATACTTAAAGGAAAATTTATTTTCAGCTTTTTTGATGTCAAGGGGAAGCACAATCCAGAGTTTTATGGTTGAGACAGTGTAAGAATTAGCCATAAACCTAGAACGGTGAGAAGGAATAAGAAGAAGCATGTTTTTGGATGCTTGAAGGTTGAGATTATAAGAACTGCCCAACACTTTAAAATATTGTTTTAAAAATCAGTAGCACAAAGATCGTTTACTATAGTGAAGAGCATGCAGAGGGATCTGAGGGATCTCATGCGACGGATGGACAGCCATTTAGTCTAAGAATGGAAGGAAGAAATGTAATCATATTTACGAAGGCCAAATATGAAACGAATACAGTTGTTGAGAAGTCGATCTAATTTGTTTAGAAGATCTTGGGATAGATCGGAGTAACAAACATCAGTATAGTCAATTATAGGTAAAACGAGCGATCGGACCAAAATGGTTTTATTGCTAGATGGGAGGAAATTCTTGAATCTATAGAGAGATCGCAGCGTGAAGGTGACTCTCTGGCTAACCTGAGCAATATGCTTAATCCAGCTTAACATATCGTCAATATATAAGCACGTTAAAGTCGAGAGATAAGTGTATTAGCAAAAAGAAGCGTTAGTAGTCGGCTAGTGTCCAAGGTTCAGCTTCGCAAGAAGTATTAACTTAATAAGAATAGCCTGGTATTTACTGACATTGACAGTAAACCCAAATCTGCTTGAACAATCACTAATCACCAGAAACTCAGCATTTATTAGGAGATGCAGTCATCGAGGTTGTCAAGGTCAGTTTGCGCGTAGAGCTGTAGGTCATTAGCATACAGATAAAAACAGCATTTGAGGATAGCTGTGATAGAAATTATATACAAGAAAATAAGAGTGGGGAGAGTATACTGCCTTGTGGAACGCCGGTTGCAGGTCGCACCAGTCAGAAAACTTCTTATCAGCACGTACCGCTTGCTAACCTCCACGAAGATATGATGAGAACCAATACTGTGCCAATGAAGAAACCCCATATTGAGACAAGATAACCAGAAGGATGTCGTGATCAACGGTATTAAAAGCACTGGAGAAATCTATTAAAACTAACACCGATAACCTCGAGTTCTCAAGGCCATTCTTGACGTCTTCTGTAACTTTTAGCAAGGCCGTGACTGTACTACGGCCAGGTCGAAAACCTGATTGGAAAGGTGGTAAGATAACAGTTTATTCCTAAACACGAAGGAATGAGCACGCCACAATTATGGCGGTAAGTCCCCTCTTTGAGGTATAGTTGGAAAGACCTCACGGTGTCCACACCTTCCGCATGACGCAGGTCTTCACCGGACATGGTAAGTTCGGGAGGTTCCTGCATCGGATTCGTGCGGAAGAAGCGTCCGTGTGTCGCCACTGTGTCGACCGCCCGGAGGACACGGTGAAGCACACGACGGAGGTGTACCCCGCTTGGGCAGAGCAACGCCGTGTCCTCGTGGGTGCGATCGGCGGCGGCGATATCTCGCGCCGTGCCTTAGTACAGGCCATGGTCCGAGCGAGGAAGAGTGGCAGGCAGTCGCCTCCTTCTGCGAAGCAGTAATGCTAACAAAGGAGGCGGCCGATCACGTGAGGCAACGGTCCTTACGCCCCAACCGCCGCCGGGATTCTAATCCCGATTTCCGGCCACCGTAGGCGCGGGCTTGCGGACGGCGAATAATGGAAGACTCGGCCCTGGTAAGAAATGCAACGAAGGAACAGGAGTGGGCTTTTAGTTAGTAAAAATCTGACATTATCTCTCGCTCCACCCAAGATATGTCATTAGATGATTTTACCACCTAAAATCAGGACGTACCATCGCGTCTCTGTAAACGAGACCTTACTAGTACAATGTTTAGAAATGTACTCAACAACAACAACTTTTAACAAGTATGTTGCTAATTTGCTACATAACAACATAAGTAGATATTTATTAAAAGTTTCAGTGTTATTATAATATAAGTCTCAAGGCTATAACAACTCGGAAACTCTTTTCCTACTTTATTTGATTCATTTAGTCACCCAGTATAAATATTAACTTAAGGGTATCCAACCCGGCTACATTTTCACTTTTTTTCATACAAACTCTCTTATGCGATTATGACGTTATTACACATTTTTCATTAGATATTTGGGTGAAGTTTGACACTTCATAATTTACACAAAAATTAAAAAACTCAAAAAGTATAATAACAGAAGCCTTGCAAATTTAATTAAGATTCTGAATGACGACAGCAAAAAAAACGTATTTCCTAGAAAAAGTTTGTAAAATATTCGTTACTCGAATTTTTTACAATTTTTTTTCCAGGAAATACTGGAAATAATCGCGGAATTACCGAATGGAGTACAGAGTTTTCTGGCGTTATCTCTCTTTTTTCGCTTTGCCTTTTCGTTAAACATCGCGGTGGTTTGCGATAGTTAAGTAACATGCTTGATGTTGACGATAAGCGAGTGAAAAGGTGAAAATGCTTGGATACGCTAAATTCAATTTTTTTTTGCATTTTCTCTCTTCTACTTTTCGTGAAATAGCCATTCAATGGGAAAAGACGAACTAAGAGGGTTTTATTAATGATTTTAATAATTATAATGCCGTAAATGGTGGTATTATGTCCGCGAATAACATTATAATCAGCATACAATTTGACTCTGATATGCAAAATACAAAAAACTTAAGAACAAAGACCAGTTCTATTTTAAATTACTGAGCCCCATAACATGACATCTACACATTTTAAAATGCTTTAACCAATAATGCTCAGTAGGTAATAAATATACAGCAAAACCCGTTTATGATGCTTTCACAGGGACCAGGGACCGAGAATGCGTATTATGCGGGATAGGGAAAATAATTGTACTATTATTATGAATGTATTATGTTTTAATTTCGTATATTTAATAAGTAGGTATTAAATTATACATTTATAAATTACGTTAAAGACCTCTCAATTTTCATTTTCCTTTGATTTCTTCTCTATTTTTTAAAATAGTATGATACATAGAAACTGGAAACTAAAGCTCAGCAGCTAAGTTTGATTTTTTGTTTGTGATTTTTCATCAAAACTTTCAATATCTTAAATATTTTTTTGAAGTGACAATGCCTTTCGCTTAATTGTATTCATTTTGTAACAAACAAATGATGCACTATTACAAGAGAATTAGAGCGCCCGCGCTTTACATATGTCAACAAATTAGTTGGCGTATTATGCGTTTTAAACGGGATGACGAATCGTAATAAGCGTTAAGAAATGTATGAAAACATGTCTCAAGTTGCTGGGACTGGCGAAAATGGCGTATTATGCGAGAAATCGTATTAAGCGTAATCGTATTTAACGGGTTCTACTCTATAACCAAACCAGTTGGCATTTGACTCTCGAGGTTTTATTTAACCGATTTCAAAAAGAAAAAAGTTCTTTTTCGGCTGAATATACTTTTTAGGGTTCCGTACCTCAAAAGGAAAAAACAGAACCCTTATAGAATCACTTTGTTGTCCGTCCGTTCGTCTGTCTGTCCTGTCTGTCAAGACCCTTTATCTTGGGAACGCGTGAAGGTGTCGAGTTGAAATTAAAACCATACACTCAAGTCTGCGGTCCCTTGAAGCTGTGAAAAAAACAAATTTCTGAGTTAACGAAAAACTAGATACGGCCGTTTATGTCGCAAAAACATGTATTTCGATACTCCCAAGGGAATTAAAATTCATAGGGTTCATACCGTTGATCTAGAATACTGGAATTTGGCATGAAGCAACGTCTCATAGCACAAGTACAGGAATAAAAGCGAAAACTGTAAATTTAAAGTTACGTAAAAAAAACTGATTTGGTAATCTTCGTAACTCAATTCGGGAATCGAAATGTTTTCATAGGTAAGTTTGTACGGAACCCTTAGTGCGCGAGTCCGACTCGCACTTGACCTGTTTTTTTAATGTATGTCCATCGATTTTTCCAATTAGGAAAATTATTTTTTTGATTGAAAGGTTATGCTACCAAGTTGGTCCCATAGAAATATTGTTTTAATCTGATGATGAACTTTGAAGATATGGAACGAAACTCCTCCTCCATAGGATTACAGCAGAACTGACGTAACAAGTCAAATTGCTTTTGATCACGAAGCCGGAAGATAGGCCTGGGTTTGGGTTATTGGAATTGTTATGCAATGTTTTAATGATTAAATTTTATAGGTACTTTACTATAGAACTCGCACACTATTTAAAAAATGTACCCCACTTTTTAATGGTGGTACCACAACTAAAAAGTGTAAAATAAAAAACATTTTGCAAAAAAAAAACAACAGACTTCAATGTAAAAAAAAACACTAAAAAGTGCAAAATAACTTTAATTTCGGAAATCGGTATTAAATAACGACGAGAGAACTATTATAGATTATAAAACATTATAGATTACACGCCACTATACATTTTCAATTTTCCCGAAGAAAAACTTTGAGAGTTTTACAGGTATAAATTGCCCAAAGGATTTCTTTTAAGTGCTGGATGATACTTTGTTGTTGAGAGATTGAATTTAAAATATACCTATGTAACATAAAATATCCGATCATAAATAAAAAAGTTTATATTAAAATAGTGTAAGCCTCCTGTCTTGTTAAATAATTTGGTTTTAAGACAATTCGTTGCTGTCAGCCGTTCGAAATTAATTGTGAGCCTGTACAAAATATCTGAGCAAAATATTATTTGACGGTTTGGTGCTGTTACTCAAAGTTACACATCACTCAAAGTTAGACAACCCCTGAGTTAATATACATCAATTTAGGTTAAAGGTAATGTTATCGTTTTACCACTTTTCACCTTATTTATGAAAGTTTAAACTCAAATTCAAAATGATTTATTTCACCTATGTCTACATGGGCACATAGAAAACGTCAGAAGCTAGCGCACGTTTAATTTTTTTTTGTTTATACAGTTTGTGATAAATCTTGTAGAGTTTTGTTTACTTTCAGCATCTTATAAACTTTTTTAATATTTGCATGGTGAAATGTGTTCTTGCACTAAGAAATTGTATGCTATTGCTATCATCTCAAGAGATGGTAACATATAATTTCTTAGCACTAAATGTAGCAAAAATACTAAATTTATTACAAACTACCTTTTGCCCGCGGCTTCGCCCGCGTAAAATATAGCCTATCCCACTCAGGAATAAAGCAGCTTTCTATCGGTGAAAAAATTTTACCAATCGGACCAGTATTTTCAGAGATTACCTCCTACAAACAAAAAAACAAACTTCACCTCTTTATAAATATTAGTGTTTATTGTTTATAACCTATATACTCGTATAACCTAAAAAAAATCGTAGTGCGAAAAGAGCCAGTTTTCTGGAAAGTGTAAAGAGAAAAGTCATTCAATGAATTAACGCGCTTGACAACTTTTCACGTTAATTTTAGTTTCAAAAACTGGGCTTTTTGACTTCAATGATTTTGTTCATAATCATAATTATGACAATTATGTCGTCTTAGTGAGCTGATCCAGATTAATTTGAGCTAGTATTGTAGTTAAAACCACGAATACATATATACTGTTGAAGGACGAGCTGTGTAGTTACCTTTGTACTCTGTAGCTATAATTCTAACCAATTGCTCCACCTATCAAACGCGATGATAGACAATCTCTTATGAGATGTCATTGAGGCGTTTGTCAGAAAAAGTTATCTTTTATCAAAGAGCAAATTATGTTCCGTAGAGAACGGTATCGACTAAGTCTTTCTTAGAAAATATTATTTTCATTTTAATAGACATTTTCTTCTTTGACTTCTTTAGTACCTATAGGAAATGTAGAGATACTAATATCTCGTCAAGTCCCGAAAGACTGAATGAACTGCTGCAATGATCAAAGAAATGCGTATCTATTATCGTGGTGAACACAATTTCATACTCAGTGCTGTTACTGAGAACTAAAATCAGGAAAAATAAATGCATTTACGTCATTCAATGATTTTTCTCGCTCTAGGGCGGAGTGAGAGGACGTGTGAGAGTTTTACTGGTTAAAACCCACTCCTATGTTCCTTCTTTGCCTTGCGTAACAGGACCCTGGGGTTTCCTTTCTGACGAACCATGGCCCCAGTAGGCTTCGACCCTACTGGAATATAGGTACCTGTACCTACGATACAAAACTTAAATTGACATGCTAGCTTTTGCTAGTGGCAAATGTTTGTGGCAGTGGCAATTTTATTTAAAATCGGTATTATTATCGTCACCAGCATACATATATAGCTCGAAGAATCGCCAAACTTAAAATGGCAGTGGGCAGGGCACATTGCTCACAGAACAGATGGTCCACGTACCGGAAGACGCAGCGTTGGAAGGCCTCCCACAAGGTGGACCGATGAGGGTAGCGGGAATCCGATGGATGCGAGACGCACAGGACCGGTCATTGTGGCGACATTTGGGGGAGGCCTATGTCCAACAGTGGACGTCTTTCGGCTGAAATGATGATGATGATGATACATACATATATAGGTACGTCTCGTTTATACATGGTTATATGCCTCCTCTTATACACGATCAGTAATAGCTGCATAAAAAATCGTTAATAGGTTCACAACCTGTGTTATGCCCATACGGGTTCGTAATAGCAACAACCGATCTATTCACTTTATAAATTATTTTTTTCATTTCTGTATCTGGTCTACGATCCGAAACTTGACATACTACCTTTTGTCAGCGGCGTGTTGACAACGGGAATGAGGAAATAGATACACGAGCAAGAAATGTCGGGATAAAAATATCTTATCAAGGTCACTGTCATCTGGCGTTTAGAACTTGAGGCGTTATTGATTGACATTATTATATCCAAATATGTATAAAGAATTTCATATTTATAATATTAATGGGAAATAGGATCAGCGGCGCCGTCTTTTACAAAACCTCACGGGTGCTCATGCTCAGTTCGTGACTCGAAAAAGTGGCGAAGTGTGAGAAGAGAAATGAACACTGATCGACAGACTGATTTAATAAATAATAATAAATTGAGAAAACATCACATACGTTGTCCTGGTCCCAAACTAAGGTTTTCCCTTGTGCTGTGGAAACCAGGAACAACGAAGGTACCACAAACACCCAGACCCAACACAAATATCCAGTTTCATCAACAAACATTTGTGTTGGTGTGGGAATCGAATCCGCGACCCTTGCGTCTCAACCGGCGCTCCAAACCACTGCGCTAAACGGGTTGTCGGGTAATGAAAAAACGCCTATTCCTAAAAGGCGATTACTGATCTGTTTCTTGATGTTTACTCTCAGGGGTGCTCGGCACCCACTGTTTATTGTTTATTCCTCATGGGTGCTCGAGCCCCCGATCACCCACGGAGTCGGCGCCCCTGAATAGGATTGATTGCTAATTAACTCATTATGCTCCACAACAGGGCAAAGGCCTCCCTTTCTCTTTTCTGCACACGTCCGTCTTGACTATTACGGGCCAGTCTCTTCGTTGAAAGATAAATTCGTCTCTCCACCATCGTATTGGTCTACCGCAATATCGTCGAGTAGGTATTTAATGGAATCTGATAAGTGGCTCTTTTAGCCCACGGGTCATCTGACATACGGGAGACATGCCCAATTTGCATGCCAACCCTAATTAAGAATAGCAGCTTTCCGGACAACATCTCCAATTTTAGTTTTGGCGCGCAGTATTAAGTTCCTAACATCATCATCTTCCTGACCTTGTCCCGTTTTATTTAGGGTCGGCCCAACACGTTTTTTCTCACTGTCACTCGTCACGCTATTACTAACTAA
Source organism: Mythimna pallens (assembly GCA_961205895.1). Lineage (NCBI taxonomy): Eukaryota > Metazoa > Arthropoda > Insecta > Lepidoptera > Noctuidae > Mythimna > Mythimna pallens. The sequence goes on along the minus strand of OY540830.1, from coordinate 14,353,848 downwards.
ATATTAAGTTCCTAGCACGGTTCGAAATTTGATCCTACTAATTTGGCTACTCCGGTGAGTATGATTAAAATGAAAAACTCAATTTGGTTTTGAAATTGAAACAATAATAGCTCTCCGAAAAGATTTGAGCTCATGTAAAACGGAAATTTAGAAAATCTGGCTCCAGAGTTACTGACATGGATCTTAAGTAGTCATATATTTTGGTAAGTTTTCCTCCTCGATTACACCTATTTCCTACTTAATAGTACGAGGAATATTTTTCGTGACCTGAATCGGAAAGTGTTTTTGCGTTATATTAAATCTTGATTATAAGTCTACTAAAAGTTTTTCTACGATAGATTTTTCGGGATACTTTACTTGGATAATTTAAACGAAAACACATCCTTACTACTTACTAAATAACTTGGAGTTTTTCAATTTTAGTTTGGCTTGTCCTGCCTGAGGTAAGCTAGTTTTAAAACAAATAAGAATTTCAATATTAGTTTAGGGTCTGATTAAGATAGAACCTGACCCTTGGCTGGAAAGACCTCACGGCCTCCTCACCTTCCCCATGACACAGGTTCTCATCGAACGTGGTCAGTTCGGCAAGTCCCTGCACCGGATTCGTGCGGAAGTAACGCCTGGGTGCCACCACTAATGCTAGCAAAGGAAGAGGCCACACGTGCACGCGCGAGGGAGCGACGCTCTCGCGCCAGCCGCCGGGATCCCGAACCTGATTTACGGCCACCGTAGGCGCGGGCTTGTGGATGCGACCGTCTGGTAACCGTCTGAACCGTGCCCAAGTCGTCGACGGCGCGTACTGTTCCACGCGTGCCTCAAGGAGATGTCAGCAGACCGTAGGGGCCCAGCAGGGTCGAAGCTTACTGGGGCCAAGGGTTTGTTTCTGAAAGGAAAACTCAGCCCTGGTATGAAGGCAACGAAAGAACAGGAGTGAGTTTTTACGCAGTAAAGTTTGACACGCCCTCCCGCACCGCCCAAGATTTGAGGTGGGGGATGTCATTGGATGACTTTTCCACCTAAAAAAAATCTCCACTTTGAGTAGTTGCTGGAGAATCGTCACGGCGTCCTCACCTTCCGTTTGACGTAGGTCTTTTCCGGATATGGTGAGTTGGGGAGCTGGTTCTTGCATCGGATTCAGGTGGAAGAAACGCCCGGGTGTCACCATTGTGTGGACAGCCCGGAAGACACGGAGATGTGCTCCGCTTGGGCGGAGCACCGCCGTGCGCCATGAAGGCAATCGTAGGGTCCTGGTTCAGGCTATGGTCCATAGCGAGGAGGAATGGAACGTTCTTCTATTAGAATATTATATGATAGCTATATTGCTATATATATATATTGATAAGCTATATTATATGATAAAATTAAGTTTAATCAGTGCAAATGATCATTTTATTTATCCATAATTTATTAATAATTTGACAATGTTTTTATTTTAATTTTCTTAATTACACTTACACTAAATAAATTAATCTTTTTCTATAACTATTTTTTAAGGATTCTAGTTACTGTTTTGTATTTTTTGTTTATTAATTGTTTTAGAACTGTAGAAGTTTTCAAGCTTCAAAATTGACTCTGAAAGAGGCCTATTTCTGCTACTGGGGCTCATGCCTTCCTTTGTAGATTCGCACCTCACATGGTGCGAATCTACCATTCAGGTCCTGGATATGTCTTCAATTTTTTCTAGAACTTGACTAATTAGTCACCGTCTAATAAAATTCTACCATCAAAACGTACATAATACTTTTCCCAAGCATGTTGTTTATAACTATGACATAGTTTTTTTGTTTAAGTAGTATACACTAGTGTAGTAGCATTTCGGAATGTTACTGTCAGCAATATCAACCAACATTGTTATAATGAACTGATTTCCCTGATTTTGTCAGTTGATTATTTTGTCAATTTAGTCTGGTAAATATGTATAATGGTGGAAACTTACACCAATAATTTAATAAAATACGCCATAATTAAAGGAATTACGGATTCTGTTTACCGTTCCTGCGTTAGAAAATTGAGTAATTTTTAAATTTACAACAACAAATTTTAAGAATTTGCTTAGACCCCATGTTGTCGTCTATCTACAGTTAAAAAGCTACTACTTGAGGTTTCAACTTTGCAAGTTTTTTAATCTGGAGAGATTACCTTAGCTCCAAATGGCTCGAGCGAGGAGGAGTGGGAGGCGGTTGCCTCCTTCTGCGAAGCAGTAATGCTAGCAAAGGAGGCGGCCGATCGCTTGACGAAAAGGTCCTCACGCCCTAACCGCCGCCGGGATACCAAGTTGCAGCATGGCGGACAGTTCCTGCGGGATCTCATAGTGAAATGGCGAGGGCGACTGTCACAACCCAGTGCTGGGCACGCTATAATTATGGCGGTAAGTCCCTTCTTTGAGGAGTGGTTGGAGCGGCGTCCTCACCTTCCGCATGACGCAGGTCCTCACCGGACATGGCAAGTTCGGGTGGTTCCTGCATCGGATTCAGGCGGAAGCAACGCCCGCGTGTCATCATTGTGTGGTCCATCCAGAGGACACGGTGGAGCATACGGTGGAGGTGTGCCCCGCTTGAGCGGAGCACCGCCGTGTCCACGTGGAGGCAATTGGCGGCAGCAATCTTTCGCGTCGGGCCCTGGTTTAGGCTATGGTCCGGAGCGTGGAGGAATGGCAGGCAGTCACGCACGCGTGAGGTAACGAAGGTCCTTACGCCCTAGCCGCCGTAATTCCGACCCCGACTACCAGCCACAGTAGACGCGGGCTTGCGGACGTCGAGCACTGTGTAGCTCGCCGTCCGGCTGTTCGATAAACCGGACCGAGCCCAGTCGTCAACAGCGCATAGTGATCCTCGCGCTCCTCAAAAAGTTGTCAGCAAACCGTAGGGGCCCAGCAGGGCCGATGCCCGCTAGCTAGGACCGCGGAGAATTTCTGAAAGGAAAACCCGTAGTCCTAGAACGCAAAGGATAATTGAAGGATACAAGTGTGGTCTTAGTCAGTAAAAGTCTGACACGCCCACATTGGATGATTTCACACCTAAAAAAAAAACCCGCCGGCGGGATTCCGATCCCTATTTCCGGCCACCGTAGGTGCGGGCTTGAGGACGGCAAGCAATCCAAGACCAGACCGAGCCCAAGTCGTTGACGGCGCGTACTGTTCCACGCGCGCCTCAAGGAGATGTCAGCAACCGTAGGGGCCCAGCACGGTCGAAGCCTACTGGGGCCTAGGTGATGCGGAAGAGATCACCCGGGGGCCCTGGAAAAATGGCAAAGAAGGAACAGGAGTGGGTTTTTAGTCATTAAAAGTCTGACACGATCTCCCGTTCCACCCAAGAGCTGGGGATGCCATTAGATGATTTTCCCAATAACACAGTTTTGTGCCAGAGGGAGGAACAATTCTCTTATTTTTAAGTAACGTTAGCATTTGGAGCTTAGTCGAAAACTGTCCGAAACGTCTAGAGTTTTTCACATTGATTGTCACGATGAGATTGCGACTTCTTGAATGTGAACGTTTTTAAGTTCGGAAATTGGCCTATAGTGGCCTTAGCGAGAGGTTAAAAAGCAAACGTCAATCTGTACTAAACAAGCGCTATCTTGTGATTATAATGGAAAACCTCAGAGAGTCTTCTGACAATTCAGCGAGTCTGCTCAACAGCTTTAATTTGTTTGTTACCCTGTAAGCTAACTACATCCGCTACCTGCTTTGAATTGATAACACTAATAATCTCGTGCTTTGGCGTGCTCAGAGCTAGGCAGTAAGTAATTAAAAATTCGCATATGTAGCTATGAAAGTAATGAACAATGAAAACACAATACCTATTCCCGAGCGTTCATAATTCCCTAGATTTACATTTCTCTGATTACTCCATTCGCAACACCAATCTCGTTTTACCAATAATCGTTCCTGTAATAACTCTGGATTCTTTATTTTTGGGTAAAACAACATTTTAAACCCGGAATGAACAAATTGATATGTGTTGTGCCACCGCTCGAGTGCTTCGCAAAAGTTTTTACTTCACAAAGAGCGGAGTCACGCTCTCCAATTTTTTTAATCATCGGCAGTCTCAATGGGGCTGCATCAAATTAACTTTTATATACCTAACCATGTGATACATTATTGTGCCACAAGAGTGGTAGGTCTGGCATATATTGCGTATTTTTCTTTCCGCTATTTTACCCGTGTTCATCTATATATATAAAAGGAGAAACTGACTGACATATCAATGCATAGCCGAAACTATTGGGATTAGGAGTGTGAAATTTTGCACAAGGTTTCTTTATGAGGTAGGCGAGCACTAAGAGAGGATTTTCCAAAATTCACCCCTTAAAGAGATGAAACGGGGGTCCAAAGTTTGTATAAAGAAACCTACTTGCATGCGGGCAAAGCCGCTGGTAGAGACCAGTTCCTAATATGGCGGGTCCTTGTTTCTTAGGTATGAGCATCGTCAATAACTACGCTCAACATGATCATAATAAGTCCCATATCATCCCTTCATCAATACCAGACATACATATAGTATGTGTGCTGTTCGATTAATTAACCGACTTCCAAAAAAAAGGCTTTGTTTTTTTATTTATTTATTATATTCTTTATTGTACACCACATAAACAAAAACAAGGGCAAACACAATTAAAAATAAGTGTACAATGGGCGGTTTTTTATCTGTGTCTTCAACGTATCTTTGTCAAACTATAATCGATTTTGATGAATCTTCTTTCGTTTGGAAGAATTTTGCTCGTAGGTGGGACCATTTCATGAAGATCCGATGAAGAACTTCGGAGATAGACCATGAAACAGTTTTTTTTTCCGGTGGGAAAATCATCTAATGACAACCCCCGCTCTTGGGTGGGGCGAGAGATAGTTTTAGACTTTTACTGATTAAAAACCCACTCCTGTTCCTTCTTTGCCTTCGTCCCAGGGCCCCGGGTTTCACTTTCATACTACCCTCTAGCAAGTGAGTACAACATGAAACAGTTCAATAAAGGATAGTAAATCTTCGTTTATCGTTAACACCATTTCATAACATAAAATCACGCCAGGAAGCTGATTCAACAACTTAAACGCAGTATGAATACAGAAAAGAAAAAATACGAAAAAGAGTGAATGACAGAATAGGGTTTTTCAAAAATTTACCTTGAACGGGGCGAAAAGGGGTTATTAGGTTTTAATAATAACCCCTTGGTAGACTGAATAACCAATGTTTGGCTTTAATAAAACTATAAATTGGTATAAATAAAGAAAAATGAAAAAACTTTTACTGTATTCAACCACTATGGGTGTGAAAAAAATAATGATATCCAGGATGGCCTGTTTACTCTTAGACTGAGGCTACACTGGCCAGCGATTTGCGATGTGACAGGAATAGCGAAACGAGTTAAATATGGTGTGGCTACATTAGAAGCGAAATTTTGGCGATGAAGTGGCATTTTTTTTTCGGGTGGGAAAATCATCTAATGACATCCCCCGCTCTTGGGCGGAGCGCGGGATAGTGTTAGTCTTTTACTGACTAAAAACCCACTCCTGTTCCTTCTTTGCCATTTTTCCTAGACAACGATACCTCTAAAATTGTTATTTTGAACTTTACGCAAAAAAAAATCGCTTCAATAGTGAAGCCATATAACATTACTTATGAGCGTATCCATCAGCGATCAATGTTAATGATCAATGTGATACGCGTAATGTAGCCACAGACATACTTATTAAGTAGCCCTGTTGAACTTTTCGCGTAAGGGAGAAATTGTCTAATAAATTCGCTTAAATTTCGCTTTCGCTGATAATTTGAAGTAGTAGTAGTAATAAGTAGTAATCATTGATTACAGTACTGTTATTCCAATCGATAAATATGGCGTACAGTGTGGCCATAAATGGCGTGAATTTCAATTATTTGTTTTAATCGCTCATATATCGCCGGTCGCAATGCAGTCTAGCGTAGCCTCAGCCTTATCCAAAACGATTATTAGAACCCTCTCGCAGAGATCTTTTTAATATAACGTCTTCCAAGATTAGGAGTAAAATTAGTTCCCAGGGAAACATTTTGATCGACAAAATTCTTTCGAAGTTGTAAGAGGTTTATGATTAAATGATAGAAGTTGGTCTAAGACTTCCCAAGCAGAAATAAAAGCTCATAAGGACCACTCTTTAGGCTTGCTTTTTTAATCGACTTCAAAAAATGGAGGAGGTTCTCAATTCGGTTGAATTTTTTTATCATTATTTTTTATATATTTTTTTATATTTGTTACCTCAGAACTCCGTCGTTTATAGACCGATTTGCAAATATATTTTTCCCCCTAAAAGGATAGGCTTCCAGATTGGTCCCATTTTTTTCAAAATCCAGTTTTGATGATGGGATTTATGAGGAATCGAGGGAACTCCTAAAATATTCTGGGCAACTATATAGTGATTTTGGATTTTTATCAAGAACTTAAGCATCAAAAAGTAACATTTAATTAAATGGAACTGATGAAGTAGACCTACCAGATGGCCAACGGAACTTCACCCTCACATAGATATCACAATGAAGATAGTTAAGGAACTATGACAATACAAATAAATAAATGGTTCTGAATAGTTATGTTGAAAATGGTATCATCGAAGTGATTTGATGATGACGATGGAATCGGAAGGTAGGCACTGGAACTCCGAAATTTATCAATGTAAGCTACCTATGTTTGGGCTTATTAGAATTGTCATAAGATGCACTTTGGCTATAAGATACTTACTATTGAACTGATCTGATGAAGGAGCCGGTAGGTAGGCACAGGCACTCCGTCATTAATCAATATATCCTAGCTGTGTTTGTGCTTATTAGAACTGTCATGAGATGCACTTTGGCTATAAGGTTCTATTAAACTGACCTGATGATGGAGTCGGAAGGCGGATGGGAACTTAATAATAAAATAATGTATCCTAGCAGTGTTTGGGTTAATTCGAATTGTCATGAGACATAGGTACTCTGGGTATAAGTGTATCACAACTAAAACGTCTGAAAAAAAAAACAACTTTACTACAAAAAACATTTAACCACTGAGGGATCCAGAATCATATACTGGATCCATGGTATTTGTTCGTGCGTCGATTTCAAAGACACCCTGTATAGCCAGCTTTCAGACAGGACCGCTAGTTAAACGACGAACATATAATATATTTTCGTCGTCTTATTGAGCTCTCATAAACTGCACACAAATTAATAATAAATAAAATACACGCAAACGAAATCGTGGGCAAAGTGCTAGTTATATGGTTTTCAATAAAAATTATATGCTTTTATTTTGTATAATATTTTTTCCTCAATGCCTATCTCGATACACATTTGTAACATCAAAATCCATTATATTTTCCAATACGTGTTCAAAGATTGAAGTTTAAAAATCGAACATCGGTCTTATTTTTGCTGTACATATAAAAAATACCGAGCAGCTTACTTGATTGGTCACGTTCACGCTCGCGTTCCGTCACTTTTTTTAAAATCCATGCTAGAAATGGGTGCATAGGTACATACAACTGGTCCGAACAAGTAAAGTCATCCCCTTGAGTAGATACCACGTTAGAATAGAATAAACTTTATTGTACACCAAAATAGTAACAAAACTTTTACATTATGTAACTTAAATCGTTAATCTTTAATCTTTTTGTCTCTCTCTGTTTAATATCATGTTAGTGTCTAAAAAGATAAAAGGTGTCTAATATTCAAGGATAGAAAAACATATCCTATAAATTGTATGAGCTCTTGTTTTTGACCCTTCATGGTTTGGTGATATGGTAGATTTAGTAGTCGCTAATTCACACACACTCGTATGTTCTTCTCGATTTTCACGCGCCGTCGACGACTTGGGCTTGGTCCGGACGGTTACCAGACGACCGGACGGCGTGCTACCCATTGCTCGCCGTCCGCAAGCCTGCGCCTACGGTGGCTGGAAATCGGGTTCGGAATCACGGCGGCTGGAGCGTGATGGCCGTTTCCTCGCACGTGCGGCCGCCTCCTTTGCTAACATTACTGCTTTGCAGAAAGAGGCGACCGCCTGCTACTCCTCCTCGCTCCGGTCCTGTACCAAGGCCCGGCGCGAGAGGTCGTTGCCGTTGATCGTGCGCACGAGGGCACGACGGTGCTTTGCCCAAGCAAACTCCTTCTCTTCTTTCTTTCTTTCTTCTTTATTTTCTTCTCTTCTTTGACTTTCCCTTGGGATAATTTTCTATTTTCACATGTGTGAAGCTCTTGGCAGAAGCTAGTATGTAGTATAAATATCGTATTAATCATACTAATTGTATAAAAAAAAATTGAAAATTTGAGTATAGGTATATGTGATTGTTACTTATTTACGCTCAAAGGTCTGAACAGATTTGGATTAAACTTTGGCATATCTACAGGTAGACCATATTCTAGCTTCTAGTTCCCGAACCGCCGCCGGGATTCCGATCCCGATTTCCGACAACAGTAGGCGCGGGTTTGCGGACGACGAGCAATGGGTGGCTCCCCATCCGACCGTCCGGTAACCGTCCGGACCGAGTCCAAGTCGTCGACGACGAGTACTGTTCCACGCGCGCCCCAGCGAGATGTCAGCAAATGGTAGGGGCCGAGCAGGATCGAAGCCTACTGGGGCCACGGGTAGTGTGAAAGTGAAACCCGGGGCCTTGAGACGAAGGCAAAGAAGGAACAGGAGCGGGTTTTTGGTTTCACTAAAAGTCTGACACTATCTCTCGCTCCGCCCAAGGGCGGGATTTGTCATTAGATGATTTTCCCACCTAAAAAAAATACCTGTTCTGTAAGAACTTGCTTTATATCAAACTTCCAAAATAAAAATAAAAAAGTGATCCTATAAGGGTTCAGTTTTTCCCTATTGAGGTACGGAACCCTAAAAATATTAACTTATATAAATACCATAACGGCAAAAGAAAATATAACACACACTACTACTTAATACTTTTCATCCCGGGAATCGTATGTTCCTATGTTCCCTTGGGATAAATTTCAACTTTCCCGCGAGTGAAATCTCTGACAGAAATAAGTAAGTAAATATTAATATATCAATACAATAATCTAACAACAGTTGGCAGGCCCATATTGTATCTGTGTATTCCCGGAAACAAAGTAATAGACATAATGCGGAAAATTCCATAGCGGATACTGTACATTTCTATTGTAATACGTTTCGAGCTGAACTATCTTCCACACAGCTGAGCAATACAAAAAGTTTTTATGCAGAAAAGTATTGTGGAGAGACTCGGTGATATAAAGTATCTGTGAAATATTTTGCAGATTTTTTTTCAGTTAACAAGTCGTCTTCACGCCAGCTGACTCTGTGTTATCACAGTGATGAAAATCTGATTGCAAGAGAACACAGATTTTAATGAATTGTAAATTGGAGTAGGATTTGGGTTGGCGAGGTGACCCTTTCTGGGTTGACCCGGACCCATTTCCGATTGCGTTAACAATGTCATTGTCAGAACGAGTGTCAAAGACCGGGTTTTTTTGAGAGATTCGTTTTGTTCTTGACGTAGAGATAGAAGTAATGTTTTTCTAGTTGATTTGTCATTGAATTCTCTAGCTGTTTTACATATTTTAATATCAAGGAGTTGTTTTATGCCAGAAAGCAAAAATGGACTAGGTATTCTTTTTTATTATTAGGACAGCAATCATCAGATGACTTATCCTGAGAGAGAGTGGGGGTAGTGTCAGACTTTTCCTGACTGAAACACACCATGTTCCTTTAGTTGCCCTTTGCATTACAGGTCGGCAGACATCGCTCGAAGACCCACTACGGTGAATGGGGCGTAAGAAGACTAGGTATCTTATGTCGTCATACGTGTCTGTAGAATTTCGAATGGGTGATAAAATACAATAAATGCATCTTAATTGAAACGAAATTATATTTGGAATACTAACAATAGCCCAGATTTGTGACTATATAAATATGCTAGCTTCTACCAGCGGCTTCGCCCGCGTGAAAATAGGTTTGTCTATACAAAATTTGAACTCCCGTTTCATCCCCTAAGGTGTGAATTTTGGAAAATCCTTTCCTAATAAAAGGAAGCCTTGTGCAAAATTTTACGTTCCTAGTCCCAGTACTTTTAGCTGTGCGTTGATATGTCAGTCAGTCAGTTCTACTTTTATATAGATAATAAATCTTGTTGCTCATTTGCCTGTTCATTTAAGGGATATAAAATAATTTTGTAATACTATTAAACTTCATTTTCAATGGCATGGCCATACTTTTCATTTATTCAAAATAAATTACAGTCGAATCCACGTTCTTTGTAAAGCCATTATCTTCTATATGCCATTATCTGTTCCTTTTGTATTTTATTGTTCGCAATATATTTTTGAAACGAAATCACTAAAATAGAATTGCCAAGTATCGGTGCGGGTGACGGTATTAAATAGGATTCATCCATTTTTCTTTTATTTAGATATTAGATGGGGAATGGGATTTCCAATGACGTTTTAAAAAATAAGTTAAGTATTTATAAAATCGGCATCTTATTTCTAGATGATTTCATCATCATTTCAGCCGAAAGACGTCCACATTGAGGGACGACATTGGGGGAGGCCTATGGACCTCCCCCAAGCGTCGCCATAATGACCGGTCCTGTGCGTCACGCATCCGTCAGATTTCCGCGACCTTCACCAGGTCATCGGTCCACCTTGATGATTTACTGATGTTTTATTTTCTTTTCCTTTTCTTTTTTGTTATATTTTCTTTTATATGTTACATTCATTATTATTATTTTTTAATCGTTTATTTTGACATTATTTTACTTTTTTGTAATTTTAATTTTTAATTTTGGCATTATTTTTGTTAATATTTTTAAGTGTTTTGTCTATGTTACATGCGACCCTATAATTTGAGTAATTTATTTTATGACCACTGCTCTCAAAACGGCGAAAGAAAAACATCGTGAGGATACCTCTAGAACCAAAAATTCGAAGACATGTGAAATTTACCAATCCGCACTGGGCCTGGGCCGCGTGGTGAATTACGGCCCGAGTCCCAGCAGTGGGAACATTAAAAGGTTGATTATGCTTATATGCTTGTGCTTTAATTTATGTGTGGTATATATACCTTAAATATAACTAAGCCTTAAATATATATAAATAAATATGGAAGAAATACAATGATAAGATTTTTTTTTACTAAGCACAGACTACTCGTTGTTTGTATAGGTAGGTACATAACCATGTACGTCGAAGTACGATTACCGTTTACGAAAAATATTATTCCATTATTAAATTAAAAACATATTTATCTCCAAAATCATTCATCTATTTATAACATAAGAGCTACACACATATTATATTCAAGGTATCCAATGTCCTTTGTTTCTTTTTATTTTTTTCCTGGGTCTTATACGACAGCTGTCAGTTTTCATAGTTCGTGCCAATGTTGCCAAGCGATAATGGCTTCTAAGTCAAGCCATAACCTTAATTAAATAATAATATTCGGACAGCGGCTGGGGACCGGTAACTTGTGATCACTCAAAACTTCGCAACAAGTTGGAAACTAAAATTATGCACCGTGTTTGGTAAAATTAAGGGAAGGTACAAATTATACGTGGATCGCTTCTTCAAACTGAACAAATTATGGAAGCGGCCCCAAATTATATAAATACTTAAACGCCTTGTTAACATTTTGCGTGATTCAAGGGCTGACTTTTACTTTGGATAATTTTATAATACGAAAATCTTTGATAAATAATAATCATTCAATGATTATATATTAACATTTTTTGAAAGGGGGGGAAATCATCTAATGACAAATCGCATTCTTGGGCGGAGCGCGAGATAGTGTCAGAGTTTTACTGACTAAAATTCCATTCCTGTTCCTTCGTTGCCTTCGTCCCAGGGCCCCGGGTTTCGGTTTCACACTACCCGTGGCCCCGCTAGGCTTCAACCCTGCTGGGCCCCTACGATTTGCTGACATCTCCCTGAGGCGCGCGTGGAACAATGCGCGCCTTTAATGCACGCATAATTACATTTGAACTAATAAGTTCTACAAGCATATACGACACAAAAATGAAGTAATAATAAATAATTAAAATTAAAATAATATTTTAAAATTACTGAGTACGTGAACCATGCAAAAGTAATTCAGGTACTGACAATCGAAACGTTCGGCGAAAGCGTTCAGGATACTATTGCGGCTGGCCCGCACCGTGCGCACCAGGGATGTGCACCACTTACGATTATAGTGTGGAAACAATCCACGCACGCCTCCGCAAACATCCCCGATGCGCTACAGAAGCGAAACAGCCCCAAGAGCACCCTGAACGCGTTGTTTTACTGGACACGTAGAGCGCCGTACTGCTTAATATTAGCAGACTAGATTTTTAAGAAAAAGTCCGCCACTTCTCATTCAACGTAAATCAGGAGGATAAGTTATTTAATGATTTCTCAGACAAAAAAAAACCCAATAGCTTTCTTTATTAAAACAATAATAATAAAATGCTTTATTTGTGGTTTAGTCAATTTTGCAATCAATAAATACTTGTGCCTGCTTCTGTGTGTTAAGAGCAGTGATGGCCGAGTGGTAACGGCCTCGACTTACGATTTGAAGGTCGGGGTTCAAATCCAGCCAGGCGCATTACTTTGTATAATTTATTTCATAATTTCTGCTCTCAAAACGGTGAAGGAAAACATCGTGAAGAAACCGGCATGTCCTAGATCCAAAAATTGGAAGACATGTGACATCCACCAACGTAGGCCCGCGTGGTGGATTACGGCCCATTCCCTCTCCTAGAGAGGAGGCCTGAGTCCCAGCAGTGGGAACATTATAAGGCCGACTATGCTATGCTATAAATACTTCTGCCAATCTGCATAGCAGTTTGTTGGCAGACAGCTCTCGCGTATTGAAAACATTTTCATTACACATAATTATCAATTAAAAAATTTTTCTTTTTATTATGATGATAGGGCTCTAAAAAGCCCTTAATTTCGGTGCACATATCTATATAATTATATATAAATGAATAGCTAACGAACAGCTAAAAGTCTCGCTAAAACTCAAAAACGGTTAGACCGATTTGGCTAATTTTGTTCTTGAAATATTCGAGATAGTCCAGAGAAGGTTTAAACGGTGAGAAAAAATCACGAAAACAAAAATCAGAATACAACGCCATCTCTAATTTAAATGTCATAATAAAAAGTACTGTTCTGGTAATGCCAGTAGATGGCGTTACGGTACGAAGTTCGCCGGGTCAGCTAGTATTAGCAAAAGTCGAGTAAATAGCAAAAAGATTTTCTACTTTATTTATTAACTGTACTCGATTTCATTTTGCACAATATTAAATATTTTCCACTGAATTGTCTTTATTATCTTCTACAAAAAGTCTTGTAGTTCGTCAGGCTCAATTTCTTCATTATATTCCAATTGTGAACATTTTGGAAATAACTGCCCATGTTTGAAGTATTGTGTCTCAAGACCAATTAAACTTACAGAGCTAGTTACAAGTCCACTTAATTGTAGCAAACTTTGTCAAAGATAGACTAATTGTCTTTTTCGACACCCTGTCAAACACCGAAAACGAGGTTTTCTGAGCACTACGAAGTTAGCATAGGTTTTTCCCAACGGGTCCACGATGGCGGTAAGTCCCCTCTTTGAGGAATGGCTGGAAAGGCAACACGGCGTCCTTACCTTCCGCATGACGCAGGTCCTCACCGGACATGGTAAGTTCGGGAGGTTCCTGCACCAGATTCATGCGGAAGAAACGCCCGGGTGTCGCCACTGTGTGGACCGCCCGGAGGACACGGTGGAGCACACGGTGGAGGTGTACCCCGCTTGGGCAGAGCACCGCCGTGTCCTCGTGGGGGTAATCGGCGGCGGCGATCGCCTCCTTCTGCGAAGCAGTAATGCTTGCAAAGGAGGCGGCCGATCGCGTGAGGCAGCGGTCCTCACGCCCCAACCGCCGCCGGGATTCCGATCCCGATTTCCGGCCACCGCAGGCGCGGGCTTGCGGACGGCGAGCAATGGGTGGCTTGCCGTCCGACCGTCTGGTAACCGTCCGGACCAAGCCCAAGTCAACGGCGCGTGGTTCCACGCGCGCCTCAAGGAGATGTCAGCAACTGTAGGGGCCCAGCAGGGTCGAAGCCTACTGGGGCCAAGGGTCTGATTCTGAAAGGAAGACTCGGCCCTGGTACGAAAGGCAACGAAGGAACAGGAGTGGGTTTTTAGTCAGTAAAAGTCTGACACTATCTCCCGCCCCGCCCAAGAGCGGGGGATGTCATAAGATGATTTTCCCACCGAAAAAAAAAAAAAAAACCACTCATGAGTGAGATTTGTCATAAGATAGATGATTATCTTACCTAAAAAAAAACGGGTCCACGAGATTTATCAAAAGTACAGTCAGTAAAAACCATTTTCTTGTCTGTCTTAATCAGATTGTGAGCCTTGGGAAAAATAAATAGTTCCTAACTACGATTATTTTGATTTACTGCGATAATTCTGAAACTGTAATTCACAATGCTTACTCCATCTCAATAAAATAGACATTTTGTTGAGATGGTGTACTGTGATTATTATGAAACTGTAATTTTTTTATAATACTAGTTTATTTTAGTGTAAGATTAAAATTATGTACTGATCAAAACTTTGTTTTTCTTGGTTATGACCATTCACCTCTTTGGAGTCATGCATGTAGATAATGTTCACTATTTCATAAATACCTATTGCGTATATGAAATAAAACTATTCATTGTCTTTTATAGAAATATAAATAATAAACATTTACCCCTTATCAAAGCTGTTTACTGCTGTCTGTACCAAACATGCTCATGGACTCCATCATCATCATCATTTCAGCCAAAAGATGTCCACTGTTGGACATAGGCCTCCCCCAAGCGTCGCCACAACGACCGATCCTGTGCTTCTCGCCTCCATCGCACCCCCGCGACCCTCACCAGGTCGTCGGTCCACCTTGTGGGAGGCCTTTCAATGCTGCGTCTTCCGGTGCGCGGTCGCCACTCTAGAACCTTTCGGCCCCATCAACCATTCGTTCTACGAGCAATGTGCCCTGCCCCCTGCAACTTTAGTTTGGCGATTCTTCGGGCTATGTCGGCGACCTTGGTTCTCCTGAAGATATCTTCATTCTTTATGCGATCACGCAAGGAAACTCCGAGCATAGCCCTTTCCACTGCCCTTTGGGTGACTGTAAGCCTTCTGATGAGGCCCATTTCGCTCATGGACTCGTAGGGGAAAAAATATTTAATATTTTAAAATGACGTGGACTCATTGGGAACCAATGTTCGAACTTTTATTTTTCGAGAACAATAGATTCGTTTGTGTAAAACCTCCTTCGGCTAGGTAACTAACATTAATATATAATATTCAAAAAAGGGGGTGTTTTGTTAGTATCATAACATCCTTCTACAAATCACCCACATACTTAATTCGTCATACACTTTACATAATCCTCAACGTAATGTTGTTATTCCATTTTCAATATTATTATACATTTTCATTTAACCATTTATTGTAAAATGTTTACTGCATATTTTATAGCTGTATATTTTATAGCTAGACTGTTTCATAAGCCATAAGAATATTCAAGGAGATGTCAGCAACTGTAGGGGTCCAGTATGGTCGAAGCCTACTGGGGCCATGGGTGATGCGAAAGAGAACCCCGGGCCCTAGAATGAGGGCAAAGAAGGAACAGGAAAGTTTTAGTCAATGAATTTACCACCTTAAAAAAAGCCATAAGAATATACAGCTAGAAGAGTTAGAACGTTTAAAAATGATTCAATCATTTTGAGCCTTTATTTAATTAATATTTTTAAACTAAGGAGTTTTATAAGAGCAGGCTTATTCGTTCGTGTACCCACCCGCCTCTCGAGTCGTTGCTATACGTAGTTGTTGTTAACTTGTGGGTCGAAGACACAACTAACGAGTCTAAATCTAAGTATGCTTCGAAAGTGTTAAACTATCTTTGAGTACACGATTGGTAGGACATCGTTAGCACATCATCGCTTACCATTCGGTGGGATGGTGGCCAAACGCAAGCCTATCAATAATAACAATTAAAAAAACTGACTCTTATAAAACTGCGAAGATGTTACGGTAAAATAAAGTTTAAAAAATATTCAATCAAAAGATTTGTGTACCCTCGTATCTCTGAGACTGGCCTCCTAAACTTCTTGGATGGAGTTGGAGACTTCGGCGTCGTGTAAATCGGTGTTTCAGGATAATTTTGATTTGATTTTCTAATTTTTTCAAAGATAAATCGTAGATACTGTCAGGCTGGAACTATTAATAAAAGGCTGTGGGTTGTAGTCCTAGAATACTACTTTATTATATTTATTTAAAAATTAAAATCAGCGATAGGACTAGGAAAATTAGGACGGAATTTTCATCTGACTTAAAAGACAATCTTTCTTTTTTCTGGGAAATTCAAAACCAATTCTGGATTAGCAAATCTAGGTTAGACTCAACGAACTTACAGCCACTAGACGCCTCATGCTTGAACTGGCGCACCAAAACAATTCTGTCAAATAGCTGAGGTACGGGGAGCGGGGTACTATGTTCTGATTAGTTCTGATTGGTACGGGGGAGCGGGGTACTGCGTTATAATTGGTCAAAACATCAGATCTATAATCATACTCGTATATGTTGACATATATGCGTCGCGTTGCCTGTAATTAGACGTCTAGTGGCTGTAAGGTCGTTGGTTAAAATAGACCATCTAATTCTAGATTAAACAAATATATTCTTTTAAAGGATTATCCTTTAACGAGTTACTAAGAGATTTTATCATGCGCTACCATTCGATATAAAATGCCGCCGAATTTTCATAAGTGTTGCACATTCTACGCCTACTAGAAACCTATACGCTATTCACAGAGAAAAGTAAATGTACATTCCTAGAAAAGTTGATTCACATTAAAACTCAAATAATACTCTCACACAGCCATTCAAAATATTAGTACATAGAGATATTATACAGTGATCTCTGACATAAAAGAGCAGATCGGACTTATTTGTTCGTCGCGGGTATAATGGTAAGGTATTGAGGGTGACTGCAGTCTCAAGAGGGCTAAGTTACTCGGGGAAGTCAAAGTGCATACACTCCGGACTCGCCCAGCAGTTATATGCAAACACTCGTGTGCACTGTGCAGTTCCCGCTAACTTTTTTCATTTCATTTTATATGTAGTTGTGAACCCACTATACCCCTTAACTTAAAACCTCTTTTGTCGTGTCTGAAATAGAAACTAGAGATGAGTTGTTCCAGTTTTGTACTTTAAGAGTAGGTTGAACATGTAGGTACCTAGCAGACATTATTTTGAGGCAAAAATGAACGACATTTTCTCCATTATTGAGTTGGGCATTGTGTGACATACTTGTTGAGCTTAAGGTAACAGCTAGTGGCCATGTTCTCGCTAGATCTATAGTGTATCTATAGTGCTAACAGGCCATCAAATTGTGGAAGTACTTTTTGACATTTTACACTTATTAAACCGAAATAATTTTGTGTAGGCGTAATGGCCAACGAGTTAATAAATCAAATATATCCATGAATAAGTGAAATTTTGGGATATCAACAAACGCTAATAACTTTGCTGTTAATAAACATATTGAGACTTTACTTAAATAATAACAAAACCTTTTCTAATAAGCCCTTTAAATATTTGCACTAATTAAAAATTTGTGGTGTAGACCTAGATCGTTCTTTTAACCTCATCCGATCGAATAATATTACATTATGATATAAGTGTGTAATGATAGTGATTACTGTCGAGGCGGTATTTATACCCGAGCCGTGGCGAGGGTCTTAAGAGAGCCAAGAACGGTAATCATTAATTACTCACGTGTGTCATACGACGTTTTTCAATACACTTCTGAAGAATACAACAGTAAAACTAGTAAAAATTTTCAGTGACATGGTGGTAAAAATCTGTTGTCGTTTAAAGCACGCGCATAATTTTTTTTTATTCACTCCTAGAGGAAGGCTAAGGTATTTTGATCATACTGCCTAGTCTTACGTTTATGTTTCCTTGCGTGAAAAGTTTATACGATAATGTCTTTTGTAGTGACAATAGAATACAGATGTATCATTTTCTAATAATTTTGTAGTATTTAATTTAATTTAATTAATACAGCCACTGAACTTCACTGGAATAAAAAAAATCACGCCAAAAACCGCGCGCATCTTAAAATGGCGGCCATAGACCACCAAAAAAAAAAATATAATTTTTATGTACGATTTATTTACTAAATGTTTTTTATTTAAATAAATCGTTTGTATAAGTTAAATTTGTCCATTTTAACTTGTACATTGGATGAAATAAGTATGCAAGACACTAATTTATGTACTATTGAACGCAATAACTTAATGGGAATTTTATTCGAATTCAAGTTTTGCGAACAAAGAGGTTGAATAAAAAGGTTTTAACTACATTATAGCACTTGTGCGTAATGGTAATCAAAATGTCACAGTTTGGTAACGAGTGCCATTATATACCTAAGTGCAGTGCAATAAGAGTCACTTTCGGAGCAAGTGTGTTGAAAAAACCTTTTTTCGATATTAAATACTTGGACGGCCAATTCAATCAGAGCTCATTGAATGTGAACCCGATGTTATTTTTCTTCAATCTTGTTTTTTCCCCCTATTTTTCGGCACGTGTGTCGACGTAATATGTCGCCGGTAAGACGCCCCAACGTAGTTATAAAAGTAAATAGATTAGTTGTAATGTTATTAAGGGCCTGTGCACACCACGTTTTTTAAACGCGCCGTTGAAGCTCGTTTTAAAAACCCCCGTCGACGGCGTGCTTTCATCCTATTAAAGGTCTACAGGCTGCATCTGACTCGCGTGCATATCGCGTCTGTATCGCTACAAACGCGTGGCAACAGCGCGTTTAAAAAACGTGGTGTGCACACGCCCTAAGACCTATGTTTTTTTTAATTGATATAAACTAGTACTTGACTGCGATCCTACCTGATGGTAAGTAGTGATGCAATCATTTTAAAAACCTATGTATTAATTTATAATTTTTATGATTATTCTATGTATAGTCTCTATAGGCCTTAATTATTATTATAACATATAATACTAACAATATTGGATTAAATTATCTGAGAAATAATAGTACATTATGATATAAGTGTGTAATGTTAGTGATTACCGTTGAGGCGGTATTTAGACCCGAACCGTGGCGAGGGTTTTAAGAGGAATACAAAAAAATACGCCAAAACCGCGCGCATCTTAAAATGGCGGCGCTTGAAAACAGATTTTTACCGCCATGTCACAGAAAATTTTACTAGTTTTACTGTTGTTTTCTTCACAAGTGTATTGAAAAACGTCGTATGACACACGTGAGTAATTAATGATTACCGTTCTTGGCTCTCTTAAGACCCGCCTCGACGGTAATCACTAACATTACACACTTATATCATAATGTACTATAATTATTATAAGACGTGAAAATGTTTAAGAATTATACTTAGGTACCAATTTATCAAATCCATAACGAAATTCTTATCTTATAATAATCTATAAAAAGGAAAAACAAACTGACGGACTGGAATATCAACGCACAGCCGAAACTACTGGGCCTTTAAGAGGCCGTGCATAAAATTCACTCGCTAGAGTTTAGGCAAATTCGTTGCAATGATATGTTTGTGTGCATCATTCATACAACTACACGCACACACGCGTAAAAATCGAGCTTCGTGACCGCTTAAACAATTTTGATCCTTTAGAAGATATTATTCTAAATTACAAAATTTTATATTAAGTAAGGTTTGTAATAAACGTCTGAGACGTGTGTCTTTATACTTATCACACTGTACACCAAAATTATTTAATTTTGTTTTAGATGGATGTTGACAAATTTAGACATTTAACAGAACGATAAATCCAAAACAGATGATAAAATTATATTTATTTATATAAATGGTTGTAAAAAAAACACTTTCGATACGTCAAAAATATGTAATAGTAGATTATGTGGCGTGCAGTGTCTTTAAATCGCGGGCGGCATGTTGAATTCCGAACGATACGAAGTTATAATACCGATCGTCAGGGATTTATATAATTAACTCCCGAACATAAATTTTGATACTCCCAAAGTAATTAAAATTCACAAGGTACTTCCCGTTGACCCAGAATCTTGAAATTTGACATAAAGCAAGGTCTCATAGCACAGGTATAGGAATAAATGTGAAAACCATAAATTTGTTCTTACCTAACGTCACTGTTCGGTGTTTCCACCGAACACCTTATAACTAAAAAAATACATTTTTGCAATTCGGAAAAATCTTCGAGACTCCGTTCGGGAATTGTAATTTGTACGGAACCCTCAGGGCACGAGTCCGACTCACACTTACCCAGTTTCTTAGTTATTTGTGAGATAATTAAGAGACAAATTACTTAAACAAAATATATATTAAAGATATATAAATATTATTTACAAGTTAATCTTAACTATTACTCGACAATTTTTTGATTTGAAACAAATAAAATTAACTACTCTCAAGATTCTATAGTTTTAATTATTATAAATGCGAAAATAAGTTTATTTTTGTTTGTTAGCTTTTCACACCTAAATCAATGAACTGATTATCCTGAAATTATACATATTATATGTTGTCTGGTGAACAAAAACGGTTACAGGGTAACTTTCCTCCCGAAGAAAAGTACTGTCCCGAGGAAAATAACAATAACGTACTTATGATCCCTAGATAGTGCCACGTGTCTTTCAAATCTTAATGGAAATCGAAATTAACGAAGCCGCAGGCAAAAGTTGGTTATTAAATAAATTAAATAACCCTTTTCTGAAACACAAATCGTCATCTTTGTGTCTGTTTTATCAAAAAATATATTATAACTAGCAAATATTTTAATAGTGCAATGTCACCATAAATCATATAATACATTGTTACCCAAGGGGTGAGATCAACTTATTTAGTACCGAAAATACGCTTGAACGCCAATAGTTCGAAGAGATCTTTAACCCGAAGTAAAACACTGTGCTTTTCATTACGAATATAAATAAAGTAAAAATAAAAATCTGAGTCGTCCTCAAAATTTGTCGTATGACTTTAGATATATTTCTTTTGATTTAGGCGGTAAAAGATTTTCCACTACTGCTTTAGCCTTTTCTTTTAAGAATCAGGCGTTAAATCCATATCTAATTCTGATGAACTTATCGTGTTAATACAAATCTCATATAGCAGAGATTCAACAGAACTCTACAACTCGAAAAAATAAATACAGAGCCGATTGCCGCTTTCACGCCAATTTTTTTTTCTGTTGCTGGCCGGCTATTTAGCCTTTATTTTTATCATTGAAAAAATGGTAAATGTTTTTACTTTAAACTTCCTATATAAACAGTAGCGATCAGCTGACTACCATGTAGAACTAAAAAAGTTATGAATTTCTAAAAGTAGGTTTGATATTAATTTACACCCTGTGCGTAACACAAAGGTTATAATTACCATGTTTAGATCAAGTTCACACATGTTGTCAACATTTGTAGTATTCATAGTCATTTCAAAATGTTCATTATCAATTTACTAAAAAATAGCAACATTTGTCCCGCTCGTATCAGCCCCACATGTAGTTTTTCTCACCGAACACGCTAAGTTCGGAAAGTTTCTGCACCGGATTCGTGCGGAAGCGATGCCCGGGTGTCGCCACTGTGTGGACCGTCCGGAGGACACGGTGGAGCACACAGTGGAGGTGTGCCCCGCTTGGGCAAAGCAACGCCGTGTCCTCGTGGGGGCGATCGGTGGCGGCGATCTCTCGCGCCGGGCTTTGGTACAGGCCATACTCCGGAGCAAGGTGGAGTGACAGGCAGTCACCTCCTTCTGTGAAGCAGTAATGCTAGCAAAGGAGGCGGCCGATCGCATGAGGCAACGGTCCTCCGATTTCCGGCCACCGTAGGCGCGGGCTTGCGGACGGCGAGCAATGGGTGGCTCACCGTCTGACCGTCCGGTAACCGTCCGGACCGAGGCCAAGTCGTTGACGGCGCATACTGTTCCACGCGCACCTCAGGGAGATGTCAACATCGTAGGGGCCCAGCAAGGTCGAAGCCTACGGGGGCCACGGGTAGTGTGAAAGTGAAACCCGAGGCCCTGGGACGAAGGCAAAGAAGGAACAGGAGTGGGTTTTTAGTCAGTAAAAGTCTGACACTATCTCTCGCTCCGCCCAAGAGCGGGATTTGTCATAGGATGATTTTCCCACCCAATAAAAAAAAGCCCTACATGTCGTTTCCTTTTTCTTTTAGTGACGCCATTGATAATGATAATTGATAATGCGTCTTTTTCTTTCGACCCATTATCTACAAAAAAAATTATTTCGAAAACTAGACCTTGAATTTCGACCTTAAGTAATCATAAGAAATATCAACATCCTGTACATAGTGTATAACACTGGATGATAATATAGCTGCCATTAAACATTGTAGATTTCATTAGTGAAATAATTTTTGTATTTGGGTAGTAGTAAAGTAATTCCGCAGATAACCTTTACAAACAAACATACAACCGTTACCTCTAATTAATATTGAACTCGAAAGAAATTTTAACAATTTTTATAAACAAAAAAAGTAATTAAAATAAACTATAATACTTAATGGATCAAAAAGTGGTAGTCGGCGTGCAATATTGGGAATATTTTCATGTAATATTCGCGAGCAGCTGCGAAGCAAAGTAACGTGTGCTCACGATGGGAGAGCCCGGTCGTTACTGACGCGATCGAGTTTGCACGGTCGATAATATAGTTCAATTTGCTTGTAATTTACGAAATGAAGATATCGTTTATTTATAAAATAAATTTTAGATTCTATTAAAGGGATTTCTTAAGATTATTGTGCAATTTTTAAATTTTCTTAAATGTGTTGCTAAGGTATAGAAAAAAAAATACTTATTTGTCCAGATGTTTTCCAAGAATTGTGTTTCTTCAACATTTTTTTTCTGCTATATTTTCTATTAAAGTCAATAATGTTTTCAACCCATCTGCCAGTAGACCATACAATGATGTTACTGATATTTTTTTTAATGTTATAAATCAGTTGTAGTTTGGTGTAAAACGTAGCCAAACGTCACTCGCTCGTTACTTTTGCGAGAAAAGGGTTTTGAATATGGGTAATTGCTATTAATACACACATTATTTTAAAAAAGTAATCAAGCCAACTGAGAGAATAAGAACTTGACTTTCATAATCTAATAAAAGAAGGTTTAAATTCTTCTTGCTTTTCTCACAAACCATGATCAAAAAAGTTCAAAATGTGTTGATTTCGTGCACGGAGCCTTAAAGGAGCGTGATATTTTGCTAAAGGCTTCTTTTTATGATGTAGGTGAGCGTTAAGAATGCGTTTTTGAAATATCATCTTTTAAGGGGGTGAAAACGCGAAAATTTATTTGTATGCAAAATTTTATTCCTTAGGTCAACATCCTTGAAACTTAGTACAAGTAACCTAGTCGTCGACGGCGCGTATTGTCCCACGCGCGCCTCTGGGAGATGTCAGCAAATCGTAGGGGCCCAGCAGGGTCGAAGCCTACTGGGGTCCTGGGCAGTGTGAAACAAAACCCGGGGCCCTGGAACGAAGGCAACGAAGGAACAGGAGTGGGTTTTTTGTCAGTAAAAGTCTGATACTATCTCCCGCCCCGCCCAAGGGGGATGTCATAAGATGGTTTTCCCACCGAAAAAAAAAGTACAAGTAACCTAAGTAAATAAAAAAGGTTTTTATAATACATTGTACAAAACTACCCATAGAAAACGATTTAGTGTCTGTTAAAGGTTCAATGGGAATATCTTATTCCTCGGGTTAATAAACTTGAAACATTACTCAGTTATTTATCTTTTAAAAAAAAAGGCAATAAAATCACGTGTGTGGTATATATATATATACGAGTTTTTAATATTTGTTATTATAGTGACAACAGAAATACATCATCTGTGAAAATTTCAACTGTCTAAATATCACGGTTTATGAGATACAGCCTGGTGACAGTCCTACAGACAGACAGACAGACGGACAGCGGAGTCTTTGCAATAGAGTCCCGTTTTACCCTTTGGACCCTACGGAACCCTAATAAAAAAGATGAATATCATTACTTTTTCAAAATTACCTCTAAAAGATGGTTTAAATATAATTATAAAAATACATTATATTTTTTTAACTATTTTATTTTATTAAATAGTACCTACTTAGTTCATTTAAAACTGTATCTCAATAAGGAAGTTTAAGGTGATTTAAGTTTGTTAGAATGCACGGTATAATTAAAAACTGAAAAGAGTGACAACAGTAACATATTTAGGTTGTTCAAAAATCTACCGCCAACAGGACAAAAAGGGGTAGATATAAGTTAATTGGCTCTGGTTTTTTTATTCGCCGTAACATAAGTACGAGAAAGTACGTTTATACGAACAAAGTCGCGGGAAAAGTGCTCTTAGCTTTGTAGGCTACCAAAGCTTTTTCCAGTAACGAGTTTGATTTGAATTCGACCCTTTTTGAATGACCGCCTTAAGTTTTTTTTTTGTTGCCGGGATAATGGTTCCTAATTATTAAAAAGCAACGCTATAGAAATGATTTTCGAACGAAGGAACTTCATTTATCTTTTAAATAAATACAGGAAAGAATCTTATCTTTTTAAAGAATTATCCAAACGCTTATCCAACGGCTGGCTTTTACCTCATACAACGTGGCAATGCCACCAGTCTTGAACATACTTCCAGTCGACAGCGATGCAGAAGACTTTTATGACGTAACAAATATCAGCTAAAATAAAGATAGGTGATGTTTCTATTATTACTCGCCTATGAATGTAATGAGTTCGGCAGCCTTTATATGTGTATATGGATGTTCATCTATTCCTTCGTAGCGCATAATCTTATTAATCGGATTTGGAGGGGTAAGGTGGGTTTATATGAATACGAGTAGGTACTCCGCGTAACATATGATTTATCACATTAATTCTAATATGGAAATACCCTAAGCAAACAAAAAGGAATATACTATATTTACAAATGTTTAGAAAAAAATTTGAACATGAAATAAAAATATTTTTATTTATTAAACATAAGTAGGTTAGGCACAGATGTTTTAATTTATTTATGAACGTGGTTTTGCCGTCTTCGGTGTACAAATATTTTGGTACAACTATCATCATCTTTCTGCCCTTATCCTGTCTTATTTGGGGTCGGCGCAACACGTGTTTTTCTTCTATTCTATCCTGTCACCCGTCGCGATTATGCAAGCCAAACGTTAAAACGCGATTAGTTTTATTGGTGAATTCCGCCATAAGTATGTGACCTTCTTAGACACCACAACAGATAGATAGATAGATATATTCTTTATTGTACACCATCATCATCTTCCTGCCCTTGTCCCGTGTTATTTGGGGTCGGCGCAACACGTTTTCTTCTTCTATTCTGCCCTGTCACTCGTCATACTATCACTAACTTCCTTTTCTTTCATATCACTCTTCACATAATCCATCCATCTTTTCTTTGGCCTCTCTCTCCCTCTCCACCCATCCACATTGGTATGTACAACTATGCTAATTATAATTATAATGGACTGGCCTGTTGGTCTAGTGGTTAGTGGCCCTGACTACTATGCCGGAGGTCGTGGGTTCGATTCCCACCCAGGACAAATAGTTGTGGAATATTATTATTATCAATTATCAAAATTATCAAACATTATAAAGTAAAAAAAAAAAACTAAAAAAAAACATATCGACACGATTTCTTTTTACCCGACTGAAAAGAAAGAAAGAAAGAAAGAAAACATTTATTTGAGACTCGCACAGGACAAACAACTGCATGAAGGGTTATGTTTTTCAAGCGTATCTTGTACGTATGTATGTAATATTATTCTTCATTATGTTATATCTTCAAAACCGCTAGACGGATTTATATTATAATAAGGATATCATTAGATTCGTCTTTATAAGCCAAGTGTTTTTAGATAGGCGAGGTTAAAAAAAACAACATAATGACTGTGAGACGTAAAAGTAAATGGCAACCTTTTCAGGAGAAATCGAAACATCGATGGGGCTTTTGATGTGGGCCAAGGCATTGTCCTCAATATTGCCAACTTTAAACGACGAATGAGGTTATAAGGGCTTTTGATGTTATTTCATAAAAGAGGTTCAATAAACGTAATGAAATTATTAGTTCACCCAATGTTGACAGGTAAACACTGTTAATGTGTTTTTTGATCTTACCAACTACCGGATCCAATAAACTTTGTATCTGTACAGTATATGTTTTATATACTGAACCAGGAAATTAATTTACCAAATTCCTTCTAAGCTTTCTTCAAGAATTCGGCTCACACGCTCCCGCGAACAAAATACTTTTACAACGGGTCTCTAGACCTGTTTCATGAAACCGACCCGGCTGTTTTATATATATAAGTATAACCGGCTGACAGAGTCACGTACCTACATTGTACCGTAAGACAAAGATTTTTACGTAGCACAAACATCCTAGTACGAAAGATAATACCTACTGGTAAATGGAAATCTGATATTTATTTATTTATTTTATTTATTTATTTATTGTTTTAATCAACATACAAAAATAGGGCCATTTTCTGTAACGAAAATGCACGGGAAATTAATGTGATATAAAATTTACTGAAAAAATATTCTATCATAGTGAAACTGGCGGCGCCAGTAAAAAAGTGGCGCCAGTGACTGAAAAATTGAAAGGGAATCGTTTGGCTTGGTATGGTCATGTGAAGAGGAGGGATGAAGCTCATGTTACTAAAAGAGTTATGAGTTTACATGTGGATGGATGGAGAGAGTGAGGGAGACCAAAGAAAAGATGGATGGATTGTGTGAAGAGTGATATGAAAGAAAAGGAAGTTAGTGATAGCATGACGAGTGACAGGGCAGAATGGAAGAAAAAAACATGTTGCGCCCAAATAACACGGGACAAGGGCAGGAAGATGATGATGAGTGAAACACTAACCAAATTAAATTGCGTTTCCACTTCAGAAAATCCACGTGGTCCTAGCCAGTGGGCATCGGCCCTGCTGGGCAGGGGTACCGAACCGTAGGGACGGTTTGCTGACATTTCTTTGAGGAGCACGTGGATCACTACGCGCTGTTGACGACTGGGCTAAGTCCGGCTGATTACCGGTTGGCCGGACGGCGAGCTACCCATTGCTTGACGTCCGCAAGCCCAGGTCTACCATGGCTGGAAGTCAGAGTCGGAATCTTGGTGGCTGGGGCGTAAATATATATAATATAATTTCATTTATTCAAGTAACTAAGGAATCATAATTACACATAACACGGAACATAACACAAAACATAACACCAACAAACAAACAACAATTACATAATTATTTCACACACAGTTATCGATAACTGCAGGTAACATGCAAGTCACTGCAGCGCCTTATAAAAGGACAGTCGAGCCGGTCGGCTATCATCATCAGCACACTGTTAGGGCTGCCGCGCACCCTGCGCACCAGAGATGTGCTCCGCTTACGCATCGTCGCATAAAAGCAGTCAACGCTAGCGGCGGCAAACATGCCCGAGGCACTACAGTGTCGCGGCAGCCCCATCAGTGCCCTGAATGCGTTATTATATTGGACACGGAGAGCTTCGTATGCTTTTCGGGTGTGATTCACCCACAGGCTGCACGCGTACATAAAAGTACAATAAGCCCTGAAAAGGGTCTGCTTTACTGACCTGGAACAGCGCGCAAACCTGCGAGCTATCATGTTACCTCTAACAGCCAAAGCCCTCCGCTTCCTCTCAATGTCAGCATCGTCTCTGAGTCCGGATGTTACTAAATGTCCTAGGTATTTGAAATGCTCCACTTTGACCA
This sequence comes from Mythimna pallens, assembly GCA_961205895.1. Taxonomy (NCBI): domain Eukaryota; kingdom Metazoa; phylum Arthropoda; class Insecta; order Lepidoptera; family Noctuidae; genus Mythimna; species Mythimna pallens. Next base: position 14,326,095 of record OY540830.1, on the reverse strand, counting down.
AGGGAACACGATACAGTTTAATGGGAGGCACTGCTGCAAGACATTTAGTGCCGGCCTCAAAAACCATGAACTGACTTTTTGTCACATTGTATTTAAGACCATGCTCCTCAGCATATGTCTGACAGAGCCCCAACAATGTTCTCAAGCCACAAACAGATGCGCTCAGCAGCACCATATCGTCCGCATAGCTAATATTATTCAGACAAACTCCATCAACATGACAGCCGACATGATGACTGCTGAGAGCAACTATCAAAGCATTGACATATAGGTTAAAAAGTGCGGGGGAGCTCAACCCTCGAGTAAAGACGAACATTCCCTCACGCGTGCGGCCTTCTCTTTCGCTAGCATTACTGCTTCGCAGAAGGAGGTGACCGCCTGCCATTTCTACTCGCACGGGACCATAGCCAGAACCAGGGCCCGTCGCGAAAGGTCGCTGTTGTCGATTGCCTCAAGGAGGACAAACGGTGCTCTGCCCAAACTGGGCACACCTCTACTGTATGCTCTACCGTGTCCTCCGGGCGGTCCACACAATGATGACATCCGGGTGTTTCTTCCGCCTGAATCCGATGCAGGAACCTCCCGAACTTGCCATGTCCGGTGAGGACCTGCGTCATGCGGAAGGTGAGGACTCCGTGTTGCCGGTCCAGCCACTCCTCAAAGAGACGATTTACCGCCGTGATTATGGCGTGCTCAGGTGTTTGAGTAAGTATAATACACTAAAGTTTTGCGTAATAAGTTACCTAAATTGTAACAGAGAAACTCGCACAGATCTACTAACCTAATTACTGTTGTAACGACTCCTAATCTTACGTCAAACCCGAATCTTACATTAACCCTTTACTTATATGTATGTACTAACAGGCTAACTTGGAGTTAAGTTACCGCAAACTTACCTGTGCCTCGCAAATTGAATGTTTCAAATTACTTTACTTCAACTTGTACTTAATTAAATTTCGTGTTTCGTTACGTTGTAGATTTTTGAGATCGTGAACTTATCACGAGTCTGACTGTTTAGCATAAGATCCGGCCTTTGCCTTAAAGATATATTTTTTTAAACTACCCAAAAATAGGAGCCTTACTTTAAACCCTGCAGATAGAAATAGGACCCGAGTAAGTACATATATGTATATATAAAATTAACGTGAAACTAAAAATTCTTCTGGCTTTTTAGCCAGAAGAATTTTCTGTAATTTGCTTACAAGTACTTATGTCTTCTTTCTGTATGCGGGGCTTAAAGTAAGGCACATATTACTGGGCGGTTACAAAAAAAGAACCATTCAGCCTTCTAACCTAATTTGTCCGTGTCGGAGTGCCCTAAAATTACGTCACCTGCTCTCGTCTTTTACACACATTGATTTTAAGTAATGGAACATTTTTCATTTGCTTGTCATTTTATAGGTAGGTCGGTTAACATTGATAAATATAGACCAAAATCCATTTATTTTACACCTTGCTGGTGAACCAGCAGGTATTCTATATAATCCTTAGGAATTGTATACATTACCTAGGTAAAATATGTAATGGACAAATAATATTCATAATATTTCATACAATGTGTGGACGCCCCAGGTATTTTTTAGATTGCCTAGGTAGAAATATAGAAATTGTGAATCATACAGATTGTCGGTAACATATACATTACACGTCTCAATATTCTTGAGTATAAATAACCTAAACGTTTACAGATCATATGTTTTTTGGTGAAAAAACCGTAAGTGACTTATTGTCAAATGACATGTGTTCTTGTTCTTAAGGTTGAAAATGTATTTTCCTTCAATATATCAAACAGAATATGTGGAGCGTAATGAAAAGTACTGTCTTCAATCTTCTGTCGTATTAATCAAATTCACTGGAACAACAGAGATGCTGGGTTTGAGTACCTTATTCGTTTCGTAGCACGTGTAAGTACGAATATATACATTCCTTCCTTATAGATATTACAAAACAAAGTCTCCCACCACGACTGACTGTCTGTGCGTTATAAAAATCTAAATCTATTTTTTTTTTGTATCCTTTTTACCACAGAAATCTGTAACTGGCTAGCTATTCAATTTTTTAGCTATTTCTGAGCATTTGTTTCGTTGAGCCGCTTTCACTATTCCTTGGGAAATGGTTTTATAAGATTTGGAATGGTGTTTGTCTTGTATAAATGATAGTTCTAAATCCCGTTACTCTAGTAGCCAGAGCATTAACATGCGTTGTTTTGTTGATAGCTTAGTCTACACTCAGTGATTTCTTGTTTTACAGTGTGTCTAAGTTCGTGCATAATATTATAGTAATAGATGCATTTTGGAACACGATCTAGTAGCGTTAGTCTGAAACCTTTCCAGGATTTCTATGTTGCTAAAAACTATTAATCGAATTTGCGGTTATAACTAAGTAATAGATAGAGTGAACCATGAGGAAAGCTTAAAACAGTGATGAGATAAACCTACGTTTTTTTAGGTGGAAAAATAATAATTTTAATAAAAATAATTTTATGACATATCGCGCTCTTGGGCGGACCAAGAGATAGTGTCAGACTTTTACTGACTAAAAACCCACTCCTGTTCCTTCGTTGCCTTCGTCCCAACGTTTCGTTTTCACACTGCCCATGGCCCCAGTAGGCTTCGAACCTGCTGGGCTCCTACGATTTGCTGACATCTCCCTGAGGCGCGTATGGAACAATATGCGCCGTCGACGACTTGGGCTCGGTCCGGTCGGTTACTGGACGGTCGAACGGCGAGCCAACCATTGCTCGCTGTCCGCAAGCCCGCGCCTACGGTGGCCGGAAATCGGGATGGGTATCCCGGCGGCGGTTAGGGCGTCAGGACCGTTGCCTCACGCGATCGGCCGCCTCCTTTGCTAGCATTACTGCTTCGCAGAAGGAGGCGACCGCCTGCCACTCCTCCTCATGGCCTGTACCAAGGCCCGACGCGAGAGATCGCCGCCGCCGATGGCCCCCACGAGGACACGGCGTTGCTCTGCCCAAGCGGGGCACACCTCCACCGTGTGCTCCACCGTATCCTCCAGGCGTTCCACACAGTGGCGACCCGAGGTACCTACATGAGTATTACAGTAGAGAAAAGGCGAGAATATCAAAGATTTTTGTAACACCTGTGCGAAGCTTGGGCCGGTCGCTAGTTTAACTAAAATGTGGGTGTCGTTTTGTAAATGTGCTTTAATTGTTGATTCCGATTCCGAAAGGTCTTAACTGCTGATTCAGATTCTTCGAATCAGATTTCGGTTCCGATCAATAATCGGAACTTATATAGAAGGTACAATTGCTTGTCGCTCAGGATCCTCGCTCCCCCTGTGCCTTCTATCGTATATATATATATTACTCGTCCACATCTTGTTTGGAATGTTATGAGTTCGCTCTTCACTCTTGTTTTTTATTAGTTTTAGTAGTGTTTCATTTAACGTTTCTGCCTCCATCTCCGATTTCGGTTCCGATTCTGACAAACTAAATTTAAAATACCCGCTTCCGAATTCGGTGCCGATATAACCCCTTTCTGTTACATCCCTAGTGGATACTGTTGCGAGTGACTGTACCTACTTTATTTTATCCTCTCGACTTGTTTAATGCTTATCTAAAGAACATGGTTGAGTTGAAAGGATCCGTTCTGTATCCAAATCCATTTAAGAGGCATAGATAGCTTATCTAAATATCTCAGAAACCGTAGAAACAAGTGTTCGACTCGACTTTCTAAACGACTAATCCGAGATTACCTTTTTTAAATATTAAACTTAGCTTTATACCTGCTTGAAAATCTTAAGCTGTTTAATGGGCCCTGAGCATAATAAACGAGTTTGGTATACTTCGAAAGCTCTCCGAACTATTAATTAGGTTCTGTTTGAGACTTTTAGTTTAAATTTAGTTCTTTCTTAGAATTGTGAAGATTTATTCTTTTGTGTAACTTGCTTGTGCCAGCTGCTTCACCCGCATGAAAGAACGTTTTTCCATGTACACTTTGGATCCCCATTTCAACTCTTTGGAGGTGAATTTTGGAAAATCCTTGCTTGTTCTTTGTATATAGCAAGAAAAGAACCTCTGTGCAAAAAATCAGCTTTCTAGGTTTGGGCTGGGCGTTGATGAGTTCGGAAATGTTGAAACGGAAAAAGTTCGGGAGATTCCTGCACTGGATTCGTGCGGAAGAAACGTCCAGGTGTCACCATTGTGCGGACCGCCCGGAGGACACGGTGGAGCATATGTTGGTGTGCCCCGCCTGGGCAGAGCACCGCCGTGTTCTCGTAGGGGCGATCGGCGGTGGCGATCTCTCGCGCCGGGCCTTGGTACAGGCGGAGGAGGAAGAGGAGTGGCAGGCGGTCGCTTCCTTAAGCGAAGCAGTAATATTACCAAAGAAGGAGGCCGGACGTGCATGCACGAGGCAATGGCTCTCGCGCCTCAGCCGCCGGGATTCCGATCCCGATTTCCGGCCACAGAAGGCGTGGACTCGCGGACTGTGAGCAATGGGTAGCTCGCCGTCCGACCGTCCGGTAACCGTCCGGATCGAGTTCAAATAGCCGACGGCGCGTAGTGTTCCACGCGCGCCTTGGGGAGATGTCAGCAACCGTAGGGGCTCAGCAGGGCCTGGTGTGAAAGGCAACGAAGAACGGGGTATGTCATCGGACGAATTACCAACCGGAATTAAAAAAAAATAGATAGACCTAATTCGTATTATTTTATCCTCTCAATCATTTTTTGACGTAATAGGTGTTTAAAATCTACTGTCATCTAGTTGATTAACACGGAAATGATAAAAGTCAGTAAAAGTTTTGTTCCATCTTATAGCAGGAGAAGTTACTTGATGATTTTCCACCTAAAACCTATTTTTTAGTAAGTTTTATACCTACAAATAGATAAATTCAAAATCCTCATAAGAACTCTTCAAGGACAAAACTAATTGTTAAAACTCCGCAAAAATTTAAGATAGTCCGAGACTAATTGTTTGTTGATGGAAAATCCTAGTAAATCCGATGTCACCAATTTGGTCGTAAAGAATTTCTAAGTCTAAGCCCTGCCCCGATTAAGTCTGGGTCGGATTTCAGTCTGACTAAAACATCTGACGCAAACGGGTAGTGTCTGATCCTGTCTAAGTAAGGTAATCCCAGCTGTCAACTGTCAGATGTGAAGTCTGTTATAAATTTCAGATGATTCATTTCCCGACGACGTGCGGCTTAGGACGCAAAGAGGTGGTGGTTTGACATTTTTTATCATTCAATAAATATACTATAATGAGTCATTAGGGGCAATTTCCGTACTCTTAATTAACGTTTACTTCACGTCACTGTTACTCTGTCGACAACATCTCCAATTTCATTATAATCACGTATATTTTCCATGCTAATAAGATCAGAAGAAGACATTAATGAGTTTTCCTTTGTTCGTGGCGCACATTGAATGTGCCTAAGCCGTTTCGCTTGATGGTTACGTTCCAAGTTCACATTAAAATTTACGGAAATAAAAAAACGATTTGGTATAGTCCCGATTGATAAGAAGTACAAACTATATTTTCGATTCTATTTACCAAAGGGTGTGTCCACATCATGCGAATGCGCCACGAATGCGCTGCTAGCGACTCACACGCGAATGGCTCGTGCACTGCACGCGTGCAGTTACTGAAATTGTTTCGCGCTCTTTGGCGCAACTTAGGTAAGGTTAGCACAGTGGCGCACATTCTTCGCACACGCAGCTTGCGCACATGTAGTTCCATGTTTTAGCTGCACTTACTTCCCGCAGATATGTACAGTATGGAAGCAAACGGAACTGCATGCGCGTGAGCTGCACGCGCTTAGTGTGCAAACCTGGGTTGCGCTAAAGAGATACACAAAACAATCGCAGTAAGTGCATATGTGGAGTGCACGAGCAGACCGCTTGCTCGTCGCTAGCGGCGCATTCGCCAGATGTGGACACAAAAAAAAGCGGGGGATGTCATAAGATGACTTTCCTACCGAAAAAAAAACCTTTACAACAAAAATCAATGACCTGTCTGTCGTAAATAACATCAGTTCAACCCAATTCACCTGTTACAATATAAATGTTGAAGAACAGGAGACTCATGCGAATGATGATGTGACGCTTCATGTGAATGTGTCGAACACGTTGCTTCCGACATCGTTACTAACTTATGCATATTAAACTTAAGCGAAGTTTATATCACCCTATTATATTACCGTCTTTTGACGCGGCTTCAAGTGAAATTAATGCCTTTAGGTAATCCTCGGAAAGACGTGAGGTTATGTTCGAACGATGCTATAATTCTTATATTAAACCATTGGGTTAAACCTTTTTAGTGACGAAACTATATTCAAAAATGGAGAATGAACGGAATTTTTCGTTCGGTAGGTATAAGTAGGTATAATAATATGGACTCTTTTTTAGAAGATCATCTTAAGCGACAGTTTGCGTTTTTTGGCAGTTTCCTATCTATAATTGAAAAGTATTATGATTATTTATCATTCTAAAAAATATAACTAAAGTTGCTATAACATATTTTCATAAATTATACTTTTAAATATGGAAGCGAAATTCCTGCAAAAAACGCAAATTGTCGCTTACGAAGTTCTTTCTGAAATGCTTCGATATATACTTAAAAGAGTGAAATCATTTGGTATATGTATATTATATATGTTAATGTACACACGGTGACTTTGATAGCGTAGCAGGGCACACTAACATGATAAATGTGTGCGTAAACGCTAGCGCGTGAAACACAACAGGTATTATCGTTGTGTGATACAAAGTAACTCGTTTCTACACTCACACTCTTGAAAAAAAAAAATAGTAGCCGTCTAAGTTACACGACTATGAAAATACAGCAAAAATTGGCTACTGTTATTAATGGCGCTGTGGCGCAATGCGTATGATACTTAACTGACGAGTAAGAGGTCCCAAGTTCGATTCCAATCGTCTGATGTAACAAAAAGTTTGCTTGTTTTTATTTTCTTTTTGATTTACCCCTGTTTTTTTTTTAATAGTAATGTTATAGTTACTCTCATAATAATTAAAATATTTTGAAAATATTGTGACAAAGAAAACTGCGATAACGATCCAACTATGTTTATTACAACTTATTAATTACATACATTAAACGGAATGGTCACAATTAACGAATCTGTTCATGATTATCTTTAATACAATATATAAAGTGAAAATATTCTAAGTCAGACAAGGATGGACGTCACTTTTTTAAGTTTTTTATTAGTGACATAAATCAACATGTTATCAAGAATGAATAATGATAGATATCGCAACTCTTGATCTCAATAACAATAACATCATGTCACATAATAACAACAACAGTATAATTACCTACAGCTTACTTCTTAGTCTTTTTTTTTACTTATAACATATCAATCAACATGTTTTAAAAAATGAACTATGATAGGTATCGTAACTCTTGATTTCAATAACAATAACATGATAAAAACAACAACAACAAAAACAGCATACAGTAATACAGCTTTTTAAAAATATTTATAATTGGATTCAATTTAAATCAAAATTAATATCTAATTGGTGCACCTTCATTGTCGATTACTTCTTGTAACCTCGTTCTCATGCTAGCCACCAAATTTTCACACAGGTCAGTGCCGCGAAACGATTCCCACATGGATGACACTAAATTATCTAAATTACGTTTAGATCTCACATCAGATGAATCCCAGTTGAGCACCATGTGACCCCATAGATTTTCTATGGGGTTCAAATCGGGACTTTTAGACGGCCATTCAATAACAGTCAAGTTTTCTTGGACACTTAACCAGTCTTGCACCATTCGTGCGCGGTGCACCGAGCAGTTATCGTGCACGAAGTAAATATGCTCGTCCGGGTATGCCACGCGCACGGTAGGCAACATAACATTTTGCAAGATGTCCAAGTAACCTTGACTGGTATTGCGACCCCCTACCTCCACTAACTCACCGGGACCCATCGATGACATCCAGCCCCAATAACCTAACGTAATGCGACCACTAGACCTGCATGGGAGAATATTTTTCTGATGGTAACGTTCTCCATCTTTTCTCCATAATATTTTACGCCCATCCTTATCTGACTTAAAACACTTTTCATCACTAAATATAACTATGTTATTGCACCAATCAAAATCTATAAATTTTCTTGCATACCGCATCCTTTCTTCCTTATGCAACGCCGTCAGTAAAATTTTTTTCGCAGGCTTGCGACATTTAATTTTTGCTGCTCGTAAGTGGCGTCGAACAATTGTCATAGACACGTCGTGCATAATCGCAGTGTTTCTTGTTGTAGCAAAGCCGTCAGCGCTATACGTAGCAACAATATTTCGATGCAGTGGGTTGGCACCCGTATATGCAATTGCTTTTGGACCCGGACGTTTGGCATCGATTGTCCCTTCAGCTGTATATCTATGCACCCAAAACTGCACAGTTTTCCTCTGTAAACAATCACAAAATTACGTTAAAACCTAACAAATATCAACAATGTTAAATTATTTCGCATTATGTTAAGTTTGGATTTGTTACTTACCGGTAGCATTAGTCTCCTCGAAATTTCACTTATGGATACATTTTGTTTATATAATACTACTATCTCAGCCCTCAAAAGTGTAGACAAATGAGACATGTTAATTATTACTTGTAAAAAGTATCACTTTCCACAACGATTAATTATTTTTTGTCTCGGAGTAAGTTGTAGAACACACGATCGTGATAGGCAAAAGCGTTATGCCAGGTTAACTTATTATCCGACTCATTTCTTAGTAAATAACTAATAAAGTGGGTAGATGATAATATTCATACACTTAGTTTTTAAAGCAAATATTCTAAGTTTTAGCTTTAATAAACTTCGTTATCATTATACTACAATAAAATAGAAAATAATGTTTTGTCAATGGCTAGGATCGAACTCGATACACCTTTAACGGCAAGCAAGCACTTGATAATCAGTGCTAATTTTCCATCTAATGAACGAAGCGAATTTTTTTTATCTAATTCGTAGCAAACACATATACAAATATGTGTGTGTGTATATCGAGTAGTAAACGAGTTTTATTTTGTTTGCGAGTTGAGCTGGAGACATATTATTTGAATAGATGAATTATTGTGGGATGGCACGCTCGGTTTTACTTCTGTTTGTATTGATACCCACAGCTACTTGATTATTGTGAACATTATTGCTGATTACCTACCCATATCATCAAAATTACTTTCCAAAGATTAAGTGTAAGTGTTTGATGCTAATTTAAATAACTATAATAATTTCATAAGTGAATGTTTGCGAAAATAAAAAAAAAAAGTTGACAATGAAAGGATTGTCAACTATTAATAATAACGTATTGTTATATTACGTAAATGATATATATATATATATTATAAAATTATTTATATTACAAGTTATATACAAAAATTTCGTTAATTAATTTCGTAAATATACATAGTTTATATGTATAAAATTACAAAAATATATTTCGAATATTCTAATTATTACGAGAATAACCATAACATTACTATTAAAAAAAAACATGAGTAAAACAAAAAGAAAATAACAGATAATTGGAATCGAACTTGGGACCTCTTACTCGTCAGTTAAGTATCATACGCATTGCGCCACAGCGCCATTAATAACAGTAGCCAATTTTTGCTGTATTTTCATAGTCGTGTAACTTAGACGGCTACTATTTTTTTTTTCAAGAGTGTGAGTGTAGAAACGAGTTACTTTGTATCACACAACGATAATACCTGTTGTGTTTCACGCGCTAGCGTTTACGCACACATTTATCATGTTAGTGTGCCCTGCTACGCTATCAAAGTCACCGTGTACTAGTGAAAAAGTGATCACTTTTTTGCACACTTTTTCAGGTTATATAACTTTATGCCTTTAACTCATAAACAACGCCCCTTTACAGTTTTAACGTTTAGGCGGTTGAACTGTAATTAATGTTAACGCAAATCGTCAAATCGAACACCTAAATATAGCAGATTAATGTTGTAACAAACATTAAACGGTGTTCTTATATTGGTTTTCGTTTATTAGTCTTCGCATAACAAAGACCGAAATAAACGTACAATAAAAGTCTATCCACGTTAAAATGTGGTTGCCATGGGTATTCGCTACAATGCGTAGGACTAAGAAATATGTATTGGCCGCATTTTCAAAGTTAATTACAAGGTGTTTTCAATAACAACAGAATTCACTGGAAGAATCAGTATAATATTTGTTCTTTGAGCGATATTTTTAGTAGATTTTATACTTAGCTCCTGAACAACATACGGAACTTCTATAGGTATATTTAAGGGGTGACCAGATGGTTACAAACTAACGTCCCAACCAAGGTGACCTTGGTTTATGAGTTTGGTTTGTGTTGCGGCTATATGGATGTAAACCATGCGCCAACACGTTTGGTGGTTCGGAAAACGTGCCTCCCACCCAAGGGCGTTGAAGGTCATGGATTACAACTGCTGCCTACAGGGATTCAAACTAGCAAGGTCACCTTGGTTGGGACGTTGGTTTGCAACCGTCTCCTCGTCGTTCTTTAAGTTCCGTAATTTATGATCCTTCGTTCCGGCTGAGCAGTCCACTCACGTCTGTAAATTGGTCATTCCGGCTGTTTCTTTTATAACCCAAGTGCATAATGCTTAAAAATGTAGTATCACGCCGTGTAGCATTTTCTACCTGACGTGAATAATCTCAGCTGGCGACTCATGATGGAACTGGTATAGCTATCAAAAACAAAAACCTCACGGACACAATGCGCTTCTATAAATCAAATATATGCATTTAGCGCTTCCGAAAACCAGACCTCATCGGGCATTCTGGACCGGAATTCCTAATGGTGTAGAAGGCTGGCTACGTTACGCGCACAAATCGAAAATATTTATAGCTTTTCATTCGAACGGACCTCGCACGTAATGGAGTAATGAAATGCAACCGGGCTGCTTTGTACTGAAGCTTAACAAATCGTGTACCCGCTGCCAATCATGTATGCGAGTAAGAATCACATGCGATATGCATTTAAGATTACCACAGAAATCTACCCTTTCGAAGCCTTAATAATAAGATTTTTGTGACGATTACCCATTATAGCCTGTTTCACTATATTTCTCAGGATAAGCATATTCCACACAAACTAAAAGCTTTTTGAAACTGGGACTTATCGACATTCTTTTTGTATTGTTGGTTGACTTGTGCTATCTCATCTGATGGAAAGCTACTATGTAGTCGAAGATGAGTTCGATTGCTTAGAAGTAACCTGTTCAGTCTTGACTTAAAGATTCCCAGGTTGTAGTTATCAGGAAATACAGACTGGCAAAGAATTCGACTCCTTAGCACAATTAATGTGTTCCCAAAACGTTTTGTGCGTTTAGGTACGATGTCCACCATGTACCAGTAGTGCATTGCGGTACACCTGGTGGTCCAATGATGTGGATCAGGCTTGGCGGAATTAGGCTATGCAATTCCGGCGCACACTTCCCGAATTGCAACAAAGAAAATCGACAGGTTAGCAACTCGGCATCAATGTTCAAGACTTTGAAGCCTTGACTCGACGAGTGCATCACTGCCAATGATCCTCTTGGCTCGCTTCTCAATCGACTCAAGTGCATTAAGCTGGTATCGGTCACATCCATCCCAAAGATGAGAGCAGTACTCGATGAACGATCAGACTTGCACTTGATAAAGTTTGAGCAGCTGTTGCGGCGTGAAGTACCGTCTGACCTTTGCAAGGATTCCCAACTTTTTTGCAGCTAGTTCAGTCTTTGCTTCGATGTTAATATAATTCCCAAAGTTGAGAGTCGATGTCAACGTAAAACCAAGAAGATCAAGGTGGTCGGTTATCGGTACGGTTACACCCCGGAAAGTTGGAGCAGGGCTGAAATGACTTATTTTAGCGGAAAAGAGAAGTAACGTAGAAGTGGAATGAACAACACCAAGAGTTACCTGTCAAACGAAGCAAAAACGAAGAAATTCAATATAATTATCTATACTAATATTATAAAGAGGTAAAGTTAGTTTTTTTTGTTTGTAGAAGGTAATCTGTGAAAGTACTGTTCCGATTGCAAAAAATTTTTCACCGGTAGAAAGCTGTTTTATTTCCGTGTGACAAAGGCTATATTTTATGTACGTGAGCGATGCTGCGGGCAAAAGCTAGTTTAGAATAATGGAGTTAGGTGATGGTGTAACTGTATTGATTTATATTTATACTACCTTCATGTCATGCTAAGATGTCAAGATGGATAACGGTTATTTACTGTATAATAATTATCAAAGTTCCTATGACTGGTGTGTAGGGAAAGGGTTTTATGAAGAAAAGCATAGAAAGACAAGACTTAGTATTTATTTCAAGTAGGCTTGTTAGTTTATCGAATAAACTACTGGCTTGAAACTATGTCTTGGGTCATTTTATAATAGTAAGGTAAAGAATCAGAATAAGTATTCTATAATACCGTATAAAATACTTAAAAACAAAAGGCATAGTAAGCCCACACTGGCCCAGAATTTTTTAACTTACGTGAACTTTGGTGGTTTGTAACGGTTTATTGCTGGATCACAAGTGTCTCTTCTTTTTGTTCAGAAACTTTTTTTCTAAATTTAAACTGTCCACGGGTGGGTTGATACTTTTTTTTAACGTCAAATAACAATATTCGGCCACCTTACACCAATCACAGATTATCATAAGTTAACTTATTTTATAAATCTTTAAATACAGTTTTTATATAGTTAAACAGCTTTAAAACAGTAAGTACAAGATCATTTAGGCAATTTTACAACACTTGATTTGGATGTTTTAGTTCTTATTTAAACTAATATAATACCGACTGACAGTACTGTATTAATCGACTCGAACAACTTATTAAATTAAAGTAGCAATATAAAATCCAAGATATGTCTCGATGATCGTCAATAATTATGTAATAATTTAGAGGATTTTCACCAATACGTCTTTTTACAATTATTGAATGTTGTCTGGCAACCATGCTGAACTGGACCTATTTTAGCGCAGCCGTGAGGCACACAATTGTATATTTTTATTTTTTTGGTTCTCTTTTGTTTGGTTTAGTTTTTACATACATTGTTTGTGTGCCTTGCGTTGTGACAAAATAAATTCATTTTCTTTCTTTCTTTCTTACTAACAAGTTTAGCGTTTTATATTTGTACACACAACAACACTTACCTTGGTAGGTACTTCTTACATTTGATTCGAGCTTCATAAATGTTACCAATGTATAAAATATAACAAACAATATTCGTAAAATATTTAAATTCGTGATTTAACTACGTCATACATACATTCGTCATTATATATATCATATGCTTAATAAAAATAATAATTTATAAATATCCAGTACGTATTTTCTTGTTTCAGAATAACGTGAAATATTGGCTTGTATGAAGCGAGCAAGCGTAATTAAATATGGAGTGTGCATTAATTATAACCAACATAAAGCAATATTCTTATTTAAGTCAACCATTTTTATTAGAAACGAAGCTGGTGTTTATCTGGAAAAATATACAATTTTATTTATTTATATACATATACTATCAGTCAACCTTTGGGTTATAAGAGACAACACTGTGGTAGGTGTGCACAATAAATAGATAAATATCAAGTGGAATGTAGTATGATTAAATTAAGTTACAATAATAAAATAAAATACTTATATATGCTAATATTATAAACTAATAAATACATTATAATTAGGAGAACTTAAAAATAACAATTATGATGAAGACTTCAAGTAGTAAGTCCGAATTTTACGCTTGAAGGAAAATTTACTTTCAGGTTTTTTGATGTCAGGGGAAGCACATTCCAGAGTTTTATGGTAGAGACAACGTAAGAATTAGCCGTAAACCCAGAACGGTGAGAAGACAATATTTTTATTTAAGTCAACCATTATTATTAGAAACGAAGCTTTTTTTTTTTTTTTTTTTTTTTCGGTGGGAAAATCATCTTATGACATCCCCCGCCCTTGGGCGGGGCGGGAGATAGTGTCAGACTTTTACTGACTAAAAACCCACTCCTGTTCCTTCGTTGCCTTCGTCCCAAGACCCCGGGTTTCGCTTTCACACTACCCAAGGCCCCAATAGGCTTCGACCCTGCTGGGCCCCTACGATTTGCTGACATCTCCCTGAGGCGCGCGTGGAACAATACGCGCCGTCGACGACTTAGACTCGGTCCGGACGGTTACCGGACGGTCGGACGGCGGGCTACCCATTGCTCGCCGTCCGCAAGCCCGCGCCTACGGTGGCCGGAAATCGGGATCGGAATCCCGGCGGCGACTTGGGCGTGAGGAGCGTTGCCTCACGCGATCGGCCGCCTCCTTTGCTAGCATTACTGCTTCGCAGAAGGAAGCGACCGCCTGCCACTCCTCCTCGCTACGGACCATGGCCTGTACCAAGGCCCGACGCGAGAGATCGCCGCCGCCGATCGCCCCCACGAGGACACGGCGTTGCTCTGCCCAAGCGGGGCACACCTCCACCGTATGCTCCACCGTGTCCTCCGGGCGGTCCACACAGTGGCGACACCCGGGCGTCGCTTCCGCACGAATCCGGTGCAGGAACTTCCCGAACTTACCGTGTTCGGTGAGAACCTGCGTCATACGGTAGGTGAGGACGCCGTGAGGTCTTTCCAACCACGCCTCAAAGAGGGGACTTACCGCCATAATTGTGGCGTGCCCAGCACTGGGTCGCGACAGTCGCTGCCGCCATTTAGCCATGAGAACCCGCCGGAGCTCTGTCCGCCACGCTGCGATTTGTCGCGGCAGCGGAGTTTCGCCCCGGCGTTGCATCTCCATGCGCAGATCGTGCATGTGAGCAAGGTCTGTTGCCACCAGATCCCATGGTGGCTGGCAAGCAAGGAGGCTCGCCGCTTCGCGGGAAATCGTCCGGTATCCTCGCACCATCCGTATGGCCATGACCCTCTGGCATGCGTTCAGCCGGGCCGCCGGCTGCTTCCGCAGCGCTGGCGCCCATACCGGTGCGCCATAAAGGGCCATGGACCGAACGATTCCCGCGTAGAGCCTTCGGCAGGAGGCGTCTGGACCCCTCAGGTTGGGCAGGAGCCGCCCGAGGGCAGCCCCAGTCCGATTTAGTTTGGGAGCCAGACGTCGGAAGTGCTCCTCGAAATCCCACCGGCTGTCGAGAACGAGTCCCAGGTACTTCATCGTCGACCCGACGCCGATGTGGACTCCTCCTACCGTTAGTTGGGAACCCGGTGGTGGTGTGTTCCGAGGTCCGTGAAAGCACATGGCCTCGGACTTGTGCAATGCCACCTCGAGTCCCAACTCCTGGATCCTGCCCACGACTGTCGCAACCCCGCGTGTCGTTAGTTCGACCGCCGCCTGGTACGACTCTCCCCGCCCCAGGACCAGCGTGTCATCTGCGTAGCAGACCACGCTGATCCCGTCAGGGAGGTCGCCGCGCAGCACGTAGTCGTATCCGATGTTCCACAAGGGCGGCCCTAGTACCGATCCCTGCGGAACACCGCACGACATCTCCCGACGTTCCCACTCTCCCTGGTGACCAGGGTAGATAATGTACCTGTCTGACAGGTACGCCTCGACCACACGACAGAGGTAGTCGGGCGTCCGGTGATACCGGAGTGCCCTCCAAATGCTGCTCCAAGGCAGGGAGTTGAAGGCGTTAGCGATGTCCAACGACACCGCCACGACACACCTGCCCTGGGCCACTGCGTCCCCCGTCGTTAGAGCTCGCACGCGCATGATGGCGTCCACCGTGGACCGCCTCCTGCGAAAGCCGAACTGGCCGTCCGCCAGATCCGGCCCCACCCGTGTTAGGTGCGCGACGAGGCGGTCTGCAATTACTCTTTCAAAGAGCTTGCCCACCTCGTCAAGCAGCACAATTGGCCGGTACGCGGACGGAGAGTCCGCAGGGCGCCCCGGCTTCGCGATGAGGACCAGTTTCCCTGTCTTCCAGCGAAGTGGGAACTGGCCCCTCTCCATGCATGCGCTGAAGAGCCCTCTTAGTCGAGGCCCGAGAGCCTCCATGGCCAGGACCCAGGCCTTCCCAGGCAAGCCGTCGTCGGGTCCTGGGGCGGTATTTTTAGCATTAGAAACGAAGCTGGCATTTATCTGGAAAAATATACAATTTTACGATTTATTTCTTCTTTTTCCTACTAAAACTTAAAAAAAATAACAATGATTTTGAAGTGCTTTGAACACCTTATGCTTGATTTTATGAAAACAGGATCAGTAAGGTATTCCCTGTCAGAATATATACAACGCAGATTTCTTTTTCCATTATGTAATACAAGCTACAACGAGTGTATACCTAGTAGTTTTTTTTTAAGTCTAAAAGCAAACATTTGTCTTTTTGCGTTTATTTATAAGACACGTAGCCATGACGTCTACTTTCACGTCTAATTAGAACAATTTCTTCTCAGTAAAGTGAACATGAACGTGTTTATCTAGATCAAAATAACATACCTATACTTAATATATTTTACAACACACTTGCTCAGAAAGTGACTCTACTTGATTGTACCGCACTTATGTATATAATGGCGCTTGTAACCAAACTATGACTTTTTGATTACCATGATGTACTAGTGCGATAATGTGTTTAAAACCTTTTATTAAGCCTTTTTCAACTTTAAAAATTCAACATTAGGTTATTGCGTTCAATAATATAAAATAGTGTCTGACTTGCTTATTCCCTGCAATTTTGTGTTTAACTAAACCATTTCAACTTAACTATGATTAATAAATAAATTTTTCATCCAAATAAAAATAGTTTTTCTTTGTAGATTAGTAACCTCTAATTCCTACTTTTTATTAAAATTTCTCCTGTCTGTGTGTTCCTAATCTTTGAAATTCTCGGGTTTTCTCTGCATTACATATGTACAACATAATATGTAACATAATACTATAAGAACACATCATAAAAGAGTAGTATGTTCAGAAACGGCCACTGAATCTTTTTCCGTTATTTTTAAAATAGCTTATTTTCTCATATAAAATATACTATTTTGATGAATTCTTGACAAATCTTGACTGCGTAACTAGTATCTTTTTAGGTGCGTACGTAGATACCAATACTGATGCGCAATCAATATAGTGTGTTGATTCCCGTATTATTTTGTTTACTATTAGGATTAGATACTAATTTCTTAAAAAAAAAAAAAAACAATCTAAGTGCATTTTAGGAAAATTTCAGTGATTGTAACTTAATTTCCTAATTGCATGTGCATTATTCCAGTTACAGGTTGTATGTACATGTATTTTGTTATACATCTAAACCATCCTCCTCAATCACGCACAGAAAACCGTTCAGATGTTTTTGAGTTTATCGCTAACACACAGATGCGATGGGAGTTTTGTTATGTATAGTAAAAATAAGGATTTGTATTTTGTATAAATAAAGATTTACACTTCAAAAACACTCGTACATTTGTATACAAGGTTTTTACAAAAAATATACCGTACTTCACTCGCGGAATGATCTTGTTACCATATTTATTAAGCGTTGGGAACACAAATTAAATTCAAGTAGAACAAAATTTATTTATTTATTCTTCCCATCGCTTAGCAATGGAACAATTTATCATGTCTTAATGAAATGAGTTTCAAAGTTTACCGACGTACCTTTTAGGTATTGAGTAACATCCTTACGGCTGATCCACATGGGCTCTTGTTTTAGGTGGAAAATTATCAAAAACTTCCTACGCTCAGCACGTGGTTTAGTCAGTAAGTGCCTTAAACTTACTCCACTCAGAGCGGGAGAAACTAATTGAAATTTTCCACCTTCTTCTTGTTTTCGTGTCGATGACTCTAACTAAATTTGATCTGACCAGTATTTTCCACCTAAAAATAGTGCTCATCTACATTTCAAAAATGTACCTAGTATTGTACATACAGGCAATGGCATGTGACAGGCTATTAGAGCCTACTTAGCTGATGAGCTAAGTAGGCCTATATTAGTATGTTCCTAAGTAGACTTTATCGAATAGGTATATCAGATTACTTAAAAGATATAAAAACAACGTCAAACAAACAAGTAGTACCGATTCAGGCAAGGAAAAGTCATCTTATTGACTATATGAAGGAAATTAGTACTAAGCTTTTGACTGCTAGAATGTAAAAATAGAGCAGTCATATCATAAAAACTGAAAAAAATGGTTCAGTGCAAACAACACACAACGCAACTGGAGATGGGTTTCTACACGGTTAATACCAAAGTACCCAATTACGGAGTATTTACCCAGGTAAATACTTAAAAAACCACACAGATTTGAGTAGACCTGTCCAGTCAGTGCAAGCATTTGTCAGTATTCGTATAAAATGTACAGCTAAACTTCAGTCAATAAAGCAAAAATCGGGTGTTTGGGTGTTGAAAAAAATATAATTATGAAACTATCCAATCATTTTTATAAATTCGTCATTCCAACACGATTCCATTGTCATTTTGCTAAAAGTTCGTAATCTGCTAATTCATAATGATCGATGATCATTGAACGGTCTCGTATTAGAGTTGTAGTAGAATGACAATATCAAGCTTATTAAAACCAATGACTGCACAATGGCGTTCTAATGGTAGCTCACTGATCAAAGGAACTGTCAAAATTTTAGCAGATTGCCGCATACATCAGACATTAATTTATCAATATGTATGAGATTACCATTCTATACCACTTCTCTCAATGGAGTGTCAGTGGTTGAACATTGTAAAGTCATAATGACGCCATTATATTAGTAGATTAACAAACTTGTCAAAATCAACAATTAAGAAATCAATGATAGACTATTCTGACACTATTGTAATAGCAGACTTGAGGCCCTGATGGATAGCGATGATGCGGTCGACGATGGAGCGCACTTACCTAGAAGTAACCAATTCACTCTTGACTTAAAGATTCCCAGGTTGTAGCCATCAGGAAACACAGATTCCGGCAAGGAATTCCACGCTTTAGCTGTACGCACAATGATTGTGTTCCCAAAACTTATTGTGCGTGTAGGTGGGATGTCCACCATGTACCGGTGGCGCATTGCCGTCCGCCTGGTGGTCCGATAAATACCCTGTTTATATCCAAGTTTATACCCTTTTTGAAATACAATACAGTCTAAAAGATTATGCATTATTATTTTTATCCATCACTAGCGACCTGCCACAGCTTCGCATTCTACGCCTAAACTTTCTTCATAAACTACTAACTATAACTATTTACTTTGATATTGCTCGCTCTTGCATACAATACCTACTTGTATTTGAATAAATTGGTATTCTGCTGCATCTGTGTATTTTTCTCCATTCTGTATGTTGGTGAAAATTGTACGAAAATCCGTTAAGTAGTTTTTGAGTTCATCGCGTTTATACAGATAGAAAGAGGTGATGGGGAATTTGTTTTATAATAATTATGTAGGCGGTGTCGGAAGTCTGTCCACTCACGAGTGCGGTCGCTCCCTTCGCTAGCTTATAAGATCATATATAGAAGGAGGCGGCCGCCTGCCATTCCTCCTCGCTCTGGATCATGACCTGTACTGGGCCCGGCGCGAGTGGTCGTTGCTGCCGATCGTCCCCACGAGGACACGGCGGTTCTCCGCTCAAGCGGGCATACCTCCACTGTGTCGTCCGGCCGGTCCACACAATGGTGACCGGGTGTTTCTTTCACACGAAATGTAGGTACGCATGAAGGCCCATAAACAAATTCTGAATATCATTTTCCTCAAGTGCAGTAGCGGTGCTTTCACGTAGTTGCTACGTCGTAATGCAGCTTTTATGAGATAGGAAATCGTCATATGACTTCTTTCGTACTAAAGTGGAGCGAGAAGACGTGTCAGACTCTTACTGACTAAAACCCACCCGTGTCCTTTAGTTGCCTTTTGCGATCTAGGGCCAAGATTACTCAAGACAAACGTACGCTTCCACGAAGTCTCACAGTAATCGATTTTATTTTGAAAACTAGCTTTTGCCCACGGCTTCGCCCGCATACATAAAACATATCCTATGTCACTCAGGAATAAAACAACTTTTTATTGATGAAAAAATTATTGCAATCGGACAAGTGCTTTCAGAGATCACCTCCTACAAACAAGAAATACATAAAAACAAAACAATAAACTTTACCACTTTAATTAGTGTAGATATTCATTTACTTTTATCATCGTCTTATTATTTTCTATCCATATCAAATGAATACTTAGATAATAATCAATTAAATATTTCATAGAAGATCATTTATTCCATCAGTTTCTTTCAATTTTCATGAAGAATTATTTAGCTTGAAAAGCTGAGTATTCTTCAACTCATTCAACAATTCAACTAATTTCAATTTAATCTTTATTGAAAATTCAAAAATATATAGTTAAAACAATTTAATTTGTTTTTTATTTATATTTTAATTTGTCTTTTATATTTGAATAACTTTGTCTAGTCTCTTGGAAATTAATAATAATTAAGTAGGAATAATCTTTGTTTTTTTTTTTTAATCTATTCAAACCATACACCTCGCACCATCCAAAGTTTGTCTCTAAAAGATCGATTTTATGGATAACAACACTCCTATTTGCACCCTATTCATTTATATATTATTATGATGTACAATTATAAGTATTCGATCGATCTTTATATCAATCTTAGTTCAACGTCGGAAGTGCAAGGTAATGAATTAATATCTGTATAGAATTAATTTACCGATCAGCTGCGCAGTGTAAATAGGCCGACCAGGTATGGCCTAGTTACCAATGTGTGTGTAAGTAACAATGAGCGAACATACACATAATATCTACAAGATTGACTGCTAAAACAAGGTACATACCTCAAGAGGTACTGAACAACAAGCATGAATTTATTTTGGGTAAACTAGGGTAGACGC
Source organism: Mythimna pallens (assembly GCA_961205895.1). Lineage (NCBI taxonomy): Eukaryota > Metazoa > Arthropoda > Insecta > Lepidoptera > Noctuidae > Mythimna > Mythimna pallens. Next base: position 14,305,306 of record OY540830.1, on the reverse strand, counting down.
AACTGTTATTTATTTTTTTCCGTCAAGTAGTTCATTTCATAATAATCTAATAGACTGGGTCTTTCTGCGGCAAATATTCAAGAGAATTTCAAACTATTTGGACAAATGCAGCCTCAATTTCGTTTGGCATTTTTAAACCAAGGGCCATTACGTTAATAGTTAACGTTTGAAGATAAGCAGAAGTATAACTGTTCTGTTGTTGTATTGAGATAAACTAAACATTCACCGCAATATCATTTGTTTGTAAATTTGTTTGAACTAATGATCTAGTATCGTACTTCGTATAAGTCGTAAGATTCGGTCACGATGACCCAAAATAGACATGGAAAGAAATAAAAATTTTTTTACAAAAAAAATGCAACCGACTTCAATGTAAAAAAAAAAATACTGAAAAGTGCTTTAATTTCAAAAATTTAACTTTAAGTTTGGACCCTGTTGCCGATACCTGTGGGGTACTATTTTTTATATTTTAAAATTATATATTTTGTGATTTAAAAATGTAATTTATATGTGTTTATACTGAATAAAGAAAATATTCACAACTATCACACAACGCCGTCTAGTCCCAAGCTAAGCTTGTGTTATGGGTACTAGACAAACTGATAAACATACTTATATATTTCTAAATCCATACATATATAGATAAATTATAGCCAGACACAGAACAAATGATCGAGCTCATCACACATACATTTGTCCTGGGTAGGAACACCACCACCACCATTCCCACCACCACCACCATTCACCACACCATTTGTAAGGGCCACTAACCACTAGACCAACAGGCCAGTCATTTTGTTATCCGTAGTAAAAATGTGTTATCTATCTTTGAAGGAGAATCGATAGAGGAAAATGTCCTTTGTTCGACCAGTCATACGGTAAGTGTGTAAACACTACTATTCAAACTAAACGAAGTAACTATACATGTTTGTGGATGTTAACGGCTTTACTCACATTAGTTTGTGATTAAAGGCTCCGGTCTAGTCCGAAACTAGGCGGGTATTCCCTTTATATGTTCTTAGTGGTAATTTATATTGAAACTTGCTTAGTTATTTGGAGAGGAGTGATTTGTCGGTACCAAAGTTGTGAAAGTACCTGACATTTTCAAAATAAATCTAACGAACAATCAACTTCTGTCGCATTATTATCATGACAAGGAGGCTGCTCTCCGCAGCAATTTTCTACTTCAGTATAAAAATAAAAATACTATTTTTGAATAAAAAGGCATTCCTAAATACAACTTTATCTAATTAATGATAATGTTTATGAAATGAAATGCAGTGATTGTGAGTATTATAATATAACAAAAACACTGCAATCTCTGATATATGGTTCACACTTCACACCTATTGATAGATCAAACTTTTTTACCAATAATCATCAAATACCACTTTTATTAGTATTTTATGAAAATCAAGGAGCTAACTAGATAAAATAACGTACAATTTATTTTCCAAAATCCTTAGAACAACAAAACTGGTTTGTTTTAACGAGTGTTTAACCCCTGAAAGTTTTCTCAGCCACTGTAAGGGTATACTGCTGTATTAATATTCCATCTTAGCGGCTAAGTCTAAGTATCTCTTTCGTTTTGAGGCTGAAGAACTTTTTGCATGAGTAAACAAAAAAAAAGTTTTCAAAAATGAGAGTGCAGATAATGTCTGCTTTGGAAAAGTAGAAAAGTTCTCAGCTTAGAACGTGAGTTTAAATAATGATGGCAATATCAAATCAAACCTGCTCAGTATAATCTTGTGGAGATACATAGGCTGAAAATTTCAACGCTTTGAACCCTTCGACCCGACTCATCTAACATGCACGACACGCGACGCTTGACACTGAACTTTATTGAACCTAGTTTTATACTTAGTAATACAAGGCGTCAGGCCATTGAACTAATAAAATAAATGAATTATAATGCTACGAGTATAACCAAACTGTTCCCTAAAATTAAATTAAAATTAAACCTCTTTGTGGACAATTTAGCAAAACGGCAAATAAGGAAGCCTTTGTAAAATTTTATTTATGCAAATCAGTGCGTGGAGAATAAAGGTCGAATATAAATGGCCGGGAAAAGCTTCTTATCACTGGCGTAACTACCGAAGTACTAGGCGTGGCAGTGACCCGGGGCCCCCAAAACATGATTAGAAAATCCTTTATTGAACTAGCGAGTAATTCTCTCACCTTTGAAATTTAAATAAAGTTACAACACTGATTTAATTGTCATTTAAAAAACACAGAATATTTTCCGGAAGGTTTTAACTTCTATTCGCTTATTTCCTTTGTATTGTTTCTGTTGTTTATGCAGTGGTGCTGCAAAATGCCAAAATGAATGCTTATGGAATGCTTTGGACTCAGTGGAAAGGCGTGCAAAGAGGCTAATTTGGGATCCAAATTTGGTTAAGTCCAATCTACAAAGCCTCGAGCACAGGCGCAGGGTAGCCAGCCTTTCGATATTTTACAGGTTGCATTTTCGAGAGTGTGCGCGGAAATTGCATGACTTGATTCCCCCATCTCCTTTCCACCATCGGACAACCCGGCGTACGGCGGGTATCCACCCTTACTTTGTTGAAACTTCGACGGTCCGGACTAAGCATTTCGCTTCGTCATTTATGCCGCAAAATATTATTGCCACCCCAAATCCTTCAAACCAATACAAGAGATCCTACTCGATGGTCTGACTTCGAAAACTTTATATTTTTTTTTGGGTTATATGGATTCCCAAGTATTTCCAGTGATATTTTGTACGTATAGCAGTGCATTATTTATGATAAAGTAGTTTTGCTTTTTAAAATATGTATATAAATCTACATAATTATATATTAATAAAACCTAAACAGTTTTGGACCCAGTTTTTTTTTTGCCTGAGGGCCTTTGGTTAGGTAAGCAAAGGCTACACCACTGCATCTTATACTATCTTGTTTATATATACGTAGAATAAAAATTAGTGCCTTTTTTAGGTGGGAAATCATTCAATGATTTCTCCCGCTTGGGCGGAGCGAGAGGACGTGTCAGAGTTTTATTGACTAAAACCCACTCCTGTTTCTTCTTTGCCTTCATTCTAGGGCCCCGAGGTTCTCTTTCGCACAACTCATGGCCCCTGTAGGCTTCGACCCTGCTGGGCTCCTACGGTTTGCTGACATTTCTTTGAGGCACGCGTGGAACACTAAACGCTTTCGACGACTCGAGCTCGATCCGGATGGTTATCGGACGGCCGGACAGCGAGCTACCCATTGCTCGTCGACCGCAAGCCCACGTCTACGGTGGCTGGAAATCGGTTTTAGCCTTTCTTCGGCTTCGCAAAAGCAGGCGACCGCCTGCTATTCCTCCTTGCTCCAAACCAAAGCCTGAACCAGGGCCCGGCGCGAGAGCTCGTTGCCGTCGATCGCCCCCACTAGGACTCGGCGGTGCCTTGCCCAAGCGGGGCACACCTCTATCATACCGTATCCTCCGGGTGGTCCACACAATGGTGGCACGCGGGCGTTTCCGCACGAATCCGGTGCAGGAACTTCCCGAACTTACCATGTCCGGTGAGGACCTCGGATGTCATTGGCTCCGACGTGTTGTCCCTCCTGGTTAGACTTTTATTGATGACGTTAATTATCTCCGACGGAGAGTAATAGTACATGTTAGTGTTAAAGGTAAAATTCCTTTAGGTCGTCTAAATTGGACGATAGCCAATTTTTCATGGAGAAAAATGATCTGTTGTGAAAAAGCTTTGAAAGTGTTTTTGTACTATAAGTCTTGTTTATAGCCAGAAAACCTTATTAATGTCTAAAGCATAAAACGCGATATTTGTGTCCATGAATGGAATAAAGACAAAATGGTGCAAAATATAGGTAATTTACTGAAAATGCTTACATTTACTAGTTAAGATACTTAACATTCATAAATGTTACTTGCTAAATTAAAAATTGAAAGTATTCAATAATCCCGACAGCAAGGGTTTTTTTTAAGTTTTGAAAAACTGTAAAGAAATAACCAAAAATCAGTACATTTACTATTTTGATTATATAATATCATTTACACGTACAATTGCTTAATCACAGATTTGGTGCCAGCAACTGCATCAGACTGTTTGAAAAATGACTTGTTTGAACTTTTTGGTTTTATTCATAAAGACGAGTTTTTTTATCATTTTGTTTTTTATTCCCTACTTTTTGTGTAGGTACATTTTTGGAATAGTCTCCTCGAGACTTATTTTGAAAATCCACATAGAAACCTAATAATGATTTTCAATAGTACATTTTTGATACAAGTGCAGAAAGTTTGTCACTGCAGCCCTCGGCTCCATAACACACTCGCCTACGGCTCCTGCGAATTCCGCCTCGGTCGCAATGACAAATTTGCACGTGTATCAAACGACATTTTTCAATCCATTAACGAAGAAATACTTTCTCTGAAAATTACGACGCATTTTTGTTCATTTTGTAATGAAGAAAATTTTCCAAACTTGCCATACATTTTAGTATTGATTTAGAAGGCAACAAGTATTTTTTACAAAATCGCAATATCTTGTTCATGATACAACTTAAATTTTCATTACATACTAGATAGAACCTTAAAAATCTGGCCTCTCTACATTAAAAAAATAAATAATCACCGTTGACCGTTACGAAATAGGTATGAAAAAAGCCCTTATTGTGATAAATTTTTAAAAAACACGGGAGTGATATAGATGGCATATTGAATCTAATCGTAGTGCGATAAGAGTCAGTTTTCGAGGAAGTGTATTGAAAATATCTTTTTTTCACAATAATTATGGCGCCTGCTTGCCGCCATATTGATTTGTGACTACTCTCAAGTCTTTAAGGGGTGACCAGACGGTTGCAAACTAGCGTTCCATGGTTCCAACCAAAGTCACCTTGGTTGGAGCTTGGTTTGTGTATTTGGTTTGTGTTGCGGCTACATGGATGTAAACCACGCGTCAACACGTTCGCAAATCATTCACTGCGGTTGGGAAAACGCGCTCGCCAACCAAGGGAGTTGAAGGTCATGGATTACAAGTGCTGTCTACATGGATTGAAACTAGCAAGATCACCTTTGTTGGGACGTTGGATTGCAACCATCTGGTCGAACCTTTAGTGCCACTTGCACATTAAAGACAAATCGATTGGCGTAAGAATCAATAAAGTTGGTCCACGCGTTTGATCTTCAGAGCGACACAAAGAAACAATCAATAAACTGATAAACACAAAACCGTTCCTTTTATATCGCGCAGTCGGGTAAAAAGCTACTTGGCGCCAATTCTCATAAAAATACATAATATAGTTTCTGTTTATACAGTAGTTTGCGTTTAGGTCTTCGGCAAAAATGTCTGTAAAAAATCTATTTATCAAATATAGTTTTTTTTGGTGGGAAATTTTCAATAATTTCTTCCGTTCAAGGGCGGAGTCGAAGGGCGTGTCAGACTTTTACTGACTAAAATCCACTCCTATTTTTCTGCATTCCAGGACTCCAGGTTTCCCTTTCGGAATCGAATCCAATGCCACAGTCGGCTTCGGCTCTGCTGGGCACCTACCAATAATATATGGCAGACTTGTTATGAAAACTTACTGAAAAGTGCACAGATAGATTTTTTTTAAATAACTCGGTCCACCGTAATTGCACTAACTTTTCTTCCCACGCTGCATGTAACTTTGGCTCACTTATCAAAACCTGGAAAGTGGAAACATTTGTTTCAATTACGATACGAGTGCCGTTTATTGAAAAAGTTGTAGATGAATTGTTGGGTAAGGGTTGGCCGGCGTTATTGATGGAACCAGAGCTCAAACGTAATGAAAGGAAACATAAATTTGAAAGTAACTTTGTCTATTTGTTTGTTACCTTTTCACGTCTAAATCACTGGACTAATTTTAAGGGTCGACTGGTAGCAAATGCCCAAGGTATTAACTCCCCTCTGTACTTTTGTATGCATAAAGTTTTAGAACTTGAATAAGAAATAGCAGACTTTTGTAGCGACCAAAACCGCTACGTCACCCGCTGCTACTTATGAGCGTGTCCACAGCAAAAAATCACGCCACCACTACGTCTTACTGTCGTAATTAGCAAAAAGGTCGACCAGACGGTTGCAAACTAGCGTTCCAACCGGGTTCCTTCTATTTGGCAGAATCTTGATACTCCGATTTTTATTTGGCATAACTCACATGGCATAATCTTATTTAATCGAATATTTTTAAGGCATAAAAATTATTTAGCATAACTTTTGTTTGGCAGAATATTTACGTGTCCGAATTTACAATGGCATACTTTTATCTTGGCAGAATTTTGTTTCGCATAATTACCTTTGCCATAATTAATATTATGCATAATTTTGTTTAGCATAACATTTATTTAGAGATACGATTATTTGGTATGGGTGCATATTTGAACATCAAAAATTAAAATAGATGTATCTTCTTGTAAAAATTAGTGTTCAAAACATCAAAAACTTATAATAAATGGAATAAAACTGATAATTTAAATAAAGTAAATTTATGCTGTCGAATGGTTAGATAACCTACGTGCAATGTATTTAAAATCGAATGGTCTGCAAAAGTGACATAGAATGTTCTAAATATAGCATGTATTGGTAGCATTTTCAATATTAAATTAAATTTGTGTCATAAAAAGTCAATACGTTGTGCTGCAAAATTTTGTGACAGAAACGAATCGCTGCGAAACCGACTTTACGCAGTCTTGTCTGCCCTACCCCTAGAGTGTAATTTAAACCCGCGTAGGCGCGGAGGGGTAGGGCGGCCCGCGAGCTGAGGAGCAGGTGGTTTGAAGGCCCGCCACCGCGGCTGAGGCTGCGGTGGTGAGCGTTAAAACCATCTGTGACGATAAGCTCGCGTGGCGCCGCCCAAACCCCGCAGCGCCGGAGCCGTGACAGAAACAATGCTTGCTGCATGTTGCATGCCTGCTTGCATGCTGCATGCCTGCTGCATGTTGCATGCCTGCTTGCATGCTGCATGTTGCATGCCTGCTTGCATGTTGTATGCCTGTTTGCATGCTACATGCATCCAAGCCGACAATATTTTTGTAATTAGCATTTAGGTTAGCGTTTTGATATTAGTAGTAATATCACGGTGAAAAAAATCAGTTCTGCCTTTTAATGACTATCGATATAAAATGTATGCCAAAAAACGATTCTGACTGTGAATTTTCTGCGATATGATGGTTCTGCTTTTTAATTATTATGGATATAAACATTATGCCTAAAGATGATTCTGACTAACAAAATTATGAGTTTTGAATGTATGGCAACTGAGTGTATGCGAAATGATTTTCTGCGAAATGAAGTTTATGCTATCCGTTGTTATGCAAAACAATATTATGACGTAAAAAGTTCTGCTATAAAAGGTAGACCCGTTCCAACCAAGGACACCTTGGTTAGAGCTTGGTTTGTGCGTTGGGTTTGTGTTACGGCTACATGGAAGTAAACCACGTGCAAACACGTTCGGTGGTTGGGAAAACGCGCCTCCCAACCAAGGGCGTTGAAGGTCATGGATTACATCTGCTGTCTACACGGATTGAAACTAGCAAGGTTACCTTAGTTGGGACGTTGGTTTGTAACCGTCTGGTCACCCCTTTAATGTATATGTGATTTTTTGTATAAAAGCCTTGTTTAGGTATGACAAGGTAGGTATGCTGGTGGTCAGGATACCCTTTATAGCCGTGGGTGCTGGCTGTATGGCTCGCTGCTCGCAAGCATGAGGAAGTGATGATGACGTCACGAAGTAGGGGCTGCACAAAGGCTGCGTTCACGTTCTTTGCCCGAGAGTCACCAGTTTGGAGGTATGCGGAACAGAGAGTAAAGTCCCGCAAAAAAGGGATGAACCTCCGGCCGGACGGGTGTTATGTTTAATGGGCAACTGCTCGATAGATGATTTCGGGCTGTTCTATATGTTCAAATCGTGCGGAGAACTTTAATTGTCCGATGCAGGATTAGTTCTTATGTGACGCCATAGATGTCGCTACACTTTTTATAGCGAGGATATTTTAGATAACCAAAGCGGCTACAAGCATAGCATAGCATAATCCGTGGTGATGAAATAAATTACAGAAATTAATGCGCCTGGCTGGGTTGGAACCCACGGCCTTACAATTCGTAAATCGGAGCCGTTATCACTGGGCCACCACTGTTTACCAAAGCGGCTGGCAGAAGCTAATTTTCTTTACTCAAATATTCATAGTAATATTGTATAGGTTTGTATGTACGACTGAACGGATTAGAATACGGATAGATCATATCCTAGAATAGCACATAGGATTGTTTTTATATACGAGAGTATATTCTCTTGGAAAATTTTCTACTTAAGCCGCTGACAGAAGCTTCTTTGCTTGCCAGCTACCATGAGGCAACAATCCTTGCACGCATGCATGATTTGCGTGTGGCACACCATAATTATGGCTGTAAGTCTCCTCTTTGAGGAGTGACTGGAAGGACGTCACGGCATCCTTATTTTCCGCATGACGCAGGTCCTCACCGGACATGGTAAGTTCGGGAAGTTTCTACACTGGATTCGTGCGAACGAAACGCCCGTGTGTCACCGTTGTGTGAACTGTTCGGAGGACACGGTGGGGCCTACATTAGAGGTGTGCCCCGCTTGGGCAGAGCACTTTATGTGTCTTCGTGGGGGCGATCAGTGGCAACGACCTCTCGCTCCGGTCGCAGGTATACCACCGTATTTCGGAGAGAGGAGGAATAGCAGGCGGTTGCCTCCTTCTGTGAAACAGTTATGCTAGCGAAGGAGGCTGCCGGTAACCGACCGGACCGAATCCAAATTGTTGACGGCGCGTAGTGTTCCACTCGCGTCTCAAGGAGATATCAGCAAAACCGTCGGGGGCCCAGCAGGGTCTAAGCCTACTAGGACCATGAGACGTACGAAAGAGAACCCCGAGGCCCTGGAACGAAGGCAAAGAAGGAACATAGGAGTGGGTTTTAGTCAGTAAAAGTCTGACACGCCCTCCCGCTCTGCACAAGAGCGAGAGAAGTCATTGGATGATTTCTCAACAAAACTTTAAATTTTTAAACAAAAATTTAAGCTTCTTATACATCCTGTCAAAACTCTTGTCAGCAAATAGCTGTCCATCTAAAACTAAATTTTAATGAGAGTACCAATCCAGTCCACATAATTTTTCTACCAGTTCATGTTTGTAGGGTATCTTTAAGGCGTATTATTTAGTTCTTTGAACATCTAGCCGGAGTAAAATGCACACATACTCCGGCCAGCTGCGCCCGGATAGAGACCTGCTGAACTTTAAATCCATTTTCTTTGCGAAATATTGATTGATTAACCTAAGCTATGTTCATTCTGAAGAACACTATTTTTTTGTGCAAACATAAAAACCCGTTGAAAAGAGTAGGGTTAACAAGTGAAAAAATATCATGTTGTTGAATATTTTTTTTTAGACAAAAGTATTAATCGCACGTAAAAATCAAAGTTGATAATGTTAAACATACTTATATTTTTTTCAAATCTATCAACCCGGCTGTTACCGAGGAGGTCAGTTCAGAAAATGACAGTTTTATGGCACTGCTCGGGCGCTAGGGCCTTAAGCAGGCAACCTTCACATCACCTAGACGTAGCCGTATGAGTGTTGTTCAAACATTCTTTTAACATTTTATTAAAGTTTCCGTAAGTTCACATTGTTCTTTAGTTCGTATGAGCTTTATAACTTATAAAGTCAAACTAAGTAATTTTATAAAGAAACTTGTTCGGAACTCTAAAAACTCTTTTTGGTACGCTAGCATTTTTAATGTTAGGTAACTTTTACATGTGGTTTTCTAAAAGTTATATCTATATTTTTAGTTCATTCGAATAAATATAGGAACGGATTATTAGACTCGTGAAATCGGTAGTTCCGTCTCATTCGGACCACACACCATGCCTAGTGGCAAGTGGCCCGAATGAGACGGAACTACCGGTACGCGGACTACCGTACTGCGTATGCACACGATACTTAACATTCATTCATATACGACGGCTTAACTGTTGCGTTCCGATATTATTCGATTTCAAGAAAGCAATAATCACTGATAATTATCGCTTTATTAGTACGCACATTAAAATATATCTCTAAGCTAAGCTTAAAAAAGAAATAAAAAAAATGCAAATTTTCAGATACGATAGTTTACTTAGGCACAGTCGATTTTATTAGGAACGTACTCCTTATTTTAACATTCCCAGCGCAACATTGTGTAAACACGCAATTTTTCTGGAGATCACTTACCCGTTAAACAGTCATTTTTCCTCGGTTTTTTATCGGAATTAAACATATTGGAAAACAAAAATAATTTCAAAGGTTAAAGGTAAATGGGTGTCGTTAATCAAAAAGGAAGTGTTTTGAAATCAGATAAACATTGCCGTGTAGGTAAATGTGGGTTATTTGTAGAGAGAATTGATTTATAGCCATCATTTCTCTAGCACACGAACTGTAAATGACTTCCCTCTGCACGAACAAATACAAACCTTCACAAAGTCACAACTCCATATACATAACATTCACAGGAGTCTTGTGTGTGGAGTTGTGACATGTGTCTGTACACATGAAAGTGCTGTTCTCGCTTTTAACTTCTTGGCTTTTGATTTGACTGATTACTTCCTACTGACTACCTTCTGATGTAACTTATGATATATAAAACCGCGTGAGAGTTCTGGTACCCATAACACGAGTTAAATGTTTCCTTGGGCTGACAGTAACTATTGTTAGGTACTTTCGAATATGTCTTCGTGTTGTTTGTAAAAAATGTTTAGTTTAATAAATTATTCTATTATTGTTTATATTATTATCGTTTATTTATTTTTATTATTATTGTGCAGCAATTTTTTATATTATTGTTAATATTATGTTTGCCATCATCGATGAGCTATTTTCGTCTATTTAAATTTTGTTTTTAGATTTTTATATCTAGGTACTAATATATTTGTATATATCGTTCGTTTGGAAGAATACTGTTGCAACTCAAAACAGGTATTTTTTTTAACAGAGCTGATTGAAGTTTGCTGTTATTTCAAATTTGTATAACTTTTAATCTATTGTTTTTTTTTTGGTGAAAATGAAACAAAAACATTGAAAATTTATTGTAATATTTATTTAACAAACACCTGTTCCGATTTTAACTTTCACGTGGAACTAAACTTATAAAAAAATAAAAGATCTTCGACATACTACAGAACGTCTTTGGTAATTTTATGACGTATAGTGACTCATTTTCGTAATGATACGTTTAATGGCACATATTTATTTCATCATCAATGACGTTTCTTGCAATAATTCAGCACAAACATAACAATTTTCTTAAGAATATAGTCACATTTGGGTCTAAGACATTCTACGCATTAATATTCATAATGATATGGTCATAACGCGAATTCGGCCGTTAATGAACCAAAATAAGCAATACATCAAAACATAGAATAAAGACATACAATGTCATATTTAGTCTTATGACAAATAAAACCACCTAGAAAACAACCTTAAAAAACATACAAATATTAGAAAACGAATCACCTTAATTATCTAAATACTAACTTTAAACTTTAATGACCTCTCTAGTAAAATTTAATTTGGCTATTATCACAGTAGTTGCCAAATCACCACCTCAACAGCTACGCTTATATAAGTACTTCCCTTAACGACCTCCTGTTTCTTGTAGTATAAAATATTAATATTATAACTAAGCCATTTGCATTTAGAAAAAAAAAACTTTTTCATAAAATATTCATTAATACAAAGGTAAACTTAAAACATACAAATAACAATAATAAATGAGATCAACTGTTAAGTTTTAATAGACAAATCAACAAAAAAAATCAAACACTGAAATTACCTACATTCTAAAGGTTTTCATAGAATAGTAACATTTAGGAATAGTATTTTTTCTTAAGAGTTCTAGCAGTCCTTTTCTCTTTTTTTCACAAACTGTCATCTTTTTTGTATACGCTTTTGTCAATAAAATGCTATTTTGCTTATTTCTTGTTCTTCCTACCTTATCTACAACAACCTTTTTGAAATGTTCTTGTTCGTAGGAAGTTTTGTATAAGAAGGTGTAATTTTGGATATCATCCAATTCTACATTTAAAATTTTTATGTCTGTTAATTTCACTGCTTCTTTATCAGAATTTTTTGAATGATTCTTTCCAATAGCTGTTGCTAAGCTTTTAACATCATAAAAGTCTGAATGAGACATTTCGTGGACTTTGTAGGGATTACCAGTTTACTTAGCAATTCTTATTATCTGAGTTTATTGACCTGGGGTAAATATTGCTCCCGATCTTAGGTTTCTTTGAATTTGCCGTTCTATTACCGAGTGGACGCCATCACCCTCATTCTGTGTGTGGCCTTTAATAAGAAATGGGTTATGGAATTTATAAAATTAAAGTGATGTACGGCATAAATGTACACTGCTATCAAATAGTGATTCTTTTGCTGCCCGCAGCAATTGTCTGAATAAAATATCAAATCCAACTTTGAATCCAGTATTCTAGACCTTTCCTCTAAACTTTCAATGTACTTCAGCACACAAGAGCCTATTTCAATTGACCCGCGCTTTGCTTCACCTTCATGCCATACATAAGAGCTCACATCTTTTGTTTTCAGATCGCAAATTGTAAAGTTGTAAAAGTTTAATTTAGAAACGTAATAAAATGTTGAAGTATCACCCTTTAGACAAGGCATAGCAGCTTGCAGGTCATATACTGAAACTATACAATTGTCTGGAGTATACTTTTTATCTTCATCTTTCTGATCTTTTGCTAGTTGCTTCTCTTTTAGGTGTAATTCGTATTGAGTTTTCATAGTTTGTTTTTCTTCTTCAGTTGCATTTGTATAGTTTGCACAGTCTTCACACTGATCTTTCTTAGGTTGAAAGAATGACATATTATATTCGGTACAGAAAATATTGTAATACGCAAGATAGTTTCCGAATGTTTTATTGATAATTGTAATTTTATTGATAATTGTAATTACTAATTGTTCTTGTTTTTTTTTTTTTTTATATAGCTTCTTTTTTTTTAATGTGAATGTGAGAACACCGTGGACTTCGCGAATTCTTAGGTTACTTCCTATTACGACTCACTTTTTTTTTTTTTTTAAATATTATTATTTTTATTGTGCTTTTGGGTACAATATCGACTGGTCTACACTGTTCTTACATAATGTCTATTAATACTGTAATATGAAAATATTGTAAACAATCATTTTTTTAAAAGAGTAACCATGGAGTTTCTTGCCGGTTCTTCTCCATAGGAAACGACCAATTTGGAACCGTGCACTAGCTTCTGACGTTTTATAAGTGCCCATGTAGGCCTATGTGAAATAAAAATTTTTTGACTTTTTGACTTTGACTTTGACTTTGAATGGTACGCCGGCAGCCTGACAACCAACAACATAGTTTCGATGCAAATCTGTATAGTTTCTGTTTCTGTATCAGTGTCCGAACTGCTAGATTCTGAACTATCTGATGAGTCTGAAGAAGAACTTGAATTTGATGAACTCGGTGGAATATATTTAACTATTTTAGAAGTACTTGGTTGAGTATCATTAAAAGTTAATTGAAATCATGGTATCGAATTTACTATGGCTCCGGTTTACTTTATATTTTTTGCGATTCTCTTTTGAGAAAGAATAACGACTCTGATCAGAATCTGAATAAGTATCAATAGAATTTATTTAGTTTGGGTCCTTAACACTGTCATCCAATCATTAATCTTGTATTTGTAAATTATCGCAATCCGTAAACTTGTTATCTTGACACGGTAATGGTGATAGTACTTCGCGTTCTATAGAATTTTCTTCATTTTGTGCGTAATTGACCTGTAATGAAAATTAGTAATTGAAATATAATCACATTAAAGTTGTAAAATAATTGATTAACACTCGAAAGCGTTAGAAACAATTATAATAATAGACATAAATCGTAGGTACTACTTGAATCGCACGCGCCGCCGACAAAGGGAAGAGCGATAAATAAAATCGTTCAAAGCAGCTCTCAAGTGTTATGGTACCTATGACATAAACTAGCCTGCACGCTACAATTACAAACAAATCCGCGCGCCTATTGTGTTGCCTAATCAAAATCTTTTCGCTGCGTATGTAATATAAAATTTTGCAAGCTTATCTAGGATAAAACAAAAGAATACTTACATGGTCTTCTATCCCTTTAGTTTTTATAGGAATATTTATGTTTTGAAACATTTGTAGCGTTCGTCGATTTGCCACTGAAATAGTTAAACATTATTAAAGTCGATAGGTAAGTACTTTTATTATGACACCTTTTTGCACAAAGAAGCATTCATAGCTTAAATATTATTTTCACTTATTTTGTGAGATTGTTTGTTGATTTTTGTAGGTAAATAATTACATTGGTCAAAAAAGTATTAATTTTACACAACTTTAAATAATAATCATGCAAAATTACATAAAAACATCAAACAACAATAAGCACTGTTTTTTGTGAAATAGGGTATTAATTAAAAAAATGTACTTGATCTTTTAGGATATAGTGTCTTATTTAAAAACATAACAAAAACAACAAAGTCATAATTATCATTTAAACTGTCTTATTTAGAATAGTGACAAACGACTTTGTTTTATTTTGTATGTAATACAGTATTATTTGCTAATAAATACATTACACTCATACTTACTTTTTCTGGAATAAGGTTACAAAACAAAATGTGACACTAAAACTTTCACTATTTTTATAGAATAGTGAATCAACACAAAATAATACACTAAACTGGATAAAATTAAGCACACTGTCGTTGTGTTATTTCGTGTTATGACTATTTCCCTGAGAAAAAACGTGTCTTCGCCTCAAAAGTCATGTCACTACTGGTGAAACAACACTATCCAAAAGAAATGGCGACCAAAATCAACCAATGGCATAAAGTCTTTTCGTAGCGCCACACTTACAAGAAATGTGATACAAATATGATCTTTACTGAGTATATAGTATGGACTATTCTCTATCGCATGGTCTAATTAACTCGAAATTGTAGTATTTGGTAATAATACAGTATTCTTCCGAACGAGCGATATATTATTTCAATAGCACGTCTGTAGTTAATGTAGTGTAGTGTAAAACTTTGTTGTTCGGCGTTGTAACTTCTAAACGGTGTATTCTACGAAAAAAGTTTCGTCTACGAAATGAAGTGACGTGAACGAGGACGTGGTTGTTGCTCTGTAGGTTAAAACAGTCTTGAGATTTATCACTTCAAACATAGGACAATATTCCCAAAATGGTAATTTAAGTACGTGATAACGCAAGTGTCTCTATCTTCGGTGACAGGCCTAATAATTATTTCCAGCGCCATTATATAGTAAAAGGTGTTTTTAGACTTGCCAGAACCATACCACATCATTTTTGTAATCTAAAACGTATGAACACGTGAGTAAAACGACAACAGAATAGAGCGGTGGCGGTGCAAAATTTTGCATTTGTGGTGTGTGACTCGACTAAAAGGACTCATATTAGGTATTTTAATAGCATGTATAGCTTTATTGTGTAAAATGTGAAACACACCACAATATAAGTAAGTATTTGCTTTTATCAAAACTCAACGCTGCAAGCCCAAGTACACCTGCAAAAATTAGTACCTACCTAACCACCTTCACCTTGGGCACGCCATAATTATGGCGATAAGTCTCCTCTTTAAGGAGTGGCTGGAAAGGCAACACGGCGTCCTTACCTTCCGCATGACGCAGGTCCTCACCGGACATGGTAAGTTCGGGAGGTTCCTGCATCGGATTCGTGCGGAAGAAACGCCCGGGTGCCACCAATGTGTGGACCGCCCGGAGGACACGGTGGAGAACACGGTGGAGGTGTGCCCCGCTTGGGCAGAGCAACGCCGTGTCCTCGTGGGGGCGATTGGCGGCGGCGATCTCTCGCGCCGGGCCTTGGTACAGGCCATGGTCCGGAGCGAGGAGGAGTGGCAGGCGGTCGCCTCCTTCTGCGAAGCAGTAATGCTAGCAAAGGAGGCGGCCGATCGCGTGAGGCAACGGTCCTCACGCCCCAATCGCCGCCGGGATTCCGATCCCGATTTCCGGCCATCGTAGGCGCAGGCTTGCGGAGGGCGAGCAATGGGTGGTTCGCCGTCCGACCGTCCGGTAACCGTCCGGACCGAGCTCAAGTCTTCGACGGCGCGTGCTGTTCCACGCGCGCCTCAAGGAGATGTCAGCAACTGTAGGGGCCTAGCAGGGTCGAAGCCTACTGGGGCCAAGGGTCTGATTCTGAAAGGAAGACTCGGCCCTGGTACGAAAGGCAACGAAGGAACAGGAGTGGGTTTTTAGTCAGTAAAAGTCTGACACTAAAAAAAAACCACCTTCACCTAACTACCTTTTTTTTAAGGTGGAAAATCCAATGGCTTCTCCCGGTCGTCATGTCAGACTTTTACAATGCGTTTTAAATAAGAATAGGATCGATTGCTATGTTGTGACGTCACGTCATACTGTCAAATCACCAGACAATTTCTTGTGATTTGACAGTATGACGTGACAGCAAAATTGAAGAACTCAAAGATGAATGAAACTTTTTTCGTTCACAGTTCGTAAATAAGTAGAATTATAAAAATTTCTAGTTTTGCTCACCACAGTAATTCTTCGATTTGATAGTATGACGTGACGTCACAACATGGAAATTGATCCTATTCTTATTTTTTACGCATTGTACCTACTGCCTAAAACGACACCTGTGTTCTTCAGTTGCCCTTTGCGTTCCAGGACTACGGGTTTTCTTTTCAGAAAATCCCGCTGTCCTGGCGGGTATTGGCCCTGCTGGGCCCCTACGGTTTGCTGACAAAACTTATTACACACATAACAATAACAACGTTATATAAAGTAGTTCAAATTGTAAAAAGTACATTATTGTTATTTAATTTTGTCGGTACAAAACAATGCATGCTTGGAAAAGAAAACAATTGACATAATATAATCCTACTAAATTTTGTGATTTTTTACTTAAACAGATTATGCAATACGTCAATTTCTGTCACAATTCTTTGGTCAGCGAGTTTAATTTTTCTTTGAATATCTTTCCGCAAATTATAAACATGACTCATGAAGTAGTTAGGAAGAAACTGTTCTAAGCGGTATTTCTTAACGACCCTTGCGACAGTTGAACAGCCCCTCTAGCCAAGTTACAAACGTTTCGTGTCGAATTCCGTTCTCCTCGGTAAGGTAACGCCTCGGTGTCCGCAATTGTAGAAAACGATAAGTTGGTAGCCAAGTTGACGCGCCTGAGTCGCCCGCTCGTTCTACAATGTCGTTTTACAATAACAAAGGATGTAGCGTTGAACATTGTAGAAATGATAACAATTCATTCTATCATTTTGAACGATGTGAAAATTGCTTTTTTTTTTCGGTGGGTAAATCATCTTATGACATCCCTTATTGACTAAAAACCCACTCCAGTTCCTTTGTTGGCTTTCGTACTAGGGCCGAGCCTTCCTTTCAGAAGCAAACCCTTCGCCCCAGTAGGCTTCGACCTTGCTGGGCCCCTACGTTTTGCTGACATCTCCTTAAGGCGCGCGTGGAAACAGTACTCGCCGTCGATGACTTGGGCTTGGTCCGGACGATTACCGGACGGTCGGACGTTGAGCTACCCATTGCTCACCGTGCACGAGCTCGCGCCTACGGTGGCCGGTAATCGGGATCGGAATCCCGGCGGCGGTTGGGGCGTGAGGACCGTTACCTCACGCGATCGGCCGCCTCCTTTGCTAGCATTACTGCTTCGAAGAAAGAGGCGACTGCCTGCTACTCTTCCTCGCTCCGGACCATGACCTGTACCAAGGCCCGGCTCCCCCACGAGGACACGGCGTTGCTCTGCCATACGGCATACCTCCGGCATAGCAGTCAGGGCCACTAACTACTAGACCAACAGGCCAGTCAAAATCAATAAATGTTTGAAATAATAATGCTTTATGCTAATTTTTAACAAATTAGCACTATGGTAGTGAAGTATTCATAATGCTTTGAGGACCACATGGCACATAGTATTGTGAAAAATATCCTTTTCTATTCCAGTAGTGCTGTATGAAGAATACCTCTAGGCTTGGTGAGATTAATATGCATATGCGGCCACGAGTAAGTATGCATTTAAGTGAAAGTTGCGGAATTACTTTCTACACAATTAGCAGAATTATCTCAAAACTCCTTTACTGTGTATATATATAATTTTATGTATGCATGTATAGGTATATATTTTATTAATTATGTATGTATGTTTAGTTTTAGTTTTATATATAATTTTGTTATACTTGTTGTCTAAATAATATTTTCTTTTTTTTATGCTCCTGCCATATTATTGTCTCTCCACTACCCTAAGTTGACTGGTAGAGAATGCCTAAGGCATTAAGTCCGCCTTTGTACCTTTTGTTGCATGAAGATTAAATAAATAAATAAATTAATAGCTCCTAAAAAAAGATCCTAGAATATTTTTCAGTTCAGGTGCTCTTGCCAATGCAACCAAGCTTTTCAAAATCGTCTTTTGTATTCCTCAAATTTGCAGGAAACTTAATAAAATCTGGCATTAACAATACCAATGCTCGACTTATACACTTTTCATTATCGACAGTCGTCGATTGAGAAATATGCATGATAACTCCACATACAACCATCCAGTGGCATAAAAACGTAAAGCAGTAAACAACTGACAAAGCGGAGTTTTTGTGTCTCTGCAAAGTCTGTAATTTTCGGTAAAATCATTCAAGTATTCTAGATTCAGCAATTCCTATCTCCTCTAATATATTATAATCTATATTGTCTACAACAGCTTAAACCGCTTTAATACTATCCAAAGTTTCCATTTTTATCCATTATAATCTCAAAGTAATGCTCCAGAGGGCCCTTTTTCACTCGCCTATCGTCAACATCGAGCATGGTTTAAAAGCTTGTTACTTTATCTAACACAATCCAACGCGATGTTTGGCGAAAAGGCGCCGCGAAATAAGAGAGATAACACCTGAAAACTCTGTTAGCATTCGGTAATTCCGTGATTTAAGTACTCGAATATTTTACAAAACTTGTTCTATGATATTTTTTAAACGCTTGTTGTTGTGATGTTTTTTAAACGCTTAAGTTTTTGAAAAAAATTTCGTCGTTCAGAATCTTAATTAAATTTGCAAGACTTCTATTGTTATACTTTTTTGAATTTTTAAATTTTTGAGTAAATTTATGAAGTTTATACAAAACGGCAGATTTTCAGAGGTCTTTTCTGGATTAGTTTTACACAAATTTATAAATTGTTTCGATAGAAACCTAGATAATAATCCACAAGATACTGTGTTTCCAAAATATCTAATGAAAAATGTGTAATAACGTCATAACCGCGTAAGAGCGGTTGTATGAAAAACAGTGAAAATGTATGTCGAGTTGCATCCCCATAGCTAAAGGAAATAGTAACTATTACTTGGTGTTGGTTGAGAATTATAACTTTTGACAGTTCTAACTTCAAGCAATTTCTTAACTATAGAATACAAAACTTTAGTTATGTAGTTACTTTTACTTATTTATAAATACGGGTGACAACAACATTTGTCCTAAAGTATTGGAGATAGAGTTGTGAAATAAAATACGTTTAATAGCAAATTTCATCAACTTTCTTTGAAAAGAGCTACAAGTTTATAAACATTAGTAACGTGTCAAAACTAGAAACAAAAAAGAACATTTTCAACTTACTACAACACACCCGAACAATATTTGTAAATACGCTTTTACGCCTTAGTTATATACATTTTGTTAACTGGTATTACCTTCTTAGGTTCTGATTAAAGTTTCGAGCCAGTTTGGTATCATGATGACGAGGTTATGGAAGCTATGTTTTTTTTTTCGGATGGAAAAATCATCTAATGACATCCCCCGCTCTTGGGCTGAGCAGGAGATAGTGTCAGACTTTTACTGACTAAAAACCCACTCCTGTTCCTTCTTTGCCATTTTTCCAGGGCCCCGGGGATCTCTTTCGCATCACTCATGGCCCCAGTAGGCTTCGACCCTGCTGGACCCCTACGGTTGCTGACATATCCTTGAGGCGCGCGTGTAACACTACGCGCCGTCGACGACTTGGGCTCGGTCCGGACGGTTACCGGACGATCGAACGGCGAGCCACCCATTGCTCGCCGTCCGCCAGCCCGCGCCTACGGTGGCCGGAAATCGGGATTGGAATCCCGGCGGCGGTTGGGGCGTGAGGACCGTTGCCTCACGCGATCGGCCACCTCCTTTGCTAGCATTACTGCTTCGCAGAAGGAGGCAACCGCCTGCCACTCCTCCTCGCTCCGGACCATTCCCTGTACCAATGCCCGACGCGAGAGATCGCTGCCGCCGATCGTCCCCACGAGGACACGGTGGTGCTCTGCACAAGCGGGGCACAACTCTACCATATGCTCACCGTGTCCTCCGGGCCCACACTGTCGCAACCCCGCGTGTCACTAGTTTGACCGCCTGGACCTGGTACGACTCTCCTCGCGCCAGGATCAGCGTATCATCTGCGTAGCAGACCATGGAAGCTAGGTTGGGAAATATTCTTCCATCGCAGCCTGTTTCAGGGCCCTGAGGGTGGAAAAAAAATGTATAGGAGAATGTTATCAAGTTCGAAATCTCGTTCTAGATCAGCGTCAGCATCGGAGTCGCCCTCGCCGCGCCACTCGAAGCGCAAACGATCGCTGTCGAGGAGCCCGCACCTCTCGCACTCACGCTCGCGCTCGCGTTCCTCAAGTGGGTCGAGGAGGCCTGTGCGGCGATCGCGATCTAAATCTAAAACGAAAATGAAACGAAAGTCGCGATCAAAAAGTCGTACGAAGCGTCGATCAGCAAGCAAAGCCAGATCTAAGTCGAGAGGTAGTCGCTCTAAGTCCCGCTCGAGATCAAAAAGTTCTCGTTCCCGCAGTCGCACGGGATCAGATAGCGATGATGAGCGCCGCGGACAGTTTACAGTGGCTGACAGGAAACGTTTCTGGAAAATGCACAGAAACAGACAAGAAGAGAAGGATAAAGAAAAAGAACCTAAAACTCCACCTAAAGAACTGAAACCTCCACCAGGCGCTGTTGAATCAACAACAGTTGATGACATCGAATATGGCGAACATCCAGAAGTAGAAGGCCCTAATTTTGCAAAATTATTGATCCCAGAACGAGCTATGCAAGCTTCAACGTCCAGGTCCAGGCCTAGTCCAATTCCCATAAAAAATGATGGAAGTTTCTTGGAAATGTTCAAGAAAACGCAGGAGGTGACTAAAAAAGATGAACCAGAAAAGAAACCAGAAATAAAATAGCCAACATTGCCTTTTATTGGAAAGAGACGTGGTGGCAGGGTTTTGAAGACTGGATTAGTGAAAAAGGCTAAAGCCATTGATGAACAAACTGCAGATAATGCACCTAAGGATGCATGGTCCCTTTACATGCAGGAAGTGAAGAAATATAGAGAGACTTCCTGTGAGGAGGAGCGGCAAACAAGACCTCTTGTTAAATAATAATTTACTAATTAGATAATAGTAGGGTTAAGATTTTTATTGTGACCTCTGCAATGTATTTACATATATTACAATTTTTATTTTCGTCTTTATACTGTGTTTATTGAACTAGTATGTCTAGATGCCAGACTTATCTTATTCGTTACGGAAATGATTCCAAATAAAGAATTATGAAAATGACTAGGTTGTGTTTCGTTGCAGTATCATGCCCGAGATGATCAAATCACCCGCCGACATCAAAACTGCACCTTTCGACCCGCGGTTTCCTAACACGAACCAGACAAGGTAACGTAAGCTTTATTTTTTGTGACACGTGTGTTTTCGAAGACAAACGCAGTGATGACCAACTGAGAGCTTTAATGAAAATGAAAATGAAAATGAAATCTTTATTTGTAAACATAGGTTTTTAAATGGTGTTACAATTAAATATAAGAGTCCCGTCTACGTTTTGCGTTTAAGCGTACAAATTAAATTGATGATTATAATCAGTTTTTATCAAAATTCAAATTACAAAAATAACATTAATGTCAGAATGATCAGAAAATTACAATATTTTAGATTATTAATTACGGTCAAAAATTTTACACATACAAACAAACTAATTGTCACATAAACAGAGGTAATAATTGTAACAATTATTTCAATAATTTAATTCAGTGCAATGTCAAGTTTTTACTAATGTCATAAATCGGATATAGTAGTTCTAGCAAGTTTCATTAAGATAGTCATTAATAGTGTAGTAACATTTTTCAATCAAGAAATCATTTAACCATTTTTTGAACAGATCTGTATTACTAGCTTCTATGATATGTTTGGGTAATTTATTGTAGATTTTGGGTGCCATGCCTAAAAGGTTTTTGCTGAATATAGCTTTTTTGTGTCTTGTCATGCATATTGTATTTTTATAGCGTATGCTCTTCGGGCGATTATATAAATGTAGATTTGATTTGACAAAAGTAGCTACTTCATATATATAAAGACACGGGAGTGTAAGTAACTTAAGCTTTTGAAAATATGGCTTACAGCTCTCTGTATTTTGTATGCCACATATTGCCCTTATGCATTTCTTCTGTGCCCTAAACGCCACTTCTCTGTCTGGCGAGTTTCCCCAAAACATAAGTCCGTAGCGTAATGTTGATGACACATAACCATGGTATGCCATTAAAAGGGTGGCCTGACTTGATATTTTCCTTAGGTTATAAAGGGCATAGGAGCACTGGCTAAGTCTTTTACACACGCCCTCAACATGCATTTTCCAGTTCATGCCTTTATCTATCCACATGCCCAAGAATTTTGTGTGATCAGTATCCTGAATACTTGTATTACCATATCGAACGTCTGGTTTTTTATTATTTGTTTTTTGTTCAAATGAGATGTAGTTAGTCTTATTTAGATTAATTTTTAAGTTATTTTCTGTTAGCCAGGATATTATGTCATTAAGGTTGTCATTAATTTCTTTTTCAAGTGTGTCATCATTTTTGCTTTTAAATAATATTGTGCTATCGTCTGCGAACAAGATCATAGGATTGTTAATGAGTTTAGGCATGTCGTTAATATATATGATGAAAAACAATGGAGCAAGTACACCGCCCTGTGGTACCCCGCATAAACATTCCCGATGTTTGGATTGATATGTAATTTCTGTTTTTGTACGGGGGTTGATTTTATTGATACATGTAAATTGTTGCCGATTGGTAAGGTATGATTCAACAAGTTCAAGGATGTTGCCTCTGATACCATATTTTTCCAATTTGTTTAGGAGTATTTTATGGCTAACATGGTCAAATGCCTTTGACATATCCATAAACAATGCAACTACAGGAGTTCTATTGTCCATATTAGTCAAGACATGCTCTACAAGCGCATATATTGCGGAGTTAATACTTTTATTTTTCCTGAAACCGTACTGTTCGCTGATTAAGATTTTGTTTGTTTCTAAGAAAGAATATATACTATTATGCATTACTTTTTCGAAAATTTTAGAGAAGACCGGAATAAGTGCAATAGGTCTGTAGTTACCTGGATCTTGCCTGTCACCTTTTTTAAACAAAGGTTTGATTACTGAAATTTTCAGCCTTTCTGGGAATACGCCTTTCTCAATGCAGTTGTTTATAATGTGACTGAGTATTGGTGCAATAATTTGAGACGTAGCTTTAATCACTTTAGTGGTAATATCGTCATATCCAGCACTATTAGTATTCTTCAATGATTGGATTATTTTAATAATGTCAAAGGGTATCGTAGGTGTCATGAAAATTGAATTAGGATTTGTGTCAAATGTCAGTGTATTATTATAGTTAATGTCATTCTGAGATTGATTAAAATTTATAAAATACTCATTAAATAATTCCGTTATTTGTTCTGGAGAATTTTCAACTTTATTGTTAATCTTTATGCTGCAAATTCCTTCTTTTGGGTAATTTATTTTCTGTTTATTAATGATACTCCACGTAGCTTTGCTCTTGTTTTCAGACGTATCTATAAAATGTCTGTTTTGCGCTTTTTGTGTTTGCTTGACTATGTGTTTTAATCTATTAGTGTAGGTTTTTAGTTTGTTTTTATTTTCTGAGCTAGGCGACTTTCGATATTCCCATAGCATGTCCCTTTTCCGTTTGGAACATTTTTTTAGTCCCGGTGTTATCCACTTAGGTTTTTTAATTAGCGAAACCTTTATTTTATTAATCGGAAAACATAGGTCATAAAATAGTTTATAAAGGTCATGGAATTCATTAAATGCATTATTAGGATCAGAGCACATAAAGACATCATGAAATGTTAAATTTTGAAGGCATTCTCTAAATTTTTTTATATTTTCGTCACTATAATCACGTTTATGTATGAACCAGTGAGAAAGCGTACACGTTTTTTTGACACGACATTTTAGCAGTTGCGCTGTATGGTCAGACAATGCTAATTCTTTAACCTCACACTTGCTGCCTCTAATATTATGAACTATGTTGTCAATGCAGGTCCCACTGCATAGACGTGTCGGTGACCGAGTACCCAGAATCAGATTATAACTGCGTAATATATTTTGAAAAGTGATCGAGGTTTTGCTATTTTTGCATATATCTATATTAAAATCCCCACATAGTATGATCTTGTTATTATGTTTTAGACAGATTTCTCTTAACATCATGTCTAAATTCTCAAAAAATGACGATAGCTTATCTTTGTTATTATTTGGTGGTCTATACATACAGACAATGGTGATTGGGTGCGAAGAAAGTTTTATTGCACAACATTCTATTTGATGTGGTATGGCCCATTTTTTGACATCAATGACTTCAAATTTATGTGTATTCTTTATTAGAATGCATGAACCCCCGTTTCTATCATGTCTAGCATAGCATGTCGCAAGTGAATAATTATTTAAATGTAGATGTTGACTGTCACCATGTTTCATGTTGTGTTCTGTTATACAGAGGATATCTACTGACCTACCTTCTTCTGAGAGTTCATTTAGATGTATACCTAATAGATCCGATTTATTGATTAGACCATTGATATTTTGGTGCATTACAAATATATGATTAAATACGAAAAAGATCATGGTTACTAAAACTGTTGCTTTCAAGTTTATTTAAAACGTAAGTAATAGAGTATATTTTATCAGTATCTCATCGGAAGAAGAATTTCATGAGAAACTTGGCGCGACGGTGACTATTGTAATTGTAAGTAAATATATCCATTTATAAATTATACTTACTTTGCAAATAGGTTATGACTGGCTTATGACTAGCATCACCTTCATTTTCTTCGATAATTTTTAAATTCATTTTCAAAAGTAAGGCAATTTATTAAACAAAACTAATAATAATTTATTTATAATTAATTAATAAGAAATAATAATAAATAAATTTTTATTATTTATTAATAATTTATTTATTTATTTATAATTATATTATATATATTTATTTGGAATAAGGTTCATAGGTTCCGTATGGTGTCCGGACGTAAAGAATAACACCATCCCATTTCTTTCCGTGGGTGTCGTAAGAGGCCACTAAGGTACATACCAGAGAATGGGCAGCCGCATTCTCTGTGAATTGCAACAACCACACTGCGATCGCCAACCCGCATGCCAAGCGTGGCGATTATGGCAAAAATCCCCCCTAATGACAAACACAACCAAAAAATGGCAAGGGGTGCGAAGAATCTCCGGATGGAATCCGGCTACCCTTTTAAAAAACGAATATTGGACCTGGAAACATATAACATGTAATTCTTTTCTGGCAACATATAACCGTAATTCTTTTATATAGATATTTGTAATAATTTACAAATATCTATATAAAAGTAGTATACTTATGGTACAGTGGAAAAATACTATCAGTATATTTTTAGAAATAGCAACACAAACGGAGATACAATATTATAATATTTTACGTGCTTGAGGCCCAACTATGTCTTAAAATCATAATATTTCCAGTGTGTTACTAAGACAGTTATTCAGGACGAACAGTACACCCTTGCTTTTCTCGTGAAATAACTTTAAGACGTCAAGGTCTGAAGGCTGATGGATGAATACGTAACGTATTCTAGGAAAACTGTTATGAAACGTAGGTATTAAACGAGGCAAGAGCTTAAAATTCTGCTGTATGAATGTTACTAGGTACCTACCTACCTGCTGTGTGTTTCAAAATAATAATAGAAACTTAATTAACTGTTTACCCACAAGGTAACGTTAGAAACCTTGTTATTTGTGTTAGAAATGAAATAAAGAACATGAATTTATGAAGCAGGTGGTCGATATGGTTACTTCACATGAACTGTAAAGTTAAAACAAATAAAATGTTCGATATTCAAAATTAAATACGCCGGTGCGTTTCCACTGAAGCGAAGCTGGGCAGAGTGGAGCACAGAAGGGCAGTAAAAAATGGCAAGTGTTACCATTTACAGAGCGGAGTTGAGTTACCCTCCGCTTTGAGTTCCCCGTTCGGTAAAACAGCCTGCTAGACTCCGTTCTGTCCGGTTCAGGACCGCGTGTCCAATTGTATTATTCAAGAGTCCGCTCAGCTTCTCATCGCTCTACTTACATTACTTACCACTGATACGGAGTGGAGATTTCAAGCATTGTGATTGGCCAATTCACAGTCCGGTCCTCTGCACTCCGTCCAACTGCGTCATTGGAAACGCACCCATTGGCATCCATTACACGATAGGTTTTGCTGTCAGTTTTGCCACAGTCAAATATTTTGACTGACGAAAAACCTACCATGTAATGCGATGACTGACGTTTACATGACGAAAAACGTATGGCGATAAAATTCCGTCATTCAAACCTCATTCATGATTTATGGTTCTGATTGACGCTTGCATGACCTGAGCGTATTGGACGCCTCATGGTAACTGGGGCCATGGATTGATTTCCTAAAGGGAAACCCGGGTTCTGGAACAATAGGCAAGGAAAGAACATAGGTGCGGTTTTATTCAGTAAAATGTAAATTTTCCCTCCCTTTCCACCCTAGACAGGGAGAAGTCATTGGATAACCTTAAAAAAAACCTTATGATACAAAATCGATAGGATTAACCAGCCTACTAGGCCCATTTTACGCCACATTTTGGTCATTGGGTCTGAAACGATTATAATTAATTAGAGACAAATGCCGGAGATCGTAAACCATCGTAGAGTTAAATGTTTAATGGTGCAGTCAATAGATTGCGGTGAGCCAAGTTAATTGATTGATATGAAACCGGAAAAAGCTTTCTGATTTAAATCCAACACAGGATTAAAATACTTTAGATACCTGTAACGCGGATTTAGACATTACGAAACACTGCGCATCCTTCGCTGATAAATCCAATTTTGTTCAAAGATAAACTGAAACTTTTGTTGGAGTTTTACTTAAAATAGCTTTAAACATGAACAAAGGTAAGCTGTATACCGTTTGGTTTACTTGAGTGAATTAGATAACACTGAGTCTGTTGTATTCTTTTTGATAAAACACGATCGTATCGGTCCGCAGGGAGAGAGTATAATTTTTTATATACATAACATAACATATTTTATGTAGACACAAACAGCGAATCTGTTTGTGTTTACATAAAATATTTTATGTTATGTAAGAGAAGCTAGTGGTTAAATAAAGTCAAGTGCGAGTAGGAATCGCGCACTGAGGGTTCCGTACAAACTTACTTATGTAAATTGTTCAACTGCCGAATCGAGTCTCGAAGACTTTTCCGCATCGCAAACTTGCATCGCATAACTAAAAATTTATAAAAGTTTTTTCTATACTTGTGCTATGAGACCTGACCTAGCTTCAGGCTCAATTTTAAGATTCTAGGCTAATGGGTACTTCCCATATCGGTTTGATGATAATCACTGTTTTTTTTTTCCGTTTGAATATCATCCAATGACATCCCTCGCTCTTGGGCGCGGCGGGAGATAGTGTCAGACTTTTACTAACTAAAAACCCACTCCTGTTCCTTCGTTGCCTTTCATACCAGGGCCGAGTCTTCCTTTCAGAAACGGACCCTAGGTCCCAGTAGGCTTCGACCCTGCTGGGCCCCTACGGTTTGCTGACATCTAGGTTTAAAGATATTTATTTAAAAAAAAAAAAGACACAAAGTCGCTTACTTGAGAAAAATTTTTCCTTATACTAAATTAATATACATATAACAAGGGTTCGTCACCGCGTACGTAAGTTGTTAAACTCATCCAATGCAAGATATTTTCTAAATTATTCTTACATATTGTGCTTGCTTGGTTCTTGAATGCACTGAATGAGCGTACATTTTTATAAATGGACATCTCCTTGAGGCGCGCGTGGAACAGTACGCGCCGTCGACGACTTGGGCTTGTTTCGGACGGTTACCTGACGATCGAACGGCGAGTTACCCATTGCTCGCCGTCCGCAAACCCGCGCCTACGGTGGCCTGATATCGGGATCGGGATCCCGGCGGCTGGGGCGTGAGGGCCGTGCCCACGCGCGTGCACGTGCGATCTCCTCCTTTGCTAACTTTTATGCTTCGCAGAAGGAGGCGACTGCCTGTCACTCCTCCTCGCTTCGGACCATGGCCTGTACCAAGGCCCGGCGCGAGAGATCGTTGACACCGATCTCCCTCACGAGGACATGGTCAAACGGGGCACACCTCTACCGTATGCTCCACCGTGACCATCACCGTATAGATTTTGATTTCCTAGCAAGTCAAATTATGCGCCTAAACGGAGTATAAACGACCTTATCTTCAGATTGCGTTAACTTAGAAGTTTGATGTTTTCACTGCTGCTTGGAGTAGCAGACTTAAGTATTTGATATTATTTTCAGTTTCATACCTCCATGTGTTCTTGAGAAAAAGGATCGTGACAGACAAATAAAATATTACACTAACACTTTTCTTCATCACTGTCCGCGAATGTGATTTCGTGCAAAGCGAAACGTTATGGTAGGTATTTTACGAGTCGGGCATACCGAAGCTAGAGCATAGCGGAACTAACCGGACAGACAGACAGACACCATCGGGTTTCGGTTTTGCTGACTTAGGTACGGAACCTTAAAAATGATTTGGATGATTTTTCAGGTTAAGTTTGGTCCGTGGATGGGGTACCGTACATACTGAGATTCCTCTGTATCTCGAGAAGCATGTTTAACATTGTTTTGCTGCCATTTGTAGAACTTTGATGGCTAGTCCTAAGTTTGAATATCTGACAATAGTCATACCAAATGTACAGTTTACCTAAAAGTCAGGTTGATAGTCGACCTAAATTTTTTTTAAGTCGGATATCATCTAATGACTTCTCTCGCTCTAGGGCGGAGCGAGAAAGTCACACCTGTGTTCCTTCAGTTGCCTTTTGCGTTCTAGGATCACGAGTTATTTTTTCAGAATTCCTCCCATAGCCCTAGCATTTCTTGGAGACGCGAAAGGCGCGTGGAACACGTGCCGTCGATCATTCGGGCTCGGTCCGTACTTTTACCGGACGGCGAGCTACCCATTGCTCGTTATCCGCAAGCCCGCGCAGTCGACCCATGCTACGTGGTCTGGAAGGTTATCTTAACATAGTTGGGATGACCAGATATATTGATTTTGTCTCTGGGGTCCTCACGAATGACTAAAAGTTTGTTCGAGCTGGCAGACTTAAATTATGTCTGAAAAATGTCAAAATCAGTGCAGTTTTGAATGAAGTTATCTATTTCAAGATACTCGTATTCGTATTCGCTCAGCATTTCTAGGCATTCTATGTTGTGATTAGTCGCAGATCGCACTATGGCGAGATTACGAGTAGCCAATCTGGCTTGGATCTGCGTACGTGTGTGATGCGGTCAGATTTACAATGATTACGTTCATGTAGTATGTAAAGCCTTGTAACGGTAAATTATGCACATCTAAATTGAAAATGAAATGTCATGTGTTTAGTGTTAGTAATAATTTTGGTAATAAACCAATTATTCAAATTATAACATCTAGGTAAGTAGTTATTTAATTATTATTTGGTATACGCGTCATTTGAAAACGGCTTTATAGAATTGTTTTTTTTTTTATCAGAATAATATGAGTAGACTTGGTAAGGAATAAAAAAAAAAGCTGACTGAATGGAAAGTAGGGGTGATCCATCAAATTCTGTGTACCTATTACTTGAGAGTGCGTGTCGCAAGTGTCACGGGTAGAGGATTCAATCCCTAACTATTTTTCTAGTCCCGGGATTTCGAGTTTATCTGTAATTGATTCTGGAATCCCGGAATAGTCCCGGGATTGTGTTGTTAATTAAAAGTGTTAATAAAAGATCAGTAAAGTATGTCAAGATCAGTTTTATTTGTCCTTTGGCAATAGTAATAAAATAACTAGGCACTTCTATATATGATCTACAAAACCTTCAACTTTTAGTAGAGAAATAACACATAAAATGATTTTATTTTGATTGATTTCACATTTGCTTACACTACAGAAACAGAGACTGAAAAGGCACGTTATGACTAAATAATTCAAATTTAAAATGTTTTTATTTCACATAGGCCTATATAGGCACTTATGAAAAGTCAGATAAGAAGCTAAATAGTACATACTCGATGGAAAATGACTTTAGTTCGACGACTACTGAATCATCATTAAGTTTTTATAAGTGTCTTCCAAATTATAGCCTTTAGTAGAATTTACCTCAAAGAGATTAATTTTCTGTATAATTGTTTTAGAAAAGTCAGTTTCTCTAGTGTCAGATCTTGAGCAAAATTGTTTAATGCTTTTTTCTATTTCATCACTTTCTTTCAATGGTAATTCATTTTTGGTAGATTAAAACTACATATCTATTTATTTGTTATAATTTTTGTTTTTATTGTTCATCCTTTCAACTGATTTTCAACAAAACAAAACGTATAACTACCCGAATAATTTGTTTTTCTTTCCATCTTGCTTGGATTTCTAAACAAATCCTTTACATCACTGTCACTATCTAAATTATTATTACCTAATATATTCCACTTAACATATGTTGTCGATTATTTTTATGTGGTGCTATATATACACCTTTATACATGTTTTTAATCTGGAAGATAAGCAAAGCTGTCGCTCAGTTATTGTTAAACAAAACTTAAAAAAATATATTAATCCCGATAATCCCGGGATTTGTGAAATTTAATCCCGAAAATGGCTGGTCTGGAATACGACCAGGATCCGGGATCAAATTCTCTAGTCACGTGTGTTGCTTTGATTGCAAGTTTTATTGCAGTTGTCGCACATTTTATAGTACTTGTCGTAGGTATTTGTTGCAAGTGCTGTGTCTATCGTACAGTGAACCTTTAGAAGTGGTTGGGTACCTTAACGCCTATTTTCCCTTGCACGTTAAAGTTCAAGTTTTACAAAATTAAACTAGATGGCGTTGGTTTCTTCACAGCTAAGTAGCGACCAAAGGCAATCTCACAAAGTATAAACTTGACTTTTAGTTCAACAAATAATAGACACTTGCGTCATCATTGTCGTCAACAACTGATTGTAGTTCATAATTTCATCATTCAAACTAGAGTCATGTTGAAACCACTAGGGGTTTAGCATGTGCAGATAGATGCGTAAATCAATGAGCCGTGAGTTCAAATCTCACGTAGTACTCACACTTTTTGTAAGTTATGAATGACAAACTAAAGAAATCGGTAGGAATATTATATCAAAGTTAACAAGTGGATATTTATTTGTAATATAATATTCAAGTGGGTAGTTACTCAGCAAGACGAAAAAAATGCTGGTAAACAGGCTCATCAAACAAAAAAGCACTATTAAAAAAATAATATGTTTATTTCTTACAATTTCTTATTAAAATTTAATAATCACCGTTTATTAACAATCAACGTTTATTAATCACCGAATAAGATTATAATATTATATATAATTTCTTATTGAGGCCATAGCTTAAGTATTCGTTTCCAATATTGGAAAGAGGATTGAAGCTTATGTAACCTTAACAAAAACAAACTAAAGACCAGATAATTTTATCACAAAGATCAAAAAGATTAAATGTAGGCTAAAAACTATAAAATTGCACAACAACATATCAAGTGTTCATAACTTTTTTAATGTATTAATTACGGATATAAGTTAAACACACATAACAAGGTCTCCAGTTAATACAGAGAATAAGCACTGAGTGAATAATATTAAATCAGTATTATAATTATTTATTATCTTGTAGCCACAAACAAAACCGTCCGTGTTCACTGGACTTAAAAGTTTTTTCATGAGTAAACATGATATTACTCTAATCAAAGTTTATGTGATCCAAAGCAAACTGCAATCTTGCCTTTTTATGGTTTTCTGTAAGCAAGCCTCCGACGGACAGTGCCAACGCTTGTGTCAAATAAACTAGCATAGTGGTTCGTCGACAGATGTCCGTTTTCTTCGTATACTCCCTTATCATGGTTTGACACTGCAATATGTTTATTAGTTTTAGTCTGCCAGCTTTTTGATGGTGTTTTAAAGAACCCTCTTCTTCAAATCGTCATATCCATAGAACAACTTTTTTTCTCTGCAACAATAAAACATAAATATATAATACCCAATAATGATTATTATATAGGAGTTTTTTGTTATGTAAAAGAGTTAAAAAAACTACTTACATTTGCACTGGTCTCTCTGGCGTCTTCTGACTAGTTTTTACCTTGATTATGCTTAGCAATTATTGGAGCTCTTTTTACTAAATCAATATAACAATGCATATTTACTCATTTTGGTAAAATAAGTAGACAATACAAAAACACCTGGTTAAAAAAAATAAATAACGAAAGGCGCTGGGACGAGATAATCGAAATTAACTTGGCAAACAAACAATTGAGCTTAGTCATAATTTTTTGGTCTAAGTATCATTTATACTCCATACTACCTACTAGTTATTATTTATAAATCCTTATTCAACCTACCCTCTCAAGTTTGAAAACTAACACATAGATAATCAAATATTTATAAATTGATATTCAATTTTAATATCTTCATCTCTTTAACTTAAATTATAAATTATTTAAATATTTAAAGAAACAAAAAGAAAGTACTACAAAAATAAGCATTAATTAAGCACAGCGACGCCACCTATTAACAGTATAATGTAATGTTATCAATAGCAACATTTCAATCTGGTTTTACGCTAGATGGCGTCATTTCTCGCTTCACACGATTTTTGTTCTGTATTTACTATGGACTTTCGCATCTTTAGTGTACATGTCACTTGTCAAGTTGTAGGTGTCACGCGTGCCACAAAAATCACGAGTGATGCATGTGTCGTACTTGTTGAGTAAGTTCTGTCTCTGTCGCGTGCGTCACACGGGTCGCACTTGTCGCAATCTCGTATTTGTCGCACTCAGCGCATACGTCGCATATTTATGTTGAACGTGTTGCGCGTGGTACGAGTCACAAGTCTCAATTGCCTACACATGACACTAAGGTTGCCAGGGTTGCCATTTTCAGAAAATCGAGACATGTATTTAAAAATAATAAAATTGAAAACACAAAAAACAAAGCATATTAATGCGGGACAAAAATAATAGAATAGGCCAAGAAGATTAAAAGTATATTTTATAAAGTTTAATGTTATTTATGTATTGTATTTTAGTTCAGTTATGGTTTTTTTTTTCTTTCAAAGAATGTTACGATATACGCGAGTAAATCTGATGATAAAAATGTGAATTCGGAGATAGACAACGTTTTAATCATTTTCTTCATCTAACTGAAAAACATAATAACTCTATCGGCGGAATACATATGTATGTAAAAAATCTGCTATTTCATGGGACGTCCCAATTAAATTGGAACGCCTAGCAACTCTATTTGAGACACAAAGCACGTGTGTCACACTTGTTGTGCGAGTCGCGTTAAATGAGATCACAACTTAGAATGCAATAAAATAAAGCTGTCGTGCATGCGCTGAAACGTTTCCATTTCAACAAAATCTAAAAAATACTGTGTTTATAGGTAAATTAATTAAAACGTCCCATTGTTTCCAGTTTCCTTAAGTGTTGACACCGCACAATATTCACTTAGAGCTGGTAGAGAGTGCCGAAATCGGTAATAAATTTTCACTATCTCAGGACCCCATATAGAAAAACAGTTCCTGTATTGTTCCTATAGACATAACTCAACATTTACATGATAAACGTAACAACTAGTTACATAAAATGTTAACGAGGTTCGTTAACGAGAATGCAGCTAAAATACTGTTTATTCACTTTGAAAAGTTTGTCCGATAAACCGATTATAACGATGTTTGACACAAAGGCTTTTTCATAGTTACACTTAATTAAAGTAGAGATTAACTCCATTGCGAGTAGCACAGAACTGGCTTTTACGAAAAAATAAAATAGCAGGCCCCTAGCCAGGCGTTTCATTAAAACCTACCTTATAATCTGTGCTGGTTTAAAACGGAATGCTTACAGGATCCCGAAACTCTTTATATTAGATAGGGACTTCAGTGTAAAAGCTTTGAGTTTGAATTATTCGTTAAGGCATTGTTGTTGGTGTAAACCTAAATAAATAACCCTTTTCCACCTAAAAGTCATGGTATGTTTAAGCCGTTTCTGTCTAGTCCCTACTTGGTTTTCCAGATAACAAAACATGTTTTGTAATTCTTCTGTGTTCTGTCTTTATCTTGTTATTACACAACACTATTTTTAGTATCTATATGCGAAACGAGAATATAGTTTGTTCAAAATCAGTAACTGAATCGATTTCAATAATTATATTTTTTTACACCATGTTGTATTTTTTCTCAAAAGTATTTAAAAAGGTCACAATTTGGACACCACCGACACTAAGTACAACACAGGTCACAGCAGACCATAGCGGGCATTAGGCGCCAACGCAAAGCTCAATGCAACCCCTCAGTTGCCCGAATGGCCCGGTTACCATGTTTTGTTGCGGACTACCGTGTAACGTAATAAGCTTATGATTTTGTGATTTTTCATGATACTGTTATAAAATTTTGTAAATAGATTCTTTACATAAAAATAATAGACACGTGTTTTGGGTTTCGCATATACTAAAACTAATGTTATTTATGCACGAGCGAGCGAGGTTAACGATAATATTCGTTTTCACTAAAGCGGAAACATCAACATCTTTTGTTTTTCTTAGTGGTTGTGTAGCGGCAGCATTTGCCTCTACAGATAAACTTAAGACTTCAGACAAATGTTACATCCGGAGGTTACGGTGGAGCTTGCGGTGAAAGTTAGACCAGTTTGAGCGGGGCGCCGCTACCAAATATCTACTATTGTTTTAGATGTACAGGTGAGACATACTGTCTGTCTGTGTGTTCTAGTCTTCGGAAGGGAGTTTTGTAGATTCAACTATACCTCCACATATAAACGTACTATAGACCTAAAGACACTTAAATTGTACAACGCTATAAAAAGTCCTCCTTAAACATATGTTTTATTCTATTTTTATACCAAAAACTAATACCACTTTCTTTAAGTGTGACTTCTGTCGCTCTTGGGCGGAGCGCTCAGAATGTACTGACTAAATCTAGTTCCTTTTTTGCCTTCGTTACACGGCCCTGGGGTTTACTTTCGCACAACCCATGGTCCCAGTAGGCTTCGACCCTGCTGGGCCCCTACGGTTTTGCTGACATCTCCTTGAGGCGCACGTGTACTACTACGCACTGTCGACGTTTCGAGCTCGGTCGTCCGGAGCGGTTACCGGACAGCCGGATGGCGGTGGCTGGAAATCGGGGTCGGGATTCCGGCGACTAGGGCGTGACTAAGTCCGTTCTCTCACGCGTGCGGCCGCTTCCTTCGCAGAATTACTGCTTCACAGAAGGAGGCGACCGCCTGCCATTCCTCCTCGCTGCCAAGAGCCGCCTGCCGAGAGGTCGTTGCTGCCAATTGCACCCACGAGGACATGGTGGTGCTCCACCCAAGCGAGGCACACCTCCACTGTATGTTCCAACGTGTCCTCCGGGTGGTCCACACTATGGTGACATCCGGGCGTTTCTACCGCACGAATCCGGTGCTGGAACCTCCCGAACGTACCATGTCCAGTGAGGACTTGTGTCATGCTGGTGAGGACGCTGTGACGTCTTTCCAGCCATTCCTCAAAGTAGGGACTTACCGCCATAAGTATGGCGTGCCCAGCTCTGAGTTGCGACCGTAGTGTTCCACCCGCGCCTCAAGGAGTTGACCGGAAATCCACAGTAGCCCATCAGAGTCGAAGCCTACTGGGGCCATGGATTCGCTTCTGTAAGGAAAACCTAAACGCATACTCCTGAAGGCGAATAGCTACAAGCCAAATACGTTAGACCGACCTTTGCCCTTTAGAAAACCACGTTTTTGGGCGCCATTGTTACGTTCCAATTTAAATATATACGTTTGTTTTTTAAATAAAACGATAACGTAACAAAAAAAACCGCTATATTTTAAAAGTCTAACATAAAAAATGAGAGGGTAGAAGAAGGTAAGGCCCGGTCAAAGGTCGGACCACGTAGGAGGCCGTTGAAACCGCACTCTCCTGCTTGGTGACAGTCGGTGGCGTCGGTGATGGCTTCGTAGTCCGTCCAGCAAGGTATCGTTCTTCGGCGCAGGGTGCCGTCCAGTCAACCAGCTATGCTGATCTCCAGCCGTGTATAAATTCCTGGAACCCCGTTCCAAAATGGCATTAGCACCTTATATTGTTAAGCCATAGTTGCAGACACACCTTACAGAAAGAGGTTGGCATCTACTAGAAGGCAAGTCTAGGTCCAGCAGGCAATGAGATAGAAAATACTAATTGAGCGACTAAAGACTAATGATAGTTGGTAATGATAGAAAGAAAGTAAAATGAAGGCCAAAAGAATTGGTGTTAGCGATAGTGTACAAAATTAACACTTATTTTACAGACGTAGGTATCATAATATTATAATATATAGCGTTTAAAATTAGCCGTTATAAACGGCCCAGATGAAGGAAGCTAACAAGGAAAGTAACAATCTTTAAATACAAAGCACTAAAAGCAGTTATTTAGTGGCCTAAAGTACACATTTTTAACAAGCTTGTTGAAATATACAGTGATTTAAATTGTACAACTTACCCAGTACGGGAAGAACACTAGACACTTAATAACTAGTTAATGCTTATATTGAATAGGTGCGAGGGTGCAAAGGTAGGTACTGTTAAGAAAGTTTAGTACGCGTGGTTCCTCGATAGCCGGTTGAGTGCCATTGACGGCTGCCGCCGCGGAATGAATGCGCGCGCGCTTCATGTAGATCTATGAGAGGTAGGGATTTAAAAAATATATATAAAACCGCGCGCCGCAAGCAATGGCTGTGTCCGTTTGTTCATAATTAAATTTATTTGCATCATTAGATTATTATTAGATTTTGATTATTTATATAGTTTTAAATATTTATAAATTAAGTAGGTAAGTAAACTGTGACAGTTCTGGACTGGAGCGGACTAGGCATTAATGTCAATGGCGAGTACATCACTCACCTTCGGTTTGCCGATGATATATTAGTCATGGCTGAAACTACGGAGGAGCTCAGTACAATGCTCGATGACCTCAGTAGAGCTTCCAAAAGAGTGGGATTGAAAGTCATGGTAAATAACCATGTAGCACCCACTCCGATCAAGATCGGAGACTCTGCACTCGAAGTTGTAGACAATTACGTTTACCTGGGACAGACAATCCAGTTGGGTAGGTCTAACTTTGAGAAAGAGGTCAATCGTGTTATCCGACTCGGCTGGGCAGCGTTCGGGAAGCTGCGCGGTATCTTCTCGTCCATGTTGGACCACAGTGTCTCAAGACGAAAGTCTATGACCAGTGCGTGTTGCCAGTGATGACATATGGCTCTGAAACATGGTCGCTTACAATGGGCCTTATCAGGAGACTTACAGTAACCCAAAGGGCAATGGAAAGGACTATGCTCGGAGTTTCCTTGCGTGATCGCATAAAGAATGAAGATATGCGCAGGACAACCAAGGTCGCCGACATAGCCCGAAGAATCGCCAAACAAAAGTGGCAGTCGGCAGGGCGCATTGCTCGTAGAACGGATGGTCGATGGGGCCGAAAGGTTCTAGAGTGGCGACCGCCCACCGGAAGACGCAGCGTTGGAAGGCCTCCCATAAGGTGGACCGATGACCTGGTAAGGGTCGCGGGAGTGCGGTGGATGCGAGAAGCATAGGATCGGTCGTTGTGGCGACGCTTGGGGGAACCCTATGTCCAACAGTGGACTCCTTTCGGCTGAAATGATGATGATGATGATGAAGGAAAATCTGGGTTCCCGGAACGCAAGTCAAAGAAAGAACAAAGGCGAGGGTTTTCAATAAGTAAAAGTCTGAGACGCCCTGTCGCTCGGCCCCGGAGCGCGAGTCATTGAATGATTTTTCACCTAAACAAAAAACCCCTGTAGCCAAATCATCATCCAACCGGAAAAAAAAACTAATAGATTTATGAAAGAAGAATTATAAGTTAGGGCCAAAAAACCGCTACAGATTGATAATGAGATTTTGATACCAATAAAATAATATTGGTGGTTTCAGTTAAAAAGATCATATTGCCCCGAAATAATTTGATACAATTAATTGAATTGGATTTTAATTTTGTAGGTATATTCAACATTGGTTTTAAAGTTGTATCATGTTCACAATATAACTCGACGTTTAATTAATGATTGATTAAACCAATATTTTATATTGAAGGAACGGTACATTAGATATTAACAATT
The DNA here is from genome assembly GCA_961205895.1 of Mythimna pallens. Taxonomy (NCBI): domain Eukaryota; kingdom Metazoa; phylum Arthropoda; class Insecta; order Lepidoptera; family Noctuidae; genus Mythimna; species Mythimna pallens. The sequence goes on along the minus strand of OY540830.1, from coordinate 14,266,753 downwards.
TAATTAATAGTTAACATTCCGCGAATTTGTAATATAGGCACAAATTCAGAATAGTTTGGTGTTCTACATGGGCCTGTTATTAAGTTCAATGGATACACATATATTGATTATTATTATATGTTGGCTCAGGAGGCCAATCATAGTGGTAATCCTTTCCAGAGACCCTATTTTGAAGGTGATAAATGATTAATGAGCAACAAATAAATTATTCTAGATTACGCAACTGATTTATTATGATATAGGCTTTAGGTATTTTAACCGACTTCAAAAAAAGGAGGAGGTTCTCAATTCGGTTTATTTTTTTATCATCGTTATTTTTTTTATGTTTGTTACCTCAGAAGTCCGTCGTTTATGGACCGATCTGCAATTTTTTTTCCTTAAAGGATATGCTTCAAGATTGGACCCATTTTTTTCAAAATCCAGTACTACTGATGGAATCCATGAGGAATCGAGGGAACTCCTCAAATATTCTAGGCAACCATATTTTGGTATTTACATCGAGAACTTAAGCATTTACAGTCAAAAAGTAACATTTGATGAAGTGGAACTGATGAAGAAGACCAGATTAATGGCCAACGGAACTTCACCTTCACATAGATATCACAATGAAGATAGTTAAATCACTATGACAAAAAAAAAAGAATAAATGGTTCTTAAAAGTTATGTTGAAAATGATATCATCGAAGTGATCTGAGATGATGATTATGGAGCCGGAAGGTAGGTACTGAAACTCCGTAATTAATCAATGTCTAGCCGTGTTTGGGCTTATTAGAATTGTCACTAGATGCACTTTGGCTATAATGTAATATCGAACTGATCTGGTGATGGAGCCGGAAGGTAGGCACAGGAACTCCGTAATTAATCAATGTAACCTAGCTGTGTTTGGGCTTATTAGAATTGTCATGAGATGCACTTTGGCTATAAGGTACTATAGAACTGACCTGATGGAGCCGGGAAGTGGTTGGGAACTTCACAATAAAATAATGTATCCTGGCAGTGTTTGGGTTAATTCGAATGGTCATGGGAAATAGGTAATGTGGATATAAGTGTAACACAACTAAAAAATGTGAAATAGAAAACTTATGTTAAATAACAAGCAAACAATACCAGAAACACCGACTTCCAAAATTAAAATTATTTTGTTCGTTTTAGTGTTTTGTTTTTTGTAGTGAAGTCCCTTCCTTTATTTCCCTCCACGCTATAGCGGGCTGAAAAAACAGGCCTCCATACAACATATGAGTTGTTACTATGTTCAATGCTTATCGAAGCATTGAACATAGTAACACCTCATAAAGTCTCTCATCATAACAAGTTATTGTTAATACCATGTTAGTTTACACTTGGGCTCGCTTAGTTTATGTGACGTTAAGCAAGTATATCTACTTACGAAACTTACATTTGGCTGTGAACAAAAAGTTAGGAGAGCAGCAGTGTGAAAGAGGCTTCCAAATTATTATTTTTAGGGTTCAGTACCTCAAAAGGAAAAAAAAAACGGAACCCTTATAGGATCACTTTGTTGTCCGTCCGTCTGTCTGTCAAGACCCTGTATCTCGAGAACGCATGGAGGTATAGAGTTGAAATTAAAACCATATAGTCAAGTCTGCGGTTCCTTAAAGCTGTGAAAAAATAAAATATCTAAGTTAGCGGGAAAAAAGATATGGCCGTTTATGTCACAAAAAACGTACATTTCGACACTCTCAATGGAATCAAAATTCATAGAGTACTTCCCGTTGACCTAGAATCCTGAAATTTGGCATGAAGCAAGATCTTATACCAAAAGTATGGGAAAAAGTCTGAAAACTGTAAAATATTAATTACGTCAAAAAAAAAAAATCGATTCGGAAAAATCTTCGTAACTCAATTGAACTGTTTTAATAGGTGAATTTGTACGGAACCCTTGATGCGCGAGTCCGGCTCGCACTTGCCCGGTTTTTTGTTATCGATTCTGCAAGCGGCTTCTGCGAGCGGCTCCGGCTTAGGTTATTCATTACAAACACAAAATATAAACATTGTCAAAAATTCATATCTCTTCATAATATTTGCACACTTACTTACTTAGATAGGGTTGCGCTTAATAAAAGTATATATAGGCTCGCGTTTATGGATTCACCAGGGGATTTACCATGACATGTTAATCCCCTCTTTGAGCAGCGGCTGGAAAGACCACTCGGCGTCTTCACCTTCCGCATGACGTAGGTTCTCACCGGACAAGATAAGTTCAGGAGGTTCCTTCACTGGATTCGTGCGGAAGAAACGCCCGGGTATCATCATTGTGAGGACTGCCCGGAGGACACGGTGAGGCATACGGGAGAGGTATGCCCCGCTTGGCCAGAGCACCGTCGCGCCGTGTCCTTGTGGGGGCGATCGGCAGCAACGACTTGTCGCACCGGACCCTGGTACAGGCCATGGTTCTTGGGAGTAGGAATGGCAAACCGCCTCCTTCTGCGAAGCAGTATTGCTAGGAAAGGAGGTGACTGCACGCGCGAGGGCCCTCACATCCCAGCTACCGGGATGCCAATACCGATTTTCAGTCACCGTAGGCGCGCCTTGAGGACGGCGAGCAATAGGTAGCTCGCCGTCGACGGTGCGTAGTGTTTCACGTGCGCCTCAAGGAGATGTCATGGGTCGATCGCGTTAACATAAAACAAACCTAGGCACTTCAAAGTTTCAATGCGGTACAGTAAACTGAACAAGGAAAGTTTTTACTACTCCAATATCTTGTAAGAAGTAAAAAAGTGATTGTAACCAACAGTTGGGTCATAAGTCTGCCTAGATATTTTACTGTAATTCTTATCGCTGGACCGCACCGGGGGAAATAAAAAGGCTGTTCCTGAAGGAACTTTGTGAAAGACGTTCAGCCCAAACGAGCCTTCCTCAGGAAGTCACGACCGTTGGCGGACGTGACCAGAAATATCACGGTAACTTATATGCAGAGATCGATGGAATGAGTTGGTAATGTGAATACGTACAGTAGCCAAATTAGTAACTCATTATACCGGACCAATCACGTACAGACAATAATTTGCTATCACCGCGACCTACTTTTCGTGGCTCATATTTTTATTTACATCCAGATTAATATTATAATAAAAAGATTTTTTTGTTTGTTTGTAACGAATGCAATCAAAAACTACTCGACCGATTTTAAAAATTCTTTCACCACTAGAATGATTCTTTCTTACTGAGTGACACAGGTTATAATTATATAACTACCGTCCTGTGGGCAAAACTGCTGGCAGAAGCTAGTTTATAATAAAATTATAATATTAGCGATCCGCCCCAATTTCGCACGGGTGAGACACAAATCTTTGGGATTCTCGACTTTTCACTACTATATTATGCATATATTTTTATTTACATTTTAACCTTCCTCAGTCTCTAGCCTGAATCCAGGGGCGCCGACTCCGTGGGTGCTCGGGGGCTCGAGCACCCCTGAGAATAGCCATCAAGAAACAGATCAGTAATCGCCTTTTAGGTTACATATAAATGATAATATTTCTTGATACTAAAAACTAGTTTAATTAATGGTTTCATTTTATATTTTTATCCAACAAAATTATGTAAGTAAGACATTTATTTAATTGTCGGTCGATCAGTGTGCATTTCTCTTCTTACACTTCGACACTTTTTCGAGTCCATCAAATGAGCATGAGCACTCATGAGGTTTTCTAAAAGTGGTGTCCCTGCCTGAATCAGTCTGTATATTGACGAAACCCCATGAAAATCCGTTAAGAAGTTTCTGAGTTTATCACGAACAGGCAGACACAGTATAGAGTTTGCTTTATAATATGTAAGGATATTATTTAATTGACCAAAAACCGCAGTAGTGATAAAACCAGAAATTAGCATCCAATAAAACTTTCGATATTAGTGTAACTTTATTAATAAAGTTAAAGTTAATATCGTAAATTCGGTCATTTTGATCAACTCTCAACCAACAACTGATCTATAATTAGGATAGGAGTACTATATTCAGTTAATTGGACCTTGTCAGTTTAGGTATAGCGCGTTGACCAATTGTTAGGTTGTGGCACGCTGAGACAAACCCTAGGGGTCAATTATGTGCTTTTTCAAAATTTAAGGAAAACAAAAAACAATCTGACTGGCTACCTCTGAGCCATACAAATAAAAGTACTCATTTAACCACTATATGCGCGGGTTTGCGGACGACGTCAAAGGGTAACTTAATCGTCCGTTCGTCCTATACCTAAGGAACGAGCCCGAGTCCTTGCGGCACGTACTGTTCCACTCGCGCCTCAACTAAATGTCAGCAAAAACGTTGGGCCCCAGCAGGGCCGAAGCCTATCGGAGCCAAGGGTTGTCTTCCGAAAGAGAAATCTGTGGTCCTGAAACACGATGGGCAACTGAAGTAACATAGGTGTGATTTTAGTCAGTAAAAATCTGACACGCTTTCCCGCTCCGCCCTAGCGCTAGAGAAGTCATACGATGATTTCAAAACTCAAAAAAAGTACTTATTCAGTGAAACTTTTTAAATCGTTGTTTCTCCAGAATGACTCTACTCGGGCGTTTTATTTGGATAGTCATTGCTTACTACAATGTAAGGAGTTTTAAACTAGAATGACTTATCGGGTCTGCCACTGTCAAGAGATAAATTCATCATTAAGTATTTTTAAGTATAGTTTATGTTTCTTAGACTATTGAATTGGCCTTGTTTGTCCACCCACACACTACAACCCACCATCCATTTCATTTTATCATGTGTATGGCGGTATGATACACCAAAATTAGATCAATAGACACACCTACACATACAGTTACCATAAAGCGGATTACAATTTAATTAATATTAATATCTAACTGGAAGGTAACTTTGGATTATGAACTTACTGAAACCTCTGTCGAAATATTGTAAAATAAGGCATAATCGAAAATCGTATTTTACTGTCAAAACTTACCTCGTAGAGCTTGGGCACGCCACAATTATGGCGGTAAGTCCCCTCTTTGAGGCGTGGTTGGAAAGACCTCACGGCGTCCTCACCTACCGTATGACGCAGGTTCTCACCGAACACGGTAAGTTCGGGAAGTTCCTGCACCGGATTCGTGCGGAAGCGACGCCCGGGTGTCGCCACTGTGTGGACCGCCCGGAGGACACGGTGGAGCATACGGTGGAGGTGTGCCCCGCTTGGGCAGAGCAACGCCGTGTCCTCGTGGGGGCGATCGGCGGCGGCGATCTCTCGCGTCGGGCCTTGGTACAGGCCATGGTCCGTAGCGAGGAGGAGTGGCAGGCGGTCGCTTCCTTCTGTGAAGCAGTAATGCTAGCAAAGGAGGCGGCCGATCGCGTGAGGCAACGCTCCTCACGCCCAAGTCGCCGCCGGGATTCCGATCCCGATTTCCAGCCACCGTAGGCGCGGGCTTGCGGACGGCGAGCAATGCCCGCCGTCCGACCGTCCGGTAACCGTCCGGACCGAGTCTAAGTCGTCGATGGCGCGTATTGTTCCACGCGCGCCTCAGGGAGATGTCAGCAAATCGTAGGGGCCCAGCAGGGCCGAAGCCTACTGGGGCCATGGGTAGTGTGAAAGTGAAACCCAGGGTCTTGGGACGAAGGCAACGAAGGAACAGGAGTGGGTTTTTAGTCAGTAAAAGTCTGACACTATCTCCCGCCCCGCCCAAGGGATGTCATAAGATAATTTTCCCACCGAAAAAAAAAAAAAAACCTCGTAGAGCTTTTTTCATCTTACATACTCTTTGGTGGGGGCGTCACTGGCTGGACTGGCGTCTGAGCTGGTCGCGCCACCAAATTGATTGCGAAACCAAACGAACACCAGGTGAGTAACTCTCTATAGAGCTGTATACATTTTGTTGGTAGCGGGGACTGGTCACACCGCCATTGTGATCCGGTGAAATATAGTAGCCCTTAGAGAAGTGGCTGGAGAGGCGCCGTGATGTTCTCACCTTCCATGACATAGGTCATGGACATGGCAATTCGGGCAGTTCTTTTTTTATGAATTCGATTCTATTCGATCGGATGTTTTAGAAGAAATAGCGTACACTATATCTGATTTTAGAAGGAAGCCATTAATTAATACGTTTTTTACTATTATCGATCAGTTTCAATGAAGTCATAGTTTTCTTTTACCATTACTTAGCAATTAATTATAATCGAGAAGACAAAAGTTATTTCAGCAGAACACTGAAATTACAGGTTTTTTTAAACTTTAATTCAAAATCAGAGTCTAAATAAGTAGAATATTTTAACGTACCTACTACATTACGTTTGTAGATTATAAAGTACTCCCTCACAAAATAGAGTACCTATCTCATTCTGCGACGAACGACGCCGACGCGCGACGAACGACGAAGAACGACGAGTTCTCTCCCACCTCGTACCAGGCGCACCAAGCGTCGAGGAAGAGTGGACAACGCCCTCTTCCAGCCCCCTTAAAAAGGTCCATGGTCGACGGATTAGGGGACATCCGTCGGCTCATCAATCTGGACCCGAGGTGGTGGCGCGTAGGGTTCCACGGGCGCCTCTCTTAGACATATAGGAGATGAGCCACTCTATAATACGGGATAAGACATACAGGGATCAGGTCAACACTAGCCCGGGGCAGTGGAAGTCAAACTCTGTCAAAGTCAAAGTCTGACAGACCCCTCCACTCATCCCTCGGTCGACGAGCAAAGGGTAGTTCGCCGTCCGGTCGAACAATTACCGTTAGGACCGAACTAGGGTCGTCGATGCCGCGTAGTGTTACACGCGCGCCTCAAAGAGATGTCAACATAATCGGAGGAGCCCAGTAGGGTTGAAGCCAACTGCGACCACGGGTAGGCTCCCGAAAGGGAAACCCGGGGTCCTGAAACGCAAAGAAGGAACATAGAAGTGAGTTTTAGTTAGTAAAAGTCTGACACGCCCTTTCGCTCTACCCTAGGATGACAGAAGTAATTAGATGATAAAAAAAAAACCACATATTTAAAATTTCATAATTATTTTATGAGCGTCAAGTAAATCGCATGATTTCAAAAATCGAATATTGAAAAGTTGCAAAAATATTCTCCCCTAAGTATATCGATATACGTCAAATCAATAATAATATACCTAAGTTTGATATCTGTGAAACTTTGCTTTTTGACAAATTTATATTTGTAAGTTTAACAGGAAGGTCATGACGGTTTAAAGTTCCCTTAAAGTTTAAAAGACCCAGGTTTTGAATAGGTACCTTGCGAGTGTCAAAATATTCGAGATAAACTTACGTGTTCTGTGATTGTGTTCACTCTAATAATTTTTTTTTCATAGAAAAATGTGTCTCAAAGAAGTGATCTTATAAAAGTTCTAAAATAACCGTAGAAGAAACCGGCCCTCAAAAACAATAATCTGTTAGTACTTAAGGATGTAGAAAAAAATTACCTACTAGATACTATTACGAACACAACTGGAATTGAATATGAATACTTGTTAAGATTAAAGGGTATCTTAAATGTTTACAAATGAGCCCGTCCTTTATAATTACAGTAACAAAGCTAACACTGTTTCGGTATTTACCACCCGTTCATTTAACGTTTGTGGTGTTCACGTTCAAGTAATTACGCTAATCAAATTGACGCACGTAACTTGGAAGACGGTACGAGCGTCAATTTTATTACTTGTTACTTCCACGCACTTTTCATATTAACGATTTTCGAATTTTGTTTTTAGTTTCAGTGTATGTTTATGTAAAAATACATGACAAAATAAAATAAGTTTTTAATCCAAAACCTCATACTAAGCTCCTGTAGAAAGTTACTATTGCAAAACTTTCAGCTCCGTGTTAATTTATATTTCTAGGTAATTCGATCAGTATTTTCAGATATTACCTTCAACCAACAAACAGATAGACGCATAAAACATAACAACATAAAAAGCAGTTATGAGTATACAAGACATGTGGATGTATGCAGAGGGAGTGGGAGGCCTAAGAAAAGATGAATGGATTGTGTGAGGAGTGATATGAAAGAAAAGGGCGTTAGTGATAGCGTGGCGGGTGACAGGACGGACTGGGAGAAAAAAAGTGTTGCACCGACCCCAAATAACATGGGACAAGGGCAGAAAGACGATGATATAAATAGAAAAACATATGAACCCTTAAACAATCTTAACTCAGTTTAGATCACCATACGGATAAAGGCGGAATTCACCAATAAAACTAATCGCGTTTTAACGTTTTGCTCGCCTAATCGCATTTTGCCGCTGTCACTAGTGTCACTTGTCTGTATTTTTTATTTGTTGTATTTTTACAAGTGACAGCGGCTAAACGCGATTATGCGAGCCAAAAGTTAGGGCGGAATTCACCAATAAAATTTATTGGTGAATTCCGCCCTAAGACAGCAATATTTATTATTAATAATAATTATTTATTTTCTCCCATAAGTAATAAGTAACATGTGTGTGATAGGGGACAGGAGCCCATACTAAGTGAAATCTATCATCATCATAATTTCAGCCGAAAGTCGTCTATTGGACATAGGCTTCCCCAAGTGTTGCTCCAATAAACGGTCCTGTGCATCTCGCATCTATCGTATTCCCGCGACCCTCACCAGGTCATCGGTCCACCTTGTAAGAAGCCTTGCAACATTCTGCATCTTCCGGTATGCGGTCGGCACTCCAGAACCTTTCGGCCCTAACGGCCATCTGTTCTGCGAGCAATGTAAAATCTATACTATGGATAAAACCACAACAGTAATTTGAAGATACATAAAGCGTGCGTGTCCTAATGTGAGTTAGTACCACTTAATTATTTCAAACGTAACGTCGTGTACAACATTTCGCAAGATAACAAAGTTAGTTATCTATACTTCACGCTAATTAAACCTTGACTTGTAATTAATGTAAGCCTATTTTATGAGGTTAATTTGTGTTTAACTGATTAACTGTTTTCAGTGTTCATATTACGTGAATAATGATAATCATGGACCGCAATATTCAGATCTACGATTCCGGTCCATTTGATGTCATGACCAAAATTTTGATACAAATTGTGGTTGACCCCAAAAGTGTAAGTACCTATATTATCAAAAGAATAATAAATAGGTAGGTACGAAACAGTATTTCAGAAGAAAATAGTTCTCGGAAAAGAGTAAAAAAGTGTAGTCTGATAATATAGTTACATATTTCGCTGAAAAAAATTCGTAAGTATTCTAAACGAATATTTTATATCAAGAACATTGTTGTTCGTAGGAAGCCATCTTTTGAGGTTTGGATCCAAAAATCATAGTTCTTTGACCTAAAGGTCTTTCAGAGTCTACCCTAGTCTAGTCCTCTATTCAGAGATAAATCTAGGTACGTACCTGTACCTAGATTTATCTCTGAATTATGCTATTTTTTAAGGTAAAACAATTATATTGGTTGTGTGGTAGTGTTTTATTAAATTGTTATTACAGTTTCTTTGTCGTTTACAAAACATAGTACGAAAACATCGTCGTGTTTGAATTTGAAGTGAGTTCCGCTCTCTCCAAGCAATAAGCAGTTTTCACTTGAGTCGAAATTAGCCTTCTGTTGCCATAACAATTCAACCAATTCGCTTGTTTTTTGAAAGTTGTCGATATAAAATACTTATTTAGAAATTACAAACATCACTCCTTACAAACTAACCACACTGATATCCTCACCATATTTCAGGCGGAAGAAACGCTCGGGAGTCACCATTGTGTGGACCGCCCGGAGGACACGATGGAGTATACGGTGGAGGGGTGCCCCGCTTGGGCTAGCTGGAGTAGCTCGCCGTCCGGCCGTCCGTCCGAGCCCAGTCGTCAACAGCGCGTAGTAATCCACGCGCCCCTCAACCCGTAGGGGCCCAGCAACAGAACGCAAAGGGCAACTGAAGGACACAGGTGTGGTTTTAGTCAGATTACTAACAGTCATTGGATGATTTCAACCCTTAAAAAAAATCCTCAGCATATATAGTACGTTGGTTTTGAGCAAAACGAGACCAAATAATCGAACATAAATTTACATATTTTTATAAATGCAATGCAAATAGTAGCAAAAACTCTTAGTGGACATTGTAAATAAATGGTTATTTCGGTAAAAAAATAATTTCGAGAAATTAGTTCGACAGGAATACATCACAACACACGAATACTTAAACAATTATTTAATGGTCTATCTGGTTCCGACACGGGTCTAAAGTCCTTAGTAAGCTGTAATTAAAACAAGTTTTCAATGAAAATCATTTTTTCTTAGCAAGCTTTTATAGTGCGATATATACCTATATAATTAATAGATAATCATCAAGATCATTCCAAAAAGCTTAAACACAATAGGGTTATCTGAGTTCTTAGGGCCATCTTCCGGTTTCATCATCAGATCAGCTCCATGTCATAATAATTTTGTATTGTCATCTGATTTACACATACATGCGAAGTTTCAGCTCAATCTGTAACCGGGAAGTGGATCAAATTTAATTTGCAAGATTTGATTGCAAACATCGGGACAGGTGAAACTAAATAAAAGCTTGTGAAAAAAAAACCAGCGCCCCTAGCCAAATTACAACCGTTTCGTTTCGATTCTCTTTTCGTCCATCGCCTCGAGTAGGCCACACCTCCGATGCCTTTATTCTGACGTTTTCGCAAGGCTCAGTCACGTGGTCAGAACAAAGGAATAGGAGGCGTGGCCAACTCGAGGCGATCAACGAAAAGAGAATCGAAACGAAACGGTTGTAATTAGCTAGGGGGCTGGTCAGATATTTTTGAACTGTGTTAATATACATCTGCGGGAACGTTTGAAAGACTTGTCGTGGCCCTAGAACGCAAATGACAAATTAATGAACATGGTGAGTTTTAATCAATAAAAGTTTGACATACCCCTTTCGCTACACCCTAGAGCGCGAGAGGTCATTTTATGATTTCCTACCACGATAAAACGGCTATATACCTTAACTCTTTTCATATGTTACCTATAACTATATCCGTTTAAAACCGTTCACTGCTACAGTTAGCTGTTAAAAAAATATTGCGACACTTTTGTGTCTCACGAATATTGCAATTTTGTTCCTTTCAAATGTAGCGTAAGTTTGGGGGCGCGTAAACGGCACGGGGTACAACTATCTCGGGCACTTTACTCGAGTAATGGACTTTTTACGTCGAAGGAATAATAATATATTCTTCGGCTTTCTTTGAGGAGTCTGTTTTTCCTGATAGCTACAACTTAGGGTCTTTAAGTCAAAAGTGAACTGGTTACTAGGCAAGCTTGCCCCACCGTCGACTACATCATTACTTACCATCAGGTGACTTAGTGGTCAAGAGCAAGCCTATCAATAATAAAAAAACACATTTTCTTTTACTTTTTTTTTGAAAATACTCGTCATTGCATTATCTTATTGTGAATTACATGACAGCAAGCATGACAAGAGGCGACTAAGGGACATACCAGAGAATGGGCAGCAGCATTCTTTGTGAATTCCAACAACCAAACTGCGATCGCCAACCCGCATGCCAAGCGTGGCGATTATGGCAAATCCCCCCAATGATAAGCACAACCAAAAAACGGCCCCTAGTGCCCGGCAGCCCGTCTACCCTTGACTCCGGTAGCGGTCAAGGTTACGGCGAGGCAAGGGGTGCGAAGAATCTCCGGATGGGATCCGGCTACCCCTTTAGACAACGACGACTGGACCTGGCAACATATAACACGCGTACACTCCGGTCCGACGAGAAGATCACCGAACTTGAGGAAGAATTGAGCAGGTTACGATGGAGTATTGTGGGATTATCTGAAGTCCGAAGACAGGGGGAGGACACGATAATTCTCAAGTCCGGTAACCTGCTTTATTTCCGGGAGGGTAACCAGCAGTCCCAGGGTGGTGTCGGGTTTATCGTCCACAAGTCCCTTGTGAACAATGTGGTGAGGATCGAGAGTGTGTCGACCAGGGTAGCGTATCTTATACTCAGAATATCATCAAGATATTCGCTGAAGGTCATACAGGTTTACGCCCCGACCTCGACACACCCCGACGACGAAGTAGAGTCCATGTATGAGGATATATCCAGAGCCATGCATGGTTCTAAGACTCACTTCACCGTGGTCATGGGGGACTTTAACGCGAAACTGGGTAAACGAGACGGTGATGAGCTGCGAGTGGGGCAATTTGGATTTGGACATCGGAACCGCCGGGGACACCTATTGGCTAGTTTTATGGAGAAGGAGGGCCTCTATATGATGAACTCCTTCTTCAAAAAACGTGAGCGTAGGAAGTGGACCTGGCAAAGTCCTGATGGTGCGACCAGAAATGAGATTGACTTCATCATGTCGACGAAGAAGCAAATATTCAATGATGTCTCTGTGATCAACGCGGTGAAAACTGGAAGTGATCACCGCATGGTAAGAGGCACATTGAATATCAATATCAAGCTTGAAAGATCTCGACTGATGAAGTCTACGCTCCGTCCAGCACAGATCCAGATTCAAAACTCCGAGAGCTTTCAGCTCGAACTTCACAATCGTTTCGAGTGCCTAGGTGGCTCTGTGGACGAATACAACGATGGGTTCGTGGAAACTGTCCATACGGTCGGGTCTAAGTTTTTTAAGACTCGTCGTACAAGGAAGAAAAGGCTCTCTGATCAAACTCTCGAACTCATGAAAGAGAGGCGTGAGATGATTCTGCAGTCTTCAGACGATGCGTGCATCTACCGGCAGCTCAATAGACGGATCTCAAAGTCCTTAAAACGCGATCTCCGCCTCTTTAATACCGAAAGGATTAAAGATGCGATTGAGCGGAATAAGGGCTCCAAGGTTTTTGCAAGGGATCTGTCTATAGGGCAGAGCCAGCTCACGAAACTGAAGACCGACGATGGCAGAGTCATATCCGCCAAATCGGAGCTTCTGGGAGAGATCGAAGCATTCTATGGACAGCTGTACACATCTATCACAAAACCCACAACGAATCTAGCAAACGACCCAAGAGCTAGATTAACCCGGCACTATACCGAAGATATCCCGGACGTCAGCCTGTACGAGATTAGGGTGGCTCTGAAGCAGCTTAAAAACAACAAGGCGTCGGGTGACGACGGAATTATAGCCGAACTCCTGAAGGCGGGTGGAAAACCGGTCCTAAGGGCCCTTCAGAGGTTGTTCGATTCCGTCATACTTGAGGGAAAGACGCCACAGGCATGGAGCAGAGGTGTGGTGGTACTTTTCTTTAAGAAGGGCGACAATGCCTTGCTTAAGAATTACAGGCCCATCTCACTTCTGAGCCATGTCTACAAGCTGTTTTCCAGAGTCATCACGAATCGTCTCGCGCGCAGGTTCGACGACTTCCAGCCTCCCGAACAAGCCGGTTTCCGAAAAGGTTTCAGCACCTTAGACCACATACATACGCTTCGGCAGGTTATACAGAAGACAGAGGAGTATAACTTGCCTCTATGCTTAGCGTTCGTGGACTACGAAAAAGCTTTTGATTCGATCGAGACTTGGGCTGTACTGCAGTCTCTCCAACGGTGCCAGATTGACTATCGGTACATCGAAGTGCAGAAGTGTTTGTACGAAAACGCCACAATGTCAGTCCGACTTCAGGACCAGACCTCGAAACCTATCCTTCTGCAGCGGGGCGTGAGGCAGGGAGATGTCATCTCTCCGAAACTGTTCACGGCTGCAATGGAGGATGTCTTCAAGGTTCTGGACTGGAGTGGACTAGGCATTAATGTCAATGGCGAGTACATCACTCACCTTCGGTTTGCCGATGATATAGTAGTCATGGCTGAAACTACGGAGGAGCTCAGTATAATGCTCGATGACCTTAGTAGAGCTTCCAAAAGAGTGGGTCTTAAAATGAACATGGATAAAACCAAAGTCATGGTAAATAACCATGTAGCACCCACTCCGATCAAGATCGGAGACTCTGCACTCGAAGTTGTAGACGATTACGTTTACCTGGGACAGACAATCCAGTTGGGTAGGTCTAACTTTGAGAAAGAGGTCAATCGTCGAATCCGACTCGGCTGGGCAGCGTTCGGGAAGCTGCGCGGTATCTTCTCGTCCAACATACCACAGTGTCTCAAGACGAAAGTCTATGACCAGTGCGTGTTGCCAGTGATGACATATGGCTCTGAAACATGGTCGCTTACAATGGGCCTCATCAGAAGGCTTACAGTCACCCAAAGAGCAATGGAAAGGGCTATGCTCGGAGTTTCCTTGCGTGATCGCATAAAGAATGAAGATATCCGCAGGAGAACCAAGGTCGCCGACATAGCCCGAAGAATCGCCAAACTTAAGTGGCAGTGGGCAGGGCACATTGCTCGTAGAACGGATGGCCGATGGGGCCGAAAGGTTTTTAGTTATGTGTTTGGTGTGCGGATAAATCAATAACAAACTCACGTTTGGAGGTCCGCAAATCCTTACATAAATAGGAGAAGGCACAATAGGGGAGCGTAGTAGTACAAGCACGAGAATATGAAGGTGGAAGATCTGAGGAACTGATTGATGCAAGAAACGGGTGCTCCGCGTCGAGTTAATATCCTGACTTGACGTTTCTAATTTTTTCTCGGACAGCTGATGAGCGGACTTGTTTTTGGTATGTGTCTGCAAAGAGTATGTATGTTGTGTAAATGAATTGTAAGGTTGACTACACCACCCCCCTCCAGAGACCATCAAGGGCGATGGAAGTCAGTAAATTTAACTCGCCTCCCAGAACGTGTTGTGTAGTTTGGCGGCCCTACCAGTGGGGGTTCTTCCACCTGGTCTAATAGAATGAAGGCAGGCTTCAGTCGGTCAATGGATACTGTCACTTCTTTGTTTTTAACAATTATTTTAAATATCTTGTCCCCTCGTGAGATGACTTTATATGGCCCGGAATAAGCAGGCTGGAGAGCACCCCGCAATGCGTCCTCGCGTAGGAAAACGTGATCGCAAGTTTCTAGCTCTTTATGAACGAACACTTTGGGTTTGCAGTGGCGGGAAGCTGGTACCGGTCGCAGTTTCTCGGCGAAGTTTCTGAGCCTTGCAGTAAACTCAGCTGTGTCCACTGTACCATTGACCGTTGGCTCAAAAAATTCCCCGGGCAACCTTAACGGCTCCCCGTACACCAGTTCTGCAGAAGAGGCTTGGAGGTCTTCCTTAAAGGCGGATCTTACGCCTAATAAGACCCATGGCAAAGATTCCGTCCACCTATCGTTTGCATGGCAGACGATTGCGGCCTTCAGCTGACGGTGAAAACGTTCCACCAAGCCGTTGCATGCCGGATGGTAGGCCGTCGTCCGCTTATGTTCGAATCCGGCTATTTTCGACAGACAATGAAACAAAGCCGATTCGAATTGACGACCACGGTCGGTTACAATGTCTGTCGGGCAACCGAATCGAGATATCCAAGTGGACAGCAAAGCTTTGGCCACCGTTTCCGCTGTAATATCTTGTATCGGTACTGCCTCTGGCCATCGTGTAAATCTATCCACGGCCGTTAAGCAGTACCTATAACCTTGGGAAAGTGGGAGAGGACCCACCAAATCAATATGGATCTGCTTAAAACGAGCTCGTGGTAAGTTGTAAGTGCCGAGAGGAGAAGTCACGTGACGGTTGACTTTCGTCCTCTGACACGGTATACAAGCACGCGCCCAGTCCCTGCAGTCTTTTCTCACGCCCGGCCATACAAACCGCTCGGCGATCAGCTTGGCCGACGCATTGGCACCGGGGTGACTTAAAGAATGCAAGCTATTAAAGATTTGCTTGCGAAGTGGTTCTGGTACATATGGCCTGGAAACCGAAGTACTGACGTCGCAGTACAGGGGAATTCGACTTCCAGGGACATTGAATTTTTTAAACTGCAGAGAAGACCCCTCGTTTAAAAGTTTGCAGAGTTCTGGGTCAGAAGCCTGAGCTTGAGCTAGTTTCTCGAGGTCTACGGGGTCTGCTAGCTCTTCAATTCGCGACAAGGTATCTGCGACCACATTATCCTTACCGGAAATGTGGCGGATATCTGTCGTGAATTGGGAAATAAAATCTAAGTGTCTATACTGCCTAGGCGAACAGTTGTTCTTCCTTTCGTTGAAGGCAAAACTTATAGGTTTATGGTCAGTATAGATTACGAAATGGCGAGCTTCTAGCATATGCCTAAAATATTTTATGGCCTCATAAATTGCTAGAAGCTCCCTATCATATGGTGAATATTTCACCTGTGAAGGGCTCAATTTTCTAGAGAAAAAAGCTAAGGGCTGCCATGCATCATCTTTAAATTGCTGCAGGACCGCTCCGATAGCCTTGTCGGAGGCGTCTGTAACAACTGCAAGTTTTGCGGTGCAGTCCGGATGAGCCAGTAGAGCAGCGTTGGTCAGGCTTTCTTTGCAAGCCTCGAAAGCAGCTAGTGTGTCGCCTGTCAAGGTAACTGGTTGTGAACCTTTGACGGAACCTGTTAGTAAGGCGTGAAGTGGGGCTTGAATTTCGGCTGCGTGGGGAAGAAATCTCCTATAAAAATTAACCATGCCTAGGAAACCTCTTAGCTGGCGAACATTGGTTGGTGGAGGAAAATCCTTGATCGCCTGAACTTTGGCATCAAGTGGCTTAGTACCGTTCTCGGTAATCCGGTAGCCTAGAAACGTTACCTCCTCCATACCGAAAACGCATTTCGAAATGTTTAGCAACATGCCATATTCCTTCAGCCTGTTGAAGACCTGACGTAGGTGATCCTTGTGCTCCTCTGGACTTCTAGAAAACACGAGAAAATCGTCTAGATAACAGTATACGAAGTCTAGTCCTCTCGTCATTTCGTCCACGAACCGCTGGAAGGTTTGGCCCGCGTTCCTAAGACCGAATGTCATGAAAGGAAATTCAAATAATCCAAATGGTGTTGTGATGGCGGTCTTAGGAATATCCTCCGGGCTGACAGGTATCTGATTATATGCTTTCTCTAAATCGAGCGTGCTGAAGACTTTACATCCAGCTATACTATGAGTAAAGTCATGGATATGCTTAATTGGATACCTGTCAGGCACGGTACGAGCATTCAATTTACGGTAATCGCCGCAAGGACGCCAGCCGTTGTTTTTCTTTGGCGCTAGATGTAGAGGTGACGCCCACGGGCTCTCGGAAGGTCTAGCTGTACCAAGGGCCAGCATAGACTGGAACTCTTTTTGG
This sequence comes from Mythimna pallens, assembly GCA_961205895.1. NCBI lineage: Eukaryota > Metazoa > Arthropoda > Insecta > Lepidoptera > Noctuidae > Mythimna > Mythimna pallens. The sequence goes on along the minus strand of OY540830.1, from coordinate 14,249,706 downwards.
GCGATCTTAAGCTTGTCCGGTGCCAAACGACGTGGTGAAGAGCAAACTGGAGGGCCTGGTGTCGTGCGTATGTGATGTACTGTTTCGTGTAGTGTACAGTGTGGCTTACCAGCTGGTCGAGAAATTTCCGGAAACTCGCTGAGAATTTTATGATAATGAGTCTCACCAGTCAGGACCTTAACAGAAGAAATGTTATTACAATTAGCTACAGCAGCAATAGTAGAAATAGAGGTTAAATTATCAATTAGGCGTTTGTTACGACAATCAACTATAAGATTATAGAAGTTTAAAAAATCTACACCTATTATAGGCTTCGTTACATCGGCTACAATGAAACGCCATCGATAGGTTCTGCGTAAACCTAAATCTAAATCTAAATTGATACAGCCATATGTAGCTATGCTGGAACCATTCGCTGCACACAATCTATAGTCCGTACGAGCACGACGATCATGAAGCGCTGACCGTGGGAACACGCAGAGGTCGCTTCCTGTATCGACCAGGAACTGCGTCTTCGAAGATCGGTCAGTAACAAACAGGCGACCAGAAGTAGGCAAAGGGCAATCGTCGGTCGCCATTACCGACCGCCCTTGGAGTTTTCCGCCTTGTAGTCGCAGGGGCGGATACACTTGTTGGCTTTTTCTCCGAACTTGTTGTGGTACCAACAATTGGGGAACCTTTTGTAGTTCGATAGAGAGCGCTGCCTCGAACTGCTGCGAGTGTTTCTAGTGGAACGGGAGCGTGAACGGCTGTTCCGAGTTGAAATCTGCTGGAACTGTGCTCGAAGCTCAGCTATCTCCCTGATTAGTTCGCTCAGACCCGAACTAGAGACAGCGTCGCTCACAACGGCGACCTTCGGAGTTGTCGTAGCCAAGTCGTTTACTCTGTCGGCTAAGTCAGCTAGATCCTCGAGAGAAGCTGTGCCTGGTTGACCTGCGAGCACCGTCTGGATGCCATGCGGTAGGCGACTAACCCATATCGTCCTCAGGAAGTCATCAGGAACGTTTGAGCCTGCCAGGCTTTTCAAATGGCGTAGAAATTGTGATGGCTTGCGGTCGCCAAGCTCCTCGTGCATCAGTAATTGTTTGATTTTCTTCTCTTTAGACGCGGTGAGTCGTTTAATTAGCTCGGTCTTTAGTTTTTCGTACTTGTTAGTGAGAGGCGGGCTAATAATTATGTCTTTAATCTCTCTAGAGTATTGATTGTCCAGATGTCCGATGACATAATTAAATTTAGTGACATCACTACTTATCCCAGCTATGCTAAATTGACCTTCGACCTGAGCAAACCAAATCTCTGGCTCTTCAGCCCAAAACGGGGGCACTCGTACGCCGACTTTGAAAACATTGCTGGGGTCTATCGACATCCCCCCATCACTAGTGCTAGGTGGCGGTGACGTTGCCGCACCTCGTGCGTCTTTAAACATATCCCCTTCCATTGTTCTTCACGGGGTCACCAGTTTAGTTATGTGTTTGGTGTGCGGATAAATCAATAACAAACTCACGTTTGGAGGTCCGCAAATCCTTACATAAATAGGAGAAGGCACAATAGGGGAGCGTAGTAGTACAAGCACGAGAATATGAAGGTGGAAGATCTGAGGAACTGATTGATGCAAGAAACGGGTGCTCCGCGTCGAGTTAATATCCTGACTTGACGTTTCTAATTTTTTCTCGGACAGCTGATGAGCGGACTTGTTTTTGGTATGTGTCTGCAAAGAGTATGTATGTTGTGTAAATGAATTGTAAGGTTGACTACAGGTTCTAGAGTGGCGACCGCGCACCGGAAGACGCAGCGTTGGAAGGCCTCCCACAAGGTGGACCGACGACCTGGTGAGGGTCGCGGGAGTGCGGTGGATGCGAGAAGCACAGGATCGGTCATTGTGGCGACGCTTGGGGGAGGCCTATGTCCAACAGTGGACGTCTTTCGGCTGAAATGATGAATGATGAAGCATGATTTAATATTCCTCTCTTACAAAATTCGTCCACCTAAACTCAAGGTCAGAACTTTACTGCTTCACAATTTAGTGGTATGAAATATGAATATTGACAATCTCCACACCTCTTATTACTACTGAGTCGATCGACGAAAAAGTAAACCTGCTTACGGATACACTAGTACAGCTTGACGACGTTCATGCTCCTATCCGTGCAGTAAAGCTTAAACACCTCCCAGCGCAGATGATGTACAGATGACGCTGTCATGCAAAAGAAGGCAGTATGTAAACCAAATTTATGCCGGCCCACATCATTGAACCGTGAGCTTTACGTCAAAGCCCACAATCGCAGCAATAGGGTGTGTGATGCACTACGCCACCATGTTCATGATGCTGTTGAAAACGGTTATCCAGATAAAGTCTGGAAAATTCTCAAATTTATGGGAGTTGAAAAATCACGACAAGAATCGATTCCTAAAGACTTAGACATAGATTTACTTAATCAATACTTCTTCTCTATCCTGCCTTTCCTACCTAAAGTCTTAGAACGGCTTATCCACAACCAGCTTAGTGCATTTCTGTGTAAGAATAGTCTACTGAACCCTATCAAATCCGGATTTCGTCCTGGTCATAGCACCACTATAGCTCTAGTAAACGTTTCTGATGACATACGGCTAGGTATGGATAGTGGAAATATGACGGTTCTCTGCTTGCTAGATTTTAGCAACGCTTTCAATACCGTCGATTGCGATGATCTGCTCAACATAATTCGCTCTCTTATCATATCTCCAACGGTGATTGACTGTTTTCGTAGTTTTCTGTATGCCCGTCGGCAACGTATTTCCATAGATCAGTCCTGTTTTTTTTGGTGTTATACTTTTTCTGCCGGTGTACCTCAAGGTGGCGTCTTATCTCATTTACTCTTCGCAATATTCATTAATTCCATATCTAAAAATATACTTAGCTTCTACCACCCGTTCTACGCTTCAATTTGCGAATGGAGTGAGGCAAATAATAATAATAATATAAGGAAAGTTTCCGAAAGGATCTGTCGACATGTTGGATAGATTATAAGAAGGCCTATGACTCTGTTCCTCAAACATGACTCACGAGGGTGTTGGATACAACACTACGCACCTTCCTAATGTCGTGTGAGGCAATGGAGTACGGTCTTCCGCTATCCAGGATGTCGACATATCCAGAGGAACCTGTAAGGATCGAGCGAGGTAAATTCCAGGGTGGTAGTATGAGTCCATTTTGGTTTTGCCTAGCGTTGAATCCTCTAAGCACACTGCTAGAGAGAATACAGGTCTAGGCTATCGGTTGAAGAGAGGTGGTCAGATAATATCTCACCTACTTCACATCCAATGGATGACCTAAAACTTTTTTCCCCCAACAATCTTCAACTGATGGAGCTACTGAAGATAACTGAAACCTTCAGTAGTGCCATCGGGATGGAGTTTGATGTGGACAAATGTGCGGTCATGCAAGTAAAGCGAGGGGAGGTTGTGGAATACGTGGGCACTCAACTCACGGATTCCATAAACCTGAGATCCCTCTCTCCAACCGAAACCTATAAGTATTTGCGTATGTCGGAAGCTCTAGGCATCAATATCACTGACATTAAGCAATCGTTGAAGGAGCATTTCTTTGGACGCCTGAAAAAGGTATTCAATAGCCTTCTTTCAGGCGGAAACAAGGTGAGCGCCTTCAACGGTTGGGTCATGCCATTATTGATGTACTCTTTCGGCGTACTCAAATGGACTCAAACGGAACTTGATGCTGAAGCTGGATAGTAGGGTCCGCACACTGCATACCGAATACATCGCCCACGATCGACGGTGATGAAACTGTACATATATCCCGCGGAATTGTGGGGGTCGAGATTTTTTTAATGCTGCCCTACACAACCGTGAGGTATGCATCGAGGTGTAGTGGCAGTGGACAAGAGCATCACCCCGCTCTCCCTGGCTAACGAGAACTGGCGCAAACCGGTAGTGCTTGACACTAACGATCGCAGGGAAGTATGGCAGAGCAAGAAACTTCACGGACGCTTTTTTCGGGCCCTTCACGGGCCCGATGTAGACCAATTGGCGTCCGTAGCCTGGCTGCGTTTCGGTGACCTCTTTGGGGAAAGCGAAGGTTTTATCTGTGCAATTATGGACGAAGTTATCTTTCTACGAATAACTACCGGAGATTTTTTGAGAAGGACGGCACGGTTGACATCAGTCGGGCAAGTCACCGTCCGGGAAAATCAATTCGTCACATTATCTATGATTGTTCTCGTCTAGCTAACGGAGAGTACTTGCACACCCTAGTAGCCTGGATTATCCATCAGCAACTTGCTCTGAAATACTCGTTTGTGGAATCGGAAGTGCCGCACTACAGGTATGAGCCCGACCCAGTTCTTGATAATGGTCATATCACTTTGTACTGGGATCGGCCCATCATCACTGACAGGACTATAATTGTAGCCAATAAGCCTGATATAGTGGTGTTGGACCGAAGCGAGAGGCGTGCAATGAATGTTAGGTTACTTCTTATAAAAAGTCTATACTGTGGTCTTGGTGTGCGGAACAACATGGTAAACCCTTCAATATTTTGCGTTCAAACTTTGGTAAATTGCAGTTTTGGTGTATGGGAAAATATGTCTTTTAATTACGATGTTAAGTTGGATCTTGTTTGCATGAAGTGTTAATTATACAATGGTATGAAACTCTTCGTGTGCAGGTTTGACTCGCATTTGGCTGATTTTTGATACTAATAACATTAGTTGGGGTTTCATAACAAACTTGTAAAAATGATTTTTTTGCTCGACAGTTTCAATTAACAGTGTTTAAATTTAAATTTTTGGAATTAACTTGTCAAATCCTAGACGATAATCAAATGCAATAAAAGATTTAAAAAAAAATGGGTGGTTGTTCATTTATTTATTATATATTTAAGATTTTCAATAGCTATATACTCGAGACGATGCAAGGATTCTAACGATACCTCATACATGTAAATCAGTCCAGTCATTTAGAAGTAATGATGGAATAAAGAAACTCACATACATGAACCCTGAAAACATAACACTTCTTTTTTTGGGTATCGTGTGTCGTGCCGTGTATTGAGGACAATGTTTTATATGCTTGTTTTCCACGTTGTTTAAAAACCGCGAAAAGATATAATATACATAATATGTATAATATAAAATTATTCTGTAATTTCATGTTAATGAAAACCTCAATAAAATAATATCGCAAACATAAAAGTCAGGTTTAATAAATTCTTACTTGTGAAACTTTTACGTTTCGTCAATTGCAAGTAGACCTAAGTAACATGATTACATGAAAATCCTCCCAAATTTTGTGAGGTAAATTTCGCTAAGTACGTTTGTGCGTTCGTTATAACCGAAAAGTAACTCAATATCTAGCTACCTACAAGAATCACTGTGGCGTAGAGTTCCTATTACTTCAAGATTAATCGCAACTTTCTCAATTCTTCTGTAACTGTATTAAGTTGATCAGTGAGGCGATAAATTACATCTCAGACACCCCTTTTATCCAGTGCTAGTTGCATTTTAGGTTTAAACAAGGCAACTTGATACTTATTGCCTTTTCCAAGGAAAAGAATAAATAAACAGGATCTTTTAATCGAAACTAAGAGAAATGTTATTCTCTCAGAAAGGAACAGCTTTTCCGGGCGTTATACTCGAGTGATTCTGTAGGTACTTACTGTGTCTCATCTGTTTTTGATCTGTGCCTACCTCGGTTGTGTCCCTTCAATCAATCAATCGATTTGTCTAATTGCAATTCACGGTTGGATGTCACTCAAAGTCAAAGGTCCAGATCGTAGCATTGTGAGTAATGAAAGTAGTTTCTGTTTTAATTGACATTTTTATTCACTTGTATTGTTTTTGTTATGATTTTTTTAATATACGCCTAGGAACAGTAGTTTCGCGAGGTTGTTACAAATCTTTGAAAGTTTCAACTTTTCTTTACCATAATTTGCATGTCATTATGTCTATTAGTAAAAACCCATGAAAATCCATTCAATAGTTTTTGGGTTTATCGCGAACAGACAGACAGACGCGCGCAAATGGCAAAAAACGGAAACCTTATAGATTCGTCATGTCTGTCTGTCCGTCCGTAAGCCACAGCCACTTTTTTCCAAAACTATAAGAACTATACTGTTGAAACTTGGTAATTAGATGTATTCTGTGAACCAGATTAAGATTTTCACACAAAAATAGAAAAAAAAAACAATAAATTTTGGGGGAAAAAAACAATAAATACTTAGAATGAAAACTCAAAAAAAAAAATCCTCAAACCCAAATAAATAAAAAAAAAAACTTTCCCTCCCTGTAACTTCTAAAATAAGAGATATAAAACTAAAAAAAAAATATATGATGTACCTACATTACCATGCAAACTTCCAATGAAAATTAGTTTCAACGAGATCTAGTAAGTAGTTTTTTTTTTTAATACTTCATAAATCGTAAACCGCAATTTACCTTTCAAGTTTGTACGGAACCCTCAGTGCGCGAGTCCAACTCGCACTTGCCCAGTTTTTTTTCTTATGAATTATGAACATACTTTGGAGAATTTCCTCATGGTTTTACTTAAAAATAAAGGTCTTTTATCAAAAGAAGCCAGTACTTAGTGTAGAGATCCTTTAAATCCATGACTGAAACAAAATGCTTTTGTCTCCAACTAACAACGAATATCGATTTTCCTTCGACTAATCTATTTTCCAGAAACGAATTGTGTTTTATTTTATTACGATATATTTCTTACGCCTGTTCAATGAAACTCGGGGGCTAATTTATTAGGTTTCTGTTTTCAATAAGTAAGTATGTTAATGTTTGGTGATCTTATTTGTTTTCGAGCCTAAAATGTTAAAAATATACGTTACATAATACTTTATTTAATAAGTGCGGCGCAGTGGTGGTCCACGCACGTGGACATGGCGTGGCACGCCATAATTATGGTAGTAAGTCCCCTCTTTGAGGAGTGGCTGGAAAGAAAACACGGCGCCCTTACCTTTCGCATGACGCAGGTTCTCACCGGACATGGTCAATTCGGGAGATTCCTGAACCGGATTCGTGCGGAAGAAACTCCCGGGTGTCACCATTCTGTGGACCGCACGCCCGAAGGACACGGTGGAGCGTACGGTAGAGGTGTGCCTCGCCTGGGCAGAGCACCGCTACACCGCCGTGTCCTCCTGGGGGCGCTTGGCGGCAGCGATCTATCGTGCCGGGCCTTGGTACAGGCCATGGTCCGGAGCAAGGAGGAGTGGCAGGCGGTCGCCTCCTTCTGCGAAGCAATAATACTAGCAAAGGTGGCGGCTGCGCCCGCGAGGCAATGGCCCTCGCGCCCCAGTCACCGGGATTTCGATCCCGATTTTCAGCCACCGTAGGCGCGGGCTTGCAACAACCGTAGGGGCCCAGTAGGGTCGAAGTCTACTAGGGCCATGGGTGATGCGAAAGAGATCCCCGGGGCCCTAGAACAATGGAAAAGAAGGAACAGGAGTAGGTGTTAAGTCAGTAGAAGTCTGAAAAGCCCTTACGCCCCGCCCAAGAGCGCGGGATGTAATTAAGTGATTTTCCCACCTAAAAAAAAGGTGGTAACTGCTCCGATTCATAAATTGTAGGTCGCGGATTCAAATCCAACCAGGCGCATTACTTTGTGTAATCGTTTTCATTACCACTGCTCTCAAAACGACGAAGGAAAACATTGTAAGGAAACCGGCCATGTTTTAGAACCAAAAATACGAAGACATGTGACATCCATCAATCTGCACGCGTGGTGGATTACGGTTACGGCCCATTACCTTTCCTAGAGAGGAGGCCTGAGTTCCAGCAGTGGGAACATTACAAAGCCGATTATAGGTGGTCACGTGTATCGTAGCTTCAGTGGCGTGTTTAGATCCTCAGAAATGCAGATCAAAACATAATCAAATATTGTACTGAAAGACAATTTATTTATTCATTATTAAATTCTATTCAAGGACCATTACTGGGAATCATTATAATAGTTAATGGTACGGCGTTGAAACAATATTCTCACCTCTGTGAACCGTTTAATAGCATCTTCGTTTTAATTTCAGTATCAAAGATCAAATGCTTTTACATGATGAAATAAACACTTGTTGATTTACATTAATTAGACGCCGTTTGATCATATTTATTTATATACGTAATATACTTTATTGTACACCAAGATAATAAATGAGACTTTTGAGCTTTATATTTAAAAACATCGCAGTCAGATCTAGTCGCTGGCAGATTCATCATTTTGAACTGGGTAAAATAGGTTAGGTTAGGTTAGAACTTTGATCAACCGCGCGTGAGCCGAGCGATCATAGTTTAATATCATTTGATATCATACGGCTTATTATAAAACACATAAAAAATAATGATTGTATGCACACAAGCAAAAATAAATTTTATACTAGTAACCAGTTATTATTAGCGTGTCCTAAACTCCTAACTAAAAAAGCGTATTGCAAGGTTAAAGACTATGTCGAAGACACGCTTGTTAGGCAATGACTGCTTCTGCATATGTGGTCCCCTGGTAACTCATAATATTGTGTAAATGTATTTATTAACTGCTCCAAATTTGTTGTAATATAATACTTTTTAGGGTAGCCAAATGGCAAAAAACGGAACCTTTATAATATCACTTTGTTTTCTGTCCGTCTGTCTGTATGTCTGTCTGTTTGTCTAGACATTTTATCTCGGGAACGTGTGTGAAGTCTGCGGTGCCTTGAAGCTGTGAAAATATCAAACTCTTGAGTTAACGAAAAAAAAAGATATGGTCTTTTGTCGAAAAAAAACGTGTATTGTGACATTCTCAAGGGAATTAAAATTCATAGGGTACTTTCTGTTGACCTAGAATCCTGAAATTTGGCATGAAGCTAGGTCTCATAGCACAAGTATAGGAAAAAATCTGAAAACTAAAAATTTGCAGTTACGTCACATAAAAAAAAACTTTTTTTGCGATTTGGAAAAAATTTCGTAACTCTATTCGGAAATTGAACTGTTTTTTATTCCTAAACTATAAAATGTGTATCTATAAATTTGTACAGAACCCTCGGTGGGCGAGTCAGACTTGCCCGGTTTTTATATACTTCGTTAAGTATACTTTTCAACAATCCCTCCTAACGTTTATCCAAGGGATTTTTTTTTTCATAAAAACACCATAAAAATGACGCTATTTTTTCCCCTTTTGCCCCTGTAACCTTTTTTGATGAGTAAGAAATATTTTTGGTTATTTTTTGTTTTATTGTTCGGTATACTCTTGAGCAATACCTCTGGGCTTGGATCCCGGCTACAACCCCGATTCCCAACATAAAAATCGCTCCTACCATATTGAGTCCGAAATTCATGAAAATCTTATTAAAATAGTACAGGGTAGGAATAAAAAACATTGCGTAAAAACTTGGGCCGACAAATCCGATATTTGGACCATTCTGACAAATCTGTTGGAAAATTACGGTCCTCGTATTTGCACGCTCAATGTCATCCAGCGCCTGGTGTATCTAAACTCTAAGTCTTTCATTTTTATTTAAATGTTTATGCATTTCACAAGTTTCCTATAGAAGAAGCATAGTAACTACATGTTATATATAAGTCCTTGTAAATCATTTTACTGTATCAATAAGTACCTACCTACCATACATTGATGCTACCATACCAATTACTTACTACCCACATTATTGAAATCCTAATAATTATTTATGAATAAAAGGTCATGGCCCATAATCCGACCTGATTCAAAAATTTTTTTGTACAAAAACAAAAATGGTGGTAAATAATGCAGGCATAACCCGTTTTTCATTATATGTAAAAAGAAAAAAATAATTCAATGGAGAGATCTTGCAGTAGACCAATAAAAATTGGATAATAATTAGCTGCACCACAACGGTTTCGGCCGTCTGTAAATTATTTTATCCCACGGAAACATGTCACTGGGATAAAAAGTATACTATGTCCGTCTCCAAATCCAATATGTATATCTCTACATGGCAATTTAATCAAAATCGGTTCAGTGGTTACTTACTGCCACGAGCACATGCGACCAAATGGTCTGTACACATTAGAAGTATACAGACACCGCATGTTGATTGACAACAAAATATTAATTAGAAGGAGAATACAGTCTCGACATGTCAGGAGTAAACAATATTATACTTATGTTTTGGTGAATCCAACACTACATGGTCGAGAGAGTATCGAGGGATGCTACTGCTCATGTATTCACGGCCGCCGCACTATAGGAAGTTGTGCCCATATTGCAAGCGTAGTACTTTTTATCCTGGGCCAGACATCAAGAAAATATTGATACACCTGCAGCTTTCTTGGACAATGTAATTTTAGATATTGATGAAGCTGAATAAACATTAAAAAATAATGTATTTTATTTCCTCCTCTCTAAAACCACAAGTTATAAGTAAAGTTTTCATACTTTTAATCTACCGAAGATTTCATTTTTTTATTATTATTATTTCATGATCCCTATCAGCCTCTAATGCGCCACTTACCATTGAAAAGTATAATCATTTGTCTTTGATTCTCGCCATATTTCATTTCTGTACGCCGTAGGTATATTTTTTACACTAAATGGGCCATTACCTTTGTGTTCAAAGGTCCGGTCTAATTTTAATTCTAATTCCAATCAAAAACATTCATATTAATTTAGAAGAAGGTTTTATTTAGTCTTACGACTTTACCATTGCTAATTAAATGTTGTAGACGTTTTGATAATTCGAAGTAAGTGAACAATAGAACGAACTAAAAATGTTGTTGTCCTGCAAATTACATTTTTCGTAAGGGAAGCCTATGGGAATCGTGTTATATGGACCCGTCGTCATTGCTCCACATCACTGTCATTCGGACACGTGCCCAGGAGATTTATGTTATGCCTACTAAGCGCATAATTGAATGTAAAAACTTATTCCAATGGAACTTACCTTCGCAATAAAAATTATCCTATGTCCTGTGCTAAGTTTCCACGTCTATAAAAAAGTATTAATGTCCTATGCCATGTTTCCACTTCTATAAAAAAGTATTTTATGTCCTATGCCATGTTTCCACTTCTATAAAAAAGTATCCTATGTCCTGTGCTAAGTTTCCACTTCTATAAAAAAGTATCCTATGTCCTGTGCCAAGATTCCACTTCTATAAAAAAGTATTATATTTCCTATGCCATGTTTCCACTTCTATAAAAAAGTATCCTATGTCCTGTGCCAAGTTTCCACTTCTATAAAAAAGTATCCTATGTCCTGTGCTAAGTTTCCACTTCTATAAAATGACTAGCTGCTGCCAGCTAATTCGCTCTCGTAATAGTAGAAAATTGTCCCAAGGGATGTGTTATTCCAGGACATAGTCTAACCTTGTAACAAGTTTCATTTAAATCCGTTTAGCCTTTAAGCGTGAAGGAGTAACTAACCTAACCTAACAAACATACACACCCATGCAAAAATAGCTACATACAAATTTTCACCTTTATAATCTTAGTGTGATGTCTCGCTCACTATACCTACTTGAATTAACATGCCCCAATTGTACAGTGAAGAAAGAACATGGAAACCTCTATTATGAAGACCATTGTTATTTTAATATTATTCAACGGTTAAAAACAACTACGTTGTTGCTTTGTGTACTGTTACGGGACGCCATTCTTTAGTATATTACTCACTTATAATTTCAACACATAATTAATTTCATAACATACTCGTTCGAGGTGGTCATGGCTAAACATAAGGCCCCTACCACACTGGGACGCCGTGGTGGCGCTGCCAATTTGTCAAACCAAGAAAATACATACAGCTCTACGGTGTGTACCTCACCTTGCCACTGTGGGAAACGCAGCCAATCCGTACCTTAATTTTTTGGCGTCTTGACCTGGCTACGCAGCTATGGCGTCCTAGTCACAGCCCTAACAGAGGCAGGATTGATCTTCAGGGAGTCGCAGGATGACTCCTAGCCAGTGTAAGTGCGGGCTTGCGGACGGCAAGCAATGGGCAGCTCGTCATCCATTACTGACCAGGCCCGGGTTGACGACGATGGAGCGTTGTGACTCACGCAAGCCTCAAACAGATGACGGTATGATTAACGGGACCCATCAGAGCTGATGCCTGCCAGGGCTGCAGGATTGTTAGAAAGAGAAAAACAATTGACATCCAGCAAAATGGCATAACTTCTTAGCTGGTGCACATTGTACAATTTACATTAAATTTAAATTAAATTAATTTAATATTAGTTTATTCATGACTTAAACAGGATAAACAATAAAATAAAACATTATCAAACCACAATTAGTAACTAAAATAAAATAACAACATAAATACGAGCTTTTTCGGCCATATTTCAAGATGGCGCGCCGGATTGGATAATCTCACGTTTTACGTATTTCAATTCAACTGAAATAAAGAACGCCGCATTGTAAGAAAACTTCGTGTTCGTCAACGCTTAGCAACTTTGAACCCAAATACCAACGGGCGAATCGTCGAACTCGATCAACCGTGAAAGTTTTAGTTTCAATAATCGCCGCAAGTAGCACTACATAACAAAAAAAATTACGTCACAATCAACGACAGTATCAAAACAAGCTGAAATTAGAGGGAATCCTCCATAAAAGTAACTTACGGACAGTAATAATATTTGTATCTGAAGTACCAAATCTATGACTTAGTTTAATCAGTATACCAATAATTAACTGGAATAATTTGTCCGAGAGCGATCGAAGTGAATCGAATTTTAGGGCACCGCGACACAGACAAGTTAGGTTATAACAGCATTAAGGTGGTTAGAGTGAGCGAGCAAAGCGAGCGAACCAAGTCACCGTTATGTCCTTCGTGTTGGGTTACTTTAACCACAGACTGAAATCGGAAGCCTCCGAAAGGGGCCTCCGTCGACCCTACTCAAGCTTTTTTTGAATCGGTTCTTCAGAATTTATATTCACCCTACACTGACGATTAGGGCCTGCGCACGCTTGAGACAAGACTGTCTTAGACAGACCTACGACACTGCAGACTTGTCTGCTACAAAACTGTTTTGAGACGTCCAGTGTTACGAACAGGAAAATCGCTAACAAAAAATTATCTCACACACATAAAATCACAAAATTTCCCACTAAAAAACGTGTATTGTACGAAATAAAATAAGTAAGTATAATATATAGGTTATTAGTTTCCTTTAATAATAAGTGATAAAAATTAACAATCAGTTGATCAAAATACCATAATATGTCGGTAAATTAACATTCGTAGGTAATTCAACATACAAATTATTTAATAACAGCTATGTATTAATTCGTCTTCAGACGAATCATTTTTGTTTGCACCATCATCGTCGGTATTAGATTGATAATTATGGATTCTATGATGCTGATTTACACCCGAGTGGTCGCATTTTTAGTAAGAAATTGAATTTTACTAAAGCATTAGAAAAATCCACTAGCCACTGAAACCAATATTTCGCAACTAAAGGGGGGTTAAAACCACCAGTTTTAGTGGAAAATCCACTAAGTTAGCAACACTGGCCGCCACACGCCATTAGACTGTTTTGTCTTGATGGTGTGCACCGTGTCGTAGACAAAACAGGTTTGTAGTAGACAAGTCTGCAACATCGTAGACAAGTCTGTCTATGATAGTCTGTCTATGACAGTCTTGTCTCAAGTGTGCGCAGGCCCCAAAAATAAAGGTTACTTTGGACGCCGCTTTCTAGAACGTATCGCTATCAGAATCCGGCTGAACGAGAGGTAACGCCTTTTAATACGACGTGCGTTTAATGAAGTCCTAGTCTGGGACACTGCTGTGGGATTTAAAAGAAAAATACGCCCATGGAACAATGTCTAAAAATGGATAAAAAATAAAGTACCTAACACATAATTGTTTTGTTGAAAGTAAACAATTACAGAAACACAAAGATTAAAACCTTTCCATTCAATTAAAATTCAAATTGACCTTGTTTTTGCCCTTGGCTTTCCATGCCAATTTTTCGTAAATTAAAGTGTAAATAAGTAAAAACTGTAGAAAACATTGTATTCTATAAAAGATTTCATTAAATTACTTTTAGCAATAGAGTGAAAGATTGGGGACAACATTGGGATTTCATCATTTCCACTTCATCAAATGATACTTTTTAACTGATCTACAGTCAAAGTTTCATTTCTCGATAAAAATACCAAAATCTCTTCATAGATATTGGAAGAGTTCCCTCAACTCCTCATGGATCCCATCATCAGAACTGAATTTTGAAAAAAAAAAACATTCTGGAACCATATCCTTTTAAATAAATAAAAAATAATCATTTTGCAGATCGGTCTATAAATGATTGAGTTCTGAGGTAACAATGATAAAAAAAAATACAACTGAAATGCGAACCTCTTCCGTTTTTTAAATCTATTGGAAACAAAAACAGTACAGTTTCGCGTTAGCTCATACGACCATCTTATTTAATAACAGGTATAAATACGCCTTTATCTAGTTATACATTTAGACAATATTGTCTACTTTACTTTTCTGTTTACCTTAACTAGGCAAACATTTATATATCTCAGACGTAATCTGATAAAGTTTAGGATTTGAATTCTATTCATCTTCCATTTGTGAAAACCAAATTGTGAAACGTTTCAAAGCATTCTTGAATTTAGTAAGGAGATTGTGCGTCAGAGACAGATAAGTATGATACCGCTTGACTACTTTTCCAATACCTTTTATATTGGAACTAAACAAAGGGAAACGTAAACAATTGATTTTTTCAATCGAACTTCTTATTGGTGATTCAATTGAAGTGTTATAAATAAAGTTTCTTATTTCCGATTTCTGATTTACTTAAGTAAATCAGAAATCGGAAATAAGAAACTTTATTTCAAATAGACCAATAACAGGCACTTTTGAATTGTCAAAATGTCGGTCAGTCAAACAAAACCTGAAGCTAAGTTGCACGTTCCAAAGCGTAGATCTCTATGGAGAAAGAAGAACATGCAATACACTCCATGGAAACTCTTTTAAATCATGTTGTGAGATAAAAATTTTGATTACATATTTTTTTGACGCCTCTATTATATGAGCACAATGTCAATAAATAAAGAAAAAAAAGAGTATTTAAAAAATATAAATTGAAATAAGCCACTGGCAGTTAAGAATTGACCAGTCTCAACTGACGGCACCCGTTCATGAGCATGCCGTGTGCATCAGCCCCACTCAGCTCAACCACTTTGAAGGGAACTGAATGACCCAACAACACGTGCAACCATCAACGAGACATTTGAGTGACCAAGACAAACTCTCAACTGCCCGTTCTTGTCAAAACAAGTTGTAACCTAATAAAATAAATTACTCCATAGTACTCCACACTTACAAAATTAAAAAAAAAAGGCTTCCACATTGTACAATACTATTGTTTTCAAAGATAAAAAAGTAATAAATTATTATGAACTCCATTAAAATAAAAAAAATAACGATGTCGAAAACAACAATACGAAAAGGGCATAGCATCTCTTCCAATATATATATATAATAAAAAAAATAAAAAAACGACTAAATAAAAAAAATACGACTAATGCATCTTGAGTTTCCTCCCACGCTGCAAATATGTGTTTCAATAAGGTGACACTAGCGTCAATCGCACAACGTCCTTTGGTGAAACAATACTGCTGATCGTATTTAATAAGATTTTATTGGTGTTAAAATGGATAAGCATTTGATTGATCATAACTTTTTTTAAAGACCTTACTGAAAACCGACAACATGTATACAGGTCTATAATTATTGGTGTCATTATGGTCGCCGGATTTAAAAAGAGGTATAACTTTACTGTATTTCATTATATCTGAAAAGACTCCTTGATCCACACACAAATTAAAAATTAAAGCCAAAGTATACTTGTGCTACGGTTTCGATTATAAACAGATGTACCAACTTTAATAGACATTTCCTGCAGGTCTTCGGTTAGTTTGATTTAAAAAAGTGAACTCTCGGCTGGCCTTCCTGGGAGTGTCGATGGTCTGAGGAATCCGAGGAGAATTGCGAACGTATTCAGAGAGCAATTTTCAGTGCGGTCGCCGCTTGGTCCGGCATGTCGTGTGGTGCTGAATGCTAATTCGAACAATAAAACGACAGGAATACGTTTCCTCGCGAAAGATGTTGCGAAAGCCATGAGATAGATTGGCCAGGGAAAGTCTCCTGGGCACGATGCACTCAGCATTGAGCACCTGCAGCAAGCCGGACCGCACCCGGCGAGAGTTCTGGCAATGTTCTTCTCGCTGTGTGTGTGCCACTCCTTCCTACCTGATGATTTTATGAGGGCAGTTGTAGTTCCTGTGGTTAAAAATAAAACAGGATATTTAATTGATAAAAGTAACTATAGGCCAATATCGGTTGCAACTGTAGTGGCGAAGGTATTTGACGGTGTGCTTAACGCTCAGTTGGGTTTCAACCTAAACTGTCCACAGAGAGTCCAATACTGTGTTTAAAGCATACCGTCAAGTATTACACGACGAGAAAGATTCCGATATACGCGTGCTTCTTCGATTATCCAAGATATCGTACGAGACAAGGTCAAAACCTTGTCTTGTACGATATCTTGTGGGGAAAAGTGGGAGAGAACGGGATTACCTCGGGAACTCATTAGCATACTCCGATATTAGTACGGGCACCAGGTCAACTGTGTCAGATGGGCGGGGGAAATGCTAGATTCTTATAAAATCGAGTGTGGCGTAAGGCAGGGCCGCCTGACCTCCCCCACATTGTTTAACCTATACATGAACGAGCTGATCGTCTCGCTCAACAGTCAGCATGACAGGTGCTTTGTGGATGGGGTGTGTGTCAACAATTTGAGTTACGTGGACGACATGGTGCTGCTGAGCGCGTCGATCTGGGGATTGAGGAGGCTACTCAATACATGTATGGATTACGCGCGTGGTGTATATATGTGGTGGGTTAAAATATAATGAGAAAAAGAGTCGATTCATGGTCTTTCACGCCGTCGGTGTATCGAAACCTATGAACATACCGGCTGTTCATATTGATGGTGTTCTACTACAGCAAGTGGATCAATTTAAATATTTAGGGCATCTAATCACCGAGGACCTTAAGGATCAGGCTGACATTTAAAGGGAGCGGAGGGCACTGTCAGTACGAGCCAATATGATAGCCCGCCGGTTTGCGCGGTGTTCTAGGAAAGTGAAGGTCGTGCTCTTTAGAGCGTAATGCACATCTCTGTATTCGTGCAGCCTGTGGTTGACTGAAAGGGCATACAGTGCCCTCCGTGTCAGGTATGATAACGCGTTCCGGGTGGTAGTGGGGCTGTCCGCTTCTGTAGCGCATCAGGAATGTTCGCAGAGGCGCGAACCGACTGTTTTCACACTTCTATGCGCAAGCGGTACGCGTCTCTGGTGCGCCGGGTGTGGGCCAGCCCCAATACCATCCTGGCAATGATCACCAGCCATCTGGCTATATTGTCCATATATCCGACATAGCTGTTGCAGACTTGTTACTGTCCCAATTATTGTTAGAAAATTGTAATTGTTGACTTTATTCATTCTGACTGATTAAAAGCTAAATTATTTTAACGTAATAATGACATTTAGTTGAATTTTAATTTAATGCAATTTATTTTAATATTTAATGCAATTCTTTTAATGACTGACTGGCTATTAATATAATTATAATCTATTGTAACATAATTTAATTTTATGTAATTTACGATTTGTATTGCGTGTATGTTAATGATTTGTAACTAAAATAAGTCTGTTACTTGAAAATAAATGAATGAAAAATTAGTGTTGTTGGCATCTACTTACTTTATAAGTTTATTTATTACAAAAAAATAATGAACACACTAAATTATTTTCAAAAATTTAATTAAATTTTATAACAAAATTGTACATCAATTATACATAATATTTCATAATTTACACTGATAAAATATTTTACTTAACATTTTAACAATCAGAAATACATAATATTTGGTAAGGTATATCGAAGTTATATATATATACCATAACGATGGTACAATGCCATAATTATGACGGTAAGTCCCCTCTTTGAGGAGTGGCTAGAAAGACCTCACGGCGTCCTCACCTTCCGCATGACGCAGGTTCTCACCTAACATGGTCAGTTCGGAATGTTCCTGCACCGGATTCTTGCGGAAGTAATGCCCGGGTGGTACCACTATGTGGACCGCCCGGAGGACACGGTGGAGCACACGGTAGAGGTGTGCCCCGCCTGGGCAGAGCACCGCCGTGTCCTTGTGCGGGAGATCGGTGCCAACGGTCTCTCGATCTTCTTCTGCGAAGCAGTAATGCTAGCAAACGAGGAGGCCATACGTACACGCGCGGCCCTCAAGCCCGGGCCAATCCAGATTTCCGGCCACAGTAGGCGCGGGCTTGCGGACGGCGAGCAATGAGTAGCTCGCCGTCCGATCATCTGGTAACCGTCGGGACCGAGCCCAAGTCTTTGACGGCACGTACTGTTCCACGCACACCTCAAGGAGATGCCAGCAAACCGTAGTGGCCCAGCAGGGTCGAAGCCTATTGGGGCCAAACCCTTGGTTTCTGAAAGGAAAACTCGGCCCTGGTACGAAGGCAAAGAAGGAACAGGAGTGGCTTTTTAGTCAGTAAAAGTCTGACATGCTCTCGCGCTTCGCCCAAAAGAGGAGGATGTCATTTACACACCTACAAAAAAAATTGATTTACACACCTACAAAAAAAAAACAATGGTACAATAAAAATGGAAAAATATTAGATATTTGTACTCTAGATAAAAGATTGTAAATACACATAAACAAAGAATAATGGCAGGTCTCCATACTAAGAATTGTCTGGGATCAAATTGAAGCGTCCCGTAATGAAAAATATGTTAAAAGATTTGGCATTAGCTCCAGAATCTATAAATGAAACTATTTTTATTTGGGAAAGCCGGAAAAAAAAGAATTCGGTGTTTGAATTTTTAGGTTATGAATGAACGTAAAACAGCAATTATCATAAAACATCGCAGATTGATCACACAGGGCAGTATCAATCAGTCCATAAACAGTCCAGGTCGGGTAAAAATAAATAGAAATCCAAATAAAAACGCAAAACACAACCGAAATGAAAAACACGGAAGAATTCTGTAGCGTCTTGACAGACAACCACAGACAACATGTTACTGTCAAAGACAAAAGTAGTGCGTGCACATTTCGATTCGGTTTTCTTATAAATCGATACAACATTGAAACATATATTTTGATCCATTATTAATTGGATTTAAAAGTAGAAGCATTTCTTCAAAGATATCAGTTGATTAAAGACGAAAGAATAAAGCATATCAATAATCAAAACAAAACCAACTCTCATTCGTTTATATAATTAAACGATGGATGGACTGCTCGATAAATTGCATTCATACTATTTTTACTCACACCACTATTTTAATGGTAACATTTCGAATGTACCTAATTCGAACATCATTTGATAAGCTTTTAAAAACATAAAATTACTCCGGCTTTTACGAGAAGGAGTGAATAATTGAAAAATCGTAGAAAATTAATTAAATTTGATTCATATATATGAAATCTATGTACGCCAAAAAAAGTTCAGACATAATTCTGCCATTGTTCTTTATCTAGGGAAAGGTACAGACTTATGCAATTGTATTGATAATCAGTTTATTCATGATTATACGTATGTGTGATGTTTGTTACTTTACACACTAATTACATTATAAATTACAATAAATATCGCAAAAGTCTGACTATACTAGAATATTTAATATGAACTTTGGGTTAATAGATGGAAATAATAACAATCGGTAGAGTAGACCGGGGTCAGTTGCACCACGATTGGAACAAGACTAATAAATAACTCACTAGTGACGGAATTACGCGGGGTCTGTTGGGACAAGCTCGGGTATCGGGTATTTGAGCATTTATCAGCGTTACGCTTACGGATATAGTGCCTTGCCTCTGGCATGGTTGAGTAAAGTCCATTAAAGAAGACCAATTGTAAATTTAAGACGATCAGTGCGTGTATTTGTCCTAGTCTTTATAAAAGGCTAAAAGCAGCTATGTTCAATAAAATAAAATAAAACTCCTGTTTCAGTTTTCTTCGACATGGTTTTTGCTCAGGCAGCTCTTGCCAAATTAGGTTTTTATTTAACTCGAGTTAGATGACAATAGTGTCTTGGAGAAAATGACGACGAAATTCAAAGTAGAGCATCTTCGCCTTGAAGCCTATTCGTTTCTACCTAACGCTTCTAACTATCGCAGTAAAAACCCAAGTTTCACCCATTTGAGGACAAATAAAGTCATTTTATCGCCAAGAGCTCGGTTTCGTAACGCGACCTCGCTACGAGCGTCCACATCCAAATGTGCCAAATGTCCCCCGTCTCCTCTACTTTGACTCTCAATTACTAGTAATATGTTCATTTATTTGTACGTTATTATAACATAAAGACAATGAGAACCACATGAGAACAACGTGGAAATGAGTTTATAAATTGTGACTAGTGACTAGCTATGCTCTCAATGATACCATTTTTTTTTTGAAGACTTATGATAAATTATAATACTAAAATTCCTTGGGAAAAAATACCACCTACCCTCGACATACCTTTTTGAGTACCTGTGCAATATGGTACCGACAAATGTTTGTTACATGTAAATATTTACAGGACATGCTGCATAATGAAATTACTGTTACATTTTTCTTTTGCATACGCATTCTGGTAGAATGCAAATGTAACACTCTAATGTTTCTGCAGTATTTCACAGTAAATGAATTGAATCAGTTTTTAGGGTTCCGTACTTTAAAAGGAAAAAACGGAACTCTTATAGGATCACGTTGTTGTCCCTCTGTTTGTATGTCTGTCTGTCGGTCAATCTCGGGAACGCGTGAAGGTATCGAGTTGAAATTAAAACCTTACCCTAAGTTCTGTGGTCAATTGAAACTGTGAAAAAATCAAACTTCTGAATTAACGAAAACAAGGTACGGCCGTTTATGACACAAAAAACGCGTACTTCGACACTCTCAAGGGAATCAAAATTCATAGGGTACTTCCCGTTGACATAGAATCCTGAAATTTGGCATGAAGCAAGGTCTCATAGCACAAATATAGAAAAAAAAACTGGAAACTGTAAATTTGTAGTTACGTTGTAAAAAAAAAAAGTAAGTTAGTAATTTTTTTTTTCTATTATCTCTCTCTCTCTCAATTCGGGAATTGAATTGTTTCATAAAAGGTATCCCATCAGACTATGAGAGTAAAGGGACAGAGAGTGAATCTGTGTTTGCGCACACAATTGAGCATTATAATATCTCCTGCGTACTTGGCTAATAGCCTTGCCCCCCTAGCCAAGTTACGATCGTTTCGTTTGCGTCGAATGCCTCGAGTAGGCCACGCTTCCGATTCCTTTGTTCTGACGTCATCTCAACGTCAGTCACTTGGTCAGAATAAAGGAATCGCCTCCTATTCCTTTGTTCTGACGACGGTCTACTCGAGGCGTTTGACTCAAATGAAACGATCGCAACTTGACTAGGGGGGCTGTTGCGATTGCTCACCGTAAACGAAATTCGGTTGGGAAGATCATTTTTACAATGATTAATTAGGAATAATTGTTAGGCAAAAGTAAACAAACACATATCCCACAAATATTTTCGAATGTATTTATTAAATGATGTTAATAACAGTTATTTGGCCACTGTTTGCTTTATTTCAGCAGTTAGGCGGATCTATTATGAATATCTAATATTTACTTTGACTGTATAAGGATCTAATTTACGTATCAAAATATTTAGATATGTTCACTATTTACACGATATTGTTTTAACATCAGAACGTTATATTTATGTGTAATTATAAATTGTTTTTTTTAAGTCATGATAATATTCGTCGTAGCCATTTAATTATATTTTACATTTATTACTTAATTCGTACATTTGAAATTGTTATTATTATATTGTCAGCGATCGCTTCCATAGAACTAGGGTTTTGATGTTAAATCATACCCTGCCTCTGCTTCTAGCAATAACAGGGTTAGCGGTATTCGGTATTGAAGATAAATATTCCATTGCAAATTCTCACTCAGGCTATAATGGCGGCCTGATGTGGCTTCATTTTGAATCTTTGAGAGCCGATTTTCGCCGATCCAGAGTGTAACTTTAACGTGTTATAGTTCAAAGTATGCATATCACTTAAAATCTATTTTTACAACTGTATAATCTACATAAAAAGTGATTATTTATGGGTAGACAATTCATAAACATTCCCTTTTTATGTAAATTTCATGAATTTTAATAGCATATTTACACATTTTACAGTCATTAGATTCTAATACACTTATTTTTAACCAGTTGATTTAAAAACTTTAGTTATCCAACAACAAAATCATAAATTCTCATCAAATAGGACTAACAAAAGAATAACCGAAAGATATGTTAAGCTTGGTCTTAACTCACTCACCAGCCCTAGTTAATCCATCTAATAACAAACATATTCTAACTGTTTAAGCTCGCGAGATCACAAAGTTCACAATCACTCACACTCACTCAGCATCACAGTGCTGAACAGCAAAGTTTACAAAGAAGTCTTAAAAGTTTTGTTTTGATGAATACTGGAAAGCGCTTGCACCGCACGAGTGTCTCAGTCGTACAGATCTCGCCTGGACACGGTAGAGACGGTGTATAAGCCGCTGCTATCCGTCACTTCGTCAGTGCTCTCCGTAAATCAGGAAATATCAATGTTTTCCACCTTGTACAGGAAGCGCCGCCGCCGCATGTCTCATGACTCCCCGTTGGGCGCGATCGTGACCGTGCTGCAGTTGGCGCGGGTGGAGCGCGTCGAGCTCCTGCGCAGGCCCACGCCACCCACGGGGTTTAAAAGAATCAAGTTTTCGCTTTTCCTTTTTCCATGGCAGTTACAGAATATTAACTCTTTCATACCTTTCCTGAAGTTTTTGGATAAGAAAGCGTATAAGAGTGGGTTTATACCGGAGTTGAAATATGTAATGAGGAACGTGAGCGGAGTGAGTAGTGTGCTGAAGTCACTGGAGCCCTCGTAGCCACTGGACCAGTACTGCCACATCTTGCGTGCGTGGAAGGGCAGGTTGCAGACGGCAAAGGTGAGCACGACGACAATGAGCATGCGCACGACACCGCGGCGCGCACGCAGCACGTTGCGCGACAGGTGGCTGAGGTGGTGACAGTTGCGCGACTCGTGTCCGCGGCCCGACTTCGACGATGTCTTCCCCGTCTGACTGCTGCTGCTCATCGTCGCCACTTTCTGCATTGAAGAAATATATATTAATAGATCTATATCCTGTTACTAGGTACATTGATTGGTATGAAGATAAATAGCAGGGCGAAAACATTTGGGCTACCTAACGACGAGCCAATGGTAGCTCGCTATCCGGCCATCCGTCAAGGACTGAATCTGAGTCGTCAACAGCACATATCGTCAAACAGGGTGAATAGGAAAGCAGGGGTGAATAGATCCAAAACTTTAATTAGTACTTTAACTCAATTGGTTTCTAACAAAGCTTCCATTATTTTTGTATTACAATGCGAGACAAAAATTGCAGTGCTGAAGTGCTGGAAACCAATTTTTAAAAATGTGGAAAATCCCCTCAAAGTTTTGTTTCTATTCACCCCTGCGTTCCTATTCACCCCGTTCGACTGTAGTGTTCCACATGCGGCTCGAAGAGTTGTTAGCAAACCCGTAAGGGGGCAGTAGCCGATGCCCGCTAGGGATACAGGGAACATTTGAAAGAGTTACCGTGACCCGGGAAAGCAAAGGGCAACTGAAAGAAACAGGTGACTGGTCCCTAATATTCCCCCCACCCCGCCCTAAAGCGTGAGAAGTCATTTGATAACTTAACCTAACTTTTTTTGAAGTTACCACCTCAAAAAAAGTTAGGTTAAAAAAAGCTCAAAAAAAGGGTCAAAGAAAGGGTGATAAAACTTTATGCAAATCATTTCTAGCATAAATATCATTATTTACGTAGACATTACGAGTAAAAACTACTTATATTTTTATTTTAGCCATAGATCTACTTTACAAAAACAAACGGCCCTGGGAAAAATATTTTAAATTCGAAGGCAATGATTGAAGAGCTTTTCGATATATATTTCGTATCCTCTAAAGGGCGTACAAGCCCAAGTAAGTAGATACTTATTATATTTGATAAAATTTAATATCAAAGACTGTGTACTTATTTGGAAAATTCACAAATTAATAATGGCATAATATTCCACTTGACGACAAGCAATGTTCTGAATACGAAAATGATATCTAATGATATTGATATACCTCGGTATAATATTGACATCCGGCTGTTACTTGATAGTAAAAATCTTATTTGAATTTAAATATGGAAACAGTAGGTGTTAGATCTACCTTGCCTGTCAGGGTTGCGGATTGTTCGCAAGAGTGACCCTTGTAAAGGGCAACTTCGATATAGTTAAACCCCAAAACCTAATTGAAAATACAACCATTGGGTCAATTTCAAACTATCTCGCAACCAATGAAAAAATTCATCGTCATCATTTCAGCCGAGATACGTCCACTGTTTATTTATGTATTTATTGGCACACCAACAGCATTACATACAGGATTTTTTAAGAAAAATAATATTAAAATTTAGTTATGCTTGCCTATTATAGGTGTGCACAGCTTACACCATGTTAGGTATGACATCAATTGTTATGTTTAGAGATAAAAAAGATTATTGTAAGACACAGGCCTCCCCCAAGCGTCGCCACAACGACTAATCCTGTGCGCCTCGTATCTATCGGATTCCGACGATCCTCACCATGTCATCGCTCCACCTTGTGGGAGGCCTTACGCGGGTCCATAACGATATTTCGTGAAATAATAAAGATTTTTCACTTTAATAGTGCTTTATTATTTTCCTTTTCACCAAAATCATGTTTCGAAATCTTCGGGTAGAACGTACGATATCTTAAAAGTATTTGATTTCCTCGATTATGTATAAAAAAATATGTGACGAAAAATCTTTTTTTATAATTTAATTTCAATGATTAAACTACATAACAACAATGACTCAATCGAAACAGCAGTTCATCGATTTATAATTTTTTAGTGAATCGTTCAATCGAAGTAGCGTTTGGCGATAACCTTTTATTGTCAAACGCTAAATTGCGATTGAAGTTATCGTTTTTTATTGAAATTTGCGTAATAAATTCTATTCGATCAATCGTTCAGTCGACTTTCCGTTAATCGACCATGTGGCTCTCGAAGTATAGTTACGGACCCTTCCAACGCTGCGTCTTCCGGTACGAAATAATTGTCGTACAGTTAAAGAGTTATTCAAAAGGCTCATATTTAGGATAATTTTGAGTTTGGCTTACTCAGCTTTTTAAATTACACATGTAAAATAACTAAAAGAAAAAAATAGTAGGTATAAATGACCCCTGGAACGGTAAATTGCAATTGACTATATTTACCTCGGTGAATAACAATGTGTTGACAATTGCTTCAAATCATTTAGTGTCAATTTTTTTAGAGGCGAGAATAAAAATAAAACCTATAAATATTCGTCACGTTGTGTTTTCAAGTTACCCATCTAATCTTAATCTTTAAGTACATATATTAAAGGAGAAACTGGCTGACTGTTATCGCACATCTGAAACTATGGGCCTAGGAACATTAAATTTTGCATAAGGCATCCTTTTATTAACAGACTTTAAAAAGGAGCAGGTTCTGTGTTCGGTTGAATGTATTTTTTTTATTATGTATCTTCGCCGATTTCTCAGTCAATATTGTGGACCGATTATGAGAAAAATTAAGAAAAAAACAAAATTAAAAAAAAAAATAAAATAAAAAAAAGTTCATGAACTTCGAAGATATGGAACAGAACTCCTCATAGGATCACAGCAGAACTGTCGTAAAAAGTAAAATTGCTTTGTTTATACGTGTGTTCGATGACTGACTGAAAGAAGAGGGAGAATATATCGAACTGATCTGATGATGAAGCCTGAAGTTAGGGACCGGAACTCTGTAATAAATTAATGTACCTTATCTAACCGTGTTTGGGATTATTAGAATTGTCATGGGATGCACTCTGGCTATAAGGTATTTAAGTTAGGCTGAGGGGTACTTTTTAGAGGTGGTACGGAACAATAACTAAAAAGTGTAAAATAAAAAACTTATTACAAAACAATACAACCGACTTCAATGTAAAAAAAAAAACACTGAAAAGTGCAAAATAACTTTAATTTCGGAAGTGGGAGTTAAATAACGAAGAGATAAAACTATTGTAGACTTCCGAAATTAAAGTTATTTTGCACTTTTTAGTGTTTCTTTTTTGTAAAGTTTTTTATTTTTACATTGAAGTCGTTTGTATTTTTTTTTTGTAATAAGTTTTTTATGACGTAGGCAAGCACTAAGAAAAAGTTATTGGAAATTCGAACTGTAAGGGGGGTGAAACGGGGGAATTTCGTTTGTATAAAAAATCACATACCGATACACTTAAAAGTAGTACAAATACCTAAGTAAAAAATAAAGGTTGGCATTATTCGTTTTCAGACCTATTGCTAATAGCTACTGCTAATATTCTTAAAATTTGTGAAAGTTATGCGGTGGCTCACGGGCTCAAATACAATACCGATAAAAGTGAATTGTTGGTTTTTAAATTGGGTAGTTTAACCCACAAATAGCTGCCTGAACGCTCACTCTCTGGGTCTCCTTTAACTTGGGTTTCGAAGTTCAAGTATTTGGGTCACTGGGTCACTGATGACTTTAAAGATAATGTTGATATAGACAGGGAGCGCTGGCTGTCCGTTGCAACATGCTGGCCCACAGGTTTGCACGCTGTACTGACTCTGTAAAAATAACGCTTTTTAAGGCTTTCTGTTAGTCGTTTTACACGTGCAGCCTGTGGACCAAGTATACCCAGCGGGCATACAGTGACCTGCGAGTAATGTACAATAACGCATACAGGGTGCTTTTGGGGTTGCCGTGGCGATGTAGCACGTCAGTGATGTTCGCGGACGTATGGTTCGCCGCGATCATACGGAAGCGATGCGCTTCTATGTATAGTACTAGTTTATTTACCAATTTTGTTTTTAATTAATATAAACCAGTGCTTGACTCCGATCCCACCTGATGGTAAGCAGTGATGCAATCATTGCTGGTGAGGCGCACTAGTTTATAAAGAGCCTCTAGCCTTGAAGACACCTAAATTATAGTTGGGCGGGAAGACTGCAGCAGGAAAATTGTTCCAGTCCTTCGATGTACGTGGTTTAAAAGTCATAGCGAAACGCTTAGTTGTCGTTGAAGTTTCAACAACGTAAGAGTAGATATTCGCCGTACTTCGGGTTGTCCGATGGTAGAAAGGAGACGGCGGAATCAATAAAATCAACTTTGTCCTCTGCTGTACTAAGTTTAATATTAATGAAAGATCTAACAACGTCCACATATATCACAGTTTGTCTGTTTGAGACGAGGCTTTAAGTAGCGTCTTTTCATTGACTGAGACGAAAATGTTTGCAGAGCAAAAGTTTGCGACGTGGCAGGGGAACTTCGCTCTTATGAACATTACTTTACTCCTCTAATGGTGGGAATATAACGTAAGTACTTGGAAATTGTATTTAAGTACCTACACGAACCAGATCTGATAATGTAGGTGAGGTAAGGTGATTGACGTGTAGTTTAATGAGATAATTTTTGGCATGAGTAGATATTTGCCGTTTATTTGAATACATATCATCCATTATATATAAATGTAGGTACGTATTAGTATTACTGTACTGTATGTGTATTAGTACTGGATGTAGTAAGAAAGGAATCGTGGTATCCATTGCCACTGCTACTGATCAAACTGAAGTTCAATGAAAAAGTTTCTGGACCACTATTATACAATGTAGAGACGACAATACTATAGTAAATGAAAACACTACAAACCACAACAAAAGCTGTTCAGTAGATACTTTTTGTAGAGTTATGCAAACATACGAATAAATGTATAGGGCAGTTTTTTTTCGTAATTTTGATGTTGGCCAAGTAAAGGCATGCGAAGAGGCTAATTGGTGATCCAGATTTGGTTAAGTCCAATCTACAAAGCCTTGAGCACAGACGAAGGGTAGCCAGCCTTTCGGTATTTTACAGGACGCATTTTGGAGAGTGTGCGTGGGGTATCGCATGACTTTATTCCGCCATCTCATTTCTACCATTGGACAACCTGACGTACGGCGAGTATCCACCCTTACGTTGTTGAAACCTCTACGGTCCGGACTAAGCGTCGTTTATACCGCGTACATCGAAGGACTGGAACACTTTGCCTGCTGCGGTCTTCCCGTCCGATTATAATTTAGGTGTTTTCAAGGTTAGAGTAAATAGGCTCCTAGTGCACCTCACCATCAATGATTGCATTACTGATTACCATTAGGTGGGATCGCAATCAATCACTAGTTTATATCAATAAAAAAAAAGTTGTTCATAATGAAGACATCTTATAGTTTTACTTATGTGCAAAATCCAATAATAATGGATAAATAAATGGAATGATAATAATTTTTATTGAATCATTGTTACAAACGGTACCTTAAATTAAATAATCTTAATGTATCAATAGGGCTGTAACTAGTTGTGGGCTTCAATTGTGTAGGTCACTAAGGTTTGCTGTAAGAAAACCTAACGGTGGGTTACTTACTTATTAGTAAAATTACTGCTTAGTAATATCTAAATCTACAAAAAAACACAGTCTCCACAATTTGGACTAGACACCGCGAGAGAACCCATTCACTTGCTAAACGTTCAAACGCCGCAAGCCTTCGCGTTGCGCAGTGCTCATATAGTGCAGCCACACGATTACACAAACGTTTTGATCTCCCTCGAACACTACATTCAAACGTTTGAGCTGCCTCGAACCCCGCACACAAACGTCTGACCTGCCAAATAATCTAAGATCCGAACTGACAAAGCATTTTCAGTTCAAAAGCATTTCTCAAACGAACAATACACGAAAGTTTGGAAGGTTTCCGTCATATTGATTTGGCCGGTATTCGATCGATTTCATGGTTCCCATAATAAAGTACTCTTTAACCGTAGTTATGAATATTTTTTTATGAAATCATTGGGTAGCTTACAATGAAAACTCGAATTGATTGCTTTTATTTATGCAAAAGAGGCAGAGGGCACACCAGTGTCAAACCGAACACTGTTTACCATCAAGCCGCAGAATTATTTGACTTATACTATGAGTTTTTGCTTCTGACTTTTAATTAAAGTCCAAATGGCGGCTCAACTTCATTCTTACTTGCCTATGTAATTGAACAGGCTTTTTTTATGTTGGAAAATCATCCAATGTCATCCACCGCTCTTTGGCGCAGCGGGAGGGCTTGTCAGACTTTTACTGACTAAAAACCCACTCCTGTTCCTTCGTTGCCTTTCATACCAGGGCTGAGTTTTCCTTTCAGAAACAAACCCTTGACCCCAGTAGGCTTCGGCCCTGCTGGCCCCCTACGGTTTGGTAACATCTCCTTGAGGTGCGCGTCATATAGTACGCGCCGTCGACGATTGAGCTCGGTCCGAATGTTTACCGGACGGCTTTGGACGGCCGGAAGGCGAGTCTTTATTAAAGGCGGATAGAAAACGAATGACAATTAGAAGTAAATAATTTCACAGTTCAGCAAAATTATTCCACCTCCTACTTAATTGAGGTGGATAAATGAACTACTGGTTTATTATAGTATGGTAATTGTTGGCTTAAAGGAGATAACACGACATACATAAAACAATAGCGTGGAAAGAAAATAGAGTTTATCCTTTTATCTATCGCAATACAATTAGTTTTCATAAATAAATTTAGGCTATAGAAGAACATGTTGATAAATATAGTAATATGTAGCAGTATTACCTTTTCATCAGTACCGACTAAGGGTCGGTTGGGGTCGTAGGGTGCTGCTGCTGACTTCTCAGTGCGAGGAAACTGTGTACCGCAGCACTGCACCCGCTCCATATGCTGCAGCGCATGAGAACTCTGCCACAGGCACACTGCGATGCGAGTGTACAGGACCTGGGACAAATAAACTTATTTGAAGCTACGAAATAACACAGTTTTGAAAAAAATTTACTCAGGAAATCATTGGAATTTTTCCAGGGACCATAGCACAGAAATGTGGAAAACAATTAGCTTTGCATTAAAAAAAAAATACAAAACCAATATAATCAGAAGTTTCTGTATCTTCAAAAATATATCAGAATTATTTACTTATACATAACCTAAAAATTATTTAAATGAGTAGGATTTTTACGACCTAAAAAGATGCCATGGATTGTAAGAATAATAAAGTATTTATTTCACAAAAACATAGCACTTTGCACTGTAAACATTGTTTGAAAATAATATTTACATTATGATGCATTAGTAGATTCTATCTTTTAATCAGAACTAAAGATTAGGTATATTAAGAGATATGCTTTATCTCCATGTCATCGGTAAGCAAACAATAATTTAATGGTTTCAGGGTGCTGTTGGGGCTGGCTAGATACTGCAGCGCATCGGGTATGTTCGCTTTAGCTCGTGTGGATTATTTTCACGCTATAGTAAGAAAAAAGGCTGCCTCGTTGCTAAGCAGATCTAGGACCAGCTCCAATAGCATTCTTCGAACCTTAGCCGATAAACATGTTGCGCCAGTGATCAAGCACTGGTTGCAATTGTTAGTGCAGCATTAGTTTAAGTCTTTTACAAACCATTGGATCAATGTAGTCTTTAAATAAAATGTGTTTTTTATATCCTATAACTCTGGGTTATGAATGAGACCATATCAAAGAATAAACTGGCATAAGAATTGTTTTTCAATTATCATTTTTTTGTTTCCATTTTCCATACATAGGTAATAATTCGATAAGTTCACGATTATTAATATAAAACACCCTTACGTGAAATAAGACTGAATAAATTTGTAATGTCATTGTTTGCTGTCATATTTTTTTATAACTCTACTTCTACACTACTGCGAAGTTTGGCAACAAATTAATATGGATGTTATCTTTGAAACTATGCAGTTTTGGACCACATATTTTAGGACTTTCAGTATTATTTTTCCTTACAGAATATAAACCTTGAATTATGGGATATCAAAAACAACACGTTGTATACTATATAATAATATTTTTTGTTACGTTTAAGGTTTAAAGCCTCCATCACACAGACCCGACGCCTAATTAGTATAGAGTTTTTCAATCAAAAAGGGTCACTCGAATTTTGATAGCGCATAGCAGCTATCTTGGCAAAGCGAATGCTTTCAAATTTGGCAAGAATACATATTTAGTCGTGAAATTTCACCATGGAACGCTACACGCTTCAACAAAGCGAAAAAATTGTTAAAATTTATTATCAAAATTAGTGCACTATTCCTCTAACGTCGAATCTTGCGTGGTAGCGACATCAGCTGGCTACCGAAATCGTGTGACTTAACACCGCCTGATTACTTTCTGTGGGGCTACATGAAATCTCTAGTCTATGCAGACAAACCACAGTCAAACTCTGGAATGTGCTTCCCCTTGACATCAAAAAAGCTGCAAGTAAATTTTCCTTCAAGCGTAAAATTCGGAACTACTACTTGAAGTCCTCTCAACATTAGTTTGATCTTCGTCAGTATTATTATTAAGTTCTCTTAATGATTCGATTTTTTCATAGTATTTATTAGTTTATAATTTTAGCATATATATGTATTTTATTGTTATCATCATCATCATCATCTTCCTGCCCTTGTCCCGTGTTATTTGGGGTCGGCGCAACACGTTTTCTTCTTCCATTCTGCCCCGTCACTTGTCATACTATCACTAACTTCCTTTTCTTTCATATCACTCTTCACATAATCCATCCATCTTTTCTTTGGTCTCCCTCTCCCTCTCCATCCATCCACATGTAAACTCATAACTCTTTTAGTAACATGCGTTTCATCTCTCCTCTTCACATGACCATACCAAGACAAACGATTCCCTTTCAACTTTTCAGTGACTGGCGCCACTTTCAAACTTCCCCTAATATACTCATTTCTCACTTTATCCATTCTCGTCACACCATACATCCATCTTAACATTCTCATCTCCGCTACGTGCAATCTTTTTTCATCCGTCTTTTTCACAGCCCAACATTCTGATCCATACAGTATGACAGGCCTTATCACGGACTTGTAGATTTTACCCTTCAACTTGAGGGGCATCCGTGGGTCACATGTTGTTCCCGTGACCTGTCGCCATTTCATCCATCCTGCGTTGATCCAATGTGTTACGTCCCGGTCTACCTCACCATCCCCTTGGACGAGTAACCCGAGGTACCGAAAGTCGGAGCAGATCGGTATGGGCGTTCCAACAAGAGTTAAAGGCACTGGATTGGAGAGACCGCCGAAATCATTTTCAGGCCAACACTCTCCAGTCTGTGCCACCACACCTCCAATCTGTTCTGGACCTCTAGGCCACTCTCGGCAACCAACACAATGTCATCGGCAAACAGCATACACCAGGGAGACTCTTCCTGAATGTCCGACGTCAGAGCGTCCATTATCATCAGGAAGAGGTATGGGCTGAGAGCCGACCCTTGATGTAAGCCGACAGCCACATGTATTTTATTATTATAAATAACTTATTTTTTTATTTTATTTTTTCTGTTTGAAGTATCTGTTATTTGTTTATAGTGCAAGCCTACCACAGTGTTGTCTTTTTTAAACCAAAGGTTGACTGGTAGAGAATGCCTTGTTGCATTAAGTCCGCCTATGTAGGTACCACTACTATACATGAAGTTTAAATAAATAAATAAATTGCTGCTCTATAGGCCAACATAATTCGCATTCTTCGTGAAATTGATTGTCATTTATGTGAAGATGTCCAAAATTGGTCCACCAGAATACAACATCTACAGCGGAATCACGGTGGCCATTTGGCTGAAATTATTTTCCATACATGTCATCGAATATCCTTTAAAATAATATAAAAATTGTGGTAATATCACTTAAGCAGGTTATTTTATTTCATTTCAAAGTTCGAACGCTGTTAATGAAAAACCCTAGATATAAACTAAAAAGTAAATAATTCCTGTCTGCACGAGCCTTTAAGCGGAAGGTAGGTA
The DNA here is from genome assembly GCA_961205895.1 of Mythimna pallens. Taxonomy (NCBI): domain Eukaryota; kingdom Metazoa; phylum Arthropoda; class Insecta; order Lepidoptera; family Noctuidae; genus Mythimna; species Mythimna pallens. The sequence continues at coordinate 14,216,710 of OY540830.1, read as the reverse complement.
TATAAATTAGACAAGATTGAACTTCATCCCGAATATGAAAAGTAATTAGAGAAGCCCCTACAAATCTATAGAACCAAAAAACCAATATTAAGACGAAGCATTGGCATCCTAATTGTTCTGAGAACAAAAACGTCTATTTTGTATAGAAAAGTTCTAATTATATTTAGAAAACCTCATTTCTATTGGTGAAGTATCATCTTACTAACAATTAAGAGTTAAAACTAGTTTCTTCTCAGATACCACGCAGTACCTATAGTTGAACTAACTGTAGGTACTGCGGTATCTCAGAAGATTGCACAAAAATGAATTTTGATAGCATGCAGGCTAGTCGATCGAATATACTTTCAAATTTAAGTTATGATTGGCAGCCCATATAAAGCGCCATACGCACCATCCATCTTGCTTTACGTCCTGTCAAGTGCGTGCATGATGCACGATAAAAAACGACAGTTAATAGGATTGACGTACGTCAATAATTATTACTGTTTGTAATTCACGAACGTCAAGCCTTCATTGTAGTTTTACAGTACGTACAAAAAGATAAAAGGACATACAAAAAGATGGATGGTGCGTAGTTACAGCGCTTAACAGAAGTGTCCGAAAATATAAGTATTAAAATTTGTTGTCCAAAGTTTATCTTCATATCCAGATCCCAGGAGTTCACACCTGGAGCCCACACTCCCAGTCACTACAGTAAGATCGCTTGTAAAAGTACTGCCAAAATGAGGGTCTTCTATTAATTCAGGTACAAGCGTAATGTAATTACTAAAATTTCCGGTTTCTTTATTCAAGAAGTTATGTCAACTGTTAATTTTAGAGCAACTCGGCAGACATTTTGGACAATAAAAAAAGATGTTGTCTCTTAAAAGACAGTTAGTGTTATGAATACAAAATTATTCATGTTTATGCAAATTGTAAGGCTTTGCGCTTCCACTGTTTTTGAGAGAAAAAACAACTTTGTAGCACTTTTAGCTTTGATCTTTTACATCTAGGTCAGGAACTATAAATGAAGGTGGTAGTGCATATGTATATGTGTAGTGGTATGGTGTAGTGTTAATCTACAATGAACTAGATGGCGCTGAACCAATATTTTTTTTATTTATTTTGTTTTTTTGTGTATAGGTGCTTTATTTAGTCAAGGCAATGGTATTTGCTAAAATCAGTATTTTTTTTTTTCGAAGTAAACAACTTCGAAATTTCATGTGTACATAGGTACACTTTTTTTATTATTAGGTGGGAAAATCATCTTATGACAAATCCGCTCTTGGGCGGAGCGGGAGATAGCGTCAGACTTTTACTGACTAAAAACCCACTCCTGTTCCTTATTTGCCTTCGTCCCAGGGACCAGGGACATAGGTACACTTAAATAAATGAATGAAATAACAGAAGGACTACAATTCCTTAGCGCGAGAGATGAAACTCAATATAATTAAGATATTGACTGCAGCGGATACCTACTTCTTAATATAGCTAGGTACGTAACATTCACAACGACTTGGAAAGACAATTCAAATAATAAAACGGAATGCTTTACCCAAATCAACTATGATAAATGTTGACACGCAAGGTTTTCTTTATTTCAGATACAAAATAAAAAAATACTGTGTCACATTATTGTAGATCTTTGGATTTTTTTTTTTTAGGTGGGTTCATCAAATAACTTCTCCAGTTCCGGGTGGAGCGAGTCTGACACTCCCTGTGTCAGACTTTTACTGACTTTTTTTAGATGGGAAATCATCCAATGACTTCTCCAGTTCCGGGTGGAGCGAGTCTGACACTCCCTGTGCCAGACTTTTAATGACTTTTTTTAGATGGGAAATCATCCAATGACTTCTCCAGTTCCGGGTGGAGCGAGTCTGACACTCCCTGTGTCAGACTTTTACTGACTTTTTTTAGATGGGAAATCATCCAATGACTTCTCCCGGTCTCTCCTCTCTACGGTTTTGCTGACATCTTCTTGAGGTGCGCGTGGAACATTACGCGTCGTAACCATAACTCGGCAGAAATACTTGGTCCCATTTCAATTAATTCATTAATTTAAAACAATTGAAAGATTGATTGATTGAATTGAATTGATTTTTTTTTAAACAATTGAATTATTTCATTAATTTTCTCTGTAATTTTATTGCGGATTTGGAGGTAGGCGGAACAGAGTGTAAAGTTCCGCAAACCTCCTTTGAAAAGGGAGGATCCTCCGACCAGACGGGTGTTATGTCTGGTGGGCAATTGCCCGATGGATGATTTCGTGCTGTTCTAGATGTTCACATCACGCGGAGAACTTTAATTGATTAGTTCTTATGTGACGCCATATATGTCGCTACATGGTAATAGGTACTGTGAAACGTCTCTGAATTCTGGTCTTATTAATTTCCCTTACTTAGAGGTACTTTTGGAAGTCAGAATTAAGTAATAAGAGAATTGAGATAATTCCTTTATTCAAAATGTAATTTCTTACGAAGTAAAATGAACAGAAAACTCGCAATGATTAATACTTTTTTAAATTAAAAACATTAACCGAAAATAATTGTCATGGAGCGTATTTTTGAGTACCGTAATTAGAGACACATCAGAAAGACAATGAGCGAGCAAACGCCCGCGCGTTCGCTTGGGGTTTAATGAATTAAGAAACTATGTTATTATGTTTTTATCCGTCTACCTTAGAAGAAGTATAAATAAATTTTTCGAGTATACTTATCTATGCATTTATGTATAGCATCAAATCCGAGATTTAAGTATGTCTTCGTCGCATCCTCGGAATTTACTGGCTCAAGCTGTTGGAGCTGTTGAAGAAATGCCACAAAAACCCGATCGACCACTAGATGCAACGTCGTAAATGAAAATGGATTGGTCACACGCTTAGGAGGGATTCCGATCAGATACCTAAACAGGCGTTGGACTGGAATCCCCAAGGGAAAAGGAAGCGTGGCCGTCCTCGGCAAACCTGGCGACGTTCCGTGTTGGCAGAAGCGACGGCCATCGGATTGACATGGAACGAGGTGGAGGTGGTAAGACCGGTCGCGATGGGTCATGGGTGACTTTCGACGCCCTCTGTCCCAACTAGGGAATATAGGATCTTAAAAGATACTAAGGGTCACTGAAGAAAAGTAGAAGAAGCTCTTTAGTCGTTTCAATTGTCCCAGTTGATCAGTTTATTGCTAAGTGACAGTATACAAGGCAATATTCTCACATACATAATGCAATGTCACCCTGCGTAATTCCTCTATGTCCAAAACTCTTTTCGATTTGTCTTGTTTTTTTTTTAATGAAGTTTGGTTTTAGAATTTTAAAAAAGCTTTTTTGTTTTCCAAAGAAAAATGAGACAGTCTTTAAATATTGCTCATGACAGTGAGAAGTTATTTTTCTCGATAAAAATCGTTTTTATTTTCGATTTGTTAGAAGAATTCCTAAAAATAATACGCTGTGGAGTGTTTATGAAAGTATACAGTGAATCTATTTCTGTATGCGATACCTTTGTGATGAGATAAAAACCTGATACATATTAAGTCTGGTACGTATTAAGGCTAAATTAATGTTTCCAATGCTTCTATATGGCTGTCTTCATAATTTTTTTCCTATTTTAACTTAGATGGTCCTCTGCTGGCAATAGTTTCAAATATTTCTATTGTTCTTAGGTATAAAAAACTGTTACAATAGTTTTGTCTCTTCGTTATTTTACACGAACGACCGAAATTAAAGTTATTTTGCACTTTTTGGTGTTTTTTTTCACAAGTCGGTTGTTTTTTTTTTTGTAAAAAGTTTTGTTGTTTTACACTTTTTAGTTGCAGTACAACTAAAAAGTGAAAATTGTATTTCTTAAAGCCGTCTGGATCAATCTTTTTATTAGCAATATTTTTTAAATAAGCTGTTATGAGAGTCCTTTTTCACTCACCTATTGTCAACATTGAGCCTGGTTTAAAAGCTTGTTACTTCATTTATCGCAACCCAACGGGATGTTTAACGAAAACGAAACGCGAAGAGAGAGATAACGCCTGAAACCTCTGTTGGTAATTCCGTGATTTACTCGATTGATTTACAAAACGTGTTTCAGGAAATACTTTTTTTTAAACCCTTGAAAGTTTTTGAAAAAATTGTCGTCATTCATAATCTTGATTAAATTTGCAAGGCCTATTCTTCTACTTTTATTTTTGAGAAAATTATAAGTGTCAAAGTTCATGTAAAATTGAAAATTTTCAGAAGTCTTTACTGGATTAGTTTTACACAAAATAAATTGATTTCAATAGAAACCTAGATAATTTCCACAAGATACTGTGTTTCCAAAATATCTAACGAAAAATTTATAATAACTTCATAATCGCGAGCGGTTGTAAGAAAAACAGTGAAAATATATGTCGAGTTGCATCCCCTTCCAGGGTTCTATTTTAATTATAATCATACTGCACAGGCCGTGTAGCTGTTGCTACTGCTCTTAGGCCCTCTAATCTAATTTATATCTTATAACTCTCAAATTTCAAAATTTAGGCTTACTAGCGCAGCATCCACCATTTTTGTCATTATTATTCGGCCAATAAGTTTTTATTTTTATTTTCATTGTTACAATTGTCTATGTATTATGTCTGTTGATTATAAATGAAAAATTAAACGTGTAAGTGGTGAAAAGTGTTATTATTTTTATTTCATCGTTTCAATAACCTAGTGAATAAAGAGCTAAACATCTATCCTCTGAAACACCGTGACTGAAAATTTGCTGTGACTGAAAGGCTTCTACTGTGGTTGAGACTGTGATCTTAGATAACTCTAAGTAGCGAAATCGATCCACACACGGATCGAGGAAGCTGTTTAGCTTCTTCCGATCCCATACACATTGTCGCACAGGGCTAAACGAAATCTAAACTGAAATCTTATACACGGTTTATAGACATAAACTACATACTCCCTCACGCACAAACTCACACACATTTGTATACAACAAGGGCGCTCTTTTTTATTTTGTATTTAATTTACTTTTTTGTTCTTTTCTTGTCTTTAGATTTCAATTGCATACATTCTGTAATATTAAGTGGAAGAACGAAGTCACTTAACACAAGAATTTTCTGTTTAAAGGTGATTTCCAAATCTTGTTTCAAAATTACACATGTAAACATAAAAAAAAAACAAATAAAGTAAAAAAAAAAAATTATTTATTTATTTTTATAGATTACGTTTAGAATAATATATAGACTTTTACTGACTAAAAAACCACTCCTGTTCCTTCTTTGCCTTCGTCCCAGGGCCCCGAGATTCACTTTCACACTACACGTGGCCCCAGTAGGCTTCAACCCTGCTGGGCCCCTACGATTGGCTGACATCTCCCTGAGGCGCGCGTGGAACAGTACGCGCCATCGACGACACGGGCTCGGTCCGGACGGTTACCGGAAGCCGGCCGTAAGCCCGCGCTTACGGTGGCCAGAAATCGGGATCGGAATCCCGGCGGCCGGTGGGGCGTGAGGACAGTTGCTTCACGCGATCGGCCGCCTCCTTTGCTAGAATTAACTGCTTCGCAGAAGAAGGCGACCGCCGGCCAATCCTCCTCGCTCCTGACCATGGCCTGTACCAAGGCCCGGCGCGAGAGATCGCTGCCACCGATTGCTCCCACGAGGACACGGCCTTGCTCTGCCCAAGCGGGGCACACCTCCACCGTGTGCTCCACCGTATCCTCCGGGCGGTCCAAACTGTGACGGACACCCGGGCGTCGCTTCCGTATGAATCCGGTGCAGGAACTTCTCGAACTTACCGTGTTCGGTGAGAACCTACGTCATGCGGAAGGTGAGAACGCAGTGAGGTCTTTCCAACCACGCCTCAAAAAAGGGACTTACCGCCATAATTGTGGCGTGCCCAGCACTGGGTTGCGACAGTCATTGTCGCCATTTCACCATGAGATCCCACCGGAGCTCTGTCCGCCATGCTGCGACTTGTCGCGGCAGCGGAGTTTCGCCCCGGCGTTGCATCTCCATGCGCAGATCGTGCATGCGTACAAGGACTGTTGCCTCCAGATCCCATGTTGGTTGGCCAGCAAGGAGGCTCGCCGCTTCACGGAAAATCGTCCGGTATGCTTTCAGCCGGGGCACCGGCTGCTTCCGCAGCGTTGAAATTTTTATTAGTTTTTTTCCATCGGAGTTTTTCTTAAAATCACTCAAAGATATAAATACTTTAGCCAATTATTTTTGTTGATAGTGCTTCAACAAGCTCTGAATCAATAATTAATTCCAAGTATGATCAAGGTCAAGTGACTGGATAATATCTGTTGGAGGCCTAGAGACCGTGGGTAATAATGACTTTTCAATATAAAAATAAAGCTAAAAACAATAAACTACAGTTATCTGTAGTTTATTGTAAATTTTAGTAAATTTATTTTTAATGGGCTGCTTTATACTAAAACTGGCTTCTGTTAGTGGCTTATCACGCGTGAATATAAAAAGATATGTCTATGTCACTCATTCTACTGGTGAAAGAATTTTTAAAATCGATTTATTATTCTTAGAGTTTATTCATTAAAAACAAAAATACAAGTCTTTCATTATTATATAATTAAATAAATAGGTTTTCAGGTAAGCTAAATGAATTATTTCTATATTTCAGAATAAGTCCCGAAACTAAAATTGTTCACATTTACAGGTACTTAGTAAACCCTTTGAGAAACAAGAAAGGCGGCCGGGAAGATCGTGACTTGGAATAAGATACTTTTATTCCGATTATATTATGCTTTTTTGATATAATAAAACAGTTTTACACACGGCCGAGTCAACTTGCTGAAGCAAGTTTTAAATAAATCAGCTGTGTTTTGATAAATGCACTGTGTACTGTCTTTGTTTAAGCATTTCAGTAAGAGAATAATTAATTTAAGTAAGGTTTTGTTTCCGTGCTAGCTAGAACCAACATCTAATTATCTGTTTGTTTGTTTTTATTTTTAATCAGACGGCAACGCAGAAAAAGAATAAGAAATGCGTCCTAGTTTATTTTGTATTAGTCTATTTTTGTTTGCTATGTCAATAATTTTCCAGTATTTTTTTTGTATTCAGTTGTTCTGCACATACATAGGTATCTCATCATGAGGTAACATCTTATATACAATTAAAATTCACACCTCTCTATGATACTGTCGTAAGTAAAAACTAAAAATTGCTGGTTTTGTGTAAATTGTTTAGCCAAATCTGTTTAATTTGATGTTTCGGAAACAGTTTAAGTTAATCTTCACTATTTGTCTGAGAACATGTTTATCGCTTTCAGAATATTTTGAAAAGAAATCTCTACAGAAATTATCGCCAAAAGAACCTTTAAATCTTACCTTTCAAATGTTTCCCGTATTACTTGTCCACGTATATCGATAAAATGAATAGCATTTATGATTCGAAACTTAATACAAAACTTGATTGTTTTGGATTTTTAGAATCTCAACAAATTGTTGAGTAAATCGATAAATTAAAAATTGCGTCGTCGCTTATCTTTCGTTTTATCATGTCAAATAGTAACCGCGCTTTAGGTCATCTTCCCGCCATAACGATTATAGCCAATAAAGTGAAAATTTAAAAAATTCCAATGACCAAAAGAAAAATTAAAATGTCTCAAAATAAATCTGCAATTAAAACTGAAATAATTTTTTATTAGATAAGGAAGACGTTCATTCAAATTCATAGTCCTTTTAAAATTTTATGTCTCTTGTGGTTGACGTGAAATTTCTCGGTTGAGACCGGTTGAGACTTTTAAATTAAGTTGGGAACTGGGCAGATAGCTTTTACAAAAGGCTGTCTGTCAGTGGCCGTGTCGGCTTATGCTTTATTACGGGAGCTTATTCTACGATATTTAGTACAGAAACTGTAGCTGCCTTTTTAATTTTGTTCTTAGTTACTACACTTATTAAATTTTATTTTAGAAATTTTGTTTTTACTAACCTAACCTCATCTAGAAGCATATGCTACTTAGGCGCAAATCGCAGTGAAAAGCACTAATTCTGAGAAAAATTATAACAGAGAGCGAATTATAATTCAGTATAGGTATAATTAATAGCCATTTTAAACAACATTCCGATTCTACCGATTTCTATTCCTACTCATTCACTGCGCACACAGTACGGTTGTGGAATTCCCTACCACCTGACATTAGGGACTGCCAAACTCTTGCAGTTCTTAAAAGTAGAGTGAAAGAACACTATCTTTCTATTTCGTCATAGTTGCATATTAATTATGTATTATTTTGTTATATTATTTAGTTGTATTCTTGTGATATTTATTTTATTCTGTGTATGTATAAAATTTTAATAGTATTTCTTTTTTATCTTTTATTACTATTCATTGTTAACTATGTATTTTGTGTGTACTAATTTTCCTTATACACACAGCGTCTACATCTCTATTTTCTCCAACTCTCCTTTCGCAGGTATGCTGGAAGAGATTTCTTTAGAATTAAGCATCACCTTTGTACTATTCTTCTGATTCCTTTTTTTACCCGACTACGGCAATGCAATAATTTTGACAGGCTATGTATGTATAATCATGAGATTTCATATGTGAGTATGTTCATCTATTCCCTCATAGCTCCTAATCTGCTAATTGAAACTCAACATCCGAGGTATCATTAGAACCGTCTTAATTGTCAGCTGAACATAGGCTATGTGACGTGTCACAAAACTCGATATGGCGCCCTCTAGCGGACAAAAAGGAAAGTGTTAAAAAATAAAAATGGAGATAAATACATGCTGTTTGTTATCATTTGAAAGGGCTTCACTTGGACATACCAAAAATATCGCCAATATTCAATATGGCGCCTTCTAGCAGATAAAATATCGTGTGCAAATATAAATAATAACATAAGCTACCTCCACGCGGTGAAGGCGGAAATAGTTAAATTAACACCAAAATTGTTTAACCTTTTGAGTACTGTAATTAGAGACTCAATAGAAAGACAATGAGCGAGCGAACGGCGTTCGCTTGGGGTTTAATGAATACAATAAAAAAAGTAAAAATCTAAAACACGTCTACGACAAAAAAAAATCACGTCGCTGAAAAAGTATGAAACAAGAGTTTCAGGATGCTGAAATAAACAAGGTAACTGGAAAAACTAGAACAGAACAAAAAGAAAAGCCGCAGTCACACGTTATAGGTACCAACCTAAACACTGTAACAAATAATTTTCTTTTATTACTGTGTGTACATAAATAGTTAAATAAATAAATAAACATAACCCGAATATAATAACACAAATATACCTACGCTCATAAACATACATACCTATATACATAGTATAGGTACTATAAGGGAAATGCTGTTTAATTTTCCTCATGAAGGCATTCAGAGAAGGGTTGACTTGACTACTGTTTTAGCTAATAACAACCCGGTAGTACTGTAGGTAAGTATCTACATAATCGGTAAAACTAAGCACCTGCCAGTTACATAGAATGAGCATTACTTAAAATGTTTCACAGCACTTCCTATATTATATACTTCTATATTAGTCTCCGGATGGCGGTGAGATTTTGTAATTATATTGTGCTATGCCGAAACGCGAATATTGTAAGACATAGGCTATATAACTTAGTTTGATGTATAGCGTGCTTAGAAGGTAGTTCCGTGATGGGTTTTTTAAACTGCCATCTACATCCTATACTTAGTTGTTCCCTCATTTAAAAAAATATTGCTAAGCTCGCGCTCGACTACTATCACCTGATGGAGTAGAGTAAGTTATTTACTTTTGACTTAAAGACACCCGGCCACCACTGCCCACTCGGCCACCACTGCTCAGAGAGCTAGAGCAGTGGTGGCCGAATGGTAACGGCCCCGAGTTACGAGTTGTAGGTCACAGGATCAAACCCAGCCAGGCACATTACTCTGTGTAATTTATTTCATCACCACTGCGCTCAAAACGGTGAAGGAAAACATCGTGAGGAAACCGGCATGTCCTAGAACCAAAAATTTGAAGACATGTGACATTCACCAACCCGCACTGGGCCCGCGTGGTGGATTACGGCCCATTCCCTCTCCTAGAGAGAAGGCCTGAGTCCCAGCAGTGGGAACATTTAAAGGCAATCAGCCTTTAAATGCTCCCACTGCTGGGACTCATGCTTATTATGCTAAAGACCCCTAGGTTGTCGGTATCAGGAAACAGATGCTCTGATAGGAAAGTCCACTCTTCAGCTATATGCATTATTAATGTGTTCCCAAAACACATTAATTATGCATATAGCTTTTTTGTGGGATGTCCAATAAGTACCGGTGGTGCACCGCCGTACGTCTGTTGGTCCGATAATGGAATGGGCTTGGTGAAATTAAATTATGCGATTCCGACGCACTTTCACCGAAATGCAACCGATATATGGTACAAAATTATATACAATCTACAAAAGGTACATTTGGTTGTGCGAGAGAAATGTCTATGCGTACTAAGTGCTATCAATTGTGAGCCGAGCCTGTGAGATGCCGTATTGAATTATGCATTTGAACTAAACCTACTGCACTCATGAATGCGACTATAGCTACCTATTATATACCGATTAAATGTGTATCTTGTATCTGGGTACCCAATAATTTGTTCGTGACTAAAACAAGCCACATTATAAATATCGTCTAGCTTGTAATTTAAATCTGATAATAGTTTTCCAGGAATCCTGAGTGTTCCAGGAAAAGCACTTTAATACCTACTATTAACTAAAGTGCTTATCAAACAAACTTTCTACTCGTGTATCTTTCGACAATTTATTTTTAACTGTGCTGATTGTCTTAGTCTGTAGTCTGTCACTGTACTTATTAAAATAAAATAAAATAAAATAAATAAAATTATAAGAAACTATTAGCGGTTTCGCGTTCGTGAAAGTGGAAAAGAAAAATATCACAAGGGAACATAATTTATTTTTTTTATTTATTTTATTTAACAATTTATGTACACACAATAATAAATAGAAGAAGAAAAAAAAGAAGGAAACAGAAGAATAGTACAAAGGTGATGCTTATTTCTAAAGAAATCTCTTCCAGCATACCTGCGAAAGGAGAGTTGGAGAAAAAAGAGATGTAGACACTGTGTGTAGAAAAAGGAAAATTGGTACATACAAAATACATATAATATCCAAAAAATAAAATAAAATAAAGTTATACTATTATAATTATATACATACACATAATAAAATAAATATCACAAAAATACATATTAAATAATATAATAAAATAATACATACTAATATGCAACTATGACGAGATAGAAAGATAGTGTTCTTTCACTCTTCTTTTAAAAACTGCAAAAGTTTGGCAGCCCCTAATGTCAGGCGGTAGTGAATTCCACAACCGTACCGCGTGCGCAGTGAAGGAGTAGGAATAAAAATCGGTGGAGTGGGGAGGGGATTTTAGGAGATTCTTTAGATGCGATCTGCAAGGTGCATCAGAAGGACGTGAATAGGAGAAGCGTTCCCGCAAATAGGAGGGCGTTTTAGGGTTGTGAAGGATGTTAAATAGCAGACACAATATCCGAGAGTTCCTGCGAAGTCGAATAGGGAGCCACTTGAGTATCTTGCGAAAGCCTGAGACATGATCATACTTTTTAAGATTGAAAACAAAACGAATACAAATATTTTGCAAACGCTCAAGTTTATTTAAAAGCTCCTCGGTGACATCCAAATAACAGGCATCAGCGTAGTCAATGATGGGCTGAATGAGTGTTTGAGCGAGGGAAATTTTGGTTTTCAAGGGCAAAAAACTCTGAAGGCATTTTAAGGAATGGAATGTGTAGTGCACTTTGCGACTGACTTCAGCGACATGGGCAGTCCACGATAGGTACGAGTCTATGATAACCCCCAGATTTTTAGCCGTCTTCGCGTAATCAATTTGAACTCCATTCAACCAGAGCGGAGACAGCGACGCAACATCAAGCTTGTTCCGCATAAACCTGCCCCCGATGACCAGAGCCTGGGATTTCTTGGGGTTTATTTGCAGCCCAAAAGACCGCGACCACTCCCCAATTAGCTCCAGGTCTCTGTTCACAGCGGACACGGCCGCTTCAGCATCTTCACCACGAAAGTGATGATAAAGCTGCAAGTCGTCGGCATAGAGATGGAAGTTAGAGGAAATTACTCTAGTGACAGAATTAATAAAAATAGAAAAGAGAAGAGAAGAAAGAACGCCACCCTGAGGCACACCCGCAGTAAGACAACACCAATCCGATGAAGACTCATCGAGGCGTACCCGCTGCGAGCGGCCATAAAGGTATGAATCAAACCATCTAACACTGGAGGAGGAGAAGTTTAGGGATTCAAGGATTCCAAGAAGGATATCGAAGTCAACAGAGTTGAAGGCACTGCTGAAATCAAGGAGAACAAGTAACGTGAGAGATTTGTGGTCCATAGCCCAGCGGATATCATCAGTAACCTTTAAAAGAGCTGTGACAGTGCTGTGACCAGGCCGAAAACCGGATTGGAAAGGGCTAAGAAGATGATTACTAGAAAGAAAGAGAGAGACTTGCTGATGGACAATGTGCTCAAGAACTTTAAAAAGATACGGAAGGATAGAAATTGGTCTGAAATCGGTCACAGAGGCCGGGTTAGGGATTTTGGGTAACGGGATAATATGGGCTTGTTTCCAAGCATTGGGAACCGCGCACGAAAACAGGGAAAAGTTAAAAATGTGGGTCAAAACGGGAAGTATTGCGGGAAGAATAGGAGAAATCATTCTTGAACACACGTTATCATTACCTACAGCGGAAGAGGAGATGGCATGAATAGATTTTTTGACATCCTCATCACTTACAGGACTAAATTCGAAAGAGGAACACTGTGGCAATGGCAAACCTGACAACTTATTTAAGGTAGCTGATTTGACGTGTGGATCCATAGTAACAGGAGGAAGAGAGAAATGTTTATTTAGAGCGCACACGTCAGTATCTTTGCTAGAGATGACAGGGGACTTACCAATACCTTCAGTTTTCACAAACTTCCAAACTTCAGAGGAGTTCCGGTTGTCAAGAGAATTATGGAAGTAGCGTCTCTTTGCATCTCTACACATACGACTGCAGCGATTACGCAGCTCCTTAAACAAACTCTGGTTGCGCTCGGAAGGACAGCGCTTCAACCACCTTTTGGCTTGGTCTCTACTTGCCATCGCATCCTTAATGGCGGGAGTGAGCCAGGGAGCCGGAGCATACCTAACCTTAACTCGACGAATAGGGGCGTATCGATCGTAAAGATTTAGTATTTTACTGTTAAAAATATTAACCATATCGTCGACAGAGGAACTGTGGAAAACATCAGTCCAGTCAGTGCCAGCCGCATCACGCAACAATGCCTCCAGATCCATGCCCTTGTAGTTCCGAAGATGAATGTATTGTGGCTTACGCTTAGGAGGGCGAATCTTGTAAGACATGAATATTGGATCGTGATAGGAAAAGCAAGCGGTAAGCTGGCCGTGGACAGATACGTTATTAGGATTGGAAACAATCATAAGATCTAAAAGAGAAGGGGAGCAGTTCGGAAAATGATGAGTAGCAGAGAGAGGCAGAATACTGAGGTTAAAAGAAGATATGAGAGATTGAAGTTTATGGGTACGAGCGTCATTCTTTAGGAGTGTATAGGAGTTTTATTGATATAAACTAGTGCTTGACTGTGATCTCAAGCAGTGATGCAATCGTTGATGGTGAAGCGCACTAGTTTATTAGTAGCCTATTCACTCTAGCCCTGAAGGCACCTAAATTATAATCGGAAGGGAAGACCACAACAGGCAAATTGTTCCAGTTCTTCGATGTACGGGGTATAAAAGACGAGGTGAAACGCTTAGTCCGGACCGTTATAGAGGTGTCAACAAGCTAAGGTTGGACACTAGCCGTACGTTAGGTTGTCCGATGGTAGAAAGGCGATGGCGGATTCAAGTCATGTAGTAATCGCACACACTCTCCAAAATGTATCGTATAGAATACCGAAAGGCTGGCTACCCTACACCTGTGCTTCAGGCTTGGTAGATTGGTCTTAACCAAATCTGGATCACCAACTAGCCTCTTCGTACGCCTCTCCACCAAACCCAAAGCCGTTAGATGGCATTTTGTAGCACCAGCTCGTTCGTGGCTGTAGTACTCCACACACAATCGGAACTTTGCTTTGTATAACATAATGTAGGGATAAAAAATATCCAATATGCTATCTCAGGATCTGGAGCACCCGTGTATCAAACAACCAAATTCAGCCGTTTGAGTATGAAGGAGTATCAAACATAGACACATACATACAAACTTTCACCTTTCTATTATTAGTCATCATCATCATCATCATCATCATCATTTCAGCCGAAAGACGTCCACTGCTGGATATAGGCCTCCCCCAATGAACGGTCTAAGTGTCGCCACAATGAACGGTCCTGTGCGTCTCGCATCCATCGGACTCCCGCAACCGTTACCAAGTCATCGGTCCACCTGTACGAGGCCTTCCAACGCTACGTCTTCCGGTACGTGGTCGTCATTCCAGAACCTTTCGGCCCCAACGGCTATCCGTTCTGCGAGCAATATTATTAAATTATTAGTGTGCTTAGGTAAACCTATAAATAAATATTAAGTAACGTAATAGTCTAGACTATTACGTTTTCGTTTTGCTAAACAAATTAACTATTTAAACATGAAAGTTGGTTTAGAAAAGTTTTCTTACTTCTGGAATCTAGTTAGTGTATATGTCATGGCCAGATCTTAGTATTGATCGCTTCATGATATGGCCAAGTAAAACTGGCCAGATCGATTAAACGTTAACATTTGATGATATGTCAATCCTCGTTTGACCATATCATTGATGTAGGAATTCAATGATAATAAAAGGGTCTAAAGAAAGTAGGCCAAACGAAGATTGAAATATCATCAAAATTTAACGTTTAAAACGATCTGGCTAGTTTTAGTTGGCTATATCATGAATTGATCAATTTTTAAGATCTGACCACAACATAAATAAAGGGAAACTCCGGATAGAAATATTTTAATACTTACACTTTTGGAAAGTCTTGTTACATGGTTTACCAAAAACTGTCTGGCTTAGTATAGAATAGAAATAGTTTTATTCAGGGCAGACACAGCACAACGGTTAAACATATATAAATATAATCAGCCTTATAATGTTCACACTGCTGGAACGCAGACCTGCTATCTAGGAGAAGGAATGGACCGTAACCCACCACGCGGGCCCAGTGCAGATTGGTGGTGTCACATCACACACACAGTCTTCTAATTTTTGATTGTAGGACATGCCGGTTTCCTTACAAAGTTTTCCTTCGCCGTTTCGAGGGCAGTGGTGATGAAATAAATAAATTACACAAAGTAATGTGCCTGGCTGATTTTGAACCCGTGACCTACAACTCGTAAGTCGGAGCCGTTACTACAGGGCCACAAGTGCTTCTACTTAAACAATTTAATTCTTTTCCTATTCAATTCAGATCATATTCTTAATTTGCACTGTAGCGACATCTATAACGTCACAAAAGAACTAATCCTGCATCACGAAATTAAAGTTCTCCGCACACACACAGTTCTCATTAGAATATAAACGACAGCCCAAAATCATTTAACGCGCCATTATCTCATGACTGCCCGCAGCAAACTGTCACTTAAGTGCAAGCTGCACCTCTATACTGCAGTAATCCGCCCGATCATGACGTATGCCTGTGCTATCTTCGCACACGTCAAGCCCCGCTACCTCCATAGGATGCACCCTCCAAAATAAGACCCAGAAAAATTCTCGGTGCCCCATATTACGTCCGAAATGAGAATCTACATTTAGATCTCAAAATCCCCACCATCCAGCAGTTCATGAAACGCTTTTGCAAGCGTTTCTTCGATACTGCTGGCAACCCCACAGAGGGTGCCCTTAGCGTGTAGTCGCTTAGTTTTTAGGTTTAGTTATTAAGCCCTGGCTGGAGGTTTTGATTCTTGGATCGAGGCCGCCACAGGCAAGTCCGGTTAAGCAGCCGACAACCTCATAGGTTGACCTGAGAGAGGCCACACAAAAAAAAAACTATTTAACGCGCAGTTGGCCACCAGACATTATAACACCCGTCTGGTCGGAGTATCTCCCTCCCTATTCAACGGAGGTTTGCGGGACTTTACACTCTGTTACCGCCTACCTCCAAAGCACAATCCTTTATACGTATATTCGATCGACTAGTCTGCATGTTAACAAGTTACATTTTGTATGCGATCTCCTTCGATATCACATTATGTAGGTAGGGGCTTTTCAGTACCGTAAAAAGCGCTGTTAACTGTACCTACTTAAATAGGAATCAGTCGTAAAAGGTGTTTTTACCTGAAGTGCCCAATTTACGGTTCTAGTGCCAGGTTCTAATGCCAGCGTTTGGTGTAGACGGTTGGTTAAATTGAAATTATTTTTGATGTAACTCATTCCGTGTGTGTATTTCTCACACTAAATGGCGAAACCTTACCGTTTTTCTGTCATTTATCTCATGTCTTATTCAGCAAAAATACGTTGTAGGAGTGTAGCGCAATATGTCTAACAAATTTACTAATACATTGACATTGATGGGATAACTCATGTTGGCGTGAAGTATTTGTTCAGTAGACTGTAGACACGTGATCTCTTGATGTGTAATAAAATAAAAGAGTTTTATAATGTGTATATACATCCACCACATGTTAATACAGGGTCTCTCAAATTTGAATATTCAACCTTTAGCTTTGTAATTCTGCAGGTGGAGGTACATACGTTTATTCCCTTTTTTAGAGGCTTCAGTGAGCAATATCATGGTTTGTTTATGTTAATGCGTGGCAAACAATCAGGGGGTTTACAAAGCAACGTAATTTTTTACAAGCTTCTATTCAACTTGGAATGTTTACATATGTTTGTTTGAAATCAATTTTTAAACAGATACCCCAAATCGTTTGAATTGAAATTTTACAGACATGTTCAGGTTAGATGACACTACTCGATTAGTGAATCATAAATAGAAAGAAAATATATTTATTTAATACAAAGACACACACAGTGAAGAAATAATTTATAATTATGGTAGTGGCTTAATATGGTGAACTTCTGGAGATAGCGGACTGTTTTTTTTCACTGTTTACACTGTGATTTCAATTAAGTAAGACATACAGAGACAACTAAAAATAAAACGGATGATAATGGTTTGCTGGAAGAAAACTCAACTTTGAGTTAAGCTTGCCTATGTACATGAACTTTGTTATGTACTTATTTTATAAGTTGTTTTAAGTGTTCAATAAAGAATTCTAAAAAAAAATCTATATCTCTAAAAAGAAAATAAACTTTAAATTCATCAATTCATTATATTATAAAATTTATATCTATTATATAAAACCTTGTCTCGAGATTGTTTGTAAATTTACACAAAGAAATCTCGTCAAGCTATTAATTTTAAACGTCTATTTTTATCCGCTAGGGTACCTACATATTTTATTGTGTATAAGAAAAAATTAAAAGTTAAACAATTGAGCTATCTTATATATAAAATAGGCAATAAGCATTCATAAAATAACAAAATTTATTTTAAAATTCGTTTCAAGTCTGTTTCTTCTTTTTTAGTCTGTTTTTTAATAAGCGAAACAGTAGCCGTAGTCATGATATTAATCGTATGTCAAAAGCTCCTTAAAACTTAAAACGTGTCAACTGTGAACTGATGAACTGACGTCTCAAAGTTGCTTTAATTTTTAATATCAGTTCATTTGTTTACATAACTAACTGATGTCATGAAATGGCGTCCAGCGTTTTTGCCAAATTACGCGCGAAAATATAAAAAGTATGAACTTAACGATTAAATAGTTTCGTGTTGTTTTTAATATTTTATTAGCACCTTAAGATCGAACTGAGAGACCTTGTAAAAATTAACCCATTGATTACCTATTATGTCTTATAAAATTTATCTATAAAGACATTTATCATTATCACCAATCTACAGCCAGGCCTCTTCAATCGCGCTATATTCATCTCGATTTACATAGAGCTGTTACAACCACCCTGCGAAAACGTTGCTTTACATCAATCGTTGATCTTGCTTGTAGACATTAATCCCATAGAATTTCGGATAACAGACATCTATTCCGCCGGAGGCAAAACTCATTCACATGAAATCATCATAATTTTGAGTAACAGAGAGAACTTGGTTCATGGCCTCGTTAATGATTTCAAAGGACTTTTCGCCTAAAGGCTTTTTGATGTAATCCTCGTTTGAACCGCCAAGACTTCAGGCCAATTAGTATGCAAAACCACTTATCTAATATCTTTGCTAATATAATAAAGAGGTAAAGTTTGTTTATTTTTATGTTTGTAAAATTCAAACATTCCGAAACAATTTTTCATAAAATCCCCGACGGCACTTTTTCGAGCTCTTAGATAAACAACTATGTGTTAACGAAATGAAAAACACATAAATAGTCCTAAAGATTATAGCGGCCTCAGAAGTTTAATATATTATGTATAAAAAATGCATTCATAAAATTAATAAAACGACCAGTATAATCTCCAGATTTATAATTAAATAAATTAGGATATAATTTATACCAGAATAAACGAACAAAATAAAATTCATAAGAAATTAAAATATTTATCTTTTTTTAACATAAAACTAACAACCAATTAATAAACATAATTACAACTGCAAAATGCTACATTATACTACTCCGCCTCATGGCCTTTCGAACTTCCAATGTAAGATAGAACGACATTTTGTAATAGCGCCCTTAATCACTTGTCAAAATTCATTTCTTTTTTTTTATGTAAGAGCAGGAAAAATCACCACGCGTCGGCAATGGTTAAAGACAGAGAAGGATGGATTATCTGAGATAAAAAAAACCATTTCATCCCTCACTTACGATTATCAAAAAACATTGGATCAGTATTTTTTTCTTTATCATAATAATAAAACTTGGCAAAGATTTAAGCCCAACAAAGCTCTGTTGTGACTGGAATTTCTAGGTAAAAAGTACACAGGGCATGTCAACAGTCCATATTTCGCGGCACTATATCGTTTTCTTTTTTGTGTACGTGACAAAAGAACAAAAATCTATGTTGATCGTCATAATAGATTTTTTAGAAACCTAGTCTAATTTGTATTCCGCGAAGTGCGCGCTGTTGTTTGTAAGTTATGGTAAGTTCCCACTTTTTGTGGAGTGACTGCAGAAGTGCCATGGCATCCACAATTTTCGCCTGACGCAGGTCCTCCCTGGACAGCTAGAAGAGGGGAGCTTACCGCCATAATGATGGCGGTAAGCTCCCCTCTTTGGAGGAGTGGCTGGAGTTTGGAGTTTCTGAAAAGGAAACGCGTAGTCCTAGAACGCAAAGGGCAACTGAATGACACAGGTGTGGTTTTAGTCAGTAAAAGTCTGATACGCCCTCGTGCTCCACACAGAGCGGGTCAGAGGTCCTCCCTGGACACGGTTGTTTCAAGAGGTTTGAGGTTTGAGTTCGTTTCGGCAGGAAGAAACGCCCGGGTGTCACTATGGTGACACGGTGGAGCATACGGGGAAAGCTGCTACGGGGAAACTGCTTGGGCAGTGCATCGCAGTGTCTTCGTGGAGTCAATCGGCACCCCCCTTCTGCATAGCGGGAATACGAGCAAAGTGTGAGGAGGAGACAATCCTCACGCCCCGGTTCCCCCAGAAGAGACCAACGCAGTGTGTTCCAAGCGCACTTCAAAGAGATGTCAACAATATTGACTGAACCGATGCCTGCCAGGGCTGCGGGATGGTTCGAAAGAGTGACTGTCGCCCTCGCAAACAATTTCCTGAAGGAACACATGTTTGTTTTAATCAATAAAAGTCTGACACTCCCTCCAGCTCCACCAGAGTTTAAGGAGTAAATGATGATTTCTCCCGCAAAAAAAAGAAATTCTATGTCTATAAATTAAAATCCTACTTCTATTTTTTGAGTTCACTAAATAAAACAGGAAAAGAAACAAGCTGTTCTGTTGAAAGCAAATAGGTACTAATTGCAAGTTAATTAAAACTAAGTAAATACGAAAGTTCGTAATAGGTCTGAGGCATCCCAGCCATGCGTGACGAGGCGAAAATTCTAGGAATATGGGTTTCATGATACGGTCGCGTCATATATTATTATCCTTTAGGTTTAAAAATAGTTTTTTTTTCACTTGAAATTGGGTAAAGTATAAAAACAAACCGTAAAAAAAGTATCTGCCTAATTAGACAAATAACAGTAATTTTTTTGTAAACTTTTAATGAGCGAAAATACGTTTGTAAGGCTTTGTGGTGATTTAAGGAATCCATAACGTGAAGTTTTTGTTGTAGCTTTAAACTTGTTAAAACCGCCACAAGACGTTGTAACGTACTCACTCGGTACAACCACAAAGCCTATTCACGGATATAAAAATAGAAACAGAAAAAGTGTACGAAAGATATTTTATCACTCAACCTACATTTATTTATTAAAACTTCATGCAACACAAAAGTACAAAGGTGGGCTTAACGTCTTAGGCATTCTCTACCAGTCAACCTAGGATGGTGAAGAGAAAACATGGCAGGTACATAAAAAAAATAAAAAATTATTAAGAAAATAAGGGTACAAAAGTATAGGGTGTAGGGTGTATTTATCTATATATAAAAAAATGTAAAGAAAAAGTTTTTACAAAAAAGAATACAACATACTTCAATATTAAAAAAAAAACTGGGCAAGTGCGAGTTGGACTCGCGCACTGAGGGTCCGTACAAACTTACCCATGTGAATAGTTCAATTCTCAAATGGAGTCTCGAAGATTTTTTCGAATCGCTGACATAACAACAAATTTTCTGTTTTCAGATTTATTCCTATATATTATATATACTATAAGACCTTGCTTTATGCCAAATTTCATGATTTTGGGTCAACGGGAAGTATGAATTTACTTGTCACGACAGTTCTGCTGTGATCCTATGAGAAGTTCTGTTCGAAGATCTTCTTCAGATCATAACAATATTTATATGGGACCAAATCGGAAGCATAACTTATCGCTTTAAAAAAAAAATTACAAAATCGGTCCACAATTGACCGAGAAATCGGTGTACAAGTATTATATAAATAAAAAAATACATTCAGCCGAACATAGAACCTCCTTCTTTTTGGAGTCGGTTAAAACGAGAAACTGACTGACTGACATATCACACAGTCGAAACTACTGGAACTTGGAGCGTGAAATTATGTCCAAGGTTTCCTTTTATAACGTGGGTGAGCACTAAGCGACGATTTTTCGAAATTCACCCCCTAAAGGTATAAAACGGCGTTCAAAGTTTGTATGCAGAAACCTATGTTTACGTGGGCAAAACCGCTGGCAGGAGCTAGTATTCCAATATTAACTCTTCCATAGCGACATAGTGAGTGTAAGCGCACTGACGCCTTAAATACAAGCTGCAAGGCTGCCGCATCCTGTCACTTGTCGCCACTTATACGAGGGAAAATTCGGTCTAATTTACACAGCTGGCGACTTCAGGAAGTTAGCATTTTGGTTAACGTATATTTATAGCCGTTGGAAACATTTTGAAGTATTTTTCTTTTACTTTGAATTACGGTTTGTAATTGAGTAGCAAATAACATATCTACCGCATGCAGAACACTCGGTGTGCCCGTAACTACACAACATGACTGGTGCCCTGAAAAGTAACGCTGCGGACCATGACGGAAAGGGCCGGCTGACTTGGATGTTTTCCTTGAATACTGGAAATAAGTAGCACAGAATCGTTAACCGGAACAAATGGAAACCTTTGCCTAGCAATAGGACGATATGAGTTAAGAATAATAAAATAACTGGTTTAGTCAATAGCAGTCAGCCTATTAAGTGGTAAGATAACACCGGGTAATGCGAGGTGGTTAATACAATACCTTCAGAGTCATCGCAGGTGCAATCTAAAACATTATAGGTACTTTAGAGGCACGCGAGCAGTCGAAGCGAATGAACGTACGCCTTGATCGCTTAAAAATGGGTGAAGGAGATAATGATTTGGATCTGCGTGCCTCTAGTGGCGGTAAAATAATGAAGAAGGAAATAATAATTGAATCTGATTTTAATTCTACAAAGGAGATGAAGAAAAATAAATACAGTGAGCGACGAATTCTGAAGAATGGATGGTTTGCACCGGCAAAGAAGGGGTATAAATTGGGAAAATAAAGAGTAATGAAATGGCGAAAAAATGAATAAGTGCGCCTAAGGATAAGGCGGGTGAGCAAAGTCAGTTGTAATCATACCAGTCACAGAAAAGGATTTTTTATCGAAATAATTTGGTATTGTAACATTTCTACTTTCAAGGAACTTTTCAGTGTTTAATATGTTGGAAAGAACATGGAACAAAACATACCCACCTTGTAGCAAATTGTTACTATTGGAAAGATCTTTGAAAATATATTTATTTATTGTATGGGGGCAACTTAGCTTGGGAGGGGGAGGGGGAAGATATTCAACGTTGAAAATTACCCACACACATTCAATGTTATTACGATATTATCGGTTAGGTACTTCAAACTATATGCGCTTAGGTCAGTGTGACGTAATTGGCATTCAGATGGATAGAGAGGGAGAGGAAGGCCAAAGAAAAGATGGATGAATTGTGTGAGGAGTGATATGAACGAAAGGACAGAATGGAAGAAAAAAACGTGGTACGCCGACCCCAAGTAATATGGGACATTATCGAATAGGGTTAAAAATACTTATAAAACAAAAAAAAGTAAACACATTTTGATCGAAGTAGATACTCAAAAAATGATAATCACTATTGAAGCTTTCTTTCATTATGAAAACATAACAAATCAGATGGAGATAGAATATTATCAGAAATATTATCAAAATTAATATTAATAAAAAATACTCAAAGAAAAAACTCAATTGAAGTAAAAGAAAAATACAGAGTTGAATGATAAACCGAAAAGAAAAAGGCGAAAGAAAGTAACAATACAAGGTTAAAAGCGACTAACGTAGAGAAGGAAATGAACAAGGACTGTGATAAAAAAAAAAATTATAAAGTATTTATACATAGATGACAGGAGTATGTTTTTCCTTCTATAATTTGAACCTTATTAGTGACACTATCGAAAGGTGTAATAATTCAGCGCAATGGCTGGGGTCAGGCCTATCCAACGTTACATGCGCGCTTCGCTTACGATGTAATAGGCGAGTTAACACCTCACTAACCTTACGAGACGAGGTCTGCAGCCGGTGGGTAAGCATTAGTCCGGGGTAGCGGAGGTTAAATCAAATCAAGTCAGTTTATCGCAAACGTGTTGTACCGGGGTTGGAATAAAAATTAAATGTTTCAAACATGAACCCTGTAAGGGTACTGCAAAAAATAAGTTACAATGAAAGAAAATACATTTCATGATTCTCATGATTATAAATCACACCGTACCCACAGCCTCCGATCGACTCAAGTATGCGAGGAAACACTGGGTGGTTTTAGTAAGTGAGAGTCTTAGAAACCGTCTCAGAGACCCCTCCACCGACTAGGACAGTGAGCATCTACGAGGATTTCCAACATGAAAAGAAAAAAAGGTCTATATCCAACAATGAAGGTTTTTCATTTAAAATGATGATCACTTCTTCACTTCACTAGTCGACCCTACAGACGTCCTGTCATAGCAATGGACTGTCAAACGCGCAAACTGTCAAAAGCTCAAAGATTAAACAGTCGTAGTTTTCTGTAATTTCCTAATTTTTTGCACCTATTTTTTAGTTTTATTTTCCGTAAGATCCTAGCAATAATAAACAAAGAAAAAGAATTAGCGGTTTAACGACCAAGAATTCGACTAACGGAAATAGGGATAATTTTTTTTATAATAATATATAGATTTAACATTTTATGTAAGCACACATATAGAATAAAGACTGAAGAATAGGATGATGACGTTTGGTAGAGGTAGTTCATCCCTGAAAGAAGTCTGAATGAAATGTGCTGTTTGTCACAGAAAACATTTTCCACGCAGGATTAAGAACTAAGATTAATTCTGAATGTTTATGCGAGTATTATGTGTGTATGTACCATAATAGGCTTGTTTATAATAATAGGGGCTTAAAGGATCTAGGATTAAAGTAAATATTCACTATAGTGCTTGTTTTCTTAATCAATTATTCACTAAACACTAAGTACGTAATGCTTGGTGAATATATTATCACGAACACATTATGTTAACATAGTTTAGGTACCCACCACTGTTCCAACATGAAATTTTAGACATTCTAATTCAAACAGTTCCAATTAAATAGGCCTTCTAATTCTAACAGTTCTAATTAAATGGAGATATGGAGAATTAGGTTATCCATTTTATTAAAGTAGTTACGTAAGTACCTAATCAAACAACAAAAAGCTGTTTATTTTTTAAGTACGTGTTTTACAGCTCGTTTTTGGCGGCCAAGTGTTTATAGTTGGAATTGAAAATGCACTCAAAAATCACAGTTTCAAAAAAAATATTTAACAAATTGATCTTATCATCAATTTTCTATTTTTACGCGGACGAAGCCGGTGGCAGGAGTAAGTACTAAATTTATTAAACTTAAAAAATAAATGTACAAACATTCGAAATTTTGGCAAGTAATCTACCTAATCTCTCGATGAATAAATCAATAAGTATAAAAAAATACGCTGATCATTTACAATCTGCTTGTTAAATAAATTGCCTGCCTACAAGTCGATTAAAAATTGAGTTTATTTCTGAAACCTTCAATTTAAAGTAATGAAAAATGTATTCAGTTTCAATGAACTGCTATCTTCATTCAAACTGAACGTCTTTACCATTTTACCCGCTAGCTATAAATACCACACATTGATATTTCAATGTGCATCTGGCTGGGGTCATCAGTATGGACAGGTTTAAAGTATTTATCTCTGTTTAATGTTTACTAAAACACACTTCTTATAAAACAGTTCACGACTTCAGTTCTATGTACTCGTAAAAGACGGTAAATGTCAGTAGCTAAATACGGAGTATTACACGTTGAAGGATTGTTGTTCGTTTGGCAATAGGTACCTTACTGACCCCACTGGACAGGTCCAGTGGTGCATAGTAGTGGTATACAGGTGTAGTGGTAGTGGTGGCAGTAGGGGTCAGTAAGTGTAAAAAATAGCTCTCAAATATATGGAACAGCCTGCTGTTGTTCCATATATTTGACAGCTAATTTTTTGTTCCTATTTGAAGCGCCACTCGGGAGCATCCAGAGAACTAATTTTGACGTAGGTAATACAAATGGCTGCACAAAAGTGAAAAGTACTCTCAAGTATTTTTGTATTCTGAATTAATTTCTTTCGAATTCTGTGTTATTCCTGCTTCAGGAATTTATATAACATATGAAAAATGAGGTCAAGAGTATATTGTCAACGGCACGACATTACTAATGTTAGTACCGCAGACACTCGCTACGGCCGACAGCCCCAAAACGGCGGATATCAAACGGGCACAAGAACAGTTTGACGGACGCCAATCCAGTGTGGTAAATAGTAGAGATCAGTGAGGTACCTACAGCTTGAAATTGAGGAATCCAGCTCTTTTCTAAAAAAAAAACCTTTTTTGATGATTGCTAGCTTTTAACAGCGCGTCCCGCGTGAAAATAGAAAATATATTCTGTATGTCCCTCAATGATAAAGTAAAATTTTTAAAATCAGTCCAGTACTTTTAGTAGGTTTCTTCATACAAACTTAGGACCCCCGTTTCATCCTATTAGCGAATTTTAGGAATTCCTTTCTTATTATTTGTATGTACATACCTACACCTGGAATATACCTTGTACAGTCCAGGTGTACATCACTGGCAACACGCACTGGTTATAGGACCAGTGTGTGTTGCTAGTGATGACATATGGCTCCGAAACGTGGTCGCTTACAATGGGCCTCATCAAAAGGTTTAAAGTCACTCAAAGGGCAATAGAAAGGGTTCTGCTCGGAGTTTCCTTGCTTGATCATATCAGAAATGAAGCAGAAGAACCAAGGTAGACATAGCCCAAAGAATCACCAAACTTAAGTCGCAGTGAGCAGGGCACATTGCTCGCAAAACAGATGGTCGATGGGGACGAAAGGTTCTGGAATGGCGACCACGTACTCGAAGACGCAGCGTTGGAAGGCCTCCCACAAGGTAGACCGATGACCTGGTAAAGGTCGCGGGAATCCAATGGATGCGAGACGCACAGGACCGGTCATTATGGCGACACTTGGGGGAGGCCTATGTCCAACAGTGGACGTCTTTCGGCTGAAATAAGGATGATGATGGCATGCCTACATAAAAAATAAAACTGTACTTTCAGCACTCTTGGGCCAAGAGTCTGGGCTGGGCGTTGACGAGTCAGTGAGTGAGTCAGGACTTTCAAGCAAGAACTACATTAGACCGACGCACACACGTGAACACACGTACGCGTCTTTTCTCGTTCATCATCATTCTCATTTCTTATTTTTTTATTATTAGCTAGCTGACCTGGCAAACGTTGTTCTGCCTTAAAGATTATCAAAAAAATATCGCAATTAAAAATGGGGGGTGGGAGTAAAAGGATGAAAAATACTTATTACGACCTATTTCTCAGGCCTACCAAATACTACTAGACAAAAAAAACATAAAACTCAGTCAAGCCGTTTCAGAGGAGTTTGATAGCAAACAATGTGACACGATATTTTTGTACATTAGAAGGTCTACCTTGATAAATGCGATCGCATTGCATTATAGTGATTAAACCATTACCTAGCTACATGAAACCGTTTACTCCATACTGTAATTACCATATTCGCGCCGTAGTACAGATTAGAATGGGCCTCGCTTTACACAAATGTGTGTACCTGCAAATTGTTTTTAAACAAGATAGCGAAAGCTCAGAAATTATATATTCAAGTTTAGTTCGGTGAACAGATGTGAAGGAGCTACAATATGTAGCGGAGCTTAAATAGCGTTTGGGTATTTTATAAATGACGCACCTGTTTAGCATTCCAAAGGCGCCAAATCCGTGTAGTAGTAGGTATGCAAATAGAGCTATTACGTTATTGAAACAAAGGTAAAAATATATGTACAAGTTAATACTGCAAGATGTTGTGTTTATTTCAATCGCATACGTATTTTCCCTAATAGCGTAAAAAGTAAAAACTGAATGAGATACTAAACGTAAGTACAACCCGCATAACGAAACATAAGTTTTGATGCTAAACTGCCGAAAGAAATGAAATAACAACTGAACGCCTGCGCGTGAGCTTACCGCGGCGCGACGATTCTGATTCCAAGCGTTTTATTGGTACTTGCGTTTTATCCCATGAATATGTTCCGTTGGGATCATTTTCTAAAATCATACGGGCGGAGCTGCTAGCTGAAGCTATTTTTTACATATACTTATTATATTGCAAATTGTTCATAACACGTTCGTTGTTTAGGATAGAACTTTTTTGTTATGAAAGCGTGTTGTCTCATCGTTATAGCGTCGTATTTATGTACAAGAGCCTGCAGCCTTATTTCAGAATCCTGCAAACCGTTTAATATATGTATACAGCACGTGGAGACGCATGCTGACGTTTTGACATACGACATTTGCGCCAGTATGCAAATGCTTGTCTCGGTCATACAGAGATTCTACTTCTGTTATTGTTTTATAGATTTGGCACCTACTACTATAATTAAATCGATCAAGCTATATCAAAAATATACATCATGCACGCACACTTAATTTTCTGGTCACCAGGGTGAGTGGAAACGGCGAGAGATGTCGTGCGGTGTTCCGCAGGGATCGGTACTAGGACCGCCCTTGTGGAACATCGGCTACGACTACGTGCTGCGCGGCGACCTCCCTGACGGGGTCAGCGTGGTTTGCTACGCAGACGACACGCTGGTCCTGGCTCAGGGAGAGTCATACCAGGCGGCGGTCGAATTAGCGACACGCGGGGTTGCGATAGTCGTTGATAGGATCCAGCAGTTGGGACTCGAGGTGGCGCTACACAAGTCCGAGGCCATGTGTTTTCACGGCCCTCGGAGCGCGCCACCTCGGAATTCCCAATTAACGGTAGGAGGAGTTCACATCGGCGTCGGGTCGACGATGAAGTACCTGGGACTCGTCCTCGACAGCCGGTGGAATTTCGAGGAGCACTTCCGACGTCTGGCTCCCAAACTGAATCGGACTGGGGCTGCCCTCAAGCCGCTCCTGCCCAACCTCGGGGGTCCAGACGCCTCCTGCCGGAGGCTCTACGCAGGCATCGTCCGGTCCATGGCCCTTTATGGGGCGCCGGTGTGGGCGCCGTCACTGCGAAAGCGACCGGCGGCCCAGCTGAACGCGTGCCAGAGGGTCATGGCCATACGGATGGTGAGGGGATACCGCACGGTATCCCGCGAAGCGGCGAGCCTCCTTGCTGGCCAGCAACCATGGGACCTGGTGGCAGCAGGCCTTGCACGCATGCACGATCTGCGCGTGGAGATGCAACGTCGGGGTGAAACTCCGCTGCCGCGACAAGTCGCAGCATGGCGGGCAGAGCTCCGGCGGGGTCTCATGGCGGAATGGCGACAGCGACTATCGCAACCCAGTGCTGGGCACGCCATAATTATGGCGATAAGTCCCCTCTTTGAGGAGTGGCTGGAAAGGCAACACGGCGTCCTTACCTTCCGCATGACGCAGGTCCTCACCGGACATGGTAAGTTCGGGAGGTTCCTGCACCGGATTCGTGCGGAAGAAACGCCCGGATGCCACCATTGTGCGGACCGCCCGGAGGACACGGTGGAGCACACGGTAATGGTGTGCCCCGCTTGGGCAGAGCAACGCCGTGTCCTCGTGGGGGCGATTGGCGGCGGCGATCTCTCGCGCCGGGCCTTGGTACAGGCCATGGTCCGGAGTGAGGAGGAGTGGCAGGCGGTCGCCTCCTTCTGCGAAGCAGTAATGCTAGCAAAGGAGGCGGCCGATCGCGTGAGGCAACGGTCCTCACGCCCCAATCGCCGCCGGGATTCCGATCCCGATTTCCGGCCATCGTAGGCGCAGGCTTGCGGACGGCGAGCAATGGGTGGCTCGCCGTCCGACCGTCCGGTAACCGTCCAGACCGAGCCCAAGTCGTCGACGGCGCGTGCTGTTCCACGCGTGCCTCAAGGAGATGTCAGCAACTGTAGGGGCCGAGCAGGGTCGAAGCCTACTGGGGCCAAGGGTCTGATTCTGAAAGGAAGACTCGGCCCTGGTACGAAAGGCAACGAAGGAACAGGAGTGGGTTTTTAGTCAGTAAAAGTCTGACACTATCTCCCGCCCCGCCCAAGGGCGGGGGATGTCATAAGATGATTTTCCCACCGAAAAAAAAAAAAAAAAAAAAACACTTAATTTTCTGTCGACAAATATCTTATCAAACACGTTAACAAATTGATGCCAGCGTAGCTGCTCTGCCATAATAGCAACGTCGATGATTGATTATGTTTCATAGAAAGTCTTTAGAGAAGAACTTTGTAATTGTTTCTAATAGGTAAACGTTTAACGGACCAACCTCATCTTAGAAAATTAAAACTTTACGCCACTGAAACCACGTAAACTTTGAGTAATCTTAAGTTAGCTAAACGTTAATGAAGACAGCTGTCAAAGGTAATTAGTATAAGTTTACACAAGTTAGCCCGCTCTACACAATTTCAAATCGACACAGAGCTGGTCGTAATTCAATTACAGGAATTTCCAAATGATTAACGGCAAGTAAATCTATATATATATATATATAAAAGGAGAAACTGACTGACTGACATATCAACGCACTACCGAAATTACAGAGTCTAGGAGTATGAAATTCTGCACAAGGCTTCTTTGTGTTACGTAAGCGAGTACTAAGAGAGAATTATCCAAAATTAACCCCCTAAGGGGGTGAAACGGGGGCCAACGTTTGTATGGAGAAACCGACTTTTACGTGGGCGCAGCCGCTGGCAGAAGCATAGTTATGTATAAGGTGCGTCAAAGATCCCCATTGAACTTGAGAACCAGTTTATGCAATAACAAAGCATAAGACGCAAATAACCTTGCTTGCGTACAACACACTTAACATGTAATTGATATAACATGAAAAGATTGAAATAACGTTAATATTTATTACTAAAAGTTACGAGAGCGCGGAGCGGTGTGTCTCGAGAGCAAAGTTAATTCTGTCCTGAGTCCGTGGTGAGGGATTCAAAGATACGAGACCTTTTTTAGGGTCCCGTAGCCAAATGGCAAAAAACGGGATCTTATGGATTCGTCATGTCTGTCTGTCTATCCGTCCGTATGTCACAGACACTTTTTTCCGAAACTCTAAGAACTGTTGAAACTTGCTAAGTAGATGTATTCTGTGAAACGCATTCAAAATTTTACACAAAAAAGAAAAAAACAATAAATTTTGGGGGTTACCCATAAGTATGCGAAACTCCAAAAAAAAAAATTGAGTTTCAGTACTAAGTACAACTGAAACTCAAAATTTTTTTTCATCATACCTATACGTGTGGGGTATCTATGGATAGGTATTCAAAAATGATATTGAAGTTTCTAATATTTTTTTTCTAAACTGAATAGTTTGCGCGAGAGACACTTCCAAAGTAGTAATAGTGTCCTCCCCCATGTAACTTCTAAAATAAGAGAATGTTAAAACTAAAAAAAATATATGATGTACATTATTACCATGTAAACTTCCACTGAAAATTGGTTTGAACGAGATCTATTAAGTTTTTTTTTTTTTAATACGTCATAAATGGTAAACTACAAAAAATATGCATAAATTCAACGGGAATCGTTTGTCTTGGTATGGTCATGTGAAGAGGAGGGATGAAGCGCGTGTTACTAAAAGAGTTATGAGTTTACATGTGGATGGATGGAGAGGGAGAGGGAGACCAAAGTAAAGATGCATGGATTGTGTGAAGAGTGATATGAAAGAAAAGGAAGTTAGTGATAGCATGACGAGTGACAGGGCAGAATGGAAGAAAAAAACATGTTGCGCCGACCCCAAATAACACGGGACAAGGGCAGGAAGATGATGATGAAATGGTAAACCGCAATTTACCTTTCAAGTTTGCACGGAAATGCAAACTTGAAAGTCTCCTCAGTGCGCGAGTCCGACTCGCACATGCCTAGTTTTTTTTTAACTATGAAAGTACTCGCTACTCTCGTGATTCAATCGAAACTTAACAAAAATAACTTTACTCTCTTGTACAAATATCAATTTTTAATTAAACCCCTAAAATGTATAAATATAGGTATTTTTTCAGGATTTTTTGCAATAACACTTGCAGTTTTAAAAAGTAAAGTGAAAGAACATTATATTTATATTTCGTCATAGTTACATAATAGGATGTATTGTTTTATTATTATTTAGTAGATATGTAGTTTTGTGATATTTTCTTTACTACTATGTCTCGTAGCATAACATAATTAGCCTTTTAATGTTGCCACTGCTGGAACTCAGACTCAGACTCATTTTACTATGTGTATAATATAATATAATATTCCACAACTATCACACAACGCCGTTTAGTCCCAAGCTAAGCAGAGCTTGTGTTATGGGTACTAGACAACTAATAAACATACTTATATATTTCTAAATACATACATATATAGATAAATTACACCCAGACACAGAACAAATGATCGTGCTCATCACACAAACATTTGTCCTGGGTGGGAATCGAACCCACGACCTCCGGCATAGCAGTTAGGGTCACTAACCACTAGACCAATAGGCCAGTCTGTATGTTTACAACATTATTTTTAGTATATGCAAAACCTGAATACAGTTAGTTCAGAATCAGTAACTGAATCGATTCCAATAATTTTTACGCCATTTATTATTTTTTTCCAAAAATATTTAAAAAGGCACAAGTTGGACACCACCGACACTAAGTACAACACAGGTCACGCCAAGTTATAGCGGACATTAGACATTAGCGCAGAGCTGGATGCGGATGTAAAACCACCCCTCAGTCGCCTAATGATCGTGTATTTGTGCGGCCGACCGGTAACATAACAAGCTTATAACTTAGTAATTTTTCATCGTACAGTTACGAAATTTTGTACACAGATTCTTTACATAAAAATACTAGACACGTGTTTCGGGTTTCGCATGTACTAAAACTAATGTTGTATAATTATAATTAAGTATAGTATATCTTTATTTGCATATTATTTCATTGATAACTATTTTGTGTGTACTTATTTTCCTATTACTGTTACATATGGTTTCTACATGTCTATTTTTTCCAACTCTCCTTTTGCAGGTATGATGAAAGAGATTTCTTTAGAAATAAGCATCACCTTTGTACCTATTTTTAGGGTTCCGTACCTTAAAAGGAAAAAAACGGAACCCTTATAGGATCACTTTGTTGTCCGTCTGTCCATCTTTCTGTCTGTCTGTCAAGACCCTTTATGACAGGATCGCGTGGAGGTAACGAGTTGAAATTAAAACCATTTACTTAAATCTACGGTAACTTGAAGCTGTGAAAAAATCAAACTTCTGAGTTAAAAAAAAGATACGGCCGTTTATGTTGCAAAAAAATTACAGGGTACTTCCCGTTGACCTAGAATCCTGAAATTTGGCATGAAGCAAGAGCTCATAGCACAAGTATAGGAAAAAATCTGAAAACTGCAAATTTGCAGTTACATCACAAAAAAAAAACTTTTTTTGAGATTTGGAAAAATCCTCGCAATTCAATTCGGGAATTGAAGTGTTTTCATAATTATGTAAGTTTGTACGGAACCTTCAGTGCGCGAGTCCGACTCGCACTTGCCCTGTTTTTCTGTTTCCTTCTTCTTATCTTTTATTTCATATGTGTACATAAATAGTTAAATAAATAAAATTAGAAAAAAACAAAGAAAAACTGTACCACGTACTCCAATTTTCTCTTGCATCACAGAAATTCCAACTGAAGCACAATATTACGATAATAACGAGGAAAAGTATAACTTGTCTAATGTCAAAAGTTATTACAACAAGGTTCCCCAAGTTTCCTCCAGTCACCTGCCTACAAAGTCGAACCACCTATTAATAAATGCCTTTGAACGTAAATAGGGTTATAAACATAACAGAAGGGGTCTAATAGGTGTTACGTACTTAGTCTAGAGTTTGTGAACAACACTGAGAGCGTCTGGTTGACATTTTATTTAAAAAGTTTGACAGTACGATGGTGATCAAAGTTTGTAGATTAGTTAGGGTTAGTGATATTTATGCCGATGAAACGTTTTTTTAGTAAGTGTAAGTAGTAATTTGTCGCCTATGATGAATAGAAATCTGCAATACCAGATGTTTCTGTTTTTTTTTTCGGTGGGAAAATCATCTTATGACATCCCCCGCTCTTGAGCGGGGCGGGAGATAGTATCAGACTTTTACTGACTAAAAACCCACTCCTGTTCCTGATGTTTCTGATGGACCTGTAATTACATCAATACTTACTATATATTCTATATCTATAATATTCCCTCAAGATCTGGACATAACACCGCTATTTATAACATCAATACATAATATAGTGGCAGTACTACTCGTTTCCGAACGAGATCATCACACACAAAGAGCTCTATCAGTACCCGGGTTTTATTACACCACATCATATAAAATCTGTGCGCTTAGCAAATGAATGATTAATGACCACATTGCCCTTCATCTTGACGTCATCCGCTTGATCGCCTTTTGACGTCGGAAAAGTATAGTATTTTTCGGAAACCACACGGACACGGATCCACAGAAAATGATAATACTAATGGAAGCATAATAATCTCTTACTTATTCCACGAAATGTTAGTCTATCGCAAATATTATATTTGGTCTAGTTTTAGTTGAAATTGATGCTGACCAATGAGAACTCAGTAATTTAAACACACAAATTGATTACTAATTTGAAGCCAATCACCGATCAAAAACTATTCGAAACTAAATAATCAGTTTTCGTTAACTTTTTAATTTAATTGTTAACGAAGCAGAGTTTTGTGGTTAACAAAAACTGTGCGTTAGAGGAGTACCTATCATCGAAATAAGCGAGCAATTTTAATCTATTTAGGTAAAGTAATAACACGCGGGAAGGCGAATTTTGAAAATTGAATCGGGGTGATTTAAAATTTAGAACTACAGAGATTGTAAAGAAAAATACATATATTTATTACTAGTTAATAAATAGCTAGACATGTACATTAAAGCCAAAGTGTTTTTTTTTATGGGAAATCGTCCGATGACTTCTCCCGCTTCAGGGTGGATTGAGAGGCGTTTTAAACTTTTCTGACTAAAACTCACATGTATCCTTCAGTTTGCCTTTGTGCTCCAGGACCATGGTACCTCTTTCAAAAATTGTCGTGACAAGCCATGGTAGATGGCTTCTGTGTTTGCAAGATAATGATTTGATTACCTATGTTGTCGTTTGTTGACTTCAGAATCATAATTTGAAATTTTTATAGGATCTCACCGTAGTTTATGGATCTGCTAAGTTAAAATTAATATTCAAAAAGTCATAAATATGACTGCTCCATATCCCAGTAAAAATCAAACCCCCTATCTCAGCGCAATAAAAAATATGGACCAATCTCATTTACTTTTTCATTGATATTGAGTCGCTCTTCAGAACCTTTATAGAATGTTCCCATTGACCTAGAATTTTTAAATGAACTTGATGTTAAACCTGATATAAGAAAATAGCTACGCATAATTTTAGTTTCTTATTATATGAAAAATAATTTATTGGTTCATAAAAATAAAGTATGTTAGTAACGACAATATTTGTAGCCATTTCTTGAGATGGAAAATCATCGGGTAACTCGTCTTGCTTTGGCTGGAGCGAAACGGAGTGTCCGTTCAGTTGACGTTTGCGTTCTAAGACCACGGTAACCAGGGGCGCCAACTTTTAGAAAACCTCATGGGTGCTCATATTCATTTGATGACTCGAAAAAGTGGCGAAGTGTGAAAAGACAAATGCACACTGATCGACCGACAAATAACTAAATGTTCTACTTACATACTGCGTACTTAATTACTAATTTTGTTTGATAAAAGTGTAAAATAAAACCATTATATAAAAATGAAACTAGTTTTTATTATTAAGAAATGTTATAATTTATACGTTATCTAAAAGGTGATTACGGATCTGTATTGCGATATCTATTCTCAGGGGTGCTCGGCACCCACGATTTATTTCTCATGGTTGCTCGAGCCCCAGAGCACCCACGCAGTCGGCGCCCTTGACGGTAACTCTTTCGTACAATCCCGCAGCCCTAGCTAGAATAATTTTGTAACCTGAATTCTGGCGAGCATTTGATTCCCATTTGCCTAATTAGTAACCTAAATAATAAATGAAACATGGGGAGTGCTTGACACAGACTAACTTTTTTACCAATTACCACAGATAACGTGTAGTTCAAATTAAAGTTCAAGTGGCTAGCACCGGTAATTTCAATGCACTCTTATATTATAACATCACTACCCATTGAAATAATCTAATATATAAACTCAAGTGACAAAACATTTATAATGTTTTACACTAGACAAACTTTTAATAATAATGTCCGCTGGCATACCTACTTGTGTTGGGCAAATATACAATTTTTACTAAATTATTTCATACAGCTTCTCGTATAAAATAGATACGAACATTATTGTGTTTACTCCTTTTATAAAACATACAATTTTCAGTAAGCTTTTTTGCACTCTGGTTGTCATTATACAAAAAAACTAGGACCTACGTCTTTTCCAGTTAGATATAACAGCAAATTTTTAAGGAATATTGCTTCTTTACTAGCTTGACAGACCCCCATATACTCAGCCTCTGTGCTGGATAGTGCGACAGTTTGTTGCTTTCTACACTCGTGTGATATTACAACTCCTGAAAGCTTGAAGCAAAAGCCAGTATAAGACCGTCAACTTCCTACAAACACATACGACATAACAACACAATCTGACATGGCTATTCCTTTAACGAACCCGAGATTTGTATAACTCGGCAATAGAATAATCTGTTCAGCCCCCCTAGCCAATTTACAACCGTTTCGTGTCGAATTCCGTTCTCCAATCGGTAACGCCTCGGTGTCAGCAATTGTAGAAAACGATAAGTTGGTAGCCATGTTGACGCGCCTAAATCGGCCGCTCGTTCTACAATAACAAAGGATGTAGCGTTCAACATTGTAGAAACGATAACATTTCATTCTATCATTTTGAACCATGTGAACTTGGCTACGAATTTTCTATTCGTTTGTTCTGACCACGTGACTTAATGTTGAGATGATGTCATTCCCATACATTTAATTAGTTTTCGACTAGCGTTAACGATTGCAGATTATCAACTTGGCTAGGGGTGCTGATTCGCACGTAGAAACTACACAAAATGAACTTCATTGCCGAATTGTATTTCTAATGAAAAGCAAAAGAGAAGATGTCTATTCTATTATACTAAATGTGATAATTTCGTTACCGTCGTAAGGACTGGGATTTAACACAATTATAAGGATTCTCGTCAGTTTAGCGCACTGATCCCTGACGATGAATACCTAAATTTAACTCAGTACCAAGTGCCAATAAACTAAATATTCCGATGGTTATTGGGGCTCTAAGTTTAGCTTGAAAATTCAATAATTTCATTCAAAATTTTGTTCGGTCTAACTTTTTATTCCTACTCAGTAGATTTTTTATTAGTCGCATAAAAATATATTATTTTATATATTTGTTTGTTGGAATTTACTATACATATAGCTGTTGTACAGTTTGTAGACAATTCCTTCCATTTGAGAGCGTGAGGGCCTAAGTTCGATTTCCGGGTTGGGCAAAGTCTTATTAGGTTTTTCATATGGAATTTCTCATCAGCATCTAAAAGTGGATTTGTGCCGGTTGATGCTAAGAGGGATCTCATATAACAAGGAATCAAAATATAGATAGATATGTTCTTTAAAAAACTGTCAAAGAAGTATGGAGGGCGGAGGACGGAGGGTGTTCTATTCTATATATTTTTGAGGAACACAGTTGTAATATTAGGATTATGCCTTGTTGGTCTCGTGATCGCAAGTGCGACTGCTAAGCGTGTGACTGAAAAATGTGCTATTGGCTTTTTCACTAGGAATTATTCTGTAGCAGCCCGAAGCTTGGAAGTTGGTAGTGTGACACCCTCGTGCCTCGGAAAGGACGTAAAACCTTTGGTCATGCGTCTGATCTCTCTGGTCGTATCGGCGGACTATGAGAGTAAAGGAACAGAGAGTGCACCTGCGTTTGCGCTCACGCTTGTGAACACAGGAGATATTATAATGACAATATCTCTTGCGTACTTGGCTAATATCAGTTGAGATTGGTCATCAAGATCACAGTTCGGTCCGGAAAATTATTAATATGATTATAATGTTACAATGTTTTAAACAACGTAGATGAGTTCACAAGACAGTACAGTGAATGTCTTTCGGCTGAAATGATAATATCTCACACATTCCACATATTTACCACCAGATTCAACTCACATTGGTGGCCGTACGATGCTGAATTTATTATAAGTAGCTATAAATATTTAGTCAAAGCTGAAGCTTATGAAAGAGCTTTCAAATGAGAGTGATTTGGGGTGCTACGACAGGAAACCTCCACGCGTGTCCGCGGGCTGTAGTTCCCTTATGGATACGTCCAGAGCGAAGGCCAGTTCGCGGGACGGTGCACCCTGGGAGGCGGCCAACGATTCCCCTTGGGTACTTCTGCCTAAGGGGTCTCGATTTTCGCCTGCGAATATCCTGTCCGAAGGAACTCTTCAACGCGTGTCCCTCTGCTATAGCAGAAGGCACAGTGGCGAAGTAAGAGCGGGCTCGGTGTGCACTTACCCTGCCACCGAGCAGGCAGGAGGAAGATTTGCTCTTCCTTCTTCCACCGTTAGTCTCGTAGCCTCAGAGATTGTCCAAGGTCATGTTTCTGACTTTCGATGGGGGTCGAGGGTCCTGGCTTAACCGCCCGGGCCGCGAGGAAGACAACCTCTATAAAAAATTACCCCAAACCTCCAAGCGGCGGCGCACCGTGAGGGAGGTTGTTAGCTTGGCTAATGGGTAGCTTAATTAGTCTCTAGTGCGAACCACTCAATTTGAGCCGGTACAGAATGTTTTTTACTCGTGGGAACAAAAATGAATATGTCCAAATTTTTTAAAACCCCAAGTGACGAGGAGACGGAGAGCGATGCGCAGTCGGAGTCCGATGCGGCATCCAGAGGGAGCTCGAAGGGCTCGGAGGGCGGTGGAGTAGAGGGAGACTCCGGGAGAAACGCAAGTTCCTACCGGAAGCGCTCCAAACCGGGGGACGACGGGTCGTTCTCCGAGGGTGAGAAGGGCTCGGCCCCAAAAATCCCCACCAGTAGCCGCGGTGTGGGCCGAGCGCGAGGAAGGGGGAGGGGGCTCACTGTCCAAGAGTCCACCCAGCGAGCTGAAAGGCTCGCCGTGGAGGGACGCTACCCCAGAGCGACCAGCACTGAGGCTGACCCCTCGGGGCTGTCTGGCAGTGAGCCAGACGCCGGAGGCGACTCGGCTATCGATGAGGCGCTAGAGAGGCTAGAGTTAGTCCTGGCATCTGGCCTGAATAGCGTAGCCAAAAAAAGGGAGAAGTCCTCCAAGAGGAGTGCTATCTCCCAGGCCAGGACCTCTCTCCAAGAGGTAGTGGACCCCATCCGCAGGGGGCTTGCCAGGCTTCGGGCCGACAACGCTCGGCTACGGAAAGCCCTGGGCCAGCAAGAGCTGCCAAAGGACGACTCTTGCAGACTGGCAGGGGAGCGCGAGCGGGGGCAGGGGCAGAGTCAGCCAACGCGCCAGCCCGAGCCGGAGAGCCAGCTGCTGACGCTGGTGCAGCGGGAGCTGGCTGCCTTTCAGCAGCAGCTGCAACAGCAGCAGCAGCAGTTCCAGTTGCGGATCCAGCAGCAGCTGTCCCTACTGGAGGGCATTGTGCTGCGCCCCCCACTTGCGGCCTCCGGCCAGCGAAAGGCGGCGTCCTATGCTGCCACTGCTGCGGCCACGGTTGCTGCGCCCAAGCCGGGCCCGTCGGGGCAGGCCGAGCGCGGGACTGTGGTACCGCAGTCCGCGAGGTCAGCCCCTCTGGCCGGAAGACAGCAGCAGGGGAAGCAAGCCGCTGCTGCTGCCCCTCCTCCCAAGAAGGGCAAAACGCCGCCGGCCACTAAGGCGGTGGGAACCCCTGCTGTAGCGGCAAGCAGACGGCCTTTGCCGCCTCCCCCGCCTACGGAATCTCCGGCCGAAGCCGAATGGCAGGTTGCTGGAGCCAAGGAAAAGGCGGGTAGAGCGGATCGGGCCGCAAAGAAACGAGAACGGCGGCGGCAGCGGAAAAGAAGGGCCATTGAAGCCAGGTGTCGCGCCCCGGATTCTACGGCTGTAGTGATTACACTGCAGCCGGCTGCGGAGAAAAAGGGCGTGACCTACGGCGAGGTCATCCGGAAGGCGAGGCGAGCGGTCAACCTTGCCGAGCTCGGAATCACCGGGGGCTTCCGGATGCGGCATACCGCGACTGGTGCCCTCATGCTAGAGGTCCCCGGGGCAAACAGCGGCCCTACCGCAGACGCCCTGGCCGAGAAAATAAGGACATCCTTGGATGCGGAGGAGGCCCGAGTGTCCAGGCCCACAAAATGCGTTGACATGCGCATTATGGGCCTGGATGACTCAGTGACGGTAAATGAGGTTGTGGCCGCCGTCGTCAGGATAGGGGGGTGCCTGGCCAACCAGGTTCGGGCAGGCGCCATCCGTGCTGACGGCACGGGCATGGGGTCGGTGACGGTGAGCTGCCCTGTGTCAGCGGCCAGGAATATCAGCGGGGAGGGCCGACGGCTTTTGGTGGGCTGGGTCTCCGCACGGGTAAAACTGCTGGAGCCCAGACCTCTACGTTGCTATCGCTGCCACGTGGGGCACCACGTGGGGGCCTGTTGCGCAGCGGAGGTGGATCGCAGTGACCGCTGCTTTCAGTGCGGTCAGCCCGGTCACAAGGCCATCACTTGCAGTGCAGCGCCGCACTGCTACGCATGTGCAGCGGCAGGCAAGCCAGCCGAACACCGGGCTGGGGGCAGGTCCTGTGATCCCCCCGCCAAGGCCAAGGGCAAGGTCCCGAGGCCCATCCCCGCGAATGTGCTCGCCGCTGCGGCCGCCAAGTTGGCCACCGCCGCCATCACTTCCGCAGACGCCGCCGCGGCGACCACAGTGGCAGGGCCCTCACAAGGGGCTCGGGAGGAGACTGTAATGGATTGTCAATAATAGCTCCATTACGTCTCCTCCAGGCGAATATCAACCACTGCGCCCCCGCTCAGGATCTGTTGCTCCAGAGCATGGCGCAGTGGTCGATAAACATCGCCGTAGTCTCCGAGCCGTACTACGTCCAGCCCAGGGCCGACTGGGTGCAGGACCTGAACGGCTCGGTGACCTTAATTTCGTCGGCCGCCGCCGGTACCCCGTCCCTCGAGGCCGTCACGAGGGGGCAGGGTTGCGTAGCGGCACGGTTCGGGGACATCGCAGTCGTAGGTGTATACCTCTCCCCGAACCGAACTCTCGCCGATCTCCACATCTCCCTTCTGGAGCTGAATGCCGTCGTCGCTGGGTTTGGTTCCCTCCCCGTGGTCGTTTGCGGGGACTTCAATGCCAAGAACCTGGCTTGGGGTTCCCGGTACACAGACCAGCGGGGTCGGATGGTGGAGGACTGGGCTTTGGAGCTAGGCCTGGTCGTCCTAAACCGGGGTTCTGTCCCCACGTGTGTGCGGATGCGGGGCGAGTCAGTGGTGGACATTTCATTCGCCAGTCCCGCTCTGACACCGCGTGTCGTTGACTGGCGCGTCATGGAAGGGGTGGAGACGTACTCAGACCATCGATACATCCGGTTTGACGTCTCCGCCCAGTCCTCAACCGCGCCGGTCCAACAAACCCCGTGTGGTCCGCGTTGGGCGCTGAAGCAGCTGGACCGGGAGCTCCTCCTGGAAGCCGCGATGGTACAGGCCTGGGTGCAAGCACCGGACAGGCCTGTTGACATCGACGTCGAGGCAGAGTGGTTCCGGGAGGCCATGTCGCAAATCTGCGACGTGGCAATGCCCCGAGTCCGGCCAGGACGTGCCCGGCGCCAGGTGTACTGGTGGTCGCCAGAGATCGCGGCACTGCGTAGCGCGTGCAATGCCGCGCGGCGCCAGTACGCCAGGCACCGCAGGCGCCGCATCCGTCCGCCGGATGCGGAGACCAGAGAGGCGGAGCTCTACGAGGGATACAGAGAGGCGAGACGCACCCTCCGAGCGGAGATAAAGCGGGCGAAGGTAGAGGCCCGCAACGTGTGGCTGGAAACTCTGAACAGAGACCCATGGGGGCGCCCCTACAAGGTGGTGCGAGAAAAGCTCCGCCCCTGGGCTCCCCCGCTGACGCAGAGTCTCCGGCCCCAGCTTGTGGAGGGTGTGGTTAGCGCTCTATTCCCCACGCGAGGGGAACACTCTCCCCCGCCTATGGCTCCGCCACCTGCGGTGTCCAACGTGGACCACGACGGCGACGGCGACGACATTGCTCCAGAGGTGACCGAGGTAGAGATGCGAGTGGCGGTACGTAGGCTCAGTGCCAAAAACACCGCCCCAGGACCCGATGGCCTGCCTGGAAAGGCCTGGGTCCTGGCCATGGAGGAACTCGGGCCTCGACTAAGAGGGCTCTTTAGCGCATGTATGGAGAGGGGCCAGTTCCCACTTCGCTGGAAGACCGGGAAACTGGTCCTCATCGCGAAGCCGGGGCGCCCTGCGGACTCACCGTCCGCGTACCGGCCCATCGTGCTGCTCGACGAGGTGGGCAAGCTCTTTGAAAGAGTAATTGCAGACCGCCTCGTCGCGCACCTAACACGGGTGGGGCCGGATCTTTCGGACGGCCAATTTGGCTTTCGCAGGGCGCGCTCTACGGTGGACGCCATCATGCGCGTGCGAGCCCTCACGACGGGGGATGCGGTGTCCCAGGGCAGGTGTGTCTTAGTGGTGTCTTTGGACATCGCCAACGCTTTCAATTCCCTGCCCTGGAGTAGCATTAGGAGGGCACTCCGGTATCATCGGGTGCCTGACTACCTCTGTCATGTTGTCGAGGCCTACCTGTCGGACAGGTACATTATCTACCCTGGTCACCTGGGAGAGTGGGAACGGCGAGAGATGTCGTGCGGTGTTCCACAGGGATCGGTACTAGGACCACCCTTGTGGAACATCGGGTACGACTACGTGCTGCGCGGCGATCTCCCTGACGGGGTCAGCGTGGTCTGCTACGCAGATGATACGCTGGTCCTGGCGCGGGGAGAGTCATACCAGGCGGCGGTCGAACTAGTGACTCGCGGGGTTGCGACAGTCGTGGAGAGGATCCAAGAGTTGGGACTCGAGGTGGCATTGCACAAGTCCGAAGCCATGTGCTTCCACGGCCCTCGGAACGCGCCACCATCGGGTTCCCAACTAACGGTAGGAGGAGTTCACATCGGCGTCGAGTCGACGATGAAGTACCTTGGACTTGTCCTCGACAGCCGGTGGAACTTCGAGGAGCATTTCCGACGTCTGGCTCCCAAACTGGATCGCACAGGGGCTGCCCTCAAGCGGCTCCTGCCCAACCTAGGGGGTCCAGACGCCTCCTGCCGGAGGCTATATGCAGGAATCGTTCGGTCCATGGCCCTTTACGGGGCACCGGTATGGGCGCCGTCTCTTCGAAAGCGACCGGCAGCCAAGCTGAACGCAAGCCAGAGGGTCATGGCCATCCGGATGGTGCGGGGATACCGCACGATTTCCCGCGAAGCAGCATGCCTCCTCGCTAACCAACCACCGTGGGAATTGCAGGCAAAAGACCTTGCACGTATGCATGATCTGCGCATGGAGATGCAACGCCGGGGCGAAACTCCGCTGCCGCGCCAAGTAGCGGCATGGCGGAAAAA
The DNA here is from genome assembly GCA_961205895.1 of Mythimna pallens. Classification (NCBI taxonomy): domain Eukaryota; kingdom Metazoa; phylum Arthropoda; class Insecta; order Lepidoptera; family Noctuidae; genus Mythimna; species Mythimna pallens. The sequence goes on along the minus strand of OY540830.1, from coordinate 14,174,002 downwards.
CTTCCAGCGGGATCTCATGGTGGAATGGCGACGGCGACTGTCGCAACCCAGTGCTGGGCACGCCTTAATTATGGCGATAAGTCCCCTCTTTGAGGAGTGGCTGGAAAGACCTCACGGCGTCCTTACTTACCGCATGACGCAGGTCCTCACCGGACATGGTAAGTTTGGGAAGTTCCTGTACCGGATCCGTGCAGAAGAGACGCCCGGGTGCCACCATTGTGTGGACCGCCCGGAGGACACGGTGGAGCACACGGTAGAGGTGTGCCCCGCTTGGGCAGAGCACCGTCGTGTCCTCGTGAGGGCGATCGGCGGCAGCGATCTCTCGCGCCGGGCCTTGGTACAGGCCATGGTCCGGAGCGAGGAGGAGTGGCAGGCGGTCGCCTCCTTCTGCGAAGCAGTAATGCTAGCAAAGGAGGCGGCCGATCGCGTGAGGCAACGGCAACGGTCCTTACGCCCCAACCGCCGCCGGGATTCCGATCCCGATTTCCGGCCACCGTAGGCGCGGGCTTGCGGACGGCGAGCAATGGGTGGCTCGCCGTCCTATCGTCCGGTAACCGTCCGGACCGAGCCCAAGTCGTCGACGGCGCGTAGTGTTCCACGCGCGCCTCAAGGAGATGTCAGCAACCGTAGGGGCCCAACAGGGTCGAAGCCTACTGGGGCCATGGGTGATGCGAAAGAGATCCCCGGGGCCCTGGAAAACAAATGGCAAAGAAGGAACAGGAGTGGGTTTTTAGTCAGTAAAAGTCTGACACTATCTCCCGCTCCGCCCAAGAGCGGGGGATGTCATGAGATGATTTTCCCACCCGAAAAAAAAAAAAAAAAAAAAAATGAGAGTGATTTAATAATACGGACCTAAGTGTGTATGAGCACTTGACGCTAATTACCTTAATGAGTACTGGCTCTTAGCGATAAAAAGTGGTAGGCAGACTGAAAGGATTTTTATACAGTTATTCGCGTTCACTCAAAACGTTGAAGAAAAACATGGTGAGGAAATCGGTTTGTCCTAGAACCTAAAATTAAAAGACATGTGATATCTACCAATCTGCACTGGGCCCACGAGGTGGATTACGGTCCCTCTCCTATAAAAAAGCCCTGAGTCCCAGCAGTGGGAACATTACTTAGGGCATACTGAAAGATTTTGGATTCTGATAAATAAGACTAGATAAGTATAAGACTTACAATACATTTATTGTTTTTCAAAGTATATTCCCTCGCAATTAATGCTTTTCTGCATTCGCTGAAACCACTGTACAAAGCAGTTGGACCAGTCTTCTTTAAGGACTTCTTCAATGGCTTTATGGAACGCATTCATCGCTGATTCAGGGCTCGTAAAACGTGTGCCTCTAAGTTTGTCTTTAATTTTTGGAAACAAATAGAATGTCCGAGCTGTAAGATGGATGCGTCATCAGTTCCATATTTGAAGCCTTAAAATAGGTTTCTGTTACCTTAGCGGAATGTGAGGATGTGTTATCGTGGTAGAGAAGTAGGTACATTGCAAGCAAAGCTCTCGGCAAGCAAGTGTTATATACCAATTTGCAATCACTGTCCTTTGATCTTCAAGCGAAAGGTGTGCAATGTCTTGATTTGCCGAAAAAAGAAGCAACCATTTTTTCTCAACACTACGACTTTTTTAACTTTGGTTGGCAAATCTTTAAAAGAAAAGCCGACTAGCTTTTTCTTTCGGGTTCAAAGCAGTACACCCAGGTTTCATCACCTGTTACAATATTATAGACAGCCAATGACTGCCCTCCGTTAAACTTTTTTATCATTTTTCAACACACTAGTTCAGAAAGTGACTCTTATTGCACTGCACTCAGGTATATAATGGCACTCGTTACCAAACTGTGACATTTTGATTACCATTACGCATTAGTGCTATAATGTAGTTAAAACCTTTTTGTTCAACCTCTTTGTTCGCAAAACAAATTTGAATTCGAATAAAATTCCCATTAAATCATTACGTTCAATAGTACATAAATAAATTAGTGTCTTACTTACTTATTTCATCCAATTTACAAGTTAAAATGGACAAATTTAACTTGTACAAACGATTTATTTAATAAAAAGAAGCGCGCGGTTTCGGCGTGTTTTTTTATTTCAGTGAAGTTCAGTGGCTGTATTAATTAAATAAAATTAAATACTACAAAATCATTAGAAAACGTTACATCCGTATTCTATTGTCACTACGAAAAGACATTATCGTAAAAACTTATCACGTAAGATAACATAAACGTAAGACTAGGCAGTATGATCAAAATACCTTAGTCTTCCTCTAGGGGTAAATAAAAAAAAACACAAAATTTTACTAGTTTTACTGTTATTTTCCTCACAAGTGTATTGAAAAACGTCGTATGACACACGTGAGTAATTAATGATTACCGTTCTTGGCTCTCTTAAGACCTTCGTCACGGCTCGGGTCTAAATACCGCCTCGACGGTAATCACTAACATTACACACTTATATCATGATGTACTATAACGGCACCATTGGACACACAGTCGTTTCTGGTCCTCCGTTAAGTCATGTGGTGCATCCATCGTGTGCAAAGCTTCAGATGCACCTGTAAATTGTTTTGCACTTCGCTTATTCCAATGCTTAACAAAGCACGAATTTCCTGGCAAGTAATTTTTTGTCAGTTTCAATAAATTGTCGTACGGTGTCAATATTCGAGTCTGTAGCCGCAATCGCCGGTCGACCTTCACGTATGTCGTCATAAAGATAATCACATCCACATTTAAATTCTCCATACCACGATTACACAGAGCTGCGACATGGTGCTTCATCACCAAATTTGCCAATTGAAGTCTCTGGCAATTCTCTTGTTGACCTAAACCACAACGAAAATCATAAAAAAATCTTAATTAGATTAGAGTTAAATTCATTTTGATAGCGACACACATCTTCGAAAGAACGTCACAATGAAAATAGTACATTATGATATAAGTGTGTAATGTTAGAGATTACCGTCGAAGCGGTATTTAGACCCGAGCCGGGCGAGGGTCTTAAGAGAGCCAAGAACGGTAATCATTAATTACTCACGTGTGTCATACGACGTTTTACAATACACTTGTGAAAGAGTTTTGCGGTAAACAAGATCGAGAGGGAGTGTGGGAGGGGATTTACAGGATCATCGGAAGAACCACCATTAGAAAAGAAGACTTGACCCTAAAAAAGGACGGTGCATTCCTAAACCCAAAAGAATCGGCAGCCCTACTCGCAGACACGTTCTATCCGAGGGACACGATAGAACAGGACAACGCAGACCACAAGCTCACCAGAGAGGCAGCCAGTAGGGTAAACGAGTGGAAACATGGTGAGCATCATGACCCACCGTTTACGCCGCTGGAGCTGAAGACCGCTGTGGCAGGTTTTAATCCGAAGAAGGCTCCCGGAGCGGACGGCTTCACGTCTGATATCTGCTGTCAAGCGATTTACCAGGGCCCGGACGCCTTCCTTGCCCTGTACAATAAGTGCCTAGAATTGGCACATTTCCCGGACATCTGGAAAGAGGCAACGGTGGTAGTCCTCAGAAAACCGGGCAAGGATGACTACTTGAACCCTAAGTCATATAGACCCATAGGTTTACTGCCAGTCTTAGGGAAGGTCCTGGAAAGGATGGTAGTAGCACGGATCAAATGGCTGCTCGTGCCGCGGCTCAGTACCCGCCAGTTTGGCTTTATGCCCCAGAAAAGCACCGAGGACGCCCTCTATACACTAATAAAGCACGTACAAGATAAGTTGAGGCTGAAGAAGCTAATTGTCCTGGTGTCATTGGATATAGAGGGCGCTTTTGATAGCGCCTGGTGGCCGGCCATCAAGGTCAGGCTGGCTGAGGAAGAGTGCCTGGTGAATATTAGGAGGCTACTAGATAGTTATCTTGACAGCAGAAAAGTTAGGGTTAGGTATGCCGGGGAGGAATGCACGAGAGAAACCAATAAAGGATGCGTCCAAGGGTCAATAAGTGGTCCCAACCTGTGGAACCTCCTGCTGGATCCTCTACTGAAGGACTTGGATAAGAAGGGGTACTTCGTGCAGGCGTTTGCGGACGACATTGTGCTTGTTGTAGATGGTGATACAGGGGCTGAAGTTGCCAGATGTGCCAATGCAGCTCTTGCCCATGCTCACAGCTGGGGTGTCAGAAACAAGATGAAATTTGCACCACACAAAACTTGTGCCATGGTAATAACCAACAAGCGTAAGTATGACACTCCGGCTCTTAGCATGGCTGGAGTTGACATTGGCATGGTAAATAAGGTAAAACTACTAGGTCTGACCATAGACCAAAAGCTAACCTTCAATGAGCACACTGCAAACATCTGCAAGAAGGCAGCTGATATTTATAAGCAGTTGTCGCGTGCGGCAAAGATCAGCTGGGGACTCAACCGAGAGGTGATACACACGATCTACACGGCTGTCATCGAGCCGATCGTTACATATGCGGCTGGCGCCTGGGCTCCCGCTACAAAAAAGCTGGGCATACGGAAGAAGCTAGGCTCTGTTCAACGAGGTTTCGTCCAGAAGCTCTGCAAATCTTACCGTACAGTCTCTCTAAACTCGGCACTGTTGTTGGCTGGGATACTTCCTCTGGACCTCCGCATACAAGAAGCAGCCGCTATGTATGAAGCAAGAAGAGGGTCGTCCCAGTTCATACCTGGAGACCGGGAGATTGAGCGTATGGAGGGATTTGCAGAAGCCCCTCATCCAGCTGTGCAAATGGCTTTGGAGTTCATATGTCTGGCAGATCAACAACTTGTGGACAGTAATAATGTGCAGGCAGTGCGAATCTTCACTGACGGCAGCAAGATTGAGGGGAAGGTCGGAGCCGCATTATCCTTGTGGGATAATGTCGGCGAAGTCAAGAGCCACAAACTTAGCCTCGCCGCGTACTGCACTGTCTACCAGGCGGAACTATTGGCCATTTGCAAAGCAACAGACGTTATCCTCAAGCGCAAGGAGGCGAGCTATGGCTTGTATAGCGACTCAATGTCAGCATTACAGACGCTCACAAGCCATAGTTCGCTTCATCCCCTGGCAGTGCTCGCGCGAAAAAACCTGGCTCAGGCATTTGAACAGAGCAAAACTGTGGTTTTGTTCTGGGTAAAGGCTCACGCGGGCCTACCGGGAAACGAGCGTGCGGACGAGCTGGCGAAGGAGGCAGCATTGTCGTCACGGAGGAAGCCGGACTATGATCGATATCCGATTTCATTCATCAGACGCCAGATCCGAATGGAGTCGCTTGATGAGTGGAATCGGAGATACGTGACGGGTGTGACAGCCTCGGTGACGAAAATGTTCTTCCCTAATGCCATAGCAGCCTACCGTATTGTGAAACAGGTTAGCCCAACGGGAACGCTCACGCAGGTATTAACGGGGCACGGTGGATTCTTGGAATACTTAAACCGCTTTAAGTGTAAAGATAGTCCATCGTGCGCCTGCGATGCAAGCGTGAGTGAATCCATTCCGCATTTAGTCTTGGACTGCCCAATATACGCTGCTGAGCGCTACGATCTGGAGCAGCGGCTCGATGTTAGTCTACGTAGAGAAATAATAGCAGATATAATGAAAGGGACAAATAGACAGATTTTCTTAAAGTTCTGTGTGAAAATAGCTGAGCGTGTCATAGTAAAAAATAAGTAGCTGTACAAATTATGCTTTACAAAATATTGCAACATATTTAAAATAAGCATAGAAAAAGAAGCCAATAATGTGCATGCCTAATGTAAATGCCTATTTGATTAACAGAAATTAGCAAATAAGTAGTAACTTTAGAAATACATACTGTAACAGCAAAATATAAATAAAAAAGAAGTGCAACCTTTATTTTCCCCAAAAAATGCTAAGATTACTAGAATAATTAGAAATTTACAAAATGGGAGCCCCACCCATTACGAATGAACGATGACGTAAGAGAGAAAGATAAAGTATGAAGTATAAAAGTACGAGAGGAATAATTGCGAGAACTGGTATGAAAGGGTATAGTCTCAACAAAGTCTCCAATGACGTTGGAGGTAGCTAGAATTTAAAAAAAAAAAAAAAAATACACTTGTGAAGAAAACAACAGTAAAAATAGTAAAATTTTCTGTGACATGGCGGTAAAAATCTGTTTTCTGTTTTCATAACGCGCGCATCATTTATTTTATTTACCCTTCGAGGAAGGCTAAGGTATTTTGATCATACTGCCTAGTCTTACCTTTATGCACCGTTTATGTTTTCTTGCTTGAAAAGTTTTACGATAATGTCTTTCGTAGTGTCAATAGTATACGGATGTAACATTTTAATGATTTTGTATTATTTAATTTTATTTAATTAAGTAATACAGCCACTGAACTTAAATGGAATAAAAAAAAATCCGCGCGCATCTGAAAATGGCGGCCAAAGACTAGAAAAAAAAATAAAAAAAATTTAAGGTACGATTTATTTACTAAATGTTTTTTATTAAATAAATCGTTTGTACAAGATAAATTTGTCCATTTTAACTTGTAAATTGGATGAAATATTATAAGTTAGTAAGACACTAATTTATATAGGTACTATTGAACGAGAATTTAATTGGAATTCAAAATTTGTTTTGCGAATAAAGAGGTTGAACAAAAAGGTTTTAACTACATTATAGCACTAGTGCGTAATGGTAATCAAAATGTCACAGGTTGGTAACGAGTGCCATTATATACCTAAGTGCAGTGCAATAAGAGTCACTTTCTGAGCAAGTGTATTGTAAAACAAATAACATACTTACTCGCAAATTAAAAAGTAACATGCTTGCCAAGAGTTCCATTTTCGAATTCTATAATGGTTTTATCATTTTTTTATTGTAAATGGCCAGATCCAGAGACTTTTAGTATGCCCTACGTATAAGGCCGATTATGCTAATATTTTACTTGTCAGATCGAGCTATGCTTCAGCAACCCTCCAGTTTATATCGCAGTAAAAAGTCATCTGAAAATGAAAAGCACGGTGACAGGAAAAGTGACTAAAATAAATGGTTATAAGTACTGCGATATTACAGAAATTATAAAACACAAAGAAACCAATAAATACCTAATTTCGAAAAAGAATAACGTACGTTGAATATAAAGTTTATTTGAACTTATAATACCAAGTCAATCCAAAGCTATAACACTTTAAAGCATCCCGTTTTAAAAAACGGAAATTTCATAGGTAACGACTTATTAAATAAAACAAAGCATGTAAAGCGCTAGGAGCTTTATTTTTCCGAACCTAAACACAGTGTTAAAACTGTACCTACCAGACTAAATTACAAAAAACAATTGCTTTCATTTATCTTTTTAATAACAAACTGTCCTCTGAAAAGTTGTTGGGCCGTGATTTACATGTTATTCACATAAAAAAAAATCTAAAACGTAAGTGGAAAACCGAAATGGAATTGATTTTCAGCGTGCCGATGTTAACATGTTTGCTCGTCGGCCTAAAAAGATTGGGTTTGCAATCGTGTTTGTCTTTAAGCCATCGAGTGCAGAGTGCTGCTGTGCTCTATAAATTAAAATATTTCCCGATCTTCCTTCCTTCTTAGAGAAGGGGTAAAGCAGAGTAGTCCCAAAAACCCATTTTTTAACCTTTTGTTTAGAAATCAGAATCATTTATTTCGAAATGTCGGTCAGGCAAAAAAGTGAAGCTAAATTGCACGTTCCAAATCGTACATTTTAATGGAGATGAACATAAAATCAATGTATATGAAGGTGCATACATATTTTATTAAATATTAGGTCTTTAACTGAAATTGCCGTTTTTTAAAACGGGTTGCTTTAAAGTGTACATCTTTGGATTGACTTGGAATTATAAGTTCAAATAAACTTTATATTAAAGGGACGTTATTCTTTTTCCAAAATTAGGTATTTATTGGTTTTTGTGTGTTTTCTATTTTCTGAAATTTTGCAGTATAAGAACACTCGCATTATTTTGTAATATGAGTTTTACCGCGGATGGATGTGATGACGTATACATAGTAAAAAGTTTATTTGAACTTATATAACACTACAAAGCAACCCGTTTTAAAAAACATGGGTAAATGGGATGGGATAAAAAAAAGATTATTAAGAAAACAAGGGTAGAAGTCCCTTGTTTTCTTAATAATCTAATTTTTTATGCACCTGCCATAGTTTCTTTTCACCACCGCTGGTTATTGTTAAAGTCCATCTTTGCAACCTTTGTGTTCCATGAAATTTTAATAAATCTACACTAAATTATTATAAAAATTTAAACTTTGTGTTTTTGTTTGTAGGAGGTTTTCTCTGAAAGTTCTGATCGGATTGCTAACATTTTTTCACCGATAGAAAGCTGTTTTATTCCTGATTGAAAAAGGCTATATTTTATGTACGTGGGCAAAGCCGCGGGTAAAAGCTAGTAAACAAGAAATAAATAAATCTTGTCTACGAAAAATCTATTGATAAAACGTTTTGCCACTAGACAAAACAGTTCTGTTTACGGCAAATGAAACTATTTTCACTCTGTAGCTGTCGATAGCATGTGAAGAGAATTAATGTGTATCCTATCAGCTGAACAAACATATGAGTGCTATGTTAAAAAGATCAAAGTTCTAACACGTACTAATCGGTGATGTATGAATGGAATGTTTACCAAGTGTGTGTGCAGGTACAAATATGTACCTACTGTAGAGAACCTCTTTCATCGGTACCTCGATAGAAAGGTCAGAACTAATGGCGTAATATAAACAAGACAAACACTAATTCTGATTTAGGAAGATTGTTTAGGGCGGAAGGCGCTAGTGATTTTTTATAATATACACAACCGAAAGTAGTGGTTCTAGGAATGTGACATTTTGCACAAAGCTTCCTTTTTTAATATAGGCGAGCACTAAGTGGTTTCGGGAAATTCAACTTTTAAGTGGGTCAAAAGGGGAAAATTGGGCCGAGGAAATAGAATTGTGCATACCGTTTGTATGCACAATTTACTAAAAATATACTTCAAACTTAGCTTAAATAGTAACCCAGGTAAATAAAAAATGTTTTCATTATTAATTTTCCCAAATCTACTCCTGTAAAATGGTTTAGCGGGTGTTAAAGGTTGTATGGGAGAATCTTATTCTTCGGGTTAATAAACTCAAAACGTTGCACAAATACTAATTAAAATGAAGTATAAAGTCTAACTTAATTAGTTTTTGAACACTATCCTCAAAATATGGTGTGAAACTTCATAAGAATAAATCCTACACTAATATGCGAATAAGCCGTTCTATTATCTCCTAACTCAACAGTGTACTTAGGTAATAGGCACCCCTCTTCAACCGTTAATATGGTATGTAATTACAAAACTCGGCCATCCTACCATAATAGATTTTAGTCTTAAATTAAGATTGAGAGCGTTAATTAAGATGTTATGAACTAGCCTTTGGGCCTTAGACAAATTATATCTAACGACTAAAATACTGTTTAATAGACTCGTATTATTGTTGTAAGTAATGTGTAGCAGTTACTAATAGGTATTTATAGGTTAAATTTAAATGTTCTGGGATTCATAAAAAAAAGTATTTCAGGTACCTATTTATCCTCCACCGATTCTACACGAGTCAAATAGTATCTCAAGAAAAACGAATAATACTAATTAATACAAATCTAATTACAGGTGACGTCCTTGTACTAAATATATTTAGGTGTGGTGATTGTTTATTTTTTCTTTTTCCTTATTTTTTTTTTTTTTATTTGTCTACACTGTGGCCCTTTGGAGACAATACGGAGGATGGCGTTTTACATGGTTATTCATCCTCCTAACATTGCGGGATTGACTGGAACATAAGCACACAGGTATCGTGCCCTCGATGGGTATAGATAAATGATATACTATATCGCCCACGATGGAGACGAAGCTTTTTCATAGAAATTGTTCTGTCTTTTTTTTAATGAAAAATTATCAACGAACCTCTCTCGCTCTCACACGAAGCGAGAGGGAATGTTACACTTTGCGTTCCAGGACCTCGGTAACTCGCTACCTTGGCAGGCATCGGCCCAAGCGGATCCCATAAATTTTACTGACGGCTCTTTGAGGCAATTCTATCTGGAGAGCAATTTTAGAATGATTTCTATGAAAAACCGTCGACGTTTCGGTGTCGTATGTTGCTGGAGTCTTTATTTGAGTTATTTATGTAGGCTTGAAAAAATTAATGAAATGTTTCAAGAGTATGGACGTCCGGTCTCTTATCTGTTAATATGTTGTACTTAATCTATACAGCGACAAATTTGTCTGTCAATCATCGTGATTAGCGAGGTATTTACGACCCTTTGTTACGTCCATTAGGAAGATTATAGGAACGTTTGTGACGTGATATGATATGATGATTAAAGCATTATCGGTTAAAGGTTCTGGAGTGACGACCTCGCACCGGAAGACGCAGTATTGGATGGCCTCCCATAAGGTGGGCCAATGACCTGGTGAGGGTCGCGGGAATCTAATAGATTCGAAACGCACAGGACCGTTGGTTGTGGTGACACTTGGGGGAGGCCTTTGTCCATCGATGGACGTCTTAGGGCTGAAATGAGGATGATTGATCTGGTCTTCCACACAGACGCGTTTTCTACCTCAGTTGAATTTACAAACTTTGTTCACTTGCATTTTACATTAAGTGCTAAGGCAGTAGAATGGTGTTCGTTTCGTACTGTGGTCCATATCCTGATTGTACGCGGCGCTTTCTTGTCCCTGTAGTCACTATCTAATCCCTGCAATCGTGCAATATGAGCAGGCAAGCAATACACGTAATTTTCTGATGAAAATTAAAAAAAAATATATTTTTGCCTCATACAAAAACACGCATATGAAAAAATCTGTGTGGCCAAAAAGGCGTATAGCCTAGCATAAATATATTCGTACTGCGATAGTTAAAAACAATAAATTACCTACACAGCGGTAGTGTTATTCTGCTAGGGCCCACTGTGATGCCACGGACCTTGAATTCACGGAATGTTGTACAGACTAGCTACAATATAAAAGTATAAAGGAAAATACTTCACAAAACGTCGTGTATTTATGTAAATAATGTATGAAATGATAATTAGGTTAACTTTTCTCGAAGTTTTTCGAGCGGCTGTGGTCGAAACAAATCCGTATCAAAAAGTCTACACTTACAACTTTTTTTATTAAAATACTTTATGTAACTTTAAGAATTATTTTAGTGTTGGTATGTAGAAGATTGTTTTTTCTTTACTCATAGAAGATTTTTCTCCGGATTATTGTTTACAAAATTGGGAGAAACAAAAATTGGAATTAGTGGCATCAGATGGTTGCGGCGATCTAGACTGGTATTTATGCACAAAATAATGTAAAGTTCTCTAATATAGTTGTGTATGTTACTAAAATGTAAACCACTCAAAAACATGGTCCTCACTCAAAAATTCATCGGTAAATGTTAGATTTAAAACATTGAGCTTTTAATTTAGTTAACACAATCTCACTATTTTATAGTACAACGAATCTAAAATATATATCTTTATAGTATATTTTTGCGAATACTGACAAATCTTGCACTGACTGGACAGATCCACTCAAATCTGTATGGTTCTTTCTTCAAAAGACCATCTCAGACAAATCTGCATGGTTCTCATGGGATTTGACCATTACATATTTATTGTATGGACTTTAAAAGAGACTTTGCTGAGTTTGTTTCGGCGTTTCTTCTCAGGGTAGTCTGTTAGGAAACACCGGCCTCATCTAGTTCGAAATGACGAAATAGTTATTTGTGCAACAAGAGAGCAAAGTTGTTTTTTGCAGCTAGTGCTAATTTTGAGTTCCGAGCAAGCGAAGGATTCTTTGATTGAATCACGAGCGTCAGCGAGTGATTCTAAAGTAGAATCCTGAGCGAGGAGATTCAAAGGCACGAGATGCAAAAAGTTTTGCTCTCATGTTACACACATAATTTTTCCCTTCAGCAGCGAGAACAAATACTACTTGGGAAATAAAATAATTAACAGTAATAGATTTAATATGATTTCAATTAAAATAAACACTATCTGTGTCGCTAGTTTTGCTCATATTTTACAACTATTGTAACATTCTTTATCTTATGTGTCACTATTTTATTTCCGCTGTTTTTTTAAAGCACTTTCTAAAACAGTCTATGTTGAAACTAGAAATAATTATTTAAAGGTTAAATGCCAGTTTTATCTGCTGGTATAAGTACTCAGGTACTCTTATTTTTGTTCAAATACAATAATAAATTTAAAATTCAATAATTTATTCATAAAAAAAAAACAATTTTATATTTTACAAAACTAATATTTTCTTTTTATTACGCATTTCCGAACGTGTTTTTCTTTGTGGTGGAATTTCAAAATTGGAATAAACTTCGAAATGGCATATTTCTCACTCACTTTTTTATAAGGGCGAGAAAGAGACAGAGTACAATGCAGTTCGAATGTTTCGAATTGTATGGATAAAAAAAAAAAATATTAAAAAGTTACTTGTTTGTGTCTCACGCAGTGAGCAAAATCGAGTTTTGCTCACTGTTTTCAGGCAGCAAACCTACTTGTTTGAGCTGCTGTGGTGAAATAGTTATTTGTGCAACAAGAGAGCAAAGTTGTTTTTTGCTGCGAGTGCTAATTTTGAGTCCCGAGCAAGCGAAGGATTCTTTGATTGAATCACGAGCGTTAGCGAGTGATTCTAAAGTAGAATCCTGAGCGAGGGGAGGGATTGAAAGGCACGAGATGCAAAAAGTTTTGCTCTCGTGTTACACACATAATTTTTCACTTCAGCAGCAAGAACACATATTACTTGGGAAATAAAATAATTAACAGTAATAGATTTAATAATGATTTCAATTAAAATAAATACTATCTCTGTCGCTAGTTTTGCTCATATTTTACAATTAATATAACTCTTATCTTAATCTTATTTGGCACCTTTTTATTTCCGCTGTTTTTTAAAGTACGTTCTAAAACAGTCAATGTTAAAACTGTCATTTAACCTTTATTTCTAAAGATTAAATGCCAGTTTTATCTGCTGCTATAAGTACTCAAGTACTCTTATTTTTGTTGAAATACAATAAGAAATTTAAAATTCAATAATTCATTTATAAAAAAAAAAAAACAATTTTATATTTTACAAATATTTTCTATTTATTTCCGAACGTGTTTTTCTTTGTGGTGGAATTTAAAAATCGGAATGAACTTCGAAATGGCATGTTTTTCACTCGCTTTTTTTAAGGGCGAGAAAGAGACAATTTATCATTTATAAATGTTATTATTTTACCTGAGTACCTTCGTGCACAAGGTGAGTTATTATGTGTAAGTACTATTAATAAAATAAATATAACAGGTCCGTATATAGAATATTATAACTTAATAGGTATAAGTATATACAAACTAAACGTACGTATTTGATTTGTTTACCTCAAGACCCTGTGGTCCTTTGGAAGACGTACGAGGGGCCGAAGAAAACTCGCATAATCCTCTTAGACACTTTTGCTTGGAACATGGAACGTGGTAGCAACCGGCGATTATCCATTTATGCGCTACGCTCGGTCGTGTATCCAAGGACAACCCCCCGTTGGAGGGAAACTATTGCACCACATAGAAAATAAAGACATGGCTATGATTTTAGACACTTACGGTAACTGGTTACCAAGAACTTTGGTAGGACTATGGCCCCTGCCTGAATAATCTTATTAATTAATATATAGGTACAATAATAATAAGGCAGGGGTGTTCACCCCCTCCAAAAACGGTCACTAGCACAAAGTAACGTAGCAACACGAATGCATCACATCCCGAAGTAGGCGTACGTAATTCTTTACTGAACCAACTCACTGTTCCGAAACATTGGAACACTCTTTACTTTAAATGACCTGCAGTCTTTTTAAAATTCAAATTAAAACAGAAATAGTGTAAATGTAATTAATGACCTGAACTAAAAATATCTCCTTAAAAAAGGAAAAAAAAACAAGTGAAGCCCTTTCAAATGATACCAAACACGCCGTATTTATCTCCATTTTTATTTTTAACACATATATTTGGTCCGCTGAACTTCTAACGATACATTGTATGTAGAGTTCCGATAAGTAGATTAGGAGCTATGAGGGAACAGATGAATATACTCACATACATACAAACATAAATAGCCTGTAACTCTCCTTTGGCTTTGCCGTAGTCGTAGCCGGGTAAAACTTATTCTTGAATCAAAATTCAATGAATCAAAACTGTTAGTAACTCTCCTGTCGCAGGTCTGCTGAAAGAAATTTCATTTGAAATAAGCAGTACCTTTGTGCTCTTCAGTCTGCTTTTGTTCTTTTAATTTTTAGGTGTTTGTGTGTAAATAAATAAATAAGCGACGTAACTGATCACAATTCGCAACTGTCAGTGTCTGTTTGTATTTTTTGACCCGATGTTCCAAATGATATCTACATATATCACTGTTCCGGAACATTTCAGTGATTCAGATGCTAACGTTCCAATCGCAAAGATGTCATACTTTGCCCACGCCTATCCCGAAGTGCTTGAGAAGTGGAAAGGTAATAAGTAGGCACGTATTGTTATTAATATGGTTGTACACATCCTTATTTTTTAACATGTCGATAAACGGAAATGCCTTCATGTTATGTTTGATATACCGATAAATCAATGTATGTTTAGGGAGTCTCTCCCCAATGTGTATCTATATGATTTTATTAGATAAAAATTTGTTTGATTTTCATTAAGTTTGCATTTGCTATGGATACGCGCGCTCTATGAAGATAGAATAAAAAATTGCGGCTCTGAAATGAAATGCACTTTTCGCATCCCCTCACCCCCGCTGTCTGAATATACTACTGCACTTCTTTACCGATAGGATTCCTCCCTTTGAATTTACTTTTTATAGGTACTTGTGATACAGCATAAATTCAGTCCATATATATTTGTATACATTTTTATAGCACACTTTTCTAATTATTCATATATTTACATTTGGAGCGCCTCAGCCAGTCCAATATAAAGCGCGAAACCGTGCAACAACAACAAACATGAACATTAAGTATTTTAAGTGATTACTTATCTCAAACTGCCATGAATTAGAAACATATATACAAACTAAAAAAGCTCGATACTCCTGAAAAGCCACTTGTAACTTTTAAAGCTTACTTAGGTTGTCTAGTAGATATCGCTGTTAGCGATATGACCGCTATTGTACCCATAGTTTAAGTTAGTTTAAAAGTTTGGTTGCTATTTTTGTGTAGAATAAAGTTTTATTCATATTTATTCATCGATCCTCTCTCAGCTCATTTTTAGGGTTCCGTACCTCAAAAGGAAAAAACGGAACCCTTATAGGATCACTTTGTTGTCCGTTTGTCTGTCTGTCTGTACGTCAAGACCCTTTGTCTCGGGAACGGGTAGAGGTATCAAGTTGAAATTAAAACCATGTACTCAAATGTGCGGTACATTGAAGCTTGTGCAAAATTAAACTTTTGAGTTAACGAAATAAAAGATATGTCGCAAAAAACGTGTATTTCGATACTCTCAAGGGAATCAAAATTCATTGGGTACTTCCCGTAGACCTAGAATCTTCAAAGGCATGAAGCAAGGTCTCATAGCACAACTATAGGAAAAAATCTGAAAACTGTAAATTTGTAGTTAAGTCACAATTAAAACCTTTTTTTTGCGATTCGTAATAATCTTCGTAACTCAATTCGGGAATTGAACTGTTTTCATTTCAAAGGTAAGTTTGTACGGAAACCTCAGTGCGCGAGTCCGAGTCGCACTTGCCCGGTTTTTATTATTAGACCACCCGCACAAATACTTAATACTGAGAAAAAATATAATCCAGCTCTATCATGTACTTAGCGACCTCTCACATTGTGGAAATCTACGTTTACTTTATCCAGTGTTCTGGTATTATGTTGGTTTGTCTGAAGTATATATAACAAATGAAATAAAAGCGATTACAAGGTACCTATTTTCGTTTGTGTTTGAATAGGCCGTTGATAATAATGTTATATCTAACGGAATAATATCCCTGGAAAGTCTTTAATGTCTACAATGTAAGGTGAGCTGCAAAGTTATTTTTAGCTTATTACAAATCGAAAAATAGTTTAATAACAGTAATAGCATCGAATCCAGCCATTTTTATGTTCAGACTTTTTTTTTATTAAAATCTTTTTGAACAGCTCCAGATATACTTATTATAAAAATAAAATTAACATTAATGGCCAGAGGTCCGTTGTTTAGAAGTTGGGCATTCATAAATCTTGAACTAAAACTAAATTTAAGTCGATGAAAGAATCTAATTTGTTTATTTTGTGTGTGTTTGTTGGTTATATTTTTTTTGTTTGTGTGTTTGTTGTTTTGTGTTTGTTTGTTTGTGTTTGTGTTTGTGTTTGTGTTTGTGTTTGTTTATGTTTGTTTGTTTGTCGTTGTTTGTTTGACGGGTGACAGGACAGAATGGAAGAAAAAACGTGCCACGCTGACCCCAAATAACACGGGTCAAGGGCAGGGAGATTATGATTAGAATCTAATTTGTCAGCTTTAAAACAAAATTCATGGCGGAAAATCATTCTTGTATCAGGGCCTAAAAGCTTTGAATGTACACATACTGTTTGCGTTATTACCTACCCTCTTTCATACTTTGCGTATGTGCACGTTCACGGTGGAGCATACGATGGAGGTGTGCCCCGCTTGGGCGGAGCACCGTCGTGTCCTCGTGGAGGCAATCGGTGACAGCGACCTCTCGCGCCGGGCCCTGGTTCGGGCTATGGTTCGAAGCGAGGAAGAATGACCGGTGGTGGTCTCCTTCTCCGCACGCGTGAAGGAACGTATGTACTCATGCCCCAGCCACCCCGACTATCAGCCACGGTAGACGCGGGCTTGCGGACGTCGAGTAATGGGTAGCTTGCCGTCCGGCCGTCCGGTAATCGATCGGACCAAGCCCAGTCGTTAACAGCGCGTAGTGATCCACGCGCTCCTCAAGGAGATGTTAGCGAACCAGCAGTGCCGATGCCCGCTAGCTAGAACCGCGGAGAATTTCTGAAAAGGAAACCCGTAGTCCTGGAACGCAAAGGGCAACTGAAGGACACAGATGTGGTTTGAGTCAGTAAAAGTCTGACACGCCCTCTTGCTTCGCCTAGAGCGCGTCCTTAGATGATTTCCACACTCAAATAAAAAAAAGACCCTTTAAAAAAAAATTCTGATGAAAGAGGTATTATAGTACTACTACTTGATCCTAGTTGTTTCTTGTTAGTTAGTAACAGACTCTCTGGATCCGAAATATGTCTAAAAAGTAATCATGAAACTACTATCAAGATTGATTTGATGGATATTGAACACGGCGTAAAAAATTCTAGCAATACTGGGAACTATTCTGTGAAACGTCCGACCTACTTGTGTCACAGGGAAACTTGTGTGCAAATGGACCTATCTCGGGTCTCAACCAATTGATTGTGTAAACAGAATCTTTTAGAGAGAGTAGGCGGTGCGGGCCCGCCGCACTAATATTGGCACGAACGAACGAGTAATAACTGTATTTCAAATTTTCTGCCAAATGTTACAAAGATATCGTAATTTCCGAAGTTTGTACAATAAGTTACCCAGGCAACGTTGTGTTTATGTAGATTTCAAAAACAAACTGCCTCATTTCAAAACTTGACACTTAAATTGAAGTTCTCAAAACAATAATCAAACCAATTCAAATTGTTTCACAACTAAGATAAGTTTCACGGTTACATAACAGTTTCAAGAGAAGACAACAAATTATTTCATACGACGTCGGTGATATTAGTAAACTCAGCTAAAGGGATTATTCAAATTCGCTGTGAAAACAGAAAGTCCTCACTTGCTGATGTCATTATTTCGAACAATGGCTGAATAGAAACGCGGCCAGAGATATCCGGTGGGAACAAATGCCACTATCGGCAGTTCATATCGTATATTGCGGATGCACGGTTGAATAGACAAATAAATTTATTTTTAATTCCCAATACGTCCGTAGAGCATCTCAGTCGCGAATGGATCTACTTGGTTGATAAAGAAACATAGATGGTAATGACAGCAGCCTGTGTGCAAGGCTTATCCAGTTATTTTTTATACTTAATTCTACTATGTTTTAATTCCAATGAATTCTACTGTATTTTAATTTTACTGTATGTGTGAGGTACGAATAAACTTTTTTTTTTTCTTCCTTTCTTTCTTTATCCT
Organism: Mythimna pallens; assembly: GCA_961205895.1. Taxonomy (NCBI): domain Eukaryota; kingdom Metazoa; phylum Arthropoda; class Insecta; order Lepidoptera; family Noctuidae; genus Mythimna; species Mythimna pallens. Next base: position 14,155,880 of record OY540830.1, on the reverse strand, counting down.
CATATATCTACTTTTGATTTATTCTGGCAATGAATTTCCTTTTTTTTCCCATACAAATCACTTGATTTATGCACACAGGTACAATTTAGGCAGGCAGGGGATTTTTCGACACCATTGAAATATATTAATAACACACACTTCGACACAGTCACCCCAGCCATGGAACGCAAAGGGTTTCTGAAGGACACACACGGGTGGGTTATAACCAGTAAAAATCTAACAATCCCTCTCACTCAACCCAGAGTAGAAGTTATTTGATTATTTCCTCAATACCCCGCCGGTCCAAAAAAAGGCTTCTCCTATTATAGAGAAAGGTACCTTCATTAATCACTACGCTCAAGGCGGGTTGATGATTTCAGACTTGACCGTAACCGATGCTGTGACATATATCATAAACTGAGATACCTGACTTAACTCGGCACATATAGCTGTTAAGGCGGTTACGGGGGTTATGAATTGAAAAGTAAATTTGTTATAAAAATATTTTCCATTGACAACATCGTAATATTCTGTTGCGGAAGTGATAAAATAAATTAATGATCGAAGTCAGCGATATTTATTACTGCACCAATGTATCTACTTCTACATATATTATGTATGAATGTTTTAAAGAAATAACATTTTTTTAAGAATCGCTACCAGTCACCAATTCACCATGCATGATGGCGTTACGGTTTGCGGCGTCACCTGGTAACGTAAAAAATCAGGCAAGTACGAATCGGACTCATGCACTGAGGATTTCGTACAAACTTACGTATGAAAACAATTCAATTCTGTATCATTTCAGTAACTACAAATTTACAGTTTTCAGTTTTTTTCTATACTTGTGCTATGAGACCTTGCTTCATGCCAAATTTCAGGATTCTAAGTCAACGGAAAGTACCCTATGAATTTTGATTCCCATGAGAGTGTCGAAATACATGTTTTTTTTGTGACATAAACGACCGATCTTTTTTTTCGTTAGCTAAAAAGTTTGATTTTTTCACAACTTCAATGGACCGCAGACCGCATATGGTTTTAATTTCAACTCGATACCACTATGTGTTCCCGAAATAAAGGGTCTTGAGAAACAGACAGACAGACGGACAGCAAAGTGATTATGTAATGGTTCCGTCTTTTTCCCGTTGTTGTAGGTACGGAACTCTAAAATCGACCGTTTTCAAGCTTCTGTGTAAAACTTTTGCGGTTGATGATATACAGTATTATGCTAGTAAAACCCTATGCGATCAGCATAGCATATGCTAAGTCTAAACAACTTTCTATTGGAAACAAGTTTGCTGAAACTCATCTCGGTGTTTTTTCCAATATTTTGGTATGACCTACTCTCGACGTTTATAACATTTCATTATAATCCTATCATCGACGCGGCGACGCTCTATCTTTTTAACCGACTTCAAAAAGAATATGTGCGGCTGAATGTATTTTTTATGTAGGTATGTTTACCGATTTCTCGGTCAATAATTGTGGACCGACATTGAAAATTATTTTTTTGACAATCAAAAAAATAATTTTCAATGTCGGTGCTTCTAAGTTGATCCCATAGAAATATTATACAGCCAAGTTAATATTTTTACAATAAAGATTGTCATTTTTTATTTTCAAAGTAAGCATTTTTTTTTTAATTTAGATACTATTAAAGTTTACAATGGAAAAATCTTTGCAAACTTTAATATTATCTGAATTGCGACACGCGCCGCTGTAAAATTTTAAGTCCGCCATTCAAGCCAAAGGCCTCGCGCGTCGTTTTTATTATATTAGAGCAGAACTCGTTTGAAAGGTAAAGTTACTATTACATTACCGTTCAATGTTATTTTGGTCGTAAACAAGATACACGGATTTGATGTTCTTAAAGATTATGGAGGAGGAAAAGGCTTACTTATACTTTCTACGAGTAGGTATGTTTACCTGACGATGAAGTTCGGAGCGTAATGCTAGTTGTTGATATTGCTGAGTGGAAAACTCGCAAAGTTAAAATGGTTCGTGTTAGATACAACTAGGCATCTCCTTGAAATAATTAATAACAGGTATTACTTATGATATATAGACCAGGCCTGGGCGCCATGAGTCATGGAAGTCAACAACACCTACATTAATTTCGGTAACACCTTTGTGTCTTATCGTTTACAGTTTATTGTTGTTCTTGCTGTTAAGTCCTATATATTAGAAAATGTTGTACTGGAAACCGCTTAAACCATTTCCCATATTAAATTTGGATCGTTACTGTGTTTAAAGAGTGCGTCCCTGCTGAGCAACAGCCTATTCTTGCTAAGATGCGACGCCAACGTTGATTCGTAGTTTTTATTGTTAAAATTATGTTTTTTTCTTTTATATTTTTGCATAACCTAGACAACTGTGTTGTCTATGGTCATATGGTGCAACACAGTTATGCCCGCAACACACATGGCCTGTCAGGGAACTTGGTTTTTGCATTTTTGTAACGAATTGTGCGTCTATTTAGGCAGAATAAACATGTTTTCTTTCTTTCTTCTTTACCTACAGTTTACCGATACCACTTTAAATTTTAGTTTCATTATCATCATCAGCTGAAATACGTCCACACGACCAGCTGAACATAGGCCTCTTCCAACTATCACCATAATGACCGGTCATGTGCGTCTTACATCTATCGGATTCCCGCGACCCTTACCAGGTCATCGGTCCACCTTGTGGGAAGGTTAATTTTCAGGTTAAAATCATTCATTATTAGTTACGGCGCAAAACGCCTACAAATACCCAATGTTTATAGTAGTTCGTACAGAAGATGCAACAGTTACCAACAAAAAATGTTTATATTCAAAGAAATCAAAATGCTATGATGGACGTTGATCTTGGCAACACTGTATCACTCAAACAACTCAGTTTGTTAGTTGTTAACAGTAAACAGCCCACACGATCATTAAAATTCTGCTTTACGGACATCCCGTTCTGTATTAAAATATTCACCAGCTGACGGCAGAGTTAAATACAAACGAAGTCTCGATTAAATGCTGGCTGGTATACAGACATGCAGAACACTCAGAACGGTCTTTAGTTATAGCGCGTCGTTGATTTGGTATTATATTTCTGCCATATAAATGGAAGTTATTTAGATATCTTGCTCTTAGATAAATAAAATTACTCAAAAGCTAATGTATATTAATTCATTAAACTCCAAGTGAACGCCGTCCGCTCTCTCATTGTCTATCTATTATGTCTCTAATTACGGTATTCGAAAGGTTAAAAATAAAAAGCCATAAATTATGAAAGCTTTAAAACTTATTTGATAAATAAAACCTACACGAGCAAAATTACACCTTAAATAAAATTCGAAAAATTGCAAATGTGAGCTCTAAGAAGATAGGTATTTGCACCGTGGCTTTCAACCTAGCCACTTCTGAAATCACGTACGAAATGGCTATCTAACTCGCCTTATTTTAAAAGTTTTGACTTTCGACATAAATCCAGTTCCAACGACGCTAAATGTAGAAAGTAATATCTGTGAATTTGTCTAGTTTTCATAAAAGATGAAACGCTGAGTGCAAGATGCTGTATCGGGGCTATTTTCGCTTGATAAGCTCTTTGTCTCTTTGTCCAGCTGTCTACTGTCTAGTATCCAATATCTGTCGCAATTTGCGTCCGTCGGCCGTCACATAGAGACGTCAGCAATGAAAAAGGAATAGTAGAATGAAGTGAACATCATTAAACCCGATACTTTTGTGATACAAATATTTTTGTGGGATATTAGTAAACGTGCCGTTATACGCATCTGATTCCCGCACTCCACATTATTTTTTCATTACTGTTACTTTTTCTGATCTTTCTCAACCTAATTTTCTTGTAACCTTAGATAAGTTAATTAATGGCACAACTTAATGTTGTACTGGAAACCGCTTAAACCATTTCCCTTATCATATTTGGATCGTTATTGTGTTTAAATAGTACGTACCTGCTGAGCAACGGCATATTGTACAATGTAGTTAAGAGTCAATACATAGTCTTTCAGGCTGGCTCCAAATGCCCTCAACATGTACCACCAATTCGCCTTAGAACGAATGATGTACCTTAGAACGGGTGGACCAATTTAAATACTTTGGGCATTGGGTAACAGCTGACCTGAGGGACCATGTCGACATCGAAAGGGAGCGAAGGGCACTATATAAAAGAGCAAATATGATAGCCCCTGGGTTTGCACGGTGTTCAAATGAGGTCAAGATCACACTTTTTAAAGCTTTTTGCACTTCATTGTACTCGTGCAGCCTATGGGTTTCCTACACACAAGCGGTTTATAGTGCCCTCCGTATCCAATACAATAACGCGTTCAGGGCGGTGTTGGGGCTGCCCCGCTTCTGTAGTGCCTCGGGCATGTTTGGTGAAGCGCGCACCGACTGTTTTCACACCACCATGCGCAAGCGGTGTGCGTCCTTGGTGCGCAGGGTGCGGGGCAGCTCCAATACAGTTCCGGTGATGATTGCTGGCAGATTTGATTGCCCTTTTATCGGACATTGCTGTAGCAGACATGTTGCTAGCTATGTCCGATAGAGTAATATGTATTTCCTTATGTGTGTGTGTTTTCTGTTCTGTGATTGTTGTATGGGTGCTATTAGTTGCCTGAAATAAATGCTTTTTATTTTATTTTTATTTTTTTATTCTTGCTAAGATGCGACGCACAACTTTGATTCTTAGTTGTAATTGTTAAAATTTAACTTAACAATTACTAATAAAACAATTCTGTTTGAGCACAGGTTTCACAGATAATGTGGTTTAAGTAGTTACTAAGCAAGCGTAAAAATAACTTATGAGGTAAGAAGATAAAAATAACTTTTACACCACCTGCTCGATAATGCCCTTATAGTATAATTATGTCATACAACCATCACTTAAAACAGATCATTCTGCCCCTAGAAAGATAATGTATAATGCGTTCCAAATAAAAATAGGATTGATTTTTACGCCATGTTGTGACGTCATACTGTCAAATCAAAGAAATTGAGTAGAATGAGCAGACCAAAATTATTTTTTAAAATCGTTTATTTTACAAATCATGAACAAAAAATTTTTATTTAGAATCCAGTTCTTCAATTTTACTCATCTTTGCGTTAATGTGTGAAGTGTCTGAGAAGTGGCAAATGGAAGAAGAAGGCGGAAGCGAAGAAAATAGTTTTTTTGTTAATTATATCTTAAACATTATATTTAGCTAATTTAGGTTAAACAATAACGTCTTTACTTCACCGAGATTTTACTAAGACTCAGTAATATAAAGCAAAACAACCTATTATTTATTTATTTCACACCTTAACTTATTACAGGACAGACCTTTATAAAAAATAAGTGTACAATAGGCGGTCTTATTGCACAGGACAACCTTTGGATGGACTGAAATGAAAGGAAAAGATTATTTTTTTTTCATTATTATTATGCAAATAAATCTTCTTTGCAAACCGTACTTTTCAATCAACATTTGACAGATCGAGGTTATTGACTTTCCTATTCTTATTATAAACGCATGGGCGATCCGTAGGGAATAATGAGATTTGAATTTGGAACGTCAAAAAGCATTATTTTGAAAAGAAAAACACATTATGTGAATCAAAATGTTCATGTATCAAATAAGTTTATTCAAAAATCAATCTGGATACTGACAAAAAAAGTTTGGGACGAGTTTCTAAAAAAAAAAGTTATGAAGCAGGAGCGTCATAGAAAATTAAAACTATAAAATCTTAGAGTAGTGTCGTGTGATAGTTAAGATTAACTTGTAAATAATAATATTTCTCTAATATTTATTTGGTTTTAGTAAATTGTGTTTTAATTATCTTGCAGATGGTGTAAAAACTAAAGTATCCAACACGGGGATAAAGCTGTCTTTGTCTTGGGTGGCAATTCCTCACTTTACTTAGGTTTCTAAATTAATTATATAATTCCCTCACTACCGCTCGGGATTAAACTTAGCAACCTTCGTTTCGTTCGAAATTCAACATACCACCCGCGACTTAAAGACAATTTTTTATGCCCTAGTCACGTAATAAACAATTTAATAAATAATGGACCGACCCAGTTACCGATCCTCCTAAAATATTTAACAAACAATAGTTATGATGTCGTAACATTAAAAACCTAATGTAAAAGTTATTTTTGTGTAACAAAATAATGTCGCGCTACAACGAGTGATAAAAATTATAGTCCTACTGCTCCTAGTGCTATCCAAATATTTATAATATTAGGGTAGTGCTTTCACTCGAAGGTTTAATAATTATTTTATGGGATTTGAAAAATAGCTAGTGTAAAAGTTACTTGCTGAAAGAGCCTTTCTAAGCATGCAAGTTGGTACGAAAATAGTCCTGGCTGGATTTAAATACTTATTCAAATTTCGAATTGGTTTGAATTTTAGAATTGTCCATTGTTTACACTATAATTGTTATCTAGGATGGTGCGGGTGACACTGTCGGATTCATACAATGTAGCTACATATCCTTTTCTCTCATCTTAAAAATGCATATTTTCGTCCTGCTGTCATCCTACCCATGTTATATAAAAAAAACTACACTACTATAGGCAGTTTTAGTTTTTCAATAGTCACCTAACTATTTCAGAAGTTTAAATTGTAGTTTGTCATTTTTGTTAAGTTATGGAAACCGTTTCGAAGTGCCATATTTATCATTCAAAATGAAGCTATTTGACGATTGAAAAATTAGCCCTGGGACGACCTTAATGTAAACACATAGGTATTCCTGTAATAACCGATCTTTTGACCTATACAGGTCACGTAGCCTATATAGACCTATATAGGGTAGGTATACGCTAATAAAAAAAATATCATGTTAAGTGACTCACCGTCATGACGCACAATGGCGTGACGTAGAGAAGCCCGAAGTTCACCATGTCAAACAACTCCGAGTTGTACTTCCTCCGATGAGGAATGCATATTGTCTCCATATGGCCTTCGCCGAGGTCGTTGGTGATGGTCTCCACCCAGATGAACTTAGGAGCGCTGTAGGCTGCGCTCGTGATCCATACGCCAAGTATCACTAGCTGTATATAAAAAAGAATTTGGGTTAACAACAGCCAACAACTCTAGAAAAGTGAAATTGTATCGGCAAAACCTTCATCAAAAAATTCTACGTGTATGGGATTGACACTCTCTACCGAAACGTCACGTACCAAGTCCAATCCCTTACGTTTACTTTTCGTCAATTGTTATCGCTGATAACATGTATTCGATTTTGAGCTTTATACCTAGTTTTATACTGCCTCCCTGACCAATGAGCTTTCACGTCTTGCAATGTAAGAATTTAAACGAGAATGGGCAACGAACTATGGGAGTTTTTCACAAAACTTAATAATTTTGAGCACATAATTATTATGTACTATAATATCTCCCGCATGCTTCGCTAATCTTCATTGAGATTGGTCACCGAGTCCGAGATTTGGTTTGATATATATATATCCTATATAATGATGGCTCCACATTAGTGCCGTGAATTCACGCCATGAATTTACGGTACAAGTCGTGCCCTCCACATTCACGAGATGCTCACAATTGTTCGTGAAACCCGCCGTGAAATGTACGTAAAAGCTGCTGCTGCAATAACTTTGTCTGCTGTGACGAAATATGACTATTAAGACGTTTAAAAACAAGAAAGTTATTAGAAAGCGTTAGAAAAAAAGATGGTAGATGACTGAAATACATAATCATATAAAATTAATTTCAGACTTTCTATCGAGAAGCAGTATTACATTCTGAACCCAGTGACGAATTTAACTTGTATGTAAACAGTGGACTTTCAATATTTCTTTCAGAAAGTTTCTCCAATTATGTATTATGTACGAGTGCGCGTGGCGTGGAGGCGCGTGAACCCCGCGAAAACGTCCACATTCACGTTCATGCCCCTTTACGGAGCTTCACGGCACTAATGTGGAGCCGCCATTATAGGCTCCTGGTAAGGAAGCACCAAAACACACGCAACAACAATCCCTTTTTATTTTGAAAATTCAACAATAAGTATTGTGTTATTTATATCTTGTTGTGAAACAGACGATATTTTTAGACACGTGAATATTTTGATAAATTGTTAAAATGAATGGGTTTTTAATTCTAAAAGTGATTTCAAACACCCTTTTGTAAACACCTACGCCTTTTTACTTTTGTTTTAAACAGATTGTTAAACAATAAACACTTTGTCCCAGAAATGGGTAGCCTCATAATTTATCAAAACTTTAATTGAATCTAAATTCAATATAATATTTCGACACTACGCCTGACTAGGGCCTTTTAGTAATATTAAATAATGTTATTTGTGCTAAAGCTGACGTGAAATCTACATATTTTCTAAGGCAAAAGCAATCTGGTGAACTTGCTAATTATTATGTATTTTTATACGACAATGACGCCACAATGCTTTTCGGATTATGCTTCGGCTGGCTGAGTAGCCGGACTACGCTGAGCTAGTCGCAAAATTGCTTTAACAGCTGCAAAGGCGTTACTCGAAACTATAATAATTTTTACCAAATAATACGTGGGACAATCAGAAAGTTTTGAGAAACTAAAAAACTAACTTCTATGGATAAAATATTTTTGTTTTGGTACAGGCCATGCTCCGGAGCGAGGAAGAGTGACAGGCGGTCGCCTCCTTCTGCGAAGCAGTAATGCTAGCAAAGGAGGCGGCCGATCGCGTGAGGCAACGGTCCTCACGTCCTAGTCGCCACCGGGATTCCGATCCCGATTTCCGGCCACCGTAGGCGCAGGCTTGTGGACGGCGAGCAATGGGTGGCTCGCCGTCCGGCCGTCCGGTAACCGTCCGGACCGAGCCCAAGTCTTCGACGGTGCGTATTGTTCCACGCGCGCCTCAGGGTGATGTCAGCAAATCGTTGGGGCCCAGCAGGGTCGCAGCCTACTGGGGCCATGGGTAGTGTGAAAATGAAACCCGGGGCCCTGGGACGAAGGCAACGAAGGAACAGGACCCACTCCTGTTCCTTCGTTGCCTTCGTTTTTTTTAGTCAGTAAAAGTCTGACACTATCTATCTCCCGCTCCGCCTAAGAGCGGGATTTGTCATTAGATGATTTTCCCACCTTAAAAAAAAAACCCTTTTCAGTTGATTTTTATTTTAGGGAATAAAAAGAAGTCACATGGTGCCAGATCAGGACTGTAAAGAGGGTGTGGTGTCCAGGAAGTCCCTCGTTTTGATCGCTAAGTGCGCGGGCGTACGGTCGCTTGTTGCTCATTGCAGACAAAACTTCTGGCAGGCGTTTTGTGGTATACCATTCGGCGTTGATGCTGCTTTGGTCTCGTAATGGAATTGAAATCAGATACCCCGTCAAAGTGAAGAAACTAGCGATCAATATTTTCCCTGCGCTTCTCGATTGCTTCACTTTCGTAGGCGTTGGTTTGTTTTGAAACAGCCAAACTGTTGACTGACGCTTTGTTTCTGGATCGTATCGATAAATCCAGGATATTGACTGGAGGACTGGATAGGGACCTGTCACAATGTCGTAAACGCACCGAGACGAGCCTGCTTCAAATGTTTGAATCATATCTTGACACCACTCCACACGGGCCTACTTCTGAGCTTCGGAGAGTTTGTGCGGCACCCAGCGGCAAACTATTCTAGTCACACGAAGGTGCTCAAGTAGAATCTTGTGAACGATTCCCGAACCAATCTAGAATGTATGCTGAATCTCTTCGTATGTAATTCGCCTGTTTTCTTGAATAATTTTTTTTACTGCCAGCACACTTTCTTCCGAGACAGCCGTCGGAGGACGACCACTCCTTTGTTCATCCCCCCAAACAAGGCAACCGCGCTTGAACTCGCTATACCAGCGGTATAGCAACCGCTTTTGAATCCATAAAAGCAATTTGAAGTCAATCAAATGACTGATCAGGTTTTAGGCAACATTTAAAATCGTAGAAAATCATCGCATAAAAATGTTCTCGATGCAGATCCATTTTTAAATGACACACGATAATTTAATTTGGCTGTTGAAAAATGTGGAGGGAAATTCAAACAATGGTATTTTTACTTTTAAATAACCAGAGAATTACAAATGGCCAGTGCCTTTATACATAACATTTTTTTTCGCAATACTTTTTGAGTGGCCTGGTATTTTGTAGTAACTTAAATCTTTTGCTCTCACTGTTGAATACAAAAACAAAATTAAAAACTAAATGTACTTTAACTTACAAAATGATCTTTGAAGTAAAGATAAAACATTGTATAATTATTTTAAGTTACGACATATACTACATATATATTTCTATATCACGATGTTACGGCAAACAGTACCATGAAAAGAACGGTATTTGTCGACCTGAATAATGCTATTCCAATTCATAAGGTTCACGGAAAACACCGGCCTATCCTTCCGGGCATTCGGGGGAATTGAGAAAGACAATTCAAATGAAATCGTTCCCTCGCGACACGTTCGCCGTCTGCGAGTCTGTGAGTGTGACATACAAGATCTTACCCTAAGTCGCGTCGAAGTGAGGATTTGTTTGCAAGTGATGGGGTGTATAATAGCGAAGTATCTCTCGGTGCATATCACCACGAGAATGAATATCGACGCCGTGTAGCTCAGCGAGTGCACGAACTGGTACATCTTGCACAGGAAATCGCCAAACACCCAACTGAAAAAAAAAGGAATGTTCACAAATGGCTGAATTTTCTATGTTTGATTAGTTCGTTTTTCGCCAGCGGTTATTGCTATGCGAAATCCAAGTAAAGCTTCATGAGATGCCACAGGCAAATACAATTTCAATTTGCGTGACATTTTATATTTGCTGTGAAAATTTCTACGTTTGTTATGTTGTTTTAGTAGATGTTCTTCTGTCTATTTCAATTTCGTAAAAGGTAATACCTATAGAATATCGCAGGCATAATTTTATTTACCTTCTGGTAAATAATATTTATTTTGCAAATAGGTTTATAGTTATATACATAACTTTAACAATTTTCAAATCAGATGAGGCCGGTGGTGCTAGATTTTTTTGGTAGCTTTTAATCAAATAACTTCAGGCTCCGCTCTAGAGCGCCGCCCCATCTAGAGCGGAGCCTGAAGTTGAGAGTGAAGAGGGAGTGTAACTTTTACCGACTAAATCCCACTTGTGTTCCTTCAGTTGTTGTTTTGAGCAATTCTGGAACCCTGGCAGGGTCGTATATAAAAAAATAAAGTATATTTTTTTAAATTTTCTATTAATATCCGAGTGTTCAAATTACCTGTAGTATCCTAAATATACTCTGCCTTTCCTCTACCTACAATTCTCAAACCCATAGTTAGCTTAGTGACCGAAATTTTGAGATCGTCCCTTACGTGTCTCGATGAGCTGACGTCGGATTAAATTATTTATCATTTCTGGCTCTTTCACGAGCTTTTGACATTAAATAGGCACAATATACCGACCTATCTATTCAATGAACAAATGAATCGCAGCAAACGAGGGTAGTCTCTTCAATTTGAACATTCTACGCAACAATGGAATTATGAGGATAATAGGCGGAAAATAAACCACTTTCACTTTGATATAATTAGGTATACGTGACCCATTAATGGGAATTGTAGAAAACGTTTTAACCGAACGGAGATGGTATTCACTCAGCCGAATAGATTGCGCAGTGGGCGTTTAACTCATCGGTATGATTTCTACATACAAGGAGGCTATTATTCTATATTACGTTCCACTTGCAAATCAACGTAATTGTCCTGACTAAACGCCTTGTTGTCAGTTAGTGTTGCCCAAGAGACGGCTTTTATCTTGGACAGAGGATAAGCATGCCATACAGTGTGGCAATGCCTCCAGTCTTTTGAGTAAATTACCAGACGACATCAATGCGTATTTTAGTCAGTTTTTTTTTTAATTTATTTATTTAATCGTAGGAGTACCAACAGCTATAACAAACGGATAATAATAGTAAGTATATATGATACATGGAGCCAGTTACAGGTACTCACAGGTAGAAATAAAAAAAAATGCAGAAAACTTAGTATCACCAACAAACACTAGTTAAGGGTTTATTTTTTTTTGTTTTAGTGTTATCTATCTACATTATATAAAAAAGGAGAAACTGACTGACTGACATATCAACCCATACCTGAAACTACTAGGACTAGGACAGTGAAATTTAACACAAGGCTTCCTTTTATGGCGCAGGCAAGTACTAAGAAAGGATTTTCTAAAATTCAGCTCCTATGGAGATGAAACGGGGTTTTAAAGTTTGTATGAAGAAATCTAATTTCACGCGGGCGAAGCCGCTGGCAAAAGCTGGTTTATAATATAATTGTGGTTAATTAAGGTTTAATAAGTATATAAATAATATAAATAGTTTAACAATATAGATAAAGGTAATTTTATTAAGAACTTCAATTATCAGGTAAATCATGTGATTTACTAAAGGCGAGTTTTTGAGGTCAACAAACTCGTCCTTCGTCAGTTCCCAAGTTGATCTTCACTAAAACTTGATTCGTACAATAGGTAAGCATAATACAATAAGGCACTTCAAGCTTTAGAAAGAGCTTTTAGTCTGTAGTCACGTATACAAAGCCGACATTTTTCTAAAATTCAATATTTATTATACCATATTCACAGTTGACTGCATCCATTTGACCTCTGTTTGTTTTTTTTTTTATCAATATGAGTTATTATTTTGATTTCAATCACTTTAACGTGTTATTATAACACACGGTTAGCTGCAGTCATCAATCATCACACGCTGGGTCATTCGTTAGGATTGCCAGGGACGTATTCTCACGATATATAATCCTTTAATATTTCGGGATCCAGCTGAAGGACAGACCAATCTCTCAACATGACTAGTGACAAGATTTGTGACTGTGTTTGTTATGTTATTCGTAGTGCAAAATAACACGGAGTTCCACTTAAGGAAACTATAGTTTCGACAATGTATCGTGAAGTTCGAATCCTGCGTGAATCGTGGAAGGTTTGATCCTTAATAAACTGATGTTTACACATATATTATAGAAACTAGTATGTAGTAGTAACTAAACAGTAAATAGTTCTTTTTGAAAAGGGCGTATTCAGTGGCGTAGCTTGGCGTGCGCGAAAGAGCTTCTCGCCCACGGCCTCGCATAGACAAGGGTAATTTATGTGCGAGGGTTAAATTTCGTCAAAAATCAGAAGTTTTCATAAATAAGTAGATACATCAATATTTATAACATTATTATTAATTAACAGAATTAACAGTCATCCCTAGGTGGGAACGAAATAATCGATAAGATCAAGGTTTTGACAAGCGTCATTACAGACAGATCTTTATATTTAGGATTCCACGATCTAAGGGCCTTATTTTTCTACAAGATTAGGTGACATCGGCTACAAAATAAAATAAAAAACATTTTTTTTTATCTGTCTTACTAGAAAATATATTCTGCATAACTATTATTTGATTATCATGAATATCCTCAAAAAGATGACAGGATCTCTGCATTAATCTTGGGAATAATAGATACTGAATAAAACAGACCTCGCTGATAAACCTTGGCCTATGTCTAGATTAGTCCACGCTATGCCTCTGCTGGTATTTCTGCTACGGTAGAACAATCACGGGTCAATATTGTACCCTATATAACTTATCAGCCTTTGCGATAAATATACATTCATAATATACAAACATTGATGATTGTGCCACAATAAATCATTTCCCCGACACCCACTCCCTAACACTAACAATCACGTTCGTATCTCATGGTAACATGCGAAAGCATCTTATTTCCTTCACTTTATCATCAATTTACGAATATCGAGGAAAAATTCTAAAGACCCGGAAGTTGGTAAGTCCCTTCAGAGAGAATATTTTGTTATACCAGCACGTAGATTTTCAATGCTGTTCCATTTTCAAGATAAGTAAGTGTGAAAATAACTCAATGTTGAATTAATTGCCTCCAACGAAAATTATTTTCTAATTGAAAAGATGATTAGATACCAATATATCAACTTTTGTTGCTGTAAAAGTTTGAAAGAACTTATCTAATTAAAAGATTTTTTGTGTCTAGCGAATTTTTTCAGTTTTATTTCTAACCGCTGCTGTAACCTTCAAAAGGAGATTACAGCTACAAATTATGAGAAAATATAAAATCAACGTTGTTAACGAAACGTAAACAAAATATTAATTTTGAATTAATTAAATGGACACGCGTTCGACATTAGACCTTGTTTACTTGCGCACGTGTAACATGAACCGCTAATGTAATATGTGACTGCAGATCCAAGTGAATGTACGTGTACGCATGAAGATAATATACACAGCAAAGATGAAATACAGTGTGAAATTCAGTTCAGTAGCGATGTTCCGAACTACAAATATATGTATTGTTAAAAACAATACAAAATGAGTTCTAAAACAAATAGACGTGAGTGGAATTTCGCTAGTTTACTTAAATTTTACCCTATATAGCTCATACCATCATTAAATAGCACCTTACGCAATATTAGAATACAGACAGGTGATGAAATTTCCAATGTATTGTGATATTTACGTCTAAGAGCACCCCTATCTCAAATAAACAGCGCTTCTGAGCTACACAATACACTCCATTTACCACAATAGTTTTTTGCGCTTCCAATATTTTTACATTTGACCGCGTCAGGCCCTCCACGAACTTACCACACACTAATTCATTCAACGTGCTGCTTAAAATACATGGTTTGTTTACAGGCCATGTTTACCTGATGATTCGATTCACTCACCTCGGTATAAGATATATGGTCAGATTTTGGAAGACACAAAACACGCCGACACATAAATCTGCCACGGCCAGATTCGCCAAAAAGAAGTTGGTTATGGAGCGCAGACGCCGCGATAGCGTAACCACGAGGATAACGAGCAAGTTCCCTGAAACAAACATTTATAAATTATTAAAGGAAACTTTTTTATTGGTCGTTTTTTAATTGAGCAAGGCAAATAACGAATATGTCGTTAGTAAGAACTTAAATTGAGTACAATAGAAAATAAAGATTAGTAACCTACTTATAAGATTCGAAGAATAACATCACATTTGACTGGCCTGTTGGTCTGGTGGTTAGTGGCCCTGACTGCTATGCCGGAAGTCGTGGGTTCGATTCCCACCTAGGACAAATTTTTGTGTGATGAGCACGATCATTTGTTCTATGTCTGGGTGTAATTTATCTATATATGTATGTATTTAGAAATATATAAGTATGTTTATCAGTTTTCTAGTATCCATAACACAAGCTCTGCTTAGCTTGGGACTAGACGGCGTTGTGTGATAGTTGTAGAATAATAATATATCAAACTTTTACTTTGATGTTGCTCTTCGATTATTAAGATGTATTGTAAAAAGTCGTCTCAAGTCCTCTAGGCTATATTATCTGTAAAATATATCATAAAATACCTGTTTAAGGTCATTCATTTTGCCAGAATCAGAGAAATAACAAGACCTGCCATAATCAATATCTGTTATAACAATTAATTCAAGAATAACCAAGCTTTTAATTCTGAGAGCTTTCTCATGTGGAATTAATAAATATACATGAAAACCAGACTGTTAAAATAACAATTTGTTTGGTATATATTTTTGGGAATGTTCAATGTTTTCTCTATCTATATTTCCCTTATCAATATTTGCGGGTAGGGATTATCTCTGAAATATGATCATAAATTTTGTGTTTGGTGTTTCTGGTATTTTTTTTAAGCAAGTTCTGTTATGAATTCCTTATAAGATTGCCAAATACTCGTAATTACACCATTTACACATTACTTTTATATTGGCAAATTAAATCTAAGTACGAGTATGATAGGATTATCACGGAGTTATAATTTAAGTCAACACAAAAATAATAATCAAACTCGGACTATAAAAAAAGTTATGCGCGTATTGATAACCCCTATGACATGATCATAATTGTTGTAATGAAGGTATATCAGTGTGAGCTTTATACATCTGCGGCACCCCTTTAGAGCGTACAATGTGTTGTTAACAATACACAGACCTGCGATCGCAGCAATCCCGAAAAATTTACTACCATTTTTTGAAGTGTACCTATCTATGTCCGAATTTCTTTATCAGATCTTCACTGGTTAAACACTTCCAATAAAAAAAAAAAAATATTATATTAAATCGATTAACGTTTCATGAAGATATCGCTGGACAAGATACAAAAAAAAACATTCCGACGATTTGAGGAACCTCCTTCTTTTTCTGAAGTCGGTTAAAAATAAACTGTTCTTCTCTATTGCTACTTATCGGACTTATTTTAGGGTTTATCTCGTAATAAGAGTTTATAAGAAAGATAAAGGTGCTATGCCAAATCGAACATCTAAATACTCGAACGTTCATAATATCGACCATTCGATATTATGAACGTTCGAGTATTTAGATGTTCGATTTAAAATGATATTCGATTATTTGGAATTCGATTTGGCATAGTATACCCGAAAGAGAGTGGGTATTCACTTTCAAGTCAGTAAATGTCGCTATGGACATTCTTCATATAGCCGTAGCAGCTTCGTATAGCGCCGATTGTACAACTTTGAAAGACCTTGAAAAACTCTTAATTGTCGTTTTGGACACACGTTTGTACGATTTTTTTTTGCCGAAAATTTCGGTTTCTATATTTTTGTTTTTCCCAGAAAAAAGGAATTTTTTTTTTTTTTTTTTGGTGAATTACGTAAAAACGCGCAACAACGTAATAATAATACCCCCGGGACGCCCGAGGGGATATAGAGATCTACGCTTTAGAATGTGCAATTAAATCATTTTTTTTTTCTAACTGACTGACTTCTTGACATTTCAAAAATGCCTGTAAATGGTTTATTTGAAATAAAATGCTTTGGATCTTGAATCTTTGGTGAGCATAGATTAGTGTTTACAAAAAAAAAGTATCAATAACGTTTTTAATTTTTGACCTTTGTATAAGTTATTGGAACTATTACAGAAACGCTTTAAAAAAATAACTCAATTAAATTTTGGTATTTGCGACTTTATGGAAAAATCATAAATTCAAAGAAACTACAATGGCAATCTTTTCTTTGTTTAAACACTCCGTGTTAGTTTTTCTGTATGAAGAGCTTTACGTCATACCAATGTTATTTATTGTTTAGGTCAGCGTTAGATTGACAGTTTGTTTATTTTTAGAGCAAACAGGAAACTTTACAATGTAGAATGTGATTCGTTAAATCATTGATAAAATTAAAGAATCGAAGTGGCCCCAAACGAGATCCTTGCGGAACGCCTGATTTTGCATAATACACCTAAGATCTAAAGATTGATCTAGTACAGATTGTGGTATATTTGATATAATAATATATATGATTAAACCATTCCAGCAATTTGCCCCCAATACCAAACCATTTCCAGTTTTCATATAGTACTTGATGACTTATTTTATCAAAGACGCTGTCAAAGTTGGTACATACTCCATCTATTTGCATTCCCTTGTCAACATTACGTGACTATGGTTTGGAAAAAAAGGGTACGATATATTTGCCGTTAAACGCGTCGTCTACTGTTAATCTGAAATACTAAAATCCAATATTTGTGAAAGAATGGGGCATAACATGACTTAAATAGTTTATAAAAGCATAAATGGATTAAAATAGGACAGTTATTATTTACACTAGCTGACTTACCTTCCTTGAATATGGGAAACTATTCGAAATTTCTTCTATTTTTTAAGGAATTTACTTGCCTTTAAAATACAGTTGAATATCAACATTAATGGAAGCGCGCAAAAGCAAAACCACAACTTTAACGAAGACTGTTGGGATAAGGTTTATGTCCTGCACCCTTTGTCGCATACATTTTTAAGATTACCTTGAAAACGTTGGATTCGTCAAATTTTACGTTTGAAAAGTTCGAGTCTCACATTGGGATTTATAGCCAAACATTTACGAACAATAAATACTCATGGGTGAATATGTGGACTGCGTGGTATTTCCTGTGTATACAGAGGAAAATTGGTTTCGAAAATAGGTTAGCAATTTCAGAGCCAGTTTTAGCAGTTTTATCTCCTACTGTTATTTTTACAGGAATAGATGATTTACCATCGCAATTGTTTCTAAGAAAGTTCCAAAAGCGTTTTGGATTTTATTTATTTACTTAAACTTCATGTACAGTAGTGGTACATAGGCGGACTTAATGCAACAAGGCATTATCTACCAATCAACCTTTGGGTTAAAAGAGAGAACACTATGGTAGGTATGCACAATATATAAATAACAGATATTTATCAAGTAGATGCTTTTAAAGAGCTTTTAAAGTATGTTGTTCACTATTGTTGTTGTGTTCTTCGAATAGTATTGATCGCAAAGCTTGTGACAGCAAGAGCGTATTATGTGATATTTGATTTCGTCTTTAGGATTTTATTATTATTCTTGATAGGTTCGCGCTTGACCGCTATCTTACCTGATGGAAAGCAGCGATGCGGTCGACGGTGGAGTGCGCTTACTTAGATGTAACCTATTCACTCTTGACTTAAAAATTCCCATGTTGTAGCCATCAGGAAACACAGATTCAGGTAAGGAATTTCACTCCTTAGCTGTACGCACAATGAATATGCTCCCAAAACAATTGGATACCCAAGGATTGCCAAATTGTTTTATTTTTCAGACATAAGCCTAAGTAACGGAATGCTAAATCTCATGATTATTTGCGTGATTGAAAGCAATACATCTCATAATAATATAAAGGTGCCAACTCGAAGCGTTACTTAGTCACTTCTGGAATAATCTAATAGAATCTGAAGTACTCTGTCCGAGTACTAACCTCAGGCACCTACTTTTTGAAATAGCCTTAAACAGCCTACCCACAATTTGTTAAACACATCACAGTACTGATATATACCGATGACGTCAAGGTTGCTCTTTCCATAGTTTAGTCCAGCAACACAATTCAGCTTGAGATCGACTACAAACATACTTGGAGCACTATAAACAACCTCAACTTGAACACTAGTGAAAACGTGATGAATACTTTCTCAAAAGCCATGACATCCTATACATAACACCTACAATATTAGGAACCTTTCAACCGTACGCGATCTGGGTACCTATTCAGTTAATCCCACGCCTTACCTTTAACATAATACAGACCTGTGTGACTGACTGGGTTAGTTCTGTACATTATTTAATGTTCTATTTACCACATACATCGGTTACATCGGGCACAGAGATATATTGAATTTGTATTTTATGTGACAGTCTGGTAATCGTTTGAAAGAACTGGAAAATATGTTATCCATTTTAAAAGAGCGTAAAATGATATTAGGTCTCTTAAAACGCATTCAGCCTGTTTTATCGGAAACAATCCCGCACTTATGCCAGCAATTGGTCAAAAGATTATTAAAAGGATAATTTTGTCAAATTCAAAAAAACCCAAATGGTTGTCAAAAGGTGTCCCTTTTGACAACCATTTGGGTTTTTTATTACGTTTATTTTGACTTAAATATAAGGGAAACACAGGTCATAAAACAACTTGAAAGTATCGATAAATAAATTATAAGCTATGTTGGGATTGCTTGTATTGTAAATCTCCGAAAAAGAAATATTTTGCGTATAGTATTTAAACTTAGCCATATTTTCTTTACTATAATCTATAATCTTCTAATCTTCTTGTACTGTACCAATAGTTTATGGCACACAATTTTTCATTTGGGCACTGAAGTAGCTGTGCTGTGTGTTGTGATAATGCAAACTTTAATACTTCACTTTTACATGCTTTGCTAAAATTGTGCGCAAAATTGTCTATGCATGTCTAGCTGGTCAAATAGATTATAATTCAATACTCGATGTCAGTAATAAATTTCATTATTCCACAGTATGATGTCAAATAATGGCATAATTTATGAATTATGCCATTATTTGACATCATACTGTTTTTTTGATTTGGGAAAGCTTTTTAAGCTAATTTCAGAATTTTATTTGTTTTATTACTGCTTAAAAAGCACATTTTGTTTTTTATTTTATTTAATATTTTGATAAATAGGTTTACTCTTGATTTTTACTTCATGTACTGGCACAGACTGATTAAGAGATAATTTTGATGGTGAATCTAAAAGCTCAATAATTGTTCGTCTCTCAATTTTTGTTTCTGCTGATTATTTGAAGTATGATGTGGTGTTGTAGATTTTTTGCTTTTATTTGGTGTACATACTCAAATTTTTCCTTTAATTTTTTCGTCGCTTTATTTATAATTTCATGTTTACTTGTCATATCCTTAATAGTTTTTTTAGTTCGCTTTCTATGGACAGACTGTTTATTTTTTCGTGTGCTATACATAATTCCGAATGTAACCTTTATATTTGTTTTCTTAATTTTTGTACTTCATCGTTCTGTTCACCTGATATATTAGGAAGTCTGTTGGTGCTGCCATCTATTGTCGAGTTACTCGATTCAACCTCTGTTATTGATTCTGATACTGTGCGCGTTCTGTTCCTTCGAAAGGTTATGTTCTTAGTGAAACTCATATTGAACAATAACTTTCAACTATTAATAATCCTTCAACAGAAATAATACTTCGTAAATAAATATCTTTAAAACATCCAGAAAAAGAGAAATCGAGTCTTTGTGGGAATCGAACTCATGCCCACTTACGCGCCTCGACTTCGTAATGCTCATACGTTAACTACTCGGCTAATCAGTTATTATTAAAGTCATTTAAAATTAATTAATAAAAAAATTTGTTTATTGGACACTTTTAACATATACAGTGGTTAAAAAGTCATATTTAGCTAGTAGGTACAATGTTTGACAGTACATCTGATGTGACCACCAAACTAGGCCAAGGGCCTGTATTATGGTGGTCCATCGTTCAGCCATGACGTTCAGCTAGATAAAAAACTTTTTACAAAAAAAAATACAACTGGCTTCAATGTAAAAAAAACTGATAAGTGCAAAATAACTTTAATTTCGGAAGTCGATGTGTCTATAATAGTTTTGTCTCTTCGTTATTTAACACCGGCGCCATCTTAGCGAATGCTTAGTTGATTCTTTTTTACTGACAGAAAGTCAAACAAACCCAACCAAATATGTTCTTTCTGTGGGCTTCCAGACGAGCGAAGCCGCAGGGAAAGCCTAGTTTTAAATAATTAACTGGATGAATGCGCATATTGTAGTAACTATATGGTTTCCGTTTTCAATGCGATTGATTTACATTCTGTTGTTTATTTAATGTAAATAACAAGTTCATTACTACACCTAGTTAAATTAATTGAAAGTAACCATTGTGGAACGGTTGCTTTAAATTTTAGTAAAAGAGATATCCATAATATGCTAGATCACAATCCTCCAAAAATATTATTATTTATTGTTAATAGTATGAAGCTGTTACAACATAATAACATAACAACATGCATAATAACATGTATGTTTGTACATGATACTTAGACTGTATAACAAATCAATAAGCTTTTTATCCAATACTGTACTTTTCAGATTAGTGTCAATTAAAAGAAATAAAGAAAGGCAAAGAAAGAGATAAGTGAATGAAATGAAAACTAACAGCCGGTAGCAATTGGAGAAAAATGGTTACAGATAAAAAGACATTTATTTTTTTACACAACGCCGTCTAGTCCGTAACTAAGCAGAGCTTGTGTTATGGGTACTAGACAATTGATAAACATACTTATATATTTCTAAATACATACATATATAGATAAATTACACCCAGACACAGAACAAATGATCGTGCTCACCACACAAACATTTGTCCTGGGTGGGAATCGAACCCACGACCTCCGGAATAGCAGTCAGGGCCACTAACCACTAGACCAACAGGCCAGTAAAATGTGATGTTATTCTTCGAATCTTATATTATAATTGAAGAGGTTAGAGGAAGCCTATGCGAAGAAGCTCACTGAACTGTGAGACATACTGTAAAACATTACAGTATTGTAGACACTGATCTGAAAAGTTCAGTTCTGGAAAAAAAGCTTTTTGATTTATTGAATAAATGATTTACTGTACTTAGAAAGATTGTATGTCTATTAACTCAAACTACAATAACTGCCAACAAAACAAGCTTTTGTTAATTATCGACATTTATGTTTAATTTCAATTATGTTTATGTTTAATTTCCAATTTTAATCCGCTTTGTAACAGACAGTAAAACTTACTTAGTAATTTAAAGAAATGGATGGAATAATATATTTTGATAATGCTTAATCTTATGAGATTTAATATTATGAACCCTAATAATACCCAAATCATAATTATCTAGTAGCCTAAATTAATACATAACAAGGACCCATTTATCCTATGAGTGATCTATAATAACTATATGAGATGAAAACTAGTCATTATAATGACTAATAATAATAATTATTAGTCATTATAATGACTAATAATAATAATTATTAGTTTATGAACGTTTTTATAAAAAATAAAATATCTAAATAGGTAAGATAGAGAATTGACATAATTATAGTAGATTAGTATAGGCTCATTGCCGTTGGGTAGAAAGAATAGCTCACGGCACCTTTGAGTTTCATTTAATTTTAATAGATTTATACTCCATTCAATCAGGTGTGCACAACATTTTTTTTTAGAAATAAATTCAAACAATTTTAATAAATAATGGTTTCAATATCAAATTTTAACCTACTTAGATAATTTTTATTATTGGAAAGTACTCAACACTTAGTGCAAATGAAATTGTTTTTTTTTTAAATAAACATAACTTTATTTCAAATAATTTTTCATTTTTTTTTTATAATGGCGTATCAACAAATTTCCTCCTTATAACACAGATGAATTGTACACAATACAAGGCAACAAGAAAATTAGTTAACATTCATAGAAATAGAAATAACTAATATTATAAACCGTTTACATTTAAAATAAAGACTGGTATATCAACAAGTTTTTACTTACAAACCAAATTAATTTTACACAACACGAGGCAATACTTTAGCCCTGGGTTCGTCGCTAGGAAATTACGAATACCACATTATTACCACATTATTTGTAGATACCTGTTTCATTTAATGTTTTTATTATTGTTTATGAAGTTTATTATTTTACTTTGTTTATTTTCACTATTAGCTATAAATAAAAAGCGTTATTCTTTTGAAAACACGTATAGATTTTTAGTTACGGCCCACATTACCTACATTAAAGGGAACCAAAATCTTAATTTATATTTAAGTAATTTTGAAAACTTAACAATTGTCATTATTTGTTCTTTGATATTATGTAAAATGAGATTACACATTTTTTTAAACTAGATAGAATCTCAGCTAACAAAAATAAACTGCACTTTTATATAAATTTCTACTTATAAATAACAATTAAAAATCACAACTCGAAAAATTTGCAGTCATCGTGTCTCAATATTTCACTTTTCGATAGCAACTCCCACAAATAGGTTTTTTTTTTTCGGTGGGAAAATCATCTTATGACATCCCCCGCTCTGGGCGCAGCGGGAGATAGTATCAGACTTTTACTGACTAAAAACCCTCTCCTGTTCCTTCGTTGCCTTTCGTTCCAGAGCCGAGTCTTCCTTTCAGAATCAGACCCTTGGCCCCTGTAGGCTTCGACCCTGATGGGCCCCTACAGTTGCTGTCATCTCCTTGAGGTGCGCGTGAAACAGTACGCGCCGTCGACGACTTGGGCTTGGTCCGGACGGTTACCGGACGGTCGGACGGCGAACTACCCATTGCTCACCGTCCGCAAGCCCACGCCTACGGTGGCCAGAAATCGGGATCAGAATCTCGGTGGCGGTTGGGGCGTGAGGGCCGTTGCCTCACGCGATCGGCCGCCTCCTTTGCTAGCATTACTGCTTCGCAGAAGGAAGCGCTGCCTGCCACTCCTCCTCGCTCCGGACCATGGCCTGTACCAAAGCCCGGCGCGAGAGATCACCGCCGCCGATCGCCCCCACGAGGACACGGCGTTGCTCTTCCCAAGCGGGGCACACCTCCACCGTGTGCTTCACCGTGTCCTCTGGGCGGTCCACGCAATGGTGACACCTGGGCGTTTCTTCCGCACGGATCCGGTGCAGGAACCATCCGAACTTACCATGTCCGGTGAGGACCTGCGTCAGGCGGAAGGTATGGACGCCGTGTTGCCTTTCCAGCCACTCCTCAAAGAGGGGACTTATCGCCATAATTATAGCGTGCCCAGCACTGTGTTGCGATAGACGCTGTCGCCATTTCACCATGAGATCCCGCCGGAACTCTTTCCGCCATGCCGCGACTTGTTGCGGAAGCGGAGTTTCGCCCCGGCGTTGCATCTCCACGCGCAGATCGTGCATGCGTGCAAGGCCTGTTGCCGCCAGATCCCATGGTGGCTGGCCAGCAAGAAGGCTCGCCACTTCGCGGGAAACCGTGCGGTATCCCCGCACCATCCGTATGGCCCTCTAGCACGCGTTCAGCTGGGCCGCCGGTCGTTTTCGCAGCGACGGCGCCCACACCGGCGCCCAATAAAGGGCCATGGACCGGACGATGCCTGCGTAGAGCCTCCGGCAGGAGGCGTCTGGACCCCCAAGGTTGGGTAGAAGCCGCTTGAGGGCAGCCCCAGTCCGATTCAGTTTGGGAGCCAGACGTCGGAAGTGCCCCACAAATAGGTATCGTATGATCTCTGCATATTCTTTTATTGAATATTTCACACTTTTTTCCAGTTATTTTTCCCTGTTACAATCTTCACAGTAAGTCATGCATTACTTTGGTCCAGTTCTAGAGAAGCTTGGAATATTATTGCGTTCGATATTATTATCTATGCTGAGAATTAACTTGTTTTTTTTTTAGCAAGTGACAATTTTGTAACATACAGTCTGCCATGTATAAGAAGTATCACTAAACCTTTGACCATTTGCGCTTGGAGATGCAACGCCGGGGCGAAACTCCGCTACCACGACAAGTCGCGGCATGGCGGACAGAGTTCCGACGGGATCTCATGGTGAAATGGCGACAGCGACTCAACCCAGTGCTGGGCACGCTATAATTATGGCGGTAAGTCCCCTCTTTGAGGAGTGGCTGGATAGACCTCACGGCGTCCTCAACTTCCGCATGATGCAGGTTCTCACCGAACACGGTCAGTTTGGGAAATTCCTGCACCGGATTCGTGCGGAAGTAACGTCCAGGTGCCACCCACTACTGTGTGGACCGCCCGAAGGACGCGGTGGAGCATACGGTAAAGGTGTGCCCCGCTTGGGCAGAGCACCGCCTTGACCTCATGAAGGTGATCGGCGGCAACGATCTCTCGCGCCGGGCCTTGGTATAGGCCATGGTCCGAAGCGATGAGGAGGCAGTCGCCTCCTTCTGCAAAGCAGTAATGCTACCAAAGGAGGACGCCACACGCGCATGCGCGAGGGAGCGGCCCTCACGCCCCAGCCGCCGGGATCCCGATCCCGATTTCCAGCCACCGTAGGCGCGAGCTTGTGGACGGCGAGCAATGGGTAGCTCGCCGTCCGACCGTCCGGTAACCGTCCGGACCGAGCCCAAGTCGTTGAGCGCGCGTTTCCACGCGGGCCTCAGGGAGATGTTAGAAGAGAGATGGTCGAAGCCTACTGGGGCCACGGGTAGTGTGAAAGTGAAACTTACAAAAAATCTTGTATAGTCTTGTTACTCAGTGAGAAATTCATGGTAAGAAAGTGATAAAACAAAAATAAACACAAAAAACGTAGTGACAGAAATGATCGCTACCGGGTATTTTTCACCTATTCTCACTTTACTCGCCCACAGTAACCGAGTACATGCCACCTGGCAGCCACACGGGTGTAATGTAATAATAATAATAGTTTATTTCAGGTAATAAAACACCCATATACATAAAATAAACTTGTAAAATACATTATACCTTTAAAATCATGAAGGTATGTATGTATGTGACACATAGTCATCCAAAAAAAAGAAACATATTAAAAACAATGAAACACCGTAGTTTGGTTAGCGATTGAAGTAATGGATAATGCATCATATCACTGCACATACATTAACAAAGCTTAAATTGACAGTGGACTTATTCGATTCTTCTGATAAAAACTAGCATGAATTCTGATGCTAAAAGTGCTAGGTACTATAGCGATATTCAATAAAAGATTTACAAGGTTCTCATGACTTTTTTATAATAATTATGCTAATGAAAATAACCTCTAATTCAATATATTTGTTTACTTTCCTTTAAGTATAATAAATAAATGTATTATAATAGATAAATTTTATAAATTACAATTTGATTTACGAAAGATTATTTTTAATTATATGTAGGAAAATAGATTAGTTAGGCTGGCAACATTAAGCGCGCCCCAGCGACGCGCCAAGTTAACGAGTGTGGGCTCTAATAATGAAGTTTGCCAGAACCTTATTCGTTTAAACTTGATTTTGACAGTTTACTGAGAAAATAAAATTGAATGCCGGGATTTTTGCAAACGTCCGTTATTGGTGTCAGGAGATTTCTCTTTAAATAATCCTGACTGGAGCAGCTATCCTCGTAATGGAAATCTGTACAAAAAATCTTAGAAATATTGGAGTCTGTCCATCGAAAGCACGACCTGATAAAATGAGGTCAAATCAAAAAATACTGAATGTGGTAGTAGGAGAAAAATGTTTTGATACTTGAGTTTTTTTTTGTATTTACGAAAGTATTAGTTGTTTACGAACTATATTATATATTTTTTTTCTTTATTCTTCCAAAAAGTACACAAAACACAATGATAACATCGAATTACACTGGTTAGTTCCAAAAGTGAGTCAACGACTCCGAAACTGAGCACTGCCCGTATCTTGGGTAGTCGGCAGTCCACCGTTTTATTAGTGCAGTCTGTTTTAGAAGGTATTATCCTATTCTGTTGGTACATAATATGTAGGTATTTCCATATTAGGTATGTCTTCTATGTTAGTGCATTTTTTTTTAATAATTTGGCCGAAAAAATAATGAAGAAAATAACAAAAAATAATAATTAAGATAAAAATAAAATAAAAATTAAGCTTAGTAACATCACTTAACGACTTCGATGAGTTTTTCCGACTCATCGTAGTTTAATGAATTTAACCAACTAGATAATTTATTTTTTAAGTTATGCTTATTTAGTTTGTATAGTAAGATCTTTTTGTTGATTTCATTGTAAAGTCTGGAACTCAGTGCAATATTCCTTATTAAAGGAACACAACATCCTTAGAAATTTTAAATATACAACCAATGCGCCTTTGTCAGCATCACACACTGCAATACTCAATTCCCTAACAAAACAACAAATAGAAACCACCTATACCTATACAGCTTCTGAAAAATATATACACCTATATCACAGCTACCACCAAGTTGGAAACATTAGGTCTTATGTTTGAAATTCTTAAGGAAGTCAAACAGGGCGACCCGTTATTCCCAAAGTTGCTCACTTGGAAGAAGTCTTTCAAACATTAGAAGTCAAATGGGAAGAGAAGAGTTTGTCATCGGTGAAACGAGTTTATTGATGAACATAATTATCGAAGACCAAAATATAGCCAACAGCTCCAAAAGGAACATACACGTAAGCGAGGAGAATATACAATACGTCGAAGAACATATCTACTTGGGCCAAGTAGTCTCTTCCCGGGCAAGGCAAGATAAAGAAATAACGTGCCAGAGAACGCCCGGAAAAGCTACTGTTCCATGAACGAACAATTTAAGGACACTTTGACGTTTTGGAACCTCATGGCCTGGCACGCGACGATGGTAAGAGACCAGACGTTATGTCTTTATTTTTGTGGAAGATGGGTAGACCTTAAGTGTGGGACGCTACCTGTGTCGACATTTCTGTGCCATCCCATCTTCCTAGCTCATCGTGCTGTGCTGGTGCTGCCGCTGCGGTTGCGGAGAACCTCAAGCGGCGGAAATATAACAACCTCGTCGGCAGTATATGTTTTGAGCCGTTTGGGGTTGAAATTCTTGGGCCGTGGGGTCCGAGTGCTCATACGTTTTTTATAGAACTATCCAAACGCTTAGTTGACACTTCGCGTGACCTAAGGTCTGGCTTTTACCTCGAACAGAGATTAAGCATTGCCATGCAACGAGGTAATGCCGCCAGCTTTTTGGGCTCACTTCCAGTCGACAGCGATGCGGAGGAGTTTTATGACGCCATATTTTAGTTACGAGTAGCCTTTAGTGTATATATAGTTTTAATTAGTTAATTTTTTTTGAAATATGCAGTGCAGTAAATATACAGAAATTAAATAATAATAAAAAAATTAACAAACCACGTTCGAAACACTACACTGCAGTCCAAAACTCAAATCGTTGATGTGACTCAAAACGCTGCTCAATTTAAATGTGACTGGACAGGACATGTCTGCCACATAGCTAACGAGCTGTGGGCCCGTAAAACACAGAATTGGTGTCCGGATACAGCGACGTGGGGCCGCGGCAGGTCATCAGCTGCATATGCAGTAAGAAAAATAAGACAATT
The DNA here is from genome assembly GCA_961205895.1 of Mythimna pallens. NCBI lineage: Eukaryota > Metazoa > Arthropoda > Insecta > Lepidoptera > Noctuidae > Mythimna > Mythimna pallens. The sequence continues at coordinate 14,127,562 of OY540830.1, read as the reverse complement.
GACAGATGTAGCCACAGCTAGATTAGTTTACTATGCTCATTTCCACAGTTTTTTTTTTTTTTTTAATATGCATGTTTGTTTATCAATTGTCTAGTATTCATAGCATAAGCTCTGCTTAGTTTGGGACTAGATGGCGTTGTGTAATAATTATGGAATATATTATTGTATTAATTATAAGTATCATAAATCGAGCAAAAACCAGGCAATATACATTTATATGTAGCAGTTGAAGAAAAGGCTGTACATTATCTCTCATGAGAAATATAAAATGTTTTAAGACAAAACTAAACGAAGGCAATGGGCTAGATTTTTCTTCTCTTTTGATTCATTTTTCCTGGTAAAATGGTGTAAATGTTTTGTTGACTAGATTACAGGAAAAAGCAACAACTAAACGTTTTTACCCACCTTATTAAATCAAAGTTCTCGGCAAGTAGATTTTCTTTCAAGAATTACCAGCCACGTAAACATTTTGAAGAGCCCTCGTTTAATAAGGTTTTTATAAACGAATTTTGTTGATCTTGGTACATGTGTATGTACGAGTATACCATAGAGCTATAATAAATATCTAGCTGTATCGGGCAATAAACTTTGATAAAGTTTTGATCTTTTCATATTACATATTTATCTATCTATAAATAATCCTAATATATTCCTCTTAATAATATATATGATTCGAGTGCCTTGTGTAATTTACTAGGTAGGTACTTATCTATCAAACAGATTTGCCGGCACAGCTGTCTCATTATGATCGGTACAAAGCAAGTACTTACATTTATAACGTATTTCTCACAATAGCTATCCAGAAATACGTTTCCATATTTGAACACGCTGAAAATGTTGTTACCGGGAAATTTGACATGTTAATGATGTCATTGTATACCTATGGACATAATTGATGAGTGTTTACTTCATTTGTACTGATATGTGTGTCCGTATGAGTTATGGAACCTGCACTGCTAATGTGTGTGCGTTGTGCAAAACACACATTACTTATCCTTCTGAATGGTAATAAGTACCTACTAATCCAGTCAATCCATTTTTTGTAATAAACCAATAAAGCTTAGTTTTATTTTAAAAGCTTCTGCATTAACATTACTTTGAAGAAACGGCGAGAATTCCAAATCCCTAAGCATTTAAAAAGTAATCAATTACAAGCCACAAAATGAGAAAATTTCTTGCTCTTTGACTTAAGAGAAAATCTACGGAGGCACGAAATCACCGGAAATATAAGACCCGCAAACTTTTCATTTGGGAAAACGTTCCTTGGATGTGCGCTAAAAATGGCTCTTTTAGAATACTTTCTCAAGATTTTATGTAAACAAAACCAGAACAATATTTGTGAATCCGAGATGTTTCAATGTTTCATTAACATTACATTATATTGATATAAAAAAACTTATAATTAGATTATATTGTTTACGTTAAAATTAAAAACTGTATTTTTATTGTACTGTATTTTTGAAAACAATTTTCTAAATAACAAAGTGCCCAAAAGATCCTGGACTTCGAGAAAACATTACAGGTTTCCATTCTATTAACAAGGTGGGTGAGTTTGTTATAGGTAGTAGTTTTTCGTATACAAGAAATGTTTCTTTGAAAGTTTTCTTTTTGTATTAAAAGCCTTGTCACTAAAGAGCTATAGAACAAGCAATTCTAATTGAAGAAAACGAATATACGAGAATAAATAAATAAATAAATAAAGGACATTAAATCATGTCAAGCTGTAAAGGTGTAATGAAGTCTTACGCTCCCTCCAGTAATGATTCAGATTCGAAGTTCCGAGAGCTTTCTAATCTAACTCCAGAATCATTTCGAGTGCCTAGGAAACTCCGTCATTTTTGTTGCGCCAAATCTACGATTACAAACCGTGTCATTATCCAATTAGGTAGTAAAATATTACGAATTATCTGAGATCGATAATCAAATCAATTTTAAATATATTTCAGTACATCATGAGGCAGTAAACTAGTTCAATTTCTGTATCGTATGATTATTTAGTTTTGATCAGGTATAACCCTATTTTTCGTTCTTGTTATGTTGAACAATTATTTTGTACCAGAATGGTCTTACTTCATAAAAACTTTAACACTGCTTAAATCTTATTTTGAGAAACTAATAATGGCAGTCTTCATTGTTAATTTTAATTAGACTTTGTGCATAGTTTTAAATTGATTAATCCAAGAAATAAGAATCCTTCAATCTTTTAAACCTCCTGAATATTTATATTACGGAATTCCTCCATATAATAGAATAGAATAAACTTTATTGTACACCAAAACTAGTAACAAAACTTTTACACTAACTTAAATCTATCTATCTCCTTTTTATCCCCTTTAAGGTTGAGTTTCCAAAAACCCTTTTTTAATGCTCGCCTACGTCATAAAAAGAAGCCTTGTGTAAAATATCACGTTCTTAGTCCCAACAGTTTAGGCTGTGCGTTGATTTGTCACTTAGTCAGTTTCTCCTTTTATTTTACTAGATGAAATGGCTTATATTATATTTACTCGTTATACTTTTTTATGGGAGCTCAACGTCATTTGCTGGCTTATTGTTTATTATAACTCGCTAAGTGAACACCTTCACGAGTAAATATTAAGTGGTGAAGGGGGAATTCACCAATAAAACTAATCGCATTTTAACGTTTGGTTCGCATAATCGTGTTTAGCCGCTGTCACTAGTGTCACTTGTAAAAATACAACAAAAGAAAAATACAGACAAGTGACACTAGTGTGTAGATTATGCGAGCCAAACGTTAAAACGCGATTAGTTTTATTGGTGAATTTCACCCTTAGTGGCGAATTCAATAATTTAGTGTCCCGGGCGAATTGGAGAAGGGAAACCGTAAATAAAAAATAAAACCTGTTTTCTATGCCATCTAATGATTTTAATAATAGAAAGAACTCAGCGCTGTCTGGCTGATGATAGCAAACGCTAACATATAAACAAAAGGCTTTTATTTTATTTACTAATGTAAAGGATAAACATTAAAGGTCGTTTCCTCGCTTTCAGGGAGTTTCTTATGTATGAATGTTTAAAGAAAAACGAAAATAACAAAGTGTAATTAATAAATAAAAACATTGATAACAGAGCAACATTCAATTGTTTAATTCCTTCGGTCAATACTTACATAGAAAATGTATGTTATGAAATGAAATTTTACCTTAAAAGCAAAATGGAGAAATTCCTTTTTGAAGTTACAGTATTTCAAGTGAAACCAAATGTTTGCACTTTAACTTAAATAGATACGAATAACGACTAAGAGTTAGCAATACCAGAAGAAATACAACCAGTGAAAAACTTTATCACAAGGGACTACTAAGAAAAGCTGCTACACTTGAGAAAAGTTATTTTATTCAGTAAAACATAACATTAAGAGAATTTTTATTACATTTACGGAGATACGGAGAAAAAATACTTACTTACATGGTAATTTACACGACGGTAATTTACGCCAGACTAAATATCTAGAAGAGATGATCGATTGATGAGAGATCGGAAAACATCTGCTACTTCACATCAACCAGAAACTAGTACAACATTGAAAACAGGTTTACGATTGAAAGATTTATAAGCAAAAATCTAGATACAAACCACTTTTAAAAAAGAATGCATATGCTTTGATAAAACAACAGATAAAAAGAAAATATTGAAATCCATAATTGTTTTTCCATAACAGTTCTGCAGTTTGGTACTGTTGGTAAAATTGACAATGAACTCAAAATGAGAAATATAATTTAAAAAAACATATGTGAAAACCAGTCAAATTTTTGTTACACGACAACCCTGACGAACCCTAAATTATAACATTGGAAACAGAAAAAATGTTGATGTGTACATCATTGAGAAACACAATTTTATTTCAAATACGATTTTTAAAAGGATTAGATAAGATTTCAGTTTGTATAAATTTCAAATTAATACTAACTGAAATCTTAAAAGAAATAAAACGTATGTGACAAAAAAGAAAATAAAAGCAAAGTGGATAGGTACACACGGTGACTTTAATAGCGTAGCAGGGCACACTAACATGATAAATGTGTGCGTAAACGCTAGCGCGTGAAACACAACAGGTATTATCGTTGTGTGATACAAAGTAACTCGTTTCTACACTCACACTCTTGAAAAAATTAATAGTAGCCGTCTAAGTTAAGAAGCAAAAATTGGCGTCTGTTATTAATGGCGCTGTGGCGCAATGCGTATGATACTTAACTGACGAGTAAGAGGTCCCAAGTTCGATTCCAATTATCTGTTATTTTCTTTTTGTTTTACTCATGTTTTTTTTGAATAGTAATGTTATGGTTATTCTCGTAATAATTAAAATATTCGAAATATATTTTTGTAATTTTATACATATAAACTATGTATATTTACGAAATTAATTAACGAAATTTTTGTATATAACTTGTAATATAAATAATTTTATAATATATATATATATCATTTACGTAATATAACAATACGTTATTATTAATAGTTGACAATCCTTTCATTGTCAACTTTTTTTTTTTATTTTCGCAAACATTCACTTATGAAATTATTATAGTTATTTAAATTAGCATCAAACACTTACACTTAATCTTTGGAAAGTAATTTTGATGATATGGGTAGGTAATCAGCAATAATGTTCACAATAATCAAGTAGCTGTGGGTATCAATACAAACAGAATTAAAACCGAGCGTGCCATCCCACAATAATTCACCTATTCAAATAATATGTCTCCAGCTCAACTCGCAAACAAAATAAAACTCGTTTACTACTCGATATACACACACACACATATTTGTATATGTGTTTGCTACGAATTAGATAAAAAAATTCGCTTCGTTCATTAGATGGAAAATTAGCACTGATTATCAAGTGCTTGCTTGCCGTTAAAGGTGTATCGAGTTCGATCCTAGCCATTGACAAAACATTATTTTCTATTTTATTGTAGTATAATGATAACGAAGTTTATTAAAGCTAAAACTTAGAATATTTGCTTTAAAAACGAAGTGTATGAATATTATCATCTACCCACTTTATTAGTTATTTACTAAGAAATGAGTCGGATAATAAGTTAACCTGGCATAACGCTTTTGCCTATCACGATCGTGTGTTCTACAACTTACTCCGAGACAAAAAATAATTAATCGTTGTGGAAAGTGATACTTTTTACAAGTAATAATTAACATGTCTCATTTGTCTACACTTTTGAGGGCTGAGATAGTAGTATTATATAAACAAAATGTATCCATAAGTGAAATTTCGAGGAGACTAATGCTACCGGTAAGTAACAAATCCAAACTTAACATAATGCGAAATAATTTAACATTGTTGATATTTGTTAGGTTTTAACGTAATTTTGTGATTGTTTACAGAGGAAAACTGTGCAGTTTTGGGTGCATAGATATACAGCTGAAGGGACAATCGATGCCAAACGTCCGGGTCCAAAAGCAATTGCATATACGGATGCCAACCCACTGCATCGAAATATTGTTGCTACGTATAGCGCTGACGGCTTTGCTACAACAAGAAACACTGCGATTATGCACGACGTGTCTATGACAATTGTTCGACGCCACTTACGAGCAGCAAAAATTAAATGTCACAAGCCTGCGAAAAAAATTTTACTGACGGCGTTGCATAAGGAAGAAAGGATGCGGTTTGCAAGAAAATTTATAGATTTTGATTGGTGCAATAACATAGTTATATTTAGTGATGAAAAGTGTTTTAAGTCAGATAAGGATGGGCGTAAAATATTATGGAGAAAAGATGGAGAACGTTACCATCAGAAAAATATTCTCCCATGCAGGTCTAGTGGTCGCATTACGTTAGGTTATTGGGGCTGGATGTCATCGATGGGTCCCGGTGAGTTAGTGGAGGTAGGGGGTCGCAATACCAGTCAAGGTTACTTGGACATCTTGCAAAATGTTATGTTGCCTACCGTGCGCGTGGCATACCCGGACGAGCATATTTACTTCGTGCACGATAACTGCTCGGTGCACCGCGCACGAATGGTGCAAGACTGGTTAAGTGTCCAAGAAAACTTGACTGTTATTGAATGGCCCTCTAAAAGTCCCGATTTGAACCCCATAGAAAATCTATGGGGTCACATGGTGCTCAACTGGGATTCATCTGATGTGAGATCTAAACGTAATTTAGATAATTTAGTGTCATCCATGTGGGAATCGTTTCGCGGCACTGACCTGTGTGAAATTTTGGTGGCTAGCATGAGAACGAGGTTACAAGAAGTAATCGACAATGAAGGTGCACCAATTAGATATTAATTTTGATTTAAATTGAATCCAATTATAAATATTTTTAAAAAGCTGTATTACTGTATGCTGTTTTTGTTGTTGTTGTTTTTATCATGTTATTGTTATTGAAATCAAGAGTTACGATACCTATCATAGTTCATTTTTTAAAACATGTTGATTGATATGTTATAAGTAAAAAAAAAAGACTAAGAAGTAAGCTGTAGGTAATTATACTGTTGTTGTTATTATGTGACATGATGTTATTGTTATTGAGATCAAGAGTTGCGATATCTATCATAATTCATTCTTGATAACATGTTGATTTATGTCACTAATAAAAAACTTAAAAAAGTGACGTCCATCCTTGTCTGACTTAGAATATTTTCACTTTATATATTGTATTAAAGATAATCATGAACAGATTCGTTAATTGTGACCATTCCGTTTAATGTATGTAATTAATAAGTTGTAATAAACATAGTTGGATCGTTATCGCAGTTTTCTTTGTCACAATATTTTCAAAATATTTTAATTATTATGAGAGTAACTATAACATTACTATTAAAAAAAAAACAGGGGTAAATCAAAAAGAAAATAAAAACAAGCAAACTTTTTGTTACATCAGACGATTGGAATCGAACTTGGGACCTCTTACTCGTCAGTTAAGTATCATACGCATTGCGCCACAGCGCCATCGTCAACTATTAATAATAACGTATTGTTATATTACGTAAATGATATATATATATATATTATAAAATTATTTATATTACAAGTTATATACAAAAATTTCGTTAATTAATTTCGTAAATATACATAGTTTATATGTATAAAATTACAAAAATATATTTCGAATATTTTAATTATTACGAGAATAACCATAACATTACTATTCAAAAAAAACATGAGTAAAACAAAAAGAAAATAACAGATAATTGGAATCGAACTTGGGACCTCTTACTCGTCAGTTAAGTATCATACGCGTTGCGCCACAGCGCCATTAATAACAGACGCCAATTTTTGCTTCTTAACTTAGACGGCTACTATTTTTTTTTTCAAGAGTGTGAGTGTAGAAACGAGTTACTTTGTATCACACAACGATAATACCTGTTGTGTTTCACGCGCTAGCGTTTACGCACACATTTATCATGTTAGTGTGCCCTGCTACGCTATTAAAGTCACCGTGTGTACATTCCCATGTTTTCTAAAAATGTTTCCATACCTAACAACAATGAAGGCCGTTATGAACTATTCTAATACCTACCTATTCTCCACCATTTAATAAGTCCAAGACATCAAAGTCTAAGATTCAAAGATTCAAAATATTTTATTTTAAATAAACCATTTACAGGCACTTTTGAAATGTCAAGAAGTCATTCAGTCAGAAAAATGATGCTAATTGTACATTCCAAAGCGTAGATCTCTATGGAAAAGAATGTGCAAGAAACTTCACGGATGCTCTTTTCTTTTAGTGTTTCAGTGTGTCTGGCTGATAACGCCAAAGTTGGCATTTTAATGCAAATACCGTGATTGAAATACCATGAGCTCTTAAATTATCAGGGGCAAGGATAGGTACCCTATTTTATCTCAGCAAACCATTTCATTGTACGGCTCGTAAGTACTTACTGACTGTTGTTTATATCAAGTCTGTCTCGGCACTATTAGGACAATCTACTTTTCAGTCTAAGTCTTACGACACATGACTCGGTCTAGTCTCAAAACGTAACTTAATGATCCATAGATTTAGTTACTTATTGGAGTATAAATAAAATCATAAATTAAATATTTAAGACGATTCAAATATGAAATGTTTTACTTACCAAAGAAACAGCAACAGAACACGATCGTATACAGCGTAATGAATATGGCTCGAACATCGGTTCTGTCGAATATGTACTCGTCATCGCTGAGCGAGTATATTGTCTGGTTCACTCTCGACACATTGACAGCGGCTGCGTCGACACCAACCGCCTCCGACTTGTTAACAGACCCCCATACATTGTTCTGCTTAAAATCTTTGGTTACGAATAACTTGATACCGTACATATTTTCGGTTGACGTATCGATCATGGCTCATTCTTCACTGCACACGTTTTGTTAGTCATCTTCTGAAACAAGAACAAAATTTTGAAATTAGAATTATTTGAGACGATAAAGGAAAAGTAAATACACAGCACCTATATTGATAACAAACATGAGAAGTTGAACAAGAATTTATACAGCATCGTATATAAACAACCGTATCCTAGTATTTACGGTAATTATCCCACACGAACGTTATTTTTGTTGTGGTTTTTCCGACATAAATTTTCTTTGGCGTGTTTCTTTAACACATAAGAAGATACTTGGATGTATATCTACTACCAAGAAAAACATGAAATTAATATAAATTCATTCTTCTACAGCTTGTGATAACCCTTATGGAATACATTTTATATAACAAAGGTTTTGTCGTTTCTTCATCAAATACAATAAAGTGGAACAGAACTGAAATCTTGTTGCGTCAATTTTGTACCGTCATTTGTTCGCGGAACAGACTATCTGTCCGGATTATGGTTGCACGGGTACAGCGGCTGATAGGATTGCATCAGAAACCGTGTGTATGTAACAAATAGTGGATGAACTTACGGCACAAGGGTTAGTTCCACAGTAGGTACAACATTACTTCTGAAACTTTACGATCACGACGGTACAACGGACTACGTTTTCATAAATTCTGTACCCGGATATAGAAGGGTTAAGTTGTAATGATTGTACCCTATGTATCACATATTCAGATTGCATAAAGGTTTTCGAGTTATATCAGACCCGACTTTTTTTGTGTTTTGAAACAATTTGAATAAAATAATTCCCCTATATCAAAAGTTGCTTCAGTTACCTTTTGCATTCCAGCGTCGTGGGAAATCTTTCGAGCAATCCTGTAGCTCTGGTATTTATCGGCTCTATTGGACCTCGGCCCGATATTCCACTCATGACGAATATGTGCAGGCATCGTGACAATCTTTATTATATTATATCTAGCCTGTTGCAAACTGTTGGGCAAAGGCCTCCCCTCTGTTCCTTCCGTTGTTCCCTGCAAGAAGTGGTTCAGTACGATTTCAGGGCATCATTTACCGGCTTACCGGATTTACCGGCCAACCGCTCGATCGGCATGCAGACATGTCCAGCTCAGTCTTATTTAAGCCGGGCAGCCTTTTGAACCACATCAATTAGACAACTTTTATAGATCTACTTTTTTTGTTGCGATTTTATTGGTAGGTACCATTTTTCATACTATTGTTGTATTTTCTGCTATTTTTTCAATCATTGCTTAGACTTAACTTTTTTCTTTGTTTCTTGTCCTAATAGATTTTCATTTTGTTGTGAAAGTTAAATAAATTCCAGGATTTCTAAGAATTTTACCTAAAACGAAAACGGTCGAATCGAAAGGCCGTTGCTATTTGAGCAAAGTAATAAATAACAAGCTTACAAAAAGAAACACTTCATTACAAACGTCTGGGTTTCATCAGATTCTGTTTTGAATACTTAACTACAGCTCGTTTTAATATTTCCTTTCGCAAATAAAATACAACTTTCCGGTATTCCGTAAGGTAATAAAATATTTTAAACATGTTTATGATACAGTTCGTTCGGCACAACGACCTTATGCAAATGATTATTTAGAAGGTGGCGTGAATCAGAGAAGTTTTACGGAATGTGTTTAGGTATCTACAAGTACGAATATGTATTTCGCCAGGATCCGTCGTAACGAATAAATGGATAAATCGAAATCTGAATTGAAACCACATTACGTTTACCCCGGAAAGTCACACAACGAAGTTTCACAAATTTCAGTTGAAAAATTACCATTTCGTTTTCTTACTACGCTACGAAAATGGCATTATCAATAAAAGTGCCCTACAAAAATATAACAGCAATTTTTTATACTACGTGTTTTTTATTATCCTTTTGAGATTTATCAGGGATTTTCTCATATTTTGGTTTTATATCTATGACAATCTTGACACTAATCTCGGTTTTACGATCGAAACGATTTTATATCAATTGGATATTTTGTTCTCGCTACCACCCCCAAAGAAATCAGCTAACAGGAACACCTGTGCGTTAACATATTTTATTTACGAGTTGAAATTGTGAGATGAATGGATAGTATATACCTAAATAAAATATTCCTTATATTTATGAAAATATTCATTGGGGCTTTGAGGACCAGACACCTGTTATACCTGTTACTCCAATAAAATATTTCGATCCGCACACACTACATTTTATGTAGCCAAGACTTATTGCCTAAAAAGGAAGAATTATTTATTTCCTGATTAAAGGCAACAGGCAAACGGTCATCATAATCCGCTCCGCTGCCCAATCCCCCTGAAGATGGACAAACCCAGGAAATTGAACTTGATAGCATTAAGTTGAAGAAAATACGAGGTCAGAAATAAAACGGAAAGCTTGAGAAAATAAGGAAAGCTGTTTTATTTGTAACTTTGTTAGACTTCTATCTGTAATCCATCAATGGTACTTGAGTGATTTTTGGATTCACGGATTTATTTAGGTAACCCAGTCACTTTTAACATTTATATTGATTTACACTTTTCCATAATCACGGTAAACGAATGTTCCCAAATAACTCCTCTAAATTTTTAACTTGTTGTATACTTTTTGAATATTTCACGCTGCTAGTTGCCAACCAGAAAAAAATATACGGGACGAACAAAACGAATGGACAGTTCAAAATATATTCTCCCGCGAATCTAACATAATACATGTTGCATAAATTCCTGAACCCATTTTTAGTTTAATAGCTTTTTCTGTTATTGTTATAAACGTTTATTATATACAGATTACCATCATAGTTAAAATTAGAGATTTCCTGAATCATTGTGACCTTGATTCAGTTCATTTGATTCAGTTTTACAAATTCTCTGTGACTTTTTAGAAGCTTGACAGATGTTACACCTTCAAAAGTTCATAAAGAATTATATTACCTTGTTACCTAACAATAGAAGAAAGACTTAAGACGTTTCTAAAGATAAGCGTCTCAAGTCAGAAGCGTTTCTGTTCATTTATTTTACGATTTATTAGAACGTATAAAAAGCTGTCAAATACGCGAGTAAAACTGCTGGTAGATTGAATTGATCGCAGTCGACACGTACGGTTCCGCACAACTGAGAAATATAAATGAGGTGAGGACATTTTTAGGTAGCTAACGAAATGATAATACTAAAAGGGATCTCGGGGCCCGATCTTGCCGAAAACTAAAACCTATATACATTTCTCCTACACTCGTCTGTTAAAATGTGATACGTATGTATATTACGCTTTTAGCATATCATAAACTACTAGAACATACTGTTGTTGCTACCTGCGTCTATAATATCAGACTCTGCTCTTATGAGCCATTTCGGTATTACATTTTTAGTACTGAACCCTAGTAAATAAATGTAGGGGAAACAACTTTACAACGTCGTGAAAATCTGCCCAGATATCAGGAATCTAATCTAAGGATACTGTATTATACTAAGCCCATGATTTCTTCTGAGGGTCTCCCGGCTACTAGAAATCTTTATAATGATAGGTACTTACGTCTCTCTGGGGCATCATACCCTATTCTTGAAGTTTATTTGAATACCTTTAGGGCAGGTTTCATACCTTTAGGGCAGTTGAAGAGGTTCCGTTAACAATCAATACCAATTACCAATATTGTATTGTGTTGAAAGTTTTAGGGGACTTTTGTAAATAATACTTACAAACCTACCTATTGGCTATTTGAAGGGATATTTTCTTTTGTTTTTACTTTGGTGAAAACCGGACCTTATTCTCCTATTTCAAACACATTCCTAGGGGAATATTATATCTTATTATTGTATTACCTTCCGTAAAGTAAATATTTGTTTTGAAAAATAGGTAGAATTTTTATTTCACATTCCGCATTCCCGTACCATGTTAAACTAATTTAAAACAGATTCGACTAAAGTTGTATTTTATATTTTATCATCCGAAACATTTTCGTTTTCAATGTTCTCACTTTGTTGTAAAAACAAGAAAAGATTTGTTCTTTATTTGAAACCGTAGCTAAGTAAAATTAGGTTTAGACTGTGTAGGTGGAGCAATTTCAGTACTAAAATAATTTCTTTCTAATATTTCACCTCGAATAAATATAATTTAATCAAATTATCACATTACAAAATCTAGGTTTTTTTACGAACTGGTGTAGTCAACCCAATATAAAATTACAAAAACTAAACTCAGTCTGGGCCATAAGGAATTTTGATTAGTTTTGCTCCCTTTCTTCTTTATTAATAAAACAACAAGGCAGGCACTATTTCAAACTTAATAAAATGGTTGTGTGAATTAAATGGCTATAGGTACGTGACCTACCAAAGCTGCAGGCGTAACATTTTTACTATCCATCTAAAGTCCATTAAAGGACTACAAAATTTCATTAAATGAAGATTACCTACCTAAATTCTCCACGGGTAGTGTGAAAGCGAAACCCGGGGCACCGGGATGAAGGTAAAGAAGGAACAGGAGTGAGTTTTTTGTTAGTAAAAGTCTGACACTATCTCACGCTCCGCCCAAGAACGAGTTTTGTCATTAGATGACTTTCCAACCTAAAAAACAAACCTACCTAAATTCTATTTCTATTTTTATACATTATCAACATCTAATTTTAACATCTGCTTTGCCTTTTTATAACTACTTAAACTTTAGTTTTTTTCTGAGGTGGTAATTCATCATATTTATTTATTTATTTAAACTTCATGTACAGTAGTGGTACATAGGCGGACTTAATGCAACAAGGCATTCTCTACCAATCAACCTTTGGGTTAAAAAGAAAATAATGTGGTAGGTTTGCACAATAAATAAATAACAGATATTTCAAACAGAACAAATAAAATAAAAAATAAGTTATTTATAATAATAAAATACATATATATGCTAAAATTCTTCCACTCTCGCTGAAGTCCATTTGTGTTCCTTCAGTCACCCTTTGCGTTCCAAGGCATTCTTTCGAACATTACCGCAGACTTCGGGTCGGTTTCCAGCGTAATCGGATGCGACTTGCTTTACATAGAGCGACAGCTTATCTGACCCCTACAACCCGGTTACTCGATAACACGATACCCTTTGCAAAGCCTTATCAGATTTACGGTAAACAGTAAACGTATTACGAGAAAATTTAGTTCCGTGTTGGTTTAGGAACTGAAGCGTCAGCAGATAAAATAATGGCTGACCTAAAGCTTCGGGTCAGAATGGGCGATCGTCAATTCGGACATCACACTTAAGACTCACTAAACAACAACAAGGAAAGATACTGGTAGATAATAATTGCTAACATAAACTAGACTCATCTAAACAAACACCACATGGGAATGATCCTAAATAACACTGAATCTGAAAAAAAAACCGTTTTTCCGTATAACTTTCCCACATTAACAGTTAAGGGTCGGTTTATCCAAGTGTTTTCATTATCATCTTCCTGCCCTTGTCCAATATTACTTTTGGTTGGTACAACACGTTTTTTTCTTTCATTCTATCGTATCAGCAGATACGCTATCACGGATTCCTTTTTCTTTTATATCACTCCTCACATAAATCCATCTTTTAGTTCTCTTAGTGTTAATTTTTTATTTATAAACTCACGCATGACCACTATCTCACCTGACATAAAGTGACGAAGTGGTTGACAATAGAGCATCCTTGCCTAGAAGTAACCTATTCACTTTTGACTTAAAGATACCCAGGTTGTAGCCATGGAAACACAAAACAGAAAAATTGTGTTTTTTATTAAGAGAATTCTTTTTCCTGGAAAATACACGGTTCTTGTGTAATATGTCTATTTCAAAAACGAAACGGAAAAAACCTAGTAGGCACCCATTATCTCATCATCATCAACATTAATATATCATACACAGAAATCCCCCAGTATCGCCATAACGATTGGTCTTGTGCGCCACTGGATAAAAAGTTTTTATATTTATTCGAACGCATTAATCTCAGAAAGAACTGGTTTAAATTGAAAAATTCTATAATTCTTGGCTATATAACATCACGACCCAAGGGAGCCAAGTAGTAACCAAAGACACGGGTGAAACTGCGAGAGACACGGACAGTTAGTGAAGAGACAAAGTACATTCGACTCATTTTAATTCGACCCAACGATAATTCGAACCTCTCTATAATTCAAAGTTATCACAAGTTCCCTAGAAAATCTCTTTATAATTCGAACTAAATCAATACATTTTTATGCACTTGGTAATTCGAACGAAAATATCATCGCTATGTAACAAACGACGGTTTAATTCGAAGTCATCGGCGTCAAACACTCGACAATTCAAAGTTGCAGAGAGAAAGATTTCAGAACTTGCAGAGGTATGCAAGTACATTTTGAGACAATTTCAGACAGTTGTTTTTGTAATGATTACTTTGAGACACACTTCCGCACGAACTGGTTTGTTTTTACTGTTACTCTTTCACAAATACTCTTTCAAAAAAGTAAAACTATTTGATATTTCAAACACTCGATAATTCGTAATATTTTAAGAGTCTATCGAGTTTCAAATTAATGAGAGTCGACTGTACTTAAGTTATAAACATTAATCTCAATAAATAGAGATTAGATCACACAAATTCTTTCAATATTACAAAACCACATTATTTCTGAGTAAAATAACATATTCTATTCTTATAGAAAAGAACACTATTCCCGTGGGGATATTCATGCGTATAAAACACGCCTGATCTGCAATTTTCTTGCTCACCATCGTAACTTCTCGTTTCTCGATCGAAAAGCGTACTTAGATGTATTCTGCCAGTAAGCATCGCATCTACATTGCTCAGGACATGCTTTTTCTTTTTCTTTGAGTATTTGTCAATTTTTAGAGTTCTGCTCCTCATAAGGAAAAAGCAGAACCCTAATAGAATCACTTTGTGGTCTGTCGGTCTGTCAGTCTGTCTGTCTCTCTGTCAAGGTCCTTTATCTCGGAAACGTTTGGAGGTATCATATTGAAATTAATACCATATACTCCCAGGTCTGCGGTCCCTTGACGTTGTGAAAAAGTTCGAAGTTAACGAATAAAAAAGATACGGCTATTTATGTCGCAAAAAAGTATATTTCGATACTCTCAAAGGAATCAAAATTCATAGGGTACTTCCCGTTGACCCAGAACCCTGAATTTTAGCATAAAACAAGGTCTTATAGCACAGTTATAGGAATAAATCTAAAAACAGTAAATTTGTTGTTACCTACGTCAAAAAAAACCTTTTTAGCAATTCGGAAAAATCTTCGGGACTCCATTCGGGAATTGTAGTCTGTACGGAACCATCAGTGCGCGAGTTCGACTCGCACTTACCCAATTTTTCTTCCGTATTTGTCACCATGAAGAAGAGCTTTCTGGTGGTTACTTAACGACCACAATAGGTTTTGTTAATTTATTTATTAAAACTTTATGCACTGGTAATAAACACTGTACAAAGGCGGACTTAATGCCTTAGGCATTAATTAGGTTAATGTTAAGATATAAATGAAACATAATTATCCTCTGGTTTGTTATCTGAGGCCTTATTACCATCTAAACAAAACCTAAATATTGTAAAGATAAAGTATATAAGGACACGTAATTAAGTGCATTTCTATTTTATAATGGTTGAAAAGTTTCATTCTGTAGCGATGCCTTTCATACAAGTCAGCAGATAAAAAGATGAGTGCTGAAAATAGCGGCAACATGGCGACATCATTAAGCTGCTGTAACCACGGAAACTAACTAACACCGAGTTTTATTACGAACGACGCAGCAGGTACTATCGATACTTTATAAAGCTCTGATATTTTCCTTCTAATTATAAAACTTAACTTGAACCTACACCACAGTTTGTTTAATTATTATAGGCATTTCTCTATTAAAGAAAATGTTATTAACACGCAAACCAAACTGCCCAAAAAATAGCTGTCGTAAAACAAAAGTCAATATATTTTGGTGTTAACACAAATTGCAATCATCAATCCATATTGCGAAATAATTAAACACGCTTGCAACGAAATTGAAAAGTATACTGGTCAGTGAATATTTAAGGGACCACATTCGATTGATTGGGTTTTTTATTGCGGTTCGAAACATGTCCGAAATACGTAACAACCTGCTTGTATGTAGTACTGTAGTCCTACTTTATTGTGGAAGAAAATAGATGTCTTTAGGACTCAGACAGCTACCCTTGTCTGGTTAGGATATTGGTATTACCCATATAAATATTACTCAGCTGTAAAAGATTTCTATTCACGAAATGTAAATAACTTGATTGGTTCATACTGTGTATAAATTTTACGTAGGTACTAACCACAAAATTGTTATTGGAAAAAAAATTGATGAAAAGCGTTTTAGTTTAGTATCGGAATGTGTACGTTCTCGGTATTTGTGTATCTTCTATTGGTAAGTTCGTACCTACTTCGGTGGTTCAACGCACACTCGACCGGTTTTTATCACAAGAGTGGCACTCGACGTACAACACATACATATGTATGTGAATGTGGCAGAAGCTTCAGGTTCGTCTCCACTCCACTACACTAAACACTTGGCTTGAGTGGTATCTATTCACTGACAGCGACACGCTCGCTGCTTTTTCTGGCAGTATTTAATCAAGATTTCTTGTCATTATTTAGCAAAAACGATCATGTTTTTGGTATAAGTATAGCTACTTTTACACGAGTATAGAAATGATGTAAACTTAATGCTTACAAGTAGGCTTATTGTCTCACATCGACGTCAACAGACTTGCTCTGTGAAATATTCATAGACAGTTGATGTTCTTCAAAGTTTTTGCAAGAAAAGCAGTAAAAATAAAACTACTGCAATAAAAAGCTGCTAGAGTGAAAATCATGCATAGCCAAGCTATAATTTCGTACTTTATAAGTCAAAGATAATTCAAAGTTAATGAACGGAAATATTGCTATCTCCAAAACATAGTCGTGTGGAAGTAAGCTCGTCGCATAACTTTGTTACAATTTTAGGGTTCCGAACGCCTGAATAAACAACGGAACCCATATGGAATCACTCGTGTGGTTGTCTGTCGGTCCGTGTGTATCAGTAAAATTGCGTATCTACTGGACCGATTTATTTGAAATTTGGTACACACAAGAATATATTTGATGCAAACTAATGTTAAACTAATGGATACATTATATTCACTTTCATTTCTATAAACGTATTAAATTTATAGATTATAGGTACCAAAAATCTATGATTATGAAAAACACGTTATAAGAATATGATTCATTGGGAACCCTTTGCGCGAAAGTGAGACTCTCGCTTGGTCAGTTTTGTAACTACAAAGAGTATCTATCTGGGGAAGTTAAACATAGTAAGTTCACTGAATAAATAATCAAATTGAAGCTCTTAAAGGTGTTTCTCATTCTGAATAAATATAAACTTATGCTAAAACCTCATACGGAGTAGAATTGGAATTGTTGGCTTACTTTTAAACGTTCATTTCGTAAATATACTCGTACCTATTGTTTTTTTTTTTTATTTAATCTTCATGCAACAAAGGTATTCTCTACTAGTCAACCTGGAGTAGTGGAGAGACAAAATAGCAGGTGCATAAAATAAAGAAAATATTATACACATAATAAGAATAATAATATTCCACAACTGTCACACAACGCCGTCTAGTCCCAAGCTAAGCAGAGCTTGTGTTATGGGTACTAGACAACTGATAAACATACTTATATATTTCTAAATACATACATATTATAGATAAATTACACCCAGACACAGAACAAATGATCGTGCTCATCACACAAACATTTGTCCTGGGTGGGATAAGCTAAGCAGAGCTTGTGTTATGGGTACTAGACAACTGATAAACATACTTACATATTTATTTAATAAAATATAACACACAACATATACAATTATATATGAAACACACAACATATACAAAGAAAGATGAGACTACAGATAAATACGTGTTAATCTTGAACATACCTATATTAAATAATTTGATTGTTTCCACAATTTTAGGAAACAAATTCTCGGCACAATAGTAATTTTAAGTTATTTAAGAAGATTATCTTTCTTTCTTCTCGATTATCTATATTTCTGTAATTTTTCAGTTTATTCGTTGCAAACAGAAATACTATCATATTCTCTTTATAATCTATATATCGACGGTTGTAAGGCTAATTGATCTAAACGACATTTTTTTCAATATTGAGTTATATACATATTCGGAATCAGCAATTTTTTCTCCGTCGTTTGAGTCAGGTTTAATTTTTTTTTTTTATGTCGCTTAGATCAAAACCGTCGATATATAAAAGGAGAAACTGACTGACTGACATATCAACGCACAGCCGAAACTACTGGAACTAGGAGCGTGAAATTTTGCACAATGTTTCCTTTTATGACGTAGGCGAGCACTAAGAGAGGATTATCCAAAATTTACCCTCTAATGGAACGAAATGGAGGTTCAAAGTTTGTAGAAACCTACTTTTACGCGGGCGAAGCCGCTGGTAGAAGCTAGTCTATATATATGTATTTGTCGTCTGTTTGTATGGAGAAAACTACCTTCACGAGGGCGAAACCGCTTGCAGCGGCTAGTATTTGTATAGAAGGTTAGTTGACGTATTTATTTATTTAGCCCGGCTGACGGCAATAGAGAGCTTTGACATAACTCAGGAAATGTTAGTAGGTACAGGCGAAATGTTATGAGAACATACATCAACTTGGGGTAAGGGCTTAACCCAGATTCAGGGAGATGTCAGCAAATCGTAGGGGCCCAGCAGGGTCGAAGCCTACTGGCGCCACGGGTACTGTGAAAGTGAAAACCGGGGCCCGGGGCCCTGGGACAAAGGCAAGAAGGAACAGGAGTGATTTAGTCAGTAAAAGTCTAACATTATCTCCCGCTCTGCCCAAGAGCGAGATTTGTCATAAGATGATTTTCCCACCTAAAAGAAACCCCAGATTGAATATGTTGCCCGTAAGACTATCCAAAGAAAGCGGGCCACTACCTAATTTTGCTCGAAGTGTTTTTCAGATGTTCGAACCCTTGTAATTTCAGTCTGAATAGTGAATACATTGAAGAGCCCAAATCTTCTGAAAAACGTATAGTTAAGAGAATTACTAACCACATTTAGTTTCATTTATCTAGGTTTTGCTATAGTTATTAGATTTATCAACACCTAAAATACAACGAATTCGGCCCTCAGTCACTAATTTACGTATAAAAACCATTACTTTACAGGTAGTACAGTACGAATACTAATAATATTTATCTGTTTGGAATACAGGCTAAAAATTACTTGTAAAAGCCCACCAGTCGTCGTTTATACCGCGTACATCGAATATAATAAATTAGTGCGCCTCATTATCAACGATTGCAACACTGCTTACCATCAGGTAGGGTCGCAGTCAAGCACTAGATTATATTATTTTAAAAAAATTAAAAACTTTGTATACAGGGCTATTTCATCTAAGGTAGGTAATTCTTGAAATTGTAGAATGCTAAAATTTTATTCTGTATGAAGGCTTTCACATAAATAAATACTTTAAAAAAAATTACCCTCCTACCCTATGGAAAGGAAAATGTAATAGTTCATTTACATTTTTTTATCACAGTTTTCTTTCACAGTTTCAAGTCGATGGTTTCAAGGAACCGCAGACTTGAGTAAATGGTACAGACAGACATACAGTCGGACAACAAAGTGATTTTTCCTTTTAAGGTACGGAAGCCTAAAAACTGAACCCTTTTAGGATCACTTTGTCGTCCGTGTGTCTGTCTGTCTGTCAAGAGTTTTTATCTCGGGAACGCGTGGAGATGTTGAGTTGAAATTAAAACCATAATATACTCAGGTCTGCAGTCCCTTGAAGCTGTGAAAAAATCGAATTTCTAAGTTAACGAAAACAAAGATACAGCAGTTTAAGTCGCAAAAAAGTAAAGTGGTTCAAAATCAAATGATAGACATGAAATTCCACCAATACCAAGACTCACAAGCGCAAAATGCTTTCAGTGTTAAAAAATGGCCAGATCTCGAGTCAAGCCCCTTGTCTCTAGGCCTAACTCTACAAACCCTCTTGAAACAACCCTAGGCTATTTTTGTTGCATATACGTATGTGTATTGGAAAACCCGTTGGCCTAGGATGCAACTGGGCATCTGAAGGAACAATAGGTGTATCTTTAGTCAGTAAAAGTTTGACACGCCTTCGCGCTCCGCCCTAGAGCGAGAGAAGTCTTTAGATGATTTCCAATCTCAAAAAAAAAGTAGGACAGACTGTTGAGTTCGCGTTGTGTACCTACAATAAGTTGATTCAACAATAACAATTTCTGAAATTTATCGCTAACGAGATTAATAACTTTCATAATTGGTTACATGTAGCTATTTCGCGAAGATCTCGTTTACTTGTCTTTACATACCGCAACCCTGTGTAGGATAGCCGCACAGTTCCTAGGTATTATTTTACTATTTATCCTATTAGTGCAGAGGCTTGCTTTGTTTGACAACTTAAATTACTCATTTTAATGATCTTTTATTTTTTTGTAGTAATTTTACTCGCATGCCTAAATAAATGTGTACGGTACGTTGTCATAGACTATTCAAAATAAGAACTTCGGCCATTTTTTTTTTGTTGTAAAATCCATCGGAAGAGTCCGTTTATGGAGGGGCCTCTGCGGTCTATGGATTTGAGTTCCGACCACTAAGCGTGGCTAAAAACATGAAACGTCGGAACTAACTGTTATAATTCATTTTCTTAATGGTTAGATTTCGTGTTTAGTATAATTACATAAAAATTCTGTGAAATATCCATCAGTATAAGATTTTATCACAATAAATACCTACATAAATACAATACCTATAAGTAATGACTCGGCATTTTACACCTGAAGAACACCCCAACACCTGTCGGATTGTAGAACTTCATATTGAGTGAGGAACTTAAAGAAAACCATTTACCTTAGGTAAATGGTTTTTGTGTGCTCCAGATGTACCTTTTTTTACATGGGAAATCATCTAATGTCTCCTCCCGTAGAATGAGAGACTTAGACTATTACTGATTAAACCCACCTGTGTTCCTTCAGTTACCTTTTGCCGTCCAGCCCCCCTAGCCAAGTTACAACCGTTTCGTTTCGATTCTCTTTTCGTTGATCGACCCGAGTCGGCCACGCCTCCTATTCCTTTGTTCTGACCACGTGACGGAGCGTTGAGATGACGTCGGAATAAAGGTTGTAATTTGGCTGGGGGGGCTGAGCCACATTAACTCTTTCAAAAAATCCTGCAGTTCTAAGGTTTCAGATATACCTACGAACCCATCATAATTATAAATTCTGTTAGGCTCAAATATAGGAGAAATAGATATTGAGATATCCTCGAAGAACTAATTAGTTGAAACCCTAGTAGGTATTATTAAGGACAAGCATTAGGCCACAAACTATTTTAATATATAAAGAGCTATATTCTGAGAATAAAGTTTGAATACTTGGTGTAATTCTTAATAATAATAACTTTATTTCGGGTGGCATAGACCCATAGAAAGCTTAACCTAGTACAAATTTTATTTTATTTTATTTTATTTGCCATGACTGGCCACACCTATACAAGACGTACAGCAATTGCGTTCAGAATGCCGTTGTTGCTAATCCGTATACGGGCGCCCGCAGGGAAGCTGCTTTTTTGCGCATGATGGCCTGAAAACCCGTTTCGCAAACATTCCAGAGGCGCTGCACCGCCACGGCAGGCCCAACAACATTCTGAACGCATTATTGAACTGAGTGCACAAGGCTCTGTAGGCTCGCTGGGTATGTCTCACCCACATGCCGCTTGATTAGAAGGACTGGCAAAATGATTAATCGTTGTTATTTTATTAATAGCACCAACCAACGACGCCTATATTTAAAATCAAATAAGACGCGTATTCGTCATTATACACTTGGTGTATGCCTGCGTGGAGCTTACATACAAAACTATGGAGATACTTGGGATGAAGTTTTTCACTTTGCACAAATGGGCTTCTCGCTGGTATTAAGCTGGCTAAAAAATAACTTACTCACACTGAATACCGATAAAACTAAATACATGACCTTTTCACTATCAAATACTCCTAACTCTCATAACCCCCTATTGAACATAGCAGCACACTCGTGCAATAATGACTCCTCAAACTCATGCCAATGCCCAAGACTCCAAAAAGTAGACTCCATAAAGTATCTTGGTGTTACCATAGACAAAAACCTAAATTTTAATACACATATTGACCTATTGTCCAAGAGAGTTAGAAAACTTATCTTCATTTTTAAGAATCTACGACGTATTGCCGATGCAAAAGTCCTTAAAACTGTTTACTTCGCACTGTGTCAAAGTATACTGAACTACTGCATAACTGTATGGGGTGGTTCCTCCAAATCTCGTATATTAAAACTCGAGCGAGCGCAAAGAGTAGTTCTCAAGGTGGCACATGCTTTACCTTTCTTTCATCCTACCACTGAACTTTATGATAAATGCAAGGTTCTTACAGTTCGACAACTGTTTGTTATACAGACAATACTTCGGAAACACACCCAACTTAAGTACAACCCAGATTTGAACGCTCATAAAAGAATTAAAACCAATGTATGCGTAACCAAACGGTGTAAAAGGAGTCTCTCGCACCGTAACTTCTGTTTCCTTGGCAGTTATTTGTATAATAAAATAAATTCTACCTTACAAATATACCATCTTACTAAAGCAAAGTGCAAGCAAGTCCTTACCACATATTTACTAAAGCATAACTATGACAGCACCGAAAATTTGCTGAGTGTAATTAGCTAAGTCTTAGAATCAATTATATCGTTTTCCACACCACACCATAACTTTCACCACAAACACAACTACCTCCACACAAAAGCATAACTATCACCACAAATACAACTACATCCACACCACACCATAACTACTACCAAAAATACAACTACCTCCACACCACATAATTACTACCACCACAAACACAACTACATCCACACCACACCATAACTACCAACACAACACAACTACCTTGACACCACACCAAATCTACCATCACAAATAATCACAACTACGTTTTCTTTTGTTGTTTCTCTTTTTATTTAATTTTAGTAGTTTTATTTTTTTCCAAAGGACCTTATAATAAAAAATAAAATAAAAAAAAACAGTCTGTGGGGGGGGCCTGGTAATCTGTGTGACAGGATTTCCTAGTGCAGATGCCAGACTCCCACAAAGGAATACTTGTTATCTACGTATGTAATGTTAGTTTGTAAGGCACCTTTGTGGAAGAGAAATAAATAAATGTTATTATTATTATTATTTGTTTAGTTCTTTATAGTTCTTCCCGTATAAGAGAGATTAATAAACCTTACACACGGGCCGAGGCCAAGTATGTAAGGCGTGATTTAAATGGAAAAGGTGGATGTCAGTGTTGAAGAAGTCAGGAACTTTCTAGTGATACGACAGGTGTTAAGGATAGTGGCTTTTTGGAGCATATACAATGTTTGAGTTGGCATCTGTAGAGTGTTGAGGCTTTGTGCGAGAGATTTTGGTATTATGCCAGTAGACGAAAGAACAATCGGGACAATATGAACTGTTTGAGCTTTCCATTGGGTTTTAATCTCTATGGCGAGATCTTGGTACTTACAAAGCTTTTCGGATATTGTGGTTTGAACATTGTGTGAGTTAGGTATTGCTATGTCTATCAGATATACTGTTTTGTTAGTTTTATCGTGAACAGTAATATCGGGTCTATTGTAGTGAATTGTTTTGTCTGTAATAATAGTCCGATCCCAGTAAATTTTGATGTCCTTACTTTCTAAAATTATTTCTGGGGTATATTTATAATACGGCATCATTTCAGCTACAAGTTTATATTTGTATGCTAAATGTTGGTGTATAATGGCAGCAACTTGGTCATGACGGTGTTTATAATCTGTTTGGACTAGCGATTTACATGCTCCTGTTATATGTTGGATGGTTTCGGAGGCACTGTTGCAGTGTCTGCAGAAATCAGTCGGCTGACTCTGGTCTTTCATGATATATTTTCTGTAGTTACGAGTGGCTACTATTTGATCCTGTATCGCTAGCATAAAACCCTCAGTCTCTGGAAACAATTCGCCTCGTTTGAGCCATTCGTTCGACATCAATTTATCGACGTGTGGCTGGCTCAGGGAGGCTCGGTGTCTTCCATGAAGGGCTTTTTCAGACCATGCTGCAATTTTTTGCTGTGTACTTGTTATGTGTTCATTTATTTGCGTGTTCCTATTTTGGAGATTTAGTGGCGTAAGTTTTTTATCTATGTCCGATATCTGTTTGTGTAGTAATGAATTTTCTGATTTATAATGGAAGTACACTCTGAGTGAATGTATCTGTTTATTGTGTAAATTTTGGATGTCTATCAGTCCCCTTCCTCCTTCTTGGCGAGGCAGTGTAAGTCGTTGTATGCACGATTTTGGATGGTGTTTTCTGTGCTTGGTAAGGAGTATGTGGACAGTACGCTGTAGTTTTTTGATATCAGTCTTTGACCATTTTATAATTCCGAAAGAGTATGTGAGAATAGGTATTGCAAATGTGTTGATGGCTTTTATTGTATTTCTAGAGTTCAGGTTACTTTTTAAAATAAGGTTGAGGCGGTGTGAGAATTTTTTGAGCAGTTCTTGTTTTGATAGTTTTTGTTGTATCTGTCTGGACTGTTTAAAACCTAAATACTTGTAAGTACTCTGTTCATCCATTGGGTCGATTGATTCACCTGATCCTAATGTGTAACTATTATTTTGGATTTTACCTTTTGCGACGGACAAGATTTTGCACTTATCCACTCCGAATGACATACAAATGTCATCAGAAAACCGCTGAGTTGTATCAGCTAGTTGAAAAAGTGCTTCCTTGTCTGCTGCATATAACTTTATGTCATCCATGTACATTAGGTGTGTTAGTTTGTATTGTGTATTATGGTTTGCCAGTATGAATCCCACGTCTGTTTTATCTAGTAAGTGTGACAGTGGATTAAGTGCCATGCAAAACCATAGAGGGCTCAGAGCGTCTCCTTGAAAAATTCCACGTTTAATAGAGATTGGTTCAGTAGCTACTGTCATCGAAGATGAGTGAATTTTAAGAACAGTTTGCCAGTTCTGCATAGACGTTTCTAAGAATTGCTTCAAAGTAGGGTGAATTTTGTATAAATTTAAAACGTATAATAACCAACTGTGCGGAACTGAATCGAAAGCCTTTTTATAATCGATAAACATAGTATGAATGTCTTTCCTACATTTAACAGCGCTGTTCATTGCTATCGCGTCAATGGTTAGTTGTTCTTTACATCCTTGGCTATGCTTACGACATCCCTTTTGCTGTTCTGCTAGAATGTTATTTTTTATCAAATGTTCGTATACCACTTCGCTTACGCAGGCGGTTAATATTTTGTACAAGGTTTGTAGACAAGTAATTGGTCGGTATTTTGCGGGGTTTGTAGTGTCATTTATATCTTTAGGTATCATGTAAGTTACTCCGTGTGTGATGTATATTGGAAGTAAATGTGGTGATTGTATGAATGTATTCAAATGGTTATATAAGAAAGGATGTATGCTAGAGAATTTTTTATACCAGTAGTTATGGATGTTGTCAGTGCCTGGTGACTTCCAGTTGTGTGTACGCTTAATGACTTCTATAAATGTTTCTATAGGTATAAACTCAAATTCCATATCAGGAATTTCTGTACCTGCATCGCTGACCCAGTCTACATGTTCATTATGGTATACTGGATTTTCCCAAATATTGGCCCAAAATTCTCGTAGTGATTCCGGTGAAGGTGTATCTAGACTTTCGTTAGTAGTGTCTCTGTTGTTAGACGTAAGGTTTCTATAAAATAATTTTTCATTATTTTTAAATTTTGTGTTTTGTACTTTGCGATTAGTGCATGTTATATATCTTTTAAGTCTACTGGATGCTGCGCTCAATTTTTGTTTTAAAGTGTCCAAAAAGTGTTCTATTTGTGTATTAGAATTTTCATGTTGAGCGTGTAATTGATATTTTAACTTTATTTGTTCGACTGCTGCCACTAATTTTTGACTTCTGCTACCATTAATAAAATGTGTTAACCTACCTATATTTGCTCTTAAATTTTGGATTCTCTTTTCTAACCTGATTTGCCACTTTGGTTTTCTAAATGTTGTTCTAAATGTACGATGTTCATTTTGTGTTGAGTCCGCTATTTTGGCTCCGTTGCATATAGCTGCCGTCCATGCTGCACAGTAAATTATTGTCTGTAATTTGATAAACCCGGTATCGCCATTAACGTGTTTTGGAAGAATGACGGTATTTATGTACGAAACTATTGCAGAAAACTTTTTAGAGGTCTTTTGCTTGGGAATGTATGGCCTATTAGTGGGGTGTGTATCATTAAAATTTTGTTGAGCTTGTTGAAATGTGGCTTCTATTTCGGTATTATTTTCTGAGATAAAGTTAAGGTTGGCTTGCATAGGCTCATATTGAGCAATATTGATATTATTCAAGAAATTATTATCCTCTTCTGTATTTACTTGTGATTCAAGGACGATGTCTAATTCAGCGCTGTTATTCAAGAATACGTTTGTTGTGAGAGTGTTTGTAGGTGTGTCAGACAAGTTAGCATTTGTACCAAGTAGATCTAACTCGGTCTGCGATTGTGTATTCAAATGATCGCCACTATTTTGTTCAGTATTTTGATCGTTAGTGTTGGGATGCTCTAATTCTATAGCTACCTGATTTTTAATTTCTTCTAACTTTTTAGTATCTATGTATGCATTATTTACAATCGCTCTCACTTGATCAGATAATCTTTGTTCTGTTAAATGTGTTAATTCTGGGTATATATTTATAAATTCTTCACGTAAATGTTTTCTATAAGCTGTTTTATTTGTTTCTAATTGCGTGACAGTATAATATATTCTAATTATTGCTTCATTATGTTCATGTGTCCATCTCATGCGCTGACTGGATTGTGTGTTAGATTGTGTGGAGTGTTGCTGTATCCGAGTGTGAAACATTTGTAGTTCAACCCTGACCTCTTCATAAATCTGGTCAATTGTGTCTTGTGGGAGCAATTTCTTTTGAACTATAGCTCTACGCTGGTCGCCTATTCTTTGTCGGCTAACTTGCATATCTGGGTATTTTTCTAAGAACTTAGTATGAAGTGATGGAAGATATGCATTTTTGTCTGTGTCCATATTAGTAAGATAAAGATAAGTGCGTAGGATGAATTTATTCATCTCAATACTCCATTTCCTACGACTTGTTGCAGTCCTAGCAATGGGTACAGTATCATCGACAGAATTTGTCTCCTGTACAACATTCGCTGACTGTATTGATGATGAAGATGGCGTCGGAGTGACGCGGAAAGATTGTGATGATGACGGGATTGATGAAAAAAGAGATGAAGGAGATAACGATAAGATTTGTGAAGTTTTGTCATCTATCTGAGGCATACTTGCCAGAAGTTGTTTTTTAGTTTTTGATCTAGTATTCATGATATTCCCACGAGTAGCTAGGGACTTAAAAGTCAACCACAGCAGAGCCCTGCGTTCACTGTGGCAAGGGTAAATAAAACTGGAGGTCCCCTATTGTCCAGAGTTTGCACACTAGCGACTAGTGCATTCCCCTAGCCATGCAGCCCTCGGCATGTGCAACCTTGGCTTGGATTGTATCTCTCTTAGTCTGGCCCTTTGCCCTAGACCTGTCTCGACAAGGTAAACTCTGTCGTCACAGGCCCAGGGGTCAGAGCACGCAAGCCCCATCACGACGTCAACGTAGAGATACGACGTTATTATTATTATGAAACTAGTGCGCCTCACCATCAATGATTGCATCACTGCTTACCATCAGGTGGGATCGCAGTGAAGCACTGGTTAATATGTTTTAAAAAAAAAACCTCTATCGACGAAGCGACAGCGTCGTGCCGCCGTGTCGTTGCCGCTTCGTCGACACAATTTAATAGTTTAGTATGTAAGCTGTGATACGCGTCTATGAAGCCACCCGTCTGTGGACAGTAGGCCTAAATGACCGCGCGAATTCCACTCACGTGGCTACTCTATACTTACATAAATAGAACAACTCATGTACCGCTGTGAACATAACATAGTATATATATAGGAAAGCCCTTTACTTTTTAACAGAATATATAACACATTTTGCGGAAACTCTAAAAACTGTCTGTCTTTGTAATGGTTGCCCTCAATAATTTCTGCTCTCTTTGTGAGCACACTGCTTTAATTTTATACCATAGCCCTATAAAATTCCTTTGGGAATTCGGAAAACCATTGTATCTTTTGGGCAATAGAAGATTAATACCCTTAATTAAATGACATGGACGTTGGAAAACGTTCCCCTTTCAAATTGTTCTTCTTCTTAGCGTATCGATGGCAAAACTAGTTAAATTCCTTGCCTGGCCCAGTATTCGGCCACGGATATTTCAAATTGTTTATTTCTTTATTCAACATCAATATTTGCGAAGCAAGAATGTAGCACAAATGTAACGGGAGCCAGACGAAACGCGATCGGGTTAAAATCTTATTTAGGTGAAAATGGGTAGGCCATTTCGGTATATGAAACGCCGTAAACAATAGATTATACCTACAATAAAATAGTCAAAGGTCTAACCCGAGGCCTAGATTATTCTATAATTTTAGATCGTTTGTAAGATACAAATTTAATATTCATGTGCCAGTGATTTTCATTTAGCTATTCTCTTAGGTTGCTTTCGCAGAATTGGTGTAATTTCCTCCAGTAAATTTTGTAAAGGTGTCATAAACAGTTCCACGGGAAATGTGTTTTTATTCTTCAACGTTTCCATTTTAATTTGTGGTGTTTACGCATTCTGTTCCAGAATGTAAATCAGGTATTCAGGGTCAATGACTATTATAAAAAACATTTGTTATGGTGACCCAGCTAAAGGTGCGGAATCGAAAATTAAAATACAATGGATAATCGACCTTTTATGGTAATGGTAGGTTGTCCTGCACGCACAACTTTTTTTGTTATTCATTTTCCACAATGTTTTTAACTTGTTTGAATACTTTTTCAGGTTTGGGAAATCAACCAAGAACCTTAATTCCGCCAAGTCTGTTCCCTCATCGGACCGTGTCCATGCAACTAAGGACTGAAATCCTCTGCCAGAGTCGGTGCTTCCTGACACCTAAGTATAAATTAGGGGTCCTTAAGTCAAGAGAAAATAGGTTTATTCTAGGCATGCGTGCTCTATCGTCGAACACATCATCGCTTACCATCAGGTGAGATAATAGTCAAGCGTGAGTCTATCAATAATAACAAAAAAAAGAAATCTTACAAGGAAAACTTTATAGGCCTATAAAGTTTTTGATGACATCAAAGACAACCAGTTCCTCTTAAAATAGATCTAAGGGAAACTCCCATATACAAAAACTTCGCAGATCAAGCCAAAGTAGACAAGCTTACTAAAACTTTGTCCTTACCCTCAACGAAGTAGATTAGATTAAAAATCTTTGCGTACATCGATGCGAAAAACTTGGGAAGTAGCACAACACTTTAAATGAATAGGAGACTTTTTTAGTTACATTAATTGTAAGTTTTTAGTTAAGGTAAGACAGAAGCGTCAAAGGACTGCGACTTCACTATTCTATAAAAACTGTATATAGTTGCGATGAGAAAGAGTGATTGCGTTAGTCAACAGGAGTTCAGGAGCGACCAACGATTTTAACATGCTCTCCGTGGTGTCCTATCTTTGTATGTAAATTATGGTTGGTTTTGATCTACGGACCGACGGTCGGCAAGCCATGTGAGTGTTGTTTTGCCATGAGCTCTTCCAGGATAAAGTAAAATACTTAAGTATCCATCAGTGATTTTATCATCAAGATGTGTTTACCTCTTGACAACCAATCACTTAAAGTAGTTAAAATGGGAGAATGATATAATGTTACTCTTGCTATATGACAGTTTTTTTGAGTGAAAAAGCCGACACGTTATACGTCAGTCAATTTTCCTCTTATTTACGAAAACAAACAACAATACCATATATCCTCTCTGCGTGAAGGAGCTCTGATTAATTATGAGCCCTTTGAGATTAAGCACGTGCCGCGTTTCATTCACACGAGTGCGTAAATTTTAAAAGGACATTTCAGATTTAACTTGAAGTCACCACCATCGTTTCGAAACCCGGTGCTCTAGGACGAAGGCAACGAAGGAACAGGAGCGGGTTTTTAGTCAATAAAAGTCTAACACTATCTCCCGCCCAAGAGCGGGATTTGTCATTAGATGAATTTCCCACCTTAAAAAAAAAACCTAAAAAAAAACCCACCTTCGTTTAATGTTTATTTATTTATTATATCGACAACCGCATCGAACAAGTTTGAATTAATGTTTAAGTCAGTCATTTTTTAGAATTAACCAAAAAGATTTACTGAAAAATTAATCTATTCATCATGCTATAAATACGTCGTTATTACTGTCGTGTAGCTCATTCCACAAATATTACGCCTCTGGTGGCAACTCAAATTGGATTGAATCCGAGATACTACGAGTACCTTGTTCATTGCGGATGTCGATTTACCTAATTCATTGTACACCTCAAAATGTATATGTAAAGAAGATAAACTTTACCAAAACAGAAGAAATGAAATTGTAAAATTGTTTGAAATAAAAATACACTTAAGTATTTTCAAAAAAATCTATTTCATTTACCTATCTAAGTGCTTAGTACTTACAATAATAAGCTTTATCTAAGTAGATAATGTTAAAATTTTATATTATTTATTAAAATTTTTTGAATTTGACTCGAAAAAAAAATGTTGTGCACACCTGTTTCTATGAACCTCTTTTGTCTAATGCTGTCGTAAATGGAGTATATATAATGTTTTTTTTTTAAGAAATTGGCTAACTTAATAGTAGTTAAGTAATATGTAAAACATTGGTAGTGCATCGCACACATAAACACGCTAGTGACTAGCATAAAACATTACATATGCTAAAAACAACCAAAATCGTTTCAGTAGCCGATTCTACCCACTACTTCATCTATAGGGGCCCAGCAAGGTCGAAGCATACTGGGGTCAAGGGTCTGATTCTAAAAGGAAGACTCGGCCCTGGTACGAAAGGCAACGAATGAACAGGAGTGGGTTTTTAGTCAGTAAAAGTCTGACACTATCTCTCGCTCCGCCCAAGAGCGGTAACTATATCTGATCACTGATAACTGATCTGTTTCATGATGTCTATTCTCAGGGGTGCTAGAAACCCACTGTTTATTTCTCATGGGTGCTCGAGCCTCCGAGCACCCGCAGAGTCGGCGCTCCTGGCCACAAAAACAACGTTACTTAATGGAATTAAAATTTGTTTTTTTGCCTTAGACAAAAAAATTTTTTTTTTCTTAAACGATATCTTCTCGTTCGGGGATTAAATCATAATGATTCCACGTGTACCCTTATTGTAATAAAAGCAAACTTCAAAGCCTTGAGCACAGGCTTAAGGTAGCCAGCCTTTCCGTGTTTTACAGGTTGCATTTTGGAGTGTGCGCGGAAATTGCATGATTTGATTCCGCCATCTTATTTCTACCACCATTTTTTACCCTTACGTTGTTGAAACCTCTACGGTCCGGGCTAAGCGTTTCATCTCATCATTTATACCGCGTACATCGAAGGACTGGAACAATTTGCCTTCTCATACGATTATAATTTGGGTGTCTTCAAGGCTAGAGTGAATAGGCTCTTAATAAACTAGTGCGCCTCACCATCAACGATTGCCTCACTGCTTATCATCAGGTGGGATCGCGGTCAAGCACTAGTTTATATCAAATTTAAAAAAAAGGCAAACAGTTTAGTTAAGCGGGCCCTTCCCAATCCGTCTATTTTCAATGTCAGCATGGTTTAAAAGATAGTTGTTTAATCCAACGCAATGTTTGATAAAGCAGTAAGGTGAAAAAGGAGAAATAACGCCTGAAACGCTCTGTTGAAACTCGGTGATTCCGTCACTCACGAATATCTCACAAAACTTATTCCAGGAAATACATGTCATCATACATCTCGATTGAATTTGTAAGGTTTCTATACTTATATTTTCTTTACTTTTTAGGGTTCCGTATCCCAAAAGGAAAAAACGGAACCCTTATTGGATCACTTTGTTGTCCGTCCGTCTGTCTGTCGGTCAAGAACCTTTATCTCAGAAACGCGTGGAGGCATTGAGTTGAAATTACATCTTGAGTTGTCTGCGAGTTTTTCCCGAGATTTTTTCAAATGATATTCATAATAAGAGGTGCGTAAAAGTGTATAATGAAATTGTGGTCTAAAATTGGTGTAGTTTTGTATCAGCACAACTGGACATTAGCTGAGATTTTTTGTAGTGTTGACGACTTCACCGTAGCTTACCAAAAAG
This sequence comes from Mythimna pallens, assembly GCA_961205895.1. Lineage (NCBI taxonomy): Eukaryota > Metazoa > Arthropoda > Insecta > Lepidoptera > Noctuidae > Mythimna > Mythimna pallens. The sequence goes on along the minus strand of OY540830.1, from coordinate 14,094,963 downwards.
GCGCACTATCGAGTAGAGTATCTAAGAGCGTAGTACCTACTTCGCACTAAATTAATCACACACAAATCGATGAATCGTCATTTAGTGCCAAGAGGCACTAAATGATTCATCGATTTGTCGATTGATCGATTCGATCGATCGATGACATATCGATTGATCGATTAGTGTAGTTTTTAGTAGTTTAGGTATTACAAAAACTAATGAGTTACATACGTGTTCTAATAATAACTGAAGTAACTCTATTTTACATGCTTTTATTTAAATTCACCTGTCCCGATGTTTGTCTCGTCATGCTCATGTACGAGCGCCGTCAGTTGACACTGATCATCTCTTCGCTGCCAGTGGCTTAATTCAATTTTTTAAATAGTTTTTTTATTATTATTATTTATCTACTCGTACATTGTGCTCACATAATAGAAGCGACAAGAAACATGTAACCAAGAATTATGTAACGCATAATAATATGATCTATAAGAGTGTCCATGGAGTTTCACATGCACGTTATTCTCCATAGAGATCTACGCTTTGGAACGTGCAATTTAGCTTCGCTTTATTTTTTGACTGACCGACATTTTGACAAATCAAAAGTGCCTGTAATTGGTTTATTTATATTATTATTAAAATGTTTTTCATTGAAAACTCGTTCAGATGTATTTGGGTAGTGAAAAAAACAAGTAAAGGTAGAGAAAAGAAAGCACAACAGTATCTTTAAATAAAATCTAATAAGTTTTAGGGTTCCGTACCCTAAGGTTAAAAACACGACCCTATTGCTGTCACTCCTCTGTCTATCACCAGGTTCTATCGCATGAACCGTGATACAGACAGACAGACAGATCGTGATATAGACAGTTGAAATTTTCACAAATTATGTGCTTATATTGCTGTTATAACAAATACTAAAAACAGAATAAAATAAATATTTAAGTGGGGCTATACAACAAATGTGTTTTTTTTACTATTTTTTGCTACGGACGGTACGGAAGCCTTCGTGCGTGAGTCCGACTCGCAATTGGCCAGTTTTTATTCTTATGTTAATACTAAACTGTATAATCACATTCCAGTCAAGTAATTTCAATATTAGGTTAAACTATAGGCTTGATGAATTTTTAAGGTCGACCTTCGCCAATTAATTAGATTCATACAGCTAGAAACGAGAAACTTACAGATAAACTATGTTGGACTGCCCATCGGGTTCGTTTAACGAACAACGTAAAATCAGTCCGTTAGACCTTGTTACAATACTTTATATTAGTTGAGACAAGGGTTACCATATTCAGTTACCATTTCAGAGAGATGTTTGTCGAGCGTCTGAGCATTTAGATTCCTTTCTTATTAAAGGCTCCTTCCCAGATGCTAGCTAGGCGATGTGACAATGCATGCATACCTACTCATTGATATTTTATTATTATTTTATTTTCAAGATCCTCAGGTTTCTATGAAATTTCTTTAACACACATTCTACCGTTATTTGGGAACCTGGTGGTGGCGCATTCCGAGGGCCATGAAAACACATAGCCTCGCTTGTGCAGTGCCACTTCCAGTCCCAACTGTTGGGCCACGACCTAGTACCACTCCCTCTGCGCCAGGACCAGCGTATCGTCTGTCTAACAGACCACGCTGACCCCGTCAAGAAGGTCACTGCGAAGCACGTAGGAGTACCCGATGTTCCACAAGCACAATGGGCCGGTACGCGAATGGAGAGCCCACAGGGCGCCCCAGCTTCGCGATGAAGTTCGTAGCAATACATAAATCGACTATATTTTGTGTATGTAGGTACCTACCATTCCGAAAAGACAATGTTTGTCAGTTTTGTCACTGGCAAGTAACAAGAAAATTTAAAGCCACGCGAGACAAACATTTTTAGTTCGTCACTTTAAGAGTTTGTTAATAATTACGTCAAAATTCCTGTTATACAAGACTAAGGTCGTTTCTGGAAGGAAATTATCGCAAAGTTAATGTGACAAACGCGTGTTATCTGCTATATCGGTTGAATGAGTTTGTGATAGCCCATGCTATCACCTAACATAAAACCGAAGAAGAATGTAGCCAGAACACAAAATATGTCTGGTATTAGCCTTAATTAAAATTGCCATTCAACGTGGCAACTCTACCAGTCTCCCGGGCACGTTTTCGAATGACAGCGATTTGAAGGAGTAAGTACTTCGACATCTGCGTGTAATTGGTTTTTGTATATATATTATGTACATAATTAGGTTTAGTATAAATAGTAAGTTAATATTTAAACTTCTTATGTACTTCTCTTCTAGATGATGATGATGTAATACCTACCTATACTAAAATTGTTTTACAAATAAATAATTTAAATTACAATACCAACCTAAAAAATCATGATTACCAGACTTCTTTGGCCAAATTTTTCTGGATTGCTACGTAATCCAAATACTGGCATTTAATGGAAAAGTCTCAGTTCTGTAGACCCGACCTATTTAATCTACTTATGATAGAAAGATAAGCTCCTAGCGATAAGTTACTACGTTCTAGGTTAAACTATTGGGTAAAAGATTTTTGTACAAAAATACTTAGAATCCGATAGCTATATAAAAAAGCTTTTAGTAGTAGGTATAGAGACATTTTCATCATCTAATAACGGTATTGATTTGTTAGTATCCGATCTAAGGTAGGTATTTGAATCACAGCCGAATCCTTTTTTTCCGACTGCGCGACGCAAAGGAGGATAATGTGTTTGTTTATCAGTCTATGTATGTAGGTATGTATGTATGTTTGTTTCTATGTGGCGTTCTAGAGACCAAATGCGTAGGCCGATTTTGATAATTCTTATTACGTCAATCGATTCGTCTTAACCTTGCGAGTATCACTAAAGACATAACAGTAATCAAAATTCACCACAGCGACAAACAGACGCCATATTGTCAAGATGAAAAAAAAAGTCGATGAACTATGTCAAGTGGGGTGTCGTTGAATAGGTATTTTAATATCATCTTTAGGTTCCTTTTATCATTTTTCATTTTAAATAATAGTTACAACTCTAAATCGTTATTATATCCTAAATAACGATTTAGAGTTGTTTAACAAAACAATCATTCTCGCTAATTTTCTTACTTATTGATTTCAGTTTTTATTTCAAGTATAAACGCTATACAAACAAAAAAAAACAGTGAAAAAGCATGAAGAACAAATATTTTTGGTAAAAAAAATAACTTTTATTCATCGCCAAGTCGCTGAGTAAAAAAAGTTTACCACCAAACTCGATAGATGGCGTTGTTCATTTGATGCACGTTTGTGAATCGTGGTGTTACAATTCTCCGCGTCTACTAATTGAATTCTTTGTTATGGATTTAAGTTTTCATACTTTACAACAGATTTTGGCTCACTAAGAGAGAATAATTAACTGACTTTAGTACGTATTGTTTTTTGTTATCATCATTACATTTCTGTCACCAAAACTATTACGATTCACGACTCATAGTTCGGTAGGTAGGGTACATCAGTAGTTAATAAGTTGTTCGCTATAATATCTTAGTATTCGTTATTGTTTTATTTAGGTAGGTAATTTTCTAGTTAGTTTATCTCGGTTTCAATTCATTTTCATTACTTTTTGTAATCTATTTTTCTGTTAGTGTATGTGTCTAGTTACCTATATAGATACGGTGTGAGTTTGTATCTATTTGGAGTATAGGTAGGTATTTTTTTTTTTGGCAATTATGTTGAGTTTTATATTTTATAGTAATTTATATTCATGCGTGATATTTAAAATGACTAAATTACGCTTAGTTGATTTTGTTGATCATGTTGATTTATATTGTACCTACTGAGTTTAAACACAAAACGCAAATATACCTTTTACCTAAATATTTTTTTTGCATTTTCATTTTAATTTTGAATAAGTATACATTTTTTTTTAATTAAATAGATAAGTTTCAATTTAAATATTAAAGAGATGCATGTAGGCGGTCTGAATTTCACAAGCAGTTTAAAAATATCATTTACCAAACAATAAAAAAAAAATTTTTCAAACAAAATATATACGGTTACCCCCGGGTACCCATATTTTGTTTAGGAAACCCGAAAAAAAAACCGGTTTTTAATTTTGATCGATTTTGCATTCGCTAGTAGGTACTACACCGGACACCGTATCTAAGTAAGTATTTGGCGTATAGGCAGGTACTTAATATACTTACATAATAACTCATGGTGTTACGAGCTCGAAAACGTCGTCAGTCAAATCTTTTTCGTAAAAACATATGGTCAAAAACCCAAAAGATGTATATGTTTCTGATGACCCTAACAAAACTGAAGGAATCGTTAAATATTTAACAATCGGTTTAGGATCACGAGTTATGTTACGAAGAAATTTGAATGTTACCCATGGTCTTGTTAACGGAGCAATGGGTGTTATAAGAACAATTGAGTGGCCAGCTCTTCGGAGGGACCAATTGGAACCTGGAGAATTGCCACAAGCTGTTTATATGGAATTTGACGACAAAGCAATTAGTCAGAATTGAACCATCGACGACAGAATTCGATGCACTTCACGGACAGGGTAAAATAGAGCGAAAAATCTTGCCATTGATATTGTGCTGGGGTGTAACTGTACGCAAGCTCCAAGGAACTACTATGGACCGAGCTGTGGTTGACTTAAGTTCACGCATTTTTGCTAAAGGTCAAGCATATGTAGCTTTAAGCCGAGTTAGGTCTCTAGAGGGACTAATCACCAGTAGTTTAGACCACCGCAAGTCACTTAATAATCCCCACGATATTAACTCCCGCAATGAAATGATTAGATTGAGAAATTTACCATCTTATAACGAAGACATACATATGTCCATATTCTGACAAATAAACATTATTGATTGATTGATTGATTTTGAATTTTTAAAAATATGTGAAAAAATTAACTTAAATAAAAACTAAAAAGAAAGAAACAAGCCCAGTAGTTTAGAATTCTGTTAAGCAATACTAAATAACTACACAATTGAAATAGTTTTATAATCGATACACGTATAAAACCTCTCCTACCAAACTCATTAGGTGCGTGATTGCCCAGAAAACCAAACTATCTTTTTATCCATTGCAGTATTACAGAATTTCCTTCAGCGAAGCGACTGTGGGCTAGCGCACGGCGACCAATGGTTTTCCAACAGTGTGAACATTTTGAGATCATTGGAGAAAACTCCGACTCCGATTCCAATATCTATCTTTGATCCATCAGTGTAAATTTTCAGCTCCTTCAAGGTCTAATTCATCGACATTTATTAGTTGTGGTATTTTTGGAAGTGATGTATCTTTGGAGCTTAGTCGTTGGAGATTTCATAGGCTATCGTTTAATACGCGTAGCATCGTCCAATATGCGTATGTATTGATTCTCGACTTTTTTTCTAGTGTACAATAGATTTGCTAAGCCTGAATGCCAGTACGGCCTTCTTCTACATGAGATGTAATGGTGGCAACCCCAGCATCGCCTGCACGGCAGCAGTATATGAAGTTTTCATACTGCTAATGATAGCCACGCAGGCAAGCCACTGCAATTTTTGAAATCCTTTTTGAGCTGTGCTCAGATTGGTCCTGGGACTCTAGACTAGACAGCTATATTTGATAATTGGGCTCATATCTGAGGCGTATAGGCAGTTAATAACATTATGAACTTATGTCTCAGTTTTCATGCGCTACAACCTAGTTTTCTTACAATTATACGTCAAAGAAACTAGAATATGACTGATTACCAGAGGTCAGAATTATATAGAAGTTATTCATGTACTTACTTGCATCTAAATGTTGATATGAATATGGATCTTCCCGGGATTTCTAATGAAAACTCCCGTGTGTCCAACAGTATTACAAATAATAATAGTAAAAACCTCGGAGATAGATAAGAGAAGTAAAACAAAGAATAATTAACTTGCAATTTTTATTAGTATTGTTCATTGAAAAAGATCTCTCTACGACAACTGCGGTAAGGAAATTTATACACTTCCTCGTCTTCGTCATTAATGCAGGAAGAAATTTTTTTCTGCTATATTTGTGAAAGTGTCATAAAAAAATCAGCTCTTTAAAATTAATCTCGGGATTTGAGGCTCCGCCCATTTCGTACAGTGAAAGAATAAAGTGGATATCACTTTATTCTTTCGCTGTATGAAATCGGTGTAAGTACATGTTTAACTCTACCTAATTCCGACCTCTGTTGATCACTGTGTAGAACTTATAAATTTTGTAAGGCGACCATTCTTCTAATGGAAAAACTTAATAATTTAGTTTGCCATTAGGTACTTGGTTCGAAAACAATACCAACCCGTGAAACAGAATTAACGTTTCCACTCAGTAAATAGATTAATCCAATATTGTGTGTGGTTAATCTACCAGTAAATTCCCCTTTTATAACGAGTCAATCCTTTTTAGGGTTCCGTTCCCGAAAGTTAACCAACAGAACCCTATTACTTAGTTTCTGCTGTCCGTCCTTGCATCCATCTGTCAGCGGGCTGTCTGTCATGAACCGTAACATGTGATAAAGTAGTTTTCAGAATGTGTGTTTCTATTTCCGCTTTATTAAATAATTATACAAATCGTACGGAACACTTCATATGACTTGACCAAGCTTTTGGTTTACCTGAAACCATAACATGTTTAGCGGCTAGTAGGAAAGCTGAATTTTTCGGACCATCTGACCTTCAACTTACACAAAATTGTATTAAAGCCTAAAGATGAATGAACGAGGTAACGATACATTTTTAAAGTAATTGGTCCCGTATTAGGTACTTACCAATAATTTACAAAAGAAATTTAAATACCAACAACCCATCCCATCCGATTATAATTTGGGTGTCTTCAAGTCTTTAAGGCTCTTTATAAACGAATAACGATTGCATTACTGCTTACCATCAGGTGGGATCGCAGTCAAGCACTAGTTTATAACAAATTTAAAAAAAAACAATTCGTTTCATGTTAAAAATATCAAGGAAATCTATTGTTTATTTTATTCAGTTTCTTCTTAACATAAATCTATCTACGAAGCGAAGCCCGCGCGTTGGCATGGTAGCGTATAGAAGACTGCACGTTCTGCAGTGCTACAACTCGTTTTGTGATTTTGATTTTTGCCGGGAGCTATTATATAGCAGACAAGCTATGTGGCAGCTTGACTGTTTCGCTGTGTTCGCTTGATGTCCAACTGGTCCTGATTGCTCAGAGACACGATATGCTTCCTTAAAGCTAAACGAGGTCGGAATATACGCCGTACAAACTACATAATGTACCTTTGTACTCCCCAGCTACGTTCTCACCTCTGGAAGAGCCCTCTTGTAAACCGCAGTCAAAATTTTTAGAAATCTACAGCAGTATTAAAAACCGGGCAAGTGCGAGTCGGACTCACGCACTGAGGGTTCCGTGCAAACTTACCTATGAAAACAGTTCAATTTCCGAATCGAGTGTCAAACATTTTAACGAATCACAAAAAGTATTTTAGGTGACGTGACTAATTTACAGTTTTCAGTTTTTTTTTCCTATAGGTACTTATGCTATGAGACTTTGTTTAGTGCCAAATTTCAGGATTCTAGGACAACTGGAAGTACCCTGTGAATTTTGATTCCCTTGAGAGTGTCGAAATATACGTTATTAGCAACATAAACGGCCGTATTTTTTTTTTCCTTAACTTACAAGTTTAATTTTTTACAGCTTTAAGGGACCGCAGACTTGGGTATATGGTTTTAATTTCAACTCGATACCTCCACGCGTTCTTGAGATAAAGGGTCTTGACGGACAGACAGACAGGCGTACGGCCAACAAAGTGATCCTATAAAAGGATAAATCCTTTAATCATAAAGATGAGAAACTAAAAAAGAAAATACCAAGCATATAAAAAATATATATAATTCGGCCTTAATTTTCGATACAAAATAATCACGATTCAATAACCTTTCACAGAAAGGTCTGTGATCGCAAAATGTAATTAAAACTGAGTAAAGATGACATTAAGGACAGTTTAATGGTGGAGGTCAAAAAGGAGTATTGAAAAAAAAATACTTGAAATTTTCAATTAGGTAATGCAATGTCGAATTATAATAAATATTAAGGGAATCTTTGAGCATCTATACTATGATGCCAACAAGGTGACTCACTAGGGATAGGTAAGTAATCATTATCAGTTTGATTTATCCATCTAATCAATAAACAACAAAATTCAAAGTTGAACATGTCATATTTTATTTATTTTAGAGAACACTAAAACGTTTTAATCTCTAAAGAAGTAGTCCAATCTAGTCATCAGCCTAGTACAAATGCGATATTTTGCATAGTAACGGTTTTTGAAGGACAGTTTTTTTCCGTTCAACCGTTGAAGCGTAAAGAAATAAAAATATACACACACAAATTTTCCCCTTATTGGTTTGATTTTAACCCATCTGACTAACGATCAAATCATTATGAACAAAGTAAAGATCCGACATTAAAATGTAACTACAATTTCCTCTGTTCGTGCTCAGCACTAAAATGCCACAGAGAAGATTTTAAAATAATGTGGCAAAAGCTCACAGCTACACACATCTTTTTTTTTTATTTCGCAATCCGTTCATTTTATTTTTAGGTCCTTTGATTTTCTGGCTTTCCATTATTCTGAGAGTGTAATTTATTTGTGTCTAGATGGCTACCGTAGAAGCAAAGAAAAAGGATCGCTTTCGAAATATCTGCCAACATATCTCCATATTTGGAACCCAAGTTGTGATATATTTATAAGCTTGCCTCTTTTATTCATATTTAGCATCGTTCCTTACTAACATAATAATCATTTCGTTTTTTCTGCTTTATTTGCCAAATATTCTACGTTTACCTACACAAAACCTGTCTGCATAGATAAACCGAAGGCAAAGATCCAATAGAATTTTTGCGTTTCTGTTATTAATTATGTCGTCTTATTTTTAATTCTACTGAAATTTTGTCCCGGTTGCGATGCGTCAAATATTTCAACTTCCCATGCAAAATAAATTTCATTCACAAACTATGTGTAACGTGCAATCGATCGATGCCTGGTGATTAATCATATTCGCTTTTTGCCTCAGCTAAACGAGACTAAGCAGATCAACTTATCGTATAAACAAAGAGAAGAGTGCAGAGTGAAACGTGTCCAATTATTTATGAAAAATATATTTATTTGAAAATAGCTACAAACATCGATCTCTTCTTATGACTAAACAAAGCCCACGTTCGATTAAATCATAAATAACATCGTTGTGGTAAAGTTTGTTTGCTCCAGGTGTGGGTATCCTGTTGATATTCCGCTATTGGGTAGTTAGAGTAGTTACAAAAGTCAAACATTGTATTAAAACCATTCTTGAACGTATTTGTCGAACAATCCCAGGTAATGTGTTCACAAAGTCTTTAATAGGTTTACTTACATTCCGGTACATATTTGCAATTGTAATATTCCATTATATCTCTGCAATAATTATATCGGCTTTGACAATTTATTATATTACTCTCTTTCTTTCTCTGACTCAATTTTTACTGGCCTTGACAGAAATTAAGTATAAAATTTTCAAGCTTTGTGATATTCGTCAAAATCGTGAAGGTCATTAGTTATCTGAAATGCGAGCTCAGGTACCTACGCTACTGTACTGTGCATATTTTTTTTAGATTTTCTACACAGACACGTCAATTAATGCTAATGGTTTATGATCATATAATTGCGATTATATTGCAGATTGTAATATTTGTACCTCGGTCCAACATAGTGAAGATACATTATTTGACTGCTATACCGGAGGTCGTGGGTTCGATTCCCACCCAGGACAAATGTTTGTGTGATGAGCACGATCATTTGTTCTGTGTCTGGGTGTAATTTATCCATAATATTTATGTATTTAGAAATATTATATATTTCTAATAATAATAATAATTGCAATATACATATATTTCAATTGTAATATTATATATTTCTAAATACACAAGCACACAACCTCTGCTTAGTTTGGGACTAGATGGCGTTGTGTGAAAGTTGTGGAATATTATTATATTATTAGCATATTACGTTTCAGAGAACTGATTTTATTGATACAGACATCAAATTTTAAAAAAAATATTTACTACCAACATTAACAGGTTCACAGGTATGCTGGAAGAGATTATTGTAGAAATAGAAATCACCTCTGTACCTGCCTGAGGGAATCCTCAGCAAATCGCAGGGGCCCAGCAGGGTCGAAGCCTACTGGGGCCATGGGTAGTGTGAAAACGAAACCCGGGGCCCTGGCACGAAGGCAACGAAGGAACAGGAGTGGGTTTTTAGTCAGTAAAAGTCTGACACTATCTCTCGCACCGCCCAATAGCAGGATTTGTCATTAGATCATTTTCCCACCTAAAAAAAAACCTCTGTACCTATTTTCTTTCTGTTTCCATTCTTCTTTTCTTTTATTATAATATGTGTGTACATGAATTTTTAAATAAAAATTAAGTAATAAATAAATAAAATAAAATAAATAGAAATTCATTTGAACCGTTTTATAAATTGGTTCAAATTTCCATTATGGTCTATCGATTTAAGGGTCGGGGAAGAGGGAAGCCTCATAGTTATGGAGATATCCATGTTTAAAGTTTAAGGTTAGGTTAGGTTAGAACACTAATATCCTTCGATTTATGGGGCGGTTTGGGGCCTAAATTATAATGGCTTTTAACATTAGAAGGGAATATGCCGCTCGGCGGCCGCTGCCACGGCACGTTCGATCGCCTTCAAGCTTTAATGGTCACTGTTCAACCTAACCTAACTAAATGACAAGCAGCTCATTTAAGTCCATTACTTGCACGTCACTCGACTCTTCAGACACAGAAGCATAGGGCTTCGGAGATTCCATGGTAGTCATACGAACGCACCTTGCAAGGGCAACAAACGGATGATAATTGACATGACAATTATAAAACAAAATGGCGTCTGCCATTCATATACAAAATGCCTATCCGGTTTGGTATGGGCACAGAATAAGTAATAGTACAATATGGGGTCAAATCGAATTTATAGTTTGTAATTTTTTTTTCTAGTTCTTAATTAGTAATATTAACCTCAAAATTTTATGTCAAAGTAATGCCTAAGGTATACTTAAACATTGATTATCTCAATAAATATTATATTGATTTATTTATTGTATCTTTATTTTAACTATCCGGTATCCCCCACCTTCCCCTACATGGGACACAGCTAGAATATACAGGGTGTTTGGTGCATCGTGTGCCAAATTGAAATGGTCGGCGGGAGGGGTCGTCTGCAATCATTTCAGACCCCTAAAAACTTTTCATGCCTTTGGATTTTTTTTCATCCACTTTTTATTGTTTTATGAAAATAAGGCTCAAATTTTTCATTCAAATACAAATTTAAAAAAATATATAAGTCGTAGACACTGAATTTTTATTAGAGTATTTTTAAATTTAAAATTAATGACATTAGCTATATATATAGTTTTTATTTCTACTAAAACCACGAAAAGAGAGATATGAGACAAATTTTACCTTATAATAGTGAGATAACATTTTTAATAGGTTTTTCAGCTACAATGTAGCAAAAATATTTTTTAAATCATAATTTTGAATATTAGTCTTATGTGACTCGGTTCACAATTCTAGCGAATACACAAAGTCATAAAAAAAAATTATGGCATGTGGCACATCACTAGCAAGAGGATAAACTGGAGAATTTTTGAGGAAGTTGGAAGACTCCGGTCGCTTTTGGTTTTTTTTTTTATAGTCATGTAAATAGCTGTGATATGAACAGCTTTAAGTCCAACACTTTGTAAGTCAATTAAAAAATAACTAGATAACTAATGTCACTAATTTTAAATTTAAAAGTACTCTAATACAATACGCATCTAAATAAAATTCAAATTCAGAGTCTACGACTTATATATTTTTGTAAATTCGTATTTGAATGAAAAATTTGGGTCTTATTAACATAAAACAACAAAAAGTCGATGAAAAAAAATCCACAGGGCATGAGAAGTTTTTAGGGGTCTGGAATGATAGCAGATGACCCCTCCCGTCCACCATTTTAATTTGGCACACGATGCACCAAACACCCTGTATTGTCTGCATATTTTACAAAATATTTTCAATAAATAAATTTGTCATTTATACTACCTACCTACTCTAAGGACATAAGAAGACGTATTGGGATGGCAAAGAGCGCCATGTCACAGCTGAGTCACGTCTGGACCGAGAGGAACATCTCGCGTAAGATCAAGAGAAAGCTCGTCACCACACTTATATTCTACATCTTCCTGTATGGTGCAGAGACCTGGACCCTTAAAACAGCTGACCGTTGCCGGATTGACGCTTTTGAGATGTGGTGTTGAAGGAAAATGCTTGGAATTCACTGGACAGAGCATCGGACCAATGACTCCATAATTGCCGAACTCAAGTCACTCATGAGACTCACCACCATATGCCAAAGAAGAATCTTTGATTTCTTTGGCCACATTGCCAGAAAGAGAGGTGATAACCAGGAAAAATTGCTACTGACAGGAAAAGTAGATGGGAAAAATCCAGGGACAGGTCCGGTACGCTGGTCTGACCAAATCCGTGCTACGCTGGAGACCACAGTCTGCGACGCTTTAACTTTTTGACTAAAAGGAGCGGAGTATCGGTAAAAATATTGCAAAAACGGGGGAAAATTATTCCATTTGAGAGCTTCCGTTGCGTACGCTGCATAAACGGTTAAAGGTATACAATAATTATGTACTACAAAATTGTTTCCCTTTAAAAGTTCAATAAAAAAGTTTGCAACAGCATATGTCTATCTTTTAATATTGGCTCACTATAACCTTTTTATGGTAATCAAATTTGTCCTAAAATAATGCATTATTAGCAAATGTGTTTTTTATAAACATAACATTAATCTATATCCAAATCATTACAATATTCATTTCAAGTATTTTATTTTAAACATAATTGCGTTTTACATCATTTGTTTTCAATAAATATCTTAGGAGATATCATAGTTTTAAAATAACGTCGTAGCAAAATAATGATCAAGTTCTACACGCACGGCTGCGGCCAATGATTCTTTTTGACTCTACGTGGTGGACAAACCGCCCATTCAACTTTTGAACTGCCTCTGAATATTTTAAGATAGCTTCTGCTCGATCCGTAAAAATGGCCCTTTGGGAAAAATTTGCAAGATATCAGTTTAATCATATAGGATGAATGCATTCATAGGTATCTCTCCCTTAAAGACATAAGAAGTAGTAATAAAATCATGGCTGGAATTACTTTCAAGTTTGCTGGTGATTTAACATTGCCAGTTATAGTAAGGGGAACTAGAGCTGACATTGTTGAGTCTTGCGTTGAGAGCACATTTGAGTAGAGGTACTCCTTCAAAGTTACTTTTAATAAGCGATGGAGAAATACCTTCTTATGAAAATGAAAACAAAATTGAAATTGATCGTGATTTAGATTAAAAATTAATATATAATAATATCTAATCTTCAAAATCTATCCAGATGTCCATAGAAAATAAAGTCTACCAGCGGATGTGTCAAATGGCAATATTCGCGGCTAGAAATAGTAGCGAGGAGATAAACATCTACTACATTTCCATTAATAATGTAATAGCTCAAAAAGATGCCGTACATTACCCTCAAATATTCCTGAATTCACTAACTTCGAGTGGCCTTCTCCTACATTCGGTAAAATTAAAATGGTTACAATAATTATTTGACTCCAAAAATAGGGGAGCCAGACTCGAAGTTAAATTTCTTCGCAATAACGTGATCACTGCCAAGTTTTGCCTGGTCCAATAGGGCAAATAAATGGTAATAGCGTGATATATCTTAAACAGTCTCCACTTGCACTTTACAAATATTTCCAAGTTTTACGCGAACGAAGTCGCGGACAAGGGCTATTAATTATATTGATTGTTTTGTTTTTCCTTTTCAGTAATTTTAACATATGTTTGGCAATTAGAGTATTTTCTGCGGCCTACCCAAATGTCCTTTCCTTGGTATTGATCGGCAAGTCGTTGAGCTCCTTAGTAGTCCTTAGTAATACTGACAAATGCTTGCACTGACTGGACAGGTCCACTCAAATCTGTATGATTCTTTCTTACAAGACCATCTCAGACACCTGCATGGTTCTCATGTGATTTGACCATTACATATTTACTGTATGGACTTTAAAAGAGACTTTGAAACACCGAAACAAACTCAGAGGGAGTTTGTTTCGGTGTTTCTTCTCAGGGTAGTTGGCTAGGAAACACCGGCCTCATCTAGTTTAAAATGACAAAAAAAAAACAATAAAATAACCTAATAGAAAAAAAATAGACTTCTACGCGGACGAAGTCGCGGGCAAAAGCTGGTTTTAATTAAATAAAATTACCAAATTGAAATTAATTTACATTCGACTTTCACCTTAATTGGGTATTGCTGTTTAAATAATATAGTCCTCGTGTAATAAAATAGAAACTAAATGAAGATTTCGTATATTAACAGAAATAAAATCTTCAGTAGATTTTTGCTACATAAATAAATGAGGTTACTTTGTTTGAAAATAGACAACCCTCTTATTTAAGACGAAAAGACTGCTTACTTATATTTCCTCACGGGTTACTGGTATGAAAGAAGAATCCGTCAGTTTGAATAAACGAAGGCTAAAGAAACAGCTGTTCGTTACTTGTAAGCAAGTAAATTAATTCATCAGCTGCGATATTAAGCTTAACATTTAATTAATAAGCTTTCAAAACGTAAGTAAACTTGAATTCCTCTTGGGAAGTTTATCGACTATTCGTGTCATGAATACATGTATCACAGGTTAATAAAAGCCTCAGGTTGAAATGTGTCGATTCAATTATTCAAACAAACTTCTTTTAAAATCGTAAGCTTCTTACAATGCAACCACTGTGTATATAAATAGAATCTTTAATATAGATAGTAAAAGGAACATAATGGAAGAGTAATAGGATAGACGTAGGTAACTAAATTGACACCTATAAAATTGCCTACCATACGGTTGTAACAAGGCTCACATGTTATCTAATCGAGTTTCCGGATAAAATGATCCCTCATAAATTCGTAAATACGTAGAGATATGTAATTACACGCTTTACGGCTTCCTCGTATATTAGTCGGGTAATCTGTCCCCGAAATGTTCCGTTGTCTGGCGACAAAATAGGAGGCCGCGTCGCTTGGACTAGTTTGCTCCGTACATCTCCAGCACAATGCAAGACAAATATAAGTTGCATTCTAGTTTTTAATGTTTTCTTCTGCTAAAACATGCTGTATGAGCTTAAGGGATAATTTTTCAATACAGACATATGTTTTTCAGAAATAAAAATAGCTATTTAGCTTTTGTATAGAAAATATCCAAAACAACCTTCCAGTTATTTAGAAGCTGTTGAAGTGTAAACACTACAGTGACAATTATTTCAAGAAGAGATCAGTTTCGAAAATGTTTCAAACGTGCTCAATTACTCTTGCTACAAGAATTTATTGATGAGGTTGATAAGGAACTAAAAAAAAAGGAACGGATTTAGGTGAGAAATTGGATCAGCGAAAGAGATAAAAAAGGAGGGTCAGTAATGCTTTTGCAACAACTGAAGTAAGAAGATCCCACTGAATATAGACTGGCATTGAAAATGGCAGCGGAAAACTTTGAGGAACTGTAATCATTAGTTTCAATTAATTCAAGTAATCTGTAAAATCCACCAATACATATACATACTGTGTCAGCACTGGAATGGCACTGGATTGGCCGTCTACATTATTCCAGTTGCACTGGATTGGTCGCACTGGATTCAAAAGTAGACCGCCAATCCAGTTACTGGACTGGAATGCTAACTGGATTCAGTGCGTTTCAGTGCCTTCTTTTTCTTCTTCTTTTCGATTCGATGGTAAACTCGTCAAACTATTTGGGCCCAATAGGTGGCTACATTAATAGCAGCGTCGGTAGCACTCATCAAATCCTCCAGAGTGCAGGTGGTAGGCTGGGCACTTGGGGCATTCTAGTATGTGGCTCATGTTTTGAACAGGAGCACCGAAGTCACATTGAATATCCGACGGGTCTATAAAACCCCATTTTGCCAAGTTGTGTTTGCAGTGGCCTACCTGGGTTCGCAACCGATTTAGTGCTTTCCATATAGGCCACTGCAAATCGCGCCCAGGCGGGAGAGGTTCTTGGGTTTCAAGATGTCGGGTGGTGGTAGGTGATGCTCTTCCCAAATCTTTATTCTTTCTTTGGGAGGCGGGTCATCGATAGCCTGTGTTCCAGTGCCGGTTTACATTTTTCCAGTAAGCAATCCAGCACTGGATTCGATCGCTGGACTGGAATAATGTAAACCGGCCATAATATTTATTTTTGAGATATCCACATCCGCGAATGCGGAATATTTGTATCAATTCTGACATCTGCATCCGTATCTGCATCCGCATTAAATTATGACATATAAAGAAACTGAGCGGGGCCAGCAGAGTGACTACTGAGCAATTTGGTACATCGGGTCAAATAAATCGTGATCTGTTACGTCGCGTCATAGTCACACTGAGACAGAGAAATGTTAGGTGATATGTAATCATTTAGAGTATTTAGAACAACGGCTCAAAAGACCCAAACACAGACACTGACTGTTATGAATCGTAACAGATCACGATTCATAACAGTCAGTGTCTCTCTCCGCGTCATATACACTAACAGTTTTATTTTATTAAATCTTGGTGTATGAATAATTTTTAGTTCAGGTCATTAATTATATTTAGGTGCAGGTGATGATGATGATGACACCATTTAAGGTTTTAATTTGAATTTTAAAAAGACTGCTGGTCACTAAAAGAGAAAAAGAGGTAAAGAGAATTTCAGTGTTCCAATTGTTACAAATGATGCACTTAAAACATTACTGATGTTCCAATCCTTCGGGACACTCAAATATTTCGGATCAGTGAGTCGATTCAGTAAAGAGTTACACCTAATAAAAATGTCGCCACCAATAAAAAGCAGTATCTGGACTTATTTAATATTGGACAAAAATTATCCGGAGAAGTCCGAGAGTAAAATTTGTAATAAAAGTTACTCGTGTATTCTAAGTTCCTATTGTAATTTTAATTTTGGTGTACAATAAAAAAAATTACTATCTCGCAGAAAGGAGTACAATATCCCAATATCAATATGGTTCGCTTGTTTCAGAAATAATAACTTAAATATTGAAAAACGACAAAAATATACAAAAAAAGGCGAAACACTCTCTGTTTCGGCAATAATTGCCTTGTCTTACCAAATTATTTATCACGTAAAGGCCATTGAATTTAAAAATACATATCTAACATATCTTTTACTATAAAAATGCATTTAAAAACAGTCGAAAACATAATCATTTTTTGAGTGTATTATGGGCAAAACATTCCTCTTATCAACCCTTCTCCTTTCCTCAAACTATTTTCTATTACATGTCAAACGTAGAGTTCAATTTCGATTGGGCAAAGTTATTTCGTAATATTAATATAATATTAATAATCCTGAAATCCGCATCCGTATCCGCGGATGTGGCTCTCTAAAAATCCGCATTCGCGTCCACGGATATCTAAATTTTGGCATACGCAACTACCCTAGTTCGAAGCCGCTAGCAGAAGGTAGTTTTAAAATTAATTGTTCATAATATTTATCACATTTTCAATTTTTTTTCTTATACAAAGTTTTTTTGATTCATACCTATATCTTCATCCAAAAGATTATAGTATAAGTCTCAGACCAAAAAAAAAAGAGTATAAGTAGATATCTAAACCTTACTTTCGTAAAAAAAAAAACTAGCAAAAGTTTAAAGATAAGTCTCCGTCTCTCAATCTAATCCTTTCTAAAAGAAAAACCCTACATAGTCCTCAAACGATTAATTGAAATTCCATTCAAGTCCTAGAATAAGAGAAATTATTTCGGCGATGAACTTGACGTTGCGCTGACAAGGGATTGAGTAGATACCTCCAAAGCGCCCCAATCTTAAGTCACTGGCTCACTTGGGAATGAAGTTAAAGTGTTGCCGTTATTTACGAATTTTCTGAGGTCCCTGACACACAACCCAAAGATCCTTGAAAAAAATAAAAAATATATAGAATTGTAATGGGTAAAATTTTACGTGCATTACCCCAACCATATCGGATTATTGATAAATTGTTATCACTGTTAGTTTTTTTAATTAGGTATTAATATTTATTTATAGACTCGCGTTAGATCAGATGGTAAGCGATGATGTGATTGGTGTTGAAGCACGCTTGCCTAAAAGTAACTTATTTACTCTTGATAATGGTCTTATTCTGTTTTAACCTAGATCTGTATGACCTTGTCAGTATCCGCGTGTGGTTGTTAAATATAATAATCATTTTATTTATCATAATTTCTTAATAATTTGACATTGTTTTTAATTTAATTTTCTTAATTAGTAAACTATTAAGAAAATTAAATTAAATAAGATTTTTTATTCTATAACTATTCTGTTAAGGATGCTAGTTACTGGTTTGTATTTATTGTTTATTAATTTTATTAGAACTGTAGAAGTTGTCAAGCTTCGAAGTTGACTCTGAAAGTAAAATTAAATAACTCTATTTACATATGTGAATATAGTTCACAAGCGTGCTATTAATTTAAATAAAAACCTACTTAACTATTTAGACAAGAATATTTCCTAATGTTATTAGTAAATCACATGTTTGTACAATAAATCATGTATGGTTATATACGGGTTTGAAAATCGTGGTTTTTTGGCCAAATAGCGTATAATTTCGAGTGAACGCTCTTAACATATTTCCAAAAAATATAGATAAATTCAAACCTTGTAAATCTATCTGTATTTTTATTATTAATTTTATTATATACAGCCTGTACTGTCCCACTGCTGGGCAAAGGCCTGTATTTTTGAGAAATAAAAATATTTATTATACAAGCAATTCCAGAAACGAATCGTTTAAACTGAAGGTAACGTGTGCACGTGTTGAAATTATGTACTAGTTTAACATAAGATGTTGAAATTATGTACTAGTTTAACATAAGACAGTATTGTTCTCAAGTAAGTGACTGATGTCGAGATCTGAAGATTTTCGACATAGAAAACGGATAATGGCAGGACCCGTAGCAAGATGCAGTGATGTTAGATGGAGTAAGGCGGTGACCGAGAGGCGTCAAAAGATCGTAAGCAGAAATGCTGGTTATCCAGCGGTGAGATAGGCACCTGGATTTGATTGGCATAGGAACATAAGGATTGGCCTAAGAAAAGAGTCGCCTATGCTCAGCGGGCGAAATGGGACAGTGGATAATGATGATGAAGTGATTTTAAACCTTTTAGTAACAAAAAAAAAGATACGTTAATGTAGAACCTACCAATGAACATATAGGTAATTATCTGCTTAGATAGCAAGCTTTTAATGCCAAGATGTTAGACGAGACTGGTTATTAAATTTTCATGAAAGTACTAAGGGATTTATCAAAAAAACGACAGAGAGACAAGACAAGGTATTTATTTCAATCAGACTTGTCAATTATTTATTAGAAAGCTAGACATACATAGTATCTCTAAGTAGTCTTTGAGCTAGACGTCACTTCAATAACTTGATCATCATTGAGAAGACTCAAGAAACCCCACGGGAACATGTTTTTTAGTATTTTACATTTAATTCTAGCTCTGATACCATTTCACAATGTTAAGGCTTCTATAATTCAATTCCGCTTGACGCAGGTCGTCACTGGACACGGTAAGGTTGGGAGGTTCCTGCACCGGATTCGTACGAGAGAAACGCCCAGGTGTCACCACTGTGTGAACCGCTCGGAGGACACGGTGGAGCATACGGTGGAGGTGTGCCCCGCCTGGGCAGAGCACCGCCGTGTCCTCGTGGAGGTGATCGGCCGCAGCGATCTCTCGCACCGGGCTTTGGTACAGGCCATGGTCCGGAGCGAGGAAGAGTGGCAGGCGTACGCCTCCTTCTTCGAAGCAGTAGTGCTAGCAAAGGAGGAGACCGCACGGGCACGCGCGAGGCAATAACCCTCGCGCCCCAGCCGGATACCGATCCCGATTTCCGGCCACCGTAAGCGCGGGCTTGCGAACGGCGAGCAATAAGTAGCTGGCCGTCCGACCGTCCGGTAACCGTCCGGACCGAGCCCAAGTCGTCGACGGCGCGTAGTGTTCCATGCGCGCCTCAAGGAGATATGAGCAACCGTAGGAGCAGGTAGCAGGGTCGAAGCCTACTGGGGCTAAGGGTCTGATTCTGAAAGGAAGATTTGGAAGGCAACGAAGGAACAGGAGTGGGTTTTAAGTCAGTAAAAGTCTGAGATACCCTCCCGCTCAGCCCAAGGGCGGGGAAAGTCATTGAATGATTTTCCCACCGAAAAAAAAAAGATCAGATGGTTGTTGGGGCCGAAAGATTCTGGAGTGGTGGCCACGTACCGGAAGATGCAACGTTGGAAAGGTGGACTGATGACCTGGTGAGGGCCTTGGGAATCAAATGGATGCGAGACAGACAGGACCATTTGTTGTGGTGCAACTTAGGGAAGGCCTATGTCCAACAGTGGCCGTCACTCGGCTAAAATGATGATGATGATGATGAAAATGAGAGGGTCGTAACCAAGCTATTTTTTACCGTCCTACCCGCAAGGACGGTAAAAAATAGCTTGGTTACGACCTATTTTCAGACCTAGCAATTATTCGCTAAAAGTTTCATAAAAGACGTTTCGCAGGAGTTCGATAACAAACGCTGAACAAGAGACTTTTATGTATTAGAAACAATAATTATAATTTTTATTGTAGTTTAATAAAACGTAAGTGTTCTAGTTTTTTTAGGATTACGTAGCCAAATGGCAAAAAACGGAACCCTTATGGATTCGTCATGTCTGTGTCTGCCAATTTTTTCCGAAACTATAAGAACTCTGTTGAAACTTGGTAAATAGATGTATTCTGTGAACCGCATTAAGATTTTTTTTATACGTCTTGTATCGTAAACCAAAATTTACCTTTCAAGTTTATACGGAACCCTCAGTGCGCGAGTCTGACTCGCACTTGTCAGGTTTGTTTTATTTGTTAACTAGTCTAATTGGAAAACAATTTTCAGTATAGAATAGCCAGATTAATGACGAATAGTATAGTAGTAGCTGTACCACACTACGACCCACAGAAACAACGTCTGCACACCTGTGTGCCTCAAATAAATAAATACATATCCAATTGAATAAGTAATAACTTCTTACATTGCACTAAATAAAACTCTTATTTACCTGTCTTTATGAAAACAAAATTTTCAAATATGCCACGATATTTCGAAATACCTACAGTAGGTACAATGAAACTGATGATTATTCAGCATTCCGCAGATCGTTAATTGCCTCTACATAAATAAAACATTTCTGATAATAAAGAACACACGAGCCGATAGTCACATGCTTTCCCAGATGGAGAAAATGGTTCCGTACTATAAACGTAGTTATAAAAATAGAAGAAAGATTTCACGTTGTATGTAGAACAAGATTGCAAGAATTGGAAACAATACGGATGTTTACACTTCGTGTACCGACCTATATGTTATAATTCTTATTTTGAAGTTCGCTTGAAGTATTGGAACAGGTAAACATAATATTTTACCGTATCGTTAATCTATTATTCATATCAACACGTGGAGTAAGTGTGGTAGGTGCTTTACTGTTCAGGATTACTAGCGCCTGCACAACCTAGGTTTCTATCAGATCAGCTAGATTTTTCAATACATTGCATCAGAAAAAACACTTCTCGTTAAAAAGAAAAAAACATCTCTGAAGTTTGGTTTTGAATGAGTTTATGATTTTTTTTACATTAAATAAAAATAAAAATAATTCCAGATATGTATGTACAAAAATAGAATAAAATAAAATCTTAAGTTTTTTGCATTGTATATTGATTAAAATATTGTTGGCAGGCGTAACACGTATTTATTTGCGGAATTTGATTATTTATTAATATCATCAATAAAGCCATTAAATATTTAATGGCTATTACATGAAAAACTTAATTAAAAGTACATATATAACCAATTTAAATACTCACGTACAAAGTTAAGGTACACTCTTCGATCGTCTACCGTCAATTTTGGGTTATTAGCTGGTTTATGAAATTTCAGGGCACGTTCCATCAATCTTCTTCTAATTTTGAAATTGCTCACAGTCAATCCTCGAATCTCACGGAGCCACTGCTGCAGTGGAATAGAGCGATTTCTTAGAGATACTGATATAATTTGGTCATCTTCCTCAGAATTGACTTGAAATCGACCAGATCCTCGACGGTGACTAAACATACCAGTCTACCCGATAACGCTTTTATACTCTATTGACAGCAGAGATGCTAAGATGCAATCGTGCAGCCACAACACGCTATTTCCTGAATCCAGCTACGCCATAACTTGGGCTGTTTTCGTGGGTGAGGTATCCATATTTGTTAGGAAAAGTCTTATGGTAGGATGTTGCATGGCTTATTTAAAAATCAGCTCAGCTCAGAGCTCTTTAAAAACAATACATATTTTATAAAAAAAAAGTAATTTATGCAGAAATTTTCACGGAATACACATTGAAAACATTATGGAATCTACATTCGTGGATGAAAATTCTAAAATTTAAATTCAAATTTGGAATTGTGGAATACCTATGGGTACACTATTGTGTAGACTAAACTGCCAGCTATTTATTGACGTATTTTTTTCGGCAATCCTCTTTTTTATTTTAATGCCGCATATTTAGTACTTGCCGTACTGTCTTCATTTTTTTGATGTGAAGTGAATTTTTAAACTAAAAATTTACAACAAAAAGATTTCAGGAATGACAATGTTTTGACATTCATTTCAAACATACATTGTTTCTCAATTATGAAGAGACTCAGAGTTGACTCTGGAGAGAAAATCAACAAGCTCGAAAACCCTTGGAAAAGCCTTGCTTTTACTTTTAAGTAAAAGCAAGGCTTTTCCCAAAAGACTATTATTTTAATGAAAATCACAGTAGTCTAGAGGTGGTTGGGGACCTACCTATTAATACTTTAATCAAGTCTACTGAGCCGTATAGCCGCCGGTCACAAAGTCCTTTTAAAACAAAACGTAACCTTTGTGGACGTTCCTCTACACGTAATAGGTATATACCTACCAAAAATACCTACCTAAGTAAACATTTTTTGTTACACGTTTGTGACGCAGAACAATTTCCACTTGGCAATGATGAAAAGATAGCTAAAAGATATTTTTTTATAATAACCACGGTCAGTTTGACAATATTTTTTTAGTTATTGCGTAGGTTGAGCTGAAAATTATTACTTACTCATTGGAATTTTCATTGTTGTTTATACTATGTTTTGTTAAGTTAAAAAAATCGGAAATATGTCATTTTTTAACTTTTAAGAAACGCACAACCGTAGAATATTTTAATTTATTACAAGGAAAGACAATTAGTTGTAAAGGATGTATTAAAGAGAAAATTGATAAATAAACTTGAATGAAGAAGAACTAATATAATTTAATTGCTAAAACCCGGATCTGGAATAAAGGTATGATGATTATACAATAAATATACTAACAAGAAAAAACTATTTATTACATGAACAGTTAGAATTACGTGCATTTGAGGAATTTAAAAAATTGAATATCCACATTATCCTTGACTTAATAGTGCTCCCATACACTGAAAACAAAACTAAATTAAGTAAATTAAAAAATTAAGTACAGCGCCATCTAGTGAGCACTTAGCTTTTAGAGTCAAAATAAAATTCTAAGAATTACAAATAGATAATTACCAAAGTATAGATTTTGTTTTGTTTTGGCTTCTGTGATGATTGTATGATAGATATAAATGTAGTATTTAATTTTGTCGATCAAAAGCAACCCTCTTCGTACTACCCCACATTATCCCGCAAAACAACAATAACAAAACTTGATATTATCAGAGTTCGTTGATCTAAGTGACGAGAAAAACTAACTTGACAGCTTTTCTTATTCGCTATCACTTCCATCCGACTCTTTGCAATTCACCGACTCAGAACTCAATCTAAGTTTCTTTGTAAATACCCTTGCGGCTCAATATTGTTTTACAACATCCACGAGGACTAAAACATTGGCAAAGCTATTACTGTTCCAATATTATAAATCTCAAGATTGTAACACAATTATTGTTGGGGCTTTGATAGGTACTCTACTACTAAAATCCATTTTATTTAATCCCGAGCCGAAAGAAAAACGGAAATTTAAAATGTTTTCTGGACATTTTATTCTCTTTGACAAATGAAGTGGAATTCAATTCATTTTGGTCCCAAAATAAAGCTTTTGAGAGTCCATTATTATTTTCAATTACTATAAAGAGACATGATTATTCTTAAAAAAATCATTTCGCTTTTTCTGCGAATCTGTTTGTATGGATTTGTCTTTGAAGTATTTATCCTCTAAATCACCCCCTCATAAGTCATAAATAGGTTTACTAAAATCTCTTCAAATGAACCTCTACACCAAAAACAGTCTCCCCAGTTTTATGTCTTAATTACTTCATCGCTAGTGGTGAAGTTTGGCGTTGCCTGTTAATCAATCAAAAATTGCGCTTTGAATTAAACATTTGACTTTACAAACGAAAACAAAAGAGGTAACAAACGACCTGTATATAATAGTAGATTTGAACGCACTGGTCACTACACTTAATCATTCCCACACCGATCCCTAAAGCCATTAGCTTTCATAACACAGCTACAAAAAAATACTACGGTAAAAAAAACAAATCGTTTTTAATGCGAAACAAAAATAACCGGCCGTTCATAAAGTGTGAGCCATTAATTTGAATTGTATACAATCATGCAGTCATGTGGAAGATAATTTTATGAGTGTTTTTTAAACACGGCCGTCTGTCGTCGGAAGCTCCTGCTGTGTTCCCGCTCGCACCTGAAGCGGACACAGTCACACGGCACGTAGCAACCGACAAGTGTATACAAGCAACTATAATAAAGTTGAAAAGTTATGGCGTTAGTATATTCACGCCGTTTAGTACTAAGTAAGCTATTCTGTCATATCGCATATTATTTTGCCACTATTTATTTGACCAAACTAGCGTAGATGCTATAATGGCTCTAGACCCAGACATTAAAGTTGAGACTTTGGTAAAATACCGAAAAAAGTATACTAACTATACAGCTGTTTTTCCTGTGACAGCAAACTACTGTCTTGGAAAATTCCTTTTCTAAGATCAATTGCTAAGATACTGCGTATGTAACGAAGCATCATGACTTCGGCAGTCTACTATTTATTCTATTAGGTCTAGATATATTTTAGACGTTCTGGGAGCTTTATGTCTCTAAGGCTTCACAAAATGATGGCCACCTTATGTTGACGGTCTTATGAAAAATACACCATATGTACTGACGAAAATAGCCTTAAAATATATTTTCGTCATAGATCTTGACTGTGGGAAACCATTTATGGATCTATATGGACATAGTAAAACTGTTTTATGACCACTTGTTTGTCAGCCAGCGGTCTAGCTTTTGATGACTTTCATCACTTGATAGGGCTATTAAGTGATGATCTATGTTGTCTTGATGGTCGTAAATATCATTCTTAATTCTAGATTACCTACGTATATAGAAGCGATCGACAGCGACCTTTCGCGTCCGGCCCTCACCTAAGCGATCACCTCCTTCTGCAAAGCAGTACTGCAAGCGTGGGAGGTGGCTGCAACCATGAGGGAACGGACACCTTCACGCCTTGGGCGTCTGGAGTCCTACATACATATCAATGGTAGTGCTCTGCCCAAATTGGGTAGACCTCTACCGTAATCCCCACCGTGTCCTCCGGGTGGTCCGCACAAAGGTGACACCCGGGCGTTTTTATCGCCTGAATCCGAAACAGGAATCTCCCGAAGTGACCATGTCCGTTGAGGAACTATGTCAGACGGAAGGTAAGGACGCCGTGGTTCCTCTCTAGCTACTCATCAATGAGTGGTCTTACCGCCACGTCACCTACATAAATATAAATTTTATAATTATATACTTTTAGGTCAATGAAAGCAAACTATTTTTGCGAATTTAATCGCCAGATTTCCTGACACGTTCCGGATAATTACAATGTGGATAATGTTTTATAATGGATGGTACCTGTGGAGAACAGGTAATAGATGGATAAGTACATTGTCTTGGCTTCATTACATTTATTAAGATCTTTTTCATATTTAAGAATATCAGGTAGGTATTCAATTTATTTCATAAGAGCGCCCAGCCCGAGATACATTTTCAAACAACCGTTTTTATGTGATTATGACGTTATTAAACATCTTTCTATCTTCTCTTATATTATATTATTATTATTTCTTTAGATATATATATATATAATTTTTTATTTATCAAATCATTGATTTGTGTAAAGACGTCTGAATATCTGCTATTTTGCGTGAATTTCAACCCTTTACTTTTTCTTCTTATTCAATGTATTCAATCAAGTAAAATATTCGAATAGATGACGGAATTGCCGAATGCCAACAGAGCGTTCAGGCGTTATCTCTTTTTTTTTTCAAGTTGCCATTTTATCAAATACTGTATTGGATTGCGTTGAATGAAACAACAAGCTATTATTACCATGCTCACGTTGACGAATGACGCATCGGGAAGGTCACTCTTAAGCACACGGCACGGTGCCCCAGGCTACGACACATTGTTGTTCAGGCTGCGTTGTTTAAAATTTCGCGATCAGTCTTCAAATAGTTTTACTACATTAACTTGTAGTAGATTTGTTCCCTAAGTTGCCCTTTGTGATTATGGTAATTCTTTCAAACAATCCCTCAGACTTGACAGGCGCAGACAGTAATGGAGTTCTGAGGTAACAAACATAAAAACGGAATACAACCGATTTGAGAAATGATTGACCGATTTGAGAACTGATTGACCGATTTGAGAACTGATTGACCGATTTGAGAACTGATTGACCGATTTGAGGACTGATTGACCGATTTGAGAACTGATTGACCGATTTAAGAACTGATTGACCGATTTGAGAACTGATTGACCGATTTGATTTGAAATCGGTTAAAAAGTCATAAATTATACGAGGCAGGCCAGTTGGCTACATAGGTACCGATGGCTACCATAAAATTAGTGATGTGATCTTCCACGCAAGTCTGCGATAAAATCTATATTTTACGAGTTTGCCTTGTTTCTACGAAAATAGCTAGCAGCAGACTAGGCAACTTTTGCGTCATATTCAAAGTAGTTAACATAATAACGCAAATTTGTTATGTAACTAGTTTTAATATTATTAAGGTGAAGTTTTATACACTTTAAGCTAAAACCGGTCATACTAAATTGCTTTTATGAAAAATTACTCCCGTTAGCTTGTGACAGCTAAATTAATTTGATATATTAAGAAAAATAATAAAAATAAATAAGTTATTTACTGCCCAAAGAGAAAGAAAATACATGATATGGTACATATAAGTTTGAGTTCTTTTTTATATATTTTGTAAATAGTGTTCATAATGCTGCGAAAGTCCTGTGCTATAAGAGACCATTCGTCCATTATAACAATTCGTGAACCAAACGTGTAACAATAACAATAAAAGAAGCTTTAGTGTTTTATCTTAATTATTTTGAAAATGCTTAAAACCATAACACTTCAGACAAAGATAGAAATAAATGAACGTATTATTCAATGTCGTAAAGCTAAATGAAATGACCATTTCATGAAATGTCTGGCCATTCCATAAAATCACTATAAGTTGGAATTTTTATTGAATGTTTATCGTTTGACAACATGCACATTGTTTGACATTGTCGTTAAATTGTAATAGCACAAATTGCTAGGTATAAAATTAAATGAAACGCTTGAGTCCGGGTAAAATCAAGTCACAAAAGTTACGCTGTGGCTCAAAAATTAAGGCCGTATTACCAATTACATATTATAAAACATTTATGACTAGCTTCTGCCAGCGGTTTAGCCAGCGAGAAAGTGGGCTTCTCCATACAAACTTTGGACCTCTATTTCATCCCCTTAGGCGGTGAATTTTGGAAAATCCTCACTTAGGCGAGCACCCTAAGTCATAAAAAAAAACTTTCTGTGAAGTTTCGGTTGTGCGTTGATATGTCAGTCAGTCAGTTTCTCCTTTTATATGTATACCTAGATGAACTTACTTTAAGCTACCGACATAGAAATAAACCTACAAACTCTATTTGCTGGCAAAATCATTCACACACAAAAATGGAGGCTAATATTACAATATCAGTATCGTTAGCATTACAAAGAACATAAATATAGGAGCGTAATACTATGGACGTGCCGCCAATATCTATATAGAATGAACAAGAAACCTTGATTAGACGATTCACCTGAATCATGCAAAACTTTCGCTTGCAAGGAATTGAACCGGCACGGGAGTCGATTCACTAAAGATAAAAACAATAGGTACAGTCATCAACATAAATACAGACACACTCAACAAAATTTTGAGAAATGTTACTATCGGTATTTAACTTTTTTATAAAACGTAGTTTTAAAAATACTATTTATAATTTATATAACTATACTAAAATCAGTTTAAGGTGCGATGTAAAATAAGAACAATAAAGTTAAATACATAGCCGGCGATATATTTTAAGGATATTACTTAATCATTAGTAAAATTCCTTGCCGAAGTCTTTGTTTTTTGATGGCTACAACCTATAGGTCTCTAAGCCAAGAGTGAATAGATTACTTTTAGGCAAGCGTGCTCCATCGTCGACCATATACCGCTTACCATCTAGTCAGATAGTGTTAAAACGCAAGCCTAGCTATAATAAAAAAACTGAAGTTATTGTGTGTGTTTTATTTATTTTTGAATCTCCGAGTGATCTATAAAATCAATCAAAATGATTTTACAATATTCACAATATTTCCGTCAGATTTTGTTTATGTATTGTAGTGTATCCAACCAACCAACACAGGGCAGTATTATTGGGACACAAAATTTGAAAAAAAAAAAGAAAACTCAAAATGCCGATGGGTGACTAGGCCATTTTTTGTTAATTTAATTAATTTTAATACCCTACTATAATGAATAATTTACAAGCAAATCGCTTTTAAATTTTGCATATTTATCACATATTAATGCTTGCGACTGTACTTCATCAATGGGCGCAACTCATAATAACGAGTAATAATAATTAATTAGATACAATTAATAATTAATAACGAATATTTCCCGTCTCCTATAACTTTCTCAATTTCTTTAAGATATCCCAATTAATTCGGAGTCGGCTGTTCATATCTTCTTCTAAGAATATCTATTCAAAGTTTTTCCTTATTGACTCCGTAAATGCGATCGAATTAATATATATTTAACTAGCTTCTGTCAATGACTTCACCCGTATGAAAGTAGAAAATATATGCCTATGTCACTCAGTGATAAAGTACTGGTGAAAGAATTTTTAAAATCGTTTTAGTACTGTGTTTAGTTTATTTATCATCATTTCACATCACAATTTCAGCCAAAACACGACCAGTCATGTGCGTCTCACATCTATCGCATTCCCACAACCCTCACCAGGTCCATCTTGTGGGAAGCTTTCCAACGCTACGTATTCCGGTACGCGGTTGCAACTCTAGAACATTTTAGCCCTATCAACCATCTGCTCTGCGAGCAACATTCCGCGCAAAGTTTGGTGATTCTTCGAACATTCATTACAAACAAAAATCTTTCGTCTTTATATTATTAGTATAGATATAGATGAAGCAGATAAATACTTCAAATTCTTATTTCTTTTTTCACAACGTTTCTTGTCACTCGCAGTTATACTTTTTCACGATATTTTTTCAGCATTTATCTTAATTGTATAGATTTTCATAGCTCCAAAACAAAGCTTTACATACAAAGAGCTTTACCTTATATGTACTTAACTCCTGGCATATAGATACACTCTACATAAAACTTCTACATTATGTACCCACGCTAAGCCGCTTCTTCAAACACAAGACTGAAAAAACTTCCATTTTCTCATACCATTGTATTCTATTGAATTAGGATCAAAAGACTCGCAGAGATGACACGACTACTTACGCCCACTTTCAAGACAAAACTTACTGTCTAAAAATTTTATATTCATTATTGATACCATCAATATTGAGTATCAAAACAATTAAATATTGAGCAAGCAAAGAATATGCACTTTAGAAACTTTTATTTTTAGAAATATCAACTATGACATTATTTATATAAAACTTATTTAAACTTTGGTAATTTAGGAACATTAAAAATAATCTAGATAATAAACAATAATTACAGAAAAAAAATCACAACATATCTCGTGCGCATTTTTAGGGTATTGTGTAGCAAAGAATACGCATTGGGAACCTTCCATACAAGCTAAGAGTGCGCGCGCGTGACAAAAATATTTTGTTTTATTTCTAAGTCTCTGCATTCATCATGCCACCAGGTTTTACATTTACTACACTGGATCCAGTCTTTTTGTGGAAAAGTTCATAGCAGAGAGAGCATATAATTATTTCTTGAACTGTTCTTATAATAATAACAGTTAATAAGTTACTCACTTCATACAAGCTAATACTCACGCATGCGTACTCTTTGGGTGCGTACTCTTACCAAAAAGGAATATTCGGTCTAAATCAATAAAATCTTTAATTGACAACATTTAAAAAATTATTAAAGTATAATTTGGAACCTTTGGAACATATATTTCAAGTAAAATAACATTAGTTTTGAGTCAATTAGCAAACCTTTTAAAATGTGTCTAAATTGCTTTAAAAATAAGATCAAATGGAGTGAAAATGGATTATTTCTTATAAAATTGTAAATACATACCGCAGTGGAAAAGACTGTTGTAGGTATACTACTGACAGATCAGTTAATGTTGAAAATATAACAAAAAATAAATTACAATTTGAAACATATCGTACTCTTTGGTCGCTTTACTATACACTATTTTTGAATTAGTACAAAAAAAATGGGACTCTATCCGTACCTACTACTCATATTGGTGTAGTGAAAAGTAAAAATAACAAAATCTCAAAATTAACCACGAAAATTTGTCATAACTGGTAAATACATAATTCAATCAATCATTTATAACAATTTTCCTTTTTGATCGCCATTCATTAATTCATAATTAATAGCCCGTATTGAGACTTTACTTAAAAAATAACAACACCTTTTCTAATAGGCCCTTAAATATTTGTACTAATTAAAAAATTGTGGCGTATATGTTATCTATTTTACTCATTGTGTTTAGGTATAATAATCATATTATAGCGTCACGAACAAAATCCCTGAGGGGCTAGTAAACCCCTGATTAGCCTATCGATAGATACACACTATCAATCAATAACTATTTTATCAAAAAAACACCAAAGTACTGAGGCCGGAACGGCTCGAGTGAACGGTGAGATTGTTAGACAGACTCACCGCGACCCAAAAACAAAGGCCAACTGAAGGTAAAATTCTGTCACTCCCTTTATGTTAAGTTGTTTGATAACATCCCAACCAAAATAAAAAAGAGAGATCGCTCGAATCGTCAATTCACGATGATCTAATTTCCCGTATAAACCTAATCGATAACCTCATAAACATTTTCTTAAAATAAACTGCCATTATTATAACGCGTTGTATTGTTACACCATCCTTTGAGTACGAACAGTCTACGTGGCCTTTATTACAACACATGGCGTGTGGATATAAAAACAGCAGTCTACAAGCTACCATGTCCGGGTGCACCCTAATTTGAATAGAGAAACGGAACAACTATGATAACACCATAAATCAGCTTTTTTATAGCCACTTATGTAGTTGAACGAACATACATTTACTTAGGCACACGTTCAGAGTTTGGGCGGCCAAGAATAATCTATTATGTAATTTTGACGTTTAAATTTGCCTTTATAAATATATGTAAATTAAAATATTTTTAATTGAATCGAACTGATAACAGTATCGAGCCTCGTAACTTGCGACAACATTTTTTGAGTTTTTTTTAATCATTAAATTATTACTCGCCTGTAAACAAAGTAGTGAGAACAGTGGTGGTCGAGTGGTAACGGCCCCGACTTACAAGTTTTAGGTCGCGGGTTCAAACTCAGCCAAGCGCATTACTTTGTGTAATTTATTTCATCACCACTGCTCTCAAAACGGTGAAGGAAAACATCGTGAGAAAACCGGCATGATCTAGAACCGAAATTTAAGACATGTGACATCCACCAACCCGAACTGGGCCCGCGTGATAGATTACGGCCCATTCCCTCTCCTAGTGAAGAGGCCTGAGTCCCAACAATGGGAACATTACAAGGCCGACTATGCTATACTATGCTGAACAAAGTTGCTCTGGTTGGAGCAAGTGGAAGTGTCAGACTTTTACTAACTAAAACCCATCTGAAAGAAAGAAAGAAAAACTGTTTATTCGCGCGAAATGACGCAATCTTAAAACTAGCAAACAAACATTATCAATTAATAGGGAAGATATGCGTCACATCCGCGCAAAACGGCCTTATTCCTTCCATGGGTTGTGCGAAAGTGTACCTGGGAAAAAGGAACAGGAGTGGGTTTTAGTCAGTAGAAGTCTGACACGCCCTCCCAGTACGCCCAAAAGCAGGAAGTCATTGAATGATTTCTCTCCAAAAACAAAAAACTATTCCTTCAATTGTCCTTAGCATCCCAAGGATTTCGAACAATCCCACGCTGGTAGTCATCAGCCCTAGAGGGCTCTTCAATTATGCTGACAGCTTTTTGAGAGACATGTGGAACACAACGTGGATTTGGTTCTTATCGCAAGGTGAACTACCCATTGCTCGCCGTCCGTAAGCCTGCGCTTATGGTAGCCGGGAATCGCCCTGCGAACTTGTGACAGCTAGAAGTTCAACTGAAATATTATTTCAAAACTCATCTTTAGCCACCCATTAAAACTAATTTAATTTCCGACACAATTTATTACGGGCCTTCATTTAATTTGATTGAATGTCATCGAAAATTGAAAGAAAATTATTTCCTTTTGCAAACGACTTGATGAAGCCATGTAAACCCAAAGTGCTTAGCGAATTTAATCTCAAATTACCTTAAAGAAATCCTAGGAGGCATATTACACCGCCTTCCCTGCTCCATTTGGGGAACAGACTACGGTGAAAAAAGGGCCTTTCGGGGTACTGAAGTCTATTATATAAAGTGTATACTCGTGGGCACGCGAGCATGAAAGAGCTTATTGTATAGGAACCTGATTTGGATCTTCTATAAGCGCTGGTGTAACCTTGACAGGTTTTCTTATGTAAGGTACAGATTACATTACAATTATTTTTCGATTGTCAAAATAAGTAAAAACTTTTAAGATGTAAATAAAGATAAATTTATTACATTTTTCTCAGTGAAATTTTCTTTTATAACGAACCAAAAGAACAGGAAATCTTCCTATTAAAAGTTTTTTGTTTGATCCGCTACGAGGTTTCGGCATAGAAAACAAATGGTGCCTGAGAAAAGAATACCTGGAATATTGAAGATATTTACACAAAAGAGGCTGTTTTTTAACCTTTTATGCAATCTGTACCATTTTATAGAAAAGTAATAAGTGTATCGTTTCACTTATTGTTATTCCGCACACTTCGTACTCACAGGGTCAGCTTGTATTTACTGAGGCAACACGATGCGGGCTGGTAGGGTCAGGTCATGTATTGCAATATTTAGTTGGTTTACCGCGCCTAATAGTCAATAAGTTGTTGCTTAGCGGACTTAAGCGCACACAAATAAAGGTTTCTACCCTCTACCTACTCATCGTATCATATTAGGAACGTATGGGGCACGTAACGGGCTACTATAACGAATAGATCGTATCAACAGCGTACCATACCCGTGTGTAATGAGTTTAGTGACCGCAGCATCTGCGTGTCATATCTGTAGAATATTAGATACTGGCTTTTGCCCGCGGCTTCGCCCGCGTACATAAAAGATAGCCTATATCACTCAGGAATAAAGCAGCTTTCTGTCGGTGAAAAAATTTTAGCAATCGGACTAGTAATTTCAGAGATTACCGTCCTACAAACAAACAAACAAACTTTAGATACTTCTTTATAATATTAGTATATATGATTTAGTCATGTGTTCTATCATATAATATAATTTCAATGAAAGGTTGAAAATATTATCGCTATAAAAATATCAAAGGAGAAATTAAGTTAAACATCCTTTTAAAACGGATTTAGAATGATCGTCATAGGCAGTTATAACCCGTATCGTATATCCTACGGCCTGTGTTGATCGGTGACGGAACGGTCTAGTGTAGTGAGCATTGTCTCATACTTTTCAATACAAAGAATATTTTTATCTGACACGTTACTAACACG
Organism: Mythimna pallens; assembly: GCA_961205895.1. Lineage (NCBI taxonomy): Eukaryota > Metazoa > Arthropoda > Insecta > Lepidoptera > Noctuidae > Mythimna > Mythimna pallens. The sequence continues at coordinate 14,060,722 of OY540830.1, read as the reverse complement.
GTCGAGGTATGATCATGACATGGAACGGTGTAGCGGATAGATCCCTAAAATGTAACTAAACCTTCCGCCTGCCGTGGAACGCCACATCAAATTAGGACATGATGTAACTAAATATTCATTATGTTTAAAACTAGTCGTATCCTTGTGAGGAAATAATTCTTATCGAGGTACCAAAGAAATAAACAAACCAGTTACCTACCTACCGCTATGGTATGGTTATGTGGCTTGCTGATCCCCAAAAATCGTTTGATTTATCTGCGGACGAGGGTGGCAGTTTCGCGGAAGACGTTTATTGGCAGTTATGCAAAATTTGTGGGCAAAATTATTGGTATTTATTTATCCAAAATCTATTCATCGTTTTATACCAGTGGAGACCAGTTTGGTTTCTTTGCTGTCAGTAGGGACGTCTGAAAACATAACTGTATTAGGTAATAAAAAAAGTACTTACATAGAGGAAATAACAGTTTCTGATAGAAACTAAATTGTTCGCATCAATGTAATTTTTGAAATGGAAAGTTTGGAATGTTTAGACCTTCCGTTTTCCATTTTGACTCTGTGGTCTACGAACCACATGTTGGGAACGACTGCTTTATATAAATCATAAAGTTTATTAGTACACACAAAGCACACACAAGGAAGTACATACTTTCATACTTCGAAATACTTTTTTTTTAATCTGAAGTGTTAAAATGCATATTAATATTTGCTGCAAAGTATGTCATCTGACAAGCACTCACAATATTGTCTGGCATTGGGCCAGCAGGTCGTTAATAGTTAAAAGCTTTAGCAGTATTCATTAAATTCAAGTATTTTATAAAGAATTCGTAATATCTCTGCGAGGAGTCTCAGACTTTTACTAACTGAAATGTGCCCGTGTTCCTTTAGTTGCCCTTTGTGTTCCAAGACCGCGGTAACTTTTTTGAGCCATTCCGCAGGCGAGTATATTGCCTAAGCTTGCCTAAGTAGCAGTTGAAACAAAGAGATTTAAAGTATATTAAAGTCTATTAAGTAATTTAATCTCTTTGAGTTGAAAAAACAGTTCACATTTTACATTCCTGAAGTTGTAGACATAGCGACGCTCAGCAGCTACAACTATTAGGTATCTATATCACACTAATATTACAAAAACGAAAGTTTGTGAATGTGTATTTTTGTACATTTGTCACGTCTTCAGACTCTCGGCTGAACAGATTTCAATGAAACTTGGTACAGGGGCAGGGGCATACCCTGGAATAGCACATAGGATATTTTTTTTTGCATATACTTTGTCATGGGTACAGAAAAAGACGTAGCTGTAGAGAAAAGGACATAGCATAATTTCCGAGGAAAATAACATTTACTTTCGACGACTTTTGACTTTTTCGTCGACTTTTTGCTTTAAGACACCTACCCTATGTCACTCAGTGTCATAGAAGCATTCTAAAGGAGACTAAAGTTTTAAAATAGGTCCAGTAGTTCTCCATTATAACAAAAATACAAATGTTTCCTCTTTATAGATAAAGATAGTATAGATTATTAGAAATTTTAGTAATGTGTTGAAATTATTTTAAATATAATATGTTCAAAACTACATATATCGGATTGGCTAAGTAATATTTTTGTAGCGCACCTACATTTTCGGGTTTTTTCGACCAACTTTATATTACATACTTTATCTTGTCACCCTGAGAGTCTTTACTCCTCAAGTGAATTTGTTTCTTCTAAAAAGGGTTTTTTTTTGCCACCTATTGTTAATGGCTGGGCACGCCACAATTATGGCGATAAGTCCCCTCTTTGAGGCGTGGTTGGAAAGACCTCACGGCGTCCTCACCTTCCGCATGACGCAGGTTCTCACTGAACACGGGAAGTTCGGGAAGTTCCTGCACCGAATCCGTGCGGAAGCGACGCCCGGGTGTCGCCACTGTGTGGACCGCCCGGAGGACACGGTGGAGCACACGGTGGAGGTGTGTCCCGCTTGGGAAGAGCAACGCCGTGTCCTCGTTGGAGCGATCGGTGGCGGCGATCTCTCGTGCTGGGCCTTGGTACAGGCCATGGTCCGGAGTGAGGAGGAGTGGCAGGCGGTCGCCTCCTTCTGCGAAGCAGTAATGCTAGCAAAGGAGGCGGCCGATCGCGTATGGCAACGGCAACGGTCCTCACGCCCCAACCGCCGCCGGGATTCCGATCCCGATTTCCGGCCACTGTAGGCGCAGGCTTGCGGACGGCGAGCAATGGGTGGCTCGCCGTTCGACCGTCCGGTAACTGTTCGGACCGAGCCCAAATCGTCGACGGCGCGTATTGTTCCACGCGCGCCTCAGGGTGATGTCAGCAAGTCGTAAGGGCCCAGCAGGGTCGAAGCCTACTGGGGCCCTGGGACGAAGGCAACGAAGGAACAGGAGTGGGTTTTTAGTCAGTAAAAGTCTGACACTATCTCCCGCTCCGCCTAAGAGCGAGATTTGTCATTAGATAATTTTCCCACCTTAAAAAAAAAACCTATTGTTAATGACGTGATTACTAAAATAAACTCTAAAACTGGCCAAGTCCAAGTCGGACTCTCACACGATGGGTTCGGTACTATAATATTAAAACCCGGCAAAAAACGCTAAAAAAATAATGTTTCTCGTATAGGAACCCCCTTTAATTTATAAAATTATTTATTTATTTATTAAAACTTTATGCACTAGTTCGAAACTCTGTGCAAAGGCGGGCGGAAGGCGGGCGGGCTATTATAACTTTATTTTATTTGTTATTGTAGTAGGCATAGAAATAAACATTCTGTAAAATTTTAACTCTCGCAAGAGTTACGTTTTATGAAATACAGCCCGCTAACAGACAGACAGGCGGACGGACGGACGCACGGACAACTTTCTTTTCTTTTTTTTTATATAAGGCTCATTTATGTATCATTTATTATCTTGGTTTACAATAAAGTATATATAAATAAATAAGGTTTTGTTAGCATTCTTCGGGCGAGAAGGTAGACCAATTACCTACTAACTTACTAAGAGACACCTACACTACAGACACCTGCCATAATATCTTGGAAACTTTCCTACAGCTGAGACCTCGACTCAAAACTAATTATAAACATGTGTAATTAATATGTAGATACAATCCTGTCCGATTATCGTTAGTCTTTGTTGGTCTTAAGTTTGTTTCTTGAGTTTTCCATTCATCAAAATAGAAAATACACCCCACTGTCAAAGGAACATTGTCTTCTAACATCTATAATGTTTTTTGTGATTAAACTGCATGATTTATGAACTGCTGGAACAAATCAATCATTGTGTACAGCTTAGTAGTGAAATTCCCTGCCGGAGTCTGTGTTTTCTGATAGCTATAACCTGAGGATTATTAAGTCAAGAATGATTAGGTTACTTCTACATCGTCGCTTTACTTCAGGTGAGATAGTAGTCAAGCGCGATCTATAATAAAAAAAATTGGGCAAGTGCGAGTTGGACTCGCGCCCTGAGGGTTCCGCACAAACTTACCTATGTAAATAGTTCAATTCCGGAATGGAGTCTCGGAGGATTTTTCCGAATCGCAAAAAAAAAATGTGACGTAACAACAAATTTACAGTTTTAGGTTTATTCCTATACTTGTACTGTAAGACCTTGCTTTATGCCAAATTTCAGGATTCTGGGTCAACGGGAAGTACTCTATGTATTTTGATGTCCTCGAGAGTGTCGAAATGTACGTTTTTTGTTTTCGTTTTTGTAAGTATCTTTTTTTCTCGTTAACAACAAGTTTGATTTTTTTACAGCTTCGAGAGTCCGCAGACCTGAGTGGGTTTAATTTCAGCTCGACAACCTACCTCCACGCGTTCCCGAGATAAAGGGTCTTGACAGACAGGCAGACAAACAGACGGACGGACAACAAAGTCATCCTATAAGGGTTCCGTTTTTCCCTTTTGAGGTACGGAACCCTAAAAGGTATTTCATTAAATACTAGCTTCTGCAACCGGAGTCGCACGCGTAAAAGTAACAAATATGACTTTGTCATTCAGTCATAAAGTAACATGAAAGAATTTTTAAAATCAGTCCAGTATTTTTGAGTTTATCCATTACGAACAAAAGTCCAAAAATACAATTCTTTTCTTTTTATGTAGCATAGACTAGCTTTTGCCTACTTAAAGTGCGGGTAGAATATCTATATCAAGACAACATTCTTCTGGAATAAAAAATAGATACAGACAGCTGCATCAAT